>OZ001665.1:8052769-10917769 GCA_963924145.1 Pyrausta purpuralis
ACTGTAAATCTCTGACGTCAGTGTTTTCAAATCTTAATTTATCGCTAAAAAAATGAATTTGTAAACCAATGCAGAAATCCTAGTTTTAATTTATTTTATTGTGAAGTAAGACTTGTATCCACATATCTGTACAAAAACTAAGCAAATGCGATAATTAAAAGTAAAAAAATAATAAAAATGTACGTAATTTTCAAAGATGTGTTCGCGTTTTATGTGTTATGTTTATTAACGGTACCTAATAAACGAAATTTCAAACAAAACTGTGTTAAATTTACTCACGCAATTTTTAGTGCATGTCCATCTACTGAATTAAAATAGGTACTCATTAGGAAGGTAGGTAACTACAACATCTGTTAAAGTTAGATTTGGTAAGACTGGAAATTTTAATAGGTATTCTTTTTAAAGTTTACTTTCACATAAGATTTGTCTTATTATTATTAAATAAACAGAGGTAACAAAACAAAATTAGGTAGTTACAGTTTATCATTAGCTTCAACATCTGTTAAAGTTAGTAATAAAACTTAATAGGTATTCTTTTTAAAGTTTACTTTCACATAAGCTTTGTCTCCTTATTATTATTAAATAAACAGAAGGAACACAACACAATTAGGTAGGTAGTTTTAGTTTATCATACCTGCCCAGCTGTTAGTGTTTTAGGCCTACGATTAATGAACACATACCTAGCTAAGTTGATAGTAGGTACCTTTATTATTATTATTTTTATGTAGGACCAAATAAATAGGCGCGCAACGCCCCCCCCCCCCCCCACCGCGCGAGTACCGCGCATCGGCTTGCCGCATGAATGAGATAGGCATATTCTGTCACGCTCACGCCCACGCGTCTGTCCCGTTCTCGCTTAGCTAGTCCATCTTCCGTCACGCTCAGGCCCATACCTCTGTCTAGTTTTCGCTCAATTTAGTACTTATGTAAGAGACGAAAGGCGATGCCGCGGAACAGGGTGTTCTTAAAAAATAATATTTTTTTTTGTTAGAAAAAATAAAAACGTAAACGGGCCAGTTTTCAAAAAAATAATTATTGGGTCCTCTTTCTATGTTATTGTTTGATGCTCTGTTCAAATATTATCACTTAAAACGAGGTAACCTTATATATGATTATATTCTATTTTGTGTAACATAAATATAAACAACCGTTAATAGCCCTCATTCGTACCACTTGCCATTTATTGGATAATTAAATTTTTACGTGCTTTGAACAATCAATAACTTAACGATTTACAGAATCCGAGACACAAAAGATCATTATTGTTTTACGGCTCTAGCCGTTCAGTGTCACGAAAAGTGTTAACTAATTGGTCTTGTAAATAGACATTCTAGCAAACGATTCGGGTATCCTCTGTTTTAAACGTACACAGTCATATTAATTCAACGATTGGTAACATTTTTTATCAATAGTTGAGTTAATTTACGATGATGACACCGGCCATGACTTTTACAACTATTTTAGTGTAGAGCGAGAAGCTCGAAGCGCAGTGGTAGCAGCGTTTTTTGTAGTGATACTGAAGTGAAGCAACCTACAGCGCGGTCATGTTTGGATGGGTGACCATTCCGACCATATTAGTGACCTATATCACGAGCATCTCCGTGCTTCGGAAGGCACGTTAAGCCGTTGGTACCGGCTAATATCGGTTGATATTAGTCGTTAAGCCTAGTCAGAGGCCTTATGGCCGGCTTGATAAAATCTAACAGCAAGGTTAGTCGCTTGCCTTGCAAATACCCCTCCTCCGCATTGAGCACGCGTGGTGGAGTACGGCTCAAACTACCTCATAGTTGAGGTAAGTCCTTTTCCCAGCAGTGGGATGTTACAGGCTAACTTTACTTTTACTTTTAGTGTAGAGCAAGCCTACTAGTATATTTTATTTTAGACCACAACTTCATATCTCCTGGGATAAATAAGGGAGCGGACAGTTTCGGCAACAAACCGAGAATATTAAATTTTATCAAAATTATCATTGTCTTCACTTCGCTCGGGTGTTGTAAATTCAGTAAGTAAAATTAGTGTTGACACATTTATTCTTAAGGCCCTCATAAACAACTAAACGAGAGTACAAATTTTTGTTATTGTATTTAACAAGAAAATAGGAACTTTTCTGGTTTAAAAATACCGATAGTTTCATGTTTATTTATACAAACAATTAAATTTACAATCTGTTTCCACAATTTCTATATGAGTTACCAGTTACGTTATCTATCCATTACTTCATAGTAAATGACGTTCTTATTTGTATTATTTATTGGTTAGTGTTTATTTGTCGATGGTGAAACGGCCCCTAAGATTGAATAAAAAATGTCATTAGAGCTAGTATAGCACCCATTTGCGAGACTTTAATTAGTATTTTCTACAATATTATTACAAACAGATGGAGATTGTCTGAGGCAAGTTTAGCCCAGAAGTTTATTTTAAATTGAGTGGGCAGATATAAGCAACCTTCGCCTTTAAAAATATAAATTCAATTAATTTACCCCAACCTTTACAATAAAAATATAGAAAGTACTTGTACTACCTACAGACTTGTTCGCTGAATAAACTATTGAATCCGTGAGAAATCGCGTCTTTCAGTATTCAAGCGGTTAAATAGAATTTTCGTGTAAGTAATTTCATGATTTCGAATTTTAGTGATGTGACCGACTGAATATAGATAACCCGATTACTCGGCTGTCGCTAAATCTATTCCGATTCGGTGGTGAACGGTTTTATTGGTCGTTAATTCTAAGTTATTGAACGACCGGCTTCTCAGATTTTATATTCAGAATTTAAAGTTTTTGAATATTTAAGTACCAAAATCTTACGTCTATTTATTCAATAGACGTTTCGTATATATACTTTAGGTTATACCTTCACCAAAGAACTTTGAAATAAGACGTCGTACATTTTGGTCATACCTTACCATTTTCATAAAAAAATCTCTTGCACTCACGACACAAAAAGAGGCAAAACAAAAGACGACACAAGGTGCAAGAGATTTTGGATATTAATGGGGTTAGGCATGAGAGGTTGCGACCGTACATCTGTTTTGGTTTGTTTTGAAATTAAGCAACCTCTTATTACGATATATCATAAACATCTTGTAATAGGGGTCTATTCTATTCCACACCGTATCTTACAAGTATAGATAGATAGATAACTCTTTATTGCACATAACATAAATTGATTTACAAATTCGTTTTAAGGAAATGTACAATTTAGGTGGTCTTATCACTATTAGCGATCTCTTCCAGACAACCTTAGGGTAAAGAAAATATAAGTTTTATAGAAAAGGGTATTTTGTGCATAGAAAATGAAGAGCTGAATAAGTGAAACAGAAATATATCTGTATAAAAATATATAAAAAATAAACGAACGTATAAGTAATATGAATAATATTAATAAATAATTAACGTGTTTATAATATATAACAGATTAATTTAAATACCACCACAATAATAATCAATCACAAAAATATATACACAAACCAATATGAAATGAAAGGAAATTAACTGAGACATAAGAGTAGATATAATTATTTTGAAGAGAGTAGCTGTTCTTTAATAAGTTTTTTAAAAACAGTTATAGATTTTGATCGCTTTATAGCCAGGGATTGTCTGTGACGAAGATAATCCTTAATTTACAGTACTTAATAACTAATATGCAGCTTTACTGTTTGATTGCTAGTGAAAGCCATATCTCTCTCCGACATCACTTATCCCAGCTTTTATAGCTAATTGTTATGAATGAGCAGCTTCTAGTAATGTAAGTGGTAGTGCGGTGGCAGGATCGTGGAGAAAACACTTTGTAACGTGAAATGGTGTGGTAATTTGAAGACAAAACAAACGAAACAAAATACCAACGTCAAATCGGCATGCTTGAGCGAAATCATTATATTTAGTCCACCCATTCTCGAGTTGCAAATAGTAACTAACACGACTATATTTTAAGTATAGAAAAGAAATATACACCCTCCGTGGTGTAGTGGCTAAGCACGCTGGGTTTCAAGGCGTGGCCGCTCCAAGGTCCCGGGTTCGATTCCCGGTCAGGTCAATATATAAATCAAAATTTTCTACATTTGCTCAGGTCTGGGTGTTGTGGTACCACCGTTGTGTCCATAACACAAGTGAACTGGCTACTTACTTTAGGATTAGAGCAATGTATGTATGATCCGTAGCCGAATGGCAAAAAACGGAACCCTTTAAGTTTCGTCAAGTCTGTCCGTCCGCATGTCACAGCCATTTTATTCTGTAACTATAAGCATCACACTGTTGAAATTTGCCAGGAAGATGTATCCTGTAAACCACTTTACGATTCTTATACAAAAAAATAAAAAATAATGATATCTAAGGGGGAGGGGGCTCCCATACATGAAACTAAAACCAAATTCTTCGACGACACACGTCGTCGTCGTGGGGCGTCTTTAGATAGCTCTTTTAAAATAAAGTTGAGGTTCTTAAAACCTATTTCTCTAAAAGTCTAACGTTTGCGAGATATACGCTTTCAAAGTGGTAAAATAGGCATCCCCCTCCCCCTTTAACTTCTGAACTAAACATGTGTAAATTTTGAAAAAAATATGTAACGTAGATCTTAAATAATACTTTCAACGAAAATTTTGGTTTAGACGGAATCGAACTAGTAGTTTTTGAGATATAGCACGTTTTCAACAACCACAAACATAACTTTGTTTTTCATACAAACACTATAAAAACAAGGTTATATTTGTTGTCAACAAAATATTGTGCTATTTTAGCTTAGTTGAAGTAAGTGGATCCCTAATTCAGTTAAAGTTGACACGGAACCCTCAGTGGGCGAGTCCGACTCGCACTTATCCGTTTTTTTTCTAATTTATCGCTACCCCAGATAATATAATACTTCGCTACAAACTGCTCGTGGCGCAGTGATGGAAGCGCTTGGGTATTAATTACCATAATTGAGCAACTTACGGCGCGGTCGTGTTTGGATGGGTGACCATTCCGCCCATACTAGTGAGCTATAACATGAGCACGGAGATGTGCTTCGGCAGGCAAGTTCAACCATCGCGTTGTACCCGGGTAGTATTCGTTAAAATCTAACGGTAAGGTCGGTCGCTTGCCTTGCAAACACCCCTCCACCAATCTGCACCGAGCCCGCGTGTTGGATGGCTCAAACAACCTTATAGTTAAGGTAAAGCCTTTGCTCAGCAGTAAGAATTTACAGGCTAACTTTCCTTTATAATCTAACGATTTATCTTTATTTATCGATATCGATAGTTGCTTATGCACGTCACTAGGACCAACCAGTAGGCTCATTCCTTATGCAAACTCAATCACCAAGTGTACACAGGGCTGATTAAGTCTGCGAGACCACTTATTTGTACGAGCGTACGATTTCAGAGGTGTTCCATGCGTTTAAGAAATTTGTGTGTATAATGTTGTTCCACTTTTGAAATTTTTAACCGACTTCAAAAAAGGAGGAGGTTATCAATTCGACTGTATGTTTTTTTTATCATCATTTTTTTTTTGTATGTATGTTACCTCATATCTCAGTCGTTTGTGGACCGAATCGAAATTTTTTTTCACCTACTTAGAGGGTATACCTTCTAGTTGGTCCCATTTTTTCCATTTTGGGATCTGATGATTGGATCTTGGTGTATTCGAGGGAAACCCTCAAATTTTAAAGGCACGTATAGTGTTTCTTTACTAGAATCTTAATGTTGACGTGTTGTTACGTCTGATAGTCAACATTTTGTGGGGCTGAGCTGATGGTGGAACTCCTTAACGCCTAGGAGTTCAGTAATTATAATGACACAACTTATGATAGGTAGATTGTAGCTTCGTAAAAAATAGAATCATAAGGTGCAACTCCCCCCCCTCCCCTCTTATGTAATCACTAAAAATAAAGAAATAAAATTAACTTTAAAAAAAAGTAAAAACCGACTTCAAAACCAAAATGCACTAAAAAATCTTAAATAAACTCTTCACCGTTGAAAGGAAAGGAATCCGTTTTAGGCAAACAATTTCTTTTTGGAGTCGGTGCCATCACTTTGACCATCAAGCATCAACTATCACAGCACCGACTCCAAAAAGAAATTGTTTGCCTAAAACGGATTCCTTTCCTTTCAATGGTGAAGAGTTTATTTAAGACTTTTTAGTGCATTTTGGTTTTGAAGTCGGTTTTTACTTTTTTTAAAGTTTATTTTTTAAATGGCTGTTTATGATTACGCATACCTTGACAAAATAACAAAATTAAAATCGATGTTCTAGTTTTCAAAATCTATATCTGTTTAAGTGCTTATGTGTTAACGTATCTGATTCTGCAACATAGGCGAATGGTATCCATGTCTAATATAAATACAAAATGAGTACCAACTACACTTCTGGACACATCTATTGGCCCACCTTGTATTTTCAGTTTTGTTTGGTCCTAGCTAAAATTTTATATTTGGCCGAGCAAAAAGTTTTTATGCAGTTTTGAACCTGGCACATTCACAATTTCATTCAATAGTCTTTTTTTAAATTTTGAAAACAGAATTTAAAGAAACAAAAGACAATTTGGAGCCTGTTTGTTGATATGAAACTATTGATTACTAAAAAACTTGGTTTTATTGGTTTACTTGGATTTAATTCTTGAAAAAGTTATTGATATCTTTGGTTTTGCAACAAACATTACTTATTCTTAACATTAAGGTGAGGTTCTATCAATAATCTAATAAGGCCGGACACAGCCAAAGAAACGTGAGTGCTCAACTTAATTTAAGTCGATCTGCGGTCCGAAATGTTTATCGGAGGTACCTAGAGACTGGCGGCTTTGTTCGTCGCCATGGAAGGCCACGATCTCGGGTCACAACTGAAAGGCAGGATCGATTCATCGTGACGACCAGCTTGAGAAATCGTCACCTTACCTCCATTGAGATACAAAACCAACTTCGCGACTTCCACGGAGTATCTGTGAGCGCTCGAACTGTTCGGAGAAGGTTAAAAGAACGCGATATGGTACCACACAAGCCAGCTAATGGGCCCAAACTAACGCGAGCCCACCGAACAGTGCGCCTTCATTTCGCACGCAGTCATTTAAATTGGACACAGCAAGATTGGAGCCGTGTACTCTTTTCTGATTAGTCAAAAATTGTGTTACATGGCAATGATGGAAGGAAAAAGGTCTACCGACGTAAGGGAGAGCGTTTCGCACAATGCTGCTTTGAAGAGAGGGTTGCTTATGGCAGTGGCTCGTGGACTGTCTGGGCGGTATATCCGCGAGCGGCAAAACTCAACTTGAGGTTGTTACAGGTCCACGGCTGCCAACATTAAATGCTGAGAGGTACATTCGTGAGTGCTTAAAATAATGCAAGAGCCCATGCGGCTGGCATCGTCAGGGAATATCTTCGGAATGTGAACATCACAGTTATGGACTGGCTAGCCAGAAGCCCAGACATGAACCCCATTGAGCACATGTGAGACGAGCTAAAAAGACGTGTTAGGGCTCGTCAGCCAGTTGCCCAGACGATGCAGGAGTTGAAAACTGCCAAAGAAGAGGAATGGGAGATGATTCTTCAAAATTTCATAGAGCGGTTGATAAACTCTCTGCCTAATCGTATGAGAGCTGTGGTTGATGCCCATGGAGGCAACACGCGTTATTAAATTAAACCTTTATTTGATAAAACATGTTTTTTATTCAAAAATCAATTGCCTTTAACAAGGCGCATATCCGACTTGTTAGGCGTAGCTCCATGTCGTATGGATTCTTCAAATTTAAAATAATACGATCGAAAAATATGGTAAAATGTATCAGGTTTAAAACTGCATCAACAGTTTTTGTTCAATCTAGCAATCATATTTTGGTAGGGGCCATCGAAACCTAAACTCTAAGGTGGGCCAGTAGATGTGTCCAGAGTTGTATAAATTGTGTCGCTTAACTTAAAATACGAAACAGGAAGGAAATGAGACGGCCAAAAGAAGAAAAATACATTTACTATAACTTATAATACATTAGCCCATATCGTTTCTTCTAGTGATGTACTCAGAGCAATAAAAACGCGTCTCTTGGCAAGCGCACAGGGCCGCAATAGGGCGTGCAATAATAATGCCTGCGATGGTATAGGGTGACCATCAGGCAGATATTTAATAATAAATATTGGACTACGACTACTTTAATATCTGTCAAAGAAACTAAAAATAATAGTGGTACGGACGGCAAGCCGCAGCTCGTCGAAGTTATCACTACGGTAGCTCATTCCGATGTATAATCTGTGCTGGCGACTGTACCTCTTAAACTATACCCAAATCAAGATCAGAGATTTCTAAAGTCGCATTAATGGTGGCAAAATGTGGCACAAGAGATTGAACACATGAGACAGTCATAAGCTAGTAAATTATAAAGGGTCTGGGGCGCTATTTTTGAATAACTCGCGTCAAAATTACGAGTGATATTTATTAATCAAACAATGAATCAAACCATCAATGTATTGCAAGCAAATTTCTCCGACATAGAACTTGTCATTGTCATTTACTTCAACAAGTTATTGATTTCGATAAATATCGATTAAAGATTATAACTTTAGATTACTACATCGCGGAGTAAATGCATTTTAGAGAACTATGACCAGGTCATGGTAACAACGTATACTCTGCAGAATCATTGATAAAATTTTATGCTCATATTACAAGCCACACGCTGTATACCTAGATATACTTACTAGTCACAAAAGTGAGAGTAAATTACAATCTGTAAATGACAATATTATTGACTGTACCATACACGGCACAGACACATAACTTAGAAATAGGAATAGAAATTATTTTATTTGACACATAAGTCACGTGAATAGTACAATAAAAAATGGTTATTATAAATATTATTAGATATCGACATCAGTAAAAAAGATTTCTATAAATAATAGGTACCTATGTGTCAAAAAGGTGCGCTCAACATAATTCGTAACAGCGCGAGGCATTTCACGATACTGATATTTTTACAGACCAATCCACAATGTTCTAACCATTTGTCCTATAAAACCTACTTTGATAGTTATCCTACATAAACTACGTAGCGGCTGTTATTAATTGTGTGGAACACAGGGTGAGTTAAATACATTGACACAAAAAAAACAGAATTAAAAATGAACACGACTTTTATCGTTCCATCAGAGCACTTTCAAATGACGAAAATAAAAATGAACTTTAAAATAAAGTAGGAATCTCATTTTTACGGGCGTATCGCGGCTTTTTATGACAATGACTGTATTGACACGGAAGCTTTTATGTTAGTGGACGTTTTAATATCGTGATAAAGTAGCATAAATGCTAAGGAAAAGATGGCTTTCAAATACGGGTAATTTTGTTTTAAAAAATGATGGTGATAGAAAAAAAACTTCTTGCAAATACTTTTTAGAGAGTCTTCCAGTCTGTTCTTTTTTTAAGTTTTAAATACTATTTTAAGATACATTCTTTTGTATATCTTTGTTTACGGATACGCTGGCGTCCCTTTAATCAATGAGGATCTACACCATCAACCATACTTTCATAGTGACGTATAACATTAAGTTACTTAGTATGTTAGTAATAACAATAAAAAATATTTTTTTTTATTCTGCCAGAAAGTAATAAAATCTCATAACGAACCTACGCTAGTTTCAGTCTTGAAACAATTTATAATACTCTTTTTGTTGTTAAATAGTTTTACTACTACTACTAATAGTTAGTTTTACTTTACTTTTTTCCATCCTGTATACTGCACCGTACATAAACAATCATTGAACATTCGAAAACTTGGCACTCGATGGAAAACCGATTGAAAAAGAAAAATTAGTTCCGTTTTCAAAACCCCTATCCATCCATTCTCAACCGTTAAACGGTCGATTAAGTAATTAACCATTTACACGCCACGATATTTTGTTGCATAATTATAAGTATGAAGTGGTTTAAAAAAAGATCAATTGTTTGATTTAAATATTATATCATTTTTTTCGGCCCTATGACAATTCTCAATTAAGTGGTCTAGGATAACACATCAGAATATCTTATTTATTGTTATTTTAAAGAAAAACAGACTATGAATATAGAATTAATTAATGGACGAATTTATTTACAGATTGATAGAAGCAAATAATATGGGTTCAGCGTGTTATACAGATGTTTCGGTAGGCAAATACGTCTATGGTGTTTGACGTTGTCGTCTAAAATTAGAATTAACAATTTCATTTTTAAAAGTCAAAATACAAAATACAATGATTAATTATGATACAATTTTACATGAATAATGTATTTCATGGAAGGATACAATTACAAATGTCATAGATAATACTTAGATCTACGCAATAAATGTCCATACAAATATATTATATACTACAATACGTATTCAACCAATCAGCCTTTGCTTATCTCAACTAATTCTCATGCAATTTTGTAAGCAGATTCAATGATATGGATTAGTTTACAATTACATTTAATATGATATTGTCAAATGGTTATACTAGCGAAGTTAAAGGCTCCCAAAGGCTTACTTTAAACTTCTGTATTTAATTGTACTGTGTGAAACGCATCGAAAGAAGATGGCGACACTCTATTATACGCGGAATCCAAAATGGCCATGCGTGAAAAAACGCAACCATTTTGAAGTCAATAATTCACGTGAAGTTGCCCGTAGTGGCCAAAAAAGAGGAGTATTTATTTATGGTTTGTTTCATTCGTAAGATAACTGTGCTACGACTGGACGTTATTTATGTTAGGACGCCATGTTTTTAGGATAAATAGATTATGTTATACAGTTGCGATTTGATAACATGAAAAGGAGCTTTTTTCTGAAAGTTTTATTCGATATGTCATATAATTATAAAATTAATTTAACTTTCTAGCAACTCGGCAGAATTGCCTGTATTTCACAGAAATCCTAACCCTATTTTTACATCAGAGCGTTTTGAATGAAATCAGTTAAATTCACATGACAGTGATTCGAATATTGACACGAATGATTCAAAGTTAAAGCAACTGAGTTTTCTAAATGCCGCTTAAAAATAATTTTATATAATAATGACACAGGGAAGCACCCTGTGCTTATGGTTTTTGGTATAAACGACCAAATAATCACCTTAACGATACTTAAAAAATATTCCACTGGCGCCCAACACGTTGTTTCCGTAATTAAATGGGACTTGTCACGAACAGTTTATAGAAGGTTTTTTTAACCTTTTTTAATATTTGGTGGCGAACACTTTTGGTTATGGCGGCTACCAATCTCTACAAAGTGCACAAGAGATAATAAAGTACAAAGGCATTCATTTACGAGTTTTAATTGTTAATTGCATTCCGCGGATAGAGTGCATTCCAACTTCCTAGTTTCAAACTGTTTCTAAGTAATTTTAAATGTAATAACGCAGTAAAACTATGTATATCGTAATTTATATTGTCTCGGGTCTGGGTGTTGTGGGACCACCGTTGTTTCTGGTTTACCATAACTGCATAAGCTCTCACTTTAGAATTAGAGCAATGCATTAGCCAGAAATATTGGTGTCCAATATTTCTTTTTTTTTTGGAGGTTTTGGATTTTAAATAACTATCGAATAAGGAATATAGTTTTAAACTAGAATACTACACGTACATAATAAAGTGGTCTAGCGGTTAGTGTTACACATAATACTAAATATCTGTGGTAATAGTGGTTGTCTACCGCACATTCCAACTACGGCACTGATGTGGTTACTATCCCATTTAAAGTTTTAAATTGTTTCTAGCTTTTTAGGCCGTACTTATAAAAAGTCGAGCTAAGTTAAAACGAACAAACATACATTTGCGAAAATGAACGAACTTGTTTGGACGCCTAAATACCTCCAAAGTATCCAACACGATGTCAAAAAAATACAGATCGAATTGAAAACATCTTTTTTAAAGTATGTTCAAAACTGGACTTACATTGTTGCCGATATATATGCAAAAAAAAACTAAACATTTAACGTTCAAACCCTCTCAAGGGTACGGGCTGGGATTTTTAATATGTTAACCTCCTTACTAATACAAACAAAGTTACGAAGTCAAAAAATATGTTTCAAGCGATTCCTCCTTTAATGTTTCTTTTCCTGAGCTAAGTTGGTTTCATAGTATTTTTTATAATTATTCCTGTTTGTTTTTAAACTGTTACTTATTCAGTAAAGTACATAACTAAGCTACGTCAGTATAAGTTAATCCCTAACTTCAAAACATGCTTTGGGTAAACTACAAAACTGCAAGATTTTTTTATTTCAAAAAGTTGTTATAAAATAGGAAGTATCCGTCGATCGTGCTACCAATATACTGCAAGATGTTTCGGCCAAAGTAAGACCTTGTTGCAAGTGCCAGTCAAGTTTCAAAGATGAGTGTGTCACCTGAGTCCTTCAATCTTAGCTCACAATGCGAGATGACACCGCTGCACATTCAGTCCGTCGGCTTCTGACAAAATTCAAATAAGTCAGCCAGTTCATTTTAAATTACAAGACATGGGGAAATTGTGGTACGTATAAACACTATGGGCATATATTATTATCTTTATTTCTAAAACGGGAAGCCCCTTTGACTGTGTACCTAAGCGTAATTGGTATTGTCTATGTTTCTATAGTCCTGCTTGGGGCTGGTAATGATATGACCCTAAGCTAAGAGTAAAGCTACACTGGCGTCACGTTGCTTGTTGCTTTAAAAAATAATCTAATTGTCACATGGTGCCTTGTTATGCGTCGTCGTAACGAATATACCACGCGAGCGACTGCCGATAAACTACGCAGCAGTTTGGCAGACTTCTGCTAATTAAAAACTATGTATCTTATTTGAATAAATAAATTAATAAAACAAAACGCGCCCGTAACATATATTGAGTCGGATCCGCCGACGTGTCAGATTCGCAACGCAACGCCAATGTAACTTCGCTCTGATAGTGGTTGCAAGAGGTGAACGATTTTCATTAAGATACCTTAATGACAGTTACGCTAGCGTTACTAAAGGATACTTGTTATCATTATCAGCACACTTCGCCGAAGAACTTCAAAGATAAAGTTTATTTATACTTTATTGCACAATAATAAAATTTTGAACAAAAAAGTGGACTTAACGCCACATAGCGTTCTCTACCAGTCATGGCTTCAAGAAGTTGAATCCAAGGAATTTTTCACACTCGTTTGCAACGTTTCTAAAGTGTCATCACTTTTGGTTAATAAAAATAGGCTGGCCGATCAATTTTTGATGTGCAGCAAAGTGCTCTCCAGTGAAGTGCGAGCGAGTCAGCCGAACGTGCCTGTCTCAGACGCTGCAGCCAAGATAGTGTATAGGCAACACTATCTTGGTAGCTTTATTTATTGTATGCGGTGTGAATATTGTGAGCAATACATATATGTTCGTTCATGATCCACTTTGTAGGTGAAAAAGTTATTTATTTTTATTTTTTTAAATACATGTTTCCTGCGACTTCTGCCGTGATAATGCCGGATATCCAACACAAAGAAAAGGTGTGACAGCATCGCGACTCACGCAATGAACAGATTTAATTTGTCATCGATGCAGTCGTGCGTTAGCATGAAAAAACCCTATCACGAAACCAGACAAATGGTGTGTTGTCTGGCGCGAATTTTTATACATACACAGCTGATGTTAAATAGCACGTTAAAAAGTCCTCTGTCTACGTACCCTTTGTATCCTTTTTTACCTTTTGCCCACGTAATTTTCTTAAATTACCTACAAAGCGTTTCAACCCAGCCCGTAAGTTTGCCTTCCCCACATAACTACACTTGAGGCCACCTCCCTTTGTCCCCGAGTACACAACTTGCAAAATAACAGGGCACGACGGAACTGGGTGAAGTAAAATGTCCCACAAAATGTGAGGTTCTCGAGACAAAGGAGACAGTCAGTGCAAGTTAGTGTAATAATGTTGGATATTTGTAGTTAGGCCGAGTTGGAAATTAAAAAAATATATATGTTTATGAAATGACACATTTTCAAGTAATATCAAAATGTAATTAGTCAGCAATAAGTATTGTAGAGTGATGTTTAGTATCGTTTTTGTAGGTTCGTAAAAAATATTGTAAGTATTAATTATTTAATCACTAAAATGAACTGTTATGATGATTAACGTAAGATTTTATTAGCTCTTAGAGCGCTTACACACTTAGTCAACTTTAGCAGGGCGACGGTCGCGCGACAGCCGCGCTGCTGATAATTTCATACATAACCAATCACATACATTGCTCTGATCCCAAAGTAAGTAGTCAATGCACTTGTGTTATGGAAATCAGATACAACGGTGGTACCACAGTCAAAAGATCGTTTTCTACATTGAACCGAAATCGAATCCGAAACCGAAACCGAAACCGAAACTCTAAATCGAACCCGGAACCTCATGAGATGGCGACGCTTGAAACCAGCGTGCTAGCCACTCGACCACGGAGGTCGTCTACATGAAAAATGTCTAAATGACAGCAGTAAGCCCTTTACATTAGAGCAACGGCGCTACTGTCTCGCTGCTGTCGCTCTAATGTGAAGGCGCACCTAAAAGACGCAGTATAAAATTGTTTCTTCTTCTTTTTCTGCCTCGCCTTATCCCGTTACGAAGGGTATACCTTCCCAATCATGCGACGCCATTTTTTTCTGTCTTGAGCGTCTTGATCTTGAGAGCTCTTATACTCTCATGTCCCTTTGGACATTTTTCATCCAGGTATGGGGTCTTCCCCTTCCTATTTTCTTTGTAGCAATGGATAGGCACTTTTTAACCACGTGGTTATGAGACTGCGTATTGCGATGTTCCTTTGACACTGCATTGCGCTATCAAAGATGCCTCGCCTGGCTTAAAATTTCTGTGTGCTTAATATAATCTCAAATCCAGATAAATTAGAACTTTCAGACAGCTTAATTCAACATTTGTTTTAAAATCAACTTTTCAAACAACACGTTGGACACCAATTAAAATGTTTGAACGGTTTTAAAATTTAAATTATTTATCTAAACGTACCTAAAATTTAACTGGTTCGCTTTCCTGACATCATTTTAATTAGTACAACTAAATACCATTTATTTGCATCTCCGTAAAAGCAGCTCTTTACATTTTTAAGAAATATCTCAAATCTAAATGAAACGATGCAATTTTAAATACAGTATTTTTCTTTATATTATCTACACGACGAATACAAATTAAACGTCATTCACTATGCACGTCTTTCACAGAATAAAAAACTAATTTGCAAGCAAAACGCGATGAAATTCTAAATACGTTAGGTACCCGCGGCTGCCGCTCCACTAGAATTAAAATTCGTCTATCCGCAACAGCTCAACATAAAACAACAACCCATTTAATACAATTATCAGCAGTGTTAAATTAAGTAACCTACTGAATGTATGTCAGTGTTTCCAAAGGACTTTAATCCGGAAAAAATCCGGAAAGCAAGGTTCTTCTGGGCGACAGAGACTCCATCGTCGACTCTTTCATTTGAATCGGTCGCTTGGTATAAAGTTAAGTCAAGAGTGAACTCACTAAACAAATCAACTTTGGTAGTTCTGAGTCACAAAAAACTTCCGAGGCTGTAGTGAAGCGACAAATGTGAAGAAGTAGAAGGTAAAAGAAAGAGGTAAAAGAGGGAATAGAATTTATATTAAAACAAAAAAAAAGCAGTACCGAAAAATGAGATGAGTTGATGTATGTATGAATGTAAGTAGAGTGCAGTGGGCGTGAGCTAGTGTCTTCAGATCTTCTATAAGTATTGTCCTGGAGGCAGCAAAGGGCGGCGTCGGAGTGCAGGGCCGACACAGCGGAGGTAGCAGCGACGCCGATGTGCAGCGGTGACAGACGCCGTGAAGAAATAACTCACAGCAGTGATGAGGGTAACGGGAACTATGTAGAAAATGTTATGATCAGTTGGAGTGCCAGAAGTACTTGGTCTCGGGTCCTCTTCCGAGAAGGAGACAGGTCCCTCCCCTAGAACGAGGAGGTGTTACTGTAGTCTCAAATGGACTCGGATCCTCCTCCGGAAATGTGTCCGGTCCCTCCCCTAGCGTGAGGAGGTGTTTCAGTAGTCACCGGCGGTTCTTCAAGATTTCTTGAGGGAAAATGTAGAGTGTTAAAACTTGAAGTATATTTGGTGAACTAATAGAACTTAGCTAACTGAGCTTAGAACTCGGAATGGAATGCCTTGAATGAAAAAAGTAAAGGCTTATATAGGGGCCTGGGCCGTTCAAATTTAGATCGAGGTAGGTTCAAAAATAGAACATGAATACTGGTGGTTTACAGAGGATTAAACCCGAAAAAGTAATTAACTTTGATAGAAGTTGTCAGACTTTGAAAGATATTGTCATAACAACCATGTCAATAAAGATAAAAAAAACTGTCAAAAATCAAGCAATTTACACAAACAATCTGGAAAACGAATCATCGCCCAATGCAAATTAAAGGAAAATTGCAAACAAAGGTAAAACACGGCTATTTTTACAGTATTATGTACAGAAAAGTAGAATAACAGAGCTTTGAAAGTTTGTCATTTTTAGATTCACAATAAATATTGTTCAAAAAGGATTAGAAAACAACAATAATCCAAAAATACAGAGTAATAGTATTAGAAGAGTAGAAAGGCAGGTAATGCCTATAGTTACATGTCTACAGTACGACTTTTTAGGGAGAAAATACGAACTGCGTTATGGTAGATAGAATCTATGATTAACTCTATGTTTGTGTTTACAGCAAACAGACTCAAAAAGTAAGAATTCAGCAAGAACCCGCAATCTTTGGATGAAAAAAGGAAATTAAAGCATGGAAAAACAAAGATAATGTGATGAAAATGTTAATGTGGGTCCGATGAATATTAAATATATTAAGGTACTCAATTTATTAAACGTAATACATGTACATCGGTACAAGGCCTCTTTAAATATAAATGACCATCATTAAATAGAATCCCGTAAGGTTTTTTTTGTAATAATGATGTCAGTACTAGGAACGTACGATATGACACAACATTAAAAAAACAAACAATAAAGTTGTTATTCTTTACTGTCTGCTTTCGTCTAGCTATTGAAACAAAACACCAAACCCTCTAAAAAATTCACTCAAGCACAATACATCGTTGTCAGAACATGAAATGCGTGTTATTCGCTTGCCAGGCTTTGCCCGCCATGTTTTATTATGAAAACAATTCATTCCTAAAATTAATTTAGATACCTTATATAAGTTATTTCAGCAAGCATGGCCAAAGTGTATCTAAACGAAAATTTCTCGTTTTATTGTGCCTACAAATGGTCTACATTTCTACTAAATTAATAAAATAATAATAAAACTATAGAATTTATTTAAGACCAATATCTTATAGAATATACAATTTTTCACGTGCCATCTGAAATGAGCTATTCGTTATCTGTAAGACCGGCTTAAGTCTTAACTTAGGGACTGTCGAAACGTCAGCCAGGCTGGGTATTATAATATCTGTACCCTGGCATTGCTGAGCTACCTATCCACCAACGAAAATATTAACCATCGAATGATAATTCAAAATACAGAACCTTATTTCGTACGATGTATCTAGCAGATAACGCTATCTTGAATCACAAAGTTGGCAATAAGTTATCTAAGTGAAAAAATGTGGACATTGCGTGATCATTTACACGACGGATAAAAATTCTTGCAAGGAGATTACTGTCATTGTGTCATACATCTAAACATGTTGTAATGCTTTACCTCTTTCAGGGCAAAAATACTATTTTTATTCTTTTAAGGTTGTTAATACAGACCAAAATCAATACCACCATTAAAAGTTACGTAACTAAAAACGCGAATAAACATCTCGATTACAGCCTCATCAGAACTTCACTGCTGGCTCCGTAAATCAGTAAAATTCACCGTTGGCGAGCAAACATGATGTCAGTTGCCCTTATGTGTTTGGTAACTTTTAGGGCATGGTTGCACAATAAACTTGTGGCGTAGGAAATCTTATCTTGGCATATCACAAAATGACTACAGCTCTATTCTGAAAAAAAAAAACCTTACCTTCTTCTTCGCTTTCCTCCAGCTGGTATGTGAATTCTTTTTCAATTCATAATAACTAATAAGGAAATAAAATTGGTCGAAATGCACATTGTCGCGAATATTTATTTATTATAGTTATTTTGAACTTAAACCAAAAGGGACACACATCTATATCCGCGTTAGTCTTTTGAACCGATTGGCGCTAAATAAACCTAAACGTTCGTTTTTTAGAAACTCACACTGTGCTCTAAAGGGAAGGAAGATAGAAACATAACTTAAATCAGCAGCGTTTTCATGAAAAAAAGTGTTTCAGTGGTTTCACAGACCAACGCGCTTGTATAGTAAGGCTAAAAGTAAAGTTAATAACTGACTTATTTGATGTGCAGTAAAAGGTTATCTTACCTGCCTTATCTTTGGGTAAACTAATAACATGTTAAGTAATTCTGCAAATTACAGGTTTTAGTCTTCGTCCGTGTGATCCTAGCTTAACAACTTGATTCTTTGTTAGGAGCTATTGATCGACGCAAGTAAAAGTTTGTAGAGAAGTTCTTTTCCACTGCCTATAACGTATACTTGTAGGCATATGTAACATAAAAAATACAAATATATTGATCCGATCCCAAAGTACGTAGCAAATACAATTGTGTTATGAAAAATAAACACCCAGACCCGAGACAATGTAGAAAATTAGAATTTCTACATCTCATCGTTCGCCCTTTTGTAACACCTGTCATCCTGCCCGTTTTGCGACACTAAAGTGTCAAGTATTGAGTATTGATTCAATGTGAACTTACAGCCTGTTTCACAATGTACTTAATTAAGTAACCAGTAACGATTCCTTTTTTTATTCGAAATGACGTTCCATATTTAAATTGTTCGTAAGATAATGCTTAATTGTCGATGGTGAAACTGACCCGGAGAGTTAATATGGAAAAATCAACACCATCATAATTATCAGCCAAAGTACGTCCACTGCTCAACATAGGCCTCCTCCACGGTTTTCCGAAGCAACCGATCACAAGCGGTCTGCATCCAGTTTGATCCTGCGATCTTTTCAAAGGTTGTCTGTCCATCTTGTTGGTGGACGTCCTACATCACGTCTTTGGTCGATGGGTCTCCAATCTAGAACCTTTCTGTCCCAACGGCCATAAGTTCTTCGCGTTAAATGCCACTGGCCTGCACTGGCACTGCCTGGCCATTGCCACTTGTGCTAACTGATTCTCTGGGCTATGTATACCTATCTCCTCATTTCTGATTCGATCTCGTAGAGAAACACCAAGCATAGTCCTCTCCATAGCTTGCTTTTTAATTTAAACAACAATGCTGTAGATGAATCCAGAGTACAAGCTACAATCTTGCTTTAAGCTCAATGCTATGCAATTAGGATACATCAATGAATTCACAAAGACACTTACCAACTCAAGCCCGTACTGTCTTCGTTACCAACTTAAACTTTTCAGCTACAGTTTCAACTGTTTCTTAGTTTAAACACACTAAATGATGGCTACAAAGTTTCTATTTATGTACGTATTTGCTTTTAAAAGTTTGAAACCGCAAATGGCGTTGTTTTCTGCGTTGGAAATCATGTTTTCGCTTTAAAATGCATTCGTGAACTACAAAATGTGTTTTAACTCAGGCACGTAACTTGCAAAATATGTGAATAGTTTGTCAATTTTATTTGTGATTCAGTTGGTTAGATTTCAGTCATATTTCGAACGACAACAATATAGCATATTTTTATTTTTTTCATGCATGAAATGTTATCGTCTTAAAGAATGATTTATTTCCGTGCGTTCAGCATCGTTACTTTCCGTGAATTTATACGAATAGGTAATGTACTAGACATCTACAGTTATGTACAGCCGATGCACCAAATACAAGATGTTTAAAAACTACTCCTTGGGAGTGAAGGGAGATATTTTTTTAATTTAAAAATAAACTTTTAAAAAAAAGTAAAAACCGACTTCAAAACCAAAATGCACTAAAAAGTCTTAAATAAACTCTTCACCATTAAAAGGAAAGGAATCCGTTTTAGGCAAACAATTTCTGTTTGGAGTTGCCTAAAACGGATTCCTATCCTTTTAATGGTGAAGAGTTTATTTAAGACTTTTTAGTGCATTTAGGTTTTGAAGTCGGTTTTTACTTTTTTTGTAAAGTTTATTTTATTTCTTCATTGTTAGTGAAAAAAAAATTCGATTTGGTCGACAAACGACTGAGATATGAGGTAACATACATACAAAAAAAAAACAAAATAAAAAAAAAACATACAGTCGAATTGATAACCTCCTCCTTTTTTGAAGTCGGTTAAAAATGTTATTTACATAAATGATTCCTGTTAGTTCCTTAACTGACACTAAGATCCTTTACACACTGCGACTTTTAGCAGCGATGCAGTCGCAAAATGTCACCCTGTACACACTGCGCTACTTGTAGCATCGATACAGTCGCGATGCTAACGCGCGATAGCATCGATACAGTCGCGATGCAGAAGCTGTAAATTGACAATTTATGTACTGAATTTTGGTGACTGCATCTATACTAACGCGCGTTAGCATCGATGCAGTCGCGCTTTTGCAGCGGTGCTAACGCGCGACTTCATCGATTCTAAATAATCTGTTCATTGCGTGAGTCGCGATGCTGAAGCGCATTTTCAAAACGCGCGACTGCATCGATGCTAAAAGTCGCAGTGTGTTAGGGGTCTAAGTTAGTCATAAAACACCTTATTTTTACCGACTTCTAAAAAAGAGAATCAATTTAATGAGTATGTATGTGATATCATCAGAATTTGATATTTTTTTATATGTTTATCTATTAAAGCTTTTTAATACGTGTGCTAAATTTCGTAAGTGTATGTATGTTTGTATATTATATTTGTATGTTAGTTCACGGATTTCTCGACTTTTTTTTAGTTTAATCAAGTATATTTCTACTAAGGGTACGTTAAACGGAAGAAACTGGAGTCAGAGTATGCTTACGTACTCGTACATACATGTCTACGCACATCATGCAACGAGTCCAAATGATTTAAAAAAAAAATGCTCAAAAATCAATAACTAAACATCTTATCAATAACATCACATCATCCCATTTAATGTCTGACCGCTAAAACTGTCCTACTTTTAAATCCAAAGCATTGTGTTTGAAAACTCATTCGTGTCGAAGAGAGAAAATCGTGAGAGTCTGGGGTGTAATTTCCCGTAGAAAATCGGATCGGATATTATCGAGACAACAATGCACCGCCTCGGGGAACGAGTAATTGTATCGACTATATGCTGGGATTTGTCACGCCTTTTTCTCGATAGCGTTTCAGTTAAGAATTGGAAGGAAAGCACGTTATTTATATAAACACCAGGCGCGGTAGTCTCGACATGTTATTTACCTGTCAAACACCAGATAGCGCTCGAAAAACGCTGAGACATAATTAATTATACCGTAAGCGTACATACATGAACGCTGAATAAGTAACACTCCGTTTTTAGGGTTCCGTAGCCAAATGGCAAAAAACGGAACCCTTATAGTTTCGTCAAGTCTGTCTGTCTGTCTGTCTGTCTGTCTGTCTGTCTGTCCGTCCGTATGTCACAGCCATTTTATTCTGTAACTATAAGCATCACACTGTTGAAATTTAGTAGGAGTATGTATCGTGTTAACCGCTTTACGATTCTTATACACAAAATAAAAAATAATGACATTTAATGGGGCTCCCATACATGAAACTAAAACAAAAAAAAACCTATAGTTTGGGATATCTATGGATAGGTCTTTTTAAATGACATAGAGGTTTCTAAAATCATTTTCTTTTAAAGTCTAACGTTTCATAGCTAGACGCTTCCAAAGTGGTAAAATGGGCGTCCCCCCATCTAACTTCTAAACTAAGCAAGTGTAAATTTTGAAAAAAAAATTATTATGTAGCTCTTAACAAAAACTTTCAACGAAAATTGGTTCGGACGGGATCGAACGAGAAGTTTTTGAGATATAGCACATTTTTAACAACCGCAAACATAAATTTGTACTTCATACAAACACTATGAAAAACAAAGTTATATTTGCTGTCAACAAAATGTTGTGGTATTTTACTAAGTGGAAGTAAGTGGATTCCCTAATTGAGTTAAAGTTGGCACGGAACCCTCAGTGCGCGAGTCCGACTCGCACTTGGCTGGTTTTTTTTATTTTTTGAGTCGGACGTCGTAGAAAAATTCGAAATTCGACAAAAAACTTTTATTGATTGAGAAATTTTTTGAATAAAACTTTAAAAAATACAATATTTTCTTAGATTATTGAAAAACATAGTTAAGTTGAAATAATATTTGATGCAGCAGGAAAACGGAGTATTGAACTTATCACGAGAAAATATTTAAATTTCCTATTAAAGAAAAGACAAAGTTAGTTTTTTTTTATATACGTCAAACTTACAAAAATAATGTAATAAAATAAAATAATGTAATATTCTTTGTCCTTTTAAACAAAGTCCTAACTACAATTAATTTAAGCGATATTTCTGCTTTTTCACTCGCATGACAAGAAAATAGTCCTTTGCGTTACAATTTACAATCACTTATTTTGTTTACAAAACTAGTAATTTACTAACCGACGACAAAACACATTTCTGTGTCGTATTTTAATTAAGTGTATAAGCGAAAATGCTGCCGCCTTAATATTTTCAGGACACAAAGCTGCAATGGAAGAATGTTGAGTAGCATCACTAAGTGTTTATTAAGAAGAGGGTTTCAAAATAAACGTGGTATAAAAAAGAAGTGCGTATAAAAAAACTAGTTTTAGCCCGTAATCGTATTCACCACTAATTATTTAATGTGTTTAAGCTATATAAATAGTGTTTTGGAATATATTTTTTAATAATGTAATATATAAGGCTACCTCGTTTTAAGTGATAATATTTTAAAGGCAGATTCAGAAAAATAAATGAAACATATTTTGTACGAAAAAAAAATTTTTTTTACGTTAGTTTTCGAGAAAATCGCCTCTAAACATGTAGAAAAAAGAGTAAAATAAAACACCCCGTGCCGCGTGTTGCTGAGCGGAGCTCGCGGTCTTTGTAGGTATTGTCATACGCGCCGCCCATCGCTGTGTCACCGCGATGTTGCCTGCCTGCCTACACGTGTCGCGCCCACCGGATATCGGCGCGACGCGAGTCAGTCTGCCAAAAAAAATCGCGTTTGTATGTCGTGTGCGCGCGCGTCGCGGACCAGCGGTGCGTTTTCCGGAATCTGGGCCGGGTGACCAACATCACATAGTTTCCCGCCGCGCCTTCATCTGGTACGGCACCTACTGCCAAACACCGCAGACGCTTGCAATGGCGGTTTCTCCTTAACGAAGCCCTCCACCTTTATCACTTGAAGGTCCAAGATTTGCTTTTGGCGGAGATTACGCCTTTATCACTTGAGGGTCCAAGTTTTGCTGCTGGTGCGGAGTATTCGACGAAGATCGAGCAGCTCGAGCTCGAGTCCTCCCGTTGACTACTGCGCAATTGCACGTTGCAGGGATAACGTGCATGCACAACACAATGCTGCAGTTATTCGCCACCAATTCCAGCAAAGGTTTAGTGCATACGTGTGTAAATGAACAGTGAATGCCGTGATGGCCAGTGAAAAAAAAACAGTGCTCGTGATAGCTAGATTGTCTAGTGCTCGCTTCAGTTTGCATAATAAGGTTAGGAGGCATCGCCTCAATTGGCAATTGTAATAAGATGTTACCGTAAAAATAGTAACCTGTTTCACTGTAAATCTCTGACGTCAGTGTTTTCAAATCTTAATTTATCGCTAAAAAAATGAATTTGTAAACCAATGCAGAAATCCTAGTTTTAATTTATTTTATTGTGAAGTAAGACTTGTATCCACATATCTGTACAAAAACTAAGCAAATGCGATAATTAAAAGTAAAAAATAATAAAAATGTACGTAATTTTCAAAGATGTGTTCGCGTTTTATGTGTTATGTTTATTAACGGTACCTAATAAACGAAATTTCAAACAAAACTGTGTTAAATTTACTCACGCAATTTTTAGTGCATGTCCATCTACTGAATTAAAATAGGTACTCATTAGGAAGGTAGGTAACTACAACATCTGTTAAAGTTAGATTTGGTAAGACTGGAAATTTTAATAGGTATTCTTTTTAAAGTTTACTTTCACATAAGATTTGTCTTATTATTATTAAATAAACAGAGGTAACAAAACAAAATTAGGTAGTTACAGTTTATCATTAGCTTCAACATCTGTTAAAGTTAGTAATAAAACTTAATAGGTATTCTTTTTAAAGTTTACTTTCACATAAGCTTTGTCTCCTTATTATTATTAAATAAACAGAAGGAACACAACACAATTAGGTAGGTAGTTTTAGTTTATCATACCTGCCCAGCTGTTAGTGTTTTAGGCCTACGATTAATGAACACATACCTAGCTAAGTTGATAGTAGGTACCTTTATTATTATTATTTTTATGTAGGACCAAATAAATAGGCGCGCAACGCCCCCCCCCCCCCCCCCCCACCGCGCGAGTACCGCGCATCGGCTTGCCGCATGAATGAGATAGGCATATTCTGTCACGCTCACGCCCACGCGTCTGTCCCGTTCTCGCTTAGCTAGTCCATCTTCCGTCACGCTCAGGCCCATACCTCTGTCTAGTTTTCGCTCAATTTAGTACTTATGTAAGAGACGAAAGGCGATGCCGCGGAACAGGGTGTTCTTAAAAAATAATATTTTTTTTTGTTAGAAAAAATAAAAACGTAAACGGGCCAGTTTTCAAAAAAATAATTATTGGGTCCTCTTTCTATGTTATTGTTTGATGCTCTGTTCAAATATTATCACTTAAAACGAGGTAACCTTATATATGATTATATTCTATTTTGTGTAACATAAATATAAACAACCGTTAATAGCCCTCATTCGTACCACTTGCCATTTATTGGATAATTAAATTTTTACGTGCTTTGAACAATCAATAACTTAACGATTTACAGAATCCGAGACACAAAAGATCATTATTGTTTTACGGCTCTAGCCGTTCAGTGTCACGAAAAGTGTTAACTAATTGGTCTTGTAAATAGACATTCTAGCAAACGATTCGGGTATCCTCTGTTTTAAACGTACACAGTCATATTAATTCAACGATTGGTAACATTTTTTATCAATAGTTGAGTTAATTTACGATGATGACACCGGCCATGACTTTTACAACTATTTTAGTGTAGAGCGAGAAGCTCGAAGCGCAGTGGTAGCAGCGTTTTTTGTAGTGATACTGAAGTGAAGCAACCTACAGCGCGGTCATGTTTGGATGGGTGACCATTCCGACCATATTAGTGACCTATATCACGAGCATCTCCGTGCTTCGGAAGGCACGTTAAGCCGTTGGTACCGGCTAATATCGGTTGATATTAGTCGTTAAGCCTAGTCAGAGGCCTTATGGCCGGCTTGATAAAATCTAACAGCAAGGTTAGTCGCTTGCCTTGCAAATACCCCTCCTCCGCATTGAGCACGCGTGGTGGAGTACGGCTCAAACTACCTCATAGTTGAGGTAAGTCCTTTTCCCAGCAGTGGGATGTTACAGGCTAACTTTACTTTTACTTTTAGTGTAGAGCAAGCCTACTAGTATATTTTATTTTAGACCACAACTTCATATCTCCTGGGATAAATAAGGGAGCGGACAGTTTCGGCAACAAACCGAGAATATTAAATTTTATCAAAATTATCATTGTCTTCACTTCGCTCGGGTGTTGTAAATTCAGTAAGTAAAATTAGTGTTGACACATTTATTCTTAAGGCCCTCATAAACAACTAAACGAGAGTACAAATTTTTGTTATTGTATTTAACAAGAAAATAGGAACTTTTCTGGTTTAAAAATACCGATAGTTTCATGTTTATTTATACAAACAATTAAATTTACAATCTGTTTCCACAATTTCTATATGAGTTACCAGTTACGTTATCTATCCATTACTTCATAGTAAATGACGTTCTTATTTGTATTATTTATTGGTTAATGTTTATTTGTCGATGGTGAAACGGCCCCTAAGATTGAATAAAAAATGTCATTAGAGCTAGTATAGCACCCATTTGCGAGACTTTAATTAGTATTTTCTACAATATTATTACAAACAGATGGAGATTGTCTGAGGCAAGTTTAGCCCAGAAGTTTATTTTAAATTGAGTGGGCAGATATAAGCAACCTTCGCCTTTAAAAATATAAATTCAATTAATTTACCCCAACCTTTACAATAAAAATATAGAAAGTACTTGTACTACCTACAGACTTGTTCGCTGAATAAACTATTGAATCCGTGAGAAATCGCGTCTTTCAGTATTCAAGCGGTTAAATAGAATTTTCGTGTAAGTAATTTCATGATTTCGAATTTTAGTGATGTGACCGACTGAATATAGATAACCCGATTACTCGGCTGTCGCTAAATCTATTCCGATTCGGTGGTGAACGGTTTTATTGGTCGTTAATTCTAAGTTATTGAACGACCGGCTTCTCAGATTTTATATTCAGAATTTAAAGTTTTTGAATATTTAAGTACCAAAATCTTACGTCTATTTATTCAATAGACGTTTCGTATATATACTTTAGGTTATACCTTCACCAAAGAACTTTGAAATAAGACGTCGTACATTTTGGTCATACCTTACCATTTTCATAAAAAAATCTCTTGCACTCACGACACAAAAAGAGGCAAAACAAAAGACGACACAAGGTGCAAGAGATTTTGGATATTAATGGGGTTAGGCATGAGAGGTTGCGACCGTACATCTGTTTTGGTTTGTTTTGAAATTAAGCAACCTCTTATTACGATATATCATAAACATCTTGTAATAGGGGTCTATTCTATTCCACACCGTATCTTACAAGTATAGATAGATAGATAACTCTTTATTGCACATAACATAAATTGATTTACAAATTCGTTTTAAGGAAATGTACAATTTAGGTGGTCTTATCACTATTAGCGATCTCTTCCAGACAACCTTAGGGTAAAGAAAATATAAGTTTTATAGAAAAGGGTATTTTGTGCATAGAAAATGAAGAGCTGAATAAGTGAAACAGAAATATATCTGTATAAAAATATATAAAAAATAAACGAACGTATAAGTAATATGAATAATATTAATAAATAATTAACGTGTTTATAATATATAACAGATTAATTTAAATACCACCACAATAATAATCAATCACAAAAATATATACACAAACCAATATGAAATGAAAGGAAATTAACTGAGACATAAGAGTAGATATAATTATTTTGAAGAGAGTAGCTGTTCTTTAATAAGTTTTTTAAAAACAGTTATAGATTTTGATCGCTTTATAGCCAGGGATTGTCTGTGACGAAGATAATCCTTAATTTACAGTACTTAATAACTAATATGCAGCGTTACTGTTTGATTGCTAGTGAAAGCCATATCTCTCTCCGACATCACTTATCCCAGCTTTTATAGCTAATTGTTATGAATGAGCAGCTTCTAGTAATGTAAGTGGTAGTGCGGTGGCAGGATCGTGGAGAAAACACTTTGTAACGTGAAATGGTGTGGTAATTTGAAGACAAAACAAACGAAACAAAATACCAACGTCAAATCGGCATGCTTGAGCGAAATCATTATATTTAGTCCACCCATTCTCGAGTTGCAAATAGTAACTAACACGACTATATTTTAAGTATAGAAAAGAAATATACACCCTCCGTGGTGTAGTGGCTAAGCACGCTGGGTTTCAAGGCGTGGCCGCTCCAAGGTCCCGGGTTCGATTCCCGGTCAGGTCAATATATAAATCAAAATTTTCTACATTTGCTCAGGTCTGGGTGTTGTGGTACCACCGTTGTGTCCATAACACAAGTGAACTGGCTACTTACTTTAGGATTAGAGCAATGTATGTATGATCCGTAGCCGAATGGCAAAAAACGGAACCCTTTAAGTTTCGTCAAGTCTGTCCGTCCGCATGTCACAGCCATTTTATTCTGTAACTATAAGCATCACACTGTTGAAATTTGCCAGGAAGATGTATCCTGTAAACCACTTTACGATTCTTATACAAAAAAATAAAAAATAATGATATCTAAGGGGGAGGGGGCTCCCATACATGAAACTAAAACCAAATTCTTCGACGACACACGTCGTCGTCGTGGGGCGTCTTTAGATAGCTCTTTTAAAATAAAGTTGAGGTTCTTAAAACCTATTTCTCTAAAAGTCTAACGTTTGCGAGATATACGCTTTCAAAGTGGTAAAATAGGCATCCCCCTCCCCCTTTAACTTCTGAACTAAACATGTGTAAATTTTGAAAAAAATATGTAACGTAGATCTTAAATAATACTTTCAACGAAAATTTTGGTTTAGACGGAATCGAACTAGTAGTTTTTGAGATATAGCACGTTTTCAACAACCACAAACATAACTTTGTTTTTCATACAAACACTATAAAAACAAGGTTATATTTGTTGTCAACAAAATATTGTGCTATTTTAGCTTAGTTGAAGTAAGTGGATCCCTAATTCAGTTAAAGTTGACACGGAACCCTCAGTGGGCGAGTCCGACTCGCACTTATCCGTTTTTTTTCTAATTTATCGCTACCCCAGATAATATAATACTTCGCTACAAACTGCTCGTGGCGCAGTGATGGAAGCGCTTGGGTATTAATTACCATAATTGAGCAACTTACGGCGCGGTCGTGTTTGGATGGGTGACCATTCCGCCCATACTAGTGAGCTATAACATGAGCACGGAGATGTGCTTCGGCAGGCAAGTTCAACCATCGCGTTGTACCCGGGTAGTATTCGTTAAAATCTAACGGTAAGGTCGGTCGCTTGCCTTGCAAACACCCCTCCACCAATCTGCACCGAGCCCGCGTGTTGGATGGCTCAAACAACCTTATAGTTAAGGTAAAGCCTTTGCTCAGCAGTAAGAATTTACAGGCTAACTTTCCTTTATAATCTAACGATTTATCTTTATTTATCGATATCGATAGTTGCTTATGCACGTCACTAGGACCAACCAGTAGGCTCATTCCTTATGCAAACTCAATCACCAAGTGTACACAGGGCTGATTAAGTCTGCGAGACCACTTATTTGTACGAGCGTACGATTTCAGAGGTGTTCCATGCGTTTAAGAAATTTGTGTGTATAATGTTGTTCCACTTTTGAAATTTTTAACCGACTTCAAAAAAGGAGGAGGTTATCAATTCGACTGTATGTTTTTTTTATCATCATTTTTTTTTTGTATGTATGTTACCTCATATCTCAGTCGTTTGTGGACCGAATCGAAATTTTTTTTCACCTACTTAGAGGGTATACCTTCTAGTTGGTCCCATTTTTTCCATTTTGGGATCTGATGATTGGATCTTGGTGTATTCGAGGGAAACCCTCAAATTTTAAAGGCACGTATAGTGTTTCTTTACTAGAATCTTAATGTTGACGTGTTGTTACGTCTGATAGTCAACATTTTGTGGGGCTGAGCTGATGGTGGAACTCCTTAACGCCTAGGAGTTCAGTAATTATAATGACACAACTTATGATAGGTAGATTGTAGCTTCGTAAAAAATAGAATCATAAGGTGCAACTCCCCCCCCTCCCCTCTTATGTAATCACTAAAAATAAAGAAATAAAATTAACTTTAAAAAAAAGTAAAAACCGACTTCAAAACCAAAATGCACTAAAAAATCTTAAATAAACTCTTCACCGTTGAAAGGAAAGGAATCCGTTTTAGGCAAACAATTTCTTTTTGGAGTCGGTGCCATCACTTTGACCATCAAGCATCAACTATCACAGCACCGACTCCAAAAAGAAATTGTTTGCCTAAAACGGATTCCTTTCCTTTCAATGGTGAAGAGTTTATTTAAGACTTTTTAGTGCATTTTGGTTTTGAAGTCGGTTTTTACTTTTTTTAAAGTTTATTTTTTAAATGGCTGTTTATGATTACGCATACCTTGACAAAATAACAAAATTAAAATCGATGTTCTAGTTTTCAAAATCTATATCTGTTTAAGTGCTTATGTGTTAACGTATCTGATTCTGCAACATAGGCGAATGGTATCCATGTCTAATATAAATACAAAATGAGTACCAACTACACTTCTGGACACATCTATTGGCCCACCTTGTATTTTCAGTTTTGTTTGGTCCTAGCTAAAATTTTATATTTGGCCGAGCAAAAAGTTTTTATGCAGTTTTGAACCTGGCACATTCACAATTTCATTCAATAGTCTTTTTTTAAATTTTGAAAACAGAATTTAAAGAAACAAAAGACAATTTGGAGCCTGTTTGTTGATATGAAACTATTGATTACTAAAAAACTTGGTTTTATTGGTTTACTTGGATTTAATTCTTGAAAAAGTTATTGATATCTTTGGTTTTGCAACAAACATTACTTATTCTTAACATTAAGGTGAGGTTCTATCAATAATCTAATAAGGCCGGACACAGCCAAAGAAACGTGAGTGCTCAACTTAATTTAAGTCGATCTGCGGTCCGAAATGTTTATCGGAGGTACCTAGAGACTGGCGGCTTTGTTCGTCGCCATGGAAGGCCACGATCTCGGGTCACAACTGAAAGGCAGGATCGATTCATCGTGACGACCAGCTTGAGAAATCGTCACCTTACCTCCATTGAGATACAAAACCAACTTCGCGACTTCCACGGAGTATCTGTGAGCGCTCGAACTGTTCGGAGAAGGTTAAAAGAACGCGATATGGTACCACACAAGCCAGCTAATGGGCCCAAACTAACGCGAGCCCACCGAACAGTGCGCCTTCATTTCGCACGCAGTCATTTAAATTGGACACAGCAAGATTGGAGCCGTGTACTCTTTTCTGATTAGTCAAAAATTGTGTTACATGGCAATGATGGAAGGAAAAAGGTCTACCGACGTAAGGGAGAGCGTTTCGCACAATGCTGCTTTGAAGAGAGGGTTGCTTATGGCAGTGGCTCGTGGACTGTCTGGGCGGTATATCCGCGAGCGGCAAAACTCAACTTGAGGTTGTTACAGGTCCACGGCTGCCAACATTAAATGCTGAGAGGTACATTCGTGAGTGCTTAAAATAATGCAAGAGCCCATGCGGCTGGCATCGTCAGGGAATATCTTCGGAATGTGAACATCACAGTTATGGACTGGCTAGCCAGAAGCCCAGACATGAACCCCATTGAGCACATGTGAGACGAGCTAAAAAGACGTGTTAGGGCTCGTCAGCCAGTTGCCCAGACGATGCAGGAGTTGAAAACTGCCAAAGAAGAGGAATGGGAGATGATTCTTCAAAATTTCATAGAGCGGTTGATAAACTCTCTGCCTAATCGTATGAGAGCTGTGGTTGATGCCCATGGAGGCAACACGCGTTATTAAATTAAACCTTTATTTGATAAAACATGTTTTTTATTCAAAAATCAATTGCCTTTAACAAGGCGCATATCCGACTTGTTAGGCGTAGCTCCATGTCGTATGGATTCTTCAAATTTAAAATAATACGATCGAAAAATATGGTAAAATGTATCAGGTTTAAAACTGCATCAACAGTTTTTGTTCAATCTAGCAATCATATTTTGGTAGGGGCCATCGAAACCTAAACTCTAAGGTGGGCCAGTAGATGTGTCCAGAGTTGTATAAATTGTGTCGCTTAACTTAAAATACGAAACAGGAAGGAAATGAGACGGCCAAAAGAAGAAAAATACATTTACTATAACTTATAATACATTAGCCCATATCGTTTCTTCTAGTGATGTACTCAGAGCAATAAAAACGCGTCTCTTGGCAAGCGCACAGGGCCGCAATAGGGCGTGCAATAATAATGCCTGCGATGGTATAGGGTGACCATCAGGCAGATATTTAATAATAAATATTGGACTACGACTACTTTAATATCTGTCAAAGAAACTAAAAATAATAGTGGTACGGACGGCAAGCCGCAGCTCGTCGAAGTTATCACTACGGTAGCTCATTCCGATGTATAATCTGTGCTGGCGACTGTACCTCTTAAACTATACCCAAATCAAGATCAGAGATTTCTAAAGTCGCATTAATGGTGGCAAAATGTGGCACAAGAGATTGAACACATGAGACAGTCATAAGCTAGTAAATTATAAAGGGTCTGGGGCGCTATTTTTGAATAACTCGCGTCAAAATTACGAGTGATATTTATTAATCAAACAATGAATCAAACCATCAATGTATTGCAAGCAAATTTCTCCGACATAGAACTTGTCATTGTCATTTACTTCAACAAGTTATTGATTTCGATAAATATCGATTAAAGATTATAACTTTAGATTACTACATCGCGGAGTAAATGCATTTTAGAGAACTATGACCAGGTCATGGTAACAACGTATACTCTGCAGAATCATTGATAAAATTTTATGCTCATATTACAAGCCACACGCTGTATACCTAGATATACTTACTAGTCACAAAAGTGAGAGTAAATTACAATCTGTAAATGACAATATTATTGACTGTACCATACACGGCACAGACACATAACTTAGAAATAGGAATAGAAATTATTTTATTTGACACATAAGTCACGTGAATAGTACAATAAAAAATGGTTATTATAAATATTATTAGATATCGACATCAGTAAAAAAGATTTCTATAAATAATAGGTACCTATGTGTCAAAAAGGTGCGCTCAACATAATTCGTAACAGCGCGAGGCATTTCACGATACTGATATTTTTACAGACCAATCCACAATGTTCTAACCATTTGTCCTATAAAACCTACTTTGATAGTTATCCTACATAAACTACGTAGCGGCTGTTATTAATTGTGTGGAACACAGGGTGAGTTAAATACATTGACACAAAAAAAACAGAATTAAAAATGAACACGACTTTTATCGTTCCATCAGAGCACTTTCAAATGACGAAAATAAAAATGAACTTTAAAATAAAGTAGGAATCTCATTTTTACGGGCGTATCGCGGCTTTTTATGACAATGACTGTATTGACACGGAAGCTTTTATGTTAGTGGACGTTTTAATATCGTGATAAAGTAGCATAAATGCTAAGGAAAAGATGGCTTTCAAATACGGGTAATTTTGTTTTAAAAAATGATGGTGATAGAAAAAAAACTTCTTGCAAATACTTTTTAGAGAGTCTTCCAGTCTGTTCTTTTTTTAAGTTTTAAATACTATTTTAAGATACATTCTTTTGTATATCTTTGTTTACGGATACGCTGGCGTCCCTTTAATCAATGAGGATCTACACCATCAACCATACTTTCATAGTGACGTATAACATTAAGTTACTTAGTATGTTAGTAATAACAATAAAAAATATTTTTTTTTATTCTGCCAGAAAGTAATAAAATCTCATAACGAACCTACGCTAGTTTCAGTCTTGAAACAATTTATAATACTCTTTTTGTTGTTAAATAGTTTTACTACTACTACTAATAGTTAGTTTTACTTTACTTTTTTCCATCCTGTATACTGCACCGTACATAAACAATCATTGAACATTCGAAAACTTGGCACTCGATGGAAAACCGATTGAAAAAGAAAAATTAGTTCCGTTTTCAAAACCCCTATCCATCCATTCTCAACCGTTAAACGGTCGATTAAGTAATTAACCATTTACACGCCACGATATTTTGTTGCATAATTATAAGTATGAAGTGGTTTAAAAAAAGATCAATTGTTTGATTTAAATATTATATCATTTTTTTCGGCCCTATGACAATTCTCAATTAAGTGGTCTAGGATAACACATCAGAATATCTTATTTATTGTTATTTTAAAGAAAAACAGACTATGAATATAGAATTAATTAATGGACGAATTTATTTACAGATTGATAGAAGCAAATAATATGGGTTCAGCGTGTTATACAGATGTTTCGGTAGGCAAATACGTCTATGGTGTTTGACGTTGTCGTCTAAAATTAGAATTAACAATTTCATTTTTAAAAGTCAAAATACAAAATACAATGATTAATTATGATACAATTTTACATGAATAATGTATTTCATGGAAGGATACAATTACAAATGTCATAGATAATACTTAGATCTACGCAATAAATGTCCATACAAATATATTATATACTACAATACGTATTCAACCAATCAGCCTTTGCTTATCTCAACTAATTCTCATGCAATTTTGTAAGCAGATTCAATGATATGGATTAGTTTACAATTACATTTAATATGATATTGTCAAATGGTTATACTAGCGAAGTTAAAGGCTCCCAAAGGCTTACTTTAAACTTCTGTATTTAATTGTACTGTGTGAAACGCATCGAAAGAAGATGGCGACACTCTATTATACGCGGAATCCAAAATGGCCATGCGTGAAAAAACGCAACCATTTTGAAGTCAATAATTCACGTGAAGTTGCCCGTAGTGGCCAAAAAAGAGGAGTATTTATTTATGGTTTGTTTCATTCGTAAGATAACTGTGCTACGACTGGACGTTATTTATGTTAGGACGCCATGTTTTTAGGATAAATAGATTATGTTATACAGTTGCGATTTGATAACATGAAAAGGAGCTTTTTTCTGAAAGTTTTATTCGATATGTCATATAATTATAAAATTAATTTAACTTTCTAGCAACTCGGCAGAATTGCCTGTATTTCACAGAAATCCTAACCCTATTTTTACATCAGAGCGTTTTGAATGAAATCAGTTAAATTCACATGACAGTGATTCGAATATTGACACGAATGATTCAAAGTTAAAGCAACTGAGTTTTCTAAATGCCGCTTAAAAATAATTTTATATAATAATGACACAGGGAAGCACCCTGTGCTTATGGTTTTTGGTATAAACGACCAAATAATCACCTTAACGATACTTAAAAAATATTCCACTGGCGCCCAACACGTTGTTTCCGTAATTAAATGGGACTTGTCACGAACAGTTTATAGAAGGTTTTTTTAACCTTTTTTAATATTTGGTGGCGAACACTTTTGGTTATGGCGGCTACCAATCTCTACAAAGTGCACAAGAGATAATAAAGTACAAAGGCATTCATTTACGAGTTTTAATTGTTAATTGCATTCCGCGGATAGAGTGCATTCCAACTTCCTAGTTTCAAACTGTTTCTAAGTAATTTTAAATGTAATAACGCAGTAAAACTATGTATATCGTAATTTATATTGTCTCGGGTCTGGGTGTTGTGGGACCACCGTTGTTTCTGGTTTACCATAACTGCATAAGCTCTCACTTTAGAATTAGAGCAATGCATTAGCCAGAAATATTGGTGTCCAATATTTCTTTTTTTTTTGGAGGTTTTGGATTTTAAATAACTATCGAATAAGGAATATAGTTTTAAACTAGAATACTACACGTACATAATAAAGTGGTCTAGCGGTTAGTGTTACACATAATACTAAATATCTGTGGTAATAGTGGTTGTCTACCGCACATTCCAACTACGGCACTGATGTGGTTACTATCCCATTTAAAGTTTTAAATTGTTTCTAGCTTTTTAGGCCGTACTTATAAAAAGTCGAGCTAAGTTAAAACGAACAAACATACATTTGCGAAAATGAACGAACTTGTTTGGACGCCTAAATACCTCCAAAGTATCCAACACGATGTCAAAAAAATACAGATCGAATTGAAAACATCTTTTTTAAAGTATGTTCAAAACTGGACTTACATTGTTGCCGATATATATGCAAAAAAAAACTAAACATTTAACGTTCAAACCCTCTCAAGGGTACGGGCTGGGATTTTTAATATGTTAACCTCCTTACTAATACAAACAAAGTTACGAAGTCAAAAAATATGTTTCAAGCGATTCCTCCTTTAATGTTTCTTTTCCTGAGCTAAGTTGGTTTCATAGTATTTTTTATAATTATTCCTGTTTGTTTTTAAACTGTTACTTATTCAGTAAAGTACATAACTAAGCTACGTCAGTATAAGTTAATCCCTAACTTCAAAACATGCTTTGGGTAAACTACAAAACTGCAAGATTTTTTTATTTCAAAAAGTTGTTATAAAATAGGAAGTATCCGTCGATCGTGCTACCAATATACTGCAAGATGTTTCGGCCAAAGTAAGACCTTGTTGCAAGTGCCAGTCAAGTTTCAAAGATGAGTGTGTCACCTGAGTCCTTCAATCTTAGCTCACAATGCGAGATGACACCGCTGCACATTCAGTCCGTCGGCTTCTGACAAAATTCAAATAAGTCAGCCAGTTCATTTTAAATTACAAGACATGGGGAAATTGTGGTACGTATAAACACTATGGGCATATATTATTATCTTTATTTCTAAAACGGGAAGCCCCTTTGACTGTGTACCTAAGCGTAATTGGTATTGTCTATGTTTCTATAGTCCTGCTTGGGGCTGGTAATGATATGACCCTAAGCTAAGAGTAAAGCTACACTGGCGTCACGTTGCTTGTTGCTTTAAAAAATAATCTAATTGTCACATGGTGCCTTGTTATGCGTCGTCGTAACGAATATACCACGCGAGCGACTGCCGATAAACTACGCAGCAGTTTGGCAGACTTCTGCTAATTAAAAACTATGTATCTTATTTGAATAAATAAATTAATAAAACAAAACGCGCCCGTAACATATATTGAGTCGGATCCGCCGACGTGTCAGATTCGCAACGCAACGCCAATGTAACTTCGCTCTGATAGTGGTTGCAAGAGGTGAACGATTTTCATTAAGATACCTTAATGACAGTTACGCTAGCGTTACTAAAGGATACTTGTTATCATTATCAGCACACTTCGCCGAAGAACTTCAAAGATAAAGTTTATTTATACTTTATTGCACAATAATAAAATTTTGAACAAAAAAGTGGACTTAACGCCACATAGCGTTCTCTACCAGTCATGGCTTCAAGAAGTTGAATCCAAGGAATTTTTCACACTCGTTTGCAACGTTTCTAAAGTGTCATCACTTTTGGTTAATAAAAATAGGCTGGCCGATCAATTTTTGATGTGCAGCAAAGTGCTCTCCAGTGAAGTGCGAGCGAGTCAGCCGAACGTGCCTGTCTCAGACGCTGCAGCCAAGATAGTGTATAGGCAACACTATCTTGGTAGCTTTATTTATTGTATGCGGTGTGAATATTGTGAGCAATACATATATGTTCGTTCATGATCCACTTTGTAGGTGAAAAAGTTATTTATTTTTATTTTTTTAAATACATGTTTCCTGCGACTTCTGCCGTGATAATGCCGGATATCCAACACAAAGAAAAGGTGTGACAGCATCGCGACTCACGCAATGAACAGATTTAATTTGTCATCGATGCAGTCGTGCGTTAGCATGAAAAAACCCTATCACGAAACCAGACAAATGGTGTGTTGTCTGGCGCGAATTTTTATACATACACAGCTGATGTTAAATAGCACGTTAAAAAGTCCTCTGTCTACGTACCCTTTGTATCCTTTTTTACCTTTTGCCCACGTAATTTTCTTAAATTACCTACAAAGCGTTTCAACCCAGCCCGTAAGTTTGCCTTCCCCACATAACTACACTTGAGGCCACCTCCCTTTGTCCCCGAGTACACAACTTGCAAAATAACAGGGCACGACGGAACTGGGTGAAGTAAAATGTCCCACAAAATGTGAGGTTCTCGAGACAAAGGAGACAGTCAGTGCAAGTTAGTGTAATAATGTTGGATATTTGTAGTTAGGCCGAGTTGGAAATTAAAAAAATATATATGTTTATGAAATGACACATTTTCAAGTAATATCAAAATGTAATTAGTCAGCAATAAGTATTGTAGAGTGATGTTTAGTATCGTTTTTGTAGGTTCGTAAAAAATGTTGTAAGTATTAATTATTTAATCACTAAAATGAACTGTTATGATGATTAACGTAAGATTTTATTAGCTCTTAGAGCGCTTACACACTTAGTCAACTTTAGCAGGGCGACGGTCGCGCGACAGCCGCGCTGCTGATAATTTCATACATAACCAATCACATACATTGCTCTGATCCCAAAGTAAGTAGTCAATGCACTTGTGTTATGGAAATCAGATACAACGGTGGTACCACAGTCAAAAGATCGTTTTCTACATTGAACCGAAATCGAATCCGAAACCGAAACCGAAACCGAAACTCTAAATCGAACCCGGAACCTCATGAGATGGCGACGCTTGAAACCAGCGTGCTAGCCACTCGACCACGGAGGTCGTCTACATGAAAAATGTCTAAATGACAGCAGTAAGCCCTTTACATTAGAGCAACGGCGCTACTGTCTCGCTGCTGTCGCTCTAATGTGAAGGCGCACCTAAAAGACGCAGTATAAAATTGTTTCTTCTTCTTTTTCTGCCTCGCCTTATCCCGTTACGAAGGGTATACCTTCCCAATCATGCGACGCCATTTTTTTCTGTCTTGAGCGTCTTGATCTTGAGAGCTCTTATACTCTCATGTCCCTTTGGACATTTTTCATCCAGGTATGGGGTCTTCCCCTTCCTATTTTCTTTGTAGCAATGGATAGGCACTTTTTAACCACGTGGTTATGAGACTGCGTATTGCGATGTTCCTTTGACACTGCATTGCGCTATCAAAGATGCCTCGCCTGGCTTAAAATTTCTGTGTGCTTAATATAATCTCAAATCCAGATAAATTAGAACTTTCAGACAGCTTAATTCAACATTTGTTTTAAAATCAACTTTTCAAACAACACGTTGGACACCAATTAAAATGTTTGAACGGTTTTAAAATTTAAATTATTTATCTAAACGTACCTAAAATTTAACTGGTTCGCTTTCCTGACATCATTTTAATTAGTACAACTAAATACCATTTATTTGCATCTCCGTAAAAGCAGCTCTTTACATTTTTAAGAAATATCTCAAATCTAAATGAAACGATGCAATTTTAAATACAGTATTTTTCTTTATATTATCTACACGACGAATACAAATTAAACGTCATTCACTATGCACGTCTTTCACAGAATAAAAAACTAATTTGCAAGCAAAACGCGATGAAATTCTAAATACGTTAGGTACCCGCGGCTGCCGCTCCACTAGAATTAAAATTCGTCTATCCGCAACAGCTCAACATAAAACAACAACCCATTTAATACAATTATCAGCAGTGTTAAATTAAGTAACCTACTGAATGTATGTCAGTGTTTCCAAAGGACTTTAATCCGGAAAAAATCCGGAAAGCAAGGTTCTTCTGGGCGACAGAGACTCCATCGTCGACTCTTTCATTTGAATCGGTCGCTTGGTATAAAGTTAAGTCAAGAGTGAACTCACTAAACAAATCAACTTTGGTAGTTCTGAGTCACAAAAAACTTCCGAGGCTGTAGTGAAGCGACAAATGTGAAGAAGTAGAAGGTAAAAGAAAGAGGTAAAAGAGGGAATAGAATTTATATTAAAACAAAAAAAAAGCAGTACCGAAAAATGAGATGAGTTGATGTATGTATGAATGTAAGTAGAGTGCAGTGGGCGTGAGCTAGTGTCTTCAGATCTTCTATAAGTATTGTCCTGGAGGCAGCAAAGGGCGGCGTCGGAGTGCAGGGCCGACACAGCGGAGGTAGCAGCGACGCCGATGTGCAGCGGTGACAGACGCCGTGAAGAAATAACTCACAGCAGTGATGAGGGTAACGGGAACTATGTAGAAAATGTTATGATCAGTTGGAGTGCCAGAAGTACTTGGTCTCGGGTCCTCTTCCGAGAAGGAGACAGGTCCCTCCCCTAGAACGAGGAGGTGTTACTGTAGTCTCAAATGGACTCGGATCCTCCTCCGGAAATGTGTCCGGTCCCTCCCCTAGCGTGAGGAGGTGTTTCAGTAGTCACCGGCGGTTCTTCAAGATTTCTTGAGGGAAAATGTAGAGTGTTAAAACTTGAAGTATATTTGGTGAACTAATAGAACTTAGCTAACTGAGCTTAGAACTCGGAATGGAATGCCTTGAATGAAAAAAGTAAAGGCTTATATAGGGGCCTGGGCCGTTCAAATTTAGATCGAGGTAGGTTCAAAAATAGAACATGAATACTGGTGGTTTACAGAGGATTAAACCCGAAAAAGTAATTAACTTTGATAGAAGTTGTCAGACTTTGAAAGATATTGTCATAACAACCATGTCAATAAAGATAAAAAAAACTGTCAAAAATCAAGCAATTTACACAAACAATCTGGAAAACGAATCATCGCCCAATGCAAATTAAAGGAAAATTGCAAACAAAGGTAAAACACGGCTATTTTTACAGTATTATGTACAGAAAAGTAGAATAACAGAGCTTTGAAAGTTTGTCATTTTTAGATTCACAATAAATATTGTTCAAAAAGGATTAGAAAACAACAATAATCCAAAAATACAGAGTAATAGTATTAGAAGAGTAGAAAGGCAGGTAATGCCTATAGTTACATGTCTACAGTACGACTTTTTAGGGAGAAAATACGAACTGCGTTATGGTAGATAGAATCTATGATTAACTCTATGTTTGTGTTTACAGCAAACAGACTCAAAAAGTAAGAATTCAGCAAGAACCCGCAATCTTTGGATGAAAAAAGGAAATTAAAGCATGGAAAAACAAAGATAATGTGATGAAAATGTTAATGTGGGTCCGATGAATATTAAATATATTAAGGTACTCAATTTATTAAACGTAATACATGTACATCGGTACAAGGCCTCTTTAAATATAAATGACCATCATTAAATAGAATCCCGTAAGGTTTTTTTTGTAATAATGATGTCAGTACTAGGAACGTACGATATGACACAACATTAAAAAAACAAACAATAAAGTTGTTATTCTTTACTGTCTGCTTTCGTCTAGCTATTGAAACAAAACACCAAACCCTCTAAAAAATTCACTCAAGCACAATACATCGTTGTCAGAACATGAAATGCGTGTTATTCGCTTGCCAGGCTTTGCCCGCCATGTTTTATTATGAAAACAATTCATTCCTAAAATTAATTTAGATACCTTATATAAGTTATTTCAGCAAGCATGGCCAAAGTGTATCTAAACGAAAATTTCTCGTTTTATTGTGCCTACAAATGGTCTACATTTCTACTAAATTAATAAAATAATAATAAAACTATAGAATTTATTTAAGACCAATATCTTATAGAATATACAATTTTTCACGTGCCATCTGAAATGAGCTATTCGTTATCTGTAAGACCGGCTTAAGTCTTAACTTAGGGACTGTCGAAACGTCAGCCAGGCTGGGTATTATAATATCTGTACCCTGGCATTGCTGAGCTACCTATCCACCAACGAAAATATTAACCATCGAATGATAATTCAAAATACAGAACCTTATTTCGTACGATGTATCTAGCAGATAACGCTATCTTGAATCACAAAGTTGGCAATAAGTTATCTAAGTGAAAAAATGTGGACATTGCGTGATCATTTACACGACGGATAAAAATTCTTGCAAGGAGATTACTGTCATTGTGTCATACATCTAAACATGTTGTAATGCTTTACCTCTTTCAGGGCAAAAATACTATTTTTATTCTTTTAAGGTTGTTAATACAGACCAAAATCAATACCACCATTAAAAGTTACGTAACTAAAAACGCGAATAAACATCTCGATTACAGCCTCATCAGAACTTCACTGCTGGCTCCGTAAATCAGTAAAATTCACCGTTGGCGAGCAAACATGATGTCAGTTGCCCTTATGTGTTTGGTAACTTTTAGGGCATGGTTGCACAATAAACTTGTGGCGTAGGAAATCTTATCTTGGCATATCACAAAATGACTACAGCTCTATTCTGAAAAAAAAAAACCTTACCTTCTTCTTCGCTTTCCTCCAGCAGCTGGTATGTGAATTCTTTTTCAATTCATAATAACTAATAAGGAAATAAAATTGGTCGAAATGCACATTGTCGCGAATATTTATTTATTATAGTTATTTTGAACTTAAACCAAAAGGGACACACATCTATATCCGCGTTAGTCTTTTGAACCGATTGGCGCTAAATAAACCTAAACGTTCGTTTTTTAGAAACTCACACTGTGCTCTAAAGGGAAGGAAGATAGAAACATAACTTAAATCAGCAGCGTTTTCATGAAAAAAAGTGTTTCAGTGGTTTCACAGACCAACGCGCTTGTATAGTAAGGCTAAAAGTAAAGTTAATAACTGACTTATTTGATGTGCAGTAAAAGGTTATCTTACCTGCCTTATCTTTGGGTAAACTAATAACATGTTAAGTAATTCTGCAAATTACAGGTTTTAGTCTTCGTCCGTGTGATCCTAGCTTAACAACTTGATTCTTTGTTAGGAGCTATTGATCGACGCAAGTAAAAGTTTGTAGAGAAGTTCTTTTCCACTGCCTATAACGTATACTTGTAGGCATATGTAACATAAAAAATACAAATATATTGATCCGATCCCAAAGTACGTAGCAAATACAATTGTGTTATGAAAAATAAACACCCAGACCCGAGACAATGTAGAAAATTAGAATTTCTACATCTCATCGTTCGCCCTTTTGTAACACCTGTCATCCTGCCCGTTTTGCGACACTAAAGTGTCAAGTATTGAGTATTGATTCAATGTGAACTTACAGCCTGTTTCACAATGTACTTAATTAAGTAACCAGTAACGATTCCTTTTTTTATTCGAAATGACGTTCCATATTTAAATTGTTCGTAAGATAATGCTTAATTGTCGATGGTGAAACTGACCCGGAGAGTTAATATGGAAAAATCAACACCATCATAATTATCAGCCAAAGTACGTCCACTGCTCAACATAGGCCTCCTCCACGGTTTTCCGAAGCAACCGATCACAAGCGGTCTGCATCCAGTTTGATCCTGCGATCTTTTCAAAGGTTGTCTGTCCATCTTGTTGGTGGACGTCCTACATCACGTCTTTGGTCGATGGGTCTCCAATCTAGAACCTTTCTGTCCCAACGGCCATAAGTTCTTCGCGTTAAATGCCACTGGCCTGCACTGGCACTGCCTGGCCATTGCCACTTGTGCTAACTGATTCTCTGGGCTATGTATACCTATCTCCTCATTTCTGATTCGATCTCGTAGAGAAACACCAAGCATAGTCCTCTCCATAGCTTGCTTTTTAATTTAAACAACAATGCTGTAGATGAATCCAGAGTACAAGCTACAATCTTGCTTTAAGCTCAATGCTATGCAATTAGGATACATCAATGAATTCACAAAGACACTTACCAACTCAAGCCCGTACTGTCTTCGTTACCAACTTAAACTTTTCAGCTACAGTTTCAACTGTTTCTTAGTTTAAACACACTAAATGATGGCTACAAAGTTTCTATTTATGTACGTATTTGCTTTTAAAAGTTTGAAACCGCAAATGGCGTTGTTTTCTGCGTTGGAAATCATGTTTTCGCTTTAAAATGCATTCGTGAACTACAAAATGTGTTTTAACTCAGGCACGTAACTTGCAAAATATGTGAATAGTTTGTCAATTTTATTTGTGATTCAGTTGGTTAGATTTCAGTCATATTTCGAACGACAACAATATAGCATATTTTTATTTTTTTCATGCATGAAATGTTATCGTCTTAAAGAATGATTTATTTCCGTGCGTTCAGCATCGTTACTTTCCGTGAATTTATACGAATAGGTAATGTACTAGACATCTACAGTTATGTACAGCCGATGCACCAAATACAAGATGTTTAAAAACTACTCCTTGGGAGTGAAGGGAGATATTTTTTTAATTTAAAAATAAACTTTTAAAAAAAAGTAAAAACCGACTTCAAAACCAAAATGCACTAAAAAGTCTTAAATAAACTCTTCACCATTAAAAGGAAAGGAATCCGTTTTAGGCAAACAATTTCTGTTTGGAGTTGCCTAAAACGGATTCCTATCCTTTTAATGGTGAAGAGTTTATTTAAGACTTTTTAGTGCATTTAGGTTTTGAAGTCGGTTTTTACTTTTTTTGTAAAGTTTATTTTATTTCTTCATTGTTAGTGAAAAAAAAATTCGATTTGGTCGACAAACGACTGAGATATGAGGTAACATACATACAAAAAAAAAACAAAATAAAAAAAAAACATACAGTCGAATTGATAACCTCCTCCTTTTTTGAAGTCGGTTAAAAATGTTATTTACATAAATGATTCCTGTTAGTTCCTTAACTGACACTAAGATCCTTTACACACTGCGACTTTTAGCAGCGATGCAGTCGCAAAATGTCACCCTGTACACACTGCGCTACTTGTAGCATCGATACAGTCGCGATGCTAACGCGCGATAGCATCGATACAGTCGCGATGCAGAAGCTGTAAATTGACAATTTATGTACTGAATTTTGGTGACTGCATCTATACTAACGCGCGTTAGCATCGATGCAGTCGCGCTTTTGCAGCGGTGCTAACGCGCGACTTCATCGATTCTAAATAATCTGTTCATTGCGTGAGTCGCGATGCTGAAGCGCATTTTCAAAACGCGCGACTGCATCGATGCTAAAAGTCGCAGTGTGTTAGGGGTCTAAGTTAGTCATAAAACACCTTATTTTTACCGACTTCTAAAAAAGAGAATCAATTTAATGAGTATGTATGTGATATCATCAGAATTTGATATTTTTTTATATGTTTATCTATTAAAGCTTTTTAATACGTGTGCTAAATTTCGTAAGTGTATGTATGTTTGTATATTATATTTGTATGTTAGTTCACGGATTTCTCGACTTTTTTTTAGTTTAATCAAGTATATTTCTACTAAGGGTACGTTAAACGGAAGAAACTGGAGTCAGAGTATGCTTACGTACTCGTACATACATGTCTACGCACATCATGCAACGAGTCCAAATGATTTAAAAAAAAAATGCTCAAAAATCAATAACTAAACATCTTATCAATAACATCACATCATCCCATTTAATGTCTGACCGCTAAAACTGTCCTACTTTTAAATCCAAAGCATTGTGTTTGAAAACTCATTCGTGTCGAAGAGAGAAAATCGTGAGAGTCTGGGGTGTAATTTCCCGTAGAAAATCGGATCGGATATTATCGAGACAACAATGCACCGCCTCGGGGAACGAGTAATTGTATCGACTATATGCTGGGATTTGTCACGCCTTTTTCTCGATAGCGTTTCAGTTAAGAATTGGAAGGAAAGCACGTTATTTATATAAACACCAGGCGCGGTAGTCTCGACATGTTATTTACCTGTCAAACACCAGATAGCGCTCGAAAAACGCTGAGACATAATTAATTATACCGTAAGCGTACATACATGAACGCTGAATAAGTAACACTCCGTTTTTAGGGTTCCGTAGCCAAATGGCAAAAAACGGAACCCTTATAGTTTCGTCAAGTCTGTCTGTCTGTCTGTCTGTCTGTCTGTCTGTCTGTCCGTCCGTATGTCACAGCCATTTTATTCTGTAACTATAAGCATCACACTGTTGAAATTTAGTAGGAGTATGTATCGTGTTAACCGCTTTACGATTCTTATACACAAAATAAAAAATAATGACATTTAATGGGGCTCCCATACATGAAACTAAAACAAAAAAAAACCTATAGTTTGGGATATCTATGGATAGGTCTTTTTAAATGACATAGAGGTTTCTAAAATCATTTTCTTTTAAAGTCTAACGTTTCATAGCTAGACGCTTCCAAAGTGGTAAAATGGGCGTCCCCCCATCTAACTTCTAAACTAAGCAAGTGTAAATTTTGAAAAAAAAATTATTATGTAGCTCTTAACAAAAACTTTCAACGAAAATTGGTTCGGACGGGATCGAACGAGAAGTTTTTGAGATATAGCACATTTTTAACAACCGCAAACATAAATTTGTACTTCATACAAACACTATGAAAAACAAAGTTATATTTGCTGTCAACAAAATGTTGTGGTATTTTACTAAGTGGAAGTAAGTGGATTCCCTAATTGAGTTAAAGTTGGCACGGAACCCTCAGTGCGCGAGTCCGACTCGCACTTGGCTGGTTTTTTTTATTTTTTGAGTCGGACGTCGTAGAAAAATTCGAAATTCGACAAAAAACTTTTATTGATTGAGAAATTTTTTGAATAAAACTTTAAAAAATACAATATTTTCTTAGATTATTGAAAAACATAGTTAAGTTGAAATAATATTTGATGCAGCAGGAAAACGGAGTATTGAACTTATCACGAGAAAATATTTAAATTTCCTATTAAAGAAAAGACAAAGTTAGTTTTTTTTTATATACGTCAAACTTACAAAAATAATGTAATAAAATAAAATAATGTAATATTCTTTGTCCTTTTAAACAAAGTCCTAACTACAATTAATTTAAGCGATATTTCTGCTTTTTCACTCGCATGACAAGAAAATAGTCCTTTGCGTTACAATTTACAATCACTTATTTTGTTTACAAAACTAGTAATTTACTAACCGACGACAAAACACATTTCTGTGTCGTATTTTAATTAAGTGTATAAGCGAAAATGCTGCCGCCTTAATATTTTCAGGACACAAAGCTGCAATGGAAGAATGTTGAGTAGCATCACTAAGTGTTTATTAAGAAGAGGGTTTCAAAATAAACGTGGTATAAAAAAGAAGTGCGTATAAAAAAACTAGTTTTAGCCCGTAATCGTATTCACCACTAATTATTTAATGTGTTTAAGCTATATAAATAGTGTTTTGGAATATATTTTTTAATAATGTAATATATAAGGCTACCTCGTTTTAAGTGATAATATTTTAAAGGCAGATTCAGAAAAATAAATGAAACATATTTTGTACGAAAAAAAAATTTTTTTTACGTTAGTTTTCGAGAAAATCGCCTCTAAACATGTAGAAAAAAGAGTAAAATAAAACACCCCGTGCCGCGTGTTGCTGAGCGGAGCTCGCGGTCTTTGTAGGTATTGTCATACGCGCCGCCCATCGCTGTGTCACCGCGATGTTGCCTGCCTGCCTACACGTGTCGCGCCCACCGGATATCGGCGCGACGCGAGTCAGTCTGCCAAAAAAAATCGCGTTTGTATGTCGTGTGCGCGCGCGTCGCGGACCAGCGGTGCGTTTTCCGGAATCTGGGCCGGGTGACCAACATCACATAGTTTCCCGCCGCGCCTTCATCTGGTACGGCACCTACTGCCAAACACCGCAGACGCTTGCAATGGCGGTTTCTCCTTAACGAAGCCCTCCACCTTTATCACTTGAAGGTCCAAGATTTGCTTTTGGCGGAGATTACGCCTTTATCACTTGAGGGTCCAAGTTTTGCTGCTGGTGCGGAGTATTCGACGAAGATCGAGCAGCTCGAGCTCGAGTCCTCCCGTTGACTACTGCGCAATTGCACGTTGCAGGGATAACGTGCATGCACAACACAATGCTGCAGTTATTCGCCACCAATTCCAGCAAAGGTTTAGTGCATACGTGTGTAAATGAACAGTGAATGCCGTGATGGCCAGTGAAAAAAAAACAGTGCTCGTGATAGCTAGATTGTCTAGTGCTCGCTTCAGTTTGCATAATAAGGTTAGGAGGCATCGCCTCAATTGGCAATTGTAATAAGATGTTACCGTAAAAATAGTAACCTGTTTCACTGTAAATCTCTGACGTCAGTGTTTTCAAATCTTAATTTATCGCTAAAAAAATGAATTTGTAAACCAATGCAGAAATCCTAGTTTTAATTTATTTTATTGTGAAGTAAGACTTGTATCCACATATCTGTACAAAAACTAAGCAAATGCGATAATTAAAAGTAAAAAATAATAAAAATGTACGTAATTTTCAAAGATGTGTTCGCGTTTTATGTGTTATGTTTATTAACGGTACCTAATAAACGAAATTTCAAACAAAACTGTGTTAAATTTACTCACGCAATTTTTAGTGCATGTCCATCTACTGAATTAAAATAGGTACTCATTAGGAAGGTAGGTAACTACAACATCTGTTAAAGTTAGATTTGGTAAGACTGGAAATTTTAATAGGTATTCTTTTTAAAGTTTACTTTCACATAAGATTTGTCTTATTATTATTAAATAAACAGAGGTAACAAAACAAAATTAGGTAGTTACAGTTTATCATTAGCTTCAACATCTGTTAAAGTTAGTAATAAAACTTAATAGGTATTCTTTTTAAAGTTTACTTTCACATAAGCTTTGTCTCCTTATTATTATTAAATAAACAGAAGGAACACAACACAATTAGGTAGGTAGTTTTAGTTTATCATACCTGCCCAGCTGTTAGTGTTTTAGGCCTACGATTAATGAACACATACCTAGCTAAGTTGATAGTAGGTACCTTTATTATTATTATTTTTATGTAGGACCAAATAAATAGGCGCGCAACGCCCCCCCCCCCCCCCACCGCGCGAGTACCGCGCATCGGCTTGCCGCATGAATGAGATAGGCATATTCTGTCACGCTCACGCCCACGCGTCTGTCCCGTTCTCGCTTAGCTAGTCCATCTTCCGTCACGCTCAGGCCCATACCTCTGTCTAGTTTTCGCTCAATTTAGTACTTATGTAAGAGACGAAAGGCGATGCCGCGGAACAGGGTGTTCTTAAAAAATAATATTTTTTTTTGTTAGAAAAAATAAAAACGTAAACGGGCCAGTTTTCAAAAAAATAATTATTGGGTCCTCTTTCTATGTTATTGTTTGATGCTCTGTTCAAATATTATCACTTAAAACGAGGTAACCTTATATATGATTATATTCTATTTTGTGTAACATAAATATAAACAACCGTTAATAGCCCTCATTCGTACCACTTGCCATTTATTGGATAATTAAATTTTTACGTGCTTTGAACAATCAATAACTTAACGATTTACAGAATCCGAGACACAAAAGATCATTATTGTTTTACGGCTCTAGCCGTTCAGTGTCACGAAAAGTGTTAACTAATTGGTCTTGTAAATAGACATTCTAGCAAACGATTCGGGTATCCTCTGTTTTAAACGTACACAGTCATATTAATTCAACGATTGGTAACATTTTTTATCAATAGTTGAGTTAATTTACGATGATGACACCGGCCATGACTTTTACAACTATTTTAGTGTAGAGCGAGAAGCTCGAAGCGCAGTGGTAGCAGCGTTTTTTGTAGTGATACTGAAGTGAAGCAACCTACAGCGCGGTCATGTTTGGATGGGTGACCATTCCGACCATATTAGTGACCTATATCACGAGCATCTCCGTGCTTCGGAAGGCACGTTAAGCCGTTGGTACCGGCTAATATCGGTTGATATTAGTCGTTAAGCCTAGTCAGAGGCCTTATGGCCGGCTTGATAAAATCTAACAGCAAGGTTAGTCGCTTGCCTTGCAAATACCCCTCCTCCGCATTGAGCACGCGTGGTGGAGTACGGCTCAAACTACCTCATAGTTGAGGTAAGTCCTTTTCCCAGCAGTGGGATGTTACAGGCTAACTTTACTTTTACTTTTAGTGTAGAGCAAGCCTACTAGTATATTTTATTTTAGACCACAACTTCATATCTCCTGGGATAAATAAGGGAGCGGACAGTTTCGGCAACAAACCGAGAATATTAAATTTTATCAAAATTATCATTGTCTTCACTTCGCTCGGGTGTTGTAAATTCAGTAAGTAAAATTAGTGTTGACACATTTATTCTTAAGGCCCTCATAAACAACTAAACGAGAGTACAAATTTTTGTTATTGTATTTAACAAGAAAATAGGAACTTTTCTGGTTTAAAAATACCGATAGTTTCATGTTTATTTATACAAACAATTAAATTTACAATCTGTTTCCACAATTTCTATATGAGTTACCAGTTACGTTATCTATCCATTACTTCATAGTAAATGACGTTCTTATTTGTATTATTTATTGGTTAGTGTTTATTTGTCGATGGTGAAACGGCCCCTAAGATTGAATAAAAAATGTCATTAGAGCTAGTATAGCACCCATTTGCGAGACTTTAATTAGTATTTTCTACAATATTATTACAAACAGATGGAGATTGTCTGAGGCAAGTTTAGCCCAGAAGTTTATTTTAAATTGAGTGGGCAGATATAAGCAACCTTCGCCTTTAAAAATATAAATTCAATTAATTTACCCCAACCTTTACATTAAAAATATAGAAAGTACTTGTACTACCTACAGACTTGTTCGCTGAATAAACTATTGAATCCGTGAGAAATCGCGTCTTTCAGTATTCAAGCGGTTAAATAGAATTTTCGTGTAAGTAATTTCATGATTTCGAATTTTAGTGATGTGACCGACTGAATATAGATAACCCGATTACTCGGCTGTCGCTAAATCTATTCCGATTCGGTGGTGAACGGTTTTATTGGTCGTTAATTCTAAGTTATTGAACGACCGGCTTCTCAGATTTTATATTCAGAATTTAAAGTTTTTGAATATTTAAGTACCAAAATCTTACGTCTATTTATTCAATAGACGTTTCGTATATATACTTTAGGTTATACCTTCACCAAAGAACTTTGAAATAAGACGTCGTACATTTTGGTCATACCTTACCATTTTCATAAAAAAATCTCTTGCACTCACGACACAAAAAGAGGCAAAACAAAAGACGACACAAGGTGCAAGAGATTTTGGATATTAATGGGGTTAGGCATGAGAGGTTGCGACCGTACATCTGTTTTGGTTTGTTTTGAAATTAAGCAACCTCTTATTACGATATATCATAAACATCTTGTAATAGGGGTCTATTCTATTCCACACCGTATCTTACAAGTATAGATAGATAGATAACTCTTTATTGCACATAACATAAATTGATTTACAAATTCGTTTTAAGGAAATGTACAATTTAGGTGGTCTTATCACTATTAGCGATCTCTTCCAGACAACCTTAGGGTAAAGAAAATATAAGTTTTATAGAAAAGGGTATTTTGTGCATAGAAAATGAAGAGCTGAATAAGTGAAACAGAAATATATCTGTATAAAAATATATAAAAAATAAACGAACGTATAAGTAATATGAATAATATTAATAAATAATTAACGTGTTTATAATATATAACAGATTAATTTAAATACCACCACAATAATAATCAATCACAAAAATATATACACAAACCAATATGAAATGAAAGGAAATTAACTGAGACATAAGAGTAGATATAATTATTTTGAAGAGAGTAGCTGTTCTTTAATAAGTTTTTTAAAAACAGTTATAGATTTTGATCGCTTTATAGCCAGGGATTGTCTGTGACGAAGATAATCCTTAATTTACAGTACTTAATAACTAATATGCAGCTTTACTGTTTGATTGCTAGTGAAAGCCATATCTCTCTCCGACATCACTTATCCCAGCTTTTATAGCTAATTGTTATGAATGAGCAGCTTCTAGTAATGTAAGTGGTAGTGCGGTGGCAGGATCGTGGAGAAAACACTTTGTAACGTGAAATGGTGTGGTAATTTGAAGACAAAACAAACGAAACAAAATACCAACGTCAAATCGGCATGCTTGAGCGAAATCATTATATTTAGTCCACCCATTCTCGAGTTGCAAATAGTAACTAACACGACTATATTTTAAGTATAGAAAAGAAATATACACCCTCCGTGGTGTAGTGGCTAAGCACGCTGGGTTTCAAGGCGTGGCCGCTCCAAGGTCCCGGGTTCGATTCCCGGTCAGGTCAATATATAAATCAAAATTTTCTACATTTGCTCAGGTCTGGGTGTTGTGGTACCACCGTTGTGTCCATAACACAAGTGAACTGGCTACTTACTTTAGGATTAGAGCAATGTATGTATGATCCGTAGCCGAATGGCAAAAAACGGAACCCTTTAAGTTTCGTCAAGTCTGTCCGTCCGCATGTCACAGCCATTTTATTCTGTAACTATAAGCATCACACTGTTGAAATTTGCCAGGAAGATGTATCCTGTAAACCACTTTACGATTCTTATACAAAAAAATAAAAAATAATGATATCTAAGGGGGAGGGGGCTCCCATACATGAAACTAAAACCAAATTCTTCGACGACACACGTCGTCGTCGTGGGGCGTCTTTAGATAGCTCTTTTAAAATAAAGTTGAGGTTCTTAAAACCTATTTCTCTAAAAGTCTAACGTTTGCGAGATATACGCTTTCAAAGTGGTAAAATAGGCATCCCCCTCCCCCTTTAACTTCTGAACTAAACATGTGTAAATTTTGAAAAAAATATGTAACGTAGATCTTAAATAATACTTTCAACGAAAATTTTGGTTTAGACGGAATCGAACTAGTAGTTTTTGAGATATAGCACGTTTTCAACAACCACAAACATAACTTTGTTTTTCATACAAACACTATAAAAACAAGGTTATATTTGTTGTCAACAAAATATTGTGCTATTTTAGCTTAGTTGAAGTAAGTGGATCCCTAATTCAGTTAAAGTTGACACGGAACCCTCAGTGGGCGAGTCCGACTCGCACTTATCCGTTTTTTTTCTAATTTATCGCTACCCCAGATAATATAATACTTCGCTACAAACTGCTCGTGGCGCAGTGATGGAAGCGCTTGGGTATTAATTACCATAATTGAGCAACTTACGGCGCGGTCGTGTTTGGATGGGTGACCATTCCGCCCATACTAGTGAGCTATAACATGAGCACGGAGATGTGCTTCGGCAGGCAAGTTCAACCATCGCGTTGTACCCGGGTAGTATTCGTTAAAATCTAACGGTAAGGTCGGTCGCTTGCCTTGCAAACACCCCTCCACCAATCTGCACCGAGCCCGCGTGTTGGATGGCTCAAACAACCTTATAGTTAAGGTAAAGCCTTTGCTCAGCAGTAAGAATTTACAGGCTAACTTTCCTTTATAATCTAACGATTTATCTTTATTTATCGATATCGATAGTTGCTTATGCACGTCACTAGGACCAACCAGTAGGCTCATTCCTTATGCAAACTCAATCACCAAGTGTACACAGGGCTGATTAAGTCTGCGAGACCACTTATTTGTACGAGCGTACGATTTCAGAGGTGTTCCATGCGTTTAAGAAATTTGTGTGTATAATGTTGTTCCACTTTTGAAATTTTTAACCGACTTCAAAAAAGGAGGAGGTTATCAATTCGACTGTATGTTTTTTTTATCATCATTTTTTTTTTGTATGTATGTTACCTCATATCTCAGTCGTTTGTGGACCGAATCGAAATTTTTTTTCACCTACTTAGAGGGTATACCTTCTAGTTGGTCCCATTTTTTCCATTTTGGGATCTGATGATTGGATCTTGGTGTATTCGAGGGAAACCCTCAAATTTTAAAGGCACGTATAGTGTTTCTTTACTAGAATCTTAATGTTGACGTGTTGTTACGTCTGATAGTCAACATTTTGTGGGGCTGAGCTGATGGTGGAACTCCTTAACGCCTAGGAGTTCAGTAATTATAATGACACAACTTATGATAGGTAGATTGTAGCTTCGTAAAAAATAGAATCATAAGGTGCAACTCCCCCCCCTCCCCTCTTATGTAATCACTAAAAATAAAGAAATAAAATTAACTTTAAAAAAAAGTAAAAACCGACTTCAAAACCAAAATGCACTAAAAAATCTTAAATAAACTCTTCACCGTTGAAAGGAAAGGAATCCGTTTTAGGCAAACAATTTCTTTTTGGAGTCGGTGCCATCACTTTGACCATCAAGCATCAACTATCACAGCACCGACTCCAAAAAGAAATTGTTTGCCTAAAACGGATTCCTTTCCTTTCAATGGTGAAGAGTTTATTTAAGACTTTTTAGTGCATTTTGGTTTTGAAGTCGGTTTTTACTTTTTTTAAAGTTTATTTTTTAAATGGCTGTTTATGATTACGCATACCTTGACAAAATAACAAAATTAAAATCGATGTTCTAGTTTTCAAAATCTATATCTGTTTAAGTGCTTATGTGTTAACGTATCTGATTCTGCAACATAGGCGAATGGTATCCATGTCTAATATAAATACAAAATGAGTACCAACTACACTTCTGGACACATCTATTGGCCCACCTTGTATTTTCAGTTTTGTTTGGTCCTAGCTAAAATTTTATATTTGGCCGAGCAAAAAGTTTTTATGCAGTTTTGAACCTGGCACATTCACAATTTCATTCAATAGTCTTTTTTTAAATTTTGAAAACAGAATTTAAAGAAACAAAAGACAATTTGGAGCCTGTTTGTTGATATGAAACTATTGATTACTAAAAAACTTGGTTTTATTGGTTTACTTGGATTTAATTCTTGAAAAAGTTATTGATATCTTTGGTTTTGCAACAAACATTACTTATTCTTAACATTAAGGTGAGGTTCTATCAATAATCTAATAAGGCCGGACACAGCCAAAGAAACGTGAGTGCTCAACTTAATTTAAGTCGATCTGCGGTCCGAAATGTTTATCGGAGGTACCTAGAGACTGGCGGCTTTGTTCGTCGCCATGGAAGGCCACGATCTCGGGTCACAACTGAAAGGCAGGATCGATTCATCGTGACGACCAGCTTGAGAAATCGTCACCTTACCTCCATTGAGATACAAAACCAACTTCGCGACTTCCACGGAGTATCTGTGAGCGCTCGAACTGTTCGGAGAAGGTTAAAAGAACGCGATATGGTACCACACAAGCCAGCTAATGGGCCCAAACTAACGCGAGCCCACCGAACAGTGCGCCTTCATTTCGCACGCAGTCATTTAAATTGGACACAGCAAGATTGGAGCCGTGTACTCTTTTCTGATTAGTCAAAAATTGTGTTACATGGCAATGATGGAAGGAAAAAGGTCTACCGACGTAAGGGAGAGCGTTTCGCACAATGCTGCTTTGAAGAGAGGGTTGCTTATGGCAGTGGCTCGTGGACTGTCTGGGCGGTATATCCGCGAGCGGCAAAACTCAACTTGAGGTTGTTACAGGTCCACGGCTGCCAACATTAAATGCTGAGAGGTACATTCGTGAGTGCTTAAAATAATGCAAGAGCCCATGCGGCTGGCATCGTCAGGGAATATCTTCGGAATGTGAACATCACAGTTATGGACTGGCTAGCCAGAAGCCCAGACATGAACCCCATTGAGCACATGTGAGACGAGCTAAAAAGACGTGTTAGGGCTCGTCAGCCAGTTGCCCAGACGATGCAGGAGTTGAAAACTGCCAAAGAAGAGGAATGGGAGATGATTCTTCAAAATTTCATAGAGCGGTTGATAAACTCTCTGCCTAATCGTATGAGAGCTGTGGTTGATGCCCATGGAGGCAACACGCGTTATTAAATTAAACCTTTATTTGATAAAACATGTTTTTTATTCAAAAATCAATTGCCTTTAACAAGGCGCATATCCGACTTGTTAGGCGTAGCTCCATGTCGTATGGATTCTTCAAATTTAAAATAATACGATCGAAAAATATGGTAAAATGTATCAGGTTTAAAACTGCATCAACAGTTTTTGTTCAATCTAGCAATCATATTTTGGTAGGGGCCATCGAAACCTAAACTCTAAGGTGGGCCAGTAGATGTGTCCAGAGTTGTATAAATTGTGTCGCTTAACTTAAAATACGAAACAGGAAGGAAATGAGACGGCCAAAAGAAGAAAAATACATTTACTATAACTTATAATACATTAGCCCATATCGTTTCTTCTAGTGATGTACTCAGAGCAATAAAAACGCGTCTCTTGGCAAGCGCACAGGGCCGCAATAGGGCGTGCAATAATAATGCCTGCGATGGTATAGGGTGACCATCAGGCAGATATTTAATAATAAATATTGGACTACGACTACTTTAATATCTGTCAAAGAAACTAAAAATAATAGTGGTACGGACGGCAAGCCGCAGCTCGTCGAAGTTATCACTACGGTAGCTCATTCCGATGTATAATCTGTGCTGGCGACTGTACCTCTTAAACTATACCCAAATCAAGATCAGAGATTTCTAAAGTCGCATTAATGGTGGCAAAATGTGGCACAAGAGATTGAACACATGAGACAGTCATAAGCTAGTAAATTATAAAGGGTCTGGGGCGCTATTTTTGAATAACTCGCGTCAAAATTACGAGTGATATTTATTAATCAAACAATGAATCAAACCATCAATGTATTGCAAGCAAATTTCTCCGACATAGAACTTGTCATTGTCATTTACTTCAACAAGTTATTGATTTCGATAAATATCGATTAAAGATTATAACTTTAGATTACTACATCGCGGAGTAAATGCATTTTAGAGAACTATGACCAGGTCATGGTAACAACGTATACTCTGCAGAATCATTGATAAAATTTTATGCTCATATTACAAGCCACACGCTGTATACCTAGATATACTTACTAGTCACAAAAGTGAGAGTAAATTACAATCTGTAAATGACAATATTATTGACTGTACCATACACGGCACAGACACATAACTTAGAAATAGGAATAGAAATTATTTTATTTGACACATAAGTCACGTGAATAGTACAATAAAAAATGGTTATTATAAATATTATTAGATATCGACATCAGTAAAAAAGATTTCTATAAATAATAGGTACCTATGTGTCAAAAAGGTGCGCTCAACATAATTCGTAACAGCGCGAGGCATTTCACGATACTGATATTTTTACAGACCAATCCACAATGTTCTAACCATTTGTCCTATAAAACCTACTTTGATAGTTATCCTACATAAACTACGTAGCGGCTGTTATTAATTGTGTGGAACACAGGGTGAGTTAAATACATTGACACAAAAAAAACAGAATTAAAAATGAACACGACTTTTATCGTTCCATCAGAGCACTTTCAAATGACGAAAATAAAAATGAACTTTAAAATAAAGTAGGAATCTCATTTTTACGGGCGTATCGCGGCTTTTTATGACAATGACTGTATTGACACGGAAGCTTTTATGTTAGTGGACGTTTTAATATCGTGATAAAGTAGCATAAATGCTAAGGAAAAGATGGCTTTCAAATACGGGTAATTTTGTTTTAAAAAATGATGGTGATAGAAAAAAAACTTCTTGCAAATACTTTTTAGAGAGTCTTCCAGTCTGTTCTTTTTTTAAGTTTTAAATACTATTTTAAGATACATTCTTTTGTATATCTTTGTTTACGGATACGCTGGCGTCCCTTTAATCAATGAGGATCTACACCATCAACCATACTTTCATAGTGACGTATAACATTAAGTTACTTAGTATGTTAGTAATAACAATAAAAAATATTTTTTTTTATTCTGCCAGAAAGTAATAAAATCTCATAACGAACCTACGCTAGTTTCAGTCTTGAAACAATTTATAATACTCTTTTTGTTGTTAAATAGTTTTACTACTACTACTAATAGTTAGTTTTACTTTACTTTTTTCCATCCTGTATACTGCACCGTACATAAACAATCATTGAACATTCGAAAACTTGGCACTCGATGGAAAACCGATTGAAAAAGAAAAATTAGTTCCGTTTTCAAAACCCCTATCCATCCATTCTCAACCGTTAAACGGTCGATTAAGTAATTAACCATTTACACGCCACGATATTTTGTTGCATAATTATAAGTATGAAGTGGTTTAAAAAAAGATCAATTGTTTGATTTAAATATTATATCATTTTTTTCGGCCCTATGACAATTCTCAATTAAGTGGTCTAGGATAACACATCAGAATATCTTATTTATTGTTATTTTAAAGAAAAACAGACTATGAATATAGAATTAATTAATGGACGAATTTATTTACAGATTGATAGAAGCAAATAATATGGGTTCAGCGTGTTATACAGATGTTTCGGTAGGCAAATACGTCTATGGTGTTTGACGTTGTCGTCTAAAATTAGAATTAACAATTTCATTTTTAAAAGTCAAAATACAAAATACAATGATTAATTATGATACAATTTTACATGAATAATGTATTTCATGGAAGGATACAATTACAAATGTCATAGATAATACTTAGATCTACGCAATAAATGTCCATACAAATATATTATATACTACAATACGTATTCAACCAATCAGCCTTTGCTTATCTCAACTAATTCTCATGCAATTTTGTAAGCAGATTCAATGATATGGATTAGTTTACAATTACATTTAATATGATATTGTCAAATGGTTATACTAGCGAAGTTAAAGGCTCCCAAAGGCTTACTTTAAACTTCTGTATTTAATTGTACTGTGTGAAACGCATCGAAAGAAGATGGCGACACTCTATTATACGCGGAATCCAAAATGGCCATGCGTGAAAAAACGCAACCATTTTGAAGTCAATAATTCACGTGAAGTTGCCCGTAGTGGCCAAAAAAGAGGAGTATTTATTTATGGTTTGTTTCATTCGTAAGATAACTGTGCTACGACTGGACGTTATTTATGTTAGGACGCCATGTTTTTAGGATAAATAGATTATGTTATACAGTTGCGATTTGATAACATGAAAAGGAGCTTTTTTCTGAAAGTTTTATTCGATATGTCATATAATTATAAAATTAATTTAACTTTCTAGCAACTCGGCAGAATTGCCTGTATTTCACAGAAATCCTAACCCTATTTTTACATCAGAGCGTTTTGAATGAAATCAGTTAAATTCACATGACAGTGATTCGAATATTGACACGAATGATTCAAAGTTAAAGCAACTGAGTTTTCTAAATGCCGCTTAAAAATAATTTTATATAATAATGACACAGGGAAGCACCCTGTGCTTATGGTTTTTGGTATAAACGACCAAATAATCACCTTAACGATACTTAAAAAATATTCCACTGGCGCCCAACACGTTGTTTCCGTAATTAAATGGGACTTGTCACGAACAGTTTATAGAAGGTTTTTTTAACCTTTTTTAATATTTGGTGGCGAACACTTTTGGTTATGGCGGCTACCAATCTCTACAAAGTGCACAAGAGATAATAAAGTACAAAGGCATTCATTTACGAGTTTTAATTGTTAATTGCATTCCGCGGATAGAGTGCATTCCAACTTCCTAGTTTCAAACTGTTTCTAAGTAATTTTAAATGTAATAACGCAGTAAAACTATGTATATCGTAATTTATATTGTCTCGGGTCTGGGTGTTGTGGGACCACCGTTGTTTCTGGTTTACCATAACTGCATAAGCTCTCACTTTAGAATTAGAGCAATGCATTAGCCAGAAATATTGGTGTCCAATATTTCTTTTTTTTTTGGAGGTTTTGGATTTTAAATAACTATCGAATAAGGAATATAGTTTTAAACTAGAATACTACACGTACATAATAAAGTGGTCTAGCGGTTAGTGTTACACATAATACTAAATATCTGTGGTAATAGTGGTTGTCTACCGCACATTCCAACTACGGCACTGATGTGGTTACTATCCCATTTAAAGTTTTAAATTGTTTCTAGCTTTTTAGGCCGTACTTATAAAAAGTCGAGCTAAGTTAAAACGAACAAACATACATTTGCGAAAATGAACGAACTTGTTTGGACGCCTAAATACCTCCAAAGTATCCAACACGATGTCAAAAAAATACAGATCGAATTGAAAACATCTTTTTTAAAGTATGTTCAAAACTGGACTTACATTGTTGCCGATATATATGCAAAAAAAAACTAAACATTTAACGTTCAAACCCTCTCAAGGGTACGGGCTGGGATTTTTAATATGTTAACCTCCTTACTAATACAAACAAAGTTACGAAGTCAAAAAATATGTTTCAAGCGATTCCTCCTTTAATGTTTCTTTTCCTGAGCTAAGTTGGTTTCATAGTATTTTTTATAATTATTCCTGTTTGTTTTTAAACTGTTACTTATTCAGTAAAGTACATAACTAAGCTACGTCAGTATAAGTTAATCCCTAACTTCAAAACATGCTTTGGGTAAACTACAAAACTGCAAGATTTTTTTATTTCAAAAAGTTGTTATAAAATAGGAAGTATCCGTCGATCGTGCTACCAATATACTGCAAGATGTTTCGGCCAAAGTAAGACCTTGTTGCAAGTGCCAGTCAAGTTTCAAAGATGAGTGTGTCACCTGAGTCCTTCAATCTTAGCTCACAATGCGAGATGACACCGCTGCACATTCAGTCCGTCGGCTTCTGACAAAATTCAAATAAGTCAGCCAGTTCATTTTAAATTACAAGACATGGGGAAATTGTGGTACGTATAAACACTATGGGCATATATTATTATCTTTATTTCTAAAACGGGAAGCCCCTTTGACTGTGTACCTAAGCGTAATTGGTATTGTCTATGTTTCTATAGTCCTGCTTGGGGCTGGTAATGATATGACCCTAAGCTAAGAGTAAAGCTACACTGGCGTCACGTTGCTTGTTGCTTTAAAAAATAATCTAATTGTCACATGGTGCCTTGTTATGCGTCGTCGTAACGAATATACCACGCGAGCGACTGCCGATAAACTACGCAGCAGTTTGGCAGACTTCTGCTAATTAAAAACTATGTATCTTATTTGAATAAATAAATTAATAAAACAAAACGCGCCCGTAACATATATTGAGTCGGATCCGCCGACGTGTCAGATTCGCAACGCAACGCCAATGTAACTTCGCTCTGATAGTGGTTGCAAGAGGTGAACGATTTTCATTAAGATACCTTAATGACAGTTACGCTAGCGTTACTAAAGGATACTTGTTATCATTATCAGCACACTTCGCCGAAGAACTTCAAAGATAAAGTTTATTTATACTTTATTGCACAATAATAAAATTTTGAACAAAAAAGTGGACTTAACGCCACATAGCGTTCTCTACCAGTCATGGCTTCAAGAAGTTGAATCCAAGGAATTTTTCACACTCGTTTGCAACGTTTCTAAAGTGTCATCACTTTTGGTTAATAAAAATAGGCTGGCCGATCAATTTTTGATGTGCAGCAAAGTGCTCTCCAGTGAAGTGCGAGCGAGTCAGCCGAACGTGCCTGTCTCAGACGCTGCAGCCAAGATAGTGTATAGGCAACACTATCTTGGTAGCTTTTTTTATTGTATGCGGTGTGAATATTGTGAGCAATACATATATGTTCGTTCATGATCCACTTTGTAGGTGAAAAAGTTATTTATTTTTATTTTTTTAAATACATGTTTCCTGCGACTTCTGCCGTGATAATGCCGGATATCCAACACAAAGAAAAGGTGTGACAGCATCGCGACTCACGCAATGAACAGATTTAATTTGTCATCGATGCAGTCGCGCGTTAGCATGGAAAAACCCTATCACGAAACCAGACAAATGGTGTGTTGTCTGGCGCGAATTTTTATACATACACAGCTGATGTTAAATAGCACGTTAAAAAGTCCTCTGTCTACGTACCCTTTGTATCCTTTTTTACCTTTTGCCCACGTAATTTTCCTAAATTACCTACAAAGCGTTTCAACCCAGCCCGTAAGTTTGCCTTCCCCACATAACTACACTTGAGGCCACCTCCCTTTGTCCCCGAGTACACAACTTGCAAAATAACAGGGCACGACGGAACTGGGTGAAGTAAAATGTCCCACAACATGTGAGGATCTCGAGACAAAGGAGACAGTCAGTGCAAGTTAGTGTAATAATGTTGGAATATTTTTAGGTAGGCCGAGTTGGAAATTTAAAAAAAATATGTTTATAAAATGACGCATTTTCAAATAATAACAAAATGTAATTAGTTAGCAATAAGTATTGCACAGTGATGTTTATTATTGTTTCTGTAGGTTCGTGAAAAAAAATGTTGTAAGTATTAATTATTTTATCACTAAAATTAACTGTTATGATGATTACCGTAAGATTTAATTCGCGCATAAAATATCCAGTATAAATTGCTTCTTCTTCGTTTTCTTTTTCTACCTCGTCTTAAGCCGTCACGGAGGGTTCAACTTCCCAATCATGCGACGCCATTTTTTTCTGTCTTAATCTTGGAGTTCTAATACCCCTTTACATTAATACTTCCCCTTAAAATTTTCTTTGTAGTAATGGATAGGCATTTTTTAACCACGTGGTTATGTGTTAGCTGCCTCGGTGGCGCAGCGGTAGGAGGGTCGCACTTTAAAGCGACGGCTGCGCCAGAGGTCCCGGGTTCGATCCCCGGGTCGGGCCAAATAAAATATATACCTGAGTTTTTCTGTAAAAAATTCTTAGGGTATCCCGGAGTTTGGAAGTTGGCGGTGTTTCACCCCCGTGCCTCGGAAAAGCACGTTAAGCCGTTGGTCCTGCGCCTGAACTCTCTCCGGTCGTGTCAGATTGCTGTCCCATCGGGCTATGAGAGTGAAAGGAATAGAGAGTGCACCTGTGTTTGCGCACACACTTGTGCACTATAATATGTCCCGCGCAGTTGGAGTCGTTGTGACTGGCCACCGTAGTCGAAATCGGCTAGGGGGACTATTACTTACTATAATATGTCTGCGTATTAAGATGTTCCTTTGACACTGCATTGCGCTATAAAAGATGCCTCGCCTGGCTTGAAAATTTCCGTGTGCTTAATAGAATTTCAAATCCAGATAAATTAGAACTTTCAGACAGCTAAATTCAACATTTGTTTTGAAATCCACTTTTCAAACAACGCGGTGGGCGCTAATTAAAATATTTGAATGGTTTTAAAATTTAAATTATTTATCTGACAATTTTAACTGTTTCGCTTTCCTGGCATAATTTTAATTAGTACGACTTAATACCATTTATTTGCATCTCTGTAATAGCTTTTTAACAATGCGTGGTCATTAATGCATTTCACAATCACATTATTATTTTACTATCCTAATTTATTATCTCAAATAGCAATAATTCACTGGCGATAACTGTATCAAGCCATTGTAAGCTTGCCAAATGATTTAGTATAATGCTCATAATCAAACGATAATGTGATTAATGTTACATTCATTCGCGCCTCTAACCTTTTCATATAAATTATGCATAGAGACACAAATTAGCTAAGAAAGCTTTATATCTAAATATGATTCATATTTTAGTCATTAGGTCTTTGAATCTATACCTTGCTGCTTTCAAATAAAAAATATGCTTCAATACCTACCTTAAGGTGTAATCCACTGCCTCAGTGGCGCAGCGGGTCGCACTTTAAAGCTATGGATGCGCCCGAGGTCCCGGGTTCGATCCCCGGGTCGGGCCAAATACATACGTACCTTGGTTTTTTTGTTCAGAAATTCTTAAGGTGCTTCGGAGTTTGAAAATTGGCGGTGTTTCACCACCGCGCCTCGGAAATCATTGGTCCTGCGCCTTATCTCTCTCCGGTCGTGTCAGATTGCTGTCCCACCGGGCTACGAGAGTGAGAGGAATAGAGAGTGCACCTGAGTTTGCGCACACACTTGTGCACTATAATATGTCCCGCGCAGTCGGTAAGTCATTGTGACTGGCCACCGTAGTCGAAATTGGCTAGGGGGACTATTATAAAGGTGTAACATTGGGTAAAATGAGTAAGGAGTTACGAAAAGAATCTATACTGATACGACTTTTAAGTTTAACATTGTAATGCTGAAGAGTTTTTTTCTACGCGCTAATCTTATATAGGAACTACTGGACCGATTTGAAAATATATTTTTGTGCTGAATAGCTGATTTATCGAGAAAGGCTTTAGGTTATAAAACAGGACGCTGCAGACGTAGTCGCGGGGGACTGCTTGTCGTATATAAACATAAATACATAGTTACGTGAAGCCGTTACTCTATTCTACTAATTTCAGTTCAATTTAGCCATTTATTTTTTCTTGTTGCTCGATATTACAGTTAATTATCATCACAGCCACATTTAGCTACAGATTAATCTCCAAAGCTTTAGCAATATTGGAGATAGAATATTAGCTGAACGATATATCAAACTATCTCAGTTATCCGTTTGTTGTTTGGCCTTTGGACCAAAATGAGGATATAAGGTTCGGAAAAATAGAAGCTTGTATTATTTCTTATAATATAACGAGATTAATGTTTGGATTAGTTACTTTACATTAATTGTGAAAATGATCGTCGCACATTTATGGAGGAACTAAATATTCCTCCCGGGAATTACTTCAGTCTACTTGTGATACTTAGTTGAATTAATGGAAAAAATCAGAAAGGTAATTAACTCCAAAATATATATGCAATGCATTCTAAAGAGAAGAAATAAAAAGTATAACCACTTTTCTTTCAGATCTCTCCGATTATTTTGTTTTAACTGTACTGTGACGAGCATTCAAAAGTATACACACGTGTTCCTATCTCCTTGCTATATTAAAAATTGAATGCGCTTGTGTGTATTTTATGGTATCCGTTTTTGTACAATTCTTAGTAATTGCATATAATTCCTAAAAATCACCCAGAAATTTAAGATGTAAATTTGACACATTTCTTAAATAGCAATCGAAAATGTAATATATATTGATTGTAACTTATCTCAATGACAGCCTAAATACGAGGGTCAAACTGAAAGTTCTTAGAAAATCAAAAACTGATTACATTAGCCAGTTATTAGTTTTATTATATCTTTTCAAAATATTGTCCATTGACGTCAATACACCGCTGCATGCGATGGAACCACTGGGAAAAGCACTTTGCCCACTCGTCCTTAGGGGTCTCTTCAATAGCATCGCGATACGCAGCCACCGCTTCTTCAGCATTCCTAAACCGCTTTCCTTTAAGTTTTTCTTTAATTTTTGGAAATAAATAAAAATCACAAGGCGCGAGGTCGGGGCTATACGGCGGGTGACCCAGTAATTCAACGTTTGATGTCGCCAAATAGTCGATCGTTCGCTTGGCGGTGTGCGACGAGGCGTTGTCGTGGTGAAGGAGGATCCTACTGCGAGGTCGTTTCTCTCGAACTTTTTCCAAGACAAGTGGCAAACAATTGTTGCGAAATGACCTATCCTTCCAAAGAACGAGGCCACCATTTTTTTCCCGCACTTCGATCTCTCTTCCCTTTAGTTGGCAACTCCTCGAAAGGAAACACCCACTGAGCAGATTGTCTTTTGGTTTCAGGATCATAACAGTAAATCCAGCTTTCGTCACCTGTTAGTATGTCGAACACAGCATTTGAGTCACCTCCGTTAAATCTTTCAATCATTTTACGGCACCAATCCACACGATGGAGTTTTTGAGCCTTAGTCAAATTATGAGGTATCCACCGGGCGCAAAGCTTCCTGACCGCTAAATGTTCGTGGAGGATTTTGTGCACTTGACTCATACCTATGCCTAAGCTTGTCCGAATCTGCTGATAGGTCACTCTTTTGTCAGTCTCTATCATACGCCGCACAACACAGATGTTATTTTCAGTCGTCACCGTAGAAGGCCGTCCCTCACGTACATCATCAGTGAGATTAGTGCGACCACGTTTAAACTCATTAAACCAGTTGTAAACAGTCGCACGAGATGGGGCTTCATCGTGAAAGGCCAATCGTAGTCTATCATAACTTTCTTGTTGACTTAAATGACATCGAAAGTCATAAAAAATCATTGCACGAAAATTTTCTCGTGTTAAATTCATGTTGACGTGACACAGACAATTTTCAATTTGCCGCCAAATCGTAAAACAAATGACAAATGAATGAAATATATACTCAGTAATATTGGCAAAGAGTTCTATTTTCGAATTATAGAATATTTATTCTAATTTTAGAATATATTCATTCTAATTTTAGAATATTTTTTTTATTATATTGTTTATAAGTGGCCAGTTCTAAGAACTTTCAGTTTGACCCTCGTATAAACTCTATTTTCTAAATTATCAAGAAGTATAAAGATATTATCATTTGTAAACCGTATGATTGTTGTTACTTGATTGTCTCAATAAAAGATTTGATAAAAACTCTGCTCTACGCATTAGTTTTAATGAAAGATATTTTATACTGTACGGTTGTAACAAAATTGTCTTAATAATACCCTCATGTAGAACTCTAATTTTTCATTTAAAACGTGTTTTATTTATTTTATTTTTACAAAGTGCTAGTTTTATAGATTTCCCTAATCGATATTGAAATTCTATAAAATTCCTAGGAAATGTATCTAGGATAAGTGCATATTCAATAATCTCTTAACAATACTTTATAGAGGTACATTTCCAAAGCTATTTAGGAAGGTTTATATTCCTAAAATTCATACATTCCCTGTATCATATAAACACTAACGCTCGTGGCTGTAGTAGAGTTAAAATTGTTTTCTCTACACAAATGGGATTTAGTGAATCCGCTAAGTCGAGCTATGCAGCTAATATTGCAACTCAGTGTAATCTTGGTAGAATTCCAATCTTGGAATCCTTGCGACAAAGTGCTTGTGGTATTAATGAAAGGAATTTATTGCAGACACTTATATTTAAGTCCTATAGTTAAAAGCGTAAGTGTTTGAACCATGTCTCTTTCAACTTTAAAATCTACTGCTGAGACGTTTTTGTACGAACATTTGTCTTAAAACTGAGCTTACAACTGATTTGATTATATTAACCTACTCCAAAAATTAAGTTTTATTTCAAATTGCTTTTATCTATACTAGTATTATAAATCTTAAGAGTTTGTGTCTTTTTACGCGCTCATTTCATGAACTACTGAACCGATTTGAAAAAATCATATTGTGTTCGATAGCTCATTTATTAAGAAAAGCTTTAGGCTATAAAATATCACAGTGCGACGGAAGGGGAGGCAGTAAATTCAAAACGCACGGACGTAGTTGCGGGCGTCCACTAGTTGATAAGATAATGTGACTGTTCTAAGAATATCCGCTTATAACCATCACTGGAAGTGCAATTTTTACACAAAAAACTGAACTTTTGTCATCATCATCATTATTATCAGCCACAGGACGTCCACTGCTGATCATAGGCCTCCCCCACGGTTTTCCACAGCCACCAATCACAAACGGTCTGCATCTAGTGTGATACCGCGATCTTAATAAGGTCGTCGGTCCATCTTGTCAGTGGACGTCCCACGCTGCGCTAACTTGAACTTAAATCATTTAAGTTGTATTCCAACTTGGTTTAAGCGAAAGAAGGCGATACATAGTGTATCTATCGATTTTCAGACAAAATCAAGGTATTAATTAAGGTGATGAAATGTCGAATATTCGAAATTCGTTTTATTAAACTGAATTACCTAATAAGTACTTATTTCGTACACTTGACTGCAGATTTCAAATTCAGATACAGATTTTGTGATTGAAGTATATTCAGCCTGTAGCTGTAAACGTGTGAGCTGAAAGAATCATTGTTATTTTGGGACCTAGACGCTCTATCACTACATTTCTATCAATTAAGTCGTTTCTATGTGTTTTGATAAAATAATTGCACCTCATTAATGACATGACTAGATAAAAACAATACGTAATACGCAACCATTCTTCCTGCTTTCCAAGTTTTATTAACTCCAACAGCCTTAGTTAAATGCCGCGATGGCATTTAAGTTTTTCTATCTACTCATTTGGAAAGTAACATTTTCCATTTTAATGGGTGCCTAGTATTTTGATATCAGGTGGCATACACTATCGAGATTACTTATATTAAGTAGATACTACTTGAAACAAAAGATAATTCCTTACTACCATCACGGTGATGTCGCTGGCTACGTACACAAACAGTTAATGAATGGTACTCGATAACCTAAGTCACTTAGCGACGTTTTGACTAACTTTTCAAATTTTCATCGACGTAAAAATAACTTGAGGAAAACAATTGCCGATCATGAACAATTTCCCTTCAAATGTTATTGCTTATTACATTGCCAATTATCCTCTTATTATGTTAATTTTCTCGTAAATTATTCCGATAACGACGGAGTAAACAAACCTAACAATTTGCTGGGAAGGCTGCGTTAGAGTAGTAATTTATGTCGAAGGTCCCTTACTAGTGTTGTGCCTTGCACCTGACACAAGTTATGTTATCATCCAACACACATTGATCTAAACTTTTCTGTTTTTCAGTTTTTTTTGTTGTTCTTCTATTTTGGTCAGTCAGTTATTGCGCTTATATTGCCTTTTCATATTAAAATATATAAATTACCCATTGAAACTACGATTTACTGTTCAACCCGTTATTAAGTCCATCAGTAACTAGGTAATATTATTAGGAATTGGGAAATGTAGTAAAATGTTCTTTCACTCAACCAATTTTAGAACATGTTTTTTGCTCAAACCAGTCATCATACGAGATACATTTTTTGAATTGCTTATTATCTTTTTGCAACTTTAAGTGTGAGCTAGGCATCGAACTACATATATAAGGTCACCTCGTTCGAAGTTATAATCTTTAAAGGGTCGATTTAGTACAATAAATGAATCATTTTTGGTAGAAAACACATTGGGTTTTTATACGCTAGTTTTGATGACAAATTTGTGATAAAGTAATTGTTTTCTGCAGATGTATTTTTATTATTAATTATGGTTAAGATTAGACAGAATGAAGAATTAGGCATTAAAATGAGAAAGGCTAAGCCAATGACGTGGATAACTTTTAAAATTGACAGGGTGCTGTTTTAAAAATATACATTTCCTTTGTTAGCGAAAATTTAAAAAAAAACTCGATTTCCCAAAAAATATTGATAGTTCCCTGTTTCTTCGATGTGTACAAAGCCACAGTTACAATATTATCAGTTAAAATAATTTGAGCTTATAGAATATCCGTTAATCATGATCATACAAATTCTCAGAATAGAAGCAGCAGTGCAAAGTAGTATTAAAGCAAGAGTACGTTCCTAAAATATACCTCCGCACCTTGAAAAGCAAATTAAGCCATTGTTACCTGTCGCAAGGTATCTTTTTGCTACATATCGCGATCTGAACTGATCTCTCTTCGGTCATGTCAGACCACTGTCTTACAGGACTATGAGAGTGTAGGTACAGATAATAAATCTTGGATCATATTAATTCCCGCACTTTATACAGGGTGTTGTTTTTGGTCAGTGAAATCCAACTCGGGGATGATGGTTTGAGTTATATTTTTTCTAAAGAAATATATTTCCTTTGAATTTAGGATTGCAAGGTTTACAGAAGAAAACCTCTTCACAACATTATTAAAAAAAATGAGGAAACTCCCACCCTCGCGCGTATCTCTAGCTAGTAGGCTTCGAAGAGGCGACCAGAGGCGATAGTTTTGACTCGCTCGCTAGTATTGCAATAATAAATTGATTTTGTGGGCTTGTCCCATTAAAGAAAAATATTTTTTTGGCATCAGTATTGTTTGTACAACCTCTGAGTTGGACGTCGCTGACCAAAACAACATTCTGTATTTTTTGCATATAATTCTACTTATCTCTTTCAAAATCATCTTTTTTATTTTTATTTCCATAAGAAACAGTTGTTTTAATTTTTCAACCTACACAAGTGCCGCATTATCTTTTCACAACACTAGTCGTTACCTCCTCTGCCCTCCTCCACTTACTTTCGGCAATTTCAGCCCATAAAAGAGTTCGTATAACCTCTCATTTGAAATGTAGTTTTTGTCAGCATTTCTCAGAAATAGCCCAGTCATAATTTCTCGGTGAAAGTTAGCAAGTTTTCTTCATGTTAGAATGAGTATTCTTGAATATTGTTCGCAACTTTTAACGATACACTTAAGAGTAAAGTACTCACAGTTTGTTTAAAATTTATGTAGTTGTACTTGTAAAGAGGTTTGAGAGAGAAACGTATTTATTTTCATTGCAAACTTTATATTTCTTAAATCGTAAGTTATACCTAACTCAACACTTGGAGTAAATACGAGTATAGGCTATATAGTATATTCCTAGGATACATGTATAGGTTAGGTATATGGTAGGTATCTTGACCATTAGTTCGAGTGATATGACCTTTCAATCATCTCAATATAATAACCAATCACCAGAGGTTTTCATACACGAATTGAACATTGTCGTGGGAAGAAACGATGCATTTACCTACAAAATCCATAAAATAATCAATGTCGAGAATACATTTAATTTTCATTGAAGTTTAACTCATCTTTTAACAGACTTCAAAAAACGGAGGTAATCAATTCAACCTGTATGTATGCGATATCGTCAAAATTGGATACAATTTAAGTGTAGTTAGTTAGTTAGTTAGTTTGGCTGGGATGTTTTCCGCACTTAGCCTCATGATTGGGCCATTGTGCGTATGTCCCTCCTTTTTATTGTTACCAACCCAGGCTTTCCCAGAAGGCTAGCAACCTGTTCAGATTACATAAGGCCTCCGGGAAAGTAGCTGGGGATTTAAGAATATTTTCCCGTTGTTCTGCCACACTTGTGCACTCCATGAGCACATGATGTAGTGTTTCTTCTGCTCCCGTGCACGGTGTTTGTTTAAGAGACTATGACTAGTTATGGTGCCAATGGCTAAGCGTAGTTTGTCTCTTGGTAATCGGAGGTTGCGGGCAAGCCTTTTCGATGCTTCCGAACAGCCTTCTTAGTTTGCCTGCAAGTTGCAGGCTGCAACCATCGCCATTTCTTCATTCATCTTGGTGTGCTGCTTCAGCTTCTTCACGTAGCCAAGTTCTTATTTGGGCCAGCGGTAGGGGCAGCAAAGGTTTCGGTCCATATACTGTCGTTGCTGATCCCCTCTTGGCTAGTTCGTCAGCTGCGTCGTTACCTAGAGAGTTTCCTTTGATTCATTGCAGAGTTACCTCATTTGTGTTTGCTATGGATTGTAGTGCTTTATGACACTCCAAAATAAGGACAGATGTTATGCTGTTGTTTTTTAGGGCTTGGAGCACCGATGCGCTATCCGAGACGATTTTAATGTGTAGGTCTTTGACGTCTCTGGCTGCAACTGCTTGTGCTGCCCTAGTGATGCCGATACATTCTGCTTGGAAGATAGTGCTCAGCTTGTCTAAAGTTGTTGATATTTAAATGTTAAGAATTTAAATGTAACAATCTATTATAGCCGCCTAACACATTTGCAAAATTTCGTAAGTGTATGTATGTTTGTATGCTTGTCTCAAGATTTCTCAAAAACAAAAAATAGCGAGATGATTCTGTTTTAATTCAATAAGGGTAAACTGCAAGTTTCATCTCAAAATCGGTCCCGTAGTTTTTAAGATATAAATAATAAATAAAAATCATGAAATAAAAATAATTTTATAAAATGAATGCGTTTTTTTAATGCTTTTTTACAAGAACAGTTATTTTGAACAAAGGTGTGAACAAAGAACAACTTGAATCCAAGATAAAAATACAAGTATTGTATTGATGTTTGCAACGATCATTATAGCAAAAAGAAAAATCTAAATCTATTTCGTCTCTTAACAAAGGTAGAGTCCACTCGATACATCGGTACTTGATATAAGAGTCCATTGAGTGATGTTAAGTGAATGTAAATATCTTCACAAGAGTCTCGGCTTCGCTTAAGGGAGGCTTAACACCCCTTGAGATGTGTGGTTTAGTTGATAGTGTGTCCACTTTGGACTATTTTCCTCCATTGTGTTTCTGATCTGTAGTGCGAATTGAATGCTGTGTTTTGACATGGTTTTAGATTTTAGTTGGAGATAGGTATGTGTTTAAAAAAGGGCACAAAAGATACTTTGATTACATAAATACAGTTTAAAGTACACACTATCTACCCCAATAATAATTATACATAAATTAATCTATCATTTGTAGAATATTTACTACTTTAAGACACTGTTAAAAACCAATTCATTTCATTTATTTATTGATACCCATAAAAAAAACTGTCTGTGTAAAAAAATACTGTCATAAAATATACAAAATTTTTAATAATCTAGTACAGAGGTGCAGGACAATTATTCTAAAAATAATAATTAAAAAATTACAATAAAGTCCATAACTAAATTTCTTTCACACTATATCAAATACATGTCTCTTAAAACAATACAAGCAGATGTGGTAAGTATCGAGAGAGCTATGTTCCTTCGCTACTTCATCAAATGTTCGGTACATTCTGTCAATTGGGTTGTATTATGATAGAATGTATTGTTTGAATTATCTTCAAGGTCAAAGCAATGGGATTACGAGTCCGGAATCTAATGTTGAAGGAGAGTAATGACAGGGGAGAAGGGGAATCTGTTCGCGAATTCCATCAAGCTGTTTTCCACAACGACCGGTCGCAAATGTTCTGCATTCGGTGTTATCTTCAGATCTTTACAAGGTCGACGGTCCATCTTGTCGGTAGACGACCTACGCTATGCCTTTGGTCGAACGGTCTCCAATCTAGAACTTTTCTCCTCTACGGCTTATAAAAAAACTTTATATTCCAACTCAAGGAATATTTTAAACTTCATTTCATTTTACGACCAATAAGGAAAGATAGTTAAACTTCACAGATGAATTGAAGAATCTCCAATTAACTACAACGGTGCGTTCCCTTGAATATTTCAATTCAACAGTGAATTTTACTTGCAGTAAACGCCGGAATGCTCTGTGAAAGACCGAATTACGTTTTTCTCCAGTCATTGTGTAATTTCTTTGCTTTTCGGCAAAAGGAAGTCTGGAAACTCTGAAATAAAAGTCTATTCTTTTGTAACAATAGACCGTGTTATTTGAGTTTTTCCGGAATTTGTTAGTATACCTACTACCTACGGTTTTCAGTAAGTCGGAGTGTCGATTTCAAACGCTTCCGGGTTTGAAAATTATTGAAGTTAAAATGAATAAGATATATTCATTTGATATTGCAGGATCACACTATATTTACACAGGTTGCAACCGGTCGCTGTGAAAACCTTGGGGCCTGTGTTCAACAGTAGACGTCCTTTAGATGATGAAAATTATAAATTTATGTTTTACCACCCCATTTCTTTCCAGCTAGCCCTATCATTTGAGTAGTAACTGGGAAATAAGTGTCCATTATTCCGATGTACAAAATATAGTTGTACTGTAAAAAGTTATAATAAATAATTGAACAGACTATCCAAAACTACAACTCTTTCTTCTGACTAAACCGTATGTTTATTTTCTTTCTTGCCTGAGCCAAAAGTTGTAATTATCCGCTGAACTGTTTTTCTCCAAAAATTAAGCAACTAAGCGTTGTGTGAAAAGGAATTTGAAACCGATTGTTAATTTGAAACACTGCCAGGGAACACTTAAGTCGATGAAAGTTTGTACATAGAAAGCCTTCAGAAAGAAGAGTTGGCACGATCCACCCAATTTTATTATGGTCAGGACCGGATTAAGGTAGGTTAAAAAGTGTTTGCAAGACAATTTTTCTATTCATTGAGGACCATATCTAAAAAAGCAACAATCAGTAGAATTGGCAAACGCAAAAGTGGAACAACACTTAGAGTAAACCCGGAAAAAAAACTAAGAGAGTAATTGCTGGCATTCGTTTGATGTAGGTATGCCACGAACAAAATTACCCTTATCAAACTCATTTCACAATTTTAGAAAAGGGATTATGTATATCATGTATACCCAAAGTTTGATTTACATCATTAAAATTTGCTTTATTTAGAATTCCTGGGTAGTGAGTAAAAGATTTCATTTAAAATTTTGTCATCTGAAACCAATTCGATGCTAGACCAAATTTACTCATGCAGTTTAAATAACCTATTTGATTACACTCGAGGGTGTACGCTCCTATTGTACTTTTGAAAGCACACATTTTCTTTTCTATGCTATGATGCAATAAACTCGAAATATTTTCGTGATACTTTAACGCATTGCAATCGTCGAGAGTAAGAATATTATTGGGGCTTTAAAATAAATAAAATAAAAATGTTCTTTATGGTCATAAAGATGAAATAAAAAAACAAAAATTGCGCACTGGCGGGACTTGAACCTGCACTTTCTGGCTTACCGGGCCAACGCTCTATTGAGCTACCGTGCTATCTGTCGGACCCTGAGAAATTTGTGGTCTCTTACGGATACGCCATTATGCGTGACGTTTTAGCGCCATCTACCCGTCTGTTTATGCAACAGTGGGCCAAGTAGTTATTCTTTACAGAACAAATTCAACTTGGAAATTGATGACGCTTCGCTATCTAATGGTTTAGAATCATTTTAACACTCACAGTGTCATATTTTATGTTCATAAAGATGAAATAAGAAACCAAAAATTGCGCAAGGGCGGGACTTGAACTTGAATTGGTAGAGCGTTTGACCCGTTAAGCCAAAAAGTGCTGGTTCAAGTAATATTACAACAGATTTGTTGAGTTGTTTCTCTGTGTGTGTGTGTGTGTGTGTGTGTGTGTGTGTGTGTGTGTGTGTGTGTGTGTGTGTGTGTGTGCGTGTGTGTGTGTGTGTTTGTGTGTATTTGTAAACAACCGTTGATGTCTTTCCGAGTGTAGTGTCATATCAGCAATTGTCAGTGCGGTTGCATTTGGCAAGCGATCCAGAATAAACATGGCGATTCGCTGACTGAATGTTATCGGTCAGACCACAGTTCGAACCGCTGTGGTATCGGAATAAATATCGGGATGTAAAGTCACGAGCTTTTAAAACTACTACAAAACAAGCACAACATTTCTCAAATTATTTTTATATGAAATAGACCTATGTTCAGCAGTGGTCATCCTTTGGCTCATAACGATGATGGTGTGATGATGTAAGTATATAAATTGTGTGTCATTATTTTTAACTTTTTAAAATATGTGAACTCATAAATGAGCAGTAACAGTCTTCTTTTTGAAAAATAAAATGGGGCCCTGGCTGCCAAATGCAGTGCTGAAATTGTCCTAAGTGGACTACTCTCATTATTGGAGCGTGCTTTTGCAACTAACAGTTCAGTTTAGAATCCCTATTCTGTAAGACAAATTTCAACTACGGTTGTCTCTTTTACACATACCAGCAGATAGTGTAAGCGAGCAGGAAAAATGCAGAAAATACGTAGTAGGAACTTCGTTAACTTCTTTGTATGCCAGAGACAGACTTCGGTGGACACGCCTTGAATTCGTATTATCTACACTTGTCTTTTCTTTGTAGTGTTTCTAATATGATTGCTTCAAAACTAGATAACTTAATTGGCTCTTAGTTGTGTCCCAAATATTATTAAGCATTGAAAAGTAATTATTTATAATGGTCTGTTGTTGTAACTACAAAATTTTAAAGTCTTCTTATTTAATTAAATCGTGTAACTTCAAAGCAGTTATGAAAAAATAATTAACAAGTTACAATTATTATTTGTAATTATCTAAGTTCCCTTTTAGTATCCATACTATGAATAGTCATACTATTAGCACTTAAGGTATACGTTCTCCACTAACTAAACTACCAATACCTAAATATTCAACGTAAAATTCAAAATTTTGCAATCGATAACTACTTTCTACGCTTTGTTTTTGTATTTACCTTCTTTCCAGTATTAACGAAAATTTCTTTCTATTCCAGAAGAGAAACAGAAGACAGACTCCGATACAGCCCAGCCTTCAGAGGAGCAGGCGGCGACAAAGATCCAGGCAGCGTTCAGAGGGCACAAGACTAGAAAAACCATGAGCATGAAGGCCAGCAAGCAGCCCGTGCAGCAGCAGCAGGAACCAGAGCCCAGCAAGGCTGAGCTGGAGGCAGAGTTCAGGGCTGACGACAAAGGTTAGTTCTAGACCTGTAGGAAGTTAAGTACTAGAAAGAGTGACGTGGTGGTCGATTGAAAAGGACTGCGATTCGCTTCTTAAGACTTTTATTACATAATCCGGACGACTACGGAGTTGTATTCGAACACCTTAGCGCGTAGCGAGGGTTCAACTCCGTCAAACTCTGAGAACATGCATCTAAACGTGCAGCTGACTACGGCATGTTACCGCCTATGGTTTCAATTAACTGTCTGAGCTGAAGTGGGAACAGAAAGTTTGAACCGTTAGACGGGGTCTACGATGAACATAGGTCAACGAATAATTATTAGATGGAAGGTCTTAAGTAAACGAAGAGATAAGAACATAGTGCGAGTCAAGTTACGCCCAGCGTCATCTAGCGATCTGCGTCGACAACACCTTTACACTTGGGCCAGTGGTGCTATTGATGTGCATTCTTACGATACGACGTACAATACCGTTACCATGAGTTTACTCGCTAGCGACAACGGTTTTACTCGCTAGGGACGACGGCACTTTTTGTATGGAAGAACTTAGTTCTGTCAGTCACTGCTAGAGGCGCTGTGCAATTTTCCATAGTCTTTTTTTACGTCGTCGCTAGCGAGAAAAACGATCGTTAACTCATGCTAACGGTACGGTAATACACATTTGCCAAAATTTCAACAATGGTGTGCCATTTCGTCAAATTTGTTCACATTTGACGAAATGGCACACCTCTGACTCTAAGGCTCGGTTGTATGATCGATAGTTATGGTTAAATGTCGTTATTAATTGTGCCTTAGCGCTGCCACTGCCACAAACATTAAATGAAGACAGTCATACTGAGAATAACTTAAATATAGCGTTCACTTTTCATGAAATAAGGACTTTCTCTTGTGGAAATTCTGAGATCTGTCACCAAATCCATGACTTACATGAGAATAAAATAAACTGTAATAAAATAATAATCTGATTGCAAACGCCCAACTAAAAAATAACAATAACAATAAAAAATACAAGAAATGTGCTGTTTTCGACTAAAAATTTTGACAATTTGGTCTTAAAAATATTAAATAAATACTGATCGTAAAGCCAGGGAGCACGGCTATATTTTTTTTATATAATTGGTGCGTACTTTTGGTAAGACAAGCAAACTTGGTCGACGAAGACTGCGTTTACTAATTATTATTTTTATGAAAGACAAATTTATATGAATTGACTTATTAAGATTTTTTCTAATTAATATGCAAGTATTATAAATGTTAATCCATTTCATATTTCAGGTCTAAACAGGTAACTTTTCAGTCTATTATGCTACTGTTTTCAGCTGGAATGGCTTGACCCTTTTTCAGGTATAACATTGTAATAGTCTTTGATAACAGAGTAATATAAAAACCGGAACCTGATCCCAAGGCTCTGTTCAAGGTCTACTTCCGGCATATAATAAAGGCTGACCAATACAATGAAGCCTAAAAGCGTTTCACTTAATACAGGGTGTCTGTTGGCAACTATTGTTATGGAAATGAGGGAAAATATTGTATTTTATTTGTTTGGGTCGACTGATTTGATACACAATGTATATTTAAAGGGAATTAGTAACTTGCAAAATAACTTTATCATCGATTGCGTATTTTAGCCTGTTTCTGTATGAAACTTCAAAATTACTAATTGACTGATTATGTTATTTCTACACGTCTCTTTGTACTTTTGGACTTCCTAGGCTTTAAAAAAATACTTAATAGTACGTTGTAAGTTGTTTGTTTCTTAAATCTCATATGCTCTACATTTTAAGGTAGGTATTATTACATCACTTAAGGTTAGATTCGTCCAAAAATAGGCTAACACGCGCGTAACTATACGATGGATAATTTTGATCATCGATTTTGTACTCGAATAACTCAAATTTCGATTTTCGAAGTAAATTGTACTTGGAATAACGAAACTTGCTAAACAAATGATTGAACTGTTTTATTATCCGGCAAATGAATGCTGCACCAAAAATTATGCTGTGAAAGTGAAATTTTTTGAAGTGGTGATGAACGTTTTCTGACATAATTACATTAATCGCAAGCGGACGTCATTAATAAAGATGAATGAATATAACTAGCGATTTATTCTAAGGTTAACAATTATTCTCGTTTGGTCGCATCCGCCATTACTAACAAACAAAATAACTTTACACCTAATGAATATTTGGCCTATTTTGTTGAACCAAAAACTTTAGATTACATTTACTCAAAGTGTCAACCAAAACTAATTCACATAGTAAAGCCTACCCGGCCCGCCTATCAGATCGGTCGTTTTAGCATAAAATAAATAAACTGACCAAACTCTGTCTACCGTTGTCAATCAATATTGTTTAGTTAGGGTAAGCGCCGTGAATAAGAATATTTTTATGTCCAAAACATAAGAAAAACTTTTTTTTGCCTTCGAAAACTGTTTTTAAAAATTATTCGCAATAAATGCATTTTTTTTTCCGCAAACACTCTATAATCGTAATTTATTTTGAAATTTTGTGGGTAAATCAATTCAATCAAAAATTGATAGTTTCTTAAAAGGGAATATATTTTATGTTTTTTTTTATTTCTTGAGTATTTTTGTTTTCTACACAAATGGATAGTTTTTCTTAGCTGGCTCCATCGTTAATGAATCAATACTACCATGCAATTAAAACTAACAGCATATGTTCTTGCTATTCCCAATCCAATATCTTAACGATATTACCTATTTCTGAGGTTTAACGGCGTAAAAGGCAATAAGTCTTGATACAGCCTTTTCCGATACGGATGTTGATACAATCGGCCCACCTTGGTGCTTGCACGAGAATGTTATGGCAGCCTTGACCTTTTAATCGGTTCTGAACCGAATAACAGCTGTAAATGTAAAAGCGCTTATAAAGGGTTAATGGTCGGGAACAAGGTCGTATGTGCAGATCCGACTGTTGACAGCAATCTAGAAGCAATAGTCGTAAATGAGTTTTAATGGCTAAATGGCTGGTAGCTGTATAAAATGCGGTTCTCTGACATCATGTAAGTATAAAAAACGTTTACCCTTGAATCAAAGTAGATTTTACTGCATAGATGAGTTAAAGAAACTTAACTCATAAAAAATATGTAAAAAATATATTTTATCATATTTACAAATATTTTTCATGTTTCATGAATCTCACTAATAAAACCCACGAAAAAATTTGCAACCATTCCTCCCTGAATTTTGTAAAATCTTTACTAATATTATAAAGCTGAAGAGTTTGTTTGATTTAACGCTGTAATCTCAGGGTCTACTTAACCGATTGAAAATATCTTTTTGTGGTGAATAGCAGTGATATAGGCTATAATTTATAAAACATTGCGCTGCGACGGGAGGAGAGGGAGAAAACTCAAAGCGCGCGATTACAGTCGCGGGTACAGCTAGTTTGAATAATATAGATACCAACGCAATAAAAAAAAACCGTAGGATTCGTAATAAAATGGGACGTAATGACGCAATCCGGTATACATTATGCATGTCTGGTTTGCATCAGTCACAGAGTAACGAGACATAAGAGACTGAGAAATATATAGTTTAAATATACTTCATAACCAACGACTTCACTTTTCTTAAGAAACCATCAATGAAAGACAGAAATAATACTAAAATTAGTGTCAAAAGATCCGTTTTTAGGGTTCCGTACCTCAAAAGGAAAAAAACGGAACCCTTATAGGATCACTTTGTTGTCCGTCTGTCCGTCCGTCTGTCAAGACCCTTTTTCTCAGGAACGCGTGGAGGTATGAAGCTGAAATTTAATTCAATTACTCAGGTCTACTGTCCCTTGAAGCTGTGAAAAAATCAAACTTCTAAGCCAACGCAATCAAAAGATACAGCCGTTTATGCCGCTAATTTTCGACACTTGCAAGGGAATCAAAACCTACAGGGTGCTTCCCGTGAACTCAGAATCTTGAAATTTGGTACGAAGCAACGTCTTATAGCATAGATAAAGGAAAAATTACGAAAACCATAAATTTTTAGTTACATCACAAAATATATATTTTTTTAATAATTTTAAACTTACTACCCATTTCCTCATAAACGCGTAGAGGTATTAAATTGAAATTCATACCAAATACTCAAGTCTGTAATACCTTTAAGCTGTAACAAAATCAAACTTCTATGTCAACGCAATCAAAAGAAACAGCAATTTAAGCTGCATATTTTGAAACTCGCAAGTACTCGCAAGGGAATCAAAAGGGTACTTCCAGTCGACCTAGAATCTTGAAATTTGGCATGAAGCAACGTTTTATAGCACACATAAAGGAAAAATTCCGAAAACCTTAAATTTTTAGTTACATTACAAAATATATATATTTTTTAATAAATATAAACTTATTACTTTTTTCCTCATGAACGCGTAGCAAGCTATCAAGTTGAAATTCATATCAAATACTTAGATCTAATTGCCTTTAACCCGTGATAAAAAATATTCTAAGTCACCGCAAAAACGCAAAACGCAAAAGTACAACCATTGATACCGATTGTCGTAATGAACGAACTTTGTAAACCTTGCAGGTTTGTACGGAACCCTCGGTGCGCGAGTCCGACTCACACTTGGCCGGTTTTTTGTTAGTAACAATGATAAATAAATAAAATTACTAATGATGTAATAAATACAACATAATATATGAATATATTTAATATAATATATAATGATAATAGGTGATAATGATAATGATCTACATTAGTAAATATATTAACAAGGAAAACACAGTTAACATAATTATTATAATAGATACAGCTGGCATTGGAGAAATGAAACTAAGAAATACAAAACTAGTACGATACTTTTGTTTATTAACCGACTTCAAAAAAGGAGGAGGTTATCAATTCGACTGTATGTTTTTTTTTTTCATTATTTTTTTTTGTATGTATGTTACCTCATATCTCAGCCGTTTGTCGACCGAATCGAAAAATTTTTTCGCCTACTTAGAGGGTGTACCTTCTAGTTGGTCCCGTTTCTTCCATTTTGGGATCTGATGATGGGATCTTGGTGTATTCGAGGCAAACCCTCAAATTTTTAAGGCACGTATAGTGTTTCTTTACTAGAATCTTAATGTTGACGTGTTGTTACGTCTGATAGTCAACATTTTGTGGGGCTGAGCTGATGGTGGAACTCCTTAACGCCTAGGAGTTCAGTAATTATAATGACGAAACTTATGGTAAGTAATTTGTAGCTTCGTAAAAAATAGAATCATAAGGTGCAACTCCCCCCCCCCCCCTCTTATGTCATCACTAAAAATAAAGAAATAAAATAAACTTTAAAAAAAAAGTAAAAACCGACTTCAAAACCAAAATGCACTAAAAAGTCTTAAATAAACTCTTCACCATTGAAAGGAAAGGAATCCGTTTTAGGCAAACAATTTCTTTTTGGAGTCGGTGCCATCACTTTGACCATCAAGCATCAACTATCACAGCACCGACTCCAAAAAGAAATTGTTTGCCTAAAACGGATTCCTTTCCTTTCAATGGTGAAGAGTTTATTTAAGACTTTTTAGTGCATTTTGGTTTTGAAGTCGGTTTTTACTTTTTTTTTTTGCTAATGCTAGAATGCTTATCTTTCTACAGCAAGGTTGGTTTTCATCTAAACTGTAGTTAACATTGCTATCAAGCTAAAATGGATGTGGATTCATTTATCAGAAAGCAAATACATTTATTCGACTCAATAAACATCTACATTACGTAAAATAATAAACTACAATTACAATAAATTACGTATACAAAAAGTAGATTACTTGAGTCGAAAAGGCTAACCTTACCCCCTCAGCATTTATCGTGGCAGCGGAACGAAATATCAGTTTGTATTAAAAATATTTTATGCAAGCGTTACAACTAGCGGAATTGCCTACCATTTCAGTCGAAATATGCTTACGGGTGATAATATCTTCCACCCCGTTAACCTTTGTGAAATGAAATAAATTTTGTCTCAATCGTTTTCATACATCCTAAACTTAGCTTGTATGTCATCGATTTATTTCCGCCCGCAAGCATATTTCGACCGCAAATATAAGCAATTCCGCCAACGACCGCAAATGTTTCTCACCTCAGTAATCACATTTTTGTATCAAACCAAAACGGCATCTATTTTGATTGGATATCTAGTAAACGTCTGCAAACAGTGCAAATATACAAAGCGTCCGAACTACATGGTAAAATATTTACTGACTAATCGGCTAAAGGAACAGTGTCCCTTTAGGTTTCTCTCGGTAACCTTGCCCTCTTATAAGAGCTTGCAAAGATTTACTATAGCAAATAAATATATATAATTTTTGATAGCCTCAATCGAAATCACCACCTCAGTCGAGCCATATAAAGTAACTTTTGTTTCGCTCGCGTATATTTCGTTTAAATGGACAATATACAAATTTTTCCACGCACAGAAATACTCATACGTATTCAAAAATATGGATGCGCGAAAAAGATAAACTTCATGCAAATATGTTTGCTCGCGACTACGAAGTTCATGTAAGGCCTTTATGAGGGTCACCTTCCCTTCCTAAAGAGGTCACGAATATCTGAAGTAGTGATGTGAGGAAGATATCGATACCTATTCTTGCTCAATGAAATCAGAATGTGCCCCAACAAATCTACTTTTAAAATCCCTCCGTACCCAATATCTTAACATTGATTTTCTTCCGAATTGACCACCATTTTCTTTTTCTTTGTCATTGTGGATGTCATGTATCATCATCTTACTCATTTATAATTTTGTATTTATTAATATTTATTATATCAGTATGTATATTTATGTTAGTGCATTTTTCTTCTTTTCACTCTTCTCACTCTTTATGTTCCGCTACTTATTAAACTCTCTGTATTACCAAGTGGTTGTCTGGTACAGAAATATAACTTACAGTGCAATGAATAAATAAATAAAAAATGATAAAATAATAGACAATTTAAATACTATGAATGATACAAAATATTTGTTTTATGTTTTGAAGACAATATAAAGCAAAAGATTTTTAACGTTGTATCGTAACCATTCTATTATACATGCTCGTAGACCGTAGCAAGACTACGGATTACTACAAATGACTACGGTGCTACGTCACAGATGTAGGAGCGGCTACAACATCTTTTACAGACACATATTTTCACGGTTAAAATTTGTAATGCTTATAGAAAGAGGTGAATGAAATCCAAAAATAAGTGCACTATTTCCACCATACATACTTCATACATGAGATTGTATTTACATATTATTTTACTACATGAAACATTTTGTCCTTAACTACGTAACACTTACTCAGAAAAATATATTAACAAGCCTTACAGCACTTAACAGAAAGGTCCTCGTAATATCTGTCCTAATCCAGCAGTGACTGATCGTTACGTATACTTTACAAAGGGCTGCGATCCTGATGAATTCCGGATCTTATTTTATATGTTGTCCTTTCTGTTTTACATAACTCTGATTGTAACCTTTACATTTTACTCGAACGGTAAAGTCAAAAGTCAAAAATAATTAATGCAATTTAGGACACAAAATGCTACTTATGAACGTCAATTCATATCAATCAATTGTTCATATTATATTTATATATCATAGTCAGTTTATATCAATCAATTATTGCCCATATGGGGCTAGAACATGTCTCCTTATCTTTTGGGTATTTGGGACTTTGCAAGAAGTCCAATATTATTTGATTAGTATAGTAATCGTAATAATTAGATTTGTAATAAATAACACTGATATATATATATATATATATAGTAATAAATACTGATAATATTTTAAATAACACTGAATGTCGTAAATTTCATATCGATAAGACCGCTTAAATTGTACATTTTTTCTAGATGAATTATGTAATATACCTATATGATTTGCAATAATAAGTTATCTATATATTTATCTATCTATACCTACAAAAAGCTATTTATTACTACTGGAAATCCCTCAAGAAAGAAGTACTTGAAAACACCCAGAACAAATTTATAAAAAAAAATGCCAGCACTCATTTCTTCACGTAATCTTGAAAGAGACAAAGCAAAGGAGCGCAAATACAGTCGCTGCCTCCGCAAGGGCTTGCCTTATATCTTTGATACAACACACTTCAGACTCTGTCGAAGTGCGGTTGAAATACTGGCGACAGACTTATTTCCTCGGATAAGGTCGGAAGTGCACTTACTGCGTTTTATATGAAAAAGGAAATTGTTGGCGCACGTTGTTTTTTTATGTAAGTTATAGCGAATTCGTAAAAGAAAAAGCAGTGTTTACCCTGACGCGTTGTTGTTGGAACGTGCATGTGTGTTCATAAAGATGAAATAAGGAACCAAATATTTGCGCACGGGCGGGACTTGAACCAGCAACCTGACCTGGCTGACCGGGCCAAACGCTCTTACCAATTGAGCTACCGTGCTGTCAGTCCAACCCTGCGAAATTTGTGACGCGTGACGCTTAGCGCCATCTAGCCGTCTGTTTATGAAACAGAGGGCCCAAGCAGTTATTCTTTACAGAATAAATTCAACTTGGAAATTGATGACGCTTCGCTATCTAATGGTTTAGAATGTTTTTAACACTCACAGTGTCATATTTTATATTCATCTAAACCTGCGTGTGTGTATTTTTCTGTAGCACGTTTGTTCATTTTATTTCTTTCGATTGTCTATTTGACTTATCCTTTAAGGGCTAGTGTGCTATTTACTTCTTGAGAATTATTGTAAAGCTGTTATTTCCATAATAAAGAAAAAGGAAAATAAATCCAATAACATTTAAGTAATGTTTACTTGTAGAGGCTTCCCATTAGGAATGAAGAAGCCATGTTTTATTTTATTTTATTAAAACACAAAACAGTTTACAGTTGATGAGAAACAAATTTTATACATAAATGAGCATTATGCTAAACTGTAAGCCAAAACATGTGCTTCAGGAATGTAAAGAATGAGTTAAATATTTATATGTATTCAGATTCAGTAACGTAACAACTTCGTCATGGGTCAAAATATTAAAAAAAACCGGCTCAGTGCGACTTGGACTCGCCCACCAAGGGTCCCGTGCCAACTTTGACTGAAGAGAAGAAGAGATCCACTTACTTTCACTTAGCCAAAATACCACAATATTTTGCTGACAGCAAATTAAACTTTGTTTTTAATAGTATATGTATGAATAACGTTATGTTTGCGGTTATTGAAAATATGCTCTATCTTAAAAACTACTAGTTCAATATCGTTCAAACCAATTTACGTTAAAAGTCCTTGTCAAAATCTACATGTTTTTTTTTCAAAATTAACACTTGCCTAGTTTAAAACTGAGATGGGGGGACGCCATTTTACCACTTTGGAAGCGTCTATCTCTCAAACGTAATACTTTTAGAAAAAATGGTTTTTGGAACCTCGATGTCATGATAAATGTATTTTTGTCATAGGTTTGACAAAAATACATATTTAGGATGTAGTTTATTGTAAGCCCTCCCTTAAATATCTTTTTTTTGTATGAGAATTGTAATGCGGTTCACAAGATACATCTACCTACTAAGTTTTAACTGTGTAATACTAAGAGTATCAGAATAAAGTGACTGTGACATACGGACGGACAAACAGACACAGACAGACTTGACGAAACTATAAGGGTTCCGTTTTTTGCCATTTGGCTACGGAACCCTAAAAACGACTCTCCATTGCAATGACATGGGCCACGTGATCCATTTTAAGTAGTTTTTTAACCTATAATGTTTCTAACAGATTGCGAGAAGCTCCCTTCATTCCTAACAAGATAGTTTTAAAACACCCAGTACTTTTAGTGATTAAAACGTTCTGATTCAATGAAATTCATCTTATTCAGATAATATTTTAGAAATATGGTCCTTTAAGTTAACGCGCAATACACCTACCTACCTTTTACTTCCAAGCAAATGGATATTTACAGCTGACTGGATAGCAGGCGCTTGCTACAGTCCCGTATCACTTGAGACCGTCATAGAATACAGGGTGATACGTATAAGTTTTAAAGAACTGTTTAAAAAGCACCTAGATTAAAAAAAAACTTATTTTCTTAAGCTTCATCTTACTTTCAAAGATTCACCATCTTATTTAACTTATATCAAGTCATAAAGATGAAATAAGAAACCAAAAATTTGCGCACGGGCGGGACTTGAACCAGCAACCTTTTGGCAAACCGGGCCAAACGCTCTTACCAATTGAGCTACCTTGCTGTTAGTCCGACCCTGCGAAATTTGTGGTTTCTTATGAAAACGTCAATTGCGTGACGCTTAGCGCCATCTAGCCGCCTGTTTATGAAACAGATGGCAGTCCCGCCCGTGCGCAAATTTTTGGTTTCTTATTTCATCTTTATGAATATAAAATATGACACTGTGAGTGTTAAAAACATTCTAAAGCATTATATCAAGTCAGTTAAAGTTTTTAGTCAGTTTTTTGAAGGTGGTATTTTTTTAAATTATATTTTTATTTCATGATTTATAGTTATTTACCCATATCTCAAAAAACTACTGGACTGATTTTGATCAAACTTACGCTGTGTCCTTAGTTGAAATATACCTAATCGAACGTTGAATCAAGAATCGTCTTGCTTTGACTTCTTCTTTTCAAGAAATCCGTGGACAAACATACAAGTATACAAACATATCATGACATAAATCAACATACTCAAATATTATCAAATTCTAATACTATCATATACAAACACAATGAATTGATAACCTCCTTTTTTGAAGTCGGTAATTAGATGGCGCAACCGAGCTATAAAATTGATCGCTAAGAAAGATTATAAGAACGCTTTATCTTGAATATTCTTTTAAATGATATGATACACAGACTTAATATTACTCATTGATCTGGTACTAGTAGGGTATTTTGATATGCACCACGTATTATCTCCTTAAGTTTCTCATAAGTTCATTATTATCGAAAGCAAAACGTCAATAGATATTGTAATCAATATATCAAACATAATCAGAGAATTTAAAACCGGTTTTACATAATTCAAAATAGCAATCTCATTTCGAAACGATTCTCTTTTAATTACTCACAAACGGCTCACAGGATTGAAAAAGTTATTAATCTGTTCAGAAGAGATTTTCTTTTAGTCCAAGTTTTGAGTCAGATATGACACTTAATTAAGTGGCTATTAGACTTGAAAAAAGACAATCAGGCGGGGCTCAATTATTGTAGAGAGTTAACAGTATTTCTTTTTTTACTTTGGCTTACTAACATATAGATTTGAACAGTTATCAGTTTCAAAATTTATTCGAAGGTAATTTAATTAAGAAAGATCTATTTTCATGTATCAGGGGTATTTTTATTGAAAACTGCTGATAAACAAAACATCATTTTAACTAAAAAATTAAAAACTGACTGAACTAACTCCGACTTTAAAAGAATTTGTTGTTCCCAAATAAAAGACGAATGCGTTATTTTAAGCTTTAAAGTCAAGTTTGTTGAAGACGGTTTTGTTACTATTTTTATTTCATGGTTTCAGTTATTACTCAAAAAACTACTAGACCGATTTTTAAAACAAACACTGTACCCTATGTTGAACTATTCCTGATTCAATTAAAAAATAATCATCGCGTTATGATTTTAATTGTTTTCGAGAAATTCTAAAAAACATACATTCACTTAGGTTACTACACACCTACTAGATCAATATACTAAAATTGTATCCGATTCTGACGATATCACATACATATTCGAATTGACTACCTCCTTTTTCGAAGTTCGTAATAAAACAAATCCTAAATCAATTAGGATTTGTTTTATTACATCATCCTTAGATTTCAATCGTCAATTAGAAAAGTTTGCAGACTCATAAAAAAGAGTTTTGAAGATCGATCAGTCATCAAACAATTCACATTCCCTCGAGGTGTTTTCAAACTTCGAGAATAAAGAAATTAATTTAAATGATTTATCAGCACCGCGTTTACGTTGATGAATTAATGGACCTAAATTTTAAAACAAATATTTACCATATTAACCAATTTTTTAGAAACAAATAAAATAAAGAAATTGGCAATAAATATAGGTATTAAAAACTCGGAATATCGACCTTCTAAAAACATGAGTCTTTTCTATCGAATATTATTCACCAGTAAATGTTGTTTTTTGTGACCAGTCTGTATAAGTCGTTACAATATTACTTACTTTTCTCCAATCGGACTAAAAGTTAGAAATCCATTGGGGATGGCAAAAATAATAGTAAGAAAACTTCTCGCGCAGTTAACTACCTACTGAATTATTTCATGAAACCGAGAACTGTGCTGCTTTACAATCTCGGTTCGGTACGATCAGCAAAGAAAATATTGAGTGTAATATTATATAATTCATTTTGTTCAACCTCAGATTTGTCTTTCAACCAAAGGTCGTGATTTCTTGATAAATATTGGACACCAATCACATACTGTACGCTGATTCCAAAGTAAGTAGCTCATGCACTTGTGTTATGGAATACAACAACACACACACAACGGTGGTACTACAACATTTAAACCTGAGAAAATATAGACAATTTTGATTCCTTTATTGACCCGGCCGGGAATCGAACCAGGAACCTCGGAGCGGAGACACCTTGAAACCCAGTGTTCTTAGCCACTACACTACGGAGGTCGTGAAGTTGATGGTGATGATTAAGACGAACATGTTTAACTTTTTTTTTTGTTTACCTAAATTAAAATAAATAATATTTTGTACAAGTAACAATGTCTTTGAAAAAATATTAACGACATTACATACGATACATTGACTTACAATTTGACTAGAAAAAAAATATTGTATTTATAGTTTCTCAGATGATGTAGACTAGTACCACCTAAACTATTGAAAAGACAAATTAATCTACTAGGTGGATAATGAACAAAATAAAATAAACTTAGTTTTAATTTTAATTGATACAATAAACGAGAAACTCTTATCCAATGCAATATCCGTTAGTACATTTTCCGCCGACCGTACCTTATACCGAAGGGATTGCCTTGTCAAGTGTGGAATTTTCCAGGAACGGTGGAAGTTTTTTCCATTTCCTGCCTATAGTTATTCGAAATTGCTAACGTAGCTTGTATGTAAATTATAGATGATTTAATTATAGTATAGTAGAGCTTGCATATTCAAAAGTTTCAAAAACATTTGTGTTGAAACAACCTTTTAAAACGTAATCGAATGTACAACTCGAGTAAGTAGGTAAGAACGCTAACGCTAATAATCAGAGGACATGTGATTGGAAATTATATTATGCAAATTGAAAGAAAACATGCAGAATAAGACTGGTTAAGTCCTTTTCGATACGGTGAACGGTGCTATTTCATTTTAAAAATGTCCATGCTAGTATTTTAAAGAATACAATAAAAATGCGTGTTGTTTTTTGATTGGTAGATTTAATTAATAAACTTTTATGTTTAAATGACAAATCGGTCTTATAGATTTGCTAACAAAACATATTTGCGCTTCAACTGAGACGTACGGAATTCGTTATTATTACATTTTAAAGTAAAAAAAAAACGCATTCTAATATAAAGCTTCGGTAACAATTGATACGTCAAAAAGAGCACAGTATATCCTTTCCGTCATATTAAAATGTACTTGAATTTATTTTTCTAGACAGAAATCGAGCGGTTATTGTTAAAACAACACATCGTCCGTTCGTCACTGTGGCGCAGTCGCGACTGTCTGCATGCCGAACGCGTGCCGAAATCGAGGCGCGTAGGTATAGCTCGCGTTTCGTTCGTTTATATGAATGAAGTTGGAATACTGTATAGATAACATAACCGTGCCGAGACGCCACTGTAGCGACGTTGCCGACAACGTACCCGAGCAAATAATATTCTTCAATGGTTAGGTAACCAAACCGCGCCTAGTGAGTTAGGCACCATACGAGTTACGTATTGAGTTACGTACATTTAACAAATGTTATGACCATAGTGTGTTACGTACAATAAATAAATAAATATTATCTGCTTAGATACGTAACCGGCATCATCGCTAAGGCGTCTCGATGAGGTACGGAGTGGTGTGTTGTTTCATGACATTTGAGGCCCTCATAAAATTTTCAAATAATTGCCACTCTCGCGACGAGAAAACGCCATTAACAGATCTAATGGCTATGCAGATAGACACATTTTCTCATTAAAAACACAATGTAGATATATTATAAGAAGGTTATATTTTTGTCTTCACTACCAAAACCGACCATGGCAGGAATCTCAATCGAGAGAATACTTCTAAGTGGAAGAAATTACAATGTTCAAGTAGGTATGTGCGTAATATACGAGTGTACTTTCCTTTACTTTTTTAGTCCAGTGAGCTGAGAGTTATAAACACATGCAGGTAGCACTGCCTCTTTCTTCATTATGATACGTGATTAAATTGAAATAGGACCTAATTAGACTGCTAAAGTAACTATATTTTGTGTAAATACTGTCTGAGAACATTTTGTTTACTTGGTATTAAATGATGACAAATTGAACAGACAAATTAAAGACTTCCGTATTCCGTTTACTAGCATCTTCCTTTTTGTGCTATATTATGATATCTTAATTTATATTTTTCGCTGTTATTTCAATCCAGTATATTTAGGTTACACAGTGTTAACAAGCAAAATCGATAGACGAAACCTTTTCACTCTGAAACATATTTTATTTATAAATCTAATCAAACCGACAGCAATATACTATCGAATACGTATTCAGAATTCATGGAAACGAATGAGAAAGGTATTTCTAAATATAAACCTTAACACGAATCTCGTTTCATACACTTCATTGAGTATTCCAGGGATGCCAACTAAAAATAGAATGAAATCCTAATCTTACGTCAAATACGCGAACTTTCGGCAACTTGTGAATAAAATAATACCCTGGGATATACCGACTGGGACTCTATTGAATATTACAGTAGTTTTTCCTGGAATCCTGCCTGATAATTAGGTTTAATGTTGTTGAAAGTTTTGTAAGATTTCGTAGAGAAATTAGTAGAAGAACACCCATAATTGGAAAATATGGAGAAAGTCACGTGAAAGCTGGAATTGGAATAAAGCTGAGAATCGCTAAAAAGCTACTATAAATTGAATAAAAAAGGTTCTATAAACAGGTACAGCTTTGAAAATTAAAATTATTTTCATTTACTGATAAGCTGTTTTGTGGTTAAGCTTGATTTAGTTATAAGTTAACAATATCTTTATTTTTTAAGAAAATACAAATGATAAAAAATATTTGATAAGATTGTAATAAATGAAACTAAAGCCAATCTTATAAAATATAACTTTTATGTTGTTACTACGTGTTTTATTTTATCAAGGAAATTACTTTCTTTATTTTATTTTATGAAACAACAAAAAAGTCAACGCACCGCGTGGAACAGTGTGTTTTACAAAATGCAAACAAAGCGACTTCCGAGCCTTACAGCAAACTAAGTTGAGCTTGCAAATTTTGCTGCTTCACTGTAACAATGCCAAAGCGGTATGTATATTACATACCACTTGTTAGGGTTCCGTAGCCCAATAGCAAAAAAACGAAACCCTGATAGTTTCATCAAATCGGTCTGTCTATCCGTCTGTCCGTCCGTATGACAAAGCCACTTTTTTCCGAAACTATGAAGATTACACAAATGAAACATGGTAGGTAGGTGTATCCTGTTAACCACCTTACGATGTCCATACAAAAAATATAAATAATGACATTGAGATATTGGGATACATGGAACTAAATCATAAAAATGTTTTTTTGCTCAAACCTATGCATGTACCCTACACGCATAGTTTTCAGCAAAAAGCTATGGATACGGCTCTTAAAATGACATCTGAAAGTCAAATGTCTGGAAAATAGACGCTTCTAAAGTGGTAAAATGGGCGTCCACCACCCTCTAACTTTTGAATTAAGCGAGTGTAAATTTTGTAAAAAAATACACGATGTTGACATTTACCAATACTTACAACGAAAATTAAACGTGATCGAAGTAGTAGTTTTTGAGATAAAGCACATTTTCCACAACCGCAAATATGACTTTGTTCTCGTACTCGATGATTGATAGTAAAGTTATTTTGCTGTCAACTAAATATTGTGGTATTTTGACTAAGTAGAAGTAAGTGGACTTAATTTAGGTAAATTTGGCACGGAACCCTCAGTGAACGAGTTCGACTCGCTTTAAGCCAGTTTTTAACCGACTTCAAAAAAGGAGGAGGTTATCAATTCGACTGTATGTTTTTTTTTATCATTATTTTTTTTTTGTATGTATGTTACCTCATATCTCAGTCGTTTGTCGACCGAATCGAAAAATTTTTTCACTTACTTAGAGGGTATACCTTCTAGTTGGTCCCATTTTTTCCATTTTGGGATCTGATGATGGGATCTTGGTGTATTCGAGGGAAACCCTCAAATTTTAAAGGCACTTATAGTGTTTCTTTACTAGAATCTTAATGTTGACGTGTTGTTACGTCTGATAGTCAACATTTTGTGGGGCTGAGCTGATGGTGGAATTCCTTAACGCCTAGGAGTTCAGTAATAATAATGACGAAACTTATGATAGGTAATTTGTAGCTTCGTAAAAAATAGAATCACAAGGTGCAACTCCCCCCCCCCCCCTCTTATGTAATCACTAAAAATAAAGAAATAAAATAAAATTTAAAAAAAAGTAAAAACCGACTTCAAAACCAAAATGCACTAAAAAGTCTTAAATAAACTCTTCACCATTGAAAGGAAAGGAATCCGTTTTAGGCAAACAATTTCTTTTTGGAGTCGGTGCCATCACTTTGACCATCAAGCATCAACTATCACAGCACCGACTCCAAAAAGAAATTGTTTGCCTTAAACGGATTCCTTTCCTTTCAATGGTGAAGAGTTTATTTAAGACTTTTTAGTGCATTTTGGTTTTGAAGTCGGTTTTTACTTTTTTTTTAAGTTTATTTTTTTTTACATCAACTCGCATATGAGTTACTAAGGTCGGATCTCAATAAATATCAAATAAATTATGCCTGTGCTATTCCGATGTACGCTAGTACGTAGTAGTAATTGTAGTAATTATTTACGTGAATTAGTAACCAATAGTATACATCCTTCCTTATCGTCCATCCACATTCACAAACTTGCAATTATAGGTAAGGTATATTAGGTTTAGTAGGACGGCTAAAGTATTTTCTTGGTCACCTTAAAACTCTTGTAAAGGTTGTTATCTAACGCGCCACTTTTTCCAAGTCTTCATAGGCTGGAGCGTCTGTAAAATAAACTACACAGATCCTGGATATCATTAGTTGTTTTGCCTTGTTATCATCATCATCTTTGTCAGTCAAAGAACGTCCACTGCTGGCCTCCCCACGGTTTTTTACAGAGCAGTCGTGAGTAGTATGATAGATAAATGAATATAATTCAAAGTAATTATTAATCTAATTCCGCAAACGAATAGGTCCACCTAAACTCTGGTATCTGTTGTTCGTACTTCACCCTTTGAAAACTAATCCTAGCACAATGAAACTCAGAGTAAAGTTATTATGGAACTTGTGAGATAGGCGACTTGTTCTTAGATAGCAAACTCAGTGAAACATGAGAATAAGCAACTGAAAGCCAGCTGTGCAATTTTCCGCGAATTCGTCCATAAAATCTAAATGTACACTATTTATTTATCTTTATTTTCTTACTCATGCTTAAGGGCGGGTTTCGTGATTAAAAGTTAACTCAACTAATGGTCAAAAGTCGTTACCATTGGTTGAGTATTTACTATTCAGCTTGTTTTGAACAAAATATACCTGATTCCACCGTCAAAATGGCTAATTAAACGACCATTGGTTAAGGTATTATTATCAAATCAAATTATCAGAACAGTCCGAGTCAGAAATATTAACGACTCCAAGCCATTACAATAGTACACGAATTAACAAATAGTAACGACTTTAAGCCATTCGTTGAGTTAACTATCGATCACGAAACATACCCTAAGTATGATAATTATTAGGTACAGTCAATATCATTGGCAATTTGCTCTTAATATACATTTATATTAAAAGTTATCGCCCGTATTTTTTAAATAAATAAATATTGGACACCAATCACATACATTGCTCTGATCCCAAAAAGAAGGTAGCTAATGCACTTGCGTTATGGAAATCAGATACAACGTTGGTACCACAATACCCAGACCCGATACAATATAGACAATTTCGATTTCTATATTGACCCGACCGGGAATTGAACCCGGGACCTCAGAGTGGCGACGCCTTGAAACCAGCGTCAGCTACTACACCACGAAAGTCGTCATATCTCATCAGAACTCATATTCTGCATTTCAGTCATATATAGATAATGAGTAAGGTCGAGCTCTCTCTTGCCTAAATTACCGAGCCAAAATAACTTGTACCTTGCGTCATCTATTGTTTTTAGGTCGTATGCTGAAGCTATTTGCATTGAAAAGTATTTATGTGCGAGAGACATCCACCGTACAAACTTGTATTACAATAATAGTCCCCCAGCCGATTTCGACTACGGACCGTCACAAAGACTTCCCGACTGCGCAGGACATATTATTGTTCACATCTGTGGGCACTAACACAGGTGCACTCTCTATTCCTTTCACTCACATAGCCCGATGGGACAGCAATCTGACACAACCGGAGAGATCAGGCGCAGGACCAACGACTTTACGTGTTTTTCGAGAACACCGCCAACGTCTAAAGTCCACTGAGAATTTCTGAACAGAAAAATCCAGGTACATATTTTGGGCCCGACCCGGGGATCGAACTGTGGTTTTCTGGTGCAGTCATCGATTTATGAAGTACGACCCTCTAACAACTGTGCCACCGAGGCAGTTTATACATACAAGTATATATTCCGTAGTCTAGCAACTTTCATAATATCTTCTGCACGCGAGCATTCTGTCAATCAAATGAACTGTGAGTGAGTTGCAATTTTTTAACGAGTTTTCTGTGTTATATTGCTTCCAATTTGATGATGGGAACTTGTATATAAAGGTATATATTTAAAAAGAAATGCAATTTGGTACTCTAACCATAAAACGTAATATTAGCAATAGCTCACAATTAAAGGGTTTTTGTTGACATAATATCAAGATTATATTTCCTTACTTCCGTCCGACCCATAACAAGACAGATACCAAAGTATTTACTGTTTGTTCTTAGTACCTGATAATCACAGAAATTCAAATTACAATCTCAATCACTGAATACATTATCATCGACATCCAAAATCACCTATCTGTTTGCTATAAATTAACACAAGCACAACTGAACTATGATTTCAAAAAGAAGTAAACACGTTTGGAGCCAGAATTTTGTTCAATATTATTTACCCGTTAAATTAACAGGCGCGGTTAAAAAAATAATCCCTGTTCTATTGGGTATATTGTAAGTTTTAGTTCGGTTCATTACCTCCAAAGGCTGCAAGTGTTACAAAGGAGGAGTATGGATGCGGTCATAAGCGGAGCGGGTATTATTTGATGGTAATTTCAACTATGTCTACCTTTAATTTCGGGCGATATCCGTTAAATCATTGCAATGTTAAATGGCTTGTATCATTTTTGATTGACTAGAGGAAAAAGTCGAAGCATGGCTGTCGAAAGACACCGTAATTAAAAAAACAGGTTTTATAAATTTTAATTTTCAGACTTTCCCAGTTAATCATATCTGTGAGTTCTCACACAAAAATTCAAATTTAAAGTAAGTAGCTAGTAAATAATGCATTTTGATCAACAAAACAAGCCAAATGCTTTTCTCATTACGCTTTATTGGCATCCGATACTAATCTACACTCCATTGGCTGTGTTAATGCAAAATAAGCTGAGCTAAGCAGACTACCTATACGATAACCATTCATTGATAATTATAACAGTAACCGTAATTGTACTGTGATTAAGTCAAAATTCTAATTTTTGCCAAAGATGTTGACGTAATATCAAATACTATGCATCTCGTTCCTACCTGCTCTTTCTTTTTCTTTAACTCTATAGCCGGCTCCTGCTGGTGGAGTAATCACCATTTATTGTATGCTTACCTATCATTTTTCACCATTCTTATTTGATAAATTAAATAATAAATATACTTTATTGCACACCATAAACAAAATGTTAACATAGGAAAGTATCTTAAATATTCCCTAGAAGTAGTAAAATTTTGGCGGTCTTAAGGTTTGAAGCAATTTCTTCTTCTTGAATTTTCATTTTACATTTACTCATGTCATTTTTTTTAGCCTTTTGAATATATTTTTTACTATGGCAATGTAGTTTATTGCATTATTTTATGGAGCAGATTACTCAAAAGTGAATTACTTTGTGTAAATAAGTTTTTTACACATATACTGTAACTCCTAATTCTGTTGCAACCCACTCTAAGCCAGCTAAGCTTATCACCAAAGGCGGTCTTACAGCCACGGTTAGTTGAACTCGGCTGTAACGGGGTTAACTCTGCACGAGCTTAAGAGTCTCTCTGAGCCAAGGTCTTACAATTTCCATGCAAGTTAATTACAATTAAGTTTGCAACAATTGTTAGTAAGCAAACTCAGTTGACTATTGGCACGAAGAAATAGCACGGCTTTGTTACAACTTGATACCTCAAGTACGGACCGTGACAAATACTTGATTTTTATGAACAATATTTCAAATTGTTAACTGCCTCGGTGGCGCAGCGGTTAGAGGGTCGCACTTTAAAGCGACGGCTGCGCCAAAGGTCAGGGTCGATGTCCGGGTCGGGTCAAAAATATGTACCTGGGTTTTATGATCAGATATTCTCAGGGCAGCCCGGAGCTTGGAAGTTGGCGGTATTTCACCCCCGTGCTTTGGAATGGTCGTAAAGCCGTTAGCCCTGAACTTGATCAACTTCCGATCGTGTCAGATTGTTGTCCCACCGGGCTATGAGAGTGAAAGGAAAATACAGTGCACCTGTGTTTGCACACACTCTTACTCGTATGCACTTAAATGTCCTGCGCAGTCGGCTAGTCTTTGGGACTGACTACCGTAGTCAAAATCGGCTAGGGAAACTATTTTTATTATTATTTCAGACTGTGGACGCAAGAGACGTCTATGACGATACGGATGATAACATGTAATTACTTTAATAGACAGACAACGCAATAAACACAATGTGTTTTATGTAGGCTTTCTTACCTACGGAACCCTATGACCTAACATGCTAAGGTTCCGTAGGTAATAAACGCTCGACATATTATAACGTATCTCGTAGCTTTGTGAGTAAGGCCCTTGAGTCCAACACTGTGAGTTTAATTTGTCTAATGAACATATATGGTATGTCAGCACAATAACTAGCGGATATTATGGGCGCAAGCTGGGCTCTGGCACTGTTTTGCTGTGCAACGTTTATTCATTGTTAAAACGTGATATTTATTTATTAGGTTTCTGCTCCATTCAATTTCTTGATCAAATATTATTGGCTATTTACTAATAGAAGTGAATGTGCTGGGTATTAGAAAATGACGATTACACCAACATCAGATAAGACTTATGCGACTGAGGGTTGATTTTTCCAAAGTCAGTTAGGACTAGGACCGACTGAATAAGTACAAAACGACCGATTGTAAAATCATTGCTGACAAACAGGTGACGTTTTTAAATTAGGCGTTTTGTATGATATTCGACGAATATTCCTTAACTGACGTTGGTAGAATCTACTACTTTCCAATGAAATAAAATTCTGCACCTCTAGAAACGTTCTATAACTAAAATCACACTAAGAACATTTTTATTGGTTGCCTTTGTAGAACTCTAGACAAAATACACCTTTGGGAATAGTGATTTTATACTTACGGCTTGCAATTTGTTCAATCCCTGGCATTGTGTTGAAACTGCAGATTTTTCCATGAAAATTGCAACTTAGCGCTGCGTTCTTAACATATTTAAACGTTTTGACAAAATTTGCTTCTGACTGCTTAGTATTAGTATAGTTCATAAGCAGTTAACATCAAAGTAGTGTATTTAAAAAGCTAAAATTGTACTCGTAGGAGTACAAATTCCACACACGAGAGACTTGTATGTTCATTGTACCAATTTTGTTGATTTTTTTGGTCTTTAAATCGATGTACAAATACTCAAAATCTATGACGGTATGACAGATGTTTTAACCGACTTCACAAACAGGAGGTTGAGAAGTATGTTGATCTATTAAGGCTTTCTAACACTTGTGCATAAATCGTAAGTTGAAGTATTATTACAGTTTTGTTATATAGTGTTTTGTCATTATACAAACTAACGGCCGATTTTTCAATGGTCAGATAAAACTTATCAGACTGATAAATTATGAAGCGACAGATTTCAAACAATGACAGTTACGTATGTTTGTTGACATTTAGGTAAAGTTTTCAAATTAGCCATATTGTATTTTGTTCGACGAATATTTCTTAGCTGACTATCGTATAAATTGTACCTGTAAAAAAGCAACCGTGTCAGACGAAGAATCGAAGCTTGCCAAGAAGTCGGTGTCCGAGTTGTATAGGCATGCTGGATAGCGTAAGAAGACACAGGGTTCAATTCCTCGTCTGAGACAGTTGCTTTTTACAAGTGCAATTTATAAGTTTCAGTGTGTACCTATTTGTTAGGATTTCTCGTAAACGAGAAGACATAGTGGGATGTTTTCTTTATAAAGTTCAACTAAGAATACAGTGTAAGTTTCATCAATATCGGTCCAGTAGTTTTTGAGATATGAGTACCTAACAGTACAAGAAAATATGAAATATAATTTAATAAAATTAACAGCCTTACAAAAATGTGTGTAGACTGTTGATGTCGGTAAGCTTAACATCATGAACTGACTGCAAAATATTTCTTTCTCCTAAAAAGAAGACGAAATATTTTTCAATTTTCATTTGAAGCTTCTTAGTCAGATTTTAAAGGCGGTTATTTTTTTAGCAAATGAATATGTTTACTATATGTCCATCCGCTTTAACAATCTTACTTCAAACAGAAGAACAGAACATAATGGTAGGTATACAAATAATAACATTACTAAATATCTCTACAGGCAACAAGCTGGAATGTTTTTGTTATATAAAATGAGATTTTGATCAATGCTCGCTCGAGCAATCAAGTACAAACTTCGTTATATGATAACTAATAAACAATAACGCTATACAATAATATGTCATAGTTTTGAAAGTAAAGTTATGTGAATAATTGAATGGTATTTATTTATTGATTTTTTGGTTTTGGTATGAAACGAGCCTATTAGGGTAATTTTATCAATAACAAAAGTGCATGAAAATCTCAGTTAAAAAAACTCATCATCATCATCATTATCAGCCACGTCCACTGCTGAACATAGGCCTCCCCCACGGCTTTCCACAGCGACCGATCACTAGCGGTCTGCATCCAGTTTGATCCTGCAATCTTTATAAGGTCGTCTGTCCATCTTGTTAAAAAAACTATATGATCAAAAAAAATCTTTAGTAACCAAAATTTTGTTCCCCGTTCTTGAAATACAAATATTCTAGTTACCAACGTCAGGTAAAGCGCATCCTACCGAATGAGTATCAAACGTCCGATATTAAAATAAATATTTGACAACATCACATACATTGCTCCGATCCCAAGCTAAGTAGCTAAAGCACTTGTGTTATGAAAATCGAAAACAACGGTGGTACCACAACACCCAAACCCGAGACAATATAGAAAAGATCGTTTTCTACATTGACCCGACCGGGAATCTCACGAGATGGCGACGCTTAAAACCAGCGTGCTAGCCACTCGACCACGGAGGTCGTCGTCAAAATGTCATTTTTGTAATTGATTTCTGTCAAATAGGTGACGTTTTTTAAAATAGGCGTTTTTTATCATATTCGACAAATAGTCCATATCTGACGTTGGTAAAATACTCTTAGGCTTGATTTTTACAACATTAGATAAGGAATATTCGTCGAATAATTTGTCAGCAATCAAATTTGTTATGTTAATGTCATTTTAAAATCAGTCGCTTTATACTTATTCAGACAGATGAGCCTTATCTGACTTTGGTAAAACCACCCTTGAGTATGAGGGTCGTGACGCCACTTTCTGAGTTTGCTTTTGATGATGGTCTTCCATCTATTCCTGTGCTTGGCGTCGTGGAGAGCGGCGTGAAGATTAGCATCCACCGTAGTGCAAATCTGGTCGGACCATCTAATTGAGTTGCGTCCTCTCAGACTTTTGCCATCTATCTTGCCGGTAACCATTAACTGTTCGAGGTTGTGTCCATTTCTCCTCACAATGTGGCCAAAAAACTCTACAATCCTTCGAAGCCAGGTGGTAGATAGCCTAAATTTTATACCGAGCTCTTAAAGGATAGAATCGTTTGTGCGAAATGCAGTCCATGGTATCCCCAGCATCTTTCGCCAGTACTACATCTCAAAAGCATTAATTCGACTTCGATCAGCCTTCTTCAATGTCCATGTCTTTGCGCCGTAGCTAAAAATGGAGAAGACGAGCGTTTTGACAATGTTCAACTTTATTTTCCGAGATATGTTTCCATCTTTCTATACTTTCTGACGCTGGGCCATTGCGCAAGTTTACATTAGAATCCATGAATTCAAAAGTCCAAATGTTGACTATGTCGAGAACAAAATATTCAAGCGAAAATTTCAAACACCGGGTCTGACTTTGAGATTCCTTCAATATGTATGAATTACGAATAAAAATGTTTCCCTCCTCACATTTCCTTAAAATTTAACTCTACTGAGAACTCTGCAATATTGCAATAACATTGAAAACCTGCAGGTGCAAATTTGCAAAGGTATTTCCATTAAGGAAATAACTTCATAAAATGGAATGGGTACTTGTATTTAAACTTCCTTACTCGGAATCCTGTAAACAATCAAACGTGTATTGTATGTGGTGTTAGTGGCGTGATTAAGGGCTGATTTTACTAATGCCAAATAAGGAATAATCGTCGAATATGACACAAAACGTCTAATTTGAAAACCTCACCTATTTGTCAGCAATCATTTACTTTAAATAGCCTTTAGTAAGTTAAGTGAAATAAGCATGTTTATCATTGGTTATATGAGTTGTAATTATGAACCTACTAATTTCTGGAAAATATCAACAGATGGCGTTGCCCTACTTTGTCTCGTATTGACGCCATTTTACGCGCTCCGTTGTTATATTTGGTTGGAAAAGACCAACAATGATACATAAAAGTATTAATAATAGAATCTACGTATAACGAACGTCATTTCAAAATACACCTTCAAAACTCGCCTCAGATTTCAGGCTCAGTTCATTTCAATGGCCGCGATACCGTTTCTGAATTCCAGTCAGCCAGTAAGCTCGGTTTTAACAAACAGCCGTGTTGTTCCAAACAATGAACAAAGGCTGCCCTGCCCGTCAAATTGCTTAGGAATGAAACGGATACGTGTCATAAAGTAAAAATAATAAGTAAGTCAATTCGTTATTGAACATCCGGTAAAATATTTTGTTCCACTAGGAGTTTATCAAAATCGGTAACCTTTCAAAAGAGTTGTGTTTTGGTCAGTGACGCTTGACTCAGGGGTGGTTGTGCAAACGATAATGATACCAAATATATATTTTTTGACAAACTTACAAAATCAATTTATTTTTGCGACACTAGCGAGCGAGTCAGAACTACCAACGCCAGGTCACCTCTACGTAGCTTACCAGCTACGGCGTAATATTTTTTAGATACTCGCGAGGGTGCCAGATTCCCCATTCGTTTTTTTATATAAAACTTGCATTCAATTAAAATAAATCTGCAGTATTAGTCTATAGTGAAGTGAAGGAATGACGAAAGTTTTTTTAAGCCAATGGTAATTAGTTAAGTTGATCTATTTTAATTAATGTTGGGTTGCCTTGCCTTGTCAGTGGAAGTATCATAGTATTATCTACTATTTTTTTTTTACTTTTAAGATATCATACTATTTTATAAAAAGAGACTAGTACCACTGAAACTTCCTGTGTACACTATGATGGAACAAAGGTTTCTGCGTGGAATTGGTGTCGAATAGAAACAGAAAAAATGTGGGCGATTTGGTTGTAGGTTTTGTATGTTCTTTGTTTGTCAAAACCTCTCAGTTTAAAATTTCTATTGAACAAAGTCCTTACTTGCACTCCTTTATTGGTTTTTTTACTAGGTATGGGTTTTGTTTGTTTGTAACATATCTTTATTAACATAAATTGGCACATGCAGGCAATACAAGTAACAATAAACAGTGGCATTACCTTAACATAAAACTTATATTAATCTTGTTAGACTACAAACACAAACGAAGTATGGGTCAGCCTTTAATTAAAATTATAATGAGGGTGTTTAACTCACCTGTTGGTTAGACGTCACGGTCTTTCTTTTGTCCCTTTATCACTTATACTCACTGCTTGTATTTAAACACTGTCTTCAAAAGTGTCGCGATTCTCGAAAAAGTGTGTCTTAAAGACCTTGATGCAACGCCAATAGAATGGAAGACACGAAAAAAAGGCATATTATAACTACACGTACAACTCCGCAGAGCAGCTTACATGCCTGTAAAACGGACCAGTAGCTTGCATGCCAGTTACTGGCATGTCAGCCTGTATCAAAAGCGATATTAACAAAATGGTCTAATTAATTATGTACTATTGATGTAACCGCGCCTGACCACTTTAGAAGCCAAAATCTCCTCATTTTTTGTTTGAAGTAATGCCCGTATTTGAGTCGTGCGTGCAAATCAATTTTGTTGAAATGACAAACCGAGACAGTAGACTAAAATATAAGTTTTATAAGTATAACATAAAAGATAATGAGTATATAAAGAGTCAATTTGACATCAAAAGATCTTCGAATTCATATGGATTGTAATCATAATGGTTGTATTGATCGAACCGTGAAACCACATTACCTGTAGTTAGTGAATGCGACCGGTCGCCATATCACAAGTCAACTAGCCTGGACTAATTGATTTAACAGGCTTGTTTGTGTTGGTATACCTTGTTGTGAGTTATGTGTAGCTGGGAATTGATTGTTAATTATTATGGTATGATTAGATTGATACATAGATAATGAAGTAACAAAAAGTGTGGAGGTCAGAATAACGATTTAGTAGACAGTTGAATAAACTTGTTTGTTTGTGTAATTACTGATTACTAAACTTAGGTCTAATTTTCTCAATCTCAAATATGGGATTTTCCTCGAATAAAATACAAGGCACTTTATTTGAAAATAGTACCTATTTGTCAGTCATTTATTTATGTCATGCCAACTTCTCATAAACAGTAGTTCCACAGGAATGACCTTATTTTGGCATAAAACTAGACCTGTAACAGATGAAATATACAAGTGGTATAGGCATGCATGCATGCTTTTTAAAAGTGCAATTTATAATTTAAATATCACTTAAAAAGTAATAGCTCTGAACAGTGTCAACTGAAATTTTGTTGGGGAAATTTGGAATTGTCTCCATGGCAGTATCTAACGCAAGTTGAATTGTTGCCAAGAGGAAAACGGGAACATTAATTCCCATTTTATTTGCGAGGCGACACTGGGTCTGGCGGAATCGGAAGTGACACAGTATGATAAGAAACAGTATAATTAAATAAAGCTTTTGATTATATTTAAACATGGTCTCTTACTATGGACATTATAAGGAAGCTGAAAATCACACAGCGAGCGATGGAGAGGGCTATGCTCGGTGTTTCTCTACGAAATCGAATCAGAAATGAGGAGATAAGTAGAAGAACTAAGGTAACGATCATAGCCCTGAGAATCAGTAAGCTCAAGTGACAATGTACAGGGCACATATGGCGAAGATCTGATGGCCGTTGGGGCAGAAAAACATCTAAATTAGAGACCCTTTGACCAAAGACGCGGCGTAGGACGTCCACCGACAAGATGGACAGACAACCTTATAAATTCGCAGGATCAAACTGACTACAGACCGCTTGTGATTGTTCTCTGTGGAAAACCATAGGGGAGCCTATGTTCAGGAGTGGTCGTCCTGTGGCTAAAATGATGATGAATGATGATGATATTGTAGACCTTTTGATCAAAAGCGCAGCTAAGGGCGTCCATCAGTAAGGCAGACCGGCACTGGATGCAGACCGCTTGTAGTCGGTTTCTTTAGATAAATTAATAAAGGAGGCATATGTGTGGCGATGGACGTCTATTGGCTAAAATGAATTGCGTATGTAATTATCAGAGAACAGCGATTTACAGACTGTTAATGTAGCTATAAATTACCTTCTGTTATAAGGATAACTATTCATAACAGGCACACAGTAGAGTGGCAAGAGGCATCAATCCAGTAACTTTAATACTTTTCATGTTAGATAAATACAGATAGCATATTTATAGACTTCTTTATTTACCTTACTTAGTACATACCACTCTCAAGTTCTTTCCGATTCCGATCAAACTCACTGCTTACATTTACACTGTGACGTTTCACGTCGTTACATTTTGTTATTCGCGTCTAATATTTCTGTATTGGGAGACAAACTTAAGAGTTCTCTTTCGGTAGTGTTGGAAGATATTGAATGTCAAAAAATGCCCTTGTTTTTCTTTAGATGGTTTTCTTGGCAACACGCTTATTTTTACTGTAGAAATCAGTTTTAAAAGTATTTATCTAGGTAAGTGATTCAATAAATAAGTCATTGTTAGATCCTACGAATCCAAAACGAGACAATTTGATTAAAAATGATGTTGACCAAAAATTCCTTGAAACAAAAAAAAACATTTGGTTATAATACAATACTGACGCAATGATAGTCTGTTTCACAATGTCTGAATAAGTTTCCATTTGCTGTATTGGTCCACTACTTTATATTCAATTCCAGCAAAAAAAATATACCTAGGTTTTTCTGTTCAGAAATACTCAGGTTAGCTCGGACTTTGGAAGTTGGCGGTGTTTCACCCCCGTGCCTCGGAAAGCACGTAAAGCCGTTGGTCCTGCGCCTGATCTCCTTACAGTCGTGTCAGATTGCTGACCCATCGGGCTATGAGAATGAAAGGAATAGAGAGTGCACCTGTGTTTTCGCACACAATTGTGCACAATAATATTTGCAGCGCCGCAGTTTTTTAGTCGTTGTGACAGGCCACCGTAGTCGAAATCTGCTAAGGGGACTACTATTCAATTCATTTACTTCGGTCAACAAATTTTCAATGTGTTGGTAACAAAAGAGCCTTAGCCTAATGTTATACAAACCAGAGTTCTACACACTAAAAGTACATTTTTGATAGCAAAGAGGTCTGACTGCCACCACATGAAGCATGCTGCAGTGGTACAAGTAGTCACAATCTAACCTGTCGGCGAATGCTTTAAGGACGGTGCTAGAGCTAGCCCGTACCCGCGTTTAGGAGTATTCACTACACCGCTTTCGTAGGACTGTGTAAAAACAGTCCATGTGAAATAACTTTTTTTTATTTGTAATTTATAATTATTTTTTGGTTTCTGCTTATTTGTTGATGAGGAAACGGGCCTTTATATACTCATACTATCTTGTAAATTGGCGAATATAGCAAAGGTTACACAGATATTAAAACATTTACAGTAGTAGTATAATATCTACTCATCTTTATGTTACAGGAAATGTATGACATTCGTCATTGAATATAATTGATTTATAATTCCTTAAATTTACCCGGAATTGTGTGATGTAAATTATATCCGACACATTTCCTAAATTTATACATTTCCCTAAAAACAGACGGTTATTATATACAGTAAATTGATGACATTTATATAAGTATTTCATTAAATGAATGAATGAATGCTTTAGAATGTTTTTAACACTCACAGTGTCATATTTTATATTCATAAAGATGAAATAAGAAACCAAAAATTTGCGCACGGGCGGGACTTGAACCAGCAACCTTTTGGCAAACCGGGCCAAACGCTCTTACCAATTGAGCTACCGTGCTGTTAGTCCGACCCTGCGAAATTTGTGGATTCTTATGAAAACGTCAATTGCGTGACGCTTAGCGCCATCTAGCCGTCTGTTTATGAAACAGATGGCCCAAGCAGTTATTCTTTACAGAATAAATTCAACTTGGAAATTGATGTCGCTTCGCTATCTAATGCTTTAGAATGTTTTTAACACTCACAGTGTCATATTTTATATTCATAAAGATGAAATAAGAAACCAAAAATTTGCGCACGGGCGGGACTTGAACCAGCAACCTTTTGGCAAACCGGGCCAAACGCTCTTACCAATTGAGCTACCGTGCTGTTAGTCCGACCCTGCGAAATTTGTGGTTTCTTATGAAAACGTCAATTGCGTGACGCTTAGCGCCATCTAGCCGTCTGTTTATGAAACAGATGGCCCAAGCAGTTATTCTTTACAGAATAAATTCAACTTGGAAATTGATGTCGCTTCGCTATCTAATGCTTTAGAATGTTTTTAACACTCACAGTGTCATATTTTATATTCATAAAGATGAAATAAGAAACCAAAAATTTGCGCACGGGCGGGACTTGAACCAGCAACCTTTTGGCAAACCGGGCCAAACGCTCTTACCAATTGAGCTACCGTGCTGTTAGTCCGACCCTGCGAAATTTGTGGTTTCTTATGAAAACGTCAATTGCGTGACGCTTAGCGCCATCTAGCCGTCTGTTTATGAAACAGATGGCCCAAGCAGTTATTCTTTACAGAATAAATTCAACTTGGAAATTGATGTCGCTTCGCTATCTAATGCTTTAGAATGTTTAATTTATTCTGTAAAGAATAATTTAAACATTCTAAAGCATTAGATAGCGAAGCTGAATTTATTCTGTAAAGAATAACTGCTTGGGCCATCTGTTTCATAAACAGACGGCTAGATGGCGCTAAGCGTCACGCAATTGACGTTTTCATAAGAAACCACAAATTTCGCAGGGTCGGACTAACAGCACGGTAGCTCAATTGGTAAGAGCGTTTGGCCCGGTTTGCCAAAAGGTTGCTGGTTCAAGTCCCGCCCGTGCGCAAATTTTTGGTTTCTTATTTCATCTTTATGAATATAAAATATGACACTGTGAGTGTTAAAAACATTCTAAAGCATTAGATAGCGAAGCGACATCAATTTCCAAGTTGAATTTATTCTGTAAAGAATAACTGCTTGGGCCATCTGTTTCATAAACAGACGGCTAGATGGCGCTAAGCGTCACGCAATTGACGTTTTCATAAGAAACCACAAATTTCGCAGGGTCGGACTAACAGCACGGTAGCTCAATTGGTAAGAGCGTTTGGCCCGGTTTGCCAAAAGGTTGCTGGTTCAAGTCCCGCCCGTGCGCAAATTTTTGGTTTCTTATTTCATCTTTATGAATATAAAATATGACACTGTGAGTGTTAAAAACATTCTAAAGCATTAGATAGCGAAGCGACATCAATTTCCAAGTTGAATTTATTCTGTAAAGAATAACTGCTTGGGCCATCTGTTTCATAAACAGACGGCTAGATGGCGCTAAGCGTCACGCAATTGACGTTTTCATAAGAAACCACAAATTTCGCAGGGTCGGACTAACAGCACGGTAGCTCAATTGGTAAGAGCGTTTGGCCCGGTTTGCCAAAAGGTTGCTGGTTCAAGTCCCGCCCGTGCGCAAATTTTTGGTTTCTTATTTCATCTTTATGAATATAAAATATGACACTGTGAGTGTTAAAAACATTCTAAAGCATTAGATAGCGAAGCGACATCAATTTCCAAGTTGAATTTATTCTGTAAAGAATAACTGCTTGGGCCATCTGTTTCATAAACAGACGGCTAGATGGCGCTAAGCGTCACGCAATTGACGTTTTCATAAGAATCCACAAATTTCGCAGGGTCGGACTAACAGCACGGTAGCTCAATTGGTAAGAGCGTTTGGCCCGGTTTGCCAAAAGGTTGCTGGTTCAAGTCCCGCCCGTGCGCAAATTTTTGGTTTCTTATTTCATCTTTATGAATGAATGAAGCCTAAATAAAAAAGGTTTATTACCATAATTATCAAGAAGAATTAAAAATATTATTAATTGTCGCAATAAGAGACCCTTATTAACATTTGATTTTTCGTTTAAAATAGTACTTTATTTGTTTTATTGATACATTGCGTTCGTTTTATATATTTCCTAAACGACATTGCAAATCTATAAAATTCCTATATCGTGATTTGTGCATATCAAATAATCTCTACCTAATTTTAATTTCATACATTTTCTAAATAGCCAAGGAATTGTAAACATTTCGTAGGATTTGTACATACAAATCCTATAATTCAAACATTTCCTGTAACGTATACAATATAACTTATAATTTTAATAAACCAAAGCTTCAATAAGCCTCAAGTTTAGTCCAAAATAACAGTGTTACAGAATATCCCGGCTAATTTTCCTATTTCAACCCGTTTCTTGTTTATAGCGGTGTTAGCGGTCGGCCTTGGGGAAAACCGGGCACACCGGGACCCGGATCCGTATTTACAAATATTACTTTGTGCAGATTTAACAGGTTTGAGATAGGTTAGGATTTCTGTGTCTTCATACGAATGCGTAACACATTCTATAAAATTATTTTTCCTGTCTTTAAATTTTGGTTTATCATTTATCATAAATTCACAAAACTATATTTCCATTTTACAACTTTAGATTCACATTAAGATTCATTGATTTGCTTGAATTATGGTACACGTGGTACATGAAAAAAAAGTTAAAGTTTGCACAATTCGCCAGAGGCTGGCAAGCGAATCAAATTTTAATTTCAATAATGTGTTATATTATTGAAATTTAAATATAATACGATTGTTTAAACCAAAAAAAAAACAACAATTATAAGATCATATTCAAGACAAACAAGAAATACAAGTAAACGTTATAAAATATTGCAATGTAAAATGCCAATCACTGACAGAAACTGTGTGGGTTACAATTTACAATTGAATTTGAAAATAATCTAAATATTATTTCAAAGAATAGAAACGTTTTCTTAACAACCGAATTTATAGTTCCTTTTATTAACATTCCATTTGTTTCCATATAAAGTCGTATCGTATCGTATTACTTTTTGTTTCCGTATATAATACTGATAAAATTTATATCAAACAGTGATTTTGGAACAAAAATCTATTTTATATAACTTTAAGCATAAAAAGTTGTAAGAAACAAAACAACGCCTTCTTAACCTATAACACATCCAAGAACCCTATAATAGTTTGATCTTGAACGAGTGTAAATTTAGAAAGTCGAACCTACAGTCCGAAGTAGGTTTACGAATAGCGCGACCCGGATTAGGGTCTTGACAACGGACTCGGACTTAGCACGTGGCTACCGTTACCTAGCCAGGATTAGAAGAGGTAGTTATAGTATTTACGCTGCCAGCTTTTGTGGTACTTACTGGAGTATCTAGAGTTAGATGATAGTTTATTTTGTGAAAGAAATCTTCATATAGGGAATAGTTTAAATAAGAGGTCCTGAACCTGATCTACAAGCTTTTTGTTAAAAATACTTAGCTTGCAGCAAAATAATTTTGATAATCTTACGTCTTGAATACAATATTTAAACCTTGACCTTGATTTTATTAAAGTGGATGGAGGTATTTGTGGAGAACAAAACAAATATTTTTAAATGTATAAATTTATATTTAAATATATTTAAACATTTAAAAATATTTGTTTTGTTTACATACTATGAATGATTTTAATGTGTCCTTAATGCAAGCTTGCAAACCAGCTCTAGTTTTTAAGTACTAAGGTATTTTCTTTCTTGTAATATTACAAATACTTAAATACATATAAACGTCCATGACTTAGGTACAAATGTACGTGCTCATCACATAAACATTTGCCCCTTGCGGGTTTCGAACCCGCAACCGCTGGTTTAGTAGTCAGTAGCGCTAACTACTACACTAGACTTGCTGTCAGACATTGACAGTGACGTGTTTGGCTACTGACAACATAAGAAATGCATAAGAATCTTAGTAAATAAAATAATAAATAAATAAATATCTTTTGGACATTCCCACACATCGCCATCTAGCCCCAAAGTAAGCTACTCAAAGCTTTTGCAAAATACTTTTTGTTTGTAAATACATAATTGATATACATAGAAAACACCCAGACCAATACAAACAGACATGTTCATGCACACAAATGTTTGTATTGTGCGGGGATCGAACCCGCACCCGTTGCGTAGTAGGCGATTTCTCGACCATTACACCAGACGGGTCGTCTAAATGAGGACCAGATGGATTCATGTAGACATTACTTCATAAAACACAACATTTTAACTCTCTCATCTATATATATTCGAATGCAGCAAATTTGTTAGTAAACACTTGGATTTATTCTGCAGTTAAAGATTTTAAAAGAAATAATAGATATCAAAACAAGCTCTAAAATCCCTTTTCCAAATTAAAACTATTTTCATCTGGTCCTCACAGAATGTTAATTAAAATATATAACCACTTGCCTAATGTCATTAAAAATTCTGAAACACTTATGCTTTTTAATAATACCCTAAAGAAAATGCTAATACATAAATGTTATTTCACTTTAAAGGAATTCTTTGATGACACGGATAAATAAGACTTCATAATTTAATGTTTTAATTTAAGTTAAATATGATAGTAATTAAATTTAATTCTAAGCGACTAGCGTTCATTGTTGTCATGCCCTTGCAGGGCGTCACATGTATTCCTTTCTTGTAATGTACCAACTTAAAATGTAATGTGACAATGAGCAATAAATAATTTGATTGACTGATTGAAAACTGACGGCAACAGAACAACGAGTTTAAATTTTATAGAGGTAAATAGTTCTTGATCTTAATTTATCGACATAATAAAAATAGAATTAGAATTCTCACGTCCTTAACTTTCAATCTTTCTAACACAACACGGGTAAATGAGTTCCATTCTTTCCTTCCCTTCCTTCCCTTCTAAAAGGCAATCTTTCGTCCTAATTCGTACTTCGAGGGCTCTTCGTCCAATTACCGGAGCTATTTGCCAGAGTAAGCCCCCATTTGTAAGCAGGCCGAATTGAAAGTATTCGAGATAACCTTCTGAAATTGATCAGATCCGCTGGTCTTATAGCTATGCTGAAAGGTTTTATATGGCAATTGTTAATAACATTATGGCAGTAGTTTAAAAGCTTCGAATTAAGCGCTGGCTAACATTTGTCAGCGCTACATAACCTCCCTTATTTGTGTATATCCAAAAGGTTAAAATCTGACTCAATAGCTAACCACAAAAAAAAGTAAGCCTGTAACGTCCTACTGCTGGGCAAAGTAGTTCGAGCCAGACTCTACCACGCGGGCTCAGTGCTGATTGGTGGAGGGGTGTTTGCAAGGCAAGCGACTAACCCTGCTGTCAGATGTTATTAAGCCGCCCATAAGGCCTCTGACTAAGCTTTACGACTAATATCAATATTTTGGGACGCTTAACGTACCTTCCAAAGGTTGGAATGGTCACCCCGCACTGTAGGTTTCTTCACTTCGGTATCAATACCAAAGCGCTGCTACCTCTGCGCTACGAGCACCTCCAACTAACCACTACTTAACATATTTACCATAATGCTGGTGGCAAAGTTGTATAGGCATGTGGGCAATAGAAAACGAATAGCGTAAGGCAGAGTTCCAATCCTGGTTTGACATAGATGCTTTATACAAGTGCAAATTATAATATTATATGTTAGGCGACGCAACACAACGCACCTTGTGGCATGACATTCAGATATGTATGTAAAACGACAAAGCTATGCTATGCTTTAACACCAATTTGGTTCTGTAGTAAAGAGTAATAGCGCTGCTAGCACTTAAGATTGCCAATCTCTATCGCTTCTATAGTAAATTACATAATATCCGACCGATTGCTATTCGATTAACTTTTTGAGTGCTATCGAATCGGAACACACATATTTCATGATTTAAGTCTGATACGATATTTGAAAGGCAATTACTTTCGATTATATAATTTTCTTTTTTGTAAATTTCCTTATGTATTTGTTTTACCTTGCAATCTATAATAACTTGGGTTTTAACCCAGGACTAAACTGTCGCGGTCTCTTGCGCGTTACCACCTTTTAAGAGCCAAAATTTCTTACCCTCACGTCATAATTTGTTTGCAGTGACGCTCATATTTGTGACGTAAGTGCAAGCGGTTTTTGATAAAAAGTGGATAGACCCTTTACCGAACACCTACACTACTCATATCTTCGTCTCATGATTGATCTTAAATCTTAAATCAAAATACAAAATATTAATAATACAATGGAAGTTGTGATGCATAATATTACACGATTGATAGCTGCACACAAATTCTCTCATCAAACTCCATACCACGAAACTTATCCCCCTCACTCGCTGAAAATAAGAGTGAGACAAACGATTGTTCTCATTACCGTGGAAGCGCGATATCTCGTGCCATTTGTCATGCTTTATCCCACTGTTTCATAAACAAGATGTCGGAAACCACAGATAATTAATCTAAATAGATGAAACAAGTGTATAGTTAAACAGCAAAACTTACACATTTCAACGTTACAAATAGTATAAACCTACTTGCTGTAAACATACATAATTATTTTTACTCACACATACATATATTAATCATCCACACATTATAATAGGTAATAATATCATGCAAACATTCACTCTTTCAGAAATGTGTAAAGTAAAAGTATAAAGGGACCGATATCAAAATGTCATTTACATAAATGACTGCCGAAAATATCGGACATTTTCGAATTAGCCATATCGTATTTTATTTGAAGATTTTTTCTTATCTGACTATATGAAGAGACGAAGAATCAGGCCTAAGTTGCGCTATAGTTAGACTTGTGTCATCTAATTAGATGCATGTCTATGTTGGAAACTATGGCGATGAGTTCGCACAACGCATCCGAATAATCCTCCGGTATTAAACTTTAGATGGGAATTTAGATAGCTGTGTTGCACTGAAACAACGCAAATAAACTGAGTACATAGATTTGTACAGTAGCCAACACATCTTGTCATAATTTTTTGTTGTACACTGACCCTTGTCACAACCATATAAGATACCGGAGTGTTTACCTTGACGTGCTGTCGTCTGTTCATAAGTACGCTATGATATATGTAGATACTATTCGCTGTGTGGCGAAGTAGGTGGACAGCGAACGCGTTTTGATGACAGCGCTTACGTATTTTATATATATTTTATTAATAAGTAAAAATTGACACTTAAGATTAACGTAATTCAATTGAATAAATGGATAGTACAATATTTAATTGAAATGATGGTATGACTTCGAGAAATACGTGGACAAACATCAAATATACAAACATACATACACTTACGAAAGTTTGCACACGTGTTTAGAAGCATAAATAGATCACGATTCTCAAATATTATCAAATTCTAAGGATATCATATACGTACACATTGAATTGATTTCCTCTTTTTGTTGAAGTCGGTAAAAAGTTAAAACGAATCACAACCAATTCTCGATGAGTTTTTCCTATAGACACGCCTTTTTTTTTGCTAGGTACCCACTGAAAGTGTTTATTGGAATCAGCTAATTATTTGCGTTTCGAAAGCAATCAATGAATCCGATACTTAATCACATAGAAAACTTTACAGTCAAAGGACGGAATTACTTTCAATCTTTCATCACTCGATAACTTTCCGATTGCGGAGATCGATTAGTTTAAACTCGGCATCGATTTGGGGCTGACAAGCGGCCTGGAGCAGTTGATTTATGCCCTAGTTAATAGTGATGTAGATAAAGCACGTATCGATTGCTCCTAAGTATTTTTTTTTTCTCTGACAATCGTACTTTATTCAATAGTAGGGCATTTTAAAACATATTTTTTCAAAAAAGTTAGAGGGAGGGGACTCTCATTTTACCACTTTGGAAGCGTTTATCCTAACCAAATGTTAGACTTTAGGATAAAAACTTTTACGAACTCTATGTCTTTTTAAAAGACCTATTCACAAATGTACCTTTATTCTCGTAATCCATCGCCAGTTAAAGAATAGATTTCCCCTCCCTACCTTCGTGTTTAACGCTCTGAATATTTATTATGCCTCCATAACTTCAGGGCCGATATATTCGCTGAGAACTAGGCTTTCCATGGCTGTCAATACCAGGTATGCCATTAACGATATTAGCTAACTAAATATTCAAATTCAAATACTTCATTTGCTCTAAAAGGGTGGTTAAAAATTTAAAGTGCCTTTACTTTGTGTCCATAATTCTGGTGCCAATAATCAGTGAAATTAAAAAAAAAAATTTACCATTTAAATAGCATTTAGATATTTTAATATTTTTTATTAATGCGAAAGTGTTGCTAGGTACTAACCTACACCTCATTTATACTTGACATCAGGTGTGATCTTGGTAAAAAAAAAATTGGTGTTATAATATGTGTATATTGAGGAAAAAACTATACTCGAATGCTCATTTTGATCGGATAGCTAGATGCTTAAACATTAGAACTAGCTTTTACTCAATTAAGAATCCTAACTTTGAGTCGACTTGCATTTGACTTTTATTAGTTATCCGTCATTTTAAAATATTAACTTTAGACAACATTTTCATTTAGTTAAAAGCGTCCCTTTTTCATAAATACATGGGTCAAGTAAATGGGCTATATAAAAACGTTTCAGTTTTTGTGATGCCTTAGGTTGACAATTCACGAGATTTGCTTACGATTCTGGCCTTTAAACTAGTGTTTTCCTCGATAGGACATTATGAACGTACGGTCGAGGTATCTCTCACCTACCACTTTCGCGCAAAACCACATGCACACTACGCAAAAACGGGCATCACTTCAAACTAAGGATGTCACGAGGTGCAAGAGATTTTAGCTCTGAAAGTGGTTATGGGAGAAGACCGTACAATACTAAATTATTTAATTTGAAATACCGTTCAAACAAAATAGCGCAATCTCTCCTATTCAGTCGTTAGTCAACGCTCCGTGATTACATCTATTGTCTTTGTGAATTGTATACCTGGATACCAAGCCCTGGTGAACACTAACCATAGTCAAAAGAGAACAGAAATGCACCTAGGTGATTAAAATAAGCTGACCAAGAAACAAAGTAAAGTCACCCATCTTCAAAGTAAGAGTGAATAGGATCAAACGCGGTATTGTCTCAATCTTTGAGGCACCAGTGGCCTTTAACTCGTTACTCTTTACTTTTCAATCGTTCGCGTCAATATAGCGGGCGTTTCCTTAAACAAACGTTCCATTTTCGAAATTAATACGGTATTGACTTATAGAAAAACAGGATTCTGTAAATACTACATTTAACGTTATTTTCGATGGCCTTTTATTTATTTTTGAACAAGAGTCACTCATAATACTGACGCAAATGATTAATTAGACTGTACCCTAAGTAAAAAATACCTGATTGAAATAAAAAAGAATCATCTCGCTTTTGAGAAATCCGGGGACAAATATACAAACATACATAAACTAGCGAATTTTGTCACACGTGTTCGTGAGCACCTTTATAGATTTATATACTCAAATATTATCTAATTCTAACAATATAACATACATACACATTGAATTCATTACCGAGAAAAATGAGCGAATCCAGTTAACATTAAAAACTTGCTATATCGGAGCCTATGATATGGCTGTTTTCTCGTATCTGTGCCCCAGGCTTACCAAGGTATGAACGCTGATGTAAGCCAGGCTTTCATCCGACGTCTTTGTTCCTAACTTACGAAGGCTTTATTACAAAATCGATCGAAATAAATTCATACTAATTTACTGTTAGGTGATAAGAAACGAAATAAAGCAATATTTTTACCGGAAAACATTTTATTCTTAAAATGTTCAAAAGGTTTTTCATGTCCAGAATTTGAAACAGGTTCATAGAAATACTGGTCTCCTTTTACTCAGTCTCCAAATATATACCACTTTGTAGTACCTACCTGTTTATGTTTCTTCACAAAAAGACTAGCTCTACATTAACGTGCGCCTATTTTTGAGGTTAAGAGAAACCACAAAACAAATATTCTGATCAAAACGCACCTAATATATTATTGAAGCATACATTATGAAAATAAATGATTAAAAATATATATAGTGATTAAATTCTTGGCACGTAGCTTACAAATACATTATTTGGTACGTCACTCAAAATGATATATTAATTGCAAATCAAATCAAATCAAATCAAATCAAATCATTTATTTGTAGAACATAGGTGACAGAATTCAGGTGGTACATATATGATAAGTAGTGCTCTATGTTTGGCCTATGAGTGGCGTACAAAATTTACAAACAAAAAAAAAACATGCTAGTTGAATCACAGTATAAGTATATCATAATAATTCAATGTCAATTTAAAAATAATAATAATAATATATATATTTAACAAAATTATATTACAAAGTATCAGTCAAAAATTCGGATAATTTATAATATGATTTTCTTATCAAAATTGACAACAATTCCCTGCGAAATGTGTTCAAGCTGGCGTCTCTTAAGTTTTTTGGCAATTTGTTATAAATTTTAGGATTTTAGGATTTGCATGTCCCAAACATTTCACAAATGCGTATGTAATGGTTTCTACCCTGTATTAATTAAAATGGCGGAGCAGGTCTGCTGTTTTAATTATAACAGGAACAAGCTGGTGTATTTACATAACCTTAGCTAGATTATAGTAAAAGTTATAGTGATCAAGCATGTCAGTCTTGCAAGTAGAAATATCAAGTCACTTTTAAGAGTATCCGAGAATGTTATTCATCAAAGCTGCTAAATATTTTTTTAATTTTATTTATTTACTAGTAGTCCCCCGTGACTGCGTCCGCTTTTTTTGAGCTTCCCTTCCCGTCGCAGCGTGATGTTTTATAGCGTGAAGCTTTCTTCAATAATAAGCTATCCAGCTTATATTTTTTCAAATTTGTCCAGTAGTTCCTAAAAATAGCAATAAAGAAAACATTTGTATGGGAAAAAGAAAAGGGTTGTTTTTATGGTTTTTCCATCCATTCTTTAACTTCAACGAACATTTAAAAAAAAAGGATTAGTCAAATTGGTCTAGGCGTTGCATTGTTGAGTTATGCGCTTACCAACACATTTTGCGATTCATTTTTATATTATAGATAATGAGGCTACAGACTTAACCAATACAAGCCCATAATATAAAATCCTTTGTGACATCTTGAGCTAAGTTAAAGCTTTATGGAGCTGTTAAAATACGAGTACTAGGAGGTTCACTCCATTCAACACATACAGAAAATTTTATAACGCTCGAGTCGGGCTAGTCGTTTACAGAATCGTGCGATAACAGAATAAGTCCCGAATTATTGGATCCTGTCGGCTAGGTTACGCTGTTTATCGATCCCACATACTCTGAATAGATGGGAACGGGGACATTCCTACCTGGAGGGTTACCATCAGTCTTGTCGGTTGGATAACACGGGAAAATCCTACGCCTTTGCATATATCTTTAAGATTTTACTGTTTTTCCCCAAAACCTACCTACTATGAAATTTAGTAATAGACATCATCAAAACACAGTGAAAATAAGTTATTAAAAGTGTACCAATGACACATTTCAGGTATTCAAAGAATATCGTTTAAATTGCTTAAAATTTTGCAAAAAATCACGCCCCTGATAATTGAGACATCAAACCTCTAGAGCCTGAGGCTCTACGCAACCCTTTATTATTATTAGATCATAATAATATTTATTTCGAGGGTACGACCCAACCAACCAACGAATCCTCAGAAATTGTATATTTACCTTCATTATTAAATAAATCCGACTAAATATATTTTGACAGGTTCTTACCACAGCTTTACCTCAACCCAAAAACATTAACTTTAATAACAAACCCGAAACTTAAGTGCCCCATGTATTAACGACGCTGTATTTTAACTGCTAAAATTGTACTTTATTAAATACGCAGCAAACAATAAGAAATATTTTGGCAGCAACAATAAAGGTGAATTTGTGAATAACTCCTTATTTAGTTTAATTACACACAAGAAAAACTTTGGCAGCGAAAAAACTAAGTCATTTATTTTCATATCCTTTTTTTACACTTTTCTAAAAAAAAAAATTAAATAACTGCTAAAATAGTTGAAGACTAACAAACAACTTGTTTGTACGACCAAGGACTTATGGGAGTTAAGGTGTAATGGTCTTTCTAGTCGTAATTTGAGCATAGCTGCCAATCTCAACAGAGAAAAGTCATGTGCAAACTAAAAAATTATATTAACAGTTTCAAGTCTATAAAAAACCGGCAAATTGAGTGTCAGACTTTAGCACGAAAGGATTCGTATCTCTATACTCTGTATGTAATCACTTTTATTGCCCTAATAATGTAATGATAATGTTTCCTGTGAAACTTGATTATAAAGTTATGAGTCTCTTGAAATAAAAAAAATATACATACTCATTAAACAAACCGGTTATATTCTTGCGCTGACATTCAATTTTGAATTGGGCATTGGACTGGAGAGAAATCAAATTCAAGACACATTATGTGCAATATTTATTTTAGGCACTTTTAAGAAAATCCACATTGAACGTTAGTAGGGCCCTTAACGTGGTTTCCAGACCATAAATAATTTTAACTGACAAGTTTTCTGTACTCTTCTGCCTTTGTAGGCTTTCAAGATAAATGAATTTGCTGCGGTGGAGCAAGCTTTGTATCGTATGAGCTTAAAAGCTTTCTATATGACTGTGCATGTCTTCAATAAAAAATAATTTATGCTGAATAATAGGTTAACAATGTTCTACTATTTACTGCTTTAAATAAGTTACTATGAAATGAACTTGAATGCTTTAATATATTTCTTATATACTAACCCATGACTTGATTATTTACTAGGGAACCCAGGGAACTTTCTTTCGCCGCCAGCCCTGTCCCGCGCCCTGTAAAAATCATTAATATCGGTCAACCCGCTCAGTTTTTTTAAGTTCATTAGAATCTTCTAAAAAAAAAGAATTGGTCCAGCCGTTCACGTGTGATGTCGTGACCATGGCAAAGGATATTGACCAAAGCTGAAACCAGAATGCGTCTTTGTAGTTTATATTTTAAAAATCTTGTTCGAATTATAATTGCACTGGTATTTTAAGCGTAACTAAGTAAGGAAGTATTGAATTACTTTTGTAAAATATAAAATTACCCTCTGAATGTATCAAAATGAATGTAGGTGAGGTGCAATAACTCTGCAATCACAAAACATAACCTCAAAATTTCTAATCTGCCATTGGATTCCTCGTTAACCTAAAATTATTTTTCAAAAATATTTTTTGTCTGTATTCTTTCAAATATTTATATATTTTATCCGAACATTTTGTAAAGACGCATGCAGACGCAAAGTGGTTACATTACAGGTACTATGCAGGTTTGATGTTTGAAGCTACCAAGAGAGAACGTATATTGAAAATATTTAACCTAGCTTAAATTCAAAGAAAACTTGACTTTCAAATGTTTTGGAAAATATATCTAGCATCAACCAACTTAATTAAAGTTAACAATTATAACAAAAACCAGACAAGGGCGAGTCTGACTTAACTTAAATCTTTAACTGAATCCAGCGGGTCCATTAACTTTCACTTAGCCATCTACCACAATATTTTGTTGTGATATGTTGTTGTAATGTATATGTGATATCGTTGGAATTTAATAATATATGAGTATATTGATCTATTACGGCTTCTAAACACGTGTGCAGAATTTCATAAGTGTATGTATGTTTGTATATTTTTATGTTTGTCCACGGATTTCTCGAAAACAAGAAGCTATAGCCAAATTATCGATTTTTAATTTAATTATGTTTTTATTATGAAATATGGGTAAAAACTAAAATAGAATTTAATTTAAAAATGAATCCGACCAAGAAACTGACTAAAAAGCTTAAAAAACGGTTTCTTCCTCTATTTAGGAGTAGGAAATTATTTTGGAGTCTACGCATGATGTGTGTTATGTCTGTTGGTGTAAGTAAGTTTGACATCATGCACCAACTCCAAAAGAATTTGTTTCTACTTAATGGAGGACGAATGCGTTCTTTCAAGTTTTTTAGTCAGTATTTTGGTCAGATTTTTAAAAAAATATTTTTATTTCATGATTTTTAGTTATTACCCATTTCTCAAAACCTACCGGATCGATTTTGATGAAACTTACACTGTACCCTAAGTTGAAGTATATTCGATTTGATTGTACTTAAAATCATCGGATGAATGCGTTATTTTAAGTTTTTTAGTCAGTTTTTTGTTGTTTATACGCAACAAAATCGCGCAGACCCTTCAGCTCCCCATTTAGGTGAACGCGAACCTATCGTAGCCATCGATCTTGCCGACCACAACCTTCAAGGTCTCCCCGAGGCTGGTCGGTGAATTCCAATGTGGAATTAGGGTTGCCACCTGGGAGTGCCCTACATCTGAGTTTTTTTGATTGGCATAAAATATCAATTTCATATGTTTGAACCAGCCTAACTTCAAAATGGTGGTATACGCCGTAGTTTTTTATATTCATATTAAGGATAGCCAACAGCTATCTTCCTATGTAGTGTACTGTATCAATAGTACTTATATGAAAAACGTATAACTTTAATCTCGACCTTGGACAATTGGTTTTATCTAGTCCTGAAATTTATTGGAGGTAAAATTTCCACATTGATTATGTTACTTTTAGATAGTCAGAACCCGCCTTATTTTATTCCATCCCAGCAAATTTCGTTTCAGCCCCAGCCTCGTCGCGTTTCAATTTTTTATCCTATTCAAGGAAGAGACAAACCCAATAACATAAAAATCATGAAAATCGATTTTCCCGTTCTCGATTTATAAGTGGTGTAAATAACACGTCTTTCCAGTATGTTTAAAGAAGAAGAAGATGAAAAGAAGTTTTTTAAAACTTTTTGTGTCATCCTTAATAACACGCTGTATACCTAATGTCGGATGTAAAAGCTTTATGGGCTCTTGTTAAAAAGAATGTTTTACGAAGTTATAATGCTATGCAAAAACTGAAATTCGCCTAATTTTTATTCTAACCGATAACCATATCTTGGGCTTTTTCCCCGTCCAACAGGCCTTTGCATAATATTGTTTCGAGGGTTAAAAATAAGCGGTTGAAATTTTATTCGATTGCTTTCAGATACCATTCCGATTCCCCAATTTATTTTATAACTTAGCAGTTTTGATAATTAAGATTTCATACAAGAAACTTCTTTTTCTACGACAGCTAAACCAAAAATCCAGAAACGAAGTGGTATGTGTGTCTTCAACGTTCATGTATGTATTTACTTAGTTATTATTAATTAATGTTTACGTTATTTGATTATTAGCTCGCTAGGATAGTTATGATCGTAGTGATGCCAATATTTTAATGAAGATATTTTAAATAGGATGGCCCAGGCCATATTTTTTTGTAGATACAGTTTTGTTTGGCACAATTGTTCCCCATTTCATTATCTCGTTTCGGCTTGCATTCTATGTCACCTTGATAATTAATTATAGAACACCCCATGATTAAAGTAAACAATCTTTTAAATGAGCTCATTCTAGCGCATATTCCATTTATATTTTTTCCAAGAGAAACAAAATAGTTTTTTAAAACTAACCGTAGGTACAGTAAACACGGGCAAGTTTCCTCTCCGAGTAAAAATAACAGTTTTTAACCAAACTCCATTTAGCCCACCGCTCCTGCTTTTGAAGTAGTTTTCCAAGCCATCTATTTCAATTAGGAGTGGGGTGACCACGTTTTTGGTGCATCCTGTATACTTTAAGAGCTTTGTAGGAAGGAGATACTTTAAGCAAAAAAGTTGCAAGTGATTAACCTAGCAATTTATTTTTCTTATTTTTAATTTCATTTTTAGGGTTTCGTAGCCGAATGGCAAAAAACGGAATCCTTATAGTTTCGTAAGTCTGTCTGTCTGTCTGTCTGTCCGTATGTCACAGCCACTTTATTCTGTAACTATAAGCATCACACTGTTGAAATTTGGTAGGAAGATATATCCTGTTAATCGCTTTACGACTCTTATACACAAAATAAAAAAATAATGATATTTGGGATATATGGGGGCTCCCATACATGAAACTATAACCGAAATAAAAAAAATGTTTTGTCAAACCTATGCGGTCGATAGGTCTTTTAAAATGACACGGAGGTTTCTACAACCATTTTCTTTGAAAGTTCAACGTTTCATAGCTAGACGCTTCCAAAGTGGTAAAATGGGCGTCCCCCCATGTAACTTCTAAACTAAGCGAGGGTAAATTTTATTTATAATTTTATTTATATTTAATTTAATATATAATGTGGATCTTAACAAATACTTTCAACGAAAATTGGTTTGAACGGGATCGAACGAGAAGTTTTTGAGATATAGCACATTTCCAACAACCGCAAACATAACTTTGTTCTTCATACAAACACTATGAAAAACAAAGTTACATTTGCTGTCAACAAAATATTATGGTATTTTACTAAGTGGAACTAAGTGGATTCCCAAATTCAGTTAAAGTTGGCACGGAACCCTCAGTGCCCGAGTCCGACTCGCACTTGGCCGGTTTTTATTCAGAAGCTTTTTTACTTTTTATGCCACGTCTCAACAGCTTATCAATCAAAATATACATTAGTATTATTTCTTGTGACCTATACAGATACCTACTAATTAGCTATAGCAAAATAAATATTAACGTTATTAAATTACGGAATCCATTTTCTTAAATATTTAAATAATAATATATAAATAGTTCATACTTCTCTCGCTTTAAAAGAGGCAGAACATATTTAAATCGGAAGGTAAAACTATATTTGAACAGTCTGACCTAAAATACAGTAAAAGATCTTAAGTTCTCTTTTCGTCACACTTTGTGCAATGCGTAAAATGATATCGAGCTATCGACTGCAAACTTCACATTTTCTACAATTTTCATTCATCACAATATCTGTTGACAATTCACACGGCAATTTCGGAGCATAACATTGTCATTTCCTTCTGCCGACATTTGAGGCTATTCTACCAATCCGAAGGTATTATTAAACCTTTAAGCAACCACGATATCAACTGCTCAACTGCAATGCCTGTATTATACGTATGTATATATATCCGCCAGACAACACACCAATTACCTTGGTTTTACTGTGTGTGTGTGTGTTCACTACCTGGATTGAATGTATGTAATCACGACATAGTATAACACAAAGTCGCTTCCCACTTTCACTTAAATCTATAAAACTATACAACGGACTAGTCGGTTAAAAAACGCATCAAACGTTTTTTAACCGACTTCAAAAAAGGAGGAGGTTATCAATTCGACTGTATGTTTTTTTTGTATCTATGTTACCTCATATCTCAGTCGTTAGTGGACCGATTCGAATTTTTTTTTGGCCTACTTAGAGGGTGTACTTTCTAGTTGGTCCCATTGTTGCTGAGTTGGGATCTGATGATGGGATCTTGGTGTAATCGAGGGAAACCCTCAAATTTTGAAGGCATTTATAGTGTTTTTTTACTAAAATCTTAATTTTGACGTGTTGTTACGTCTGATGATCAACATTTTGTGGAGCTGAGCTGATGGTGGAACTCTTTAACGCTTAGGAGTTTAGTAATTATAATGACAGAACTTATGATAGGTAATTTGTGGCTTCTTAAAGAACATAGTCATTAAGTGCAACTTCCCCTCCCCCCTAATACACTAAAAGTCTAAAACCAAGATGCGCAACACTACGCCGGCAAAATAGTGTTTCATTTGTTTGTATTTTTCTTTTTTAATATTATTATATGTATGTTAGTCTTTAAGGTATCTATTGTATGGGCCTTTTGTAGCCTGAAATAAATGATTAAATTAAATTAAATTAAATTAAAATAAACTTTTGACCCTTGAAAGGGAAGGAAGCCATTTTAGGCAAACAATTTCTTTTTGAAGTCGGTGCCATCACTTTGGCCATCAAGCATCAGCTATCAGAGCACCGACTTCAAAAAGAAATTGTTTGAATAAAATGGCTTCCTTTCCTTTCAAGGGTCAAAAGTTTATTTAAGACTTTTTAGTGTATTTTGGTTTTGAAGTCGTTTTTTTTTAAATATAGGTAGATATCACTATCTATGAGGAACGTTTCAAGAGGAACGTTTATATGTAAAATACAATGCACCTGAATGAAGCCGGGGCAGGCCGCTAGTGAATGTATAATGGAAATCGGAAGAACGCAGGTAGATGAACTCCAGGCTACCCTAAGTATTTCTGAACAGAACCCGGGACTTCTGGCGCAGCCGTCGTTTTAAAGTGCGACCCTCTTACCGCTGTGCCATCGAGACAGTCATATGATCTGAGGTGAAATTGTGTAAAGCAATCGTATTCATTTGACAGTCCAAAACGTACGATATGATCTGTCAAACCCTTTGTTCTTCGCCATTTGACAGACCATATTGTACGTTTTGAACTGTCAAATTAATACGATCGGTTTACACAATCGCACCCCTGATGATAACCGAGTGGTGGTAGTGACGTTTTTAAATCTCGCCATGCAAGCATGGATTGCAACTATTGCAATCACTTATACTTATCTAATACCCTCGCGAATGTTCTATTCCAAATTGTATTCCATTCTCTCTGACAAATGCTGAGCTCAGAATATAGCCGGTTTCACGACCTATCGGAATATTTATCGGAGCTCAATCTTCAAATTTATATTTGGTATTAGTCGATGCTACTAGCAATAAAAACTATATTGGGTTGGATACTGATCTTTTTTTGCGAGTATGCCAAAATTTAAGCTCGCAGTTGAAAATACAAAATCATTTTATATGGCTTGGAATGAATTTGAAATATAGCTGTTTTGTAGAAGTTTGTCAATGTATAATTCATAAAAGGCGTTTTCTTATTTCTTCTCGTTTTCCGCCTAACCCACAATAAGGTTCAGATAAAAATGTTTAGTATTACATTTCATTGTTCAATAATTTTCCTTTTTGATAAATGAAGAACCTTTTTCTTGTAGTAATTCGATTGCGAGATTAACCGTTTTACCTCAAAAAAATCAAGTAAAATATCTCCACGTTAAAAAAATATCGCACGCAAAAACTAAATACATTGAAATCGTGACCCTGAGAAATCAAAAACTATCTTTTCTTCGATCGGCGAACTTTTTTCGTATGCGAAGTACATGAGAATTGGCCCTGACCAGTCTTTTTATGCAGATGTGAAGGTTGAAAGGTCAAAATCAATTAAAAATAATAATTAATGTCATAAAAACATCAATCTGTTTAAAGCCTTCAAGTTATCTATGAACTTTATATTGTTTTTATGTTATTATTATGAGTTTTTTAAACTTTTTTACTAAAGGTGTGTGTGTGTGTGTGTGTGTGTGTGTGTGTGTGTGTGTGTGTGTGTGTGTGTGTGTGTGTGTGTGTGTGAAATTATTCTGTCGATCCATTTTTATCAAATCGTTTTCTATTTGATCAAAAATAACGATTATTAGATTTTAATGTAACGGTTTACTCCTTCTAAAATAGTTAATAAAAACGTGTTTCGTAGGAATACCCGATCCACCTCGCCTTAAATAAAATATCTGAGAGAAGTGTCCTATGCACCGTAAACATGGCTACCCCCTATCAACGTTGTTTTTACTACGGTGACCAGCTCAGCTTCAGCTTCAAATTACTCCCAATTTAATGAGCTAACTTCTCGAGCTATGTGTGACGGTGAATTTTCGCCTGATATACTTTGGAGTATGATAAATTACCTCAGCTCCTGTATTTGGGGCATTGTTCAAAATTAGGAGAATCAAAATTAAATTTTCCTTAACTATGTAATGAGGAACTTTAAGAGAATATGCTGTAAGCTTAAACGTGTGCAGTTAAGTTAGCCAGTTGACAAAAATTAAGGCTACAAAAACTGCGAAGTTTATAACTAGTTAATAAGTCTTTCACCCTCGCGACATCAGATATTGGAACTCCCTCCCAGATACGATCAAGACATCAATGTCCAAATATGTGTACAAAATATCTATACACAATCTTTTTCTCAGTGAGAATAAATAACATAATATCTTTTCAGAAGAAGTAATATGGATTTTATTGTATTTACGTATGTTTATGTAGATTTATTTAAGAAGTTTATATATTAATTTATAAAAAAATAATATTTCATTCAATCGGTTCGCAAACCGAATATATAAGGCACGGTTGTAGTAAATCCGCTAAGTTTTCACTCAAGCAGGGCGATTCAGAACAATCGATAAGCCATTCGTCTTGGGTAATTAATTTCTGTATTAATGTCGTAGTTTGTAAGGATGTAAATATGTCAGTTCGGTAACAAAAAAAAAGATCAAAATAGGATTGTTGTATCGGATACATCCACGTTATTATGATTTTATTAATTAGTGAAAGTTAATCATAACCGAATACGTAACAGAGTTGTTCTGAATCGAGGGGCGGGTTACATTTGCTATTCCCAGACAAATAAACCCATTTTTATCTAAAAATTAAAGTTAGCCTGTAACAAACCACAGCTGGGCAAAGGCCTTACCTCAACTATGAGGTGGTTTTATTAATACTCCACCACGCGGGCTCAGTGTGGATTGGATAAGGGGTTTTTGCAAGGTAAACGACAAACCTTGCTGTTAGATATTATCAAGCCACCCACAGACTAGGCTTAACGACTAATATCAACCGATATTAGTCGGGTTCAACGGCTTTACTTGCTTTCCGGGGCACTCAGAAGCTTGTGATTACATCACTTTAATGGGCCGAATGGGCACCCATCCTAATATTACCACGTAGTAGTTTGCTTTACTTCGGTATCACTACTTAAGCTATGCTATCACTGCGCTACGAGAGCCCCTTTCTTCCTTTTTTTATCCAACATTGAATATTAATCAAATTTTTAAATAGTGTCTGATCACTAATGTAAATTTATGTTTTAGCCCTCGTGACTTTGAAAACCAAAAAATAAATTTCTTCACGCAGGTGAATCTTAATTTGTGAGTACAACGGAAAGTTTGGACGAATAGCCTTAAAAGCTCGGAAGTCGAATGCTCGCGATTTCGGTTGGAAAGCCACAGAGCAAGATTGATTGGAATACTTAGTGCAAGAATGTTTCGCGTTTCAAATCACGCAGTTTCGGTGATCCATCTTACCTACTGTTGAGTTTAGGTATGCTCCTCATAAGAGATTTTTAGTACTTAAACTCTTTTTTTTACATAAATAGAAATGTTTGAAGATCAATGTCAAAATACCTTGAAATATGTTACAAATACTCATTTAAAGTTTTGTAGATGTAGGGTCTGTTTCAAAATCGCTAAGTATGTCTCGGTTTGTTTTATCCGCCAGGTACATCATACAACATATCAAGTTTTTTTTTTAAATTAATCGTTGGGTATGGCTTACTTTCCGAATCCAAAACGAAAGTAGATTATTTACTTTTACAAATATAGGATTATGATTTTCTCAACGTAAACGTAAACGTAGTAATAATTAAAAAAGAAGAAAATAACCTTCAAAGTTACAGGGAGGCACTAAGCTATCAGGAGCTCTATTTTTGAATCACTCGCTTCAAGATGGCGAGTGATTTACGTTCGAAGATGAATTAAAAGTCAGAAAAAAACTCATGATTCAAAAATAGGGCCCCAGAACCTGTTATATACGCTATTATATACCTGTTATATACTGAATGAATGAATATTTATTTGACGCACAAATAAATCAAAAACACCAACTTACTATTTAAAAAAACAAAGACAAAAAATAATTAAAAAAAAGATATAAAAATGTGCCAAAAGCTCTGTGATATAAGTCGTGACATAAGATGGTAAGGATCCACGACACTGATTTTCAGCGAGAACCTTTGCTAGGTGCTGGGTGTAAACACACACTTGTAGGAAAGAAATACAATAAAAAATGATTCATTAAATAAATTAAAAAAAGTTACAAGAAGTTATTTCATATCAGCAGCATAATCCTTTTAGATGGAACACACGTTTTTACAACCTGCAGCTTTCATTTTCTTTTCCTTATAAAAGCGGTTAAGGTGGGTTGTTGTAATAAATATCAATGGCGGGAGGCAGGTACGGTGAAGACAGGCCATAACTCAAGGTGCGGGGTTCGATTACCGGGATGATGAACGAGTTATGCGTAGGCTGGTTATCAATCGAGTGGCCAAGGAAATCGATTTCAGATTGGTTTAAAATATATATTTTAAAGTATACCAGTTTCTATAATCAAACTCGTAATGTTAATTGCGACTACAAAGATCACCTATTTTCAGGGCTGTTTAATCTAAAGTATTACGTTATTGAAATTATATTCTTCTCGATGTTTTCCGGAGATAACTAATTTGAATCAGATCATAATTCGTATTACGTTTAAACTACTTCGTTTTTGTCATAATATTAATGTACCCATCGTGGATAGCTATTTCAACAAAAAGGTTGCCAATTTAAGAAGTTTCTATCATAAAAGGAACCATCTCTATTGTTATGAAATTACTTCTTATCTTTTATAACACACATTTATTTCTTACCTAGTGCTAATAATTTAATATGTAGTAAATTGCTTCTCACATAAAGACTTATTTTAAGCAAAGCTGGTGAAAAGGAAAAAACGTTAACTGCCGTTGGCTTAGAAAAACAGTACGCTGCGTCTTTTTCTGTTCTTACGTTTTTTTTGGCTCGTTGCGTTTATTTATTTGCGTAGAAGCTTGCCAGCTTTTCTCTTTCTTCCCGTTATTTTTTTGTCCATTTGGTAAATCGTGCAATATTTTCACCCAGATCCCGAATAAAAGGTATAAAATACTGAAAAAAACGCCATATACCCCTCCCTGTGTCCTTTTGGAGAAAGTTGAAAATATTTCATAGACACATTAGTGGCCAGTAATTATTAAGAAATGAACTCCATCAAATTTGTTAGTCTTGAATAATTCTAATTTTTTAGAAGTCGCTTTCAACGCAACTAGACTGTAAGCCTTTCTACCCAGAATACAAATCACCTAATCACAGTTTTACATTGATAAATTACCCGACGACCTTGTTTTCGATGACTTTCAAAATCTACGCCTTTTCACCTCTTTTACAAGAAAAACCAACACAGATTTCCATTGGCTGAAGGTCAATAGACAAATACCGAGCTGTAGAACCTTCGAAGGCGTGCTATGGCACATTCGTGCGGCCATGAGATAGCAGAAATGACGGACGTAAAATTACCATAGATTACGAACGAAGGTTTAAACCATTTCGAAATTAGAAGATGTCGTAAGTAAGAGTATTACTTCAAAACGTTCGACTTTTGCTGATCTCCGTTAAGTGAAATAATTGCTAAAGTCCGTTTTTTTTCTTGACAAATATTGTAAACGATCTTTTTATTACTTTTAAAATATTATCAGAGAATAAAATTAATTCACTGTTTGATTAAAAAAGATCTCAGTGTTGAACGACGAATCACCTATGTAGGTTGTGAGTTTTGTGTTTATCTTATTTTAAAATTAATCATTTCCTTTAAAATGAATGTCTAGATTGTTTACATTATTGTACAAGCATAAAAAATGGACTGTAATTACAGTTGGAATAATATGACAATATTGTATGGTTTCAAGAGTGATACAAAATACGAGTACATACTAAATTCAAATCCATACCTTTGAAATCACTAACCATAATTATTTGTATAATGTTACCTATACCAATAAATAAGGTCATATATTTATTACCCCAATAAATACTTCCTAAATAAAACTTATAACTTTTAAGCACCAAGAGAAAAGTTTGCTTTTCTTGAAACTTTTTCAATTACACCTCGATTGAATTTGGAAGAACAAACTTGCCTTTTATAATAACAAACACGCAAAGGGAATTATTACTAGAGTTATGGAAGGCACATTAAGTAAACGCAAAGAGGAGTATTATGGCTCTGGACGAAAATTAAGTCGTCAGCAACATACAGTCGTATTGAATATTGACTCAAAAATGGAAACAAATTACTTTACTGAGATACCAAAAATTGCGCACGGACGGGACACGAACCAGCAACTTTCTGGCTAACCAGGCCAAACGCTCTTCCAATTGAGCTACCGTGCTGTCGGTCAGAAGAAAATGGATCGAGTCCCGTCCGTGCGTAAATTTTAGTTTTTTATTTCATCTTTATGAATACAAAATATGACACTGTGAGTGTTAAAAACATCCTAAACCATTGGATATTTCCAAGTTAAATTTATTCTGTAATGAATAACTAACTTGACCCACAGCTGTTGTAAAACAGTTGGGGTAGATAGCGCAGACGTCACGCGTAATGACGTAGGTATTCATAATACCAGAAATTTTGCACGGTCGGACCGAGAGCACGGTAGCTGAATTGGAAGAGCGTTTGGCCCGGTTAGCCAGAAAGTTGCTGGTTCGAGTCCCGCCCATGCGCAATTTTTGGTTTCTTATTTCATCTTTGTGAATATAAAATATGACACTGTGAGTGTTAAAAATATTCTAATCCATCATTTAGGTATAGTTCAACTTAGAGTACAGTGTAAGATTAATCAAAATCAGTCCAGTAGTTTTTGACATTATGAGTAATAATTAAAAATCATGAAATAAAAAATAATTTAGAAAAATTAAAACACCCTCGAAAAACTTTTTCAAAAACAAATTCTTTTGAAGTGGAATTGTGATGTGTGTAGTTGTGTACGTAAGCTTGACATCATGCACCGACTCCGAAAGAATGTATTTCTCGTAAATAGAAAACAGAGACGTTTTTAGGGTTCCGTAGCCGAATGGTAAAAAACGGAACGTCTGTCCGTCCGTACCGTATGTCCTAGCCACTTTATTCTGTAACTATAAGCATCACACTGTTGAAATTTGGTAGAAAGATGTATCTTGTTAACCGCTTTACGATTCTTATCTATCTATCTACATCAAAAAGTAATAAATAATTATTTTAAAGGGGGGCTCCCTACATGAAACTAAAACCTTTTTTTTTTGTCAAACCTATGCGTGTGGGGTGTCTATGGATAGGTCTCTTAATATGACATGGAAAGTCCTAAAACCATTTTCCTTTAAAGTGAAACGTTTGAGAGATAGACGCTTCCAAAATGGTAAAATGGGCGTCCTCCCTCTTCCAACTTCTAGACGAAACGTGTGTAAATTTGAAAAATAATAATAATGTAGATCTTAACAAACACTTTTAATGAAAATTATTTTGGACGAGATCGAAATAGTACATTTTGAAATATAGTATATTTTCAACAACCACAACCATAACTTTGTTCTTCATACAAACACTATGAAAAACAAAGTTATTTTTGCTGTCAACAATATATTGTGGTATTTTAGCTAAGTGGAGGTGAGTGAATACCCTAATTCAGTTAAAGTTCGCGAGAAACCCTCAGTGCACAAGTCCGACACACACTTGGCCGGTTTTTTAAAGCTTTTTAATATTTTTTTGAAGGGAATGTATTTTTATATGGGTATTTTGATGCTTGTATAGTTTAATCGATAGATTATTTTTACCACCGTTATGTAACTTGTAATTTATAAGCGATGTTAACTTTGGAATGTCGCCCACAAATTTTGGTCCCTCGTCTTACTCATATTAAAGACAAAATTTCACATGAAATAAGAAACCAATAATTTGCGCCCGGACGGGACTTGAACCAGCAACCTTTTGGCAGACCGGGCGAGGCAATTGACGTTTTCATAAGAAACCACAAATTTCGCAGGGTCGGACTAACAGCACGGTAGCTCAATTGGTAAGAGCGTTTGGCCCGGTCTGCCAAAAGGTTGCTGGTTCAAGTACTGCCCGTGCGCAAATTTTTGGTTTCTTTTTTCATCTTTATGAATATAAAATATGACACTGTGAGTGTTAAAAACATTCTAAAGCATTAGATAGCGAAGCGACATCAATTTCCAAGTTGAATTTATTCTGTAAAGAATAACTGCTTGGGCCATCTGTTTTCATAAACAGACAGCTAGATGGCGCTAAGCGTCACGCAATTGACGTTTTCATAAGAAACCACAAATTTCGCAGGGTCGGACTAACAGCACGGTAGCTCAATTGGTAAGAGCGTTTGGCCCGGTCTGCCAAAAGGTTGCAGGTTCAAGTCCCGCCCGTGCGCAAATTTTTGGTTTCTTATTTCATCTTTATGAATATAAAATATGACACTGTGAGTGTTAAAAACATTCTAAAGCACACAATTTCACGTTTTGCTGTTGATTGAAATACATAAAACAATAGAGGAAATATAGATTGGGATGGATTTTTAGGTCACCTTGAAAATGACAAACAACATAATCCCTTAGTTTCTACAAGAACAAACATTTCAAACAACCGGGTTCACTAACTAAGGAATTCCATAAGGTTGGTTGGAGCTGTGCTTTACTCACCGCGGCACTTTTCCTTTGATGTCACATCGGGCACGGCATGTGTTTTTAATTACAAGAACCTGGCCTATTTTGACATGACCGCTTATTTATTTTTAGAAGCAAAACTAAGGGCATAATGCTTTTTTGTAATGAATCTATCTCCGTTTGAATATACGTATGTATGTATCTGGATAAATTATACCACAATCGGAATTTTGACCCTTTGTTTATTATTTTATAACCAAGTAATCACTTCAGAGTACTTTTGTTATTTTCGTTATACTTTATGAAAAATCTTGTACGCAACGCAAATTTTTGACTACCAATAATACCAATACCGTTGTTTTGCGTATTTTAAGGAACATAGAAAGATGTATTATAATTGGTTATGTCGTGTTTAATTCATGACGTAACTAAGGCTTGATTTTTCAACGTCAGATAAGCAAAGCAATAGTCGTCGAGTACCATACAATACTCCCCATTTGAAAACGTCATATTTGTCAGCAATAATTTATGTAAACGAAATTTTAAAATCAGTCGTTTTATACATTTCATATAATTCATAACACACGTTGGTAAAATCGGCCCTAAGGGATATACTTAAAGATACAGTTATGTAGATGTAGATGTATAGTGTAATAGTAGTCCCCTTAGCCGATTTCGACTACGAAGGCCAGTAACAACGACTACCCGACTGCGCGGGACATATTATAGTGCACAAGTGTGTGCGCAGACACAGGTGCACTCTCTATTCCTCTTACTGTCACGGCCTGATGGGACAGCAATCTGACACGACCGGAGAGAGATCAGGCACAGGACCAATGGCTTTACGTGCTTTTCCGAGGGGTGAAACACCGCCAACTTCCAAACTCCGGGCTACCCTTAGAATTTCTGAACAGAAAAACTCAAGTATATATTTTTGGCCTGACCCGGGGATCGAACCCCGAGCCTCTGTATGTATGTATAGTATAGTATGTACAGCTACAGCTACACAATTCATACATCACCTTCTACCTTAACGGAAAATCTCTAAAAGCCAGCTGTTAAAAAACATTTTATCAGAACGAACATTAGTGTGACAAATGAGTAGAAATTATCCGGACGATCAGATAACTAACACCCATTTAAGCATACTTGGCGTTTTTCCAAGCAGCATTGAGAAACATATTAGGCGTCTGTGACAATAATTCTGGCTGTACGATGTAGTTGAAAAAAAGCTTGAATCTACCCTGAAAGATGTTTCCTTAAGGGTAGAAAACACATAAGTGGATGATTAATTAATCTTTCACCGAAGTTTACTTCCTAAAGTTTTAGGGGTGACAAACATAAATAAGGTATCAAGTTAGTTTGCGGAAAAAAGAAACAATAGACTTACTGGATTTAACAACAGTTAATTTTTATAATGGTGCACCCTTTTTAAAAACAAACCGCGTTAAGTAACCAATCAGATTTTCAAAGCTTTCGTTGGACGGATTTTGATAAAGATTCAAGTTACTTTTTATTCGATTGCTTCATTACAACATACCGTTTGTCTATTTTTTACATAACATGGTGCATTTATTTCTTCACTTTATTTAGCGCAACAAAAACCTACTTATTTTTAAAAAAAACCAGCCAAGTGCGATTTGGACTCGCGCACTGAGGGTTCCGTGCCAACTTTAACTGAATTAGGGAATCCACTTACTTCCACTTAGTAAAATAGCACAATATTTTGTTGACAGCAAACATAACTTTGTTTTTCATAGTGTTTGTATGAAGAACAAAGTTATGTTTGCGGTTGTTGAAAATGTGCTATATCTCAAAAAATTCTCGTTCGATCCCGTCGAAACTAATTTCGGTTCTTAGTTTAGAAATTAGATGGGGGGAGGATACGCCCATTTTACCACTTTGGAATCTCTATGTCATTTAAGAGAGCTATCCATAGTCCCACCCCCCACGGTTTGACTAAAAAATAATTCGGTTTTAGTTTCATGTATAGTAGCACCCCCCCCCCTGTTTAATTTTATTACTATTTATTTTTTGGATAATAATTGTGAAGCGGTTAACATCATTCATCTTCCTACCAAATTTCAACAGTGTGATGCTTATAGTTACAGAATAAATGGCTGTGGCTGTGACATACAGACGGACAGACAGACAGACAGACTTGACAAAACTATAAGGGTTTCATTTTTTGCCATTCGGCTACGGAACCCTAAAAATACATGTGTTAAACGTAGTTGCGTGCAAAACTATTGTTACATTTATAAATGATTATGGCTTCTCTTTTAGGTAACTTGTATAAAGGTATATATAACTGTCTTTTGTCAATATTAAGGTCAAACTACACTCGAAAACGACTGAAAACGCCTGCAAAGCCGGATATAAGGTAATGGACCATTATGAATTAAATACATGCCGCAATGTGGCTTCGAAGCTTAACAGCCTTATGCTACGATTAGGAAACTGGGTCTTACTGTAACAAACGAATGTACAGTAAGTTTTCTGTTTATTTTTATTGTCAGTACCTACTCTAGGCAAGATATTATTGGAGAATGGTCGTCAAGGTTGATCATAGGTGGAATTGTGTAAAGCAATCGTGTTCATTTGACAGTTCAAAACGTACGATACGATTTGTCAAACGCTTTGTTCTCTGCCATTAGACAGATCATACCGAACGTTTTGAACTATCAAATGAAAACGATTGCTTTACACAATCGCACCCCAGAGATGGAATTGTGTAAAGCAATCGTATTCATTTGACAGTTTATAACGTACAGTATGATCTGTCAAACGCTTTGTTCTTTGCCGTTGGCCAGATTATACCGTACGTTTTGAACTGTCAAATGAATACGATTACTTTACACAATCGCATCTCAGATATTTATAGTGTCGAGTGGCCCGTGATATTAAAGAAGGAGCGGTGAATGTTTGGGGAAGTCCTAGCTTTATCACACACAGCGAGAAGGAACTGGTGGTCATTTTATTGGGTATGCCTCTCCCTTCTGGAGAAGAGAGCCCCACCCACATAGCCCTCCGTCTGGGCAAGCCAAGGGTATGCAAATCAATGCATTTTTTCACCTTAAAAACCGGCCAAGTGTAAGACGGACTCGCGCACTGAGTGTTCCGTGATAACTTTAACTGAATTTGGGAATCCACTTACTTCCACTTGGTAAAATTCACAATATTTTGTTGACAGCAAATATAACTTTGTTTTTCATAGTGTTTGTATGAAGTACAAAGTTATGTTTGGGGTTGTTGAAAATGTGCTATATCTCAAAAACTTCTCGTTCGATTCCGTCCGAACCAATTTTCGTTGAAATTATTTGTTAAGATCTACCATTATATATTTTTTGCAAAATTTACACTCGCTTAGTTTAGAAGTTAGATGGGGGAGGACGCCCATTTTACCACTTTGGAAGCGTCTAGCTATGAAACCTTAGACTTTAAAAGAAAATGGTTTTAGAAACCTCGGTGTCATTTTAATAGACCTATCTATAGACACCCTACACGTATAGGTTTGGCAATTTTTTTTTTTTGGTTTTAGGTCCATGTATGGGAGCCCCCCCTTAAATTACATATTTTTTTATTTTTTGTATGAGAATCGTAAAGCGGTTAACGGGATACATACTTCTACCAAATTTCAACAGTGTGATGCTTATAGTTACAGAATAAAATGGCTGTGACATACGGACGGACAGACAGACAGACAGACTTGACGAAACTATAAGGGTTCCGTTTTTTGTCATTCGGCTACGGAACCCTTAAAAAAAGACATGTCTGGTCTACCTCAATTGGACAACTCACGATCATTCCAGGAAGTTTTGGGCTTGTTTTGAATTACTTATTTTAGTATATATTTTAATTATGAAACAGGCACGTGAATAGATTTTTACACATCTTAAAAAAATATGGTTCATATCAAATCTTTCAGAGCCGTACGTACAGCGCAGGCACATCTGGTTACACATTTCTGTTGAAAACTAACCCTTAATATAACTGCATAAGATACCGCAATGTATACCTTGACGTGCTGTTATCGATACATGGGATTTTATATGTATAAAACTAAAAAAATACGAACTCCTGACTCTTTGATCCTACTGAGTCAAACGCCGTTACTGTATTAGTCATAAGAGTGTTGTTTTGGCAAATTGTTTGCATTCAAATATGATAGTGTTCTACACCAACTCCTGAATGGCTAATTCTTAGAGTATTCCGAACAAAGTCAAGTCGAGCTATCTTTTCAAAGCAATATATGATAGTATCTTTTAACACGTTAAAACGCGCAGACGCGCTAGTTAATTAATAATAGTGCTTTAATATACCTCAATATATTTAAACGGGCGTTAATATTAATTATCGATTAAGACCACGTAGACATATTAACGACTTTGTATTAAGTACTAACCAACATCTGAAAACCGAACAATCACTAAAGCGGAATTACCTCATAGTCGGTAATGGTAAAATGTCGATACCAACGTTTGAACATCTTTTGTGTGTGTTTTGAAGAAAAAGTTGTGTTTTTATTTATTCTTATATTACACAGCGTGTGGTCTGTATAATGGAAGCAAAAATTTTTATCTACAGAGTATACGTAATTTCCCTCATTTGGTCATTGTGCTCTGAAATGCGTTAAATCCGAGATATAATAATCCAAAGTAATAATTTCTTATCCTTATCGATGTATATCAAAATCACTAACTCGTTGTAGTAAATGACAATACCAAGTTCTCCAGACACAACCGTCTGCAATACATTGCTGGTTCGATTAATTTTGTTAGAAAATGGAAATAAAATTATTTTTCATTTCAATTAACTAGAACCATGAAGGATCGATTTAAAATTATTTTTTTCGCTCTAATCTGTATTATATTAATGACCATTGTAAAGTTATAAAGTATTCAAAACACACACAATTATAAATATTCAATCGCTGATACGACATTTTACCATTATTTTTGATGAGAAAATTCGGCCTTACATTATCATGAAATCTCTAAATTACTTATAACATTATGAGCTTAGACAGCCGCGAATAAATTGCACGAAATCTACTCTAACCTACTAAAAACACGGCCGAAGCCAAGGGTGGAAATTAGTCCATAATTATCTCCCAATCATCCACAATTACGTTTGAGATTTATCACCATTCAAATAATCATAATGGACCAGGAAGGCTATTCTCCACTCGGACTATAGGTACTTCAGGCAACGATTCCGTACTTTTTGTCCTCCTGACTGCCCATTTGTAACTATGATAAATGATTTGACCCACTCTGTTTGAGCGGCCAATCTGTCTGATAGAGTTTATAGAGGACGATTATTGAACTTAAAGGCTAATAAAGGTACACTTAAGTTTTTTCTCTAAATTTATTGTGATAAATTATGATTATCTAGCTAGGCTTCATACTTAACATGAACACAAGACAGTACAGATTTGTTGAGAAAGTACTACACTTTGCTACTTATGAAAATATAACAAGACAGTACAGATTTGTATATTTTATAGAAAAAATAATTTGAAAATATTTAACCTCCTTAGGCCTGATTTTTCAACGTCAAATAAGGTATATTCGTCGAATAAAATGCAATACGCCTAAATTGAAAACGTTTTATCAGCAATCTTTTATGTAAATGTCATTTTAGGATCGGTCATTTATACTTATTCAGTCTTTTAAGTCTTATCTGACGTTGGTAAAATCGGGCCTTAGTAAACCAAGATAATAATTTAAGACTTGTTTATTTTCATTAAAATAATGGGATTTCTTGCAAATTAACTTGCTGTTAAAAATAATATTAAATACAAAGCTTGGGCCACAATGCCCTAATAAGTACTGGTTAGCGTTGTCTGTCCAATTCTTTGTACGAAATGACATTCCATATTTAAATTATTGGTTGTTAATTGCTTATTTTTCATGTTCTTCGAGTATTATCACCATCACTGATTTAAAACACTACCAGTTTGATTGAGAACATGAAGCATCGTCAATTCGTCCTATTTAAATAAACCTTACGAAATGTTAATCGTCTCGTGTAAATCCCCCTTCGCGTCTTCAGAAATCTGTAATAGAGATAATTCTAATATATTGGAGCGGGACTTTTTGTCCCATCTCACGTCCCAATTGACTCGCGTGAAATATGTGAATGTTCCACTTTCTCTGCTTTCAAGATAAAAGTTTGTATAAGAACGGTTTCTGCCAATTATTTGTGCTTTTTGTGTACGTGATTTACACAGTCCGATTTGGGGCAGAAACGATTTGTTTTTAGTGGTAATATTTATAAGAGTAGAAAGATAACGTATATCTATTTGTAAACTTTTAGTTCTTTATCTAATAATCAAATAATAACCGAAATTCAAGATGAAAATGTGTAATTATGAATCTCTGTCCCCACATCTTAATACCAATGCCGCATATATATTCAAAATTTGTGTATTACGTATACACTTTGCACATTAAGTGTACATAAATATTAGTTGTTTTCTTTGTAACGAAGGAATATCAAATCTTCTAATTGTGACCTATTTTAAATTCTATTTCCACGAGCTCATATCGCCCAGAAGGTAGAATTTAGTGCCAAGTATTTTTTTAAATTATGTTGAACTTTTTAAGTACATGTGCTGAGTCAGCCTTCACGGGTCAAAATATTAAATTGTAACGATTCAGTTCTATTATTATTTTATGAACAACAATATTTACATACTATGAAAGACGACCTCCGTGGTGTAGTGGCTAAGCACGCTGGGTTTTACGGCATCGCCGCTCTGAGGTCCCGGGTTGGATTCTCGGGTCAATACCATAAAATTAATATTCCTATCGGAATAGAAGGACAAGTAAAAGCTGTCAAACGAAACCGATTTAAGATGTCAGTAACTAACATAAAAAAGTAACATTTGTAGCTTTAAATGAGATAACCTTGCGATTAGGTGATTAAAAACAATGTTCCTAAGTTAAATATAGTAGTTTACTGCATGATAAACAGTCGACACAAAATATTGAACATGAAGCTCTAGTGTAAAACTAAATGTTATTTCATTATACAAAATATTGGTCGATATACATTCCCTGTGTTATTCTGTCTTTATTTTTTACGTAAATTAACGTTTGTAAAATAGAATAATCAAACTGCGTACTTTAAATTTGAAGCGCATTGGTAAATATAAGTCGTATATTAAGAGGCTTCGATTTGGACTAATCTACCTGTTAAATGATTATTTGTTGGGGTTATGCCGCTGTAATGCATAATAATCAATCACCGATCAAGTCACCATGTATTCAGATATTCAGACGCATTATTTCTCCAAAATATACACAATTTCACTTTTAAATATAAAAAATCAAATGCACGTAATTTTCAGCGAGCTTCTGCGGGGCGGTCAACTGTTTGACATCTGACAAAAATGGTTCTGCTACCCATCTCTTTTTATCACACAGTTTGCTGCTAGTGACAACTCGCTTTTGTCGTTCTATTCCAAAGGGATAATAATTTTATGGTCAATACAGACATCAAAATTTTCTAAATTGTCTCGGGTCTGGGTGTCGCGGTACCCACCGTTGTGTCTGACCACCATACCATACCATAACATCTGATTACCATAACACAAGTTCATTTAGCTACTTACCTTGGGATCAGAGCAATAATTGTGATTGGTATCCTTATACAGGGTGACTTTTTTATCAGTACCGATATTTTGTGTAAAGACTCCACTGATTAATATGAACAACTTTTGCTATGAGGGCAATAGCGAAATCGAGAAAAAAAAATCAGCTGTTCCATACAAAAGTTACATTGGCGCGCGGTCAAAATTTATGTAACAGCTGATTTTTTTTTTCCGGATTTCGCTATTGCCCTCATAGTAAAAGTTTTTCATATTCGTCAGCTGAGTCTTTACACAAAATATCGGTACTGATAAAAAAGTCACCCTGTATATATTTTTATAATACTCTGATAAGCTCTCCACTGTATCGTCGGAACTCACGCCAAATATGTGAAACTGAATACAGCTAATTCAATTTAGCAGATTTAACGTTTTTTTTTGTCACCTTGTATTTTCAAGAGCCATATTTTCAAGATCATTTGTCAACTGAAGTTTTTATCCTAGCAAGTCACGGCAAAAAGCGCCATAATATGAATTCGATTAGAACAGATTCGAGTTTATTCGATTGTGGACCGATAAGCGCTTATCGATTCGTATTTTCGGATTGCGACAAAATCGGTTTAATGTCTGTTCAAGGACAGGAGAATAATCTCTGAGGGCTTTAACAGCGGCTTAACGACTTTTTATATTCAAATATTATACATTTTATATATTTCAGGGAAATACTTGGGTAACTTTGCAGATGACGCGTTTGGTGTATTGGTTAGCGCTCCTGACTATTATGCCGACCGTCGCGGGTTCGAATCCCGCAAGAGGCAAATATTTGTGTAGGTAATAATCACATTTGTAACTAAAGTCATAAGTGTTAACATGTATTTAAGTATGGGCGACGCCCCCGTCATAATCGTTTTCTGGTGTTCGTAACATAAGGAAGAACATTTTTACTTCGAAACCACGACAATTGGTTTGTTGTCCGGCGCATATTTAATATTGTTATTAATTGACTTTTCAGACATTTTATTAAATACTGTAAGTTTCCCATATATGGACAATGGTACGTCAAGCTAAGCACTGCGGTATCTTATGCAGACGTAATAAGAGCTACTTTGCAACAGAAGTGAAAAGTTGAGAAAACTAACACAATCGACTTCAGAGTAATAAAATTGCCACCAATTTTAACTCTAGTGCAGAAACAGCAATCAAACTATGATGAGTTATGGATGTGATAATTTACAGAGATAACATGTATTTAACGACCTCCGTGGTGTAATGGTTAAGCACGCTGGGTTTCAAGGCGTCGCCGCTGCGCTGCCCGGGTTTCGATTCCCGGTCGGGTCAATATAAAAAATCAAAATTTTCCATATTGTCTCGGATCTGAGTATTGTGGTACCACCGTTGTGCTTGATTTCCATAACACAAGTGCATTAGCTCCTTACTTTGGGATCAGAGCAATGTATGTGATTGATGTCCTATATTTATTTACCTAGTCTTACCATAAATATTGTCACAAAGATGTTTTTTTTAATGCAAATAATATTTATTACTTTTACAGTATGTTAGTTTTATACATAAATGTATGTAATGTATGTATGTATGGTATCTTGATACACTTGTGCCGATGTTTTGATACCTCTTTCACAAAAATATGGCTCAGTCACTCCTTCATAGCTAACACCCACCCACATACCCACCAAACCATCATTGAAGTCGGGTAATGCCCACGTTGCACTCTGCCGACTAATTGGAAAGCTTCCTTAGAGGTTTGAGCATAAATACGGTCATTTTGTTTGTTAAAATGTTGCTCAATTGTAAAGATTTTCTCACCCGTAAACAAAATTTTTCTGTGACCTCCCTTTGCCGCTTCAGTAGTTTTTCCGATTTTACCACCCTTTTTTTTAAAAAAAAAACAGTTAAAAATGACTAGTGCGTCTTTTATAGGCTGCAAGTCTTACTCTAAGTCATCTTTTAAAATACGCGACATGGTTCTGGGTGCTATCTTCATCTCCCTAGGTAAAATCTTTTGCTATCGGACAGGATTTCTGCGAATTCTTTCCCTTACTGCCTTGACCACCTTTTTCGTACGAACACTACGTGGACGGCCAGATCTTTGTCTGTCACAAACAGAGGAGGTCTCATTGTACCTATTGATAGCCCGGTACACAAACATTTGACTAATACCAAGCGTATGGAGAGTTTTAAAAATTGCATTTGGCTCCATACCAACTTTGTGTATTGCAATCACAGCGATTCGGTTCTCTTTATCACCCCACTCCATTTTAATATCGCAAAATATTATAAATTGAATTGGCGCCAAAATTAGAAAACACAATGAGCAATCGTATAAAAATGACAGATTCCAAATTCAAATGTAATATCTTTCTTATTTTTAATTGTAACAGTATTTATGGCCAGACTGTGTATAATGTATGAAAAAACAAACGTACCTATGCGACGTATTTTAGATCCGCATTTTGAAGTCAGTCAACAAAGATGATTGTTTTGACAGTAAAAGTAGTATTGTCTTGATAATTTCAAAGCTACTCACAAAAAAAAGCAAATTGCTTGAATATTCTTTTCAGTTTTTCAAGCTCACAGCAAGACTTACAAATTCATTAATTTTCTTCTCAAAAACTTACAATGCTTTCAAACGAAGTGCCAACTTTAAATTGAACCTTGTGAATTTTAATTAAAGAAAACGAACAGTCTTACTCCTTGTATTGTCATAGCTCAAGAAATAAAGCCACGTCAGCCTTACCAGTTAAAACGTTAATATTTTATTTTATTAAAGAAAGATTTACTTTCAGTATTCATAGTGAGAATCATACACGTTTTAACATGGAAACAAAATTTTCCCCTGAGAACATCGCCCCTGGATTTGAGTATATAAGGAGGTCACATCGTTTTTATTGATAATCTTTAAAAAAGGCCAATTCAGCACAACAAATAAATATTTTTTTGGAGAAAACACACGTTAGTTTTTGGAAAAAAATAGAGATTAAGATTAAGTTTTTTTTTTTCAAATTTTGATTTTTTATTCATTACGGCTAAGATTAGAGAAAAATAAGGATTTGTTGACCTTATAATTATGTCGTACAGCAGTAGGAAAACCTGATAATACAATGTCATTAGTACTTGCTAATAGGATAAATACCACAATAAATATTCATAACACTTAAATAACTTGAAAAAGTCTACCTATTTATGTGTTAAGATTTTAAAACATTAATTAGAGGCACTATAACCTGAATTAAGTTTTCGTCAGTCTTTAAGGAGTACTCCTAGCCCTTCCTCGTCTTCTAAGTTTTGACCTTTCTCTAGACGTTTAGTTGTAGCAGGGGGGTATCACTCCGAAGTTTATGTACGTTCAAGCGATTCGGTACGCAGATATGCCAACAGCGATGTAGATATATCGCATCCATCTTGTTAATGCTTCAACACCCGAGCGGTTGCAGGCAACCGCATAACAATAGAATTTGCATTGTGTCTCGTTCACATACGCTTGAGGGATTAAATCAGTCAGTTAATGGGATGTCCAGGCAGATAATTGAACACCGGCATCCAATTAAATGGCTAAACGTCAGCGAGACAAGTCATTGAACGCAATGTTTAACCAGATGACTAAACGTTGTGTAGCCATATCTTTAAATTAGATTTTAACGGATCTGTGATGTTTGGATGTGAGGTTAGTTTGATTTCATTTCATTTATGTAGTACGATTACTTTTTACAGAACACTGTAAAAAGCACCTAGCATAAATATTACTCAATGATAACAGTACACTAACCTTAATACTATCGATCGTATTTAGTCAGCTTAGAATTAAAAAATCTGAGAAAATATTTTAACCTCCATATTGTAAAACTATGTCGTAGGTATCACATTTTCTTTCACTTAAAATTGCAACCGATAACAACAAATACGTGAATAATTGACAATTTGCGGCATAGACGCCATATTTATTTGTAAGTGCTGCGGTGGGAAAATACTGAACTAAATTTTAATCATACGTCTGAATCAAGCTAGGCATCTTTGAAGGGCTAACTTTCAATACGCCAACGTTGAGTGTTACTAGTCTAACTAATCATCGGCCTAGTACTTTAATGGGATGCCGGCATTTAATTAACTGACTAATTTAACTAGATGACTGCAACAAATACACCATTATGAGTAGACTGGTTTACCTTGTCTGTGCACAGTCCAATATTGTTCTTCTACTTTAGTCGGAGGCGAACGCAGTCATTTTCTTTCCATTACATGAATATTGCTTCCTTTCTTGCTAATGGCCACAGATTGATTGGAGCCCGTAATAACTTATATGTATACTTCAATATGTATCGAAATACTTCGATGCTTGAGATTTCGAATGTTGTTTGATGATGGTCGAGGACACCACCGCCTTTCTACTTTCAAGAGAAAACAGCTTGCGCACACTTCACAAAAAAACCGGCCAAGTGCGAGGGTTTCGACCACACTAAGGGTTTCGTGCCAACTTTTGACTGAAATAGAGATCCACTTACTTCCACTTAATCAAAATACCACAATATTTTCTTGACAGCAAATATAACTTTGTTTTTCATAAAGTATGTTTGACTTTGCTAGTCAAACATATCTACTATTAGTGAATAAAACTAATTTAATATTCAATTTAAAAAGATCTCAGTGTGAAACGATTAACGGGCTGTGTATGTTAAGAGTTGTGTGTTTATCTTATTTTAAAAGTAATCTTTTCTGTAGTATTTGTAGCAATAATACATTTATGTTTGCGGTTATTGAAAATGTGCTCTATCTTAAGAAACTACTAGTTTGATCTCATTCAAACCAATTTCCGTTTAAAGTCTTTGTCAAGATCTACATCATGTTTTTTTTTCTAAATTCACACTTAGAGGGGGAGGGGGGGGGGGGGCATTTTACCAGGCTTGTAGAGAAAATGGTTTTGGGAACCTCGATGTCATTTCAAAAACCCTCAAATATAATTATTTTTTATTTTTTGTATGAGAATCGTAAAACGGTTATCAGGATACCTACATCAACCTAATAAGTTTCAACTTTGTAATACTAATAGTTTCAGAATAAGGTGGCTGTGAAATACAGACGGACAGACAGACAGACTTGACGAAACTATAAGGGTTCCGTTTTTTGTCATTTGGCTTCAAAACCCTTAAAAAAGTCACCTCAAACAAAACATGACGAAACTGGCAAGATATTTTCGCTTTTAACTGATGGCAACGGTTACCATGATAGAACGTCTCCTGTCAAAAACTTTAGTACACCAGAATCTGGGCTGGGATTAACAGCAAATCTATTTTAAAAATAATAACAGATTTTTTAAACTCAATTTATATTGCTTAAAATAATATATATCAGTGCTCATTTTATTAACTCAACTTAACTGTTAGTTGTTTTCTAACATCTTAAGAGGATATAAAGAGGCTTACCATACCCTATTCCGTTCTATATTCTATTCATATTTCCGAGAAATAGCTTGAATAGTTGAGCCGCAAACAAAGTTACTGCGTTTAATATTACTCGGGATAGTAAACTTTCCACTACGTGCTTGCTACGTGAACGTGAATTGATGGAATAATCATTGAGTAGGGTGACAATGCTGTTTCGATGGTAGGTACCTACGCCGAAAACGTCACATATTTGTCAGTAATCATTTATGTAAATATTATTAGGGTTCCGTAGTCGAATGGCAAAAAACGGAACCCTTGTAGTTTCGTTAAGTCTGTCTGTCTGTCCATCCGTATGTCACAGCCACTTTATTCTGTAACTATAAGCATCACCCTCTTGAAATTTGACAGATGTGTTCTGTAAACTGCTTTACTAATCTAATACAAAAAATAAAATAAAAATGAATGTTTAGGTTATAATATTACTTAAACATACTTTTTTAACAAACATGTACAAATTTTATACAATCGGACAACGTTTAAGGGGTGAAAAACGTTTTCTCTTTTTGTATGGAAGCACGCGCGCACATAATCCTCATAACAGTCTAAACTTTTTTCTACGCCATGTAGAAAGAAAATAATACTGCCTACTTCCACGTAACTATAACAGTCACATAATAACACGTGTAATAAAGAAAACAGTTATGATTCGATCGGATAGATCTTAATCGTTGACGTCAGTGAAATTGAACACTTCCTAATACCTTGACCTGACGTTACTACGAACAACGTACTTTTCTAACATTTACGTAAGAGAGGTAGCAAATAGCAATAATATATGTATCTGCTATTACTGAAATATAATTGCATCACTATGATCCTAACGATTCTTGAAAACATCTTTTGGTCTTGTACTTTTTATTTATTTTCGAGTTAAGGGTACGGTATGTAACCTAGTTTTCGTAGATTTATTAAGGAATTTGAAAGATATCACAATGGATCATGGTGAAAAATTACGGTGTTTCAAAAAACAAAGCATCCAATTTTCAGTAACATTTTAAGCGTACTAGCATCTTCCGCAGCCTGTAAAAGACACTGGAGCATATTTGGCAAAGTATCAAATGTGACATACCAAGTCTTGCAATCGTTTTGAGTTTTTTGCCGTGGCATTTGTATGAAATATACATTTTTTTTAATTTAGTTTATATTTTATATAAAACTTATTTAGTTAGAAATATCGAATAATCATTATTTTAGTTAAAGACTAAATATTATTTCAAAGTCACATAAAAACTTAAGGAAATTGACCCAGAACTAATTCCTATTTTCGTTGCTAAAGATCTGCAGAAATTACCACCAGTAACGTTTGACCACATAGACGCAACAAAGCTACTCAAAGATATCCTAGTGTTGCAAAAGGATTTACAAACCATTAAAAACACATACGTCACAGATGATCAACTGGATGCACTGAAAAAAGAAATTACGAACCTCAAACAAATGTCCATAGTTGATAATTTTTCGACGGATTACATAAGTCGAAAAAGAGGAGGTGGTTTAGTAGACAGTTATTTTTTAAACAGCGGTCCGATCGGCCTACCGCACACTCCGCAAGAAATGACTGATGCGCATGCGCATGATAGCGAGATTGCAACTAACATAGATATCCCCTGCAGCGGGCGTGCGTCCCTGTCACTCGTTAACGGAACACCTGCGCGCCTCTCTTTCCCACAACAGCAGGTGAGCTCTAATACAGACAACGCAACGGAGCCGGTTTGTACTATCGAGACACGTACGAGTCAACCTGCTGTGACGTCACGAGTTGGTGTGTGGTCCAAGTTAAACACGGCGGATGTCGAGAACGCGCAGGATGGGCTGAGTCAAAATCTAAATCGTAGTATGAAAAATAAGAAAGACGAATGGATTACTGTTACGAGGAAATGTAACAAAAAAAAGAACAGATTTTTAAGTGTTAAAGGCAAAGCATCAAGTAGCGGTAATTTTAAGGCAGCAGACATGAAGATTCCGTTGTTTATAAATTATGTTGATAAAAATACCACAGAAGAAGATATAATTCGATATATTGCTGAAAAATCACAATGCAGCGTGACGATGAAAAAGATCAATACGAAACGTGAAAAGGGATACAATGCCTACAAAGTACTTGTACCACAACCCAAACTGGATTTGTTTCTAGATGAAGATTTTTGGCCCGAAGGTATAACGTTTAGGCGTTTTGTTTACATTCAAAGATACGAAGAGAAAAACGGTAGAAACGAAAAAAGTTTATCTAATGGATAGTATCAACAAATTAGGAGTAAAATTCTATAGCTTTAATTGTAAGTCTGTAACCAGATCGGTAGATTGTGTAAGAAGTTTATGTAGAACAGCTGATTTTGTTTGTTTACAAGAGACTTGGCTACTGCCACATGATATTCCGTTTTTGGGCTCGATTGATCCTGATTTTGCCTTTACGGGAAAGTCGGCGGTTGATACTTCTAAGGGCTTATTACGTGGACGACCATACGGGGGTGTAGCTATTTTATGGCGCAAAAGTGTCTATAAAAACGTTACTGTTATTAATTGCAATAGTAATCGATTGGCAGTAATAAAAGTGCAAATAGAGGATCGTTGTTTTCTACTATTTTCGGTCTATATGCCTACTGATGACGTTAGTTCGATAGATAATTTAGCAGAATTTTTGGAATGTTTAGGTGAAATACGTGCTGTAGTGGACGAGAGTAGTGTAGAATGTATATTTATCTTGGGCGACTTTAATGCAAATGCTCACAAACGTTTTGGTACGGAACTGATGAATTTTTGTATGGAGCAAAATTTAAGGTGTTTTGACTGGGAATATTTAGGTATAAGTTCTGATACTTATACATATCACAGTGATATCGACGGGACCAGAAGCTGGTTAGACCACTGTCTTGTATCGGATGCGGCAAGTAGCGCGACCTTAAACATACGTGTTATGTACGGAGTATATTGGTCGGACCACTTTCCTTTAGAATTAAGTTGTAATTTAAGTGTTCTTAGGCCTAAGATTAGCTTACAAACACACCAAAAAAATAAAGTTGTGTGGAATAATAGGGACGCTTCTCAAATAGAATTATTTACTAACTATTGTTTCAATCACTTGAGAGATGTAGATTTTCCATGTGAATTCAGAGATTGTAGTGATTATTTGTGTAATAATATAGGTCATAGAAACTCTCTGGATCAAATGTATGCATCAATTGTTGATATTTTACAAAAGGCTGCAGCTCTTAGCTTTAATGATATAAATAATAGCAATAAGTGTTATAAAAAACCCTACATTGTAGGATGGAATAAACATGTAAGTTCCTATCATAGGGAGGCCCGACTTAGTTTTTTAGAATGGGTCAGCCGAGGTAAGCCTAGTGATGGACCTGTTTTTAACAGGATGCTAAAAACCAAGAAAAACTTTAAATTCAAGCTTAAATGGACTCAAGCGAATCAGGAACAGATCAAGATGGATATCCTGGCCACCCATCATTCCAATAAAAAGTTTTCTGATTTTTGGAAAGAAACCAAAAAAGCCTGTCCTGGGTCGGGCCTACCTGTGAGTGTGGAGGGTGTTACAGAGCCAGGTGATATAGCGGAGTTGTTTAGGTCGCACTTTGAGGTTAGGTCACCTCTGGGGCCTGCAGTGGGGAAACCTACAGAAGTTAGCAGCTCAGAGAAAAAAGCGCATGTTCGTTTCACGGTTAAGGAGGTAAAGGCTGCCATAAAGGAGATGTCACGCGGTAGATCCCCGGGGCATGACTTTCTCAGTGTGGAACACCTGAAGTACGGAAGCGTTCATTTGCCTAGAGTGCTCACTCTGTTTTTCAATCTTTGTGTTGGGCACTCCTACTTGCCCTAGGAGATGATGAAGACCATTGTTGTCCCGATAGTGAAAAATAGGGTGGGGGATGTCTCGAGCATCAAGAATTATCGCCCTATATCCCTGGCCACAATAGTAGCGAAGGTGTTGGACAGTCTGCTTGAGAAGCAACTTAGTAAGCACCTCAAATTACACGATGCTCAATTCGGATTTCGAAAAGGATTATCGACTGAAGTTGCCACACTTTGTCTCAAGCATACTGTCAAATACTATACTTCGCGAAAAACTCCAGTCTATGCTTGCTTCCTCGATCTGTCCAAGGCTTTCGATCTGGTATCGTATGACAGATTGTGGAGCAAACTGCAGGAAGAAACTGATCTTCCAGGTGATATCATTAGTTTGTTTCAATACTGGTACAATAATCAGGATAATTGTGTACGTTGGGCGGGCTCTGTATCGGGTGTGTACAGGTTGGAATGCGGGGTAAGGCAGGGGGGATTGACCTCGCCGAGTCTTTTCAACCTGTATATGAACCGGTTGATCGTTGAGCTCAGCAATACCAATATCGGTTGCTCCGTGGAGGGAAAGAGTTTTAACAACATCAGTTACGCTGATGATATGGTGTTGCTGTGTCCATCAATCAGCGCTCTCCGAAAGTTAGTCCATGTCTGTGAGCGATATGCGGAGGCCCAGGGCCTTCGGTATAATGCGACCAAGAGTGAGTTGCTAGTTTTCAAAGCGGGTAGAAAATGTTATCATGTTCCTAATGTAATGCTAAATGGCACTCCTCTAAATAGGGTTACTAAATTTAAGTACCTCGGGCACTGGGTCACTGAGTCCTTAGAGGACAATACTGATATTGAGCGGGAACGCAGGGCACTGGCAATTCGAGGCAATATGCTGGCCCGCAGGTTTTCAAGGTGTACAGACAATGTAAAGGTAACACTGTTCCAATCATACTGTCAGAATTTCTACACTTGTAGCTTGTGGGTCGACTACAGACAAAGAACTCTCAGTGCTCTGCGAGTTTTATACAATAATATATTTAGGATGCTGTTGCGGCTGCCGCGATTCTGCAGCGCCTCAGTAATGTTTGCGGATGGATGCAGGCGTAGATGGGTTTTCAGCCATCTTACGCAAAAGAACTGCGTCTCTGATGGGCAGACTTCGTGGCAGCGGTAACGGCCTCCTCACCGTTATTGCTGGTCGGGTCCAGGGTTCATTTTTTGAACACTGGACTAAATTACATGTAAACCCTAAACCTAGTACGTATTTATAATTACTAACATTAGTTAATGAGTTTTTTGTGATAGTAACCCATATGGATGTAATTTCTGAAATAAAATTATTATTATTATTATTATTATTATTAAAAACACAATTATTTCTCACAAAAAATAATTCTGATACAATTAAATGTTATCTATGAAACCTACTGCAATGAATTGGGGGCTTTCGAAGTCTACTGTAGTCTACCGGAATGCTACTGAACGCTTTGGTTGGCTACATTGGACTTACAAACTACTTATTTACTCTTCCAAGGCCCACTTGCGCATAATGATTTAACTCAGGATTACGCTAATTCTAGATTAAATCATGATTCTATCTCGGTTAGAGTATTTGACGTGGACAGAGACAGAATGAAGATTTAATTAAGGATTAGCGCAATCCTGGGTTAAATCTTCATGCGCAAGTCCATCTAAGTATTTGCAATAAATAAATTATGAATACAACTCTGACTCTTGACTGACGTGATTTCGTACTGTGTGGCGCTTACTTGAGAACAACAATGTTATCCTATTATAATAATCTCGATTGAAATAGAAGAGTGTGGTCAGATTTCAAATAAGAGAACAATGTTAGTCGCTTACCAGTGAATTTCACCCTGATTATTAAACTCCTTCTTGTATATGTCTATGCAACCATTCGCCGAATAACTATTAAAATATCGGAATTGACTGGATGTTTGAAGTTAGCTTTGTCAGCTAGTTAGAAATATTTTAACAATTATTATTCTCGTTGCCCACAGAGCTATGCAGTGCTGCCACCAAGATCCAGGCTTCGTTCCGAGGCCACCAGGCGCGCAAGCAGACCCAGGATGAGAAGGAGAAGGAGGCTAAGGATCTTCAGGATCAACAGGATAAGGTAATATTTTCATTCATAAAACAATATAAAAATAGACCATAGCTTTGACAGAAAATCAGTAGATACTTAGCCTAATTACTGTACGAGTACGCTAGACAAAAATCTTTAAAGTTGACTAGATGATGAATTTGGGTATGAGAGTACAGCATGCGTCCAAAAACTGTAGCACTATATATTTCTTAATCGGCTCACCGTTAAAACCATTAACCACGCTGAGCTTGAATGCTAGAACTTATTCGTCAATAATATTTCAGGCGTAATTTCTATCACAAAACTTAAGCATCGCCACAGACTAGAGTTGGACAAGTTACAAATAAGTAATGTAGGAAGATAAAGAATCTGTTGTATTAAGTTATATCTGACCAAATTACTACCTCCGAATTTTGGTATTTGGTATTGTTACGGACACCCAATCATGTTTAGTAATAAGTTTAGTTATATTTATTTGTAAGGATTTTTGATGATAATAAATATAATTTTCTGTTAGGGCCATAGCGAGTAAGCATTGTAATTAGCTTAGGGCTCGTTTTATTTCAATAATAAGAAACCTGTTAGTTAGGAATTCCCATTTGCAAATTAGGTAGGCAGGTAGGGTAACAATTAACTAGCTAGGAAATATTAAGAAATATGTAGGTAGTTTGGTACAGGGGCGAGGGAGACCCTAGTAGGCTGTCACGCTCAGGTGGAGCGAGGCCGGTAAAGCCTTCGAATTTCCTGTCCCCCATATCGCACTTTCTGAGGGTAGGTAGGAAACCCATAGAGTGGATTGTTGCGAATGGGAATTTTATCACGATTAATGTAGGTAGGTTACAAAAACGTAAGAAGGAATACGCAGATGATGTTATGTGTCCGTCCTTGTTTGTAACTAATCTGTATTAGTCGATAAGTCAGACATGTATTTTTGGTTAAATAAAGGGCCGTGAGCGGGCCAGATCGTACGCGCTCTCACGGTCACCGATCTCAAAAAGAAGAGTTTTATTTGGAATCTACAGTCTACACATCGAAGGAAAGATCGTCGGAAAATTGACTCAGCCTGCCTGTAGTCAATATCGTCTGGTCCGTTGCGATCCGGATATAAGAAGAAATCAGCAACGCGGCATCGACTTGTGCTTTGGTTAGCACATACGCCGAGGGATCTACGCCGAAGCACAGTGTAACCAGGAGCCGCGAATCGGCCTATACTCCTGTGGAGAGACGATCACATTTACACGGGTGTTCCGTGGCTCGGGCATTCACCACCTAACGGTGCCAAACGGTGTCTGTCTCGGGTTTAACGCCGATTCCCAGGCGGTGCAGTTTTCGGGCGAGCTGCCACATATCGCGCCAGCGATTGTGAACAAGTCCGACCGGCGCCGGTACGGTGTGCGTAAGCGTGGGGGCCGGACTGTAGGCACTGCGGAGGGTTCTGGACATTCCAGCCAGAACTGAGCACCCCACGGATGCGTACACTCTCTGCCGGGCGGTACCTCCCTTCCGATCCTGCACGACCATCCATCCCCAGACAGGCTCCCCTTGGTAGTGTACCTGTTTGGGATTGATAGGAGTAGGGGCAGCAAGTAAGAAGATGCCGACTACGCGCAGCCAAGCTGGGAAAATGGAAGCCGAAGACTCAAGACTACGCAACTTTGAAGAGCCACCCGCATCACCGTCTGTGCAAGCCACCGCGAGTACGTTACGACAGACTGAACTACCCGCAGAAGGCGGACGAATGGAAACTGCAGCAGAGAGACGTCACGACGCTAACGCCGACGCGCCTAGGATAAGGCCGCCGCCGTCGTCAAATAGGTCAAGCGTCGCCGCTCGTTTAAAGCAAGCCGAGTTGAGAGCAGCCGAGCAGTTGGCGGCTATTGAAAAGAATCTAATTCAGAAGAGATTAGAATTTGAGATCGCTACGATAATGGATACAACAGATGAAGATGACCGTGAGAGCCTACCCGCCGGTGAGACCCTAGCGAGGGTGGATGACTGGTTGGATCAAGCCCAGTCCCGGCGTCAAGATGTAAACATGCAACTACCCACAACCGAGATGTCTTGTAGCGTTCCTACCCTCCGTGAAGAGAGGAATGAAAGAAATAGGCATTTGTTTACGCGACGCAAAGAAAAAGATGCGCGTAATATAGAAGTGGATAGAAACCGACATTTGAATTCGCCGAGCATAGAATTAAATGAAGATGTAAACAACATTCAACAAGATGTGCAGCGACAGGTCGAGTCAAACAATGATTGTACAGCGAGACCCCAAGAGTATACGGACGGGGCGGAACGACTTGCTTACACATTGGAGAGGATTATGTCGAAGCGACCGGCCCCACGTCAAGCTATTGAGTTACCGATTTTTAATGGAAACACGAACGACTGGTTACCATTTAAAGCTGCAATGGAAGATTCAACGCGATCATGCAACTACAGTAAATCCGAGAACCTGGCTAGATTGAGGAATTGTCTAAAAGGAGAAGCCAAGGAGGCAGTAGCGGCGTTGTTATACCGTGCCACCGATCCGGACAAGATCATGCGAACGCTAGAACAATGCTATGGAAGGCCAGAAGTGATCATTGATCGGGCACTGGACGACCTCAAGAACCTGCCGCGAGTTGGAACGACAGCCAGTGAACTGAATTCGTTCGCGATTAAGGTACAGAACATCGCGTATACACTGGACTCCATAGATAATAAAAGCTACCTCAGAAATCCGATGATGACCCGAGAGGTGGTCGATAAGCTGAGCCCACACTTGAAAACAAGATGGTGCGACTACGCAGCGCGGTACGCAAGCTACTCGGAGCCAGAGATCGTGACATTATCGCAGTTTTTGATGGAGGAAGCGAATAAGGCGATTCGATTCGCATACGTGTCGCAACCTAGCAACAGTGCAGCGAAGAAAGAAGTGCAAGCTAAGCAGAAGGCTAACTCAAAGAAGCGAAACACTGGTGTGTACGCCACAGCCGAGGAAAAAGCTACGACGGCACAAGATAAGACGTGTTTATGTTGCGGCGGGGACCACGAAGTGTCGAAGTGCACAAAGTTTAAAACCATGACAGTAAAGCAAAGATGGGATTGGTTGAAAGAAGAAAAGATATGCTTTCTATGCTTGAACAATAAGCACAGGCGAATCAAATGTAAAGCACCGATGTGTAATGAGAATGGCTGTAACCGACGTCATCACAGGCTGTTACACACAGAGCGTGAAAACAGCGAAAGTCAACACAACCAAGAAGTGGTAGCCTCAGTTAACCATACTGTGGGGGCATCCAAGGTGTTGTTGAAGGTATGTCCGATCGTCATTGAGGGGCCACGGGGTAGAGTAAACACACACGCTCTACTTGACGAAGGGTCTACGGTTACGTTGATCGATCAGGACGTGGCGGAATACGTCGGTGCAGAAGGCCCGCTTCGAGACTTACACATATGCAGTGTGAATACACAGAGCGTACCACACACGAGCAGAGAGGTGGAGCTTCAAATGATCGCCAGTAACAACGAGAAACATTTGGTGAAAGCGAGAACAATGAAGAATCTCCGCTTGAATACTCAAACGGTGGGTCGGAGCTGTTTAGAGTATGGACACATGCGTAACCTGAACGAGAGTGACGTGTGTTATGTAAACGCCAAGCCGCGTGTCCTCATAGGCGCGGACAATTGGCATCTGATAGTAAGCAGGAAGCTGTTGACAGGCAAACGCCACGAGCCAGCAGCATCGCTCACCAGACTGGGGTGGGTGATACATGGTCGAGCGCCGTCCCGAGTCATAAGGGAGAGAGATACGGTGTTGTTCGTCGACGACCATGGGAGAGCTCGGTCTACGCAACCTGACGAAGAATTACACAACATGGTGAAGTCATACTTCGACATCGATTCGCTGGGCATTCAGAAAAAGGAACGCGAGAACCCTGACGATGTGCGCGCCTTAGAAGCCTTTGAGTCAACAGTGAGATGTGTCAATCAGCGATATGAAGTTGGATTGCCGTGGCGCAAGGTTAACACAGTTATGCCGCCGAGCTACGAGGCTGCGAGGCGGAGGCTCACGTCAATAGAAAGGAAGATGGACGCATCTGAAGACTTCAAAGCAAAGTACACAGCCCAGATCGAGAGTATGTTTAGAAAAGGCTACGCAGAGGAATGCCGAGAAGCCGACACACAGAGCCTGCGGAACGTAGAGACACTTAGCAGTCTGCGTCTACCCCGCCTCTACACTTTGACGGGGGGAGTGACTGGAAAGCAGCTGCACGTGTTCTGCGACGCTAGCGAGTCTGCTTACGCGACAGCAGTCTATTGGCTTGTAGAGTACGAGGATGGATCACGTCGTGTGGTATTAGCGGCAGCAAAGGCAAGAGTAGCCCCGATGAAGACGCAGACGATACCACGTCTGGAGTTACAAGCGTGTCTTATCGGAACGAGACTTGCGTCGACAGTAATGGAGGAGCACAGATGGCAGCCCGATAGAGTTACGTATTGGACAGACTCTACGACCGTTCTGCACTGGATTGGGAACGATAGAGTGCGTTACACGCCATACGTAGCGCACCGCTTGAGAGAGATATGTGAGTTTTCAAGACCCGATCAGTGGCGGTGGGTGCCGACGCAAGACAACGTAGCGGACGACGCGACTAGAGTCGTCACAGAGATGAAATCAAATGAAGACAGATGGTTTACTGGGCCATCGTTTTTATACGAACCGGAGAATACATGGCCGTCTCAAGCAGGCTGCACAGAGAGCAGCGAGGAGACTGTATTTAGCGTCGCGACAGAGGACAAATGGAGCGTGCCAGACGCCGGGCGCTTCTCGAACTACGAGCGCTTAGTGAGGGCGATGGCGTATGTGCTTCTATTTATAGATAAATGTCGCAAGCGCGCAACTGTTTTGACCAAAGAACACATAGATAGAGCGGAAAGATGGCTGATGAGGCGAGCGCAGGCAGACTCATTTCGAGAAGACATAGAGCGCCTAGAAAGAGGTCAGAACGTGAAGGCGGGGAGTCGCATCCGAAGACTTGATCCATTCATCGACGAGGAGGGCGTGTTGCGGGCGAGAGGAAGGACGAGGGCAGCGGGTGTGTCTGCCCCCGATACTACGCCCGTAATATTGGACGGCAGCCACCCGTACGCGCGGTTGTTGTGCAATAGGGAACACCGTCGCGCCCATCACTCGCACAACGAACGCGTCGTCAACGATGTACGACAGAGATACTGGATACTGCGATTGCGACCTACTGTTCGGGCCGTGGCCTATAAGTGCGCCTTTTGTCGTATGAGAAAGGCGAGACCTGTGACACCTGTGCTGGGAGACTTGCCACGCGCTCGAGTAGAGGCTTTCACCAGACCATTCTCTAACTGTGGTCTAGATTTCTTTGGTCCCATGATCATAACTGTGGGCCGTCGTCACGAAAAACGGTGGGGAGCGTTATTCACATGCCTCACTACGAGAGCCGTGCATATAGAGTTGGTAGCGAGCCTGTCGACTGACTCGGCTATCATGGCGTTGCGGCGTATGGGAGCGCGACGAGGGTGGCCACAGAAAATGTACTCAGACAACGCGACGAACTTCAAAGGCGCAGACAAGGAGCTACGAGCAGCGAATGAAGAATGGGAGCCAGCTCTACGAGACTATGCGCTCACCCAGCGCATCGACTGGCGCTACATAGCACCAGGGGCACCGCATCAGGGGGGAGCGTGGGAGCGTCTCATTCGCTCTGTCAAGAACGCTCTACGAGTCACTCTACATGAAAAGGCACCGAGAGAAGAGGTACTGCAAACTCTACTGGCGGAGGTCGAGCACACCATGAACGCGCGACCGCTAACACACGTGCCGGTCAGCGCTGACGACCCGGAGGCGCTCACCCCGAACCACTTCCTACTAGGGGGACCGCGCGGCCTACCCATCATCGGGCCGTGCGAACCAGCGTCGAGGAAGACGTGGAGGGCGGCGCAAGCGCTAGCCGACGAGTATTGGCGCCGCTGGCTTAAAGAATACCTACCGGACCTGGTGCCGAGAAGAGGAGCCCGAGATATCGCCGAGGTTGCTATCAAGCCCGGTGATCTAGTCGTCGTGGTGGACCACACACTGCCTAGAAACGTGTGGCCACGAGGCGTCGTCACAGAAGTACATCCTGGACCTGACGGAGCAGTGAGGAACGTCGAGATTCGGACCAAGGGCGGCGTGTTTCGTCGACCGGCGTCGAGATTGGCTGTCCTGCCGGTGGAATAAGAAGAGGTTCGCACTTCGCAGCGCTTCACCGGGGGGAGACTGTTACGGACACCCAATCATGTTTAGTAATAAGTTTAGTTATATTTATTTGTAAGGATTTTTGATGATAATAAATATAATTTTCTGTTAGGGCCATAGCGAGTAAGCATTGTAATTAGCTTAGGGCTCGTTTTATTTCAATAATAAGAAACCTGTTAGTTAGGAATTCCCATTTGCAAATTAGGTAGGCAGGTAGGGTAACAATTAACTAGCTAGGAAATATTAAGAAATATGTAGGTAGTTTGGTACAGGGGCGAGGGAGACCCTAGTAGGCTGTCTCGCTCAGGTGGAGCGAGGCCGGTAAAGCCTTCGAATTTCCTGTCCCCCATATCGCACTTTCTGAGGGTAGGTAGGAAACCCATAGAGTGGATTGTTGCGAATGGGAATTTTATCACGATTAATGTAGGTAGGTTACAAAAACGTAAGAAGGAATACGCAGATGATGTTATGTGTCCGTCCTTGTTTGTAACTAATCTGTATTAGTCGATAAGTCAGACATGTATTTTTGGTTAAATAAAGGGCCGTGAGCGGGCCAGATCGTACGCGCTCTCACGGTCACCGATCTCAAAAAGAAGAGTTTTATTTGGAATCTACAGTCTACACATCGAAGGAAAGATCGTCGGAAAATTGACTCAGCCTGCCTGTAGTCAATAGGTATAATATTTTACTGAATATCAAGGTCTTTTTTAAAACTTACTCCATAGCATTCTTCAGTATTTTTCAGAATTAAATACTTACCTGCTAATCTTCCTCATTACAGGAAGACATAGAAAAGATCGACCTGTCTGACCCTGACCTGAACAAGGCAGCCACCAAGATACAAGCCTCCTTCCGCGGCCACAAAGTCCGCAAGGACGTCCCCAACTAAGTTGACCACGCGTCACGGAGCAGCAGGACAAGCCTGGATTCGTATGTATACGTTGTTGGATTTTAAAAATATGAATACTTTAAGTCTCTCGTTGCTAAGACATGTAAGAATAACAAATTTATTAGCAGCATCATTTAAAAGTTATAATACTGATCTTAAGATCATTCCACTAATGACTGAGACTGCCCTCTAACATGATAAGGTGTAAGACTGTTTTTCAACAGGTTCAGAGGTGTTCAAAATTTATTGATATAAACGATTTAAGAAGCATTTTGTGACTGGAAATCAGTTCTAAACACGTATATGGAATGTCTGTATCTATTGGATTGTAATGGTATATCGCTCACAGTATTCTTTCTGAACCATAACTTAATATCTATAAGAACTGAAAAACTTAAAACCTAAAAGCACAGAAATCTTACGTACGAATCCAGTGGACCTTGCATAATTGACTAGTTATGTAATGAGTAATCGTGGATGGTATGTCAATTCTTTACTGATCATTTTAAGTCAATTTTTATCCTTTACATACGATGATCATAATAAACTGAAGCATTGGATTGACGTGTCTCATGACTACCAAAGTAGTAAAGATTGGAAAAGAATTGAACTATTTATTAAATATGATATTTATCTGTCCCGTTTTTTCTATAATAAAATATGGTCACCCTACTTCGTGAAGCTAAGCATGACTATTATTATTATAAAAATGTTTCTTCATAATAGTTATTTATTTTGTGACATTCCGATTTCCTTTCTTCTTTCATTATTTGTTGAAGATGTAAGAATTTTATTTTAGAATAAAGTAGTGTTTAAGATTATGATTATTGTAGCTTTAAACGCCACTATAAAAGCTTAATATATATATTAATAAAACTACGATAAGTTTGTATTTCATAACGCGTAAACATTATGTATATTAATAAATTTTCTGTAACTTTCCTTCAATTACAATTGAGCATTTGAATTGTTTGTTACTTCATAATATTTTTTAATATTATTTACGATTTTCAACCACATTTCACGCTGGATTTTTCCTGTACATTTCTGGTAAATTTAGGATTTATATTAAATAAAATATTTAATATTCGCCTATAAATACATTTGTTTTATTTTACAACCTTAAAATAACTATAGAAATAAATTAATGGGTAACAAATAATCGGGGGTAACATGGATATGGCTGACTTCCACGCGAAGAAGGCATAAAACGGTTTGGGGAATAACTGCTATATCTATAATAACTTCTAGGATATGGCATAATCGTAAGAGTTCTATTGTGGCAATTATCATCGTTGTCGTTATTTTTCTTAATAACGATCTCGGTATTTGTCCAACTTTTCCATGTTGTATTTTTTTTATCATCGACACCATTAGCATCGGGACATCTTATTCCATTGTGAGCATAATATTTTAGTCTGTTTAATGAATTATTCCCTGCGTTGAAATTCTCAGGAGGTGAATTGTAAGGTGATATCTTGAATTGATGAGGATAATTCATATATGCATTCGTAGATTGGGAATTGTATGTTCTTGGATATAGAGGTTCTGTGTACACTGGGATGGGATTTGAGTTATACATACAGGGTAACATAGCAGGGGACTGTGGTTGATTAGTACAATATTGACGTGGGTACGTAGCAGGTGACTGTAGTTCATTGGAACTGGGTGCAGAGGGATACATACTCGGGGATTGTGGTTGATTAAAACCGGGTACACAGGGGTACATAAAAGGAGACTGTGGTGGATTAGAACCGAAAGCACCGGGGAACATAGCAGGAAACCGTGGTTGATTAAAACCGTGTGGGTAAATAGCAGAGGTTTGTGGTTTAATCGATTTTGATGCACAGGGGAGCATAGAAGCAGACTGTGATGGATTAGAACCGTATGCGTAGGGGTGTATAGAAGGGGATTGTGGTTGATTTAAGCCTAGATACATAAAAGGTTTGATTTCCATGCCATCAATAGAATAGGAACCCGGGTAATACTGATTTTGACCTGGCTCAATACCATCAGATGCACACGATTCCTCTTGTTCTGCTTCAGTGTTCAGTCCAGTTTGGTCGTTTTCATTCATCGTACTGGTACACATTGGTGACTCATTGGTGGGTGGATTCTGTTCCACAATTTCTGAGTAATCTTGCTGTTTTATCTTTATGGACTCGATTCGCCCTGAAAATTTTCGAATTAGTTTAAGTAACTAATTTATTTCACATTACCATTTTGTATTTATCAAAAAGTGAAAAAACTAAATGATACTAAAAATGATTTTTCGAAATGATAAACCGAGCAATGCTGATAATCTTGATTAAGAAAATCTTTTTGTTTTAAAAACATGACTAAAGTTATGTTAATAAAAGTAACTGTAAAGTATCTCGAAACATCGGTTACGTCACGCAGCCTACGCGTTAAAGTAAGCGCTTGCAAATTTCAACAGGCTTGCTAATGTGACGGTGGTCGAGCGGTATAGGCATACACCTGGATAGCGTAAGATACGGGGTTCGATTCCTTGTCTATCACACAGCAAAAGTTGCTTTTTACAAGTTTAATTTATAAAAGTAACTGCATTATATTTTTAATACGAGCAATATACCATACCATTAGATTTATCTCCGTTTGGCTCTTTGGCATTATTTTTGATCAAAATCGGTTTCAACAATAATTCTACAAGATCTTTATTGTACCTGCTAGTTTTTTTCTCAAGTTCCATTGTTTTACTATCAGTTTGACCATCATTAGATGTTTCGAGACAAATTGAAGTCGTAATATTCATTTCATTTCCTCGTTGAATTGGTAACGTTATTTCCGTTATGTTTTTGATGATAATAGGACTCCCTTCAGATTTTAACCTTTCGTCCACAACTGTTTTTATTAAATCTGGTAACTCTTTTATAATTCCTATTATTGCTTCATTTTTATCTTCTTTATCATCACCACATTTTTTCTCGTCTGGTATTGTTTGTAGTTTATCTTTCAACCCTGTTGATGGTTTCAAGGAGGCCACATCTGTTTCTTCAAAAAAATCATCTTCAGTATCTTTTTCGGTGAAAAATACTGGCTTATTCAGTTTTGTTTCCACTTTTGTTGTATTTTCGGTGGCGGGTGGTTCAATTTTAATTTCTTCTTTTACTTTTGGAGGTGCCTCGTCTTTTTTTGTACATTGACATGGTGGAATTGGGGGTTTATTTATTAATTTTACTCTGGTTATAGGTGGTTTAGCTCTCATTCTCAAGTTTGTTATAGGCTTTCGTAAGATAATAGGTCGCTGTTTAAGTATTTTCGAACCTATATTATTCAGATCCAACTTTAATTTCACACTATCATTATTTAATTTATTAAGACTATGCACTTGTCCTCTTCTTTGCCTCATTACTATATTGTCGTCTATTTCTTCCTGAAAACGTAATTTTTCATTGTTATGAAAGGTTTAATTTTATTGGCAATCTGTAGTTCACATTAATTTTCTTTACACTAAACGTATAAACACTGACTCACCGTCTTATTTTCAACGTCTGTACAATAACAAAATGATAAAGAACATAGGATTAACTTTATTAATATCACTGAATTCATTTCTAAGTTGATCTATATCCACTCTCACGTGATTTATACCAAGTACTAAACTCATAATAACTGTAACACACACGTATCAGAGACTTTGTTTATACATTCTCAGTAGATTAAAATCAATTTTCATGCAACACTCGATTCAAGCAACCCAAAACATGTCAAGTATAACGATCAAATTGAAATTTGATGAAATTATTAACTTATTATTTAAAGATATCAAAATGTTATTACATTAACGTTATCGGAATAAAAAGCATTAAAAAACTATCGATAAAACCTTGATAATATTCGCTTAAAACGTAAACATTACGACACGTAAAATACGTCACAAACTATTTTTTTTAAATAATCTATACTAATATTATAAAGCTGAAGAGTTTGTTTGTTTGTTTGCTTGTTTGTTTGTTTGAACGCGCTAATCTCAAAAACTACTGGCCCGATTTGAAAAATTATTTTTACGTTGGATAGTCCATTTATCGAGGAAGGCTTTAGGCTATATAACATAAAGATACGACTCACAAGACCACAGCAGAAATGAAAAATGTTGCGAAAACGGGAGAAAGATATTCCTTTTGAGAGCTTCCGCTGCATACGCTGCGGAAACCGCTTAAGCTACACAAAAATCATGTATGACAGGATTGTTTAACATTAAGAGTTCTATAATAAAGTCCGCGACAGCATATGTCTATCTTTTATGGTTGACTTACTACAACCTTTTTTATGTTAATAAATTTGAAAAAAAATAATGCATTATTTTTAGAGGTGTATTATACACACAGGTATTTATTCTTATCAAAATAAATACATTCATCATCACGAGCATTTCATTTAGAACCAAGTTGCCCTTTATATCATTTGATTTCAATAAATATCAAATATCTTAGGAGCTATCACAGTTTTAACATAATTCCGCACCAAAATAATGTTCGCAGCTTAAGTACAACGTGCGCTTGCGCTAATATATTATAAAGCTGAAGAGTTTGTTTGTTTGAACGCGCTTATCTCAGGAACTGCTGGACCGATTTGAAAAAATATTTCTGTGTTGGATAGCTTATTTATCGAGAAAGGCTTTAGGATATAAAACATGACGCTGCGACGGGAGGGAGGGAGCAAACTCAAAACGCGCGGACGAAGTCGCGGGGGACCGCTAGTATTTTATATAAATTATCCATTGGAAATCTATTGTAAAGCTCATGAATTAATTTATAATGATATAATTACCTATTCATTTGGATACTCTAACTGATCAACAGATCATAAATGATGTAAGTGATATTTTTCAAAATTGCTTGATGCTTATGAACATCAACCCTAAACAACTCGTCCGCTCAAGTAAAAATAAAATAAGAACATACAAAAAAATCGTCTAAACACTTTTATAATAACTCACATGAGAACAAAAGCTATTAAATTGAAAAGGTACCGAATCATCGGATAGAACTCAATAACGGCAGTGAAGATGAGGACAGCTAGGGTGACCACACGATTGATGCTTCGGATCAGCTCGAATTTTCCGATGAGAGGAGATGATTTTCGCAGAGACTTGCCCTCGAATATCCCATCTTGGGGAGGAGTTACCTGAGAAACAAGGTAATTAATAGGGTTTTAGTTAATTAATTCTATATTGGATAAATCTGTCATACCTATTTCGTGTGTTAAAAAGAGTGTACAATTCTGGTATTAGGAACAAGTTGGTGTTTCTGAATCCAGTGTAAGGTTTAAATATTTTACTTATTTCATGTATGAGTCATTTGTAATACTTTCATAATAAGACCATGTCTTACGTACGTACGTACACGTCTTTCTTTTCGTGTTTAGATCCAAGATTTTTTCTTAATCTAGGCCCAATTTTACCAACGTCAGAAAAGGAATATTCGTCGAATATAATACAAAACGCCTCATTTGCTAACGTCACTTGTTTGTCAGGAATCATTTGAGAAAATGACATTTCAAAATCGATCGTTTTATACCATAAAATTATTATCACTTTGGAATAGAACGTAAAAAGCGAGATGTCACTAGCAGCAAACTGTGTGATAAAAAGAGATGGGTAGCAGAACCATTTTTGTCAGATGTCAAACAGTTGACCGCCCTGCAGAAGCTCGCTGAAAATTACGTGCATTTGATTTTTTATATTTAAAAGTGAAATTGTGTATATTTTGGAGAAATAATGCGTCTGAAACATGGTGACTTGATCGGTGATTGATTGTTATGCATTACAGCGGCATAACCCTAACAAATAATCATTTAACAGGTAGATTAATCCAAATCGAAGCCTCATAATATACGACTTATATTTACCAATGCGCTTCAAATTTAAAGTACGCAGTTTGATTATTCTATTCTACAAACGTTAATTTACGTAAAAAATAAAGACAGAATAACACAGGGAATGTATATCGACGAATATTTTGTATAATGAAATAACATTTAGTTTTACACTAGAGCTGCATGTTCAATATTTTGTGTCGACTGTTTATCATGCAGTAAACTACTATATTTAACTTAGGAACATTGTTATAAATCACCTGATCAAAAGGTTATCTCATTTAAAGCTACAAATGTTACTTACTTATGTTAGTTACTGACATCTTAAATCGGTTTCGTTTGACAGCTTTTACTTGTCCTTCTATTATATCCGATAGGAATAATAATTTTATGTTTTATACTTACTCAGTTAGATAAGTCTTATCTGACTTGGTAAAATCAACCCGCAGGTCTTATTGTCTTGTCATTTTTAACTACAGACCTTCCAAAGCCTGACAAATTTTGCATGGAAATACTTTAATTACCTTAAACACAGTGCCCATTTCTATGGCTGAGGGAAGGATTTTCTCTGGGCACGGCTGTAACAATTTAGAGGACATGGGTTCGATTCCCTTCTAAACATATTAGTTTGTGGTAAAAAAAATATATGCAGGAACGTTAGTGCGCTTACTTCACTATGAAATAATTCTGTTGCTTTATTTTTAAGCTGAAATTTGTGTGTCCACTGTCCACTGCTGGAATTATATTCCCCCTTCGATATCCACAGTGTTCATCTTGCAAATGGACGTCCTATGTTGCGTCTTTACTCGTATATTCCAGGTTCTTATTTTTTTTGCCTTACAAGTTTTTCTTAGTATTGGTACGAAAATGGCTTATATTATTAGAAATTCATTCGTGTATATTACAAATTGTGATTGACAATACCTTTACAATATCGAAGTTAAGTGAGCTTATATCCTACAAAATTTGATACACTCGAGATTCACTCTTTGGAAAAAGGTTTCTGTAGCTTTTAATCTTGTTTCAGTTCGCTGAAAGCGAACGGAAAAGCCGTAGCGTGTCAACATATTGCGTCATATTCGGGGCACGGCCAAGAGCTTTAAAAACAGTATTTTATTAATATCTAATTAAGTAAGTAAGTTCTATATAAAGTAACTTTTTTATTGTTAATTTATTTTTATATTATTTTCGTTGTATAAAACTTGTCCAAAAAATCTTATGGATTGATTTTAATTATGTCATGAGGTTTCTACGTTAATCGCTACCAATCATACTTTTTAACGCAATCAGCATTATCTTCCTTCGCCGATTTCTGTGCTTTCTAGAACTTTACTAGATAATCCTTAGATATTTTCTACTACTCATTTCTATAAAACGTAGAACGTGAAATACGCAAAACCTGAACATAGTTTGATTGTAATAACAAGGACAGTCAGTTGAATCACTTTTAATATGGGTCACATTTTTAAATAAATCTTAATAATAATAAATAATAAATGTTGGTATTTAATACATTAAAATGTTGCCCTGTCTATTGATTAATAAGACAAGTCGTCACGTGCGCAAATCCGAAAAAATACGTCAACAAGCAATGGTTGTTCTTTATGAGTGTAGATAGTAATACCGACTCCACTCTCGGGAGAGCGTCGTCCGCAGAGCAAGAAATGATCAGAAGTGTCAGTAAAACTAAAACACAACCTTAAATTGTTATAAAACTTTTTTTGCTTTCAGAATTAGGTCAATTAAATTATAAATCATTTGGAATGTCTGTTACCATGAGTTTACTCGATAGCAACGACGGTTTTACTCGCTAGCGATGACGTAACTTTTTGTAGGTATAGTAAATTTTAGTTCAGTCAGTGACCGCTAGAGGCGCTGTGCAATTTTCCATAGACTTTTTTACGTCGTCGCTAGCGAGTAAAACCATCGTAAACTCGTGGTAACGGTACTAAGGTTTTGCGCATTTAACATTAAACGTTGTAGTCCCATTTTATACACCGTATAAAGTTTTAACACTCTGTAAACAGTTTTAAACTGGTTCTCTATTTGCCTCTCAAATATCAACATACCCTATATTATTATAAATTGCATTGCGTTGAATCAATGTGTGCCCGAGTCGGTGGCCGAGTGCTACGGGCACACACCCAAATAGCGCAAGACGCGCGGTTCGATTCCACGCCTGACGCAGTTGAGTTATTCAAGTTCAATTTAATAATAAGCTTGCACACCGAAGAACACTTATAATTTTCTGCGCGGGACATATTATAGTGATCAAGTGTGTGCGTGCGCAAACGAAGGTGCTCTATTCCTTTCGCTCTCATAGCCCATAGGACAGCAATCTGACAACACCGGAGAGAGATCATGCGGAGGATAAACGGCGATACGTGCTTTCTGAGGTACGGGAGTGAAATACCGCCAACCTCTCCAAACTCCGGGTTACCCTGAGAATTTCTGAGCAGAAAACCTCAGATATATTTTTCGGCCCGACCCGAGGATCGAACCGGGGACCTCTGGTGCAGCCGTCGCATTAAAATGCGACCCTCTAACCGCTGCGCCAACGAGGCAGCACCACATATAAAACATATAAATTACATGTTGTATTACCTTAGCCTCCTCCCTGTTTTCTGGCTTTACTTCCTCGTGTATTGCCTGACCGTGGTTGCTGACGATGTCCAGCGCCCCCGCCACTTCTCTCTTACTCCTTATCTTGTGTTCTGATGGCTGGAGATAAGATTTAATTTTGAACGATAATTCGAAGTAGTTTGAAGTGATAGTGCAGTAGATGATTATTTAAAATATAATATTGTATGGACTAGCATGACCACTACAAACATTGTAAACCTTTTGAAAAGAGGCATTGACAATAGTGACTGAGTTTCTTGCGCAGCTTCTTCTCAGCACTAGCCCACAATTGTCCCGAAGCTGTGGTAGGGTTTATATTGGGACGTGTAAAAGTGCCCCAGTGGGCCTATTTGCATAAATAAAAATGACTTTTATGACTTTATGACTTTTAGATAGCACACACACACACACTGCACGGCACGAACTGATGGGCTGGCATTGATACTTTAATCATCATAGTGTTTTTTCCTCTCTCGTTTTTACGTTATTGGGTTATTTAGTTTTCTTTATTTGTTTGTAATTTACGTGGAATATTGTGTATGTGATGTCCTTCTAATAAATCCTTATTCTTTCTTTCTTTCACTTTTATTTTAATTTCAAATGAGTTATGACTTTTGGAATCTAAATCAAGTACAGCATTACAAAGACAGATAAGATGATGTAGCGAGTGACTTTGTCTAAAGGAAGCCTTCAGGATCCCTCTTACTTTGGTGACAGGGTTTCTGCCATTAGGAAACAAAAAAAATCTTAATAAATTCCCTCTGAGATAACATGCTAACTGTGGATTTTAAAAATACTACGTGCGTTTAAGTTAAGTATCGTTAATAAACGGTAATACCATCACAAGTAAGATAATTTTTACTCAGTACCTATTAAAATGGTCGTAGTTTCCTATTGAAGTACGTAATGGTACAAAGCCTAAGCTTATTTCCAAACTATGGCTCACGCAAAAATGTTTTTGTCAACCTACCTACCTTTCATAATTTCGGTTCATATTATTGCGAATAATTACTTACTATCGCATGTCCATATGAAAATACAAATAAACAATGAAAAAATAACAAAATAACAATCTTCATTCTGATTCAATACATTCTATGCTAAAATACAACAAGCAAAGTTACGTTTATTTTATTTTACATCCACTATAAAATCCTCAATAAAATATTTTACATTGAACGTTTTAAATTCAAAATTTTTGGTAACGATAAGTGTATTGTATTGATCAGAACACAATGTGGAAGTTAATCATTTTAGGATTTGTTTTCGTATTTGTTTCGGGACATACTAGTACAGTAAGTAATCTATAGTATTATTATAAAGCCGAAGAGTTTGTTCGTCTGTTTGACAGCGCTAATCTCAGGAACTAATTGACCGATTTGAAAAAAATATTTTTGGGTTAATGGCTTACTTATCGAGGAAGGCTTTAGGCTATAAAACTCCACGCTGCGACGGGAGTGGAGGAAGCAAACTCGAAATGCACGGACGCAGTCGCTTGAAACCGCTTCTTATACCAATAAATATTAAAACTTGTAAAATTCGAGCTTACGCTATCTTTATAAAAAAACGTAGTTCATGTTTTTTTGTGTTCTTTACAGCAATACATATTTTTATACATAACATTATAAAATGAACAAGCATCTTTGTTTTTTATTAAATAAAAATACATGTTCGTCATGTAATGAATTAAGAGAGTACACTATGTAATGCGCAGATGTTACGTATAGCTAAACGAGCTACTGCTGGGCTAAAGCTTTGGCTCAGGTATGAGACGGTATGAACCACACTCCATGCTGGCTCATTGCTCATAAAATACATATCTCCCAAATTCTAAACATAATGTTGTTTAGGTCAGCGACGCGCGGCTCATGGGTACAAACGATACTGTTGCCAGATATAATATATAGTTTTTATGAAAAAAAAAAACTCATTACAAACTACCAACGCCCAGCCAACGCCATATACTACCTGTTTATTTTGATTTGTATCATTTTTGTGGCAGCTAGTGGTGACTAAGTTTGTTCCGGCGTTTCTTCTCAGCACTTGTCAGATTGTCTGTGACTTTTTTTTTTCATTTATTGAGAGAACCACAAACAAGTTTACAATAAACATTTGGTGACATTTAAAAATAAACCTTAAAATCATTGTAATGTCTTGTCTCGAAGCGCTAGTAGAGCCCAAAGCATAAAGAGACATGTTCTAGCCCCGTATGTATATAACTAATTATTGACGTTCATAAGTGGCATTTTGTGTCTTAAATTGAATAAATTAGGTATTTTTGATTTTGACTTTGACTATTTTGATGCTCTCTGCCTGCCGCTATCGCCAAATTCTTTTAAAATTAATAGATACTCGTACATGTACCCAGGCATAATAAATCAGTAGAATGCGATTAAATAAGTTAGTTTTTTCAATAAAAAAAATGTGATGCATCAAAAACGTGTAGGTATTGTAGAGTCATAAATGAATACAATTTCATTTAGAAAGTAGGAAGTTCGTGAATACTAAAGTATTATTGAAGTTGCAGAATGAAGCAGACATGCAATCCGCCTTGATGCCGCAAGAGCTGAATCCTGAATATGTCGCTGTCAAGGTATATTTTCCATTCATACCTACTATTATCATCATAGTCAGTCAGCAAGACACGCTGTGTCCCCATCGTTTGTATTAAGGATAATTTTTAAATCTTTCAAATAAAAATTTTTTTTTCTTACTCAAAAAAATAAAAATCATCTATCTAAATGTCAACCTGATCCAAGATAATACCATTTAATTTTTACAAGCTCGTTGATACGGTCAGACGAATTCTTGCGATATAGTACTATTCCTTACATAAAACAACCTGTAGATTATAGCCAAACAAGTGGAGAATTGGAGAAAATCCCGTCCTGGATAAAAGTCAAAGTACAGGGCCCTATACCTACTTTAAAGTACTTGCCTAAAGATAGCGTGTGATATTCATTGATAAATGTCCGATTTTCCAATGCAAATTTGTAAAATTCCACACGGGATTGATTAAAAACAAAAAGGGACAATAAATTTTTCGAGTAGGTACTAACGGCTATATTTCGCGTTCGAAAACATACGCGAACAAAACGAAAATCATACGCCACATTCAAGCGAGTGATTCAAAAATAGGGCCTCTGGCTGGTACTCGAAGTAAAAGAGTATACGTAATAAGAGTAGCAGATATCGCCGCCTTACCACTTTCGAATGAAACCTGCTTGCACACACGTCACTCCAAAACCCCCCAAAAACGGGCGTCATTCCAAACAAAAGACGACGCGTGGTGCAAGCGGTTTACGCCCTAAATGCCGCTACACTAGATAGAGCGCCTACGCATTCATTCACGGCGTGAAACTGGTTAGAAGACAGTGCTCTCATTGACCATAATTCTATCACGGTCATCAGGACGAGCCATGGAAAGCAGTGATGCCGTTGGGGGTGAGGGTGCGACGTGAGGTGGACCTCCCTAGGCCTCCTGTTAGCTTCGCTACGCAGCTGCAAAGGTATGTAAACTTGCAGAGTTAGATATGTAGGAAAGTATCCATTGACAGATATAAGAATTGGTGCCCATATAAATTGCACTTGTAAAAAACAACTTTGGCTGTGTGACAGACGATCCCAGCCTACTCGTTAAAGTATGCGCTTGCAAAATTCAACAGGCTTGCTAATGTGACGGTGGCCAATTGGTATAGGCATACGCCCGGATAGCTTAACACACAGGGTTCGTTTCCTCGATGTCACACAGCTAAAGTTGCTTCTTACAAGTGTAATTTATATAATTATGTTTGCATAGTGACAAAGCACTATAAAAACAAAAATTTAATTTTAAATTGTTATCCATTTTTTCCGTATATGGTCAATTTACCCTCGGTTCATAGATAATGCCGTCAGTTTTTTGAAAAACTAGGCTATTTTCACGCTAAGCACATGCAACATGCAAAAAGTGTTAAATTTGCAACGCGGGTAAAAGCTGCCAAGAATACAGTGCCAGAATCTGGTTGATTGTGTATGATAGCCGTTGTATTTGTCCAGTTGATAATCCCAATATATGCTTTTGATTGAGTAAATCAAATTATTCGCTCATAAAACGATTTCCGTTGGAGGACCGCCGTGGTGTAGTGGCTAAGCACGCTGGGTTTCAATGCGTTGCCACTCCGAGGTCCTACGTTTGATTCCCGGTCGTGTCAATGTAGAAATCAGAACTTTCTACATTCTCTCGGATCTTGGTGTTGTGGTACCACCGTTGTTTCTGATTTCCATAACAGAAGTAAGACGAAAGTCTTCAACCAGTATGTGTTACCAGTGATGACATGAAACATGGTCTCTAACTATGGGCCTTATAAAGAAGCTCAAAGTCACACAACGAGCGATGGAGAGGGCTATGCTGGGTGTTTCTCTACGGGATCGAATCAGAAATGAGGAGATACGTAGAAGAACTAAGGTAACGGACATAGCCTTGAGCCTCAGTAAGCTAAAGTGGCAATGGGCAGGGCACATAGCGCGAAGAACTGATGGCCGTTGGGGCAGGAAAGTTCTAGATTGGAGACCCTTTGACCAAAGACGCAGCGTGGGACGTCCACCAACAAGATGGGCAGATGACCTTATAAAGATTGCAGGATCAAACTGGATGCAGACCGCTAGTGATCGGTCGGTGTGGAAAGCCATGGGCTCCCCCATGGCTTTCCACACCGAACATAGGACGTCCGCCTATGTTCAGCAGTGGACGTCCTTTGGCTGATAATGATGATGATAACAGAAGTGCGTTAGCTACTTACTTAGGGATCAGAGCAACGTATGTGATTGGTATCCAATATTTATTCATTTTATATTAATATAAAAATAACACATTATGTAATAGAATGCATTTGCAAATGGCATGCATTTTAGCCATCTGCAGCAATTCCGCGAGATTTAAGATAATAAATACATAACCTGTAGTGGAATATCCAATCAACTGATAATGGGGATTAATAAGTTATCCCAGTTTTCTTGATAAGGTATATGTATGAATAAAGTTTTCTTTTCAGGTACAGCCGCATGACAGCGTGTGCAGTGTTGGCAATCGCGGCTATGGTGGAAATTGTCCTTTATGTACTGGATTCGGTGCCTTGAAACATTTGTTACTTTGATTAAATGTTCAATTCTGAAGTTTTTTATTTGATGAATGTCACTTTTGGACTGTGATAAGGTAGATTAAATGAGTTGTAAAGTATTGTCAAAAACACACGGTTTATGCAGTTTACAATTTGTTCGGTAGGCATTATTTCGTGAGAGATGAAAAAGTGCATGCAAACTCGCTAGTATCTATAAAGGGTATTTACAATTTTGTAAAAACGACATACTTAAAACCAAATTAATTTCAACAAGGTTTTTATTGAGAAACCTTCTAAGATCCACGTCAAAGGATATTGACCAAAACTCTATAGAAACTCGGCTGAATTTGCGCCAGCATGCGTCTTTACAAAATGTTCGGATAAAATATATAAATATTTGAAAAAATACACACAAAAAAAAATTGAAAAATAATCAGAGGTTTACGAGGAATCTAATGTCAGATTAGGCATTTTGAGGTTCTGTTTTGTGATTGCAGAGTTAATGCACCTCACCTTCATTCATTTTGATACATTCAGAAGGTAATTGTTATATTTTACTAAAGTAATTCAATACTTTCTTACTTAGTTACCCTTAAAATATCAGTACAATTAAAATTCAAACAAGATTTTTAAAATAAAAATTACTAAGACGCAATCTGGGCCCGGCTTTGGTCAATATCCTTTAGATCCTTGTCGCACTGCTTTATGTTATACATACATACTCTTACAAATCTGTGATTTATGTACAACCTTTAATGAGTAGATCTGGACCTCATAATCATTTCATTATAGCCATGATAAATTGTGCAACGAATGGGTTTACTTTATCGACTAAAAAGTAGGCCTGAAGTCTGTTTACCTAAATAGTTTTAATATTCTCGTTGAGTGACAAAACCAATTGATTGATATGAATATTATGTTTGATATGCGTGTAAAGTGGCGGCCACGGAAATCGGGCACCAATAAATAGAGGCGGGATCATGGGAGAAGTCATTGTGGAAGTTGCAATGAAGTGGATCTTGGTGTTGTTTGTGTTGGTGACACTGCTCTGCAGTGCACTGGTAAGTCAAAATATTTATTTTATTAGGTTTTTTTACTTAGCGCTTAATTTCCAAAACGCTACATACCAATAAAGTATTGGATAATTGCAAGATCATAAGTAACGAAGCTATATCTAGCTTACTATAAGACCAACTATCTATGTGAATAGTTCTAAACATGCCAAACCCAATCCCTAAACTTGATAACAATGGAGAAATTCTCTGAGATAGTAAGGCGAGTTTGTAAAGACTCGCCCTCATACCAGTTCCGTAAAATTTTTATATTATTTTGTAAAGAAACTCAACTAATCAAAATAATATTAGTTTTCCTGTTATGAACATAATAAATCAACCTTCATCAATAAATTTAGGTGTAGTCAGGTGTAGTGTCAGGTCAGGATAGCTCTTGGGTCTTTGGCCGAGCTATCAACGGGTTTGGCAACTGAGATATACAACTGCCCACAGAACTTCTTAATATCCCTCAAAACCTCTGCTCTCCTCAATGCTACACTTCCATCCTCCGTCTTAAACTTCGTCAACAAGCTTTGCCCGATAGACATGACCCTTGCAAATACTTCTAGACTAGTCCAATAAGACTAACCAATCGAAAGACTGATTGCGGCCTCCAACAGGTTTCCATATTTTTCTAATTTTAATCAAACGTGTACCAAATTTTCAACTCCATCCTAGGCCGATGATCAGGCCGTCGACGTAGCGGCCGCCCGCCGGGCAGACTACACCAGCCATTACGCGGAGTTAGCTGCGCCGGTGCCAGCCCACGTCAACGAGCAAGAGGTGGTCGCCAGCTTGCTGAGAGCGGCAGCTGCTGACCATGTCGTCTAAGCACCAGGGACCTGCGCTACTGTGCCAAGGTAAACAAGGCTACATGTTCATACATTTCTCCAGTTAGCTAGCCCAATGATTTAGGCTTCACCAGCAACTACGTAGAGTTTCTACCCACGTGACCCAGTACGAGTGGCAGCTGCTGACCATGTTGTCTAAGCATCAGGGCTGTACGCTACTGAGCTAAAGTATAACTTGTTATAAATTCATTGTTTGAACGTAACGTAATCAATTTTATTTGTATATATCTGATGCCTTCAGTCAACAGTTTGCCGGCAGCTATCGCCTGTAGGCTTTTGATTTGGTCCAAGTATAATCTTTTGACTATAAGACTACGATTGAAATAAATGAGAAATCTGCAACAAGACTCTAGTCCAGTCTTTCCAAAAGAAAAAAGTCTTTTAATTAAGTAGCCTTTTGCGACCGTTTAAATAGAACAACTTTCTTTTCAGATGCTTGCACACCACCAAAACACCAAAAATGCATCATAATGCACTGTAGTGTAGTAACAACATTTCGTGACAACCACCAACAACTCGGCTTGAACTACGGAATAACAAATTTTATTGGTGTTACATTTTTTTGTTCTGATTTTTAATGTTTAGGCTAGTTATCCCACTTACCCAAAATGAATAGATAAAGGTAGTTTATATTTATTAGTTTTAAATTGGTACTTGTGATCATCTGAAAGGGTTTCTTTTGTATATTGTATTGTATGTAATTTATTAAAGTGTGAAGTAAGCTTGCTGTCAAGAATTGTGTTTTATTGAAACACTTCTAAACTTTCTTATTTTTAAGAACTTAGACAGCCTATAAGTTAAGAGAGTGTTAGAATCTTAAACTGATTCTAGTGCTTAGGGCAGTCAATTGATTCACTCAGAAACAGCTCGAAATACGGCATAAGGCTAAAGAAATGGAATGCGCTACCGGCTGAAGTCGTCCCATAACACTTTGATTTGGGAAGTTTCAATAGACGGGTATGGGTCTGACATGATTCATCCTTGGCCAAATCATGAAAATGTAATGTAGCATGCAAAAAATTACTTTCGTTCACGAAAAAAAGTGATAAGCTTGCTTTTCCAAAATTCAGGTTTCGAAAGGTTGGTAATCCTTTCATGGGGAAATGTATGAAATTTTTCAATATACTACCAGAACATATTGTAAACTCATTGGTTAATAAATTTAAAACTGTTATTAAAGAAACCCTAATTACGAAAGGGCTATATAAAGTAGCTGATTTATTTTTAAGATAATAATTTATGGACTTGCATGATCACTACAAACATTGCAAAGCTTTTGAAAAGAGTCATTGACAATAGTGACTGACTTTGAAGCGCAGCTTCTTCTCAGCACTAGCGCACAATTGTCCCGAAGCTGTGTTAGGGTTCATGTTGGAACGTGTAAAAGTGTCCTCAGTCCCTATTTGCATAAATAAATGACTTTTATGACCTTCATGACTTACCAGCAGGAGAAATCATGGTCAAATACCTGATCATTAATTTAAAAAAAGTTAAGGGGTGTTACAACAAGTATTACGTAGGTAGCCTGAAGTTCTAAAAGTATGTTCAGCAGTTGATCTCGCGTCATATCTCTCACCAGCTATATCGGTGCCGTCTCACCGTAAGGGAATGAACATTCTTGGCCAAATCTCGGACAGCGATGAAACAAATCCCTAAATAATTCCTATTTTTTTGTATACTCGAAATAAATATCAATATCCTCAGATATGTTCTTAGGATTTTATTCAATTTCAATAGTTCTTAGCGAAATTCAGGGTTTTTTATTTAGCTTTAACTTTTTTTGGGGAGGTTAACATGAATTATACTTCCCTATTTGGTATTTAGGGCAACATACTAACTAAGAATCAGTTAAATCGATGCGATCCTCCAATATTGGCCAAATCTTCTATGGCCAGTGGTCAATTATTGCCTTTGAGAGTGAAAAAGCAATACTATGTATTGCGGTAACACTCGTGCTCTTTATCTCCTGCGTACGTTACGATAATCTACTTTGGGAGTAAAAAAACACCAACTGTTATTTTTTTTTTTATGAACATCACATCAATATCAATCCACCCACTTTCTCCTCGAAGGGAACAGCTTCTCATACACCAGGTTAACGTCAGAGGAGCGGGGTACGGGTTGTGGTTCGCCTTGCTGTCTTCGGCCTATAGGAATGTAGTCGTACGGTACCTGGAGGTTAGGCAAATTATAATTAATCGTAGGTAAATAAAAACATGAGCCTAAAAAGGCTACTGGCCTTAGTTTCTTTAGCTTTCAAGTGGACTATTGCCCCTAATCCCCCCAATCACCAATAGTGATTGGGGGAAATTTACTATTTTGCAGACTTGTGCGTTACACAACTAACAACGTGTGTAAGATAAAGGAGCAAAAATTTATAAAAAAGGTCCTTTATTAACCATTAATCACTTCTAAGTAGTTTTCATTTATAATAATGAAAAATAAAATTGTTTTTTCTAAGAAAATAAATCTAACCAACAATGTATTGCATACAATTTGAATGTGTCCAGTCATAGAACTAGACATTGTAGTTACTATAACTTTTTATAACCATATCTCTGAGTTAAAGGACTTAAGAGCACTTGGACCAGATCAAGTTAACTACGTATACTCTGTAAAATCAGTGATTAAATTTTTTGCCCTATTACAGGCCGCACGCTGTAATTAGAATTTACTAACTTGATAAGATAGTACATAAGTAGTAGTCAGTAGAACATAATTAGGTAAGTATTTGTTATTCCATAGGATACACTACTTACGTACCAGAAGATAAAGATAGTTATTCCTCAGAAAAAGAGAGATGTTCATAAGAATGCAATGTCATGCTAAAAGCATTGGGTACATTTTAAAGACTCCTAAAAACAAAAATACCATCTCACCTGAGGAGCTGCAAAGACCATCGAAACCAGAACAGTAAAAACCATAAACAAACACGCCTTAAGTCCAGCCATGTTGCCCTCTAGTCACGTTATCGGGCCATACCCCGATATTCAATTAAAGTCAGCACAGGAGCTCTGTAATCGATTGGGTCATGGTTAACGATTGCTTGTTTTTATTGTCTTTTGTAATGGAATGAGAGTTTGTTGTTATCTGAGAAAGTAATTAAGTTACATAACAATTACTTTAACTCTGTTATTATGTAGACTTATTCTTAAAGAATTACAATGGATATGTAGAGTAGAAATTACTAAGGCCTAATATATCAGAACGAGTGTCTAGGATTCTGATTAATGTAACAAATGTAAAATAGTCACTACTGCAGCTCAAGCCCTGAGAAGGGGCACATAACGCGAAGAACTGATGGCCGTTGGGGCAGAAAAGTTCTAGTTTGGGGACCGTTCGACCAAAGTTGCGGCGTAGGACGTCCACCTACAAGATGGACAGACGCAGGATGAATCTGGATACATGCCGCTTGTGATTGGTTGGGGGAGGCCTATGTTCAGCCCCCTCGAATGGCGCACGCCTTGTCGTGGCGAGGGGGCTCAGTAGCCTGTCGCAATCCAGCGGCAGGTGAAGCCAAGATGCTCCGTGGAGTGCCGCTGCGTCTGTTCCCGTATCGGGCGGTAGTGGCCATAGTGAGTCGCGTCTGTCTCGCATTGAGCGGCGGCTCACTAAAAGTCGTTGGACTCCCGGCACCCCTCTGGTTTATCAGAGGAGGCAGGGGATGTCCTGAGGACTTTGGTCCTCTGGGCGAGCTCGGCGTGCATTTGCCGTCGGGCGTGGATCGCCTAGTCGGGAGGGTCTCGGACGGACGGTGTGAGGACACCTCTGTCCAATCACCAGGGACCCTCCTGAGGCGCCAGAGTGCTGTCGGGAGTGGGATCGCCCCACTCCGTGGAGATCCGCCCTCCTGATAGAGGGTGGAGGTTGCGCTGGCAAGGGTCGCGGGACTGTTGAGACACCGCGGCCCCTGCTGTCACAGCCAACAAACGCGGCGGGCGCCGTCAGGTTTTAGTGGGTATACCCGCATTCGGGGGAGTCCCACACACGCCCCTCCGTTCCCCGACGGAGAGGTACGGTGCGTAAACTGCATTTCCTGACGTTAAAAAAAAGGCCTATGTTCAGCAGTGGACGGCCATTGGCTGATCATGCTGATAATGATGATGACTGTAGCTCAGTTATAAACCATATTACATCTTTGAAAAGCGTCTAATAACTGTCAAACTAAATAAATAGAAAACATAACGCTCTAGAAAAATACATAAACTTAATTTAAAGATCTTATATGTATGACCTGATATGATATGTAGAGTTACTGGACCTACGAGCATCTTAAAAAGACAAGTCACCCGCTAAAATAATAATAATTGGTAGCTACACTAAGTAGGTACGTTAATTAACTTACTTAGGGACTAATCTTATTTTGGTTAATTAATTAATTATTTTTAGATCGGTACATAAAATCTGCTAAGTTGTATGTAGATTGTAATCTGACTGTTGCCGGAATCTTCAGTTAGAGACCTGCTGAAAAAACAAATTTTCTTATCTTACCTTTCTAACAAAAGTTCGTAACATTTGCAATAAACTGCGAAGGATATTTTAACAATAAAACAAATCATAAATTTTATGTTGGATGTTTATTTCAGTGAAACCTGAAAATACACATTATCGAAATCGCAATGTAACGCATTCGCGAAAAAGCATAGGAAAATGAAAATATTCCATATGAACTGTTCTTTACTTGTTTATTACATACATTTGATTTTCAGAGTTATAAGTGCTGTAAGTAGCTATGCTTATCAATACTCAACATCAGTTTTAGGGCCTGCTTCACAATGTCTACGTAAGATCTGATTAGTGTTATCTGCCAGATACTGCATAAGCAATCACGTTCTATTAGTTTCTGAATTATTTTATGGTTAGTGCCTATTTGTCGACTGTGAACAGGAGCTTTATTTTTGAATCGCTTGAATATGGCGCGTGATTTTTCTTCGAAATCGAATTCAAATACATAGGTACACGCAAAATATAGACGTTAGTACTAACAAAATTTAGTTATCCTTTTTGAAGCACTGTTAGTTCAACTAGTTTTAATTTAAAATTATACCGGAATCTATGAATATCACACGCCAACGCCATTAACGCAAGTGATTCAATAATAGGTCCCCAGACCCTTTGTGTCATTTCTCGAGTTGTTTTTTAAAGTATCTACCTACTTCTACTAGTTTACTATCAACTGGATTAATTATATTATCAAACCAAATAAATACTTGATGGTTCTTTGGCATGCGCCATGCAACCAAGGTTACCAAGGTGCCTAGTGCTAAGCTATAGCATGCAAACATAGCGGTCTCATATCATTTTTTTTGTACGTTACGTACACTTCTCATTACTTATTACAAGACTAGGTATTGTTTTAGGTTTTGTCTTTGATAAGGAACTTACTTAATGATTGATTTCTAAATTAAATAGGTAATGTACTTTGGACATGTTTCTTTGCAGCCGCAGCAGCCAGAAATAAACGACCAATTCGAAAACACAACAAAAATCGATGAAATCACAACGACAACCGCAGATATAAAACCAGAAATAGAAAATGAACTAATCCCTGCTAATAACACTGAAAGTAGGAGGACCGAAGTGATTTTGGTACCTGAAAGCCTCACTCAAAGAGTATGCAACCTTTTCACTAGACCTTTCATGAATTTTGTTACCATACCGAAAGTGCACTCCGTGCTGAGAAACATCGGAACGTGTATCGTGAACGGAGCTATGGAGCTTATTACTTACTATTTCCCTGCTCCTCTAATACCCCTTATAGCAACCGCTGCAGGCATGGTGATCCCTTTTGAGCCAGTAGTTATGTTACGAGAGAAAATGCCAGTGACTAGCTATAGAAGAGCGTTTAGAACAGCATTGGACAGCTTTCTGGGCACCTTCGACAGGTATAGGCTGGACGATGTGGACGAAGACCCTTATATGACTAGGAGGTTTAATAGGAGACTCATGAACGATTCTGGGGAGAAAGTTAAGCCGCAGGTCGATTGATTTGTTAGTAAAAATAAACTTTTGGAACAGTAATAAAATTATTATTATTTTACTTAAAGAACAGAACAATTGTTAACTTAAAGACAAGATCAACTAAAAATACATTTGAAGTACTTAATACTGAACTGTAGCTTCTATTATTTTATTTGGACACACTTTTTGAATGTAGCCATCCCCTAAGACTTAGTAGAATTTTATTGCTCAATTGCTAAGGCAAACAACAGAGTTTTAGGATCCATAAAGGCATTCAAATTTAACGTGATCAATGTACTTATTAATAGAAAACATATCGTTATAATAACCTCCGTATTTGTGGAGGAGCAAGTTAACTGATTGTAAATTCAGAAATATATACTTCATCTTTTGTCATTCGATATTTTAATTCAGGAATGGAAATATTTTTTTAAAGTCATCACTAAGGCAAAAGTAAGTACTTTAAAAAAAACTTGATTGAAACGGGTGCTACAGTCGTCGTTTTACCAACTGAGTCGTCAGGCAACATGCGAATAGAGATAGATATACAGCACGCCAAGTCATAGATATGACAGTGCCAGAACTAGTTGAAAACACGCCGACTATAAGTGCGACATGGATCTAATGGCTGACGGCGAAAATCAGATCTAACGCTGTCATCTTCAAAAATACGATTGCCAGATCTAGTATAGCCAAATCTCCCCGATCCTACAGATTTACCCATTTTCGATACACCTTTTGTTCAAATATAATGATTATTTTTAAATACCGCAAAGCTAAACTCCTTCAATGAAGTTATAATTTTCAATGGTTATTATTGTCCATACAACTGTTTTGCGTTTTAAATCGGTGGAACATACATGATATACTGTACCATCATTCTTATTAATGGTTTAAATTAGTACCCTTCTTCTTGACTTTGCCATAGTTGGGTAAAAAATATTACTTTTCTGAACACGCTGCCTTAATCAAGGGAGATTTAGTGCATCGCTACATCGCTACCCTGATTGAATAGCGCCTCCCTTTCAATGTCATCTATCGGCCTGAAGATTCTTGTCGCACTGTAGTAGGTAATACTTAGTCCAGCTTAGTCGTCATAGTAATGACTCCTAAAAACGGACAAAAGAATGTCGTTTTAGCTACCGTTCTCATTGCTGCATTTGCAGGTTTAGTCGTAGTAGCAGCATTATTAGCTTGAGCACCATGCCTTGCTACATTCTGTTCATTCCTTCTTTTCACCTTGCCTTTTCTTACGTTCCTTTTAAGTTTATCATTTTTGCTATTTTTCTTATCATTAATCTTAGTCTTCATTGTTACAATTATTTTAGTTCCATCTTTACTATTACGTACATCATGTTTTCTTAATTTCTTTTCAACTTCTTCAAATCCAGTCCAGTAGTGTCTAAATCCATTTTCATCCATGAAAACGCGTTTTGTAGGAAAGTCTTTGGTTGTTTCTCTTTGTACCATAAAGTCATGAAAGTGATCTCTCACTATGTGAACTGTTGGACGAAGAACGTTGTACTTTTCCTTGCCAAATTTGAGCTCCCCAACTTTGTGCAAATCAACGTGGTTTGATAGCTGACCTGATGTTAGGTGTAACTGAAATGTAATGATTAATGAATTAGATAATTTTGGAAAAAATATAACTGCATCGTCTGTTGTGATGCTGCTGACGGAATAATACTTAGATATATTTCAATATGGAATAAGTACAAATTCTTTAGCGTCTTTAAACCCGCTACAATTCAGCTTTATGCAGTAAAATATGAAAAAACTAAAATTTCCTTTCTGCATAAAGAAAAACTAACATTTAAAAGTTCGTAGAAATTTACCTTGTGAATAAAAAAATACAATATAAATATGATCATTTCTCAAAAATAAGTAGGTACACGTGTTTTGCAATAAAAATGGTGTTTAAAACTTCCAATCAAAGAGCAATCTTAAAAGTTAATCGACCAAGGAAAATTCTATATATATAGCTAGCAAATGTTTGAAATAATACAACAAGTTTGATTAATCTTTAATATATTTGCAACATATTTTACTAAAGCGTCAATCGAGACAGACTTCCCAAACATTCTTTTATTTATCAGCAAAATAATATTCGATGATTGAAAACAGTGAAATTATAAAATAGCGGCAGCATTGCACATTAAATAACCATGTCTTTATAAAATTCCATAACGTTTACGGAATTTATTTCAATACATAAACGTTGATAAGGATACTTTTTGCAGCAATACATTTACGTAAAATGTCTTACCTCAAATATGAGAAACATTGTAGCCATATTCTACCACGCGGGCTCAGTCCGGATTGGTGCAGCCTGGTGTGTTTGCAAGGAAAGCGACTAACCTTACTGTCAAATGTTATCAAGCCACCCCCATAAGGACTAGGCTTAACGACTCATATCAACCGACATTAGCCGGGACCATATGCCGGGGGCATATATTTTTTTTAAACTACGCACTTCCGTCTTTTTCCAGATAAACAAAAGAGTATTGCTTCAAAAATTACCCGATGAAATGTATTTAGAAAGCATCATCAAAGCCTAGAACATTTGCTACACTTCAGGCATTTAAAACTTCATTTGACAAAACCAACAATATACAAATTCACCAAAACAAGAATAAAAACAAAGACATTTTAAAATTATCGTATAGCAAGTAATCAAAAACTATCAAACATATGGTCGTTACGCCATTCTTCAAACCGTTAATTAATTTATCAATTTTATACCATTCTTAGAGTGACATAAAGAGGCGGGTAACCGGCACCGACTTGTATAAACGGACTAGATGCCAAGTTGTCTTTTCAAGGAATTGAAATATTTTGTAATTCTTTGTAAAGTTTTCCGACTCGAGTCCTAATTTGATTTTTTTTTAAATTAATATTCTAGAGTTCATTAAAAAAAGTCTTCTGAATCCGGTTCTTATTTGAATTTATTGTAACGAATTTCAATAGCAAAAAAGACAACTTGGTAAATCACAAGTCGGTGCATACATATCAGTAACGCTTACCCACCTCTTTGTCTCCACCTAAATACAATACCGACGATATTATTTTCAATGTCAAACGATTGATACTTTCGTTAAACCATAAAACTGAATTGCCAGTAACATCTAACATTAGTAAAAGTGCAGCGTTCATACCCAATAAGGTATCCTCAGAAACCATCAGTATTGTCTCTTTTGATATGGTGTCATGTTCTTAGTGCTTACTTGCTTTGTCATTTTGATTTCCTTTCTATTCGATATTCAAATGGTTAATTATCTCTACTGTCACGCTGAATTCTAGCTTTTACACAATAAGATACTGATTATTTAGCAGTGTTAACTTATTTTGGACTTTACGACAATGCAGCATGGTCTAAAATCTTTTGTTAATTTAGATGACGATTTTGGCAAAGCGTGAGGATCTGCACGACGACAGCGTCACAAACTATTAGTGAACGTTGAAATGACAAATGGCTGTCTGTCATTACGAAAAGTAATCAAATCGAAGTTATTTCAATGAAATTTTGTGATTATTCATTTGTTCTAAGCAATGAAATCAACTTATAGTGTGATTGTCATTGATTAATAAAATACAATACACGGAGACGTCAATTTTGTGCTGAAATGATCTTGACCAAAACTCTATCGAAACTCGGCCCACTTTGCGTCTGCATGCGTCTTTACAAAATGTTCGGATAAAAAATATGTATAAATATTTGAAAGAATGCAGACAAGCAATATTTTTGAAAAATAATTAGGGGTTTACGAGGAATCCAATGGCTAATTAGACATTTTGAGGTTATGTTTTGTGATTTCAGAGTTATTGGACCTCATCTACATTCATTTTCAATTCAATACTTACTTACTCAGTTACCCTTAAAATACCAGTGCAATTATAATTCAAACAAGACTTTTGAAATATAAACTACACAGACGCAATCTGGGCCCGGCTTCGGTCAATATCCTTTCTAGAGAAATGGAGACAGACGTCGGAAGTCCTTCAAAAATATCTTTTTTGGCCACTACGAGCGCTGTCATCGATTCGAATTCCCTCACCACCTAATTCGCATACAGTGAATACGAACAAGAGTCATTTTAGTGTATCTAAGTTTTTGCTAATTTGCTTCTTTTGATGATTATGGATGGATAGAATATTAATAATTACGGTAATACTTGGCGAAATCAAGTGTATTTTCGGTAGCAAATATTTTATGCTAAGGACATTTTTGCGTGTTCAAAAAGTCGAAATCAATATAATACAGATTGACTACGTTTTTATGTACTTAGTTACTCTATTTTATCCCTGATTTTTAGTACATTTGCTGATTTAGGAACTATAGGCGACGCGATGAGATTACAACTATTTTGGTGCCTAAATGTATAAAAATATTTCACTAAACATAAATAATAATTATGCGAACTTCATTTAATTATGCCTTCATAAATAGTTGTGATAAAATTAAATGACAAAAATTAAAATTATCAAAATGTTTATGATCCTAGTTGGTTACAAGGGGTTTATAAGGCAAGTGTACGCAAAACGATACGCTATTGATAATTTAAGTAGTTGTATTAAACTGAACTTTTTATATTTATATTTAAGAATTATTTTATACTAATAATTATTTTTTTACAAATATGACTTTCCGTATCGCTGCGTTCAATCTGCCTATATAATAAGATCTACAAGGCTTGTCATAAAAATACTAAAATACTTTTTCCAATATTTTTATGACAGTCGACATATTGACTAGGTATCTGGTGGATATGTATTCTTTATAAACATTAGGTATGTATCTAAACTTCAGTGGGTAAATCTATTATTTTATTTATTACAATATTGTATTATTAAAATTACATTTCTAGTAAAATGTATGGTACCGGTCATCTGTCTATACAAATCAATAGCAAAATGAATTATTAAGACTAGATAAATTATAACCTAAAATTCAGTCAATTACACTGAAGCACGATAAAAATTAAGCAATATGAGTTCGGATTTTTAGTTCAAGTAAATAACGATATCATTATTATTTTAATATGTAAATTATATTTTGAGTGTATACAAAATTAAGTGGTCACACAATATGCATTTTAAAAAAGAAAAATGGCTACTCATGCTCTGAAATTGTTAAAGAAAATAACATGAATTACATCGAGATTAAACTCTTTATAACGTCATTCACTCGATTTAAGAATCCGACTCGCAGAAAAAAAATGATAATAAGAAAAATTGCATTTTCAAAAGACATTCTATAACAAACATCGTTTATTAGAAAAATATGAGAGACAAAAATCGTACTTCAAAACGTTTGGTATTATCTTAAACTTGAAATTAAAGAGCGTTATGAAACTATTAACTACCTAACTATAATAGAAAAGGAAGATCATTATTAACACGCACGATTTCAAAAAAATAGAAATTGTTCATATTTACATTAACAATATTTTTAGAAGTTGAACAGTTATGCTAATTATTAAATATTGCAAGAGTTCATAAGTCAAAGTGTCGAATTTTTATATTTTAACATACGCATAAATATGAAAAAATATACTCTATGTGAATTGCTATATTTAAGTAGTTCTTTAAGATAGCATTTTTATATGAAAATATAAGTAATATTTATATTACAATAATAATATTTACAATGCGTTACTTATCTAAGAATGAGTAAGATGAATACTGATCAAAAATGAAACTTGGAATTACATTTATAATGATATAAAATGGTAGATAAATAAATATTACACAGGGACCTGATTCTGAAATGCAACGCCCATCTCAAGGAAATGAGATACTACTTTTTTCAGAATCAGTTCCAATTATGTGGCTTACATCTATTGTATCAAAGTTAATTTTACATTAAACCTATAATACTATCACACGTCCATAACCGAAGCTAAACTGCAAATTATGTAATGGAAATCAGCGGCTCTATGGTAAATTCGAGATTACTCCTAACAGAACAAAAGGGTGAGGACTGGGATGTCTAAACCTATATTTGATTTACTTCACTCATTTGACGGTTAAAAATAATGACATCTTTTTCCGTCTCCGTAAGGTAGAGAGAGATGAAGCGACTAATGTCAGACCACCATTTTGAAAATTTCTCGCCATTTTTAAAATGGACTTTTCATACTATATTCACACGTTATTTACAAATCATTTGCCGAGATAAGTCACATTAAATAGTTACGTAAAAAATGATTATATTTATTTAATTTAAGGTCAAAATTTTAAAAGACACGTCAATGACGTTGTCGTATATTTGTATTTCAAGTGCTTTATTAATCAAAGATTTATACAAAACAGTTGTAATAGTGTTTCATAAAGTTAGCCTACCAAGACTGTCATACGATTTTTTTTATATATGTAACAGTACAGTATGTGCGATTAAATAGAAAATGTGAAATAAAGGCACATTGCGCTTAACAGTTGGTGTAGGAACGATGACTATTGCTTTTGTAACTAAATGGTAGGCAGATTTGTACATCACATCAGGTGATAAGGTTATCTGTATCCTATGAAATAGGGTTTATAGTTGAAATTCATGTGCACAAAAGTTTAATACGAGGTGTCGTATACGCGTTAAAATGTGATTTTATATGAGACAACTGTAACTTTTAGTGACTGAACAGCCCCTTCGAATAAAGCTTTGTGATCGCATAAGTTATTGACTTTCACGTACAAAACTATTATTCAGGTGGGTGGGTGGTATTCAAAATGCCACGACGTATCCTTAATAAACAGGATGACTGGTCGATCAAGTAAGAAATCTTTAAGAATATTTTTTTTACATATTAAAATCAAAACAATGTCTTTTAATGGTAATTGTTTATGGGTTTTTAAGGAGGAAGAAAAACAATTGTATGTTTTTGTTAATGATTCCATAGTACATGATTCTGTGACTAAGATTTTTGTATCCGTCTGGTAGAAAATACTTGTCTCACCAGTAACCCTGTATAGATATAGCAGACAGTGAAGTTTCAAAACAGATCTTACAAATATAAGACAAGACGTTAATGCCTATGTACGTGCCAAAATCAGCCTTATCATTTGAATCATAAGGTACGAATTGTCTTGGCATTTTGTTGCGTGATTTTATTTCTATTAGTTTTAAATGTTATCAAAGCCGAAAATTTATGAATGTAATATTCTATATCTGATAGAAATAAAGTCATCGCCATTGGTTTACCGCAATATTTTGTACTAGAGTTGACAGTCAACTGTTAAGTGTTAAATAGAAAATATTGAATTCAGTCCCTTTAAGTGTATTAATAATCAATGTTCGGATTTTAAGTATGCGATGTGACATCAAAACGGAATCACTCTATTCGTATATAAGAGAAATTATTATTGTAAATCAGCAAAAAATATTTTACACCCTGTATTATTTTCACTAATTTGCCATAAGATAAATCATACACTTGACAAGTTTTCTGTCAACTAGTCCAGTTACCAGCACATCAGGCTGTTGCAAACTAGTCCTTATTACAACCGCATAAGGTACCACAGTGTTTACCTTGACTTGCTGTTGCCCGTACATCAATCCCATCACAGTCCACACCTTCAAACAAACATATATCGAGGGCATTTTAACCTCATGTAACTTCACATCACTTCATTAACACTTATTGGGTAGCTTCGACCCGAACTCATGTAGAATGTCACACGCCATTTCCAAGTCATTTCTAGTGATGCCCAAAGCACGGACCACTATGTCTTTCGGGTAGCCTTCGCCGACTAACCGTGCTATGTAGTCCAGGTTTATATTTTCATATGACACGTTGTCACCGTACTTTCTCCCGTGTTTGTCGTGCGTGAGGGGGTTGAATTTTTTCGCTAAAAAGATGATATTTTAAGGTTAGTAAAATTATGTGTGGATATGATGGTAACAAATAACATATTAGAAGTCACTCGTACCATCTCTCATTAACCAAAATAGTTAAAAGTATAAATTTTTAAGATCGTTATACATAGTTCGAATAATGTTTTGTTGACTGCGTGAAAATTGAGTATTTGCACACCTACTTGTTTTTGGATAGTATGCTGTGATGAATGTCCAGATGTTTCTTAACAATATTTATTTTAACTAGGTTTCTGAACAAGACAATAGACTAGTTTACCAAATTTCAAAATAAAGATGATACTTTACAATAGAAAATCTAAAAACCTTTTTTTTTAATATTCAACATTTACATGATTTCTAAATTTCAATTTGATTGGGCGTCAGAAATGCTGGAACTGTCATCGCGTTCATGACGTCATAGCTTAAGTCCAAAGTCTTCTCGACAGCAAAACACTAAGAAGAGACAGCAAAAAAAAGTTCGCCATCGTGCAAGGCGTGACGTCATGTCCTCTGATAGGCATGCTCTCTGTTTTAGACACACCTAACCATTTGAAACATTAATAACTAATCCAATTTTTTTATTCATATATGAATTAGTTTTTTTGATATCTTATTATTTGTTCTTAATGAAAACTAGCCAAATAAGGATGATTCACTCGAACAGAGAATTGAAACCAGTTGCATACCCTACTAGTTTGACGTTCAAGTTGAACACAAATACTAAAATGAGCAAGACGGTTCAGCTGAGCTTTAGGAGCTTAATGGTGGAATTTATTCAAGAAACTGAGAATAATATCAAGAAAATACTTACGCCCAACAGCCAATTCATTCTTCTCAACGCTGACATTCTCATACGGCGGATCTTTCGTATCTTCCGAAGGAAATTTTGGCATCGTCGTAGACTTGGTCGGTTGATCCACCGACCCACTAGTTGTTGACGGTAGCGACCTCTGCCGCGGTGGCGCGCGATTTTCGACCCTATCTCTGTCGAAACTAGATCTATCCACCCGATCGGGTTTATCCGGAGGCCTTTCTGGTGGTTGTCTTAATTCTACATGTGAGATTGGCGTCCTATCTGTGGGTCTTTCTAAATTTATTCTGTTTTCTGGTAATATTAAATGTCTGTCCTGTATTCTCTCTGGTACTATTCTATCTTGTCTACATTCTATGTGTTTGTCTGGTCTGATGTCTGACGTTTGTCGGTCGTTTCGAGTGTCAGGTAATGCTGGCGGTTGTCTTTCGTTAGGTCGCGTGTCAGGTAGCACGGGTGGTTGTCGGTCGTTGGGTAGCGCGGGTGGTGGTCGGTCGTTGGGTAGCGTGGGCTGTTGTCGGTCGTTGGGTAACGCGAGCGGTTGTCTGTCGGGTCGGTCGGCGGGGGTGGGTCGGTCGTCAGGGGCGTATCTCTCGGGGGGCGGGGCGGGTAAGGGCCGGCTACCGGACTGGGGTGTGCACGCGCGACGCGGCTTTTCGAACGCACGGGGGTCGGGAGGCACCTGTAAAGATTGATGTAAAGTTAGATACAGGAAATGGACAAGCAAATTATTTTTTTAAATAATGATCACTTCCATTTGATAATCCAGTAAAACACTGCGTCGAACCTATGTTTCATACTTGAATCTTGTGGTGTACACACACAAATACAAGATTGGGGTGGGTGCAAACGGTTTTTATTAAAGTATTGTAGATTCTATACCAATGAGCTATGCTAGTCACGTATGGTATCACTATGGAGTATCTTTAAAACCTCCGGGTTTAAAATGAGTCGTTATACAATTTTTATCTGGAAGCCGAATATCTGTCATCTGTAAATTTCTGTGTCTTTTACATATCTAAATCGTATTAACTCTTATGTTGTTATCGCTTCACTACGAGTAATTTTTAAATGAAATCTAATCAGAAATGAGGAGGTACATGAAAGAATTAAGGAAACGGATATAGCCGTAACAAGCTCAAGTGTCAATGGACAGGGTACAAAGCCCGAATAACTGATGGCCATTGGGGCAGAAAGAAACCAAACCACACCAAACCAAAAACTCAGCGTAGGACGAGTACCGATAAGATGATCAGACAACCTTGTAAAGATCGCAGGGTCACACTAGATGCAGACCGCTTGATCGGTCGCTGTGGAAAGCCGTGGGGAAGGCCTATGTTCAGCAGTGGACGTCCTTTGGCTAAAAATGATGATGATGATGATGATCACTTACTTCGTGTCTCGTGTCGATAATCCCTGTGATGGTCTCAGTGGAGCCGGTGATGAAAGACGTCAGCCGATGCCTGGAATCTGGTTCGGGTTCCAGTGACGATCTTCTTCTTGGTTCCGCTGTAAAAATATATATTTAAAATTACTAAATTAAATTTAAACACAACACATTTGAAATTGTCGATAGATACTACTGTGGGAGGAAACCGAAGAACTAAATCCGCTTTTAAAAAACTGATTAAAAAGCTGAAAATAACGCATTTGGTTACGAATAATTTACCTAGAAGTAAAGTTAAATGAATTATAATAGTAAAGTCCGGTCATATTCCTTCAAGGATGTTTCCATTTTTTAATGAAGAAAGCTAGTTCACCTAATTGTGGAAAATGTGGGATAATCGATGTTGTCTCTCATCTCTTGATGAAATGTGAGCGGAACCGAACAGCTAGGCAACTTTTTCTGGATAAATTTAAGGTTAACAGACTGGATCGATCAGAGTATTCAGAGCAATCCTAATTCTGATACCACCTTGTGCCTTTGCGGCTTCTTAGAGACCTGCCAATGAAACACAAGTAGGTAGGTACCTAGCTGATAAAAACGTTGTTAATAGTTAGTTATAAGGTATTTTTTTTGTTGTTTTTCCGATGGGATTGACATGTCTTGTAGACAAAAGCCCCTAAAAAAAAAACATTTGCCCTCTCCTTAGGAGAAACAGTGTATATGGGGTCTACTTTACCTTGCATAGTATGGGCAGTGATATCCTGGACACTAGACGCTGCCAATATCGTCGGTTCAGCAGGCGACAGACTCTTCCTTGGAGGCAGGGGCGGCGCCCTTAGTTCCCCATATGCATTTTCATGGGGCGCAGGGGCGGGCGCCCGCCGGCTTACGAGGGGCGAATGCCGGGGCGAGGGCGGGGGGGAACGCATTGAAGGGCGTAAGGCGTCTATTGTAGACGTGGCTGCGTTGAATTCGGCCCAATCCTGGAATCACCATCATCTTCAGAGATATCAACTGTACCGTAGCAGGTAAAAACTAGGTATTTTTCGGTACTAAGTATTAGTAAAGTTAGCCTGTAACATCTCACTGCTGGGCAAAGACCTTACCTCAACTTTGAGGTAGTTCGAGCCAAACTCCACGCGGGCTTAGTGCTAATTTGTTAACCCTGATGTCAGAGGGTATTAAGCTGCCCATAAGGCCTCTGATTAGGCTTAACGACTGATATTAATCGATATTGGCTGGAACCAGGCTTCCCGTGCCTTTCAAAGAGCGGAGATGCTCGTGATATACGTCACGTATATGGTCGGAATGGTCACCCATCCAAACACGACCGCGCTGTAGGGTGCTTCACGTAGGTATCACTACCAAAGGGTTGCTACCACTGCGCTACGAGCATCGTAGCTACTTTAGTAAGAGGCCTTTTACAGTATTATGTATTTCTTGTTAAAATGAATAGCGGTTGTTTATTTAATTAAGGCTTATTATTATTGAGGCGAATGAAAAATTCTTGGGGTATAACCTATTGGCATCTACAAAAATAACTGATTTTAATTAATTATGATGAGGATTTAAAGCACAAAAATGATGACCACAAACAATTCACTAAAATATAGGTGAAATAAAGAAAACATTAAAAACTACATACCTATAAATTCTCGTTGATTGTACAGCAAAATATAGACAAGCACATAACACCATGCACTTCATCATGCATGATTGAATTCTGTATGGATTATATCCTTTCATATTTTTTGTAAGAAAGGATCACTTTTCTTTTGGTCATTGGCAAGTCTTAACAAATGAGCCCGGTAGTTGCATAATTTAATCGTTTTATCTTTTTGCTTAAGAGCAGAAGCAGGTATAGTCTGTTTTTCTTTGCTAGTATAATATTGTAAACAACCTTGTCATTATTTTTATCCCAAAATAAGTCTTTTAAAAAAAGCAACTCAACCTAGATAGGTAATTTATCATTGAACACCAAAATCATTTTAAATAAAATAGTAAATTATTATTTTTTACTGATATTATTTGAAAAATTTTAAAAATATTCTTTACAATATTCGAATTGCAAAGAAAAACGAACTAAAATATAAAAAAATCAGAGCTCATTTCAAGTCTTGCATTTTTGAAGAAGAATACGACAGTCACACAAAAAAAAAACACATAAGCACATATCACCAAGCATATATTTGTCAACATTCAAAAAACTTAATAAATAATGAACTCGAAATCAGCAATAAAAAATAAGGCAACTAATAATCTAAGCGTAAACAATACTTGTAAAACTTAATACAACTTATCATTATTTGTAAAGTCAGTAATACTATTGCATTATGTCGATTTAAAGAAAAAACGCGTTTTGGGTCACATTTAATTTATTTAACTTGGAATAAACCCTACTATTTTTATTCGTACCTAAGGAATAAATAAAAATAAAAAATCATTTCATGACAGGCTATTTAAAAAAAAGTTTAAGTCAGTAACCCAAAAAAACAAAATGATAGATAAAAGTTTTATTTTTATTTCATTCTAATTTTACAATATTTAAAAATAACTTCAATTTAAATTACAACAAAACTTTTATCCTAACTGTTTAAATCGATACTATCTGATAACACTAGATAATAATAAATATATTTTTTCAGTCAATATTCGTCAATATTTTACAAATAAATCTAGAAGACTGAATTTGTAGCATTTCAAATAACATCTCTTCCTTTTCGTAATAAAAATGGACAAACTATCGTAATTTACAACTAGTTAAATTAATATTTTAATACGAAGAAATTAAAAATAAATAATATTTACAATATAACAAATATTGAAAATACATTTCATTTTTCATGTAATAAACGCAGTCAACTTGACTCAGTAACAACATTACTGATTAAAAAAGCAAGACTCTTGCACATTTTGTGCGTATTAGTATCCTCAAAAATATATTTTTTTTAATTATTAGTTTAAAATCATATATTTTTTGGAAATAATATTTTTAAGCATATAAAATCAATCCGATTTAGTAAGAAATCACATAAAATCGTTATGTGATAAAATAGTATAAAACAAGAATTATTCATGTATTAAGTACCTACATTTCTAAACGTTTTATTCCGTTCAATAAATAAAATACATTTAAATAGATCACACGATTTGGGATAATTCATCAGATTCAAAACATTGTTAATTGGAAAGCAATTTTAACAATATTTTTGTCTATCCGTATATGTTAATTTTTAAACAGAAAAAAAATAGTAAAAATTAAATTAAGAGCAAAAATCATTAAGTACTTATACAGTACAGTGTGTAAGAAAACATTTCATTTAAAGGAACCCAAAAATTAATACTTTTTTAATATGTGCTTGAATTTGTTTTTTTTATTTATTTTTTATGTTTGTATGTATTTGATAGCATTGAATTTTTCCTTCCATTACACACCACATGATACCAACATAAACAAAAAAAAACCCAAAATAAACCGACAAAAGCAATTCTAGTAATGATACTATTCATAAAATTTATAAAACATGAAGGTAGATTATTTTTCAATTTTAAGTAAAGTATCTATCTACATAATTTTACACATAAGCTAAAATATTCAAACTCTTTAGTCTTAAAGGTATTTTCCCACTGCATCGTACCTTACAATGAACGTGCTAGGAATGTATCAAGAACGTAAAGCAACATGATACGCTCTAACTTGCCCACTGAACGGATTCACAGCGTTCTGTCTCACCGTTGTATGGAGCGAGAGCGAGAACGCATTCGGCCAGAATTGACACGCTCCGTCTATGGTACGCGACGGTTTAGGACGGTGACGGAACGGTCTAAAGTCAAGTCTTTGCTATATTGTAAACAATCTTTTCATAACTTATAAAATAATATCAGTTAGGGCTGATTTTTCAATAGTCATATAAGAAATATTCGTTGAACAAAATACAAAATGGCTAATTTGAACACGTCACCTAATTGTCAGCAATAATAGGTAACTAATTTTTTTTTTAATCTGTGGCTTTAAAATTTATCAGTCTGATATGTTTTATCTGACCATTAAAAATCGGCCCTAATAATATTAATTAATTATTTGATTTAAAAAGATCTCAGTATTTGATGATGAATTATCTATGATAGTTGTGAGTTGTGTGTCCATCTTATTTTAAATTTAATCATTTAGTTAAAAAGAAATGTCAAGATTGTTTACATTATTCGACTAGCAAAGAAAAACTGATTTTAGTGGGCAAGGTGTCATAGTTTTCAATACAAATAATATTTATTCGTCCGACACATTCCTAGAACGCATGCTACGGTGAACTAAGCAAAAACCTTTAAACAGTATCAACACAAAACGGGAATGTATCAAGTGACCTTGTAAAGCGTATTTCTCATAAATAAAACACAGGGGGAATGCAATCGACGTGACTTTGTCTCGCGGGAAACGCTATAGCAAATGATCGTATGCGAACTAAGCATGCGGTGATTTTCTCTGGTGCCTCTGCGGAACAAACAACACATTTTATATAGGATGGACCGCATGCAAAGGTCACGTGGTACTCAATTGCTTATTTTGATGGTTTGTTTACTACTTAAATTTTAGTGTATATAGTTGATTAAAATTTCCAACAATGAGATGTTATATATCTCTGATTTTTAATTACATAGACCAGAATGATAGCTTCAATCGCACTTTTTATTATTTAATTTTGCTAGTGTAGCGCGCTTTCATTATTAAATTTTGGTAGTGTAGGATTTGTGTTGTGACAATTGAACTTTTAATATAAATTTTCAATAACCTGATTTTACTCATTTATATGAATTATACATGTAAAACGTTACATAAGCTATCAAAAACCAAAGTACATAAAACAGTTGTACTAAAGAGTAACAAATCTAAGTCTTCTTCCTTGCAAAGCAATGTTATTGTATGACTTTTACCTATTTTAACTTTGTACCTCTTTTTATAATTGATAATGATGATATTTGTAATAAAACATATTTTTTTAAACTCATAATTTATAAAAAATCATGCTTATAATACATCTGCACAACACAATATCAAAATACAGCTATTTACCTATTCTACAATCACTCAAAACGACGATTGAATAAATTTAATGATTTAGGAACAACACTATTTTTAAATAACGAAAAAGTGGCCACCGACCAAATGTCATTTTAGTCTATCTAATTAAAAATCAGCGTATAGGGTGTTTGGTATATCATGTGCCAAATGAACATTTTAGTACCACTCGAATCATATGTATCAATCATATGTAAGTCCTTATTTAATAAATGTCAAATTATAATTTTGCGTTGAATTATTGCGATGCGGCTTTAAGCAAATGAGTATCATGCGACCTAAACAAAAACATGATAAATGACAGCAAGATCCTGCCTCAAAACCTTATCACAGTAAATAAAGAAATAAATAAAAAAAACTCATTAAAATAAGATATTTACTGTGATAAAAATAATGAGGTATGATACAAAACTCAAATGATACAAGCATATCAAAAACACCAAAAGAAAAACAACACAAAAACAAAACATGCCGAAAACGGGCACAAAATGCGTACACATGCTTGAAGATTATCATCAAGAAATATATACTGGCAATTTCCTAAAGTAACAGATAAATTGCCAGTATGTGCTTGGATCACTTTAAGGCCAGTAGAAATCGACACTTAAAAACCCTAAATTCGCAAAGCACGATGTAGTGCTGCATTTTTGGTATGTTGTTTGGATCAGTTAGGGTGATGTAAATCCCAATTTGCAACTTCGAAAAAGTTGTGCTCGCTGCGCACCACGTGATAAACTGCGAAAATTTAGGACATTTTTTACTTTTTGCTCTAAAAGTCATAAACTATGCGTTTTCGATAAGTAACATTCACTACACAAATAAAGGTTATTAAATTTTCAACAATTTAAGCCTAATTGCAGGTCTCTAAACCTTATAACGACTAAACTGTGGCTATTTGAAGATGGTTCGTTTTTCCCGAAATATTGAAATTTTTAGTTTTGCTCCCGTTTGAAGCAAAATATTAGCAAAACCGCTCGTTCTATGAGAAGGTCGTAAAATAAAGTTGTAGAAAATTTAATTTTCTTTTGTTAGAGCACAACACAATCACTCACAATCTGCATATCAAAACATAAGCTGGGAGTACCTCCACGCGGTGAAGGCGGTAACAGTGTAAACTGGCTAAAACTCCCATCAACTAAACAAATGCCTTCGGGCTTATGTTTTGGTTTTGATTTTCTCACAAGATAGTAATTGGAAGTAGCCTACCCGGTAACATAGAGGAGCAGCCAAAAAATTATTATCTTATTAACGCGAACGAAGTCAGGCTAAATAGTCATAAAAATGTCGGTTCCACCGGGAGTCTGGTTTGTGTGTCGGCTGGCACTCAAGGAAGGTGACAGTACAGTACAGTGGTAATTGTAAAAAAAAACGTGGCATCCAAACTCTAATTTTTTCGAGCGTGGAGCGTGGCCTCAAAGAGGATGAACTTTTTTTGAAAAAGCTAGACGAAGTCAGTGTTCACGATGCTTGCAGAAAGAGATTCACCGCTCGGCATAATATTGACGCATGTTCTCGTCGTGGAGGCGATCAAATTCCACAACCCCGCCCATCAACCTCTAGAACATCGGGCCCTATGAATCTTCGGAGCATTGTTTCCTTTGTGCGGAGGAAATCACTGAGGAGTTTCTCCAGCTCCAAAACAAACTTCACAAATCACGCAGAAATGAGGTGTTCAAAGTAGAATCAATGACAATAAAGGAATCAATGCTCGATGCAGCCAGTCGTCGGGGTGATACATGGGGACGGCAAGTCATCGATCGTAAGTTATGCCAAAAGAAGTTTTACAGTCTTCCATTCAGCGTGCGAGAGAAGAAATACTCAGAACCCCAAAAGGCTTTATGCTTAAATTGCTCAGGAAAGTCATGCGATGACGTCGCCTTGATTTTGATAGATGAAGATGATAATGATCTCGAGCTGAGGAAGAACAGGAAAGCCTTACAAACTAGAGGAACGTGACAAACCTGAGGAAGGAGAAATTGAACCTCAACCAAAAAAAAAAACACCGAGTGACTGCAGCTTCTTAAACATAAATTTTGCGAATAATCTTTTTTCCTACTTTTCCAAATTTTGTAATTTTGTTAATTACCTATCCTGCAAATGAAAAAGTATTATCCTTTTTATGATTTTATATGCCCTCAGTTTCAATTCTTTAAAAATCTATTTCTACCTCCTTTTTGGTTTTCATATATTGTGAGTGAACTATTTGACTCACAGACTTTGTTCTATGCTCTAATGAAAGAAAATTAAATGCACTACAACTATATTATACGACCTTCTCATAGAACGAGCGGTTTTTGCCAATATTTTGCTTCAAACGGGAGCAAAACTAAAAATTTCAATATTTCGGAAAAAAACGAACCATCTTCGAATGGCCACAGTTTAGTCGTTATAAGGTTTAGAGAGCTGCAATAAGGCTTAAATTGTTGCAAATTTAATAACCTTCATTTGTGTAGTGAATGGTACTTGTCAGAAATGTATAGTTTTTGACTTTTAGAGCAAAAAGTGAAAAATGACCCAAATTTTGGCAGTTTATCACGTGGTGCGCAGCGAGCACAACTTTTTCGAAGTTGCAAATTGGGATTTACATCACCCTAACTGATCCAAACAACATACCAAAAATGCAGCACTACATCGTGCTTTGCGAATTTAATGTTAATATCCACTGGCCTATTTGTTACATCCAATTTTTACATTTATCAACTCTATCCACCACTCGCAAGAAATTTCCACAACTTTTTATTAGTATGGGATATGTGACTTCTGATTTTAAAAACTAATGAATAGTTCGAGCAAGTGGTGGTACTTCAACAACTATAATAGTCCAACTCTTTAAATATAGGGTGACCGATACCAATTAAGAGTTTGATTCGGGATTCCTCCAATGTACTTTAATAATAAACTAGCGGACACAGCGAAATTTGTTTCGCTCCGGCCCCGTCAAACGGGATAAAAGTATCTTATGTCCCTATCCTGGTTCTAACCTATCTTCCTCACCATTTCATCCCGGCCACGTCACACACCAGACCCGGGCCCGTCTAACAGGATAAAAAGTGTCTTTTATCCTTTTTCTGGTTCTTAACTACCACTCTACTTATTTTCAGCCAAAACGGTTTAGCCGTTCTTAAGTTATAAATAGAAAAAAAATAAAGAAAGAAAAGTAATTTATTTGGTACACTACAAAAAAAAACATAAAAAATATAACGTTATTATGTGTAGTGAAACCAAATTGGTTTCCACTAAGCTTTATTGTCAGTGAATAGTGTGAGTAACACGACTTTCTTTTATACATATATAGATATGTAAAAACAAAGCGCTGTTTCGCGAACAGAGATACTGTCAGTGTTGTGTGTCGAGAACAGATGCGAGAAAATAGTAATTTAATAAACAACTTGGGTAGACCGATGTATCTGTCAATAACAATCCACCCGCAAGTCTTCCCTTCAGTTACTCCGTGATCATGGCGCTTTAAAGTGCCGAAATATCAGAAGCTCATTAAAACTAAGGTACATGGTAGCAATCCCGTATATAACTATTCTAATTTTAATGACCATGAAAGTTTAAAACAATAGACTGATATCAAATCCACCATAATTTAATGTGCACGATATATAAATCTCTATTGACAGCGCCCCATAACTAAGTTACTAACGCGCTGACTACAGTAGCAAATGATAAGCTATGGCGGTTATGACACCAGTCACCCTGTATTTACTCCACAGTAAGAAAACGTGTGATGATGATTGAAAACCAGCTTTATAAGTTCAAAAATAAAGATCAAATTACCTCAGCATCGTCGATGTCGTCAGTCAGTCCGTTGAAGGTTGTGTTTCTTGAAGACCAGCCGTTTGAATTGCTTGATATCGTTACGTCTACACCTGGAAAAATTATACAAATACAACAACTGCAGAATAAAAAAGTGGATTTGGAAAATATTTAAGCTTAGCTCTAAAGCTAAGCTTTCATCAGATCCCTATCTGCCATCTAACTCAAACTGACACGAAAACTCCCAAAAAACATAAAGAAAAATATGAAAATGGCAAAAGTCATCCTAAGTCATCATAATGAAGACTGAAGAAAGGCGTGTGTTGCCAGGCCAAAAAAGAAATAGAAGAAACAAGGCTTCATTAAAGTTGTGACATGCGAAAGTCGTTTTCGTTATCAAATCGAAATGCTCAATAAAGTGCCTGTTTCACTATCGACAAATAAGCACTAACGAACGAATAATTATTCGTTGGCTGCTAGTGGCCAGATAATGCTAATAGGAACTTATACAGACATTGAAAAACAGTATCGGAAAAAACTACAAAACAATCGCTAGTATAGCCATTGAATAAATTATTTTTGACTTTGACTGTAAAAAGTCAAAAATAATTTATTCAATTTAGGACACAAAATGCCACTTATGAACGTCGATAATTATCAGCCCATATGGGGCTAGAACATGTCTCCTTATCTTTTGGGCCCTCCTAGCGCTTCGAGACAAGACACAGACAGACAGAGTTGAATGAAAAAAAAAACTGAACAGAACATAGAAGTTTGCATTACAAAGATTACGCCTTTGCAATGACATTTCATGCCGAAAACATTTGCTTTTGAACATTTGACCTTCTGTCAGCTGTCACTTTGACATTTAGTGTTGTTGTTGTTTCTGGTGTTGCATTGGAGATTATCGATAAATAAAATAATAAATAAATAAATATCCTTTGGACATTCCCACACATCGCCATCTAGCCCCAAAGTAAGCTACTCAAAGCTTATGTAAATAGGTAACAATATGGTAAATTGTTGATTATTAAATAAAAAAAAACATTAGGCATTGAAATGAATTTTTAGTTCAGCTACGAAATAATCCGAAATATGATTGATATTTGTAGTTATGAGGTAATATTTAAGTTTTTTTATGTCAATTTCTCGACAACCCCAGAAACCACGAGCAATTAGCCTTGAGAATTATCGACACCTGAGAAATTTAAAAGCTCGAGAAATAATGAACCCTAATCCCTATTGACATTATGTCCTCACAATTCAGTTGTCAATGCGTCGGCTATAGTAGTAGTATTATACTCACTAGAACCATTACACCCTGAAGATCCTGATGAGCCGGAAGAATTTGAAGATACTGCTTTTACGGTGGTCTTTGTGTTTCTGTAAGATAATAAAAAGTAGCATGAGAATCTGTTGGCTTTTACTACTAGAGACTATACATGCGAAGCCGGAACAACGATTTTAACCAAGCGGTTCAAAATTAACCGCATTACCATACCGCATGTTATGCTTATTACGGTTAAATCATTATTTTGTATTAAAAAAAATGTTTTTCGTCGATAAAATTAATCACAGAATGCCATATTTAAATATGTGCACTTTATGAAGACTCACACTGTATATTACTCTATTATATTTTATAAACATGTTTATAAAAAATATTTAGTATTTCTTAATATTATTATTTATTTATATTTATAGCTTAATTATTAGGATTTTATTATACATATACAGTGTGAAAATATAAAAAATAAATAAAAAAGCCCTGTCCGACCCATTAAGGGATTATTAGGTAAGTATAGGTTCTATTTGTGTAAAAGTAAAGTTAGCCTGTAACATCCCACTGCTGGGCAAAGGCCTTACCTCAAATGTGAGGTAGTTTGAGCCATACTCCACCACGCAGGCTCAGTACGGGTTGGTGGATGGTGTTTGCAAGGCAAGCGACTAACCCTGCTGTCAGATGTTATCAAGCCGCCCATAAGGCCTCTGACTAGGCTTAACGACTAATATCGACCGATATTAGCCGGGACCAACGGCTTAACGTGCCTTCCGAAGCAGTGGATGCTCGTGATGTACGTCACTTATATGGTCGGAATGGTCACCCATCCAAACACGACCGCGCCGCAGGTTGCTTCACTTCGGTATCACAACCAAAGCACCTTCTATTTGTGTAATATTTTTTATAAAATATTTGAATATAATATATACCTAAGACCGCCTAAATTGTACATTTCCTTAAAACGAAATTGTAAATCAATATATGTTATTAAAGTGTTATCTATCTTACTTACTTATGCTCGTGTGTTGGCGGACGAGGCGGTACAAACGCGTCGACAACAACTTGCTCAGTGCCTTTGATCTCAGCGCGACAGAACGGACAGCCCTGCCCTTCGGAGTCCTGAAAAATAAGGCATAATATTATAAATAACGCAATGGAATAGCAAAACCGTCAAACAGGCCGCATCAGATTCAACAGAATACCAGTAAATTTTCATTTAAGAGACTCGTCCGTGCACACTTTCTACATATGTATATCCGAAGCATCAACAAAGCATAATCCATAAACTTCTAATACATAGTCATAATATATAATTATTATAGTATGTTCAAGTATATGTATTTATTTTATCGCTTGCGTTATTTATATGTAATATTTTATTAGATCTTAATGTATTTATTGTAAATTGTATTCATTTTGTTTTATAATATATGTTTTTCATGTATTTTTTTCATGTGTGAAATTAAACGGTTTTTTTTTAATAGTAACTCATTTTCTTTTTCTCTCTCGCACCGCCCACAATCATTTATTTCTTTTTAGCTCAAAAGTATGACTGGTAGAGAATGCCATATGGCGTTAAGTCAACCTTTTGTAAACAAATTTGGTTGTGCAATAAAGTATAAATAAAATAAATCAGATAATAACCGCATAAAAAGTATCTTTTGAATTGAATGCATCCCCGATCGGATCTTATTCACGCGTTCAAAAGTTACACACACTACAAGTTATCATTAATATCAGAACATTCATTACTTAATTAATATCTGAGCAGAGGTGCAATTGACAACATTTCAAAATTTTTGTATACACATTTTTATTTTTTTCCTGAAAGAACTTCTAAAATGAAGGCACCCATATTTTTTCATTTTCATTTCTTTTCAGTATTTTCCCTAATAATATATTTTTTTAAACTCTCCATTCTAAAAGAGCGTAAGTACATAAGGTTGGATGAAAGAAGGTCATGTCTTTGCTATATTAGTGTTGCGGTCTGTATCAATTGTAGAATTAAGATGTCGATATCGATATTAATGGTATATCCACAAAGTATTTCATTTTACTTAATTATGTAACAATATCTGATTTAAGATGTGCAAACAGTAACTAAACAAAGCTAACGTAGCATCCCTTGTTATTTAATATTGTAATGATGTCTGAAAATTACCCAACGACCCGTTTGGTGTAGTGGTCGAGAAATCGCCTACTTCGCAGCGTGTGCGGGTACGATCCCCGCACAATACAAACATTTAAGTGCATGATCATGTCTGTTTGTGTTGGATTTCCGGTCGGGTCAATGTTGAAATCATAACTTTCTATATTGGGGTCTGGGTGTTGTGGTCCCACCGTAGTGTCTCATTTCCATAACGCAAGTGCATTAGCTACTTACTTTGGGATCAGAGCAATGTATGTGATTGGTGTCCAATATTATTTATCAAAAAAAAATTACTTTGACTCAAAGAGTCTTTGAATTTTGAAACATAGGCAAACATAAACTTACAATTTGCCAAGCGGTGAGACACGGCGTGCAGAGTAAATGCCCGCACGGTTCTATTCTTATGTCCTTGTCGTTTTCCGCGCAGATCTTACATAGCTGGAACGTGCTTCCTGAAATTGAAAAAAAAATGCATAATTATGCATTTACTATTTAACCTATCCATCTCACATTACATTCACAATTTTTTGTCACTTACTTCAATGGTTAAGAATGTTTTTAACACTTAGTGTTATTTTTGTATTCTTATAAAATGAAATAAGAAACCTATAATGCGCAAGCGCACGGGCGGGACTCGAACTTTCATCTTTCTGGCTAACCGGGCCAACGCTTTTTACAATTGAGTTACCGTGCTGTCCGTGTAACAAATTGCGCGTAATTTCTGGTTTCTTATCGATACGTGTTACGCTTGACAGTCAGCGCCATCTACCCGTGCGTTTTTCAATTCATGAGACCAAAAATTCCGCGCAGACGGACCGACATCACGGTAGCTCAATTATAAAGAGCGTTAGCCCGGATAACAAGAAAGATGCAGGTTCGAATCCCGCCCGTGCGCAATTTTTGGTTTCATATTTCATCTTATAAGATTACTTAAAGTAATACACCTCGTGATGAACTATAATACAGGACAGTCGCCAGAACATCAGGTTACCCACTTTTGTTGCAAAATAGCTCTTATTGCAACCACATAAGATACCGTAGTTTTTACCGTGACGTGCTGTTGTCCGTACATTCTTTTACCAATCTCACATTACATTCACTCACTCAGCTTACGTCCTTCACTTACCCATTATACCCCATATTCAGTAAGCATCTCATATTTCACTAACCCATCTCACAGTACCAGTACAATACTATCTCACGCTAAACTATATCACAGTACCTATCCATGTCACAACATCTCACAATGAATTCACTAACCCATCTCACAGTACCAGTACAATACTATCTCACGCTGAACTACATCACAGTACCTATCCATGTCACACCTTAACATCTCACAATGAATTCACTAACCCATCTCATAGTACCAGTACAATACTATCTCACTCTAAACTACATCACAGTACCTATCCATGTCACACCTTAACATCTCACAATGAATTCACTAAACCATCTCACAGTATCAGTACAATACTATCTCACGCTAAACTACATCACAGTACCTATCCATGTCACACCTTAACATCTCACAATGAATTCACTAACCCATCTCACAGTACAATTCGTACTGTTCCTGTGTGACTGTTATGTGATCCTCCGCTGGCGAAATGATCGCACTGCTGAGGTCAGGGTTCACGTCCCGTCCGTCCGGGTAGAGGTAACTGGAAATTTAAATAATGCAAGTCATAAAAAGTAATATATGGTATTAAAATAAAGACAGTTTACGATTTATATGAATGCCATCATGAATACTATGAAAGATTGAACAATATAGATTGAAATTATAAATTAAGCGCGCCTTACAATAAAACACTCGATCTAGTTAGTCGCCTCATTTAGACACGAAAATAAAGCGATATTGCTAATGGAATCTTTTGACTATGAGTTTATTTTTATAAATTCACACCTCTGAACTAAGCTCCTTCTTAAATCTATCCTTTTAAATGCCTCGTGACAATTTGACGTTTAGTATTTGAAATGTAAAATAAAGTAAAATGAGAAAGGCAGCTCAAAAGCTATAACAATAATAGTTATATGTATTTACCCTCACAAAATAAAGCATTATACGTTTGATATCAGTTTGAAACTTAAGTAGGTACATGTACTGGTACAAGTATAATGAAATCCCATATCTGGTATTGAAATTGGTACTAGTCTAGTACTGGTACCTTAAAAAGGGGTTTAAAAAAAGCAGTTCTACAGGTCATCAGGCCATTCTCGTAGTTTCATATGATAGTTTTCTTACTATAATGTGGGACCAGATAGTCAGAATATTACTTAAAAATAGACTCTGTCATCACTCAAAAAATAAATAAAATAATCTTCAGACCTAAGAGATGCGCAGTTTATTGATCCGTCGACTTTTTGAGGGCAATCATATGCAGCGAAACTTCGTCTCTACATTCACGTATTAAAATTGCATAACAGCAAATCATATGTTTATATGCATGTCACCGTGTGCAAGCAAGATTTGCATTGCAATCTTATTATGATTCATATCGCTCTGTACCCCATATATGGACCAGTTGCGAAGTAACACCTTGAGTCATGCAGTTTTAACAGTGAATAAGAAAATCATAGAATAACGCTTAATTGAGGTTCCTTTTTCGTTTGTCAATATGATTTACTTATTTGTTAATAGAACTTTGATTTAAGTGATAATTGCTCATCTCAAACACTTGGTGATTCAATGTTTCAATTGGCAGATATGCTATGAAGTGTTATTATGACGTGACCAAGTAAGATTTTGATTGTTTTTCAGATCAGGATGTTTCGAGTTTAGGAAAACACAATCACCAGACTCTTTAATATGGAATAGTAGTTACCTCTATGACTTTTATCAATGAGTAAAAAATAAATATCGTTTTTTATGGCAAAAATACTAGTTAAGTATTCAATATCGAATCTCATCATGTAGACAGCCAAACAAAATTGGCATTCTATTATTCTATCTTTCGCAATTCAATTCAATAAAATGACGTCATATTGCTTATTAAGTTTAGAACAATGCCAGAAAGTTTCTTTGTCCGATAGTATTTGGGAAGACAAAAGATTATTACCTTCCGATATGTCTTTGTAGTGAGTATGCATTGTTACAAAAGAATTTGCAATCACTAATGCAATTGCGCACTCCTAAAAAACTCTACTTGTATGATGATCATTGATCTATTATACAGCATAGCTTTGATTTGGCGCCACATTGAAGCTTTAACTACGTATGAGATAAATGTGTTGATTTTATTGTATGTGAATTTCTAATCGATCAACACTTACACTTGTCATATTTTTGGTAACGTTTAATTTGGTAATAAAAATATTGTTTTGGGTCAACTATTCTACCTTGTGCGAACTGACACGCCGATTACTCAATTTTCGAAGCGCACGACTAAAGTTAACAAAAGTACAATAAATAAATTTCACAATTAAAAAAATAAAAACATGACAGCCGTTTGGTAATTTGCCTGAAACCTATTTTTAAAGGAATTGTTTTTGCAAGTAAGCACGTGTCACAAAGATTGTAATTGGCTCATGCGTGAGTAAAGACCATTCACAAATTACCTAAAAAGATAAACTTTAGCATCAATTGCTCTTTAATATGACAATAATAAATTGGCAATACTCACAATCCTTCTCTATACCCGTCCAAGAGCGCTTGCACTAAACTCTTATTCTGCGGTATAGTCTGAAGTATCTCCCCGTCCACCGTCACGTAACCGATGGCCCATTGGCCCAGCCTTGTACATGATAACCTGTAAATAGAATTAAAATAAATTTTAGATAGAGTTCATATAAGCCCCTATTTTTCCAACGTTACGAAAAGGAATAATCGTTTGTCAGAAATCATTTAAGCATTTAGATAAATGATTGCTATCATATTGAAATCGGTCGTTTTGTACTTATATGCTTCAACACCCGAGCGGTCGCATGAGACCGCATAACAATAGAATATCTATTGTGTCTCGTTCACATACGCTTGAGGGATTAAGAGCCGATTATAGCTGACTGAATCAGCTGACAAATAGGTGACGTTTTCAAATTAGGCGTATTGTATTTCATTAGGTCTAAGGGTAAAAGAAATTAAATCTAGAACTTTTCTGCCCAAACGGCCATTAGTTTTTTGCGCTTTGTGCCCTGCCCATTGCCACTTGAGCTTACTCATTCTATAAGAGTAAATTATATTTCACCTAACCTATCATCCCAGCGCTCTAGACTGCTACTACTTGCGCCCATCTTATTTTTTTTATTTTATTTATTAAAATATTATATTATGGTGACCCTTATGATTTTCACCCTATTTCATTTCACCAAAGCCCTGCATATAGGTATCTCACCTAAACACATAGCTCCCGGCCTTGTTGATGTACTTCTGCAGGCGCGCCTTCACCTCGTCGTACGTGAGGAACGCCACGTACCCCGGGTGCGTCACGGCGAGCAGCTGCCAGTTCCTGAGCAGAGTGCTCCATGGTTGGAATAGCCTGGAAGTATATAGTAGTAACCTTAGCCATAAATGAACGCAAATATTATATTATATTATATTATTATTTTCTGAATTATTTAATGTTTAATGTTAATAAATTTAAGGTAAAGAAAATTGCGACAGATCTTTCTTTAGTCCACACGCCATACGTTAACGCATGTTCCTCGTACATACAAATATTAACATCTTCATAAGATACACGTATGTACAGTCACCAGCACATCAGGTTAGCCACTTTTGTTGCAAACTAGACCTTAATACAACTGCATAAGTTACCGCAATGTTCACCTTGACGTGCTGTTGCCCGTACTTGTTCAGCCAACAATACCTTTTCTGTTACAGACCATTTAAGGGATTCTTCAAGAGAGAAAGAGAAAATAATATTGCATATTGGGCCTTAATTCAAATACAATACAAATTTGCAAGGCAAGCGAATAACCCCTGAGTATGGCTCGAACTATCTTATAGTTGAGGTAAGGCCTTTGCCCAGCAGTGGGACGTTACAGGCTAACTTTACTTTATTTTACAATACAAATATAACTTTAATAAAGCTTGAGCTAAGAAAGACCCTTAAACGTTTTTTGTTTGTTTGAGGCTGAGCTGATATTTGACCTCGATATCATCGATTTATACCTTTCTATTTCTTTTACACATCCTTACCTCGTAAACACATCAAACTCAAAGTTGGATATGAAGTCGTTGCAGGTCAGGTCTATCGTTGTCTTCAGTGCCATCGTCTCCAGCCCTGATGATATCGGGTGGACGTTGTTCAGTTCTTCTCGGAAGATCTTCCATGGCACTAGGGTGCTGTGAACAAAGAGGTGTATTTTAGAGAGTTGCAGAAAATACATATTTTAGGGTCGACAAGTAAGGTTTAGTCAGAAGAGGCTTAATAACATGCTTTGTTATCAAAAGGAACATGTATTTTTGTAAAAGCAGTTCTTATTTCATTAAGACAAAAATAGATTTCAATACAGTTTTTCAATTCACAATTTTGAAATCCTACCCAATACAATTTCGAATCTCATTTTGTAGAGTCAAAGATTATTTCCCGTTTATATCTACTTTCTTATGACGTAGGATGAGAAACACTAAGTTAATAAATCTGGCAAATTTGTCTAAGGGCCGATTTTTCAATGGTCAGATAAAACTTATCAGACTGAAAAAATATAAAGCGACAGATTTAAAAAAAAACATATACATATGATTGCTGGCAATCAGGTGACGTTTTCAAATTAGCCATATTGTACTTTGTTCGACGAATATTTCTTATCTGACTATTGAAAAATCAGCCATAAGTGAAAAAAACTAGTTAATAAAGTTAAACAGCAAGTAAAATTGTATTTACTTCAAAGCTACTAAGTTTTGGATTTTCGATAAGTCTTTAATCGTTCACTATAGCCCCTAATTACGTGTCTCGCGAACTTTCCATTACCGGAATTAATATCCTGTTATCGGAGGGGAGGGCTGCCCGTGACAGGCAGACAAACAAATTGCCCTGCCCTTCAGGTCTATTATACAACCTGTTTCGATCGTGTAACGACTGCAAACGCAGCGCTATCGCCAGTCGAAAATATTCGTCAAATACGAAATCTATCGCAAAACACAGGAGTCCAGCATTAGCGTCCGATAATATTATGTAAGAAACATCAAATAGGCGTGTGTAATATCGGATTTAACGACATCAAATCGAAACTATATATCGATATCCGATGTCGGATAATGAAACTACAGGGTGTTGTTTTGGTCAATGACAAGCGTCTCAGGGGTGGTTGTACAAATGAGACTGATGCCGTATTTTTTATATTATTATTAAAAAAGACCCACAAAAATAAAAAAATGATTAATTCATTACTGCGGACCAGCGAGCAAGTCGAAACAACCAGGAGCAAGTCACCTCTTCGTAGCTTACTACCTACGGCGTAGTATTTAGTAGATAGACGCGAGCTACGCGTGAGGGTGCGAGTTTGTCCATTGGTTTTGTTTTTTAATGTTGTTAAGAGGTTTCTTTTATGAAAGTTGCATAAAACATAAAGAAAATATATTTTTAGAATAAGTATAACTTATATTACCATCCTGAGTTGGATGTCACTGACCAAAACAACATCCTGTATGCAGGGTGTTTGGTACATCGTGTGCCAAATGAAAATGGCTTAAAAAAGAGGTGATTTATTTGGCATCCTATATTTTTAAACTATAATTGTTTTTCTACATATTATTTTTGTATGTGATTGTGCATTATTTTGCGGTTTTCCTAACATCGAAATCGCATAAATAACCCATCAAGTAAATTTTTATTTACTTGTAAAGCTGCAGAACATCATTTACTCTAATAAGACCTGCTAACATGCGTTTTTTTGTAAAATATAAACTCAAAACAACTGGACTCGTCTGACGTCTTGAAAACTTCTCCAGACTGGGCTCATGGTAAAAGTATGCCGCTTGTAAGAAAAACATTCCAATAACTTCGAAATTTTCTCATTTAGTGACCCAGGTCGGAAAATTCTGCATACAAAACTCGCACTACAACAAGTTTTTGTACAAGCGTTTTATGTCTCTTTTTATAACAAAAACTGTTATTTCACTCATGCCAAATAAATCTATCTTATTCCTCTGGGTGTATCATAATAAAATAACATGATCAAAACTTTTTGTATGCGAGCCCCTTAATATAGTTCATACAAAAACTTTTGCGACCACGATCACATAATAATAAAATTTACGGAGTAGTTTGATTGCATTGCATGAAGATTTATTAATGTACCTATAGAAGATACTCGATAAACTTAAATAACAAAAACATATCGCCGTGGGTGGTATCTGAAAATACCTGGCACGTGACGCCTAACAAAAAATACCTACACAATTCAAATTGAATTGAATTCTAAAAATAAAACTTCCAATCTACAAGGGTTTTCACGTAGCTGCGGAGATCTAGGTTATTCAATATTTAACGTGTAGTTTTCGACGGGAATTGTCGTTTTCAGAGTTGAAAAGTTCGAAACTGGGTTAATACGCAGGACGGAATAGCATGCCGCCATTCTATTATACGAATTTAAATTCACATTATTTGAACGTATTTAAGCTGCTTGTTAGAAGTACTTTTGTGAAAAGTGTGACTTTAACAAGCTTCTATTTAGATTGAATAACACGGAACAATGCGCGTATGTTGTAGAATAGCATAGGTAAATGAGTTCTTCTTAGCATTTTAGTTTAATTGAAGAAGATTAATGCATCTTCCATGTCAATTTAATTCAATTCAATTCAATTCAAATATTTTATTTCAGAATAAAATTCCATATAAATTGTTAGTACTTCTTACGATTACGTTAGTAGCATTAAACTAAATAAATAATAATTATAATTTCAAATAATAATTAAAATACACATGTCAATTAATTACAAAAAAAAAACAATGTCAACCCAATAAAATGCAATAATACGTTTTTTTTTTCAATTAATGCTTTGCTCCGATCAAAAGGGCCGCCCAATGATCAGCGATAGGACACTCGGGCCTACCCCCCACCACCCTCAGAATGGCATTGGAGCTGCCGCACACTCTGCTCATCAGTTCTTGCGAATGATCGCGTAAAATCCATCAGTGTGTGCCTCGGCGAACATACCCGACGCGCTGCAGAAGCGCGGCAACCCCAACAACATCCGGAAAGCATTGTTGTATTGGACCCGCAGGGCGCTGTAGGCCTTCCGCGTATATCTCACCCATAGGCAGCTCGTATAAAATGATTTGATGAAGGAATTTAAAGAGTACCATAAAAAGTCAGTAATTTACCTGCTAAATCGTATCGTATCGCGCTTAAACAAAAACAGAAGAGCATTAATTATTGAAGAACTTGCAAAGGGCACCAGTATGTAACGATGTAGACTTGATACAATAGAAGTTCATAAAAAGGTTTTTGCCCACTACACCGGAGCATACCATGACCGTGCTAAGAACGTGTACGACAAAAAATATTGTTTGTAATTACATTTTTAGGGTTCCGTAGTCGAATGGCAAAAAACAGAACCCTTATAGTTTCGTCAAGTCTGTCTGTCTGTCTGTCTGTCCGTCCGTATGTCACAGCCATTTAATTCTGTAACTATAAGCACTACACAATTGAAATTTGGTAGAAAGATGTATCTTGTTAACCGCTTACCGATTCTCATACAAAAAATATGTGTAAATTTTGAAAAAAATATATAATGTAGATCTTAACAAATACTTTCAACGAAAATTGGTCCGGACGGGATCGAACGAGTAGTTTTTGAGATATAGCACATTTTCAACAACCGCAAACATAACTTTGTACTTCATACAAACACTATGAAAAACCAAGGTAAATTTGCAGTCAACAAAATATTGTGGTATTGAACTAAGTAGAAGTAAGTGGATTCCCTAATTTAGTTAAAGTTCGCACGGAACCCTCTGGCCGGTTTTTGTTTTATAGTGTTTTATAACAATACAAACTTAATAATATAAATTGCACTTGTAAAAAGCAATTTTGGCTGTGTGACAGACAAGGAATCAAACCCCGATTGTTCCCACAATATCCGAATGTTATCGTAACGCACGGTACGCACGTAACGTATGGTACGGTGCAGTGGGAAAAAACCCTTAATAATTACCATACACAAGTAAAAGACTTGTAGGGTAAATATTCGAAAGTAAGACACTAAATAATCAGGGATGTGCAGAAGCAGACAAGAGATCACAAAAACTAAATAAATAGGGTTCAATGATCGCCAAAACTTTGAAGAACAAATAACAGGCATCAATTTGGCTTATTGATTTAATCCTAATAAACAAGCCTGAAAGGTCCAGCCAACGAGGCAAGATTTGATTGATATTGCTGAATCTGATGTAGACAGTGTTCAAACAAACAGATTCCCTACTCTGTTAGTAAAGATTTTTTTGCAAAACTTTAATAAGCAGGTCTAGGCTAAACATAGAAACCTTGCCTGAATATAATAAAGATCACATTCGCTTAAAGGACCTGATGACTTATGAAATAAAAATTGAGACTGAGTTTCTTCTGCTGCTTTTCTAAGCAGTGGAGGCTCTTTTATTGGAGTCCCTAGTAGGTTTTTACGTAAACAAATAAATTTATTACTGGTGGTTTTAATACTGGTTTTTGCGATGCAGCTACCGATCTCACATTACCTACTGAGATAAAAGTAAAGGGTAATTCATATAGAAATATATTTCTTTAAACTTAAAAAAACTGTAATAAAAACAATATTATCGGTAAATTATATATAGATGAATCAGTAAGCTCAAGTGGCAATGGGCAGGGCACATAGCGCGAAGAACTGATGGTCGTTGGGGCAGGAAAGTTCTAGATTGGAGACCCTTTGACCAGAGACGCAGCGTGGGACGTCCACCAACAAGATGGACAGACGACCTTATAAAGATCGCAGGATCAAACTGGATGCAGACCGCTAGTGATCGGTCGCTGTGGAAAGCCGTGGGGGAGGCCCATGTTCAGCAGTGGACGTCCTTTGGCTAATAATGATGATGATGATGATGAATATATATAGATGTACAAAAGTCCTATTCTTGACATTTCGATTAGTATTTAGGGAATAACGTGAGTAATAATTGACTTAACATAGCCTCAAAAGAAAAGTCTAAGAGTGTGATATCACAGAATCTAAGGCGACCAATTCACCGATTCGAAGGGCGAAATTAACTATTTATAAAATTGTTCTTGTAATATAGCCATGGTTCCACACTGTGTGGCAAGATTTTGTAGCTGACGTATCCTTTCAAGAAATGTAATAATAATAATAATAATAATAAATATTCTTTATTGCACAAACAGACAAATCATTTGTACAATATTGGCGGTCTTATCGCTGGAATGTACCTCATAGATAAAAAAAAATGTTTCTCACGCCATCGAAAAATAAAACGGCAGAATAGTCGTAAAAAAATAAAATTCAAGAAGTGATCTTACACATAATAATAATAAAAAAACCAGATAAATTGAACTTTATTACGGTTTTTTTAGGTTTGAAAAAAAAAGTACCTTTGAAAACAGAAAGTGAAACACCCGTTAATATGAATTCACTACAAATCAAAACGCATCTGTCGACAAACGTCACAGCTTATACTTCGTAAAAAGATTTCTTCATCATTACGTCTTTTGACACATGGTAGCCATAATTTCTGTTATCACACTCACTCGCTTATCATCACAAAATATATAGACAATACTTTCACGCTGGCACGAATGGCTAGTTTTGAAATAAACCTCCCGTCTAACCGAGTAGGGTCCCAACACCGAAGTTGTTAAAACTAACGAACGAATTCGGGGCTGTGTTCGATAAAAAACACGGGATTTTGTTTGTTTGGCCCAAATAAGCAAAGGATGATGTTACCAGTACATTATATCTTTCGATAGGATTTTCTTTATTTCGTATTGGACTACATGTTATTGTACTGTAATCTAATAGCAGCTTTGATAATAAATCTCACGTGTGTGTGTCTTGCTAGGTGCTGTTTCAGTTTAAGACAAAATTATCAAAGTTTTTAAAGAATAATGATATTATTTGACTACAAATGTGAAGTTAATTCATTGCTTTTTGACGACCTTTTTTGTGTAATGGCTAAACAAGCTAGGTTTCAAGGCGTCGCCGTTCCGAGGGCCCGGGTTCGATTCCTGATCGGGTCAATAGAAATAAAAAATTCTGCATTGTCATTCATTAAAAATATTATAACTTTTATTTTCCGTATTCAATTTAGCACTGCCGACAACCGCAACTATTACAATTCCAATACCTATGGGTTGGCTGGAAGAGATCTCTTTTAGGGATAAGCCCACCTTTTACTTTCTGAATGCTGGTTATTAAAAAACAATAACATACCCTTTCTGGACGGCTATGCTCATGCATCGACGACCAACCACCTAACGCAGAATGAAGGTGTAGTCATGTACTATAAAAAAACACTACAAGCCACGATTGAAGAGCCGCAAATTGATGAAGCAAACTGCCTTTTGCTTAAACTAGACCATACCTGCGTCATAGGAATCTATCGACCTGCAGGCTACAAAGATCCTAGTAAATTTATTACCTCCTTAAATACTTTTCTTTCTACCTTAAGCTTTTTTAAAAATATTATAGTTTGTGGCGATGTAAATATTGACATTCTTCCTGACAGTAAAGCAAGCTCATCACATGACTACCTCAACATTTTAGCTAGCCATAAGATTCTACCTGGGCATGTACTGCAAACACATGATCTCACTTGTCTAGATCACATGTTGCTCAAAACCAAACAGGACGCAACTTGCTTTGTCTGCGATACCTCTATCACTGACCATGATAGTGTCGCCCTTAGCTTAAATCTAGCTCGTAAGCCGTTTATTGAAACTATTGGTATTCGCATGGACTGGGTTGGATTGGATGAGTTTATGGAAAACGCAGACTTTAGTTCAATATTTTCCTGTCAGGACGCCGATGAAGCGGCAAACCTTCTCGTGACTATACTCTCCTCTGCTACTACACATTTTAGAAATATAATACGTATCCCTACCCGTAAGCAAATAAGTAAGCCTTGGATAACAGTGGGTCTATTACGGTGCATGAGGAATAGAGATAATTTACATAAAAAATTAAAGAAAGAGCCTAATAATGAGATCATGAAAATTACCTACAGGCGATATAGAAACTACTGCACGTCACTACTAAAAAAGGCAAAAAGGAATTATGAGAGTCAGGAGATTGAGAAAGTCCGCGATAACAAAAAGAAGTTGTGGGAAGTGATAAAGGGAATAACAAGCGCAAACACTAAAGTAGATCATTCGCTGTCTCTCATCACACAGAATGCACAGTCATGTGTAAACGATGAGTATGCTTACTTCGCCGGGATAGGTCAGAAACTCTCTCAAAAGCTTTCCTTGTGTAATCCTGCTATTCACACGTTCGAAGGAAGTTATTTTCTATCCCCGTCTAATTCTCTGGTGATAATGCCGGTTGACGAGGTAGAGATAGCGAAAATAATAAGAAGCTTAAAGGATAGTTGTGCTGCTGGTATTGATGGAATCTCCAGCCGAGTTGTTAAAAGATACCTCAGCATACTGACTACCCCCATAACTTTTATCTGTAACCTGTCCATATCCACTGGAACCTTCCCATCTGTCTTTAAGGTTGCGCTTATAAAACCTGTACATAAGGGAGGTAAAAAGGACCTTGTTGATAATTACCGACCTATCTCAATCCTGCCCACCCTCTCCAAAATATTAGAGCGGATAATGAATGATGCATTGACTAGGTTCTTGGAGGCAAACAAGTTACTTGCCTCGACACAGTACGGTTTCCGTAGTGGTAGGTCCACTAACGGCGCGGTCCTTGACCTCGTGAACTGCGTAATCACCACCCTGGACCAGGGGAGCAAGTGTTTGACTGTTTTCCTGGACCTCGCGAAGGCTTTCGACACAGTCTCAATACCACACCTTTTATTTAAACTAGAAAACCTGGGAGTAAGAGGCCTTCCTCTTGCACTGTTCAGGAGCTATCTCTTAGGTAGGACTCAAAGAGTTAAGATAGGTAGCTGGACTAGTGGGGCGGCCGAGGTCAAAATTGGAGTTCCCCAGGGTAGTATCGTTGGCCCAACCCTATTTCTGGCCTACATTAATGACCTTTGCCTCATGCAGTTGCGAGGAGGTCGAATATTCACTTTCGCTGATGATACGGCCCTCTTCTTCAGTGGTGACTCCTGGAATGAAACTTTTCACAATGCCCAAGAAGGCATGAACAGAGTAGTGGCCTGGTTGCGGAACAATATGCTTACGCTGAATGTGGGTAAAACAAAATATGTGGCTTTTGCTTTGAGATCATGCTCCCTGCCTTCACTTAGTATGCAGTTAATTGCTCATGTCTGCCCCGCACAGTCCCCCTTTTGCCATTGTAGCCCACTAGAACGAACTTCTAGTATTAAATACCTCGGTGTGACTGTGGACCAATGCATGACATTTAAGCCTCATGTACAATCTCTCGTCCCCAGGATCCGTAAACTTATTTTTATATTCAAAACCCTGCGACACGCGGCTGATAGCCATGTCATCAAAACGGTGTACTACGCCTTGTGCCAACCGCTTCTGGAGTATTGTATTTCCTCCTGGGGTGGCACTCACAAGACTATTCTGCTGGAAGTGGAACGGGCCCAGAGAGCAATCTTAAAAGTTGCAGCTGGTCTCCCAATTCTATATCCTACAGAAGACCTTTTCAGAAAATGGAGCGTACTTTCAGTGAGACAGACGTTCATTCTTCGGACAATCTTGACTAATATATATGTCATTTATTTTAATCATCAAAAGGATCATACAATTACATTCTTTAATAAATTAGTTATAAAATAATATGAATTAAAAATTATCGATTAGAAAAGAATATTGACTGAGGTCGCATGAACCATATCACAATGGTTCAAGTAAACACAGTCAAATCGATCTGCGAATGCCTTCAGTACGCTATTGCGACTGGCCCTCACCCTGCGCACCAGGGATGTGCAACGTTTGCGCATTGTTGCATAGAAGCAATCCACTCGGGCCTCGGCGAACATCCCTGACGCGCTACAGGAGCGGGGCAGTCCCAACAGCGCCCTGAAAGCATTGTTGTACTGTATACGTAGGGCATTGTACTGTTTCTGCGTATAGCTCACCCACAGACTGCTCGTGTAAAAGGACGTACAAAACGCTCTAAACAGAGTAATTTTGACGCCCCTCGAACAACGAGCAAATCTGCGGGCAATCATATTAGCACGCACAGACAAGGCCCTACGCTCTCTCTCTATGTCTGCATCGTCTTTCAAGTCCGAGGTGACAAGATGCCCAAGGTATTTAAATCTATCGACTACTTTTAAGGGACAGCCTTTCAGTTTAATTTGAGGAACATTACTTAGATATCTACCTCGGGCCTGAAAGACCATGCATTCACTTTTCTTTTCATTATACAATAAGCCGTGGTCTTCGGCGTATTTTTCGCATATAATAAGCAGCCTGGTCAAACCGCACACCGAGGCGCTCAGCAGCACCATGTCGTCAGCATAACTAATATTGTTGAGGCAAACACCTCCAATATGGCAGCCGACATGCGTGCTGCTGAGCTCCTCAATGAGCGCATTCATATAAAGGTTGAAGAGCTTAGGCGAGCTCAGCCCCCCTTGCCGCACCCCGCACTCCAGCCTGTACGGATCAGAATAGGACCCTGACCACCGAACAACATTGAGCTGCTCGTGGTACCAGTACTTGAACACGCGTATCAGTTCATCGGGACTCTAAAACTGAGTTTCGACAAATGGTTTTCCGACACTACTTTACTGCGACACTACGCTACTCCGACAATACGCTAATACGACAATATGTATTTCCGACATGACTTTTATCCGACACTATGCTGCTCTGACAGTACTGTAAATCGACATAATTTTACTCAGACACCATGATACACCGACGAAATGCTATATCGACATTACTTTACTAAGAAAAACTAAGATGGCATATTGGATAGTTTATACTCTTATCTTTTCTAGAAAGCTTATTTTGAAGAGTAGTTTTAAATTATCTTCGGTACAGTAAATAATAACTGTTTAGCCTTTATAATCGTAATGAGCCGTAAAAAATGTTTCTCATTTAATAATTGGTATTCGTTTGGAATTAACAAATTTTCAAGACTGGTAGGGAGCTTAGGGATATTCCGACTAAGGAGTCGGAATATCCCTAAGCTCCCTACCAGTCTTGAAAAATTACAAGCAAGAGCAAGGGCTCTGTGAATTAAAGTTTGCATGGCTTGCTTGTTTGGAAGGAAAGGAGCGCTTGTGGATGGAATAGCGTAGTTGCATTGCTGTATTATTTGTGAAAGACGGTCCATACTTGAAACAGCCTTTTAAAATCGTAGTAATAGCGTAATTATAAAAAAGCGTAGTAATAATTGTTTTGTTTTTACCTGTAATTTACCTGTGCTTTTTTCATTAATCATAAAGATATAATTTTTTTGTTAATACTGATAACATATTTTACCTAGTTAGGCATTTTTTAATATTAACATTTTAATTTTATTTCAGTATTCAGTTTTATCCAATATGCCATCTTAGTTTTTCTTAGTAAAGTAATGTCGATATAGCATTTCGTCGGTGTATCATGGTGTCTGAGTAAAATTATGTCGATTTACAGTACTGTCAGAGCAGCATAGTGTCGGATAAAAGTCATGTCGGAAATACATATTGTCGTATTAGCGTATTGTCGGAGTAGCGTAGTGTCGCAGTAAAGTAGTGTCGGAAAACCATTTGTCGAAACTCAGTTTTAGAGTCGTTCATCGGGCATTGAGGTCTGATGGAGTTTTTTCCACAGAATGTCATAGCTGACCAGGTCGAATGCTTTCGATAGGTCGAGAAAACATGAAAAAACAGGTGTTTTCTTATCGGTGTAGTACTTGACGGTTTGCTTCAAACACAACACAGCTGTTTCAGTGGAGAGACCTGACTTAAAACCAAACTGGTTGTCGTGTATATTTAGATATTTGCCAAGCTGGGTGTTAAGCAAACCATCAAGCACCTTCGCGATAATCGTAGCTAAAGAGATAGGCCTGTAATTATTCTTATCACTGATGTCACCAGTTTTGTTCTTTACTATTGGCACCACCACAGTCCTCATCATCTGTGCTGGCAAGTACGAATGAACCAAACACAAAGAGTAGAACATCGCCAACACTCTGGGTAAATGAGGACCCCCACACTTAAGATGTTCTATGCTTAGCTCGTCGTGCCCCGGGGACTTGCCACGTGACATAGAATTTATAACATGCCCTACTTCTTTTGCCGTAAATCTAGTGCGAATCTCCACGCCACTACAATGCGCATTGCTGTCGGACTGTGATGGCCCCAAAGGTGACTTGACTGTAAAGTGCTCTCTAAAAGTCTCAGCTATCCCCTTTAAGTCACTGACACCGTTAACACTCACAGGTAAGCCCGGCCTGCCATTGAGCCGGTTGGTGGATTTCCAGAAACCGCGAAAGTCCTGCCTGGAATGAAGCGACGCTAAGATATTCATTTTAATTTTGTCACTATTATTCTGACACCAGCGCAAACGAGATTTAAAAATTCTACGACTCGTCTGCATCTCATTCCAAACCTGACCCTCTTGCGGCTTACCATACCACAACCATACTTTAAACTTTTTCCTGCCCTCCCTGTGCGCATCACTCACATACCTGTTCCAACCTAATACCGATTTCTTTGTTCTGAAAGTTTTCATATCATAACTCTCACAAGCTGCTTGGCATAATGCATAAACAATGTCATTATACATTTTGTCAATGATTTTTCTATGGTCAATATTATAACAAACATGGTCACAACATAAACTTAATTCATTGGGAAAGTCAAGTAATTTTAAATTGTCATTACAAATTTTGGTGTACATATTAATTTGTTCAGGTTTTCTTTCACCCCATCGTATTTTACTACATTGCTGGTTTATCTCTGTCATGGAATTTAGGTTTAACGTTAGCTAGCTTACATTGAATTACGAGGGGAAGGTGGTCGGACCACACCACATCATACATAACAAAGGTTTTAATAATGGTCTCCATAGCGGAACTAGTGACCACACAATGGTCGAGCCAGCGTCTCGAACTATTCGCTTCACTTAAAAATGTAAAAGTATCAGAGTCTAAACCTAACAACTGAACGTCAGCACACACCCACTTCAATTCCATACAAAAGCAATCCAATTCATTATAAAATTGCTGATCAAGATGCGCGTTGAAGTCTCCAAGTATGTAGGCAGATTCGACATTATGATTATTAATTATAGCGCTTACCAGACTAAGGCAGTCCGTAAATTCGGAGAGGTTTTCATTAGAATCCGTAGGCATGTACACACTTAAAATCATGAACGATCTTAGTTCCATATTTATCTTGATAGCACACACTCGCGGGTTGTCACATTGCACTACCGACACGTCACTAAAAACACTTTTCCTCCAGAGGAGCGCAACGCCACCGTAGGGCCGACCCTTAAGCATTCCGGCCGAGGTATCCACTGCCGACGTCCCGGTGCAGCCAAACTCGTTGTCAATACCGCTTAGAAACTGAATGTCGTTCGGTAATAACCAGGTCTCCTGTAAAGCAATTATATCTGCAGTGCGACACAATTGCCTGACACACTCCACTGAGCGCCTTACACTTTTACAGTTGAAGCTTATTAAATTGTATATCTTAGACTTTATATCCATTTATCAGTGATTAAGGGCCGTGTACAATACTTTTGTCGGTACCGTTCGTTTTACGTGACCTAAAGTTCACAAATCGCCTAAATATTATTCCTTCAGGCCACAGATTTCGATCTAGGAATACAGTTAATAGGTTTTCCGAAATAAAGAATTTGTAGGCATTATATTCTCTGTTATACTTAGCATCTATTCTTTCCAACACAATGTTAAAACTAAACACTCAGAGTTAAACTATGACCCACGTTTGGTGGAAGGGAAACGACGTTATGGCCTTGTATGTGATAGGTTACCTCTAAAAACTGCAACTGCACAGAACTTCTACTGTTACCTGGGAAGCTACCTCTATAACAAACTTAACGAGCTTCTTAACATTTACCCACTAACCAAGAATAAATGCAAGTTGACAGTTACTACTTACCTTAAGAGTCTGGACTATGAATCCACCGAACTGCTTCTTTCAGCTCCTCAGTAAACAAATTATTAAAATGCCATGAATACAAATAATACCTATCCTTTTATCGTCACTAAAAATCAACGTAATCAATTCTATGACAGTTCGAGTTTTTACCTTAATGGAGTATCTGATCCGTTAGTTGTTTTCTCCACCCACGAATGCAAACACACACATACACATAAACACACATACACTCACATTCAATCTAATACACTTACACTCTCACAGTTAGGCCAGTATTATTTAATTTCTAATATGTTTCATTTCTCTTTTTCATATTGATCCCTAGTTATATACTTTTAACCTATATAGTATTATGTATCTACGGGCGGGGGCCTGGCGACCTGTATCACCGGTTTTTTCAGACCTATTTCAGGCACCAGCCTCTCGCACGTTGGGAAACTTATAAATTAAGAACAACTATTTTTGTACTTGCTACTTCCCTAATGTGCCAGAGAGAAATAAATGATTTATTTATTATTATTATTATTACCTTTGTTTACATTGTTACTTCCATGTATTTTGTATACAACTTATAAGTGCAATAAAGAATACATTTTGCCTCTGTTCTGGGTATTGTGGTATCACCGTTGTTTCTAATTTCCGTAACACAAGTGCATTAGCTACTTACTTTAAGTTCACAGTAATGTATGTGATTGGTGTGTTATATTTATTTATTTATTCATATACGCAATAGGTTCTGGAGTATTTACTGCAACAAAAAGTAAACTATAAAAACTATTGGCTTTACGTCAAACTTCCCCGAAATACACGTAAAAATTAAATCAAAGTAAGGCTAAAGTTTAGTTGTTAAAGTTTCAGACTCTGACGTCTGCCACGAGTTTTGTTCTAAAATGTTTTTGTTTGAGTTGAATAGTTGATAAGTCTTCAAGTGATTGGTTGGAAGTCGCGACAGTTCAAAGTCTGATGAGAATTATTGATCGGAAAATTAAAATTCCATCTCATTTATATTATCATTCTTATGTGACGATGTACCGTTGTTATATGAAGAGGTAATTTATACCTAACGAATTGTAGGAATATTCCCGCGCCTCTTTAGTATTCTGGCTTTGCACATAACATTACTAATAACACAACCCTGTCACATCACATCCCATCCCTATCAATTGCTACCTGTACTGCTAATGTGTTATTAAATACCGCTTGGATAGCCGACGATAAAAAAAACATAGAGATTTAGAAAAAAAAATAAAGAGACTGCGAAAATGATCGAAGATTAAAAAAAAATATCTAAGCTTAAAGTAAATATTAAACATTCTTACTATACTTATGTATAAAATGTAGGTATAGCATGTTGATTATGTTCACTATGTGAGATGAGCTCAGCGTGCCTTAGATGCGCGGTTTATAATTTATCGCGGCAATCGATAAATTTTCGAACGTTTTTTTTATCATATTTAAAAAGGTTTTTAGTATTTTTGCTGTACTTATTTGTGTTTAAAATTAATAAGAATAAATTTACAATTGGAAAATCTGTGGCAAAACAGGTTGTTCAGGAAATAACAATTATTTTATCGACGCGATAAATGGTACCGAGGCGGCTTAACACACTTGTACTGAGAACTATATTTATCATGCACGCAAAAATATGCTTAATAATATATTCAGAATTGGTAACAACCATCCAAAAGGAAATCACCCTCGTATAAGCTAACGTAGGTCAAAATTAAAATTGCCTCATTCTAAAACTGATGACATTTTACTGTGCACATCAGTGAAGTTTCTACGCTTTTATTCTATAACCAGGTAGGTACGAGATCCGACGATTACTGGTTCCGACCCGGCCCATTATACTTAGCTTATACGACGACTCTAAAAATAAAAGGGAGGATGGGTTTATATTAAAACATGTCAACTCCGCAACACCAGTTAACGGCTGAAACCCTCAACAGGTAAAATGGACGGCAGCTTAAAAGCCACAGGAACAATGGTAGCAAAAGCTTTGGGGTAAATTAAAGTAAAAAAATGCGTATTATGTATTTAATTACACCGACTTATTACGTAAAAAATCCGCATTAGAAACATAAGGTCCTATGTACAACATCTGTACAAAACTTTTGTGGTTAAAATAGTTATTACTTTATCTATTCATATTTATAAATTTACATTTAATAAAAAAATAACATAGGTAAATATGACTTTCAGGAGCACAATAAAGTTAATTTTTCTAATTTGGATTTAAAATACATGTAAACTTATAAATAGTAAGCTATAATTGATATAACTACCTGGCCTTTCTAATAACTAAGGTGTCTTTTAAAAGGCCAGTAGGATGATCTGGGTTAAAATAGGTTTGCTCTCACCGATTTTAAGACCTTAGACAAAGCCATGTGTGTCTAAGACAGAGTCGAAGATGGTACGAGCTCTCCACGAAGCCTGTTTACTCTGACTTTGAATAAAAAAAAGCTTATAAGATAAACCACACGTAGAATAATAAATAAATTACCTTGCACTATATTACTTGCATGTTAATTATAGAGAAGGTATGTACTCAACAAATTCTGACGGTGTTTCCTAAAGTTCTGTGCTTCTGTTAAGACTTAAACGTGAAATATATTCTTGACAACATAACCATTTTAATTCTTTGTCTTCAATTTTTGGTTAATATTCCGATACCTTTAGTTATACCTATCTTCGATATCTTATTTTGTGACCGTCAGGTTATTCCACACTTGCCACAAAGATCTCAAGATGTATTTATAATAATGACTATTGTTTGGCTAAAATAATACAGCCATTTTGCCGTCGAAGCCTTGAATAGAAAGGAAATCTACTGGTCGTAATTTCAAAGGACTTTATTTAGGAGTTTTGAATATTATTCGATATTTTCTCGGAAGCGATTTCAAAATACTGGCTGAGAACACCATTCCAGATTGAAATCCGAATAAAGACTTTATTTGTAGAACGGATTTAAGTAACTCTACTCCAAATAGTCTATAATTCACGACTTCATATTAAAATCAATTTGCCTTTTCAATAAACTAAGTATCAAAATGACCATCAAACTCGGGCATAAGGAAACGATAAATCTTAATGGTATTGCTATAATAAAGTATTTTATAGGGGCACACAAAATTTGCTTAGATGTTCACTTTCGAGAGAATTCGATATCAAAATGTATATTTGAAGCAAGGAAAATGGTATAAACTCTATACAATAATGAAACCATAAACACGAAATGCGTTTTATAACCTTCTAGTGAAACAGAAATATTCATAAAGAAAATAACAACAAAATAGTACTGTTCCAAGCCACAATTTGAGTTGTACCTACCTATTTTCTTTACTATAAACTTTCACTATTGTGTGTCAGGGATGTCATCAGTCATTCAACTAGCAAAGCATATCAATGTCTATAAATTATAATCAATGCGCCCTTAGTACCTCACAAATAGATACGTTACGTACATTTGAAACAATAAAGTAACTATCACCATTGTTCTTGGGGCCTAACTTGAATAGATTTGCTGTGGGCAAGAGTTCAACTTATTTTGGATGGTAGGTATACCTAGCTTAATTTGTCTTCGACTATGGAGTCTTCGACTGTATTCCGTTTCAATCTGGCATTAGTAAGGCTACACGAAATCTGTGTCAGAAAGCGTATAAGGAAATGTATATTAAGAATTCATACAATTGCTCGCCACCATATTAGATCAAATAGCTGTGTGAGATAAGACAGCCAATTCTTTATGCTAAATTTTTGCGACCACTTGATGCAGTATTTGATGAGCCCATGATGATGATAATAGAAACAGTTCGCGATGGCAGTACAACTTAATCGTATTCTTCAGGCGAATGTTAACCACTGCACCGCTGCTCAAAATATCTTAATGCAGCATATGGTTGAATGGACAGTACAGGTTGCTATCATATCGGAACCCTATTTTGTACCCGACATGGATCGAGAAGACTGGGTAGCCGACTCCACACGAGTCCGAGTTGCAATAAAATCAACTGGTGGTCTTACTCTTGAAGTGATAGCCAAAGGTGATGGCTATGTGGTAGCCAAGTGTGGATTGACATTGCTGGTCGGAGTTTATCTTCCCCCCAGTATAAGTTCTGCCACAGTCGAGGCAAGTCTGGATAGGCTAAGTGCAGTGCTTCGAGGCACCCCTTTGCCTGCATTGGTCTGCGGTGATTTTAACGCCAAAAGCACAGCGTGGGGCGCTAGAGCCACTGATCCTCGAGGAGAAATTATTCTGGACTGGTCGACAACATTGGACCTTGTCCTCTTGAACACTGGCACAGAGTCTACTTGCGTGCGACCTCAAGGAGAATCCATAGTAGATCTCTCTTTTGCTAGCCCTGCTGTTGCCGCTAGAATAAATAGCTGGAAGGTGATGTCGGATGACGAAGCAGTAACATTATCTGATCATAGATATATACTACTAGAAATGGCTGCTTCGTCACCGTACACTCCTCTAAGACGCACTCACCACATTTATCCTCGATGGCGTTTAAAAGCACTAGATAGAGATATGCTCTTAGAGGCATCTCTCGTGAAGTCCTGGCTCCCAGCACCAAGCGGGACTATTCAAATTGATGAGGAAGCAGAATGGTTTCGCGAAGCACTTACGCACATTTGCGACGCCTCTATGCCACGAGCGGGGCCCCTGCCGCCTAAGCGGCAAGTCTATTGGTGGACCGAGGACATAGCAGAGATGCGGCGGGCGTGTGTTGCAGCGCGCCGCGCGTCTTCCAGACACCGCCGTAGGCAACATCGTGACCCGACTCTAGATGAACCCCTGTACGAGGCATGGCGAACAGCTAAAAAAGCCCTGCAAGTGGCTATTGCTAAGGCCAAGGTCCGTGCAAGAGAGGAATTGCTTAAGACACTAAATCTTGACCCGTGGGGACGCCCTTATCGCACTGTCAGGGGAAAACTGAGACCATGGGCGCCCCCAGTGACAGAAAATATGGAACCCGCTCTTCTACGCACAATAGTGGCTGGACTTTTTCCTACCCAACCGGAATTCATCCCTCCAGCAATGTGGCCGCACCCCGCTGCTCTCTTCAATGAGCCGGAACCTGTGTCCCAAGGGGAGCTCGACGCGGCGGTGCTGAGGACGAAATCTAAGAACGTGTCTCCGGGACCAGATGGAATCCCGGGTAAGGCACTGGTTCTAGCCCTAAATTCCTTAGGTGAACGATTGAGGTATCTGTTCACTGAGTGCCTCAGCCAAGGTCGATTTCCAAAACCCTGGAAGGATGGAAGGCTAGTCCTATTAAAAAAGGAAGGTCGACCCTCGGACTCGCCGTCAGGCTATAGGCCCATAGTGCTGCTGAACGAGGTTGGTAAACTCCTGGAAAGGATAATTACGGTTCGCCTCCTTCGGCATCTTAATAATACAGGGCCTAATCTGTCTGAGGTGCAGTATGGGTTTAGAGCACAACGTTCTACGGTGCATGCTATCTTACACGTAAAAGGATTGGCAGAACAGGCCGTGGCCAGTGGTGGGCTGTTGTTGGCGGTGTCTCTGGACATCGCCAATGCGTTTAATACTCTGCCGTGGGCGTGTATAAGGCAGGCACTAGTATTTCATGGGGTTCCTGTTTACTTGCAAAAGATAGTCGCCGATTATTTAGGTGAACGGACGGTGTCATGCCTAACAGCAAGTGGTGTGCACTCGAGAAAGGCGGCTTGTGGTGTTCCACAGGGGTCTGTTGTTGGACCACTCCTTTGGAACATAGGGTATGATTGGGCTCTTCGTGGGAATCTCCCTCTGGGGGTAAGCGTCACATGCTATGCTGACGATACGCTGGTAACAGCCCACGGAGCTAATTTTGACGAGGCAGTCGGACGGGCATCAGCGGGGGTTGCATCGGTTGTCGAAAGAATACGGAAGTTGGGTTTAAAGGTAGCGCTCGAAAAATCAGAAGCTATCTGCTTTCATGGACCAAGGCGAGCGCCACCAGCGGGATCACACCTAAATGTAAGCGGAATCAGGATTGAGATAGGCAAAACACTGAAGTATCTTGGTCTTGTACTCGATGGGCGGTGGAAGTTCAACACCCATTTTGAACGATTAGCTCCCAAGCTCCTTAAGACCGCTGGAGCACTAAGCAGCCTCATGCCGAACGTCGGTGGGCCTGCTGCCTCCAGTAGGCGCCTTTACATGGGCGTTGTGAGGTCAATGGCGTTATACGGGGCCCCTGTATGGTATAACGCCCTTAACAGGGACTGCAAATTGCAATTGCGCAGAGTGCAGCGCATTATAGCGCTAAGGGTGATCCGGGGCTACCGTACTGTAGCAGGAGATGCAGCGGTGGCTCTGGCCGGTACTTTACCCTGGACCCTTGATGCTGCGGTTCTCGCCGCAGTATTCGAGTGGCGTGAGGAGCAAAGGTCACTTGACCTAAGGCCAGCACCTCGGGAAGTCGTGTCAGAGCGTCTTAAGCTGGAGACCGAGGCTTTGCAGGTCTGGGACCTACAGCTAGCCCAAAGTAACGTTGGGCACCGTATCATAGAGGCAATTCGCCCGGTGTTGGAGGGATGGGTACGGCGCCAGCATGGTCGCCTAACATATAGGGTGACTCAAATCTTAACTGGACACGGCTGTTTCGGCAAATACCTGCACCGCATCAACCGGGAGCCTAGTCCAAGGTGTCATCACTGCCCAGCCGATGAAGATACTGCTCAACACACACTGGAGGTGTGTCCGGCCTGGGCAGTTGAGCGCGAAGCCCTAAAAGAAGTAATTGGAAGCGACCTCTCCATCGGGGTGGTCGTGAGACAAATGGTGGATAATCAGGAGGCATGGCAGGCGGTGCTCACCTTCTGTGAGACCGTCATCTCGCAGAAAGAAGTGGCGGAGAGGGAGCGAGAGGCTGAAGCCGATGCTCCGATAATCCGACGCCGGCGTCCAGGGCGCCGCAGAAGGCTTCATGCCCTCGCTTTGCCCCTCATCGATGGGCCTCAGGCGGCTGACACGGGGGTGGCAGTCGCTCTCTGAAACAGGCTCTTGACGGTGGTGTGCGTGTCCCGCACGCCGTCTACGGGAATTTGGGGAGAAACTCTCTTTCCCTGAAGCTTGGTGCTCGAAAATGAGCTCAGCCAGAGGCGGGTCTGCGGAAGAATGCTTAGGGATATACCCAGGGCGATAACCCGCAGCACCCCCCTATGTATGGCACTGAAGGACACCGACTGGTTTTTAGTGGGTATACCCGCCCTAACTGGGTGGGGGAGTCCCACATAACCCCTGGTCTCCCCCGAGATCAGCGGGTATGCGCAAGGCATTTTCCAGTCGGAAAAAAAAAAGAAAAAAAAAAAAGTTTTTGATTGGTTTTATGTTACAGTAAGTACTTATAAGAGTTTAGATATGAAAAGTTTGTATTTTAATAAATAGATACAAAATTGCACTTGGATTCTCAAACTGACTAAGGGAAAACTAATTTTGAATAGATGTAACGCTTAATACGATGTGTTATACATTTTATTTACCAAATAAATTAAGTTATGCTAATGGGAAAATTGCCAAAGAGTTTAAGTTGCGACACGTGATTGCGAAATATACGAAAGCATATTAAACACACTTTCGGAACTGAAACAATAAAAATCATCATCATCATCATTCTCAGCCAAAGGACGTCCACTGCTGAACATAGGCCTCCCCCACGGCTTTCCACAGCGACCGATCACTAGCGGTCTGCATCCAGTTTGATCAAAAAATAATAAAACAATAAAAATGATTCTAAAAATTCTGAGTACAACAACATTTTAAAAATTTGTAGTTATTCCGTTGCTATCGATACAAACATCGTTTTGCGGATCCGAAGCATTTTTTGTATGCAGTTTTTACTACACTCTCTACTTTAAATTATCATATTGACGTATTCTGTTTTTCTTAGTAGGCACTCAGGAATCGAGTGAACTTGGGTCTTCGCACCTAACAAGCGGCCTGAGGGAAACCGCAGAGGTTTTAGTGGGTCAACTGCTGTCATCCCTGGGTGTACCTATAGCATTTTCATTCATATTACTTACCTCACACCGATCGATTCAACTGACGGTTCTGCCTATCCTACCCCGACAACTGACGGCTAGGCACCTCTTGTGCAACTAGAACAATGGCGTGTGAAATTGATTGGAAATTCAGTTGTGCTATTGACTCATGGCTACTTTTTCCATAGTTGGTGTGAAACGTTTGCTATTGAAAATTCAGTAGTGAGAGTTAGTTCCGAATTACGTATGCTCAATGGGTCGGTTCAAAATAACTTAAATTTCTTTCAGAAACTTTTTTTTTAATATAACCCCCTGAATATAAAGATTGAAAGAAAGTCCTGGATAACTGAAAGTCAATAGAAGATCATCATTTTCTTGCCCTAAATAACAAAAGTAAATGGAGCATTCGCAAATAAGCAGTGATATGCAGAACACAAGCATCTTGATTTCTTGTACGTTAAAAGTAAAAATAATAAGGATGAATTGGAACACCAAACGAACATTTCGTGCACAGACAACGACCAACTGAACGAAATTTCGCATGCAAATTTTGTCGTAATGTACCGTAATGGATTCCCTATTCTGAACGAAGTCAGTATTTTCGGGATAAGTTGTATCGTTAGCTCGCACTGCAATGCTGGCGTGAGGAACAGGGATGGCATTAGTCGAATACATAGTAGAAACTGAGATAAGAATCACGTTCGATGTTAGCTAGTGGCAGTTCATTAGGCCATCGCTGAATTTCGGTGTAACCTCAAAGTTCGACTTACACTACAAGAATTTTAGGAAATTGACGCTATGTTCGTTATTAATTCCAGTGCAGAAACTTCAAAACTTTGCCTTTGATAATTTCGTTTCGAAATTGAACGTTACTAATTAAAATCTTTAGTATCACAATTATTATTTAAATTGCCTAGTAGAGTTAAACTTACTAAAAACGTAGATAAGTCGTTATTTATTTGGATATTTTTTGAAGCTAGACCTATTTACTTTGACAAATAAGCACTTTATATTTTGTTTACCAATGTTATATATTAACCAACCAATAAAACACATTAATTGGTCTTAAAAAAAGCAAAGAAACCCATTAAAATTAACTAAACAAACCCATTTAAATGCACACGAGCACTTCTTAGCTGAGATTTATCCTTATTCCTCAGAAGCGTTTGATGAATCAGGCGTATAATGAAACGCAATTACCCAGTTACAGGCTACAGTACCTATGTCTACAAACACGGTACATTGAATAATTGTCAGCTATCCGAAACTGTTAAATGCCTTACTCTGATTACAAAAAGATTAGCTTTCAACCAAGACTAAATAACCCGACCAATTAGAAAAGTTATGCATTCAATAATGGAGGTATTATTAAAAGCTGGTATTATGATCTTATTTTCAATTTGGCGGTTAATAGTTATAGTACTAGAAATGGTACTAAGTTTTTGGAATAACTAGAGGTGTGTTAGTTTGATAAAATATACTATGATAACATTAAGATTAGCATAACCCTTATAACTGTCGGTTCTCAACTAACCTCTAATTATAGTAGACAGCTTAGGCAGAGAGCTTGACGATAATAATGTAGCAGATGATAATTCATAACATACTTTTTAATCATCATTTCATCATCATCATCATCACAAAAGCTGCAGTCTTTCTCCTGCCTTCAGAATAAATCTATAGGTCCTTAGAATATAACTAAATATATAAATATCTTTTGGACATTCCCACACATCGCCATCTAGTCCCAAAGTAAGCTACTCAAAGCTTGTGTTATGGGTGCCAGACAACGGATATAATACTTAAATACTTTTTGTTTGTGAATACATACATGATATACATAGAAAACACCCAGACCAATACAAACAGACATGTTCATGCACACAAATGTTTGTATTGTGCGGGGATCGAACCCGCAACCCGCTGCGTAGTAGGCGATTTCTCGACCACTACACCAGACGGGTCGTCATAACTGTCGTCTTGAACAGTCTGGGTCATTTATAGGTATACTATAATCTTGGTATCATCCTTCTACTATACGTGCATAACCTTCCAGATGACATGGCCGGCTGCTTCAAGATTTTCTTAAAAGATATACAAGAAAATTGTAGATACCTACCGCCAATGCTCCTCAATTCAGGCACTCTTTCCGGCTCCTATACTATGAGCACTTGGAACAATTTACGTGTCTCCTGTTCATAATCCAATGATCCCAAATACAATAATGTACCGTGCCGACATTTCTCGTTTGCCCGACGTTGAAGAAAATATAATATATTTGGCAAGGGCGCTTTACACTATACGGCAATGATAATAATGATATTGCAAGTAAATGAAAAAACATGTCAGTAGATATAACCTAAAGATTAAGAAGCATTGACATTGGTTGGTTGGTCGTGAGACTATTTTCATATTTCTATCAACAATTAACTTCCAAGTGATTGGATTTCATTCATCATTTTCATAACTTACTATAATCCTAAACCGAAAATTTTGTTATTATATGACACAAGAGGTAATTAGAAACTAACTGTTAATTGGCCCTTTGGAAGATTTTTGCAATTTACTCGTACATGTCACTAAATGTCAATCCGTTCCTTATAATAACGACTTAATAAATCTTAGTGTGAGTCAATAGGTAAATAGGATTCATTGTTGGATTTTTCTAGTTCTGGTTTTTCCTTAAATAAATTTAGCTTCTCTTATACTACTTCTATCGTCCGATGACTACCGATGTCAAGCCGACATTGCCCGAAATCTAATTCGGTATTTTGCAAGTGCAGAAACTGATATGAGGTGGATCTGAGGATATTTGTTGCTTTGAAAATGAATCTTGTGGCTCATATCAGCGCTGGTTCAAGAGCTTTCTACGCAAATGCGGTCACAGACGTCATTGAATGGTCAGAATGGCCACACATTTGATCGCGCGCCACAGGTTGTCTTGGTGATCGCTCATTACTAAAGTGTTGTGCTGTACTTGTCTAAAATGTTAATAATGTTCGCACAGCGGGCGGTTTTCTTTATGAACCCGGGTTGAAGTACATTCTGCTTCTTTCGCTACGGCTTAATTCTCGCTGTCACCACGTTCTTAAGATTAGTTTTAAGTTATTCCTTCCTTTTTTGTCAAAAGAAACAAAACGAATCAAGAAGTACTAAAGAAATTTAAAATTAACAGGTGATAGTCCCTATCCTCTAATTTTGATTAAGATAGACCAGAATGACAGCATCAATCTAACTTTTTTATTTTTTAATGTTGCTAGTGTTGAAACAATTCAATTGTAAGCAAGTTTAATTAAAACTTGTGATATAAACGATATAAAAAGCTATAATTAAATGTGATATTCCTGTATGATTTAACATATTCTCACTTTTTAATACTTTCCATAAATACATTATTATAAATAATGATTATCTTTGTGGGAAAAAGTATTTATATAAATTGAATTTATTTGAATATTTTATAATCGATTAAAAACAACAATTGAATGCAATAGAAATTTTCGATTATTAAGGAACAGCACTTGAAATGTTTAATGAAAAAACAGAGTTTAAGAAAATTACGGAATCCCTGGACAAGATAATTATCAAAAACAAGCAAGCGAAATATTCTGTCTGTCTGTCCTGATCATTTCTTTAGCAGAGAATAGAGATGTCAGCTTAAAATTAGTCTTTAAACAGGTATCGGGAATCAATCCCAATGTGTGGAGTGAATGAAACCGTTAATGGCGCCTATTGAATGGAGTAGATTGGACTAATCCATTTCATTTACGATGCGATAAACTGCGAACGTATAATCGCCACCACACCAGGTTTAAGTTTTTGCTGAAAAATGAACCTTATAACAATTGCATGAGATACCGCAGTGTTTAGCCTAACGTTTTGTTGTCTGTTCGAACGATATTGGCGCGAAACACGGTTCGGCGGCGGTGTAAATAGATCAACCAAGCTTATGTCTAATTGATTGATTTGTATTAGCAATATTGATGAAAAGCTACAGAATATTTTAGTAAATATAGTTACACTATATTATGATCTTGTTCCTGGTTGATCAGCTGCTACTTTCTATCCTGATTTCTATGATGTGCTTAAGTCCTACATCGGACGTTCACCTTTTCATTTTATGAACACCAGCCAGCCCAGCAGATTTCGGCCACAATCGGTTAACGGCGTATAATTTTATGGCGACTCAGTTGATTTACGATCATAATGAGTGTAGTAGTAGTATGAAAATATGTTCGTAATCACATATGTTATTTACAACAATCCGTCGATTTTGTAACGAATCGACCTCATTAGATTTTTATATCGTCGTTTTAGGCACTCTCTTAGTTTTCACATTCCAATTTCGTTACTTTCATTCTTAATTATAGGTTCTGTCTGTTATTTTCTGTAAGCAGAGTCATTCAATTATACCTTTCGAATGTTGATTTCTTCCAATCGCAAGTCGAAAATTTATTATTATTTTGCCTAAAGCTACTTTTAGGCAAGACAACGTGTACGTGAATTTTCTGATCCCGTTATAAATTCTGTTTAGAATCTGGCTTATGGAAATTAATGTCTTGCTGATCCTATAAGCAACAAAAGCCTATATTTTGTGGACATTGCAACACAGTATAGCGTTTCAGCTACTAAATACTTATAGTTGAAAAGTTTCAATCGCATCTTTGCAAGTGTATCTAGTTATTATGGTAGACATCACATCCACCACTAATACCCAAGCTTATACGATAAACCACTTCATTCTCTCCAGCTGCGTCAAGACAGTCAGGACAAACAAGGTGTAATATATTCCAACATTTGTATGCATATTACGTTGAGTGCACTTGAATTTGCATCGTGGCTTATACTGCTTCCATCTCGAAGTTTGGATGTTGCACTACATCAGATTTTCATTCGGAGATTTAGGATTCTAGAGAATGATTGGAAGCAATCAGATGATTGTTTAAGAAAGAAAATTTGATGACATAAACAGAACAAAACAACAAAAGATTCAAGTCACGGTTACATATTGTAAATCTACCAGTATAGTAAGTTTGTACACTTTCAAATAAACATTTATCATGTAATGGACATCTTTTGAGCTCTTTTGTCATCAGTTTATCATCACAACACAATACATCAACACCTAAGTTTGTAACACGTGTTCAGATCAGAATATGTACTCAAATTTCGAATTCAATTATCAAAGCATTACATCATTTCCTGAGCTAGGATTGAATATACTGACAGTAGACATTTCCCCTGCTTTTGTGTTTCAATTTATACTACAAAACAATAGACATATCGGCTGTATGAGGCAGATAAGAACAAGAACGTGCGGATGTGGTATTTGAAACAAAGACAATTTCCTATTGACGAGATGGGAATATTCACATAGCTTATCGCTGATATATTTAGATTTACGCGCGAATTAGGACAAAAAGTCTACTCGAAAGCTTTAAAATGAGGGTGAAAACTGTGGTTGGTAGAGTATAGCGAGACGATCACTTGCTGCGCATATACTGATGTGCTTAACTAATTACTATATCCTTCGATGATATTTGTTGATACTGGTGGAAGTCGCTAAAATTAAACAAACAGCTACAGATACAACTTATGAGCCGCGACGATCCTTCTATTATACTTCAACTTTAAATATAAAGTTTTCATGTTTCAGCTGCTCTTTACAGAGCAACACAGGTAAACATTTTTAAAGGCAATCTTAAAGCCATTTTGCGATCGAAGCTTTCTAGAAAATGCAATATCCTCACACCAGCCTGCAGAATAAGCCAGTGACCTACTTATCTTTAGTGGATCTTAAAATTCAAGGGAGATTTTATCAAATACCAGAGGTAAGGAAAACCATCAGAGGCTTGGTGATATTTCATGAAATGCAATAAATAGCAGTGGGATTGGGTATTCCAAAGCTCGATGGGGACTAACGATTTTCTATTATCAACAGAAAAGGTTTTTTTCGTTAGCGTCTTAGAGCAAAGTTACCAATTTCAGAAGAATCAATTTGTCTTCTTATATATGCCACCGTAATATTGTGAAAACCGCGTGATTAGGATCTGACGCATTAGGTTGTAATCTGACGATTTATTGTGAACAAGCTCGACAAGCATAAAGAAAAGTCGTGTTAGCTTGTCGAAAAGGGGTGGACCAATATTCTTGATTTTAACAACCAAAATTACAGGACCAATACGCGTTCGCTGGGACAGCTTGTTCAATTTAAGTTGAAATATATCTAGAAGGTGTACAGAACAAGGCTATAATTATAGCAACAAATCTAACACTATCTACAGGTTTTTGATAAAAAACAAAAGATATCAAGAAGGATTAGCAACCCAGCACGTGTCTGAAAATCTTGCACCTAAGACGCAATTAATGATTATAGAATATAACCACTAACTGACCTACTTCTCAGCGTCTGAAGTCCTAGAGTCAAAGATTTAGCCGCATTTCAGACTCTATTTCACCTTTTCTCTCTAGGTAAGATACCAGTGGGAACGAATGCGATGGCTAGAGCCAAATATATGAACCTAGAGAGTCGGAACTGTAGCCTTTTGAATTTGTGTAGACTAGTGCATTACGAACTTCAGCCGAGGCTGAGGCAAGCGTTAAATCCGAATAACCGGACGAACGTTATTGGAAAGTTATTGTGTGCTTGGTTTTTTAATCAACTGCTTATAGAAAAGTGATAAAGATGAGATTATACCTAATATACTTTAGTAAAAAAGGAGAAAAGAAGGATAGATAGCACCGAGAAAGCTTGCTTTTAATGCAAGTATTTAGTGCTCATTAAACCACCGTGCAAGAACAAGCCGATTCGGTAAGAGCCATGAGGAAAATATATTCCGACGAAATTTACAAACCGAAACGAAACCCTACTCTGGTCATACACATAAAATGCTTAGTATAAAAATGACCGTGAGTCTTCCTAGCCAAGATGGATGCGTCAAACAAATTCCAGATTTCGTAAGCAAATTTGTAGAATAAATCCTCAGATATTATCATGGGAGATTTCCTTTTATTTACACAACACAAAAATGAAGACGGTTCCGCGGAAAGAAAGCTTTGGGCTAAACATGAAGTATGCAAAACCTACCTTAAGGGTAATCCAACTAAAGTTTCCGAACGACATTCTCGGGTGCTAAGCCAAACGGTACAAATTAATGGACCGTATTTCTATGCCTCAGCTTGTTTTAGACTGAATAATATATAATTTATATTTTTTATTTTTTTTCGTCAAAATAAAGTCCATGGTGCGCTCTATTCAGAGGGTAAGAAAAACTTTGTGTGTAATTTTTTTCCAAAGTTATTTTCTTATTATTTATTTTATTTCATGTAGGACACAAGACAATTGTAAAATACTCAATCAGTTATATTAATTAAAGTGTTTTACATTATTTTACAACCAATTTTGAATTTTCATTTTTATTTTCAACAACTTTATCCACATATTGTATGATTGAAAAAACAATCAACTTATTATCGAGGTAAGTCTCGAGTATTCTTAGCTTATATACTTTAATTTGAGACACAGCAATTTTGGCAGATTGCACAATTGCAAGCGTATTTAATAAAACTCCGATGAAGTTGCATCCAAACGCGAGCGAACATTTTTGCATGTCCATCCATCATTGTTTCAATACCTGTGTCAATAGGTGCTCCACCTAAACCTTTGTGAGTTTTTAATCCAGGGGGGGGGGGGTGCTCCTGTAACGTCTGCAAGTGGGTCAGATGAACTAATCTATAGCACCCACTTTTATTAGCCGGGACACCGGAGCTACAAAGTGTTGTGCTATGATATCGATAGTCGATGAAAAGATAACAAGGAAATGTTTTTTTTTATATCCTGGTTCGATTTTTGGTACCTACTTTGAATTTAGTTATCCCTATATTGGGTAGCTAGCCATTCGCTGACATGTCGGCTAGCACTCATGCCAAAGATGGGAAAATACATAATATAGACGTCTTATAAAGTAAGGATCACAAACATTTCACAAAAAGTAATAGTAACTGTGGTAGTACACTTGTAACGGTAGTAAGCCAAACATAATTAAATTGCTTTTTGATAATACGGTTAGTATTGCTTTGTACTAAACATAATAGTGCATACCCATTGTGTACATTGTACATTACAATAGTGTGGAACCACTAAACGTAAAATAAGTCGACAATACGTTATTTAGTTTGATATGAAACCATCAGACATCAATTTATTAATATCCAAGTAACCAGGTTTAAGTTGTCGATAATGTATCGATATCTTCAATACATTACCAGTACTGAAAAGCTCTAGTGTTACTTGAGTATATTTTAAACACACGAAATAACCTAATTGGATAATGCATTATTAACTTATCCAATTATTGGATCGAGTAACGAATCGAATGATCCTTTTTAAGTTACAGCACGAATCACATAGCAAAATAAAATCAACTGATTACCTAATATTTAGTTCTTCAAATCAAGAATGTAATCAAAAAAATCTCCCAACATTGGTTTAGTTAAATTTCAACAGGGCAACTGACAATCGAAAAAAAATACAGATAACTAATCATGTTTGTTCACTTCTAAATCACATTCAACAATATTCCACAGACGGAAATCCCAAATCAAGGGTATATCTGTCAACAAAATCCCGAATGCTAATACAAGAGGAATAAACATCGGAGCCGACAAAAGGAAAATCAGCATTGTGTTTCAGCACGCCGATACATATCGTCACGTTGACGGTTGCATATGGAACGTTTCAGACGAGGCCGCTATAACTGCAGAAATGTTGATAGAAAGATAGCTGGTTCTCAGCGTGCCTAGTTTTCTAATGACGATGTCAGAAGCTAGCTATTCATTATATAGCATGAGATCTGATTTAGAAGTACAGGACGAAAAAATATCATTTCTAAAGAAAATGGAATTATTAGACAAATAATTGATTTATAGCGAGGATCAAAATGTAAACAGACGATAGTCGATGCAAGTAATTTTGAATTGCTTTAATGTAATGTGTAGCCTGATAAAAAATGAATAAATAAAATAAAATAAATCGTCGTTTTTCTTATTTTCTCCAATAATCAGATAATTGTTGACAGAACAGTCATATCCTTTTTATATACGTAACGATTACGAAGTTGATGGCATCAAAAACTGCAAGTTTTTTAATCAAAAGCAAATGGGTTATTTATTGGAATGAATCACGATATCAACTGATTCCTTACTTTTATTTATTAGCGACAATATTATCGACAAATATCAAGCACTTTCTTACCCTTTACGGATGGCGGAGTAATACAAAACGGACCGAGGTACAGCATTATATCATAGCATATTTATTGTTGGTCGTTATCTAACAAAATATTAAACAAGGATAAGCTCGAGTGACGTCTCGTTATTAAGGTCAGAGAATAAATGACAGTGTAGAATGTCCACTTGTTTATACCCAAGGAAACGGTGAGATAGTGTTAAAATTACTCGTAATTTTTTTTTAAGACTTCAATGCAGATTCGATTAATAAACGGGAACGTCATCCATCATCGTCTACAATGAAGAAGTGATCTGAATATTTTTCATCATTTCCTCATCCATATCTGATCAGGACAGACAGCTCAAAAGACAGTTAAAAGACAGCTGACAGATGTTAAAAGTAGAATATATAAGCATTTGACTACACATCAAGCTTATTAGTCGAGTCTACACGTAGAATATGTATTTGAAAAGACAAATTCTGTTGGTGAATTTGCAAAAAAATTCCCCACTGGCGAGATCTTGACACTCTTAACATGCACCCAAGTGACAGCAACGACATGTTAGTATAATATAATACAAGTATCCCTTTGATCCTACGAGCGATTTACAAGAATTCGGTTCACACCCTTCACCCTTAGGGTTCGTCATATCAATTTGACGTAGCTAGGATTCTTATGATAAATGAAGAAGCTTTGAAAACGTCTCGTGTCATGATACCTATCAGAATGAATACGTCCTACGTGTTTATTTTTAACGTGTACTGGCCGTAGTAAGAATTGAAAGATGAGAATGTGAATAAGACATTTTATTTACTACTATGTATCATTTGAAGGTTTCGTTATTTTTATCTCAATTTTTCTCCTAAGAAATAGCAACAAGATTCAGGTCAGCATATTATTAAAATAATTACTACAAGGTGTATTCTTTCAAATCTCTAAATTATTAAAACGATATCTAAATTGTCGTAATTCCAAGCTACAAATAAGCCTCATGTTCACGGGACCAAGCAACTGTAATTGAGGATATTTTGTATTATTATGTATATGTATATTGTTTTATCTTTAACAGTGGCAATGAAATGACCAAGTAACTCAACCCTCAACTCAACAGTTAAAATTTGGGGCTTTAGAACCATCTATCGTGGTTGGAAATCCTTTGTTAGATATAGACAAAGACAATTCGTCAAACAATAAATCTATTCAAGGAATATCTCAGAGACGGTAGGTATAATACATGTAAAGTTAAACAATTAGGCCGAAGACGAGTGAGTGACAGTGATGAGACAAGCAAACACGGGTGGAGGTTCCACAAAGTAATATAATATAGGAAGCTCATATAAAATTTACTAACAGGGCTGCCAGCCTAACTCTTGTACTTTTATTAGTACAGATCAAATTCTCGTCGTGAAGATTTTCGTTAACGATCAATGCGCACTAAACGGTTCCGTTCAAAATTTCTGATGCGTACGGCTAAGGTTCCCTAAACACTATTATCTGGACATTTTTAAGAGAAGACTGAATAGGCTGTTACTGGTCAGACATGATCCATTCTCGACCACATCATCACTTACCACCAGGTGCGATCGTGGGCAAACACTTGATTATTAAATTTAAAAAAAATGATCTTAAAATATTCATTTAATAATTGGCAGCTCACAGCTACGTTACAGCCCTACCTACGTAGTATAAGCTTCATGCGTAGGCCCCATCCATAGTGTGACATTGTAGATGTATGTATAATTTTGCCACTTCCTACGGTGTCATGTGTAACGCTACTCTAGAAATAAGTGTCACTCATGGCTAGCTGACTCACAGGGTTTGGCCATGGTCGTTGTGAAGAAAGTGCGTGGGATCAGGCCATTAACAATGCGAGCGATAAACACACGTGCATGTTATTTTAGTTTATGTGACGTGTTAATCGAAAAATGATCACACTGTTGGAAGTGACAATAAAAAATGCTTTCTGAACATTACGAAACCTTTTACTTCCACTTTTAAAGTCATAAATTACTATGTTTCAAAAAAATATTAAGTACCCATAAATTGATACGCAACTCGTAAAATCGACCAATTTGCGTCAGGCTAAGTGTTTCCGAATTGCAACGTGACTTTATTTTTGGAAACAATTACATTAAGTAGAAAGTATGGCACGAGTTCCTTGTGTTTGACATAGCGACGAGTGAAAAGACAGACCATTGCTCGCATACAATTCATAATCCTGAGTCCTACTTCTCAATATGATGATCGCTCGGGTGAAAGTAACTAATAGAGGCGACAGTACAGACATTGTGGAATAGATTGAAATACTTATAATATAATAAACTAAGCTTTTTTTACCGATTGTTACTTATATCATATCTTTTTTTTTTTGAAAATGGAAGTGTTCTTGATATGGCAATCTTAACCGATTTCTAGTTCTGAGGTATGTTTACCTTAGGCCATAAATAAGAACAAATAATATTCACCCAGTCCTAGACAGAACCTCGGTTATGATGCCTAAAACCAACCAATGCTTGAAAAATATCAAGAAACATTGGTTGTTCTGTTTTAATGTTGTCGTTGGATCGGTCTGCAGAACTAATTTGCTATTCCACAAGGGACCTTTTGAGCGGCATAATGACAGAGAATGAGGTCAAAACGGCGTTCCTTTCTTTGTGAAATTAGGGCCTATGGTTTTGAAAGTTTCCATTTTGTTTTATCTTAAGACGAACATACAAAATACTAAATTACAGGTTGATTGGTTTACTCACTGGTTTATATTGTTTCATCATTGCATCTTTCCTATTCTGAAATGATGTCTCGCTAGATGTATAAAACTGTTTATATTGTTTTAAACATTTATGATAACTAATATTAGAATAGTTTGATACGGGATTCCTACCATGTAACTTATTTTTGGATTGCAAATTTCGCTTCAGTAACTCCGTGATCATGGCGCTTGCAACAGTGCCGAAATATCGGAAACTCAAAAAAAAAAGGCACATGGTAGCAATCCCGTATTTAACTATACTAATGTGTTTTATAGTCTCGCTTTTCGTTTGTTTCTTATGTTATGTAAATCAACAAATGCTTTGGCTAATTAATTCGGCGTCAGAGCCATGTACGTGACGTGACCACCAATTAACTTATTCTTTCAGTTGTTTAACTTCAAATCCAAGCAATCCGCTTATATCTCATTGCTTTTAAGTACGCATTCGCGCGAAAATACCCCGGGGTGAAGTGTTTCAATTTCCCACTGAACTACGTAGATGATCTTATTTCTCAACGCGCACGTTTAAGTGTTCACGAAGTGTTGTTCAATCGTGCTGCTGGCACGTGGCAAGTAAGGGTGTATTATGGCACAGAAGCAGGTAGACTGAACAGTACAAAGAATGGCGAAATTAAGTGACGTTGTTGGGGACAAAATTAGAAACAATGGCAAAGATTCCCACATACCTTCTCCTCCTAACTTAGAACCTACTTCTAGGTAGTTTTATCCACTAACGAACTGAACAAAAGTTGCTTTTACTAATTAAAAAAAATATTGTGTTTAATTTAATACTTTGAAAATATGGATGGCAACAATTTAAAGATTCATCTCGTGTCCTGTACAATCAATCAGTTAGTTGCCATAACAACGCTCAGTCGCGTGACTCTGATGGCATCTAAGGTATTAGTGGCTTCAGTTAATTAAGCATTTGATAAAATTCAGGTCAAGACGCCATTAGCAGAAATTTTATTTAAATGGTGTAGGTATTTTTATCGAGTCGCTTAGTCTGGAGAGTGACAGCAAGAACATATGAATTTGACAATATAACTAAGATGAAGTTAACCCATATAAGGCACTGTTAGTGCACCATTCAAATCCTTTTTTCGATTGGAACCGAGCCCTAAGAATCATAACAAATGCCTTATTGACTATTAGACAATCATATTGCACTGATATCACGTGGACTTCTATTTTCTTAACTCTATGATGGATTTTATGGATTGACGTATGTATGAGTTGATACAAATTACAAATCATAATTCAAAGTGCAATTATAATAATGAAAATATCTTAAGAACCCAAAATATGAGACAAAGTATTTCAAACGAAAACCATTATTAGCTAAAAATACGCCATAAGACAACTCCGCAACCGAGAAGATACTTAACAAAAGATAGTTGTAAAGGATAGCCGTGGTCGTATGCCTATTATTATAATTATATATTTTATTATAATTAATCTGTTTTGCTACAGTAGGTGGCATATGAGTACGACCACGGCTATCCTTTGAAGCTATATAACTTGTTTCGTACTTTTTAGAGCGTGTCTTAAGTAGTCGGGTTTTAGTTTTGTAAACTTTCTTTTTATTTAACTTATTTTGGAGTCATGTAAATTTGTGTTAGGTATAATTATCATGCGGAGCAGACCTAGTATAGTAGCTAACACCTAACTAGTTTAAAAGTTAGTTTATAAATTCTTGCAATTATCAGGTGATTGCAAGCAAAGCCGTGAGCAACAGCAAATATTGTTTACAGATTGAAATGTGCTCTTTCATTTGATATCCCACACGACACCGTAAACTTTTTAATTTAAGTTCCTTACTATAAGTCTCCTAGAGGGCGCTGTAGTCAATTTAACGTAACTTATGATAAATAGTTAAGTAGTTATGAGGGAAAAAATGAACATCCATACCCACATATATACATACAGGTCAAAATCATAACCCTCCTTTTTGCTTCAATGTAGTCGGGTAAGAGAGTTCGAGATTAAACGCTAATTTAAATGAAAATGTTTGCCCAACCCGACTGAAAACCCCCCTGTATGCTATAAATTCGAATAACTGAATAATAAAGTAAAGATTAAGTTCCTGGAGTTACGTTAAAGCAAAGAGAGTTAAGCACAAAGTTATGTATGACTTTTGAGTTAGTGAAATGTGAAAATTAATTAAGACTTCGATGATGGTGATATATTATTTGAATTGGAATCGTTTTTTCTTTTCAGACTTTTGCTTTGCAATCTTGTTGTTGTAAAGTTAGCTTCAGATATTTTGTAGCACACAAAGTGATCGAATACTTCTAAACTATTTAAATGTCATTTAGTTGCATTGAATACAAGTTACCAATAATATATGTTACCTTGTCTGCTACAAAATGAACCTTAATCATAAATCGGTCACATACAGTCAGTATGTGACCATACGATTTATGATTTAGGTTCATTTTTTAACCGACTTCAAAAAAGGAGGAGGTTATCAATTCGACTGTATGTTTTTTTATTGAGGGAAACCCTTAAATTTTAAAGGCACGTATAGTGTTTCTTTACTAGAATCTTAATGTTGACGTGTTGTTACGTCTGATAGTCAACATCTTGTGGGGCTGAGCTGATGGTGGAACTCCTTAACGCTTAGGAGTTCAGTAATTATAATGACGGAACTTATGATGGGTAATTTGTAGCTCCTTAAATAAATAGAATCATAAGGTGCAACTCCTCCCCCCCCTCTTATGTAATCACCAAAAATGAAGAAATAAAATAAACTTTAAAACAAAGTAAAGAGTCGGTGCCATCACTTTGACCATCAAGCATCAAGTATCACAGCACCGACTCCAAAAATAAATTGTTTGCCTAAAACGGATTCCTTTCCTTTCAATGGTGAAGGGTTTATTTACGACTTTTTAGTGCATTTTGGTTTTGAAGTCGGTTTTAATATAAATGTTATTTGAAAGTTAAAAAAACAATAAGGGCTGTCAGGTGTCGATGTCAAAGGCAAGTAAAATTTAACAAAATTTGCTCTTAACGTCACCAGTTTGCTATAACGATATTCCACCTTAGATGAGTTACAAAATTTCGAGGCTTGTTGGCTGCTGAGGCTGTTACCTTAAAATATACTGACTGACTTACGTTACGATCGGTCACCAATCAATGAGAAACATTCGAACGTACCTGAAAAAGCAAAAATAATTAATTAAACCACCAACCCCAACAAAACGGCGTAGATTTCCCTGCAGACGAATACATACTATGCTTTTAAGGCCTTATAGACAAGAATGAATAAGGCCTTATAGACAAGAATGAATAACATTCTACGTATGTTCAGGGATAGTAATCCCGTGGGCTTACCGTATAATAATAATATAATAATAATAAATTATTTATTAATAAACAAAAGGTATTTATGGTTACAAAAAAGGACTTAAGCTTAGAGTCTTATTATAGTATTTGTCTGAACTAGGTTGGACCTGTGTTTCAGACTATAAAAAAGAACTATGTTAGTAAACTAATTACAATAAACTTACTAAGATGACACAAATAAACCTATTAATTAATTATAAATATACCCTTCTACCTACTGGATGATGACAAACAGGTCTTCAGTCTCATCATATGACAGTTTCTTAAGATACAGATCTAATTTTAACTTACAGTTATGGTAATTAAGTTTGTATAAGTTTAGTAAACCGTTTAATCTATTATACAATAATGGTGCAATAAAACTAAAGAACCTATTAGTAAAAGTAAATTTCGAAGTCCATTGTGGATTGCAGACTTTATCCATCCTTCTTTTGTTAGTTACTTCGGCATTGTAAGGGAGTAGTGCGTGTTGTTTTAATATGGTGTGCTGGATGAAAAGCTGGCGCACAGTAAGCACTTTGCAGAAATTGTAAAGCAAATCTGTTCGATATAAAAAAGGTAAGGAGTTGGCGACTTTTAAAATAGCTCTTTGGGCACGCTCCAGAGGCATCAAAACAGTTTTGGGAGCTCCACCCCAGGATGTGATACAGTACTGTATTATAGATTGACCTAAGGCTTGGTATACTTGAGTAATAAGTTTTATATCAGCAATAGATCGTAATTTTTTAAAAATATATATTAATTTACGGACCCTAAGAGCTAAATTATGTATGTGCGGTCTAAATGAAAGGGTTTCATCCAGGGTTACTCCTAAATATTTTACGGTGCAAGTGCTAACAATAGAGGGACAACAACATATAGTGTCGACTTTAGGGTCATGACATTGGTGTGCATGCAACGTGTGTGCGTCTTTGTTGTGTGTTCGGCGCATGCTAAAGCGAATGTATTTGGTCTTGTCGACGTTCAATGTTAGTAAGTTACAGCGAAGCCAGTTATTAACAATATCAAATCCTTTTTGTGCATTATCATACAGATCTTTATCAGTTTTCCCCGTGAAAATGAGTGCAGTATCGTCAGCGTAAGATATTATTTTCCCATGATCTAGATTTAATTTACACAGGTCATTTATATACACGAGAAACAGAGTAGGGCCCAGGATGCTTCCTTGAGGAACACCGAAGCCAGAACTTCTATGCTCCTCACTAACTATTTTATCTATTCTAACACATTGCGATCGGTCGCTTAGGTAGTCAGAGAAAAGATTTAACTGAGTTCCTCTTACACCCAGTGCTTCAAGTTTTTTTAAAAGTATTGGAATGGATATTGTATCGAAAGCCTTTGCTAAATCAACAAATATTCCCATGGTTTTGTTTCCTCTACCGAGTTCTTTTGTGGTGTATTCCGTTAGGCTGTGTACTGCGTCCGCCGTCGACAGTTTTTGTCTGAAACCGAATTGCGCTGTAGAGAAAAGCTTATGTTTTTCAATATAGTTTATTAGTCTATTATTTATGATTTTTTCCAAGATTTTGGATATTGAGGAAAGCAAAGATATTGGCCTGTAGTTGGTGACTAAGTCTTTTCTTCCGTTTTTATGAATTGGTATGACCACCGCTTTCTTAAGACATTTAGGAAACACTCCTTTAGAGAGGCAGATACTGAAAATACGTGTTAAAGGTGGAACTAAGATTTGTTTAAATCGTTTGAGTATCTTATTGCTAATGTTATCCCACCCAGCGGCACAATCATCTCTTAATTTCGAAATAGTTTGGCATACTTCCTCTTCGTCTGTATCTAATAGGACAAAACTGTGTGGGTAGTTAGAGAGGGATATTGATTGTTGGGGAGTTTGCTTATGAATTCGTTCAGCAAGGGTCTTACCTACGTTAGCAAAAAAGCTATTTACATTATCGGCTGATACTTGCGGAGAAGAGTGCGTAAGTAACAAATTCGAACTTGATTCACGCTGTTTTGTCATTAGAGTTACAGTTTTGATGTGTTTCCAAAGTAGTTTGCTGTTGTTACGAACTTTATTTAGTTCATTTTTTTCGTAAGTGGATTTCAATTTCTTTAACAATCCGTTACAAAAGTTTCTGTATCGCTTATAAGTGGTTTGAAGATTAATATTATCTGGATATTTTCTGACTTTCAGGTGAAGTTTATCCCTGTGTCGTATACAACGGATAAGGCCTGGTGTAATCCAGGGTCGTATATTATGATTTTTATTATTAAGAGTTACTTCTGTTGTATTACGTAAGATTGCTTCTTGCACTTTTGTAATGACATACGTTAGTGACTGATTTGCGTCAGCAGTTTTGTAAACTGGGTTAAAGTCAATGTTGCATAAATCACGTTCGAGTTTGTGCATGTTTAGTTTGGATTTATTCACGATGCGTTTTTGCTTATGCAGCGTTAAATCTAGGGTTAGTAGGACAGCGTGGTGGTCAGTTATTGTTGAGTTAGTCACAAGTGTTAAATACGGAAGCCTAGATTTAACTATCATATGATCGAGGCATGACCCAGTTTGAAACGTCGTCAATGTATGCCCTGGGTGGAGTCCGTGGGATGAGCATAGGCTTAGATAGGCTTATGAAAACGGTTAGAATTCTGAACCTTACTTTCATAAGATTAAGAAATATATAAACAATTCTGACAGCATATGGATTAATGGCGTCTTATATTATGCTTTAGCAAAGGTTTCATTACCATCCTTAGAGGATGAAAATTTCATAAACGTTCTAGTAAAGTGAACAATTTATTTTCGTTAATAATAAGAGACTGTTTAGGGTTAAGGAGCCAAGACGCAAATATTAAAATAACTTATATATTTACCTTCAACAATAGATAGGTTTTAATATTTGTTTGTTAAGATTCAAGCATACGAGTATGCACTGAGGGTCCATAAAGGCACGTATAGTGTTTTTTTTTTTACTAGAATCTTAATGTTGACGTGTTGTTACGTCTGAGGACAGGACAACAAAAGTCATGTCATACCATAATCGTTTTTTTTTTAACTTTATTTCACAAATAACAGTGTACAGAAGGTGGACTTAATTCTTATAGCATTCTCTCCCAGTCGTACCTGCAGGTCATGCAGAAAGATTTTAGAGGGTGCAGGAGAACGTAGAAAGATAGAACTTAAAAAATAAATACGCAGCAATATAATATGATGTAAAACAATAATATTATATACATACCATTATTAAAATTGAGGATTATAAACTAAATAATCATAAGAATAATATATATTATATCCACAAAAATCAAATACATAAATAACTTAACAATATACATACTTTTATATTTTACAAGTTTCACAATTATACAGCCAGAAACTTACGCAGTTTTTTCTTAAAAGGAGAAGGTTATAAAGTCGACTGTATGTTTTTTTTGTCTCTATGTTACCTCATATCTCAGTCCTTTAGCGACCGATTTGAATTTATTTTTCGCCTACCTAGAGGGTCTACCTTCTAGTTGGTCCCATTGTTGCCAATTTGGTATCTGATGATGAGATCTTGGTGTAATCGAGGAAAACCCTCAAACTTTAAAGGCACGTATAGTGTTTTTTTTTTTACTAGAATCTTAATGTTGACGTGTTGTTACGTCTGAGGACAGGACAACAAAAGTCATGTCATACCATAATCGTTTTTTTTTTAACTTTATTTCACAAATAACAGTGTACAGAAGGTGGACTTAATTCTTATAGCATTCTCTCCCAGTCGTACCTGCAGGTCATGCAGAAAGATTTTAGAGGGTGCAGGAGAACGTAGAAAGATAGAACTTAAAAAATAAATACGCAGCAATATAATATGATGTAAAACAATAATATTATATACATACCATTATTAAAATTGAGGATTATAAACTAAATAATCATAAGAATAATATATATTATATCCACAAAAATCAAATACATAAATAACTTAACAATATACATACTTTTATATTTTACAAGTTTCACAATTATACAGCCAGAAACTTACGCAGTTTTTTCTTGAAAGACAATTTCGTCTCTGACCTCCTAATCTCCAAAGGAAATATATTCCACAACTGTGTGGGCCTTACTGTGGACGACTTGGACTGGTATGAGGAGCGATGAGCCGGAATGTCTAGCCGGAGATCTTCGGAAGAACGTAGAGAGCGATCGTGAATCGTTTCAGGTTAGGATGATATATGATAACATAACAAAATGGCTCACAAAAAGTGCTGTAGTTATTAGAATTTTAAATTAAGTTACAGATCGGTATTATTTAGTTCACGTACAGTTCAACAACCATTGAGTTCACCGATCTAACTAATCCATTACTGATTGCAGCTAAAATGGAAAGGTCCGCTCTTCCAGTAACTTAGCTTTTTTATTTCACACCGGCTTTCCACTCTGTTTTGCAATTCGCAGTCGTGATTTCTTAAACGAGTATAGTTGAGAGCTATGCGATGTGAAAGGGAATTGATTAAATTGCAGTATTATTTCGGTTTGATGAAGTAATACCATTTAATTGCATTTGCTAGTAAATTAAGTGTTTATGGACCCTCAGTGCATACTCGTATGCTTGAATCTTAACAAACGAATATCAAAACCTATCTATTGTTAAAGGTAAATATATAAGTTATTTTATTATTTGCGTCTTGGATTCTTAACCCTAAATTGTCTTTTATTATTTACGAAAATAAATTGTTCACTTTACTAGAACGTTTATTAAATTTCCATCCTCTAAGGATGGTAATGAAACCTTTGCTAAAGCATAATATAAGACGCCATTAATCCATGTGCTGTCAGAATTGTTTATATTTTTCTTAATCTTATGAAAGTAAGGTTCAGAATTCTAAGCGTTTTCATAACTGCTATACCCACGGGATTATTATCCCTGAACATATGTAGAATGTAATTCATTCTTGTCTTTAAAGCCTTAAAAGAATAGTATGTATCCGTCTGCAGGGAAATCTACGCCGTTTTGTTGGGGTTGGTGGTTTAATTAATTATTTTTTTCTTTTTCAGGTACGTTCGAATGTTTCTTATGGATTGGTTTTAGATCGTCGTATCGTAGGTCAAAAATAACTGATATTTAAAATGTAACAGAGCGAATCGAATCGAAACGATTTTTTTTTTCATTCAAGGTGGAATACCGTTTAGCAATCTGGTGACGTTAAGAGCTAATATTGATAAATTTGAATTGCGTTTGACACTGACTCCTGACATTTTAGCCCTTGTTGTTTTTAAAACCTTACAGTCAGCGTCAGATATTTTGTAGCAGATAATGTGACAGATATTAATGGTATCTTGAAAAGAATGCAACTTATTGTCATTTTATCTGTTCAAAGTATTGGATCAAGAAATACAATACAATAACAAGACTGAAAAAACCAAACAATGCCAACTAAAAAAGTACATCACCATCATCGAAGTCCTAATTAATTTTCACATTTCTATAACTCAAAAGTCATACATAACTTTGTGCTTAACTCTCTCTGCTTAAACTAACTCCAGGAACTTAATCTTTGCTTTATTATCAAGTTATACATACAGCATACAAGGTGTTTTTCAGTCGGGTTGGGCATACATTTTCATTTAGCGTTTAATCTCGATTTTTTACCCGACTATGGCGAAAGGAGGGTTATGATTTTGCCCTGTATGTATGTATGTATGTATGGATGTTCATCTGTTCCCTCATAACTACTAAACTATTTATCATAATTGGACAAATGCGGTGTCGTTGGAAGCTTCTTGATCGTCCGCTGGTTATAGGCTACACGAAGTAATGTTAAATTGACTACCTCTAGAAGACTTATATTATAGTAATGAACTTTAAAAAAAGTTAACGGTGTCGTGTGGGAAATCAAATGAAAGAGCTCTTTTAGAACATTTCAAATCTGTAAACAATATTTGCTGTTGCTCACGGCTTTGCTTGCAATCACCTGATGATTGCAAGAATTTATAAATTCACTTTTAAACTAGTTAGGTGTAAGCTTCTATACTAGGTCTGCTCCGCATGATAATTATACCTAACACAAATTTACATGACTCCAAAATAAGTTAAATAAAAAGAAAGTTTATAAAACTAAAACCCGACTACTTAAGACACGCTCTAAAAAGTTAAAAACAAGTTATATAGCTTTAAAGGATAGCCGTGGTCGTACTCATATGCCACCTACTGTAGCAAAACAGATTAATTATAATAAAATATATAATTATAATAATAGGCATACGACCACGGCTATCCTTTACAACTATCTTTTGTTAAGTATCTTCTCGGTTGCGGAGTTGTCTTATGGCGTATTTTTAGCTAATAATGGTTTTCGTTTGAAATACTTTGTCTCATTTTTTGGGTTCTTAAGATATTTTCATTATTATAATTGCACTTTGAATTATGGTTTGTAATTTGTATCAACTCATACATACGTCAATCCATAAAATCCATCATAGAGTTAAGAAAATAGAAGTCCACGTGATATCAGTGCAGCATGATTATGTCTAATAGTCAATAAGGCATTTGTTATGATTCTTAGGGCTCGGTTCCAATCGAAAAAAGGATTTGAATGGTGCATTAACAGTGCCTTGTATGGGTTAACTTCATCTTAGTTACATTGTCAAACTCATAAGTTCTTGCTGTCACTCTCCAGACTAAACGAATCGATAAAAATACCTACACCATTTAAATAAAATTTCTGCTAATGGCGTCTTGACCTGAATTTTATCAAATGCTTAATTAACTGAAGCCACTAATACCTTAGATGCCATCAGAGTCACGCGACTGAGCGTTGTTATGGCAACTAACTGATTGATTGTACTTTAGGACACGAGATGAATCTTTAAATTGTTGCCATCCATATTTTCAAAGTATTAAATTAAACACAATATTTTTTTTAATTAGTAAAAGCAACTTTTGTTCAGTTCGTTAGTGGATAAAACTACCTAGAAGTAGGTACTAAGTTAGGAGGAGAAGGTATGTGGGAATCTTTGCCATTGTTTCTAATTTTGTCCCCAACAACGTCACTTAATTTCGCCATTCTTTGTACTGTTCAGTCTACCTGCTTCTGTGCCATAATACATCCTTACTTGCCACGTGCCAGCAGCACGATTGAACAACACTTCGTGAACACTTAAACGTGCGCGTTGAGAAATAAGATCATCTACGTAGTTCAGTAGGAAATTGAAACACTTCACCCCGGGGTATTTTCACGCGAATGCGTACTTAAAAGCAATGAGATATAAGCGGAGTGATTGGATTTGAAGTTAAACAACTGATATACTAAGTTAATTGGTGGTGACGTCACGTACATGGCTCTGACGCCGAATGAAGAAGCCAAAGCATTTGTTGATTCACATAAGAAACAAACGAAAAGCGAGACTATATAAAACACATTAGTATAGTTAAATACGGGATTGCTACCATGTGCCTTCTTTTTTTTTGAGTTTCCGATATTTCGGCACTGTTGCAAGCGCCATGGTCACGGAGTTACTGAAGCGAAATTTGCAATCCAAAAATAAGTTACATGGTAGGAATCCCGTATCAAACTATTCTAATGTTATCATAAATGTTTAAAACAATATAAACAGTTTTATACATCTAGCGAGACATCATTTCAGAATAAGAAAGATGCAATGATGAAACAATATAAACCAGTAAGCAAACCAATCAACCTGTAATTTAGTATTTTGTATGTTCGTCTTAAGATAAAACAAAATGGAAACTTTTCAAAACCATAGGCCCTAATTTCACAAAGAAAGGAACGCCGTTTTGACCTCATTCTCTGTCATTATGCCGCTCAAAAGGTCCCTTGTGGAATAGCAAATTAGTTCTGCAGACCGATCCAACGACAACATTAAAACAGAACAACCAATGTTTCTTGATATTTTTCAAGCATTGGTTGGTTTTAGGCATCATAACCGAGGTTCTGTCTAGGACTGGGTGAATATTATTTGTTCTTATTTATGGCCTAAGGTAAACATACCTCAGAACTAGAAATCGGTTAAGATTGCCATATCAAGAACACTTCCATTTTCAAAAAAAAAAAGATATGATATAAGTAACAATCGGTAAAAAAAGCTTAGTTTATTATATTATAAGTATTTCAATCTATTCCACAATGTCTGTACTGTCGCCTCTATTAGTTACTTTCACCCGAGCTATCATCATATTGAGAAGTAGGACTCAGGATTATGAATTGTATGCGAGCAATGGTCTGTCTTTTCACTCGTCGCTATGTCAAACACAAGGAACTCGTGCCATACTTTCTACTTAATGTAATTGTTTCCAAAAATAAAGTCACGTTGCAATTCTGAAACACTTAGCCTGACGCAAATTGGTCGATTTTACGAGTTGCGTATCAATTTAAGGGTATTTTTTTTGAACATAGTAATTTATGACTTTAAAAGTAGAAGTAAAAGGCTTCGTAATGTTCAGAAAGCATTTTTTATCGTCACTTCCATCAATGAGATCATTTTTCGATTAACACGTAACATAAGCTAAAATAACATGCACGTGGGTACATTATTGCTCGCATTGTTAATGGCCTGATCCCACGCACTTTCTTCACAACGACCATGGCCAAACCCTGTGAGTCAGCTAGCCATGAGTGACACTTATTTCTAGAGTAGCGTTACACATGACACCGTAGGAAGTGGCAAAATTATACATACCTCTACAATGTCACACTATGGATGTGGCCTACGCACGAAGCTAATACTACTACGTAGGTAGGGCTGTGACGTAGCAGTGAGCCGCCAATTATGAATACAGATGAATATTTTAAGAACATTTTTCTTCTTATTTAATGATCAAGAGTTATTTGTGAAATAAAGTTAAAAAAAAAACGATTATGGTATGACATGACTTTTGTTGTCCTGTCCTCAGACGTAACAACACGTCAACATTAAGATTCTAGTAAAAAAAAAAACACTATACGTGCCTTTAAAGTTTGAGGGTTTTCCTCGATTACACCAAGATCTCATCATCAGATACCAAATTGGCAACAATGGGACCAACTAGAAGGTAGACCCTCTAGGTAGGCGAAAAATAAATTCAAATCGGTCGCTAAAGGACTGAGATATGAGGTAACATTGAGACAAAAAAAACATACAGTCGACTTTATAACCTTCTCCTTTTTTGAAGTCGGTTAAAAAAGCATTGCATTTATGCAAACGTTTTTATCCTCAAGTGTTAGTAAGACCCCTTAATAAATGTATCTCCAAGCTAACTAATATACAGCATTGCAAAATCTTTTTAACATACGCAATAACTAGCTGGTGGAATTGTATATTCTTTAATACATCGCAGAGAATGCAGATACATTTGTTTGGTCAAGTAATCCGCCAGTTAGCGACCAATTAACTTGCAAACGTGTAGTACACACGACTAAAATCAGCTGACCAGAATTACCTGAACTATGAATATATGAGCAGTTTGTAAAGTATAAAGGTCATATGACAATGGTCACATAAAATTTACTAGAGGATATTGCACCATCTCAATGTTGTGTCAAAGGTGGCTTGGCAAAATATTTACATTTGACAATGACATACGATTTACAATTGTAAATTTGCACAAAATGCAAGCCAGGTGTTTTCATGTAGTTGGAAATACTGACTGGTGGAATGCTTGTAATTTACTGTTGTATTGAAATCCTAGCAAAAGCGGGCAGGACTCAAGTTGACTTAACTCATACCAATCCTTGTGATAAAAACTCGAAACAAATCTTCATCTGTCAATTTAAGTTTGGAACCCATTGAGGATCGATTAGATCTATGTCCCAAAAAATAAGCAAGAAAAAACTGTGAGTGAAAAACACCGCGACGAATTACCACAAAGTAAAACTTAACAACCTGTTAAGCTAATAAGATCAAGAGAACAACCGACCCTACTCTTTAAGACAGTACGTATTTTCGACACTTACTGTCTCTCTCACTCAAAGCGACATCCCAGGGAGAGTAAGCAAGATAGCCTCATGCAGAGTAGGCCCTTACATTATCCGTTACGAGTCGGCACCGTTTCGCCGGATCAATTAATGGCAGACACCGTTATTAAATCGTCGCATGCGCATCTTTTAAGAGACAATAAATCTTGAGGCTATTTTGCTAAGTTAGCCGTAACAAACAGCCAAGTACAGTTCGATTAATGCATTTATTCATTTATCATTATGGTTTAAGAGATTAAATAGTGTAACATTTTTTTCGACGGGACAATCGAGATCATATCTTAATAATATTCGTAAAATAATCATATTTTTCTACAATCAAATAGGATTATCAAGAAATGTCCCGAGCTCTCTTATATTCTCTATCTCTACAAGAACCGTAATCTTTGCAATCAATGGATGAATGACATCACCAAGTCATCTGCATTTTAAATAAGGAGTTACTTTGAAATATATCAGAGCAACGAAGGCTGATGGATTCACCAACGCACTTGTATCATGACAAATTGAAACCACTACGGTTACTAACACACCAATCACCACTATCGTTGTCACGATATTCAAACCTTTTTTCTGAAAATCTTATGGTTATAAAACTGAAAAGCGGCGAGCGAAGAATACAAAGTGATCATGATAAACTTATCACAAGCATCTGCTCGGAAACCGCACAATCTGATGCCATAAGAAAGAGATCTGGAAAACTTGCGTTTTAATATGCGACGTTCATACAAATTTATAATGGGGTTTTATCAGGCACATCCCGTCTTAGATAATCATAATTCATCAATCTCTTTTCACGGAAATAAAAATAGCTTAACCATGTGACATGTTCGATAAACACTCTTGACGGTTGGTTGCTAAGAGCAACACGAATGCTCAGTAGTTTTTTCCTTGGCCTTGGAGAAATTAGTGTTTGGCGCTGAAAATTGGATCAATCAAAATGCTGAGTTTATGAAAAAGATTTTGGTATAGAATCCAGTTGGAATCTCGAAACAACTTTACTACTAAGCTACGCTTAATAAAAAAATATATAAAGTATAAACTACAACTACATAAAATATTCGGAACGCAACTAACACTTGAAATCGATCCTCATAAATCATTATCTTTAACCGATTACATGGGTAAGTAAACTCCATGCATAGCCGACGCGTTGTGTAAACACAAAAAAAAAACAAATGAAGCTGTGAAATCCTAAGCACCACCATCACGAATAAGTCACGGCAATCAAACCAGCGCAGCCAGATATACAACAGTACAGTGCGCGTAAAAAAGCAATTACACAGTTTACCGCGCATATAACTGTACCCGCTATAAAGGAACGTATAAGACATGTCGTAAAGTGTTATACGAGCCAAATGAGTTCAGGTACGACAATATGAGCAATAAAATACGCATGAAAAATAGGCAACTTGTAGGTCGGGTTGAATTGGGATCGGAATGGTTAGATAATTCCGTGAAAGGTAAGGGATAATTACTTGAACATTAGAAAAATCAGCCCATTTTGTCATATTTATTTTCTTTATCTGTGTTCTACGCAGTATGCTACCCTCTTCCATTTAATTCTATCATTTATTTTCCCTTTGACATTGCTTAAAAAAACAGGATAAATAACATAATGAGTACGGAACTCTAACAACGAAAGTAAACTTGACTCATTTCATCATCATCATCATCATGTGATTGATCAATTAACCAAAACGCCACTCAATCCGTAATATTTTCGCAATTTTCAATACTTTTCGGATCAACCTTTGCCTGACCTTTATCATGAATTAAATGCGGTTTAAATGCACTGCGCTGTTCGTCAGCACCATTAGTTAAGTAATTATGAGAGGAGGGTGAGTCAAGGGTGTGTCGATTTGCTATGCAGTCCTCGGGCAGCAATTCAGTTCAAGGGATATGACTGATTTTTATCAACCCGGTATGCGGCCCTCTAAACTGTCGTATGTTGCCTTAATTTCAAACTTAGATTCCTCATTGTCAGGAAAAATTCTATCACTTTTATTCAGTTAATGTATTATTTTAATTACTCTTTTTTAGTCCGTCCGAAAAAGAGAGGAATGTTTTAAGTTTAACCTGTGCGATACCTCAACCGAAGATCACCTGCTCTTTTTCTATATTTTCTCGGGTCTGGGTGTTGTGGTCACCGTTGATTCCGATTTCTTACTTAGCTTGGGGTCGGAGCAATGTTTGTGATATTGTCAAATATTTATTTATTTGTATTTAATACATGCTAAGAGGATTTAACTACCATCCATGTGTCTTATCAATTTGAAATTTGGTACCGTGTTACTTTTAATGCCAGGGGTTCATAAATTCTATATTTGTTTTAACTTTTATATACTTGAGTAGCTGTGCCTGCTGCGCGTGAAATAGTGACTTTGGGTAAAAAATAAAAATTTAATTGTTTAGGCTAACGATTTGTTAAATAAGACACATTATTATATGTTGAATAGGCAAGATATACAGTATGTATTCTATGACAGACTGTAGAGGTATTAGTAGAGGTATCAAGATCCTTAAGAATAAGTTTAATATAAGTACATCGTATTGCTCGACGAGGAATTAGTCGCGAATAAGAGAGAGCGTTATATACCAAAACAACAAACTCAAATCTCACTTATTATAAGCGGTATATTTCAAAACTGTGGAGCAGTTACTTAACTCAGACTTGACTCTTTGAAAAAGTCCTACAAAAATATTATCAATAAAACCGGCCAAGTGCGAGACGGACTCGCGCACTGAGGGTTCCGTGCCAACTTTAACTGAATTAGGGAATCCATTTACTTCTACTTAGTAAAATACCACAGTATTTTGTTGACTACAAATGTAACTTTGTTTTCCATAGTGTTTGTATGAAGTACAAAGTTATGTTTGCGGTTGTTGAAAATGTGCTATATCTCAAAAACTACTCGTTCGATCTCATCCAAACCAATTTTTATTGAAAGTATTTATTAAGATCTACATTACATATTTTTTTCAAAATTTACACTTGCTTGGTTTAGAAATTAGATGGGGGGGGGACGCCCATTTTACCACTTTGGAAGCGTCTAGCTATGAAACGTTTGACTTTAAAAGAAAATGGTTTTAGAAACCTCTATGTTATTTATAAAAGACCTATCCATAGACACCCCACATGGATAGGTTTGACAAAAAAATTTTTTTTTGGTTTTAGTTTCATGTATGAGAGCCCCCCTTAACTGTTATTATTTTTTATTTTTTGTATGAGAATCGGTTAGCGGTTAACAAGATACATATTCCTACCAAATTTCAATTGTGTAATGCTTATAGTTACAGAATAAAATGGGTGTGACATACGGACGGACAGACAGACAGACAGACAGACAGACAGACAGACAGACAGACTTGACGAAACTATAAGGGTTACGTTTTTTGCCATTCGGCTACGGAACCCTAATAAAAACCATAGTGCCGACTGCTTACAAAAATGCACTGAAAAGGAAAAAACAAGGCAAAGGCTGTGGGCTTTAAAACGCTAACCTAATACTTTAAAAGGTGTCCGCATGGCGAGGACAAACAATACTCGAAGATCTACCAAAGTCACGTGCGGTGGCACCGCATGCGGCACCTTCAAAGTATTTAGTTAGCGTGTTACAGCCCACAAAATTTGCCGTTTTCTCCTTTTCAGTGCATTTTCGTAATCCAGTATCAAATGTTCGTGCTAATCACATAAACATTTGATACTTATTTATTTATTTTAATCAATGTCATGACTTTTCTGTGGCAATCGCAGAAATCCACAACAAAAAAAAACTTTTAGCACATTTTCGAATGTCTCGTACGGGACCAAAAACGACAATATCGCTACGCACTTATCGTGATAACGGTATATGAACACCTGACGGCACAGTTAGACTTGCAGTTCAACTCGTATTGCAGGCCGTTGCAGTTCAATGGGACAAAAAAGTTATTATTTGTGCCAGAATCAACCGCGGATGCTGATTCAGCTAAATAATTACTTCAACTTTGTCACTCATGAAAGCTTCTGGGTCGTAGTGCAAAATAAAGGAGATGGCAAATGCCAAAAATACGGAATAGAGCATCAGGAAACAATCAGAATGTCTGGTAGCACACAATGTATGTGTAAGATATGGTACCTTTTAATTGCACATCACTGTATTGTATTTACCTGCCTGTCAAATATTTCACCTGGTCCTCGTTAAATATACTGTCTTACAGTTAAACAGTGTATTGAAAAAACAATTTGATTATTGAAAAAAAACAAGCTAGTGTATATTACACCTTGAATCAATTGGACGAGTCAGCATCCTAAGAAATCTTCAAAAGTTTAACTCAAAAGCAAACGATTCCACTCAAGTGACTCAAGATATAAAAAGAGCCTCTTCAATTGGAAAGTGATGAGAATTCAATAAATCTTTGTAACGCTGATCAAAGTACAGGCTGGATTTTGTTAAGAGTTATTTGGATTTTGTTAAGAATTATTTGAAATTGGCGTTACATAGTCGAAAACAACAAAAATGTGCCAGCAGCGGAACAGAATGGGGGCATTCTGGGATCAGGACGGCTGTCTGTTAGCGAGTAAAATAATATTACTGTTATGTCAGGATTTTTGCCCGTCTTTGCGGCCGACGATCGAAAAGCGGCATTCGAATGTTTGCAAACAGATTAGTACGATGTGTCGATATCCGATAGCGAATGGCGTCATATTTCTTTGAATCTTGTAATTTTAAAAATTAACTTGCGAGGAGCTTATTAATAGAGAAAAGATAGAAGCTTAGCTTGTGGTTTCTTTTTGCATTCATCACGATCGAACAAAAGTTGTCTCATTACAATACAAGGTCAGGCAAACACTCGAAGACTCCACATGACGTTGACGAGTTACTTATCACGTTCAGATCCGATACAAAATCTGAAGACTCGTTCAGACCTTTCCGATGGTGGATTTTAATAAGCTGATACGTGTTTGATAGAAATGACTGAACTAGATAGGAGCAGTACAGTAGGGGGGAACCAAGTTTCTGGCCAGAAATTCCAGAAGACATTGTGGAAAAATGACTTATTTAAATTGATATCATAGTCACTGAACGATGATGATCTGAGGTGAAATTGTGTAAAGCAATCGTATGCATTTGACAGTTCAAAACGTAAAAAGTAAAAAGTATGCTCTGTTAAACGTTTTGTTCTTTGCCGGTTGACAGATCATACCGTACGTTTTGAACTGTCAAATGAATACGATTGCTTTGCACAATTCCACCCCTGATTGGAAAGAAATGGAAATAAAGCTTGTTCACAGAGAAGACTCATAAATATAGTGTGTTTGATAACATTACTCACTTCACCCTTGTGTGCTTGCAAATTATGTAAGCACCTGCAATTATCATGTATGTAAGGCACGTAACAACAAATTAATATTCATTTATTCCATTAGCAGTAGCGATCGATGTTTTATTTGCTAAATGATGCGAAACTACGTAATATTGGCGTGTATGTTGTTTTCTCAATGTCTGACACGTGGTAAAGGCCATGGGTTTTCAAACAACCTAATTTTTATTACAGTTTCAGCTAATTAATTGACTGACTTGAATTTTTGTTGAATTGAAGGCGACACGTTTGGTGTAGTTGATAGCGCTCCTGACTATTACGCCGGCTGTTCGAGGTTTAGACCTCTGTACGTTTTTGACATATTGGAACACTTTTGAATTTCGTTTAAGAAATCGAAAAAAAGTAGCACAGAAAAATGTTGTTCAGAGTCGACTCGGTGTTCTTGATATTGCTTGACATTCTTCTCTGAATAAAAGATTATCAGTATTTCTTATACCTAAATATTTGTTAATTGTTCATCTGCAAGAAGCGAAAACCGGCCGTCGCAGGTTCGAATCATTTGTACGATTGATAAAAGACCAAATAGATATAATCAAACCACAACCTACCAAAGTGATAAGGAAAACTTGAAAACTTCTTAATTGTTTTGTTTTACGGATAATAGCACGTCAATGTAAATACTGCGGTATATTATGCAGTTGTAATAAGGACTAGTTTGGAAAAAAAGTTAGGTAAGCTGATTTGTATCGTTTATATATAGCGTTCGTTATACGCATCAGGTTAGGTAGTTCTGCTCCAAAAAGTTTGAAAGCCAGAGTCCTACTCAAGGAACACCCACTCAAAATCCATTCATAAAAGTAGATTGAGCCATTATAAGTTAATACCTTATTTATGGGAGTACTCAATTGACTTATTTTCGTCTTTCAACTGATGCTTGTTTACGAACAAAGTTAGTAATTAAATTACTATATTATTTCATTACTTTCAATATACTACAGATGAAATTCGATCAACATGTGGGTGAAATTAAGTGTCTCAGCCTACATTCGTGTGCTTTACACTTGTACTTTGGTGTCCTTTACACCTACACTTTTTCAGTTTCGAATTCACAATAACGGAAGAAACATTATAAAACAATCATCTATTGGATTTTTTGTAAAAGGAAATCTTAGCTTGGAAACAAAGGTATCTTGCAACACATCCTACCTTACACTATATCATCAAGGACCGAATTCGAACTCAATATACGGCCTCCGTGCTGTAGTGCCTAAACACGCTGGTTTCAAGACGAAGCTCCGAGGTCCCGGGTTCGATTTCCGGTCGGGTCAATAAGGAAATCATATTTTTCTATATTGTCTTGGGTCTGGGTGTTGTAGTACTACTGTTGTGTATGATTTCCATAACACAAGTGCAATTAGCTACTTACTTTGGAATTAGAGCAATGTATGTGATTGGTGTCCAATCAAAAAATAAAAATAGCACGAATAGACGCATAAGGCAATGAATTAATATTATGTATTTTATCCAGTTTTAACCTCTTTAGATGTATTAAATCTCAGACGTAAACGTCTATCGAATATTGGGTTTTATTTAATCCCAACAGTCAATGCATATTGCGTGTTCCGTCTCAATTTTCTAATGCCCAATCCACATTTGATGCGAAACAAGAATTCGCAATTATACCCTCAAACGGAGCCGACGCATCGCGTGTGTTAGAAATAGAACCTTGCTGAAAAGGTGGCAAGGATTCCATTCACAGAAATGCCGATTATAAAGGTAGTGTTGCGCTGAGTTTGGAATACTTTATTTCAGGTAAAGCAGTTTTTGAGAAAACAAACTTTAATAAAAAAAATGCCGAAGTACTTTGAAACAACTAAGTAGTGAGGTGGATTCTTTCTTCTGTACTCTTACGTAAGCTTGTAAACATCCCACTGGTGGGCAAAGGCCCAACCTCCACTTCCACAATTCATAATACCACGCTGGGTAATAAGAATTTTTAAAAATTGAAAATTGTATTCTACCATGCGGGCTCAGTATTAATTATACTAAAAATTTTCAAAATGAGAGCCATCAAACAATAAAGGTTAATTTGCCAATAGACATAAAAATCAATTTAGAAAAAAAAAAGAGATTCGTAATAAATAAACAAATAAAAAATTATCTTAATACCGAAAAATATAAAAATAACATATAGTATCTCAAACAAAGAATAAAATAAAACATATTTACACCATCAAAAGAAGGAGCTCACCCCAACACTAAATGAATTGGAGGGAATTGTGAGAGCAGTTGGGTATCCGAGATAAAACGAAAATGAAATAGTACTTACGGCGGATAGGTATTATATTTATCGATATTAATAGGGCTTGGGGCGAATTAGAAGTGATTACTCTCCTGGCCTGTCAGATTTCGGAGAAGATGATTGGTAGATTGTTTAGCTGGGAAATAACGAATTGTATTGTAGCTAAAATTGGATAATAATTCAAAACGGAGAGCAATTTTTCTTTTCGCACAAGAGTTGGTTTGAGCTAGCTACGATGGTCGTATTTCGTTAGAAAAGTTAGAAAGGGATAATAAAGATTGAGTTTAAATTATAAGTCTGTACCTACGCGCATTAATAATACTAGGACTAGGACCGTAAATATTCTAAAAAACAAAATATGTCCATTCAACTTGACACCCAGAGTGACCAAAACAAAATCTCTCTCTTGTCGATGGAGTTATTTTCATATTAAGGAAGATATTGCTGTGGTTTCCCTATTGGCATCAACACTGCAGTTTAAATATAAAAGTTAAATCTTAGGTGTGAGTTCAAGTTTATTTCTTAGCGTATAGTCTGTTTTTGTTGTTAGTCGAATATTGTAAACATTTTTTTTAAACCTTTTAAAATAATATGTTAATAAAATGTATTCACTATTTGATTTATAAAGATTTCCGTGTTTCACCCATGAAGGTTGCGAATTTCGTGTTGATCTTATTTTAAATTGAATACTTCTTTTAATGGAATGTTAAGATAGTTTACAATAGACTAGCAAAGAAAAACGGACTTAACAAGATTAGCATATCTCTATTATAACTATCGTAACTCAGAGAGCATGTTCAGCCGTTGATCCTGCGCCTGATCTCTCGTCGGCCATGTCGGACTGCCGTCTCACCTAATTAATGAGAGTGGAGAAACAGAAAGTGCACTGGTGTATTGAGCAGACATCTGGACACTATAACATCTCCTTCGTGCCTGGCCTATCTCTGTTAAGAGATCTACCTGCTATTACTGATAATCACTGGTGAACATACACCATGGTTCTGCATACGGCTCGACAAATTGGTCATATTTTGCCTTGGACCTCTTGAATTCTGTAACTCAATTTTTTCACGTCCGCCAAATTATCAGAATCTTTGTCAATTAATATTATTTTGCATTATCTTGGGTTTGGAAATTACAGGGCACGTGCCCGATTTGGGTCTTCTAATTTAAACGACACAATTGCTCGAAGACTTGCCTAAATTCTCCTTTAATCTCAACCGAAGTTAATGAGCTTTACTAAAAACAGGAGCGATTACACACGGCCTAGTTTCACACAGTAGTTTAAAAACAGTTAGTCTAAAACCATAACATGGAACAAGTTACATAAGCCTTGATTGTTTTTGAGTCAGTTAGTTTATTTAGTATTACGCTGCACAAAAAAATGCTAAATACACACTTATGATGCTAGTTTATTAAAAAAGTGGTTCGCACGCATCAAATGAATTAGTGAAATTCGAAAAAAAAATGCAGTTAATACATTGAGGTCTAGATGAATAGTAGGAAATCGTAGATACCAACTTACTATCAAGCGAACCATTGAAAATTAAAATTAAAATCGTTTAAATGAAAAAAAAACTCAGTATGATTTTTGGATGGTATAGAATGCATACTGTACAAAAAATATTCTGAACTTCAGGCTTTAATTTTGATATTCCAAATAGGTAGTTACTTATTTAAAATAGGTAAAACAATTAGCGCAAAATCTCTGACACCAGAAAATTGGTTGCAAATGAGTCCACTAAAATTATCAAACAAGATCAACTCCGTGAAACGCCTTAGGCCTGAAGGAATATTACATTATACCGAAGAAACATGACGTTCACGTAACAAGGGTAATAAAGACCACTTTTACAGACAAAGGGGAACACTTTTAGAAAATAATTAATATTCAGAAACCAAATAAGATAAGGGTCTGCGTAGCAACACGAGGAAAACTGTTTCTAATATTTTTTTGCCTTTATCTTTTCTTTTATCCAAGAATTATCTCGTAGAAAAGTTTAAGTAATGGGTATTAAAAATAAAAGAATTTCGCTGAAAGTTAAACGCTTTTACCATATTTAGCTCTATAAAAGGATATAATAATCTCATCACTTCATAGGAAAGTAATCGTAAATACAAGTAAAATCTAAGCTATGACGGGTTGAGTCAACCGTAATAACCTCGACATTCGTATTAAAAATCTTGCAGTCAGCGTGATTTCATGTAGTATTTTATTTCGATTCTGATATTTTTTGGTCTTTCGAACATGATTATTTTGACTGCCATTTTCCGTTGCTTTAAATGGGGGTGATTTATATTCTTTTGAAGGGTCAAACTTTCCCTAGGTAAAATATAAACGGCGAAATTAAACCCTAATTTATTTAAATGACCTCTGAGAAAACAGTCCAAACCTTTAGGGAACTTTATTCGAGAAGCGAAAGCACAGCGTCAACGTTAACTGAATCACTCTTTATACTTTCCGACAAAACCTCGTTCTGAACTCAGCCTATTGTACACCTCTTCAAATATCCACAATACCTTTGAAGGCAAAACTTATTTTATCTTAATCAGTTGTACCGACCGTATTTCCTTTAGTACAAACGGCATCACCGAATAATAAAAGAGGAAGCAAAGTTTGCAGAGCCAATGAAACGCTTTCACTGAATTCTGAAAATTTACGCAGGGCTCCCATAAAGGTCGCTGTGCCACAGCCAACCGCAAGGGTAAAGTTTGTGAGGCTTATCATGGAGATATATACGAGCATAAAGGTATATATATCTTGGTACCACATACAGTTTTATGCATATTTAGGATGGACTTTAAAAATGGGCAGGTGTTATTTTTTCTAATCAGGCAAAACGTTTACAACGGGTATCTTATGACTTTAAATTGTAAGACCTAAAGATTTCAATTTGATTATTTTCCCCTTCCACGCGTAAGATTAAGGATTATATTGCATAATCGTAAGCGGAGAAAATTGCGTACAACACACATCGTGTAAGACTCTTTTCCTTTTCTTATATCACATCTAAAATTAGTCTTATTGTTGTTTCTTTTTATACATTGCGAGAATGAAAGATATTTTCTTCAGTTTGAAGAAATAAAGCCTTACGCAATAAGGTCATTGATGAAAATCCGTCGAGATACAAACAAATTAGAAGTCGGTGAAGCAATCAACCTAATTGATTGTTAGCCGAACAATAAATAGAAATAAAACTTTACACAAAAATAATAAAGCATCGCACCCGTTTTATGTAATGCAATAATTTGAGAGTCCTTTTAAGTTTAAACAGTTCTAGGTATAATAATAAAAAAGGATTAATCGGACATTACGAAGGGAGGTCCCTTGATAGGTCTCTTGACCGATCACCTAAATAAATTCTACTGACCAAACAAATTCACAAGGTAATTTCGCCTCTCAGCCATCATCGAAAATCCTATGCAAACATCCATATATAAGAACCTTGCCTCTACCGAGTCCACCTTACCTTATAGGCAAGTCTATTCAAACCAGATCATTAATTACACAGTAATTGATACTTTATAAGGCATTCACTGACAGTTAGTATCTTGAACATCCCTCGTAGAGCAAAAAAACTGTTATGTCCTCTGGCAATCATGTAGTTCATCTGCTAAACAAACTATTTTTGTAAAAAATCCTAGAGAATTATTAATATATTCGACCATGAGGAGCGAATCGATTTCTTGAGTTTTTTTTTGTTTTTATACTGTGCTAGACCCGTACATCTTTATAATGTACATCTCTTGGGCTTTCGCCACATTAGTTGGCGACTATTTCTGTAATTGGGATTGATTTGATAGAAGCCAAAAGGCGTTATTTGTCAAATCATTCTAACAGCGATATGGCCAACCTTACAATCGCGAATGCATCAACGATCAAAACTAATTAATTTACTTCTTGAACAATACTTTGAAAATAGTCTAAAAATACCAATTAAACACGAAATCACTACTAGAAGCATAACAAACAAAAAACTTATAATTCCAAAATTTAATAACGACTACGGAAAAAGGACAAGCCAATAACTTCTACCAGACCTTATTAACAAAATACCAACAGAAATAAAAAATAAAATTAACGAAAACAATGGGGTTGTTTACGCGCAAACGCAGCTAGTTTGCACACCGTGTCGCATATTGTAACCGGTACAATCGATGCGTCGAGTAGATCGATGTGCGTGTTCACTTACGGCCGTTCCCTATATGCAAACTAAGATCAAAGATAGATAGCTATCCTCGAACTGTTGTCACCAGCTATCGACCATAATAAACAGTTTCTATATTACAGATAGGTGTTGCTTATCTCCAGTTAGCAGAAGATAGGCCACATTATCCAAGCCCTCCCTTACGTTTCGAATTACGCAGTTGTACAAAACCCTCTCAATATCGTCGCGTCAACGTTTTCACGATATTTGTGGTCATTATGATACACCAAGGACAATATTTGTATAATACGTTTAAAATAATATTTATTCTTATTGCTATGTACCTAATTATATATATGTTCTATTTTGGGTAAAAATATTATGTGAAGCATGCATAGACTTAACGTAAAATGGAACGTTTTTGAGCTCTGACAGACAGCTGATTGATTGACATACCTACGTCAATTGATTGAAAATTAGGTAATACTTTTTAACGTAAAAAGTATTTATAAATTTTAAAATTCAAAACGACCGATTGAAAAGAAATAGAAAGTTATAGTTCCAGTTTATTTTCGCAAACGTTTCAGAATGCTATCAGTCCGATTGCTTAGAAAAAAAAAAGTGTCCAGCTGGTAAACAATGTATTCAAGGAGGACTTTATTTCCATAAAATAAGTGCAGTGAGTGAGTATCAATTGTACTTTCACAAACAAGTCGTTTACGGTTTTTAAAGGATATTGACCAAAGCCGGGTCCAGATTGCGTCTTTGTAGTTTATATTTTAAAAATTTTGTTTGAATTATAATTGTACTGGTATTTTAAGGGTAACTAAGTTATTACCTCATCACCCGAGCGGTCGCATGCGACCGCATAACAATAGAATACCTATTGTGTCTCGTAGTAAAATATAACAATTACCTTCTGAATGTATCAAAATGAATGTAGGTGAGGTGCATTAACTCTGCAATCACAAAACATAACCTCAAAATGCCTAATCTGCCATTGAATTCCTTGTAAACCTGATTATTTATCAAAAATATTTTTTGTGTGTATTCTTTCAAATATTTAGGTATATATTTTATCCAAACATTTTGTAAAGACGCATGCTGCCGCAAAGTGTGCAGAGTTTCTATAGAGTTTTGTTCAATATCCTTTGCTTAAATACCAGTTGTTTTCATGTTATACTGATTTGTTTTATTTACTTCTTTCAGCCACAGCAAAAAGTCCACCTTCCCTTGACAAAGGAATAGATGATGATGCTGGTGGAATTATTTCAGGCTCATCGAATGCTAAGCAAAGCATCGGGTACCTTCCCAGTCACTCAGCTGTTCCCAGAGAAAAAGTTGACTGCTTGAACTTGGATTCAATATTGTTCGCCACCCGAAACTTATATGTTTTTCATAAATTGTACGAGGTAGCACCTTACATTCTACAACTACGAACACGTCAGTGACCTACATAGCAGAATCCAGCACCGTCGGAACTCACACTGGCAGCCCACCTATTAATGTATCTGTTAATATTTTAAATAAACTAATTTACTACCAATAAATCAGATATTATCCGTCCTTGTTGTTCTCATTTCCCTTCACTGCAGCAGACACCTTTATCCGTCCCTATGATCAGTTTGGGCAGTCTGTCAGACTGGTAGCGGGTCCCACCAACTACCTACCATCTTAACGCTGCTGCCCTGGATGACCTGAACGCAGCTCTCCTACCACATCATCCTTATTATATCTAAGTATCTTTTGTTAGGCGGGGTTATGGCTGGGTTCAGTTTCTTAGGGTAAAGGAACATCTTCGCCACTAGGGAGAAAGTTTCTATCTTAACCTTGTGAGCAGCAGGACTTTTACATAAATAAATCAATGAAACATTTAAAACTAGTAATTTGCCAGGGTGTACAAGAGCGTTATCCTCCAAAATCCTAGGATTGAATTCTGGGGTTACTAGAGATAGTCAAACTGACTGACAGTCAGATGAAAAACATTATAGGAACGCAATAAATGTCAATTTCATACAAATGCCTATCCCTAGTAAGCTATCCGTCCTCCCATCGATAAGATGCATCCAGAGATAGTTTACCCTACTGCCAGTAGGTTTATAGAAACAAAAAATCTAAAGGTAGATAACCATTTCTAACTCTAGTAGGGCAAAACCACAGTTAGAATGGATATAGGGAACGGCCGTTAATAGCAGACATACTCGCAGATATGCAGTCGTTTTGTTGAACACTTGTGTGACTAAAATAATCTATAGTTATTTTGTACTTTGTATAAATATTCATTAATGATTTTTATTGCTATACGAGTATGGATGCTCAACGATCACTGAGAACACTAGTATCTAGACAAACCTGTAATAGGCTTTAAGATACTATTAATTAAGCTAATATGTGTGTATTTTTCTTATGATGATAGTAATAAATAAATAAATAACATAAACTGTTGGCTTGCGCTTACTTCTCTTCACGCATGGCGGTTGGCGTGCCGCTTATGAAACCGAAGCTAAACACCGATACCAAACACTGTTAGCATTGTTTGATTGTATGTGGTCATGCGATTGTTATAAAATTATTCCGCTGGATCAGGCTTGTAATCTTAAGCATCCTCGTTTTGAAATGCTGTCGGGCGAACAATACCTTACATCGTAGACGCTATTTGGGTTCATTCGTTAAAAATTTATGGTTTTGTCTTATTCCTTGAGATGTCTTAAATAATGTAGACCGGAGATGATCTTTGTATGAAGATCAGACACATTAAAAACATTGAAGAAGCCTTTGACGATCTATGAACACAATAGATACAGTATTATCTTCGAAGTTCGCTATTTTGATATCTGGGTAATTTATCTGTTAATTAATGAATTCAATTCAATACTACCAAAGCCATCATTTATCACAGTTGTAGGTTGAGAATGTTGGTTTTAGAGGTCATTTATATGCACAATTTGTCGTGTGGAACGTAATTTTAGCACTCGATCTTCAAACCAGTTGTAAGCTCATTAATTCATTCATGCCCCAGAATTTCTTGCAAAAATCTTGGTTAGTTGAACTTGAATTCTTCTTTGAAGAATCAACAAGAATATTCGGTTTCATTGCAAGAAATCATCTAGAACATATTTGAGCATAGTTATAGTATTTGTTTTGTAATGTACCTACAAATTACAAAACATTCTCATTAAGGACTTATAATTGTTTGACATTTGGTTAGAAACATGATGCCTGTACAATTCAACATCATTCATTCATAATTCCAGTATTGTGCAACACAATGGGAAAATTTAAGCAACGTATCGCATAAATGAGTTCATTACTGATGTAAATTAAGGCGCTATAATTTTAGAGCCTTCCATTCACGGTGAGGTGCTCTGTCTATCTCGTTCTTGCAAATCGGTTTTAATACATGAGCGAGCAAGACAGGTTAAACTTTGGGGTTCACTATTGTGCAAATTGAGGCTGATAGTGTTCTTGCACAAGTGATCATTGTTAGGAACCGAACTGATGCAACTAGCCTGTATAGAATGCAGTAAGAGGATTGCAGTCAAATCCTTAATAAACCACAAGTTGAAAGGAGGTCGGGTATAGATGCCGTCTCACGATTTCACGTACCTGTAACAAATAAACCATTGTTACTCAAAACATTCGATATCACATATTGCAATATGTTGTATTGGTAGTATACAAAAGGGTGTATGAGAAATTGGGAATTGGTCTTAACGTGTTTCGGGCATTCAGAATCGGTCAAGTGAAAACGGGGATTGGGCAGTAAGAAAAGGATCAAAGGGGAATATTACTACTCGACTCGACTTTTCATTTCAAATGCTTTATGCGGTATAACCTTACACTTATATTTGACGTTCATATTTACACTTTTCACCACGACCAAATTTCCCAAAATTACGGGTTAAAAAGTGAAATTCCGATCAAAAAATCTTTAATAATTCTTCTTGGAAAGATACGAAGTGTTGCCGGCGTCTACCTAATTAGTGTGCCAATAACAATTTAATGGTAACAAAAGAACGTGGATGATATTACCAACACGCGATATCTATCTCATGGGTAGGCACAATGGCGTTGGGGTTAAGAATATCTTTATTGTGATCAAGGAAGATCTGTACAGTGAATAATATGGGGTAAAAATATTTATGACGGTACAAATACAATACGTCTTCTCATTAAAAAAATCGGCGATATTATTTTAATAATAATTACACTAATCAAAAAGCTGGTATTTGATGTTTATTTAAACGAAGTAATCAAAATGTTTAGCAGCGTTGTAGTCTGTCCGAATTTTTCATTTAAATTAGAAATATCACGTTTCATTGTTAATTCTGAGTCAGCCAAACAACGTTTCTGTTTGACAGTCCCAAAGTCTTAGTCCCAAGTCGAAAATATATTGCAAAAGAATGATTCATGGAAGACGGTTCACAACTTAGTCTCATACATATATACGCGTTTCTATTTCTTACAGGCAATCTTTCCATCCACCTAGTGTCTTGTGGATTATTTTTAGATTAACCTGCAGTATGAAAAAGCTGCAAACCAGTCGCCTCTACCAACAAATGTAAATGTAATGAATGAAGTGTAATGGACTCTAAAGCATAGCAGAACCCGTCTCGATCGTCTCGATCAGTGATGTATAAGTGTTGTTTTGTAAAGGTAGTCTTCATTTATCTTTTAAAATAACATCAGCACCATGCAATGCTATAAAGCAAAAGTTATTTCTTATGATGATTAATGAGATAAATTGCGGACATTAATGGAGTGAAACAGGAAAGAGAAAAAAAAACATGTTTAATCTAATCCCCATTTCACATAAGCATTTGAATGTTTTTTCAGCTCATTTTATAAGAAGTTTAAGATCAAGTAAGAAATTTTTAAGTAACACCTTTAGAAATTAAAAATTATAAATGCATTTCCAGTACGTTTCCTCCTCGAATATTTGGTACAGTCGACAACAGATCAGGTTACCCGCTTTTGTTGCAAACTAGCCCTTATTACAACTGCATAAGATACCGCAGTGTTTACAATGACGTCCGTACATTTTAAATTACAATGTACGTATGTCAATGTATTGTAAATCGAGTTCTGGACCCGAAGTATGCAAGCTCTTGTATTTTCAACCTAATAATACGCGAGCAAAGCCGCAAGCATGGCCTTACAAAAACGTTATTATCCCTTAATCTATAACCATGAAAACCTATCATCAAACCAGAAAATCGCAAATCTAAACCGCTGACGCAGAAACTTCAACCACAAGTCTAAGTACTCAACACTTAGGAAGTCCCGTCGTATCGCTTCCCGCCAAAAGAGCAAGAAAACTCTCGACCGGTAATGATCGCCGTCATCTGTTCGCTGCGCTCGCGCATCGGTCACATCCGCTTCGGCCATCTTGGATTTATGGCGGACCATTTGTCAAGTTGTATGGAGGATGTAACTGTAACGTCCTCTTTTTACAATACTGTGAGTTAATGCATAAGTGTGAGCAAACGTTGCTGTGCCAGTTTTTGAATACATTAGTGTTGTTTCAATTCTATTATTTTTCAATAACGCAATAGCTTGAAGTCTGAAAAGACTTTGATTTAGCGAGAAACACAGAAAACCTCTTTTCATCACAACTTTACAGCTATTACAAAAGATAATCGTCAGATCACAATAGCTGTCACGAATAACGGACACGGAATGCGGATGATATCTGTCGTTCACCAAGTCGATCAATAAACTGTACTTAGAAGAAACAGTAAAACGAGCGTTTAATTGATGGGGCAACTGCATAATGTGACTGCAATATTCGCAGAATTGCGAGATATATACAATAACTAGCGGTCCCCCGCGACTTCGTCCGCGCGTTTTGAGTTTGCTCCCTCCCTTCCCGTCGCAGCGTGATGTTTTATATCCTAAAACCTTTCTCAATAGATAAGCTTTCTAACACAGAAATATTTTTTCAAATCGGTTCAGCAGTTCCTGAGATAAGCGCGTTCAAACAAACAAACTCTTCAGCTTTATAATATATTAGCGCAAGCGCTCGTTGTTCTTAAGCTGCGAACATTATTTTGGTGCGGAGTTATGTTAAAACTGTGATAGCTCCTAAGATATTTATTGGAATCAAATGATATAAAGGGAAACTGTTCTAAATGAAATGCTCGTGATGATGAATATATTTATTTTGATAAGAATAAATACCTGTGTGTATAATACACCTCTAAAAATGATGCATTATTTTTTTACAAATTTATTAACATAAAAAAGGTTGTAGTAAGTCAACCATAAAAGATAGACTTATGCTGTCGCGGACCTTAATATAGAACTCTTAATTTTGAACAATCTTGTCATACATGATTTTTTTGTAACTTTAGCGGTTTCCGCAGGGAACGCAGCGGAAGCTCTCAAAAGGAATATCTTTCTCCCGTTTTCGCAACATTTTTCATTGCTGCTGTGGTCTTGTGAGTCGTATTTTTATGTTATATAGCTTACAACTTTCCTCGATAAATGGACTATCCAACATAAAAATAATTTTTCAAATCGGGCCAGTAGTTTCTGAGATAAGCGCGTTCAAACAAACAAACAAACAAACAAACAAACTCTTCAGCTTTATAATATTAGTATAGATTTATAAGCTTTAGAACGAGCCTATAAAACGAACTAAAATATTTAGTTATTTATTAAGAAATCTTTACACATATAATCATTTTCCAGAAAAGTAACAATCAAAGAGTCATCAAAATCATCGATCAGGTATTGTGACCTCTTAATAAGTTTATATTACAAAGTTTATGACAGGATTATATTGCCTGAATACACTGAAGCAAGCCGATTATCTTTAAGTCACAAACGGCTCCAAGAAAATTGGGTTGTATGAGGATTTATACAATTTTCTATCGGTTGTCCAGACATTTCTTCTGACCGCATCTCGCGATCCACAAAGCGTTTGCCAACACTTGCGGAAAATTATCGCTTTCCTGTTGCCTACAACTGTCATCTATTTATTTTTTGCGGTTGGATTCACGGCATTGTGTGCGAGCAAATTTGTTGTTGTTACTTTGAAAAAGACTATAGTAAAAACTTTCAGAATTGTGCTTTAAACATTACGATTACGACTTAAAACCCTGAAGGAACTTAATATTATCCTGTGTTCAAAAGGGTGTGAGTAGCTTAACGGAGTGTTTATCAATAAGCTCGTGTTGTAGTAAGGCTGATTATTGTGGTTGAAATAAAAGAAAAAGAATAATTTCCAGTACACAGAACCTACACTAATAGACGGAAATTCAAATACGTACACATAACTACGCAACAAACGCATCGGCAACGAATCTTCGATTCAAGCGTCAATACAGTGTTGAAACATGATCTGACATAATAAAAAAATCATCAATATTGTTTATTGATTATACGACAACAGATTGAAGCCTTGCACCGTACTTTTCATAACGAAACACAATCCATAATCTGAGTATTGTTTTCAATAAGTACCAACATGCAACGTAATATGATACGTTTGTCAAAAAACATTAATTTAAAATTAGCCCGATACCAATCTTATTTAGTTATACAGGATATAAATAAATATTATTCTTCATTTAGAAGACAATATTTAGTGACGAAAGTAGCATTAAGTAAAAAAAAAAACGTTTATAAATGTCTTTATATTAATAATATGGTAAAAGGAATATATTAGTTCCTAACATTCTGCGAATATGATGAACTAAAAATATGACAAACGCTTTCCAGCGACAACATTTGGAGCGAGTGGGTGGGCTAAATACATAATGTAGATAGAAGGCACAGTAACAACATACATTAATTTGCTTATAAGTAGGGTTAAACTTAAGACCTTAAGATTAAATTTATGTTCGTCTTGTTCTTTTTTTAACTTTTTGCACTGCAAAATGTACAATTGGCGGACTTAATGCCTTATGGCATTCTCTACCAGTCAACCACAGTGGTAATGCAGAGAGTTTGATTAGTGGCAGAATATTAATAATACGTGAGAGGAGTGATACAAAAAATAAGTAAATGCACTAACATAAACATACATACTAATATTACACAAATATATGATAGGATACATAAGACTATTAAACATACATATAATACATATACTTAATAAATACAAAAATATGAATGATAAAAGTGATGATATTGATGACATCAAAAAACACAAATAAAAGAAAATGGTTTTTAATTCTGAAAAGAGCCAAGGTTAAGATAGTGGGTGCGGAGAGACAGAGACTTTTAAATTTTAACCATATCATGCAAACATTATGAACTTGTGTGTGGTTTGAACGCTTCTTGTGACAAGCTAGAGTTTTTTACAATTTAAATGTTTTTTTACCTTTTAGATTTACCTATTAATTGGTAACCAAGCAAGTCTTACAAGGTAGATGAGTTATTATAATTGTGGTTTAAATACTCCTCCATCCCATAGACAACATGAGTGGCTAACCATTCGAACACGTGACTTTGAAATATTTCCCCAGTTACTTCTATAATGGTCTCCGGCAATTTATTATTTTTTCTTAAAGCAAGCACTTTTCGGTGCAACTGCTGACACCAACCTGTTTCCATTCCTTGTGTTTCGCGCCTGTTTAATGTATTTTGCATTGACAATGTCAGTAACTAGCACCTTTTTAGATAGAAGTATTTTAATAAAAATTTACAAGTAAAATTATATAGTCATTGAAGTTGCTCAATGGAGAGAGAGTGGTCAAATTTTCTTTTTTTATTCCTTTGCGGTTTTGATTAGCTTGTTTGACCGTGGCATTGGACTCGTAAAGCTGCACGACTTTCGAGGGGTAGTTGTGACAGTTTTTATGTTAAGCGAAGTGTCATTACAGTTTACCTACTGCGTATGAATGCACTGTATCTTCATATCCGGTGCAACGAATCGCAACTGACCATATGTGCTTGAGGGGAGAGACATTTATTTGCATTTGATAAGACCTGTACCGGAAAACTTACTGTTTTGTGGTTGGCTTATATTTTTGTGACGAACTAGCGTAAAAGAGTCTTTTTTTAAGAAAAATAAAATAAAAAGAAGAGATAGAATACAATGAGTACGTAAACAATTTTGCCTTTTAATTTTATAGAAATACAGAGATAATAAAATACTTAAAGGTGCTGTTACATCGTTAAATTTAAAGCACAAGAAGAATTAAATACAAAAACATAGAATACAATAAGTACGTAAAGATTTGCATCTTTTTACTATAATATTTGTTGAAATAGTATAAATAATATTTCTAGAATAATTAGGAGCTGATATTAAAACTAATACTAAACGAATACTTTAAGGTGTTTTATATAGTTAATTTCAAAGACTTAAATAAAAAATCTATGTTTTAAGTTAGCAACAAACAACAAGACAAAAACCATATATTGCACTTGGCAGGTAATGATGTATTATTTATTAACGTTTAATGCAACATGAACGGCGAAGTGTTGTAGCATTAAGTCTTAAAAAACATAGCAATCAATACAATTGCTTTTTTTTTTTAAATATGCTTTCTTTATTTTTACGCTAATTATTTTGACAAATATTGAGAAATTAATCCGCATTTTCCCATTGGATATGTATTTACTTACTAATTTTGGTGGCTCAACGACCCAAAGTGAGTCTTGGCCTCCGCCACCAGATCCCACCATGCATCCCGAACTTCAACCGACTCCGGACGCAGGTGGATGAATGTTCTTACATTCATCCATCTTCATTCATGGTCTTCCATCATGCTCAGATGGGGCTTTTCTGACGGAACCAGCCTATCCTGCATATGCGGCTACAGATCGCAGGACATGGCTCACGTTCTGTCTTGCCTGCGCACACAAATCTCTGTTCTTTGGAAGACCACATATGTGCAAATGCCAAGTCAATCTATGTCGCCAATTACTGGGCACAACAAACTTGAGTCGTTTTCCATCGACACGCTACGAAGTAGATCCCGGTGTCGCGATAATTCTTGCCAGTCGTTCTCGCTACGGGAGAGGTTGGGGTTGGCAGGTCTTGAGCTACATGGTCTTTCCAGCGCTGCCTGGGACGTCCAACCGGGCATCTCCCATTTGGTGGTCCCAGGCACGCTCTTTTTCTGGCACAATCCTCTTCTATTCTCTGTAATTGACCGAGCCATTAAAGCGTAGCTGCTTCGGTCTCTTCAATAATAATGTGTGGTCGAACACCAGGTCTTTAATCTCCATGGTCTTCCTGATTCTCAACTCTCTAAAGATATGTTGTAAGTATAATTTATCTCAAAATACTTTGTTTCTTCATCCGTGTCTTGATAGAAAATTGCCGACTTTGTTTGCATCGCTTTTGTTACAAATACCTTCATTATAAATCAAAATTCAGTAACAGCACAGATTGTCAAAGGTAATTCTTAGATATGTGAACTTCACAAATTGTAATGCTACGAAACGCGTTTATTCTGCTTAAATTAAGACTTGGTCAAAAGTTATTTCCTTCATAAACAAATGTGTTTGTTTCTACAACACGTAATGTGTCTAGCATATCATATACATTAAACTACCATTTAGTTGTCTGTAGGATATCTTGAGTCAGCAATTTTCAAATGACCGTAAAGCGGCGTTATGATTTTAACGATCTATAAAAAGATCCACCGCGTCAAATGCGCAATTAAACGTTTTCTAGGTCAACAAGAGTCTGTGGATCCAGGTCGCGATGGCTAGGCTATCGTTGACAGTAGACATATAATATGCAAAGAAAGAGTCGCCCTCTATAAAACATCTTGAGCCAAATAGTTCCGTTTATATCCCCGAGCTCGTTTAATGACCTACTAAACTAAAATAGGACCATCCGATCCGACGCTCGACCGGCAAGGTTATGCGCGTTCAATATGACGAACGTTACACCATTCATACAGAACAGTTCTAACAAGCCAGCGGAATCCTATTCATGATTACGTCGAGATCGTTACGTAACATTATATTTTGCTAGCTTCTTTATTTAAAGTAATTCATAATTTTCGCAGACATTTGCAATTTGCCATATATTTTTGTCTCAGGGTTTCAAATTAATTATATTTAAGAATATGACAGGCTTAATTAGGGTTATCTCTATAAATGGCATGGCATCAAAAAACTATGTAAATTTTGTCACACTAACAATTGGTTGGTCTCGCGTAGCCCATTATAAAAACGATCTACAGTTACAATCAATACTTTGTTAAAACCAGTTCATTAATCCCTGAAAACGGATCTTAAACACGTTTCACTCAACCCATTTGAAGGTGATACTTAGACTAGTAACGTTTCTGCGGATCGCAGTGTCTCAGTGCCCTTTTTCAACTAATTACTGCCAGTTGGAAGCCACATTCATCTCTGCACTTATCATTCAGCAGTACTCAGGAAGTAGTAAAGATATGATCACGAGTTATTAAATGAGGTGTGATAGCTTTGAACTGTTCCATTTTCGGGTAATAAATCAAAGTCAAAGTCAAATATTGTTTATTCAATTTAGGACAAAATATGCCACTTATGAACGTCAAATGTACAATGAAAAATAAAATAAAAATAAATGTGCCCTGAAGGGACCGAATCATGTCTCCTTATCTTTATACCATCAGAATACAATGTGAAATTGAACTCAGTTTTTACAACGTTTCATCACCTGGGTAACTCCAGGTTTTTAATGTCATTATAATGTTTTAAACTTTCATGGTCACTCACATTAGAATAGTTAGATACGGGATTGCTACCATGTACCTTATTATTTATGAGTTTCCGATATTTCGGCACTGTTGCAAGCGCCATGATCACGGAGTTAATGAGTAACTCCGTGATCATGGCGCTTGCAACAGTGCCGAAATATCGGAAACTCATAAATAATAAGGTACATGGTAGCAATCCCGTATCTAACTATTTTAATGTCATGATAAAATATTTCAATAATCAATCAATTTCACGTGGAGCAAACAATTAATCATAGCACGATAAAGAAATCCTGCCATTTCCTGCGATTTACAACTCAAGATTGCATCTAAGATTGGATACTTGAAGCGAGATGTCATTTTTATAGAAATACGAGTATGTCACATAACCTACGACTACGACCATCATCAAATCGTATACATTGTCAATTATTTTAGCGTGTTTAGTTTTATTATTATTTCATATATTTTTTTCATCAGTGTTAACTTATTCTTATTGTAGACATTTCTTTGCAAAGATCTGCTTTATGCCCAAAAGCAAAAACTGATATGCATGCATATCTCGTGAGCTGAATCAGTAGTTAACAGGTTTGCACTCCGTGATATTACTTCGTATTGAGTCGAGGCTGCGATTTGTTGCTTTAAAACACTGAATTTGTTACGCAGTGAAAGGATCACTCGTTATTATGTACATTATTCAGAAGTGGCGCCACAGCTCTACGTATTTCCACCAAGACTGGAGACTATGCAAAAATTACAGAATGAGGTACAGAGAATCAGCTGGAAGTGTTTTATTGCTCAAACTCGTAGTACACTTGAACTTGACGGTTGCTTATCAGCGAAGTATAAATAGCATATGAATTATAGAGAACTATAAGTATAAATAGCACAAGAAGTATAGGGAACTATAAATGAGAACTAAGTATCTAGCGGCAGTGGGTTGGTAAAGCTAAGCGGCAACCATGAAATAGAAAACAGGCAAGGCAAAATTCTCTAGAAAATGACACATTTCAAAGAAGGACCGACATTACGACTGAAGAGAAAATTGAAATGGTTTGAATTGATATAGATTTTTAAATAAAATAATGTCGACCTGAGATGACAGCGATATTGTGAATGATCGTCGCCAACCACAGCAGAGCTATTATAATCAAATTATAATAAAGATTTCATACGACGACCCGTTTGGTGTAGTGGTCGAGAAATCGCCTACTACGCAGCGGGTTGCGGGTTCGATCCCCGCACAATACAAACATTTGTGTGCATGAACATGTCTGTTTGTATTGGTCTGGGTGTTTTCTATGTATATCATGTATGTATTTAAAAAACAAAAAGTATTTTAGTATTATATCCGTTGTCTGGCACCCATAACACAAGCTTTGAGTAGCTTACTTTGGGACTACATTAGCGATGTGTGGGAGTGTCCAAAGGATATTTATTTATTTATACTGAATTAATGATTATCTTAATAATAATAATAATAAAAATACTTTATTGCACACCATTAACATAATTACATAGGATAGTGTCTTATATATTTGCTATAAGTACAATTTAGGCGGTCTTATTGCTTGTAGCAATTTCTTCCAGACAACCTTCAGGTAAGGAAAAACATGAGGAATGAAAGAAGAGGCATGGCGATGAAATTATTTTAAACAAATTTTAAATGGACAGGTTTTTATAAAGAAACATAAAGGAAGATGATAAGTGCATATTATATAAAAATTAAATATCAATAAATGATCATATAATACACACCATAATACAAAATATATAAACTAATACATATTTAAACATTTATATAAATATATATATATATATATATTAATAAATAGGTTAAAATAAATGCATAATCAGTTGCAACCAGCAGATCCGAGAAGAATAAAAGGAGTAGTAAGTAAGTAAGTAGATATTGTCAAAAGACTAAAGAAATTATAAACGAGAAAGGAAAAAGGTTTTTACTTTACGTTTAAAAGTTGTAGTTGTAGTATTGTATTGATTAATAGCAGAATATTTAAAACACAAACTTAAACCCTCAAGATGTTTTAAAAAAAGAAAAGTTAGCCTTTATCGTTTCACTGCTAAGCAAAGGTTTTGAAATGAATGATTTATTTGAGTAAATAAAGGTCATATCAGTACTGTGGAAAAATCAAATGAATGTGATCTTGGAACCGAGGACACTAATTGTAAACTTCATTCATTTAAGCATTGTATGTTTGCGTACTGATATTATAAGCTTATCAACATCAATTCATTGACTGAGGAAACGATTACGATATCATATCTGATATCGATTATCTAAATCCGAGCGCTGTTTTATTACGTGATAGGACTTTTTGAACGGAAATGCAGTCAAAAAATTTCGACATTGAAAGATTTTATCTGACCATACCCTCGATCCTACCTTCGGGATTTCGGTCTGTAAAATAGTATTAACCTTGAACACTAAGGGGAAATTTCCTTGTTTACAAAACAAAACTTTACGAGTTCGTCGGAAACAATAACAACGTTTTCACTAGATTGGTTGTTCGTCTGCCCCTTTAAATAACAGTGGAGATTTTAGATGTAAACAACGGCATTTCATTGATTAAAAAGAGGCACAGGTCAAATCGCAGACGGGGATATACGAGTATGAGCCACGGAATTTCCAGGTGTAATGGCTTTCTAGATTAGAGCACTAGGGAGGGTTTTCCACGATGTTAGAGTTCACTTTTAAAATTTATCTGTATAAATATGTTCGATTTTTTCTTGTAACGTAACACGAATCCAATGAGAAGAATTACTATAGTATCAAAAAAACGTATCAAATCCATCTGCAGATTTCAAGTAGACACTCTAGATAACAATATAAAACGCAATGCCTTTGGTGATTTGCTATCATTAATTTAACATGTTACGATCTTATGATGATCGATCATAAGTTCCTGAAAGTCCTATAGAATTTATACGTGATGCCTTTAAGCCGACATTAAATACAGTTTCACAGTAAATAGGAAATCAACCAACATTTGCAGTACTCTTCACAGCGGTACGTTAATGTCTAACAATATTTGCAATTCGCAGGCTGCTATGATTATTGGTAGAGAAATTATAGCGGTGTTTCTATGTACAACTCAGAAAATATACTCCGAAAATATAAGAATTCCAGATTTTTACAAAAAGGGATCGGCGAGTCCAATCGGAGTATGAATGGGCATCCCTTTTTATTCAAAAGAGCTTCCTCACCACGCTTCACCATTGCAGATTGGAAAACCATTTTGGATTAGATGATTAAATCGCAGGAGGTATCGAATTTTCCAAGCTTCTCAGAGGAATTAAGGGCAATTGATTGATGATTGGATAGGGAGAGTGTAATTTATTGAATTTGATCCTCACTGATCACGGCAATATATCGACTTTCTTAAGATAATACAGGTACTATTTATAACTCAAAGTATATTAAACGTCTATCCAGCACAAAAAAAGCACAACTGATATGGAAAATGTAGCAATCCAAATATTCTAAGTGCTCCAAAGCGATTTACCTTCCATTGGAGAAATATAACACATATACAGTTCAGAGAGAGTGACGTAAACGAAAACATAAACATCCGTTGATATTTGTAATCTGGACCCGCCCATTCGCGGTATCAATGAAAACTGCGTACCATTCATGCATTAAACGGGCGTTCAAATAGACGAACGTGATTCAAGGCGTTATGGAGACGTGTCACTTCCTCACCTAGATAGATAATGTTTTTTTTTTGTTTTTTTAACATTCAGATAAATTTGAAGCTGTGAGCTATTACGCGCAGTTTTTTGTTAAACATCTAGGATATAATTTAGATAGATTGTACTCTAGTCTCTTACTTAAACACACGAAAAGAAAGGAAAAGAGCAAAGCCCAAGTAAAAAAAGGTGGGCTGATTCTCTTTGTAATTGTTCAATGAACTGTGATTAATTTAAGATTTCAGTAGAATACATAAGTGAAAGAATATCAAAATCTTTTAATAATTATGAAAACGTAAAAAGAAGAATTGTCGTGATCGGATAAAATTAAGGCCTTGGAAGTTGTCCAAGTCGACGAGGACCGAGCATGTGAAAGTACCTACAGTTGGAACAAAAATAATCCATTCAAGAGTAAGGCGGAAAAAATAAGAATCAATTGATGCCAAAATCGAAGCGGCAAGCGATATTCGACCATTTATCGTAACCCTGAATGCTGAGAATCATATCAGCGCAAGTGATTCGGATCGAGCTGGTATCATAACGTAAATTGAATCTTGTATCTTTAGAGTAAAGTAAGGATTTGGTATGCAATCGTCCGTTACGGAGTGAGAATGTAGCGTGTCGTTACAGTTTTTACGAGAGGTCAAGTTCGCAAAGACGATCTCAATTGGTTTATTACCAAGCGGCAATGGGCAGATACTTTTAACTACAGCGATGATCACGGGCGCTTATTAAAACAAATGTATATTTTGACCGCATTGACCTCTTTACGTCTCATTGATATGATCATTATTGTCTCTGAGATGTCTGAGCAGTTCTTTGGACGTCTATTGATAGTCAAAATGTTCGGTATGAAACCAAATTGGACATCATTCAAAAATTGCAGTCACCGTTAAAACGTTCGTCTAGTAGTTACTAGTTACCTAGTATTGCTAAAATTGACATCGAGATCGAGATACAAAACCAGCATAATATTCTCGCAACGGTAACTAAGGCAATACCGTAATACTGTTGCTGGCAGTAATATCCTTTTTTATGCTAAATGAAATATGGCCGCGGGGGAAAACGGGATGTGTTTCATTTCATCACGACATCCGTGTCCCGTTCCGGAGGGGAAAGCACTTAGAGGTGTGAATTTATAGGACTTTTGGGCTTAAATGTGATACTTTCGATAAAGTAAGACACAGACTTACTTAGAGAAAGTGATACATTGTTTAAGTCATGAATTTTGTACCAGTATTATTACCTCATTGAAAATAAATACAAATACCACATAACTATCAACAACGGTAGTTCAATTAGGCGTTCAATATCTCTTTCGTTTCTAAATAAATGAAAAGGGACGACTATAATGATTTGGAGACGTCAAACAAATAGACTACATGGATTCCTAAATTTTCTTAACAGCGGATGGTAGGCCAGATGTTAAATGTCTCTTTTCATTTATGTAGAAGAGGAAGAGACATTTACTTTTCACGCCCATTTTCTTACTTTCGTTACGAACCGGATAAGCGCTGACCTACACAAGTCAGTTCATAACATGAACTTCACATCCTGTCACTGTGATACAAACAAACGACACACATCGTTTGCTACCAATCGATCGACCTAGGTTGAAAACAATTCTAAAGAACATCTCACCAGGAAGGAAGGAAGGAGATACAGGTTTGAATAATACATATCTACTTTTTAATGTTTTTTAAAACAATTTATTTATACTTTGTATCCTGTGGATCAGAATGATATGTGCTGTCAAAAAAGCCTGTTTCACGATGTCCTATTAAGTTCTGGGTATCGTTATCTGCCCATTACTTATGCGAATTGACGTTCTATATTTGAATAATTAGTTGGTTTGCTCTTATTCAGCTATGGCGAAACAAGCCCTTACTCCCACTTACTATTGGGAAATTATTAGGTCTCCATTATTACACCAGGACCTTTAACCTACGCTGCTCTGTTCGAAAAGTTCTATAGCATTCGTTGCATCCGCCTAACCTGCAACAAAGTCTGTTCCGTTCCACTGGATGTTAAGTGTAGTGTAAATGTCAGCTGAATGCAAGCCGTGACATTTGGGTCGATCACGAATCTGCATTTGACTTGAAAACCGGTCTAATGGGAACTGAAAGGTCTAACGTGTTGGACGTTGAGAAATGTGGGAGAGATATTTTGCGGCTAAGCTTTTTAAGAAGAACCACAGCTATTTCTAAAACACATTAAATTACCTTCCTACCTACCTATACGGAATCGTATCCAAAGTTATGATGAAGGTTCGAAGTTAATGAGACTTATAACATGGTTACAAACTATCAAAATTCTAATCAAAAAAGCAGTCACAATCGCAACAGCAATCGATACATTTAGATACAACAAGGTTCCTATTTATTTGCTATTGTCATGAAGGGTCCGTTAAAATTGATTCATATTTCCATTGAAAGACGCTTTGTTTCGTGTACATCCGGCCGTCTGAGCCAGGCTTCTAGAGAGATCTAGCATATCTAGGCTGATAACGAATCGTTAGTGACGCTGATATATCCAGGTTTCATCGTTTGTGACGCAATAGTTTTCTTGGAAAATAAAAAAAACTAGGCTCAGACAGCCAGAATTTCGCATTTTCTGACTTTCCAGATCTCAACTATCAGACGGTTTCAGGGCGCTGTTTCTTATAAAATGTGATGTGACGCGTTAGTGACGGTGATCCGAAGTAGTTCCATCCATTTTAATCCAGTACTTTTTGAGAAATCTTGATAAACGTGTGGCTCAGACAGCCTGATATCCGGTCGTCTGAGCCAACTTGTTTTTCTCTATATTTCACGAAATGTTATGTTTCGAACAAATGTTTTTAGGATTTACTGATGTGACGACGTTAGTGACAGCTCTCGACCAGATTTGAACATTCGTGACGCACGCGTTTTGGAGAAATTGAGAAAAAACTGCTGGCTCAGACAGCCGGATGCTGGCTGTCTGAGCCACCTAGTTCTACCACTTCTAGGTGTTGTACGAAGCTGAAAACTCATCTAATCTGATGTGACGCGGCCTCTAAGTACAAAAAATCGTAAGTGACGGCTCTATATGCCGCCAATCGAAAGTTATAAGCATTTCAAATGTTTCCCATACATTGATGCATTTGGGTGGCCACACTTCGCACTTTTTATGGAAACGGAAAACAATTTAGTAGAAAATGTAAGCTAAAGCCCCTCATATCAAGGCGGATGCTTTCTCCTGCTATTTAAATATTTATTTAAGTAGTCAATAACTACGCCGATGAAGGAAAATATGTTAATTAATAATGGTCTCAGGTATTTCAAGAAAAAAAACGTTTGATTACTATTTATTTAAAAACAACCGCTTGTTTCAGTAAGGTACTACAATATTAGAGAATTTTGGTAAAGTTCATACTACTTACATATTCCTCTACTCTTTCCATGCGATTACGGCCCACTTGGGACAAAATGGAAAAAACAATATAAATACTAACTTCATTCTGCAAGTCGTTTCCTTATTTGTTTGGATGGAAATTTAGTAATTCATCAACTCGTCCCACAATGCCTATAAAATATTTGGGACGAAATGCAGAAAATTAAAGTTATATTTTCATTCTGCAGCTCGTCCTCAGTAATTCTTAAACTTGCTCAACGTTTAAAAGGAGGCTTTTATTTTTCATTACTAGTTTAAATGAGATGTACCTACCAAGATCATATTTTATCAGACCATGTACAGGCTCATATTTTATTCACCATTTAAAAAATCAGGAATATGCTATCAAATTAAAGATATGTTAAATGAGAACTTTGAAAATTTTTTAATCACTGTTAATTCGACATGCAAGATAGCGTCAGACGAAAAAGTTGACATTTACAGTTGCTGAAAAAAAAATCCACATTAATGATTAGTGATTGATTTACTGACAAGGAAAACCTGCACTTTCGAAATTAATCATTAAAAAACGCAATTAAAGACATTTTTGGTGATGATATTGGGCTGGTTATACTAAAAGGGGGCACAAAGACTTATGACAATAATCAGGCATGTTTTGACGTAAGCTTCAGACTCAGAACTCAGTGAGCAGATCAGTATTTATTTAGACTACTTACTACTCTTACTAGGCGTAGTAAGCGTTCTCTTGAAAAAAGATAGGCTCCAGGCTGACTAGGCATACTCAGCGCTTTGCACTTACTTTTTTACTCGGTGTTTAGATAGCTGTTTACTGATAATTTAGTAAATAAAAAAGTTATTTTACGGATTGTTTCTGGTGTAGCATTAATACAAATAGTAGCTCATCAATTTATCCCATATAATGTCTGCGGTTTATTTTGGACGAAATGCAGATAATTTAATCAAATGATTTTTTCAACGTGATTTAAAGTAACCAATATGTTAAAACTATCAAATTGAGTATATTCCGAATACAATTGTAGTTATATGAAAGGCAACCCTTTTACAGTTTACAAAGTAAAATATAACAGTACCAAAACACAAGATTTTATTTCATTGTTTTCGTAAGTCGGTCCCTACGCACCTCTCTAACCGCCATATCCATTGTTACTTACTTTCATTTTTATTTATTATGTATACATTTTGTAAGATACATATTTAAACTTTCTTGTTAAATTCAACAAAAATCTTTTGAACTTTAAAAATAAATGATATTAAGTGGACCATTACTTCAAATCCTACATATATTTTTTTTATATGATCAGCCATTTGACCACTATTACACCTCGTGGTAAGTGATGATGTCGTCGAGGATGGATATGTCTGATCAGTAATAGCTTAATCACTCTTCTCTTGAAAATGCCGAAATTAAGGGTTTCGTGAACACTTCAGCCGGTAGCGCATTCCATTCTTTATCCGTCCGCATCAGAAATATTGATCGAAACTGTTTAGTGCGCATTGATGGCATGTCAACCGAAAAAAGGCTGGCTGAAGGTGAAATAAGGCTGGCTTAGTAATTTTTGTTCGTAATAATAATAAGCGGTCCCAGCGAACTGCGTTTCATCTTCGGGGCCGTTTTATGGTTATTATTTTGCAACCAAAGAAGCAGGAGACAATTTGCATAATGATAAAATTTGATTTTTGAATCTTGTCCCAAATAGGCCGTAATCATATGGTACGAGTAGGAAGAATGTATTTTATACCGAAATAGTCTTATATTGTAGTAAATAGCTGGAACTAGCGATTATTTTCAAATAAATAGTAATCAAACGTTTTTTTTCTTGAAATACCTGAGACCATTATTAATTAACATATTTTCCTTCATCGGCGTAGTTATTGACTACGTAATTAAATATTTAAATAGCATGAGAAAGCATCCGCCTTGATATGAGGGGCTTTAGCTTACATTTTCTACTAAATTGTTTTCCGTTCCCATAAAAAGTGCGAAGTGTGGCCACCCAAATGCATCAATGTATGGGAAACATTTGAAATGCTTATAACTTTTGATTGGCGGCATATAGAGCCGTCACTTACGATTTTTTGTACTTAGAGGCCGCGTCACATCAGATTAGATGAGTTTTCAGCTTCGTACAACACCTGGAAGTGGTAGAACTGGGTGGCTCAGACAGCCAGCATCCGGCTGTCTGAGCCAGCAGTTTTTTCTCAATTTCTCCAAAACGCGTGCGTCACGAATGTTCAAATCTGGTCGAGAGCTGTCACTAACGTCGTCACATCAGTAAATCCTAAAAACATTTGTTCGAAACATAACATTTCGTGAAATATAGAGAAAAACAAGTTGGCTCAGACGACCGGATATCAGGCTGTCTGAGCCACACGTTTATCAAGATTTCTCAAAAAGTACTGGATTAAAATGGATGAAACTACTTCGGATCACCGTCACTAACGCGTCACATCACATTTTATAAGAAACAGCGCCCTGAAACCGTCTGATAGTTGAGATCTGGAAAGTCAGAAAATACGAAATTCTGGCTGTCTGAGCCTAGTTTTTTTGATTTTCCAAGAAAACTATTGCGTCACAAACGATGAAACCTGGATATATCAGCGTCACTAACGATTCGGCATCAGCCTGGATATGCTAGATCTCTCTAGAAGCCTGGCTCAGACGGCCGGATGTACACTTTGTTTCCTCAGCACCTGCTAAATTATTAGCGGTTTTTCAATCAGTTCCGAGGAATCTTCATGTTTCAATCCTTTTGTCTGGAATTATGAACATCACTGAATCAAATATCCAATCAAACAAACAAAGTTCCTATAGAGGTCACAAACCGCTCGAGTACGTTAATGATCTGTCGTCGTGTCATAATTTGTTACGCGATGGCATAAACATCACATCATATATGATTATGACCTAATTTCCGTATATTGTATAGCTTGTTAGCTTTGCGGCAAGTTACCCCAAGCGAAGTGTCAAAGTGAAACTTTGATAAGACCGGGGATGTCGGTGTTACAAACCTTCAAAACTTTTGATAGGTAACCTCCGTCTCGACTTTCATTAATAATTCTTGTTCTGTTTTTTTTTTTCATTTGTCAAAATGACATACCAATTCTGGCGGAACTGGGATTGTAAGGGGGGTGGTAATAGGTTACACTTTATAAACGATACGTATGTTTAATGTTGAAGAGAAAGTTAGCTCGTATACAGTTTTCTTTTTGTTGAGTAAAAACGTCGGAAGTACGTTTTAAGTTAAGAATATTTTTATTATTTTTTTGTTTTTTAAACCAAACTATAGGAAAGAGAAGAAGAGCTTTTGGTCATAATAATTCTTTAGCTGGAAATTGCTAATAATACGTTTATCATTTACTACGAGCGTGTTGGCATATTTTATCAGAGCTTACAGGAGCTTACCTAATCCCTATTCCTTATCCGGGTTTATACCATCCATTTGTTCAGTACATTTTTATGCGGGAGATAGCAACTTCTCACATTATGTGAGATATGATCTTCGAAATAGCATAATTTGTATCTTGATAATACGTATAATATATACAGAATATTGTATTGTCGTTCAAATCGTATAGGACAGAGCACTAAGTAGTTGGGTTAGTTTCTGAAACAAGCAATAAATATAAGTATCTAGACCTCACCAACCTGTCCTTCACAAATTCGAATTGGCAAGTTCAGAGTTTCCCAAAGTGTGCGCGCTGGTGTGTCGTAGAAAGTAAAGACGGTTGCGGTGAATTGATCCTATATCATTATCCAAAAACACAATTTTTTGCAGGTTTTTAAAGGGTAGGGCGCCGTGACAAAATATTAAATTTGTAACTGCGCCACGGGATGAAAATGATTGGAAACCCATGGGTTAGTAGATGGTTGTATCCCCGAAATTAATTTGCACAGCCATCTTTATTTTTTTGAAACTTTTCTGCTTCTCGACAGGTATTGTATTTCGACTTTTTGAGCTTTACAAATGGCCTTTCTGTTTGTTGTTTATTCTGCGGATATAACTAACACTGTGTTAAAGCAAACATTGTAAGACCTCGCCCACGCTTTTGATATACCGCCGCAAACTTAGTGAAAAACAACGCCTCTCTCCGGTGTCATTATTTTTGTAGCACAATATTCGTATAATTCCGATATTTATGGGAGCGAGTAAATGTCCTGGGTTGGATGAAGCAATCATTGATGAAATTTTAAGCGTTGTTTTCGAGCAGCCCACAGGGAGGAAAACAAAGTCATTTATTTTTTATCACCCCGTGTTTACATCCCACAAGCTCGGGATTGGTTTCAAAGGTAATGTCAAAGTGTAGGACTGATACGTAGGTAGATATACTACGTACTAATTTTGTTAAGCCTCTTACTTTTGTCACGATGTCTTATAAAAGTAAGTAAGACACGTGTAAGTATTTATAAGAATTTAATGTTCCTCCTCCTCGCATCGTGTTCCTCATTGCTGAGGGTAGTGACACCAAATTTACATTCATTCACGAAAAATAGTGACATACACAATTATAATACTTGGAATAAGGATAAGCTTGCTATTCCACAATTTAGGCTTCAAAAGGTTGGTAATTCTTTCATGGGGAAAGGTATAATTTTTTTCAATAAATTTAAAACTGTTTTGAAGACACTCTTATGACGAAACAAACGGTATTATGAATTAGATGATTATTTAAAAGATAATAATGTATGGACTTGCATGATCACTACATATATTGCAAACCTTTTGAAAAGAGGCATTGACAATAGTGAATAAGTTTGTTGCGCAGCTTCTTCTCAGCACTAACCCACAATTGTCCTGAAGCTGTGGTAGGGTTTATATTGGGACGTGTAAAAGTGCCCTCAATGGGCTTATTTGCATAAATAAATGACTTTTATGACTTTGACCCCTTTCTGAGTTTGCTTTTGATGATGATCTTCCATCCATTCCTGTACTTGGTGTCGTGGAAAGCGGCGTCGATATAAGCATCCACCGCAGTGCGAATCTGGTCGGACCATCTAATTGAGTTGCGTCCTCTCGGTATTTCGCTGTCTATTTTGCCGGTAACCATCAGCTGGTCGAGTTCGTGTCCATCTTTTCTCGCAATGTGGCCAAAGAACTCCAGAATCCTTCGAAAACAGGTAGTAGAGAGCCTGATTTTTATATGTTCTATTGTATAATGATGACAATTACTATAAATTTAACATCACAATACGGTATATAACTTAATAAAACTCTCGGTCCATATATCGATGAAGTCAAATACATTCAAATCCAAAAATAGATGTTCAGAAACATAAATGTCAAGCTGTTAAAGTTAGATGTTACCGGCAAGCGAATCCCCGCAAAACGTTATATTTTAAAGCTAAACCGTATCAATTTCAGTTCAAACTAGCTAGTAAAACTCATAAAGCCATAACTTAAAGGCTTCATTTCCGTTCTTGGGAAGCGTCGTTACAGCCGGAACGATTTGAAAATTTATGCTTTTAGTTGCAGAAGATAGCTCAGAGAGGAACCACAATCAATTTTATTAGACAACTAGCTGTCCCTTGCGACTGAGTCCGTTAGCGCACGCGGGGTGATGCTCTATAACCTAAAGCCTTCCTCGATAAATATGCTATTAAAAAAAACAATCCAGTACTTCCTGAGATTAGCGCCTTCAAAAAAAGCAGCATTATAATATTAGTACAGATTTGTACGGCAATGACACCATTAGTCGGGCGTCAGTATTTTCTGGACTAACACCAGAATGATCATTCTTCCATTATTCTTATCAGACTGGATTGAACTGATGCCACTGTTAATCCTCATATAATCATACTAAAATAAAAATATTTTCGTTAAATTGACATAAAAAGTACAATTTTCAAAAGGAAAATAACACTGATAACATTCCACAATAGTAATAGCTAGTTCTAATAATGTACTTTTTAGGTACTAATGTATTGTGGTCTGGCTGGTTTCCTTGAGCAGTACCAACGTGGTTCGTATGCAACGCATTTGAATTTATAATCTACTCTAAATATTAGTGGAATGGTGGCTATATGCTCAGTGTATATGATTAATTCGCGTCCTAACAATACTGCGAAATATTTGTGCCTACTCGTATAAAATTACTTGTCTTTATAACAACATCCACACTAAATAAATCCGTTGTCTTTCATTTTAATAATATTCTAAAGCTGAAGAGTTTGTTTGTGTTTATGAACGCGCTAATCTCAGGGTCTACTAGGCCCATCTGAAAAAATTTTTTTTTGTTAGATAGCTTTTTTTATCGAGCAAGGCTTTAGGCTAAAACATCACGCTTCGACGGGAGTGGAGGGAGCAAACTCAAAACGCGCAGACGAATTTACGGGGGACTGCTAGTATTTTAATAATTCGAATGTAACATATTTCTAAGGACAATCTCAAAGTTAAGAAACCCTTTTGGGCATATCTGGGGACTTTGAAGATAATGTTTATCAGGCCAGATATCTTCATAGGATAATATGGATTTCTTCGCACCATACGTAAAAATCAATAGAGCAAAAAAACATTAAAAATAAATATTTACAGAAAATATTCCAAATATAACGTTGGGGTTGGGGTGGGGTGTTTTTCCAGTCAACCTAAAGGTAAGGTAAACAATGAGAGGATATATAATGATATTTTGAAACAAAAGAGAAAGTAGACAGATTTGATTAAAGAGATATAGGTATCGAGTCAGTCACTCGGAGAGTGAAAATGAAGTAAGAAAAGAAAAGGGAGAGCGAGAAAGGAAAAGGTGCGCATAAAAGTTACAGTGTGTATTTAGTCCGCGAGGCAGCCGTGACGTCACTATGAATGGGTCGTCATCCCGCCGGATGTTATGTATGAGCGCCGTCCGCTCCCGTATATACTCGAGTAGCCGCTTTTAGACTTCGCTACTATTGTCGGGTTGACGACGTTTATCAGTGATGACGATGAGAACATGATAAGGTAAGGAGTGGGTAGTTATTACACATATTTAATTTTATAATGAAAGCAGCAATGAAGAAGACTTAAGACTTCTTTACCAAGTGCATGAAGTACTAACGTACTCCTGGTCGTATCCGATCTTACCACCGTGATCAATCTCAATTGATATTGGCAATCGGCACGGGACATTATTTATAATGCTCAAGTGTGTGTACAATACCCAAGGGAACTCTCCGTTCCTGGATCAGACATGACCGGTGAGAGATCATACGCAGGACCAACGGCCTAACGTGCTTTTCGCGGCACGAAGGCGACATCACCACTAACTTCCTGACTCCGAGCTGTTTCCGAGTATTTTCGAGACTGAAACCCCAAGAAACTATTTTGGCTCGACCGGGGGATTAGAACCCAGGACCCCTTGGGAAGCAACTACCGAACTTACCACTCAGTCAACGGCCTCTTTGACTGAGAAAATACTACAAGTCTGATAAAATAACTCATAATTAAAAAGGAGGAACAGCAAATAATTTAGCCATCATATTATTCTTTAGAATTAAAAATGACCGATAACGGTAAAGTCGGTAAATAAATAGATCCATTGATTCACTAACAGTTCAACACTAGATAAGTTATAAGTATTTAAAAAACACCGTTTCCATACCATCTTTATTACAGCCATTAATCTAGGATATAAATTAAAATACTACTTTATATTGCAATTTAAGATTTGCATTCCATTTGCATAAATAAATATTGCAACAATTTTATGATGGTCTTCACAAATGTGTCGTTGACATTTTGATGAGATTTCTGGTTACGACCTCGGGTTTTAAAACTATTCAGAACTGCTAAAAATAAGTAATTGCGTTGCTAACTAATATTAACGACAAGCGGTTCCCTGCGGCTTCATCCGCATAAATGTCGGTTCTCCAAAAAAATATAAATGGCAGCCTATGTGCTAATCTGATACAGGAGCAATATAACTGTAAAGCTTCATCAAAATCCATGGCATAGTTTTTGCGTGAAGAAGTAAAAAACATACACACTCACAATCTTTTGCTTTTATAATATTAATGTGAATCACAGACTAATGCATCGATTTTTAACTACTGAACTGGTTTAATGTCCTGTTGTGAAATACAGCAAAAAGTTGTATCGTGTATTTTTTGTCAACTATTATGATAATCCTAAGACCAGTTTCATGATTAATAAAAATACTAATTAACTCTTTCTCGGACAGTGAACGACGAACAATAAATTTTGTATTGTGTCTGGAATGCAGTCCATAAAGTGTTAATGAATAAATGTGGTTAATTAACATGGTCATCGACATTTTGAGGAAAAACACTACATCTTTTGAAATATTTTACTTCATCTGAACAAGTATAAGATTCACAATAAAATTTTTAAATTTTCAGAACGGTTATAAAAAATCACTTAATGGACTGTAGAATGGCATCTGTCCACCTAGTGGGTGCTCTACCTCTACTCCTTCTTTCTTCGCCGTGCCCAACCAGAGGCAATCCACCGAGCCCAGGACAGGTATGCCTGGAGAGCCCTGACCCGCAACGCTGCTTTTAGTGGTCACGACCCTTAGACATGAGGAAACGATGAAGAAGAGAGAGAAAAGTTCGAAATCAATATTATTGACACGTTTTGCTATTTATTATATTTTGATTATTTTTCGTTCTACGTGTACGATAAAACTACCTGAAATTTTCATCTTTGTCAAAATTCCCTAGAGTTCCCCCACCAACGCGAAAAAATATAGTCCAGAGACTGATTATGTAACAATTCGATGTTTTCCCTAATAATAACTGGATTACCGAAGAAATTAGAAATGAAATTCTAAATAACGAAGCCTTACTTTTTACTTTTTTATGTTCTTACAACATAAAAGGCCGTTGTTTGCACCTTTCATCTACAATTTACAAGGTGCACAAAATGCCTTAACCGTCCAGCTGTCTCTTGACCGTTTCGCATGATACTTCCGTTAAAATAGCCCTTACTTAGCACACGTTAGCAAAGGAAGTATGGTCATATGTAGGTAATACTACACTTATAGGGGCCTAATAATGTTGTTACTTTAATACCAACAGCTGACAGAAGTGCATTGAACTGGTCGGCTAGAATAAATTGCCTTGACGATTCGGAAGGTGAACTCAGTTAAGGGATGTCCTGGTCTGATGATGTCATACTGTAGTGTGATTATTTTGCTCCATGTTGCTGCTGTTGCTCCAAGCTATGATAGCTTGTGGTATTTTATATACCACAGTCTATTTTTTAACCGACTTCAAAATAAATATCTCAGTCGTTTGTCGACCGATTCGAAAAAAATTTTCGCCTACTTAGAGGGTGTACCTTCTAGTTGGTCCCATTTTTTCCATTTTGGGATTTCATGATGGGGTCTTAGTGTAATTTCTTTACAAGAATCTTAATGTTGACGTGTTGTTACGTCTGATAGTCAACGTTTTGTGGGGCTGAGCTGATGGTGGAACTCCTTAACGCTTAGGAGATCGGTAATTATAATGAAATAACTTATAATAGGTAGTTTGTAGCTTTTTAAAGAACAACGCCATAAGGTGCAACTCCCCCCCTTCTCCTATAATCTCTAAAAATGAAGATTGAGATTTATTATGATTTAGATGAACTTTTAAAAAAGCAAAAACCGAATTCAAAACCAAAATACACTAAAAAGTCTTAAATAAACTTTCGACTATTGAAAGGAAAGGTGGGTTCTAGGCAAATAATTTCTTTTTGGAGTCGGTGCTGTGATAGTTGATGCTTGATGGTCAAAGTGATGGCCAAAGTCAAAGTGATGGTCAATAGTCAAGAGTTTATTTGAGACTTATTAGTGCATTTTGGTTTTGAAGTCGGTATTGTTTGCCTGTGTGACTACCGCCGAGAGAACCAACAACTTACATGATAAAAAAACAATTTTCAACCAATCAATCTATCAAAAAACATTCATTGCTTTTATTTTGTTCGAATTCAAGTACGTTGCATAGCTTTAGTTTGACTGGAAAGCCTATCATTTGCGTCCAAAAGTTAATTCTCTAATTAATTAAATTGGACTAAATACTGACTGGACCGTTTCCGTTAAATCTGAATGAAAGGAGGATGTGTAGTGTAGGTTTGAAATTGAAATTGCTTTTTTGTCAAATCGTCAATTTCGTTTTGATCCCGATTCGTCAATCGTGGGTGCGTAGCGGAAACGCTATCGACTCACTTAGCTGGTTCCGAATAAATACTTAATACGTTTTTAACCTATTTCCGCTTTCGGATTGCTCGATTTAGCTTTTTGATGTCAACGTTTGGCGGAGATTCGTTCGTTCGTATCGTTTGATGTTCGTTGAGTTTAATAAATGTTTAAGCATACAATTTTGTCGTTACAAATGCAATTTTACTTCTATCACACGATGGAAAGTAAAATGGTAAAAAAACTTCTGCGCGAAGGACATATAAAGCAGTACCATCCCAATTTATCGAATAATTTCTACAGCATCGTCCTTTATTATAAGTAATTATTTATTTCATCAGAAAACAAACCCCTTTTAAGTCAAGTTGTAATCACGATATCAGGTTTAATTTACAATATTTATGATAATTTAAGATCAATTGTGGGAAGTAAAAATGTGCCGTTTCCTGTGCCATAAAGGAATATTTAAAACATAGTAACATTAGGGAACATTACAAAGTTTATCATCTTTGCATTCAAATATTGATCATAAATTTTCTCATTACAATCAGAGCATGATAAAAATTTAATTGTTTCCTTAAATTGGTTTTGTTGGCGGCAATTTAGGCAATGTTGCTTCGAATGTTGATTAGGAATTTTGCCGGCAACATTCCCGTGCGGCACATCTAGTATATCGGGAATAGATTAACATTGAAAATTTAATAATTTTCTTTCGTGTTTAATCCGAGCTGTTTTGGCAAATACCTACTTGACAACTCAGCTGATACCACTGCTGAGTTTTATCAGTCAATTTATTATAACGAGAATGGCTAGTGACAAATAATGTCCATAAAGATAAGTCTTTTCATTCATGAAAAACACGAGTAGACGAAAAACCTACCTAGCCAAGTAGGTAGAGGAAAAAAAATTATACAAAGATAGCAATAAAAAAGGATTGAACAAAAATATTTAATGCGTCTTTTTACAAAAATACTTAGGAACAATTATTAACGTTACGATTTATTTTTAGCAGCCTAATAAATAAGATTTGATGTAGGTGATTCATTCATAGATGCTGAATTGATAATGGTACGTAAAAGATGTGGAAAATGGTTTGCGATCAGGCACTTTCAGGACACAAAAATGTCTGCCTAATTGTTACAAGAAAGGGACACGATCAGCTTCGAAATATGAGAATTTGCTTTAATTAAGAGCAAGTCTACACTGCCCACTTACGGTTCTTTTGTTACGATACGTGATACTAAGAAAACATAGTAACATTACCTTTCAATAGGCTAAGACCAGGAGACAAATATGAAGGTGTAAGATGGCCCAAGTAATCTTATAAGTCTGTGTGCATTTCAAGAATCAATGACATGGCTTCAAGTTTCGTTTGTTCAGTGGTAAGCAAATTTGTCAACATTTGTTTTTGAAAAAAAAAAAGCTTCTACATATCAACACTATAATACATAATATGCTGCAGTTTTTAACTATTTTTTGTGAAGCCCTACATTGACACTTATGACATAATATTTAACTAACTATATTGCTGATAAACATCAGGTGTTTTTTTTTTTAACTGAAACCCAAAGGCGAAATAAAAAGGCACATATAGGGAACTGATTCTGTTGAATATAAACACAAAGTTTCTAGGTAGGAGAAATTATTCTCTCTCTATCTATTAAAATATAGAATATTAATATATCTCTCTCTCTATTAAAATATGTAGATGGGAGGTATGGAGAACATAACATCAAGGTAAACACTGCGGTAATTTATACAGTTGTAAAAAGGGATAGCTTTTACCAAAAATGTATACCTTAAGAGAGTACTTTTAAATATTCCGCAACTGATTTAACTATTTGCATTACCCAAGCGGTTGACTGGTAGAGAATGCCATAAGGCATTAAGTCCACCAATCATAAAATTAACGGTACAATAAAGTTTAAATAAAATGTGCTGGCGAATGTAGATACTTCCGACATGGTAACTAAATTTGTTAATATGAAAATGCCACTTGTATGCAGAAGTCACTTATTATAATACTGCAAGCAATGAACTTTGTTATTTGTATGTATTTTTTTGTAAACAATTGTTCACCAAAAAGGAGAACAATAGCATTGTTCTATCCTTAATACTAAATGCTTACAATAATACTGATATAATAAAATAACTTTAATAACACATGTTAAGTATGTAGGTATGTGTAATTATCTCTGAATTAAGTATTTATGAGTTATTTTCTTCCATATTATTTCATCAATCTATCATCACATACCACCATAATATGGAAATAGTATATGATGTTTTGTAAAACTATAAAAATAAAAGTACTAAGGGTATTTAAAAATGTACACAAGTGTGGTTAACAGCAAGTGGCTGTGAATGCTATGAATGTTTAAACAAATAACAAGTTATGGGGTATTTTAGTTGGAAGGTATTATTATAAAATATTATTTATGAATGAATGTTCAAAAATGGACATCATTTGGCTGTTAATTATAATGTTTATCGGAAAATGTTTAGAGGAAATCAACAGCACATACATTGCTTATCTTACACCTACTTTAATACATCATTGATTATTTATATATGGTCATGACTTTAAAATTCAAACAATCCATCTTTAGGAACACTGAAATGTAATTTTATTAACTCAGTATTTTCTCCTTATGCAATTTTCCAAAGGGAAAACACCTTACAGCATGGTAAGTTATTTCTAGTTATTATTCCCATGGGAATAAATATCACTCAATAAGGAAGACATTGATACGCAGGCCAATACAATCCAAAAACAATTGTCATGCCATCCGGTAAGGTTTAAAGTCAAATGAACACTTTATTGCAACTGTACATTATATAGGAAGTCACATTGTGTTACTTTTGTCATTAGCGGGGAAAATGCACAGTGTGTTAAAGGCAGTAATAACTCTTGTAATAGCCGAGAATTAATGGTTCTTTCTAGAAATACAGCAGTAAGTTTGAATTTTGTAGTAGCAAGATATATCCACATTACATGTCTCTGTAATAACTAACAAGAGAGATCATCATAGTTGCCAAGATAACTAGAATAAATATTTTTTTGGGTAAAATAAAGATAAATTGGTGTTTCTATGTAAATGCAATAATAACATAAAATATAACACATAAGATGTTCGGAAGGGTATAGGATTAAACAATGAATATCAGTGTAATTATGTACAATGTGCGATGAAGACCAAAATAGTATATTTTGATTTTAGGAATCATATTGTAAGTAATAATTAACCTAAATACACAAGTATCTCTTTAATCAAAATAAAGAGGATGAATATTGTATGGTAAATTTTAGAAATTTCTCACAAATAAGGTACTGAATTGCTAATTATTTATAAAACAACGATAAAATATACAGAACTCACCTGTTTCCGAAGTTTGCTCTCCAGAACTCTGCAGCATCACTCTTGGTAATGCGAAACTGGTCTCCAGCAAACGTTCCATTTGGGAACATGGCCTTCAACTCGCTCAGCATGTGGCTAAACACCAGGCTAAGCTTCGTCAAATTGCGTCTATAGTGCGAGTTCTCGTCAAACATCTTTTCTTTGCCTTCCTTGAACAACTTTATAGCCTGCTTACATTTCCTTATTAAATTTATAATAAATATGTTAAAATGTTCGTTACTATTCAACGCCTGCATGTTATCTTCATATTTAGAGTATATAACGCGCAACCTCTGATATGTATCCGGCAAAATATCCAGAATGAAAGGCGGACTGTTTTTCAAGTTCATTTTGTGATGCTGACACAATTTCACCACTTTGTCCATTAACTTCCAAGTCTTGTCCAGCGTTCTTTTGTCTGTTGCAAGCTTGGTAGGGCATACCGCATCCGAGAAAGCCCCGTGCAACTTCGAAAATATCGAAGATATATTTTTCTGTTGTGATTTGTGCCTCGGTGCCGCCATGTTGAAGTCCGGTGACATACAAAAAACAACAAATTTATAACAGTACACTGAACTCAAATCACATTCATCACTTAATTATTAGGTAGTCTAGCGTGTGTTTTCTCATTATCACATAAACGCACCACATTAAGAAAACATTTAACACCGAATAGCGATCGTACACGAACACATCAACGACGCGTATGACAATTTGACAAGTAAATGACAGACTGACAGACACCACAAGCAACGGAATTTGTGAATGGAGGTTACAAATGGGGAGGAGAATTCGGTGTTGCTATACTCAGAGTACCCTTTATTTTAAATTAAATCCAAGCAAACAAATTGGAAAATTTGACATTTATTTCGATCAAGGAAAAGATTATGATAAAGAGCATTTCAAAATTGTAAGTCAAACTCAGCAAGCAAGTAACATAATTTATTTTTTGAACTTACTAAATAAGTGAACATTTTTCAATCATAACTTAAAAATCTTTAGCGCACTGCCTACTATTCACAAAACCCATTCCCTACTTTCGCAATGAAAATCCAAATCTAGAATGATAACAAAATGTAAATTAAAAATACGAAGCTTTGACAAGGTGTTTCTGGGTGTAATTTTTTTTCACCCTCATTTCATGGAGATGAAGACGATTATGGCAATAATGGTTCACTGCGTTTCGATTCTGCAAATGCTCATAATACCATTTTTAAGAGTTTTGTAGAATCTTTTTAAGATATTATTAATAGTACAAAATGTCTGCCACCTTTGATAAAAAATGATATAATCTTGCATTTTATTATCGTATAAAAACAAAACTTAAACTAATCTGATAGTGCTGCCACCTCTTATTTTTCTTGTAACTGAGCGGTATGACAGAATATCACAAAATAGCGGATAGATAACAGTTCAAAATCTATTTCATAGATGGCGCTAGCCTGCACGACTTAGTTCTTTGCAAATTCAGTAGATAGTGCTAAAATGTAACAAAAAAATAAATGCATTGTTGCAAAATGTTAAATAAGAATTTCACACTTATTTATTCTTCCTCAACCTCATCTTCTTCAGTAGCGTCAGTGGTGGTGGTTGTGTGCTTTTTTTGCTTACGCTTTCGGCTGTGTCGCTTATCCTTTGTTGAGGTCGGCCTAGGAGAAAATAAATAAAGCTATTTTATTTAGAATATGAATGGTAACAAATAATATTTATTATTGATCTGATCTGATCGATGCCCAATTCCATTCAGATCTGTTCAGATCCATAAAAACCCTTTGTCAATAGGTAGTTTATACAGATAGTTGTGTCCAACGCTGCCTACTTTTTCAGGGTTCCGTAGCCGAATGGCAAAAAACGGAACCCTTATAGTTTCGTCATGTCTGTCTGTCTGTCTGTCTGTCCGTCCGTATGTCACAGCCATTTTATTCTGTAACTATGAGCATCACACTGTTGAAATTTAGTAGGAGTATGTATCCTGTTAACCGCTTTCCGATTCTCATACAAAAAATTAAAAAATATGATATTTAAGGGGGGGCTCCCATACATGAAAATAAAACAAAAAAAATTTTTCGTCAAACCTATACGTGTGGGGTGTCTATAGATAGGTCTTTTAAAATGGCACAGAGGTTTCTAAAACCATTTTCTTTTAAAGTCTAACGTCTCATAGCTAGACGCTTCCAAAGTGGTAAAATGGGCGTCCCCCCCCCCCCATCTAACTTTTAAACTAAGCGAGTGTAAATTTTGAAAAAAATATATAATGTAGATCTTAACAAATACTTTCAACGAAAATTGGTTCGGACGGAATCAAACGAGAACTTTTTGAGATATAGCACATTTTCAACAACCGCAAATATAACTTTGTACTTCATACAAACACTATGAAAAACAAAGTTCAAACTCAAAAACTTCTTGTTCGATTCCGTCCGAACCAATTTTTCTTGAAAGTTATTGTTAAAACCTACAATATATTTTTTTTTCAAAATTTACACTCGCTTAGTTTAGATATTAGATGGGGGGACACCCATTTCACCACTTTGGAAGCGTCTAGCTATGAAACGTTAGACTTTAAAAAAAATGGTTTTAGGAACCTCGGTGTCATTTTAAAAGACCTATCTATAGACACCCCACACGTATAGGTTTGACAATAAAATTTTTTTGGTTTTAGTTTCATGTATGGGAGCCCCCCCTTAAATGTCATATTTTTTTTTGTATGAGTATCGTAAAGCGGTTAACTGAATACATACTCCTACCAAATTTCAAGAGTGTGATGCTTATAGTTACAGAATAAAATGGCTGTGACATACGGACGGACATACAGACAGACTTGACGAAACTATAAGGGTTCTGTTTTTTGCCATTCGGCTACGGAACCCTAAAAAATTGGAGGAAATTGAAGAATCTGAAATTAGTTAGATACAACTATTCATGAAAATTGTATTTTCTACTAAACTAATAATGCTGCTTAGTGCCTACCTGCGTGGTCCAGATGTAAAGCGACCGACAGATGTTATTTACCGACTTTAAAAAAGAAAGTAATCAATTTGACCTGCATGTACGTGATATCGTCGGTAATGTTGATAATACGTGCAAAATTCGTAGGTACATACGAATTTTGTCAAGGTAATATATATGTCTGTATGTTTGTTTATTAGTATGATTGCCCAAGATTTCTTGAAAACGAGAAGTCATAGCAAATGATTAATTTTTAGTTTAATCAGATATAGTTCAACTAACGGAACAATGTGAGTTTCATCAAAATCTGTCTAGTAGTTTTTGAGATATGAGTAATTACTAAAAATCATGAAATGAAAATAGAATTTTAAAATAAACCGCCTTTGTAAAAACGTATTCGTTTTCTTTTTAAGAGAAACTGTCAAACAAACCTACACCAACAGTCTACACACATCATGCACCTACTCCGAAAGGTCTTGAAAAGGAAATAACAAATTACATTATGAAAATATTAATAACATAAGTATAAAAATGAAAAACAGCCACAGAGTTATTCAATCAACAAATACGCAGTTAGTCACACACACAAACAATAATGTAAATAAGTATTACGTTTCAAATTCCGCGCAAGGGTTCTTTTCATATGCATTGAATTTGAGGATAGCTCCTTTCACTCCAATAAGAACATTATCAGCTGAATCCAACGCGAAAGAATTCACACCAGTAACATTAAAAGATCCCAAATGCCTTGCGATTGCATTTTCCGCATCCACAACATACATGTTACTGCTTTCATCCATTGCAAACACTTCATCTGATCGACTGACGAATACCCCCGTCATTCTGTCATTCGGAAGACCTTTGATTTTTATCGGCACGTTCAAACCACTTTTCAAGACATAAGAAGTTTTCGTCGCAACAAAAAACATGTTGTTCCTTGTATCGATGGTCAAGCCATGCCCGTTGGGTATTGCTGGAAACATCTCTTGTTTCTGACCGTCGTTGGTGATCTTATGGACCCGATTTTGTGGCCACGTTGCTATGTACATTACAGTGCCATCGTTATTCACAGCTACATACATGACATCTTCTCCCAAAGCCGTAAATAGTTCTATAGAGCCGTCTTCTTTATATTTGTAGACTCCGTTATCGGTCGCGAGATATACTATATCATTAAGGTTATCTACGCAAGTGGACTGACCTAACCCTGCCACTTTAATTGTCTCGAACTCCCCACTGGGATGTAGGACTTGGAGACTCATCTTCATTTCGTCGCTTATTAGGGTGAAGAACACTTTTCCGAGCTTCCAATGTATGCTCATGTCTGCTGGGATTCCACTGACGTTCTTTCGTTCGTCTAATGAGTAGTAAAAGTTGTTGAAGTTTAACACGGTGGCACAGAACATTTGTCGGTTTTTAGCCATGAGTAGACCCTGTCTCGTCATCACCGGTGAGGCTTCTGTTATTACAAAGGCTGCCATCAGTAGAACTATTATTTTCTCCATCTGAAAGAGGTTTAGGAACTAGTTTAATCAAAAAGTTTGTTAGTGTTTGTTTATTATAAAAATCACTTTTGATAAACTCTACAACTTTTAATACAAGCTAGTTTTTGAATAATCCTACAGGAGGCATATTCCTTATATATTTTATTAAATATATTTGGATTGAATTTTCTTGCTATAATTATTTTGTAATGGTAGTTTAACACTCAAAGTCTGTCTGTATGTTTAAAATTGAAATTGGTGCAAAATAATATGTCTTAATTACTCAAGGAATATGTACCCCTTATTTATTTATTTAAACATTATTGCACTGTAAGTTGCACAATGGCATTCTCTACCAGTCAACCACCTGGTAATGCAGAGTTTAATCAGTGGCGGAATATTTATAATAAGTATAATTATGTATGTATGTAATTCGTGACTTCAGAATAAACTTACCTTAAACTTTCTTTCGATTTTAACTTATCACTCAATGCACTCTCTTTCACACTCGTTCAAATACTGAGATATATTCCCTGAGTCGCAACATTATAAACATTTATCATATTGTTTGTGTTACACTCTTTGTTTACTCTCGTGTAGTTACTGATTGTAAACAAAATTGGTTTTTAAAACAAACTTGGATTTCATATCGATGAGAAAGCCGAATTTACACGGTGACATAATTGGTTACCGTCAATTAATAACAAATACTTGCTGACATTACAAACAAATTTAGAGCTCCATAAATAGACGCCACTTGTTATCAACGAATACAAATGGTATCATGTTCGATATTCAACTTTCATGGAGCACTACCGCTACAGTTTTCCTCGCTAGCGACGACGTAATACAAGTCTATGGAAAATTGCACAGCGCCTCTAAATAAATAAATATGAATAAATATTGGACACCAATCACATACATTGCTCTGATCCTAAAGTAAGTAGCTAATTGCACTTGTGTTATGGAAATCAGACACAACGGTGGTACCACAACACCCAGACCCGAGACAATATAGATAATTTTGATTTCTATATTGACCTGACCGGGAATCGAACCCGGAACCTCGGAGCGACAACGCCTTGAATCCAGCGTGCTTAGCCACTACACCACGGAGGTCCTCTGGTAGTCACTTGCAGGACTAAAATCTTCCATACAAAAAGTTACCTACGTCGCTAGCGAGGTAAACTCATGGTAACGGTACACGTCACAATCTTGTCATAAAGTTGTGAGAGATTTTTTGTTATGTAGTTGGCATAGCTTCTTCAAACGTAGTATATACCTCACTGGTTACGATCCACAGTAGTTTTCATATTCTTAATTGATCTGTTAATGAGAGTGCCGAATTATTCAAAGTCAAAGTCTTGGGACACAAAATGCCACTTATGAACGTCAATAATTAGTTTATATCAATCAATTATGACCCATATCGGAATCAATTACGAGTATGGCCCATATGGGGCTAGAACATGTCTCCTTATCTTTTATTATAGTTCCTAGTTTCTGAGATCATTTTTTGATCAGTAACTGTGAGTACGAGATAAATAATTATTTCTTAGCTAATCATAAGTGTTGTGACATACCTCAACACCCGAGCGGTCGCATGAGACCGCATAACAATAGAATATCTATTGTGCCTCGTTCACATACGCTTGAGGGATTAAAACAATTAAGTTAGCTAATTATCACAAAACGATATTATTTTAGTTTACCTACTGTTGCAAGTCATTGCTCTAGTTCCTAATTAGTTAAGTACCTAATAGTTTTTTTGACTTCTTTTTAGTTGCTAAGATTTGTGACTTTACAACATTGTATTGATTTAAAAAACGAATGACCAGCCTCTTAAAATAAACAGATAAAAATAGAGATTTTTACCTTAAAAATAGAGATTGACGACCTCCGTGGTCGAGTGGCTAGCACGCTGGTTTCAAGCGTCGCCATCTCGTGAGATTCCGGGTTCAATTCCCGGTCGGATCAATGTAGAAAACGATCTTTTCTATATTGTCTCGGATCTGGGTGTTGTGGTACCACCGTTGTGTCTGATTTCCATAACACAAGTGCATTGGCTACTTACTTTGGATCAGAGCATTTTTGAAGTGAAAACTTCTTTAGCGGCGTTGAGCACTTTTGTGGGATGGGGGAAAAATGTAAAACTCGCGTCAGGACACGTGGGCTGATCGAAAAACCGTAAGACGGTTGGCGAAATTATGGATGTAAGTTGATTTTTCTGAGAGCTAAACTTTTTAATGTAATTTAATATAATATAAATTGTAATGTTTGTGTACGATAGCGCAATAAATAAATATTGTATTCTATAAAAATATTATATTATTATTATTATTATTATTATTATTATTATTATTATTGTATTCTATCACAAAAATGATAGTACTTTTATATTGATAATAAGAGCAATTCATTCAAAATTATTCCCTAACTATTCCAAAAAATCAAAAATGCACAACGTTGATATTCAAGTTTTCACTTCTGCCGGCACTCCCGGAGTGCAATTTTTTTTTTTTACCATTTACGGTCGAGGTATCTCGTCCCTAGCCAGTTTTTAACGAAAATCGCTTGCTCTACGCAGAAATGACGATTTTGGCTCTTAAAGTGGTTAAGCGCTAGACAACGCGACTTTCCTTATTTTTGAGTTTGGAAGCTACTCTGTGTTCATCATGGCGCCTTGTAACGATATATCTGAAATTCAAAAACCGGCCAAGTGCGAGTCGGTCTCGCACACTAAGGGTTCCGTGCCAATCTTAACTGAATTTTAATTACAAATTTATAATTAATTACTAATTTATAATGATTCAAATGTATAACTTTTCTGTTGCATAGAGAATGAATTCAATATTACATATTGTTTTAATTAAATTTAATTTAATTCACAATTTAAATTATTATTTTATTGATTTATTTTTAATTTTAACTTGATTTCCAATGTAAAGTTGATTTGCATGCTGTGTCCACTCACCCTTGGAGCTGCAACAACTCATATTACAGCATGGTTGTAACTCTATTGTATGTACCAAACTATTCATTTTCTCTATGTACCAAACAAATAAATAAATAAAAAATTAGAGATCCACCTACTTCCACTTAGCCAAAATACCAAAATATTTTGTTGACAGCAAATATAACTTTGTTTTTCATAGTATTTGTATGAATAACAAAGTTTATTGCTTTTTACGGTCATTGAAAATGTGTTCTATCTTAAAAACTACTAGTTTGATCTCGTACAAACCAATTTTCGATGAAAGTCTTTGTCAAGATCTACATTTTTTTTTTTAAATTTACACTCGCTTTGGGGAGACGGACGCCCATTTTACCACTTTGGAATCGTCTATCTCTCAAACGTTTGACTTTTAGAGAAAATGATAATGGGAACCTCGATTTTATTTTAAAATACCTATCCACACCCTACACGCATAGGTATGACAAAAAAATGTTTTTTTTAGCTTTTAGTTTCATGTATGGGACCCCTCCAACTTAAATATCATTATTTTTTATTGTATAAGAACCGTGAAGCGGTTAACTATACATCTACCTACTTTCAACTATGTAATATTAACGGTTTCAGAATAAAGTGGCTGTGACATACGGACGGACAGACAGACAGACAGACTTGACAAGACTAGAAGGATTCCGTTTTTTGCCATTCGGCTACGGAACCTTATAAATACGACTTGTCTGTGTTCTGTCTCGAAGCGCTGGTAGGGCCCAAAAGATAAGGAGACATGATTCGGCCCCTTCAGGGCACAATTATTTTTATTTTATTTTTCACTGTACATTTGACGTTCATAAGTGGCATATTGTGTCCTAAATTGAATAAATATTTTTTTGATTTTGATTTTGATTTTGAATAGAGTTAAATAGTAGAGAGCGTAGGACGTCCACTGACACGATGGACAGACCGCTCACAAACGCTGTGACAAACCGCTGGGGAGACCTATGTTCAGCAGTGGACGTCCTTTGGTAATTATGATGATGTTAAAGCCGTATCAGCAAATTGTGAAGAAATCCTACTAGTGAATTGATTTGTCTTATAAGGTTATAAGTTTCATTCACTACTAGTCTTCTGATCTTCTTTTAGAACCTTTGTAGTAAGTATAATTTTTGTCAGTGTTATTCAATATTAAACCTTATTTTTAAGCCGAAAACCCAGTTTTCCAGCCATAATATTAGCGAGTACGGTGGCACAGAGGGACTAGAACACAATTTATACAAACGATAATGTTTCTAGCTAAAAAGCGAACGGAATTAAGATACAAGCCATTTCTCTTTAGCTGGTCTGGTGCTTCGTACAAATTGGCTAGGGTGGCAATGTTTCTAGTTTGGGGGTTCCGTAGGTAAATTATTTTTTGACTTAATAGCAGAGTAATTTTATGCTGTACTATTATTTTTTGTCGAATTCAAATTTTATGTCGTATTTTAACTACCTGCAAATGTGATTGATATGATGCAAATATTGGTGTACTTTCAAGAAATATATCTCTTAATTAAGTAAATGAAGCTGCTGTTAATGTTGTAAGGAGATATGCAGTATGCAGATGCTGTATATCAAATCTTGTGGTCAAGCATTTTTTTAAATTAGATTGTAAGATCCATAAATCCTGTTTTTACTAAAGTGGGGTCAATATAGAAATAAAATTTTCTATATTGTCTCGGGTCTGTCTGTTGTGTCTGATTACCATAACACAAGTGCATTAGCTACTTACTTTGGGATCAGAGAAATGTATGTGATTGGTATCCAATATTTAAAAAAATAAAAAATATACTAGCGTATGTGTAAGAATCCTGCAGAATAATAACGACTTCGTCACTTTTCATCATCATAATCAGCCAAAGGACGTCCACTGCTGAACATAGGCCTCCCCCACGGCTTTCCACAGCGACCGATCACTAGCGGTCTGCATCCAGTTTGATCCTGCGATCTTTTTAAGGTCGTCTGTCCATCTTGTTGGTGGACGTCCTACGCTGCGTCTTTGGTCGAAGGGTCTCCAATCTAGAACTTTCCTGCCCCAACGGCCATCAGTTCTTCGCGCTATGTGCCCTGCCCACTGCCACTTAAGCTTACTGATTCTCAAGGCTATGTCCGTTACCTTGGTTCTTCTACGTATCTCTTCGTTTCTGATTCGATCTCGTAGAGAAACGCCGAGCATAGCCCGCTCCATCGCTCGTTGTGTAATTTTGAGCTTCATTATAAGGCCCATAGTAAGAGACCACGTTTCGGATCCGTATGTCATCACTGGTAACACACACTGATTGAAGACTTTCGTCTTCAGACACTGAGGTAATTGAGACGAGAAGACGCTCTTGCGCAGTTTCCCGAACGCTGCCCAGCCGAGTTGGATTCGTCGATTGACCTCTTTCTCGAAGTTGGACCTACCCAATTGGATCACTTGTCCCAGGTAGACGTACTCGTCGACAACTTCGAGAGTTGAGTTCCCAATGGATACTGGAGTGGGTACAACAAGGGAACTCGACATAATTTTCGTCTTCTCCATGTTCATTTTGAGACCCACTTGTTGGGATACTCGGTCGAGGTCTTCGAGCATAGTGCCTAGATCATCCAGCGTCTTTGCCACAACGACTATATCATCGGCAAACCGAAGGTGTGTTATGTATTCGCCATTGACGGAGATGCCGAATCCTTCCCATTCCAGGAGCTTGAAGGCGTCTTCCAATGCCGCTGTAAACAGTTTCGGAGATATAACATCGCCCTGTCTTACACCTCTTCGCAATGGAATCGCCCTCGTATTCTGTTCCTGTACTCGGACCGACATGGTGGCGTTGTTATATAGACACTTTAACACCTCTATATACCTATAGTCTATGTGACACCGCTGAAGAGACCGAAGCACCGCCCAAGTTTCGATCGAATCAAAGGCCTTCTCATAGTCCACAAAAGCTAAACATAGAGGCATATTATACTCCTCGGACTTCTGTATAATTTGCCTTAGCGTATGAATGTGGTCTATGGTACTGTAGCCTTTTCGGAATCCGGCTTGTTCGGGAGGCTGGAAGTCATCAAACCTACGTGCGAGACGATTCGTGATGACCCTTGAGAACAGCTTGTAGACATGGCTCAGGAGTGAGATGGGTCTATAGTTCTTCAATAAGGTTTTGTCTCCTTTTTTGAAAAACAACACCACCACACTCCTGTTCCATGCCTCAGGCGTGATGCCCTCTAGCAGAACGGAATTAAAGAGTCTCTGAAGGACTTTAAGTACCGGTGTTCCACCCGCTTTCAGGAGCTCTGCTGTGATTCCGTCCTCGCCAGGTGCCTTATTGTTTTTAAGCTGTTTCAGGGCCATCCTAATCTCGTAGAGGCTGATGTCCGGGATGTCTTCAGTGTGTGTCGGGTCAGGATAGCTCGTGGGTCTCCGGTCGAGCTATCAACGGGTTTGGCTACTGAGGTGTACAACTGTCCATAAAACCTTTCGATCTCCCTCAAAACCTCTGCTTTCGTCGACGCTACACTGCCGTCCTCCGTCTTAAGCTTCGTCAACAGGCTTTGCCCAATAGACATGTCCCTTGCAAACACTTTGGAGCCTTGGTTTCGCTCTATTGTTTCTTTAACACTAGTCGTGTTAAAGGAACGAATGTCATGTCGCAGAGATTTCATTATTCGTCTATTAAGCTGCCTGTAGGTTTGAGCATTAACGGAGGTCTGCAGTGCCATAGATCGACGTTCTGCCATAAGGTCGAGAGTGTGGACCGAGAGTTTTTGAGGTCTATTTTTACGGCCAGGTCTAAAAAACTTAGATCCGACCGTTTGGACAGTTTCCACAAACCCGTTGTTTATTTCGTCCACTGATACGCAATTCTCTAGGCAATCAAAGCGGTTTGACAACTCGAGTTGAAAGCTCTCGGGATTTTGGATATGGGCACGAGTAGGTCGGAGCGTGGACTTCATCAAGCGGGACCTTTCCAATTTTACATTTATATTCAATATGCCTCGGACCATACGGTGATCACTACCGGTTTTTACCCTGTTGATCACGGAGACATCATTGAATAACCGTCTCTTGGTGGTCATGATGAAGTCTATCTCATTTCTCGTCTTGCCATCCGGACTCAGCCAGGTCCATTTCCTTTGAGGCGGCTTCTGGAAGAAAGAGTTCATCGCAAAGAGTCCCTCCTTCTCCAGAAAGTCGGCCAGCCTATTTCCCCTGGCGTTCCTTTGACCATATCCAAAAGGTCCCACTTTCAACTCATCCTCGCCTCGCTTGCCGAGTTTTGCGTTGAAGTCCCCCATAACAACAGTGAAATAGGTTTTGGAAGTGTGTATGGCTCTACTTACGTCCTCATACATTTCCTCCACCTCTTCATCCGGGTGTTTCGAGGTCGGTGCATATACCTGTATGACCTTCAGCGAATACCTTTCGGTTATTCTGAGTATAAGGTATATCACCCTGTTCGACACACTCTCGATGGTTACGATGTTGTTTACGAGGGACCTGTGGACAAGAAACCCAACACCACCTTGGGACTTTTGGTCACCCTCCCGGTAGAAGAGCAGGTTGCCAGACTTCAGAGTTATCGTGTCCTCGCCCTCTCTACGGACTTCTGATAAACCCACAATGTCCCAATGTAACCTGCTCAATTCTTCCTCCAGCTCGAGCAACTTCTCGTCTGTCCTCAGTGTGCACGCGTTATAAGTTACCAGGGCCAGTTGTCGTTAGGGGTGGTAGAGAGATCGCCTCCGGGGATTCTTAGCACCCCCTGCCCCGCCGTTACCGTGACCGCTACCGGAATCAGGAATAGCGGGGCTGCCGGAGACTGGGGGCCTGGTTTTTTTGTGTACTAACATATGAGGGGGGTATTTGCCAGTACTCGCCACGCTTGGCAGGCGGGTTGGCGAGCGCAGAGGCGCAGCCCCTTGCAGCTGTGACGCTGCTGCCCGTCACAGCTCAACATTTTACTGCGCCTTTTGTTGGATGGTTATCCCGCCATCGGTCGGTCGCCAGAGCCTCGTCTGTTGAAACAGGACGCACCGCGTGAAGGTGAGGTTGGCTTGGAGCTTTGGGTCTTGGTTAAGCTCCCTTACGTCACTTTTAATAACTGCTAAAAAAAAACGAATGCCTGGCCGCCGGTTGACAGTTGTTTATCTAAATTTCAATTTTTTGGCCAACGAATTCGTATGCATTCAGTCTTATTATTTTCAAAGAATACCACAACCTAAAAAAACTCGTGCTCCATATATTGACGCCACTTGTCTTCTACTCAGGCCAACAGTTTCACATTCTGAACTCAAATTTCAAGGAATACGTCATAATAACAATAATATTATTATTTATTTATTATATCAATATTTACAATCTTGTCGTCATATTTGCGACACATTTTTTGGTTGGCATAGCTTCTCTATACGTTGTAATAACAATTCAACAACAATGTGTATTTTATCTTTGGTCTCGAAATTGGTCACGTTACAATATGATTTCCACTTGCTAAAAGCATCTATGTCATGCGAGGAATCGAACCCTCTCAATCTAAGCTATCAGGGTGCATGCCTATACGCCACACGCGGCAATTATTTTATTTAATTTGTATAGTAACAAAACACTAAAATAAAAAAATATACAAAACACTTGATTTTTTTTAATTAGTTTTAGTAGTTTTTTTTACGGGACCCTAAAACAGAAACAGGCATTAACGGGCTATCTTAGAATAGGACAACGTAAAACGGGCTATTTACTCAGTACGGTGCGTTATGCCCATAATAAGTTCTTTACAAAACGCTTTTATTAAAACCTCACTTTTTATTACCACTTACGTTCATAGAAGGGAGATAATTAAAGCTTTGGGGACGTAGAATGCAATTATGTTGAGGCAAAATTTTATGATGAAATCCTGAATATCTTATGGCGATACAAATTAAATTTATTAAACTAAGGTTATGTTACGCAGTAATATTAAATTTTCGGAGGTAATGTAGAGTTTGCATTCGTATGTAGAGTGTAGTAGAAGTTGCATTCTCATACGATATTTGTGAGTTTACTTTAATCGTACCATATCAAACAAATAAACGGTATTTTTATTGCAATTTAAATAAATTATTTCAACGTTTACCTGATAGCAACTATCGACGAAGAAAAAATAAGAAGTGGGTCTCACAAACGATGTTCTAATGATGTGAAAGAAAACAATAGGTAGTTGACAATTTGTATTTAAGCTATGTAATCTTGATACAAGTATACATGGTTACCGGTAATTTGATACATTCCCACGGAGGTGTAAAGTAGAGCTCATTTGCAATGTATTTCCACCATGTACCCTAGCCGATAGTAATTTTCTTTTGAGTTATTTAAGTTTTTGCGACTTTGTAAATGGCCTCGAAGTGAATGTTCATTTTGGTGCATTTCTGTGCATGATCCATGATATCTTGCATGATACCTTACATCTCAAAACTGCCTCCAAATAACTTTAAGCTGTATATTTAATACTCTAAGACTAAGCAAGTCACCGTAATATTTAGATTGTAATTTGTCGATTTAAAAATACCTTTACCTGCACCGAACTTCATATTATTATAACGTAACCTGAAATGACGGATAGCTGTGCAAAATTGTAGCTTCGCTTTGGTCGCACCGTTTATCATTGTGTCAGGTTGAAATGTAAGTACTTAAAAAAAATTGCATAAAAATGCTTAACCTTATCGAGTTTGGTCACAATAAATCGACAGATTGCAAACTAACGCGTTAAATTATAATCTCGCTGTTTTTACAATATTGTGGCGACATGCTCATGAACTAGGAAGTTTTGGTGTTGTTTATAAAACAAACTATATTTCAAATAGGATCGATTTTTACCCCTCAAAGGAACTTATCAAATAAATTCTGAAATTTATTCAAAGCTATAAAAGTCATTTATTTATGCAAATAGGCCCACTGGGGGCATTTTGCACGTCTCAATATACCCTTTCGTCATAATGATTTCATCAATAACAGTTTTAAAATTTATCAGTGTATTGATCTATACTAATATTATAAAGTGCTATATAGCTGTATTATAGCTTATTTATCGAGAATATATTTATATAGATAGCTTCATTATCGGGGCTATAAAACACCGAGCTGCGACGGGAGGGGACGGCAAACTGAAGACCACTAGTGTTATTTTAAATATGATAAATTGACGATAATGATTTTCATCTAAAAGGTAAAAACTTCTGTTGGCCATTCATATAACAACTTTGAAGACAATTTCCTGATTCCTGAAAGTCTTAAAGATGAATGTGCGAAGTTTCATGATTGACGCACAACTTGAGTAATGGTTGGACTCAATGCGATCATATTTCAACTTGAAGTTTAATCATGTATTTTGTCAGGTAGATAGTGAATCAGTTTATGCAGTAGTCATCAGAATCATTTTGCTTGAATAACAAAAAATTAATAAATGAATAAAGAAAGAAAACATGTTTATTCAGTATCACATAATTTACAAAAGAATTTAATTTAAGAGAGAAAGGAAACGACTTCCGCTCTGGGTCCTGGTTGGTTCAGCAGGTCTCCATTGCCATTCAACGAGGCAATGCAGCCAGCATAATGGGGACCTTTGGACCAGCTAGGTTGCAGAGTGGGTGCTAAACTATTTAGTTTGACCGTTAATTTGTTATATTACGATTAATTATTGCTTTAAATTTTGACGACGCTGGTTGCTGATTTCTAATGTGTATATTTTGATAATGACCTTTCATAGTTTATTCAATTGAATTTAACATTTTATATTGACATTAGAGACATGTGCGACATTTTGTATTTTATTAAATTAATGTTATTATTTAAGTGCATGTTTAAAGAAAATAAAAATTATTTGTTTAATTTACAAAATATACAAATGCTTATTATACAAGATACTGAAAAGGTGGGCCACTCAGCATGTGTCGTAGCATCTCAGGAATGCCACGACGCTGGTCTTCGGTGGACACCCAAACAGAGTGAACACTAATTCGCACAACGATTGCTCATTCAATATAGGTTATAATTAAACATCATATTTATACAAGCCAGCTATATAAAATACAATTTGGCAGTTAACTTACAGTTAAATAGTTACGTAAAACGCGCCTTTGACGACGCGTTTGGTGTATTGGTTAGAGCTCCTGACTATTACGCCGGCCGTCGCGGGTTCGAATCCCGCAAGGGGCAAATGTTTGTGTGATGAGCACGAATATTTGTACCTGAGTTCATGGATGTTTAATATGTTTATAAGTATTTATGGGAGACGCTCCCGTCATGTTCGTTGTCTGATATTCGTAACACAAGGAAAAAAAATCCTTACCTCGAAAACATGACAATTGGTGTGTTGTCTGTCGCATATATATTTCTTTATTTAACAAGGATGCTCGGGTGAGGTATGGATTCTGCTGCTGACATGTATCCTTAACGTTAGATTGAGTTTGCTAGCGCGCAAGAAGAATGCATTTGTAGAAAATCATGATATTTCTTGAGCAATTGAGCTAACCTAATTTAGTGAGTTTTACGTTGAAATTCGTAGCTTTTCAGTAAAAAAAAACTAACGCCATTCAGACCTGTCATAATTTAAGTTTTTTTACTCGTCTTTTCATATTTTTTCTCGAAGGGTTAACTGATGAGCTTTGAATACGCACACTTTGGAACAGCCTACTATTATATAGCTTTTTTTTAAAGCTTGTAGGTACCTTTAGGCCAAATTTCTTCATCAATAGTAATTATAAAGTTGCGTTACTAGCAGATGAATATTAACGATTGTGGGAGTTTTTTAGAAAACCTAACTTGACCAATGGTCATTTTAATAGCTACTCTGCCATTTGGTTAAGGTAGTTTATCTTCAGAATACACACAATCGTAAATATTTAACAGCTGGTAACGAAATTTCACCCTTGCTATCGATAAACAAATTGAACCGAAGTATATCGTGACACTCGAAAGCCACTTAAAGTCCTATTATACCTTGAGTGTACTCATTCATCACTAGGTTTGAGGAAAAAATCTTAAACTTTCCTACAAAACCAAGGTATTCCATCAAACCTTGGCTACCTCTAGCATGTACCTTTCTTTTCATACCTTGAGTGGGGTTGAGAGAGACATCATTTTTCAAAACCCTACGTCTTTCGCGTAACGAATCGCGTCTTACTTACCACATCAAATTTTCCGACAAATTTTCTCATTATCACCCTTATAATATGGGCCATAAGACTTACAAAGATTGCCAAGATAAAACGGCAAAACACGGCTACAACTCGAAAAGGCAATCATATCTTGAGCTGTGATAGTGAAATCACCAAACAAAATGTCCTTCTAACTTTGAAAGAGAAATACATTTCGAGGTCTGGATATTGTGGTCGTCTTTTACCGAAAATGGGTTACCTCTAAAGTTGCGAAATATTAAAGGACCAGATTAAAGTGTAGGTTACAATGACCCTCACATAGATCTACATGAATCTTTAAAAATTGAATTATGAACGGTCAAGGCCTTTGCAATTAGCCTTTCAACAAAAATCTCACATTTCATGATCTTCAGGTGATTGGCGTGAAAGACCTTTCCCGTACATACCTACTGTAGGCAAAGTAAAATTCATATTTTATAGATTATAATAGGATATGTATCTGACTGTTAGTACATTTAAATACTTCGATGAAAGTAATTACTTATACCTATGTTTTCGTCCAAACTTTGGAGTAGAAAATATTTTTTTTTTCTAAATTTCTGACATCTTATATTTTTCCGAAGCACTTTGTTTGTTGTTTTTCTCAGAAACAAGAAAGTTTTGAAGTCTTCTGTTTTCGTTAAGTTATTTATGTTAATAATAGGGCGGTATTATGACGTATACATAATACTTTTCTCGAAGAAGCCTTAATAAGCAATGCGTTACTTACATAATTTCATTGTTTAGGAATAAGTTTTTAGCACGTAGGTATTGTTAGTGGTGTTTTTAATACCTAGATACTTAAATTTGATATCTTCTTTTTCGTTCTATAGTAAAATAATTACGAATTATAAAAAAATAAATGGGCTGTTAGGCAAAAATTTTCAAAAGGTTAACTTGAGAACAAATCCACAAAAACATTAACATTTGAAGCAGCCACTATCAAATTTACTAGAAAATTACGGTCTGTTAAACAATCAATACTAATATTATAAAGCTAAAGAGTTTGTTTGAACGCGCTAATCTCAGGAATACTGGACCGATTTGAAAAAATATGTTTGTGTTGGAAAGCTTATTTATCGAGGAAGGCTTTAGGCTATAAAACTTCACGTTGCGACGGGAGGGGAGTCGAGGGAATTTGCAGGGGACCGCTAGTGTCTGAATAAGTTATATTAGCGTTATTTGGGCACTACTTCGTACGAGATGACGTTCCGTATTTAAATTATTCGTTGATTATTGCTTACATGTGGAATGGTGAAACAGGCCTTTGCTTACTTGAAAATGGTGAAACAGTCCCTGAAAATAGTATATGAGACTTATGCAAGATAAAAGAGGTACTGACTGTGTGTGATCTGTTTAAATAAATCTATTTCCTCATACCCTCTACACATACTCATATAAGCACACCTTATGCACAAAGCCAGACTGTAAACTCCAGGGAGCGTTCAATTTCCAATCAGATATGATTATGATAATACTTTAATATTAAATTACTAGCAGTCCCCCGCAACTTCGTCCGTGCGTTTTGAATTTGCTTCCTCCCCTCTCGTCGCAGTGCAATGTTTTATACCTTAAAACCTTCCTCGATAAATGGGCTATCTAACGTAAGAAGATTTTTATAAATCGATCCAGTAGTTTCTGAGATTAGCACGTTAAACAAACAAACTCTTCAGCTTTATAGTATTAGTAGCTGTGCCCGCGACTTCGTCCGCGTGGAATAGTGACTTTGGGTATTTTTTTTTATTATTTAGGCTAATTATTTTACAAATATGATATACCGCGAATATGTTGCAGCAATATTCTCAAATAATAGCATTCAGTTTGAGACGGATGGTCGTTGTAGACGTGGCAGACTGCCGAGAAAGCTCAGTCCTTTTTCTAGGCATTCTACTTATTAATTCAGTAGGTACTTTTTTATTGAAAATTATAATTTGGTAGGTAATTTAAAAATGGTGAGAAGATAAACAAAACTTAACAATTTTGTCATAAAAATGTCCAAAACGTCAAAGCTTTGTAGAGATACAACAAAACAATACCCAATTACAATGAAATCAAATTATTCATTAAGATTGGTAAATATAAACTAAGTCAACCAACCTATTAATTAAGCATTAACCTAATGTAATCAATCACTTTACAGAGAATAAGAAGAAAAATATCAAATCAAATTACCTACCAAATTATAACATCAAATTATAAATGCACATTTAGATTTAATACCTACCTCCTACCTTCTTTAAATAATACTTATTACTTAGTCAAGAAAAACTTTTATTACTACATGATTATAGAACTTTTGATGCTGAACAAACCTGTCATACATGATTTTTGTGTAGGTAACTTAAGCGGTTTAGCGGACGCTCTCAAAAGGGATATCTTTCTCCCGCTTTCGCAACATTTTTCATTGCTGCTGTGGTCTTATGACTCGTATCTTTATGTTATATAGCCTAAAGCCTTCCTCGATAAATGGACTATCCAACGTAAAAATAATTTTTCAAATCGGACCAGTAGTTTCTGACATTAGCAGGTTCAAACAAACAAACAAACAAACTCTTCAGCTTTATAATATTATTATAGATAGTATAGATTATCAATATCAGTAACGCCTTCAGAATAAGTACATATTTCAGATTTGTACTTGTGATAGACTAAAAAAAAGTACACTGCCGAAAAAGATAACAAGTTTACACATGATAACAAAGAATTATTCCGCCATTCCGTACGATTCGATAAAACTTGTACAAAAGTGATCCCTTTGTGAAACTTCGCGATACGTTATTCAAATTCCAAACTGAAAACACAAACGGAATATACGAATTCTTAGAAATTTCTTATACGCAAAATATTAGTTTCCGTTATTCGTTAGAATTTTGCGATCGGCTTGTAGAAGGTGACAGGAGCTTTGAAGATAAAAGAGCTAACATATTTTCAATTCTATTCAATTTTTAAACGTATTTTTGAGATCACAAAATGAAGAAGAAGGTTCGTAGGATGGTTTACTGTACATGAGATGTTGTTATTTCCGACTTCAAAAAAAGGAAGTTTTAAATTTGACCTGTATGTATTTGTATGTGATATCACCAGAATTGAATAAAGTTTAAGTATGTTGATCTTTTAGGGCTTCCTAACACAGGCTAAATTTCGTAAGTGTGTGTGTTTGTACGTTTGCCTCATGATTTCTCGACAATGAGAAGTCGCAGCGAGTTGATTCTTTTTTTTTGTTTTGGGTATAGTATTAGTTTAATTAAAATCGGTTGAGTACTTCTTAAGATATATGAGTTATATAGAGTTAATATAACTTGAAGTATTAAAAAAACAAAAGTAATTTAAATAATTAAACCGCCTCCAAAAAACTAGTGAATTAACTAAGGCATTCAAAATTTGTATGTAACTTGTTTTGCTTTTAACAAGTATACTAAACTACTTAGGTAGCCTTACATCATAACTCTCATAATGGTCATGTTTGAAGTATATCAAATATTAATTCACTGCAGGGTTGTCGATTCCCTACTATCTAGCTTTTGTAGTATTTTAAAAATATAAAATTCCTGAGAGTACATAAAATAAATAATCGCCTGACAACACACCAGTTGTCTGGTTAAGAATATTCTTCCTTGTGTATCGAAGTACCAGACAATGCTAATGAAATCCTCCCATACACTCAAATACAGATATCATCCATGACTTAGGAACAAATGATTGTGCTCATTACACAAACATTTGCCCCTTGCGGGATTCGAATCCGCGACCGTTGCTTCAGTAGACAGAAGGAGGAGTAAGAGCTTGAACAGAAGCCAAAAATCTAATCAATCCTACCAATGCTCTTATCGTAAACCAGTGCATACCAATTTTAATATTAACCCTTTGTCTTGGATGAATTAACCACTGGATATGAAACGCAAGAGCGAATGTATGAAAACATCATTAGCCAATTTCTGCGGGGCGGGGGGAGCTAGTCGTGTCATTTTTTGACATTTGGTGCATGAAAGTGTCGATATTTTTTTGTCGATATGTGTGGAACGAATGAATGAACGAATCTTTTGTAAAAAGACATATAATTTTCATCACGTAAACAAAAAAATACATTATGGACATGTTTAATGCACAAACCATCGAATGAACAACTGAAACATAGAACGTTTATATGAACGGTCTGGCAAGAACCACTAACAAGAACTTCCTAAGACATTGTGAAACCGCCTGTAAGTACAGTCGACAGCACATCAGGTTAACCACTTTTGTTGCAAACTGTCCCTTATCACAACTGCATAAGATCCCGCGGTGTTTACCTTGACGTGCTGTTGTCCGTACATACAGCCCAGCACCATTTAAATCCTCCTATGGGATAATTAGCATGTATTATGCATTATGCAGTAGTAGATTTTTGCGTTGGCATTAAATCACACTGGTGTTAAATGGATACTACATATTCGGTGATGTTTTGTGTGGATCCATTTTGTCTCCCTACGACCCACTTTATATTCCTTAATGGATCCACAGGAAATCCCAAAATCATGACAGTAATTTTACTGTTCATTTACAAGTCACTTCTAGAAATTTTGACTTACCAAAGTTATGAAATGGTGAATAAATTAATTGAATTGAATCTGAAATTATATTTTAAGGATGTATTGTCATAAAATATAAAGTTTAAAATTTTAAAGCAAACTGTTGTATTTTTAAGATTGTCTTAATCTACTCTCTAGAGAAACATTTTTAAGATTTATATTTTTATTTTAAAAGTATTCATATTAATAATTTGATAATAGTACGTTTATCGATATGATTTATCGACAATTGTCAAGCACAATTAAAACTAAACTGACAAGGGAACGAATGATAAACATACGACAATCCTACCGTATTAAATATACGTTATCTTGTTGATTTTGTAGGAACTGACCACTACTTTTTCAATGGCAATGTAACCTTTCTCTTGGAAAACACATTTCACTATTTTCAAGAAAAATTAACAGCTTTATTGGGATAAAAAGTTACTCATGGATGAATAAGGTTTTTTTTTGTGTTGCCGCTATAATTTTTACACAAAAATATGATACATTTACCCATTTTTCCCGATAATGTTTCTCACTGAGCTCTCTCACCATACTGACAAGACGTCACCTGTAAGTGAGGCCAAAAAGCCCGCTTCGTGGCTAAGGGGGCACAAGCGAAATGGCCCGTCATTGCGCGTCCAGTGGTTTATTCGTCCAAGCCCTTTGTACACTAATTTGTCGTTAGTTTTCAGTGGCATCCATTATTTTTGAAAACTTTGACAACCGACAGACCCAACAGATCATTACAAAGATCTGCGGTATAACCTTCCTTCGGATGTTGAGAGAGCAATCTGGCAACATTGACGAAGTCACGTAGCCTACGCGTCAAAGGCACTAGCAAAATTCAACAAGCTTGCCAATGTGTCAGTGGCCAAGGGTTATAGGCATGTGCACGGATAGCGTAGCACACAGGGTTCGTTTCCTTGTCTGACACAGTAGTTTTTTACAAATGTTTTTAAGTTTTATAGTAAAAATCACTACAAGAACAACAAAAATAAAATCTTATGCCTTCTCTATCTACATACATAAAAAAGTCGTGTTAGTTACTACACTTACAGCTCGAGAAGGGTATATTGATTTTCATGATTTTTATTTAGTAGGTTTGGTTGTGGTGAATAGGATAATAAGCGTAAAAGGGGGTCAAAGCGGTACAGGGCTGGGAGCGAAACAAAGTTGCTGCTGTGACCGCTAGTATAACATATATTAACGTTCAAATGTTTTCTTTCCATTGTTCAACAACCCTGTTCCCAAATCCGCCAGTCATCGCACAAGTTTCCTGAAGTTACGAGTTAAGTTATAACTTGCGACTTTTTAGTCGGAATTATGTGAAAACTACGAGTCGACTTTTGGACTTTTCCCAAGAGATTTGTTGTCTTTGCTACACGTGCTGTGACAACTTGATTTAGTGTTACCAAACTTAAACATATTATGACGTCATTTAGGTAGTAGATTACGAAATATACCTGTACTCAGTTAGAAGATTTGCGTTCTTATTTTGTTGTACTTATACTTAATCGACAAACAAAGTAGGTATTACTCGTAGCCAAGTGGTGGCAGAGCTTTGGTAGTGATTATCGAAATAAAGTGACCTACGGCACGGTCGTGTTTAGATGGGTGACCATTCCAATCATATAAGTGACGTATATCACGAGCATTTCTGTGCTTCAAAAGGCACGTTATGCCGTACTTATTACATATACAAATTACAAGTTTATATTCTGAAATTAGTTGTTAAGCCTAGACAAAGCTTGCTAGGCTTGGTTACTTCTGTCAGCAAAGGTTCGTGGTTTCCATTGCAATTACCCTTCCACCAACTTGTACTGAGCCGTGATGAAATTTGAAGTCGGCGCTGTGCTCATGGCTCATATCACTTCATTCTTGAAGTAAGGTTTCCCAGGAAAAAACAAGTAGGAGGCAGCAAGTAGGAATTTCTTTTTGTGACGAATAAATATCTAAAACTAATGCTTATTTACTTGCTTATACAACTTCAAGGCTTAGTGATTCAAAATATGTATTTATCGGTGTTGAGGGAAACCCTTACCAATTTGACGACCTCCGTAGGTACTAGGGACACGTCTGGATTTTCTCGTATTGTTTGATGGTAGACAAATAATTAGGACAAGATATCATTTGGAAAAGATTAAAAATGAATCGAGAAAAAAATTAAGTTTAAATAACGCAATTCGTGTGCTCCAACTATCTACTGGGTCTAGTTAAAGTAGCTTAGCTAGTAATCGAATACGATTGGACACCAATAACATACATTGCTGTGATCCCAAAGTAAGTAGCTATTTGCACTTGTATTATGGAAATCAAACACAACGGTGGTACCACAATACCCAGACCCGAGACAATAAAGAAAATTTTGATTTTGATTTTGACGACGGGGAATCGAATCCGGGACCTCGGAGCGGCGACGCCTTGAATCCAGCGTGATTAGCCACTACACCACGGAGATCGACGATTCACATCTTTTGTTTAATAATCTACCGTTCATGACTCCATAACACCTATCAACAAACATAGCGACGCGTGTAAATCGCATCGACCTCAACATGCTACCAGTTTCGACCTTGATACGGAAAGCTAGTTTAGCGCGGACGTTAACGGTGAGGCTGCGAGCGCGACTCAGAGGCGCCTGCGCCGGCGCACTTTTGGGGTAAAGATTTGTATGGACATGCCAATTTTACCCGACTACGGCGAAGCAAAAAGGCGAGTTATGATTTTATATAGTGTATGGATGTTCATCTCTATAACTAATAAACTATTTATCATAATTGGACAAATGAGGTGTCGTTGGAAGCTTCTTGATCGCATACGACCACGGCTTTATCATTAACAAAGTATCTAAGTGTCTATTCATATCTAAACAATATGCTACATGAATTACTTACTTCAAACCCCATGCCCTGAAAACGAGGAACGTATCGTATTAGTTAGGTTATAGTATGATCGTGCACACGATCGTTTTCATTTTATGTTATAAATTTATAGAAAAGTACAATGAATGAAAGAAAAATATATTAGTTTAAAATTCAGTACCTACAAGCTACAACTGTATGTAAGTGGCATTACTTTATCTCTTAAAAGCGAGAAGCGAGAATCCACATTATTCCTGTATTAAAGTCCGTTTTTCAGTGCTAGTCCAATAATGTAATCATTTTATAACTTTTTAAATAATATTATTAAACGACATTTATTAATTATTACATTTAAAAGATCTCAGTGTTCAACAATGAATTACCTTTGTAACTTGTGAGTTTTGTTTTTATATTATTATAAAATTAATAAATTCGCTAAAAAAAGATTGTTTACTGTATTCGACGAGCAAAGAAAAACGGAATTCAAGTTTAATAATCTATTTATATATTACATGGCTGCAGCAAAGAGGGGGAGAGGCCAGTAATTTCCTGGCTGAAGAATATTCGGAAGGACATGAAGGAGTTGGGCCTGACCAGTGACGACGCTTACCAGTGAACAAATTGGCGCCTCAAGATAGGGAAAAACGACCCCGTGTAACGGGAACGGGCGAGGACAAAGAATCTACCCCGTATTTAATTTTAGAATATTTATGGCCTGGTAATTGGTATGACTAATTCTGTGACAAAGTGTTAGCTGATTTTCACTTGTTATGTGAGCTAGAAAAAATCCGCTTCATATTTTAACTGTAGGTCTTATCCACACAAAACCAACGTAAACCAAAAAAGTTCTCAGAATTTGCGTAGGTGTAACCAAATAGGGTCACCCATTGTACCTCGTGTTTCTACAATGTTAAACGCGTTCGTTAATTGTGATGAGGTTATTTTAGTTTTAGTATGTTTGTGTATGTATCTGTCTGCGGCTTTGCCTGTTTGAATTCACTTGTTATTCAATGGTTACCTTCGTATGATTAGTATATCTTTTATTTATTTATTTTAAGTTACTTCGTATTCTGACAAACCATTCCAATCATCCATTCATTAGAGGGAGTCTTTCTCGTGTGAACAAATGACAAAATATAAAGACATACTTAACTATGTAGTTCCAGCGAAAAGGTATATTTATTATTTATCATTAAATTGTTTTTTTTTTTACTAGGTTTTTATGTTTTAATTTCTATTTTCTCATAGAGTTCATTTAGTGGAAACAAGTTTAAAAAATATTGTGTTCATCTTAGATTACAAAGTCATTTTATCACAACACAACACAAAATGCCTCTAAATTAGGTTATTACTACTATTACATTGCTTACAAGTGAACTTTAAATTGCGATATGAAATTGATTTTGATAGTATTGGTTGGACAAAAAGGTTACAGCCTATCTGTGGGAACATATAAAGACTCTTTCTTACAACACAACACAATTAAATTGGTATAACTTAAATAAGCAGTAACTCAAAAAATATGCTATTTAAAATACTTTTTCCTGAGTACTATATATATGTTTAACAAGAGCTTTATACAGTATTATTTAAAGTCAATGTATATCCTCAGGAACACTGAGATTTGAGTAAAAAAGAAAGCGTCGTTTATGTTAAAAAAGAAAGTTATTTAAGTTTTTTTACTATTAACAGACAAACATACAGATACTCTATTATTTATAACCTAGGTAACAAATTGACATCCTAGTCTGGTTTTCAAGTTTTTAACTAATTTTGTACAATTAAGGATATTTTCGATAACTTGTTTTGGCGGATGTTGTTAAACTTTGAATGTGTAGTTTTTTTGATATAATTTATAGCTCCATTAGAAGCCTTTAGATGCAAAACTATCGTTTGTTTGCATATTATACTAATAAAATGACTCACGAGAATGTGTTTTTGATTTTTACAATAATCTATTCCAAAATTTTATGGGTATGAAATGTGACTAGCTAGCTAGATTTATAGGTTACCTACTTTTCTTAATTAAAATACTTTGAGTGCAGCTTTTTTCTAATTTATAGATACGTTTAAAATAATACTTATTTTAACTTAACAAAATAGCTTTTTAGGGTTCCGTAGCGGAATGGCAAAAAACGGAATCCTTATAGTTTCATCAAGTCTGTCTGTCTGTACGTCTCTCTGTCGGTCTGTCTGTCTGTCAGTCTGTCAGTCTGTCTGCCCATCCGTCCGTATGACACAGCTACTTTTTTCTGAAACTATTAGTTTTACACAGTTGAAACGTAGTAGGTATGTATCCTGTTAACCACTTTACGATTTTTATACAAAAAAAAAGATATTTAGGGGGGGCTCCTATACACAATCCTGATACCTAAAAAAAAACTTTTTTTGACAATCTATGCGTGTAGGCTGTCTATGGATAGGTATTGTAAAATAAGGTAGGTAGGCTAGGTTCCTGCAACAATTTTCTCTTAAAGTTTAACGTTTGGGAGATAGACAAGCGTCTCAAAGTGGGCTTAACCCCATCTAACTTTTGAACTAAGCGAGTGTACATATTGAAAAAATATATATGATGTAGATCTTAACAACGACTTTCAACGAAAATTGTTTTGAACGAGAACGAACTAGTACTTATGAGATAGAGCACATTTTCAATAACTTCAAACATAACATTGATTTTCAAACAAGCACTATGAAAAACAAAGTTATAGTTGCTGTCAACAAAATATTGTGGTATTTTAGTTAAGTGGAGGTAAGTGGATTCCCTAATAAAATAAGCACGGAATCCTCAGTGCGCAAGTCCGGCTCGCACTTGGCCGGTTTTTAATACTTGATATAATAAAGTCCTTTGCATGATAATGATGATGACGATGATGAAAATAATAAAATAGCAGTTTTTTAGCTGCTTTGATGATTCGTAAAAATACAGATAGTCTATAAGGTAAGTAAAATGAGTAAAACAAAGACACATGCGACGTGTGATACGGAATAAAAGGCCAGACATAAATGAAATATATTAAAAAAACAATATACACATAATATAATAAACTAGCGGTCCCCCTGCAACTTCATCCGCGCGTTTGAGTTTGCTTACTCCCTTCCCGTTGCAGCATGATGTTTCATAATTTAAGGCCTTCCTCGATAAATAAGCTATCCAACACAAAAATAATCGGTCCAGTGGTTCCTGAGATAAGCGCGTTCAAACAAACAAACAAAATCTTCAGCTTTATAATATTAGTATAGATTGATAGTAAGCAAATCCGATTTTCGATTCCAAACCTAACATTATAAATCTCCTAAGGTTTACGTCTCGTTTATCGTTTATTTATTTTAGACTCCATACATACACAGTACTAAAACAGTACCAAAACTGAGTGACTTAGTTCCAGAAGAATTCTTTACCACTCATCCGTAGAAGTATTGGCCCAATTTTAGGCAGTGGAAAGCTAGTCTATTGCTCTTGATACAGTTTTCAGCCGAGCGAAACCAATTTAGTTATTAGTGCACTAAGATATCGAAGAAAAGCTTCAAACCAACAAATACTTCTGTTCCAGTAACACCAAAAACTTATTGTGTCTGACAATAATTCATAAATCGTACAAAAAGTCTGGTGCGCCCTCTGTGAACAGGCCCGCGAACTTTCCTAATGCCGGCCGTGCGTTATAAATCGTTACAGACTACGCTCAACTAGGGTAGGGATGTTTAGATGTCGATACAATGTGGATATCGATATAAAATTTTAGCTCACAAAACTGTTTTATAAGCTTCACCACCCTATAGAAAGATAGCAAGAAATGTAATTATGATACACGCATAGGCATGCCCTGAAAACCTTCACCGTCGAAAAGTCACCACCTAGAGCTTAAAAGTAGCTAACATGCTCTTGAGAACAGAATAAAAAGGGATTCAGTTTTTTTTTTTTGGTATGTTTTATGAAAATGTAGTTTTTTAAACACTGAGAACCTTGACTTCAATATTTGAAGTTTTGCATTCAATATCTTCTTTCCCTTCTTGGATCTTGTTTAAATTAATACAGTTTATTCTTTACATACAATTTTGAAGGCCTGTTTTTCAATTATCGTTTAAAAAAATCATCGAATAAAATAAGGAATAATATGGCTGATTTGAAAGCGTTACATATTTGTTGGCAATCATTTACGTTAATGATGTTAATATCAGTCGCGTCATACTTTGTCAGTCTTAGGCCCTTAGTATGTTAGTTTATAAAGAATGTGTTATATGTTTTTTTTTTAATTAGTAATCTGCTATATGAATTAAAATATAATAAAATATGGTAAAAGAGGGATAAATTAAGACAGTGTTTTCGGTTTTAAGGGGTTCCGTAGCCAAATTTCAAAAAACAGAACCCTTATAGATTCGTCAAGTCTGTCTGTCTGTCTGTCCGTCCGTATGTCACAGCCATTTTATTCTGTAACTATAAGCATCACACTGTTGAAATTTGGTAGGAATATGTATCCTGATAACCGCGTTACGATTCTCATAAAAAAAATATGACGTTTAAGGGGGGCTAAATTAATACCGAAATAGTAGATTGTTATACAAGGGGAGAAAGCGCTAATAATGCGAGAGTGAAATGGGTTCTTTCACCCGAGTTATACATACAATTTTTTATTTCGACTGTGAGGAAAAGTAAATAAATTTATTTAAATATTATGTTGTTTGGCGAGAGTATGGGAGATACATGAAGCTAAATCCAAAAAAAAAATATTGTCAAACCTATACGTGTGTGTCTATAGATAGATTTTTTAAAATGACATATAGGTTCCTAAAACCATTTTCTTTTAAATCCTAACGTTTCATAGCTACACGCTTCCAAAATGGTGAAATGGGCGACTTCAAAACTAAGCGAGTGTAAATATTGAAAAAGAAATTGTAAATTTGAAAAAAAAAAAATATAATTTAGCTCTCAATAAATACTTCCAACGAAAATTGGTTTGGACGGAATCAAACGAGAAGTTTTTGAGATACAATACATTTTCAACAACCGCAAACAAACTTTGTAGTTCATACAAACACTATGAAAAACAATGTTATATTTGCTATCAACAAAATATTGTGGTATTTTGCTAAGTGGAAGTAAGTGAATTCCCTAATTCCGTGCCAGATAAAATTGGCATGGAACCTTCAGTGCGCCTGCCCGCCTCGCACTTGGTCGTTTTTTCTTTGTCTGTATATGGAACTGCACAAGTGTGTATATTAATAAATAAATAAATATCCATTGGACATTCCCACACATCACCATCTAGTCCCAAAGTAAGCTACTCAAAGCTTGTGTTATGGGTACCAGACAACGGATATAATACTTAAATACTTTTTGTTTGTAAATACATACATGATATACATAGAAACACCCAGACCAATACAAACAGACATGTTCATGCACACAAATGTTTGTATTGTGCGGGGATCGAACCCGCACCCGCTGCGTAGTAGGCGATTTCTCGACCACTACACCAGACGGGTCGTCTATCTGTGCATCGTTCCCGTACTTTCATAGTCCAAAACTCCAGCCTTCCGAAAACTCTCTTGCGATATTATCCTGGATGATATCTTCTAGATACATCGATATCGACTCGACCAACCCCATCCCCTCTCTACCCCCAACTTGTCACAACTTGTGGCTCGAATCCGCAACTTCTCGCTCGTTGTAGGCGGTGCGTCGGCATGTTAATTTATCGACTAGCTGTCACCGCGGCTTTGTCTTCTCTGCTGGTATTGATGGGGTTAAGTTTATGATGCGGCATAGAATAAAATGAAACCATAGGGATAAAATACGAGTCGTGTTTGGTTGCAAGCTTGCAAGATAAGCAAACTAGAGAGACATAGTAGAAAAATTATAAGATGTTTGATAAAACACTGTTTGACTATTATGAATGTAAAGCCTTCAAACTTTAAAAAAGCCAATAAAATTAAACTGCAACAAATACACATGATGTATTAAATCATGAGAGTTTTGTTATGTTAACCTTTTTTTTTTAAATATCAATCAGCAGATTTTGTTGATCATTAAAGTTGTCGTCACAATGAGGTCCTCATTTTCCGACTTTAAAAAAAGGAGTTATTCAATTCGACCTGTATGTTAGTTAAATAGACAGAGTTGGATACGAGGGTCAAACTGAAAGTTCTTAGAAAATCAAAAACTGATTACATTAGCCAGTTATTAGTTTTATTATATCTTTTCAAAATATTGTCCATTGACGTCAATACACCGCTGCATGCGATGGAACCATTGGGAAAAGCACTTTGCCCACTCGTCCTTAGGGGTCTCTTCAATGGCATCGCGATACGCAGCCACCGCTTCTTCAGCATTCATAAACCGCTTACCTTTAAGTTTTTCTTTAATTTTTGGAAATAAATAAAAATCACAAGGCGCGAGGTCGGGGCTATACGGCGGGTGACCCAGTAATTCAACGTTTGATGTCGCCAAATAGTCGATCGTTCGCTTGGCGGTGTGCGACGAGGCGTTGTCGTGGTGAAGGAGGATCCTACTGCGAGGTCGTTTCTCTCGAACTTTTTCCAAGACAAGTGGCAAACAATTGGTAGTGTACCATTCTGCAGAAACTGTTTTTTGATCCTCTAACACAATTGTTGTGAAATGACCTATCCTTCCAAAGAACGAGGCCACCATTTTTTTTCCCGCACTTCGATCTCTCTTCACTTTAGTTGGCAACTCCTCGAAAGGAAACACCCACTGAGCAGATTGTCTTTTGGTTTCAGGATCATAACAGTAAATCCAGCTTTCGTCACCTGTTAGTATGTCGAACACAGCATTTGAGTCACCTCCGTTAAATCTTTCAATCATTTTACGGCACCAATCCACACGATGGAGTTTTTGAGCCTTAGTCAAATTATGAGGTATCCACCGGGCGCAAAGCTTCCTGACCGCCAAATGTTCGTGGAGGATTTTGTGCACTTGACTCATACCGATGCCTAAGCTTGTCCGAATCTGCTGATAGGTCACTCTTTTGTCAGTCTCTATCATACGCCGCACAACACAGATGTTATTTTCAGTCGTCGCCGTAGAAGGCCGTCCCTCACGTACATCATCAGTGAGATTAGTGCGACCACGTTTAAACTCATTAAACCAGTTGTAAACAGTCGCACGAGATGGGGCTTCATCGTGAAAGGCCAATCGTAGTCTATCATAACTTTCTTGTTGACTTAAATGACATCGAAAGTCATAAAAAATCATTGCACGAAAATTTTCTCGTGTTAAATTCATGTTGACGTGACACAGACAATTTTCAATTTGCCGCCAAATCGTAAAACAAATGACAAATAAATGAAATATATACTCAGTAATATTGGCAAAGAGTTCTATTTTCAAATTTTAGAATATTTTTTTATTATATTGTTTATAAGTGGCCAGTTCTAAGAACTTTCAGTTTGACCCTCGTAAAAAATCAGTATGTTGTATCTATTATGGCTTCCTAACACGTGTACAAGATAATAATAATAATCATTTATTCCTCGCCATTCCTTATAAGTACTTAATACATGAAGTTAAATTAGTTAATAATAAATTTAACACAAATTGAGCATTGAAAGCTAAAAAATAATAATTAATAAAACCTAATTTTATACAATTAATTCAACATCATCATACAAACACATAAAAAGTTAAATCAGATTCTAAATATAAATTAAATTAAATTAAATTGACCAAATACGGATTACAATAATTATCAATTAATTAATTAACATTTTTCAAATATAAGAATAGAATAATAATTAATGAATTAAAACAAAAGAATAATGAATCAGTATAACAAAACTATTTAAGGAAATAAAGTAATGACAATAATAAAGTAATAAAGTATAAAGTAATAATAAAAAATAAAAAATAAAGTAATGAGCAAAATTAATTATATGGCTGGCTGTCACCTGAACTCGGAGGGATCCTGTATCTCAGGATGACAGCCCTCCAACCCTTATCCGTACTATACTTAAATGGTTAAAATGTCATACCTTTGTTATTAAAATTTTACAAAATAACAGAATTACAAATGGACGTGCCTATTGATTGGTTGAGTTAGTCATTGAGGAAGAGTAAGAGATTTTGTGTAAGTGTGCGTGTGTGCGTGTATCTGTGTGTTGTGTGTGTGCGTGTATCTGTGTGTTGTGTGTGTGTATGTGTGTGTGGGTGCATGGTGAATTTTATCTCTACCGCAATGGTGAAAGAAGTAGTTCAGTAGCCAGGTCTGAGAGCCCACTTAACTGAGATTTTAGAGTAGTTTTAAGCGTTTCTCTATTCATGTTAAGTATCTGGTAAAGGTCGTTAAAGTGTCTGTACAAGAAAGGGCCAGAGAAGATTACTTGCCGACGTGCAAAAGCTGTGTTCATCTTGGGGACAGGAGTGCGGGGTCGTCTTTTGTTGCAATCAATCAGTTTCGGGTCTATGTTTTTATGATAGTGGAGTATAGAGCTGAAAATAAACAACTGTCTTACCGTAAGCAGACCTGTTTCGATAATCGATATCGTAGGTATTCGTATTTTTTATATGGCTCTTATTTCGTTCAATAAGGTACAATTCAATTTGGGCCACAGTGTAAGATATGTTAAAATTGGTTAAGTAGTTTTTGAGATATGAGTAGTAAATAATAATCAAGAAATAATTAAAAAGATACAAAAAAATATTCACTTTCAATAAACTGAAATAAGCATAAAATAACGCATTCGTTTTCTATTAAGTAGGTAGACTGTTGGTGTACATAAGCTTAACAGCATGCAGCGACTGTAAAAGAATTGGTTTCTCCTAAATATAAGACAAATGGGATATTTTAAGCTTTTTAGGTAGTTCTTTGAAGGCGGTTATTATTTTCATTTTTTGAATTTTTACATTCGTCTGCTCAAGAATAAATAAAAAACTCCTGAGAACTCTAGCTCATTTGGATCCATAACGCGGTTTTGATGTTGGAAATCATAGATTTTTTTAACTCTCTTGTAACGAGACGGAACAAAATTTGATTTAGAGTTTCCACTTTAGTTATTCCAATTGCAATTGCTTTCATTATTATTTCTAGGGCCCCCGGAAAAGCCTTAGAATAGTCAGATACGGAACAGCTACATGTACCTTTTTAATTAAGAGCTTGCGATATTTCGGCACCGTTGCAAGCGCTATGATCAAGAAGTAAGTAACTGAGGAAAAACTTGCGGTTATCAAGTAGACCCTCACGGACCAAAAGGCCGCCGGCGGTCGCATAAACAAAAGCATATCGAAAGACTGTCGATAAACACATCCGTGATGAAACCTCCAATGTTAGTGTCTTGGTGGCGCAGCGGTAAGAGGGTCACACTTTAAAGCGACGGCTACGCCAGAGGTCCCGGGTTCGATCGATTTTCTGTTCAGAAATTTTTAGGGCAGCCTGGAGTTTGGAAGTTGGCGATGTTTCACCTCCGTGCCTCGGAAAAGCACGTTAAGCTGTTGGTCCTGCGCCTGATCTCTCCGGTCGTGTCAGATTGCTGTCCCATCGGGCTATGTGAGTGAATGAAATGAGAGTGCACCTGTGTTTGTGCACTCACTTGTGCACTATAATATGTCCCGCGTAGACGGTTGGTCGTTGTGTCTGGCTACCGTAGTCGAAATCGGCTACGGGGACTGATGTTAGTGGCCATAAAGTTTAAAACAGTTAATTTCCCATTGCACCTCCTCCACAAAATTATCTAAATTCTATACTTGTTTATGAAGTTTACGCGAATATTACTCATCGAAATAAAACACTTTTTTACGGATTAACTTTTCGCGGTTTTATTAATTTTATCCAGACGTTTCGAACACTTTACAGCGTTCGTGGTCACGGGTAGACTAAGATGTTATTTGTCAATTACAGAGTTTTTGAAAAATTACACTAACGTCACTCAATAATTTTAATTAGCGTTTCAATCCGCAGAAAAAGCTAACTGTGTCTTGTGATCTTGCAGTGAGTTGTCTAGCTTGGGTCCTAGTAAGAACTGGATCCCATGCTGGTGGAATTTTCCAACCATCTTCTCTGTTGAAATTTTGATGTTTTCTTATTTCTATAACTTCACGTAGCATACGTGGAACGAACCGACGTTCTACTGACAATAATTTGGGCTGGTCAAAATGTATGAAGTGGTTGGGTTTGTCTAAGGTATGCTCACACACTGCAGATTTTATGTTCCGTCTTAACAAAGATTAGTATGCAAAGGTGAAGCATGTCCGAAACGAATTATCAATCGCATGAAATATCAAAATAATTTGACCGCGCTCCCAATCATAATAAAGTGGTTTTATTCATTATTCGCGGAGGTTTTCGTTGCTGTATAATTAAATTTCTATAATTGATAACATTAATTATGCGAGCCCATCGCCAACTGACGGATTCATGTGAATAAATAAATTCGTGTCGTTGTGTTTTTGCTAATTAATTTTGAGTTGAAACGCGATTTCTGCTGTGAATGCATCTATTTGTGTGTATGAACTTAGTGCGCCTTCACATTAGAGCGACAGCAGCGCGTCTTTCTAATGTAAAAGGCTTACTGCTGTCATTTTATGTATGAAATTGACTGCAGCGCAACGGTCGCGCGGCCGTCGCGCTGCTAAAGTTGCCTAAGTGTGAAAGCGCTCTTATTATATATAATAGGCTTAGTTGCGTCATACTAAAACGTATGTAACTGGATGAAAACAGTTTGCGACTGCGTTGCTATGGATAACTATCTATACCAACTAATCTATATTTAGCAGTGGACGTAACGAACTCAGTTGACTTAGGTTTTTTTTGATATTAAAGTGAAATATATTAATAGATTATTACAATAAATATAAAAACAGTTAAATAACAAAAAGAAGAAATAAAACTAAACTAATTACATATATATTAGGAACTTGACCCATATCAAACTTGTTGCCTCGGTAGTTTGCTACCCAAGAGGTCCCGGGTCTGAATTTGTTTTTGGGTTTTTCTGCCCGTGCGAAATAATCGGAAAAAGCTCGGAGTCAGGTCGTGCCTCGGAAAGCACGTTGGCTTGCGCTTGATCTCTCACCAGTAATGTCGGATCTGCCGTCTCACAGACTGAAGGAACAGAGAGTGCCCTTCTGTATTGGGCACATAGGTACTTGAACACTAAAAACAAACAATTGACGACCTCCGTGGTCGAGTGGCTAGCACGCTAGTTGCAAGCAAGTAGCAAGCGTCGCCATCTCGTGAGGTTCCGGGTTCGATTCCCGGTCGGGTCAATGTAGAAAACGATCTTTTCTATATTGTCTCAGGTCTGGGTGTTGTGGTACCACCGTTGTTTCCGATTTCCATAACACAAGTGCTTTAGCAACTTAGCTTGGGATCGGGGCAATGTATGTGATGTTGTCAAATATTTAAAAAAAAAACGCACCGATGGCCAATGTCAATTGAGATTAACTGCCTTAGTCGGATACGACCAGAAGCACAATAATGTTATTAAAACATGTATAGGAATAGCGTTTCAAATGCTTAATATTGATAAATCGAAGAAACGGAACCATAATATTATATGCATCACTGCAGCAGTGAGATAACCAAATGTGTGTCCACTAAAATGAGATATAATATCAATCTGAGTAAGATATTAATGAACTGATGTTCAAAGTAACACCCTAGAGTACACACTATCGAGAATACTTATTATTAAATCATTTCACAATTTAATAAGTACTATATTTGGCATTGGCTGAGAGAAATAATAGTTAATTACTACAATAAACAAACAGTGTTCTTGGGAGGATTAACTATAACATCTACTCACCTTTCTTAAAACATAGAGCTACGAAGGAAATGTTTAGCTAGATAGAACTTGGAGTTGGCAAGTACTAAAATCTATAAAGTCCGTTCCTTTTTGCTTGACCAATATTGTAAACAATCGTGACATACCTTTTTACCGAAATAATGTATTTTTAAATAAGATAAACACAAAAACTAATGAGTACATAGGTAAATCATCAAGTAGCAATAAGATCTTTTTAAATCAAATAGTAAATGAATATTATTCACTGATATTGTTTTAAAAGTTATAAAAAGATTGTTTACATTATTCGACTAGCAAAGAAAAACGGACTTTAAATGAATTTGTATTTAAATGTAAAGATATATATATCGATAATACCGTTTCGTATTTTATAAATGTAGGTGTTCTTCATTTGCTGTTTGCGAAGTAGGTGGTGGTTGTATGAAGAACAAAGTTATGATTGCGGTTGTTGAAAATGTGCTATGTTTCAAAAACATCTCGTTCGATTCCGTCCAAACCAATTTTCGTCTTAGGGGGGACGCCCATTTTACCACTTTGAAAGCTTCTAGCTATCCAAAGACAACTTACACGCATAGGTTTGACTAAAAAATATATTTTCTGTATGGGAGCCGCCCCATAAATATCATTATTTTTTACTTTTTGTATATGTATCGTAAATCGGTTAACTAACTATAAGGGTTCCGTTTTTTGCCATTCGGCTACGGAACCCTAAAAAACAACTTTGGCGGACGTCTGTAACCATTTCTCTAGCTTATAAACCCCTTACACACTGCGACTTTTAGAATCGATGCAGTCATGCGTTTTGAAAACGCGCTTCCGCATTGCGACGCACGCAATGAACAGATTTAATTTAGCATCGATGTAGTCGCGCGTTAGTATCGATGCAGTCGCCAAAATTCAGGACATAATTTGTCAATTTTATTTTGATGAAAAATCATTCGTAGCTCCTCTCCTCAATTCACGCGACCCCCCAATTTGGTGGCTAGTAACAACCGGACGTGGAGGCGGCGAACCCCTCATTCGGGCTTTTTTTGCCGCTCTACTGTTTTTGAGCTGAGCCACATACGGACAATACGGCTAGGTTTATATGGCAACGGCTTCTAAAACAAAAAAAGAAACACGCACAAAAAAAGCTTGTAACGTCTGGAATTAATAAATTTCCACATAAATTATCTTAAAATTGTGTTTCAATTCATACGAACAGATTAAAAATATTTTCCTTTGAGATTAGGCGATTTCATATAAGAAGATAAATTACATGTTTATGGTGAAGGAACATAGTTTATTCATAGTATTTCTGCTGCTGAAGTTAAGATGTAAACTATTTATTGTTCATGACGTCATTTGAAATAACGATTTAAAGAAGGACTAGTAAGACATTATTGTCATAGTCATTTTGTTTTACAAGTACATACCTACTCATTTTTTAATGTTGTGGTCAACTTATTACTACTGGACCTTCAGAAGAGCTTTAAACACCATAGTGAATTATTTTTTAATCATCAGTAAATATCTTTAAAATCTACGGAAGGAACAGGAATTTTACTGAAAAGGTATAAGAATATTACTTAAAAGGAGTAGGAATTTAATATAAAGTGTTTCCACATTCTAATGTTTAAAAAAAATGGAAAAAAATACTTTCAAACACATATTTTTAAAAGTCGTCTCCTTACTTTATCTTTCCTAACTAACTCCTAACGATTGTAAGATTCGGCACAGCATCCGGCGATTATCCCGCTCCGTCTCTAAATAAACTAAAAACATAACAATAACGAACCGAATTCTTATCACTGGGTTCCGCGTATATTATTCGGACGGAATGGAGCATCTCCGTGCTTTGGAAGGCACGTTTATCAGTTGGTCCCGGCTAATATCGGATGATATTAGTTGTTAAGCCTAGTTGGAGGCCTTATGGGCGGCTTGATAACATCTGAATACAGGGTTTGTTACTTATCTTGCTAACAGCTCGCGCGTTGGAGTAAGACTCAAACTACCTCATAGTTGAGGTAAGGCCTATACCGGCAGTAAGATGTAACAGGATAACTTTACTGTGGATAGTGGCTAAGAATTCTGGGTTTCATCAAGGTATTCGTCGCCGCTTTGAGGTCCCGGATTCGTTTCCCGGTCGTGTCATAATTTTCTATATTGTCTCGTCTGGGTGGTATCACCGTTTTTTGTGATTCCCATGACACAAGTACATTAGCTACTTAATTTGAGCATAGAAGATATAATAATTGAGATCGTAGAATGTTTCTCATTGGTGGCCCATATTTAATACCAATACTTTATTAATAACAAACAAGATAAAGTAAAACTAAGACATGCAACATAAAAAAAATACTTTAAATCTACCTATTCAAAAACGAAACCATTTCCTTGGGACAAGGAGGCTATGATGCTGGCTGCGTTGCCGCAGCTTATCCTTTGAGCTAGGAACCAGCCAGCTTTATTATTGGCTGCTACAGAATTTAATTTTGGTGCAACCTTTTCAACAGCAATTTAGCAGAGGGTCCCCGCAGCCCAAATATTTGAACGCCAAACGATGCAAACAGCCAAACACATAATCACTTGCAAGTGAGACGTACTTGCGACGTTTGGCGTTTTCAGCCAACTCCGCTGCTGTACCACCTTTAAGGGCTGATTCTCTGAGATGGGAGGGGGTTAAAGTATTAATCGACACAAGTTGCATCCCAAACTTAGGCCCGACCCCGTTCCCAGGGAATAAGCGTAAGGCCATCGGGTCTCCTGCCATCATCAGGGACCAAGCCACGTGGTTCTATCGTGGTGCCTTTAATTTGATTTATATAAAGAAAAAAAAAGAGAAAACTTACATACTGCGTCATTGCTACGAGAAGTTTATATTCTTGACTTGACGATTAAAGACGATGGGAAGGTATATAATGAAGAAGGTAAATAAAATCGACTTTATTAGCTTGATACGGCATCAACGTTACCTTTTATTTGTCTATATCCTATCCTATATATATAAGGAACCCTAAATACACCAACAAATAACTTATTCGCGTTTTTGCTTCACAAAGGAAGTGGAGTAACAAACAGAAATACTTGTAGTAAGTACGTTCCAATATTGAACCTCCACAGATTAAAATGTAGTTTGATGACCTGTAGATTAGTCGTCCGAATAAGCGGGGTCGCGGTTCGAATCCAAAAATAAGTAATTACCGATTGAGTAGTATTATTCTCTTCTTGATGCGATGATTTCAAATAATTTAAAGGCGAAGTTGGATATTACCACGTAATCCTGGTTTATTAATGTCATTTCATTAGTAGGTTCGTATTTTTTGCTGTGTACATGATATCTGATTGAATGCACGCATCCAAAAAATTGCGATCTTTTTGAGAAATCTAAATCTTTTTTGTTACAGTATATGATATAAAAAATTACGTATTATCATTATTGTTATAACATTACAGGGTTTTTAATAGTTAAAGAAAACACACAACAAATATGTTTTTTGATTCTAAAACATAAATCAGCTTATGCTTTGTGGTCTCATTTTTTATGTGGGTATATTTAAGCCTACGGCTAAAGTTTACCTTATGAAAGATATAGGTTTTTCTCAACCTTTTTTTATTATGTATATTCGTGTGTCCGCGATGATCTCGCGTTCAGCTGAACTGATTTTGATGCGGTAAAGTATTTGTTACATTAAGGAGGAGGTTTCAGTTGTGTTGCAGTTCAATCAGGTTATTAAATGAGAACATTAGCTTTAGCTTGGTATGTTTAACTTCAACTTATTTTTTTTTAATTAGTACTATGTTTCAACCGCTGTTTTCTCTTCTCATTAATTGTCAAAATACATTGTATTACATATCTAAGATAAATAATTCAAAACGTAATTTTAAACTGTAATGAAGGGACCGGTCGTAGACCAATAGCGACGATCCCTTCAAATTCGTTATGCTCATGTACTTAATAGGCTTAATTAGTTTATAAATATTTTTTTCAATAAACAAGTTACCAAATAAATAAAAAATCAGGTTATTACCATATATTTTTTACAAGGGATACTCTACACGTGCTATAACAAATCTGTCTGCAAACGACAATTACGAGATATGGTATTTTACAATATTCTAATACAAGTTACCAAAAAAAATGGAAACTATTCAAAATACAAGCCAAAAGTTCGTTCTTTAAATCCTACCATTCCGAACCCTGCTATTGTTTCGATTCAAATCACCGCACAATATCCTAAACCGAATTCGATACTCGCTTTGAACATCGATACTGTATTCGATTCATACTATTAATCGATTAATACGATAGCAATCGCTATCTGGCAGCCCAAATAGGTCATTGGCTATCACACGTTAGAGATGAAATTGTGGTAAAAATATGGTTTTCGGATATTATTCGATAATATCCGTTAGATTGGATGTGAAAAAAAAATTAATAATTTAATGAAAAGTATGTTTAGCTTGCATTTAATTTTTTTCGGTTATAAAATTTATAGTATTTTTTATAAAATAATAATTCGGATGCTTTCGTATTCGCTTGTCAGCATGTCAATGTACTTAATTGAAGTATATACGTGAACATATTTTTATACATACCTACATTTAAAGTAACGACTTTAATTTTCATTCCTTATTTTCGCACTCTAATTTATGATCGTATATAAAAGAGTTACATGCCTTACTTTGAAAATAAAAAAAATAAAAGATGTAACGATTTAATACAGCTTCCTTCACCAGAAAAAATAAATAATCGTAAAAAGTGTTGTATTCAATGTATTTTTAACTCGGTTGGTGCCAAGCACCAACATCTTTTCCCAACTTTATTTTATGTATAGCACTCGAACGGAGGACGTAGCGTTAGACGTCCACCGACAAGATGGACAGACGACCTTGTAAAGATCGCATGATCAAACTGGCTACAGACCGCTTGTGTGAAAAACCCTATGGGCACAGGAAGACACAGCAAGGGGTGGCTTATGTTCTGTTCTTTGGCTGATAATGATGATGATGAATCGGACCGGAGTGCTTGGCCACCAGATTGCTGTGTGCCGACCACTCGGGTTGGAGTGCGTATGTGTATGGATTTGCGCATTTTTTTGCGGTTTCCTGGGTTTCTTTATCCGTATTTTATTATGGCATTTCAATTTTTATTTTTTATGATTTCATGCATGTCTTAGTTTTTTTTGGTTATGAAGAGGATTTTCGGATATTTTTCCCCTCACTAGTGATATGTTCCAGTATGGATTTGCGGTCGTCACTCAGCCTGCGGGCAAGAACTTCTAATTTGAATGATACGCCGTTGTTATCGTCCCAATTTTGATATTTAGCAATATGGATGACCATTGTTTGGAATACCATTAGTCGGGGCGATATGGTTTCGGAATTTGGAATGTTTTGGAATTAGTTTGAGGATTGGATTTATTAGCAGCTGATTGTGGTGTTTATTATAAATAGACTAGCTGGACCCCATGACTTTGTCCGCGCGTTTAGTCGTATTAGCGTGTGTTTTAGCCATCCTCGATAAATAAGCTATCCAACACAAAAATATTTTTTCCTCAGATTAGCGCATTCAAACAAACAAACTCTTCAACTTTATAGTATTATTATAGATGCCGGTTGGACGAAGTAAGTAATTAAGTAATGGAGTGTAATTAAGAAAAATACACGAGAATTTGTGTTCTTTTAATAAATGAAACTATAAGCAGGTACGTACACAATTCAAAAATACACTTCCTCCATGGTGTTGTTGCTAAGAACGCTGGGTTTCAAGGCGTCGCCGCTCAGCGGTCCCGGCTTCGATTCCCTGTCGGGTCAATGTACAAATTATCAAATTTTCCTTATTATCTCAGGTCTGGGTTTTGTGGTACCGCAGTAGTGTCTGATTTCCATAACACAAGTGCATTGGCTACTTATTTTGGACTAAGAGCAATGTATGTGATTGGTGTCCAAAATTTTTTGAAATTATTTAACGCCGTGTAGACTTTACTGCCTAATAATAAATACTGCCTAGTGGAACACCGTATTCGAATGAGGCTGAACGATACTGATAAGGATGCAACTGTCACATCTACCTATGCTAGAGTGAGACATAGCTTGCATATTATGCGAATTTCGCATACCGCAAATGCGATGATGTACTAACGGTATTATTCCGATCAACGAGTCGTTTTTAAAATCACTTGATCCTTCCTGCAACATCACATAAGTATGTTATAATGTCATGGTCAAGTCATTTCTGACAAGTTTTATGTTCTATACGAATTTCTTTTATTTACTCCAAATCACAGATAAACCATCAAAATATCCCATCCCAAAACAGTAATATTTCGACATCCGAACCGTCATAACCCATGCGTTCCCATTATTTGTATTCGTGACGGCATATTCCCGTCACGTCCTGTAGTTCTAATTTTGTATCACTCGCCTCAAGTCGAGCGCTCTATTTCTACTGAATTTTGCTCGCTTCTGTGTTTTTTAATCGCCTGCAATCGAGTGCCCTACGTGTCTTCCTACTACATGCAGTATAGTATAGTAACAAGTGATGGAGTAAACATCACACTACGTAAATATTTTTTGTTGAACTATACGAATTTAATTGAGCTGAATCAAGCTGCGAACTTTCGTTTTTGAATAGGTAGATATTAAGTTATTTTTTTATGTTGCATGTCTTAGTTTATTTTTTTCTTGTTTGTTAATAAATAAATACCAACTGCGAACCACGGAAATTTGAATTCACATGCGCCAATACTATAGACCGGTTTTTTTAACGAAAGTTTTTTCATTTTAAAATCGCTATCAGTGGTTACATTAGTTTACTAAGGGCCGATTTTTCAATGGTCAGATAAAATTTATCAGACTGATAAATTAAAAAGCGACATATTTTTAAAAATGACAGTTACGTATGATTGCTGACGATTAGGTGACGTTTTCAAATTAGCCATATTGTATTTGGTTCGACGAATATTTCTTATCTGACTATTGAAAAATCAGCCCTAAATTAATAATTATTGCCAAAATTGTTAGTTTTATAACCATGGGTTGCTAAGGTAATTATTGAAGACGAATAGAACCAGGGCTCGTAGATGTGAAACGTAGCATTAACTTTTCAGACCAACGTAGAAAAAACAGTTGTTTGTTGCTTTAGAATGTTTTTAACACTCACAGTGTCATATTTTATATCCATAAAGATGAAATAAGAAACCAAAAATTTGCGCACGGGCGGGACTTGAACCAGCAACCTTTTGGCAAACCGGGCCAAACGCTCTTACCAATTGAGCTACCGTGCTGTTAGTCCGACCCTGCGAAATTTGTGGTCTCTTATGGAAACGTCAATTGCGCGACGCTTAGCGCCATCTAGCCGTCTGTTTATGAAACAGATGGCCCAAGCAGTTATTCTTTACAGAATAAATTCAACTTGGAAATTGATGTCGCTTCGCTATCTAATGCTTTAGAATGTTTTTAACACTCACAGTGTCATATTTTATATCCATAAAGATGAAATAAGAAACCAAAAATTTGCGCACGGGCGGGACTTGAACCAGCAACCTTTTGGCAAACCGGGCCAAACGCTCTTACCAATTGAGCTACCGTGCTGTTAGTCCGACCCTGCGAAATTTGTGGTCTCTTATGGAAACGTCAATTGCGCGACGCTTAGCGCCATCTAGCCGTCTGTTTATGAAACAGATGGCCCAAGCAGTTATTCTTTACAGAATAAATTCAACTTGGAAATTGATGTCGCTTCGCTATCTAATGCTTTAGAATGTTTTTAACACTCACAGTGTCATATTTTATATCCATAAAGATGAAATAAGAAACCAAAAATTTGCGCACGGGCGGGACTTGAACCAGCAACCTTTTGGCAAACCGGGCCAAACGCTCTTACCAATTGAGCTACCGTGCTGTCAGTCCGACCCTGCGAAATTTGTGGTCTCTTATGGAAACGTCAATTGCGCGACGCTTAGCGCCATCTAGCCGTCTGTTTATGAAACAGATGGCCCAAGCAGTTATTCTTTACAGAATAAATTCAACTTGGAAATTGATGTCGCTTCGCTATCTAATGCTTTAGAATGTTTTTAACACTCACAGTGTCATATTTTATATCCATAAAGATGAAATAAGAAACCAAAAATTTGCGCACGGGCGGGACTTGAACCAGCAACCTTTTGGCAAACCGGGCCAAACGCTCTTACCAATTGAGCTACCGTGCTGTTAGTCCGACCCTGCGAAATTTGTGGTCTCTTATGGAAACGTCAATTGCGCGACGCTTAGCGCCATCTAGCCGTCTGTTTATGAAACAGATGGCCCAAGCAGTTATTCTTTACAGAATAAATTCAACTTGGAAATTGATGTCGCTTCGCTATCTAATGCTTTAGAATGTTTTTAACACTCACAGTGTCATATTTTATATCCATAAAGATGAAATAAGAAACCAAAAATTTGCGCACGGGCGGGACTTGAACCAGCAACCTTTTGGCAAACCGGGCCAAACGCTCTTACCAATTGAGCTACCGTGCTGTTAGTCCGACCCTGCGAAATTTGTGGTCTCTTATGGAAACGTCAATTGCGCGACGCTTAGCGCCATCTAGCCGTCTGTTTATGAAACAGATGGCCCAAGCAGTTATTCTTTACAGAATAAATTCAACTTGGAAATTGATGTCGCTTCGCTATCTAATGCTTTAGAATGTTTTTAACACTCACAGTGTCATATTTTATATCCATAAAGATGAAATAAGAAACCAAAAATTTGCGCACGGGCGGGACTTGAACCAGCAACCTTTTGGCAAACCGGGCCAAACGCTCTTACCAATTGAGCTACCGTGCTGTTAGTCCGACCCTGCGAAATTTGTGGTCTCTTATGGAAACGTCAATTGCGCGACGCTTAGCGCCATCTAGCCGTCTGTTTATGAAACAGATGGCCCAAGCAGTTATTCTTTACAGAATAAATTCAACTTGGAAATTGATGTCGCTTCGCTATCTAATGCTTTAGAATGTTTTTAACACTCACAGTGTCATATTTTATATCCATAAAGATGAAATAAGAAACCAAAAATTTGCGCACGGGCGGGACTTGAACCAGCAACCTTTTGGCAAACCGGGCCAAACGCTCTTACCAATTGAGCTACCGTGCTGTTAGTCCGACCCTGCGAAATTTGTGGTCTCTTATGGAAACGTCAATTGCGCGACGCTTAGCGCCATCTAGCCGTCTGTTTATGAAACAGATGGCCCAAGCAGTTATTCTTTACAGAATAAATTCAACTTGGAAATTGATGTCGCTTCGCTATCTAATGCTTTAGAATGTTTTTAACACTCACAGTGTCATATTTTATATCCATAAAGATGAAATAAGAAACCAAAAATTTGCGCACGGGCGGGACTTGAACCAGCAACCTTTTGGCAAACCGGGCCAAACGCTCTTACCAATTGAGCTACCGTGCTGTTAGTCCGACCCTGCGAAATTTGTGGTCTCTTATGGAAACGTCAATTGCGCGACGCTTAGCGCCATCTAGCCGTCTGTTTATGAAACAGATGGCCCAAGCAGTTATTCTTTACAGAATAAATTCAACTTGGAAATTGATGTCGCTTCGCTATCTAATGCTTTAGAATGTTTTTAACACTCACAGTGTCATATTTTATATCCATAAAGATGAAATAAGAAACCAAAAATTTGCGCACGGGCGGGACTTGAACCAGCAACCTTTTGGCAAACCGGGCCAAACGCTCTTACCAATTGAGCTACCGTGCTGTTAGTCCGACCCTGCGAAATTTGTGGTCTCTTATGGAAACGTCAATTGCGCGACGCTTAGCGCCATCTAGCCGTCTGTTTATGAAACAGATGGCCCAAGCAGTTATTCTTTACAGAATAAATTCAACTTGGAAATTGATGTCGCTTCGCTATCTAATGCTTTAGAATGTTTTTAACACTCACAGTGTCATATTTTATATCCATAAAGATGAAATAAGAAACCAAAAATTTGCGCACGGGCGGGACTTGAACCAGCAACCTTTTGGCAAACCGGGCCAAACGCTCTTACCAATTGAGCTACCGTGCTGTTAGTCCGACCCTGCGAAATTTGTGGTCTCTTATGGAAACGTCAATTGCGCGACGCTTAGCGCCATCTAGCCGTCTGTTTATGAAACAGATGGCCCAAGCAGTTATTCTTTACAGAATAAATTCAACTTGGAAATTGATGTCGCTTCGCTATCTAATGCTTTAGAATGTTTTTAACACTCACAGTGTCATATTTTATATCCATAAAGATGAAATAAGAAACCAAAAATTTGCGCACGGGCGGGACTTGAACCAGCAACCTTTTGGCAAACCGGGCCAAACGCTCTTACCAATTGAGCTACCGTGCTGTTAGTCCGACCCTGCGAAATTTGTGGTCTCTTATGGAAACGTCAATTGCGCGACGCTTAGCGCCATCTAGCCGTCTGTTTATGAAACAGATGGCCCAAGCAGTTATTCTTTACAGAATAAATTCAACTTGGAAATTGATGTCGCTTCGCTATCTAATGCTTTAGAATGTTTTTAACACTCACAGTGTCATATTTTATATCCATAAAGATGAAATAAGAAACCAAAAATTTGCGCACGGGCGGGACTTGAACCAGCAACCTTTTGGCAAACCGGGCCAAACGCTCTTACCAATTGAGCTACCGTGCTGTTAGTCCGACCCTGCGAAATTTGTGGTCTCTTATGGAAACGTCAATTGCGCGACGCTTAGCGCCATCTAGCCGTCTGTTTATGAAACAGATGGCCCAAGCAGTTATTCTTTACAGAATAAATTCAACTTGGAAATTGATGTCGCTTCGCTATCTAATGCTTTAGAATGTTTTTAACACTCACAGTGTCATATTTTATATCCATAAAGATGAAATAAGAAACCAAAAATTTGCGCACGGGCGGGACTTGAACCAGCAACCTTTTGGCAAACCGGGCCAAACGCTCTTACCAATTGAGCTACCGTGCTGTTAGTCCGACCCTGCGAAATTTGTGGTCTCTTATGGAAACGTCAATTGCGCGACGCTTAGCGCCATCTAGCCGTCTGTTTATGAAACAGATGGCCCAAGCAGTTATTCTTTACAGAATAAATTCAACTTGGAAATTGATGTCGCTTCGCTATCTAATGCTTTAGAATGTTTTTAACACTCACAGTGTCATATTTTATATCCATAAAGATGAAATAAGAAACCAAAAATTTGCGCACGGGCGGGACTTGAACCAGCAACCTTTTGGCAAACCGGGCCAAACGCTCTTACCAATTGAGCTACCGTGCTGTTAGTCCGACCCTGCGAAATTTGTGGTCTCTTATGGAAACGTCAATTGCGCGACGCTTAGCGCCATCTAGCCGTCTGTTTATGAAACAGATGGCCCAAGCAGTTATTCTTTACAGAATAAATTCAACTTGGAAATTGATGTCGCTTCGCTATCTAATGCTTTAGAATGTTTTTAACACTCACAGTGTCATATTTTATATCCATAAAGATGAAATAAGAAACCAAAAATTTGCGCACGGGCGGGACTTGAACCAGCAACCTTTTGGCAAACCGGGCCAAACGCTCTTACCAATTGAGCTACCGTGCTGTTAGTCCGACCCTGCGAAATTTGTGGTCTCTTATGGAAACGTCAATTGCGCGACGCTTAGCGCCATCTAGCCGTCTGTTTATGAAACAGATGGCCCAAGCAGTTATTCTTTACAGAATAAATTCAACTTGGAAATTGATGTCGCTTCGCTATCTAATGCTTTAGAATGTTTTTAACACTCACAGTGTCATATTTTATATCCATAAATATGAAATAAGAAACCAAAAATTTGCGCACGGGCGGGACTTGAACCAGCAACCTTTTGGCAAACCGGGCCAAACGCTCTTACCAATTGAGCTACCGTGCTGTTAGTCCGACCCTGCGAAATTTGTGGTCTCTTATGGAAACGTCAATTGCGCGACGCTTAACGCCATCTAGCCGTCTGTTTATGAAACAGATGGCCCAAGCAGTTATTCTTTACAGAATAAATTCAACTTGGAAATTGATGTCGCTTCGCTATCTAATGCTTTAGAATGTTTTTAACACTCACAGTGTCATATTTTATATCCATAAAGATGAAATAAGAAACCAAAAATTTGCGCGCGGGCGGGGCTTGAACCAGCAACCTTTTGGCAAACCGGGCCAAACGCTCTTACCAATTGAGCTACCGTGCTGTTAGTCCGACCCTGCGAAATTTGTGGTCTCTTATGGAAACGTCAATTGCGCGACGCTTAGCGCCATCTAGCCGTCTGTTTATGAAACAGATGGCCCAAGCAGTTATTCTTTACAGAATAAATTCAACTTGGAAATTGATGTCGCTTCGCTATCTAATGCTTTAGAATGTTTTTAACACTCACAGTGTCATATTTTATATCCATAAAGATGAAATAAGAAACCAATCAACAAACAAAAAAGAACTGTTTCATAAACAGACGGCTAGATGGCGCTAAGCGTCGCGCAATTGACGTTTCCATAAGAGACCACAAATTTCGCAGGGTCGGACTAACAGCACGGTAGCTCAATTGGTAAGAGCGTTTGGCCCGGTTTGCCAAAAGGTTGCTGGTTCAAGTCCCGCCCGTGCGCAAATTTTTGGTTTCTTATTTCATCTTTATGGATATAAAATATGACACTGTGAGTGTTAAAAACATTCTAAAGCATTAGATAGCGAAGCGACATCAATTTCCAAGTTGAATTTATTCTGTAAAGAATAACTGCTTGGGCCATCTGTTTCATAAACAGACGGCTAGATGGCGCTAAGCGGCGCGCAATTGACGTTTCCATAAGAGACCACAAATTTCGCAGGGTCGGACTGACAGCACGGTAGCTCAATTGGTAAGAGCGTTTGGCCCGGTTTGCCAAAAGGTTGCTGGTTCAAGTCCCGCCCGTGCGCAAATTTTTGGTTTCTTATTTCATCTTTATGGATATAAAATATGACACTGTGAGTGTTAAAAACATTCTAAAGCATTAGATAGCGAAGCGACATCAATTTCCAAGTTGAATTTATTCTGTAAAGAATAACTGCTTGGGCCATCTGTTTCATAAACAGACGGCTAGATGGCGCTAAGCGTCGCGCAATTGACGTTTCCATAAGAGACCACAAATTTCGCAGGGTCGGACTAACAGCACGGTAGCTCAATTGGTAAGAGCGTTTGGCCCGGTTTGCCAAAAGGTTGCTGGTTCAAGTCCCGCCCGTGCGCAAATTTTTGGTTTCTTATTTCATCTTTATGGATATAAAATATGACACTGTGAGTGTTAAAAACATTCTAAAGCATTAGATAGCGAAGCGACATCAATTTCCAAGTTGAATTTATTCTGTAAAGAATAACTGCTTGGGCCATCTGTTTCATAAACAGACGGCTAGATGGCGCTAAGCGTCGCGCAATTGACGTTTCCATAAGAGACCACAAATTTCGCAGGGTCGGACTAACAGCACGGTAGCTCAATTGGTAAGAGCGTTTGGCCCGGTTTGCCAAAAGGTTGCTGGTTCAAGTCCCACCCGTGCGCAAATTTTTGGTTTCTTATTTCATCTTTATGGATATAAAATATGACACTGTGAGTGTTAAAAACATTCTAAAGCATTAGATAGCGAAGCGACATCAATTTCCAAGTTGAATTTATTCTGTAAAGAATAACTGCTTGGGCCATCTGTTTCATAAACAGACGGCTAGATGGCGCTAAGCGTCGCGCAATTGACGTTTCCATAAGAGACCACAAATTTCGCAGGGTCGGACTGACAGCACGGTAGCTCAATTGGTAAGAGCGTTTGGCCCGGTTTGCCAAAAGGTTGCTGGTTCAAGTCCCGCCCGTGCGCAAATTTTTGGTTTCTTATTTCATCTTTATGGATATAAAATATGACACTGTGAGTGTTAAAAACATTCTAAAGCATTAGATAGCAAAGCGACATCAATTTCCAAGTTGAATTTATTCTGTAAAGAATAACTGCTTGGGCCATCTGTTTCATAAACAGACGGCTAGATGGCGCTAAGCGTCGCGCAATTGACGTTTCCATAAGAGACCACAAATTTCGCAGGGTCGGACTAACAGCACGGTAGCTCAATTGGTAAGAGCGTTTGGCCCGGTTTGCCAAAAGGTTGCTGGTTCAAGTCCCGCCCGTGCGCAAATTTTTGGTTTCTTATTTCATCTTTATGGATATAAAATATGACACTGTGAGTGTTAAAAACATTCTAAAGCATTAGATAGCGAAGCGACATCAATTTCCAAGTTGAATTTATTCTGTAAAGAATAACTGCTTGGGCCATCTGTTTCATAAACAGACGGCTAGATGGCGCTAAGCGGCGCGCAATTGACGTTTCCATAAGAGACCACAAATTTCGCAGGGTCGGACTGACAGCACGGTAGCTCAATTGGTAAGAGCGTTTGGCCCGGTTTGCCAAAAGGTTGCTGGTTCAAGTCCCGCCCGTGCGCAAATTTTTGGTTTCTTATTTCATCTTTATGGATATAAAATATGACACTGTGAGTGTTAAAAACATTCTAAAGCATTAGATAGCGAAGCGACATCAATTTCCAAGTTGAATTTATTCTGTAAAGAATAACTGCTTGGGCCATCTGTTTCATAAACAGACGGCTAGATGGCGCTAAGCGTCGCGCAATTGACGTTTCCATAAGAGACCACAAATTTCGCAGGGTCGGACTAACAGCACGGTAGCTCAATTGGTAAGAGCGTTTGGCCCGGTTTGCCAAAAGGTTGCTGGTTCAAGTCCCGCCCGTGCGCAAATTTTTGGTTTCTTATTTCATCTTTATGGATATAAAATATGACACTGTGAGTGTTAAAAACATTCTAAAGCATTAGATAGCGAAGCGACATCAATTTCCAAGTTGAATTTATTCTGTAAAGAATAACTGCTTGGGCCATCTGTTTCATAAACAGACGGCTAGATGGCGCTAAGCGTCGCGCAATTGACGTTTCCATAAGAGACCACAAATTTCGCAGGGTCGGACTAACAGCACGGTAGCTCAATTGGTAAGAGCGTTTGGCCCGGTTTGCCAAAAGGTTGCTGGTTCAAGTCCCGCCCGTGCGCAAATTTTTGGTTTCTTATTTCATCTTTATGGATAGTTGTTTGTTACTTTAAAAAAGATAAAGATAAATGATTTTTATTTCATTTTTATTTATTAGGAATCTCAATTATTCCAAGCTTAATACTAGAACAACGCTTATAATTGAGATTTAACAAATAAAGTAAATTTTGAATATGGAATGCCAAAAAGTAACCTTTTTAATAAATATTCCTTCTTAATTGTACAGCCATTGGTTGATATAACTATTATTAAAATACCGACCCTATGTCATACGAGTGATTGAAGAATTGCGCTCCAGACCGTATACCCTGTATTATTTCTGCCGATGGCCACTTTATTTGTTCCGTTTATCGCAGCCCTATCCCTTATCACTAAATTGAATTGCTGGGAGACACAAACGCTCCGATGGGCTACGCCGAAAAGATCAGGGGTGGCACCGAAGAGGAAAAAAAAAACGAAAATTTGATTCTTAACTTAAAAGGTGTATACTCCGTTTGCATGTGAGACTTGCGTCGGGATGAGAATTTCAGCCGATTGCAGTTAAACCTAGACGGGACAATATTTCTTAGTACAGTGGCTAGCACATCAGGTTACCTACTTTTGTTGCAAACTATTCCTTATTACAACTGAATAAAACACCGCAGTGTTTACCTTGACGTGCGGTCGTCCGTACATTATTTTGGCTAAAAACGCCAAGCGACGCAAGTATGTCTCACTTGCAAGTGATTGTGTTTGCGCCGTTTGGCGTTAAAACTTTTGGAGCTTGGGGAGCTTCTGTAAAATTGATATTTGGAAAAAAAAGCACCAAAATCGAATTCGAAGTATTTTGGCGAGTATTTTGCTGTCTGATTCCTAGATCACAAGATTAGCAAAGCTATGCAACGCAGCTACGCAGCCAATGATGGTACTGGCCTCATTGCCAAATGGAACGGCTTCGTTTTTGTAAAGTTTGGTTTATATTTATTTTTTTAAATCGCATATGTATTAGTTTAAATTTGTTCCTGTTTTAATAAATTTAAATACCTGAAAAATCTACCACGTATTTCTCACTGTTAGTTACGGATTGAAAGTAACTATATTGATTAGAGTGCGTATTGCGATCTTGCTTTGACAGTAATGCTGCTCTGCTTTTGAACGGATTAGCAAATTTTGGTAAATGTAATTTTGAAATCGGTCGTATTGAACGTATTCAGTGTGATAAGTCATATCTGACGTTGGTATTTTTTTAAATTGCTACAACAATCAAGACTTATTCTAATCAACACTGATTTCTACTCTAAAAAACCTCAAGTAGGTTTATCTCGCAGCAGGCGAGTTCGGGCTTACATGTGTAATAAAAAAAAAAAAATCAAAAGGATTTTTTCATTGTTTGGAGTTCGAGTTCGTATTTAATACTTTCAGCAAAAGATATTCCATCTTTCTCGTTCCGCACAAGTTATTATATTGCGGCAGAACATACATAGGTTAAAAATCTAGTCGACGCAGTTTCTTATGGCGTATATTTTTTAGTATAATCAGGTGTTATTAAATTGATACATATACAGGGTGTTGTTTTGGTCAGCGACGAGCGACTCAGAAGTGGCTTATGGCTTTACACACGATACTGATGCCAAAAAATTTTTTTTTTTTTTTTAAATGGAAAAACCCACATAATCATTTTATTTATGCGGTACAGCGATCGAGTCAAAACTACCAACACTAGGTAGCCTCTTCGTAGCTTATTAGCTACGGCGTAGTATTTCTTAGATTAACGCTAGCTACGCGCTAGGGTGCGAGTTTTCCCATTCGTTTTGTAAATTTTTTGAATGTTGTGAAGAGGTTTTCTTGTATGAAACTTGCTCAAAAATAAAAAAAATCATTTTTTTTGGAATTAGTTTAACTCATATTATCATCCCTGAGTTGACCGAAACAACACCTTGTATTTTTGGCAGCCCTGGTAGCGGCCTGCTTATCTCGCGCATGATTAAACTCTCAGGCAACTTCTTGCAGAAAATACAGGAAAAGCTCCCACTTTTCTTCCTTGCACTACTTTTTTATTTTATATTACTGCGAGTACCATCCACAAAAAAGGCATATTAAGGCTTACATATTTTTTATCAGCTAATGGCGGGTTTGAACAATGAGAATAAAGTTTGAATATAGAGAGTAAATCAATTTTCTTTTTTACTATCTTCTGTTATATACCTATATAATTATTTTAATAGCCTTCGTGTTGCGTACAAAAAGATCTTCTCCGAAAAATGTACTTACATCTGGTTGCCATATAATTTATGTCATGATGTCAGAAAATGTTGTCAAATTCAAAACTTTTAACAGCTCGGTACTTTAGTTGACAAGACCTACATCACACCTAACTGAATGCTTTGGTGCAGCATTGTTTTGCCAGATAATACTATATAGTTCAATCACTTGTTCTGGTATACAATTTTAGCTAACCCAAGTATAATTTTACGTCGAAAAGCAACTTTGAAATACTCGACTATTAAAATCAGGAAATTAAATATATTTATCCTTTAAATATATCCTTTCCTAATCCACCTTGTTCGCAATGTGTGTTATAAAGTGGATGTAAAATCAAGATAGTAATTATAGAAATTTAGTACAATTTTTACATTATACAGGTAAAATAATCTTATTTTTTGTATGTATTTGATTATAGTTTGACTTTATCTAAAACCCCTTACACACTGCGACTTAAGCATTTTAGATTCACGCAGTGAACATATTTAATTTAGCATCGATGCAGTCGCGCGTTAGCATTGCAGAAGCGCGACTGCATCTCCACTAATATACTGTACATAATTTGTCAAAGTCCAGCTTCTGCATCGCTACTGCATCGATGCTAAAAGTAGCGCAAGTGTGTAAAGGTTGACATTTAGCGACTGCATCGCTGCTAAAAGTTGCAGTGTGCAGTGTCTATCTAACAACCGTTTCACAATGTCTTCACAAGTTCTGATTAATTACCATTAATCATCTAACGATGCTAAACACTTTATGCAAAATAACGTTCTATATTTTGAATGATTCGTTGTTTAGTGCTTATTTATCGATGGTGAAATTGACCCTTACAATTAGATTTTAGAACCGAGCACTAATGAGTTTTATTTGTTCAATTCAAAAGTCTGGCTTTATATCAAATTATGCCTCACTATGCCAACTGTCAATACGGTCTCATTAAATAATTCAATTTGTGGAAAATTTTATTTCAATAATAAAAACTAGCAATTTTAATTATTAAATTATTTACGCCTATTTCATATTGCGGTTTCATGTGTTTGCGGCGATAATATTTTGCAAACGTTATTCGGGGATCGGCAGCCATTTTGTTATTTGGCGGTGCCTATTGACCACTTTCATTGAAACCTACAGTGTTATTATGTAACACAAAAAAAGTTATTGCCTAAGCGAATTATTGTATCGTATTGAACTTAAACATATAAATAACTGCCTCGGTGGCGCAGCGGTTAGAAGGCCGTACTTTAAAGCGACGGCTGCGCCAGAGGACCCGGGTTCGATGCCCGGGTCGGGCCAAACATATGTACCTGAGTTCATAAAGATGAAATAAGAAACCAAAAATTTGCGCACGGGCGGGACTTGAACCAGCAACCTTTTGGCAAACCGGGCCAAACGCTCTTACCAATTGAGCTACCGTGCTGTTAGTCCGACCCTGCGAAATTTGTGGTTTCTTATGAAAACGTCAATTGCGTGACGCTTAGCGCCATCTAGCCGTCTGTTTATGAAACAGATGGCCCAAGCGAAACCAAAAATTTGCGCACGGGCGGGACTTGAACCAGCAACCTTTTGGCAAACCGGGCCAAACGCTCTTACCAATTGAGCTACCGTGCTGTTAGTCCGACCCTGCGAAATTTGTGGTTTCTTATGAAAACGTCAATTGCGTGACGCTTAGCGCCATCTAGCCGTCTGTTTATGAAACAGATGGCCCAAGCAGTTATTCTTTACAGAATAAATTCAACTTGGAAATTGATGTCGCTTCGCTATCTAATGCTTTTTTTTTAGAATGTTTTTAACACTTACAGTGACATATTTTATATTCATAAAGATGAAATAAGAAACCAAAAATTTGCGCACGGGCGGGACTTGAACCAGCAACCTTTTGGCAAACCGGGCCAAACGCTCTTACCAATTCTGTTTCATAAACAGACGGCTAGATGGCGCTAAGCGTCACGCAATTGACGTTTTCATAAGAAACCACAAATTTCGCAGGGTCGGACTAACAGCACGGTAGCTCAATTGGTAAGAGCGTTTGGCCCGGTTTGCCAAAAGGTTGCTGGTTCAAGTCCCGCCCGTGCGCAAATTTTTGGTTTCTTATTTCATCTTTATGAATATAAAATATGTCACTGTAAGTGTTAAAAACATTCTAAAAAAAAAAAGCATTAGATAGCGAAGCGACATCAATTTCCAAGTTGAATTTATTCTGTAAAGAATAACTGCTTGGGCCATCTGTTTCATAAACAGACGGCTAGATGGCGCTAAGCGTCACGCAATTGACGTTTTCATAAGAAACCACAAATTTCGCAGGGTCGGACTAACAGCACGGTAGCTCAATTGGTAAGAGCGTTTGGCCCGGTTTGCCAAAAGGTTGCTGGTTCAAGTCCCGCCCGTGCGCAAATTTTTGGTTTCTTATTTCATCTTTATGAATATAAAATATGTCACTGTAAGTGTTAAAAACATTCTAAAAAAAAAAAAAAAAAAAAAAAAAAAAAAAACATATGTACCTGAGTTTTCTGTTCAGAAAATTCTCAGCCAGAATTTTGGAAGTTGGCGGTGTTTCACCCCCGTGTCTCGGAAAGCACCTAAAGCCGTTGGTCCTGCGTCTGATCGCTCTCCGGTCGTGTCAGATTGCTGTCCCATCGGGCTATGAGAGTAGAAGGAATAGAGAGTGCACCTGCGCACACACTTGTGCACTATAATATGTACCGCGCAGTCGATTAGTCGTTGTGACCGGCCACCGTAGTCGAAATCGGCTAGGGGGACTATAACTAATAGAAAATTAAAATTTTCTCCTCAACGTAACAAATACTATTCTCAAAACGGCATCAAAGTCGACTTTGCCAAACGCAAGATAATTGCGGGCTGACATACAGGTCAATCCGAAAACCTCCATGATTAAAGTTGATTGAAAAAGCGTATGACATGGTCCTAACAATCAGTAAGCCTTAGCGCGAACCCGTACCCAACACGTATTATAACCACACCACATGGCAGCGTCAATATGTGGTCGTGTGAATAGTGTCGCTGCATCATTTTGTAGTTGCGTTGTGTTTTGTTTTCAAAAAAATAATATAATAATATATAAAGAATAAAGAAGATATAAAGAATAATGTTGGACACCAATCACATACATTGCTCTGATCCCAAAGTAAGTAGCTAATGCACTTGTGTTATATCAGACACAACGGTGGTACCACAACACCCAGACCCGAGACAATATAGAAAAGATCGTTTTCTACATTGACTACTACATAAAACAAAGACATGCAACATAAAAAACTAAATATCTAGTTTGTTGAAAACGCCAAGTGTCGCAAGTACGTCTCACTTGCAAGTGATTATGCGTTTGCGCCGTTTGACGTTGAAACATTTGGGCAGTGGGGACCCTACTAAATTGCTGTTTCCAAACTTGCGCCAAAATTAAATTCTGTAAAACCCAATAATAAAGCTGACTGGTACCTAGCTCAAAGAAATAGCATAGCTATCCGACGTGGCAACGCAGCCAGCATAATAGCCTCCTTGCCGCAAGGAAATGGTTTCGTTTCTGAAGTCGTTCTTGGTAGATATTAAATTATTATTTTACGTTGTGTTTCCGACAATGTCGATGTGGTTCTCGGTTTTTTCTGTCTTTGTAAAGGGCAGAACACGTGCTGCGAAGAACTGATGACCTCTGGGGCAGAAATGTTCTAGATAGAAGACCCTTCTTCATCAAATCAAAGATCTTTGATTAAAACCAAAATGCACTAAAAAGTCTTAAATAAACTCTTGATCATTGAAAGGAAAGGTAAGCAAGCCTGTTGAATTTTTAAATCTTTGTAAAAAATATTTTCTTCGGATATTGTGAGAGCAATCTCGCAACATTGATTACATCACGCAGCTTACGCGTTAACGTAAGCGCTTGCAAAATTCGACGGGCTTGCTAAGGTGACGGTGGCCGAGTGGTATAGGCATACGCCCGGATAGTGTAAGACATGGGGTTCGATTCCTCGTCTGTCACACAGTCAAAGTTGCTGTTGTTGAAGACAACTCAAACTCAAGCGATTGCTTGCCAAGAACACAGTAAATATAACATTTGAAAGTAAGTAGCGCATAACCTTGTAAAGATCGCAGGATCACTTTGGATGCAGATTGCTCGCAACCGATAGCTACGGAAAGCAAAGGGGGAGACTTACTGTATGTTTAACAGAGGACGTCCTTCGGCTAAAAATGTTGAGGAGGCATGACTAAAGTCAGCGTTAACAAAATTACTTTATCTATACTATATTTATAAACATAAACATTAACATACTATATTTATACAAATATAATAAAGCTGAAGTGATTTTTTGGATGTTTTTTTGAACGTGCTTATCTCGGGATCTACTAGACTGATTAAAAAATATATTTTGTGTGTTTAAAACCCGTTTGACGACCCGTCTGGTGTAGTGGTTGAGAAATCGCCTACTACGCAGCGGGTGCGGGTTCGATCCCCGCACAATTCTAACATTTGTGTGCATGAACATGTCTGTTTGTATTGGTCTGGGTGTTTTCTATGTATATTATGTATGTATTTACAAACAAAAAGTATTTAAGTATTTTATATCCGTTGTCTGGCACCCATAACACAAGCTTTGAGTAACTTACTTTGGGACTAGATGGCGATGTGTGGGAATGTCCAAAGGATATATTTATTTATATTTATAAAAGCTTATTTATTGAAAAAGGCTTTAAGCTATAAAACATCATGCTGCGACGGGAGGGAGTAAACTCAAAACGCGCCTACGCAGTCGCGGGAGACCGCTTGTTTTCTATTATATTACTAGCACTTATACACGTCCAAACGTTGACTCTAACCACAGCATCGGGACAATTATAAGCTAGTGCTGAGAAAAAGCTGTGCAAGTAAAATGACGCATCTTCAAGCGGGTTTGAGTTTTTCAGCTGACAAAGTCTATTCTATTCTATGTATTTTTATTAGTCTTTTGCTTATGTATCCTATTATATATATGTTTAATAATAATATGTATGGAGAGGGCTATGCTGGGTGTTTCTCTACGTGATCGAATCAGAAATGAGGAGATACGTAGAAGAACTAAGGTAACGGACATAGCTTTGTGAATCAGTAAGCTCAAGTGGCAATGGGCAGGGCACATAGCGCTAAGATCTGATGGCCGTTGGGGCAGGAAAATTCTGGATTGGAGACCCTTCGAACAAAGACGCAGCGTAGGACGTCCACCAACAAGATGGACAGACAAACTTAAAAAGATCGCAGGAAACTGGATGCAGACCGCTAGTGATGGGTCGCTGTGGAAAGCCGTGGGGGGAGGCTTATGTTCAGCAGTGGACGTCCTTTGGCTGAGAATGATGATGATGATGATGATGGTGATGAATATGTATGTTTACGTTAGTGCATTTTACTTCTTATCCACTCTTCTCACTTATTTTTTATATTCGTCCACTGATTAAACTCTCTGCATTACCAGGTGGTTGACTGGTAGAGAATGCCATTGGGCATTAAGTCCGCCAATTGTACAGTGCAATCAAGTTTAAATAAATAAATAAATGAATTCTAGTCCAGAGCCTACAAAACACACAAGAATGATGTCATAAACAATTTCTATGCGAAGCTGAACAAATTAGGTGCCTAATAAAATCTGTACCATCCATTGTTGATTGTATCGAATAGATTTTAGTTACAATTAGCCGGTTAATAGCTTTTAAGTAAGCTTCAAATTAATAATGTGTTTGGGTATATTTGAATTAATTTCAGAGTGCTGTTATTAACAAGCTTTATATTTATAGCTACTTTTTGTAGAGTAATATTAGAAAGAAGTGTTTTACAGTACATGAGTTTTTGAAAAATTTTTTTTAACTAAATCCAAGATATTTTTGAAGACAAAATATTGTTGACAGATATATGATTATCGCTCTTCTTTTAATGTCTTTAATAGAATTCCTTGGTGAATGGTTTGGCCCGGTAAGCCAGAAGTTGCAGATTCGAGTCCCACCTGTGCGCAATTTTTGGTTTCTTATTTCATCTTTAGCAATTCCCAACAACTTACGTATAACTTCCGTTAGGTTCTGTCAAGGTCTGCCGTGCCTGATCACTTTTCAACGAAAATCGCTTGAACACACGATACGAATCGGGCGTCACTTCAAGTCGCGAGGCACAAGAGATTCTGTCTCCTGACGCGGTTAGAAGGGAGACACACGTTCGCGTACTTTTAGCGGTCTTGGCACTTTCAGGATCACAAAAAGTACAGTCGTTAAAATGCTAAAATATCAAATACTTTCAGTAATTATTATTTTTGAAGCTGTTTTATTTACTCATATTGCATTTTATAATTAAATATTTGATGCTGTATGATTAACAATATACATTACTATTATAAAAAGATTATTTCTAAAGTCTTATTCCAATACATTTCATTGTGTAATGTATCGTATACAAATACAAATAATACAAATAATTTTTTTTTCAAAAGTTAATTATACAATGATGTTACACTTCGGTCCCCCTACTAGGCTGTGAAGCCTGTATCACGGGCGGCCATTAAGATTTTACAATTGAGTTTTTAATATACGAACTAACTTTTATTTATGATATACGATAGCAATATTGTCATGAAAATTTCTAATCTTAACCATAAAGGCCAAAGCAATTAAAAATATAAATGTTCTTTTTCTGCAGTCAGTCCGTCGTTGTGTCGACGTTCCATTACAATGGGCCTTGCGTTACAGCGCAAGACTAAACAGCTATGATGTACCTACTTAGGCACTAACTAAAGTGAGCTGAAAATCCAGTAAAGTCACAGAATAGTCATCATAATCATCATCATTATCAGCTAAAGGACGTCCACTGCTAACATAGGCCTCCCCCGTAGGGGTCTAAATCCGGTGTGATCCTGCAATCTTTGCAAGGTCGTCTGTCCATCTTGGCGTTGGACGTTCTGCTGTGGTCATCGGGTCTCCATTCTAGGCAGTGATTCTCGTGGCGATCGAATTTTTTACGTGTGATAATTCGATTGAGACTTTAACCGTTTTACCTAAAAAATGTAGTAAAATATCTACACGTAAAAAATACTATCGCACGACCGAAACCGAAATGCATAGAAATCGTGACCTTGAGAAATCAAAATCAATTTTTTCTTCGACAAAGAAAATTCGATCCATGTACTGTATTCGTATACGAACTCAACGAAAACCCCATTCTACCCTAATAGCCATTAGTTCTTCGCGCTATGTGCCCTGCCTATTGCCACTTGAGCTTACTGATTCGCAGAACAACATAATAGTGAAGGAAATTAGCTGTACATTTATTGGACCAATAAAAACATGAATTCATAAAAAAACGACTAAGTGCGAGTCGGCCTCGCACACTGAGGGTTTCGTGTCAATTTTAACTGAATTAGGGAATCCACTTCCCCTGAGCTAAGCTGTTAAAAACAAATATAACTTTGTTTTTCATAGTGTTTGTATCAAGAACAAAGCTATGTTTGCGGTTGTCAAAAATGTGCTATATCTCAAAAACTACTAGTTCGATCTCGTTCAAACCAATTTTCATTGAAAGTATTTGTGAAGGGAAAATGGTTTTAGGAACTCGATGTTATTTGAAAAGGTCTATCCATAGACACCCGCAACACGCATAGGTTTGTCATTTTTTTTTCAGTTTTAGTTTTACGTATATAAATATATTTATTTATTTATTCTTTGTATATGAATCGTAAAGCAGTTAACAGGATACATCTTCCTACTAGATTTCAACTATGGTGATGCTTAATAGTTACAGAATAAAGTGGCTGTGACATACGGACGGATAGACCGACAGCCAGACTTGACGAAACAATAAGAGTTCCGTTTTTTGCCATTCGGCTACGGAACCCAAAAAATATTTAAAACCTACCTATTCAAAAACCGTTTCCTTGGGGCAAAGAGGCGATGATTCTGGCTGCATTGCTGTGTTGGAAAGCTATGCTAAGCCTTTGAGCTAGGAACCAGCTAGTTTTATTATTTGCAAGATATACAAATTTAATAACATAAATTGCACTTGTAAAATGCAAAGCCAGACAAGGTATCAGACCCTGTTTCTTACGCTATCCGAGCGCATGCCCATATCACTCGGCCACCGACACATTGACAAGCCTGTTGGATTTTGCAAGTGCTCTCTTTAACGCATAGGCTGCGAAACGTCATCAATGTTGCGAGATTGCTCTCTAAACATCCGAAGGAATTATTAAAAAAAATACAATCGGTTAAGATGCAGCAAGTAAAATTATTTTTTATATTTGTTTTTATGTATTTGTAAAAGTTCAATTTAGTGTCTTACTATTTATATTTAGTGTTGCTGTGACTTCAACGAAAGCGTGGCAGCAGACTTTTCCACTTATTTTATCTTGAGCTTGATGAAGAACCTGGGATATTGGCATAATAATATGTTGATCTATGGATGGTTTTTCTTTAAATTCTCCCCGTACTAGATAACAAAAAATATACATAGGATAATAAGCCTTAGACTAGCTTTAAGTTCAATTTCATGAAAGAAAAAATGTATGAAAAAAAGTTGTTATTGTTTGGAGTTCTTAAGCGAGTTTTCCAGGATTTTCTAGATTTCAGCGTGCTATATGACCGAAGTACTAAAGTAGTCTAGCCAAAGTGTACAGAGGCGCCGCTGCTGTGTGTCTATTTTGAGTTCCGTTAATATCGAGACGTTACGATACGGAAGCATTATTCGTCAGCACCACAACTCATTTTCATCGAAATCTATCAACTAAATCGATTTTGCTTGAATAACTAACAAACACACATTCATCCTCACAAACTTTCGCTTTTATAATATTAGTAGGATATTACGCTAGCTGCTAGACTTAGTCAAAAACCAAATTTTTCAGAATAAGGTTCAATCATGAGTAGATTGTTCCTAAACGATACATGAGAAATATTTAAACATGGAAAAAAATCTTCAAATCAACCTTAAAAATGACATAAGTGCCCTCACACTCAGATACAAAATGAGTTGGCAATGCGTGTTGCGAAGAAAGTTGAAAACTAGAGCATAACGAAACATGCTATCAATTATTACTTAAGATCCTCTGTCTCATAATAAACATTGCGCTCAATCACAAATATTACCTTACATAATTAGCTAGCGAAGTCCATGATTCGATGTCTGATTATAGCCCGAGCTAGCTTTGGTAATATATTGGAGCAAATCACGGTTGGCACAAAACATAAGATCGAAGAGTTCTTATATTTTTTTGGATCATTATATTGACGTATGGTTAAAATGAAGTTGTTGAGTCAAAAGTGCTTTCAAATAAAATGATTCTGTAAGCTTTTTTTACTGCCTACTAGTTTAGCTACTAATTGTTATTTTTTTAACCTTCCTTACCTTTTGTTTTATTTTAGCTTAAATTTCAATAAAGCTATGCCTAGTCTCTTACAACCATTGATCGGATAATCAGATGCTTATTTACCTAAAATTCATATTTTGCTAGGATATTATGGAGACGGCTCCTGTTTTTTTTTAATTATAAATCCCGGGATTACAGGAAATTCGGGAATGCGAGATTAGTCTATAATATGGTGAGTGATTGACGTATCATGACGTATTTATTTTAAAGAAAAGGACTTCGGAGTCCTTTTCTTAAAAATAAATACGGCTTAGCTCGGGCCAAGATTATATAATTAATTATTTACGTGTTTGTGCTCGAAGTTAGTTATAATTCAGGAGTATGATGAGTGTAAGAAGAGCAGTAGATAGCACATACACACAGTAGTACACCCGATTTGGTTCTCTAATCAAAAACACTAGATTTCATAAAGATGAAATCAGAAACCAAAAATTTGCGCACGGGCGGGACTTGAACCAGCAACTTTTTGGCTGACCGGGCCAAACGCTCTTACCAATTGAGCTACCGAGCTGTCAGTCCGACCCTGCGAAATTTGTGGTCTTCTATGAAAACGTCAATTGCGTGACGCTTAGCGCCATCAAGCCGTCTTTTATGAAACAGAAGGTTGCTGGTTCAAGTCCCGCCCGTGCGCAAATTTTTGGTTTCTTATTTCATCTTTATGAATATAAAATATGACACTGTGAGTGTTAAAAAAATTCTAAAGCAACACTAGATTTGTCAATTTAGAAACCCCGAGATATTACGATGTTAAAGTGCATTCCACATTAACCAACACCTTAAAAAAAGTAAATATACCAACACCCGATTAGATTCTTATTAAAGTAAAAAATAAACGGAATTCGTCAATACCGTTTGTTTTTACCGACTTTGAAGAAGGAGGAGGTTATCGATTCGACTGATGTATTTTTTGGGGCTGTGTTATCTCACATCACAGTGATTGGTAGACCAATTTGATTTTTTTTCGCTATCCTAGACTTATTATACTTTCTAGTTAGTCACATTGTTGCCAAGTCAGGTTCTGACAATGGAATCTTGTTGCAATCGAGGGCAACCCTCAAATTTACTGGCACGAGTAGTGTTTTTTACTAGAATCTTAATGTTGACGCGGTGTGTCAGATAGTCAACATTGTGTGGAGCTGAGCTGATGGTGAAACTCCTTAACAATTAGGAGTTCAGTGATATTAATGACACAACCTATGATAGGTAATTTGTAGCTTCTTAAAGATCCAAGACATAAGGCCCCTCTATAATCACTAAAAATAAAGTAATAAAATTAACTTGAAAAAAGTAAAAGTTTATCCAAGTCATCACTTTCACCATCTCAAGCATCAACTATCAAGCACTAACTATTCCTTTCCTATAAAGGGTCAAGAGTTCATTTAAGACTTTTTTGTAAATTTTGATTTAAAGTCTGTTTTACTTTTTTAAAGTTAATTATTCGATTCAAAAGTGCATTGCATATTAGCCAACACATCAACTTTAAGTAAATTTACATTCGATAAATCGATCTCTACTTGAAACTTGTACCAAACATGATTCTCACTACTTTTGAAATCTAGTTACGATCTAATTCCATGTTATTATGGGCAATTCCTTCGATTGATTCAAAACTATATTGATTTCAGATTAAGAGGTCTCAGCCATTTACTTGTGTGTAAGTATATAATTTATCAAACGAATTCGTAAATAAGTAAACGAGAGTGCCCAAATCTGCCCCACTCTAATTAGGCAGAGTAAAAGCATGACAATATATAAACCAAAATTCGTTTTTTATTTTTATAATTCATATTTGTTTGTTACGAAATAAACTTTTGTGGGAATTTTATTTTCATTTTAATTGATTATTCAAATGACTAAATCCTGTTTTGAATACAGTTAGCAGCACGTCAGGTTATACGAAAACAGCTTTTATCTCGTAAAGAATAGAGGCGGTTTTAAGGTATAGTCTGTCGTTCGGCCATGTAAACATTTACAGGGACAGTTAAAGTCTAAAATCATCACTGTTGCTTTAGTCATTTTGTTGCAAATACAAAATGCCTATTTAATAAAAAAGATAACATTTTAGTTGTTAATTCTTTGTAATGGAACTGTGGGTATCGAAAATATAATTATCTTTACATGATGAGGATCTTGTAGGGCAATCGGCAGTATGCGTAACAAGCCCCGTAAATGGTATAAAATAGAACTATATCCGTCCGTCATCATGATCAAATCAAATCAAATCAAATCAAATCTTTATTTTGCTCACTAAGTGTTACAAGAGTTCTTAAAATAATAATCATGTAGGTACTTAAGACTTAGTAACCGCTAAGGTATTGCAAACAGTTTTACATATATTACATACTACGTAACAACATAACTTAATTAGATTATTATTAATAAGTAGATCTTTTTAAGGGACCCTGTCCAGGTGGCGAGCCTACGTGTCAGGTGTTAGGTATTCATTTATTGAGTAGTAATTTTTATTTAGTAAAAATATTTTTAGAGATTTTGAAAATGCCTTGAATTTTGTTTCATTTTTTATATATGCGGGGAGTTTATTAAATATTTTTACTGACATATAGTACGGACTGGAGTTTAACATTTTTATTCTTGATTGCGGAAGGAAGAGTCTATTTTTATGTCTGGTATTTATGCTATGTGTATCTTTCACTTTAAGAAAATTTTTCATGTTTTTAAAAGTTAAAATGCATATATCGTAGATATATAAAGATGGAAGTGTCAGGAATTTAATTTTTTTTAAAAAACGGTTTACAAGATTGTGTGTTATCTATTTGGGCTATTATCCTTACTATTTTTTTTTGCATTTTAAACAGGTCTTCCATATCTGTGCTATTACCCCATAGCATAATTCCATATTTGAGTTGTGAGTATGCAAAAGCATAGTAAGCTGTAATAGCTGCTGCTTGGTTTGTGCTATGTGCCAGTTCAAAAAGAGCATAAGAGAACTTTGATAATTTCATTTTAATGTATTTCATATGTGTTTTCCAATTTAAATGGGTGTCTATTATTATGCCAAGAAGGTTGAAGTTATCTACTGTTTCGATTTCTGTATTATTAAAAGTGACATTTAAGTTTAATGGAGATTTACAATACGGTCTAAATTGCATTATTTTTGATTTGGAGAAGTTTATTGTTAAGTTATGTTGATTTAGCTCTGAAGAAATTTCTTGTATTGTATTTGTAAGAACGCTATTGATTGTAGTTATATCTTCGCATTTTATAAGAACAGACAGGTCATCAGCAAATAGAACTGGCAGAGCTACATCACTTTTGACAACTTTAGGCAAGTCGTTTATGTAAATAAGAAAAAGAATGCAGCCAAGCACACTTCCCTGTGGAATTGAACCTGTTAATGTCACTTGTTTCGAAGCGACTGATGTAATTTGTCTACTTTTTGTGTCAAAATGATCTATGATTACCATTTGTTTCCGGTTATCTAAATATGATTTAAACCAAGAATAGCTAGGGCCTCGTATACCCGAACCGTACATTTTAGATAGCAAAATATTATAATCTACGCTTTCGTACGCTTTTGTCATGTCCAGTAACAAGCCAACGCCGTACTTTTTACTATCCAGGTGACTGAGGGCTGTCTGTACGTACCGGTACACAGCAGATGTTGTTCATTTAGTTTTACGAAATCCGTTTTGATGCTCATCTAAAATATTGAACTTTTCCAAGAAATTATATAATTGATTACACATGGCCTTTTCGAAAACTTTTGAAAAACTAGGCAACAGCGCTATTGGTCTATAATTTAGAGGTGATGTTGTGTCATTTTTCTTATGTAATGGTTTAATTAACGCTATTTTAAGCAAATCTGGGAATGCTCCCTCAAGAAAACTTTGATTAATAAGATAAGTTAAAGGTATAGACAGCTCATTAGCGCATTTTTTTATAAGTAAAGGTGGGATTTCGTCAATTCCACAGCTACGTTTATTTTTTAGGGCTTTAATGATTTTTATAACTTCATTTTGGTCTAAAGGGTGTAAGAATAGTGAAGATGTCGGTGGGTTTAATACGCGGTGTGTAATATTTGTTGCATTTTTTTTTGAGTTTATGTTGTTGGTACTATTAAAAAACGAATCGTTAAAAATCTCGCTTATTTTAGCAGGGCAGTCTATTATGTTGTTATCTATTTTTAGTTTTATATTTTTATAGGCTTTATTTGTCATTTTACCAGTTTTATTATTCATTATTTTCCACATGGTTTTGTATTTGTTATCAGATTTATTTATTTGTCTACAATATTCTAGCTTTTTTGAAATTTTAATACATTTTTTTAATATTTTACTATATTGCAAGTAGTATTTTTTAAGTACATTCGAATTTGACTCATTCAAAAGTGTTCGTAGTATTCTTTTATGTTTGCATGACTTTTTTAAGCTTGATGTAAGCCACCCTTTTATTGGTTTAGTTTTTATTTTAATTCTTATTTTTGGAATGTATTTATCAAGGTGATTTTGTATTATATAATTAAATATTGTGTAATTTTCATTTATATTAAATGCATTATTTTTTACTTGATTCCAGTCTATGTTCTGTAATGATGTTTTAAAGCGCTGTATATTTTGTTCTGTAAATTGTCCTTTTGTTACTATCCATGGTTTTGTGTTTGCTTCAGGGAGTTTATCTAAGTCTAGCTCTATATTTATTGATTTATGGTCCGAAAGACCGAAATCCTTGACATAGCTCTTATGAATAAAATGTTTATAATTTGTGAAAATTAAATCAATAGAGGTCGATGTTTTTTTTGTTACTCTGGTAGGTTCTTTTATTAATTGTTTGAAATTAAATGACTGCATAAAGTTTAGCACATCGGTTTTCTTTTTATTTTTTTCATTTAACATATTTATGTTGAAGTCACCACCAATTACAATATATTTATTTTTATCATTTTTGTTTAGTTTATTAATTAGTTTTAACATTTGCTCGTAGAATATGTTTATATATCTTCCAGATCTATATAATCCGATTATTATGGTGTTTATGCATGGTATTTCTATAGCACTAAATTCTATAATAAATTCTTTTGTGAACTTAACAATATCTTCTCTTACAATATACTCAAGGCAATCCTTAATTATGATGCAAACACCGCCTAATTTGTGGTGCTTTCTGCAGAACATAGATGCTATTTTATATCCAGGGAACTGTATATTTTCACAGAAATCCTTATTTCTACCTAGTTCAGAAAATGAGATCACATCAAAATTTTGGTTTGATAACAATTGCTCTACTAAATCTTTTTTATTTCCTGTACTTTGGATATTTTGGAAGGTTATAGTAAAGTTTCTATCGCAATGTATGGTTTAACTTTTTTAGAGGTTGTTTAGTTTCTGTTCGTACTTGGTGGCTTGATGCTCGGTGTCTTGATGCTTCATGTTCCTGGTTTTCTTCTTTATTTTGCTCGGTATTTAAAGTTTCAGTTGGTAGATCTTCGTGTGGTATTCCATTAACATATAATTTGTTGCCTCTGATTACTGCATTGAAGCCATTTTTTCGGGCTTCCTGAAGCTTACGGAGTAGCAGGTTTCTTTCACGAAGCTTATCTCCTGTCATAAAAGGGCTGATGGCAAGTCCAGAGTTCCTAAACAGCTTAAAGTTATCGATGACGTATTTTGCGAATCTCTTACTTATAAATTCAATTTCTATTGGTCTGCGGTTTCCTTTTTTTCCAATGCGTCTGATTTCTTCAATATAAGGATTTGAGTCTATATTCATTATATCAGCAAATATGCTATTTATGCGATCGTAGAGGTCATAATCAGTTTCTTCCTGATGTTCTGGTAGTCCATAGAGAACTATTTTATGCTTCGAGATTTCCATGCTGTCGAGCTGCGACTCGATGTTTTTTATTTTTGTGTCAATCACATTTATTTTTTCTTTTAATAATGTTTGTTCATTTGTTATTTTGAGTGTGCTTTCATTGGAGTCCTGATGTATTTTTTTAATTGCATTTTCTAATTCTTGTTGTACAGTTTCCCTTATGTCTGTCAAAATAGTATTCTTTATGCTTTCAAGTTTTGAATCAAGTAGTTAACTAAACTGGTCTAGTGTTATCGAGTTTCCGGGTGGATTTTCAGTTGAGGCTGGGTTCTGGTCCATACTGGTATTCAAAGTTTCAGTATTTCCAGTTATGTCATCTATATCTTGTGTAAACGTATTCTCTTCATGAAATGTTATGTCTTTTGGTTTTCGTCTTTGTGTTATGTTTATACCAAACTCTTCGTTATTGTGTGTATTTGTTAATGTATGTCCTCTTACCGGTGTATTATCGTTGTCTTTTTTTGGCATTTTACACATACAGGCTTGACATTTCCATTTGTTTCGGTATTCCTCAGTCATTGTATTGTAGAACCGTTTTTCAGGTACATTTGCGCATTCGAGGTCGTAATGTTCTTTGCAGATAGAACAAATGAGAAATCGCCTATCAGGTATTTGCTTCGACATCCTCCACATATCGCCATAACTTAGCAATTTCTCTTGTTGAATTAACAAACAAAAAAATTAAACACAAAAAGACCGTGGCCGTAAGTAGGACCGAACCACGAAGAGTAGATTTCGATGTTCGTCTTGCTACCGCTGCGCTATGCATACATGACATCACCGCGCAAAGTTGTGAACACGTTCGTCCGCACTTGTAACTGCAGTCAACCAACAGAGTCCAATAATTTCGGGTCTCGGCTAGTTTGGTCACTTCTTGTCGGTAGAATGCGATTTTTTGTAAAAATGGTTCACCTAAACAAATGTTATGAGTTATTTTTAAAGGATTTTACACTGCTATTACACTGTCTTGCACAGGGTTCAGATGATCACATAGCACTATTTAATCATTGTACGGTTTGTAGCGAATAAGGCGATGTGAATAAACACTCTTGTTATTTTTTAAGAATTAAAAACGTATAGCACGTACTGCAACGATGTTGACCGCTCGGACGGCGCGCGCGAACCTCACACATGATTGATACAATACAAAGTGGTTTATTTTCGTTGTTCATTGCTTCTTATGAAATGCAAAAATGTTTTGGTCATTTGAAGCCACGAGTTGAGTTTTATTATTCCTCCACGTTAAGATTCTGTACTCTTTTGTGCAAGTGCTGTGCTGTTTTTATGACGAACGTTCATACGTCCACATGCCAGTGCCTCGCTGTGTAAACTGTTCTCTTGCTCTAAGGCATCTGCTGCCTTACCAGTTACCACCAAGAGGCAAGCGATGCTATGCTTAGTATTCTACGCTCCTGGATAAGCATGGCCATTGTAAGTAATAAACACTTTTGACTGCTGCTGATAGTAATTGTTAATAAAATGCAGTCTTTCTTGTGACATGCTTAGTATTAAAATGTAGTGATCATATATATGGACCTGTATGTTATTTGAGAGTATAGTATTGTTATTTTTGCAGATCACTGACAATCATCTCTGTCAAGAATGTTTTGTCATACTTCTTCACGAATCTGCAACCTCCTCTTCTGGAGGTCAAGTAGTACAGGCTTATGGGCACCCACAAGTGTGCCATGTATGTGGAAAGTCCATTATAAAAGCCAAGATAGATCAACTTCCGGAGAATAGTCTAGAGAGGGATGTTATTATTTTATGCATAATGTTTCATCAGGTAAATATTTGCTTTGTTTATAAATTAAATGATTTAATTATAGAAATATGTATTTTGAATTCCAAAAAACAGTTTTTAATTTCAGATTAACCGGCTTGAGAATCTGTTTACCCTATTGAACAAATGTCTATAGAAGTGTGAGAGGACATGCATTACTCGACCCGAGTAGACAACAAGAGGTTGTGCTAGTAGCAGCTTCCACATCTAATCAAAACTTTGATGCTTCTATGTCTTCATCGAAAACTACCATGGAGTCACCAATACAAATACCATCTTCATTACCAACATTTCAATCAAATGTTATTACTGGTGTCTGCGCCAGCATTATTTTTAGACAATGTTTTTTATAAATATGAATATGATGATCATATAATTATAAGAGTTTTAATCATTTCTTTTAATGACTTAACTTGTAATATAATCTAGATACAGCAGGTATTGCAACAAAACTATCAATTATTTGAAGCGTTCATTATACGATGAAGGCAAAACTATGTATTTCCACACTTCGTTTTGAGTGATTTTATTTCTTAGAGTACTCACATTTCGAGTGGTTTAACATTATTTTTATATGTTTATGTGCATTTTTTCATTAATACCTAGTAACACCTAACCTCAAAACTGAACTTTGTTTTTAATTATTAGGAAAGCCCCATAAACAATAACGGCCTTACCACAAATAAATAAACAAGGTTTGAACTACTGTCTAAATGTTATGCGGCTAAAGTGTAATGTATGTCACCCTTATGTCATTTGACTTGATTGACGTTGTTTTTAAACTAGCCGTGTCATATTTAAACAGTTGTCCAAACCTAGTTTAATTATTTGTGGTAAGGCAGTTAGTCTTTTTTCAAGTTCATTTTATTTCATAACATTACTTCTCCTTTATCACCAACTAGCGGACCCCCGCGACTTCGTCCGCGCGTTTTGAGTTTGCTCCCTCCCCTCCCGTCGCAGCGTCATGTTTTATATTCTAAAGCCTTTCTCGATAAATAAGCTATCCAACACAGAAATATTTTTCCAGATCGGTCCAGCAGTTCCTGAGATAAGCGCGTTCAAACAAACAAACTCTTCAGCTTTATAATATATAGCGGTCCCCCGCGACTTCATCCGCGCGTTTTGAGTTTGCTCCCTCCCCTCCCATCGCAGCGTCATGTTTTATATCCTAAAGCCTTTCTCGATAAATAAGCTATCCAACACAGAAATATTTTTTCAAATCGGTCCAGCAGTTTCTGAGATAAGCGCGTTCAAACAATCAAACTCTTCAGCTTTATAATATATTAGCGCAAGCGCACGTTGTACTTCAGCTGCGAACATTATTTTGGTGCGGAGTTATGTTAAAACTGTGATAGCTCCTAAGATATTTATTGAAATCAAATGATATAAAGGGCAACTTGGTTCTAAATGAAATGCTCGTGATGATGAATGTATTTATTTTGATAAGAATAAATACCTGTGTGTATAATACACCTCTAAAAATAATGCATTATTTTTTTACAAATTTATTAACATAAATAAGGTTGTAGTAAGTCAACCATAAAAGATAGACATATGCTGTCGCGGACTTTATTATAGAACTCTTAATGTTGAACAATCCTGTCATACATGATTTTTGTGTAACTTAGGCGGTTTCCGCAGTGTATGCAGCGGAAGCTCTCAAAAGGAATATCTTTCTCCCGTTTTTTGAGAGGCTGGAGTGGAGGCGCAACGTGCAGTCTCACAGAACACGTCGCTTCAGCTTTACCCTGGTCCTGCCGCCTCATCGAACTGTGGCATTCAAAGGATGCTTTAAGTTTGCCGCGTCCAAGTGCTAGAACGATCTTCCGCCTCCATTAAGGTGCCTAGAAAAAACCAGTCATACGTTTAAAAAAGCCTACAGAGAACATTTAAGCGTGCCCAATAAGTAACAAGCCATTAATTCTATATGGTTTTTATTTATTATGATCAAAAACAAATATGTTGTAATTTTTTTAACTAAATAAATCAAACCAGCAATGTGACCAGACTTAGAACAAGACATTGTCATTTACAACGAGTTTACGATTTTAATATACATTGATTAGGGATTATGACTTTGGATTTCTGTATCTCTGACTTAAAGCATTTAAAAGCACTATTACAAGTTCAATAACAGGCTACACGCTGTATATTTATATTTAAGTAAATATTACATAGCTCTCTATTAAGCAAAGCTTACACGGCCCGGTAAGTATTCTCCCAATACTCTATTTGTCGCATGACAGAACATTCTTTTTGTGTTCACGATTCGTAACAGATAAACTATTTTGTGGGTTCGGTATACATTTTAGTTTGTTATTTATAACCTAATCTTGCTTTACTTTGAAGCCGCAGACTCCATTCAAGTAAGTGATAGGTTTTTGACTACTGTTTGATTATAATTAAGACCCTTTACACACATATATTTGACAACATCACATACATTGCTCCGATCCCAAGCTAAGTAGCTAAAGCACTTGTGTTATGGAAATCGGAAACAACGGTGGTACCACAACAACCAGACCCGAGACAATATAGAAAAGATCGTTTTCTACATTAACCCGACCGGGAATCGAACCCGGAACCTCACGAGATGGCGACGCTTGAAACCAGCGTGCTAGCCACTCGACCACGGAGGTCGTGTTTTCTCTGTTCAGATCAATGGTTTACTGGTAGATTAAAAAAACCTGTCCTACCCGAAATGATCATAAAGTTGCTTTAATTACATTACCAAAACAATTATTAAATTACGTTATTCATTAATACTTTTTTAATCAATTTTCAAAGTGAAGAAGTTTAGCACCTCTTTTTTCCCTAAAACTGGGAAATTTTCAAAATGCGCTATCACTCCTCTTGCGCTACCTGCGAGTGCCGGCGCACCGCGCCTCCTGTGCGCCCCGTCAACCCCCCTTCAGGTTATATTTTTCAAAAAAAAATATGAAACATATTTAACAAATAGAACCTAATCTCTGTACCTAATAACCCCTTAAAGGGTCGGACAGGTTTTTTTTTACACACTGTATAAATAAATTTGCACCAAAGTCATAGATTTAAGTATTTATGGGAGACGCCCCTGTCATAATCGTTGCCTGATAATACAATTCTCAGGAAAAAAAAATCCTTACATCGATGGTTTCTTCGATCGTGTCAATCATATTTTATCTTGTCAATAGACGTCCTTTGGTCAAATAGGGTCTTCAGTCTAGAACTTATCTGACAAGGAACCAACAAGGAACTCCAAAATTAAAGTGCTCTTCTTGTTAAAACATTTCTTGTATTGGACTCTTTAGTTTCATTATCATAAAGTTTCAAATCAAAGCTTACTACCGAAGTAAAAAAAAACAACAATAATTATAAAAAAAACTTTATCGTCTTCGGATTAAGTTCCTTTTTTGAATGGCCCCGGTAAATGTAAATTGATTTTCCGATGAAATAGTTAAGGTAGTTTTTAATTATTTGCCCGACAATCAGCAGTTGATTGAGTCGTTCGCTGTGGGAAATATCTTTTTTTACCGTTCTAATTTCATACTTTTCTGTAGTCGGATTGAATTCAGTAGGACCACTTTAACATAGTCATTTAATTTTTTATGCTCTAGTCTAGGGCTTCTTAAAGCTTCGGCTATATGAACCCCTATCTAATTCAATCCTCCTTCCTCCTTTCCCCCTATTTGATGAAAGATTAGGTAGATTTGCCTGTTGAAGAAAGTAAGGTTTTATAATTATCTTAATTATAAGGTAACAAATAAAGTTTGAAAAGTAATATATTTCTGATATTAGTGTGATGGGTGTGTCTGATTCTTGTGACTAATGAAGTCAATTTTTAAGAGTGGATCTTAAAATTTTGGTCAATTTTAAACTAAATTCTTACTTGGTCAATCAAGTCGATTTGACGGTCATCAAGCCGCCATTACGTAAATCTTGTCGCACATTCTCTGCTGTCGTATGGGGATTCCCCAAAATCTGCCACGGTGGCGCAGCGGTAAGAGGGTCGCACTTTAAATCGACGATTCGCGAGAGGTCCTGGATTCGATCCCCGGGTCTCCTGGGCTATACTCCCGGGTTATACTTGGAATTTTCTGTTCAGGTAGCCCGGAGTTTGGTGTTTCACCCTCGTGCCTCGGAAAAGCACGTAAAGCCGTTGGTCTTGCGCCAAACCCCTCTCCGGTCGTGTCAGATAGCTGTCCCATCGGGCTATTAGAGTGAAAGGGATAGAGAGTGCACCTGTGTTTGCACACACACTTGTGCACTATAATATGTCCCACGCAATCGGTTAGTCGTTGTGACTGGCCACCGTAGTCGAAATCGGCTAGGGGGACCATGGGTAGCCCCTAGGTGTTCACGTACCCCACTTTGAGTAGCCCTGCTCTAGCCTCAGTAGTATAGTTAATTTTAATCATTCATTTATTTATTTATTTATTGCAAATTCATAGTAGAGTATCAATTTACATAATCAATATCATACATATGCACACCCTGTAGGGTACAGCAAATAATGGTACTTTAGGTAAATAACATCTGTAGATACATTTTAAAACTAGAGTTAAATTCAACGGATAAATTAGATTACATTAGATTAAGTTTTAGATTTAGTAGCCCTGCTCTAGCCTAAGTAGTATTAGATTTGATTGCAAAAAGAAACTTAAGCATTGGACAATGTAAGAGATCTATCTAACTGCCCCTACGAACTCAACACTATTTAAAAACCAACGTGTATTTTTTTGAACACAAAATATTCTTGAGGCTTTCAATTAATCAGTAATTTATAAATAAAAACAATGAACGAACTTACTGAATACAACTGCATTATGTCGTCACACTTTTTGCCCACTTTGTTTATTTTAATAAAGTGCGTTCAAGGGAGACTCAATTTTATTTGATTTGTAAAAGTAACAACGGTTTTGTTTGTTTACGTAACTTTGCTAAAAATCTGGCTAAATAAATTAAAAGTTTTTTTGCAGTTTCGTCACTATCGTAATTACCTGTAGGACGTCCACTGCTGAACTTAAGCCTCCTCATTAATTTGTCAATTTCCAGTGATTGGTTGCAAGTGCGATCTTTATAATATCGGGTGTTCATATTTCCGGTGGACGTCCTACAGTCTTACGTCCGACAGTTAAAACAGTAATAATGCTGATGAAGTACCAACAATGCAAACCCCGACTGTACAACTGACTAAAGAGTCACTACACGAGCAGTTTTTTCATTAAAGCCGGTCCTCCAACCATTAGCAATTCTCTAACTACAGTACAGTCACGACCAAAAAAGGGGAACCACTTATATCTTGGAAATAAAGTTAAAAATTAAACGTCACTTCGGTGGAGACTGTACTAGTTTACACTCGAAGACAAAAAACTGGGAGCACGCGGCGCAACCGCACATTAGGTCGAATGGTCGGTCGGACAGACGTCACACTGGGCTAGGTATAGTAAAGGTATAGTCACAAATGTATGCAAACGTGTTGCAAAAGCGGAAATTATATTTACGACGGAAGTAAACGTTTTCAGCGTAAACAATTCAAATAATCAAAACGATAATACTAATGGTAAATAATTAAAACTACTAACAAAACTGACCTAAATACAATTAATTAACACTAAGAAAATTTTATTATGTTTGATTAAATACAAACGTCACGCGTAATGACGTATCCATAAGAGACCACAAATTTCGCAAAGTCGGACCAGCAGAACGGTAGCTCAATTGAGTAGTAGAGCGTTTGGCCCGATTAGCCAAGAAGTTTCTGGTTCGAGTCGCACCCGTGCGTAATTTTTTGGTTTCTTATATCACCTTTATGAAAAACAAAGCAGGTATACTTGTCAATCGAAATAAATTTTAGCCTGACGACTGGCTTTTTACTCGACTTCAAAGAAGAAGGAGGTTATCAATTCGACTGTATGTTTTCTTTTGTATCTATGTTACCTCATATCTCAGTCGTTTGTCGACCGAATCGAATTTTTTTTTGCCTACTTAGAGGGTGTACTTTCTAGTTGGTCCTAATTTTCCATTTTGGGATCTGATGATGGAATCTTGGTGAAATCGAGGAAAACCCTCAAATTTTAAAGACACGTATAGTGTTTCTTTACTAGAATCTTAATATTGACGTGTTGTTACGTCTGATAGCCAACATCTTGTAGGGCTGAGCTGAAAGTGGAACTCCTTAACGCTTAGGAGTTCAGTAATCATAATGAAACAACTGATAAAAGGTAGTTTGTAGCCTCTTAAAAGACAGAATCATCAGGTGCAACTCCCCCCCCCCCTTCTCCTGTTATCTCTAAAAATTAAGAAATAAAATTAACTTAAATTAAAAAAAAAGTAAAAACCGACTTCCGACCGACGACGCCATCACTTTGACCATCAAGCATCCAAATATCACAGCACCGACTCCAAAAAGAAATTGTTTGCCTAAAATAGGTTCCTTTCCTTTCAATAGTCTAGAGTTTATTTAAGACTTTTTAGTTCATTTTGGTTTTGAAGTCGGTTTTTACTTTTTTTTAATTATTTAAAACTAGCGGACCTCGTCAATTGTGTTTCACCCCCGGCCCCGTCCCCGTAATATTAATAATTATTATCTTACTCCGAATGGTGACGAATCCGATAAAGTAAACATCATGAAAATCAAACGCTCAATAGTTTGAATTTTTCATTCATGACTTTTTCTTGACAATAACGCACATAACAAAAAAGAATTAGCGAAATCTGTGCAGCAGTTCACGCGTAATGCTGTGACGATGGAAAACATAGATTCATCTATACTAATCCTATAAAGTTGAATAGTTTGTTTTTTTGAGCGCGCTAATCTCAGCAATTACCAGACCGATTTGAAAAATCATTTTTGTGTTGCTTATTTATCGCTATAAATTTAGGCTATAAAACATCACGCTGCAATGGGAACAGAGGAAGAAAACTCAAAACGCGCGGACGACGTCGCGAGGTACCACAAGTTTTTATATACAAGGTGACTTTGTTATCCGTACCGAAATTTTGTGTAAAGACTCTACTGATGAATATGAACAACTTTTACTATGGGGGCAATAGTGAAATCGAGAAAAAAAATCACCTGTTCCATACATTTTGTCCACGCGCCAATCGAACTTTTGTATGGAACAGCTGATTTTTTTTTCTCGATTTCACTTTTGTCCCCATTGTAAAAGTTGTTCATATTCATTAGTAGAGTCTTTACACAAAATTTCAGTACTGATAACAAAGTCACTCTATAGAGACTAGAGATCACGGCAAAATTTGTTACGTTGGCGACCCCTTCCCCGTTTTATAGTAAATTATCCTACTCGTATACTTGGACAGGTGCAGTTTATATGACTTAGCCGCTCGGCAGTCCAATGGCACTACAGTGCCATTTTCTTTTTTACGGTAAACTGTCCGTGGTACTACAGTGCCCACCACTTGAAAATTATGTATTAAGTATAGTATATATATAAATTAAGTATAGTATATATTATAGTATAGTAAGTGTATTAGATTTTCAACTTTTTATATATTTATAACTATTACCTATCTACCAGTATTTTTGTTTTCGTAATCACAACTATACTTTTTTTTTATATAATCGTTTTTATCGCGCGACATGTCGCGCGATTTTTATCATGCAACCGTCGCGCGATATCGCCGGACAGTTTTCCCACATCATAGTCTGACAGCGCGGACAGTCGAGTGGATAAGCACTTCTTAATATAAAACAAATAAATTTATTATGTATTTTAGGCCCAGAAGCTTTTTAAGGCCATTATCAAATAATCATAACTAAGTATTGGCTAGATATTGGGCGTCATTGGCCACAGCATCTTTACAGATAATATTTGCTGTGTCATGGAGGTCTGATCTGGGATCTGCACACAACGGAGTCAAATTACAGCAAGGCATATCTTGCCACAGTTATTGCAAGTGAAGCTTGTGTCAAGGGGAGGAGCAGCTTTGCGTTGAGGCATTCTCTGCTTTAAATGGTACATCCAAGATTTATCGTGTTGCAATGCAGATTGTAGTAATTTTATCAAGTTCTAAAGTTTAGGACAACATAGTTAATTCTTAAAAAACCGAAACAAAAAAAAGAAATAGTAAGTAGTATAAGTTTTATTGTAAGTCACTTGGTCATTCTATAACAAACTTTAAAAGTCTAGGAGCTCCACAATGGTTAACCTTTGGATAACATTAACACTGTAGTTAAAATTAACGCAAATGAGCGGACAGTTACGAAGTTATCCATTATTTTTGAGACATCCTGTACATAGAAGGTTAATAATATTACCTATTTAATCCTGTTTAATTGGGTCTCAGAGTCTAACAACTTCATTTTTTTATAAAACTGCTTACAACCAGGGATAAAATTAGCCTTACCATAAATACGTAATTTTATAAAATAAAATGCACAAGTGAAATGAAAATTGGAACGAAAAGAGCATTAATAAAGATCGTGCGCGCCGGTTTATTTTAGCACAGTGGTTCGTGTTTGGAAAACGCAAAAGCTGGAAATCCCTTTTAGTTTTAAAACTATTTCAGTGTAATTGAGTTACCCAAATTTGGTGCTTTACTGAATTAGGAGTTGGCCAGAATTTAGGGAGACTGTTTAATCCACACTTTCGTAACAGGGACGTGGTTATTTTATCCGAAATTTGGGATATCAAATATGAATGAAAATTGCTTTGACAGCACTATCATTTTAGCTTCTTATTAGGTTTTAATTATTATTCATCATTTAAGGATATTTATGTAATAAAAAAGTAACATTATACACCGATCACATACATTGCTCTGATCCCAAAGTAAGTAACTAATGCACTTGTGTTATGTAAATCAAACACAACGGCGGTACCAATACACCGAGACAATATTTATGTTTTTTTTTTATTTCTATATTGACCCGACCGGTAATCAAACCCGGGACCTTGGAGCGGCAACGCCTTGAAACCAGCGTGCTTAGCCACTACACCACGGAGGTCGTTATGTAAAATAAAAAAAGGAATTATCCGAAACCATCACATCCCTACCTCAAGTTTAAGTAAGGCAAAGTTAGCCGACCATTATGCGAGTCCAGACTAAGGATTTTAGTTAGGATTGGACTTAGGGTATTGGGTATTGATGAGCCAAAAATGGAATCGTTGAGTTGCCACTTCGGAACAAGTTTGGCCGTGTTAGCGAACGTGGCCCGAACTAGAGTGACTTGTTAACGTCCGATTAAAAGTTTGGTGGAAGTCATCTGACATGGCCAACGTCAAAGTTTTGCGAAGGGTGTGTAAGACTGACGGGCAAGACTTAATGTTGCGCCTATAACAAGACGTTCAATGATTTATTTGTATGTTTAATTGGACGTTAAATATTAGAGGAGTCCAGTTTCTTAATTGGTTTTACGGATGGATTTTTTCCAAATGCATTTCATATAAATACAAATGCGTCTTCTTTCAAAAAATCATATACAACCTACTCAAAGTACAACTAAGTTGAAATAAAACTAAAACTTAGGTTTTTTTGATAAACCTATGCGTGTGAATAATTCTTTTAAAATGACAACGAGTTTTCTAAAACCTTTTTCTCTTAAAGTCTAACGTTTGAGAGATATACGCTTCCAAAGTGGTAATATGGGCGTCCCTCTCCCCCCTTCTTCGTCTTTTAAACAAAAAGTGTAAATTTTGAAAAAAAAACATGATGTAGATTTATACAAATAATTAAAAAAAATGGTTTGAACGACATCGTAAGTAGTTTTTGAGATATAGCAAACATAACTTTGTTCCTCATACAAATACTACCTATGAAAAAGAATGTTATATTTTCTGTAAACAAAATATTGTGGTATTTTGGCTTAGTGAAAGTAAGTGGATTCCTAATTCAGTGTGTGAGTCGGTCTTGCATTTGGCCGATTTGTCATTAGAACCTCTTGTGTATGATAAAACGTTAAGCGAGAAAAAAAATAACAGGTATCTCTCATGCTTACATGAAATATAATCTTTATCATCAAAGCAAGTCATTCTTTTATTTCATTCATAACTGTTCAAAACAAGCCCTAGTCTCCGGCATTTACCGTTGAACTTTTAAACATTTAATGGCACCCCAAAACACCATTTACATCTAAAAGTCAACCAAAGGCCTGCGAGGCCTATTCCCAGAAAGGCCTAATACACTTAACAGAATGGTCGTATAAGCCGGAATAAACAGGCGGTTATACATACACTGGGCGGTGCAGTGCGGGACATGAAAATTGAACATGATTTAAAATAGAGTAGTGGAAGGCGTGGAAAAGTGTTTAGATCACTTATCTGACATCATTTATTGGCTCGTATATATGTAACTGTTCGTGATTCATATGATTTATTTTCTTAACCTAGAACGGGCCGTGCGAACTAGCATCGAGGAAGACGTGGAGGGCGGCGCAAGCGCAAGCCGACGAGTTTTGGCGCCGCTGGCTGAAAGAATACCTACTGGATCTGGTGCCACGAAGAGGAGCTCGAGATGTCGCCGAGGTTGCATTTTTACAACTTAAGACTAAAATTGAAAAAAAAAACAATACAAAAATAGTATAACATATGTACTCTATCAATATTAACTTCAAACCATAATTATTCACATGACCGGTCCCTTCGCTCCAGTAGCTCTCTCCAACTGCTCACTCCACGTCACTCTTCAGGGCTTCATGTCCAATTAATTTACCCTCACAGCCATTCGACTTTGGAATGGCCTCCCAAAGACAGTACAAGCATCCACCACCAAATTCTCTTTCAAGAAGGCCCTCCGGGCACTTTACAAGGAAGAGATATCGATCTTGTCTCACTGACCTCTTCTTTTTTAGGGTTCCGTAGCCGAATGGCAAAAAACGGAACCCTTATAGTTTCGTCAAGTCTGTCTGTCTGTCTGTCTGTCTGTCCGTCCGTATGTCACAGCCATTTTATTCTGTAACTATAAGCATCACTGAGGTGCTTGTAGCGCAGTGGTAGCAGCGCTTTGGTAGTGATACCAAAGTGAAGCAACCTACGGCGCGGTCGTGTTTGGATGGGTGACCATTCTGACTGTATAAGCGACGTACATCACGAGCATCTCCGTGCTTCGGAAGGCACGTTAAGCCGCTGGTCTCGGCTAATATCGATTGATATTAGTCGTTATGCCCAGTCAGAGGCCTTATGGGCGGCTTGATAACATCTGACAGCAGGGTTAGTCGCTTTCCTTGCAAACACCCCTCCACCAACCCGCACTGAGCCCGCGTGGTGGAGTATGGCTCAAACTACCTCATAGTTGAGGTAAGGTCTTTGCCCAGCAGTGGGATGTTACAGGCTAACTTTACTTACTTTTATAAGCATCACACTGTTGAAATCTGGTAGAAAGATGTATCCTGTTTACCGCTTTACAATCCTCATACAAAAAATAAAAATTAATGATATTTAAGGGAGGGCTCTCATACATGAAACTAAAACCTAAAAAAAATTTTTCACGCATAGGGCGTGTGGGGTGTCTATAGATAGGTCTTTCAAAATGACATGGAGGTTCCTAAAACCATTTTCTTTTAAAGTCTAACGTTTCACAGCTAGACGCTTCCAAAGTGGTAAAATGGGCGTCCCCCCCCCCCCCATCTAATTTCTAAACTAAGCAAGTGAAAATTTTGAAAAAAATGTGTAATGTAGACCTTAACAAATACTTTCAACAAAAATTGGTTCGGACGGGATCGAACTAGTAGTTTTTTAGATATAGCATATTTTCAACAACCGCAAACATAACTTTGTTTTTCTTACAAACACTATGAAAAACAAAGTTATATTTGCTGTCAACAAAATATTATGGTATTCAAGCTTAGTAGAAGAAAGTAGATCCCTTATTCAGTTAAAGTTGGCACGAAACCCTCAGTGGGCGAGTCCGACTCGCACTTGGCCGGTTTTTTTCTCTCACATGTGTACCATTATTATTATTATTAAGTGTATATACTATGTGTATGTTTATTATTCCATAATTATGTATTAATGTATACGGTATTTATGTAATAAGTAGTATGTTTGTTTATGTTTTGGTTTGAATACCTATTGTAGTTTTAACACTTCCGAATCGTAGTCAAGCTCTCACCTTTGCCCTTCTATCACTTCCTTCGCGCCGCCAGCATTTTCTCTGTATAGACCAATGGTTGCTGGTAGAGAATGCTTTTAGCATTAAGTCCGCCATTATGTACCTTTTGTTTGTGCATGAAGTGTTTTAAATAAAATAATATTATTGACTAATCTTAAATCTTTGTCTTGATTTAATAAAAAAAGTATTTCTCATCTAAATTTGTATTTTAACCTACCTTCTAAGCGCCACTATAAAACTGCGTCCGTTACCGAAACCAATGGCGTTTCCTTTTTTTTGCACGTAAGTGTAATTCACCATTATAGTTATACTGGAAGCGACATAAAACCGTATCGCACCCGACCCCGCGATATTGTCTTTGTAAACTCCAACATCACTACGGTCAGACTTTAAACGTACCGCGTAATACCAAGGATACAGTCAGTTAGAAAAAAAGATATTAAATAACTATGGGTTGATTTTTTTTTTACTTATTTAAAACCTACTTAAAAAAAGCTATAAAAAGTTTGAATAAACTCTTTACTGTTTTAAAGAAAGGACTCTATTTTAGGGGAACAGTTCCTTTTTGGAGTCGGTGCAACCGCATTGGCTATCTTAAGCATCATGAATTAGGGAAAAAAAGACGAGGTTATCAATTCGACTGTATGTTTTTTTGTCTATGTTAGATAGATACTGATAGATAGATATATAACATAGATAAAAAACATACAATATATGACCTCTGTCGAATATATAACCTCCTCCTTTTTTGAAGTCGGTTAAAAAAAATGAATGCAGAAACTGGCACCCTAGACACCACGGTAACTTACGGCGTCGTAGTAAGCTAGAGCGCTTGGGTGCGATTTTCCCCATTAGTTTTTATTAAGAGCTTTAATTTAGCATCGATGCTGTCGCGCGTTAGTATCGATGCAAAAAAATGCAACTACATCAGTGCAAACGTGCGTACATTGCTCCGATCTCAAGCTAAGTAGCTAAAACACTTGTGTTATGGAAATCGGTAACAACGGTGGTACCACAACACCTAGACCCGAGACAATATAGAAAAGATCGTTTTCTACATTGACCCGACCGGGAATCGAAACCGGAACCTCACGAGAGGCGACGCTAGAAACCAGCGTGCTAGCCACTTGACCACGGAGGTCGTCAAATAATTTAACAATATCCAGCTTCCGTATCGCGATTGCATCGATACTAACGCACGTTAGCAACACGACTGTGTCGATGCAAAGGCTCTTACACTTACCTGCATGTAGCTGACTGTACACTACAACGCCAGGGCACCTCAGGGCGTCATATTTGCGTAGAAGCTCTTATACGACTGCAGAAAGGGTCTGAATCATTTGAACGGTTATTATCATTTTTATTTGTATGTCTGGTTGGAATCCTTGTTTAGGGATAGCTTTTAGAAGAACAAAAATGCACTTATGCCCATTTTAATAGAGCCGAAATCGCTGTGGTTTGACATAATATGCTTGATCTGACATGTCATAATAATGACCTTTCATATTTTGTAGGAACTCAAATTTTGGCATAAAGGCGAATATGTAAAAACTGTGGTCAATTTATTTGCAAAAAAAAATCTTCATTTACAAAAAAAACACATTTCAAAAACTACAAAAAATCGGCTAACATATGGGGTATATTATAATTTAATATTGGACGTCATCATTAAGGCCATTCTGTATAGTTAAAGTTCGGTTCTCTTAGCTAGTATATTAATGTAAGCAATCTTGACATTTTTATTATGCGAAATAATTCATTTTATAATAAAATAAACGTAAAAACTTACAACTAACATAGTTCATTCATCATTGAACACTGAGATATTTTTAAATCAAATAGTTAATCAATTTTATTACTGATATTATTTAAGAAGCCATTAAAAGATTGTATAAAATATTTAGCAGAAAAAAATGGACTTAAGTCTGCAGTCAGTTCAAACTGCAACAATCATTCATAAATATCAATATTGTATGTATGTGGGTATTTCATGTATTTGAGTTGATGACTATGATTGACGTGTAGTGTATACAGTATTGTATCGACGTAGAATGGCTTTGTTCTTGTATAATACACTCAGGGACAATACATCCGGACCAAGTTAAACATTTATATTAGCTAATTATTAAGTCTTCACATGGGAATATTGTCTTGAGTCGAATCTTAGTTAATTCAAATGGGTGAGTAATAGGTAACATATTAATAAAAACGAAATTAAGTTACCTAAATAGATATAATTAATATAACTGTAGTCATAAAGATGAAATAAGAAACCAAAAATTTGCGCACGGGCGGGACTTGAACCAGCAACCTTTTGGCAAACCGGGCCAAACGCTCTTACCAATTGAGCTACCGTGCTGTTAGTCCGACTCTGCGAAATTAGTGGTTTCCTATGAAAACGTCAATTGCGTGACGCTTAGCGCCATCTAGCCGTCTGTTTATGAAACAGATGGCCCAAGCAGTTATTCTTTACAGAATAAATTCAACTGTAGTATAACTGTAGTATTATAAAAAAAAAGTATTTAAGTATTATATATGTTGTCTGGCACCCATAACATAAGCTTTGAGTAGCTTACTTTGGGGCTAGATGGCGATGTGTGGAAATGTCCAAAGGATATTTATTTATTTATTTAGTATTATTAAAATTAGAAAAATCTTAAACTGTGACATTATTTTACTACAGATCCTGAAGAGTAACCATATTTGATTGAAATATATGTTTTTAGTACAACTGCAACAAATAGGAACAAAATAAAACATTTTTTTATCCACATAATTTTAATGAATACTTAATTCACATCATTTTAACTAAAATTACGTTACAGTTAATTATGAAGTCGAAAGTAAATTACTGTTACGACTGTTACTGTTTTGACAACTGCTTCCACGAAGATGTATGTGCGATTCACAAGTTGTTCAAATATTATAATAAGCCCACTTATGCAGCCTAGAGCTAACTTATAATGTTTAAAACAATTTTCGTGGATGTAACCAACAATAAAATTATCAGTAACAGAATCATAATAATTTGATTAAAGAGTTATCCCGTGCAATATTCATCAATATTATACTTCAAAAGTAGATACTTCAACGTAGGTATCACGAACGTTTGCAAATCTTTTGCATAAGCAAAATCTATATGATTGAACTGGTCTATGATGTGAAAATGGATAACATTAGGTAGTTCATCTTTAAGGTGTTCTACGTCTATGACCACTGCGTCTTTATCTTGCCCTCCTGCTAATAGTGCCACAGGCATTGTAACATTGGGTACATAGTATGCTGATGGTCCACCCATAGCTGAATAGCGGTCAGATTCGTCAACGTTATTATCAAACGGTGCAAAGCGTTTGTTGTCAGCTATCTGGAGGTAGTGATCCAGGTCTCTCCGGGAAGTCCCAGCTGGAAAGTGCCCTAAAAGTGTCCTGAAGAATTCTGGCTCTAATTGGGTGGAATCCTCTCCTATTATGTTTCCTAGCACCAACTGCTCGCAGAAATCATAAGCCAATTGGCCTTGAGAACAAACTAATTCTGTAATTTTATGTACGGCCCCTTTATCAGCTAAGACTTCTTCTATTCCCAGTTGTTTTAAAACTTTAGTTATCACTCCCCACGACTTTAAGGCAACAAAAAACCCTGGCTGCAAATTGAATGTCAACGCAATTGGCGCCAACGCAACGAGAACAGACACTTTATCGTTATATTCCGGTCTTTCTGATCCGAGTATGAAGAAAATTGTATTTCCTTGAGAATGTCCAATGGCTGACAACTTTTCCTTTCCAGTTTTATTCAAAACGAAGTCAATGGTGGCTGGAAGATCATAAACTCCCATTTCGTGGAAGCTGAAGTTCCAGTACTGTTTGTTATTGTTTTCTGGTGATAGGGTGACGTGGCGTCGGGAGTATTTGTTTCCTCTGACGTTGCCAGCCCAAACGTCGTACCCTTCATCTGCCAAAGCTATGCCTAGGGCGTTCTTACCGCGTAAGACAAAAGCGTCTGAGGAATCCATAGCACCATGCATGAAAAGGAGAGGCGTTTTCCCTTCATTTCCTTTGAAGTGAAATAATGTCAGATTGTATCCATCTTCAGTTATAACGTAGAATTCTTCTGACTCATATCCGTATTTTGAGCTGAGTTGAGTGAAATTGAGGTGTGTATCTTCGGATTTTTTTGCGGTTGAAAGGGCTGAAACTGTAGTTAACAAAAGCGACACCAATAGTGAAAACATTGTGAGAGGTCAAATTGTAATGTAATTGGATGAATGTCGCTATTTCATTTATATGATCAAAATATGCAAATTCTTAATGTTTGAACAAATGTGTTTCGTCGTGTTAAATGGTATGGTAATTCTTGTATCATCACTTTTTAAACTATGGAAACTAAGTAAAGTCACAGAATTTTTTTCTAGCTTTATAAAAATAATCAAAAGCTGCTTGTATACACAGTGATTCCAAAATTTTGATACAATAGTCACTATCATGGCAGCACAACACTTTGTAACTAAGGACACACATTAAATATTGTTTATTGCTTGAAATTGTTAATTACAAAACCAATTAATTTTAATTATCTCTAGAATATTTAAAAAACACATTGTAATTCGTTAGATAGTGTGTTAAGGTTACCGCAGTTTGGAAAAGACTGACGTGAACAAATTCTGAGTATATACTTAAAATGTATATTATGTGAATTAGTTAAAATTTTAGCATTAAACAATGATTCGCATGTTGGTTTGTTTTACAAATATTATCAAAACCAGCGTTATTCAAGTTATTGGTATTCCGTGCCTTGAAAGAGGTCAAGAAAAGAATAGTTAAAAAAACGTATATTTTTACACAACAATTGTGAAATAGGTATTTAAAATTTCATTACTGAGAGTAAAAAAATCATGGCTCGACTTTTTAGCAAAAAATGTTTTTGTTGATTTCAGATTTCGCTATTTCAATATAACAATTTATCGCTATAACAAAGTTAAGACTCGCTGTAACAAAACTAGATGTAAAAGGTGCATATATGTCTGATTCGTTCAGCCGTATCGCTGCCGCATGAGTATGCGTTATTGTACACAAGGTGTAAAAGTTAGCAATGGAAAATCAAGTTATTTGTATTCCATACTACTTTTTGAAGTAAACAACTTGAACATCTCACTCAATTTATAATGAAAAGCAACCATGCTAATGGCCATGGATTCAATTTGATACAGTATAGCCAAAATTATCATAACAACTATTGTTAAAGGAATATCATTGAAATTAAATGTTTTCAATTTTTGGTATTGATTCAAAAGAAATACGTAATAATGTATTGCATACGTAACTGCATGAAATATTATACACATCTGCCTGGTCTTTAAGGATAATTATTGCTGTGGGGAACTTTGAAAGTAGAAAAAATTGACCAGGATATTTGCAGAGATAGTATATAGAGCCAGATGGATATCTATCCCAGTTCACTTTAACGTATGTTTTTTATTACATGCCTCTATTTTCTCTTTACTTTAGAAGCTCCTATATTTAAGACTCAACACCTACGTGCCTTGGAACATAAGCTACCTTGTTTCTTTTCTATGTAACGCGTCAGGTACGTCTTAAATAGGGACAGGGACGAGGACGGCCTACTTTAATGACATTTTTAGTATTAACTACCTTAAAAAGATTTCATCCCCGCCAAAGTCATATTTTTACTTGTTTGAATTTATTTTTTGATAATTGGGTTACTTTAAAAACCAGAACATACTACATTGTCTCGGGTCTCGGTGTTTTGGTCCGAACGTTGTTTTTTATTTCCATAACATAAGTACATTAGCTACTTACTAGGTACTTACTTTGGGATCAGGGCAATGTATGTCATCGGTGTCAAGTATTTTAAAAATATTATCAATTGCCAATACCAATTTATATTTAGTTAAGTAACTGCATGAGTTCCCTTTACCTACGAATATTTCAATACCAAAAAAATAAATACAAGGTACTCTATACTACCCTACCTACCTACCTACAAAAATAAAGATACCATAATGAAAACAATTTCAGAGATTTATTAAAAAACACTTATTATATTTTATTATTTCCTTAAGCGAACTTTTTCGCTAATAATATCTTTTCAACATAAAGGTATAAGCAAATAATAATTTTGTTCCCTTTGATTGTCCTTGAGTGTATTCAAGGCAGTCAATTTGAGGAGATTAGTGGCATACGCTTGTCAATACACTGCCGACCGCCTCGCATGACGTACGCGACAATTAGCTCATTATCTATGGATAAGTACCACCTTGATTAACCGTAACTGTAACTTATGTCTTTTCGTGAGTTGTACAGCTGGTTGACGCTTGTATATTTTTTCTAAAACTGTGTTTATAGTTAGTACCAATTGATAGGTAACTCTTGATTGCACATAACATACGAGTACATCAATTTACAAATTCGTTTAAAGATAATGTACAATTAAGGCGGTCTTTATCGTTATCGCTATAAGCGATCTCTTCCAGACAACCTTTGAGTAAAGTAATTATGAGTTTTACAGGAAGGGGTATTTTGAGCATAAAAGATAATTAAGAGCTAAATAAGTGAAATAGAAATAGATCTGTATATTAAAATTATAATAAAATAATTTTATGAAAGTTAAATAAAAATAAAGAATAATGTTAATAAATAATAGTTAAATATCGGGCCAATAGTTTAATATCGGGCCTTAATCATTGCTTATCTTGTCCTATACTTAGTAGCTTAGTACCCATGCAATAGCAATGCTCTGCCTACTAGGTACTGTAGGATGAGTATTCTTTTTTATTTATTTTGTTGACTTATCAATAGTACTAGTACGGTCAAAGCCCTTACCATTCACAAATAATTATCCCTGACACGCATGAGGTGTGATGCTTCAATCTCTAAAACCAAATTTGGAATCATAATCAGATGCGCGAAAAAATATAAAAGAAACAAAATAACAAACATAAACATTGCTTGATCCCAAAGTAAGTAGCTAATGCACTTGTGTTATGGAAATCAGACATAACGATGGCACCCACAACACCCAGACCCGAGACAATATAAAAAAAATTGATTTGTATAATGACCCGATCGCGAATCGAACCCGGGACCTCGAGGCGGCGACGCCTTAAAACCAGCGTGCTTAGCCACTACACCACGGAAGTCGTCAATATAGTATAAATAGGTAAAATAATTTTCTATCGACCGTAGATAAGATATGCTTCAAGTCTGTCTCCGATAGTGCCACGAGTGACTACGAAATGTGAAAGGCCTTTCACAGTGGTCTTAAAATTAAAAAGTGGATATCCCTCCTAGCCTAACCATACAGGTTGACTTTGAAAACATTGGCAATATTTTAAACTAAGAACCTACTCATGATTAATTATTTTTTCCACATATTAAAATTAAAATCTATTAATTTGATTAAACCTAGATAAATCATAAAGTATACTTCGATTTCCGAGATCAGTTAAGGCTGTGTTATTTTTTTCATATTTTAAAATTATTCGTCAATTTTAGAAAATCAAACTGTAATTTATTAGTTTAATTTAAAGCAAAGATCAATTCTTAAGTGTTTAATATAGTTTTTCTCAGTTTCATAAATTGATATTGACTTCACCTACCTGGCTGTGCGATACGGCTCACAATAAAACGGACTGCAGTAAGCGCATTTGATACTTCTTTTAACCGTCAAAATAATGTCGACTACCTGTAGCGCTTGTGGGAAGCCAATCCTAACTCTCAATTATATGGAGTGCAATAGGTGTAAGGAACTGTTTGATCTGGAATGCCTCACCATCCCATTGAATACTTTTAATGAATATTCGGAGGAACACAAGATAAACTGGGCATGCCCCATATGCATTGCTAGCCTACCTAAGGGCGATAACTCGGGCACTCCAGTTCGAGGATCTCTTGGCTTTAACAGCACCTTTACAAAAGCAGAATCCATCAACATAAATATGACTAGGGGTGATCGAAACAAAATACCTAAGACTGCTGATCTAAATAGGCTTTCTGCTATAGAAGGACATGTTAAACATAAGGAAGAAGAAATCTTAATGTTGAACAGCACGATCGAGGACCTCAAGTGCCAAGTATCGGCACAGGAGCAGGCCGGCATGAGGAATGAATAAGAAATTCACGGTATCACTGAGACAGGCCAGGAAAATTTATACCATACTGTCAATTTAGTTGCTAAGAAATTTGGAGTCAATCTGATGGACTCGGAGATTGACGTAGTCTGGAGGGTGGGCCCTCGTTTTCCAAACATGCGAACGATTTAAAGGGTGATTGGAAGCCTCGACCTGTGGTTGTAAAGCTATTAAGGCGGGCTAAACGTGATGAACTTATTAAAGCTGCCAAGGCTAGACGAAATGTCACCACAGAAAATGTACTGGATGGTAACCCTACCTAAATCTCGATGTATGAAAGACTAAGCAAGTCTAACAGGGTTTTATTTCGTGAAGCTCGACGACGCACCCGACAGCACAACTTTAGCTACTGCTGGGTCCTAAACGGCCTCATATACGTACGTTAATCAGAAAAGGCTCCACCAATCCTTATTCGATCACTCAAGGAACTCAATGAGAGGGTCGGAGAAGACCTTGATGGACCCTTTCGACTACTCCAGGAACCACATCCACAATAGGCGATTTCCCATGCAAGCTTTGACTCTCTATTACGTTGTTTTTTACTGCATAGCTTTATTGTTATTAATTGCTTTATACAGCGAACTCTTACCTTACCTTGTCATAATTTACTCCAAATATACACGCTTACACACACCTAAACACACCCACATCACACAGACACTTTATTTTATACTAACACTGCTTTTTTTTCGCCTGCCCCATCACAAATCTATAAACTTAAACGCAGCCTTACCTTATTTCTCGCAGATTATTTCACTTAAGCTTCTCCCATGTTAATTGCTTTATACAGCGAACTCTTACCTTACCTTGTCATAATTTACTCACTTATTTACTTTATTTACTTTCTTTTCTCCCATGTTGTATATACCTTTAACCTCGGCGGCAGTGTCCGCAACATATTACTCAACTATCATCTGAATACTTCCTCTCTCTATCTGAGAGAGTAATGTCTTCTATTAATGTGGACACTCTCGGTCAGTTAGATGAAGCTTTTACTGCTCCTTGTTATGAATTCTATCAGCTAGAGAACTGCAAAACTGTGTTAAGTGATCTTCATGGGCTTAAAATATTAACCTTCAATGTGCGCAGTATTAACTGCAACTTAGATTAATTTCTGCTTGCTTTAAAAATACTCGATATAGCTTTTGATGCGATCATGTTGACCGAATGTTGGCTGAAGTGCAATCCTTTAGTTGGTCATATTCCCGGCTTTGATGTGTTCCAAACTCAAAGTAACTTGAACAAGTGTGGAGGAGTCACTGTCTATGTCTCAAGCACATTAAAAGCCACAGCACATGAGCTGAGCTTGGTTGAAGCTGAGGGTCTCTCCATTAATATTCCGAACGTATATACCATCCTAGGCGTCTATCGATCCCCTTCATTCTTGGATAAGTCCTAATTCTTGGACTCTTTGGACTCGACATTTTCTTCCTTTGAAAACTTGCCCTCGCTGATACTGGCTGGTGATATTAATATGAATATACTAGACGTTAATGATCCTGAAATATTACAATATCTTGACCTTTTGGCTAGGCGTGAAATGATACCAACTATCACGCGCCCTATCCAAGGAAACAGATGTCTTGATCACATTTTTGCTAGATCAGAGGCTGATGATTGTGTAGGTATCATTGGTCATACTGCTATTACTGACCACAGCATCTGCATACTTGGTGTTGCCTGCTCTTCTAATAAGCCTAAATCACGAAGGCGAGAAATATACAAAACTGACTACAAAGCTGTATCTGACGAGTTAAAACTAGTAGATTGGTCCCTAATCATGGAAAATCAAAATGTCAATGTTGCCTGTGAACGATTTGAGTTGATAATCCCCTCTGCTGTAAAAAAACATACCTTTAAAAAGCGGATTGGACACTCTAAAACTATTTTAAAGCCCTATATGACTAGTTAGGTGTACCAGACATGGACTCCAAAAAACATCCAGACGATAAATTAAAAGAACTAGTTTTTAAGAGGTACAGAAACTTTCTCAGAAATCTCCTACACCGGCTCAAACGAGAGTATGAAGCTGCAGAACTTTCTAGTAACAAAAATAATCCAAAGGGGCTCTGAAAAGTCATCAGAAAGTTAAGCCATGCAAAAGCAAAATCCAACGCTACTGTGGAACTCACAAAAACAAAGGCTGGAGATATAATTAATTCAGCAAACTACTGCAACGAATACTTCGCCAATGTTGGTGAGCGGTTAGCAAACCAGTTATTCAAACAAATAAATAACACAGAGGATAGTCTATTAAAGCAGAGCAAATTGGTTCCTCCCACGCCCTTCTCATTTTACATGCAACCGACTGATATCTATGAGGTAGATAGGATCATAATGCAACTTAAAAATGACAGCGCTGCTGGTGAAGATGGCATTAGCCCCACTCTTTTAAAATCTATCAAACCTGAAATCTTGGGCCCTCTAACACATATTCTGAACCTAAGTATTGCTTGTGGTTGTTTTCCTACGGCTTGGAAGAAGGCCATGGTCGTCCCGATTCATAAGAGTGGTTCAAAAAGATGTCCTGAAAATTTTAGACCTATTTCTCTCTTAACAACCTTCTCAAAAATACTTGAAAAAATCGTTAACAAACGGCTTCAAGGCTATCTGGAGGATCATAAATTGCTATCGTCTAAGCAGTTTGGTTTTAGGCGGGAAAGGGCAACAGAGGATGCCGTTAATTCTGTAGTAGACTTTGTCGCGGATAAGCTTGATAAGGGTCTAAAGTGCATTGGTGTCTTTTTAGACCTGGCGAAAGCCTTTGACACAGTTCCGTTACAGTTACTTTTAAAAAAGCTAGACAATATTGGCATTAGAGGACTACCCCTGGAATGGTTTCGAAGTTATTTGACAGGCAGAAGGTAATGCATTAGACTTGGTGAGACGGTAAGTGGTGAACTGCCTATACGCTTTGGCGTCCCGCAGGGTAGTGTCCTGGGTCCAACCCTGTTCACGCTCTTCATCAATGACATACATACCGCGGTTCCTCAGGGCGTCGAAGTCGTCTGTTACGCAGACGACACCGTCGCGTTGTTTCATGGCGAATCCTGGGAAAGCACTTTTGGCAGAGCTGAGGAGGGGATGGCTGGACTTAAGGAATGGCTTGATTGTAACCTCCTTACCTTAAACGCTAGTAAAACTAAACTCTTATGTTTCTTACAAAACCTTGCCTTCTGCACCTCCTACTACTTCAAGCCTCCGTTTACACTCTAGATGTGACGCCATCACTTGCTCTTGCCAAACTATTAATAGAGTTTCTGATATAATGTACTTGGGGGTGGTTATTGATGAAAATCTCTCGTTTAAAAAACATCTGGAAACCACTGCTTCTCGCATACGGAAACTTATATATGTGATGAAACTGCTCAGGTCTTCTGCCGACATGGACACGCTTCACTTGGTATACACGAGTTTAGATGAATCTCTTTTAACATACTGTATTCCAGTTTGGGGAGGATCTGGTGTCACTTCAATGTTGGTCCTAGAAAGAGCCCAAAGGGCTGTCTTAAAGACAATGTGCAACAAACCACTACTGCACCCTACGGAGACACTCTTTGCTGAAACCGGGGTCTTAAGTGTGCGCCAGCTTTATATCCTCAAAGCGTGCTTAAAGATGCACCGTAAAGTGCTGCGGTCCGTGGAATACCCTTCTCTAGTCCAGAAAAGAACTTTTAAGGTACCGACGGTAGCAGTGCAAACTGCCTTTGCGCGTAGACTGCCTGCACACATGCTGCCATTCATATACAATAAAGTAGCCAAATTTTGTGATATTAAAGCCCCTACCTTAAAACAAGCAAAGTATTTAATTACATTAAAGCTCTTGTCCATGTCTTACCAACAAACAGAGGACCTGATTAAGCACGTAATATAAGTAACCGCCAAAAAACACGTAGGTACGCTTTTTTCCGGACATATTTATATAAACGCAATCGCGCACACATACAAGCACCACACACACTAAATAACACATACACCCCACACACTCTCACACACACACACACACACACACACACACACACACACACACACACACACACACACACACACACACACACACACACACACACACACACACACACACACACACACACACACACACACTTCATCATCATCATTTCATTCATTACACATAGTTACTTGCATCCGTCGCAATCCTGTAAGAACCATTGGGTGCCCACGACACAGGAATTTCCTAGTGTGGGGCCCACAGTTAATTGCTCCATGTATTGTTGTTGGCATAACGTGATTTGCACTGTGTAACATCCACTTCTTAAATCTTCTACATAATATCTTTTGTAATATGTACTAAGAATAATCTTGTTGTCAATAAAATATTTGTATTGTATTTGTACATTTTATAACATTTAATTTTAATTTTTATAGAAAAAGAAAAAAGAAAATCCAGGAAGACTGGCCAAAGACTGGCCAAGGACTGGTACGCGACTCCGACTCGCAAGTCGGAGTCGCGTACTGGCGGTTCCGTACCAACTTTACCTAAATTAGGGTTCACCTACTTTTACTTAGCCAAAATACTACAGTATTTTGTTGACTGCAAAAATAATTTTGTCTCTCACAGTGTTTGTATGGAGTACAAAGTTACATGTTGCGGTTGTTGAAAATGCACTATATGTATGCCAAAAACTACCTGTTTGATCTTGTTCAGAACAATTCGTTAAAATAATTTGTTTAGATTTTCAGAAAAAAATAATAGTCTGCCATCTTGGATAATCCGCCATATTGCATTTGACTAAACTAAGCGTGTATACAAAATTTCAGCTCAATCCATTCCACCCGGCTAAAATATACAGTGCAAGTTAAATACATATTATAATAATAATATTAAAATAATACAAACTTGGAACGTCATTTTGTATGAAGTATCAATCAATCAAATCATTTTTATTGTTTATAGTCACATTACATTTTAAGCTGGTACATTTCAAGAATGGTACACATGTGACGCCCTGCAAGGGCATGACAACAATGAACGCTAGTCGCTTAAAATTAAATTAAATTAATATCATCATCATCATCATCATCATTATCAGCCAAAGGACGTCCACTGCTGAACATAGGCCTCCCCCACGGCTTTCCACAGCGACCGATTACTAGCGGTCTGCATCCAGTTTGATCCTGCAATTATAAGGTCGTCTGTCCATCTTGTTGGTGGACGTCCTACGCCGCGTCTTTGGTCAAAGGTTCTCCAATCTATCTAAATTAATATCATATTTTACTTAAATTAAAACATTAAATTATGAAGTTATATTTATCCGTGTCATCAAAGAATTCCTTTAAATTGTAATAACATTTATGTATTAGCATTTTCTTTAGGGTATTGTTAAAAAGCATCGGTGTTTCAGAGTTTTAAATGACATTAGGCAAGTGGTTATATAGTATTTTAATTAACATACTGTGAGGCCCAAATGAAAATAGTTTTAATTTGGAGAAGGGAATTTTGAGCTTGTTTTGATATCTAGGTATTATGTCTTTTAAAATCTTTAACTGGAGAATGTAAATTAAAGTGTTTCGTAACAAATTTGCTGCATTCAAATATAAAGATAGAAGTGAGAGTTAGAATGTTATGTTTTATGAAGTAAGGTCTACATGAATCCATCTGGTCTGAAGTAGTGCACAGATAACGCTAATTGAAACTTATTCTGACATTGTGAAACAGGCCGTTGAACTCTGTAAATTATTTATACTGCCTTTAATTAATACTGAAGTGATAACTCATTTACAGTTTATTATTACTCTGAACACTTAGTTTCCAGTATCTGTTTAATTAGGCGCACAGGTGAACTGAAGTGTCCTCTTACGACTCGGGGAGTAAGGGTCTGTTCCTAAGCCGTTTTGCCGCTGAACGGCACGACAACGGCTATGAGTGGCGGCTTTTAGTGATCTAACAGGTCATATTCTTGCAAACGTCAAAAAGGAGGAGGTTATCATGCAAATGGATGTTACTTTTTTATATACATTTTTATTTCAATATTAAATAAAATATTGTGGTGTGGATGCGTTTACACGTAAGTTTGCCTTTTAACGGCAAAAACGAAGGCACTATTGCTACTTTTATATGGGATAACAATATTTTTTTATTTTATTAAAATACAAATCTAAACTAATATTATAAAGATGAAGAGTTTGTTTTTATGAACGCGCTAATCTCAGGAACTACTGGACCGATTTGAAAAAAAAAATGCGTTCGATAGCTTATTTATTAAGAAAAGGTTCTAAGCTTAAAAACATCACGTTGCAAAGGAGGGAGCTAACTCAAAACGCGCGGATAAAGTCGCGCAGGACCGCTTGTATAAATATACCGCTAATAAAAATAAATACTCATATTTTATTACAAAACGCGTCCAAAGTAGTCCATTACATAATGCAATTACTATAAAAGTGCCTCCGCTTCTGTGTGTAATCTTGTACTCCGCTGCGACCCAGTGATTGCTTTATATTACTCCTGACATAGGTACCAGTGTTATTTTTTACTCTAATAGAAGTGCCGTTTCCAATATTATTAGTCCGTGCACACTTCCTTCATATATCGGAATCATCTCCATAACATGTATCTACAAAGTTCGTCATAATATATATAATATATGTAATATATTTTGGTATATGTATGAATTATTGATGTATTTATTTTATTGTTTGTGTTATGTATGTGTAATATTATGTAAGTATTAGTTGTATTTATTTGGTATTCATTTTATTGCATAAAATCTAAGTACGTATCTATTATTTATGTAGGCATTTTTATATATATAATTAATTTTGTTTCTTTGTCGGACAGGTAGAGAACGCCATATGGCGTTAAGTCCACCTTTTGTACAGAAATTTATTATTGTGCAATAAAGTATAAATAAATAAATAAATTATATGACTCACACAAGCTTTCCAAGGGTTAAATAGCTTAAAAACACCTTGTGAATACAGCCTTACTCCTAATGCAGTGTCTAGATATCTAAACTAGGTCCTACGCTCGGGGACTATAATTTTGTAAGAGCGTTGTGTCGCCGGCTAATTACCTCGTATAGGCATTATTATTATAAATTACGTCGTTAAAATGTTGTATGGGGCTGCAAATTAATAAGAGCAATTTATTAAAACAGTGGTTCCAAGCGATTTCCTTCACGCAAATGACGAAAAATTCTGCTTTTCCAAGTGGGTGATTGGTAGTTAATACTTTAAGGAATAAACTCCATAAATTTTGAATAAATTAAAACATTTCCATATATAAAATATTTTGTGTGATCCATTTGTCGAACTAAAAGCGTCAAAGTCTTGTAGATTCCTTGCGTTAATCGTTATAGACATCGGATTATATGCATTTGCATGTTAGCATATGCAAATGCATAAAACTCTCTAATTACGGCGTTAGTGCATATTTTAGCCTTTTTTCCCCAAACGTGCATATTTCGATAAGTAGCGGGAGCGGGAGGCATGTGTTGTGACAAGTCTTCAAGACCTGAAGAACATTTATGCCTACATTAACGGAACAGGTCGTGCCCTGCCTGAAGAGGTTACTCCAGAAATGGCGGCAAATTTTAATATTGTCCAATGACATCAGTTGATGTGGAGAGGTCGTTCTTGACGTCACAAATTTGCGCTCAAAATTTTGGGAAAATGCTTAATTGTATGTAACCTCAAAAACTATACTTAATTTTAAGATAATTTCGCTGGTTTTGTATAATCTTTGATTAAAATATACAAAAATAATAAAGGTGTTTTGATTTTGTATTGTGCATATTTTAGGCATATTAGTTAATACGCCAGTTATTACGGAAATATTATGCCTCAAAAACATAAAGTCTTATGTACAAAATTGGAACAAAATTTGTTTGTTAATTATATTTATTACTTTATATAAATGTGTATTTTAAATTCAAATATAATTATAAATATGTTAATATGAGTTTCAGGTACGAAGACAAGTATAGTTTTTACTAATTTAGATTTGATTTTTTTTTTATTAAAGTGATAACTTGTAAGCTACTTGATAAAACTACATGGCCTTTCTTATAACTCAGGTGATCTTTATAAAGATCAGTAGTAATAACTGGGTTAATAACATTGTCATCAATATGGTATGGCTTGACATTATAATCACCTAAGAATGTTGTTAAACGTACCCTTATTGCAAAAACCAACTATCTGCATTTTTTTACCAAAAACGACTTAAATACACCAATCGATTCGTCTCTTCGCGATAAAGCTACGGGTAAAACCCATTACCTGCTACAACGATTCATTACAAATATAGCTAAAGTAAAAAGCAACTAATCTACAAGGCTAATAAAATTATCTCCATAAAAAAAATAGTAAAATCATTTAATACATAAAAAATTGTAAACGAATGGCACAAAAACCATATTTTGTATTATAACAGGTTTTAGCTGTAGTTGCTTAATTTAAAATTTGCCAAGATTATTCTGTTAATACATATTAACCTGCGATAACTAGTTTTAGCTCTTATTAATTAACTAGAAATTGCTGATGTATCTACCAGTAAATCAAACTGAACTATAAAAACAAAAGCTTATAGATGAAATTCAGGTATTTTCGTGAAGTACTTATTATGCAGTTTTCGTTGGCACAAAGAAATAAAGCATGTTTTGTTATATTTGCTGAAAGTAATCCTCCCTAGCCGCGCCCACATAGTTTAAAGATTGATTAATCGAAATGAATAGTTTCTTAAGAGAAAACAGGATCAACGAAGAGCAGAGAATAGGTACTATTATATAAATTGATTGATGGATAGTTAATATTAAATATTGCAAAAGTAAGAAAACTAAAACCCAACAACGACAAAAAACGACGTTGAAAAAGTATAAAACAAGATTTACAGAATACCGAACAAAGTTGCTAATGTAGTTCTTAGTAAATGGACACAGTAGACTCTACCAAGACGCCTTCGTTGTAAATTGACAATAATGTCATGCAATACTAAGCAATACTCTGAAGTATGCAATATTCACTATGTAGAAATAAATTTTCATGTTTGGAAAACCGCAGTCACACGTTGTCAAAGGTTGCTACGGTAGGTATATGTAACGTGTGACTACGCCGACGTGTGATCAGTAGTTTAGAAGTGACGAGGGAACAGATGAACAGACATACATAGCCTGTCAAAATCGTAACCCTCCTTTTGCTTTTGCAGTAGTCGGGTAAAAATTGACTTGCTGAATAGTATGTCATACAGCTGGACCACACTCTACGTCCAATAACTCCTTAACTAGAGGGGATTACTGGACCATATTTGTCGTTTGCACGGTACTCTTTAAGTAGATTTATTCGGGATATTGATTGATTAATAGTTCTTTGTACTCTATTTAATTTGAGGTGGCGCGGCCAGAGAGCACTGCCTCGCGGCCGAACCACAAAAGTTGTTAATTAAAAAGTTATCTCTTGAGATACTGAATAATACACATATATATATTTCGATGAAAGTACACTTTAGGTAGGTTTTATTTAGAACTATAGTATCTGAGTACTAAATTGTGGTCCAGCCACAAAGGATCACACGACATTGGATGTTACTGCATCAACGAAAACCGACAAGGTCTAAATTACGACAACTCCTTCATCTTATCCAACCCATGGTTATGGGACTAGAAATAAACAGAGGACCAGTAACAGAGAGAACGAACAAGGCGTTTCAGAATTATCTCTGCAGTCCACCAGTTCCAGGGTTATCTTTCCTATAATGGTAGCAAAAAAAAGTACCTTACAAATATGTGCACTAAAGGGGTGATACCGGAGAACTTTCATGGTTGGTTCCAATCTCTGGCTACTGAAGCTAGCAGTTTCTATAGATTGCCAGAAGCAAATCTCACCGATACATCATCAGAAGAATGATTTTTAATTTTAATGATTATTAATGTTACTTGTACTAATTTTAATTTAACTTCACTTATTATATCAATTATTGAAGATTTTTATTAAATGTTTTGTTTACATTACTTAATACGTACAAAAGGTACTGTTTAACTCAGTATTTTGTACAAATTAAAAAAACACCTGCAGATAATAGATAAAGATTTAATTTATATTCAGGCAAAACCAACTAATGATATTCTTTTTATTTTTGTACTGGCAATAGCTGTACTAAATCGGTTTTTGTCTTGAAGATTATAATATTTTAATATAAGAGAATGAAATTAAACTACCCGTAGAGCTACCAGAATAGTGATTCTGGAAATACGGTAGTTTCGCTACATTCAGGCAAAACCAACTAAATGAGCTCCTTACCGGTTATTTCCTGATTTTTCTATTAAATTTAGTCATTTTTCTTCAATTATAATCCTACTTAATGAAACAAGAATATTTGCTTATTTATAATTAACCATTAATATATAAAATAAACGTTACTGTAATATATTTTTGTGTCGTCAAACTTTCAAGTGCTTAAATCTCAAAAACATTTTGGTAAAATTTTGGTGCAGATAATTGGTTTTTGCAATAAGGGTACGAAATCTTGTTTTACGAGGTCAATTAAAAGACAACATTAAAATAAGATGCGACTTAATTTTCACGAAAATCCATATTCGTTCTTTGATCTTCTATATCAGAAATCTGTGTTACCGCAAGAGGTGAAACAGAGATATCTAATATACCCAAGGCAGCGAATCACCATACTACAAAAAGTCAAATTAACTTAAATGAAATTGAGCTCAATTTCTGTAAAATTTAAGTTGAAAATTGTTTACGAAACTTCACCTTTTTGGTGTCACTTGTAATACATTTCTGTACCGTTTCCATCAATCCGCCTTCCTTTCATTTAAATTTCAAATCTGTCTTTACAAAGTCGGCATTAATGGCTTTTCTATTGGTATTTCAAATCTTATCTTTATTGGTTATTACGGCCTAACTTCAAAAGGATCGGATTGGGGTAAATAAATGCTTTATCTTATAATCGGTACGAAATAGCAATGAAACGTCTTTACAAACATTAAATCATGTTAAATGTCCAGGAATTGTTTTATAACGCATACAGGGTGTTAACAAGCTAAACAAAGATAAGATACTCTGTATTGAAATAATGAGCTAATAGGAAGGGGTACTATGTGCATAATAAATGAAGACAAATTATATAATTAATTATATTTTATATTAAACATACTTATATTCGTATATATATCAATAAATACAATCATTAAAAAACAACAAGAACAAAGTGCAACAAAACTTATTGCATTTGTAAAACTCTTGGCTACTACATCAATTCGGTAAACGAAAGGACACCGCGGTGTATCTAGGCACAGCGCCATCTATGAACAACTTTTGAAAATACATATTACGAATACAACCTTAACACAGGGGTATCAAAATATCGTGTTGCGGTTTTCAGTTCACCTAATTCATGACGTAGATTCAGTTCTCTCGTACCTATTCTTTTTTTTTTGACGAGTCATAAATAAATCCAGATGACAAAAATATGATTAAGTTATTAAGTAGTTACTAAATCATCCATCTCAAGTCAAAAGTAAAGCACTAGCCAAGACTGTAGAGTGAGAAAAATGGTAAGAAGGCATTTGCCTTAGTAGGACACATGATGATTTTTATTATAGCTTCAAAACATATGCTTAGGTTTAAAATATGGTTCCAAAAGCTAATTTATTTTAAGTTTAGTCTAAGTTTTTAAAGACAAAAAGTGGAGCAAGCTTAAATCAAAAACTTTAAAAAACAGCAATGAAATTATTTAACAACAAGCTACCGCACTTTTAGGCTTACTCTTAATTTGCAAGGAAATTATAAAACAAGTTACAAAACTTTGACTTTACACTTTGAGTTTTAACTCGAAAAACTTACATAAAATGTAAAATTTACCGTTTAAAAATTGCTGAAAGAACCGCAGAAAAGCCGTAACATTTAATAACGAGTTTCTTTAAAACGAGTTCTCTACGTGGGCGAAGCTAAAACAGAACAGACCTCGCATAAAAGTGCATGAAAATTGTGTGAGCATTATTGAATAAAAAAAGTAATAGACCACCAATCAGGGAAGGGTTACAGATAAGCAAAGTGCTCTAACTCTATCACCAACATAACCTGGTTAAAGTTCAAGTGGATTAAGATTTGAAAGTACATTAGAACCTATATGCGAATTCACAGGGAATATAAGTATAGATGTATCTGTGAGACGGAATGTGCAAAATTATTATTCGAAGAGCTGAACCCTTACAATATTATTGACAATGTGAGGAGTAAGAAGAGAGTGAATAGACAGTTGTACTCCTATGTTGTGCCCACTCCAGTATCTGTTGGGAACTAATTCTCGAAATTATCGACGAGTGCGTTTACCTTGGACAAGTGATCCTATTAGGTAGGTCCAACTTTGAGAAAGAGTTGACTTTATAATTAAAATGTGACGAGAGGAAGATTTAGGAGTACACGCAGTACTTATAGCTTCCATTTCCCACATAAAATTAGGTGAGCGGCAAACGGCAATTACATATATTAAAACTGTAATCAAAGGTAGATTAGATATCTTTGACCGGAGATAGCATTTCGTTGACCAGATAGATTTCCTACTGCCAGAAGTTTTTTGGGACACAAAATCGTATGTAGGTAGATAAGCATATCAATATCTAGTAAAGCATTACCACATACATTATGGATATGGGGAACGACAATTAGTAATGCGGTGGGTAGACAGCGGCTAGGCAGGTATTATTTAGTGTGCATCGCAATCTGCGCTCAAAAACGAGCCACCAAATACGAATAAACAGATGAAAAATCCTGCACTTGAAGACAAAGAGGTCATAGCTACTGCACTAAATTTAATGTAAGACAAAGCTAGTCCCAATTATTTTTTGTGGCATTCTGTGGCAAATTGAACGGGATGGTTGTCTATCGAGTTCTTGTATATTTTTCTACAGATTTTATTTCCTGTAATCTAGATTCAACTAATAACTAATAGTTAGAAATAGTTTGAAAAAAAAAAATACATTTCGATAATAATTCTTGGGCTCAGGCTTCGCTTCCCATTCGTTTTGGTGGGATCGGAATTCGCCAAATTTCGAGTTTACCCCTCCCCGCTTTTCTCTTCTCTTTGCATAGCACTTCCGTTTTAGCCGTAAAAATCTTTGAGCATCCCCGCACGCTTTCTGAGGTGAGAGAGGTGGAGGAGTTTTGGAAAGGTCTCTGTCCTAGAGAAGACATCCCAAAGGAACGTTACCAGCAAAAACTTTGGGATGTCCCTCTTGCGAGGCAGACCTTCAATTCTTTACTTCAAAATCCCGTCAGTGCAGTGGTCGCGCTACGCTCTTGTTTGCGTGGTTTGGTCCGTGATGATGGCAGGGACCCGATGGCCTCACGCTTATTCCCTGGGAATGGGGTCGGGCCTTATTTGGGATGCAACTTGAGTCGATACTTTGGCCCCCTCCCATCAGAGACTCAGCCCTTTAAGCTGGAGCAGTAGCGGAGTTGGCCGAAAACGACAAGCGTCGCAAGTACGTCTCACTTGTAAGTGATTAATTGATTGCGCCTTTTGGCGTTGAAACAATTGGGCCGTGGGGACCCCCTGCTAAATCGCTGTTTAAAAAAAATGCGCCTAAATTAAATACTGAAACAGACAATAATAAAGCTGGCTGGTTCCTAGCTCAAAGGATTTGCATAGCTATCCAACGCGGCAACGCAGCCAGCATCATAGCCTCCATGCTGCAAGGCAATAGTTTCGTTTTTGAATAGGTAGATATTTTATGTTGCATGTCTTAGTTTTAATTTTTCTTTTTTGTTATTAATAAATAAATTACTAATAACTCCCTTTAATTCAGCTCCTCCTTTTTTACGAGTACAGTATACGGACTTTACTATTTGTGCTGTGGTGTAACCGAGTTAACCCGTCGTAACTGAACCCCGAGTTTTTGCGCTTAATCTTCGAGGGGTCTGCGAATTAATCTTGTAACTGATACCAAGGGGCTTCGGAACACCTAGCATGCTCATACTTTTAGGTTTTACTGGCTCCTTGAAAAATATTGGTTAAAAGTGCAACCCACGCGCCAACGCAAAATATTGAATACGCTACGATAGAGTACACGAAGAATTAAGACACAGTCTTAAACAAATATATGATGTTCTTTGAAAATAAAATTGGCAATTGAATGCAACTAAAAATTCTAGCCTAATATTTGGGACCTAGATCTACGGCTTATCAAAAGATTGCGAACCACGGAAGTGGTTTAATAAAATTCCATAGAAGTACTATCTCTAAATAATTTTGTGTAATATCTGATTGTAGAAGTAATTAATATGTAAGTAATAATGGCTTTATGTCCAATTCCTTTACTCTCACAGCCATTAGACTTTGGAATGGGCTTCCAAAAAGTGTCCAAACATCTACCTCAAAATTTACCTTCAAAAAGGCATTGCGAACACTTTATAGAGACGAACTCACTGACCCGTCTCATTGACATTAATTTATCTATGTGTACCATAATATGTATATTTAAATGACGTGTATGTTTAAATAATAAATACATATTTAATTATTTTTATATAATCGTATATAAGTAATAGGCAGTATGTATGTTTATCATCGTATTAGAGTTATCTCTATCGCTATTCTCTTCTCTTTTATTGCCTCTATAACTTTACTTGCACCGCCAGTATATATGTTTTTCTCTGTCCTGACCTATGATTGACTGGTAGAGAATGCTTTTGGCATTAAGTCCGCCATATGTACCATTTTATGTTGTGTGCATGAAGTTTTAAATAAATAAATAATAATCGGAATGTTCAGCCCTGCTAACCGCCAAACCATGGTCACTTCGCTTTTACTATGCTAACATCACGCTATCGTAACTGCACGTGCATCAATCTCCAAATCTCCACATGAATGGATAATCGCAGTTAATCATTTGACCATAACTATAATCGTAACTAACTCATATATAACGTTTAACAAGAACGAGAGTGTATTTTGCTGCCGGCAGAGGTAAAGCGTCGTACTATAGTATAGTTTGTGAAAAGCAATAGTGATTTCTTTTGACGACCTCCGTGGTGTAGCGGCTAAGCATGCTGGGTTTCAAGGCGTGACCGCTCTGAAGTCCCGGGTTCGATTCCCGGTCGGGTCAATGTAGAAATCATAATTTTCTTTGTTGTCTCGTTTCTGGGTGTTGTGGTACCACCGTTGTGTCTGATTTCCGTAACACAAGTGCATTGGCTACTTACTAAATATCAGAGCAATTTATATGATTGGTGTCTGATATAAAAAAAAAAAAAAAAAACTAGAGCAGCTAGATACCATTGCAAGATTCGTAAGAAAATAGATATTCTCCCCCATTATCCATCACGTATAAGTTTTATCTCCAATAGCGTTTATTCCATAACCCCAAAAATATATAACCATTTACCAGACTCGCTAAAAGAGCTCGAATTTAACTAGTTAAAACGGAAATGATTTAACATATTGCTAGAAAAGTGTCATTATTCTTTAGCATAATACTTCACTGATAAGGTCTCCATTTATTGATTATAATATTTTTAAAATTTTGTATTAAACTGTACAATGTTGTACACTCGATGGGTAGGTTATAGTGTGTCCAAAGTTTTAACAAAACAAGTAAATAAATGATTGATTGATTCAATTAGGACGTTTACAAGAAGAGACTGAATAGGCTGTTACCAGTCAGACATAGTCAATCTAAGACCACATTGTCTCTTGCCATTACGTAAAATCGTGGCTGAATGTCTGACTCAACAAAAAAATAACAGGTGTTATAATAAAATACGAGTAATTATTAAGGTACTTACCTATCTTTTGCAATCTTACACATTATAACCTAAGCTTAAGATCCACGTATCGTATATAAAATCTAAAACTCGTATATTATAGTGAATCATGTCGTAAAATTCAGACTGCGAGTACATCACTCGGAGTCGCAACGCGACAAATTTTTAAGCTAAAAATATATATTTCCACTAGAGTGCTAGCCCCTACCATGGTCTTTAGTCGAACAAATTTTCGAGTTTGGTACCACTTCAAGGCCTTATTACTGTTACTTTAAATTGTACCTCTGAGGCCTGATTTTTCGTGTTACGTTTTTCTTATTAATACATCAATTAAAATATAACCTTTCAACCAAGGCTTATTAAGCCTTGGTTCCTCTACCCAATGGTTGTCTGAAAAAAAAAACACTTCCAGCCATAAGACCGCCAATATAGTACTTATAATTTGTTTGTAATGACTTGATTTCTCGTGTCATAACTTGTGCATTAAATAAAGAATATTAAATTATTTATTAATTAATCCGCACGTAGCCCGCGTGGTGGAGTATGGCTCAAACTACCTCATAGTTGAGGTAAGGCCTTTGCCCACAGTGGACGCTACAGGTTAACTTTACTTCTTTTATTTATATTCTACGAAAAAGTATAACTATTATTGTGATATTTTTCTGAAATTATATTGTATCATAGCCCGGCATGGCATTAAATATTAGTACCAAAACCGTTTAGATAAAAACAATAAGCTACAGCAGTGCCATAGAAATATGAGACTATATTCTTACCTATTTACTTTACGTAGTGTAAGATAATTTTTATAACGTTTACAACGTATATGGAAATTGTTTTCGCTTATTTCTCACGAATAAAGTCAAACCGAGAAAACCTAGAAATTAACGCTCCTGTGTTGAATTGAACTTTGAAAAGAAAGAAAGTAGGTATTATTTTAATAGTATTATCAAAGATTTCTTAGTAGGAGTCTAGAGGTAAGGCTGTCGCCAATCCAGACGTATTGGGCGGACTACCTCCTTGCTAATGGTCTGAAAATTGTGGAAAGGGCGAAATTTCGCGAAAGCTGAATACTGATACTTGGATGTAAATAGGACGTAGTTACGCAAAAAGGATCCAACCCACAAAAATTGCAAAACTGACATAAATATACCAAAGCAGTCGTCAAAGTATATTCTTTCAAGTAGCAAAAAGATTCCAGTAAAAATATGTCATTTTGACATTTTTTTCCTCGTGAGGTACCATCCCACATGTATGGAGAGCATATTTTTTTAAATCTCAGTAATGCTCCAAGCTCCTTGGATCCTTATTGCGAAATTGATATTCCAAGTAATAAAGACAAATTTCATTCATCTAAAAAGATCCATGCCACTTGGATCCTTTTAGAGAAATAGTTATTCAAAGTGATGAAGACATATTTCTTTGATCAAAAATGATCCAAGCCACTTGGATCCTTCTGGAGAAATAGATATTCAAAATGATGAAGATGTATTTCATTCCTCAAAAATGATCCATGCCACTTGGATCCTTCTAGAAAAAGGGATATTTAAAGTAAATGTAGATATTTTTCTTTTATCAAAAACGACTCATGCCATTTGAATCCTTATTAAGAAAATGATATTCAAGTACCTATTAAAGATATCTAACAGTCACTTAAAGGAACCATACTGCTTAGTTGAAGCCTTTTTAGGGTATAAGTCAATAATGACAGCATTATTTGATCAAAATATTTGATCAAGAACGATCCACTTGGCTCAGATAATTTTATAGAAATTTAGAATTTGCAATATGTTTTAACAAAAACGATTCAGAAATTTATTTCTTACAATAAATATTTATGTTTAATTAAATCACACCTGAATAAAACAAATTAAAATTCAAACTTTATTTAAAATATATAAACTATTTGGTTTCAGTTCTGTGCCGTCAAATTGCTTTTAAAATTGTTGGCATTTGTTAATCGTTTGTGAAACGTAAAAGTTTGACAGCATGATTATCTACACTGATAGTTTGGTGTGGACAAATTTTTCAGTTCCGAGTGAATTTGTGGATTTTAGTAACAGCACTTTGAGTAATATTTTTTTTCCTTATTTATAGGAAGTATTCCAGTACTCCTGGCTATAACGGTTCTTTTAAAATTGTGTAGTATAAAAATAAATGTTGAAAGTTTAAAAGCTCAGAAACGATTTTTCTTCACTTTGACATCATTTATTTACATTATGCCAGCAATTAACTTTTTTTTATAATTGGTACCAGTAACACGGTCGAAAATGTACCTAGAAGTTTTTAAGCAAAATACGTTAAAGCGATAATACTTAAAACCATTAAAGTTATTTAAAAAATAAGTACTGCGTTGTGTTACATTCTTTTGTTGTATTTCAGCAACTAAACCTACCGGTTTAGTTGCTGAAATGCAAATGGTCATAAAGAAACTGTATTCTACTTTTTTGATAAAATGGTAATAAACAATGATTGTGAAATTACGGTATGTTTTTCGTCAACAAGAAAATTTTCGTCAAGATAAAAAACTGAATTTACGTTTTAATCTCTCCATTAATCTACCCCCTATTATAAAAAAAATAAAATTTACTTGAATTAAACATCATTTATAGATATTTTTGTAGAACATTAATATTCAATGAAATCACCGCAATTTTTGTGGTAAATTGTGCTTCAATTAATGTCTGTAGTGTAATGATGAAAGAGAATCAGGCTTATAAGGCTTTTAATAAAAACTCGCCTCCTTTTTTAGTCCTCAACCTTAAGTCATAAGACTAGTCTTATTAGTTCCAGTCTTTTAACGTAAAACGCTCAGCACTTACTTAAACGACGAATGACTTATTGCCTGAGGAGTCTAAAGTCGTAAGGCGTGTGTTAACTATATACATTTATTAACCGTTATTAATACATATAAATATATAAATTATTCTCCATATACAAAACATGTTATAAGGAGAAAGTTGTTTAGGTGTTGAGCCTGAGAAGCTCCCTTCATTACAGTATTAAAAGAATATCTCATTGCAACCTAAACGTTTCACTCGAACGCCGTGGCCGCCCTCTTGTAAAAGACTGAGTCTTTCAAGTCTTTTTAGTCGTTTAAGGCATTTCAGTCGTTTCACTCGTTTAAGTCATTTAAGTCTATTAGTCTCATACATTATCTAACTGAGTTGTAATTAAGACTACAACTAACATCCTAATTTTTAGTCTTTTTTCGTAGTCTTATTTTAAAAGACTAAAAGGACTGAGTTTCTTTCATCAAAAAGCAATAAGAAAAAAATTGAAAAAGTCATTGATTACGTTAATTAAGGTAATTAATACCTAATAAATAAATAACCTAGTAAAATGAAATAATAAATATTTAACTTTTGAAAATTCCCTCCACTGATGTGAGAAAGTGAAACATTTGTTACACAGTCAAAAAGTCCCATTTTCCAAAAAAAAAGTATGAAAACAGAAAGAAAGAAAAAGATTAATTCAGTAAAACTTACAATGTTTCGATAAAAGAAAGAATGATATAATGTACAAAATACATAATTAGTTTAAGTTGATTAGAAGGATACTTCTTAAATTTTCATAAAATTTCATTTTTAAATAAAGAAAAAAATATTCATATTAAAGCAACTACTTCGACCTTTGTTTATAAAGTATATTTTAGGTTCTGTATTCATATTTATTACCATTTAGCTACAATAATATTTAAATTAAATGAATTGGATCTCTATTGTTAAATACCATTTGTACGCTTTGTTATAGAAAACATTATTTAGCAAAAAGGATCCAACCCAACGTTTTTGTTAATATTAAAGGAATAAATAACTAATATTAATTATTTTTATCACAAACTAAAAGTAGAATATAAATAGAAATAATAAAAATTAAAACACATTTTGACAACTTAGAGCATCAATGAAAAAAACAATGCTACACTTTAAACGTAAATTACTCAAAAGTTACTTGCTGTGGGTTGGATCCTTTTTGCGTAACTACGTACGGATTTATTATAAATCCTTGAAATTTCGGTTTAAATTGCTGAAGCTTTGAGAAGAAGATGCGTTTTGGATCATGCTAACTGAAAATTGTAATTTATCTGAAACAGAAAAAAATATGTCTAGAGTTATAAATAAGAAGCAATGAGTTTAATCGAATTAACGCTTCAACACCCGAGTGGACGCATGAGACTGCATAAAAATAGAATTTCTATTGTGTCTCGTTCACATACGCTTGGGGATTAAACTTCAGTTCGAATCTTGGATCCGATAATGGCGTCAAAAGGATTAAGATCAGTACCGTCACCACGATTTTACTTGCTAGTGACGACAAAAAAGTATATGGAAAATTTAGTTCTGCAAATGACCGCTAGAGGCGCTGTGCAATTTTCTATAGACTTTTTTACGTCGTAGCTAGCGATTAAAATCGTCGTAAACTCATGGTAACGGTACTGTACTATAGCTTTTTTAAGGGCCTGACAAACTGAAGACTGGGTGAGCTAACTAGCTATAAAAATGCTAAAAAACCACGTCAAAAATAACAGTTCCTTCTTATGCCATTTTAATTTACGTCTCCAACAGATTTAGTGAAAATGACTGTTTATTCTATCATATTAATCAACGCTTAAAGCCATTACGACCCGTTTAAAAATCACCGCTGGAAATGGCGGTTTAAAAATCCGCCATTTCCAGCTATTTAGTGTGAAGAAAAATAAGTGAAAGCAAGTGCAACTGCAATTTGTTTGCGAAGACAACGAACGTTACAAACGACGGTAGAATTGCGAAGAACGAGACCTGGATTTTGGGGCAAAGAATAAAAAAGTTAGGATAGAAGACGCTCTTTAAATCAAGAAAACGTGTAGGTACCAATTTTACTGTACCGTTACCATGAGTTTACTTGCTAGCGACGACGGTTTTACTTGCTAGCGACGACGTCACTTTTTGTATGGAAAATTTTAGTTTTGTCAGTGACCGCTAGAGGCGCTGTGAAATTTTCCATACTATAGACTTTTTTTACGTAGTCGCTGGCGAGTAAAACTGTCGTCGCTATCGAGTAAACTCATGATAACGGCACTTTCAGTGGATAGTGGACTTCTAAGAAACGTCACGACTGAAACAAAAACGTATGAAAATGCACAAATAGCATTGTGGTAGGCGTGACGTCATGATCTGATACGTTTTCATAAAAAAATACAAAGGAAATAATACAAATACCGATCAACATTTATGCTATGAAACCAAAGTATATGTTTGGCATTAAAAATAATAAAAATAAACATGCACCGACTCCAAATGATTTTTTTCCTTCTTAACAGAGGGCAAACATTTTGAGCTTTTTAATCAGTTTTTAAGGTGGTATTATTTTTCATGATTTTAAGTTAGTACCCAGAGCTCAAAAACTATTGGACCGATTTTCATAAAACTCACACTGCACCTTAACCTTGACATATACTAATTTGAACTAAAAGATAAGCATCTCGCTATGACGTGTCGTTATTTAGAAATCTAGCACACGTGTTTGGAAGCCCTACTAGATCAACATATTTAAATATTATAAAATTTTAACAAAATTACATTTAATACACATTGAAATGATCGTCCTTTTTTTGAAAGTCGATTTAAAACATAAGTGGGTGCTATCGTTCTAACCTAGCATTTCTTTTGTCTTTTTACTATGTGTGATAGAATGAACGAGTGTTATTTTAATGAATGTTTATAACATGTTCCGGTTAGTAAAAAGGACGGGATGTAATATTCCGGTGTTAATTTCTTCCTGTGGGTGGACACCATTAACACTTTCAAAAGTTTTTTTTTAAATACGTTATATTGATGATTATGTTACTTTAATTTCACATTATGTACTGAAACAAGACAGTAAAATCCCCGTTCCTTTCTTTTACTGGTATAAGTATATAATAGGGTCTAACAAAAGTACCTCTCTACATTATGGACTGATTCAGTTTCTGTAATTATTTAAGTTATAGATTCATATCGGAAATAAATTCAGAATTTAGTTAGACCTTTTAGTGTCTTCTGCAATAACTTATTCTTTGTGTAAAAACGGCGAAGAAGCAACGTTTCGCACCTTGTAGACGACCAACTTGAGCCTTTGTGCCAAACGAATGGGCTTGTTTGTTACGTGCACTTTTGAACACTCTAATAAATAATAAATAAACTCTTAATTTGATGTATGCAACTCTGGCTGCTAAACTAGTTAATTATATTATGGAAGCCAGTGTTTTCCCAAAAGGCTTGACAATTTAATTAGTTCAACCAGGTTGAAGTTACAAAATAATAAAGCATTGCATGTTTTCAATCAATCATTTTATAATCAATGTTGTAAATTCTTCAAGCAACAGTTATGTAAAAAAAGGCTATTTCGCAAAAAAGGTTAAGTTTTAATTCCTTACTCACATCTAAGCAGCGCAATGATTGGTACTTAGTCCGTGTATGGCTAGCTATTTAAACAAATGGTACTGATTTAACATTAATTCACTAGAATTGGAGTTATCCTAGTATCCAAATCGGCCGAAGGTTTTAGTGTAATGTATTAAAAAAACGTATTTATTTTAGCTAAGCTCTGAATACTTGGCTTCATACATAGTCAAGAAGGTGACATAAATCACAAATGCATTTGGATTCAGAATAATCTTGTATTCCGAACGCTTTCTGCCTTTTAGTATCACGGCAAGAGCCAATCGATCTCATTTTGTCATACCTGTGCAAACGAACGAATTTTGGTACGGTTCGCAACGCATTATTGTGAATACTTTTTATTTTTGAAAAACTTTAAGGCTTCTTAAAGTAACTTTAAGACATATATATAAATTATTAATCTGTTATATTTTATAAACATGTTTATTATAATTTTATTATACACATATGTCTATTTTACTTTTTCAGCTCTTCATTTTCTATGCACGAAATACCCCTTCCTATAAAACTCATAATTTCTTTACCCAAAGGTTGTCTGGAAGAGATTGCTTATAGCGATAAGATCGCCTAAATTATATATTTCCTTAAAACGAATTAGTAAATCAATTTATGTTATGTGCAATAAATAGTTATTTATATTTTTGGAAGTTACAATAATATATACATGTATTAAAATACGAAGTCTTCGTCTTCTTTTCCAAACAAAATCATACAGTAATTATACAAGTGAATATAGATATAAATAGAAAAAACGCTGGTAAATAACTTTGATTACACTTGAAACAATTCTAAAACGTCAAAAACTACACTAAGAGAAGAGTGGCGAAAGAGTTTGTTTGAAATCTCGAATCTCTGAAACTGCTTTTTTTCGATTTGAAAAAATAGTTTTGTGTTACATAGTTAATTCAAATGTAGGCCTAACATGACACAATAATTATTTCGATCGACATGACAAAATGAGTCGTTCCATGCTATTTTATCATATACCCCAACATGCCAACCACATTGAACAAATTTATCCAAAACGATAACGAGATAAGACAATTTCTAACCATTCACTCAATTTGATGTCAAATTTGGCTGAGAATGATAAACTTGACACAATGACAGATTGACTCGATATTGGCCATAGATAATGAATTCAAACTAATAAATATCTTAGAGATAAAAAAAAATCCACGGGGACTTTAATTTCAATATTTTTACCCTTTATTGTTTTTTGAGAGCCTGGGATAAGATATGGCACGACACAGTCATATATTTTTGCTCTAAATAAGTTGTTTTACATATTTGTTTAGTTTTTTGGCTACGGTTAGCCAAACGCTCTATCAATTGAGCCACCGTGCCGAAAGAAAGTGCTGGTTCAAGTCCCGCCCGTGCACAAGTTTTTGGTTTCTTATTTCATCTTTATGACTATAAAATATGACACTGTGAGTGTTAAAAACATTCTAAACCACTATAAATTAGTTGTTTTATTTTGCAATTATAATTTTCATCATAACCACGATTTTATTACCCTATTTTTTAGGTTTCATTAGCAGTGACTTCAGAACAGAAGCCATTGTACAATACAAACATTCAAAACTATTTTTGCTCACCATACAAAGGTGAAAGTCGTTTTAATATGCTAATGGTACAAAATAAATTCGGCATGGGTACTTCATAGGAAAATGAAGTATAAATTCAATTTCAGAGGCTGTGAGGGGCTGACATCATATTACTGTAATGTGCTTTGACGTTGCGGGTTTCGGTGAAAGTTTCATGTAAGTAGATTCACATTACTTTGCTGTATAAAAGGTGTGAGGGTATTTTTAGGTGTTATTTACAAACATGCTCCTGAATAAATAAAATAACTAAATACTTAATCAAGAAATTATGAGCGAAACTATTTAGATTTAATTAGTACTTCTTCACTTCGTATCTAACATGCTTCACTGGATGACTACTTTTGAAATATCATTTTTTGGGTAAATTAGCATAAAGTTTTTTGCAAATAATTTTGTGCTTGGAGTACTTGAGGGTTTGCCGACACTGACTTTGAGAATAAATTCTTTATCAATGCTTCGCCTTAATTTAAAAATGTACAAATTATACATTATATTGAATACGATATGGAGGTTTGTTTCGGACATCTTATAAGTCAGATTGGTAATTATGTGACTATGCATTTTCATACACCGCATGACGCACCACCAACAGAGCCGAAAAACAAGACCGGTTTACCATACTTAGGAAATCTCCCATCCTTTGAAAAAAAATTCTAGAACTTTCCATATTCTACCACTCATTTAATAACGTAGAAGCTGAAAGGATATTTGCAACAATAAAGTGCCAACACAAAATAATAAAAATCAAAAGAAAACTTCATGAGTTTAGTTTTTATACTTTTTTTCAATTAAATAACACAAACTGTAACAAGTTTACTACTCCAGAATTAACGAACTACCCACTCCGATACCTTTCATACTACGAAAACGACGTTTTAAACCTTCGTCCTGTAAATCCATTTTTAATGCTTCAACGCCCGAGCGGTTGCAGGCAACCGCATAACAATAGAATTTGCATTGTGTCTCGTTCACATACGCTTGAGGGATTAAAACATCTGAAAGACAATGCAAAATTCACCTTATTTTTTGTGGAAGCCTGTCACGACTAGTAACACTAAATGACAAGGAGCTGTCACACTTGACAAACAAACGTCATTTGTATGTCAGTGTCAGCATCCGTCATATGTATGCAAAAGTTTCACGACCAGGACGGGAGTCCTACATCCATTTAGCGTTTCGGTTTACGCGAACTCAAACAACAACAAGTACAAGGTTAACAGGGGTTTGACTGTAACAGGTACACTGATGCGGGCAGAGGGTTTCACTCTACTGCTCTACACATTGTGAAAGTTGATTAGAAGCGCGTAGTTCGAATCAGTGTAATATCAACGAGTAATGGAAAGTAATCCGAGGTTCGTCTAGTAGTAAAATATGGTGCTGTCGGAATGAGCTCATCTTGGTTTATACAATCCGATATTCTCAACTCATCCTGTTTTACCGTTGTCGCACTATGCAACAAATACGAGTAATTCAAACGTGGAACGTCATTTTGTATCAAGTATTGGACAGACGCTCACAAGAACTTATTGGGACGTTATGGAAAAGGCCGTTATTCTCGTAAGTAGCTTCTATAGAACGTCAAATTATTAGGTATGTTTTTTTTGTCGATACGATGATCTGTGACACTTAAACCGCCGCTTAAGCTTCTAACGTATGTTTATATTTTGTCAGCTATTCTAGTTGGATTGGATATCCCCAGCCTTCTTCTTCATTTCGAGTCGACAGCAAACTAAACGGTCTCGGCCCAGAACTTTGCTACGAGGATGGCGTTGTCTGTAGCTTTCATTAAATCCTCCCGGGTGCAGTTATAAGGGCAGGCAGGGCACGATATAAGGTGTTCCATCCTTTGGGGAATATTCCCCAAACCCCAGCCTAATATTGGTAGCATACGAAACCCAAGATTCTCAAATCATCTTGATTATTTTCTTAACAATTTTAAAGGCACAAACATATCTATTATGCTTTACACCGTTAATACACTCTATGTTAGCGTGAATAAGCCTAAAACAAGCCTCGCTCAGCGCGTTTCGAGTGCGCTTGCAGAGCTTAAGTTGTGCTTTGACATAATTTGGTACAAGTTTATTTTTAACTTATTTTTCATCTGGGATAAGGTATGCGCTGCTTGCTAGTTGGTAAACGTCTTACGTCTTTGTGGTGTAACATAATATTTGGGACCCAGTGATTCAGTTACAAAGGTACCTAGAACATTAATAGAACTAATTTGATGAACTTTAAAAAAATATATCCAGTATTCGAATAAAAAATAAAGAGTGACCAAACAATTTTCTAATTAAGGGCTTGTTTCACTATCGACAAATAATCACTAACCAACGATTAAACATGGTACGTCGGTTAGTATGAAGTTTTGGTAAATTGCTCTAATAATAAGCCATAGTGCCAGATAATGAATCAAACCCTGTGTCTTACTCCATTCGGGCGTACGCCTATACCACTCGGCCACCGATACATTTGCAAGCCTGTTGTTTTTTTTATGCGCCAGCAACACACCAATTGTCGTGATTCCGAAGTAAGGAATTTTCATCCTCGTGTTACGAATGCCAGACAACGATTATGACGGGGGCGTCTCCCATAAATACTTAAATACATAATAAACATCCATGACTTAGGTACAAATGTCCGTACTCATTACACAAACATTTGTCCCTTGCGGGATTCGAACCCGCGACAGCGGCGTAATAGTCAAGAGCGCTAACCAATATACCAAACGTGCCGTCTGCAATTTTGCACCTGCCTTCTTTACGCGTAGGCTGCGTGGCCTTATCAATGTTAGAAGAGATTGCTCTCTCAACATCCGAAGAAAGCACTTGCAAATTTAAAAGGATATGTAATATTAGCTAACATTATAAAATCTACGATTTTCCTAAGCTTTCATTGATAACATGCTTAACCATCTTATGGCACTTATTAAGCTTTACACCGCTTATACGTTAGCGCGAATAAGTCTAAAACAAGCCACGCTTAGCGCAGCTCGAGGGGGCTTGACGTGCTTAAGTTGCGCTTTGAAATTATTTAGTACAAGTTTATTTTGAAATTGTTAGCGCAGGAATAATGAATGCGCTGCTTGTTTGCTTGTAAACGTCTTACGACTTTGTGGTGTAACATAATATTTGTGACACGTGATTGAGTAATAGATTGAATATTAATAGATGAACAAATGTACCCTGTCTTAACATGATAAATTAGGGTACCTACTATAATTCGAAAAATTGTGTTCAAAGTACCAGTGTATCAAGTTTAATTTTAATGTTTGATATTTGAACCCCTTTTTACGATCTATTAGGCTGGTAAGGGTTATCGGTCCAATAATTTATACATAAAAAATATGTTCCATATTGAATTATTCATTTGTTAGCGTTAAATTGTCGATCGTAAAACAGGCACTTAAACTATTTCAGGTCGACCGCAAAACTGAGACAATTCTGACGTCACTTTTGTCGCCTTCGTTTTCATTTCCCCCCCAATGAATTCCGTACATATCATTCTTATGCTTTTAACATTTTTTTTTCATAAAAAAAGGAAAATATAATTCAAAATAATAATATGAATTACATAAATTGGAAGTAAGACGGCAAAATTGACGTCAGAAACGTCTCAGTTTTGCGGTTTATCAATAAATGTATTGCTCTTCACCAATCAAGGTAGGATTTTGTTCGTGTAGTGTAGCAAAATATTCGCAGCTAACAACTTTATCTGGTGGCCTTTCACTATCCGGAACCTACCCCCGCTAGTAGCCTACAGCAACCAACCAGCGGCATGATTACCAAAATTATTTAGTAGAGAAGACTCTCTTATTATTTAACAGAGAAGCTACAATATTCAGTGACGATCCTCTGTCACAGCGAGTAAACGCTACCATCAAATAAGCGATCTCCTGGTGTTAGGTAGCAGAAACATCAGTACCGGCAGAAGGCTGAAGATATAGAATATCAGGAAAGGTTTTTGACTGGGTACTAAGAGGTGGGAAACCTACGGTTCTTAAACTGTGGTGTGGAAGGCAAGAGGGAAACTACCAGTCGGTGCCAGTTGTGTTTTAGTGCATTTTGTTTTTGAAGTCAGATGTTGAAGCAAATCTACCCACCCGGCACGGGAACAGCACCAACCAGGCGTCAATCATACGGAAGCACGTTACGTAAAGGGAACAACAACGCCTCAAATGGGATCGGCACCGGATAGCGAACGCCTGGCCTCGAATCGTATTTACTACAACTTTTGACAGTTCATCTTGCGAATGACAGCCAGTCAACCAGCGGGCGACGCGCCGAAAGCGCGTTACAACGCATGTGCCACCACCACCTCAAGGTGGTGACGTTACGAAGTTGATAGACGTGCGTTGCAGTATGGAGTTTCATGCAAAGAACTCTGAACGCTTTGATACGGTGTTTTCACCGTGACGGGTTGATTATAGGGCTTCGACCTTTAGGCGACTTTAGCAGCGCGACGGTCGCGCGAGAGTCGCGCTGCTGATAATTACATACATGACATCAATAAGCCTTTACATAAGAGCGACACGTTGCTGTAGCGCTGCTGTCGCTTTTATTCGACGGTGGTTTATAGAAAGGGCGAATACGCCATTTTAGTGTTTGAACTATGGAGCAAGTTTTAAGTTTGTATGGCTGTTTTTAATAATTTCCTGTCTATTTTATTTTATTTTTTTATGACCACTAAAAGTGTTAGTTTTATAGATATATTACCTATAGACCAGTTTACAGCAAATAATTTTTGTAAAAAAATAGAACAAACAGAATGGATGTTCGCCCTTTATACTGACGTTTTTAAGTGAGCTTCTTGTACATTCGTCCTTCGTCGTCGTCGTCGTGTGTGTGTGTGTGTGTGTGTGTGTGTGTGTGTGTGTGTGTGTGTGTGTGTGTGCCCGCGTGTATGCGTGCGTGAAAAAAAAACAAAAAAGGGCAAAGTAAAGTTTATTATAAAAAAATGTAACGTTAAGGCTTAAAAGGGTTTTTTAGTCTTCGGAGTATGGCAGGTCCTCATAGTACTTATGGTGGGTGCGTGAAATGGCACCAGATTTGCACAGTGACATTAAATCATTATACTTCGTTTTATTATTAGAAGCCTTTCTTGATATGCCTTAGGCAATTCTGTTGATTGTCTTCCTCTTAGAGTACGTTTGTTCCCAACATTCATTGTCAGGAAAGTAGAATCGTAATCATATCGATATTGTATAATATTCGGTTCTGCTTTAGTATAGCGCAGCCATTTTATACGCATCCAAGAAATTGTATTACTTTTTTGAATAGGATTATTTTTCGCAACTTCTTTAAAATCGATAAAATCATCATGGTGTAGTTCTTGCACTTGGTAAGGACCTGGATTTTTTCGAGCGATTTTGCAAATGGTTACCCATTCGCTGGGCGCATTAACCGTGATATTTTTAGCTGCACGCTCTATTGTAGAATGCATTGAGTCCCCTTCCTGTTGCGAATGGCCAGGTTCGTAAAATATGTGATCGATAGTCTTGACGTGAGGAAGGTTTTTGACTGCTTCCACACAAGCGGTGCTAAAGAACTGATTTCTATTCTGGCCACCGCAACTGTCACTTACAAAGTAAAATATATTTTTATCGGTTCTGCCCTTGATGTATTGGTAAACACATGTCCCTACCTCTATCGATCCTCGGTTTCCTTCCACCTCAGTCCACAAGTTGCATACCCCTTGATGAGACATTATGTAATAAATAGTTAAATTGTAGGTAGAACATTTCCTCTTGTAAAATATGGCACAAGCCTTTCCTTTGGGACACTCAAGGACTGCTTGCATGTCGAAGTTTAGAACACAATACTTTGGATCTTCTTTTCCTTTTACCACAGCATCATTTTTTACTTCTCTTGCTCTATCTTTTAGTTTTAAATGATTTTGGTGCTCTTATATTTTTTTTCTTTTTCTTCTACCGATAGACTTTCGAAAAGTTGACAAGCATTGCAGGTGTCTTTCCTTGGTTTATGAAAACTTAAGTTGTATCCATAAAAGTTTTTTTTTATATACACTAATACTGATGGGTATGCGATCATTTTCTTTGCAGGAATCTTTGTACATTTCGTAGAGTTTATTCAGAGTCAGTTCGGCAAGAAGATACTTTCTCGTACTTGATTTCCGGCAATAATAGGATTCTACAGCAGGTATTGATAAAATGTGGTTTCGAGCAAATTTTTCATCTTCAAAGATAGTTTTGTTCTTTGCAGGTTGGTTTGCACGGCGATCTGGTCTGACTAAACCCGAGACATCAATTCTTTTCTTTAGCGACATTCTCACAAATTTTTCTGTTATACCGTGCACGTTAAGAAAAAAGTAACGACATACTTTTAATCTTTTCCCTTTCTTAAGTTACATAATAAACAAAAGTTTTTTTGTTTTCTCGAATAATTTTTAACTCGACGCCGATCAGGGTCAACAACATTAATGTGGTTAGAGATATACTGACGCTGCTGATCCTGATCTCCGTTTTCTTCTCCAAGATTCCAAAAATTGTTAAATATGAGATCCATTTGCTCCTGTTCAATTGATGTAGTGCATTTATATGGGCACTTTCTGCCAAAAAAAGTATTTCGTATACGAGAAAATATGACCTTTCCCTTCAGAGTTTTATATTCTTTTCCGGCTTCGCGAAGTTTCTTTTTATTCTTTCTATTTCAGATATTTGTTTTTTTGATGGTCTTTTAACCTTCTTTTTATGTATTGTTGTAGTGTGTTTTTAATTCCTTTTTTATATTTGAACTTCTTTGAAAATATATCACGAATAAAAGCTGGGTGGAGTATTCCTGTGCATTCATCTAAAATATAATCTTTGCTGGAAATAGGTGCAGGAACTTCGAAATCAGGAGCAGCAATAGATTTGGAGCTTGATGAAGAATCATAATTTTCAGTATTTCGGGGAAGAAATTGAACCACATAAAATAAGATTTTCAGGATTTGGAGATACATTTGCGCCACACAAAGCAACATTTTCATTTACCGATGCAGAGCAAGATGTAGAAGCATTATTTTCAGGATTCACAGGTAAGTTTGAACCACACAAAACAGGATTTTCTTTAAGCGTCGCTGAGCAATTTAGAGATGCATCATTTTCAGGGTTTGGAGGTAGGTTTGTACCACATAAAATTTCGTCGGAAACAGGAGAGCAAGATCGAGAAGCATCATTTTCATGACTTGGTAGTATATTTAGACCACACATAAGAGCCTTTTTTTCAGTTATAACAGAACAAGCTAGGGACGTCTTATTTTCAGGAGAAGCAGGTAAGTATGGATCACACAAAACAGTACTATTTTCTGGTAATGCAGAGCAGGATGGAGAAGCATCATTTTCAGCAGGATCAGGTAAGTATGGATCACTCAAAACAGAACTATCTTTTGGCACCACAGAGTAAGATGGAGAAGCATGATTTTCAGTGTTTGGCGGTTGATTTGGATCACATCAAACAAGGCTTTCCTTGGAAACAACAGAGCAAGATCTAGATGCATAATTTTCAGGATTCGGAGATAAGTTTGGAGAACGCAAAGCGGGATTTACTTTGGTAGCTGTAAGCGCGAGAAGCCAAGGAGCAGCAGTATTTTTTCTTGGTGAAGTAGCAGTTGTTGAACACGAAATTTGATTTTCATTCATCGGAGCGTTTAAAGAAGTAGAGAGTTCACTGTTTTTGTTACACGTTAGTGAGCTAATTTCCTCAAAACTGTATTTATCATTACAATAAATAGTAGGCGGACTAATAGTAGATGTCCTTTCGCAGTTTCCCAAGTGTTGATAGTTTATATCTTTCTAAATAGTAGGGCTTAAATCACGAGGTAGGTAAGGATCAGGGCTGTGGTCTTGCAGTGCATAGGGATACAAATTGGATTCATCTTGGGTGTCATACTCATTTTCAAAAAAATTCGTTGAATCTAAAGTGGAACTCAGTGATTTGGACGATTTCGACGCATTAAATTTTACAGGCGTATTGTGAAACTTGTTGTTTTTTCTTAAGTTTTCTTTTTTTTTGGTTTATTCTTTTCTATACATCCAGTGTCTGTGGCTGCTAGTTTCAGTTGCCTCATCCATGATCCTCTCCTTCAAGAAAAAAGAATTAAATAATAATGCGGAATTAAACACAAACAAGTGAGACTCGGACTCGCGCACTAAGGGTTCCGTGCCATCTTTAACTGAATTAGGGATCCACTTAGCCAAACTACCACAATATTTTGTTAACAGCAAATATAACTATGTTTTTCATAGTTTTTGTATGAAGAACAAAGTTATGTTTGCGGTTGTTGAAAATATGCTATATCTCAAAAACTACTAGTTAGATTTCGCTCAAACCAACTTTCGTTGAAAAATTTTGTTAAGATCTACATTATGTATTTTTTTAAAAATCTACACTCGCTTAGTTCAAAAGTTCGATGGGGGGGACGGACGCCCATTTTATCAATTTGGAAGCGTCTGTCTCTCAAACGTTAGACTATTAGAGAAAATGGTTTTAGGAACCTAGATGTCATTTCAAAAAAACCTATTCATACACGAATAGGTTTGACAAAAAATACTTATTTTTAATTTTTTGTATGAGAATCGTAAAGCGGTTTTACAGGATACTTATAATTACCAAGTTTCAACTGTGTAAAATAGTTTTAGAATAAAGTGGCTGTGATATACGGACGGACAGACAGACAGACAGACTTGACGATACTATAAGGTTTCCATTTTTGCCATTCGGCTACGGATCCCTAAAAACCATCCAAGTGAAATTAATAATACAATCTGGTACTTACTTTTCTCGGTTTTCGAGTTTGTCATGCATTATTTGAGGTTAAAATTGCATTAAAATCGAGAACAACTTATAATTTATCACTTCCAGTATCTTGTCACTACTAAAACTTCACTTAAGTAATAATTTTAATGCTTCAACACCCGAGCGGTTGCAGGCAACCGCATAACAATAGAATTTGCATTGTGTCTCGTTCACATACGCTTGAGGGATTAAGTCAAAACCACGTTTAAACAATTTAATTACTTAGTAAAGTATAAATAAGTAAACAAAAGCACGGCATCGGAACTTTGAAAGAACGAAAGAGCGGCAAAAGTTTATTTTTCAAGAGCAGGGCAAACGTGGACCGTTCGTTTTATTTTGTTGTGCATTAAAGGCCAACGTACATTGTTTGCCGTTTCTCTTCGACAGCATTATTTGTTGGTGTTATACCGTAAGGGCGAATGTGACATATAAGCCTTTTTTTAGAAACATAAAATGGATATTTGTCGTTACACTTATTGAGTTTTGCACTGTTCCTGTAATCATACAGGTTCGCCGATTATACAAGTCTGAATAAAAATTTTCCTCTATCATACTAAAATTTAAAAAAGGTTTTACGAAAAATGGAATATTCGCCCTTTCTACAAACCACCGATGAAGGCGGACTTATTGAGTGGAACAACAAACCAATCGATAAGACCTGCGTTTGAAAAATCGATCGTTTTCCCACCCGCCGCTGCACACATAGCTGACTCATGCCACCATAATTTCCGGGTTTCCTCGAAAAACCGAGAAGCGTTTTACTAACACATATAAATATTGTGTCCATGACACCTAATACTGGTAACGCGGAAATCGTGACAAGTGCGGCGGGGAAGGAAATTAAGACCGTCTAGACGGGGAAAACACATGTTTTTTTTGACAGGATACAAATGATGTTGACATTGACAGACAAAATCAGCAGCAATATATTTCAGTTTTTATGAACAGATAGGCGGACCCAGTGAACTTTGTTTCGTCCCAGCTCCATCCCGCCTCGACCCCGACATTTTAATTATTAATTGATCCCAAAGTAAGTAGCCAATGCACTTGTATTATGAAAATCAGACACAACAGTGGTACCACAACACCCAGACCCGAGACAATTTAGAAAATTTTGATTTCTTTATTGACCCGACCGGGAATCGAACCCGGGACCTGGGAGCAGCGACGCCTTGAAGTTCAGCGTGCTTAGCCACTACACCACGGAGGCCGTCAATTATTAATATCTGATTTCGGACAGTGACGAATCTGACTAAGAAAAAAATATAAAAATCGGTCCACCCGCTCAATTTATTATTTTTTCCTTCATAAGAACCTTTTCCTGACAATAACAAACACAATAAAAAATAATTAGCAAAATCGGCCGGTCAGCCGATCACGCGTGATGCCGTGACGAAGTGAAATATAGATACATTTTTATATACAAAGATATTATATTGAAACGGTAAGTAAATACTTTGAATCAATTAGGGCTTGTTTTCGATTTCCAAATAACACTACTCAACGAATAATTAAAATTAATAATATCATTACGTATGCAGTATCTGCCAGGTAGCACTAACGCTGGTGGTACCGTAGTAATGGCAATGGTGCAATCGTTGCCAAATGACTGGGTATCCAATAAAAAAATATATTTACAATGTTACATCCACGTTGCTACATTTCCACACTTTACCGTGCCATGACTGAGCTAGGCACGCATCAGGCACGAAAAAAGCGATAATAATCTATACTAATATTATAAAGCTGAAGAGTTTGTTTGTTTGAACGCGCTAATCTCAAAAACTACTGGCCCGATTTGAAAAATTATTTACGTTGGATAGTCCATTTATCGAGGAAGGCTTTAGGCTATAAAACATAAAGATGCAACTCATAAGACCACAGCAGCAATGAAAAATGTTGCGAAAACGGGAGAAAGATAATCCTTTTGAGAGCTTCCGCTGCGTACGCTGCAGAAACCGCTTAAGTTACACAATAATCATGTATGACAGGGTTGTTCAGCATTAAGAGTTCTATAATAAAGTCCGCGACAGCATATGTCTATCTTTTATGGTTGACTTACTACAACCTTTTTTATGTTAATAAATTTGTAAAAAAAATAATGTAATATTTTTAGAGGTGTATTATACACACAGGTTTTTCTTATCAAAATAAATACATTTATCATCACGAGCATTTCATTTAGAACAAAGTAGCCCTTTATATCATTTGATTTCAATAAATATCTTAGGAGCTATCACAGTTTTAACATAACTCCGCACCAAAATAATGTTCGCAGCTTAAGTACAACGTGCGCTTGCGCTAATATATTATAAAGCTGAAGAGTTTGTTTGTTAGATCGCGCTTATCTCAGGAACTGCTGGACCGATTTGAAAAAATATTTATGTGTTTGATAACTTTTTTATCGAGAAAGGCTTTAAGATATAAAACAACACGCTGCGACGGGAGGGGAGGGAGCAAACTCAAAACGCGCGGACGAAGTCGCGGGGGACCGCTAGTAAATAAATAAATATTGGACACCAATCACATACATTGCTCTGATCCCAAAGTAAGTAGCTAATTTCACTTGCGTTATGGAAATCAGACACAACCATGGTACTACAACACCCAGACCCGAGACAATATAGACAATTATGATTTCTATATTGACCCGACCGGGAATCGAACCCGGGACCTCGGAGCGGCGACGCTTTTGAAACCAGCGTGCTTAGCCACTACACCACGGCGGTCGTCAATACTTGCGATACGCGATACTTGCTCACTGAAAGATCGGAATTAACAGCGTTCTGTCTCACCGTTTTATATAGAGCGAGAGCGAGAGCGAGCGAAAACGCATTTTGCCGGTGCCAACACGCTCCGTGCATGGCACGCACGGTGAGGAAAGGTCAAGTAAGCAAAGTTTGAGTTTTTAACGCAATATTTTTTGCCGGACACGTTCCTATCTCGGTCATGGCATGGTCATGGTATACGCGTACTGGGCAAAGACCAATATGATGTTTAAAATCGTATTCATTAGTGTTCGAGATCGGCAGTCGATTCAACGTGGTGGGGAAAAAAACATAAGGGAGGTTTTGTCTGTCCGGATTCACCTATTATCCGCCAATATCTGGTTTCCAGGGTTGCAGGTGATCACCGGGGACACAGGCACAGCCACAAAGGTTTTCATGTAAGTTTTAGGGGAAAACACACGCGAGATTGAGTCCTGGTAGGTCAGTTAGTGTCAAGGGAACAACGTCTAGAAAACGACTTCTTTACGGGGTTCTCAAACAAGAAAAAATAGATAAGTATTCCAATTATGTGCGTAGGAGCGCGCGCCGCTAGACTAGGATGGCAACACAGGTATCGATGAAATTATTGTAGCAAACAATTAGTAAGACGAAAAAAACAAGCTCGAAACAAGCTCGATACAACCTTCATATCTTTCTAGATGGATAAACATTATTTACAAAAATAATTATATTAATTTATATTTTTCTACCGATTTTCGGTAATGGCAGCCCCTTTTGATACATAAAGGCCAGGTACGCAGAAGTAGCAGTGTAGTCTGTAGTGCCCAGATGATTGTGAGCGCAATACACAAGTGAACTCTCCATTCATTCGGTGAGACAATAGTCCAACATGACCGATGAGATATCCCGCGCACGACCAACGGCTTAACGTGCCTTTCGAGGCACGGGGGTGTCATCACAACCAATTTCCTGACTCCGAGCTATTTCCGGGTATTTCTAAGACAGAAAAACCTATAAACAAATTTTGGCTCGATCCGGGTTAACCCGGGACCTCTTAGAACCAGTAAACTACAAGCTGCCGCTACAGAAATGAGGCAATAAAGTGATAATTTTGGATCAGAAAGTATATTTTTTCTCGTCTATTTTTTATTTAACTAGTGGTCCCCCGCGACTTCGTCCGCGCGTTTTTCGATTTTTTTCTCGCCTTTTAAACCTTTCCTAGACCTCCACGAACATTTCAAGACTAAGATAAGATGAATCCGTTCAGCCGTTCTCGAGTTTTAGTGAGACTAACGAACAGCAATTCATTTTTATATATATAGATAGATTTCTCAAGCATTCTGAACATTATCACAAAGCAAAGCCATCAAAACCATACCCACTATATGGAATGTATTAAAAAATAAAGAACGTTAATCTCGTTGCAAAAGCTTCATTAGATTGGAAATAGCTAAAAGCGATATAGGAGCGCCAATTCATCGGTTCGGATGTGCGCACAGAGTAACAATCTAAAAAGAGGACGCATGTGTATGTCCTTTGCGTGTCAAAAAACGAATATTAACGAATAGGGTAAACTACCCAATTGTTGGCACTTTAAGAGTGAGCTTCTTGTCAGTCCGAAATAAAAGTACCATAAAATCTCATTTTCAAGAAGAAGAAGACAATATGTGTGACAAAATCAAAGCAAATACTATATTGTTTGTTTTCATAAACTTTTTTTATTGAATAAATAGTATTTAATTAACATTTTGAGCTCAAATCCAGAAGACTACAGAAAATCCTAATATTGGCATGGAAATTCTTAATATTGGCATCTATTCGCCTAATTATTGGCATGGGGTTAAAGTAAGAGACCTTCCTATTATTAAAACCAAATAATATCCAGGGTGTAATTAAAACAACGCTTTAATAGGTTTCCTTTTATTAAGGTACTCGAGTTTTAGTCTAGAGTCGTCAGGTACGACGTCAAATATTGAAATAATCATCTTTTATAACATAAACACTTTTTCTTATCATAGGTTATTGTTTTGTCAGTCTTATTTTGTCGATACTTAAACAGCTATCTTTGAGATCTTTTATTATTAACACCTACCTACCAACAACATATCTAATAGTAATCTTAATCTTCAGTCAACATCTTCTCGATTTCAGTAATGCTAAACTTTTTCTTAGCTATATGCTTACCATCGCCAAATGTCTCGTCTTCATCTTCATCACACAATGTTTCTTTGGAATATAAAATATTTTTTAAAATAGTCCTTTTAGTATCATCTTCCTTTGGTTTGTTTGGTTCCTTAGTTATTTTATTCTTAGTATCACATTTTTCTTTTTTTACCTTATTATTTTTGAAGTTATCATTTTTCCTGTAACTGTTTTCTGTGCAATTTTCTTTATTTATTTGTTCTTGTTTCAATTCTTGTTCTTTTTTTTCTATTATCTTAACTTTATTCTTATCTCCTTTGTGTATCACTTCTACTTTATCATCACCTTTCTTTTTGTCTTGTTCATTTTTAAGCGCAATGTCAATGTTGTTCAAATTATAAAAATCTTTTGAAAATAATATTCTCTTTGCAGGTTCCGATGTTTCATGTTTTCTATTTACTGATTTTTTGACAATTTTTTCTTCTTTTTTTAGCATTTGTTCCGTTTTGGCAAGTTTCTTTTGTTCTCGCTGCTCCTTTCGTTTTTGTATACCTTCTTCCTTTTCTTTCCTTGCTTTAATTTTTTCGCGTTCTTCATCCTTGAATTCTTTAGATGTAATAACATGAGGTGTCTTTTTAGTTTGTCTCACTCCCTTCCTTTGAGGTGTTTTAGGAAACACTAATATGTCATCAAGTTTTGTTTCACCTAAGTTTATCTTTATAGGGGTAATGAAAATAGGATTGCTTACTGTTTCCAGAACTTCAATTTTATTAAAATCCTCTTGCGCTGAGCGACCAACATCGATGCTAGAAACTGTTTTGTTTGAACTACTACCCATTCTGTAGTGATTCTTTTCTTTATATGTTTCAATTTGAGCAATATGCGTAACTTGTACACGTTCAGTTGTGTGAGTATCTTCTTTAGGTATAATAAAATCCATTTTTTCAGTGTTTTTTGGAAAAGAATCAGTCGACTCTTCTGTGGCCATGATGTCATCTGTGTTGTCACTAACGATTTCTTCAATTAAAACTTCTTGAGCTAGAGGAATATTACATGTGGTATCAAATTTATCACACAAAATTAAATCCATATTTTCAATGTCTAAGAGGTCCTGGTCTTTAAGAGTAACATCCGACGTATTTGTCTCATTGATTTCTTTATTGTTATCTTTGTATTTTTTATTTGTTTCTTGTAGGTTTTGTTCACATTTTTTATTGTTTCCATTTTCATCAAAAAAATACCACATTTTTCTTAAAATTTTCTCAGCATCTGTTATTGTCGACTGTCCTGTATATCTGATAAAATCATTTTTGTTCATCACTCTCGAATTTGACGGTATTGCTTCACTTTCCAGCTTATTCTTCAGATTTTTCCCTAAGCACTTTGAGTAATCTATAGCATTCGAGTTCCATGGACAAAGTCCGGTGGCCTGGAATCCATTAATAATTGTATCTGGTTTCACGCATTTATCAATAGTTTTTTGCAGTAGTGGTACAAAATCTACTTTTGTAAGAGCTCGAGATGGATTTTCACGCCGCCATTCTAAGACCGTCTTTTGCCAACCACCTTTTAAAGGTCTAAAAGCTGAGACATCTGCAGGTTGAAGCAATCTAGTACAGTTGGGATAAAGTGCTATAAGCACAATATCCAATGAAGAACAAAGCTCGCTGACGGCATAAGTAAGATGAGTTTTGTGTCCGTCCACAAACAAAATGACTGGGAATGGTACCTGTTTACGCACCAGATGCGGATGTAATACTTTTTCTATATATTGAGAGAAAATTTCTGTTTTCATCCAGCCATTGTCGCTGAGGCCTATACCCCAATCGGATGGTACCTTTGAAGCAATTTCACTTGGCAAGCGTTTGTACGGGAATATCACCATGGGTGGGGTGATTTCACCATTGGCAGCAAACGTAAACATCACTGTAAGTGAACTCTTAGCTGGGGCGTGGTCGACCTCGTAAACATTCTTCGCACCCTTTGGTGCTAAGACTACACCCGATTTTGCGCAAAGAACGAAATTGGTTTCGTCACCATTTAAAACTCTTTTCGGATCTGATAAAACTTCAAACAAACTGTGATCTTTTAGGTATCTCTCAATTGCTTCAAACCATCCTTTTATATCGTTTTCTGATACGGCAGCACTTGCCGCCGTTACTGCTTCAGGAGTTCTAACAGCAATATCTGGGTGTCTCTTTAAGAAGAGTTTGTACCATTTCTCTCCGGGAATGTTATCTCTGAACGGGTTAGGTCTGCCGCTTTTTATTATAAATTCTGAAACGCTATTTAAAAGATCTTCTTTTCGTTTAGGAAAACCTTTTGCGTGGCTAACATTCAACCAATTTTTAATTTTATCCTCTTCGTCAGCGTTGAGAACTGGACTCGGACCAGGCTGAGGTTTATGGTCTGGTTTTTTTATGCGAAATTGTAACGTGGCTCGAGGAACCTGATATAGTTTTGCAGCTTGTTTTTTGGCCATACCATTTTTAATGGCGTCTAAAGCTTTTTTTATATTGTCTTCAGTATATTGTTTTCTTTTCCTTTTTTCAATCCCTTTTGACTTTTTTTTGTTGATTTCTTTTTCATTTCGTTTTTTCATCTTCAACAAACTCTAAATGAATGGAAAACATATTATTGGCACTCAATATTGTATTATGGGCATTACTGCCAATAATTAGGTTTTGCTATTGGCACTGTGGGTCAACATTTGGAAATTACTCTTAAAGGAAAATATTCGATGAGCACATATTCATATAATTTAAAACCCTGTACCAATACACCATAAGCTTGCTTGTTAAATATTTTTGAAAAATTCGTATTATTGGCACTAGTGCCAATAATGAGAATTTGATGAAATCATTGTCCCATATGTTGGCACATGTAATAAAATAAAAGGTGATAAAAATATTGAAGAAATAATATTTTTATCCACTGCCTAGACTAATTATTAGTTAGTTCAAGTTATTTCAAAGTTATCAATTAGAATAATAGCTGCGATTAACTTGAATTAAAAAAGCTCTTACCTTAACAAAATACCAAAATAACGCCACCAAATCACTAGCCCAAAATGTCAGCTGTAGTTTCTAAATCGCCATATTAGTTTTAGGACCAGTGTTGCCAATTTTTAAAACAAAAATAATTATATTTAACTTTTAAATGCATACAAAACTTGAATAATCTATGGTTTCCTTGTTTTTTCGAAATAAAATCTAAAGTGCCAATAATTGGAGGAGTGCCAAGGATAGGATGGTTTACCCGTAAATAAAATAAAAACAATCGTTCCTCGTCTGTCACACAGCCAAAGTTGCTTTTTACAAGTGCAATTTATATTTGATAAATTGGCTTCCTTCATGTTAATTGTTAACCGATTGTTAAATATTTGTAAAAATATTTCCTTCGGATATTGTAAGAGTAATCTCGCAACATTGATGACGTCACGCAGCTCACGCGTTAAAGTAAGCGATTGCAAAATTCAACAGGCTAGCTAATGTGACGGTAGCTGAGCGGTATAGGCATACGCCCGGATAGCGTAAGACACGGGGATTGTTTCCTCGTCTGTCACACAGCCAAAGTTGCTTTGAACAAGTGCAATTTATAAAAAAGCAACAATCAAACAATAATAATTATTTTGTATTATTTGCCACCACTACCCATTCGAAGCTGCGGGGCGTAACCTGAAGCAAATTTTTTTGACATTTCACATAGACAATTCATCAGTTCACGCACGCACCGCTAGGTAGCGTTGGCTGTACATTGACTCGTGACAGCTGTTGTTGGATACTGATAAGCTCGACTAATTCTTCGTGTTGGTGGCTCTTAACTTCTTCTCAAACCAGTCTTTCCATACACTCGCCAATAGGTCTTACTAGGAGACTTTTATTTAATTGGGAGCGGCATCCAAGCTATCGGAACACTACAGGGCACTAGTTAGGCACATAGACGTACACTCATACAGACAGTGGAGAGACTGCCAGACTGCTTGACTGCCAGTTGTAGACCCTACTGAGTACTCGTTAAGTGGTTATACCACAGAGTGGCAACTAAGTTTTTTTACGCTCTTTCAATAAACCACCCATAGGTTGTAATGTAAATCATATAAGTTTTGAATCAAAACCCATTGCTGCTGACTACGCTAATTTTAACGAAGTGGCACAGCGTATCGCGACTTTAACGGCAATTTCACCGTATTAATGAAATTAATCTTGGTTTTATTGTGCTAAGATCATCATTTAATTAATCTACTAATGAAACACTGAGATTTTATGACACTATATCGCTCTCGTGAATGCGGTAAAAACTTGCTCGCATCATTTTCATACATGCTGTTGTTTTGATCAATGACATCCAATTTAGGGATGATAATATAGTTAGGATTATTAAAAAAATATGTTTACATTATATGCAAGTTTTGTAAAAGGAAACCTCTTTACAACATTTTAAAAAAAACATAACGAATGGAGAAACTCGCACCCTTGCACGTTAGCCACGAAGACCTGTCTTTGGTAGTTTTGACACGCTCAATAGTATCACATAGTATACTGATTTTGTGGGCTTTTTTCCATTACAAAAATATACATACATTTTAATTATCAAAACAACACACAACCAAAACAACACTCTGTATAGTCGCAGGGACTTGCGTTGTCTACTTAATATTTTGGGTCTGTGAATGTGCCTACCGCTCACCGCTCACAGCGCTTGCTCCGCTCATAAACTCTAACAGCTAGATATCGTATAATCCGATTTGAATTTAAAAACGGGTGTAAAGGAATGTGTACACTGGTTATGTTAGGTACATTTTCTTAGGGTCGATTTTCCAACGTCTGTTGAATAAGTATAAAAGGACCGATTTTAAAGTCACATTTACTAAAAAGATTTCTGACAAATAAGTGTCGTTTTCAAGCGTTTGGTACTATATTCGACTAATATTCCTCATCTAACTTTGGTGGCCTTTTAGTCGGTTTGTAAGATGTTAGTTTCTAAACATGCTTCGGAAAGACCAGGAGCCCTATTTTGGAATCAATCGCGTCAATGTTGCGTGATGACTTTGATTTTATTAATGATATTAAGTTGAAAGTCACTCAGCAGTGATTGTCAAACAGATCACTCAATTTATTAATTATTTGCGTCTATACACAGTTTGATGATCGTTGACTTTAATAAAAAAATACTAAAAAAATAGGGCAAATACGATAAAAGTACGTTTTCTCGCAATGTTTTTTTTTTGAAAAGTTAAAAACATCGGAGGGTAACTAACACACATATATATAAAATGTGTGAAAAGTATCACGGTACTTAATTATATTATACTGATATATTTTATTTCAGCGTTCGGGAAATTACGCAAGAGTGTCTTCTCATCTTATCTACCTCAGTGTCTAAAGACGAAAGTCTTCAACCAGTGTGTGTTACCAGTGATGACATACGGATCCGAAACATGGTCTCTAAATATGGGCCTCATAAGGAAGCTCAAAGTCACACAACGAACGATGGAGAGGGCTATGCTGGGTGTTTCTCTACGTGATCGAATCAGAAATGATGAGATACGTAGAAGAACTAAGGTAACGGACATAGCCTTGAGAATCAGTAAGCTCAAGTGGCAATGGGCAGGACACATAGCGCGAAGAACTGATGGCCGTTGGGGTAGGAAAGTTCTAGATTGGAGACCCTTCGACCAAAGACGTAGCGTAGGACGTCCACCAACAAGATGGACAGACGACCTCAAAAAGATCGCAGGATCAAACTGGATGCAGACCGCTAGTGATCAGTCGCTGTGGAAAGCCGTGGGGGAGGCCTATGTTCAGCAGTGGACGTCCTTTGGCTGAAAATGATGATAAAATTATGATATTTTATTTCAACATAAAACACATGGCTCATCTTATTCTTTTCTCCATTTTCTAGTTTTAGTTTTTATAACATTTCATCTAAGACCCTTTGCACACTGCGAATTTTAGCAGCGATGCAGTCACAATGCAGTGGCGATGCAGCATCCATGCAGTCGCAAAATGTCAACCTTTACACATTTGCGCTACTTTTGGCATCGATTCAGTGCGATGCTTTCGCGCGTTAGTTTCAAGCAAAAGCTGGACATTGACAAATTCTGGCGACAGTATATTGGCGACAGCAAAACGCGCGACTGCATTAATGCTAAAAATCGCAGTGTGTAAGGTCTTAGGTAATGATACCTTATTAATATCCACTTTATTTCAAAACGCCTACTTTTGAATTCTCACGATGCATTGGGCTGGACTCTACCATGGCCAGCGTATAAGCTTGGCCATTCAAAGAGGCATGTGGCCAGCCTCATGAGAACCTTACCACTGTACAGTGACCTCGGTCAGATTTTTATTTGTAGGTTGATAATAACTTACAAATGAAAAAACTGACTCGTGCTCGTTTTGAGGTTTTAGTTTAAAGTTTTTTGGTCTACTTTTGTATAAGTAAATGTTGATAATTGGCTTTATTTATTATTAAGAAATAACAGTGTCTATTAAACACCCATTGTGGCCTTATCCTTACGCCAAAAAGCACCGACTTCGATTCGCTAAATTGCCAACTGGATAGGTTTTAAGGTGATCGCGTCGGTTTGCTGCATAATATATGGGCGGTCTTATTAGCATAAAATACTAGCAGCGATCCCCGGGTTTACGTATGCACGGGGTATGGAGGAACCTAAAAGACTTGGTTCTTGAAATACGAAATTCAGCAGCAACTTTTTTTGCGGAGAGTGTGTCTTAGATTTTGTTATAGTTTTTAAATAGCTTACACAGGAAACGCAAAGAAAAGGCAAAGATCTGAGTGGGGACCTAATTTGATTACACATCGTAATTTTATTATTTTGTTTTGTATTTTAGTTAACTCCCTTATATATTTTATTTTTTCTATTATGTTTGTAATTAGATGTGTAGGTACCAAATAAAAACGTTTTCTTTCTTCTTTCTTTCTAATTCTAACCCGTCTTTAACTTCCCTGGTCATGGCACGATTATCGTGAGATAAAATGACGCATCAGTGTCGTACTGCGTGCGCATACGTTACCGCGCGCGCAGAGTCAGATAACACTTACGCAAACAGTTATAACTTCTTGTAGGAATAAGCTATTACCATTTTGTAAAAAATGTTTTATTACTGAGTATGTCATATATTCTTGTATTTTTAATAACAACTTATATGCGGGTAGTTATTTTATTTTGGGCCATGAGCTCATTACTTAGGTCAGATTTTATAGTTTTAGTCGAAAGCAAAAAAAGTTTTTTTTTAGGAATATGCGTATTCATTATTCAAAATCACCTTTTAACCACATTTATTTAATTATTCACAAACAGAAACACGTTTTTTTTTTAAATTTCACTCCCGGACCGCAAGTACCCACTTGAAAAGAGAAACGAATTATTGACGTTCATAAGTGACATTTAGTGTCGTCGAACAAAATACAGTATGGCTAATTTGAAAATGTCACCTCATTATCAGCAATCATAGGTACCTGTCATTTTTGAAATCTGTCGCTGTATAATTTATCAGTCTGATAAATTTTATCTGACCGTTGAACAATCGGCCCTAAATTGAATAAATTATTTTTGACTTTGACTAAACTTTCGCACGCCAATAAAAAATCAAGGATTCCAAATAGACGCTGACAGCAACCGGATGATTTTGCTGATCATGTCAGAGAATCATCTGTCCTTTACTCATATAAGTTAATATGGCTAAAGGTTAAAGCAACTCCATGCGGTATACTAATAAATCATTCAGGTTACATTAATTACTAGCACACAGACAGTACCGTGACCATGAGTTTAAGGCGGTTTTAAGGTTGTAGCACATCTATACACCCGTCACGGTGACAGCACCGTATCCGATGCATTCAGTATTATTTGTACGAAAATCCATACTTCAGTGCACATCTATCAACTTCGTAACGTCACCACCTCGGATCGAGATCAACTCGGAACCCACTCTCAACCAGCGGCACATGCGTTGTAACGCGCTTACGGCGCGCCGCCCGCTGGTTGACGACTATCCGTCTACCCTATCAAACGGGCTGTCATTTACAAGAAGAACTGTTTTAAATTGTAGCAAACACAATACGAGACGAGGCGTTGCTGTTCCCTTTACGTAACGCGCTTCCGTATGTTTGACGCCTCGTTGGTGCCGTTCCCGTGCCGGATTGATTAGTCGGCGCCAACCTTTACTCGCTGGCGACGACGTATAAAAAGTGTATGGAAAATATTAGTTCTGCAAGTGACCGCTAGAGGCACAGTGCAGTTTTCTATAGATTTTTACGTCGTCGCTAGCGAATTAAACCGCCGTTATCTCATAGTAACGGTACAGAGCATTGACGCTCGCACTTAACGCATTGATGCACGCAGGATTCATGGAGCGGCTAATTCGGGTGTTGCTTGGGATGTACTACAAGCTACAAACTAGGCCTCATGCAGATTGCTTCCCACGCAGTGTCCTCATTTTGGGCTGAATTGGGAAATCGAAGGAATATTTTCTGAACTGTATAATATGCACAATCTACTCTAAATCTTCTATAAATTAAAAAGACGAAGAAGAAAAGTAAAGCACCCCAATGCAAAGGCCGAACCTTAAGAATGAGTTCCATACTCCACCATGTGTGCTCAGTGCTAATTGGCGGAGGGACTCTAAATCTTTAATAACTAAAAAGACGAAGAAGAAAAGTAAAGCATCCCAATGCTGGGCAAAACTCAAGACTCTCGAAACTCAAGAATGAGGTATATGGTATAAGCCATACTCCACAACGCGTGTTCAGTGCGAATTGGCGGAGGAATGTGTGCCTGGCAGGCGACGAACCTCGTTGTTACATTTTATCAAGCCGCCTCTATAGGGCCCCTGACTAGGCTTAACGACTAATATCAACCGATATTAGCCGGGACCAACTTCATTATTGTAGAGGAGCCAACGATGCTAAATGGGGATTTACTCGAGCATCATAAAGACCTATTAGTTTGCAAAGCTTAAATCATAAGAAGAAAAAAATATATAATATATACCTTATGCTTTAGAATGTTTTTAACACTCACAGTGTCATATTTTATATTCATAAAGATGAAATAAGAAACCAAAAAATTGCGCACGGGCGGGACTTGAATCAACAACCTTTTGGCTGACCGGGCCAAACGCTCTTACCAATTGAGCTACCGTGCTGTCAGTCCGACCCTGCGAAATTTGTGGTTTCTTATGAAAACGTCAATTGCGTGACGCTTAACGCCATCTAGCCATCTGTTTATCTTGGACGAATAAACCACTGGACGCGCAATGACGGGCCATTTCGCTTGTGCCCCCTTAGCCACGAAGCGGGCTTTTTGGCCTCACTTACAGGTGACGTCTTGTCAGTACGGTGATAGAGCTCAGTGAGAAACATTGACGGAAAAAAAAGGTAAATGTGACTTATTTTTGTGTAAAAATTATAGCGGCAAGACAAAAAATATTTATTTTCATCCGTAAGTAACGTTTTATCCCAAAAAAGCTGTTATTTTTCATGAAAATAATGAAATTTGTTTTCCAAGAGAAAGGTAAAAGTTGCCATTTAAAAAAGTGGTGGTCAGTTACTACAAAATCAACAAGATAACGTATACTTTATACGGTAGGATTATCGTATGTTTATCATTCGTTCTCTTGTCAATTTCATTTTAATTGTGCTTGACAATTGTCGATAAGTCATATCGATAAACATTTATTAAATTTTGAATATAAATTATTTTAAAATAAAATAATAAATCTGTAAAATGTTTCACTCGAGAGTAGATTAAGGTAATCTTAGAAATACAACAGTTTAGTTTCAAATTTTAATCTTTATATTTGACAATACATCTTTATAATATTATTTCAGGTTTCCTGTAGATCCATTGAGGAAAATAAAGTGGGTAGCAGCAGTCTCAAGAGAGGCAAAATGGATCCCCACAAAACATCACCGAATATGTGGTATCCATTTTACGCCAAGCGTGATTGAATGCCAACGCAATCTACTGCTTTAGCTTAATTATCCCATAGGAGGATTTAAATGGTGCAAAGCTATATTGTGTACTTACGGGCTGTTTTAAAATGTCTTAGGAAGTTCATATAAAACGAATGTTTCAATTATTCATTTGGTGGTTTGTGCATTACGTGCCCATAATGTAATTTATTGTTTTGGTGAAAAAAATTATATGTCTTTTAACAAAAGATTCGTTCATTCATTCGTTCCACACATATCGATAAAAAATATCGACACTTTCATGCACTAAATGTCAAAAATTGACACGAAAAGCTCCCCCCGCCCCGCAGAAATTGGCTAATGATGTTTTCATACATTCGCGCTTGCGTTTCATATCCAGTGGTTAATTCATCCAAGCTGTTTATGATACAGATGGCCCAAGCTGGTAGCTCAATTGGTAAGAGCGTTTGGCCCGGTCTGCCAAAAGGTTGCTGGTTCCAGTCTTCTCCAGCCCAAGCAGTTATTCTGTAAAGAATAACTGCTTGGGCCATCTGTTTCATAAACAGAGGGCAAGATGGCGCTAAGCGTCATGCAATAGACGTTTTTATAAGAAACCACAAATTTCGCAGGGTCGGACTGACAGCACGGTAGCTCAATTGGTAAGAGCGTTTGACCCGGTCTGCCAAAAGGTTGCTGGTTCAAGTCCCGCCCGTGCGCAATTTTTTGGTTTCTCATTTCATCTTTATAATATATACCTTCTCATCAGTTGGGAAAGCGGCTATAGATTTTATATTCTCCAGCGCGTCAGATATTGATAGCATTTTGCAATGCCCAACGTATTTTTGATAATAAAGGTACGTATGTTAATCTGATCATTTGCATGATATACGTAACGTGCCGTCCGCAGCACGGAGATGCTGGTAATAAACGTCACCTATAAGGTCGTTATGGTCACCCATCCAAACACGACCGTCCTGTAAGTTGCTTCACTTTGGTGTCAAAGCGCTGTCACCACTGCGTTACGAATACAAAAGAAGAAGAATAATCATACATTGCACTTGTAAAAAGCAACTGTTCTCAGGAATCGAATCACGCTATCCGGGTATGCGTCTAAACTTCACGGCTACTCACACATTGGCAAGCCTGTTGAATTTTGCAAGTGCTTTCTTTAACGCGTAGGCTGCGTCGCCTTAATGATGTTCTAGCGGTTTATGGTTAATATCCTATTAGCCACGACAAATCCAATAAAGTTTTTTTCCATAAAAATTAAACCGCCTTCAAAAACGAACACTAAAAGGAATAAAATAACGCTAATAGGATAAACAAACTCATTTGAAGTCGGTTCATGATGTGCGAACGTAAACTGCTGCTGTCCGTTAAGGTTGAGTTGAGTTACAATGTACTTGATTGAACTAAAATAGTTACATATATCTTAACTCTACTCAGTGCAACAAATACTTTAGTGAAAACCGCATCAAAATCTGTCCAGTCAAACGCGAGATATTTGCAGACAAACATACATACATGCAGTTCGAACTGAGAACCTCCTTTTTTAAGTCGGTTAAAAATTATGAAAATCGGTGCACCTCGGACCTCAAACCGAAGCTCATTTCGTATGGAAGTCTTAATTTCGAACAATTATGAGCAGAACAGTAACAAACGGGATTGCTACAATGTACCTTATTATTTATCGGCTTCCAATATTTTGTATTCAACTATTTTAATGTCAGTGACCAAGTAAATTTCAAACAATTAATAATGAGCAGTAGATGAAAATCAATCTGGCAATATTTATATGGATTCTATGTTAAAAGCCTATTTAATATTATTCAGGCTCATTTCAGAACAATAGTTAATTACTTGTTAACATCTATTACATCTAAAATTAAGTGGATAATTGATGTGGAGTAATTAAATTTTAGCCATATAGTGTGTTATCAATACTTCTGTAGATATGCTCACAGTTTGAATATGGATGAAATTAATATGAAGAGGAGGGCTATTTGTTAAAACATTGTCTAGTGTATAACAATGATTTGAAAAATGTTATTCTAAAAGCATTGGTTCTAAGATTCTGGCGTCTAATCACCTTGAGTCGATTGCACCTCAAATCGATTGCACCTCAAATCGTATTTTGTTGGCTGTGACGCCCGCTTTTGTGTTGTGTGTGCAAACGATTAAAAATTGATTAGGCACCAAAGACTTTTATCGAACATTCTAACAATTGCAGCATCGGTTTCAGTTTTTAGCAAAACTCTATTTTCAGATTCTTAGAATTGATTAATAACTGCAAATATATTTATGTACTTTCTTTTACTTATGTTTTTTTTCTTTCAAAGGTGGTTTTCCAACGGCTATCGTCGACAAGTCAGCGCGTAGCTGTCAATGCGTTATTAATGTGCCGTCGACACTCCGTCGATGTGGCGTTCATATTTCAGAGCACTCAGGTAATACAAGCAGTGCTGTGATTAAAAAATAAATTATTTATTATGCCTCGTTTCATCCCAATTGATGATATCAAGTGTGGTCACAGTGCATTAGCGGCGAGAGAATCGGAGATACGAGTATTCGAATTATCGATGCTTGTATCGAAATCATCGTGAGATATTATGCCGTCCGTTAATCTGAATTTGAACTTCTTAATTTTGGAAAATGTTATACGATTCAATGCAATTGCATGGTTAGCCAATGACTAAATGATAATGGGGCCAAAATATAAGATCGAGTAAAACATGTTGCTTTTTAACAAATGTAGTATGAAACCTATCAGGAAAAACAACGAATTATTTCGTCTAACATCAGTTTTTTTTTATCAGAATCTCCGCTAAACTAACAAAAAGGGCTGTTTACATCATCATATATAAATTTTGCATTTAGGTTATTATTTTAGTCAGTGTCACCCAACTCAGCGATAGGAGATATACTTATTCTTAAAAAAATATTCTTGTTCCATTATTTTTATACATATATTTTTATTGGCATCAGTATCGTTTGTACTTACAACCACCCCTGAGTCGCTCGTCGCTGACCAAAACAACACCCTGTATAACGATCAAACTGTGCAAATATAAAGTATTTGTATTTGTTAATTCTCCATACAATAATCAAGTAATTCGTTTTACTAACTACTCAATGAAAATATAGACGCAATATAAAATATATCACTTCCCCAATTTAGTCTTACTTTCAATCAACTCTAAGGCGAGAAGGCCTTTAATTAATGCCTATTTATCAACCTAGAACAAAAACTAGGAGCTCGAATAATTAGCCCAAGACCGCCCGAAGCCAGGCTAGATCGATATCTTGTTAATGCTAAGGTTAAAACGAACGCTCTGTAACACCCCTAGTAAATCTTTAGTCGCGATAGAGGTGGAGTGGTGTCGATAAAATAGAAGGTTTATTTTATTTATTTCAAATTATTTCTTATACAGAATGTTGTTTTGGTCAATGACATCACACTCAGGGATGATAATATAAGTTAGGCTTATTCTAAAAAAAACTTAAAATTATATGCAATTTCCATTAAAAAAATCTCTTCAGAACATTCAAAACGAACGAATGGGAAAACTTGCACTCTCGCGTGTATGTCGCGCCTATCTACGAAACACTAGCTAGTATGCTTCTAAGAGGCGACCTGGTAGTGGTAGTTTGACTCGCTCACTATAACGCTAAAATATTTTTTTTAGTTTTATTATTATTTACAAAATGTATATTATCATATTATTTTTGGCTTAAGTATCGTTTGTACAGCCACCCCTGACTCGCTCGTCACTAACCAAAACAAAACACTCTATAACATTGATGGAATGGAAAATTAAGTATGCTATATTATGGAGTTTTAGTGTTGATTCTGCATACAAAACTCCTTGATGAATCCTATTGAAGTAGGCAGGAAACATTCCTTAATTAAAATGAGATGATTCCTTGGTTCTATGAACCTAGTTAAAATATAAGCATTGACAAAATAATAATTATAATTTTCTATTTATAAAGGTCAATGCAGTCAGATTAATCGATTTTCGAGTTCAAACATGATATCATTTTCAGTCACGAAATATAAATTAGCTTTACAATCTTTTACGGCCATAAATCCTTCGTTTGTAGCTGTAAACCAAATCAGAATCTAAATTACTGTAGAGCCTATATCCATAATGCCTTAAAATAATTTAATAAACAAAAAATAATCTCATCGATACTTTTACTATTTCCATCGACATTTTCCCCTCCCTAACCTCAATCCGGCCACTCGGCGCGTTAATGCATTCGGCGACCAAGCTTTACCGTTCTAATGGAACTGATTGAATTATAATCACTTTCAAACATTCTATAACAGTGCTAACTCGAATTAATTAATTTATTTGTTGTTTTTTTTAACCGACTTCAAAAATAGAGGGTATCTAGGTACTCCCTAGTTGGTCCTATTTTTGCCAATTTGGGATCGATGATTGGATCTTGGTGTAATCGAGGGAAATCCTCAAATTTTAAAGGCACGTATAGTGTTTTTTTACTGGAATCTTAATATTAACGTATTGTTACGTCTGATAGTCTACATCTTGTGGGGCTGAGCTAATGGTGGAACTCCTTAACGTTTAGGAGTTCAGTAATTATAATGACAGAACTTATGAGTTAGTTATTTGTCAGGTAGTTTGTAGCTTGTTAAAGAACAGGGACATATGGTGCAACTGTCTCTCCTGTAATCTCTAAAAATGAAGAAATAAAATTTACTTTAATAAAAGTAAAAACCGACTTCAAAACCAAAAGGCACTAAAAAGTCTTAAATAAATTCTTGACCATTGAAAGGAAAGGGATCCATTTTAGGCCAACAATTTGTTTTTGGATTCAGTGCCATCACTTTGACCCTCAAGCATCGACTGTCAGACCACCGAGTCCAAAAAGAAATTGTTTGCCTAAAATAGATGCCTTTCCTTTCAATGTTCAAGAGTTTATTTAAAACTTTTTAGTGCATTTTAGTTTTGAAGTCGGTTTATACTTTGATTAAAGTTATTTTTTGTGAGTTAGTGTTGAACATGAAGACGTGCTTAATTGAAAGCGTCACATATTTATCCTATTTTACTCTTTAAAATGTCCTCCGTCCAAACTGTCGGTAAACGTCCTACGCTGCGCTTTTGGTCGAAAGGTCTCCAATCTAGACCTTTTCTGCCCCAACGGCCATCTGTTCCTCGCGCTATGTGCCCTGCCCACTGACACTTGAGCTTACTGTTTCTTGGGGATATTACCGTTATTACCTTAGTTCTTCTAGTACAAGACAGACGGATGACCTTGTAAAGATCGCAGGATCACACTGGATGCAGGTCGCTCACAACCGGTTGCTGTGGAAAACCTTGGGGGAGGCCTATGTTCAGCAGTGGACGTCCTTTGGTTGATGATGATGTTGACTCTCTGAAAGATCTTCTTTCGTACGTGATCACAAAGATTTAGCATATCACCTAGTGTACTGCAACAAAACTTTATCAAAATCGATTTCCTTCTAACCAAAAAAATATAATAAGTAGTTTGTGATATCAAAATATCTTCTGAAATCACTTGCAAAAAAAAACATCAATCATAGATTTTTGTATTAAATTGAAATAAACTGAAGCCGCTAATAGCCCAGAGTTAAGTTAACCCGGAATCTCGCAATTGACTTTACTAACCTAATTTATATTTCTTACATATTAATTCATAACATAAGAGAGCACTATATCTACCGTATCAAAGGGTAATTCTCCCTTTGCCACCTTTCAGGATAATTTAACTCGTAGTGAACGGCTAAGCGCGGAATATGCTGTACCTAATTACCGCACGCTATGTGTAAGGGTAGGTGCACACTGAAAGATAGAAAATGCACACACACACACACACACACACTGCGGCACGCACTGATTGGCTGATTGGCGGCCATATATACTTTTATTCATCATAGTATATTTTTTCCCCTCTCGTTTTACTTTTTTGTGCTATTCATTTTTCTTTCTTTAAAAGTAATTTATGTGTAATATTTTGTATGTGTGTGCTTATGATGTCCTTCCAATAAATATTTTTTCTTTTTCTTTATTTCTTTGTCTTATAAGTGCTTGCCCGATATCATCATTAAACATTATGTAGTTGATCGATTTAAATAAAATAAGTTAATGTATTAAGCATGGTGCGTTGCTAAGGTCTAAAACCTTTTACACATTGCGACTTTTAGTAGCAAAGCAGTCGCGACGCAGAAGCTGGTTGTTTTCAAATTATGTACTGCATTTTGGCGACTGCATCGATGTTAAATTAAATCTGTTTATTGCGTGAGTTGCGATGCTGAAGCGCGTTTTCAAAACGCGCGACCGCATCGATGCTGAAAGTCATAGTGTGTAAATGGTCTAAAAACGACGCACCACGCTTAATACATTAACTTATTTTATTTAAATCAATTTAGTACATAATGCTTATTGTGTTGGTATAAGTTAAATTATAAATTTCTTTCTTATAAATTACTTTCATTTCACATCTATACTAATATTATAAAGCTGAAGAGTTTGTTTGTTTGTTTGTTTGTTTGAACGCGCTAATCTCAAAAACTACTGGCCCGATTTGAAAAATTATTTTTACGTTGAATAGTACATTTATCGAGGAAGGCTTTAGGCTATATATAACATGAAGATACGACTCATAAGACCACAGCAGAAATGAAAAATGTTGCGAAAACGGGAGAAAGATATTCCTTTTGAGAGCTTCCGCTGCATACGCTGCGGAAACCGCTTATGTTACACAAAAATCATGTATGACAGGATTGTTCAACATTAAGAGTTCTAAAATAAAGTCCGCGACAGCATATGTCTATCTTTTATGGTTGACTTACTACAACCTTTTTTATGTTAATAAATTTGTAAAAATATAATGCATTATTTTTAGAGGTGTATTATACAAACAGGTATTTATTCTTATCAAAATAAATACATTCATCATCACGAGCATTTCATTTAGAACCAAGTTGCCCTTTATATTATTTGATTTCAATAAATATCTTAGGAGCTATCACAGTTTTAACATAACTCCGCACCAAAATAATGTTCGCAGCTTAAGTACAACGTGCGCTTGCGCTAATATATTATAAAGCTGAAGAGTTTGTTTGTTTGAACGCGCTTATCTCAGAAACTGCTGGACCGATTTAAAAAAAATATATCTGTGTTGGATAGCTTATTTATCGAGAAAGGCTTCAGGATATAAAACATGACGCTGCGACGGGAGGGGAGGGAGCAAACTCAAAACGCGCGGACGAAGTCGCGGGGGACCGCTATTGGTTTATATGTATGTACATATAAACCAATGTGAAATGAAAGAAATTTACTGAGACACCAGAGAAGGGGAAAATTATTTTGAAGAGAGAAGATGTTATTGAATGAATGACAGTTATTGAAGTTGCCTGCCTAATAGCAAGCGGTAAGGAGTTCCACAGTCGTACTGATTGAACTGTAAAAGAATTAGAATATTAGCTCGTTGTGGGACAGGGGGATTCAAGGTGGAGTTTCCTCGATGTCCGCATGTCAAGACCTCGCGACGGCTGCAGAAAATGAAAGCGCTCTTTGAGGTAAGGTGGGAATTTCGGATTGAAAAGTATGGAGTTGTACTCCAGACAGAGAATATGAAAGTTACGCCGAAGTCGAATTGGAAGCCACTTGAGCCGAGAGCGGTATTCGGAGACATGATCATACTTCCGTAAACAATAGATTATCCTAATAAAGAAATTTTGGAGACATGTAAGCCATGTAAGAAAATAAAATTTAATATTGTTTAATAAAATTTATTAACTACAATGAACACTAAGCTTTATTTCAGCACTTTCAAAACTGCGTGACAGGCGAGTTATTAAGAAAATTTCTTTTTTCCGCCTTTTTAGTATTATTTTTCACATTGTTTGAATTTCGACCTTATCACTATAAATTAAAATGCAAATTCATGAAGACTTGCCTACTTATCAAATTCGGTCGTCTGTTCGGTCAAAATGGACATTTAACGGGACAAGTAAGTATGTGAAAGAAAAAAACATTGACTCGTTCAGTTTTCTGTGTTTTTATTTCGGTTAGAATTTCGGTTTTCTTTGAGAAAGTTCATATTTTAATGCATGGTTTTCAACAAGAAGTGCTTAATTATCTTTTATTTGGACTCAAAGATTACTTCATTTTTGCTTTTTCTTATTATTTTCTCTGTTCATTTCTTTTCTCTACACCCATTGCCATCTTTCTGCATGACCTAAAGATTTGATAGCATGAAGTCCACTTTTATACACTATGATTTGTGCAATTCAGGCCTGATTTTTCAATAGTCAGATAAGAAATATTCGTGGAACAAAATACAATACGGCTAATTTGAGAACGCCACCTAATTGTCAGCAATCATACGTAACTGTCATTATTTTTAATATGTCGCTTTATAATTTATCAGTCTGATAAGTTTTATCTGCCCATTGAAAAATCAGCCCTCAGTTTAATTTTTTTTTTAAATAAACGTTTTACATGTAAAAGTGTTCTTAGTACATATAATTATACCGCAAACTTTAGCCGCAAACCCCGTTAAGGCCACATTCACCGAGTAAACTATAGCAAACTATACGTAACTCTAAAGAATGCGCAGTAATTACAAGTCCATTGCACGCGGCGCTTCCCACGTCACAGGCTATCACACGATAGAGCTACGTTTACATTGAGATATAAACCAGTCAATATTTGAGACTTTACAAACAAAACGTGGTAGTAAAGGCGATATTTGTAAAATGCCAAGACCATGTACAGTGCCTCTGAAACAGCTAAAAATTGGTAATTGGACTATATTCAAACTTAATTAATCATTTTTGAGGTAATCACTACATAGTATAAAATAAAGTCGCTTCCCGCTAAATACAGCGGGATACATGTATGATTAAATCTTTACACAACACAAACAAAATGAAGTACATAAAGTGGACTTAATGCTTTAAAGCATTCTCTACCACTCAACCATTGGGTGAGGCAGAAACAGTTGAGGCGTCTAAATTGACAAAAAAAACTGACATAATCTTTATCATAATTAAGAATGAACTACATATACTTAGATAAATACTTTATAAATAAATCTACATAAACAAACATAAATTATTGAAAATACATAAATTCAATAAAATTCAATATTTAATAGATAGAGTGATTCAAGAGAAAGGTCTATATGTATAATTCAATATATTTTGTATCAGTATCACTCCTGTGCAAAGCCGGGGCGGGTCGCTAGTTAAGTAATAAACTGTCGAATACCTGGCTACTCCATCTATGTATAAATTCTAAAGCCAAAATCATGCATGGGGCTATTGGATCTCGCCGGGACTCTATATACTCAAGACATGTGTGTGCTACCTATGTAAAACCCTTTGTTTGTGCTGGCTGATTATACAAAGTATTGAAGAATACTAGTTTTATTTACCAGCGATTCCATGATCGATAACACAGTATTTAGCGTATCCCAGTGTTGGCATTAATATATATTTATTAAATCAATAATTATTAATTTAATTATTTTAAACAGATAACTTTTAGTCATGATTAGAATAACCATGATTAAAAAAGTAATCTTTATCATGATTATTGACGTTAATTATTAATTGATTAAGGCTCGATTTTACCAACGTCATCTATGGAATATAGAAAACGCCTAATTTGAAAACGTCACCCATTTGTCAGCAAGAAATGACATTTAAAAAATCGTTCGTTTCTTACTTATTCAGTCAGATAATTCTTATCTGACATTGGTTTAATCGACACTTACTTGATTAAAGACTAATTCATCAAATGTTAATGTATACCGATGTCAATGTTGCAATGGCTAAATAAATTATCGCCAACCGAGAGCAAGACAGCCAGATAGTGTTAAAACGTAATGCATGTGAGAGCACTTAAAACTCCTCCATGGTTTTGTGATTCTGCATTGAGATTGGCATTGGGCCAAAAAGTTTTCAAAGTCCTGGTCATGCCATCAACCAGAGAAAAAGCGTCGAATAATCTGCCAACCAACCCCAAAGTTTCTTATTTATTTATTTTTAAAAACTTTATTGCACAAATAAAAGTGTAAAAAAGGTGGAATTAATGTTTACAGCATTCTCTCCCAGTCATACCTTTAGATCATGCAGAAAAATTGTTATGGATGCAGGAGAATAGTGAGTAGATATTAAAATCTATTAAAAAATATATTAAAAATATATCTTCCGTCGCATGACCATTGATTGACTACAAAGATGATAATTTGCACTTGTAAAAATATCTCCTCCTTGCACGAAATGGGCATTACATTGGATTCGAAATTGCAGTGGGGACCACATGTTGACCCTCTGGCTGGGTGACTCGCTTCAGCTGCCTTTGCGGTTAGAAAAATTAGACATTTGACTGATGTTGAAACAGCAAGGTGTATTTTAGAAACTTTCATAGTATAATGTCCTATGGTCTTCTCTTGTGGGGTTCTGCTGCGGACATCGATACCATCTTTATTTTACAGAAAAGAGCCATTCGTGCCATTTACAAACTTAGTCCCCGTGAATCCCTGAGAAAATTCTTTAAGGAAATTAATATCTTCACTGTCGTTTCTCAATACATATTTGATAATATCATGTACGTACGCAAAAATTTAGATTTTTTCATGAAAAAAAGTAACATACATTCGTATAACACACGAAAAAAAAAACTTGTCATTCCAAACTTCAGGTAAGGCAAAACAATGAATTCATTCCTGGGAAATTTTGTCAAATTTTTCAACAATATACCTAATAATGTTATCGAACTACCATCATAAACTTAAGTTACATGTCAAAACTACCCTAATGTCGAAGGGGTATTATAAAATTAACTTTAAAAAAGTAAAAACCGACTTCAAAACCAAAACGCACTAATAAGTCTTAAATAAACTCTTGACTATTGAAAGGAAAGGAACCCATTTTAGGCAACCAATTTCTTGTTGGAGTCGGTGCTGTGATAGTTAATGCTTGATGGTCAAAGTGATGGCACCGACTCCAAAAAGAAATTGTTTGCCTAAAATGGGTTCCTTTCCTTTCAATAGTCAAGAGTTTATTTAAGACTTTTTAGTGCGTTTTGGTTTTGAAGTCGGTTTTTACTTTTTTAAAGTTAATTTTATTTCTTCATTTTTAGAGATTACAGGAGAATGGGGGGGGGGGCACCTTATGACTCTGTTTTTTAAGAAGCTACAAACTACCTATTATAAGTTCTTTCATTATAATTACTGAACTCCTAAGCGTTAAGGAGTTCCACCATCAGCTCAGCCCCACAAGATGTTGACTATTAGACGTAACAACATGTCAGCATTAAGATTCAAGTAAAGAAACACTATACGTGCCTTTAAAATTTGAGGGTTTCCCTCGATTACACCAAGATCTCATCATCAGATCCCAAATTGAAAAAAATGGGACCAACTAGAAGGTATATCCTCTAAGTAGGCGCAAATTTTTTTCGAATCGGTCGACAAACGACTGAGATATGAGGTAACAAACATACAAAAAAAAAAAAACATACAGTCGAATTGATAACCTCCTCCTTTTTTTAAAGTCGGTTAAAAATTCAAGACTATCTTAATGACGAGAATGTATGGACAGTCCAGCCTGCACCAAACTGATGTACCTACCTGTTTATTTTGATTTGTATTATTTTTGAGGCAGCTAGTGGTGACTGAGTTTGTTCCGGCGTTTCTTCTCAGCACTTGCCAAATTGTCTGTGTCTTGTCTCGAAGCGCTAGTATGGCTCAAAAGATAAGGAGACATGTTCTAGCCTCATACGGGCCATAATTGATTGATATTACACTTATTATTGACGTTCATAAGTGGCATTTTGTGTCCTAAATTGAATAAATTAATTTTGACTTTGACTAACTAATCAGCTGTTATGACATACTTATTTAAAAAATATTGGAGCTCAATTCGATCTGTTAGATAGATTTGGGATCTCAAATCACATAGTATAGTAAAATTCTCCTAAGAAACCTACAATGTGGACGACTCCTTACTAAGTAAGTATGGTACACTCAATATATTGTGTTGTTCATTGTTTGTGAAGAATACAGCGTTCAACCGTTAGCCTTGGGCGGAAAACGCAATTATTTAGTCCAAGACTAAGCTAAGCCTGGGTTACGTACGAAATTTTCATCTAAATCTACAAAGGATTTTCATTTATGTTACTAACAAGTTTACACAAAAGGCGGAGTAACTATTTCTTAATTTTTGAAATGGGTTTTCTCTTGCATTTTGATCTTGACCTAAGGCTGAGAATGATGTTGATGTGTTATAAGTTTACGGCCTGTTAAAAAATAATAAGATCAAATAAGAAATCAAAAACTTGCGCACGAGCCGGATTCGAACCAGCAATTTTTGGCTAGCCGGGTCCACGCTTTTTCCAATAGACCTACCGCGTCATTACGCGACGTCTGCGTCATCTGCTGACTTTATTGCAGCAGTGGGCACTATAACTTTATAGTACCTACTTTTCTATAAGAATGATAGGACAGCGCTACGATCAAAAAGGGTCGCCTTTTTTCACATAAATATACACTTTTGGCTTTTTAATACTAACCGTAACGAACGATGAAAAATTAAAATAGCGCTTAAAATAATATGGATAACATTAAACTGAGCTAACATAATAATAATATGTTTTGCCAATAATTTTCAAATACCCGTAATGGCTACACTAACTTGTACCCGCAGCAATGACGTTTACAAAGGGAGTAAGAGACAACAGTAGTTCCATTTTTGGCCATTCTCAGATAACTTATCTGAATAATCGTGGCGCTATAGTTAGTGGGCCAGTCGGCAGATGGCGCTAACTAAACCGTAACTACGTTATCATACAAGATCAGAAATTTCGCGCAAGTGAGGTATCGGCACGGTAAGTCTATTTGAAAGAACGTTGGCCTGGCAAGCCAAAGGTTCGAATCCAGCTCTTGCACAAGTTTTTGATTTCATGTTTTCGTAGTGGAATAAAAATAACACTGAGTGTCAAATAAATACTAAATAACTAATAACTTTGACATGTCAAAAATATTTATTCAATTTAGGACACAAAATGCCACATGAACGTCAATAATTAGTGTAATATCAACCAATTATGGCCCTTATGGGCTAGAGCTAGAGCATGTCTCCTTATCTTTTGTCTAATAAATTATGTCTAAATAAGTTCTAGTTAGCGTTATCCGCCCGATACAAAATGAAGTTTCATATTTCCATTATAATTTAGTCAGTGCTTATTTTTCGATGTTAAGCCAGGCCGGTAATTAGTGTCAAAAATCCATTAGCTATTTCACCTCGAAGTGATCCCGTTTTTAGTGCAATGAATTGCTTTTTTATAAAATAAAAGTGTATTTTTTATAATAATACAACTTTCACATTAAAAAAATATTATTTTTATTACGTCCATCTAAAGACTTAAGTTTAATAACGCTAAAAGCTTTCAATGTAAAAAACCATTAATTTCATATTTAATAGTAACACCACCTTTAAGTTATGATTCATTACTCCCTGACAACGATTACTTCAAGTGGTCAGAACTGGTTATAATTAATGATGATAACAAAGAGGGTAAGTTCATTTATTTCGATCAAGTAGAGTCTTTTATCTTCGTAATGAAATGTGCATTTTGCAAATATAAATAAACTGAAGTGGCGCTTAACTCCTTAGCTTATTGCAACTCGTAGCTGCACCTTTTTAATAACCAGTGAGATGTTATTACTACGTTTAGAGAAGCTTTGCCAAGCAAAAAATGAGTTGCAGCCATAAAAATATTATCCCTTTGGAATTGAATGACAAGAGCGACATATCACTAGCAGCAAACTGTGTGATAATTAAAAATGAATTTCGTGATCGAAAAACCTTTTAAAATAAATAATAAAATCTCTAATATCCCCCGATTAAAATGCGTAAGCGTACTAGAACATTTATCTACCTATTTATTAATTATTCCGTCGGGGCTGCTGAAGAAATTATGTATATTTTGAAGAAATAGTTCTCCTGAAACATGGTGACTTGATTGGTGATTGATTGTTGTTCATTACAGCGAAATAACCCAAACAAATAATCATGCAATGGACTAATTTACCAGACCAAATCGAAGCCTCTTAATATACGATTTATATTTACCAATGCGCTTCAAATTTAAAGTACGCAGTTTGATTATTCTATTCTATAAACGATAATTTACGTAAAAAGTAAAGACAAAATAACACACGTAATGCATAACTACGAATATTTTGTATGAAGAAATAATATTTCATTTTACAATAGAGCTGCATGTTCGATATTTTGTGTCGACTGTTTATCATGGGGTAAACTAATATGTTTAACTTAAGAAGATTGGTATTAATTATTATTATTCACCTGAACGAAAGGTTATCTCATTTTCAGTTACAAATGTTACTAACTTAAGTTTGTTACTGTCATCTTAAATCGGTTTCGTTTGACAGCTAAAACTTGTCCTTCTGTTTCGATAGGGATATTAATTTTATGGTCGCAACTTTATGACAAGGTTGTGACGTATTCCCATAGAAGTAATATCCTTCCAAAGGGATAATAATTTTATTGTTTATATGCGTTGGTGACATGTAGGATCAGTTAAGGAGCACCAACTTTGTTCGTGGAGTCTGAGGTGGAATTGTGTAAAGCAATCGTGTTCATTTGCCAGATCAAAACGTACGATCTGTCAAACCCTTTGTTCTTTGCCATTTGACAGAGCATATCGTACGTTTTGAACTGTCTAATGAATACGATTGCTTTACACAATCGCACCCCAGTTCCATATGCTAGTAATAGTAGCATGTTGTTAAATGACAATAAGAAATTTAACCGCCTTCAAAAAACTTCATTTGGATTCGGCTTATGATCTACGCACGTCAAAAACTGACTTCGAATGAATTTATTTCTACTAAACAGAGAGTAAGTACGGTATTTTAAGCTTTTAGGCCTGATTTTACCAACGTCAGATAGAAAATTCGTCGAATATAATACAAAAGGCCTAATTTAAAAACGTCACCAATTTGCCAGCACATATTTATGTACACGTAATTTTAAAATCGGCCGATATACAAGAAAACATATTCAGTTGGATAATGCTTATCTCTGCAAATCGATACTTTGTCATTTTTTTTTAAAGTGGTATAATTTTTGAAATACATTTTTATTTCAGTAGACGACGCGTTTGGTGTAGTTCCGGCCGTCGCGGGTTTGAATCCCGCAAGGAGCCATTGTTATGAGCCAATACAATTGCACCTAAGTGATGGATGTATAAATGTATAAAAGTATTTATCGGAGATGCCTCGTCATAATCGTTGTCTGGTATTCGTAATACTAGTAAAAATATTCCTTACTTCGATACCACTACGGTTATCGACTGGCACATATTTATTTATTTAAATTATATGTTGGTTAGTGCTTCTTAACCGATGGTGAAACAGACCCTTGAAGCATGGCTTGGTGGTACAACGAAGCCTTAGTTTGTACAAACACCATTCATAATATTCAAATATTTATTGAACGAACATGCAAACACTACTTTGTACACAAAATGAATATTATTCTCGTTACAAAACTTAACTGACAAAGAATGCTACACCTTACAGCTTGCCACCATTTCAATACCTTAAAACATACAAATATATTCCATGGAAATCAAAATAAGAAATCTCCAAGAAATACTTTAGCTTTACCTTTTCAATATTGCTATGTAGCCGTTTAAAAAGACTAGGTATATTGAATACCAAGCCATTAAAATCAATGACGTTTACGTCTGAACGCTATCATTAACAGACAGACGGACAGATCATGCGAATGAAACCCATAGTCATTATGTCAAATTATTTTGCGGACCCATTATTGTGCGAATGTCGTCCTTATAACTATATGATGAGAGATGAGATTCTGAATGGACGATTTGGAAACTCAAATCAAGTTGTGTTATTTAAATACTCGGGGGCGGTTTACATGAAACGACTGAAAGACGATCGGTTTGACCGAAAACTTGAGGAAACACCCAAATGATGAAGACTACGATGCACTTTACAGACAATTTGAGAGTTCATACATACATTTGCCGATGTGAAATTGACACAGAGATATGGATAAAATGTGTTGAAATCCACTTACAAACCGTAATAAAGCGCTTTTTAAATCATTATTTATGCTCACTTGATACTTACAGAATGCTTATTTCTCTAAGGGCTGATTTTTCAAAAGTTAGATAAGAAATATTCGTCGTACAAAATACAATATTGCTAATTTCAAGACGTCACCTAATTGTCAGCAATCATAGGTACCTGTATATCTTAAAAATCTGCCGCTTTATAATTTATCAGTCTGATAAGTTATATCTGACCATTGAAAAATCGGACCTAAAACGGTGGAATTTTCCGATGTTGTTAGTCAAAAGTCAAAGTCAAAAATAATTTATTCAATTAAGCACACAAAATGCCATTTATGAACGTCAATTATTAGTGTAAATATATCAATCAATTATGGCCAGTATGGGGCTAGAATATGTCTCTTTATCTTTTGGGCCCTACTAGCGCTTCGAGACACAGACAATTTGGCAAATGCGGAGAAGAAACGCCGGAACAAACTCAGTCACTCGCATGTGTTCGCTGCATGCACCGATTAATTCGCCAACGTGGACTGATTCTCATATTTCTGTCTGGGCTCCAAATAAATAAAGCGCCGAACGAAACACCAACTGGTTCCGAATCAAGGCATTATCTTCGTAAAGTTAGGTATGTCAGAAAACAATTATGGCGGGGGCGTCTTCCATAATACTACATAATATCATCCGTGACTTAGGTACAAAACTAAATATTCGTGCTCATCACACATACGTTTACCTGTTGTGGGATGCGAAACTACGACCGCTGACTTTAAACTCAGGAGCATTAACCACTAGGCTAGGTACACTATTTTTTTTTAAATATAAATAAATATCCTTTGGACATTCCCACACATCGCCATCTAGTCCCAAAGTAAGCTTTCTTTGGGACTAGATGGCGATGTGTAAGAATGGCGATATGTGAGTAGCTACTCAAAGCTTGTGTTAAGGGTGCCAGACAACGGATATAATACTTAAATTCTTTTGTTTGTAAATACATACATGAAATACATAGAAAACACCCAGACCAATACAAACAGACATGTTCATGCACACAAATGTTTGTATTGTACGGGGATCGAACCCGTTCCCGCTGCGTAGTAGGCGATTTCTCGACCACTACACCAGACGGGTCGTCAGGTGAAGGTCAGGTTTGTCGTCGAGTGATGCCTCAAAGTAACCGTAAAAGGTTAGAATAAAATATAATTATTACTTATTTGACACACATAGAAATAAATTATATAACCATTTGAAGTACCAAAAAATAAAGGCATACAATTTCTTTTTGGAGTCGGTGCCATCACTTTGACCATCAAGCATCAACTATCACAGCACCGACTCCAAAAAGAAATTGTTTGCCTAAAATGGATTCCTTTTCTTTCAATGGTGAAAAAGTCCTAAATGAACTCTTATTTAGGACTTTTTAGTGCATTTTGGTTTTGAAGTCGGTTTTTCCTTTTTTTTTAAGTTTATTTTATTTCATCATTTTTAGTCATTACATAAGAGGGGGGGGGGGGGGGGGGGGGAGTTGCACCTTATTATTTTTGATTTGATTTGATTTTATTTTTTAAGAAGGTACAAATTATCTATCATAAGTTCCGTCATTATAATTACTGAACTCCTAAGCGTTAAGGAGTTCCACCATCAGCTCAGCCCCACAAGATGTTGACTATCAGACGTAACAACACGTCAACATTAAGATTCTAGTAAAGAAACACTATACGTGCCTTAAAAATTTGAGGGTTTCCCTCGATTACACCAATATCCCATCATCAGATCCCAAAATGGGACCAACTAAAAGGTACACCCTCTAAGTAGGCGAAAAATTTTTTTGATTCGATCGACAAACGACTGAGATATGAGGTAACAAACATACAAAAAAAACTGTGAAAGCACTCCGGGAGTGCCGGCAGAAGTGAAAACTTGAATATCAACGTTGTGCATTTTTGATTTTTTGGAATAGTTATTATTAATATAAAAGTACTATCATTTTTGTGATAGAATACAATAATAATAATAATAATAATATTTTATAGAATACAATATTTATTTATTGCGCTATCGTACACAAACATTACAATTTATATTATATTAAATTACATTAAAAAGTTTATCTCTCAGAAAAATCAACTTACATCCATAATTTCGCCAACCGTCTTACGGTTTTTCGATCAGGTCACGTGTCCTGACGGAGTTTCACATTTTTCCCCCATCCCACAAAAGTGCTCAACGCCGCTAAAGAAGTTTTTACTTCAAAAAACATACAGTCGAATTGATAACCTCCTCCTTTTTTGAAGTCGGTTAAAAAAATAAACTAAATGAATATAAAACAAAGCCTCAAGTGTGCCAAAAAAACCCCGAGTATAAGTCGTGATAGCAGATGCTAAGCATGCCACGACACTAATTTTTAGCGTGAACCCTTTCAGTTTCTGATGCTAACCATGTAAGGTTCAGATGGGATATATTATTTTTTTTGATCGTCATGTGTAAACCTCACACAATCTGACAGTTCATACAGTCTCGCATGCACGTCTTTGTTTAGAATCCGCATCTCATGTTTAGTTCATGCAGATATAAACAATGGAATATCATCCAGCGCTTTACGGAGTACGCTTTGTTTGCTGCACATGATTCGGGAAGCATGAACGAATACTTTATCAACTTTAGAAAATTTGAAAAATTGTGTACAGAGGTTTTTTAGGAAAAAAATATGTTTAAAAATAGCTCCAAATAGATTGGAAGATGGTGGTTGATAGTTTTTCTTGTTTGCCGGGCCCTTTTTATATTATTTGGGTTTAAACCTACGAACGGTAAATGCAGAATTACATTCTTTAAGTTAATTTAAAATTAAGTATTTATTTATTAACAAACAAGAAAAAATTAAACTAAGACATGCAACATAAAAAAATAACTAAATATCTACCTATTCAAAAACGAAACCATTTCCTTGCGGCAAGGAGGCTATGATGCTGGCTGCGTTGTATGCATCAATTTTATTTTACGCTCCCAGCCCATCCCACCCGGGCCACGTAATTTTAATAGTTATTATCTTATTCCGGATGGTGACCGGAAATCCGAAACCGGTCGAACCGAAAATTAGTCCACCTGCTCAATTTTCTTAGTTTTTTCTTTAATAAAAACTTTCTTCTGACCATAACAAATATAATGAGCAAAATTGGTCCAGCCGTTCACGCGCGATATCGTGTGGATTCATTTTTATATATAAACTAGCGGAACCAGCAAACCAGCGAACTTTGTTTCGCTTCCAGCCTCCGCTCCGGTCCCGGCAAGGAAGTTAAGCATATTTCTTCCTTTTTATTTTTTTATAGATCCTTCTTCTGATAGTAACAAACACGACAAAAAATATCAAATATAGCCATTCACACATAATGCCGTGACTAAGGGAAATACGAATTATTTTCTATACATAAAGAAAAGAAGATAACGTAAGTCCAATAAGGTCTCTGAAGAAGAAAAATCTAACTTTATAATGGTTTTTCATTTGTGTTGCCTATATAGCCTTTACAAAAAAGTAAGAATGTATTTGTAGGCAAAAACTCATCTAAGTTTTTCAAAGGGTAACCTTAAAAAAATGTCATTACAGTAGCTACGTATTATTTTTACCTTCACTAAAATTAAAATTACTCACTTTACAATGTCTCAATACTCTTACTTATCAAATGAAAACGAAACACATAAACGTTTCGTATTAAACCAAATTCCTTATAGTGGCCCGGACAGTCGTTCCACTATCAAACAATGCCCATGAAAATACCACCAATGTGTTGAAGGCATGCAAAATGTCGATGTGTGCTTGCCAGGGGCGCACAATTTCATAAACTATGACAATAACTGGTCGTAAGTAAAGCTCGCCCGGCCCAAAACTTCCTGTAAATATAGTAAGCTTGGAGTGAGCTTAACTGAAATTACTACCAGGTTTGGGGCACACTGGGTGTTTTAGAAAACTGTCCAAGTGCGATTTGAACTCCCGCACTGAGGGGTCCGTACTAAGTTTAACTTAATTAGAGGTCTGTTTAGCCAAAATACCACAGTGTTTTGATGCCTGCAAAAATAACTTCGTTTTTTATAGTGTTTGTATGAAGAACAAAGTAATATTTGCGGTTGTTGAAAATGTTTTATATCTCATAGTATTTGATAATATCATCATGATGTATTTCTTTCATAATTTTCAAAGCTAGTTTAGTTCAAAAGTTAGAGAGGAGGGAGGGCGTCCATTGCATCACAAACTTCAATCTCAGCCCCCCAAGCACTAGAGAACGTTTGGGATTAGCCATGAAAAGTGCCACGAGAGACAAATCATAATGTATGAAAACAATCGATCCATTGTAAGCTCAAGTGGCAATGGGCAGGGCACATAGCGCGAAGAACTGATGGCCGTTGGGGCAGGAAAGTTCTAGATTGGAGACCCTTCGACCAAAGACGCAGCGTAGGACGTCCACCAACAAGATGGACAGACGACCTTATAAAGATTGCAGGATCAAACTGAATGCAGACCGCTAGTAATCGGTCGCTGTGGAAAGTCGTGGAGGCCTATGTTCAGCAGTGGACGTCCTTTGGCTGATAATAATGATGATTGTAAGCGCACATTGCTAGTCAAAGTTACGAAATATTTAATACTATCATCCTATTAGTAATTTCGACTGCGATAGTCACCTTAACCGAGATTCGTCAAGCTTTCAATCACTTTTAAAGAATGTTTGTAACAGAATTTGTATTATACATATCCTCTATTGACATATGGCGTAACATTCTGGGGCAACTCTGTCAATGTCTTTTCACAAAATCGCACCCAGACTCGTTTAATCATTTGCCTAACTATATAAAAGCACTAGAAAACCCGCAATTCAAACAGAAATTGAAAGAATGGTTGATACAGAAATGTTTTTATAACCTAGATGAATATTTTAATAACTTTTGACATAATATTATATTATTGCTTGACATCTTTTAATTTTAAATTTTATATTATAATATCGTACTTCCGAAATGGATAACTGTTGGAACTTATAAATTATTGTAACCACCTTTTATACACAGTATTGACAGTAAATTTATGTTTATTATTATGATTATTACATTTTGCCAAAGCTCATTTATAATATAATATTAGTTAAATTTTTATTCGTTTTGCCAAAATTATAATAAATCATACAAAAAGTTGATTTGAGGTTTTACCTATAACTAATACAAAAAAGTCAGCACCAAGCTTAAACCAAGTATCAGGTTACCCGACCAATTTAAATATTAGTACTCCATCATTGATTGCTATCACTATGACATTCTTTAAATTTGTCACTGAATACCTAAAACCTTTTCTAAGATTAGTTCTCAGTTATATTCATTAAACACCTTATTTATTACTAGCGGTCTCCCGGCGACTTAGTGCGCACGTTTTGAGTTTGCTCCCTCCCCTCCCGTCGCAGCGTGATATTTTATAGCCTTCCTCGATAAATAAGCTGTCCAACACAAAAAAAAAATCAAATCGGTTCATTAGTTCCTGAGATAAGCGTGTTCAAACAAACTCTTCAGCTAGCTTTGACGACCTCCGTGGTGTAGTGGCTAAATACGCTGGTTTCAAGGCGTCGCCGCTCCGAGGTCCCGGGTTTGATTCCCGGTCGGGTCAATGTAAAAATCAGAATTTTCTATTTTATTTCGGGTCTGGGTGTTGTGGTTCCACCATTGTGTCTGATTTGCATAATACAAGTGCATTAGCTACTTACTTTGGGATCAGAGCAATGTATGTGATTGGTGTCCAATATTTAATTAATTTAAAATAAATAAAGCTTTATAATCTTAGTATAGATAAATACATACAAAATAGGTATAGGCGTGGTCCAGCTTATAAACAGTGGGCTGGGGATTTGCCACCTAAAGAGCCACAAGCGAGTGAAAGATCATTATTTATTAAAACAATCGATGGATTGAACGCGAATGCTAGACGAAGTGTGTATTTAGGGAGTGCTTTAAGCCTGCTTTGCATCAATTTGCCGTGGTTTGAACTAAGTGCAATTGATTAAAGAATTATGTGTACTTATGCTTGCTTTACACTTTACAGGGTTGTTTCTAGGCAATGTTAGCTAAAGAAAATATGGTACCTAATATAATAAATTATATAAACTAACAACTTAGCAGATAACCTAAATACGCTAGTATAACAATTTTAATAAACTGATAACGTAGTAGATATCTAAACTATTACAAAGATTATATACATACCTAAGAGTCAATTTTATTACCGTCAGATAGGACTTATCTGGCCGAATAAGTATAAAACGACAAATTTTAACTATAAACCGACCGAATTTAAAATGACAATTATATAAATGATTGCTAACAAATAGGTGACGTTTTCGGATTACACGTTTTGTGTTGTATTCGACGAATATTCCTTACCTGACGTTGGTAAAATCGACTCTAAGTTACTAAGTGCCAATTTTACCAACGTTAAATAGGACTTATCCCACTGAATCAGTATAAAACGACCGATTTTAAAACGACATTTACATAAATGATTGCTGACAAATAGGTAACGTTCTTAAATTAGGTGTTTTGTTTTTTTCGAAAAATATTCCTTATGACGTTGGTGAAATCAGGCATGGTTTGTTAATAAATAAGTTTTTTTTTTAAAGAATACATAAATTTTCGAACGTCAGATAAAGAATACTCGTCAAGTAAAATACAATACGCCTAATTTGAAAACGTCACCTGTTTGTCAGCTATCATTTAAGTAAGTTTCATAAAAAAATGATTTTACCAATGTCAGATAAGAATTATACAACTGCATAAGTATAAAACGACCTATATTAAAATGTCATTTAAGTACATAAATGATTACTAACAAATATTTTAATATTATTACAATAACATTACAACAATATTACTTGCTCATTAATTGCAAATGTTCCGCCACTGATTCAATTTTGTGCATTCCCAAGCGGTTGACTGGTGGAGAATGTCCTAAGGCATTAGGTCATCCAATTCTACAAGTCACAGTGTAATAAAGTTTAAGTAAATTAATAAACACGTGACGTTTTTAAATTAGACATATCGTAGGGCGTATAGTATTGTATTCGACGAAATTTCCTTAAACGACATTAGTAAAATCAGGCCCCAGTCTGGTCAGTCTTATCTGCCGTTGGAAAAATAGGGCCTTACTCCTTTTGAGTATGTTATATTTGTAGTATATATAAGACAACTATTGCGGTATTGTATTACAGACCCCGTTTTTGCGTCATACGAAAGCAATTGCTTATATTCATAAAGATAAAATAAGAATCCAAAAATTTGCGCACGCTGTCTGTCTGAACTTGCGAATTAAGCTACCATGCTGTCTGTCTGAACTTGCGAAGTTTAAGGCTCTTATGGATACGTCATTACGCGTGACGTATTTAGGTTTTTGATAAGGATTATTAAAAAGAAATGAAGTAATTCTTCACCCTTCGTGTGTCCTCAACTTAATCTGACTATTGAGAGGCTTACGACCAAACGAGGCACCAACAAATGTATGGAAATTATTCCACTACCCCTCAGTTTATACCCGGATTATATCAGGATTAGTCCGAAGTTTGAGAATCTTCGCGTGTTGGGCTATTAGCAAAGAATTAAGGGATTGGCAATACATAAACTCAATTAATAGAGATTGAAACATGTGCTCTATCAATTTTGATTCAATCTATTCATCGTAGATGCTTACGTTATTAAAGACGATGGATTAACTTTGAGTAGGTAAAGCTTTTGAAGTGATACCGAAAGCAACGTAGCAGCGCGTTCGTATTTGGATGGGTGACCATTTCAACCATATAAGTGACGTATATCATCATCATTATCTCCGTGCTTCGGAAAGCACGTAAGCAGTTGGATCAAGATAATATCGCTCGATAGTAGACGTTAAGCTTAGTCAGAGGCGCCATAGGTGGATTGATAACATCTGACAAAAATAATTTAAAAAACTAAACCGCCTTAAAAAAACTGGCCGAATACATTTAAATAACGCATTTGCTGGCTACGTAGGAAAATTTGCTTTTTCTAATAAAATATATTTTATTTCATGGTTTTTTGATATTTACCCATATCTAAAAATCGACGGACCGATTTTGATATAACCTACACTGTACCCTCAGTTGAAATATACCTTATTGAATAAAAATCACTCATCTCACTATAGCTTCTTGTTTTTGAGAAAAATACAAGCATACAAATATATACAAACATACATACACTTACGAAATTTTGCACGCGTGTTTGGAAGCCTTCATAGATAAACATTGAATTGATTACCTCCTTTGTTTTGAAGTTGGTATAAGGCCGCGTGGTTGAATGTATGCCTCATGTTCAAGGTAAGCCCTTTGCTCAGCGGTGGAAAGTTAACAGGCAAACTTTACTTTTTAAACAAAGTTACTTTGTGTAGTCAATAACTTTTCTAAAATTTTGCAAGGTAAAAGTCGATAGAACTGCCAAAATTAATTTATCGATTCCAAATTCAACTTAAATAACGCGTCAATATGAATTAGCTACCGCGAGATAATCTCAGACAAACATGTTTATCTATACTAATATGATAAAGCTAAAAGTTTCGTTTACTTGAACGCGCTAATCTCAGAAACTACTTGACCGATTTAAAAAAAAATTTTTGGTTGGATAGCTCATTTATCGAGGAAGGCTTAAGGCTATAAGACATAACTCTGTAACGAAAGGGGATGGTGCACACTCAAAACTCGCGAACACAGTCGCGGGAGACCGCTAGTTAAATACTTACAAACAGAGGCCGATTCTCGCGGCAATCAAACTTTTTTAGTGTGGTAATTCGATTGCGAGTTTAACCGTATTACCTAAATAATCAAGTAAAATATCGCACGAACAAAATCTCAATACATAGAAATCGTGACCCGGAGGAATCAAAAACTATTTTTCTTCGACTAAGAAAATTCGATCGGTAAACATTTTTCGTATACGAATTGCATGAGAATACCATCCAAGTCAAACTGAAAATTACTGTGATGGCAACATTGTGCACTCTTACTACGAGAATCAATTAGTACATACATAATAACAATACCAAATTGAACAGAGGTTGAATTGTGTAAAGCAATCGTATTCATTTGACAGTTCATAACGTACGGTATGGTCCATCAAACGGCAAAGAACAAAACGTTTGACTGATCATACCGTACTTTATGAACTGTCAATTGAATACAATTGCTTTACACAATTCCACCTCTGGGATATCAAAATGGCGGAATCGAAACATCACTTTATCCGCGCTCCTCATTACTCCAATAGTCAGGGATTGCAAACGTGTGCGGATCCCAGGTGCGATGCTATGTGAAACTAGAAAGCACCGATTGTGCTGCCGAAGGTTGCCGATCTCTTATGCAAGATAATATTTCAGACTATTTTTTGCACATTCAGAAATTGGGAGTTATGATTTCATTTGTGCTTTGAAAGAAGGACTTGTAACCTTTTAAATTGGGGTCTTTAAATAAATATTTATCTGCAAAATGTATCCGTTAATGTTTTTACATCAATGAGTAATAAAAAGAGTCGCGTAAACTTCAGAAATACGAATTAAATTTAATATTTTTTAAACGTAATTCAATTAAAAGAAGTTTATTGAATGTATATTTTATTGTTAAATAAGAATATTAATTATCTTGATTTTAATATAAAAGATTTCCGTCTGTGTATTTAAAATGTATAAGTTTTTAAATGTAAATGAACTGGAATTCTAAAAATATTGTTAACCACTGGAAATAATAACTCGAATTTAGACTATTTTTGAGAAAGTAGTACTACTTTCTCAAAAATAGTCTAAATTCGAGTTTGCGTAGTAACCCTTCCTATGTATTTTCAGTTTATTAACTGTATTAAAGTTAAATACGTAGTTTTTACGAAATTTTGTATGTAGCCAGTAGATCTTTGTGCAAACTACTTACACTTATAAAATAACCATAATCAAGTAGGTACCTATATTCAATTGGTTATATTTTTTATCAGGTAACTTAATTCACTAGATGCAGCGCATTAAGTTCGTGTAATTTTCGTCTTGAACAGTCTTTTTATGGAATAATAAACCAGTTTGGTTGCACTCAGACAGAGTTTCTACGTAAATTACTAGCGATAGCAATGCGATGACAATGCGATAGCGATCCGTAAACAGCATGGTAGTACTAAGCGCTGTCAAAGTGTCTATTTATTTATTTCGAGACTTTATTGTTGTGTACACACACAAATCATGTTGTGTACAAAAGTAGACTTAATGAAAACAACATTCTAAGAAGTCTATCCATTCATGAAATGATAGAGACTGGACCGATAAAGTCAATTTTTTATTAATTTTAACTTTATTGCACCGTAAGTTGTACTATCGGCGGACTTAATGCCTTTAGGCATTCTCTACCAGTAAATCGCTTGGGAATGTAGAGAGTCTAATCTGTGGCGGAACATTATCAATATCGATAATGTATATCGATTATATGTACTCGTATACATCGACTCTAAATATATGTAATTGAAATATCAAAGCTATTTTTATTTAAGAACGTCGAATGTCGACGAATGAATCGACAGCCAGCGCTGTTAAATACGAGAAAATGCCTAAGTCAGAGCTTTCAATGCTATCATCTCGTCACTAAGGTCCAATAGCACAGATCAGTTATAGCTAACTCTGCGTTAAATCAATATTTTTTGCTGTAAGTATCTTAAATATTGCTAGAGAAGAAAGACACGATAACATTCTTGGACGCCGTTAGCTCACCCCCACATTCGCATGCGATATGTGACATTTGAATGCGGCACGTGACATTGGCATATGATGTGTCTCCTTCTTACATAGCTAATTATGATAGTGGCATCCTTGTCGGTATCATTTAGTCGCACGCGAATGTATTGGTGTAGCCACTTACGGTGCAACACTGAGCAGTTTTCTTGTATCACTTAATAGCTCTCACAAGATGGCTTTAGGATAGCTTTAGGATCATTTTTTATGAGACCACATACAAAGAAAATAGAATGCGTAAATATTGTAAAATGGCCTTTAGATTAATTCAGATACATACTATATTTATTTTCATAATAAAGTTCGTTATTTACTTATAGTAGAATCTATTACTGTAATACTGATTATTAAATTGGCGTAACCCTTCGCTATAATTCTTAAATATAAAGTTTAAAAAGTTATTTCCTAAAGTGACGCTAGCGCCATCTCCTGATGACATAAACATCTAATGACAAGAAAACTGCTCATTGCAATGCGATAGCAATCTGTTTACGTAATAGTACTCCCTTTATAACCAGTACTTGCGAGGTTTATGAACAAGTGTAACACCGCCTTAGTAATTTTATTGAGACCAGTTTCTTCATCGCGCCACCTGGTTGAGGACTGTAATGAGTTTTAATTCGTATTGTTTCTTGATCAAAGGGGAATAGGGTTGGAAGCAAAAGTAAGAATTGTATGCTCAGTTTTTCCACGCTCATTTTATGGTATATAGATAGATAACTCTTTATTGAACATAACATGCATTGATTTACAAATTCATTTTAAGGAAATGTACAATTTAGGCGGTCTTATCGCTATAAACGATCTCTTCCAGGCAACCTTTGGGTAAAGAAGGAAAATTTTGTACAAAAAAGAAAATGAAGGGCTGAATAAGTGAAATAGAATTTTTTATGTATAATAAAAAATCTTGTATAAAAAAGTAATACAAATAAAGAATAAATTTAAAATATAATAGATTTATATATATATATACCAACACAATAATAATCGTACATAATAATATATTCCCAAACCAATATGAAATGAAAGGAAATTAAAGACATAAGAGTAGATAGAATTATTTTGAACAGAGTAGATGTTCTTTAGGATTTTTTTTGAAAATAGTTATAGATTTTGATTGCTTGATAGCCAGGGGTAAGGAATTCCACAAACGTACTGATTGGACAGTGAAAGAGTTTAATAGTAAATAATAAGCTCGTTGTGTGACAGGGAGATTCAAGGTGGAGTTTCCTCGATGGCCGCATGTTTATACTTATAATAAGTAAGAAGTAACTTATTTAAATGCCTACCTATTTCGCCTTTCTAGTCTTATATTGTAAAGGAGATCGCTAAGGATTTAGATATATGGACCACACCTAAGCCGTTTTAAACATTGAACTTTTTTTTTGTAACATTGCTTGCTCCCCTAAAAAACACAAGCTCAATCTACTATATTTAGAGTATTGACATATTTCTGCTGCCGTAAATACATTACTTTATTCAGACCTTGTAAACCAAACGCCAAAGTAAACTTTCATTAATTTGTTTTGAGAAAGTAGCTACAAAAAAACACACTTTTAATTTGATTCATATTTAATATAATGCATAAAATACGCGACACATGTCGATTGGTAAATATATTTGGGAAGTCAACTTACAGTCCGACTACCCAAACAAAAATACTTCGCTACCAACCTCTCCTATTATAATAGCTCGCAGTGAAACTCAGGATCGCACTTCAACTTTTTTTACGCAAAGGCATCCCACTCATAAGGTCTTGCCCTCACCATCTGGCGCTTGATAATCTGTAGCCGTGCTTTGAAAAGACTGGTCAAGCTGTATACAGTCACCCACAGATTAAAAATTTTGTGGAAAATCGCCTCTATTGCAACTGAATAAGATGGTATAGCATTGAATTTGATGTGCTGTCGTTTGTACTTGGAAGCCGGGAGTTTTTGCACCTGTCATTCTTTCGAACTGGTCTTAGCGGATGTCTCGAGCGTTCACCCAGTGTGAGCAAGATGGGTGTATAAGCGTGCCAGGAGAATGGGATGAACGTATAATTTAACACCAAGATAAAAAGAGACAGAGTCTGTCGCGTGGCGTGGGCGAAGGATGCAAGGTATTGGCGTCTTCGGTAATCCTACCTTGCTTGTTTTATTTAATAATCCAGTTATAATACGAAAGGTAGCATGTATGGCTTCCGAAGGCGAGGCAATATTGTGATATTACGTGCATGTAGCATAATGGTGCAGCTTTGGGGTCGTGTTGTCGGTTTTGGTTTCAGCTTTTTTATCATACCGTAGCAACGATACGCGTATCTACTTGGTAAAAAAAAACCTATCAAATTACCAATACACAGCTATTCTTCGCTACATCTTTAGTCGACTAATAATCACTTACTTACCAGTATATAATCAAATGGAGAATCTGTGAACACTGTGAAACAGGCCGTTAATCTTGCAAATCAGACCTAATTCACAAATACATATTGTCATTTTGATTGAGTGGTAACAAAATTTTGATGCAACTTTTACGTTCAGGTATTGTAACTCGCTTAATGTTATCTTTTTATTACAAATTGAATAAAAATAATTTCTAAAAATACATAAGGCGACTTATTCTGAAATTTGTTTAGCTTTTGCAATTTTAATTCACATTTATTTCGCTCGACTCAGGATTTCATTTTAATGTGCGTCAAAATAAAAGATCACAGTCATTTTATGAAATGCGTTCCATCGAAATATTTCTTCAGATTTTATTGTAAAGGGAATGTGTTTCATTCATTAAACATGTTAAATAAATACCTGGGAAAATTCCAACAGAGTTTCAATAACTTACTTTTAAGACAATGGAATACCGAATCTCGTATTATTAAAACAATCTCACGTAAGTGTTTAAGATGGAATACATGAGCACGGTGGGCGATATAATAATAATCACGCGTAGAAATCTTAAGTGTTGAGTCGCAATTATGATAAGTGCTTAAGAATTTTAAGTTACAGTTGTAAGAACTGATGAGATACGTGTGAGTGTTTATGAGTTTGACATTTGAATAGTTCTTCATCACTTGACTATGAATGAATGAATTGTAGTATAGTTCTTATATTAATTTCTTTTTTTTTGTCAAATATTGCAAGCAATCTTGACATTCCTTTTTACCGAAATAATTTATTTAAAATAAGATAAAAACAAAACTCAACAACGGCACAGTAATTTCAGCGTTTAGCATTGAGATCGTAATAAGGTAGTTTTATTTCAAACAGTAAATGAATTTTATTCACTGATATTATTTTAAAAGTTATTTATAGGTTACACTATTCGACTATCAAAGACAAACGGACTTCAGTCAAGGGCAGATAAAATGAAAACTCATAAATACCTTTGTAAATCCATTTAATGTATAGAATCCGTAATAATAGCAAGTAGGTAACATCTCATTATCTTAAGTATAGATATATTCATACGGATTTTTTCATCTTATTCCTTTTAATTACAATTTGAATATCCCAATAAACAACTCTTTCTTATTGCACCTTTTGCTAAAGTCGCACATGGCATCTTTTTTTTTTAAATTCATTTCATCGCTTGGCCTAAGCTCTTACAGACAGTTTAATTTTCAAACAAATTCAAGTATAAAAACGTAATCCTAACAGAATGAATCTTTATTTCGGACAATAACATCCGTATCAAATAACAAACAATAAAACATACCAAATAACGATGAATTAATATGAATACACTCTAATGTCAAAACAAAATGATAACCAATGGATCTAAGGGTGGGCGGTGGGGAATGCATTACTTAATTTTGACGACGCAAATACGCAATCATGAAACATGCATGTAAATTAAGTATGTTCATACTTACAGCTGATGGCTAAACTTTTTTGCATCTTATTAAAGTACCTAAGTTTGTTTTTTCCTAACTTATAATTATTTCGTATTTATTCACCATTCATAGTACCAAACTGAAATCGCAGGCTTTCATAATATAAAAAAACTGGCAAAATAAAACTTTTTGTGCATTCAAAAACTTAACTGAATTTGAAACATTATTTAAACCCAAAAATTTTACAATACGAATAAGGTATTATATCTACTTTCAAAAGTGATTCATTACTATCATTATACTGATGCCTTGTATTTTAGTGTCAAGAAAAATGAGTCAACACTTATGATCGTCATCTACAAATCGTTTTAACCTACAAATATTAAGATTTCTTTTGTTTCTAACAAATGCTTTTTAACTTTCATCTGTACATCCATACTCACAATAGCCACTCCTAAAATAACTAAAGTTTCGACTTTGTTTTAATGAGTGTAGATCTCATTTTGAAACAATCGAGGGTATGGGACATTGTACATTAATTATTATGAATCTCCACATTCCGCTGGTTCATTAAAACTATATCACTATAGTTACAATGAGTAAAAAACAGTGATTAATACGAGGTCACACGCATTCATAGACTATGGGTTGAAAATTATACTCTTTGGTTTAAGTGATCGCGGGGCCGTTGGATTTCACTTTAACCATTTTTAGAAACAAAATTCTAACAAAATGCTTACATCTGACAAATATGTTGGGTGCTGTTTTGACTTTTGTTGGGCATAGTTAGACCCAAAATATTTCTTTAGTTTTAGTTTTGTAAAAAAAAATATGTTGTTTTGTTATATTTCTGGTAGCGAATACTCACGGGCAATAAGGGTGCTAAAAATTAAAACCGAAAATAGACGAGTAAATATTACAAACTTTTCAAAGAAAAAAAAATCTACAATCAAGAACTTTCTACTCAATTTGCTCTTTTCAACTAGAAATATTTTTATCCAGATGTGAGGTATTTCTCCAGCCAGTAATTTTCTAGTGGTCACTTCGCTTCTAAAGATAAACACTTGACAATAAAAAAAAGTTTAAGTACTCCTGAGATCGAGAATCGACCGTTTACGAGTTCTCAAACTCATTATTTGATTTTAAATCTTATAACGTTTAAAATTGAGTTGAATATATCCTGATGCTAAAGAACAGGTGCTAACTGGGAGTTTATAACGTGATGTCGGGTTGATAAGAAAGAGATAGAGAGAGTAAAAAAGGACGCAGAAAGGGGTGGCACTATAAATTATTGTCGGCATAGTAATTTTATGATTGGAGCTTATTAGAGATTCTTGCTTGAGGTAGTAAATGGAATCTGTGACCATAAACTGGTGATGGCTTAAGTAATAGGAAAAATGGCATAGTTTGCCGTTTAACGTTTTTTTAATGCTTTACTTGAAAGATATTAATGTTGATGTGTGCTCAAATAATTTTAAAAACATATTTGCAATATGGCTCAAACTACCTCACAGTTGAGGTAAGGCCTTTGCCCAGCAGTGGGACGTTACAGGCTAACTTTACTTTTATTTGAAATTAATATTAGGTACGTCGATAAATATATTAAAATGATTTTTAATTAAATGATAAGGTTTCCTTATTGTAACGAAGATCAAACACAAGACAGTTATTAGCCTAAAATTGTGTATTTGAAGAAAAAAGAGAACCGTTAAATTGCAAAATATTTTAATGACGTTTTTTTTTACCTGGCACTAAAATTTATTTATTTTTATACGAACTATGCAGTATCAATTATAATATAATAAATTAAATAAAACGTAATCACAGCCCTATCTTTGTTTTGATGCAAAGTAGCCCACCTCAAGGAAAGTCAAGGCATGTTTTGTGTATGTTGGGTGAGACCGAACTGTGAGAAAAATGTTTTTGTTACACACCGATTCTTTGGGCCTTGATACAAGGTCATACTGTACAGAAGTGCTGTTATTTCGTTGTAGCGTGCATTCTTATAGCTTCCGTTGATTGTAGACTTGTTAAAATGAAAATAATGAAACTTGTTTCCATTAAGGTCCGTTGCGTGATCAATCGTTTACTCTAGAATACGCTAATGGGCTCAAAAAGAAAAAATCTACCTTAGACATTGTTTTACATGATTTTGAGTCAACATTTTGTGGTTTTAAACAGGAAAATTTCAATAAGCAGACGCTGAAAAGTGTTGCAAATTAATTTTATAAAAAAATTCGTGACGCTCACGTATCAAAAAGGCCGCCAGCGGTCGCATGAACAAAAGCATAACGAAAGACTGTTGATAAACACTATCGTGAGGAATAATTAATAACCATCAGTACTTCACAAATGTTAATTTATGCACAATTATGAACCTTGTGACTTGTATGTGACGAAACCTAGTTATCATCTTAAGAATGATCCTGTAACTGTCACTGCGCGGTGAGAAGTGTGCAAAAATGAACTGTAATGACATGAAATTTATTTATATTGAAATTGATGTATAATGAAATGGATGAACGTGGCTGAACGGGGAAGTGGGAGAATTGGTACACATTTGATAGGTTAATTTTATTAAAACCGGGTAGTGGCATAATCTCCAATTTTTCAAGTCAGCAGAGTTATATCTGTGACTATTCAAAAATATTAAAGTTATTTAGCACGGAACCCTACAATATGCGAGTCGAACTCTAAGTTCGCTCTGTCCGTCCATATGTCAACTTATTATTGTTTCGTCACATTTCAAATAGTCTGGGTGAACCTCAGTGTTCCCGCGAGTTAAATACATTCAGCGCCATCTATCGATCTGATTTGAAAACTGAAGTCACTGTGTAAGCACCGTGCCGGTGTAACACTGCATAAAGTTCCCTATCAACAAAGTTAGAGGATTTGGCACTCTGGCTGCGGTCCGCGGTCTGGTGCATACAAATTTGCCCGCATGCGGTCAATATTTATTCTACGGAGTGGATCGCAGGCCGCAACCAATCAAATGTGCCAAATGCTTAATTTGATGTTTCAAACTATTCCGTTCTATACCTATTAGGTTATTCTCACACTGTGCAACGGGAAGTATCCTGAAAAGTTAAATGTCAGTAACCGTCATATCTTATGAACACTAAGGCGCGGTTGCGTCATTGATAGTAATGGTGAAAAGTCGTTACCAACGGTTAAATTTGTAAGAATGCCTGTGTTTTGAAGAAAAATTAGCTTAGACATTTGGTAAAGGTAAACAACCGCTGGTGCCACATTTAACTAGAAATTGAGATTGACAATATATGGAAATAATGTCAATCTTCCTTCTTTCTGGACTTTTTTGATGTTTCTATCAAAATTGAAACTTGTCAATTGCATTCTTTGAGCAATCGCTTTTTTCCAGTTTTTTGTAATCATCACAAATTAGGAACGTTGCAAAATATCTTACAACGATAACTTTGTATTTGATATTGTTTCTTTATCCGCGTCAATTTTATGCCAATTGCTAACTGGAAAAACATGAAGACATTACATCAAGCAATCATCGGTTTGCATACGCAAATAAATAGAAACATTCTCATCATCGTCACTGCAAGCGATCTCTTTCAGTTATCTTTCGAAACTTTGACTATGAACTATTCAACTATCAACTGCTTTATTTAACTCTTCTAAGTGTAAGGTACAGCGCCAGCATATCGGGCTACCCACTTTTGTTGCAATCTAACCTTTATTACAATTGCATAAGATACAGCAGTGTTTTCCTTGATGTGCTGTTGTCCGAACATTAGGAGATTCTTGCCATAATGAGTTAGTGATCTTACAATTAGGTTTCTCTATTTGGCATAATCGCCACATTATTATACCAAATACGGCATTCAACTACCAATCCAACTATGGTTAATTGCAAACATTATTCTAACTTCTTTACTTGCCTTCATTGAAATTGCCTTTTAACTATACATTGAACTGTATAAGTTTGTCTAAATCCAATGTGACAAAATACAAGCATGTGAAAAAGTTATTTGTTAGGTTAGTTTTGTTAGGTAAGCTTTTCTGTGATAACCTCCTTGGTGTAGCGGCTAAGTATGCTGGGCTTCAAAGCGTCAAAGCTCCGAAATCCAGGGTTCGATTCCCGGTTGGGAAAATGTAGAAATCATAATTTTCTATATTGTCTAGGGTCTGGGTGTCACCGTTGTGTCTGATTTCCATAGCAGAAGTACATACATTGGCTACTTACTTTGGGATCAGAGCAATTTATGTCATTGGTGTCCATTTTTAGGGTTCCGTAGCCAAATGGCAAAGAACGGAACCCTTACAGTTTTGTCAAGTCTGTCTGTCTGTCTGTCTATCTTTCCGTCCGTATGTCACAGCCACTTTATTCTGTAACTATAAGCATCACACAGTTGAAATTTGGTAGGAAGATGTATTCCGTTAACCGCTTGACGATTCTTATACAAAAAAATAAAAATAATTATATTTGAGGGAGGGGTTCCCATACAAGAAACTAAAACCGTTTTTTTTTGTCAAACCTATGCATGTGGGTTATCTATGGATAGGTCTCTTAAAATGACATACTGGTTCTACTGGTTGATAGATAAGCTAGACGCTTCCAAAGTGGTAAAATGGGCGTCCCCCCCCATCTAACTTCTAAACTGAGCGAGTGTAAATTTTGAAAAAAATGCATAATGTAGATCTTTACAAATACTTTTAACGACAATTGGTTTGGGCGGGATCGAACGAGAAGTTTTCGAGATATAGCACATTTTCAACAACCGCAAACATAACTTTGTTTTTCATACAAACACTATGAAAAATAAAGTTATGTTTGCTGCTCAACAAAATATTGTTAATTGGATTCCCTAACCCTGTTAAAGTTAGCACGGAACCCTCGGTGCGCGAGTCCGACTCGCACTTAGCCGGGTTTTTTCTATTTTTTCGACGCAAATGGTTTGCTCTATACTAATGTAACTGATTATAAAAATAAAGTTTATGAAACTAAAACCCGACTCCTTAAAACACGCTCTAAAAAGTACGAAACAAGAAAATAGTCCGTGGTCATATTATGCCACCTACTGCAGCAAAACAGATTCATTATAATCTATAATATAAAAATGAATCGCAAAATGTGTTGGTAAGTGCATAACTCAATAACGCCTGGACCAATTTGGCCCATTCTTTTTTTTAATGTTCGTTGAAGAAAAAAGAGATACCCCACAAGACACCGTAAAAAAACTTTTTTTTAAGTTCATTATTTTAAGTCTCCTAGAGGGCGCTGTAGTTAATTTAACGGAAATTCATGTAGCCTATATATCTATTATATACCTTTACTAGCGGACTATCAAGTGGCTTCCAACAACACCTCATTTGTCCTATTATGATTTAAACTTAAGTAGTTATAAGGGAACAGATGAACATCCATACCCACATATATACATGACATACATACAGGTCAAAATCATAACCCTTTTCTGCTTCGCCGTAGTCGGGTAAAAATCATACGTTTAAACATAAACAAATTTATGATTAAATAAATGTCTAAATAAAACTGATTTAACTTTCTGTTTTTCCCAGTTCGAGTGGTTAAATGGTTAAGAATGCGCTCATGCATTTATAATTATTAAACAGTGTTTAAAAGTTATAATAAATAAATATCTTTTCATGGCTCCACATTCTGTATTTATACTAATTACATGTATAGCGTTCCGGTAACATAGATGGTAAATGTACATATTCGATACTCTTCAAATAAATAAAGGTGGTTTCGTTCTTACTACTGACGCTAAAATTACCTAACTAAACGGCATTTTACCTTTTAATTATAAGCATTTAATCACTACGAAAGTGCAAGATGGATAACCTTTATGAATTTTCATTATAAATAATAAATTTCCTTTCATTCCTCTTCACGATCATTGAACAAATTTCGTGTTCCATGAATGACGACACAGGCATCAACTCATAGTACAGATTCATAATTCGGAATTCAAATTTCAAGGAAAACGTCATAATCTTGTAGATAGTCAAATTTGCGACACATTTTTTGCTTCTCATAGCTTCTCTATACGTAGTAGAAACAACTCACTGTTCACAATGCACATCTTCAAAGCCCGCTGCATCTCCGTGCGAGCTTATCAAACAAGTCACAATCTGCGTGCATCGAGATTCGAGTAACAGAAACCGGCCAGTGTGAACCGATGCGTTGCGATAGCGCCACGCGTTTGACATTTGACGTCCCGCTTCGCGCCGAAACGTGTTCTCTTTTCAAATCGTGAAAAACTTTTTCGCTTTTCGCGACACTTTTTGTTTTTAATTTGTGACATTAACTTTTTAATTTTTGTGGCTTTTAACTTTAGTGCCAGTGTGTGCTTGTTTTAGTTTGACGATTTGTTTTTGGTTGTTAAGTGCGTGGAGTTTATGTATTTTGAGTTCGTTTTGGATTTTTGACTACCTACTTCTAAACAAGATAAGGTAAGAAACGCAAATATTAATTAATTTGTCTAAAGAAAGCCTGATTTTTCAAAAGCCAGATGAGAAATATTTGATGAATAAAATACAATTATTATAATTAGAAAACGTCACCTGTGAACCGGCAATTTATTTAAGGAAATGCTATTTTAAATAGGTGTTTTTGTATACAGTCTAATCGACCCTTAGAATATTTATTGACAAAAAAAGGTTAAGTGCGGTCATATTAGTAAAGTCAAAGCTAATGGTTAATAAAAGAGCTTTTAAATTGCAATATAAAACCTGAATTTTTACTATTACCTTTAATAGTATTATAGAAAAATGATCATTTTAAGTACAAAATTTTCGAAAAAAATATATAACAAGATGTTGAATGTATAAATATTGACATGACAAAAACCTAGCTTTTAAAAGCTGGAAACAAAACTGAATACTGTAAAAATAATACAAATTCCAAGGTTTTCAATAGCGAAGTTCGTGAAAAGTCCGCTAGATGTCTATACTAGTTCCTCCGAGAACTACGTGACTGCAATGAAAAGGTTCGCAGCTCGAGTTTGTCTTAACAGAGAAGTTTTGCTAAGTTAATCGACGGCCAAGATAAAGAAAACTAACGGAAACCTTATTTCATTTATATTTAAAGATAGTAAAACGAATTTACTTTAGATTTATATTGAGGTCAATCCCAGGAGAAATCTTTCGTTAGTTCCAATTTTAGCTTTGAATATACTTAGCGGTTTGAGCCAAGACAAATGCAACAAAGTGTCTTCATTATTTCAGTCACATATTTATAGAAAGTAGTAAAAAGTCAAAATAGGTTAAATCATACAAGAATATTACTAAGGTTAATAACCATTTTTTTACTTATAACAAAAACTGTTTTATGTATTACGTTTATTTATAGTTTTATATATAACGTTTACATACCTGAGTAGAATCACATTATTGAAAATTATATCACAAGTTCAATTAATCGTGTACAATTTAATTTTTACATCACTATTGGTACCACTCTTGCAATATCCTTCTACTATACTAATATTATAAAGTTGTAAAATTGTAAAGATGAAGAGTTAGTTTGTTTTTTTGAACGCGCTAATCTCAGGAACTAAGGGACCGATTTAAATTTAATTGTCATGGATAGCTTATTTATCAAAGAAGACAAGGCTACAAAACATCACGCTCCAAGGGGGGTAAAAAAAAGTTGCGTTAAAGCTGTCATTCTGGTCCATCTATTTAAAAATCAGAGCTTATATAGCGATATATTTGCTTTTTGCATCCACTCTACAAGAAGGCATGATATTGATGCCAAATTACTTACGCTTTGCCTACAAATTTATTTGCTTGTGTTTAATACCGGTATTTGAGTACTGGACGACCACAAAGTACCGGTGGGACATATATTTACTTTTAGGACCGGTTCCAATCCCTTTTTGAGACAAGTCAAGATGTACGACTTTAATACTTCGCAGCTCTCTATCGTACCAAATATTGGACACCAATCATATACATTTGCTCCCAAAGTAAGCTAATACATATGTGTGTAATCAGAAACAAAGTTAAGTAAGCAACACACCAAGACTCGAGACAGTATGGAAGATTATGATTTCTTTATTGTCCCGACTGGGAATCAAACCTAGGACCTCGTAGACGCGACGCCACACCAGAAAAATAGCAGTACAGACATACAGAGTTAGGTAGGTAATTCGAAAGCAAATTAACACATTGAGTTTAAAATCATTTCTATTCTACGCTAAATTCAAATAAACACAAGAATTTGCCAATGCATAATATTTACATGATACTTGAAACCCAGCATCTCAAGTTACTTATTAGCACATCGCAAAACTAACAAAAACTCTATTTACACTACGGATAAAACAGCCACACACTTGAAAAATAAACTCAAAACAAAGTTTTGAATAAAAAAGACATTATAAGTAGTCGGTGTCCGAAAAAAAAGACTGGCCGGTATGAGATGATATGGACAAACTTAGAGATGACCCTGTTGGTCATTTAAAACAAGCAATATTGAGACTTAAATTGTTAGACATAGAAGTGAAACCGTAATATTGTGGCCAGTATAATAAAGTTGGTAATATTTTTTACGTGGACCGAACAGGTTTGATACGTTAGGGCCATCTAATTAGGGCAGGTGTTCAATTTTTTTCTTTTTGCTTTGGATGCAATCGGCTTTATTTTTATACCGAATCTGTTTGATGTAGACTTACCATTAGGTTTCGTGTTTATGATCCGTAGAAATATAATAAGATGTTTATTTGGATCACAGGCAGTTTTATGTGACATTTTTAAAATGAATTATTACTTGATTCAATTAATGAATAAATTGTCCAATCTAATTAAGAAATCCAAAAAGCTTAACTGACGATTCGACACTTAACTATCACAATATTGCTAAGTTATAAATATTTCCACACACTTTTATTTAGAAATAAACAAATAACATGAATAGATTGTTATAAGTGTTATACTAACTTAACACAAAAATGATCGATTTACAGATTTGACCTGTATGACAAATCACCCCTGTAGTTATAACAATAAAAAGCTTTCCACACCGAACTCGTCATCAATTACTCCCATTGTACAACAGTTTCATTAGTGAAAACAAAAGGTTTTTATTTTTATTTTTTTGCACCACAACGCGCGTTGATATAATTTGATTTGCAATTTTATAGCGAGTAGGTACAGGTCTATTTTGATAGTGGAGCGCATTAAATTTTTTTTTCGTTATTTTCGATACGCAGAACGCTCAGTTTGTTCACTGTATATTTTCCATGGATTTAAAAAAAAGTTTTCCAAGAGTCGTTGCTACGCATTTTGTACAAATTTACAATATTTTTTTAAATAATAAAGGAATTGAAAAGATTTTCACTTAAAAGCTAGTAGCACAAACTCATATGAAATTAATTTTAGTTATTAACAAAAATCTTCAGATATACCATAATTCCCACAAGCAATAATTCACCACCAAACAATTCATATTATTGGCAATAACTATGAAATACACCATAAAATATAAATTAAGAAGAGGGAAAACAGACTAGAATCGATCGTAACTATTCATAAATGTATAATTGATAGTTTTCGACCATAATAATAATTCATAGAGCCTTATGATGGATTCGTTCACTAGGTTGGCTCTTATTGCCTTCACATAAGATCTATTTTTAGTTGTCTAAATAAGTGAATTGGCCACCTACGCATGCAAGACGCCACTATAAGATTTCTGTATTACTAAATTTTCCAAAATAACTTGGTCTTTGGTTACCAATTTCGCGATAATCAAAGCTATGACAGCGGGGATCAAGAAATATTGGTCGTTTGTGGCAAAATTAGGAATTTGGAAATACCTAATTTACTTGATACTATTAGCAACGTCGTAAGAACTGTCCATTATTAGGGTCAAGAGTGTATCAGGACTATGGTTAACGGTTTCATGTACATACGATGTATCATAAATAATTATCAGATGAATAAATTAAGGTATATTAAGTAACACATGACAATAGGCCTATCTAAAGCCTATCTAAATACATATTGTATAAATGCTGGTTGTTAGGTAGTCTTGTTTCGTTGAAAATTGTTTTTTTTATATTTTTGCTTAATTTGGTATTCAAGGATGAGAATTGTTGATTATGATGTTGTTGATTTTGAAAAAAATAAAGTTGCAAAGATATTCTCAAAAAGGGTTATTGGTAAGAACATCTATGACCGGCTTTTGACGATATGTGCCCCTGGTTCTTATATGACAACAGTTTCACTCATCAAAGTATCTAACATTACAACATATTATCCCAACTTCCAGTAGGATCCCACAATAAACACCAATTAGTCAAATTGCCATTATGAGTCGTCAACGTCCGAAAATTTTAATAAAACGGAAAGACTGAGTCACGCTCGCGTTAAATGGTTCTTCCATCAGCATTTTAATTGTGCTGTCTGGAATTTGTCGCATTGTGATTGGTCATAACGCAGACATAAGCAGTAGCTAATCCTCTAAGGTGTTACGCTGACTCTGGCTTAAATCTTCATTCTGTCCGTGTCAACGTCAAATAGCCTGACTAAGACAGAACGATGATTTAAACCAGGATAAGCGTAATTCTAGGTTAAATTATCATGCGCAAGTGGGCCTAATAAGGTCTGTTCTGTTGACTGTTCACACTGTAGCTTAACGCTGACTGAAAGATCTCGAAGATGAACTAGCTAGTAGATACTATATCGCATTTCTGAATGAAACCATTATGAAGATTGATCTAAAGTTGTAAGAATTTTTACATTAAAAAGAAATACAAGGACTTATAATGCTAGCGAATTGCGATTCCACCGCAAGGTAATAGCACATAACGCCATCTAAATAAAATAAATAAATATTGGACACCAATCACATATATTGTTCTGATCCAAAAGTAAGTAGCCAATGCACTTGTGTTATGGAAATCAGACACAACGGTGGTATCACAACACCCAGACCCGAGACAATATAGAAAATATCGTTTTCTACATTGACCCGACGGGGAATCGAACCCGGAACCTCACGAGATGGCGACGCTTGAAATCAGCGTACTAGCCACTCAACCACGAAGATCGTCAAATCGTAATCTAGGGATACATAAAATAAAGTATTTATATGGATGTCAACAGATTATACAGGTACCTACAAACTCACGTTTGTGTCAGTGAAGCATCAAGAGTAAATCATATTCGTATCACATAAAGATGATGTCTGAATTGTAACAGCCTATTTGTTGAAAACCAAATCATAGTTTTTACTAAGAGGTCATTGAAACTGGATTCAGATTTTATTATCTACCCGAAAGAGTTTAGATCTTAAACGTTTGACATGACAGGTTATACTTAATGTCTGAAGTGAACCTACTGAATGATTCTTTACTGTGTCTGAATTGTGAGGATTTATCGTATGTTCCACGAATTCTGGGGTCTGATTGGTGTTTCGGGAATGTAAGCAGGATTGATTGGCTGTGTCTGCAACTGCATGTCACGTGCACATTTGAATGCATCGCACAGGTTTGATTCTAACAACAAACTAACTTTATACTGACGCACTTATACGGCTACAAATAAATAGAGTTTCAGAATTCTTCCACACGGTTTGGTCTTCGGGTTTTAGTTCCAGAAAGGAAAATATAAAAGGTTAAAAAGATTTGCCACTTTTGAATATAAAAAAAGTATATTCAAGGTACACGTTAATGGTTTTCTGTGGAAGTAAAGTGGTTAACTACCATACTAGCTTCCCTAATTTGGAGTTTTTATCGAAAAAAAACCACTGACAAGAGCCTAGCTCTTAAATTTGACGGTGATGATGCATATAAGAGAATATAATCTTGGGCTTTAGGGGTCATGTTTATATACTCTGATTTTTAATTATACATATATAGACCAAAATTACATTTAGTGGCCACTTTTTCGTAATTTCAAAAAATGTGTTTTTCATAGTTGATCGACAAATTGAATTTTTATTCAATCGTTGAGCCGAAATGATTATAGAATTATTTAATTGATATATTTTGTGCAGAAACCTATTAGCATGAAATAAAATGGGGCTATTATTTAAAAAAAGCTAAAAAAAAGATTATAAAATCAAATTACCTAGAAACACCATCATAATTTTCTATATATTTATAGGAAGTAGTAAAAAGTCAAAATAGAAAAAAGTTATAATAAGTATATTGCTATCATAAGTAAAAGGACGTTTTATACATTAGAAAATCTATACTAATATTATAAAGCTGAAGAGTTTGTTTGTTTGTTTGTTTGTTTGTTTGAACGCGCTAATCTCAAAAACTACTGGCCCGATTTGAAAAATTATTTTAATGTTGGATAGTCCATTTATCGAGGAAGGCTTTAGGCTATATAACATAAAGATACGACTCATAAGACCACAGCAGAAATGAAAAATGTTGCGAAAACGGGAGAAAGATATTCCTTTTGAGAGCTTCCGCTGCATACGCTGCGGAAACCGCTTAAGTTACACAAAAATCATGTATGACAGGATTGTTCAGCATTAAGAGTTCTATAATAAAGTCCGCGACAGCATATGTCTATCTTTTATGGTTGACTTACTACAACCTTTTTTATGTTAATAAATTTGTAAAAAAATAATGCATTATTTTTAGAGGTGTATTATACACACAGGTATTTATTCTTATCAAAATAAATACATTCATCATCACGAGCATTTCATTTCGAACCAAGTTGCTCTTTATATCATTTAATTTTGATTTCAATAAATATCTTAGGAGCTATCACAGTTTTAACATAACTCCGCACCAAAATAATGTTCGCAGCTTAAGTACAACGTGCGCTTGCGCTAATCTATACTAATATTATAAAGCTGAAGAGTTTGTTTGATGAACGCGCTTATCTCAGGAACTGCTGAACCGATTTGAAAAAATATTTCTGTGTTGGATAGCTTATTTATCGAGAAAGGCTTTAGGATATAAAACATGACGCTGCGACGGGAGGGGAGGGAGCAAACTCAAAACGCGCGGACGAAGTCGCGGGGGACCGCTAGTTAAGAAATAAAAAGTGCGTTAAAACCTGTAATCCTGGTCTATCTAATTGAAAAGCAGAGTAAAGTTGACGTTATAAATATAAGCAGGGCGGCAAGATGACAAATCTGCAAGGGACTCACAAAGGGATGATGTTTGCATTCAATTCTCAGACTTGCCTACAAAATACAAGAATTTTGTAACAAGATTTTTTATGAATACCTAAGTATTTAAAAATACGTAAGCGATTATGTATCCTCATGTGATCCTTTACGCATTATCCCCTTTGAAATACGCTTTAAAATTGGAAATAAATATCATGTTTTATTTGTGACTTGTATATCGTTTTTTCAACGTTAACTTTATCACACTACATCGCAATGATTTTAAAAGGCGTAATTGAAATTCGAGTTTCGAAGAATGAATCCCGAAAAGAACAATTCAGTACCGTTAACACGTTGCCCGGCAAATAATCACAAACCAGCTTTACAAGTATTCAACAATTCAATTCAACGCTATAGCCTTATTTATAACAAACAAAACAATAACGGTTATCCATCGCATCTTTCGCAAGCAATCAATAAATATTTACAAGTAAAAAACACGACAATACCTTCCAATTATGAAAAAACTACGAATATAGTACACAGCAAAGCGGTAGCAGCCAATTCAGGTCGTTTAGAAAGGTGAAATTCAGATGTGTTTGAGTGACAATATGCTTGACACCGCCTGAGGTATGTGAGCGGCGCGAGGGTAGTGCTAGTGACAAAAGATAATCTATCTAAGTAAACAAATAAGTAACGACACGGTGGGTGTAGTGGTTAGCACTCCTGACAACCATGCCGGCCGTCAGGCGTTCGAATCCCGCAAGGAACAAATGTTTGTGTGATGAAAACGAACATTTATACCTGAATCATGCATGTTTATATGTATTTTAGTATTTATGGGAGACACCCCTCCGTCATAATCGTTGTCTGGTATTCGTAACACTAGGAAATAAATTCCTTATTTCGAAACTACGACAATTAGTGTATTGTATGGCAAATATTTAATATGTTTATTTATTTATTTCAATATCTACGGACACGTGTGCAATTGCTTATATAGAAGACAACACACAATAACCATTATTCTCATCTCTCTGCATGATCTAAACGTTTTGGCAGAGAATGCTTTTAGCATTAAGTCCACCTTTGTTTACTATATTTTATGCAATTCTCTTTAAATTAAAAAATAAAATTATCATATTATCTGCGTCTAACGAGACCCTCTTTACAATTATTAAGGTTATTGAAATACTTAATCGACATATTTAATCAAAACATAGTCCTCTGAATCTATTTCATCAAGACAAGTTTATGTTTAACACACTTGCACATACATACTTACTAACACAAAACCCTGTGTAGCTAGAAAAAGTATTATTAATAGTCATTTATTTACAACAAGTTCCAGTCCGGCATTCCATTGCATATATTTAATATTTACCTGCAAAACCAGTATGTTCTGGCTCATTTCTTTTCTCTTTGATACCGGTTTGCCAACCGGTCACAACGCAGGACATCATGCGAGAATCGTCAATTAAGTTTTATTAAAATATGGCGAAATATTGCATACACCTTTTGTGAGTTTATGGCGCGAAATTGTGAATATTCTCCCTATAATCCCGCTTTGAGGCTTAAATCATTTTTGAATGATGATCGGGTGTGATCTTTTTACCGATTTCAATGTGTATGTATGTGATATTGTTGGAATCTATACAAATATGATAAAGCTGAAGAGTTTGTTTGTTTGTTTGTTTGTTTGTTTGAACGCGCTAATCTCAAAAACTACTGGCCCGATTTGAAATTTTTTTTTTACGTTGGATAGTCCATTTATCGAGGAAGGCTTTAGGCTATATAACATAAAGATACGACTCATAAGACCACAGCAGAAATGAAAAATGTTGCGAAAACGGGAGAAAGATATTCCTTTTCAGAGCTTCCGCTGCATACGCTGCGGAAACCGCTTAAGTTACACAAAAATCATGTATGACAGGATTGTTCAGCATTAAGAGTTCTATAATAAAGTCCGCGACTGCATATGTCTATCTTTTATGGTTGACATACTACAACCTTTTTCATGTTAATAAATTTGTAAAAAAATAATGCATTATTTTTAGAGGTGTATTATACACACAGGTATTTATTCTTATCAAAAGAAATACATTCATCATCACGAGCATTTCATTTAGAACTAAGTTGCCCTTTATATCATTTGATTTCAATAAATACCTTAGGAGCTATCACAGTTTTAACATAACTCCTCACCAAAATAATGTTAGCAGCTTAAGTACAACGTGCGCTTGCGCTAATATATTAAGCCGAAGAGTTTGTTTGTTTGAATGCGCTTATCTCAGAAACTGCTGGACCGATTTGAAAAAATATTTCTGTGTTGTTAGCTTATTTATCGAGAAAGGCTTTAGGATGTAAAACATGACGCTGCGACGGGTGGGGAGGGAGCAAACTCAAAACGCGCGGACGAAGTCGCGGGGGACCGCTAGTTTGATAATATTTGAGTATGTTAATGTAGAAAAACTTACAGAAACGTGTGCGAAATTTCGTAAGTGTATATATGTTTGTCCACGGATTCCTCGAAAACAAGAAGTCATTGCGAGGTGGTTCGTTTTTAGTTCGATTAGGTATAATTCAACTTAGGGTACAGGGTGCGTTTCATCAAAATTGGTCCAGTAGTTTTTGAGATATCGATAAATAAATAAAAACCATAATAGGCTATCTACTCAGGAGAAACAAATTCATTTGACGTCGGTGAATGATTTCAAGCTTCTTACACCAACCAATAGTCTACACTCTTCATCCTCCGACTCCAAATAAATTTGTTTCTCCTAAGTAGAAGGCTAATGCGTTATTTTAAGGTTTTTAGTCCGATTTTTAAATTCGGTTTATTTTTTTTAAATAGTAGTAATTATAATAAAAGCTGTTATCAGGTAAAAGCTGTGTTCAGTTTAATCAGCATTATTTTGTAATTTATATTTTTTTATTCGATGCCAATAACACCAAAAAAAAATAAGCGTTTTTCACTGTTTTTTTCCTTAAGGTGAAAATCACAAAAGAACTTATCAATACTGTGTGTTTTTGTGTGTATGTCCAAAACAAACATACAATGACGCATTATGTATTTATATTAATTAATCGGTAGCCTTCGGCACCACCTTAGTGCTTTTGATCAGACTGAACTCATTAATCAAGTATACACTTGATCAAAATTGTACTGTAGAATAAGGCTCGTGGACACTGTGAGCTTTTACGGAATTTTAACTGGAATTGTCATTTTTATAAATATTTTAGGGTACTAAATTTAGTATCTTATGGATAAGTATTATTAATGCTTTTTTAATTTCACTTTGACTACAATACACCTCAATAGTGGTCCCCCGCCTGCGTCCGCACATTTTAAGTTTTCTCCCTTCTCTCTCGCCACAACGTGATGTATTATAGCCTTATGTCTTCCACTTGATGAATAAGCTATCAATAAAAATAATATTTTTTGAAATCGGTCCAGCAGTTCCTAAGATAAGTGTGTTCGAACAAACAAACTCTTCAGTTTTATAATATTAGTTTAAATGTAAATGTTGGACACCAATCACATACATTTCTCTGATCCCCAAGTAAGTAGCTAACGCACTTGTGTTGTGGAAATCAGACAGAACGGTGGTACCGTAAAACCCAGACCTGAGACATATTGTCTCAGGTCACAATTTCACAGTTTCACAGAACATTTTGTTTTCTATGTTGATCCGACTGGGATTCAAACCCGGGATTTCGGAGCGTTGGCCTTGAAACCAGCGTGCTTAGCCACTACACCACGGAGGTCGTCATTAGTTGAATAAAACTATGTTTTTTTTTTAAATTGGAATATTAATAAAACGGACAAAAATAAAAGGGTGATGAGAAACGCTTATTTTCTGCACATTTTTTTTATCCTATGCTAGTTTCATGTAATTCTCAAAATTGATATTATTTTTCTTTGCATCTGTGCATAATTTATTGGACAACCAGCCTTACATAGACTAATCGTCATGCTGACATTATCAATACTCAATCAAACTAACAAGGCGTTCATGTGTAAATTAAAAGTAGCTCTAATCTTAAAGCGGTAGAGTGCTTATTTGAATGCAGTTGATATAACTAGTTAGTTAAGTTTCTGACTTTATAAGACCTGATTAGTAGTTATAAAGTCATGTTGGAGATCAATTGCTATTGATCTGAAGTAAGTAATATTTATCCATAGCCTTACTAATAATTATTAAAAGCGAAAATGTCTCTGATTGTAACATTTTAATGTTTATAAATCAGAATGAATAAAAATGAAATTTAGTGTACCAAGTACAGTTTTCACGCCAAAAACATTTTTTAAGAAGGTGAAAGTAAGGGTGCAAGTTTGTAGGGAAATTATTAAAAGGGTCTGTTGCACAATGTTAAAATAAGTAGCTTGTTACGGTATCTGTCTTATACTTCATAGGAAATAACGTTCTATATTTAAATTATTCGTTAGTGGTTATTTGTCGATGGTAATATTCCTGAAATTTTCTAACCTTTTAAAAAACCGTCAAAAAAACTCATTATCGGTTGTTAATAAATAACTTGACAGTTTATCTAAGCTCTGCAAATGATGTTTAGTAATTTCGTCGTTAACTATCTTTAAATTAACTACGCAGCTTATTCGAAAGGTAAATTATTAACGCTCTACAGTCAACTTTAAGCGATGAAAAATAACGAAAATAAAAGTGAAAAGTCAATGACAACCTTAATAAGATTGAATGTTTGAACTTACTATACAATATGAAAACACAACATATTTTTAAGCCAGCCAGGCATGAAACTTGTTTTTTTCTTTTTAATGTGACAATTTTGTCGTTAAAACTATCTTTTAATTAACTACGCAGCTTATTCGAAAGGTAAATTATTAACGCTCTGCAGTCAAATTTAAGCGATGAAAAATAACGAAAATAAAAGTGAAAATTTAATGAGAACCTTAATAACATTGAATGTTTGAACATATAATATGAAAACACAACATATTTTTTTAACCAGCCAGTCATGAAACTTGTTTTTTTTTATTTTTAATGTCACATTTTCATTTTTATATTTCGCAACGTTTAACCACGTACGCAAACAGAAGTAGACTCGAATAAATCTTTGTAACATAAAAAGAACAAATTGTTCGGAACGTACCATAGAGGCAGAACGCGTGGAATACTAAACCAGCGCACAGACAATATTATTTCGTCTTCTGTTGCTTATACACGAGCGAGCGGTTTACGCACGACCGTGTAGACTCCCCTTAAGGGGGTTGTTCGATTTTTAAAAAGATGTGAGACGTTCTTTTTTTTAAAAAAAACAATATTTTGTAAGTTTGCTCAAAAGGGGCGACCTTAATTTGTACGAATTAAGAAAAAATACTTATTTCTACACCTACTTAACTATTGATAAGGTTTTCTTACAATAACTTGAATCTAAATAATTTACTAGGTAACTGTAATTATTACTTACTGTCTTGATGTCATGTGTACTTAATGTCTGTGAATTAATAACCTCCTCTTGTTTTTAAGTCAGTTAAAATCTCAGTCTTATTCTATACCTATAGTTCTCACTAGCTTAGCTAGTGTGCGAACTCATGACCTCACGCTTTTTCCCTTAGCGTATTTAGTTTCCTAATGCCTTCCCCATTTAAAGCCTAGGGTATACCAAAAAAAAAAAAAACTAGCGGAAACTCAAAGCCTTATCCAAACCTTAGCATAATTGTGCTATCGTGCGAGCAATTGATCGAATAATCGGAACATTACTCGATTCTTTCCCACGCCGTGAAGTAATCGATTTGGCAAACGATTGTCCTGTTCACGGTGTGAATTGGTGTTGTCGATAGATAATGGAACATATCGATAGTTTTTTTTTTTTTTGAAAACAGTAATACAGCTTTTACACTGCTGTGATCCCAAATTAAGAGGCTGATGCACTTGTGTTATGGAAGTCAGAAACAAAGGTGGTACCACAATATTCAGACCCAAGGCAATGCAGAAAATTTCTGCATTAACCTTGCAATCGGACCCCAGCGTGCTTAATAGCTTAACTTTAGCATGTATACATCAATACTATAGATAGAGTTAGATTTATGGACAGTGGCGCCAGAAAAAGCGGCAATTTAAAAAGAAATGGTGCAAACACTGTATTTCATAGAAAAAAAAGATACTTTTTTTAACATCATCATCATCATCATCATTATCAGCCAAAGGACGTCCACTGCTGAACATAGGCCTCCCCCACGGATTTCCACAGCGACCGATCACTAGCGGTCTGCATCCAGTTTGATCCTGCGATCTTTGTAAGGTCGTCTGTCCATCTTGTTGGTGGACGTCCCACGCTGCGTCTCTGGTCGAAGGGTCTCCAATCTAGAACTTTCCTGCCCCAACGGCCATCAGTTCTTCGCGCTATGTGCCCTGCCCATTGCCACTTGAGCTTACTGATTCTCAAGGCTATGTCCGTTACCTTAGTTCTTCTACGTATCTCCTCATTTCTGATTCGATCCCGTAGAGAAACACCCAGCATAGCCCTTTCCATCGCTCGCTGTGTGATTTTGAGCTTCATTATAAGGCCCATAGTAAGAGACCATGTTTCGGATCCGTATGTCATCACTGGTAACACACACTGGTTGAAGACTTTCGTCTTCAGACACTGAGGTAGATGAGATGAGAAGACACTCTTGCGCAATTTCCCGAACGCCGCCCAGCCGAGTTGGATTCGTCGATTGACCTCTTTCTCGAAGTTGGACCTACCCAATTGGATCACTTGTCCCAGGTAGACGTACTCGTCGACAACTTCGAGAGTTGAGTTCCCAACGGATACTGGAGTGGGTACGACAAGGGAGTTCGACATAATTTTCGTCTTTTCCATGTTCATTTTAAGACCCACTTGTTGGGATACTCGGTCAAGGTCCTCGAGCATAGTGCCAAGATCGTCCAGCGTCTTTGCCACAACAACTATATCATCGGCAAATCGGAGGTTTTTTAACAATTGTGTGTTAAAAAAAGTTACAGTGGTATTAAGTATCAGGTTGAGTGTTTCTATGCAATACAGTGTTTGTAGCTATTTTTTTAATTGCCGTGCTTTTTTGTTGCCACATTTCATTAGTCAGCCTCTAGTTTTGTTATCTTATTGATATTGAAGATAGGCGAAATATACGTATTTATGTTGTTTAATTATAAATATCATGAGAAATCGCAATACGCGCCCAGCTCTATGATTGTATCGTCATCAAGAGCACTTGTAAAACGTCCACTGCCAAACACAGCGACAAACATCACATTTAAGCAAGCTGCAAGATTACTTAATTGATCAGGCCACACCAAAGGACAGTATTTGGCTCAAATTCTCCAATTTCCAGAATGAGTAAAGTTGTCAATGAATTTGGTAAAGTAATAGATATATTCTGCGACCCACCTAACAAGCTCCGTCGCACTTTGCGAGCTCATTTTTTGCAAATGTTTCGTTCGAATATTTGGGTAGATTATAGTATTATTGTAATATTGCTTGTCTTAATGTTAGATTAATATTAGTTCACAAAGCTAATGTTGTTACTAGCATATTGTATCTGCCTGTTATTATTTTTACAATTCAATTATTTTTTTTATTATAGAATTAGAAACATGTAATTACTGATACACATGTTGGTGGATCAATAAAAAAACTTTTAAAAAAAGTAAAAACCGACTTCAAAACCAAAATGCACTAAAAAGTCTTAAATAAACTCTTCACCACTGAAAGGAAAGGAATCCGTTTTAGGCAAACAATTTGTTTTTGGAGTCGGTGCTGTGATAGTTGATGCTAGATGATCAAAGTGATGGCACCGACTCCAAAAAGAAATTGTTTGCCTAAAACGGATTCCTTTCCTTTCAATGGTGAAGAGTTTATTTAAGACTTTTTAGTGCATTTTGGTTTTGAAGTCGGTTTTTACTTTTTTTTAAAGTTTATTTTATTTCTTCATTTTTAGTGATTACATAAGAAAGGGGGGGGGGGGGGGGTGATGTGATTCTAGTTTTTAAGAAGCTACAAATTACCTATCATAAGTTCCGTCATTATAATTACTGAACTCCTAAGCGTTAAGGAGTTCCACCATCAGCTCAGCCCCACAAGATGACTATCAGACGTAACAATACGTCAACATTAAGATTCTAGTAAAGAAACACTGTACGTGCCTTTAAAATTTGAGGGTTTCCCTCAATTCCACCAAGTTCCCATCATCAGATCCCAAAATGGAAAAAATGGGACCAACTAGAAGGTACACCCTCTAAGTAGGCGAAAAAATTTTTCGATTCGGTCGACAAACGACTGAGATATGAGGTAACATACATACAAAAAAAAAATAATGATAAAAAAAAACATACAGTCGAATTGATAACCTCCTCCTTTTTTGAAGTCGGTTAAAAAAGCAAGTGCATTGATTTACCGACTATTGTAGATAAGTAATATCGATAGTTTGACAACATTAATATGACTCGCCTCGATGGGTTAGTGGTTTAGACCGGTTGGGTAGTGGGTTAGAAAATTATTTGGAAAATTAGGCATACAATACTAATGGATGTTTAATTATTGACCTCAATAATAGAGAGGTAGGATAACGTTATATCATTTTAGTATAGGTTTTTGTGCAAAATCTTGAGGTTTCCTCTCTCGCCAAACTACATAATACCTCATCATTACATCTACAATCACGCATAAATTTTATACGTTTTAAAAGTGTTATTGTTTCTTTTTATTGTTTCTTAATGAATCTATACTTTATATTGTAAAGCTGAAGAGTTTTAGTTAGAGTATTGTTTTCGTTTGTTTGAACGCGCTAATAACAAGAAAAACTGGAGCGATTTGAAAATTATTTTAAATCGGTAGTTTTTCTACGATAAGCTTGTTGGATAGCTTATTTATCGAGGAAGGCTTGTACCGTTGTACATGTTTTATGTGTAATAAATTGAGTACCTTAATATATTTAGTATTCATCGGATCCACATTAACATTTTCATCACATTATCTTTGTTTTTCCATGCTTTCATTTCCTTTTTCCATCCAAAGATTGCTGGTTCGTTTGCTGTAAACACGAACATAAGAGTTAATCATAGATTCTATCTACCATAACGCAGTTCGTATTTTCTTCCTAAAAAGTCGTACTGTAGACATTAAACTATAGGCATTACCTGCCTTTCTACTCTTCTTATTACTATTACTCTGTATTTTTGGATTATTGATGTTTTCTAATCCTTTTTGAACAATATTTATTGTGAATCTAAAAATGTCAAACTTTCAAAGCTCTGTTATTCTACTTTTCTTTACATAATACTGTAAAAATAGTTGTGTTTTACCTTTGTTTGCAATTTTCCTTTAATTTGCATTGGGTGATGATTCGTTTTCCTGTATTTTCGTAATTTGCTTGATTTTTGACAGTATTTTTATATTTATTGACATGGTTGTTATGACAATATCTTTCAAAGTCTGACAACTTCTATCAAAGTTTATTACTTTTTCGGGTTTAATCCTCTGTATACCACCAGTATTCATGTTCTATTTTTGAACCTACCTCGATCTAAATTTGAACGGCCCCGGCCCCCTATATAAGCCTTTATTTTTTTCATTCTATTCATTCGATTCCGAGTTCTAAGCTCGAACAGTTCTATTATACTTCAAGAAATAAACACTCTACATCTTCCCTCAAGAAGTCTTGAAGAACCGCCGGTGACTACTGAAACACCTCCTCACGCTAGGGGAGGGACCGGACACCGGAGGAGTATCCAAGCCCATTGACTGCAGTAACACCTCCTCGCTCTAGGGGAGGGACCTGTCTCCTTCTCGGAAGAGGATCCGAGACCAAGTACTTCTGGCACTCCAACTGATCATAACATTTTCTATATAGTGCCCATTACCCTCATTACTGCACATCGGCGTCACTGCTCTTCACGGCGCCTGTCACTGCTGCACATCGGCGTCACTGCTCTTCACAGCGCCTGTCACCGCTGCACATCGGCGTCACTGCTCTTCACAGCGCCTGTCACCGCTGCACATCGGCGTCACTGCTCTTCACAGCGCCTGTCACCGCTGCACATCGGCGTCGCTGCTACCTCCGCTGTGTCGGCCCTGCACTCCGACGCCGCCCTTTGCTGCCTCCAGGACAATACTTATTGAAGATTTGAAGATACTTACTCACGCCCACTGCACTTTACTTACATTCATACAGACATCACCTCATCTCATTTTTCGGTACTGTATTCTTTTTGTTTTAATATAAATTCTATTCCCTCTTCTACCTCTTTCTTTTACCTTCTTCTACTTCTCCACATTTGTCGCTTCACGACAGGCTTTAGGCTGTAAAACATTACACTGCAACGGGAGATGTGGGAGCAAACTTAAAACGCGCGGACGAATTCGCGGATGACTGCTAGTGAATTTATTTTAGTAATGATATATATACTGGACACCAATCACATACATTTCTCTGATCCCAAAATAAGTAGCTAATGCACTTGTGTTATGGAAATCAGACACAACGGTGGTTCCACAACACCCAGACCTGAGACAGTATAGAAAAAATTGATTTGATTTTTGTCAGATGGAGGTACCAAGTTTCAGCTCAAGAGGCTTAATACATCGTTTCTTTTAAGCCCCAGACTCAGTGATTTCAAATTCCTAGTAACTATATTATATCGATTAAATCTCAATTAACTTTCGAGTTTACGTGTAAACGGTCGGTTTACGTTTCACTTAGTACTCGTTCACACTGTGCCTTCATTTCATAGACGAACCGACACATGCGGCAACAATACGAATGAATGATACCGAATAGGTTGCACCTGGACATGTTGGAGCGAGATAAAGCATATGCCAAAGTCGCATACTGCATTTAAATGTCACATTTTTCTTGCGAATGTGACGGTGGACAAAAGGCGTTATAATCTGACATACAAGCATAGTTCCGATCAAATAGGTGACCTGAATTTTCGTTTTTCACGGACCTAGCTAATTGTGAATAGTGTCACATAAATTGTACTGCACTAGAATCACTGTATGTTTTTAAGTCTGCCTCAATAGTGCAGTGGTTAGCGAATCCCACTGTAAAGCGACGGCTGCGCCAGAGTTCCCGGGTTTGATCCCCGGGTCGGGTCAAAAATATGTACCTGGGTTTTTCTAATCAGTAATTCTCAGGGCAGCCCGGAGTTTGGAAGTAGGCCGTGTTACTACCCTACGAAAAACACGTTAAACCGTTCCTGCGCCTGATATCTCTCCGGTCGTGTCAGATTGCTGACCCATGGGGCTATGCGAGTGAAAGAAATAGAAAGTGTAACCTGTGTTCGCCCACACACTTGTGTACTATAATATGTCCCGCTCAGTCGCCTAGTCGTTGAGACTGGCCACCGTAGTCGAAATCATCTAGGGATACTAACTAATACTATGTTTTTAAGTGGTTTGCATCTTTAAACCTACTCACTTGGTCGTAATTTTGTTTAAACCATAACTTAAATGAAACCTAAATGATCCGTATCTTTATATTAATTTTACTTTAATCTAAACTTGACTTCGACCTATGTATGTAACTAAACTGTACTTTGAACTTAATCATAAATAAACAGTTTAATAAACTGTAATCTGATCATGCATGATGCATAGACTGCTGTAATCATAACTGTTCTTTTAGCTTTGCCGTAGTTGGGTAAAAACTAATTCCGACCGAGACCGAGATAAAAGACGGTTCGCTTTATAGTGGAAACGAGCCTTAGCCGGTGAATTTTCTCCTGACTTGGCTATAAGAACGCAATCTACATTTTGTATGGTTTCCCACTTTCTTCAGTTAACAAGATTTCGTTGGTTCTACGGCTTCAGTTTAACAAAGTTCGTATTTGATGTACCTTGGAGTTCTTTGGAATTACAGATATCTAGTTTGGAAGGGAATCGTGAGATTTAATACCCTGGAAAATGATGGAAACCTACTAAAATATCAGAGTTTCGTAAATAAATAGGGTGATAAGAATGTAAATCTGCGCGAGACACAAATTGGTTTCGAACTAAGGATATTTTTTTCCTTTTACTACTAATACCAGAAAACGATTATCACGGGGGCGTCTCCCATAAAAACTTAAATACACATAATCATCCAACATATATTAATGCAATCAACATTTATAAATGTTGATTTTTCCTGATGATAAACTATAGCTCTATTGAGTAGACCAAAAATGCAATATAAAATCAATATGTATGGTCGCGGTCTCTCTCACAATAACAGCCAAAATCTCTTGCATCTCGTATCGCCTCTTCTTTAAATGACGCACATTTTTAGGGTGCCGTAGCCGAATTGCAATAAGTGGAACCCTTATAGTTTTGTCAAACCTGTCTGTCTGTCTGTCCGTCCGTATGTGACAGCCACTTAATTCTGGATGTATCCTGTTAACCACTTTACGATTCTAATACAAAGAATGAAAAATAATTATATTTAAGGGCTCCCATAAATGAAACTGGTCTAACCTATGCGTGTAGGGTGTCTATGGATAGGTCTTTTTAAATGACGTCGAGTAATATCGAGTAAATTTAAAAAAAAAACCATATCTGATCAAAGATCTGGCAAATATTTTCAACGGAAAAATTTTTGCACGAGATCGAACTAGTAGTTTTTAAGATAGGGCACATTTTCAATAACCGCAAACTTAACTTTGTTATCCATACAAATACTACGAAAAACAAAGTTATATTTGCTGTCAACAAAATATTGTGGTATTTTGGCTAAGTGGAAGTAAGTTGATCTCAAATTCAGTTTACGTTACGCTTCGTACGATCCGTGCTTAAGTTCGCACACTAAGCACGGAACCCTTAGTGTGCGAATCCGACTCGCACTTGGCCGTTTCTTTCGTGTGTGCAAGTTATTTTTCACTGACTTCAAAAAAAGGTGGAGGTTGTCAATTCGACTGTATGTTTTTATGTAGCTGTGTTACCTCATATCACAGTCATTTGTGGATCGATTTGAAAAAAAAATCGCTTACCTAGAGTTTCAAACTTCTAGTTAATCCCACTATTGCCAAGTCTGGATCTGATAATCTGGGATCTTGGTGCAATCATGAGAAACCTCCAAATTTTATAGTGTTTGTCGCCTGAGTCAAAATTGTGTAGAGCTTAGCTGATTGTGAAACTCCTTAACGCTAAGGAGTTAAGTGACTTTTATGACAGAACTTATGATAAGTAATTGTAGCTTCTAAAAAAACGGAGTCATAAGGTGCAACCCCTCTCCCCTCCTCCTGTAATCCCTAAAAATGAAGTAGTTAAATTAAATTTTAAAAAGTAAAAACCGACTTTAAAACTAAAATGCACTAAAAAGCCCTCAATAAACTCTCGACCCTTAAAAGGAAAGAAACCCATTTTAGGTCATAGTGATGGCACCGACTCCAAAAAGAAATTGTTCGCCTAAAATGGATTTCTTTGCTTTAAAGGGTCAAGAGTTTATTTAAGACTTTTTAGTGCATTTTAGTTTTGAAGTCGGTTTTTACTTTTTTTAAGGTTATCTTCCGAAATGGTAAGGCAGAGACCTCTACCGTTTATCCGAAATCCAATGTATCCTTATTAATCTGAACCTCGTTCAATAATGTCTTCATCATGTTCGCAGCCTTGTTAGCCGAAGTTATTTTATATCGGTGTAAAAACAAAATGGGGTGGGCACGGCGTAATGCAATTTACATAGATACGCTGCGCCACCCGGCTTCAAGAAAAACACGACATTTGTAATATACAGGGTAGCGATTTGACTAACAATTTCAAGACTCTTAATTACCTTATCTATCATATAATTTATTCTACGTCAAATTGTAAGTCAGTATCATCTGGGATAAATGCTTGAATTGTTTATTGTAATGTAAGCTTATATTAAAAGAGTTTCTCATTATAAATTTATTATTTTTAGACGACGCGTTTGGTGTATTAGTTAGAGCTCCTGACTATTACGCCAGCCGTCACGGGTTTGAATCCCGCAAGGGGTAAATATTTGTATGATAAGCACGAACATTTGTTCCTGAGTCATAGATGTGTAATATGTATTTCAGTATTTATGGGAGACGCCCCCGACAATATCGTTGTCTGATATTAAAATCACGAGGTGTGTTGACTTGACTGGTGCATATTAATATTTATTTATATTCTACTAGGCTCATTAAGATCGTCTGTCCATCTTATCGGTGGACGTCCTTCGCTGCGTCGTTGGTCGAAGGGTCTCCAATTTAGAACTTTCCTGCCCCTAACCGCCATCAGTTCTTCGCGCTATGTGCCCTGCCCATTGCCACTGGAGCTTACCGCTTAGCTTCAAGGCTATGTCCGTTTGCTTAGTTCTTCTACGTATCTTCTCATTTCTAAACGAGAAGATGGACAGACGACCTGTTAAAGATCACAGGATCAAACTGGATGCAGACCGCTAGTGATCGGTCGCTGTGGAAAGCCGTGGGGGAGGCCTATGTTCATCAGTGGACGTTCTTTGGCTGATAATGATGATGATGATGATGAGGCTTATTAACGATAATTGCAAATACTTGCATTTTATTCTTTATTAAAACGATAAAATCAAAATGCGCGCCCAATTTTCACCCTGTATGTTTCCAATACAGACAAGACATGTTATTTGCTGTTTCTATTCTTACACGACGTGCAAAATGCGCTGCACGTACAGACAGACAACTGTTTTATTATATGTACATGTGTATAGCACGATTTGCAAATAATCGGGTCGAGAAATTTGTTTGTTAGTGTCTTATAAATAACGACTGAATCTATACTAATATTATAAAGCTGAAGAGTTTGTTTGTTTGTTTGAACGTGCTAATCTTAAAAACTACTGGCCCGATTTAAAAATTATTTTTACGTTGGATAGTCCATTTATCGAGGAAGGCTTTAGGCTATATAACATAAAGATACAACTCATAAGACCACAGCAGAAATGAAAAATGTTGCGAAAACGGGAGAAAGATATTCCTTTTGAGAGTTTCCGCTGCATACGCTGCGGAAACCGCTTCAGTTACACAAAAATCATGTATGACAGGATTGTTCAACATTAAGAGTTCTATAATAAAGTCCGCGACAGCATGTGTCTATCTTTTATGGTTGACTTACTACAACCTTTTTTTTGTTAATAAATTTGTAAAAAAATAATGCATTATTTTTAGAGGTGTATTATACACACAGGTATTTATTCTTATCAAAATAAATAGATTAATCATCACAAGCATTTCATTTAGAACCAAGTTGCCTTTTATATCATTTGATTTCAATAAATATCTTAGGAGCTATCACAGTTTTAACATAACTCCGCACCAAAATAATGTTCGCAGCTTAAGTACAACGTGCGCTTGCGCTAATATATTATAAAGATGAAGAGTTTGTTTGTTTGAACGCGCTTATCTCAGGAACTGCTGGACCGATTTGAAAAAATATTTCTGTGTTGGATAGCTTATTTATCGAGAATTAAAACATGACGCTGCGACGGGAGGGGAGGGAGCAAACTCAAAACGCGCGGACGAAGTCGCGGGGGACCGCTAGTGTAATGATATAATCTGTTTCACCATGCATCTGTACTAATATCATAAAGCTAAAGAGTTTCTTTAGAATGTTTTTAACACTCACAGTGTCATATTTTATATTCATAAAGATGAAATAAGAAACCAAAAATTTGCGCACGGGCGGGACTTGAACCAGCAACCTTTTGGCAAACCGGGCCAAACGCTCTTACCAATGGAGCTACCGTGCTGACAGTCCGACCCTGCGAAATTTGTGGTTTCTTATGAAAACGTCAATTGCGAGACGCTTAGCGCCATCTAGCCGTCTGTTTATGAAACAGATGGCCCAAGCAGTTATTCTTTACAGAATAAATTCAACTTGGAAATTGATGTCGCTTCGCTATCTATTGCTTTAGAATGTTTTTAACACTCACAGTGTCATATTTTATATTCATAAAGATGAAATAAGAAACCAAAAAATTGCGCACGGGCGGGACTTGAACCAGCAACCTTTTGGCAAACCGGGCCAAACGCTCTTACCAATTGAGCTACCATGCTGACAGTCCGACTCTGCGAAATTTGTGGTTTCTTATGAAAACGTCAATTGCGTGACGCTTAGCGCCATCTAGCCGTCTGTTTATGAAACAGATGGCCCTAGCAGTTATTCTTTACAGAATAAATTCAACTTGGAAATTGATGTCGCTTCGCTATCTATTGCTTTAGAATGTTTTTAACACTCACAGTGTCATATTTTATATTTATAAAGATGAAATAAGAAACCAAAAATTTGCGCACGGGCGGGACTTGAACCAGCAACCTTTTGGCAAACCAGGCCAAACGCTCTTACTAATTGAGCTACCGTGCTGTTAGTCCGACCCTGCGAAATTTGTGGTTTCTTATGAAAACGTCAATTGCGTGACGCTTCTGTTTCATAAACAGACGGCTAGATGGCGCTAAGCGTCACGCAATTGACGTTTTCATAAGAAACCACAAATTTCGCAGGGTCGGACTAACAGCACGGTAGCTCAATTAGTAAGAGCGTTTGGCCCGCTTTGCCAAAAGGTTGCTGGTTCAAGTCCCGCCCGTGCGCTAAAGAGTTTGTTAGTTTGTTTAAATGCGCTTATCTCAGGAACTACAGGAACGATTTAATTTAAAACTCAGGGCTACCATGAGATCTTCTGCACAGAAAAACACAGGTTCAATATTTGGCTCGACCCGGGGATCGAACCCGGGACCTCTAGCGCAGCTTTCGCTTTAAAATGCGACCTTCTAACCGCTGCTCCACCGAGGCAACTACCTACAATAAATATTAGCAAATAGAAAACAAATGCTCAGAAGGGATGCTATGAGTATTAGAACTAGATTTGCTGATAAAATGGCAGCGTCTACCAGTTTTCTATAAATTCTTCAAGTCAAGGAGTAATCTATACTAATATTATAAAGTTTGTTTGTTTGAACGCGCTAATCTTAGGAACTACTGAACCGATTTGAAAAAATATTCTTGAGTTGGATAGCTTATTTATCGAGGAAGGCTTTTATCTATAATTTCAAGGTAAAGTATTTTTTTTTACTCCTTACAAAAACTGTTTTATGTATTTCAATCATTTATAGTCGTATATAACTTTAAAATATATATTTATAATAATGAGTGAAATCACATTATTGAGAATAATATCACAAGTTCAAAAATCGTGAGAAAGTTAAATTATTACGTCAAGCTGAATAGTTTGTTTGTTTAAACGCGCTAATCTCAGGATCTGCTAAACCGATTTAAAAAAAATGGTTTTTGTGTTAAATAGCTTATTTATCGAGGAAGGTTTTAGACTATAAAACATCACGCTGCGAAGGGAGTGGAGAGAGCAAACTCAAAAAGCACGGACCCAGTCGCGGGAGACTGCTAGTGATTAAATTAAAACTAGCTGCATGTCAGCTTAAGACACGTTTAGGAAAAAGCTATCATTATAAAGTGGTGGAACTAGATATGTAAGAACTGCTAGTTTCAAGGCATTAACCTTCGATATTATCGGCACACAGTGTGTAATTATTTTAACTCCGTTGCATCTAGTTACAGTGAATGTAGCTGACACCAATTGCTCAAAAGTTATTCAAAACTAGCGGACCCGGCGAACTTTGTTTCGGGACGGCCCCGTAATATTAAGAAATATAATTTACTTAGGACGGTGACGAATCTGACAAAGTAAAAATATTGAAAATCGGTCCAACCATTCCATTTTACTTTTTTTATGAGAACTTTCTTCTGTCAATAAGAAAAACAACAAAAAAAAAGTTAAGCGAAATCGGTCCAGCCGTTATCGCGCGATGCCGTGACCAATGGAAATATGGATTAATATTTATAAATATGATACGATACGATTGATGTCTGAATAAGATACATTAGCGTTATCTTTCCAATACTTCATGAGAAATGACGTTCCATATTTGAATTATTTATTGATTTTAACTTTTGCTCTGTTAATGTACAATAAGGCATAACGTCCAATGCAATGCCTAAGCCTAAGGGCACCAGTCAACTGCTTGGCAATGCCAAAAGTTAAATCGTTGTCGGAACCTTGGGAATAACAGTAACAATAATTCATTGGTTAGTGCTAATAGGCTACAGTTAACTGCTTTATGCTACGATCTTTACACAAACATCGTCTAGGTTGTCTGGAAGAAATCGCTTAAATCTATACTTAATATTTTATTTTATTTTATTGGATAAAGACGCATAACAGGTTACAATTAATAAACAATATAGTATACTTAACTAGACCTTATGAGCTAAATTGTAACCTAACAAAAATGCATCCTAGCAGTTACATCTTACGATATAAGCTTAGAATTTATTGACGTCTAAAGCTTTATGAACATAAAAATGTAAAAAGGAAGAAGAAAAACAAACACATAAATCTATAACTCAACGACAATACCGTAGGAGCAAGACAGTGAAGCAATGCTCCTTCGAAAGACATTTGGATTTTCAGTAAATATATCAAGGTCAGGCTGGGTACGCACAATGTCATTGTATAGGCGACACATTCGGACGATGGGATTATAGAAAGATGTATTATTACGGTAAACTTCAAGAGAAAATAATTTAGAGCCACGAGATCTGTAAACAGTGTTGAAATTTATGGTTGATAGTAAGAGAGGGGAGTCGATAAGAAAGTTAACAATTTTGTGCAAAAACATGAGTTCACTGCGCTTACGTCGTTCCTCTAGGGAAATCATATTAAAACGACGAAGCCTGGCCTCATATGAGCTAAGTTTGCGGTGAAGACCCTGTCGAAATGACAGCACACGTAAAAATTTCTTTTGAACGCCTTCAATATGGTCAATATGCTTTTTATAGAATGGGGACCAGACGATGGCTGCATATTCCAAGTTACTTCTAACCAGCGTGTTGAATAAACACTTTAAACTTTCGGGTTTTTTAAACTGTTTACTTACTCGAAATATGAACCCCAGAAGTCGAGACGCATTATTGCATACAAGATCATAATGTTCCCTGAACGTCAGCTTCTCGTCAAATATCACGCCTAAGTCCTTAGCTGAGCTACGGCGCATTAAGACGTGGTTATTGATTTTATAGTCGTACACGATTTTATTTATTTTTCTAGTAAAGGTTATGGTAAAACATTTTTTAACGTTAAGAAACATCAGATTATTGCTGCACCATTGGGATATTGAGTCAAGATCCTGTTGTAAAGCAAGTGCGTCATTGAGTTTGGTAACTACAGAGTAAATCTTCAAGTCGTCGGCGTACAATAAACAGGGACATATAAGCTGGCTGATAAGGTCATTAATAAAAACATTAAATAGAAGTGGGCCTAAATGTGAGCCTTGGGGCACACCTGATGTTACAAATACAGGTTTGGAAACCACCCCCTTAAGAGCAACCAGTTGACTTCTGTTACACAGATACGACTCTACCCAACGAAGAAGAGATCCATGAACACCCATTAACTGCAATTTCGCACACAGCAGGGAATGGTTTACCTTGTCGAACGCTTTGGAGAAATCTGTGTATACAGAGTCGACCTGTATGTTTTTAGCGAAAGCTTTACATAAGTAATCTTTATACTCTAAGAGGTTTGTCACCGTGGATTTCTTTCTGACAAAGCCATGCTGTTTGTTAGATATAAGAGGTTGGACATGAGAATACAATACATCGTACACCATAGATTCAAAGACTTTTGGAAAACACGATAGAATACTAATCGGTCTATAATTTTGACATTGAGTTTTGTCATCATCTTTGTAAATGGGAATTACGTGAGCCACCTTCCAGAGATCAGGAAAAACACCCAAGCGAAGCGATTGGTTGAACAATATACATAAAGGTATAGATAGCTCTTCAGAGCACTGCTTTATTACAAGAGGTGGGATACCATCAGGTCCGGGGCTCTTTTTAATATCTAAGGCCTTAAGCCTCTTTTCAATTTCACCGGCCGTAACCATAACAGCTGAGAGACTGCAGCTAGACATTGCAGGTGGTGATGTGAGTGGAGTAAGAACATTCCAATTCTTCTCGTAAACGGAGCAAAAATACCTTGAGAAAAGTTCACAGACACTCTTGAGATCCGTCGCCTGCTGCCCTTCAAATTCCATAACGCGAGGTAGGGTATTGCACTTATTTCGTTTGCCATTTACATATGACCAAAAATACTTAAGATTTTTGCCAATCCCGTCCTCGACCGAGGCAACATACTCTCGATGACATTGGTTGATTAAACGCTTGCAACGGGCGCGAAGGAGAGAAAATGCATCATAGTCACGAGGGTTGCGGTATCTTTTAAACAGTTTGTGGTATTTGTTCTTTTCAGCCAAACATTTGTTATATTACATTACATTTATTATAAAGCTGAAGAGTTTGTTTGTTTGTTTGTTTGTTTGTTTGAACGCGCTAATCTCAAAAACTACTGGCCCGATTTGAAAAATTTTTTTTACGTTGGATAGTCCATTTATCGAGGAAGGCTTTAGGCTATATAACATAAAGATACGACTCATAAGACCACAGCAGAAATGAAAAATGTTGCGAAAACGGGAGAAAGATATTCCTTTTGAGAGCTTCCGCTGCATACGCTGCGGAAACCGCTTAAGTTACACAAAAATCATGTATGACAGGATTGTTCAACATTAAGACTTCTATAATAAAGTCCGCGACAGCATATGTCTATCTTTTATGATTGACTTACTACAACCTTTTTTATGTTAATAAATTTGTAAAAAAATAATGCATTATTTTTAGAGGTGTATTATACACACAGGTATTTATTCTTATAAAATAAATAGATTCATCATCACGAGCATTTCATTTAGAACCAAGTTGCCCTTTATATCATTTGATTTCAATAAATATCTTAGGAGCTATCACATTTTTAACATAACTCCGCACCAAAATAATGTTCGCAGCTTAAGTACAACGTGCGCTTGCGCTAATATATTATAAAGCTGAAGAGTTTGTTTGTTTGAACGCGCTTATCTCAGGAACTGCTGGACCGATTTGAAAAAATATTTCTGTGTTGGATAGCTTATTTATCGAGAAAGGCTTTAGGATATAAAATATGACGCTGCGACGGGAGGGGAGGGAGCAAACTCAAAACGCGCGGACGAAGTCGCGGGGGACCGCTAGTGTAACGATAAAGCCGCCTATTTAAAAAAAAACTTTCAAAGGATTCGTAATTGATGGGTTTGACCTATGTAAAGTGCAATCAAGAGTGATCTTATTATCAAATGTTTTGGATGGTGAAAATAACATTCAAACATTCTTTTATTAAAATACCGACTGTCTTTCTAATGTAACACTACATCCAAGACTCAACTATCTTCTCTTAACTTCCTACACACATTATGTACAGCAAAACAAGCTCTCAACAAAGGACGGTCTGTCTGTCCTCTCGTAAACGCATTTCCCTAATTGCAGCAGATTTGTCTCTCTTACACTTCACGTGTTGTGCTCTGTTTAGATTCGTGTTGAAAAAATCATTTTGCTCCGGTTAGTACTTACATAAGAGTAAGGTTCCGTTTTTTTGTTGTTGTGATGGATAAATTAATATCTAATTTCTAGTAAATAGTCTGGAGAGAGGAGCAAATCATATTATAATAAATAAGGCAAAACACGTCAATTATATGTATTAACACAAATTCAGATACAGACTTGTAATTAAATATTATAGTTATGCCCAGCAGTGGGATAACCTTAAAAATGAGTTGGTATGAGCCGTACTCCAAATATACCGAAGTCAACAAGGCAGGCTTAGCTCGGGCGGATTGTTTGAGAGGTGTTTGCAAGGCAAAAAACCATTCGTGCTGTCAGATGCAACGTGGATATCACGTAGGTAAGAGATATCTATACTGTTATTATAAAGCTGAAGAGTTTGTTTGTTTGCTTGAACGCCCTTATCTCAGAAACTACTTGACGGATCTGAAAAAAAATGGTTCAAAAACCATTTCAAAGCAACAGTCGGCTTATTGTTGCATGTCGTTGGGTTTGTCTCACAGTTTCATACACTTAGCATCATTTACAGTGCTAACAATCTATCCATCAATCAACCAGTTACCTGGTCTCAACACTCTAACCTAAAAACCTCACTCGCGCAAGTGCTAGCCTAGTTCAAACAAAGCACAGACTTCACCTATTTCCCAGTACATCACAGTTATGGGAGCTTATAGCAATCTAGAGATACTATAACAGCGATTAAGTGTATTATGTTAGCTATCAACGGTTGTAATGTGGAACTAAGTCATACACTTTCTGATATTACCATATGATAAGCACGTGTAAGCTTTAGTAGATGAAATGTTTGTTTGAGTAAATATTGTGTGACCGCGTGTGGGGTGCTTGAATAATAAACACGTAGTATCTTCAGGTTATTTTTCAATAGATTTAATAGCACAAAGAGCGGGCACAAAGAGGTAAGAGCACAAATAGAAAGAACATATTCTGGCATGCAGCTCGCTTTTATACAAATCAAAACCTTGAACAACTGTAGAAAACAGTGGGAACGACATCCGTTTGCATTTCTGAAGATTTACTACCAATAATATTTATTGGTAGGGAAAAGCAATCTGGGAATTAAATAATTTACATATTATGTAAATTCATTAATTATGAATTATACTGAATTAAGTTAGCCTTTTAGATTATTATTTCAATAGTTCCAATATTTAAAAAAAACTAACCTCCACCATCCAATCAGAATCAACTTCATTTTTGGCACCTAAATGAACATTTGTTATAATTAATAAGTGTCCCAGCAATCTTAAAATAATGAATTAAAAATTAATAAAATTATAATATTAACTGAATCATCTACAGATTCATCCAAGTAATTCTGATATCATAGCCGAATTACATTCAACATGGTGGACACTTCCGGCATTTCCATAACAGACGTTTATCGTGATAGGTGTATAAATTATGATTTATTGAACATATGACGAAGTAAATATGTGATTTAGTTAATATACTGGGGTTACATAAGTCACACACAGTGAGTTTAGTGCATAAGTCTACTGTTACAGAAGTAAGTAAATATGTGGGGCTGACTAGGATCGGGAATCATCGTGTAACAATTGTTAATTTAAATTGAAAAGGAACGCAAAATTTTAACTGTTAAAATCATCATTGTACTGGCTATGATCGATCATCAATTGAATGCACTACAAATCTTAACCATGGAAAGCTCGGATGACCCATCCCATTAAAACTATGACAAACATAAGATTGCAGTCTTATATCTCTACACATATACGAATATTCTAATTTATTTTTACTTTGTTGGATTCGTCTTTGCTCTGAATATGACATACAGGGAAAACGAAGTTCACCGAAACCTCTGGGTATAAATATATAAAAACACGAGTGATCTTTAAATATAGGTGTAACTGAGCTTAAAGTAAAATAATTAGTTCTTATATCTATGATAGCTTAAAACGATGTAATACTTACGGTTGCGTGTTTCAATTATTATGATGATACAAAAACTAACAGAAAAACCGGCCAAGTGCCAGTCGGACTCGGGCACTGAGGGTTCCGTGCCAATTTTAACTGAATTATAAAAGTCACTTAATACTAGCTAATAATAGTATAAAATAATATAGATAATACTAGCTAACTAATCAATTAATCGTAAAGCGATTAACAGGATACATCTTCTAACCAAAGAAGATTGGCAAAAGTCGACCCACTTGTTTAAAGAACCGTACACAGTGAGAAACATAAATATAAATATTATTTTATTATAGGACATTCATCGTAAAAACTGGTGATTTTTAAAGCTGGAAATCAAAAAATAAATTGTTTTCACAAATGTGTATATGATTGACAACAAAACGTTTTCAGAGACGCAAAAACTAAACGTGAAACGTACTGTTAAGATAAAACGTTTCATTATACGCACATGCGTATTATTTCTTCTAATATTTGATGCCAAACCTATTTTTCACGTTGTTGTAATTAGATTAATGGTGAACTTATTACAGAAAAAGATCAGCAGAATAATCCATTTTGAATCTACTTGAAAGGTCTTTTTAAAATAGCGAGACAAACAAGCAAAATAAATTAAATAAATGCCAGTAATGGAACGTTTAAACGTAAATTAAATGTCAAACGTCAAAGTCAGACTGACATGCGTTGATGATTGTTTGTGTGTTCACTTTTGTACCTAGGTAATGTAGGTTACCTTATTTACCTAGATTACTCTAGAGCCACATCTAGAGCCTAGGCTATCATATTTTTATTTATAAAAAGTTAGGAGTCATGTTTTTATCACAAAATCATAGTACTTTGATGCATAATACAGAAGTAAATAAAAAACTCGTTATAATCTAACCTCTTTAATTTATATATTTTATATCTCTTTATTCCTTACTTTTAGAAGGTAAGTTCTAGTATCATTTTGTTAGTAGTGTTGAATCGTACAAATCTTGGTTGATTTCGTTCATGAACGAGGCCTATCATAAATGGGGCTGAGATCCAAAGAACTTCGCCAATCTTCTTTCAACAGTGTAATGCTTATAGTTACAGAATAATGTGGCTGTGACAGTCGTACGGACAGACAGACAGATAGACTTGACGAAACTATAAGGATGAAATAAGAAACCAAAAATTTGCGCACGGGCGGGACTTGAACCAGCAACCTTTTGGCAGACCGGGCCAAAAGGTTGCTGGTTCAAGTCCCGCCCGTGCGTAAATTTTTGGTTCCTTATTTCATCTTTATGAATATAAAATATGACACTGTGAGTGTTAAAAACATTCTAAAGCACGAAACTATAAGGGTTCCGTTTTTTGCCATTAGGCTACGGAACCCTAAATATGGAGTAAAAAAGCACAACGTCTTACCATGAAGCAGTTTATTACTTTAATTTGTCAACACATCGATCGGATAACTCCCACGAGGGTCGATATATCTCACGCATCGATCGATATAATCTCGACTGATCGATATTTATTGTTTCGACGACCACAGTTCTCAGATTACATTGATAAAACGATGTTAATGATTTCCTAATACACAGAAAAAGTGTGGGGTATATGATAACTTAGCTGTTATGGAAGTAAAGATATTTATTTCATAGTAGAATGTTGGTTTCTGTAGAATCTTTTCAATGTGATAATACGCTTTATTAGAGGTATACTATGAGTCATTCGGGTGCCGCTTAAGAAACATATATAATGTAAGTGTTAAAAACATTCTAAAACCATTAGATAGCGAAACGTCATCAATTTTCAAGTTGAATTTATTCTGTAAGAAATAACTACTGTGCCCACTGTTGCATAAACAGACGGTTAGATGGCGCTAAAAGTCACGCGTAATGACGTATCCATAAGAGCCACAAACTTCGCAAGGTCGGACCGACAGCACTGTAGCTCAATTAGTAGAGCGTTTGGCCCGGTTAACCAAGAAATTGCTGGTTCGAGTCCCGCCCGTGCGCAAATTTTTGGTTTCTTATATCATCTTTATGAAACAAATATTATTTACCTGAAAAACAAAGCCTAATAACAAATTTCATGTAAACCTATTTGAATATTGAAGATAGATGATGTTGCCTCTTATTTATTAGAAATAATAACACATACACTATTCATACATATTTAAAAACGTTTTATACTGTAGAAATGGCCAGTTAAACTAAATCAGCACAATTATAACCTCATCTCGAAAGCAACTCGCTTCTGATTCGTTATTAATCGTCAGTTATCTTTTAATCTAAGTCACAGGTGCGGGATAAGTGGCTTGCAAGATTAAGTTGCTTATTAAACTTAATAAGTACGGACTGTAGCGCCGCTCATAACTGGTAGTTGAATGTTGATTGGGGTGCTACTATTTGTTTTCGATGTATTGAAATGAAAATTCTAGGCCATTGCTATCATGTCTCACGTTCATGTCTTTTCATCATTAAAAAAAAATAACTCAACAAATTTTGGGACTAAAAATCCTATTTAACTGACTGAAACTCACCATACCTACGATGCTTGTTGTGTACGTGTTTTTGCATAGATTACTTTTTAAAATACAATTAATAATAACTGACAGTACGAGTATTTGCTCAGTGATACTGCAATTTTCAGTTTTCTGAAAAATGTAATCATCTTTGGTTTGATAACAGCCATATGATATGGAAGAACAAATTCAATATTGCAGACCTTCGGTTATAAACTTTATTATGATTATTCTTTCCTGGGGCCAATGTCCTATAACCATTGATACCAGAAACAATACACCTCTTAAAGGCTGTTTATACAGATTGTTGTTTTGGTCAGTGAGATCCAACTCAGGGATGTTAATATGGGTTTTACTTATTCTAAAAATATTTTTTTCTTTAAATTGTATGCAAGTTTTTGAAAGAAAACCTCTTTACAAAATTCTACAATAAATTAAAACGAATGGGGAAACTCGCACCCTCGCGCCTACCTACGAAATACTACGCCGTAGCTAGTAAGCTACAAAGAGGCGACCTGGTTTTGGTAGTTCTGACTCGCTCGCTGTAACACAATAATAAATTGAATTTGTGAGTTTTTTCCATTTAAAATAATACCGTCTAAATATTTTTTGGCATTAGTGTCGTTTGTACAACCACCCCTGAGTCGCTCGTCGCTGACCAAACAAAACCCTGTATGTCAGAATCTTAACTCGCAAACATAACACGCCTCATCATAAGGGACTATCGAGAAACTATAGTAGCCCTATTCGATCATTTACATGCAATGCAACCACGGTTAACCCGACTAATACATATTGCGTTCTAGATAATCATTTTAATAACACCAGGATCGTACTTGGAATGTTAAAAATGCTTGTCACCTGTTTTCTGGAGTGTGGGAACCGAGACAGTTGGCTTGTATAGGTTTTTGCCTTGTTAACAGTTGTGTTGGCAATGCACGGTTTCGCGGTACTGGGTTTGACTCTATTTTATAAGTCAATAATATGTATATGTATTGTCAAAAATCATTTTCAAAGTGATAAGAAATAATTTAATAAAAATTAAAACGCCTCAAAAATCGACTACAAAGCTTTATATAAAATCCATTTTAAAAGTCAATTTAAGGCGAACAATTTATTTATAGAGTTGATTAACTGTCAGAGCACCAAAGGGTCAAGAGATTATCTAGAGTTTTTAGTGCATTTGAGGGAGTCCCTCAATTGTAATAAAACCAAGATCCCGACTGCGCAAAATGTATAACCAATATGTTAGCGTTTTTTATTTCCAAATCTTCAAATGACTGTGATATGAATTGACACGGCCACAAAAAAAAAAACAAAATTAATTTGATAACCTTTTCCTTTTTTGAAGTCGGTTATGGAAACAAAGATAATTGTTTTACTGGAGTTCGTTCCATCAAGTCTACCACTACATAAAAAAATAATGAATATTATTTCTGACTCACCTACCTACCTATAATGCTAAAACCGACTCAACCGACCGATTTAACTTTTATTTATGAATGACAAAATATCTAAAAAACTATTAATATGGTCCATTTGTTTCTGAGAACAAGAATTACTTTTGTTTTTGAATAATCTTCTTGCAGAATATCCTTACACTCTCAGGACAGCAAAAACTATAAAATACTTGAATTTATCCGTTCACACAACATTTCGATAACGGATCTCTCTTTCCTGTTAAAGATCTTGTAGATCGTTATCAAGGCAAGCCTGTTATAGCTACATCGAAGATCTGGAGATAATGATAATGCTGTATTGCTAAACCAACCAAAAACATAAATGTGAAAAACCGACCAAGTGCGAGTCGGACTCGCGCACTGAGGGTTCCGTGCCAACTTTTACTGAATTAGGGAATCCACTTACTTCCACTCAGCTAAAATACCACAATAGTTGTTGACAGCGAATATAACTTTGTTTTTCATAGTGTTGTATGAAGTATGTTTGCGGTTGTTGTAAATGTGCTGTATCTCAAAAACTTCTCGTTCGACGTCGTCCAAAATTTTCAATTTTCGTTGAAAGTGTTTTTTTAAGATCTACATGTTTTTTTTTTCATAATTTACATTCGCTTATTTTAGAATTTAGATGGGGGCCGGGACGCCCATTTTACCACTTTGGAAGCGTTCAGATATGCATAGGTTTGACAAAAAAAAAATGGTTTTATGTTCATGTATGGGAGCTCCGCCTTAAATGTCACTATTTTTGTATACATCTTCGTACCAAATTTCAACAGTGATGCTTATAGTTACAGAATAAAATGGCTGTGACATGCGGACGGACGGACAGACAGACAGACAGACTTGATGAAATTATAAGGGTTCCTTTTTTTGCCATTCGGCTACGGAACCCTAAAAAGGAGAGCGAAGCTTAACACAAAAACTATGCTCGGCCGTGGGCTTTGCCGCAAAAAGAATGGAGATTGAATGAGTGCCAAGTTCTATGCAAAATCCAAACATATATTTATAGGAACAAAATAGCATTATGATCAAGTATTTAACTCTATTTCTTTGCTTCATTTGATATCTATAACAATTGATGTTATTTCAAAATGTGTGATCTTTAAAGTAGGTTGGATTTGACTTGGTCAGTTTTCATTACATCAGACATTTTATAAAGTTATTCAAAATACCTTTCATTAGCGTTAAGACGTAGCACATAGATATATTTTCTATAATATTGGGTGTAATTTATATCATATATCTATATCTCGTCATAGCACGAATTTCAATTCGTTTGTGGTGAGGGTTCCGACTGAATAGCTGTCGACCTTCATGAAAGTAGAATTTTGGCAAAAGGGTGTTTTGTATCGTCGGTTTCTCGGACGGTTACCGGACACCAAGATGCGCAACACTACGCCAGCAAAATAGTGTTTCATTTGTTTTTTAAAATATTATTATAAGTATATTAGTCATTAAGGCGTTTATTGTATTGCCTTTGTTGCCTCCAATAAATGATTATATTAAATTAAAATAAAATATCCTCAGCAGGTTCTTCGAAAGTAACACAAAATACTCTGTCAAAGATAACACATCTAATTCCATAAGCCATCTTTTACACCTCACACGATATCGAAAGGATCTATGACATGTTATAGTGATTTAAGGCGGGTCGACAAGCTATCGTCACTACGGAAGATTTATATAGGGTGTCCCTACGAATTATGTTACGGTGTGCGAATGGGTGTCTGTCTATTGGCGGAGGAGACACAAAGGCAGGGAAGGGGAGAAAATTACGAGGTTTTGGCTACATGTTGCAAAATATGCAGTGTAATGATGATTACAAAAGGTAGGAAATAAATATTATTGAATACTTTGTTGCTATAAATAAACTAGCTAATTACTTTGATTACATAATTTAAGACTGTTAAAAAATATGTTAAAGAAGATTCAACAGCTCTTCCTACCCTGGTATCTATCTGGTTTTATATCTTTGTCTCCAAAATTAATTTGGCAACTGTTAAAAACATAGGTACCTTTAAAACTCTTTTCCCATTATCTCTTAGACTTAGTAGGTACTACAGAACTGAAATATTAACCGAACTATTTAAAATGATTTCATAATAACAACATTAATTAATTGAGGTACGCTTTTCTGATTCGTCCGGTAATTTTAGTCTTAATATAAACCTGGTACTATTTATGGGGCTTAGGTTTCGGCAGACACAGTACCGTAATTTGAACTAAAGACCTCATAGAGTGTCTAATGGCGCATTCTATCGATTTTACTACGTATAAAATATTATCTTTTAACAAGAAATTGCTAACTGTCAAACACTCTAAAGCTACCGGTCTCTATATAAGGTAACTGTGCTAAGAATTTACAACTTTGAAAAAATATGTAAATTTAGCGCTAAGATACGCTATAGTATTGTATGTTGCAGCTTACCGTTCATTTTTTATTGTAATACAATCGCTAATGCCATGGAAATGACTTATAGCTTAGTGACGAAGAAATAGCGATTATAACTTTAGGTGTTTAGGGCCTGTTTCACCATCGCTCTTCACAACAAGTAATACAAATACTGAACGTCAATTTGTAGAAAGTAGTAGACAAATATCGGAAAAACTGTAGAAAAAAATATTATTAAGAGATAAAGGAAAACGGAATTAATGGAGACATTGTGATACAGGCCGTTAGACACGTAGTTGCCCTGTTTTAAATCGCATTGCTTTATCGTGGTACATATAGGTAATATGATAATTTAATATATATATATATATATATATAAATAATTTAAAAAAATAATTGACATGATAAGCTGTCATTTTCTAGTCATTTTAGCCCTTTTATACAATACGACATTATCAAAATTTTCAGAAACTCACTTTTATTTTAAGCTCATGTTTTTTAAAGATTACTAAAATTATCATTAACTTCTCATAATCCCACACTTAACGTCTTCACTTTCACAAACAAAACTGATTATCAGAAAATCGCTATCTCTCATCAACAAAGGTTGGCCTTAAGCTTTTCCCGTGCAAGTCACATAAATTATAACTGGTCTTCAGACCAATTAGTTTTAATTACTTTTACGGTGCTGCTCTGTTATCCAAGAATCTTCGACGTATCAGGTTTTGAGGGGTCATGCGTACGTTGCGTTTATATTGAACGATTGAACGACTTTTGACAGAGAGCTTTTAGCACAGTGGAAGAGTCATCGAATAATGTGGACAAAATATTGAGAAATGCTTTTTTTAATAAATAACAAATAATGTATATTACTTAAGCAATAAAAAATATTGAAAAAGCGTAAATATTTTAAAATTTTAACCAAAAAATTATAAACACAGATGCTAAGGTAACTTTTATTTGACTAAAGACTGATCATGTATTAAGCGTTTATAGCAGCCGCATCACAATAATCTTGTACAGTTTCTATTTTGAAGTTGGTTATAATGAATACATACGACTTGAGATCAAATCGTGGTCGTACCGTCTAAATCACCTTTCGCTACCAGTTTTTTGAGGTTACGATTTCTTTGTGGATTCGAATATTTAATCTACCATCAACTTGATGAAGAGGTATGCGAACTTGTCACAATCAATCTGCTTAGTGGTTTTCGATGAAATCTGATACATGTTTGTGTTTTAAACGCCCGTTCTGGAATTTTGGTGACGTCTGATATGGAACGTCAACTATTTTTTTATCTACGTGACATGATTAACTTCTGTTAAGGAAAGCTTTAAATTCAAATCATCATGTGTTCCATTTGAATAAAGCACTCGAAGATTGCCAAATTAAACGGATGATGCACTGTGCACAAATATTTTTTAGGTCATTGCCCTTCATGTTTGTCTGTCTGTGCTAAATATAAATCAGTCTTATTAATAATGATTGATTTGAATTTTCAGTGCATAGTTATAAGCTAAAACGCTAAACATGTGAAACGATAAAAAATAGGACTGTCAGGGTAACTGTTTGTTAGTTAATATGATCCCTTTCTTGCTTTTGTCGTTGTATGTATAACATAAGTAAAAGTTCCAGACAATTACGCTAATTTGTCTTAAAAACACAGGATCAGCTAACACAGAATCAGCAATTAATCTTGCTGTAACAGAATTAAACCGTAAAACCCAATTGCATTTAAAAAGACATGAAAAGCAACTAGCCAAAGCTATACCATCCTGTATTTTGCACTTTAACTTTGAGAAAACACCGGCGAAATTACAGCGGCACTATAACAATATTGAATTTTCGAGCATATCACGTTAATTATAAGGAAAGTTTTCGTTTATTCAGCACAGTGGTGCGCCGTCGGGAGTGGATGGACAAAAAAGAAAGCAGTCTGTTGCATAGGCCGTAGGTAAAACGAACCAGACAAATAAGAATATACGAATTACTTTTAAGTTCTAGTTTTAATAGTAAAATGTTGACACTTGACTACAATAACTGATAATAAGAAACAAGTGTTCAGGGTCACTTATAAAGCAATGCAAAATTAACTACGTGATAAATTAATCGAACAATTTGTATAATTGTAAAATTTGCTTCATACCAATTTCACATTTTGAGTCTTAGCCATTTTCTTCCTAAGTTCGACATTTGTGAGACTTACAATTACATACAACCATGTAATGCTTTGATCCAAATCAATCATTATTAATAAGACTGATTTATATTTAGCACAGACAGACAGACATGAAAGGTAATGACCGAATAAATATTTGTACACAGTGCATCATCTGTTTAATTTGGTAATCTTAGATTAAATATTCGAATAAACCCTTCAATTAAAATATAATAGGGGCGACACATTTATCGAGGAATTACAAAAGCAATGTCTGGAAAGGAAACGCGCAGACAGTTTGCATCCGACATAATCGTTTTAACTTTCATGTTGCATTACAAAAGTTAAATTTATCTGTCTGGCCTTTGGTCTGTCTATTCTTTTTGGTCTGTCGCAATGCGGACAAATTTAGCGAGAGACGGGGAAAACGCGCAAAAAATACGTTCAGACGTTGGCACCCTTTTTCCAAGGTAAATTTTCCGGGAACGCTGCGAATTAAAGAACGCACGGTTTTTCCCGACAGACTCGGTGAATGGCTCACTGTGTTATAGCTGTTTGTAGGCAGTTTTACCGTCAAAGTTACTTTTGGTATTGTTGTTGTAAGTCATAGTTGTTTCATATGTGGCGAAAGTGTGATGAGCATAATAAACGAGATGATAGTCGGTTATTATTTTTTCAAATGTTACTTATAATGTTATATTAGGGCAGTATTTATCACAGCTGAGTTACTATATTGTTGTCTTTAAATAATGAAATTCACAGTCTGACATTCTATTTAAACATAGTTTAAAAAAATACCACGAAAAATTTGTGTTTGACATTACCTAACACATACGCAAAAGTACATATAATTATATTAGGCCGTATTTTGTAATAACATATCCTGGAGCTACTATAGTCTTAGAATCTCGTCACTAAGAAATAATAAAAATGAATATTTTCCATACATAATATTTTCACAGGTTTCATTGTATTCGAAGTTTATTACTTCCGAGAATTCGTTAGGAATATTGTCAACATTATTATTATATCACGTTATGAACTGCTAATTAAATAAGCCTCCAAGTTCTTAGAAAACACACATTATATTTAGCTAAGAATTGAGCAGTAACCTAACGACTCTAATGTAAGCACTTTATTGTTCTTTTTGTTTGAAGATGTATGAAAATCAGTTTGATAAAATATGTTCATAATCAAAGGCATGAAAATACTATGGTTTTTAATTGAAATCATCACCAGTATTGTAAAACGTAGCACAAGTAGTTGCGCAACATTAAGCTTTATAATCAAACAATCAATAATAATTAAAAATAAATTTAAATAATGTTTAAATGTTATTGTTCACAAAAGATTTGATCTCGTGAATAAAACCACCTTTAAGATTCTGACCAAAAAGCTCAAAATAACTCATATTTCCCGCTATTTATAAGAAACAAATTAATTTGGAGATTGTGCATGATGTTCGTAGATTATAGATGAAAGTAAGCTTGAGATTATGCATTGGCTCCAAATGATTTTTTTTTTCTCCTAAACAGAGGGCAAAAGTGTTATTTTTAGCCTTTTTTGAAGTTAAAATAGCAAATTAGTCATTTTTTGCGGTTTCAATTATTAAATTATTTTTTGGTTTTATGTATTTTAATTACTACCCATTACTCAAAAACCATTGAATTTTAATGAAACTTACGCTGTACCCTAAGTTAAATCATACCAGATTTAACTAATAATTATCTCACTATGACTTTTCGTCACCGAGAAATCCGTTAACAATCATACAAAAAAACAAACATACAAACACTTAGGACATTTTGCAAACGTGTTTGGAAGCTTTAATAGATCAACATTCTCAAATATTATCAAATGCTAACGATACTACATAAACACATATAGAATTGATTAGCTCCTTTTTTAAGTGGGTAATTGTACTTTAAAAGTGTCTGAATCTCCACCTTCTTAAAATCAATGACTTTCTGAGCGCCACTCAACCTAAAATATATCTTCTTCTAATCACAAATGACATTAGATGAGTCTATATTTAAAATGGGTTAAATGCAAAGCGACGCGAGCGCAGACGATTTATGGAGGCAAGACAGAGACAGATATAAGGATGGATCGAAGATTTATACAGACAAAAATGAGACAAACATATGGTTGGAATAATGTAAATGCGAATTACTTTGGTTGTTTTTCGAATTCTAAGTTAGGATCAACTTTAGTTTTGGCTTATTTATGTTTATTTGCGTTAGTTGAATTGTTTTCATTCTTGTAAGTCTCAAACCATCTTGGCTCAATTGTTCAGTTTCAGAAGGCACTGAATTTTTGATGCATATAAAAATACATTTACAGTAAAATACAGATAAAACATTAGGGAAATGGCCGCGTCTTGTACATTGTTTGGCCCAAAAGTAAAATTATATGCTTCAGACCTTGAAATTGAATTGAATGAATTCGGTTTTTAATCTTGTTTCAGAATAATCAATAAATATATCCGTAGATAGCAGGGTTTTCACGTTGAACAAAATCACCTATGTTTGGAGTCAAACTCTTCCACACTGTTTAGGGCCCGAAGTCTAATAACTTATTGTAACCAAATCATAATGGAATAGTTATTTCAGGTTTAACCCATATGATACTAGAATTGTCCAGAATTGTTAGTAGAACCGAAGAAAAATTGTACGGCACAATCCACAATTTTGGTTAGCGATCGTCACATGGCTTATCAGCACTATTTTCTACCAAATTGCAGCAATTGCCAGGGAAAGGAAGTTGTATTAAATCGTGAATTATCTATTTTTTGTATTTCAAAACCCGCTTAGTAAAAGCAAACTAAATATATTGTTTCTTATTAATAATTTAATCGTTTTTTTGTAAAATACTGAAGTCTTGCTGCTTTATGTATTTCTACAATCAAACATGGAACGACTCTGGAGCAGCTTACGGTTGTCTCCTTTAACAAAGTACTTGAAATATTTCTACTCAGTATTACTGCTTCCAATTTTTTGCCATCAACCCCAAATCACTTCAAATTTCACGCTTACTTGAATCTCACATTTTTGTAAACTTTTTGTCCAGTTTTTTGTCCGCTTCATCCACTGTGCGCTTAACAAATTAAGTATTTGGCGTCAATCGTCAATGTGACACATCTGGTACCACTTGTGTCATTTTTATGTCCCAAATGTGACAAGTAACATGCCCAAGACCATTATCGAGTGGTAAATAATTTATGGCTACGGGTTAGAAAGATCCATCTCCCAAACGTATTAGGGACCATCAGAATTCAATTTAGTGGGAAGTAAAAACTTAAATACTTAGGAAGGTTATAATGATTAGTTTATCGTAAGATAAAAGTCGATAACACCTAACTATTAAGATTTTAAAACTAATAAAAGTCTACACAGAGCATACATGGTTAAGTACATATTACTTGATAATGAGAATAAATATCACCATACTATATAGTCATTGATTAATGGCCGATTTTCTAAAAAATATAATATAACTCCACACGGGAGTGATATTTAAAAAGACAACTGAATTTTGTGAATATACTCGTACACCTCTTTATAAAGGTTGATTTTCGTTGATTTTTAATTAGTTTTCGCACGCCATCAAGCATATGATTCAAAAATAGGCCTTGATAAAAATCTTAACTAACGATGTATGTAATACTAATACATCTTATCGCCAATATTCCTCCCTATACTAATCGTTTGTTACATTACTAGCTCATTCGAACAGCTTCGAAGCAGAGTCATAAAAAATCTTCAAAAAGCTTCCTGTCCAATCATGCGTCGACTATAAACGACGTCGACTCGTCCAAATCTCTGTGACATTGACAGCTGTTGTCATCCCGTCGGTTAAAATCCTATATCTATAATTATACCGGATCTTACCCTCAAACCGGAACTTAGTTCAACTGAGATCGGATATTCGGAGTTCGAGACGAAAATAAATGAGGGGTGCAGTAAGAAATCGGATTTTCTTTTAAATTCCTTGGAGATGGAAGTTAATTTAGTTTTCACTTCTTCATTCAAGTGCTCAGACTTGTACTGAAAGTCTATAGGAAATTTAAATAGAGTAATAAAAACACAACTTATCATTCAACGTACAAAATTAGAAAGGAGTTACAGAACTATTCATATTTTTAATGCATACCCTTTTATTCATAAAAACGCAAACAGTCTAATGAACCTGTTTTAACTATTACACTGTTTTGTCTCGTTCTTTCTTAGCGCTGTCATTATTTGACAGAAAGTGACAAAACAGTGTAATAGCTAAAATAGTTTTAAAAAATTTTGAGTTATTATGAATAAGGGAGTTATTTTTTTACTGTTATTTATAAATAAAAAACCTTTTATGGATTTTTTTCAGTCTACCCGTGACCACGAATGCCGTAAAGTGTTCAAAACGTCGGAATATAAAATTTTATAAATATCTGCAAAAAATATCCGTAAATAGTGCAAAAATAAGTGTGCTATTTATGTTTTATTACTAATAATACTTGTGGGATTCATTCTGTTTAGCTTTGACATAATTTAAAGAGTGCCCCGATTATTTAAAACATTGTATACTTAGCTCACTAATATTCTGAAGTGCAATTACATAGACTCTTAAATACTTTAACACTAGAATTAAATATCATGAGAGATTTATATGTACTTAATCTATACTAATATTATAAAGCTGAAGAGTTTGTTTGTTTGTTTGTTTGTTTGAACGCGCTAATCTCAAAAACTACTGGCCCGATTTGAAAATTTTTTTTTGCGTTGGATAGTCCATTTATCGAGGAAGGCTTTAGGCTATAGAACATAAAGATACGACTCATAAGAACACAGCAGCAATGAAAAATGTTGCGAAAACGGGAGAAAGATAATCCTTTTGAGAGCTTCCGCTGCATACGCTGCGGAAACCGCTTAAGTTATACAAAAATCATGTATGACAGGATTGTTCAGCATTAAGAGTTCTATAATAAAGTCCGCGACAGCATATGTCTATCTTTTATGGTTGACTTACTACAACCTTTTTTATGTTAATAAATTTGTAAAAAATAATGCATTATTTTTAGAGGTGTATTATACACACAGGTATTTATTCTTATCAAAATAAATACATTCATCATCTCGAGCATTATATTTAGAACCAAGTTGCCCTTTATATCATTTGATTTCAATAAATATCTTAGGAGCTATCACAGTTTTAAAATAACTCCGCACTAAAATAATGTTCGCAGCTTAAGTACAACATGCGCTTGCGCTAATATATTATAAAGCTGAAGAGTTTGTTTGTTTGAACGCGCTTATCTCAGGAATTGCTGGACCGATTTGAAAAAATATTTCTGTGTTGGATAGCTTATTTATCGAGAAAGGCTTTAGGATATAAAACATGACGCTGCGACGGGAGGGGAGGGAGCAAACTCAAAACGCGCGGACGAAGTCGCGGGGGACCGCTAGTAATGTAATAATAATACATTTTGATGATGAGATGTTAACAAATTATTAACGACTAGCGGTCCCCCGCGACTTCGTCCGCGCGTTTTGAGTTTGCTCCCTCCCCTCCCGTCGCAGCGTCATGTTTTATATCCTAAAGCCATTCTCGATAAATAAGCTATCCAACACAGAAATATTTTTTCAAATCGGTCCAGCAATTCCTGAGATAAGCGCGTTCAAACAAACAAACTCTTCAGCTTTATAATATATTAGCGCAAGCGCACGTTGTACTTAAGCTGCGAACATTATTTTAGTGCGGAGTTATTTTAAAACTGTGATAGCTCCTAAGATATTTATTGAAATCAAATGATATAAAGGGCAACTTGGTTCTAAATGAAATGCTCGTGATGATGAATGTATTTATTTTGATAAGAATAAATACCTGTGTGTATAATACACCTCTAAAAATAATGCATTATTTTTTACAAATTTATTAACATAAAAAAGGTTGTAGTAAGTCAACCATAAAAGATAGACATATGCTGTCGCGGACTTTATTATAGAACTCTTAATGCTGAACAATCCTGTCATACATGATTTTTGTATAACTTAAGCGGTTTCCGCAGCGTATGCAGCGGAAGCTCTCAAAAGGAATATCTTTCTCCCGTTTTCGCAACATTTTTCATTGCTGCTGTGTTCTTATGAGTCGTATCTTTATGTTCTATAGCCTAAAGCCTTCCACGATAAATGGACTATCCAACGCAAAAAAAATTTTTCAAATCGGGCCAGTAGTTTTTGAGATTAGCGCGTTCAAACAAACAAACAAACAAACAAACTCTTCAGCTTTATAATATTAGTATAGATTAAACCAAGAAGGAGCGAAGCACTCTGGCACAGGTATTATATCAACATAAAATATAGCTTCAACAACGAACTAACAATCGATAATTTGTTACAAATAAAAAATACATATTTTCATTTTTCATTTTTTGGATGAATGGAGAAACATTGCACAAACCAATATGAGTGAAGCTCATAAATACTTTTCTTACGGCCATACTATCATAACTAACCATCCTAAAAGTATTTTCTTAAAATAAGTGACATCATTTAGGTCCAAACGATCTTCATCACACCGTGGGCTGCCCTTAATTACCTTTAGACAAAAACTATTTTAAAGAAACAATTTGACAGTATCTTTCATTGTTTAAGTTAACAAAAAAGTGACCTATTTTTTAAACCCTGTTTCCTTGCGCAATGACATTATATTAACCGTATTATATTTTTTGACAGATATGAAGTTAATATTACCAAGGGTAAATATGTATTAGGTAAAATGACTCGTGTAAATGTGTCTCAAACAGGCATTGATGAAATCAGATTTTTAGGTTCTTTTAAATTCTAGTTACCATTATCTCTCGAATACTTTATACGAGATGACGTTAAATGGTTTTATTATTCGTTGTTTAGTGCTGTTGAATTTTCAATAGAGTGAATGTATGAAATCTCGAAAGGTACAACAGATAATTTTTACGCAGACATAATGGCGGGGTACCGCTAGTTAATCATACACATTTTTTGTACTTTCATTTACTCTCACATTTGTTAATGAATACCCATGTGGCTATCACCACTTGTGACTCATTGATAGCATGAGAATTTGACATCTTGGCCATATGAATGATGTTACTGTAAAAGTTTGAAATTCGACACATAAATAAATAAATAAATACATTTAAACAAGAAGAAATAAAACTAAGACATGCTACTTAAAAAAAAACTTAAAGTCTACCTATTCAAAATCGAAACCATTTCCTTGAGGCAAGGAGGCTATGATGCTGGCTGCGTTGCCGCGTTGAATAGCTATGCTAATCCTTTGAGCTAGGAACCAGCCAGCTTTATTATTGGCTGTGACAGAATTTAATTTTGGCGCAATTTTACCAAACAGCAATTTAGCAGAGGGTCCCCACGGCCCAAATGTTTCAACACCAAACGGCGCAAACACATAATCACTTGCAAGTGAGACGTACTTGCGACGCTTGGCGTTTTCAGCCAACTCCGCTGCTGCTCCAGCTTTAAGGGCTGATTCTCTGAGATGGGATGGGGCCAAAGTATCGACACAAGTTGCATCCCAAACTAAGGCCCGACCCCGTTCCCAGGGAATAAGCGTGAGGCCATCGGGTCTCTTGCCATCGTCACGGACCAAACCACGTGGTTCCAACGTGGAAGGAACATTAATGGTGGCAAGAGCTCTTCTGATGGCGTCATTAAGGGTAGCGTGACGGGCGAGACGCCCAGCGCTTTGTTGGCAACAAAGGCAGTGGAGACCAAATTTGTCAACCTCCTTGCCACAGGGACATATAAAAATTTCACATATAGGGGTGCCAAGGCGGAGACCCACACACACCCGGAAAGACTCACTATCGAAAAGAGTGCCTAAATTTTTGACGGTAAAGCATGAAGCCAGTGACTAGAATCTTTGCAGGAAACCGCCAAGAGCCTTGCTCGACTACTGTCACTGACGGAATTTTGAAGTAAAGAATTGAAGGTCTCTCTCGCAAGAGGGACATCCCAAAGTTTTTGTTGGTGACGTTCCTTTGGAATGTCTTCTCTAGGACAGAGACCTTGCCAAAACTCCTCCGCCACTCTCACCTCAGAAAGCTGGCGAGGATGCTCAAAGATTTTTCCGGCTAAAACGGAAGTGCTATGCAAAGAGGAGAGAAAAGCGGGGAGGGCTATACTAGAAATTTGGCGAATTCCGATCCCACCAAAACGAATAGGAAGCAAAGCCTGAGTCCAAGAATTGTTATCAAAATGTAAATTAAAAATTTTTTCCAAACTATTTTTAAGAGTAGTGTCAAATAGTTTTAAATAATTATAATTTTTCCAGATAGGACTAGCACGTAGGAAATATGTAAATTTAGGCACAAAAAGACACGATTTCAGTATAGTAAAAGCAATGTGTGAATTTAGGTGTTCTAATCTGGGGGCTGATAGGGTGAAATCATTCAACTTTTTATCAAGAAAAGGTTCGATGCTGGGTTCAAGAAGAGGGGCACCTAAAAGGCAAAGCGATTCAGAATTAAGAATTTTTAAGTTAGGAGCAAGGGAATTAAATTTATCAATGATATCCTGACGGGAACCAGGCGAAACGTGGTCATTAATAAAGAGTTCACATTTTGAAAGGTTTAGTTCTAAGCCAAATTTCTTAAATCCCTCTATAATCAGGACAAGATCTTGGAAAACAACATCTGCTTTGCCTCCAAAGGAGCCGTCATCCAGATACCAGGCATTGAATTTAGAATTTAAGGATGAAATGACAGGATGGATGCCTAAACTAAAAAGGGCTGGACCTAAAGGGTCGCCTTGCTGAACACCGACTGCAGAAACAATTGAATGTTCATTGTAAAGCAATTTTGATTGATTATTGTAACACTGAAAAACAAAGGGATAAATCTGAGGAGTGTGAGTCTGAACTTCATTCAGAAAGGCAGACCTGTCAAGAGAATTGAAAGCATTCTTCACATCAACTTTCAAAAAAACTTCAGATTCGTCACAGGAGAGGAAATTGCGAGCTGAATGAACTACAGCCTCGCAACCGCCCTTACTGCCGAAACCGAGTTGGATGGGTTGAAAATACTCTTTCAAAGGAGAAAAAATATCACGACAGGCTAATTTGGCTGCAAGACGACGAAACGTTGAGCCAATAGCAATAGGGCGAATGCCACCATCTTTTTTTCGAAAGGCACAAAGTCTAGCACCAGATAAAAACGGGAGAAAACTTTCAGAAACCCTGCCAAATAAGAGAAGGTTGCACAATTTTGTAATATTGGAAAGCAAAATTCTACCGGCGTCAGCAGCGGAAGCACTCACTAAATCCTTAAGGTGTTGGGGAGTGATGCCGTCGATACCGCCAGCAGAACCAGCCGGAAAAGACATGATGGCAGCAAACGTGTCGCCGTCATCAAGTATCTGTAAGGGTTGGAAATTTTGAAGAGGAGGAAGAGCTAAAGATGGAGAATCTGGACGTGAAGGATGCTTACTACAAAGGCTCTCGAGAGTTTCCTGATTAGGGGGAGCGAGAGTGTCATTGGAGAACAAGATTCGGGCTGCGTTTTTCAGGTCGCCGTCCATAACCTTGTTCTCAACGGTACGATAAACGTTAAATTTGGAAGATAGCGTACCAGACGAACTGAACGGAAGGGATGGATTGTGGGATTTCGAAGCATTATCTAAAAGCGCCCGAGTTAAAGTTTTAGACTGAGACTTTACATGAAAAAACGAGTATGAAAACGTAAAAAGATTTTGCCAGGCAGTTTCAGTATTATCGAAACATTTTTCAATACAAGACGAGAGGCATTTAGCTAAAGCTATTCTCGCTCCCCTAGGGATTCTTTTAACCAGCGGAGTAGTTTGGTGGAGATTTGTGATAATAGCTTCAAAAGAAGGAGACGAAGATATAGGATTTGAAGTAGAGGGTAGAGGGAGAGATGCGGGTAAATTGGTGCTATTATGACTACGGGTAATATGAATATTAAGGCCCCTCTTACCTTTAAAAGCCCTGTTGGTATTACAAATTGAGCACTGAAAGATCTGCGGCTGTGAGTGGGTGCCCACCGATGGAGATAATGTGCTCATAAGCCTTAACACTTATCACAGAAAGAAATTTGGAAAAACCTGCCAAAACACTAAATTAAAACTTATGACACAATATCAAATATAAAAACATAAAATTAAAATAAAACTATATGTAAATAAGCAGGGGATGCGCAAGTCTGGTTGGCTAAGCAACCGGAGTGAGTCCCTGCCAACGCCAAGTGTCAACTGAAACATAAAAATGCAAGAATTTAATATAATATAGAGAGGTCTTCTGGAGGCCTACCCATAAACTCACTGCCTCTAAACACAATAAGGAAATTATGGAGAGGCCTCGGGAAGAGGAAAAAAGAGGGGAAATATTTTTTAAATGAAAAAATCTATACGACAAATACTTATCTTTGGCAGGTGTCAGGTGTGCTTTTAATACATTTTGGACACCAATTACATACAATTATCTGATTCCTAAGTAACAGCCAATAGCCAATTTATTGTGTTATGGTAATCAGACACAGCGGTGGTACCACAACACCCAGATCCGAAACAATAGAGAAAATTATGATTTCTACATTGACCCGACCAGGAATCGAACCCGGGACCCCAGAGCAGCGACGCCTTGAAACCTTATCCCATCACGGAGGTCGTCAAGCACATAACTAAACTATTTTTGATTAACTGATTCATATTTCAGAGTACATATATATTAGCGATGAAAAACGCTCAAAAATAGGTTTTTGGGCTCTGGCTGAAATTTACTTTACTTTATACAGCTTTCAGCTTCATCAATTGGTTTTTACCATTGAATTTCTATTACTAGCGTATAAAACTGACACATGAATTGACGACATTGTCATCAACTCGAAGTACCGATTTATACTTTGACGACCTCCGTGGTGTAGTGGCTAAGCACGCTGATTTCAAGGCGTCGCCGCTCCGTGGTTCCGGGTTCGATTCTGGGTCAGGTCAATATAGAAATCAAAATTTTCTATATCGTCTCGGGTCTGGGTGTTGTGGTACCACCGTTGTGTCTGATTTCCATAACACAAGTGCATTAGCTTCTTACTTTGGAATTAGAGCAATGTTTGTGATTGGTGTCAAATAATACTAATACTAATACTTCGCAACTCAAATTCAAGGAAAATGATACAATCTTTTCGTCGTATTTGCGACACATCTTTTTTTATTTTTTTATTTATTTAAAGACTTTATTGCACAAATCATAGTGTACAAAGGTGGACTTAATGCTAAAAGCATTCTCTGCCAGTCAAACCTTTAGGTCATGCAGAGAGATGGCAATGGGTGCAGCGAAAAGAAATTTTGAGAAAAAACAACAAAAGAAATAGTAACAATTGACTAATATTTATAGTAACAAATAAACGTGCTTTAATTACTGTAAATTATTTTATATTCAATAAATATACTTAAACTTACACAAAATAAATACAATATATAAAAGAAAAATATACATAAATAATACACATAATAAATAAATATTATTTTGCAATTATCTATTCTTTAAGAAATTGTCGGACTTTCCTCTTGAATGATACCTTCGACTCGGCCCTCCTGACATCCAAAGGAAGAGAGTTCCACAGTCGTGTTGCCGTCACTGAAAATGACTTGGAGACGTACGTGGAGCGGTGTGCCAGCGTGCCTAGCCGGAGATTGACGGAGGAACGGAGAGACCGATCGTGAGTTTGGCATAAAAACGGGAACATATCTTTAAGATAAGAAGGCGACGAGGGGTTATTAAGAATAGCATGTAAAATGCAAAGGATTCGAGAGTCTCTACGTTGACGAATAGGGAGCCAGTTAAGCTGTGCTCTAAAACTGGAGACATGGTCATATTTACGGAGGCCGAAGATGAACCTGATGCAATTGTTGAGGAGACGTTCAAGCTTGTCGATAAGGGCTTCAGTAAGAAATCTTTTGCTTCTCTTAGCTTCTCTATACGTAGTAGTAACTACTCACTTGTTTCTATTACCATTACAAAACTTTACCTTCATTAAGCATAAAAAGTTAAAAACACACATAAATGATGAGTCCATATGAAATTCAATACTGCATGATAAGACACGACATGTGGTTCGACAACTGACTAGTATTACATGGCCTATTTACAACAGCTTTATGAAACGTCATTTAATTTGTGCTTAGTTAGCAATAAGAACAATATAACCTGAGTATAGACAGAGGATCAGTGTCTATCTCGGTACTTTAAATATTAGGTATAAACATCAAAAACTTTTAAATAAATTAGGGCAAAAACTTTTGAAACTAACCAAAAAATAGTTATATTGAATTGCACAAAGTGATTTTGAGGTGACACAAAAAATAAAAATAAACTCAGAAAAGTGGACTTTCGTTTGGATACATTTTTTTGAATCGTTTGGCGTGAATTTTTAGTTATTTTTATATGATTATCTAAAATTATTATATTAGCTTATTATTAAGAAATATTCAGGCTACTTACACAGAACCAGAATTAAATCGTAAATGCATTTTGTCTTTCCAAGAATCTTCCCTTTTAGTAAAGTAATAGGCAATACGCAAACTTCCTTTATTGTCTTTCAAATCGGAGCCAGGATATTGACGTTTGAACACAAATAGACTGAGGGTGAATACGGTTCAGTAATTAAAACAAATAAATTTCAAAACAAACGAGAAAAGAATGTGAAAAGCCAAAGGGCTGTATTAATTTCAATTCAGCCTAATATAAGAATGGATTTCAAAAAGGATCATTACGAGTAATAAGTACTCATTTCTATTTTACTAAGGCATTCTTTAAAAATCTAAGTAGAATACGCCCGGAAAGCGTAAGACACGGGGTTCGATTCCTCGTCTGTCACACTGCCAAAGTTGCTTTTTACAAGTGCAATTAGATTATTAGGCATAGGTAAGCATAGTGACAAAACGCTATAAAAAATGTAATCTAAGTAGAATTCTTAATAAATGGTCAAAATATTTTAGTATGAACACGAAACACACGTACACACTTTCGGATTCATAATTTTACCTTTTTCCTTACTCTACTTTAAGGGTATTTTTCTTTTATAGGGAATTTATTATTTGGTCTTCACTTTGTGTCCAACTAGGAAATGTAATTTTTGAAGTCACAGAAGTGTAAATTTGTGTTACCAAAACCCTCTTACAGAATTGCTCCGCAAAAAGCTGTTTATTTTTTTGCCTTGGCCTTGCAGCCACCCGTTTTTGTACAAATATTTACTCATTTATTGACTGCAACATAGTTTTTTCGCCAAGTTCCTTGAACCGAACCGGATGGCCACGTGGTTGATCCCTATACCCACGAGGGGGCGTAAGATAAAAATACAACATGGCGTTATGCTGAACTGAAACTGTTCTTCAGTATACCGGCGTAGCGGGGTGCTCACGCGCGTTCGAAATGTGGTGAATTCGATTTTTGAAAGTGGATTTTTGGTGACGTGTTTTTGAGGTTAGTGATTTTTGGAATGTAATTATTTGCGCAAATTTTTGATGGTGCAATAAACTGGCGAATGCTTGGTTGCTCAATGTAGAGTAAATAACAAACGTCTAACTGTCGAACTTTATATGAAGGAAAATGTTTTTTCTTATGGCTACGGTCATACTCAATTCAGATGGATGCAACTGAGCCGTGCCAAGTGCAAAAATGGCATTTTTGAAAAAAAAAAGCTTTTCAAAGTTCATCAAACCAATTTTATCAATTGAAAACGGAGACTTACGGCGCGTTTCTCAATGTCCGTATAACTTCTGGTTAACGTTATCTGGCCATAACTCCCTAAGAAATGACGTTCCATATTTGATTCATTCATAAGTTAGTGCTTATTTGTCGATGGTGAAAAAGGCCTTTTTAAATAACCTCTTCAGGTCTCGCGAATACATAGACCGCTTTCACAATAAATCTTTTACTTTTGGGTCTAAATAAGATGCTCTCAAAATTGCTGATATAATTGTGTACCTAAAAAGTTACCGTATTTGAATAAAGCCACAAACAAAAACTTGACGAGAAACAAACACGTGTTCTGCAAAAAAGCAAAGTTTACAGCAGACTTTTATATAGCACGCAGCTAAGACCTATTTCTACACTACAAATAGAAAATCAAAACATTACATCTCGTTTGCACACGTAATCCTAAAAAAATATAATTTGTTTCTATCAGTTCATTTAGAGTGTAGTCTTTTAATCACAGTTAAGCTCAGTTACACTACCATTCATTCAGTAGTCAAGAAAGTATGCGCAGAATAAAGTTCAAAGTTAACTTTTGCAGTTTGTATTTAAAGTTGGTGAAATATTGTGAAATCCAGCCACAGATAAATGAGCAGACAAGTTATACTTGTAAATTAATAGATTTTAAATTTATGTATTGTTACGGCAGACTTACTTTTTATTATTATTATTATATAGTCAGACACTTGACCACAATCTCACCTGATGGTAAGTGATGATGTAGCCTAGGATAGATCATGTCTGACTAGTAACAGCCTATTCACTCTCTTTTTGAACTCATCCAGATCATAGTGGCTAGGAAAAACTTCTGCCGGTAGCGCATTCCTCTCCCTAGCCGTGCGCATGAGAAACGTAGATCGAAATCTATTAGTGCGTGCTGCTGGTATGTCTACGACGTAAGGGTGGAAACCGCGCCCGCGTCTTGTGTTTCTCTGGTGAAAGAGAGCTAGTGGCATCAGGTCGTGCAATTCTCTCGCGCACTCTCCGAAATGCAGCCTGTAGTAGACAGAAAGACACGGACTACATGACAAGACTACTTGTCTGTAACCAGAGGGCTACCACGGTAGCCGTTTTCTGAGCAAGTAAGATTTAGCCCGAGTTCTTGCCGACACGAAAGAAGAAGAAGAATTTATGTGTGCATTGTGGGTATTTAGAAACGAACATTTCTATTGTTAAGTTTAGTTAGTTAATTAATATTAGTTTGTTAGTTAATATTAGTTTTAAAAGGGATGTTTTTTTGCCGTTTGGGTCGTATGTGGTGAATAGTGAAGTTAATATAACAAGGGGATCCCCCCTTGCTTGCATGCATAAACAGACGGGTAGATGGCGCTAAACGACACGCGTAATGACGTATTACTAAGAGACCGCAAATTTCGCAAGGTCGGACCGACAGCACGGTAGCTCAATTGGTAGAGCGTTTATCCCGGTTACCCAGAAAGTTGCTGGTTCGAGTCCCGCCCGTGCGGAAATTTTTGGTTTATTATTTCATCTTTATCAATTTCTCTTCCCAACGTTTTTCTGGGAGAGATCGCTTCCAGCGATAAGACAGCAAATGTTGTATCTATAATTTGTTTTTAATGTTTTTGTTATTATATTATTATGAACTTCCGAGAAAATACCTTTCCCGCTTATTTCAAGCTGCCTTAAATTTAATCGCATCCTTCAAGGCATTTCGTGAAATATTATTATTATTGAAATAATTTCTCGATAAAGTGGTACTGATTTCTGGCAAGCAATTTGTGAAATCATGTTCAAAATCTATCTATTTTGTAGTGAGAAATAGGAAGAGACACATTAGAAAACGGATTGGCCATATTTGTTTATGAGCCCATTAATAAGAGTATAGTCGGAGACATATGTTAACAAAAAATCTGTGTAAATATATATGTAATCATATTACCTGTAGGTGTATGAAATACTCGATTTGGTCGTGGTGTCCAATGAGAAGCTGAGCCCTGAAAATTAATGTAAACCTAACATACTAAAAACAATTAAAAAAACACATCCAAATGGGTTTACCTATTTAAGAGCTAAGGTGCCACAGACTTATTCACATAGCTGCCAAACTTGTAACACCCCTATTTTTGTAAATTGCATTTGTTGAAAACAACTGTGTTAGACAAGGACACGAATCGTGTGTCTTACACTTTCCAGGCGCATCGTATCACTTGGCCACACATTAGAAAGCTTGTATTTTTTTTCCATCCCCTTTTCTTGCATCGGGGTTAGAAAAAGCTTATTTGGTACCTTTACCAAAGGGTAGGTGGTACGTGCTACCTTGTTGTACATACCTCAAATTGCCATGCCTAACGAACCTAGCCCGAACAAATGGTGTTCAAAAGGTTCAATGCTCGAACAAATATAGATGGAATGGGAAACAAAAGTAAAACAGCACCTAAAGTAACACGTCTCCGCTGTAAACTGTGCGGCAATTATCCGTAGTGATGTGACACGTATCGATAAATTATTGGAGACTTATCGATAGTAAGTAGGCTCCAAAAGAAATAAAAGACTTGTTGGCCCCAAAAGTTATAGGCCCCATATCTATTTTTTTATTTAAACTTCTTCGCACTGATTGCATTCTCCACCAGTCAACCATACCAACTACATAGTTAAATAATATCTTCCTTTTTTGGACTAAATCGTGACCAAGCCTTTTTCTATTTTTAAATTCAATTATAGGTAATAATAGTATTTCTTAATTGGCCACCCAAATGGTTCCTAAAGCATAATTGTCACTGGTGCATTAAAAATTTGGCAATGAGGTAGTTTTAGGAAAAAAAAAACGTTATATTCTTCTTTAAGTAACAACAAATACTTTAGGAAATTAAAGTAGTAACAACCGATCATTATTCCAAGAAACTAATTTATTGGTATTTATATGTTAACTATGTATGACAATCGAAATGTTCTAACGATAATAAAGCAATTGCAATCAAATAAATGTATTTTCAAGTAACATCACACAAGGCCGTTACCAAGGATTTCATAATAACAAAAACAGTCATGCCCTATTTATTAATTGTACCACAGATTAAAACACAACTGTCAAAACTTTTGTTTCCTCGTATCTATTTATCGATCTGCGTCCACAGTTTTTGTGCACGGGAAATATTTCACAAACATAGATGGGAGATAAATGGTTGTTCCATAAATAAACATTTCGATTCCGTTTTTAAATTGATCCGGTCACTCTTTGTCGGAGAGTTTTTATTTATGTAACATATTGAATCCAACTTATCTACTTGCGTGATAAAATATTAAAAAAAAATAGGGCCGAGATTTTTCATAGTTAAATTTTCCATAACTTTGATAAGATGTTAATGTACTCAATACTTATATCGAAACGTGGTAGTTAAAAGCTTTTAACTACTGAGTAAAACATACAATTTGTCCAATCTTTATATCAGTGTTAAAAAGATCTGTGCTTTAACCGCACGTATTTACTATTATTAAAATAAATATTTATTACTTCAGATAAACACAATTTATGTTTTCAAACTACCTACCGAATTATTATCGTTATTACACTTAGGGCTGATTTTTCAATGGTCAGATAAGAAATATTCGTCGAACAAAATACAATATGGGTAATTTGAAAACGTAACCTAATTGTCAGCAATAAAACGTAACTGTATTTTTTTTAAATCTGTCGCCTTATTATTTATCAGTCTGATAATAATAATAATAATAATAATAGTCCCCCTAGCCGATTTCGACTACGGTGGCCAGTCATAACGACTAACCGACTGCGCGGGACATATTATAGTGCACAAGTGTGTGCGCAAACACAGGTGCACTCTCTATTCCTTTCACTCTCATAGCCCGATGGGACAGCAATCTGACACGACCGGAGAGAGTTCAGGCGCAGGACCAACGGCTTTACGTGCTTTTCCGAGGCACGGGGGTGAAACACCACCAACTTCCAAACTCCGGGCTACCCTAAGAATTTCTGAACAGAAAAACTCAGGTATACATTTTTGGCCCGACCCGGGGATCGAACCCGGGACCTCTGGCGCAGCCGTCGCTTTAAAGTGCGACCCTCCTACCGCTGCGCCACCGAGGCAGTTAGTCATTATCAGTCTGATAAGTTTTATCTGACCATTGAAAATTCGGCCCTTAAAGACATTTATGATTTTTTAAACGTACACTGAAAAATATTTATTTATGCAATGTATTATAAACAAAAAAGTATTTCATTCAGTTGCATCGCACATATCTAAATTCTCATGATCTTATTCATGATTGTATAGTTCCCAAAGTAAACATGACCTTTCTATTATTTTAATGCTCATTAAACCTGTGTTTAAGACCGTAAGCTCTTACGGAATGGAACACTTGTTGACTTTGAACTATACGCAATTTTCGTTATGAATGTGAAATCCGGGATATGAGTAACATCCGCGCTGCAAAACGGATAGTGAACTCTATTTTTAGAGGCATAAAGATGAGTCTGCAGATTTTCAGGGCTGTCTGTATTTCAGGCAGACGGGTTGAAACATGTTTGCAGTGTGCAAGGAAGGGAATGGCTGGGTTTGCAATGCGTGGAAACAAACAGACTGGGTAGATAGGTTCAAGTGAACATACAGCTATTTGTGAGACAAAATAGTTCTTTATGGTATTTTAATGCAAAACAATTTATTTTTTTAAATTAAGGCACTCCAGACGATACAAAAGACTTCGGTACTATTTTTTTAGATATTTTAACAAATAATCCGTGTAAAATCATTTGGCGATGCGTGTCTAAAGGACATGTTACGTGATTTGTCACGTGGTTACGCTGATTTCACCCTTCGTACGTCACGTTTGCGTAAAATAGAAATGCCATCGATATCGATAATTAAATAAACTATAACTCGTAACTATGAAACTGAAACATATTCTGTAAGTCTAAAATCGGTTACAGATTTATCTTACTCGTATATCGACTATATTAGCTTGTTAAGTGTTTCAAGGCTTTACCTCCCTATACGGGCAGCTACAATTGATTATAAAAAATCGTGATAAAAATGTATGGCACTTTCTTTCCATTTGATAATCATAATGAAACGTAAACGATGAGAATAAAAATCTATTTAAGGCCTGATTTTACTAACGTCAGATGAGGAATATTCGTCGAATAAAATAAAATACGTCTAATTTGAAAACATCACCTATTCTTCAGCAATCATTTCTGTAAATGTGATTTTAAAATATGTCCCTTTATATTTAATTAGTTGGATAAGTCTAAGTAACGCAGCTCTACTAAAGTGTAATGTATGGAATAATGTGAAACTTTTAGCAGTTCCGATTCAAAATTTGTCCTTTGAAACAGGGATAACATTTCTTCAAGTTTAATAAAAGGCTGTTCTTTCTTTGAGAAAAACTGTGAGGTATAATACTTTTAATTTGAATTTTTAATGTTGAGTTATACTGTGTATTTTTTGTGCATTGTTGTCAATAGGTATTATTATAAGCATTTAACTTACATAATACTAAATGCGTAAACGATTTTTTGTGGGATTTGTTTAGACCTAGGTTCCACATGACTTTGTCTCCGAAGTCATCGATTGTTTTATATAATAATATACTGAATACTAGCGGTCCCCTGCGACTTCAACCGCGCGTTTTGAGTTTGCTCCCTCCCCTCTGGCCGCTGCGTGATGTATGTGTAGTATAGCTGAAGACCTGCCTCGATAAATACGCTATCCAACACAGAAATTGGTCTAGTAGTTCCTGAGATTAGCGCGTTCAAACAAACAAAAAAACTCTTCTTATTATCAATACTGAAAGTATAGTAAATATCATAAAATATTTTTTAGACACCATATAATTTATTACATATGATTTATTTAATAAATTAAATTAAACAGTAATTTTGTTTACATATATATTATGAATTAGTATGCAATTTTCGTAAAAGTACAGTAACTTAACAGAAAGCGTTTTATAATAAACAAGGCATGACACATTTCGAATATACAGTCAATAAAAACTCCATGGACCAATACATTTTCAATAGTTACACTTTTTGCCCAGTTTCGGTTACTTCCTAGTATTAAAAACAAATATGCACAGTTTTGTACAGTCAGCCACAAAAAATATATATTTAAAAAGAAATGTAAGTTCGGTACACACTCTTCGCAATACCTGTTGTGTCATAAATAATTAATTGAGATTTTTTCAAATGTGTTGTGGTTAGTAAGTTTATCCTTATTCACCATTATATTGAAATTTACAATAACATAACTGCTTGAGCTGCTTCTCAAGCTTTTTTAAGGACTTCGTACCTCAAAAAATTAAAACGGAACCCTTAAGGATCACTTTGTTGTCTGTTTATCTGCCTGCGCCTACCCTTTTTGTAGCGTAGAATATAATTATGAGACAAAAGTCCGATTTTTTCGTTTGTCCAATAATGTAAAGTTTTTAAAACTTTTACAATGATATCAGTTTAAAAAAACGATTTGATTTTATAAAGATCTCAGTGTTCAACAACGAATTATCAACCTATATGTTGTGACTTTTTGTGTTTATATTATTTGAACATGGATCAATTTTGTAAAAAGGAATGTAAAAATGGTCGACTAGCAAAGAAAAAATGACTTTAGTTCACATTTTTAACACCTATTGATGAATAATGTTGGTTTGAATGCAGTCTAGGGTGGTAGGTATTCACATATATCAATTTACTAGGTAGCACCAGTAATCTTTGTGATCAGGAGCAAAGTACTCATTATTTGCATTTATTTTTGAAAATTTCACTTGTTATTAAAGCTGACTATACCAGTGAATGGCACCTCACACTGCGTTTTGATTGGACTTGGAGAGCCGTGAAATTTGTTTTTATTTATACAATCCCTTTTAAACAGACAAATAGGTAGGATAGTTTTTTTTGAGTGGATAGTCAATCAATTCAAATCTTACATTTTCAGCCTACCCTACAATGTCCAAATAAGTAATATCTGTAGTGGTATGTTATCCCTATATTACTGTATAAAAAATGACGTTCCATATTCGAACTATCCGTTGGTTAGTGCTTATTTATCAGAGGTGAAAAAAGTCCTTAACACAATTTTCATTTGATGTTACATTGCTGTTATTTTTTTTCTTTATCTATTAATTAAAACCATATTAGACGCAGGCGAGCAGTCTCGACTCTTCTTTGATTCCCATATATTTTTAATCTAAACAATTACCACATTGGGATTAACACTTTTGGTAAAGCCGAAAAACAATCGAGTCGTAAAAATCGTAACCCAAACAAAACCATTTTTTTTAAATAAAACAAACATTAAAGAAAAATAATTAGACAAAGTGTTCATAAAACTGGGTGTAAAAATAATATTTGTCAACCACATGACCGTAGAAGACCATAAAATAACCGACAGTCTAATCTAGCTTTTAAGTATATGCACCAAAGTTCATTATTGCTTACATGTTGACATAGATCTAAATACAAAGGAAATGACAGAGCGTAGATTGACAAACGTCTGAGCAGACACATGATCTATTTATACTAAAAAAGTATGAATGTAAAAAAATCGTATGTAGGATCAAAGTGAAGGTATTTTGAAATGTGATGATAGCTTTGATGATCGAAACAGGCATTTATAGGTTTTTTTAAGGTACCTATTGAAACGAAACATATGTTTGTCATTTGAAGGGGTTTATTCAAATAAATTAAAAATTTTTAGGGGTATATTCAAATAAATAATAAATTGCACTTGTAAAAATCAACTGTGTCAGACAAAAATATCGAACCCTACGTCTAACTCGTACGCTATTAAGTTTGTCTAGTGACAAGGCACTTTAAAAAATCTATATCATCAGTCAAAATTTTTTCATCTTGTAGGCCTAACATGCACACCTCGATCTCGAAACAACACTTTTTTTACTTGTAAGGCAATCCTAAATGAGTTTCATAACAAATGACTCCATTAAATTTAGTAAAAAAAAACTGTGATTAAAACGATGTTTGAAATTTATCGATCGCCGCGATAAACTATAAATAGGCGTGTATCTTAGGCCCGCTGGAGTCCAAACTTTTCATTGCCTAAATTTTTAGGGTTTCTTAGTTTCGTTCAGTCAAACATTTGAATGGCATATCGCTTCAAAGTGATAAAATGGGCGTCGTTCTCCCCCCAGATTGTAAACTAAGTAAGTGTTTTTTTTTGCGAAAAGTACATTTTGATTATCTTAACAAATACTTTCAATGATAATTAAAATATTTCGGTGTCTTCGCTAGGTGAAAGGTAGTGAACCCCTAATTGAGTTTAAAATTGGCACGGATCCGTCAGATCAGTCGCACTTTTTTAAATCAAAATGTTGGATATCATCGAATATTTCTCAACATATCCATTGCCATATCTAGTATTGTATTACCGATACCACCCACCACATGGCTTGCATGTGGTGCTTTGGACACATAAAAACTAATGTGCCTCTTTTTTGCTGTCCCTTGTTTTGTTTTATACGTGTGATAGTAATCATAATGTTATGAAAATGATTTTTTTTAAATATGAAATCAACGTGGCAGTTCAATAGATCTTCATTACTCAGGTTTTTATTCTATTTTGTGTAGATAGACATTTTGATATGTAACCATAAGTTTATAAATACATTGCCTATGATTAAAATATGCTAAAACGTTGGGCTAAAACTCAACTAGCCCAAAGTATGAATCATTTGAAATTGATAATATTACATCTTATGACGGGTATTTTACATAATTTAAAGCTCGTATATTTTCGAACAAACTTTTATATAATTTTAAAACAGCAGGATATTCTGCTAAATAATTTCTATTTAGTCTAATGGCGATAAAATGTATTGTTATTTGAAAATACAAAGACTAAATGGTTTTTGAAATTGATTCACAAATAGGCATTTGAAAGTTGAACAGATCCTATCTAATTATATATTTATTGTTATGGTGGACGATTTAAAATAATGGTATTTTTAAGCAAAACATTTAACGTAAAATACAACTTTTTGTGTCCAACTCGAAATCCGTATCTTTATGATCACATTTTAATAACGAGAGTGAGAATAATACCACTCTTGTTTATTAACTGTATGAAATATTAAAAAATAGTTAGATGATGTAACTGTGAAATAGATGGATGCCACATTTTGATAAGTCGTGTTTTGCGTTGAAAATGACTACAGTGACTGAATTTGAATGACTGTCATTTAAGGTCAAATTGGTCATAAATGTTCATATTCAGTAAGATTGATTTCAGAAATACTTCATTACTTTTTTCGGTAGCGCGTCCGCGATTGGTCAAATTCGATCGTTTATGTGAGTTTCGCTCAGTTCCGTGTAAGCTCGTTCTTTACATCTTATTTCAATCTTTAAAGTGGAGTTTAGTGTTATGCAAGTTCTTTAATATATTTTCTATTTCATGAATCTGGAAATTTCTTATTTCTAAGTGTTAGATGACAATGTTTGTTAGTAAATATAGTATATAAGTCATAATTAGTAATCAAAACTAATTTCCACAACGGCAAAATATGTGATTTAGTTATTTTTTACGAAAACTGAGTCATGCAATTTTGATTCACGGTTTATCACATACGGTATAATTGACTGAAATTGACAGTATATATATGTCAGTATAGTCATAATGGATTATTTTAATTGTGACTGATCAGATATATAGTAATTTTACAGCACTAGTCGTGTAAAAGTTTTACATATAATAATAATTTATTTTCAAGTACATGCAAAGACGGACAATAAATGCCTAACACTGCGAAGAGGAAAAGGGGTAGGAAGGCCTATGCTCTGCAGTGGAACACTTCAAGCTTATAATAATAACATGCAAAGAAGTGTCATTTTCTGAAGTGCCAACTTCTTCTAAAAATGTAGGATATTTCGTGCAAAGGAATTTTTACCATCAACAAAATGATGTTATTTCTGTGCCCATTTCAAAACGGTTACAAAATGACTTAATAAGAAAAAAAGCAATTTTAGTTTCAAGAAAGGAAAATGCTCACCGTCACCTCTTATATGGACCCTCAGCTTTTCACAACGCAAATATTCAGTAATGAGATGTAGGTTACAAAAAATTCAGACAGCATGTTTAACAATGACTTCTATTTAGGTTACATCAGATTCCTACCTAAAAAGTGTTTTGGGAATAGATTGTTTTGAACAAAGATGTTTAATTAAACATTACATTGTTGTAATATCCTCTATTCAATGCTATGCTATTTGGTATAAAAGGTAGTTCTGTTTCAATATATTGCCATAATTTTATTAAATAGTCATCTCTTCTGTATTTTATTTCATATTATATGAGTAGATAGCATTACAATTTGTTATGTAATTTTATTAATTAACAGCTGTTTTTAACATTACATTGACACGTGTAAAATATTATTTTTTCTTTGTTTCAGATAAAAATGATCCAAAAGTCCTCATGACTCAAATCTAACAAATGCTACAACGGAGTTCAACAATATGCGTCAGATTGACGCTGTAATATGGCAGCGAGTGTGTCAAAGCGAACGGTTATAGCCGCGCGAGCGCAGAGTTGCGCTGTCAGCATTTCTGCGCCGAGCTCAAACATTCCCGCTGCGAGCTTAAGCGATCTCGCTGCGAGTTACAGCGTCTCCGCTGCGAGCTCGAGCGTTTCCACTGCGAGTCCAAGCATTCCTACCAGCTCACACGCAAACTATAAGAGATCAAGTTTCAACTTACTCATATCGAGTATAAGCCTTTTGCCAAAGAGATTAAACAGAATACAATGGCTGGCAGTATTGACGTTTCTGGCACTGATTGTCAGTTGCTGTGCTCGAGAGGAGCAGAGATTTGCCATGGAGCCACAGGATCAGGTAATATTTTGTTCTACTATTAATAAGTAATATGGTCACGTTAACTAGCTTCCTAGTACTTAAGTCGATTATCCGATATCACAGTCATCCGTTAGATATTTTTTAGCAGACAAGGTGATCAAATACTTCTGAACGGCAAAATGTTGATAAATTACATACATTACAAGTTACTATTTACATCTGAACATTAACGTATAATTTATTTAATCTGTGCAGATCCTGATCAGTTCTGGACTATGATCTGCTTAGATATTAATGAATTTATTATTGTTCAGGTATTAGGTAGCTTGTAGTGAATGAAAATTATTGATATTTTAACTGTTCAGGAGTATTTGGTCATCTTGTCTGCTACAAAATATCTAAAGGTGACTGTACGAACAATTTGCCATATATCAAATGAACCTAATGCCAGAGAATAATCTTATTATATCCTGTTTACTATGTTATTTTATTATTAAGTATTTTGGTGAAAAGTCCTTTATGGTATTTAGTCAGACATAATACCAATAATTATGCAAACAAAGAAATACATTTTGTTACATAAAAAATGCGATTGAATCACTCTCCTATCATAGAAAGTGGTCAAACTTTCGTACGAATTCCATTCTACCCACGCACCGCAACCGCCACAGTATCGTAAATTAATAAAACACGAAAATATCAACAATCACCTTTTGATTTTACGTTCGCGATCAAACTAAAGGAGCGCAAGTTTTTAATAGCTCATTTATTATCTTTATTTTATGGCTATTCTAGTGTCATTAAACTCTGATCTAGTTTAGCTAGTAATTATAAAGATTTTGTCGGTTGCCAACAGTTTTTGCGTACAGTTTACTAATTAAACAAATTATTGAATTGTTTAGATTAGATAATGGATTCCATTTGATTATGCATCATGTTAAATCTGAAGTAAATATTTAATTTAAATAAATAAAAATATGAGATTTATAAACAATACTAGTTCCTTTTCGGACCCTATTTTTGGACTAGTTCTGTGATAGTATTGCTATTTAGACAGATATGTATTGTTTATTCTTTGTGCTAAATTTAATTAAATTTGGTTTTCAAACCGTAATGCATATACATTACGGTTTGAAACATACAAACATTTGATACATATATATGTACACTCACATTATTTGAGTATAAATACAGACAAAAATTTATAACATATTATAACAAAAATATAATAAAACTAAAAGCAATAAAGATACACATAGAACTTCATCAAAACATGCAGCCAATCCCACTGCTTCATGTAGGGATATTAAATTAAATTCAATTACAATCAAAACAAAACAATTTCAATTCGAACTTTCCTGTCCTAAAGGCCTTCAGTTCTTCGCGCTTTGTGCCCTACCGATTGCTACTTGAGCTTACTGATTCTCAAGCCTATGTCCGTGTCCTTAGTTCTTCTACGTATCTCTTCATTTCTGCTTCGATCCCTTAGATATATACCCAGCATAGCCCTCTACATCGCTCACTGTTCGATTTTGAGCTTCTTTATAAGACCCTACCCTTCCCGCAGCGTGGGGCGTCCACCGACAAGATGGACAGACGACCTTGTAAAGATCGTATAGGATCAAACTCGATGCAGACCGCTAGTGATCGGTCGCTGTGGAAAGCCGTAGGGAAGGCCTATGTTCAACAGTGGACGTTTTTTGATATACTACCTCATACTTGAAGTAGACGCCTTTACCCAGCAGTGTGGGATGATTCCAAGCTTACTTTACTTTTTTCAACTTATTTTGTGCCAGAAACCGGTGCACAACTTTATTTAAATCAAGAGATACATTTACCTTTCATCCGAAAGGTATATTCTGTGTACAGAATCACTCGCTTCGCTCATCCTAAACTCTGTTGCATTTTGCAGAATGGCTATTTCAGAGACCTGCGGGGTACTACGTAAAGTAAAGCAATAGAAATTGCAGTCTATTTGTGTTTGGTGAGAGCAAGCGCACAAAACGTTTTAAAGCAAAATTGCAAATGTACTGCAAGTGTAATTGAAAATTGTTTTATTTATATTAGGTAGACAAAATGTGAAACGTATGTAGAAAAGGTTAAAACGTCTGCTAAACTTTTGCAGCTTTTCTAGGGTCTCAGGTAATCCGCCTGTCAAATGATAATGATAGTAAGTGCTTTTACGCAGCTTCCAAAATGCCATCATGATGCCGTTTACGATTATACTCGTACTACGTGTCTAATTATATCCTTATTAACTAGTATAAACATACTAGTGCTCCGAAGTAAGTTTATAATTGAATTGAACTGCCCCGGTGGCGCAGTGATTGGCTCTTTAAAGCGACGGCTGTGCCAGACGTCCCGGGTTCGATCCCCGGCCAAGAATATGTACCTGTGTTTTTCTGTTCAGAAATTCCCAGAATAGCCCGGAATTTGGAAGTTGGCGGTGTTTCGCCCCTTTGCCGTGGAAAGCGCGTAAAGCCGTTGGTCCTGCGCCTGATCTCTCCCCGGTCCTGTCAGATTGCTGTTCCTTCAGTCTATGAGAGTAAAAGGAATAGAGAGTGCACCTGTGTTTGCGCACACACTTCTGCACAATATGTCCGGCGTAGTTTGTTAGTCGTTATGACTGGCCAATGGGGATACTTTTTTAATTGAATATGTCAATTGATGAATAAATCGTTTATCATCTGCCGCACTAAAGCCCAATTTCTTCAATGATATTAATGGTCAAATGTCGTTACTAGCGGTAGCATATTTGCAATTTTGTGTGTTTTGAAGAAGAAACACCCCAACTAAATGTCAGAATGGCTATTTGTATTTTAAGGTATTTTTTCTTCGAAACACACAGAATCGTAAATATTCAACAGCTGGTAACGACATTTTACCATTACTATCAATTACGCAATCGGGCTTTAATTCGACCACAGATTGATTAATAGTTACTATGCTTCGACCAATACCCCAATAATCTATTAATAGCGATTCGCTATCGCCTGTTACGTAACCACCCTGCGGTTTTTGCCATTGCACAGTGGTGCATCGTTAATATTGTCTTGCTATTTCAACACGTGCTTCATACCGGCGTTTCAACGTTTTAGTGGTCGAGTAACAAATAACGTTATAACGGAATACCGTTATAACGTTATTTGTTACTCGACGACAGGAACGAACTTTTTATTGTATGGACGAAGAACGTGAGGGTTGTTGGCTGAAGATTGAAATGTAATTTGCAATTCTTCATGTAGGATTTAGAATGAACGCAATCATAGTTTTAATGTATTCTATGTAGTACAACTAAACATATGGATTCATTAAAAAAAAGGTAATAGTATAAAGCTCATTAGCAAATAAATGCTTGCACATCCTTAAGACATTATTTTTTATTGTATTTTAATTTAGAATATTTGTTGTACATCCGTGCCCTTTAAAAATTTACATAATTCTAACCCAAAAAAAGCACAAAAAATTGTCCTCATACCGAACGGCGCTAAGCACAGTTCAACTTCAGACAATAATGTCCTATGAATATGTATAGTTCGGATTAGCAGATCTCGATATAAATACATGCATAATATAATCGGTTGCGTAGTAATAGAATCTGTGTTGTTAACATTAAAAGTTGATAGTTTGTTTCTATCACCAGCATTTTGGGGTTTGGTCCATGTTTAAAATAAAATAATAATAATAAACCTCTCAGCTAAAGTTGTTGCATCCACAAGATTCTAGATCTTATTGTGTAGGTATTATTTAAAAAAAAAGATATTTTTCATTTTACGATTTTTTTTCTTGAGGATCAGTTGCACCTGATTTTGCATCAATTACAAGCAAGTAAGAAGTTTATGGCTTTTTGGTTACTGAACTAAATTGTTGTGGAGAATTGTCATGTAATGAATCGATGTGAGTTGTAGCATTAACTTAACTAAGAAGTGCTTTGTATTGTATCATCATTCTCTTCATCATCAGCCAAAGAACACGTCCACTGCTGAACATAGGCCTCCCCCACGGTTTTCTACAGCGACCGATCAGAAGCGGTCTGTATCCAATTTTTTCCTGCGATTTTTACAAGTTCGTCTGTCTATCTTGTCGGTGGACGTCCTACGCCACGTCTTTGGTCGAAGGGAACGGTAGATTGGAAAATCTATAACTTTTCTGCCCCAATGTATTGTGTATTGTCGTCTTGTATTGTATCCACTTGTATTGTTTTTTTTTTGTACTTGAAAATATTTTTTTGCTACTTTGTAGTAAGTAGTTACTTTGCGTAGGTATACACATTAACATTACTTATTTATTTTGCTATTATAATTCCTGTACCTTGATTTAAAAAAATAACTAAATTTTAAAATTTGTACCACACTAGTAAGACGGTATTTAATTTGAATTTATAATTATTAAACTAATTTGCATAGGCATTCTGTTAGTAGTCATAGGCCGTTTTGTTTATCGCATTTCTACAATCGTACATTAAATTTGAAGTAGCCAAGAATAAATTAAAAAGGATTTCTAATTAGCTACTCATGCATTAAACACGTTCAGGATGTAAAAAAAAGATTTTATTTGAATGTATAGCTAATAAAATGGGCAGCAAAATCCATAGTGTTGTACACCTTTTTGTTGTAAGGTGTCAACATGTCGGGTTTAATGACCTCCGTGGTTTAGTGGCTAAGCACTCTGGTTTCAAGGCGTCGCCGCTCCGAGGCCCTGAGTTTGATTCCCGGTCGGGTCAATCTAGAAATCAAAATTTTCTATATTGTCTCGGGTCTGGGTGTTGTGGTACCACCGTTGTGTCTGATTTCGATAACACAAGTGAATTAGCTACTTTTTTTGGGGTCAGAGCAATGTATGTGATTGGTGTCCAATACTTTAATACTAATTAAATACTTTAATTAACCAGACATACCTTTTTGTTGATATTAAAAAAAAAAACACCGAGTACACCGAAGTTTCATTTTTTTATATAAAATGGTTTGGAAGTATAAAATCACCTGTGTTATGTATAAACAAAAGAAGAAAGGAGCAAAGTGCAAAGCAATGTCACAAAAAGTTCCAAAAACACGTTTTTGCAAAGTAAAAATAAGCACAAAGTTCTCGTCTTTTGAAAATGAAATTAATGCTAAATGCCATGTTAAGTTATGGCAACACGTAAACACCTGTTGAAAACAAACAATAAAAGATTTACAAAAGGAGAAAAACATTGTTGAAACCAGATAAACTCTTACGAGACTGCGATGGCTTCATTGTGCTTTTATAAACATTTGTTTACATTTAAATGAGTGCTCGTGTTTTGATAACATTTTCTATTTTAACTCTAGCAAACCTGGCAAACTTCATTTCCCGCCCCGCCCCTTAATTTCGATAGTAATTAAGCTACTCGAAATAAAATAAAAACATAATAATCAGTCCAGCTTTTCTTCTTGAGTAATACTTTTAAGAAGTGTAACGCAAGCTCTAGCAAGTTTCTTATAAAATCAGTGAAATAACCGTCAAGTATCATGAACTGCGGTTAAAGCTTTTGTTTAAGTGCAATTGTGCAATCAAGCTTTAAAACAACTAACGTTTAAACGTCTATTTTAAACACTGCCCTTAACCTTTCAATTCCCAAACTAATCAAGTATTCCCTCAGCTTAATGACCGGCATCTCTGGTGTTCCAATTTGTAATCAACGCGATTGTTTGACTCCTGTTACCTGTAATAGTAGCCAATAGATGCCTTGCTTGACTGTCTGTGCCTTACTACTGGTATTATACGCAGGTTAACATTGAGTATGTGAATTAACTACTAGTTTTTCTTACAACAATGTATTTACACTATACCCTAAGACCATTTACACACTGAGACTTTTAGCAGCGATGCAGTCGTGATGCAGAAGCTGGAAATTCTCAAATTATGAAATGAATTTTGGCATGCATCGATACTAACTCGCGTTAGCATCGATGCAGAAGCGCATCTGAATCCATGCTAATTTAAATCTGTTCATTGCGTGAGTCGCGATGTTGAAGCGCGTTTTCAAAACTCGCGACTGCATCGATGCTAAAAGTCCCAGTGGGTAAGGGGTCTAAGGCCATAGGTACGTAGACAAGTTAAATTTAAGTAGTGTGTGAATAAATTAATGGTTTTACTTTGGTTTGACAATGATAGACAATGTTTAGTATTTCTTCCTTTATTTTTTGGCTTAAGAAGTGATATATAGAGGGGGTAACTTAAGGGTTAAGGGTTTTAAATCAACGACGACCTCCGTGGACTAGTGGCTAGCACGCTGGTTCCAAGCGTCGCTATCTCGTGAGGTTCCGGGTTCAATTCCCGGTTGGGTCAATGTAGAAAACGATCTTTTCTATATTGTCTCGGGTCTGGGTGTTGTGATACCACCGTTGTTTCCGATTTTCCATAACACAAGTGCTTTAGCTACTTAGCTTGGGATCGAAACAATGTATGTGATGTTGTCAAATATTTATTTATTACTAGCGGAATCAGCGAACGTTCTTTCGCCCCCAGCCCCGTCCCGCCCCGGCCCCGTCCCGCCGAGTCCCGTAATTTTAAAAGTTAAGCATTCCCAGCGAATTTTGTTTCACCCTTAAATTACTAAAATGGCTATTAAAAAATAAGGGTTGATCGTAGAAAAGTAAAAATTGAGGCTTGTATGTATTTTTGTATTTTGTATCATAAAAAAGTAGAAATTAAAAATTTTGTCCAAAAAATAAATAAAAAATTTTAGGGGTGGACTACCCCTTACATTTAGGGGGATGAAAAATAAATGTTGGCTGATTCTCAGACCTATTGAATACGCATATAAAATTTCATCAAAATCGGTCAAGCCGTTTCGGAGGAGTTTGGCAACTAAAAATGTGACACGAGAATTTTATATATTAGATTTATTTCAATTCTTTTCACTGGCATTATGCAATGTAAAATATTGTCGGCATGTTTCACATATCATGAAAAGCTATCTTTAGCGTTATCTGTCATACAAAATGACGTTCCATAATACATTTATGAATTACTAGCGATCCCCGACTTCGTCCGCGCGTTTTGAGTAAGCTGCTTCCCAGCCCGTCGCAGCGTGAAGTCCTTGATAGCCTAAAGCCTTCTTCGATAAATAAACTATCAAACAAAAAAATATTTTTTCAAATCAGTCCAGTGGTGCCTGAGATTAGCAAGTTCAAACTAACCAAAAAAAACTCTTCAGTTTTAATATTCGTATAGATTTGTTAGTCCTTATTCAATGATGGTGAAACAGGCCCAAAAACCAAAAGTAAGGGCTATCCATAGCTCTTGTCTTAATCATAGACGTGTTGTACCGTAACTGGCGTGGCCACAGAGGTTGTCCTCAATCGAGGGCTCTCTGCGATTGATGTTGAGACTACACTGTATTCAGAGTGCGGCTACTACACCGGTTTCCGATAGGATTGGCGTGCGCTGTCAAAGCAAAAGAGCAATGAGCGTCATTTTGTTTACAGTTTTGGCCAATGTTGAAAATGAAAAATTTATCAAGCTTATTACAGAAATGAGTTTAGGAATTGTAGAGAATGTGTTTGCTTTTTGTAAAAAGTTTAATTGTGCAAAATTCGCCAAACTGTAGCAAATAAATAACATATTATTCATATTTTTTTAATCAAATGGAATTATCTAAACAATAATATAAATCTGTTATCTTGTGTTTTCACAAAATCATCTAAAAAATTAAATCGCCAAAACGTATTTCTATAAAGCTTAGGTTTTTAGTTATTCTCAATACTCATACCTCAACAAATACTGGAATGTTTTTTTTCGAGAAATATTAAATCAAATATACAAACATACATACACTTACTAAATTTCACATACTGTTAAGCTTTAGTAGATCAAAATAGGAAATTTTTTTTATCCAATTCTGACAATATCACACACAAACAGGGTGAATTGTTTTGTTGTTTTTTGAAGTCGGTAAAAACATATTTAAAACAAAAGTGTATTTTACATTGCACGTGACTGTACCTTCACTCGACTGTAGTGCATGAAGTTCCCTTAAGTACACTCAAGAACACTGTACAGCCATTTTGAAATTTTGCAATATTCAAATGTTTTGCATACTAAGTTATTCGGTCGATTCAACAGTGTATGCAATGATCTTGTTCAGACGTGTTTTATATTTGAACTGGGAAATGTACAGAGCCAAGTGGTAGTATAAGTTTTAAAAGAATATTTCTTCGGAGTGAAAAGTGCTTTCGTATTGTTAAGACTGGTTATTGAACAATATAATTATATTTATAAAATATATAAGTAAAATATTTATTTTAAACAATCGAGGATGTTACAAGGACAGCAAAACTTACTTAGTAGGTACCTGTTTCACAATCTAAAAAGAAGCATCTAAAAAGAAGTATCTGGCAGATGTCACCAACCAGAACTTATTTTGACATGGTGAACAGGCCGAAAATCAAGTGTCTTATTAATGCCCGATTTTACCAACGTCAGATAAGTAATATTTGTCGAATACAAAATGCCTTATTTGAAAACGTCACCTATTTGTCAGCAATAATTTATTTAAATGACATTTAAACATCGGTTAGTTTTTACTTATTAGGTTGTTAAGTGATGAGAAACTTCATTGTTTGAACTCTGTTAAAAAGTGAAAAAACTATACTAACAAAGTAAACAACTATTTTCTTGATTATTATGAAAAAAATAATCGAGTGAGCATAGCTCAAAAATAAATTGCTTAGAAATAAATACATAGGCAAGATAGAAAATCTACGCTATTAATCTTTAGTTAATGATACTTCTTACAAATTCTAGACTCAGACAGGATAATAACTTTCAATTCAAATGGAATGAATGACAAAATGAGGATAGTCTAAATTCTTTTGAAAGCGTTGCGAAGAAATTTGTTCTGACATAATTTAATTTAGTAAACTATTTTTCCTTTTGAGAGAACATTTTTTTTATTAACTAATAACAAAGTACCAAGGAAGGAAGTAGCAAGGAAATGGTTTCGTTTTTGAATAGGTAGTTTTTAAGTTATTTTTTATGTTCCATGTATTAGTTTTACACTTTCTTGTTTGGCATTAAGTACCTGCTATGAATCTTTATTTCTAAAGCAGGTCTTTAAAAAAGTCCTAAGGTGGCCTAATAATAGCTTAATAAAGTTAAGGCCTGAGGCTTTGTTGGCCCATTTCAATAACCTACGAGTATAACCAACTGTTAAATTGACTCAGGTTTTTTTAATGCAAAGTATGATAGTCTGTTAGCTTCCTGAAATTTGTAATTCGAGTAATTGTTTATAAATTTGCCTCACAAAACGCGCGTGACCACATGAAGGATAATTTTGTTCCTCGATTTTATACTCGAGTAATTAAAAGTAATTCGACAGAACATTGTACTTAAAAATAACAAAACTCGTATATAGAACGAGAAATTGAATTGTACCTATAAGTAACGTAAGTATAAAATAATGTGACGACATTATTTTGCACTAAAGCAGTATGGTGTGAAAGTAAGAATCCTGTCAAGTTAACACTGTATTATAGCGTGGGATCGTATAGAAATGTCAAAAGTTTAGAATTTGACAACATTTTCTGACAAAATGAAATCAATTAATGACAAGAAGACGTCATAGCATTAAACATAGAATAGCTCTTATTTCACGCAACACGAAACGTATAAGAATTACTTCCGTATAAACGCGATATCCGACAACAGGAGATGGTAAAATAGAAAATTGATTTTCTCTCTTATAACTAGCGATTTATTCTAAGGTTAACATTTACTCTCGTTAAGTTGAATACACCCGTAGAAAGTATGGTTTACCTCACTCTTACTTGAAGTAAGACTTTTACCCAGGCGCGTTAGACTGGACCAGTTTTACATGTCTAACACAAGATGGCGCTCGAAAAACGCATGGACAAAACTTGTGTTTTCGTCTGTTTATTGATTGATAGGAGTACATACAACCAATGAAATCACGATAACACGAATTTTGTGTTAGCGTTTTTCGAGCGCTATCTGGTGTTCGACAGGTAACTGTGGTTGAGACTTTCATCGCAAAAATGATATTTATTTAAAACAATGTAAACGTAGTTCTCCGTTGGTACAAAAGCCTTTATAAAATTAGAAATGCTTTTCTCATTTCCTCTACACATACCACGATGACCAAAGACATTATCTTGTTGACACATAAAAAGAGCTATAAAAAGGCACATTGAAACGCAGAATACGATGTATTACGTGCCCTACAGCTATTTAAAAACATTTTTATCTAGTAGCTAAAAACAAGATAAAATTGGAGCTAAAGCAACTGTCAAAGAGCTAGATTGTTTGTACAAATGAACTTCATTAAAATATTCTTATTAGTAACTTGATTTTCTTTCAGTTTAATCCTAAAAAAACTAAATAAAAATAAAATTTTCACATGTTACCTATTGGAGGTAAAGTTGTTAAAAATAACTGGTCGGTATTTACTAGTTAAATAATATATTCGCTTACTTTTAGCTACCTATTCATTTAACTAACCTTCCAGCTACCATATTTAAGATTTTTTAAGACAAGTATACCTCCACATTTAAACATTTGTCCCAGGTAGATTTAGTAGAGGCAACTTCGAGAAGAGTATCAGTTGGGAACTAAATTCTCAAAGTTGTAATAAGTAATCCAATTAAGTGGGTCCAACTTTGAGTGAGAGGTCCATCGACGAATTCAACTCGTATGCAGCGTTCGGGAAATTGCGCAAGAGTCTTCTCGTCTCAATAACCTCAGTGTCTGAAGACGAAAGTCTTCAAGTGGTGTGTGTTACCAGTGATGACATAATTACGGATCCAAAAATAGTCTCTTCCTATAGGCCTAAAAGCTCAAAATCACACAGCGAATAATGGAGAGGGTCGGTGATTCTCTACGAGATCGATTTAGAAATGAGGAGATAAGATTAGTTTGCTCAACTGGAAATAGGCAGGGCATATAGCAGGCAGATGGCCGTATGGTCAGAAAAGATCTAGATTGGACACTATGTACCAAAGACGCGATGTAAGATGTCTACCGGCTTGATTGACGACTTTGTACAGATCGCAGGACAAAACTAGAAACAGACCGCTTGTGATCGGTCGCTGTAGAAAACTGTGAGGGAGGCCTATATAATTTAGCAGTGGATGTCCTTTTGCTGATGATAAAATGATTACATTAAAATAATTTAACCTGTCAATTCCTTTGTCCACAGAGTGCCATAGTAGGCTCCAGGGTGACCCTGCCCTGTCGAGTGGTGAACAAAGTGGGAGCCTTACAGTGGACAAAAGACGACTTCGGGCTTGGAACCCATCGGAACCTAAGCGGCTACGAACGATATTCCATGATCGGGAGCGACGAAGAGGGTGAGTTGAATCACTGTTTATTACTTATCATATACGCCAGGTACCAAGGATAGGCCACCTGAGATATGTGATCGGTGAGACGGTGGTACCACCGGTAAAAAGTAGATATCATTAGAATAGACCAAACTCTCTGTCATCGCTCGCATACATCAGGCGGTGGTTAAATTTAGCTATGCTAACGGAAATAATAATTTGTTCAAAGCTCGCAAACCGTAATCATTCAACCAATGGTAACAATATTTAACCATTACTTAACTATTGCTCACAAAACCGGTCCTAAGGAGGCTGATCGCGGGGCTTAAACCGAAAATCGTGTACTTTTTGTTGTTACTACTCGAACGCACGATATTTTCGTACATGTGGTAAACTCATGTATACAATTTTTGTTGCGAAACAACATCTACACCCATGGGATACATTCGCTATTCCGAGAGCTTCAATCATTGTTTTGAAATAAATTATATGGCGGCCTTGAAAACATACTTTAGTTGGAGTTTGTCCGGGAAGTATTCGGCTCTTTAAGAACTTTATCAAACAAGACGTAACCTACTATTGATAATAATATTGGGAATTGCATTAGGGATTTAATAAATATCGGCCGCAAATCTTCATCAATTTGTCAATAAAGGAAAGAAAGTTCACATAAAGAGTACTTTACCTTAAAAGCTTGAGTAGATGTTAGAATTATTACACTCTATGAACCAAATAGGGCCAGTTTTGATAGGCTAAAAAGTCCTTGATATGGGCCATTCATAGCAGAAAACTGTCTGGTGATATACAGTAATTTAGCTCTTGCAAGTAGTGACATAAAACATCTTAGGGCTAACACTGATACTAGTTCTGACTAGAGCTGATAGTTAGGGTAATTTATACCTTAGATGATGAATTTCATTCCGGACAGGTAGGTACTGTCTGTCTGCCTGTCTACCATCGAATAATGCTGATTTTTAGAGTATGGTGTCTTCTACTTAAGCTCATGGTGACCTAAGGCCTTAGAAACCTTGGGAAAGGGTAGGTCTGAAAAACATGATGCGAAGGTCGGGTACATTCCGGACAGTCGTAAACCGCACATGCGTCAAGAAATCATCAGCCAAAATGGCGGGTTCATCGACACGTATATCTATGGCTTCTAATAATAACCTTTACACAATAAGCATCAAGGAAACTGAAAATTTAATTTCGCTCACTGACGAATTGGCAATCTATTTATATCTCCAATGGCCGGAAAGTTCTCAGGTGTGAAACAGTTGGAACAGAATTTTCCAAATCAATCAATTCAATAAATAAACCCACTTATGCCCGTTACCCACAGCGGCATCCAGCTATTGCAAGTTCTGTTTTCTGCGGGATGCCTTTTAGTAATACACGCGTTTTAATGCCAATATTCACACGGACATCCTGTTTGAAGTGACCCAAAAATCACCTATACCTGTTTGTTACTGATCCAGTTTTTTCATTAAATGGACAAGTTCCACTTCTAAAATGACAGTCAGCACGAACACAGTAATTAACATGGCAACGCGGTATGAAATAGAAATATAAAGCGCGCCATTTATCGGCAAGTGCAAACGAGATAGACATGAAACTGAGAGAAGATGGCAGGACTCAGTTGACGGACAACAATACCTGTGAAAAAACTGCTATGTGAACACAACATAGTGCTCTGTGGGAGTCAGTTATGCAGTAATTCTGCAGAACTAAACTGTCATGGGCCCTTAAGGTTGTAACAGGGACAACATACCACGGTATGTAGTCGATGGGTTGTAATCCATTGTTTTCAGGGTATTTGTACCCTACAAATAGGAATTATAGCACATAATAAATAGGTAGCACATAATAACTATTTGTAGGGTTAAGGAGGCAGTTCAAATACATTCAAGTGAAAAGTTAAATCAGCGTTAGCATTTAACGTTTCCAAATTAACGCTTATAAGAATTTACAGTTCAGAATATCATGAACGAGTAAAAGGTCAAAGGGAAAAAGGGGAAAATATTTAAAAAAGCTTTCAATTAGATCGTACTATTGCTTGTATTTTACTTTATATGTACATTAAATATAAGACCTTTCTTTCACCACGCTAAACACGAAGTGAAAGAAAGGTCTTGTGTTATCAATTTAATTGAAATTCCTTGGTCATTATTTGACCTCATTCATTAAAAACTACATTACCATAGTTACGTTTGTCAGCAAACATCCATTCTTGTATTTTCACCTGTTTAGTTGAGAAATATGCCTGTTATTGTCGCCATCATAATATAAATTCCTACGGCAATTTGTTTTACACAATCTCACAGATATTCCATTGAATCATTTTTTTGGAATGCTTCCAGGCATACAAAAAGTTACACAACATGATATTGTTGAAATATTATATGACAACACATTTACTTGTGCCAATTGTCTGTAATGTCTGTTATGTTTTGCCAAACTTGTTAAAGAGAGGGTTTCTTTGAAACGGGGTAAATTCAAGGTTATCACATCAACCACGACACTTAAGTTTTTGCACCAAAGACAAATAGAATAAGATACTTTAGTTAACTAATAGGCTGATATACTTTCAGTGTTTAAAAACGCAGAGTAAAAAGTAATGTTAGCCTGTAAACATCACCTCAAAACATTCGCTTCAAGGCAAGCGACCAACCTGTCTGTCAGATGTTATTAAGCCGCTTTAACGCATCTTACTAGGCTAAGCGTTTAGTATCAACAGATATTAGTAGGAACCAACTGCTTAACGTGCTTTGTGAAGCACGGAGCTGCTCGTGATATCACTTATATGGTCGGAATGGCCACCCATCAAAATACGATCGCGCCATAGGTTGTTTAACATCGGTATCAAAACCTAAGCGCTGCCACCAGTGTGGTACGAGCACCTCAACAACTATGATTTACCAATACAAAATCGGCCAAGTGCGAGTCGGACTCGCGAACCAAGGCTTTTTTTAAGGGTTCCGTACCCGAATGGCAAAAACGGAACCCTTATAGTTTCGTCCAGTCCGTCTGTCCGTCCGTATGTCACAGCCACTTTATTCTGAAACAATTAGTATTACACAGTTGAAACTAAGTAGGTAGATATATTCTATTACACGCTTTACGATTCTCATACAAAAAATAAAAAAATATGTTATTTAAGGGGGGGGGGGGGCTCCCATACATGAAACTATAACCTACATTTTTGGTGTGAGAGGTCTTTTAAAATGATATTGAGGTTTTGAAAACCATTTTCTCTTAAAGTCTAACGTTTGAGAGATAGACGCTTCCAAATTGGTAAAATTGGCATCCCTCTATCTAACTTTTAAACTAAGCGAGTGTAAACTTTGAGAAAAAATACATGATGTAAATTTTGGTAAAGACTTTCAACGAAAATTGGTTTGAGAGATCGGACTATTGGTACTTTTCAATTACCACAAATATATCTTTGTTATTCATACAATTACTATGAAAAACAAAGTTATATTTTTTGTCAACAAAATATTGTGTTATTTGGGCTAAGCGATTGCGCTGGCTTAGAATTTTTTTTTTCAAAGTTCCAATATTCAGTAGACCTGTGTATTTGATATAAATTCAAGCTTGATACCAGCTACACGCGTTCCTGAGAATGAGGGTCTTTAAGATAGAAAACAAAGTGGGGTTCCGTTTTTTCCTTTCAAGGTACAAAAAATAATTTTGACATTCTTAAGGATTATTGCTCGATTGAGTTGCATTAAATCAACCGCTATCAAAACTCTTTTCAAATTGTGTAATAAAAACGATCTGTAAGGACGGCAAGTTTCTTTCATAGTATATTGGCGATATTCCGGTCAATAGATATATTTTTAGCACATTCAACTTAGTATGCCATTCAATATAACATGACTATTTGTAACAAAAACGTTAGCTTTTATACAGGCTGTTCAAAAAGAATATGGGATATTTGTTTCGTTAGGGCTGATTTTTCAATAGTCAGATAAGAAATATTCGTCGAACAAAATACAATATGGCTAATTTGAAAACGACACCTAATCATAAGTAACTGATTTTTTTATAGAATCTGTCGATTTATAAATCACTCTGATAAGTTTTATCTGACCATTGAAAAATCGTCCCTAAATAAAATAATACAAAACAAGGTCTTTATATTTTTTAATGTTGAATACTAGAATAAGAAATGAAAAATTATTTCTAGAAGGTAATGATATCCAAATGGTGACCAAAGTGTTTAGAATCTTATAATCTGGAACGAAAATGACAAGCTGACTCATATTCCTTTGATATTGCTGCTGTTTCTACCCTAATTATTTGTTTTGATCACGTTATATTTGAAAAAATATTATTATATCTCTAAATTTTAAGGATTTTTTGTACAAAACAGTCAAGAGAACTAAAATGGAGGCTTCCAGGTAGCCAATAGAAAATGATTCGTTAATAGCTTTAATTTATCGATTTGATATTAAGGAAAGTAGCCCTAAAGCCCCGTCTTGTTGGAGACACGTTTTGAATTGGAACCATAATCTCCTGCAACTTTAAGCCTAAACGTTTTGCAGGATACCGCAACATCTGTCTTTTTTAACATTTTTAACCGTTCCACGGTTAGCGTCGCCGATGTTCATGAAAACAAGAACCGATTTGTTACCTTAACCAGACACAGCGGCCTCTTTTGTGGATCCTAGAGACCCAACCATAGCCTGCTTGACAATTTCTTAAGTTAATACCCTAAAAGTGAGGTTTAAAAGAAAAAATCATCAAATATAACGAAATAGTTACAAAAAATCAGGGCAAAAATAGCAGCAGCATAGAGCTGTATCAGCGAGTCGTCACCGATTGTTGTTCCAGATTTAAGATTGCCAAGAGCGTAACGGTTTCCATCAATTAGATAACATTATATTTTCTATATAAATTTCCATTTTGTATTCTTTTATTCAACAATTGAAAATACATAAACACTAAGTACTCTTTTTATTATTAAACGAAAAAATACCCGATACTCCTTTTAAACAGCCTGTAGTATTAGTTCAAGTTCGGATAGAAACTAGCTTGTATACTTCAGTAATACATTCATATTTTCTTCTCATAATGATGTTAATTAAAATCTTTAATATCTTAGTACAAACATAACCTTTTGTAGCATTATATAAATACGAGTATGTGAGTTAAATTTGTTTTAGAAAATAAATTAAAAATAGTACTTAAATCGAATGGTTCATGCGTTACGCGTTTGCTATGATATGACTCAGTAAGAAAACGTTTTTGCACCAACGCGATTTATTTTTAAAGCAAAAACGGCCGGAGTTGAGATAGTCTTTATTCTTTAGGTTCCGTAGAAATATAAACTACGTACATCTTTAATTTTACTGGTTAATACCAATTTTGTTTACTGAAACTGACATTTATTTTGATGCTAAAGACAAGATGACTTATCTATTATAAAACAAGATAATAACTCACTGCTTTAGTCAAAATTATGTACGTAGCATGCTTGTGTGGTGTCTCTCCACAGACGATGACACACCTTTTGTCTTGCCCTACGTGTCCCTCCACCTGCACATGTACGGACCTGTACAACGCCACTGATAACGCTGTGTCAGTCGCCGAGTACTGGTCCTTAAAAATATAACGCCAAAGTCGACACGAAAAGAAGAAGTCAAAATTTTTCACTAAACCTATTTTTTATGAGTCTTGAAACGGCTTTGCCGGCGGCATACGTCAATTAGATGTTCTTTACTACGGACAATGCCGCTGCGGCATAAGGCCAGGCGGTGTGGATACACCATAAGAATCAGATTGAATTAAGTATGCAAATGACATTAACTGATTGAAAAGCTCCTTTTCACAGCTCACTAAATCTTTTAGACAGTAATCTTATCTTCATCAAAACTTTTTAATTCGGAAAATAAAACAGTTAATTAATTACGAACAACAAAACAGTTTTTTGAGGTCATTCTTTGCATAAATTAAATTAATCTGATCACACTTAAGGATATTTTTGTTTAAATTGACTTAACCGATTTGCATGAGTATTAACATAGAAATATTTTAAATCACACGGACTTAATACAGTAATTTGGGAGTTTTCAGTAGTGTTGATTTCGTTTTAGTATAATACAAGGATAGGAATTTATTATAAGGACTCAATTTTTACTTATTTGAAAAATTGAATTCGGTAAAAAAGTGGAGTTACTTGACAATTTGAGGATCCTTTTTATTTAATGAAAACTGTTGGAGATCATTAATTGTAGGAAATTATCTCTTCTTTAATTTTCTCGTAGATATTTTTTATCTTTAAAATAAGTTTCGTCTAAAAGGTACTTTTCGAACGGCTGAGATACAAGGTGGCAAAGTTAAAATTTGAACGATTTTATTTAAAAAAATATGACCTTTTTAAATGCAAATCGCAACGTGAAGTACAATATTTACCTATAAAAAGTAGAAAGAAAACTGTTTATCATTATAAACATTATAAGGATCCCTAAAACTTTTAATTATTTGGCACAACCGTTAAAAAATGTGGCGCGAATGAGATATTTAGGTAAATAGCTTTTGGAAATACGTCTGTAGTAGTTTTGAAATAAAATAGGTATTATATAGAGACTTAATAACAACTTCTTTACTGAGTTTTTTGAGAGTCAGGTGCGTTTCAGCAGTGCAAACTAAACACCCATCAGATTAATCATTTAAAAACAAACATCATGAATTTTTTGCTTGTTTTAGTTAGTTATGCATTTTTTTGCTTTCTATTGGACACTTTCAAGTAGTTAAGTTTTCGTTTCGAACCCTATTCATGCGGGTTAACTGGTATGAAACCTTATCTGCATAATAGAAAGGGGCATTCGCTGCAATGATCAATTTTTTTTTTTTTTTCTATTTATTTGGGTAAACAAACAATAGCAAACTTACAAATTAAACAGGAAATATTTATCAAAAAATAAATTGTCTATATTTGCTACCAGCACCGTTTACCACAGATTACTAGAGATAAGTGTTAAATCGAAGAGACTACATTGTTTTGCAGAGTGCTAGTGGTAAATTTTCAACGACCGTTTTCAACCCTACGCACAAACTATAACTAATTACTTACTACACTAACGACTTAGCTTATGAGTAACATAATTATATTACAAGCTGAATCAGCATACATTGATCAGCGTGAACAATTAGAACAAAGGAGTGCAGCATTTTAAAGTTAGTTATACAATCAAATTATTATTATTATTTTTATGGCGAGCTACATTAATTTTAATAAAGTATTAATGACAACCACAAGTCTGTATTATAAGTGTACATTTTTTTTTAAAAAGAGCAAAATAATAAAAAAATGTTATATAGTATCCAGTATGAGCTTTTTGTATAAACTAGGACGTGTCGATAAAATATCTATGCTGTTGAAATTATTATTATAAGAGTGAACTAATCGGTGGATGGGAGAACGTTTACCAGCGTTAGTGCGGCATAGGGCGATTGCAAATAATTGGCATGGTTTACGTACATGTTTTTTCTTGTAATTAGATCTTTTTATTATAATAATAATATATTATAATAATAGAATATATATAGTTAAATTATTTATTAACCATAACATACAAATATGTACACACAGTTATCAAAACTTAATAGATAAGTATTTACATACCGTATGTAGGTCAGGGACAGAGACTTCCTGTCCTTTAAACTAAGATATATCTGGTACCTTATTAAAAGATTGGATTATCAAGAGATGGCGCCCACCTTTAGTTTTTAGTTAAAACAGTTTTCTACTGCAAACTGTTTACTGCAACATTTTTATAAATAAATAAAAATGTTGGCCCTAACGCTCATCTGGTGAGAGATTTAAAATAGCGAATACGTTAAATTATAGATAAAAATAATTTTGCATATAACCTTTTCGCAAGCTAAATACTATTTTATTTATTAGGATTAAATATGTAAAGATTTTTTTCATAGCACAGACTGTCGCAGATTGTCGCATGTCAGCTTTGCAGATTTTATGATAGACAGTGACAACTATCGTCGAAATCGAATATGAATAGCACTACACAGTGGAAAGTTCTTCAGTAACTCCTACAAACTAAACTGTGCCACAGCCTATTTCCACCTCGTATGTCTATCAACATTCGTTATCGCCCTAGATACTATGAACAGCGTTTTTCATCGAGTTTCCTTGAAAGCTATTGAGGAGTCTATTTCCATTTGTGTGTGGGCTTGATACTTGCGAATTGAATAATAGGTGTAATTTATGCTTTATGCCACGTTAACATGACGTCTGTTATGGTGTATTTACACTGAACGGCAGCATTGCCGGCGGCAGACGTCAATTAACTTTCAAAGACTATAGAAAATGCCGACGGGCGGTGTGAATGCACCATTAGGTATTTTGACGGCAGTTAGAAATACATGGTGTTAGAATTTAAATTGAATCTCCGAAGAGACTTGGAGTTGTAAACTTGGATAAATTATTAAAGGAGATGAAATTGATCTCTCGCCTTACCACTTTTCAACGAAAATCTCTTGCTCTTGCTGTTGTAAGTCAACACAAAAACAGGTGTCACTTTAAACAAAAGACGACGCGATGTAAGAAATTTTGGTTCTTAAGGTGATTAGGCGTAAGAGACCTCGACCGTACCTCGAATCAAAATTGTTACATTAAAAACATATTTAAAAGATTGTCTGTGGAAAACCGTGGGAGACGCCTATGTTCAGCAATTAATCCTTTGGCTGATAATGATAATAAAAAAAGTAAAGTTAGCATGTACCGTACCACTGCTAGGCAAAGGCCTTACCTCAACTATGGTGTGATAATATAAGGTAAGAAAATGACGATAATTCAAAAAATAATTTAAATTGCAAGTATGCATATCTTTGAAGGACATTGACGTTAATTGGACGGTAGTTGATTTCATTTGAAGCAAAACCGCTTATAGTATTTTGCGTAAAAAGTAATTTTCTGTTCGCCCTTTGAATTATTTGACGACCTCCGTGGTGTAGTGGCTAAGCACGCTGGTTTCAAGGCGTCGCCGTTCTGAGGTCCCGGGTTCGATTCCCGGTCCGGTCAATACAGAAATCAAATTTTCTATATTATCTCGGATCTGAGTGTTGTGGTAACCACTGGTGTGTCTGATTTCCATAACACAAGTGCATTAGCTACTTATTTTTTTAAAACTTTATTGTACAAATAAAAGTGTACAAAAGGTGGACTTAATGCTAATAGCATTCTCTCTCAGTCATACCTACTTACTACTTACTTTGGGATCAGAGCAATGCATGTGATTGGTGTCCAATATTACAATTAATTATAAATTATTGTTATTCATTCTTAGTTCTCGTGATTATTCTGTACGGATTCACGGTAATAATAATATATACTATGAACGTGTGAAAGCATTGCTAAAATGTGTAGCAGCAATAACTTTTACTATTGAATCCGTTTCCACCAAACATTTGCCATTTCAAAAGCATTGTGCAAAATGAAAACCGGGTTCCAATTCAAAACTAACACCGTGTTTATTGTCTGCGAATGCAAAATATGGCAAATATTTGATCAAACTGCGAACAAGAATACAATTAAATTAGCAACTGAGTAAAATAATCGTCAAGAGTGATTCCAAATATAGCCGGTGGTTTTATTTATCAAAAATATTGTGTTCCATAAATGAAATCTTTAAAAAAATACATAACATTGGCTGCATGTCACCATGTTACAAATGAGCTATCTAACACAAAACATATTTTCGAAGTAGTGGTAGTGCCTGATATTATATTTATAGTATGTTTATGAATATGGTATTTATGTTATAAGTAGTATGTATGTTTACTATCATTATATTATTGCCACATATTGTACCTTTTGATTTGTACGTTACTAACGTAACATCATGCTCTTTCTTTTGTCCCTGTACCTACTTTCTTCGCGCCGCCTGTATTCTTCTATTAAGACCTTTCGTTGACTGGTAGAGAATGCTTTTAGCATTAAGTCCACCATATGAACCGTACGTTTGTGCATGATTTTTTCAAATAAATTAATGTATTTAAAATTATTACGTAAGCGAGTTCAAACAATCTCTTCAGCATTTTATTATTAGTACATAGTTTTTTAGTGTAAGCTTGAAGAACTTGTACATAAATAGTGTTATTTAGGTGTTTTGGACGTATTTTGTAGACATTCATATAACATAACTTTGCCTTTATGTAAGTTCATAAATTTCACCAAGTTTTTTGCCTACAGAACCCTAAAATACGATAGCAAACCGCCCTCTATAGGGAATCCTTTTTAATAAGTACAGTCAGGGCAGTTTCTCTCTTGACTTAATAAAAAAGGAATGAGCTAACAGAAAATTCAGTAGACTTTTTTGGACTCCAATAATGTAATTAACTGAAGGGCAGTCGGGTTCAGAAGTGCTCGACACCAATTATATTTTGTTTTAAAGGTCTGAATTTGAAATTGATTGAAATCGAGTTCGTTTAGAAATAATGATCACGATCTTTGTTGTTTTCTGAGCATTCATTATAAAATGCTATTTATTCAGAGTTACATGAATATTTGGAATTGATTTCTCGACAATTTCTTTTGGCCGATGGGAGTTCGTAGCGTTAACAAAATTGTTGGGAAGTTGTCACTGTATTAAAGTTAGTAAAGTTAGCCTGTAACATCCCACTGCTGGGCAAAGGCCTTACCTCAACTATGAGGTAGTTTTGAGCCATACTCCACCACGCGGGCTCAGTGCGGGTTAGTGGAGGGTGTTTGCAAGGCAAGCGACTAACCTTGATGACCGATGATATCAAGCCGCCCATAAGGCCTCTGACTAGGCTTTATGACTAATATCAACCGATATTAGCTGAGACCAACGGCTCAACGTGCCTTCCGGGGCACGGAGATGCTCGTGATGTACGTCACTTATAAAGTCGGAATGGTTACCCATCCAAACACGACTGAGCCGTAGGTTGCTTTACTTCGGTATCACTATCAAAGCGCTTCTACTACTGCGCTACGAGCATCCCTGTCACTTTAGTAATGACGGAAAAAATGGGTTAATAACTTACAGGTTTTTTTTTTCAATCAAGCGTACGAACTCTAATGTTTTTCGTAAGGAATACATCATAATATTCAACGAGATTTTTTTTTCTATCTAGCCTATAAAATTCTCTCCAAGCTATCATAATATCAGATACTTCTCTTAATGACCTGTCGGTTGATAGACAACATGGCAACTAGAACTATATCATTATTGTAATGTAATAGGTAATGGCAACTAGTCCATTAATTTTGCGTCGGTCGTCGGTCCATAGCTCAAAATTTATAGTCACTCCATTTAGACAAGTAAGAAATAGTTAAATGTAGAGCTTAGGACAAGACAGAAAGCAAAGAATAATTAAAATACCCCATCAAAATTAATACTGAAATCGATGATGTTGATAAAAGTACTTTCTTCCCTTTTTTTTGGAAACTGTAAGCTCAAACTACTAACGTTTTAATGTGCTAGACCACCCTTCCTGCTTTAGTCTATTTCAACAGACTAACGTTAGTAAATAAGTCATTTATTCGTCTATCAAATAACATTTTCTGCGCCAAAGGCCATCATTTCTCCGCATTAGGAACGGGCCCTGCTCATCGCCATTTGAGCTTACTGATTTTCAGGGCTACGTTACCTTTGTTCTGTTATGTTTCTGATTTTTAAATATTTTAAACAAATGTTTTTTATTTTTGTCGGTTATGTATTTGATTGTTGACTTTAATTGCTATTATTACACAATTTATTTTCTTAATGAAATGACCTGTTTGTTCTCTTTGTCTTTTATCACAATGGACGTCTGTTTACATATTTCACGAGTAACGCAGAGAATGATAGATGGTGATTATAGAGGATCAATTTGCGGTATATTATCGGTGGCTTGAGTGCTTCATGAATTGTTCTGTGTTGTATGGATGGTTGTACAGATATCCTATTAACTAGGTCAGATTACTTTAAGTAAATATCTATGAATAATATTAGACAAGGTTTCCATAAGGCTATGATACGCTATGACAGATGTTTTTTTTTCAACAATATAATTATTTATGGCTTTTTTTTATTAAGTGTGCAAATTAAATAACACGTCGTATTTTCCGTGACTTCTAAAAAATATACTGTATTTAAAAAAATATATGGATAAGTATTTCTCTGACTGACTGTACTTTGTCTAAATTTCTGCTAACGCAATTTCACTAACATTATTTTATCGTGTTGCCCTATATTAAATCCGTGCAGATCACTTAAATTTTCTCCTTCTTTTCTACCAGTTTTCAAAGTGGCTTGATTAAGTTTTTATTGTACCAATTTAATCAGGATATTTTTTTAATTAACATTTTTATAATGGTCAAAAGATGCCAATATTGCTTTCAAACTTACCGCTTCGTAAAAGTTTATATATTTTTACCAAGGAGACTAGCGTTTATCACATGCTTTTAGTTAAGTAACGGCAAATCTAAAATAAAATGTGATTTTCTTAATTAAAAGTCTCCATATTACAGTAGTTGAAAATGGCTATCTATGGAAACAATTCTGTTACCGAACCAGTTTGTAAAATAAATATGGCGCACTTTTACTTTTTTTTTCTTTCACTTTTATAAAGGTCACTACCATTCCATCATCATCATCATCGTCACTATCAGCCAAAGGACGTCCACTGCTGAACATAGGCGTTCGGCTTTCCACAGCGACCGATCACAAGCGGTCTGCATCCAGTGTGATCCCGCGATCTTTACAAAGACGTCTGTACCATTTGGTGACGATTAAAATAGACATCCTGTATTGTGTTATTGTGATTTCCTAGTACAATTCATTAAGATGAAATAAAATCCTAAATGTTCCTATTACAATCCAAATGTTACAACAGTTTTTTTTTCTTTTGTTACAGGCGATTACTCACTAGACATACGAGACGTAGCCTTAGAAGATGACGGCAAGTACCAGTGCCAAGTCAGTTCTGGTCTGAACGGTAAGTGACTGTTAAATTCAATATAACAATCACGTTTTTCAATTATCACTACAGACCATATCCACAAAAAAAATCAAATCAAACATGAAACTCATCAACAGAAGCAGTTTAAATTTAAAATTTAAACTTTAAAAATGCGTTACTTTCTACTGGTGAAAAAATGTTCGAAACCGATCTGACGGCTTATCAGATCAGCCCCTACATGACCAAATTTCAGTCCTAGAATGCCAATGCATACATACAGGCTCTAACTAAATCAAATGTCGACCGCCAATCTATTAATTATTATATTATTCCGCCAATAATTCTATACATCACACTGAATACGATGACAAAATATTTACATAGGTACGTCATCAAGTGATTTTTGAAAGTAACTTTAACCAAAAAAATCATTAAATTAAATAATGAATACTGCTGTGTGACCTAATTCCGTAACACTTTGATGCTGGATGACGTCATAAAAGTAATATTTAAGTTAAAAAAAAACTAATGCTAGACTAATATAAATACGAAAGTTTGATGTCCGTTACTCATTCACAATAAAACAACTAAAAAATGAATTTTGATTTCTCTATAATATTATGGCCTATACGTATGTGCTATTCAGGTAGAATAAAAATAATTTCAATTTTCTTTAACAGGGGAACCAGCAATCCGCTCCCGTTACGCGCAACTCACAGTGCTGGTAGCTCCGGAACCACCCCGAATTATACAGGGTGCGTTCATAGATGCCACCGAAGACCAGCCGGTTGATATTGAGTGTGTATCCGTTGGAGGGAAACCTGCGGCTGAGGTGAGGACAATGTTCTTTTGGTTCGAAGCGATATAAATTTGAGGCGACGCATGATAAAATTTTGTAATTTAATTTCAAATTACTCTGAGGCTATGGAGGAAATATTGGGACTTGTTGTTTTTCATCAGACTAGATATTAATCCCTCAAGCGTATGTGAACGAGACACAATGCATATTCTATTGTTATGCGGTTGCGTGCAACCGCTCGGGTGTTGAAGCATTAATAAAATGTAGAAGAGTCATTCCTTTGATTTGGATTTAAAAAAAAAACAGCATATCTTTCAAGACAGTTTTCGATACTTCCAGGAATGTTCAGGAAGTGATTTTACCAAACCACGAATCTTTTTGCCTTTGCCTTATAATTTACTTAACTTTATATTGTGTAAGCTCAATAAATATGTTTGTTCACAGATAACTTGGGTGGACGGCAATCAAGCTGTTATCACGAAAAACGTTGAGAGTCAAGTGGAACTGATGTCAGATGAGCAGAGATACCAAACGAGGTTATTACAGCACATATTTATCAGTATAAAATAAGTAATTTCAACAATACGCAATAAGTCGAACTTTTTATTCTAACATATAAAATATTTCGTATTTAATGACGTGCACTGCTTACATTTATTTTACAAGATACATACCAACAAACCAAACTTACCTAATAATATGTCTTTTATTAGGTTTTTTTATTCAATTTAATTTTATTTGTTTATTGTATAATTCAATACCCTGTATCTCAACATTATTTATCTATTTGTTTATTTTATTTCATTAGGAGTAAAAAAAAAGTATCTTAAGACTGATACTAGATTGGTCATTTTAAAATATTTACTTATGAATTTTAATTGCAGTTATTATGAAACTCATTTCCCCTTTTTAACATACAGGGTGTCTAAATTATCAACCTTCTAACTAACAATTACATTCCATTAGGTCGGTTCTGCGTCTGACCCCGAAGAAGTCCCACCACAATCAGACAATCACGTGTCAAGCACAGAACACCGCAGACAGAGCGTTTAGAGTCGCCACTGTACATATTGAGGTAATTATCTTAGTAGATTAAATAATTTATGAAATTATTTTTAACTATTGAATATAAATTTGTTTTATGGGCTAGGTAAATGAAATAGAATCTGCAGAAGCCTACCTCTAGGCTGCATTACGTAAAGTCGAAATTCAGGTTGAACGAAACACAATTGCTATTTTATTGTTAGACAATATTAGTATACCGGAATATTTATTAATTTAATTTTATCAAACGTTATTTTATCAAAGATAAAATCAAATCAAAGATAAAATAACGTTGAACGTCATTGCATTTTTTTCATATTTTACACCCTATATAAAAAGGTTCATATAAGGTTTAAATACTCTTTGTATTAAGGTTTTTAATGCTTAACTCTTTACAACAAAAAAGTGCCTTTATGCAGCGTGACATACCGTTTTTTATGATAAATTAAATACCTAATGAACAGTAAAAGGATATGAGAAAACACTCAATGTGCTTACTTGTCATCCAATGATCTGTAACATAAGTTAATGAAATAACACTCCATTAACTTTGCTGAAATATAAGAAGACTTCTTAAAAAATACGTTTTTCTTCCTTTGTAGGTAAAAGTAAAAGATTTACATGTGTTTTTTTCACTTTAATATTTATTTTAAGGGTTAAATAATGCTGATCATTTTATTAAGAAATGACCAGCATTATTATTAACCCTTTTTTACACCCTGTATAACTGAACTACTATTTATTAACGGCCATGACCACAAATAAAAAAACTATGTTTTGACTTTGACTACTGTTTAAATTTTAAGCGGGTACAGTGAAATTTCTTTATTTATTTTTAATTTATAAACAATAATTGATATGAATTTAGGTATTTAATTTAAAAATAACGATTTAAATGTAATTAAGTATTTATAGAAGACGCCCCCGTCAAAATATTTGTCTGGTATTTGTAACGCAAAGAAGAAAATTCTTTAGTACAAACCACGTCAATAGGTGTGTTGTCTATCATATATATATTTATTTATTTATGTTCCCCTTTCTTGTTTGACATTGATTTTCATATTTCCTATTTAAATAGTGGTCCAATAAACCTAGTATTTTTTTGTCGTTAGGTAGAATTTATATCAAAATAAAGGCTCGTCTTTTCCATACAGGTGAAATACGCGCCAAAGGTTGAACTCAAGATTAAGTCGGGGGTGCAAGACGACAGGATAAAGGAAGGAACAGAAGCCAGGTTCCTCTGCAAAGTGGACGCTAACCCTCGCCCTCAGATGTACCGGTGGTATATCAACGACAGCCCTGTAATTGGAGACTATTTTGAGGAGATGGTAACTTGTTACTCATGTTTCTAATATACCTAAATAACTTTTTGAACAAAAATACTCTTAGTATTTTTTACAGTAAATTTGTACTTGTACTAGTTACTACTAAATACTGTTTGAATAAATAAACGTTTCATTTGGCAGTGCTGCTCTTGTATTACCGTCATTCCTTAGAGAGTTTTGCAGAGTTCCGTAGCCGAATGGCAAAAAACGGAACCCTTAAAGTTCGGCCAAGTCTGTCTGTCTGTATGTCACTGCCACTTTATTTTGTAACTATAAGCATAATACTGTTGAAATTTGGTAGGAAGATGTATCCTGTTAACCACTCTATGAAAAAATAAAAAATAATGCTACTCAAGGAGGGGTTCCCCATACGTCATGAAATTAAAACCGTTTTTTTTATCAAAGCTATGCGTGTCTTTGGATAGGTCTTTCAAAATGACATAGAGGTTCCTAAAACAATTTTCTTGTAAAGTCTAAAGTTTGATAGATAGACACTTCCAAAGTGGTAAAATGAGCGCCCCCACCCCCTTCTAAATAAGCAAATGTAAACTTTGAAAAAATATATAATGTAGATCTTAACAAATACTTAAAAAATGGTTTGGACGGAATCTAACTAGTAGGTTAGTATAGTTTTTAGTAGTTGAGATATAGCACATTTTTTACAACCGCAATCATTACTTTGTTCTTTATACAAGTACTATGAAAAACAAAGTTATGTTTGCTGTCAACAAAATATTGAGATATTTTGGCTTAGTGGAAGTAAGTGGATCCTTAATTCAGTTAAAGTTGGCACGGAACCCTCAGTGGGCGAGTCCGACTCGCACTTAGCCGGTTTTCACATTCGCTTCCACATTAGGTGACTTTAGCTGTCAATTTCATTAATGTCAGCAGTGCCGCTGTTTTTTGTGTATAAGGATTCGCTACTGTGCGTTTATTTTTTATGGTGTCACCTAGGCTCATCCTACAGCTATAATAATAATAATAAAATCAATTTAAGTCACCTCTGTTTGGTGCCTTTTACTCAATATCTTTATTTTTAAAGAAATCTGTTTACATTTTTTATAAGAACCTACAAATACACGCTAAATTCCGGTCCCTATGATAGTTTATAACGAACAGATAAGATATAATAGTACTTATATCATAGAAGTCTTTTATATTCTCAGACATTGGTTGATACTAAACCAACAGGTCTCTTCACATTTTTTTAGTCTAAGCACACAAATCTTTTAAATAAACATGATAAAAGTACGTCTGGTATGAATGCAGACTTACAAGTATGAAGATCGGAGTACCTTAGTCTGTCGCAGGCAGTTTTGAATTTCAGGCGCTTGCTTGAACGGCTTCCTTTTGAGTAACATAACTTGTAACTAGGTACCTATTATTAAAAATAAGTTTTGTACCCATTACTTTCCAGCAAAGTGCAAAACATGATTAAGTTTTAATACATTACGTGGTAATAAAGAAAGAAAACTTTTTTCGTTTTATTTTCATTCAATAATAATAATAAAAATCGTGCAATATAAACTAGTTAGACAGCACTGCACATTTTGTGATTATTACATGTTTCAAAAATTTTATTGAATTATTAAGCTTTTCTCACACACAAACAAATTAATTTTAATTGGGTACTCAACTCAAGAACTATGTACATAAATAAATTTATTCGGATTTTTCATACCGGTCTATTTACAAAAATACCGAAACAACACACTTACCGCAACATGATGCAGGTAGTAGGTGTTGCAGTACATTTTTCAGTGCGCTCTTAATATCGTATGCATGACCGAGTCGCAGTAAAACAGGCTGCTTGCTTATTGTACCATGCTTCGGGAACTAACGAATCGAAATCGGTAAAAAATAATCATGTAATGTTTTACTGCTGTGCCGAACACACAGAGGAAAAGTTGTTTATGTTTTTGTTAATGGTTGTAAAGGTTCGGATACATCTACATTATTACCGACTTCAAAAAAAGAAGTACCTAATCAAAGGTATTGTTGGAATTTGATAATATTTGAGGATAATGATCTAGAATGGCTTCCAAACATGTGTGTAAAATTTTGTAAGTGTATGTATGTTTATCCACAGATTTCTCAAAAACAGGAAGTCATAGCGAGATGATTTTTTTAAAATTCGATTAGTTATAATTTAGCTTAGGGTACACAGTTCAAGTTTCATCAAAATTGGTCCAGTAGTTTTTGAGATATGGGTGAATAACTAAAAATCGTAAAATAAATATAATAAAATAAAAAATAAAATGCCTTCAAGAAACTGACTTATATCAATAAGTTTTTTCCTAAGTAGATGGCTAATGCGTTATTTTTAGCTTTTTGACAAGATTTTTTAAAGCGGTTACATTTTTTCTTTTTTAGAACGATGATAAATAAGGTCTAAATATAGTCTCAATGGAAAGTACAATAAATCTCATAGGAAATTACATTTTATTAATAATGAGATAGTCAACACTTAAATAATAATAATTAGTCGGTATTCGACTCTAAATTCAATTCTACCTTATTTTAAAAAAATATTAATACTTACACACTCTTCAAAGGGGTTTGGTAGCATATTCAATAGTGCTCAAGCAGTTTAGTCTTCTTTCCATAATTCGTTCTAGACTCTCAGTTATTGTTAATATTACGCCGCTGATTGAACTGTCTGCATTCCCAAGCGGTTGACTGGTAGAGGATGCCTTAAGGCATTAAATTCTTTCGTTGTACAATTCACAGTGCAAAGAAATTTTAATAAATATATAATTGTGAACTTGTATGCTTTAAATCCAAATCTTTAGGATATAATTCATAACAAACGCCTAGGAGGCGTAAAGCTGATAAAGGTACTTAAATGCTCATCTAAATTCTAAATATGGCTTTATATTACATAGGAGTTCTAAAGTGATTTGAAAACAACCTGTTCATAATCGAAAAATTGACACCTTAAGTGCTAGAGCAATCAATATATTTGGCAATCAAAGCTATATCAATCAGCTTCCGCCAAACAAGCAATCACTCACAACGCAGCTCACGAGCACAAAAACAGAATGGACGTATATGCGGACCAAATCTAAGTATGAAATGGCAAAAACTAAAGTAGATGTCTATTTATTTTCTAAATAAATGAAAAGAAATCGAATACAACGAATACAATAATTTAGAAACGTCATACTAAACAGTTGTTTGTTGCTGAGGTAGATGTCAAACGTAAATCTTAAACTCAAATTATTCTTCCTTGAAACCTATAGGAATAATATATCATTCTTCAACCCTATCTCTAGGATGTGCCGTTTATATAATGAGACAGCAGCCAAGCAACCTTCTTTAGTAATTTTTTCATATAGTATAGCCAAATTAAAAAATATGTATTTCAAATTTTGCCTAATATACTTACATAACTTTTATTGAACCAGTTTCACTTGCATTTGTGTTTGTCACTGTATATACTTTGTAGAACTAACTTAACTAATATTAGATGATATCGTTTGCCCTAAGCAAAATATACTAACACACTAAGTTTAACCCTCTTTCACTTCACTATATTAGGAACATATTGTGCCCACATATTCTAGTTCTGTACTTAAGAAACTTTATATTTCTGTAAATTATATGACTGTACCTTGTTCTGTGAGCCTTTTAATAAAAATAAAATAATACGCGAGGACGTAGTCGCGTGTGATCGCTAGTAATAAATATCTGCCTTTAAATACGTTGTAACACTCATGGTTGTTTCAGATAATCTTCAACGTGACTAGAAAGCACAACAAAGCAGTCGTCAAGTGTGAAGTGAGCAACACCGTCGGGAAGAGGGATCAAACTGTCACATTGGATGTCACTTGTGAGTTGAAATGGTTATTTGCTTAAGGAGTTAGAACGCTGAAGATTTCTATATTTGTTGGCGTATCAACAACTGAGTCATGAGGCCATAATGTTAGTAGAGATAGGAATATGCAGCTCGTCGCTTTATCGGTAAGTGCAAGCGGGACAGACATAACACTGACACGACTCAGTTGATAACACTTTGACTATAGGTTTAGTGCGGCTTTGCCTCTCTTCAGTTTTTTTTAAATTATAAAAATATCTAGAATCAATAATAGCTAGAGCTTGAATTGTTTATAATTACATTTCATGGGGATTGCTAACAAAAAATTGCGACTGAAATAGATTCAGTTTTCGACCAAAATGTTAGTCCTAGAACAAAAATAACATCGTGTATATTTTCAAAACATAACATTTACACATACATGTGAGGAAAAAGTAACGTTATTATTTATAGAGTGGTCAATATTCTATGTTCATAGCAGTGACATAGAGTAAATAAGTGCAGAAGCTTTGATTGCCTTTTGTTCCTGCATATACTTTTTGTTTCTTTAAAAAAATGATAGTAATAACACCTCCGTTGTCCGGCCGAATATAATTCGTAGTTATAATTTTTTACTGGCATGCTTTGATAAATACGAATACCTTCCTTCCCATTTTTGTATGTAGCAATATGTCCTAATATAATAATATGGCGTAATATGACAAATCTACTTAATTCGTCTGTAATATGTTAGCTTCTTTATCTTAGGGTGTCAGTTTTTGTATCAAGTTCTTTATTATTTATTAGTCCCCTCTCTAAATATACCATAAACGAGTAGGTAGTCGAATAAAAGTCGGCATCAGGACCAATAAAACTGAGAAATTAATTTTAAACGAGAAGATAAGTTTCGCTGTACCAAACATAACATAAAAAAGGCAAATACAGACAGTTACATACAAGGGCTGCTTCCTCACCTCAAAAAACGGTAATAAAAAAAAACTGTGTTTTGTTGACGTTTAGGCAGAAAACACTATACGTGAAACAACTGGTGACACTGCGATTATTCCTCAATCTTTGTTTTCTCTATTCAGTCCATCTCTCCAAGGGAATCCGGTGTATATCAGACCGGCCGATTGAGCGGATATATTAAACATTTCTATTACAAACAACGTTGCACACACAACAACACTGTACCCTAGAGTGGGAGGGGAAATTGCGATTATCAATCATGAGATTTTCGTACGAAGGAGGGAAATTGAAAAATGTGCATCTGTATTTGAATTATGCGCTGGAACGAGTACTCGTACCATTGGCAAACAAAATGACATGACGTTCAATAAAAGTTTGGAGCGTTGATGAATAGCTAAACTGTATTGATACATGTCATTTGGAAGCGTTTGTAGATTTATAGTATAGGTCGCTGTGTTATTGTTTAGAAAAATTCATATTTTATTTAAAAAATCAAAGAAACATTAACGTATTAAGAGCAAAGAGAAAAAATACAACAAGCATCTAAACTCAGCGCTGAAATGTTGAGGGCATGTTTCACCGTCGACAAAAAAGCACTTAACAATGATTAATCAAGTGGGAACTCCATTTAGTATAAAGATTCAACAGATGATGCCAAACAAATCTTATTAGGACATTGTGACAACAGGACTAAGACTAGCCATGGCATGGGTATCAACTAAACGAGTGAATTACCATCAAATCGGTTCAAAAAATACTGCTTCACAATCCTGACTTTTAACTCTCCCACCAGATCCACCTACCTTCAGAACGAGGCCACAGAACGTGGAAGCAGAGGAGGGTTCTCGCGTCACCCTCAGTTGTGATGTGGATGGCCAACCAGCTCCGGAGATCAGATGGCTGTTCCATGAACCAGGGCGCATCGGCGTAAGTGACTACCATGCTTGATAACTAAGTTATAAGTAGTAGCTTTGATCAGCTCATATAACTTTCATTTTTAACAAGGTACAAGTTTGTTTATATACCGTTACGACGGAAGAAGAAACTGGGTGATGAGAACTAATTTTCACAGTAGTTAGGTGTTTGCTAGAAATATTTCCTAAGAACCCTAGCGGTATCAAGACTTAGGTTAGTTAGTGCCGGAGTTTTTTTTTACTCCTTTCACGTAGGAATAAGTCAACGTAATAAGCCTTGCTACGACTTTCCCTTATAAGTAAGCTATTTTAGTCAACAAACTATCTATCTACACCTGAGATAGTGCGTTCAAACCAACAAAATCTTTATGATATTAGTATACATTTCTGAAGTTTTCCAAAAGACTATCCACTCCTTAATAGTCATTATAGTCGTGAGAATTAACATTCCTCACGTAAATCTTAATCTCGTCAAGCTTTTTACTAAAGCTCCACATTACTAACCTTTTCTATCATGACTCTCTTTCCATTTATATGAGCGTGCGATATTTCCAGCAGGTCAAAGGGAGGGCTCCCAACTTGAAGATCGACGTCGACCGTCAGACAGCTGGCCGGTACATCTGCAAGGCTACAGTGGATGGGTACCCTGAGATTGAGAGTGAAGCTACTATCTTTATCAAAGGTAAATACAATGTGATTGAAAGGATTTCAGTTATTTTAATCATTTCTGGTCTCAAGAGCAAAAGACTGAAGGATGTTCAACGTTGTCATTTCAACGTTGCGTCCAGTAGATTAAGGAATAGAAGTGTCTAATGGGCATGATGTAATGTCTAGACCTCTCTGAGGAAAGCTCCCTTCACTTTACATGTCTGTCTGAGTCTATTAAATTTTAGACTAGACCTCGATCAACAGTCACTTTTTTTAACAGCTGGTCGAACTAGCCCACAGCTAACTAGAATGTATAAAAAACTAATATTCCATAATTTAAAAATCCAAATTTCTACACTACATACGCAAGCATCCGTGGGTTTTCCTGCGGAAGTGGGCATTATCAAGCGTTACTAGTATTGTTGTTTTATAATTGGTCTAATATAGTTAGCAGCAGGCAGTACTAAATATTCACTTTTCTCACAGGTCCACCAAAGATCTTGTCCAATCGAACCCAGCTGGGAATGGAAGGGGAAACCGTGACAATTGAATGCGCAGCACTCTGCGTGCCCAAACCTGATGATGTGAGGTGGTACTTCGAGGGACGAGAGATCAGCATTATACAGAACCCTGTAAGTTGAAAAAAAGCTGATTAATTACCCGATAAATATTATGTTCTGTACATATACCTAATGTTTGAAAACTGTTATATCGCAACATTGATGGGGTGACGCAGCCTTAGCGTTAAAGAAAGAAAACACTTACAAAATTCAAAAGGCTTGCCAATGAGTCGGCTGAGTGGTAAAGGCATGCGCGTGGATAGCGTAGACACAGGGTTCGATTCCTTATCTGACACAGTTGCTTTTCACAATAATTTTACAATATCATATTGTGACTTCAACATTTGGATAGGATTTTTTATTCCGTTTTCAATTTGTGCTGAGCTAATATATTATTAATAAATATGCGTTCCCCTGGTTTTGGGTAGCAACACGGTTACTTACATTGCTGCTGGCAAGAAGCTGAAGATATAGTTAATCAAGAAGGGCTTTTTACTGGTCATTGAGAGGCAGGAAACCACCGGTTCATAAATTGTGGTTCGGAAGGCAAGAGGGAGACCACCACTCTATCTTATTGTCAATTTGGAGTTTTTATAAATATAAATCAGAATAGAAAAAAAATGCCACAAATGCCTAGGTCTTTAATTTGATTATAATGCTCGAGGAACGCAGTAAAACAGTTTTTTTTGCCCTGAAAACTAGGAAAGTTATGTCAATGTGATTTATTAGCTGTACTTTGATCCGTGCTATTGAAAACTTATACATGATGTCAAACGAATTCTTGAGGCTGATTCACGCTACACCGTGCCGGCGCCGGATCAGGCTCCGGCCGGGCGCCGAACGGGGCGCGGTAGAACATTATTGTATACATTTTGTATGAAGTGATTCATGTCTGAACGTGCATCGCCCGGCGTTGGAATGTCTATGGGATTTTTTCCCAGCTCCAGCACGGTCCGGCCCCGGCACGTTAGCGTGAAACATCCTGTACGATAAAGCCAAGCAAATCTGACATTACACTAGATTGTAGTTTCAATGTTGTTACGAAACTTATTAGCCAATCATCAATGTTAATAGTGAATTAATTGAAAGTCCACTTGTGAAAATTGGTTTTACATATTATGTGCTGAATCTCATATGATTCCTAGTCTTATAGAAATATTTTTTCAGGAATATGCACCTCTTGAAGATATATTACCAGATGGCATAGTGAAGTCAAGTTTGGTGATCAGAGCTAGCCAGTCTAGGCATTATGGCACTTACAACTGCAGCGTCACCAACGAGTATGGAAACGCAAACGCTGCTATTGTGCTGAAGCCTTTGAGTAAGTTATTTGTTGTTATTCTTTTCATTGTTCTTCTTAATGGTGCCAAGAGTTGACTTTAGCAGAGACTGATTCTATTGAAAACTTATGATTTACAATGCTTCCGGCTTAACATCGGCCATTTAACCTTTCATCTGAATTCAACCCGAATAGGGCACTGTGAAAACGCATACCTAATAGATAAACACAACATACAAGTAATAATACAACATGACTGCTGTTTTGGCTTTGCTGCTCTACGAACTTAGCTGTCACCCGGCCGTTTGTTTATGTTTCTCTGTGACGTCACTCTCACAAACCAAAGGGATTGCAATCCACCGTGATCAAAAATATATCAAACGCGACCAAAGATTTAAAAAAAAATGTCAACCCTAACGTTTTTATTAAACTCTACATAACAGATAGTTAGACAAGTAGACAATTGATATTAATGAGCTTAGTGACCCAAAATAATTATTCAACAATAAAGACTATTTAAGCCTAGAACTTAGTCAAGCTTTTCACTAAAAAGGGATTGGTATGTTAATGGGAGCCAAGCCACAGGCTATTTGAATACAGTAAACCTAAAAACATTTATCATGGACTGCATATTATCATATATTTTTTTAACTTTACAAAGTGTGTGATAAATAAAGAAGTGATTTACTAATAGATGGCAATGAATATCTTGATACGAAGTATTCTGTCAAAACAAACGTTGACTCCTTTGATTTGAGTATTCATACGTATAAAATAAATAAATAAACTTGAATGTAACAAAAATCACTTGCACAATATTGTATTCATTTAAAAAAAACATTCAATATTTGATAATATGCTATCATATTTTTTGCAATTTCCTTTCAAGAATAATAGTTGCGACAAAATCTATATAAAATATATAAGTTATATTGGAGTAATAGAAATAACTTAATACGGTTTTTTGTAGAATGTATAATAAAGGCGAGATCAACTGCCGACAGATGTGGATATAGTGTATAGTATCAGTATATTTCAAACCTACCTACAAATTTATCCTACCTACTTGACTATGTTGTCGTATATTTCATCCGTAATGCATTCTTAAGTTTGCTAATACAGAAGGTCATGGTCCTAAGCAAATAGCGTACGTTTGTTTTGTATCGTATTAGTTTGAGGTACGTTCAATTTAATATTAAGATATTGTAGTAATTTTCCCCTGGAGCTAAATTAATTTCGTCGTAATGTTATGTGACCTCAATGTTTAAGTACAGTTGATGACAAAAGTTTTTTTTATAAATAAATAACCTTTGTATTCGAAAAGAAAATCAACAATATCTATTTCAACTTGTTTTTGTTGTAAAAAATATGTATTGTCTACACTAGTCTATGTCACACCCGCTTGGCTCACTCTCCCGCGTTCTGTTTCGTATCATTAGAGTTCATTTTTGTACACTTTTTTTACGTCACCGCGCAATGACAGGTCAATTCTTAGGATAAGGATAGAGAGCGCTTTCACGTTAGCAGATAATTTCATAACTAAATGGCAGAAGCGGCGTGCGGCAGTCTCTCGGCAGTAGCGCCGGTGTTTTTTATTCATTGGCATCTACTAATATCGCTCTGATGTGAAGGCGCACATAGTCACTTGTGATAAGAGATCTTTTTTTAAATAAGAGTTATAACCAGTCAATTTTCCACAGAAACCCTGCCTCTCTTCATTATCCTCATTGGCGTCACTTCTGGCATCATAATCTTCTCAGCCTTCGTAATACTTCTCGTCGTCTGCCATCGCCGCAGGAGGCAGACCGGGCAGAAGATGAGTGAGAAACCAGACGTCACTGTCACTACCACTGACATTTATAAGGAGAGTGACAGGAGTTCTAACATCAGTGATTTGAAGCCGCAACTGCATCAAAGCGATGGGAGCTATGAGCTGGTAAGTGTTTTTAATGACGACACGTTTGGTGCAGTGGTTAATGCTCCCACTTACTGAGCCAGTGGTCGCAGGTTTAAATCTCGCTAGGGGCAAATGTTTGTGTGATGAGCGTGAACATTTGCACCTAAGACATGGACATTATATATATTTAATTATTTATGGGAGACGCCCCCGTAATAATCATTTGTTTGGTATTTCGTTACACAAGGAAGTAAATTCTTTGCTTCGAATCCGGACAAATGGTGTGTTATCTAGTGTTTTTTCTCAAACGAAAATTATTGTTTGTGTCTTTTTTATTTATAACTCAAGTACTTCGCTTCCGTTCAAATCAAACACATAGAAACGTGTTCATAAAAGAAAGTCGTACACATCTGTCACTCGAGACCGGATGGACCATTTTCATAATTTTCACTTAGATGAATTAGTCGCCGCCTCGAATAGGATAGAAACTATTTTATAAACGACGTTTGCTGGGATCGCTTGATAGAAATTAAATAGAAAATCAGAATGAAGAACCTATCACAATTTATTTATTTCATGTAATTTGACTGTGCAAAACAACTCAGATTCATAACTGATAACTTAATACAAATATTCAACGTTTATACTCCATCAGATCGGTCGATTTCGATTGACCCACCGATATGAGTACCAATTCGTTTTGACCAACAATCGGATCATTCCGAATCATTGGGTTTGATTGTGTCCGCTATCTAAAAACTACCGAAATTGACTATGTTATGTGGATTATCCTTAATCCGATGGCAATGTATGGAGGGCTCGTAATAAAAGGTTATTTGGAAACTGTCCGATATGAAATGGGATAAGTAAAAATATTATTTTTATGAACACGAAATGTTTGTATAATCTTTCGCAAAATTTACTCTCATACATGTTAAATACGCTTATGGTGTTTTAAATATCCAATTTGTGATATTAACGGTTTGTTTCACAATGTCCTTATAATTTATTTTGTGTATAATATCAATACCTCCTTTTCCTGTTGTGTAATTTTATAGATTACTTCTTACTAGCGGACCTAGGAAACTTCGTTACGCTTCATGCCCTGTCCCACGCCAGCTCTTTTTTATTATTATTTTGCTGTTTTAGGCCAATTGAAAATCATGAAAATTGGTCCACTATTGGTTACAACACCACTTAACCCTGTTCTCGAATTTTAAGTAGTGCTATAACTAACACGGTTTTATTTCCAGTAATTATCTTATAAGAATTAATTCTCCTTCAGGACTACACCAGCTCAGAGCGCTCAGATATAAAGATGGCTGCGGGGATTCCCCTGTCAGGGCCAGTTCCACTGCCGAAGCTACACGACGATCAGCTGATGCCTTTCCGGTACAGCAACGACTACTCCGACCCGACCTATAGCGATCCTTATTTTAAGGTAAATTATTGTTTTTTTTTATTATTTTTACAAAAATAATGTGAAGTCTTTGTACCTATTTGTTCACCATCAATCATTTTAAAAATATGTGTTCTTAACTTGGAAGCAATTTCAAAATATATTTTCTTATTAAAAAAATATTTCTGCTTTGATTTTCATATAAAAAGATTTTATTTCATATAAAAAATATTGTCTGAAACTAAGATTTTTTTTCATTTGTCAACAGAATCCTGCAGGATATGTGTACGATTATCCACAAGGATACATACCACCGCCACATTTAAGGGTACAGTCACCCACACAGTTGGAAGTGCCTCAAAATAATAGGTGATTATTTACCGTACTATATTTTATGTAGTTCTTAGCATGCCATATCAATTATTTTTAATATTTAAAAAAAATATAATTAACATGGAATTATATATCGTAAAAAATAATATTTTAACGTCATCACCTACCTGTCCGATTTATTCCCCAAAGATTTGGTTACATCATTTTACTAAAATCAGGTATGAAAAAACAATAGTTTTGACTATAGCTGGTTTGGAGTACAAGTAAAATCTGCTAAAACAATCCATCTCCATCTTTTTTTTACCTGATAAAATATATCTCAGGTCTCTCCAAGGCTCTCTAACTCGGAGCATAGACACGGCATCAACACTGCCTCTGTCTGCGGGTAATAACTCGCAGAACAACTCGCTTCAGCGAACGAAATCACCCGACGAGACTGATGCTATCAACCACTTGGGCTTGCCAGTTGATGGTGAACGTAAGTATTTTTTGAACACTTTTATACCGCTTATTATATTTTTTTAATGGAAAGCTCAATAAATTATAATTTGATAGGCGTTAACTACGGAGTCAGAATTTGATATAAAAAAAAGTAGGTATTGGATCCCTTACTTATGGTACAAAAGCCTATATATTTATTTTTTTACATTTCTGGCGATTAATATTATATTTAGTCTTTTTTGTAAAAACATATTTTTTCAACTCTCCTACAGCCCAATTACCAATATACGCTCAACCAAACGCGAAGACGCACGGGGGTGTGGATTTGAGATACGCAGCGACTTATGGCAATCCATATTTGAGAAATAGCTCGCTTGGTAAGATTTTTGAGACATATACTTATCTAGTTTAAATGAGTTTATTTATTTATTTACCGTGCCTAGTATTTTATCCAAATAAAAGCAAGCAAGACTGATGTGTAGATTTTATATATATATTTTTTCGTAGGATATGGTAACCAAGTGCACACAGCGAAGCCAGCAGCGACTCCTGCTCCACCACCATATTCAGCTGTTAGAAGTTCTGTGGTCATGCCCACTGGTAAGTAAGTGTTGCAAAAAATATATATTTTCATTTTTTGTTCTGGTGTAGCCAAGAATAACAGACAAATCGTTTGAGTTTCCTCCGTTACTGTGATATTATCTTAGGGATAGGTATCCAAAAATGCAATGAAGTTTTTTCTACGTAATTTCACAAATCTACATAATTGCATTTCTGCAGTGAGAGTTTTTTTTTGGCTTTGTCAAAAAATATTGGTCCTATCTAACCCAAAATGCCAACTAAGTACTTTTCTGACCTTCTTTTACCAAAAAATACGTTTTATTTCTAAAATAACTTACAAAAGTTTCCTTTGTCTCAGAAGTGTTTCATGTCCCACATGGATTTTATATTTAGCTTTTCCTGTCCTGACAGTCAATTCATCTGTCTGTCTGTCGTCTTTCTTCAAAAGCTGTATTTAGTATTCTGTACGTAACAAAAATAGTAAGATGAATTAATCTTAACCTCGATATAATTGGTGAATTAAGTATGTACATAGTGACAGATTACTTAAAAATACTTTGTTACTTCTTAACTATTTACCAGATATAAATTAGTTATTTATGTTAAAAATGTTTAAAAAAATGTAGAAAGAAACTTCAAATTCTGTACGTGACTGTACTAGTAAATTAATAAAAGCAACTTCTCAAATCAACTTAAAAGCTACCTAACGTCAAGCGAATTGATGTTTTGTATTATCATAATCATTAAGGTAATGAGTCTACATTCATAAAAGTAGCCAAATTGAATCACTAGTATTTTTTTTTGTATCGCTAAAATTAATCACTGCTATTTTTCTCAGGTAATGGAAACCAGCCTTCTCAAGCCACCCACGTATAGTATATATAAAATGAATTATAACTATAGTATGGTTATTGTAATATACTATGTTCCTAAATAGAATAAAAAGCGACTGAACGTGTAAATATTCGAGTATAAGCGACGAATTTCTGACTTGTATTTATACATAATTATAAATATTGTTTTTTTTGTAAGCTATAAAAAAATGGGTTTTTAGAAAAAAAACAAGTTTTAAATGGGCATTTTGTATTTACCTCCTGTTTTTATTTAAAAAACGGATACTTGTCATAAATTAACGATGATTGGTTATTTTTAATGATATATTATTGCATGATCTTTGTAGTGACTTTTTTATATACAATTTTATTTGACATAAATAATTTTGAGCAATAATAAGAAGTGTTAATACCATTGTAAATAAATATAGATAATATTTAAATAGTTTTTATGTACTTGCGATTGCATGTTAGTATCATCTGATTTATGTATTTAATAAAGAGTTTAGAATCAATTGTTTGAGATTTGATACATTTCCTGACCTGTAATACTATTGCTCAACAAAATTATTTATCGATGTTGATCGATTATTACGATTCCATTTTTCTCTGTAGAAAAAATAAAAAAACATAGTTATTTATTAGATAAACAGACTGACAAAGATATTTTGTAAACTTTATAGCGAAATGTTTTATTGAGTAGATACCTATAATTGACAAAATTATTTTCTTTACTTTCCAATCTGTATCTGTGTTTAATATGCAAATGTAAAAAAAAAAACTATTTTTTCATATTTGTGGATTGAATAAGAAGACAAAACTTCAATAAATAGATCAAATAGTTAGTGAATGTTAATTTAAAACATGTCATTGACGTTATAGGTAGTTAAAAATGATATTTCTGTGATAAAAATAAGTAGTGGTGGTTAAATAAAAAATACAATCTGAATTTCATTTATTTTCTGGTTCGAAACGAAAAGGTCAAAAACGATATGGCGCGTATTAAGTGGCCTATACAGAAATATAATTTTGTGTTGAAAAAAAATGTAAATCGTAAAAAAATATTGCATGTCCAGTGTTTTGTACTTTGCATGCTATCATTTGAAAATGTTTCATTATCATATCATACAGTTCTACATATAAATAAACATTTGACTTCATGAAACTTGTTGTTTTATTAATCCCTCAAGCGTATGTGAACGAGACACAATAGGTATTCTATTGTTATGCGGTCGCATGCGACCGCTCGGGTGTTGAGGTATAAAAAGGGTACCTAGTAGGGCCTGTGAAACTATTTTCTGCATCATTAAAAATACTTAACGAATAAAACAGACTAGTAGAGTAATGGTTTTGCCTCTACTATAAATGTGTAAATATCCAACTTAGGGCTGATTTTTCAATGGTCAGATAAAAGTTATCAGACTGATAAATTATAAAACGACAGATTTAAAAAAAATACAGTTACGTATAATTGCTGAAAATTGGGTGATGTTTTCAAATTATCCATATTATATTTTGTTCCACGAATATCTCTTATCTGACTATTGAAAAATCAGCCCTTAATGTTGTTTTGAGAATAATGCTCTGCTTTTGAACGGATTAGCAAAAGCGTATTGCAATTTGGTATAATTGACACAGCAGATTACTGTGTGTTCAAGCTAATTCCACGCACGCACTAGAAGAGTAAGGGCTGATTTTTCAATGGTCAGATAAAACTTATCAGACTGATAAATTTTAAAGCGCCAGATTTAAAAAAAATGACAGGTACCTATGATTGCTGACACTCAGGTGACGTTTCTAATTAGCCATATTGTATTTTGTTCGACGAATATTTCTTATCTGACTATTGAAAAAAATAGCCCAAAGTGAAATATCATCATCATAATCATTATTATTAGGCAAAGGACGTCCACTGCTGAACATAGTCCCCACGGTTTTCCACGACCACCGATAATATGAGTGAAATATTTATTAAAGAGCATCACCAATTTGGCGACTCAAGTTGTAAACTACCTGGAACTCCAACGGTTTATAGTAAGATTATTAAGATTAGCCATAACCCTATGAACTGTATGAACTGTAACATGTTTAATTATTACGTGAAATAGGTGATGAAAAGTAAGTAAATGTATGAAAACAAAAAAGTAAGAGTGGATGAACATCACATCAACAACTATAAATGCATAAATAAAGCTTGTCACAGCGCTATTTCACATTATTACTACCGGGCTCGGTATTACTACTGGGCAATCACCTAACTTATAAATAAATATAAATATTATACACCAATCACATACTCACAAAAAAAGTTCAAAATCACAGAACGAGTGATGGAGAGGGCTATGCTCGGTGTTTTTTACAAGATCTAACCTGAAACGAGGAGATGCTTAGAAAAACTAAGTTGAATAGCCCTGAGAATCAGTAAGCTCAAATGGTATTGGGCAGGGCACATAACGCGAAAAACTGATGGCTGCTGCGGTAGAAAAGTTCTATATTGGAGACTTTTTGACCAAAGGCGCTGCGTGAGACGTCTATCGACAACATGGACAGACGGCCTTGTAAAGATCGGAGGATCACACTGGATGCTCTCAACCGGTCGCAGTAAAAAACCGTAGGGGAGGCCTATGTTCAGCAGGGTACGTCTTTTGGCTGATAATGTGGACGATGACGATGAATCACTCATTCGTACATTGATTTGATCCTAAAGTAAGTAACTTATGCACTTGTGTTGTGGAAATCAAATACAACGGTGATACTTTAGAATTCTCGTGTCTAAAATCCTAGTTTAATAAAAAAATGATTGTAATCTATCAATTAAAACATTATACTCATCTATATAATACAGTAAAGTCTTTTTTACTTGTCTTCTATAACACTTCTTTGGTTTCCATAACATCGGATTATTTAATACGAATATTTTATTACATACGATAAAAGAAAAACAGACGGATTGATTGACAGAAAAGACAGACTATCATTAAGACTCAGACATTTATACATAAAAATTGACTGTTTAATATATTTTTCTGTTTGAATTCCGAAGCGTCGAACAAATAAGAATAGAAGTTTTACGCAAAGCTTCAAACCTCTACAGTACCTAATTCGAATTTGAGAGCAGTGAGGATTTAAATCTAGGACAACAGTCATTTATTATAACAGACATATTATAAGCATAATTTAGATAGCTGCCGTGTCTTTTCAATATACGTCAATTTACATTAGTACATAGCCAGTTTTTTTTCATATTGTTCATCAAAGCAAATATTCAGTACTACTCGATTCAGGTTCGAGGAAGCAATAAGCAGAATCACTGTAACCAATCTTGCAGCGTTTCGCCATATAAAAAAAAACATTAAAAAATTTGGCATAGGCAACATAAATAATCTACACACATCAAAAGTGTCTAAAGATCAACATATATTTTTGCAATTACTTTTCTCATGATTGATATTAATTAAATTTTTCTTTAAGGATTCATCAAATAAAGTGTTTTCGTTTGTCTACAGTAACGATAAACCAAGTCACCCTTGCATTAATAAAGAAATTTGCCATTTTCCTAATAAAGGGATTTTTGACATTTGAACCACTAACATTAAAGTTCGAAAAAAAGACTGAAATAACAGTTTTCTTTAAAATTTTATTAGGTAACTTAAACAATTAATAATTCGTGTTTCTACCGCAAACACTAACAACACAAGAACATCGGTTTGGCATACTCAAAATGAGTTCATCCAAATCACGCTGTGGAATGGCCGCCCATGTTCGTTGCAACAACAAAAAAGGTCTTCTTGCGACTGGATACCCTCCATATTCGGCAGAGCTCTTCTCTGTAGCATCTCCCATGCATGCTCATCCCATCGGGTTCAAGTCTGGCGACTGAGCAGGCCAGGGCAGGACATTGATGTTAGCTGCGGCGAAAGTCTGTCTTACAACTCTTGCGGTGTGCGGTCGTGCATTATCATGCATTAACTGAAATAAGGGACCGATTTGCACTTGTAGAGGAACGATGACGTCTGATACATTCGTCTCAGCATAAATTTGAGCGTTGAGGTTGCCTCTGATCCGAATCGAATCAGTTCTTCCGCCGATCCAAATACCCGCCCATACCATAATGGTGGAACCATTATAAGGATGGACTTCCTGGCAGGATTTTAATCGCTGTTGGCGTCCAGGGGTTCTCCAGTGTCGTATACGTCTTGTATCCGGTCTCATACCAAAACGAGACTCATCAGAAAAGCACACGAAACGCCATTGTTCTTCTGCCCAATTTCTGTGTTCAAGAGCCCATTGATATCGAATCCTACGATTGTGCATTGCTATTGGTGGTACCCGTAGCGGTCTTCGGGAATGAAGGTTCACTTCATGCAAGCGGCTTCTGACTGTTTGGTCGCTAATTAAGTTCCCTGAAGAGTGATGAAGCCTCACGGCTAACATCATGGCGGTTATTGTTGGAGCTCTTCGAGCTGTGATTTGAATGTATCGGTCTTGTCTCCGTGTGGTGCAGCGATACCGTCCTCCATGGCGCTCAGCCACGGTACCAGTGCTTCGGTAACGTGTCCAAAGTCGACTGATAACACTCTGACTTGTATTCAGAGCTAAAGCCACAGTACGTTGCCAGGAACCAGCTTCTATCATTCCCACGGCTCTAAACATTTCTTCCCTGCTTAAATGACGTCACCGCTCCATAATAACGTTGGCTTTAATCAGTAGTAGGGAAACAGTAGCACTAATAATGTCTTCAATGCGTCGTATATGTTGTTATAGGGAAAATATTGACAGCTGATTTTCATCTTTTACTCGAATTTGATTGACAGTTCCTGTTTCAAATTATGAAATGCATCAAAAAGGATCCATATAAATTTATAAAATCATAAATTTATTACACAGCCACATCTCAATCTCAAGAAATCCGCATAAAAATACTTGATCCCTAGACACTTTTGATGTGTGTATGTTCCATATCACTGCATAAATAATCTTTTGGATTGACACAGTGGCATCCCAAACATCGATTGCAATTGCATTGCGATCGCTTGAGTACTGGCTACCTAATAACCCTTAAGGCTTACTCGTACAAGTCATTAAGTTTTTGTCACCGTCTATACTTATCTCCACTACTGCATCATTAGTACAGCCATCAAAAGCTCATTTTCTAGACTTTTTTCACGAAATGAAACAGTTAAAATAGAACGACTTGGAAAAATCGGATTCTGAGATTTATAATTATGGAATCAGATTATCGAGTGTAGTGATGTTTGTATAAAAATAAATGTTCGATTGTAAATAGAAGTTGGACCAGAAAAGATCGATAATCAAAAAAGTGTAAACACTGTATTTCATAGAAAAAAACAACTATAAACTAAAAGAAAATTGAACATTTTTTTTTAAAGATGAAACGAAGTATCAAGTTCATTTTGTGAAATACATTGTTTATTTATTTTTTAAATTGCCGCTCTTTTTTGGTGCCATTTTTCATTAGTAAGTCTACCTGAACGACCAATCTAGAGGCTAATACGAGTATCTATGAATTTGACTGCTGAATCGAATAAGACGATTACCCTTTGATTTCATCAAAGATACCTTAATAAAAAAATAGTGGCCTAAAAGCTTAGAAACTTAGCACCTCACGTCATCTCTTTTATGTCCTGATTGCCAGCAATTTTAGTTTGAAAGTGGTTAAGCGGCAGATACCTTAACCCATTGAAATACTATTAGCGTATGGAACTGACGCCACGAACGAGTTTCATGCGGTATGAAATTGACGCCATAATGGTCACTAACTCACAAAATCAACATCAGTCGATCGACTACTTACGTTCGTCGCGTCAGTCAGCATGACAATATTTGCCAAAAAGCCGTCTTATGTTCTAAAAACGTGTAAATATACAACCTATAAAAAAAATGGTGGCTGTACTTTATTATTGCCAAGTAAAATAAATGTCGACTAAATCTAATATAAAAATGTAAGTGTAAGTGATACTATGGCTGCGTGTTATAAATGCAATTGCACATAGCAACTCAATCCTCAAGGAATGCAACCGCAGTAGTTCAGAATCAGTACTTGCCCGTTACGTATGAATAATACAAGGTAAGGTATCAGCTTTGTCCGCGGTAGAGGTCTGCGGGAAATGGAAAAACCCCTTATTTGGTACTAGCGGTTCCCCACGACTTTGTCCGCGTGTTTTGAGTTTGCTCCTTCCCCTCCCGTCGCAGCGTGATATTTTATAGCCTTAAGCCTTTCTGGAAAAATAAGCAATCCAACCAAAAAATATTATTTTAAATCGTCAGTCCAGTAGTTTCTGAGATTAGCGCGTTCAAACAAACAAACTCTTCAGCTTTATAATATAAGTATAGATTTTAGAAAGAATTGATAAAGTGACTCAAAAAATAATAGTAATGAGTTGCATACGCAGATGGTTGTTTTTTCAAAGAAATGAATCGTTATTTATTTTGCCATTACATTCGTTTATTTTCCATGCAATAATCTAGTGCTCAACCTAATTAAATTCCCAAACAATAAAATAAAATAAAAAATAAATATTGGACACCAATCACATACATTGCTCTGATCCCAAAGTAAGTAGCCAATGCACGTGTGTTATGGAAATCAGACACAACGGTGGTACCACAAAACCCAGACCCGAGACAATACAGAAAAGATCGTTTTCTACATTGACCCGACCGGGAATCGAACCCGGAACCTCACGAGATGGTGACGCTTAAAACCAGCGTGCTAGCCAGTCGACCATGGAGGTCGTCAAATAAAAATTAAATAAATAATGCAATGTAAAATGTTGCGAAAACATAAAAAAATAATTATATCAAAATCATTTTCTGTCCTTTATACGTAGTTAGAAGAATAATATACTTTATGCTCTTCTTTTATTTACTTTGATAAACCTACAAAATATGATTGAGAATGTAAAAGATATGTTCGTAATCCACTTTCGCATCATCAAAATTTACTGCTTACCTTTTTAAAATAAGTCAAAGTTTACTTCAATTAATGTACGGAACTGTCGCTCCTCAAATGGAACTTCTTTCAAGTTTTTGCTTTGGGCGTATTGATAAACCAGTCTGTCAACATTGCTGTGGACAGACAGACATACTCCTGACCACAATGTTATCATACAAATAGACTTAGAACGAAGTAGGCTCACTTGATACTGGCTAGTTGAAATTTGAGTTAAGAATTATGTCATACGAATAAAGAAAAAGAGCCCCGATTTGTTAAATACGTTATAAAAAGAAAAAAACCTAGGTACTTAGTAAAGTTTAGTCAACTTTAGTACATTTGCCTGAATGAAATTGATAAGTAACTTGTAGTTAAGATTTAAATTATCTGTAAATAAAACTATAACTCGATACTCGATACCACTGACAGCTATTAGAACACTGATTTATTGTCGAAGATGGCGGTGGCACAGCATGCACCGTAATATATATATATGCGTAGATATACAACACTTATTAATATAATACGATACTGAGGTCCCACCTATCGAATCATAACATTTTTAAAAACCGGCCAAGTGCGAGTCGGACTCGCGCACTGAGGGTTCCGTGCCAACGTTAATTGAATTAGGCAATCCACTTACTTCCACTTAGTAAAATACCACAATATTTTGTTGACAGCAAATATAACTTTGTTTTTCATAGTGTTTGTATGAAGAACAAAGTTATGTTTGCGGTTGTTGAAAAAGTGCTATATCTCAAAAACTTCTCATTCGATCCCGTTTGAACCAATTTTCGTTGAAAGTATTTGCTATAATCTACATTATATATTTTTTTCAAAATTTACACTCGCTTAGTTTAGAAGTTAGATGGGGGGGGGGACGCCCATTTTTCCACTTTGGAAGCGTCTAGCTAAGAAACGTTAGACTTTAAAAGAAAACGGTTTTAGGAACCTCTATTTCATTTTTGAAGACCTATCCATAGACACCCCACACGCATAGGTTTAACTAAAAATTTTTTTTTCGGTTTTAGTTTCATGTATGGGAGCCCCCCCTTGACAGACAGACAGACAGACAGACTTGACGAAACTATAAGGGTTCCGTTTTTTGCCATTCGGCTACGGAACCCTAAAAAGTTCAAAAATGCACTACTTTGTAAGAAAAATATTCTTATGATTAAGAGGCAACCACCAATATATCAAAGAAGCTAAGTTATTACATAATAATACACAACTAATTAAAAAAAACTAGGCCACCTTCAAAAAACTAACTTATAATCTTGAAAAAACGTTCTACTTAGGAGAAATAAATTGATTTGGATTCAATGCATGACGTCAAGCTTACCCACACCAATTGTCTACGATCATCATAAACCGACTCCAAATGAATTTGTTACTGAAGACAGTTTGATTTTTAAATTATTTTTTTATTTCATATTGTTTTGTTTTTTACTCATACGAGGGTCAAACTGAAAGTTCTTAGAACTGGCCACTTATAAACAATATAATAAAAAAAATATTCTAAAATTTGAAAATAGAACTCTTTGCCAATATTACTGAGTACATATGTCGTGCATCAAACTCGGTTGAGTTTATAAAGTTCTTTATTCGATCAACACATTTATCTATGATACAAATCACTATCTCTAGCCACATTAATAATTATAACTACGTTTTAACATAGGTTCCCTTCCTCAACCTTTCGCTTCGGCGATCAGTAAAAGACTGGCTCGCCTTTCGAGTGCACTCCGCAAGTCAGAAAATAAGAAGGGAAGGGGCAGCCAGTGTTGCCATTTTTAATTAGCGATAACGTTATTCGATAAAGTAACAATACTCGTTTTTTATATAAATAACGTTAACTGTTATTATAATGAGTTAAGATTACAACAGGGCTACTGATTGATTCTAAATACAAAAATCATCACATTCGGCCATCCGACCTAATGCACCTCCTGGTGCATTTTTTAAAATATTTACAATGACGCATTTATGTCAATACTACTACAGTATACTACATTTATCATATTACAAGCAATAAGGATTATGCCAAAATTAAGCTGTTGAGTACACATTAGAAAATCATCACATTCGGCATTTATGTTTAACAAGAAATAAAGGTTATGCTATAATCATACTGTTGAGCTCACTCAGTAATACATAATTACAAAATATACTTATCAATTACAATTATCACATTTCTAGTACTTTTTATAATTATAAATTATTTTTGGTTTACTTGACCAATATCGATTGATCTATTGAATCTTTACATTGATTATGCTTTATCAAGGGTAAAGTATTAATCCAGTGTCTTATAAGACTTGCGGCAACGAACATTTTATACATCTTATATCTTTAATGTAATCGGGTTCATTACCCATTATGTACCTATAATTTCATGGTTATTTCGTTCTAAGGGCTATTAAGTTAAGTATGGTTATGTTATTATAATTATGATCACAATCGTAATTATTAATGTGACTAATCATTTTTTTTTTACTCCTGTCTATGAATGACAAAGGGTCATTTATCGAAGCTATTTTTATTTTATTTTATTACAGTCTATTATGTTCTAATATATTTAATAGGAATTATAAAAATCTGATTTTAAGATAACAAAACAGAAAGAACCTTTAACTTAATTGAATTTAAATTGATGAATGAATGAAATTTATAGGTAACTTTTTGTAGTTTTAAGTGTGTGATATATTAACGATCCTAACTTTAAAGAGACCTTATCTACATAACCAACAGTTCATTTAAAAAGTAACAAATCAATCAAGTCAGTAAAAAACAAATTATTGGACACCAATCACATACATTGTTCAGTGTTATGAAAATCAGACAAAGGTGGTGCCACAACACCCAGACCAAAGACAATATAGAAAATTTTGATGTCTATATTGACCCGACTGGGAATCGAACCCGGGAACTCAGAGCGGCAACGCCTTGAAACCAGCGTGCCTAGCCACTAGGTACAGCACGGAGGTCGTCAAATTAATACCTCATTACTACAAATAACATCATTATACTCCATTACAATATGTTTTAGAGTCTTTAATTTCTATTATCGACATTTTCTAGCATCTAATTCAATTTTTGAATAACTTAAAGGAATGACTGAACGGTGCATTCAGCAATATGATAATAGTTCACAATTTGTATAATGATAAATGTATAAAGTAAATAAAATAATAAGATGAAAACAATAAAGTTTCTTTCTGAAACAGTCTCATGATTTGGATTGTTCATATTAAGTAATGTATTAGGATATAAACCTATGTATTGAGATAGATATTAAGAAAATCACTAAAGCATCCATAATAAATGTCACTTGTTAAGCGGGGAGAACATAATCAAGAATTATTGAAGCTACTTAGATAACTTTTATTTAAAGTTAAATTTTGTAATTTGCGTGGCGCATATCAATAATGAAAGTTATGAATCTTAGCACTTAAAGTCATACGAGTAGAATTAAGCTATTATGTATATTATTAATAACTCGTTGTTTTTTTTATTGCAATTGAATGGCCACCTTAATGTCTGTTCTCAATCGCTTATAAAGACTGTTTACAGAGATACAGTCATTTAAGGGATAATCATTATTATAATATTATCTGAGTGACTTATATAATCTCTTATGATCTGTCAATTTATTGTTACCATAAAATATTACTTTGTAGTTTAACTTTCCCTAATATTATGTGTGTCCGTATGAGAAAAAAACAATATTTTAGGGCCCATATTAATACATATTTGTTAATTATTTACGAACAGTGCATGAAGACATAGTTTTTATTTAGTAGTAGGAACAAGTACCTACTTCACTTTAATAATCATTATACAAATAATTTAAATAGAATTGAGGTAAGATTTAATAGTCAAATGATATGAATAATGAAGCCCTACTACGAATACAATTTACTCGACAAAGTAAACTCACCGATATTATGTTGTTACATGTAAAAAAAGAATAAACTGCATGATATTGCCAAGAATACAGAAAAATATCAAAGTGGGGAATAAAAATTAGTTAGAAGAATAAAAATAGAATAAAAACTAGTTTTGAAATAAAGCCTTTGTGCATAATTATTTATTAATTGACCTATGAGATCACGGTCTCCTATTTACGTTTTGGCGTGTAGATGTCCCTAGTCCCCATTTAAATGTACTGCGACGCGTCTTTAGTTATTCCAAACCCAAGCATATTGCAGTGCAAACGTCGTATTTGGCGTCAATATAAAATTCATAAATGAAAATATATTTCTTTTCAAGTCAATGCTTAGTATATTATGTAAGGTCACCTCGTTTTAAGTGATGATATTTTAACAGAGCAAAGAGGACTCATTTTTTTAAACTGGCCCGCATACGATTTTATTTTTCCTAACAAAAAAAATATTATTTATTTAAGGGCACCCTCTTCGCGACAATGCCTTTCGTCTCTTACGTAAGTACTAGATTGAGCGAAAACTAGACAGACGTATATAATAAAAGTGCTAAAAGACAATAAGTATAAAAATAATATTACAAAATACATGTTTTTCAAATTGTCGGAGTAATGATTTATAGATAAACAATGTCATTTAAAACAAATTTATGTAGACATTGAGGATACATTAATTTATGTATAACTGACTGTCCAATAGTCAGAATTACTTATAAGAAGGTTATTTAAGAAGTAAAAGTAAAGTATACCTAGCGAAGCTCGTTATAAATAAATAAATATCCTTTGGCCATTCCCACACATCGCCATCTAGTCCCAAAGTAAGCTACCCAAAGCTTGTGTTATGGGTGCCATACAACGGATATAATACTTAAATACTTACATGATATACATAGAACATTTTTGTTTGTAATTACATACATGATATACATAGAAAACACCCAGACTAATACAAACAGACATGTTCATGCACACAATTGTTTGTATTGTGCGGGGATCGAACCCGCAACCCACTGCGTAGTAGACGATTTCTCGACCACTACACAAGACGGGTCGTCGGGTCGTTATTGATGTATAATTCCAATTATTTATTATTGTATTGTTTGTGCAGTATTACAGAAATATGTAGTAAGTTATTTGATTCCTAAATGTTTATAGAAGTCATAAATTAATATGATTATGTATAAGTATAGGACTATCTGTCTCAAAATTAATTTAGTTACTCCACAATTTATTAACAGGTAAAACTCACCTACAAAATTGTTTTACTTACATGTAGCGAGCGATGTTAAGTTTGTAATTAATTATTTATCTACTGTATTTCTTTTATTAAATAAATGATAATCGATAAACTTTTTATAAACATTTTATGTCTTACAAGTTTAGCGGTTACCTGCGCTATCAAAATTGCAACGGAATCTGCTACTCTTTATAGTTCTAGTATGGTTAAAATGACAGAAAAAATTATATAGAGGAAGTAATTTTCTATGAATGTTATACGAACTGCATTATAACGCGTTACGCGACTTTAATGGCGTTTAAGTAAGCCGACAATAAAATCACTGCGTCAATGAATCAATCATATCTTTATCTTTATTAAGTCACAACGTTAATTCAAGTAAGAAAGTACTGACATCGTGTGTTAATAAGTGTATTTTTCTCATGATCGTGATAAATGCGCGGTATTTTTCGCAAAGTCAACTTAGTATATTAGGTCTGTGGTAGCGATTACAATATAAATATTACACTAATTTATTTTTAATTAATCTCATACAAGACGGTGAAAAGGGCTTCTGATGTTTATACATTTACTAAAATTATCAGTTGTACGAAAAACAGCACATCAAGGTAAAAACTGCGGTATCTTATGCAATTGCAATAAGGTTAAGTTTGCAACAAAAGTGGGTAATTTGATGTGCTGTCGACTGTACATATATTCAAAATTCTGTACTCAATCGCAACAAAATAACCCACTCTACTAAGAAGAAGCGATGATATTTTTTTTCTTTTGTAAATGTTAAATAACATCCTAGCATACCCGCAACCACGAACGCTGCAATGATTTTACAATGATGCTGAAACGATGGGAATCAAGATAAACCGCGAAAAATATCAGAATTGTGTGTACAAGGACTTATCCAGTGAATGAATATACTACAATTAAAACATAGTAGTTGTTCTTTTTTTTGTGATCGGAGCCAAACAGTCACTTCGGATTGTGTGAAACGGTAATTTCAGGTGACTCGACGGTTTCGAGCCTTGGTGACGCCGAAAGGTTACTTATTGATTTGTGACTTCCTTTAGAAGATGTCGATGTCCTCAACCTCGATCGCGAGCTTTTTCGTCTTTTTAGGCCCAACCAGCCTGGTTTGGTCTCGTGCTCTTCAGTCTCATCACCTCGGAAGAAAAAGAATACTAGCATTAGTGTGGTTATCAACATCATCATAGTTTGGATATGGTAATTATTTACCAAGTTATGGTTTCAATAATTATCTTTGTAAATGAACTGTATGTATTTATGAGAATAAATATCTTTAAATCTAATAACTATGGAGCCTTTTCATTTATTAGAACATAATTTTAGTAAAGGAATAATGTTGCAAATAATCCTGAACGCAAGTAAGAGCGCCTATATGGCTCACATGACCGTTGCTTTTGCGTTAATGAAAATTTCTAGGAAAAGAATTCACAGTTAGACTTGACCTTTTGTAAAACATACATAGCTCTTTCATGGTACAAATGGCCCGATCTAATCGAAGAAAATACATAGCTACTATACATAATTTACATGTACATAAATAATGTACATGCATTCCACAATAAATGAATTTGGTTGATTGATTGACTGACTTGGCCACTTCTGCTGCTTTTGAATAATTAAATGTACAGAACTATGGACACTTTTGGCCCAAGCGACACTCTTGGCCGCTACCTAAGGACATACTTGGTCCACGCGACACACCTGGCCGCTATTTGAGGACACACTTGGTCCACGCGACACACCTGGCCGCTATTTAAGGACACACTTGGCCCACGTGACACACCTGGCCGCTATTTGAGGACACACTTGGTCCATGCGACACACCTGGTCGCTACATCAGGACACACTTGGCCCATGCGACACACCTGGCCGCTACTTAAGGACACACTTGGTCCACGCGACACACCTGGCCGCTAAAACTACTTTGTAAAATCTGACACTATCGAGTTCGAATGTATATTAATTTAAAATAAAAATGTAAATTTATTTTAATTGGGTTGAATTGGCAATAAGGCATTTACCTGAAAATGCCTTTATATCAAGTCATATCAAATGGAATTGAAGTGAAAGAAAACTGATTCTAATTTAATTTACTTGAGTTGGTTTAAATTGAACTCAGTTAAATAAATAAATAAAAACTCAGTATTGTTTAACTCACTTACATAATCAATGGGTGTATTAACAAATTATATACCCTAAAGGGCACTCAATTCAAGTCATATAACAAACGAAATTGAATTGAAATAAGAAATGATTCGCACATGAATTGGATTGAATTGGTTAAAATTTAGCACAATTGATTAAAAACACACAATTGTTGAACTCACTAACATAGTTATAAGTCTGTTTACAAATTATGAATGCAAAGTCTGAAATAAAGATTTTTTATTATAGGTATAATTATTTATGAACACAAAAATATTAGCCCTAGAACAGTAGCAGGTTGAACGGTTATTCTCAATCTACTAAACATAGCTACCTACAATAGGCAATGACATGATAATATTTAATAAATATTTCTTTTCGTATTTCCTATTCGGATGGAGGACCTACTGAGGTCATTTATTATATTTAGCTATTTAGTGGCACGTATTCGTGTCTCGTATCCACTGAACATTATCAAGGAGTAGCCTTGACCAAATGGTCAGTTAGAAACTTAACACAATTTTATCAGGATAGTATCGCTACAGTCTACTTACCATAGTAGAATACTATCCTAACAAACTGATCAATTTTAAGCAAAAGCTTGTTACTTTACGAAAACTAATTCATAAGCGATTAACAAATAAAGTATAATAAAATATTCTAATATTCGTATAGTATAAAAAAAATAGTACGTACGTACCCTTTGTGAGCTGAAGGTTTCCTCTTCCACTTCCGACGTGTCGTGCATCAAACTCGGTTGAGTTTATAAAGTTCTTTATTCGATCAACACATTTATCTATGATACAAATCACTATCTCTAGCCACATTAATAATTATAACTACGTCAGAAAATAAGAAGGGAAGGGGCAGCCAGTGTTGCCATTTTTAATTAGCGATAACGTTATTCGATAAAGTAACAATACTCGTTTTTTATATAAATAACGTTAACTGTTATTATAATGAGTTAAGATTACAACAGGGCTACTGATTGATTCTAAATACAAAAATCATCACACATATTTCATTCATTTGTCGTTTGTTTTACGATTTGGCGGCAAATTGAAAATTGTCTGTGTCACGTCAACATGAATTTAACACGAGAAAATTTTCGTGCAATGATTTTTTATGACTTTCGATGTCATTTAAGTCAACAAGAAAGTTATGATAGACTACGATTGGCCTTTCACGATGAAGCCCCATCTCGTGCGACTGTTTACAACTGGTTTAATGAGTTTAAACGTGGTCGCACTAATCTCACTGATGATGTACGTGAGGGACGGCCTTCTACGGCGACGACTGAAAATAACATCTGTGTTGTGCGGCGTATGATAGAGACTGACAAAAGAGTGACCTATCAGCAGATTCGGACAAGCTTAGGCATCGGTATGAGTCAAGTGCACAAAATCCTCCACGAACATTTAGCGGTCAGGAAGCTTTGCGCCCGGTGGATACCTCATAATTTGACTAAGGCTCAAAAACTCCATCGTGTGGATTGGTGCCGTAAAATGATTGAAAGATTTAACGGAGGTGACTCAAATGCTGTGTTCGACATACTAACAGGTGACGAAAGCTGGATTTACTGTTATGATCCTGAAACCAAAAGACAATCTGCTCAGTGGGTGTTTCCTTTCGAGGAGTTGCCAACTAAAGTGAAGAGAGATCGAAGTGCGGGAAAAAAAATGGTGGCCTCGTTCTTTGGAAGGATAGGTCATTTCGCAACAATTGTGTTAGAGGATCAAAAAACAGTTTCTGCAGAATGGTACACTACCAATTGTTTGCCACTTGTCTTGGAAAAAGTTCGAGAGAAACGACCTCGCAGTAGGATCCTCCTTCACCACGACAACGCCTCGTCGCACACCGCCAAGCGAACGATCGACTATTTGGCGACATCAAACGTTGAATTACTGGGTCACCCGCCGTATAGCCCCGACCTCGCGCCTTGTGATTTTTATTTATTTCCAAAAATTAAAGAAAAACTTAAAGGAAAGCGGTTTATGAATGCTGAAGAAGCGATGGCTGCGTATCACAATGCCATTGAAGAGACCCCTAAGGACGAGTAGGCAAAGTGCTTTTCCCAGTGGTTCCATCGCATGCAGCGGTGTATTGACGTCAATGGACAATATTTTGAAAAGATATAATAAAACTAATAACTGGCTAATGTAATCAGTTTTTGATTTTCTAAGAACTTTCAGTTTGACCCTCGTATTACAAACAGCTAGTTCGTTTTGAACGGTTTTTAACTATTTTGTTGAAACTTACACTGTACCTTAAGTTAAAAAATATACATCGAATGAAAAAAATCATCTCACTATGTGGACACACATACACACATTAAGATTTGAGATTAATTAAGATTAGAGATTTTGCATACGTGTTTGGAAGCTTTTATAGGTCCTCATACTCAAATATTATCAAATTCCAACCATATCACATTGAACTGATTACCTCTTTATTTTTAAGGTGGTATAAGTGCCTCAAATCTTAAAACAAAAGAAGTCAGAACTTACGGCGACTTTCTATCATCATCATCATTATTAGCCAAAGGACGTCCACTGTTGGACATAGGCCTCCCCCACGGCTTTCCACAGCGGTAGCTCAATTGGTAAGAGCGTTTGGCCCGGTCTGCCAAAAGTTGATTCAAGTCCCGCCCGTGCGCAAATTTTTGGTTTCTTATTTCATCTTTATGAATATAAAATATGACACTGTAAATGTTAAAAACATTCTAAAGCATTAAATATTATGCAATAATTTATTAATCTTTGATGTACATAGAAAATATTTTCTTATTTTTACAAAAATGTTACCATGTACCCATATCATCCCACTGCTGGGCTGTCAGCAGCCATAGCTCGCGCGAATCTCTCGCGAAGCTGGTCAAATTATCACTTCACCTGTTTCTTGATCTCGGTTTCAATATAAGTAACATGTTTTTTCGTGAGTGTGTGGTTTCAAAACTAACAAAGCTTAGCTTTTGGATGCCTATTTTTGTGAATTGCCTTATGACTAGAAACTCTTAGGTCAGCATCTGTTCACTTAAATTGACATAGCAATCCCGATGATTCTTTAACCAGCAGTAGGTCTAATTCTGTTAAAAAAAAATAGTTGCGTAAATGGTTTAGAATGTTTTTAACACTCACAGTGTCATATTTTATATTCATAAAGGTGAAATATATATAAAGATATATATATAGACATAAATTTGCGAATGGGCGGGACTTGAACCAGCACTTTCTGACTGACCGGGCCAAACGCTCTACCAATTGAGCTACCGTGCTGTCAGTCAGTTTTGGTCCGGTCAGCCAGAAAGTGCTAGTTCAGGACCCGCCTGTGCGCAAATTTATGGTTTCTTATTTCACCTTTAGAGAATAGTTGTGTAAATTTCCCTTTCTATGCTAAATAAATGGTATACTACAATGACTTAGTGAAATGACATGACACTAAAAAGCTTCAGTTGCTCAGTTTCTTTTTTGCGTGTAGAGGCTCCATTTAATTAACTATGCATCTTAAATTTTCTAATCAACTGGCTGCTTTTTAGATTAACGTCTTTAATGGTGTATCCACACCGCTCGGAGGCATTCCCGCGGCATATGTCAATTATTTGCTACATACTATGGAAAAAGCCGCGGCGGCATTAGCGTCAGCCACTGCAGCTTGAGGGGCATGGCCGTCGGCACATGCTGACAGGTGGTTAGGATACACCATTACTCATTGAAGAAGGTCTCATTTAATTTTATTATAAATAACAAGCGGCCCATGTCATGTCCGGCCCCAACTTCGTTCTATCGTTAAGGACAAGTAAAATCACGAAAATCAGTCCACCCGTTCTTGAGTAATAAGAAGTGATAAAAAGTCCTTTGTACGTCTCCTGGTTCTAAGTTATCTCTCCACCAATTTTCAGCTAAATTAAAATTATTATAAACACGCCGACCTCATCTATACTAATAATATAAAGCTGAAGAGTTTGTTTGTTTGTTTGTTTGTTTGAACGCGCTAATCTCAGAAACTACTGGTCCGATTTGAAAAAATATTTTTACGTTGGATAGTCCATTTATCGAGATAGGCTTTAGGCTATATAACATAAAGATACGACTCATAAAACCACAGCAGCAATGAAAAATGTTGCGAAAACGGGAGAAAGATATTCCTTTTAAGAGCTTCCGCTGCGTACGCTGCGGAAACCGCTTAAGTTACACAAAAATTATGTATGACAAGATTGTTCAACATTAAGAGTTCTATAATAAAGTCCGGGACAGCATATGTCTATCTTTTATGGTTGACTTACTACAACCTTTTTTATGTTAATAAATTTGTAAAAAAAATAATGCATTATTTTTTTACATCCCGTCCTTTTTTACTAACCGGAACATGTTATAAACATTCATTAAAATAACACTCGTTCATTCTATCACACATAGTAAAAAGACAAAAGAAATGCTAGGTTAGAACTTACTACCTACTAACCTAGCATTTCTTTTGTGTTTTTACTATGTGTGATAGAATGAACGAGTGTTATTTTAATGAATGTTTATAACATGTTCCGGTTAGTAAAAAAGGACGGGATGTAATATTCGGGTGTTAATTTCTTCCTGTGGGTGGACATCATTAACACTTTCAAAACTTTTTTTAAATACGTTATATTGATGATTATGTTACTTAAATTTCAAATTATGTACTGAAACAAGACAGTAAAATCCCCATTCCTTTCTTTTACTGTAATCTATACTAATATTATAAAGCTGAAGAGTTTGTTTGTTTGTTTGTTTGAACGCGCTAATCACAAAAACTACTGGCCCGATTTGAAAAAAAATTTTTACGTTGGATAGTCCATTTATTGTGAAAGGCTTTAGGCTAGATAACATAAAGATACGACTCATAAGACCACAGCAGAAATGAAAAATGTTGCGAAAACGGGAGAAAGATAATCCTTTTGAGAGCTTCCGCTGCATACGCTGCGGAAACCGCTTAAGTTACACAAAAATCAAGTATGACAGGATTGTTCAGCATTAAGAGTTCTATAATAAAATCCGCAACAGCATATGTCTATCTTTTATGGTTGACTTACTACAACCTTTTTTATGTTAGTAAATTTGTAAAAAAATAATGGATTATTTTTAGAGGTGTATTATACACACAGGTATTTCTTCTTATCAAAATAAATACATTCATCATCACTAGCATTTCATTTAGAACAAAGTTGCCCTATAAATCATTTGTTTTCAATAAATATCTTAGGAGCTATCACAGTTTTAACACAACTCCGCACCAAATAATGTTCGCAGCTTAAGTACAACGTGCGCTTGCGCTAATATATTATAAACCTGAAGAGTTTGTTTGTTTGAAAGCGCTTATCTCAGGAACTGCTGGACCGATTTGAAAAAATATTTCTGTGTTGGATAGCTTATTTATCGAGACAGGATTAAGGATATAAAACATCACGCTGCGACGGGAGGGGAGGGAGCAAACTCAAAACGCGCGGACGAAGTCGCGGGGGACCGCTAGTAATTTAAATAATCTCCACACGGTGACGAATCTGACAAAAAAAACATGAAAATCGGGCCATCTGATTTATATCTATTTTTCATAACAACCTTCCCCAGATACTAAAAAATCGGTCAGGTGCGAGTCGGACTCGCGAACTGAGGGTTCCGTGCCAACTTTAACTGAATTAGGGAATCTACTTAGTAAAATACCACAATATTTTGTTGACAGCAAATATAACTTTGTTTTTCATAGTGTTTGTATGAAGAACAAAGTTATGTTTGCGGTTGTTGAAAATGTGCTATATCTCAAAAACTTCTGGTTCGATCCCGTCCAAACCGATTTTCGTTGAAAGTATTTGTAAAGATCTACATCGTGAATTTTTGGATGGGGGGGACGCCCATTTTACCGCTTTGGAAGCGTCTAGCTATGAAACATTAGACTTTAAAAGAAAATGGTTTCAAGACCCTCCATTTCATTTTAAAAGACCTATCGATAGACACCCCACACGCATAGGTTTGACCAAAAATTTATTTTTCTGTTTTAGTTTTATGTATGGGATCCCTTAAATATAATTTTTATTTTTTCGTGTAAGAATCGTAATGCGGTTAACAAGATACATCTTCTAACCAAATTTTATGTGTGATGCTTATAGTTACAGAATAAAGTGGCTGTGACAAACGGACTGACAGACAGACAGACATACTTGACGAAACTATAAGGGTTCCGTATTATGCCATTCAGTTACGGAACCCTAAAAAACACAACGAAAAAATAATTTGCGTAATCGGTACAGCCGTTCACGCGTGATGCCGTCACCAAAGGAAATATAAATTCATTTTTATATATAGACATCATGCATTTACCATGATCTCACCAAGTAGCATGTGATGATGTGGTCAAAGATAGACCATGTCTGACATGTAACATCTTCTCCACTCTTCTTTTCATTTATTATAGTTCCAGACTAAATATACTAACTAGAATCAGGCCCATTGAATCCATAACCTTAAGGATTCAAGTGCATCCCAAGGGAGGAGTACAGACAATGGCCCTTTGCGGGCGACGACCTTTCCTAATACGTGAAACTACTATCAGTGGGATCTGCTTATGTGTAGAATTAGAGGTACACTGGAAGAGGTACATAGTTTTGCGATGATTCGTCTAATTGAATATCAAATAAATCTCATAAATAAAAATGCATCCATATTTCCTTTAGTCCAGGCATCACGTGTGATCGGCTGGATCGATTTAGGTAATTCCTTTTTTTTATTTTATTTATCATCAGGAGAAGGGTCTTATGAAAAAAAGAACGGATATACCTATGCGCGGAAAATTATAAAGTATAAGAATACTTTCTTTCTTACCAGGATCGGGGAGGAACGGGGCCGGGGGCAAAACAAAGTTCGCTGGGTACGCTATTCAAAAGAAAGAAAGAAAAGCTTCTATTGATTTGGGACATCACAAACACACACACAAACAAACAAACGCTCGGACACAAAGAAAAATAAAAACAGGCTAACATTTTGAAATATGTAAAAAAAACTTATATAAATACAACAGACAGGCACACAAATGCCAGCCAGCAGTGCGTGTGCGTGTCGGTGACGCCCGAACCAATAGGACCTCAATCAGCATTAGCCAGGCCCCCTAAGGACCTGACGCTGGTTTTCAGTGGGCCCTACATATACAATAAATAAATGAACCTACATAGTTTGGTATCTCTAATAGGATTATCCTGCCATATTGGCTACTCTGGCAGTTATACTTTCTGCAGGAAAAAATATCTTAAGTCTTCCCCAAAACCCTTACCACATTTTCAACGAAATACACCTTATCATATACTTTACACTAGCGGTTCTTCGCTACTTCGTCCGCGCGTTTTGAGTTTGCTTCCTTCCCTCCCATCACATCGTGATGTTTTATACCCTAAAGCCTTTCTTGACTAATAGCTATCCAACACAGTTTTTTTTTTCAAATCGGTCCAGTAGTTCCTGAGATTAGTGCGTTCAAACAAACTCTTCAGCTTTCAAACATTAGTAAAGATTTATTGAAATCAAAAGATGTTCACTTTGTTCAAAATGAGATGCTAGTGATGATGAATGTATTTATTTTTAATAAGAATCAACCCGTGTGTATAAAACACCTTCGGAAATAGTGCATTATTTTTTAAATTTATTAAAAAAAGAAAGAAAGAAACACTTTATTCGACCGAATACATTGAGAGAAAAAAAAACATGCAGAAAAACAACAGGACTATTCGAGTCGAAAAGGCTCAGCATAAGTCGTGGCAGCGGAACGCATACCACGACGCTGATTTTCAGCGGGTGCCTTTGCGGGTCTCATTAACATAAAAAAGGTTTTAGTCAGTAAACCATATAAGATAGACGCATGTTGCGGACTTCATTGTAGAGCTGTTAATGCAGAATAATCTCGTCTTAAATATTTTTTGTGTTACTTAAACGGTTTACGCAGCGCACGCAGCGGAAGCTGTCAAAGTTGTTTTTTTTTAAATCAGATTAGTAGAGTCTGAGATTAGCGCGTTCAAACAAACAAACAACCTCTTCAGCTTTATAATATTAGTATTGATTACGAGCACTCTGAGGAAATAACATGAAAATCAATCAAGCCCGCAGGAGATATCATACATAAGTATATTTTTACGGACTTTAAAAAAATAAGGTAATCAATTTAATGTTTATGAATGTATATTGTTTGTAGTTCATAATATTTGAGTTTGTATAAAGTCTTCCAAACACATGTGCTAAATTTCGTAAGTGTATGTGTATATAATTATTCGCAGTTTTCTTGGAAACAATAAGTTATAATAATAATAATAATAATAAGCCTCTTTATTTCCCAAAAACTACTAACAAAATAGAAATATTGACTTATGAATATCAAATTATTGCGTAATAACATTTAAATATATATACATTCTTTCATTATAATATGTAAATGATAAATTCATGTTTTTTTTTTACTGTTTTAGAAATTTATATTTTTATTAATTTAAAATTACTAAATTCATGCAATCATTATTAGATATAAGCATAAAATTTAATTATATAAATAGAGTCTATTGTTTTTTGGGAACCCATTTTTGGGTAAAGGCCTCCTCCAGCGTTCGCCATTCCTTTCTGTCTTTAGCCAGTCTAGTCCAGGTAGGTCCAGCAACAGCAACGATGTCGTCTGCCCAGCGCCGTCTCGGCCGCCCCCGCGGTCTGCTGTCACCTCTGGGGTACCAGTGGATTATCCTTTCCGCCCATCTCTCACCCTTCATGCGTGCAACGTGGCCTGCCCATCTCTACTTCAGTCTACAAGCAAGTTCTGCTGCGTCTATCATATCAGTCCTTCTCCGTATGTCGACATTCTTGACTTTGTCCTTTAGTTTTATGTTCAACATGCTTCTTTCCATAGCCCTTTGGAACACTTGCAGTTTATTGATTATATTTTTTGTCAGTGGCCATGTTTGACATCCGTATAGAAGAGTCGGGAGGACAACCGTCTCCATGGCTTTTTTCTTCAAGGGCAGTGGAATTTTAGCTTTGAATACATCTTTCAAAGACCAATACTTGCCCCAGGCTAGTTTTATTCTTCTGTCGACTTCTTTAATAGCATGGTCTCTTAAAGATATGTTTTGTCCCAAGTAAATGTACTCCTGAACGTATCTCAAATCAGTGTTGTCAATCCTCACAGGTGCTTCTATGCTGTTCGTCATGACACAAGTTTTACTCAAATTCATTTCCAAACCGCAATTTTTGCTTTTCGAGGCTAATTTCTCTATCATGAAGGTTAGGTCAGAATGGTTCTCGCTTATCAGCACAATATCGTCGGCGAACCTCAGGTGTGCAATGTAAGTGCCGTTTATATTGATGCCCATTCCGTCGAAGTTCAATCCCCGAAATATGTACTCAAGGAGAGCGGTAAAGAGATTTGGCGATATAGGGTCGCCTTGTCTCACTCCTCTTTTAACCGGAAAAGGTTTTCCTGGTCGGTCCAATTTGACCAAAACCTTACTGTGATTGTATATTTTCTTTATTACGTTTATGTACTCCTCGTGAATACCTTGCGAGCTTAGTGCTTCCCAGAGCGAGGAGTGATATATAGAGTCAAATGCTTTTGTATAATCAATAAAGCAAATATAGAGGGTTTTATTGTATTCTTTGTATCGTTCTATTATTTGAGTAAGGGTGAAAATGTGGTCAATAGTCGAGAATTTTGGTCGAAAGCCTGCTTGTTCATTTGGTTGGTTTGCATCTAAGATATTCCTTAATCTTTCCAGTAGTGTGCTAGTAAATACTTTATAGATAGTTTGGAGTAGGCTTATCGGTCTGTAATTTTCAACATCCAAATGATTCCCTTTTTTATAGAGTAGAGTTATTATTGACGTTTCCCATTCTTCTGGTATTTCTTTCATTTGAACAACTTTATTGAAAATCGTTGTTAGTACTGGGGTAAGTGGTTCCATTATTGCTTTCAGTACGTCATTCGTAATTCCGTCTTGTCCTGGGCTCTTACTAGATTTCAGTTTTCCTAAAGACCGATTTATTTCGCTAGGCAGAAATGGTGGTATTTCTATGGTACATTCACTAGCACATTCTGCTATGTTATTTCCACTTTCCGGAGAGTTATAGAGGTCTCTATAAAATTCAGTAGCAGCTGCTTGTATCAGCTCAGTCCTGTCTCTTTGTGACTACTTCTTTGTTTTTTAATTTCAGTGCTGTAATCCATTCTTTGCCTCGATTCAGCTTTCTTTGCGAGTTCTTTATTGAGCCTCTACTTTGTTACTCTTTCTCTATTAACTTTACTTTATATTGTTGTTTTGCCTTGTATATTTTTTTCTTTATTTTTCGGTATATTTTTGTCAATACTTTCTTCTCTGTTTTTGTTTTGGGTTCTTTACATTTATGCATATTTCGTTGTTCTATAAGATGTAATATTTCAGAGTTTAAAGTAAAATTTGGTTTGTTTTCTTTTTGTGGCAAGGTATTTATACACTCTGTGATAGCGTTAATAGTAGAAGTATATATATTCTGAACACTTCCACTTAAGTCGACTCTTTGAGATCTGTCTTTAAAAATATTGTTTAATGATTCTGACTCAATAGGTAGTAGGCTTTTAACTTGGCGTCTATACGATTTTCTACTATTTTTTGTTGAGACTCTTAGTGAAAGTGTGGCACGCACTAATCTGTGATCAGAAGGATAAGTCAGTTGGATTGACTCTACATTTATTATCTCTTGCAGGTTGTTAACAATAATGAAATCTATCTCGTTTTTTGTTTTTCCGTTAGGAGACACCTATGTCCATCTATTCTTTACATTTTTTGAAAAGTAGGTATTGGATATATGTAATTGATTCTCTAGGCAAAACTGTATGAGTCTTTCTCCTCGTTTATTTCTTTCGCCGTAGCTCCACGAGCCGACCGAATAAGTTATAGTTAGATGATTATTTTTTAGTTAGAGTAGGTACAGTCACCAGCACATCAGGTTACCCACTTTTGTTGCAAACTAGCCCTTCTTACAACGGCATAAGACACCGCAGTGTTTACCTTGACGTGCTGTTGTAAATTAAAAAAAAAGGAAACTGCCTTCAAAAACTCACTTTAGCTTAGTATCTTGAAGGCGGTTTCGTAGATAAACTTAAGCGTAAACTTACTTTTCATCATCATTATGAGAGAAATACTTCCACTGAGATCTTTATAAGGTCATCTATCCATTCTGTCGGTGGACGTCTTGCTCTGCGGCTTTGGTCGAAGAGTCTCAAACCTAAGCTTCTATGTAACAACGGCTATCTGTTCAATCTTATGACTGTAAAATGTAACGTTAAGGTTTAAAAAGTTTACAATTTTTGACTAAAACTTTATAATTTCAGCAAATACGGTCGCCAGTACATCAGGCTATGTTATGTCTAAAGGCTATTTATTATAAGGTTCAAGACTACGACGACACGAATGTGTGGTCCGTCCAGCCTGCACCGACTGATGTACTTACCTTTGATGATTTTGATTTTACTGCAGCTAGTGGTGACTGAGTTTGTTCCGGCGTTTCTTGTCAGCACTTGCCTAATTGTCTGTGTTCTGTCTCGAAGCGCTAGTAGGGCCCAAAAGATAAGGAGACATGATTCGGCCCCTTCAGGGCACATTTATTTTTATTCTATTTTTCATTGTACATTTGACGTTCATATGTGGCAAATTGTGTCCTAAATTGAATAAACAATATTTGACTTTGACTTTGACTATACATTTTTATTGAAAACGAGCCCTTATTGCAACTGCACAAGATGCAACAGTGTTTACATTGGCGTGTTGTTGTCGATACGTACAGCAAAGCTCATCTTGCGTCCGTATATCTTTGTTTTTATTATCCCAAGATGGCTGAAAGTGTCGTATCGCCAAATATTTGTGCGACCGGTTTTACGACGCTAATGCGACATTATTTCACCGGTCACGATCATCTTATGGTCCTGAATTTTCTTTTTACATCAAATAGACCGCGGTTATTGCGTTGCAATAAAAGAAATTTATTATTTTCCATATGACCGTACCTTCGTATCGATTGAGGCTGGCAAGAAAATTGATAGTAAAAATAATGCTACCATGAAAATGAGTTATGGCTGTTTGATGTGAGTGGTTATGTATCACATAAAACATATTAAGACCCAGTAAAAATGCTTAGTATTTTGTTGATATGTTTTCTTTTTGACAATTATGAAATACTTGTGTTGAATGTTTTTGTGTTTGGGGCTTAGTGAATTCAAATCATGGTTAGTACTATAAATCTACTATCGTACTATTAATCCACATCAGGAAGTACGAAAAGTTTTAAGTAGGAATTGTTATGTACTTTTACACACTGTATCTTCTCTATTTCTTCTTCTATTTACATATATTAAAGTCGTGTTAGTTACACAACTCATATTACATAACTCGAGAATAGGTGAACCGATTTTCATGATTTTTAATTTTTAAGATTTGACTTCGTTGAGACCGAAAGCTAATGATTAGATACGCCAGAAAACTAAGCTGAAAGATATAGCTGCAACGATAGCGCAAATGGGCTGGACATATAAGGTCACCTCGTTTTAAGTGATAATATTTAAAGGGCCGATACAGCACGATAAAAAAAACATTTTTTGAAGAAAACACTTAAGGTTTTCATGCGCTAGTTTTTGAGAAAATTTGAGATGGAGGTACTTTTTTTTAGATTTTTATTACTCAAGGTTTAGATTAGACCAAAATAAAGAATAGGCATTGAATTGAGAAAGGCGATGCCAATGATGCAGATAACTTTTAAAATCTACAGGAGGCTGTTTAAAAAAAATTCTTTGTTCAAAATAATTTTAAAAAATAAAACCTGATTTTCCAAAAACTAATGAGAGCATCGTATTGCTATGATGTTTACAAAGACACAGTTAAAATATTATCACTTAAAATGATTTTACCTTTTATAGCCCAAATGCCAAACGACCATTAGCTAAGAAGAGTTTTCCGTAATCATAAAGAGGTCGTCGTTCGCTATCTATCGTAGCGATACGCTCACTCAGCGTAGTTGATTGTCAAAAAGCGTCACTTGGCTCGGTTAGGCGAACGACTAAAGTTTCTTATTCGAAAGTTTATAGTAGGTACACTTGTCTACCAATTTACAATTCGTTACGACTAGAAATCGTGACACGTCAATCGACGACGACTTGACGACTCGTCTGGTGTAGTGGTCGAGAAATCGCCTACTACGCAGCGGGTGCGGGTTCGATCCCCGCACAATACAAACATTTGTGTGCATGGACATGTCTGTTTGTATTGGTATGGGTGTTTTCTATGTATATCATGTATATATTTACAAACAAAAAGTATTTAAGTATTATATCCGTTGTCTGGCACCCATAACACAAGCTTTGAGTAGCTTACTTTGGGGCTAGATGGCGATGTGTGGGAATGTCCAAAGGATATTTCGCCGTCCCCGGAGAATAAAATGATAATTGCCAATATCTTTGTTTTAGTGTTATGCCATTTTTGAAATCTGTGGTTGGCAATACATCTGCTCAATTTTTTTGGTATTTTTATAGCGTTAATTTACGAAGTTACAAAGTGTTACAATATTATTCAAAGTTTTGACACACGTTGTAAATGACGAGAGTAAAATTTTAATGTAACCTTATCGAAATATTTTTTCTCTTGTTAGAATGATAAACCGCAATACAATTTTATTTTCGTAAACTCAACAAATACTTCAAGACAAAATACAATCATTAAATGAATAAAGATAGATAACGGCATATTAAAAAAGAAGAAAAATAATCTGTTAATACTTCCGAAACAATTGTAGCAATTTTCGATTTGGAAAAAGTTTTGAGCATCCCAAAAACTGAGGTTGGATCTTTCCACTACAAAAGAAAGTATCCTGTGTATAATTTTACTGTTTAAAATGCTACTCAAAGTACAGGTCATTGTTATGTTTGGCATATTCAGATTGCTAAAAAGGGGGCTAATGAAATTGGAAGTTTCTTATGGAAATTTCTTCTTAATGAAAAACAAAGAGGCATCCAAAACGTATCATTTCATTCTGACGGTTGCTGCAGCCAAAATAAAAACAGATTTATTTTCGCTCTATGTATTTATGCTGCACAGAAGCTTCAACTGAATATCACTCATATATTTTTTGAAACTGGTCACGGTCAGAGCGAGGGGGGTTCAATGCATTCCAATATTGAACGTGAATTAAAACACGGAGTTGTTCATACGCCTGATCAAATGAACACGATTATCATAAACGCAAAGGTACATGGAAAAAAGTATCAAGTTAAAGAAATGACACAAACAGAGTTTTATAACATAAAAGAGTTGATTGACAATAAAAACTGGTTAAAAGATATGGAGAATCAAATAGTATCATGGACTCAAATCATACAAATAGTAAATGTTTCTATTTATTTATTTTAAACTTCATGCAATAAACATAAATATTGTACATATGGCGGACTTAATGCAAAAGTTTCTCATTCAAATCCATCGATTTTGAAATACAGACTGATATAACTTTGTTCCGATTTTTCCCAAATAAATACAGAACCTGCCAGAAGAATAAGAAGTAGGCGGGCTACGGGACAGGTGTCAAGTCTTAGCTATGTACCTGAACTCCAAAGATTTTACACTGAACCTTTTCCAATTAGCAAGGCTTTGTATGATGACCTTATAAGCCTTTGTAAGGCAGGAGATATTCCAAGCTACTATCATGGTTTTAATGACTTATGACTGTACTAGTAGTAGCAAAACGATAATGAGGAAGATCATGACAGTTAATCGGATCATTGACCATCTTCGTAATGAAACCGAGTTTAATAATCTTAGTAATAATATCAGTCTTAAAATCACCAAATACCTAGTTAGTACGTAAATTAAGAATAATTCTGTTGCTTTTTATCGCTGGTATAGTGATGTTTTTTTAATTCACTATAAAGTTGTTGTTTTTTTTTTTGAAGGCTAAAGACCTATTTTATTTGTTATGTAGCAATTAAGAAGACATTGATTGCAATTTTGATTTATCAATAACTTGATTGAATAAAATTGATGTTGATTACCATACCATTGTTTTATTGGAAATTATTTTATTGGTTCATAATATAAACCAAAATACACAATACTTACGAGAATAAAATAATATCAAAGCATTACCATCGTCACTTGCACCCTAAAAACTCGTAGAATAAAAAGATAGGTAACTAGTACCATATTCGACCCAGGTCAGCCAGAGCAGAGAATAAAATGATAATGGATATAACAAAACTAAAACAATGACTGATTTTGACTTTTTTTTTTTGAATAATTCTTATATTTTAATATTTAATTATGTTTTGATAAAAAAATTAGAACACACGAAAAATAACCTTTTTAAATAGCTATCAATCGTATGCCTGCGCCCAGTGGTTAAGGAGCAGAAGACAAAAACATGTTTTTTATTTTTCCTGAAAAGTAGTATTTTTGCAATTATCATTTTATTCTCCGGGGGCGCCGATTTATTTATTTATTTATTGGCCTACCTTAGAGTTTAGGTTTAGATGGCCCCTACCGAAATATGATTGCTAGATTGAACAAAAACTGTTGATGCAGTTTTAAACCTGATACATTTTACCATCTTTTTCGATCGTATTGTTTTAAATTTGAATTCAAAATACCATACGACATGGAGCTACGCCTAACAAATCGGATATGCGCCTTGTTAAAGGCAATTGATTTTGGAATAAAAACATGTTTTATCAAATAAAGGTTTAATTTAATAACGCGTGTTGGGCATTTACAACAGCTCTCATACGATTAGGCATAGAATTCATCAACCGCTCTATGAAATTTAGGTTTAAAGAAATTTATTCCCATAAGAAATTTTACATTTCACTTAAAATGAGATATAACTTAAATATTATGTAATACATTTCACGTATCGGTACTTGCTGCTATATGTCATCATCATCATCATCATTATCAGCCAAAGGACGTCCACTGCTGAACATAGGCCTCCCCCACGGATTTCCACAGCGACCGATCACTAGCGGTCTGCATCCAGTTTAATCCTGCGATCTTTATAAGGTCGTCTGTCCATCTTGTTGGTGGACGTCCCACGCTGCGTCTCTGGTCGAAGGGTCTCCAATCTAGAACTTTCCTGCCCCAACGGCCATCAGTTCTTCGCGCTATGTGCCCTGCCCATTGCCACTTGAGCTTACTGATTCTCAAGGCTATGTCCGTTACCTTAGTTCTTCTACGTATCTCCTCATTTCTGATTCGATCCCGTAGAGAAACACCCAGCATAGCCCTTTCCATCGCTCGTTGTGTGATTTTGAGCTTGATTATAAGGCCCATAGTAAGAGACCATGTTTCGGTTCCGTATGTCATCACTGGTAACACACACTGGTTGAAGACTTTCGTCTTCAGACACTGAGGTAGATGAGATGTGAAGACACTCTTGCGCAATTTCCCGAACGCTGCCCAGCCGAGTTGGATTCGTCGATTGACCTTTTTCTCGAAGTTGGACCTACCCAATTGGATCACTTGTCCCAGGTAGACGTACTCGTCGACAACTTCGAGAGTTGAGTTCCCAACGGATACTGGAGTGGGTACGACAAGGGAGTTCGACATAATTTTCGTCTTTTCCATGTTCATTTTAAGACCCAGTTGTTGGGATACTCGGTCAAGGTCTTCGAGCATAGTGCCAAGATCGTCCAGCGTTTTTGCCACAACAACTATATCATCGGCAAATCGGAGGTGTGTGATGTATTCGCCATTAACATTGATGCCGATTCCTTCCCATTCCAGAAGTTTGAAGGCGTCTTCCAATGCCGCTGTGAACAGTTTCGGAGATATGACATCTCCCTGTCTCACACCTCTCCGCAATGGAATCGCTTGCTGCTATATGTAACCGTAGGTTATTTTTAAAAGTATTTAAACTTTCGCATTCTTTTAGGTCATTTGGCAAACTGTTAAATAACCTTGCTCCCTCAAACAGTATTGACTTTTTGCCATAGTTGGTCCTCGGTGTTATTGTGTTGAGTTTATATCTATTTCTAAGGTTATGTTTACTACTCTTAATACTAAATTCTATGTTAGTTTTAAAAGTGTTTGTTAATGCCTTTTTTATAAAGATGCATGTGTTATATTTGTATTGTTGTGATAGATTGAACAATCCTGTTGTTATATAAAGTTCTTTACTTGGTGTGCGGAAAGGATAATGAAATAATACCTTGATAATTTTGTTTTGACTTCGCTGTAGTGGGTGGAGGTTGGTTGATGCTGCAGATCCCCAAATTTCGATGAGATAGTCCAAATGTGATTTTACCAGACTATTATAGATTGTATATTTAATCTGTTTCGGTATACAGCGTGTAATTTTCCGGAGTATTCCTAGCAGAGGTGTCATCTTTGATTTAATATGGTCAATGTGTGGTTTCCACGTAAACTTGTCATCAATTACTAGTCCTAAATATTTTTCCTGATGGGATAATTTAATATGTTCATTATTTATACTCAGAGGATTGTAATCAGGTATCACCTTGTTTTTTGCAGCTAAAATCAGGTAAGACGTTTTTTGTGTGTTAACTGTTAACAAATTTCGTAAAAACCATTCACTTAGTAAATTTAAGTCATTCTGAGCTTTAGTAATGATGTCATGGATTGACTGACTGAAGTAAAATAAGCAGGTATCATCAGCGTAAAGTGTGAGATAACCGGTTAATCCTATTGTAATGATGTTATTTACAGAGGCTGAGAAAATCAATGGCCCAAGTATGGATCCTTGGGGTATTCCGAATGTTATACTTTGAGAACCGCTCACGTAACCATCGATTTTGACAACCTGGCGTCGGTTTTTAAGATATGATTCAAGTATATTCCATGCTTTGCCTTTGATGCCAGCATCGCTTAGCTTTATGAGCAGTTTCTGGTGGCTAACAGTATCAAATGCCTTTTTCAGGTCTATAAATATACCCAGCCCAATTTTCTTTTTATCAATACATGTTTTAATCTTAGTGACTAAGTCTATCGCAGCTGATAATGTGCAAGATTTTGGACGAAATCCGTACTCGTCAATGAGAAAGTCCTTTGCCTTGAAATAGTCATTGAGGCGGTTGTATAAGAGTTTTTCAAATATTTTAGATATGACGGGCAATACGGATATCGGCCTATAATTGTTTGGGCCTATTTTGGGGCCAGATTTATGTATTCGTGTGACCTTGGCTATTTTGAAAGAGTCCGGAAAAATACCCACCCTAAGACAAGTGTTTATTGAAATAGCTAACTTTTCAACTATAAGATTTTTTATACACTTAATAGCTTTGGTGGTGATTCCATCTAATCCCGTACTTGTGTTGGTGTCTAGGTCATCTATTATATTTCTTATTTCGTCTGCACTACAAGGTTCGATTTCGCTTAGTATTATGTCGTGTGTGTAATCGTGTCCATATGTCGTGATATGTTTGAAACCAGTATGATATTCAGGAGGTATTGCACTCGCAAGGTCTGCACCGATCGAAGAGCAAAAAGAGTTAAACAAGGTGCATATTTCTGTGCCATCAGTTATCAGTCTACCGTCTGATATCAAATTTTGAGGGAGATGGTACTACAACACCCAGACCCGAGACAATATAAAAAAATGTGATTGCTATGTTGACCCGACCGGGAATCGAACCTGGGACCTCGGAGCGGCGACGCCTTGAAACCAGCGTGCTTAGCCACTACACCACGAAGGTTACATCAATTGCCACTTGTCTAGCGCTGCTGGAATGGAGGCCTCGTAACGACACGAGAGAAAAGGACCGCCCCAACGGTGATCTGATGATATCCGACAACACGCATGACATAGTTGGATGACACGCGCATAAGACCGCCAGTCATGACAGAAAATGGAGGAAGCCTACGTGGAAACAATCGGACTGATGATGATGATGATGAGATTTGTTTAGCCTCGAATAAGATAAAAACCATAAAACGGGACGGGGAATGAACCGTACCGCTAGTTAATTTTATAAATGAAGGATGCCTACCAGACAGTAGTGTACAATGTAAACAGTGGAGGAACCACACCCTCGACACACAGTGACCACATTAATTTAACGCCATATCGCTAATTGAGGATCGGTTTATGCAACACGAAATAATAAATGTTTTTTTTGTCCAGAGAAAATTGTCAGTCAGTCAGTGATGGTCAAAAAGTCAGTGGACTTGCAAAAGGATCTGCGAAAAATGAGATGTTGTCTTAGCGGAAACTAGCTAATTACTATTTGTTGTCTATTGTAGCTGCACGTTTCGTTGCAACTTAACTTGAAAATCTCTACGGAGGTCCTTTAAGGTAATTTCATCCCAATAAAGTAATTTCGGCTCACTACAGTGGACGAAATGACTTTATAACCACAGTCTACGTAATAAACATCCGTTGAAGCTAATTTAAATCGAAGTTCTTTTCGCCAATAAACCACGCTTTTTTACAGTACAGATTCAGACATTACCAAAATTTACTCCATGATTCCAGCTACCTTAAACCAGATCATGGCGAATACGCAGCCATAAGCTTGCCAGTGCAGGTACCTGCCGAGTGAAGTTGGCTCCACGCCAGCCGCCATCATGCACCGGATTAATTGATACGATTTATAGCTGCCTTTGTTCTACGGGACAAAGACCAAGCGTTAATTCATATTAGATTGTTTTGTATGGATTTTTGTCAAAAAAAAACGGATGACGGGATAAAGGGCATGATAGAGCTAAACCTTTGTACTGTAGAAAGACGAGAATGATTTTTCACTGCTTTGAAAATTGCAGCAAATTCCAAAGGCATGAATTTTTTTAAGTTTAAATATCAATGAATATGTAATTCAGTTTAAAGCTTATACAAAAGTATTTTGTTCATGACAAATCAAAATATAAGTAATAAAAAAATCATGTATTGCTGATATAGATACAGAAACACCAATTTTAAAAAAAAAAACATTATATTAGTCAAAGGAAACCTTTATAGCTACCAATTTATCTGAAGTATGACAGACTGAATGAAACGATCAAAAAGGGTTTCCGTTTTAAAAATAAAGCAACAATTCTGCCTTTTTAATACTCGCCGTAAATATACGATAGAATATAGAAATTTACTGACATAATAAAATTTTACATGATAACTGCCGGTGTTTCGTACTGTTATAAAATATTAAACAAACATCAAGTTATTTAATTGAAATTATTTTTATATATTTCTATTAAAACGTCGTTTTCGTTACTTAGTAGTTAATAATTCATAAATAAGTAAGTCTTTTAAAATTTCTTCTGAGAAATTTCTTTTTTTTTTTCAGTATGACACTGATTTGTACCAGTAGCAATGACGTTTTGAAAGTGACAATTGTTATTCAATTTTTGTCCATTTCTCGGATAAGTTGCTGGCACTGTAATATTAGTTGCAAATTATTATTATTATTTTAAATATTTTTTCTTTGTGACATTTTGTGAACCATCGTCCGTTTGTCCATATGTTAATTTATTGCTGCCGTGGGACGGCCGGACAATTTTCTTGTAGATTAATACATTTTACAACGATTCAGGGAATAAAGTGAAAACATACCTTTACAATTCTGATAAATTAACTTGATATTATGTAAAAAAAATGGAGGCATATATTTGTATTATTTTGGTATGAAACAGTCATCACATAATAACATACATAATAAATTATGCAGCGTGTAAAATTTTTTATCAATGATTCTTCTCTCTACTATGATGCTCTAGAATGATTTGACTTAGAGATATGGTTATCCAAAGTTAAGTTACGTTCTTTTAAATTCAACTCTAAAGACAGTATTTAGGGTTGTTAACCCACAACAACCCGGGTTGGGTTCGTCTGCCCGCCCCCTCGAATAGAGCTCGCCTTGACGTGGCGAGGGGGCTCAGTAACCTGTCGCAATCCAGCGGCAGGTGAAGCCAAGATGCTCCGTGGAGAGTGCCGCTGCGTCTGTTCCCGTATCGGGCGGCAGTGGCACTAGTGAGTCGCGTCTGTCTCGCATCGAGCGGCGGCTCACTAAAAGTTGTTGTGACTCCCGGCACTCCTCTGGTTTATCAGAGAAGGCAGGGGATGTCCCAGGACTTTGGTCCTTTGGGCGAGCTCGGCGATCACTTGCCGTCGGGCGTGGATCGCCTCGTCGGGAGGGTCTCGGACTGACGGTGTGAGGACACCTCTGTCCAACTACCAGGGACCCTGCTGAGGCGCCAGTGTGCCGTGTGGAGTGGGATGGGATCTCCTCACCCACTCCGTGGAGATCCGCCCTCCTGCTAGGTGGACGTTGATCTCATATTGGTAAAATAAAATTTGGAAAAATATTTTTTTGTATACTCATAAAAATATCGTGGGTATGTTTTTTTTTCTTGCCAAATCCATCGTGTGGGTATCGTTGAAGGGAGTTCTATGGGTTCTTGTACCAAACCTTTTAAGGCAATCTTAATCAGTTGTACAGGATAAGAAATATAGAAATATATAAGTGAGCTGTTGTCCACAGGTGCTTACAAACGTCTTGATTCCAAAGTTCTTCCAAAATCGTTAGCTAAAGTATTTAGTTCTCTGTTAGCAGTTCTTTGAGAGTTCTAAATGACTTCACTTAGATTAGAAGTTAACTTGACAGACATTAAAACTGCACATACTCGTACCTACATTAACAAACTTCTAATGTCTCTTAAGTCAATTCATTAAAACTACATTATCATATATCAACTCGATTGGATTAAATGACCTCCCTAAAACACAGTAGGGTTTTAATATAAAAAATAAATCACTTACATTGCTAGTTTTTGTGCTTAAACTTCTTAAGTACATGCGGTAAATATTAATAGATTTCATACATTATATCCAAACGTAAGAAATCTTTAATTGCGAGAGCACAGTAACAAAAATATTAATATTTGGGAAGTCCAGTCATCACAATCATTCATCATTATCAGCCAAATGACGTCAAATGCTGATCATAGGCTGCCTCTACGGCTTTCCACAACAAGCTATCGCAAGCAATCTGTATACGGTGTGATCACGCTGTGCACACAACTTGCTTAAGAAATATGAGTATGGACTGTAAAAATATAAGACTGTAAATTGATTCGAAGAGCGTTTAGCCCGGGTAGCCAGAAAGTTGCTCGTTCGAGTCCCGCCCGTGCGCAATTTTTGGTTTCTTATTTCATCTTTATGAATATAAAATATGACACTGATTGTTAAAAACATTATTTACTATTATAACGTTTAATGTTCCTGCAACGTATGTAGATAGATCCATTTCGCATACAAGAAAACAATAGAAGACGAAGAAGTATAGTTTTCTTTTTTCAGCTCGAGGTTTTTTAAGTGGCCAGTACGCGAGGCGAGGAGGTTGCACACCCGCGATGTTTATCAGGTCGTTAGTTCATTTTGTCGATGGACGTCCTTTGCTGTGAATTTGGTTGAAGGACCTCCTAACTAGGACTTTTCTGCACCAATGGCTATCAATCAGTTCTTCGCGCTATATACCCTGCCCACTTCCACTTGAGCTTAATGCTTCGTAGGGCTATTGCCGTTACTTTAGTTATTCTAAATATATCCTCGTGTCTGATTTGATCTCGTAGAGAAATACCAAGCATAGCCCTTTCCATCGCTCGTTGTGTGATTATGAGCTTTTTTATGAGGCTCATAGTGAGTCATCAATAGTAATACACACTGGTTGAAAACTTTCATCTCCAGATACTGAGGTAATTGAAATGCAAAGACGCTCTTGCGCAGTTTTCCTACGTCTACCTGGGACAAGTGGTCTTAATAGGTAGGTCCAACTTTTAGAAAGAGATCAATCGACAAATTCAACTCGTCTGGGTAGCGATTTCTGTCTTAACGGAAATCAATTCGAAGTCATCCATTCTACTAGTGAAGATACAATATGGTAGAGCTTTTAATGATTGATTTATTTCCTCCACAAAAAAACATTCTCAAAAAACAAACAAACCAAAACACGTCCCCACTATAAATCTAAGTTGGCAAGGCTTTCGCAAATAAGAAGGCTCGGCTTATAAATCAATACAGTGTTGAGTGACTCGTCAAACTTCTAATTGAATCGTTGGGAGTGCTAATAAATCACCCGGTTATGACACAGATGTAGCTTTGGTGAGCGTAGTTCAGTGATTGTTAAGAGCGCAGTTGGGTTTTTAGATATCGTTACATCAGTTACCGTTTTAAAAACGGTGACGATTTATTTATACAATACTTTTATACATTTTATTGGATACTGATATTACACGTTGCTCTGATTCAGTGGAAAAGAAACAAGGGTGGTACCACAATATCCCAGACTCGAGACAGAAGAAAATTGTGCCTTTTATATTGACCCGACCGGGAATCGAACCCGGAACCTCGTAACAACGACGCCTTGAAACCCAGTGTGCTAAGCCACTACACTACGTAGGTTTTGTATAATTATAAAAATGGTAGAAGTGTGAGTATTGTGAGCAATTACTTTACTGCTTTTATTTTTATTTTTATGGTGTTTTGTCTCTGTACTACTACCATTTTCAATCCTGTTGAGAGAGCAATTTCGCAACATATATGAGGGAAAGCAGCCTATGCATTAAAGAAAGCACGTGTTGCAAAATTAAACACGCGTGGTTTGACAGATGTCGGTGGTCGAGTGGTATATGCATGCGCTCGGGTTGACTAAGACACAGAGTTCGATTCCTTGTCTAGTGCAGTTTTTTTACAAATGCAATATATTTATGAAGCTTAATTCTTTTTCTAAAGCACAGCTGCTTAAATAATCTTTTACGTATAAGTAATCTAATTAATTAATAATTAATATCATTTTTACAATACAAAGAAAACAAAAATACAAGTTACACTATCCTAAAGGTAACGTAAGTTTACATATTCTTAGAGCAAAATGTAACTACTTTGAAAATTAAAATTTATTGCCGCTTCGTGTAAATTTATATCCCAAACCGCGAACTTTCCACTAGGAAAAGGTGAAAAATGCGCCCAGAAGGTAATTTTTCATGTCACACTGCCCTCCATCCCACGTATCAACGTGTGCCGCTTGTGCCTGATACAGGGTGTTCAAATTGAGGCATAAGTTTTTTTATGATTATGTTCGCATGGAGCCCTCGTGATCAAATCCTATCGGTAAGTGTGTCGATTGGTGCTTGCCATAACGCAAACCGACATGATAGATTATATATTTTAGAAAAAAGAAATGACACAAACATGCATTTAGTTGCTTGATGAAGCGCGAATTAAAATTGCAAAAAAGCTTTGCAAGCCTAACTATACTAAGCCTAACTATATACTAACCTTCATATTATAAAGTCCGTTATATTTTGCTCGTCGAAAATTGTTAAAAAAATATATAAGACTTAAAATAATATTAGTGTTTAAATCATCACTTATTTGATTTGGCCTCAGTGTTAAATGACAATTAACATTTGTAGGTTGTGAGTTTTTTGTTTATTTTTTTTTATTGCCTTATTATTTCGTTCAAAGCAATCTCAAAATTTGTTAAAAATATTCGACAAACAAAGAAAAATTTACTAACGTATTTTTTTTGTAAAATAAACCATATACGAATGAAGTTATGATTCGAATTTCAATGAAATCTAGGCTTACTGGTAAGTACAGAGGATTTTCCCAACTTTAAATGAGTTTGCTATTTTAAAAAACAATTTAAATTATTTTATTTCCGTTTTTCACTATGTGTCGCCATGATAAACATTAATTAAATAAATACATTAATTTTTGGTTTAGAAGACAGGAAAAAAATAATGGATTTATATCGTGATATAAATAAATCCATTATTATATCATATCTACTGATATATATCGGCGAACCCGATACTTACAAAAATACAATTTCATGTAGTTAACGTAAAATTTCATGTGGTTATCGGCACACCTCTATTTCATAATATTATCACCCTGTAATCCTAATTGGTATTATGGTAATTGTTGTTTCTAAGCTAAATTAATTTAAAACTGACTTGTTTGACTAATAAAAGCATTTGATAATTCGCTCTTTCCGTGTGTGCGATGTAATCTTAAGTTCGGTTGTGACAGCTTTAATTAACTATAAAACGCAGCTTATCTAACACGTCAAGTTTCAAGATCGCAGGATCACACTGAATGTAGACCGCTTGCAACAGGTCGCTCTGAAAAACTATAAGGAAGGAATGCTCATGTGTAGTAAGTGGATGTCCTGCGGCTGATAGTAATTAGGTCCATGTTTTTCATACGGTGTTTTAGTCATTAGTATTTTAACTATAGTTAAAGTTAGAAAAAGAAACTACGCTTTAGGTAACGCAGGTCAGTCAACCCTAACCTACTTGTTCCAATAAAAGGAACTAGAATATGTCTTAATTAGGGACACACAGGTATCCCAACTTTAATTAAGTTAGAAAATAAAATTAAAGCAGTTTCGCTGCTCCTAATTTCGGTGGCACTAAACATTCCACCGAATTTGTGTCCGACCGGACTACAAATGGAGAAGACTGTTACAATTATAGTATATCGGCTGCCTCAGAGATGCCTATTCGGCTTTGCACAGGGATGTATTTAGGTTGTGTTTAATGAACATGAGGTCATTTTGAATAAAATGTTTTGAAATTTAAAAGAGGTGGAGAAGTTTTAAAAAAAATGTGGGGCTTTTGAATTTCAGGTTTTGTAATTAAAAAAGTAGCACTTAAAATGAAATATATATATATATATATGGAGCTTATCCAAATGCTTTTATCAAATGCTTTTATTAAAGGTAATAAGCCCGTTACATACTAACAAGCATCATAGGGCACCCGCGCAGTGGAGGGAAAACCACTAACAACAGCATTCCCAAAGAGGGTTGATTTCAGGCAGGCGGCCGATTGTAAAAAACATATGCCGAAACCTTTTGCAGTATGACAAGTATAATTGAGATGCGCGATAAGGCTAGGGCGTCCCCCGCAGGCGACGCGCAGGAGCAGCACCCGGCTTCTGTGGGAAGTGGACAAGGGTTGTTGCACCATTCCGGGCGGGGTCAACGTAAGAAGCGAGTCCGGGAGATGGAGATGAGGTTGAGGTGTGCAAGCTGGAATGTTGGCACGATGACGGGTAGAGCTAGAGAGTTGGCGAATGTTCTAAAGAAAAGGAAAATCAATTTAGCATTCCTGCAAGAAACGAAATGGAAGGGTGCTAAAGCAAGAGAGATTGGTGAGGGGTACAAGTTTTATTATTGTGGGGGAGACGGAAAGAGAAATGGGGTAGGAGTTGTACTAGATAATAGCTTGAAGGAGAAAGTAATAGAAGTAAAAAGGGTAAACGATAGGCTAATAATGGTAAAAGTTATGATAGATGGAATTGTAGTGAACATTGTAAGTGCATATGCACCACAGGTAGGATATGATGACAGTGTGAAGGAAAAGTTTTGGGAAGACCTGGATTCTGTGATGATGGCTATTCCAACGCATGAAGAAGTCTTTGTTGGAGGTGATTTCAACGGGCATGTTGGGAAAGAAAATTGCAATTATGAGAGAGTACATGGTGGATGGGGATTTGGAGATAGAAACGACGAGGGTGAAGCGCTTCTGCAATTTGCCTTAGCCTTTGATATGGTGGTCACTAATACATGGTTCCAAAAAAAGGATAATCATTTGATAACCTACAAAAGCGGTTCACATAAAACGCAGATAGATTATATCCTCGTTAGACGCCTTAACCTCAGCCGCGTCAAGGATTGTAAGGTGACACCTGGAGAAGAGTTGGTCTCGCAGCATAGACTCCTAATCATGGAAATTAAGTACAAAATCAAGCCGAGTAAGAACAAGAAACGAAACCCATCTAAAATTAAATGGTACATGTTAGAGAAAGAGGATTATGCAAATAAATTTGGAAGTCAGATTGTAAATAAAATTAAAGAAATGGGAGACATGAGTAAACAATGTGTGAATGAGTGTTGGAAAGACATGTCAACAAATATCAAAAGTGCGGCAAAAAGTATTTTAGGCGAAACAAAGGGAAAGGGTACAATTGATAAAGAAACTTGGTGGTGGTCAAGTGAGGTGCAGGCTGTCCTAAAGCAAAAGAAAATTAGGTTCAAGGAATGGCAGAGAGTAGCAGACGAAGACGAGAGGATGAAAGAAGAGAAGAAGAATAAGTACATAGAATTTAAGAAAAAAGCTAAGAAAGCCGTAGCCGTAGCAAGCAAAAGCACAAGAAAAACTCAACTGTACATTAGATAGTCCTGCAGGTCAAAAACATCTATATAAACTTGTGAAGGCCCGAGAAAAAAGATCAAGAGACATAACTCATGTAAAATGTATAAAAGATGAGTCCGGGAAAGTTCTTGCTGACGATGATAACATAAAAAGACGATGGAAGGATTATTTTGAAAAATTAATGAACGAAGAAAATGATTGGAGTAATGAACTAGAGAATGCCCCTATTAACGTAGGATTAGTTAGGGAGATAAACGAAGAGGAAGTGGAATGGGCAGTTAACAGTATGAAAAGAGGAAAAGCCATGGGACCTGATGATATACCAGTCGAGGTCTGGAAGTTAGTAGGAACAGAGGGAAGGAAGTGGTTAACTTTATTTTTCAATAAGTTGTTGCACGAAGAGACGATACCAGATGATTGGTGCAACAGTCTGTTGGTACCAATATTTAAAAATAAGGGGGACGTGCAAGAGTGCAATAATTATCGGGGAACAAAGTTAATGTCACACAGCATGAAGGTTTGGGAGAAGATCATCGAGAAAAGGTTGCGAGAAGAATGTGAAATTTCACAGAACCAGTTTGGTTTTATGCCTAGTCGAGGTACGATGGACGCCATCTTTTCTATTCGCCAAATGTGTGAAAAATACAGATGTGCACATAAAAACCTTCACATGGTGTTCGTTGACCTCGAAAAGGCATACGACCGAATACCCCGTGAGGTTCTGTGGTGGGCCCTTAAGATGAAAGGTGTACCTGGTAAATACCTGCAGCTGATAAAAACAATGTACGGAAGATGCAGTACTCACGTTCGATCCGCAGCAGGGATAACCACGAGCTTCAATGTCGCTGTGGGCTTGCACCAAGGTTCAGCGCTTAGTCCTTACCTTTTTCTTATAGTAATGGATGCTCTGACATCGGATATACAGAAAGAGGCCCCTTGGTGCATGCTATTCGCTGACGACATTTTACTTGTTGCTGAAGAGGCTCAGGAGGTTCAGGACAGACTGGAGGAATGGCGACAAAGACTGGAGAATGTTGGCCTTAAAGTCAGCAGAACCAAAACAGAGTATCTGTTCTGCGACTTTGGCGGTCTCTGCAGTTCTTTTCCTATAAAACTTGATGGAATGTCCTTACCAGTTTGTTCCGATTTTCGTTACCTCGGGTCTCTTGTAGAGAACGACGGAAATATCGATCGTGACGTCAGGCACAGAATCAACGCAGGCTGGATAAAATGGAGGCAGGTTTCCGCAACAACATGCGATCCACGGATGCCCTTAAGGTTAAAGGGCAAAATTTACAAAACCATTATTAGACCTGCCTTAATGTACGGATCGGAATGCTGGGCTACTAAGAAGACTGATGAGAAGCGATTGCATGTAGCGGAGATGAGAATGTTAAGATGGATGTGTGGGGTGACAAGAATGGACAAGATAAGAAATGAATATATACGAGGAAGTTTGAAAGTGGCACCGATAACCGAAAAGATGGTGGGATATCGTCTGTCTTGGTATGGTCATGTTATGAGGAGGGAAGAAAGTCATGTAACTAGAAGAGTGATGAGTATGAATGTTAATGGATGGAAGGGAAGAGGCCGACCAAAAAAGAGATGGATGGATTGTGTGAAACAAGACATGAGTGTGAAAGGTGTGGATGATTCAGTGACGGGTGATAGAATAGTGTGGAAGAGGAAAACATACTGCGCCGACCCCAGATAAACTGGGAACAGGGCAAGAGGATGATGATGATATGGAGCTTATCCGAGAGGCTTTGGTTAAATTAATTATGGTAATGTTAAGAAGATATTCACATAATAATTGGAATTCATAAAGATGAAATAGGAAACCATAAATTTACGCACGGGCTGGACTCGAACCAGCAACTTTCTATTCTATTATATCTTAATTAAATATGACACTGAGTATTAAAAAACATTCTTAACCAGTAGATAGCGAAGCGTTATCAATTTTCAAGTTGAAACTGTTCTGTTATGAATTACTACTTGGCCTACTGCTGTTGTAAAACAGCTGGGGTAGATAGCGCACGCGTTTCGCGTAATGACGTATCCATAAGGAACCAGAAATTTCACCCGGTCGGACCGACAGCACGGTAGGTCACTTGGAAAAGCATTTGGCCCGGTTAGCCAGAAAGTTGCAGGTTCAAGTCCCACCCGTGCACAATTTTTTGGTTTCTTTTTTCATCTTTATGAATATAAAATATGACACTGTGAGTGTAATAAATATTCTAAATCATAATAATTTGAATTTTATGGCGTAACCATTCTAATACTTTTTATAATGACTTACTGTTCACTATTAACTAAAATATATTATTATTAAACTGCACGTTTTTCATAAAAAGATCACAACTAGCAATCGCTTATTAGCTGATCTCAAATAAAACAAAGAAAAGTAAAGTTAGGCTGTAAACATCTCACTGCTAGGCAAAGCCCTTACCTCAAGCATGAGGTAGTATGAGCCATACTTCACCACGCGACCTCAGTACGGATTGGCGGAGGCGTGTATGTAAGGCAAGCATTCAGATGTTGCTGACATACTTGATCAAGCTGCCCATAGGGCCTCTGACTAATATGAATCGAAATTTACAGAGACCAACGGCTTAGTGTGCCTTCCGAAGCACGGAGACGTTCATGATGTCAGTAACAAATACTTAACTGAAAACTGCATCAAATTTGGTCCAGCCAAACGTGAGATGTTCGCGGCCAAACACACATACATACAAATACAGTAAACAAGGCGAACTTAGAATCTCCTATGTATGAAGTTGTTAAAAAAAAGCAAAGAATAACCCACAAAATATAACTCTTTATTGCTTATTACATAGGTCAGTTTCAATTTCGTTTATATGAAAATATAAAATCAATTTATTTTTAAATGAAAACACATTTTTCTCACGTAAACTCCAAGTTAATTGAGACATCTTTCACTATTCATCATACGATCGATTCAGAGGATAGGAGTTAGGGGCCATTTCAGAAACAGGAAGTCGGATATAACCGGGACAGTATACGGTTATGGAGTACTTCTAGGGTACAATACGTACTTGAAAATGGGCAGGGGCGTACTTGGGATGCTTAGAATAGTTTTTTTTTCTACGTCATTACAAGAGTTGATGATATTAGCATATTATATCATTTAAGGAAGGCAGCCTTTCATAAAAAGAAATAAAGCACCATGTTTTTCATTTACTTGTAACGTTAATTAATAAATTGACACGTTGAATATTTGAATTTGATATGAGCTCAGTATTTTTTAGTAACTAATGATTTAGAATCATCATCATGGTCAACTGCATGACATCAATCGCTACACATATGTTTTCTTCTTTCTTTGAACTTCTACAGTTACCAAGTAATAAGCGGCATGGTCTACATCCTTAATACAAGTTGATACATTATCTTCAATATTGCAATATTTGAACAAAAAGCAAAATTGGATCTTCCCTTAAACCCATCATTTTATTATTCTTGCCCAAATCGTTTTACATTCTGCAGCCCAAACCTAATCCTCAGAACAAAGCTTTTTAAAACGTACTCCCCAAAGAGTCAACGGGCTAGGTCTGAATAAAACAGTGGTGCGGAACACTTAGCGAATTGTAAACGTAACTTCAAATGCGTCCCTTGGTTCTGATCTTGTGACAAGTAAGTTATTATGGTTGGCGGGTTTCAAAAAAAGGTTTTATGTTATTAAAGGTTTTATGTTTTCTACCTCGCTGACTTTTTATGATAACATGACCGGTTGACGGCAGCCATCTACGAAGTACTTTTGAAAACCTTACAAGCTAAAGGGGCATCGACGTCACTGCAACAGAATGTCAACGGCTAGTCAATGGCGTGTTGGTGGTTGCCGTTACTAATGAAATCAACCAACTGTCATCCGTCTAACATCCCTTAGTTCATCAGTACGGTAAGTACTAAAATTCAATTTATTATTGGTTTCTAGCAAAAAGAATTGGCATACTTAACGCTGCAACGCAGCTAGCATATCATCCTTACCACAAGAAAACAGAGTTAAATTTTAAACCGGTATATTTTTAGTTATTATTGTTTAATGATTTCATGCATTTAGTAGTATTTTTGGCATATGAGTAATGAGTAACAAATAAACATTGTCGATTGACGACCTCCGTGGTCGAGTGGCTAGCACGCTGGTTTCAAGCGTCGCCATCTCGTGAGGTTCCAGGTTCGATTCCCGGTCGGGTCAATGTAGAAAACGATCTTTTCTATATTGTCTCGGGCCTGGGTGTTGTGGTACCACCGTTGTGTCTGATTTCCATAACACAAGTGCATTACTTTGGGATCAGAGCAATTTATGTGATTGGTGTCTAATATTGATATTTATTTATTGTACCAGTAGAACTTCTAAAATATTAGTTCTAAATATCTACATGCACTTTACTAGCAATAAGAATATATTCCACTGCCCAAACCTCCCCTTAGTTCAGCCCTGTTCAATTTTAGCGCAGCGCTAGGTGTCGTCGTAAATAAGCTGCCAACGAACCGGAAGTTACTCGCTCAGTGTTATTTCGTATTGTTGCTCCGATACCATTAAGAGGGACGAATATTGGGGCCAATGTTTGAACCAATGTACACACCGGTGTGTGAAAGAAAAATCTTTGAATTATATAGGTTACCATCTTAGATTGAATCATTAAAAAGTATGATTTCATGCATTCTGTAGTTTTTTTATACCTTCCATACATGATGATGATGATATTGAATAAATTCATTGTAGATATTTGCCCTTTAAGTTTTATTACTGTACACACTTTATAGAGCAGGGGTTCCCTACGTTTTCTTGATCAGGGACAACTTTAACATTTTTTTTTGGCAGGGACCACTATTTAGTCACTAAATATCAAAATTTTTGTTTAGTTTAATAAAAAAGCTGTACTAATCAAACTGAAATTTTATATACCTGCATTTTTTTTAAAAGGCAAATATTTAAGGCGCTGCTTTTGATAGCATTTACAACTTTTACGGGCATTTGACACTGTAACAAGTAAAAAAATGGCAGTGCAAAGCGTGGGTAATTCGATGATAAAAATTAATTTAAATTTAAAATCATTCGCGGACCATATTTTGGCTTCTACGGACTACTGGTTGGGAACCATTGGTATAGAGGGACTACTCTTTGCATTCCTCTAAAAATCATAAAAGTTATATATTTTCTGATGACTACCAAAATTGCCTACAATGCTTGACTTGAACGCGATATTAAAGTATGGAACCAAAAGAGAATCTCCTCAAAACCGAATTCAATTGTTACCTCTTAACATACAATCTACGCATGTCTTTCACAAAATTCATCATATTCCGGAATAAATTAAACGTTGTTTTGCGAAGTAATTTAACGTTTAACACGCGAACAACTTCGTACTTTGAACACAATATCCTTACAACGCCTCTTATTATGAATTCATAAGCTTTGGAACACCAGAGTCACAAATAAATAGAATGTGCTGTTATAAAGTGGTCATTTTTGGGTATATTATGATCCGAGGTGTTGACAAGATTAAGTATTACGTTTAGTAGATAAATGCCTTTATTTCATAATGAATGACGACCTCCGTGGTGTAGTGGCTAAGCACGCTAATTTCAAGGCGTCGCCGCTCCGAGGTCCCGAGTTCGATTCCCGGTTGGGTCAATATAGAAATCAAAATTTTCTATATTGTCTTGGGTCTGGGTGTTGTGGTACCACCGTCGTGTCTGATTTCCATAACACAAGTGCAGATAGCTACTTATTTTGGGACCAGAGCAATGTATGAGATTGGTGTCCAATATTTCTTATTATTATTATATTTATTTTAATATTTATTTATTAACAAACAAGAAAAAAATAAACTAAGACATGCAACATAAAAAAAAAGTAACAATATCTACCTAATCAAAAACGAAACCGTTTCCTTGCGGCAAAGAGGCTATGATGCTGGCTGCGTTGCCGCGTTGGATAGCTATGCTGATCCTTTGAGTTAGGAACCAGCCAGCTTTATTATTGGCTGTTAAAGAATTTAATTTTGGCGCAATTTTTCTAAACAGCAATTTAGCAGAGGGTCCCCACGGCCCAAATGTTTCAACGCCAAACGGCGCAAACACATAATCACCTGCAAGTGAAACGTACTTGCGACGCTTGGCGTTTTCAGCCAACTCCGCTGCTGCTCCAGCTTTAAGGGAAGGGGCCAAAGTATATATTTATTGAAGACTTTCACAGTCAGAGTCTTTATCATCATGTCATCAGGTCGTCCTCCACTGGGCATTTCGACGAAGGGTCTTCAATCTAGAACTTTTCTGCCCCAACGACCATCAGTTCTTCGCGCTATGTCCTCTGCCCATTGCCACTTAAACTTAACGATTCCCGGGGTTATATCCGTTACCTTAGTTTTTTCTACGTATCTCTTAATATCTGATCATTTATTGGATCCCGTAGAGGAGGACCGAGCTTAGCCCTGTCAATCGCTTTTGATACACACACAGACACACACTCGGCCAGAGTGAACAGGCTTCTTCTACGTGAGCTCGCCCTATGGTTGAATTTGTCTAACGGAGCTGAACCCATTTCGATTTTAAAAATATAATGCAACAACGAAGCTGATAGTAGAAATATTTGTATTATCCAGATGATGAACCGAACCTAGAGGCATGAACTACTTTTTTATGTTTTTTTAGTGTTCTTAGACATTTTTCATTAAAATATTTTTCATTTGACGACCCGTCTGGTGTAGTGGTCAAGAAATCGCCTACTACGCAGCGGGTGCGGGTTCGATCCCCGTACAATACAAACATTTGTGTGCATGAACATGTCTGTTTGTATTGGTCTGGGTGTTTTCTATGTATATCATGTATGTATTTACAAAAAAAAAAAAGTATTTAAGTATTATATCCGTTGTCTGGCACCCATAACACAAGCTTTGAGTAGCTTACTTTGGGGCTAGATGGCAATGTGTGGAAATGTCCAAAGGATATTTATTTATTTATTATTTATTATTTATATGATCAGCCGTTTGAAGACATCAGCTCTTTAATAGTTTGATCTGACTACCTTCCATACGTCCTATCGATTCTAAATTTGGTACCATGCTACTTCGATAATATTGCAATAACGTGGTAAAGTAAAATTATAGATTGGAGACCTTTTGTCCTAAATAAATATTGTGTAAATAGTTTTGTGGGACTACTGTATATTTCACTGTAAAACGCTGTTAGTCTAATAAAAAGCGCAGCGTGGGACGTCCACCGACAAAATGGACACCCTTGTTAAAATCGCAGGATGATACTGGATGCAGACCGCATGTGATCGGTCGCTGCAGAAAACCAAGGGGGAGGCTTATGTTCAGCAGTGGACGTCCTTTGGCTGATAATGATGATGATGTGGTAAAGTAACTATGACTTTAAATATGACGGGTCAGGGGTTTTTTAGATTTGTAAATTTGGATTATTTAAAGTCGGAAATAATTATGATGCCCGTTTGTTGGAAGTACACTATAGTTCTTTCAAAATTCCATAGAACTAATAAATACAGAAAACAATTGGTGTGGTAAAAATTAAATCATATTACTAAATAATCGTGTTTTATCAAGGTTCGCATCGGTTCTTACCTCCATGTTATTTTAAACGGTTTTGTTCTTTGAAGTAAAATTGCTTTACCGCGTTTCGTATAGCTCTTTGATGAAAAATATTAACAATAATTAAATATACTTAATAGGTCATTAAAGTCCGAACAAATGTGCAGTTAACAACAAAATCATTTGCCTGCGGAAATAACTTTGCAGCAAGAATTGATTAAATCATCTCTAAATCTAGACGCCTTTTTAAAACAAAGAAAGATTAAAAAATAATAATTATGTTGAAAGTCTTAACAAAGTTTCTTATCAAAGTTTTTAACACACAAAACCGCTTGCTGCACACACAAAAACTTTGTTTTTTCTACCCAATGAAAATCTGGAAGAGATCGCTTCCAGCGAGATGACCACCAATATTGTACTTGTGATATGCATGTTTATTACCTATATTTTTTTATTAGTTTCCATACTTACGCAATAAAGAATATATTATAGTGACATAGTTCCTAAAATCAACTAATAGTAGATTTCACCAACATTAGATAGGACTATCCGTATAAAACGTTCGATTTTAAAATGTCGTTTTCATGAATTATTGCTGTCAATAAGAGGACGTTTTCAAATTAGGTACGTTTTGTATCATATTCGACGAATATTTCTTATCTGACGTTGGTAAAATCGACTCTTAACCAAGCTGCAATAGTGTAGTTTAAGCTTGAAACTAAGAATAACTATTACCTGAAATTTAGTATGCGGTGGTCATTCGAGCTACAAGAGCGCAGGAATTGTATTGTAAAGTTTCAGAGCTCGTTTCGGGTAATTTAAGTTACCATTCTGTGGTTGTTTGGTTTGATTAGATTTTAGTATCTTCATTTTTATGGTTTTGAACCCAAATAAAACAAAAAACGGGACTAAGCTTTTCTGTTCGTCCATCCGTCCGTCTGTCTGTCACCAGCTTGTATCTCGAGAACCGCGAAAGCTAGAAAATTTTAAATTTTCATATTGCTTTTACAATCACACACCTAACATGATGTTGTGCTGTTTACACCAGTTATAACTCCAGTACTGGTTGATAGATAATGTTTTAGCTTTGTCTTGGCTCTAAATAGGATTATAAACGTCTGTATAACGGGGTTGGGGCTGCACGGGACCGGAGGCGAAACGTAGTTTGCTGGGACCGCTAGTTACGTAACAAAGTAGGTTTGAAAAGTTTGCAGCCTAATGAGATATAATAACACTTAATTACACACCAAAAAACCCTCTCTCAAAACTATGCACAGTTTTTTTTATTAATTTTTAGTCACATTTTAAAGCCTTAATTTTAGCTTCCAAATATTTGCTGGCTACACTGCACTGTTCAAACACAGTCTAATAAAGAGAGCGCTCTGACGTTCATACTCACACAGGTTGCTACTTAAATCCTCCATGTGAACAAAAACGTTTTTACTCAATAATATATCCCACTTCGATTTAAGTATTTCTTGTTTTGTAAGTGAAAGATAAAGCCTTAAAACACGCATAGCACATTAAACAAATCTCAAAGTGTTATACAATTCACAAACGCACAATAGTTTGACAGACCTTTTTCCGATAGAACGATTTTCTTAGTCCCTCCACCACGGTCGAGTAGGTCTTGTATGGGTCACGAAGGTCTTAAGGAATATTTACATGTATTTTGGACAGTATTTATACTGTTACGAGAAAATAGTTTCGCAGTCTGCATTTATGATAAAGACTACATCGTTTTTAGGCGTCTACGGAAGACCAGCGCCTCAGAATATTTGATTCTGCGGCATACGCTGAGTAGATTTGCCTTTTCATTCATGTACCTCTAACCTACCTACGCATCAATCTTTTAAACTGTTGTTTTATTTTATGTAAGTGTACATGACTTGAATAAAGAGTTTTCTATTCTATTCTATTCTATTTTTTTATTTATTTAAAAACTTTATTGCACAAATAAAAGTGTACAAAAGGTGGACTTAATGCTAATAGCATTCTCTCCCAGTCATAACTTTAGATCATGCAGAGAGATTGTTATGGGTGCAGGAGAATATTGTAAATAGATATTAAAATTGCAACAAATACTATTGTGTTAAATTATAATATTATATTCATACCATAATATACATAAACTAAATATACAATATAAAAGAGTTTAGATACATAACATCCAAAAGCATACATAACTAAAAATATACATACATACATATTTCGCAATCATTGAAACAGAAACCTTCGCAGTTTGTTTTTGAAGTACAGTTTCGTCTCTCTCTTACGTCTTGATCTCAAGAGGGAGCGTATTCCACAGCCGCGTAGCCGTCACTGTAAATGACTTGAATTGATAGGAGGAGCGATGAGCCGGTATGCCTAGCCGGAGATCTTCGGAAGATCGGAGAGCACGATCATGTGATCGTTCCTACAATGTAAGTATTAAAAAAAACGCATAATGAACCACATAAATACAATGATAAAATACAAAATTTGCGTTGAAAAGGAACCAGAATAAATCAGCATGTCTTGAGTCGTGACAGCAAGATGCATGCCGTTGAACGTAATATAATTGTTATTTTTCTGATTTTATAATATGTCTTTCCATCAGATTCAATTATTTTCAGATTCTAATAGTTTTTGGGAAAAATAAAAGATTTTGTCTAAAGACGTACAGTGATTATCATCATAATTATTATCAGCTGATTGCAAGCAGTCTGCATCTCTATGATCTCGCGATTGTTACAAGGTCGTCCGTCCATCTTGTCGGTAAACGTTCTTCGCTGCACCTTTGGTCGGAAGGAATCCAATCAAGAACCACACATGTTGTTCCGAATTGCTATTATGACTGAAACTTAGAGTTCCTCTCCGACTACCCCGTCGTCCGCTGGGCCTTTTTAGTATTAGGAGAATTTAGGAGAACAGTAATGGGTGCCCACTCACCTATCCCTAGATTGTGTAGGCAGTATAACCTAATGAGCCAAAGCTCCGATATTGACATATGTTCGATGTCTCTTTGTAAATTTCGCAAAAGATTATTTAAATTGTCTTAGTTTTAGATTCTTTCTTTTCGTAAACGACTTTTTCCTTTTAATAATTGTATAAGTGACTTTTTCTTGTGCATGCTGTGTTCGCCTGTGAGACTGTGCATTTAGCAAATTTTAATTATGTGAATTATATTATATTAAGTAACAATGTACTAGTTGTAGGTGAACCTATTAAATAACAATAAAAATAAAAAATAAAAATATTCCGCCAAAAGGATCATTAGTTCTTCGCGCTATGCCACTGCCCGTTGCCACTTGAGCTTACTAATTCGCACGGCTATGTCCGTTACCTTAGTTAATCTATGAGAAATGAGAAGATACTTCTCATCCCTGATTCGATCTCGTAAAATAACACCGAGCATACCCCTGAGAATCAATAAGATCGAGTGGGAATGTGTAGGGCACATAGCGCGAAGGACTGGTGACGTTGGGGCAGCAAAGTTCTAGATTGGAGACTTTTCGACCAAAGACACAGCATAGGACGTCCACCGACAAGATGGACAGACGACCTTGTGAAGATCACAGGATCAAATTAGATACAGACCGCTTGTGATCGGTCGCTGTGGAAAACCGTGGGTGGAGCCTATGTTCAGCAGCGCACGTCCTTTAGCTGATAATTAATTTATTTTAATTTATTAAGTCAGATAATTATGATAGCTCTCTTCTAGTTGTGCGAGGTATATTGTGAGATATATTGTAATGTATTAAAATCAAGAAATGTCACAGGTTACAGTCAGTAGAGAACAACAAGTATTACATTCACGCTTAATAAACCTAGCTTAAGTTAAAGTGATATACCGGCAGTTGTTTTGGTAAGTGACATCCAGCTCAGGGACGATAATGTGAGTTATGCTTATTCTTAAAAAAGGTATTGTATCTTCGAATTATATGCAAGTTTTATATAAGAAAAGATATGCACAACATGCTAAGAATTTTCAAAATGAATGGAGAAACGCGCACTCTCGCGCGTAGCTAGTGCGTATTTGCGTAAAACTATGCCGTAGCTACTAAGCTACGAAAAGATGACCAGGAGGTCTATTTTTTAACTACCCGCTTGGATACGGCGTTTGGTTTTCTTATAAAACGAATAAAAAATCAAGAAAAATCACGTGAAAAATAGACTGTGCTTACATTTTTTTCTTCAAAATTGAAATTTAATCAATATCATCTTTACGCGAGTGATTAAAGAATAGGACCCCTGGTGCTGGTAATTTTGACTCGCTTACTGTACCGCCATAATAGATTGATTTTGTGGGGTTTTTCTATTAAAAAAAAATTGGCATCGGTATCGTTTGTACAGACACCCCTTAGTCGCTCGAAGCTGACCAAAACATCACCCTGTATCGAATAAAAATACGATCATTTTTATAGTTTTACGTCAATTTTTAATAGTGCCTGTCAACATTGCCCTTTTGTTGGCTCACGACTAAAATATAAACAGGAAAAACTGCCGTAGGAAAATCTGTAATATCCACTGCTTTCAACTTGAATATTTTTGCATTTTATTTACATTTAGCCAGTGGCAGAGCACAGCATGCCAGGACGATTTATTAAAATATTTTCTGCATAAAAAGGAGATTAAAAATCTTCGTGTCGCGAGATACTCGTGCCAACAAGTGGAGAAACGGGTTTCAGGATAGGTACCTACACTTAACAGACCTTTAAATTTAAGGTTCAAATATTTGAAGATACGTTTGGTGCAGTGGTAAAGGCTCTTGACTATGCCAGCCACTATGCCAGCGGTACCAGGTTCCAATCCCGAAAGTGTGTAAGTTGTTTAAAGATTTCATGTGAATTTATTTTTATATACTTTCATAATTAATAAATAAAATAAAATCATCATCATCTTTAAGAACATTTACACACTGCGACTTTCAGCATCGATGCAGTCGCGCTTCTGCATCGATGCTAAAGCGCGACTGCATCGATGCTGAATTAAATCTGTTCATTGCGTGAGTCGCGATGCTGAAGCGCGTTTTCAAAACGCGCGATTACATCGATGCTATAAATCACTGTGTGTAAGGGGTCTAAGAGCTAGGCTCTTATCAGAGAAGTTAATATTTTACTATAAATTTGTTATAAATAGCTACCTATTTGTTTATTTATAATATTTTCATGGTTAATGTTGATGTTGTCATATCATTCCATAGTTTTTAAAAAAGGCCAAAATTGACATAGATGAGAATCGTAATATGAAAACTGTTTTTTAGGGTTCTGTAGGCAAAAACGGATCCCTTATAGTTTCGTCAAGTCTGTCTGTCCGTCCGTATGTCACAGCCACTTTATTCTGAAACTTAAAGCATCACACTGTTAAATTTGGTAGGAAGATGTATCCTGTCAATCGCTTTATGATTCTTATACAAAAAATAACAAAATAAGGAGGGGCGGGGGTAGGTGGTGACAATTTTGAAAAAATATATATATCCAGAAAGAAGAAAATAAGAAACCAAAACTTTGCACACGGGCGGGACTTGAACCAGCAACAAGCAAAAAAAAAATGGTTTCTTATTTCATCTTTGTGAATATAAAATATGACACTGTGAGTGTTAAAAACATTCTGAACCAAATATATGTGTATATTTAGATCCTAACTTACTACTTAAAATACTTCCAACGAAAATTAGTAATATATATAGTTTTTGAGATATAGCACATTATCAACAACCACAAACTTAACTTTGTTCTTCATACAAACAATATGAAAAACAAAGCTGTATTTGCTATAAACAATATATTCTGGTATTAAAGTTAAGTGGAAGTAGGTGGTTTCCCTAATTCAGTCAAAGTTGGCACGGAAGCCTCAGTTCGCGAGTCCGACTCGCACTTGGCCAGTATTTTTTGTTAATACTCCACTAACGAATACGAACAACTTTTACTATTGGAGCAATAGTGAAATTGAGGAAAACCAGCTATTACTTCGATACTTTAAAAATTGAAAGATCACACTGTATAAATAGCACGGTCTTTATTTGGCCTATGTATCGCGCAAAAAACATCCCTAATGTAACATTTACGTGAACTTTTAAACGTTATGTAGAAGTAGCCATCAAAGGCCTAAGTGATTAAGCACACATGTCCCAAAATTACTCGTGGGCTATTAAGGTTTTGATAATCGAGAAATATTCAGTATACTCGATGAAATAAAAAGTTCCAATTATACTATAAAACGCCAAAAATGCACTTACATATACACTTCAACTAGAAATATCGTAGCCGAAATCGGCTAGGGGGACTATTACAATTAGAAATCGAAATACATGAGAATAGTAATAGTCCCCTAGCCGATTTTGACTAGGGTGGCCAGTCACAAACGACTGCGAGGGACATATCATAGTGCACAAGACGTGTGTGCGCAAAGACTGGTGTCCTCTCTATTCCTTTCTCTCTAATGCCTCTCTAAGCCTGATGCCACAGCAGCTGACACGACCGGAGGCAGATCAGGACTAACGGCTTTACGTGCTTTCCGAGGCATGGGGGTGAAACACCGCCTACTTCCAATCTCCAGGCTGCCCTAAAAATTTCTGAACAGAAAAACTCAGCTATATATTTTTAGCCCGACCAGGGGATCGAACCCGGGACTTCTGGCGCAGCCGTCGCTTTAAAGTGTTACCCTCTTACCGCTGCTCCACCGAGACAGTGTTACGCATCTAACACGACAAAGTCGTAAGATTGCCACCTTATTTGCCGAGTTATATGAATTTCAACCAATAAAATTAAGGTGTCATATGTATTTTTTATAAATAGTACTACTGTTTTATCCGTACATTACTGTTTCAGTATTTGAAACTTTTAAAACCTTTTTCACCGATTCGGGACATTTGCCGTTTGGTTCCGTTTTTATTACCCACGTGTCAGGAATTAGCATTTAAATTGGATGTCGATGAATATATTCCGCTGTTATATACGGGGTGTTTGAAACGTATGTTTTTTGACCCAAGACCCACTTTTTAAAAATTTGTTTTGTGTAACTTATACATGATATATAATTGTTTTAAAATTTGGTTATTTGATTTCATTAATTTGATCAAATACAGTATTTTCGTTCTTAATTTTCATTTCTTTCGTTCTTATCTCGCGACCTTTAATTTGCAGGCTAAAAAAGTCTGTAGTAACATATTGACGACCCGTCTGGTGTAGTGGTCGAGAAATCGCCTACTACGCAGCGGGTGCGGGTTCGATCCCCGCACAATACAAACATTTGTGTGCATGAACATGTCTGTTTGTATTGGTCTGGGTGTTTTCTATGTATATCATGTATGTATTTACAAAAAAAAAAGTATTTAAGTATTATATCCGTTGTCTGGCACCCATAACACAAGCTTTGAGTAGCTTACTTTGGGGCTAGATGGCGATGTGTGGGAATGTCCAAAGGATATTTATTTATTTATTTATTTACCTAGTAATGTTTTGTTTTAGGCTTTACCTATTTGAGATTATAAATAACGGAACTAGTACAATAAAAATACAAAGCAACCAACCAAAACTTTTTGTAAAGGCTGATTTATCAATAGTCATTTGTAAACCAATTTAATATAATACTATAATTTTGGATCTAAACTTACTAAAAATTTACTATAATATTGAAAAAACGTTTAAAATAGGTCGCTTTATACAAACCTATTTAAAAAGTGAAAAAAAAGCCTTCGTTTTCAAGAATGATTCTGATTTTTTAAGCTTTACCTGCACCGTCATAACATTTAATAAAGTTGGTTGAATGATGCTGATTTTTAATTAACTTTCATCATAACCTTATTAAAATGTTTAATCCTATTTTGCACACAAATTTAATAAAAACCAGACGCATAATTAAGCATTAAAAAAGAAATATGTTTTGAATCCTTCAATCATAAAAACCATGATATTATCTGTGTTTAAAAAATGTGTGTTGTAAGAGGTAGTTACATATTATTATTAACATTTTTATACCACTAAAGCTTCCTATCAGTGAAAATACAAGTAAGTATTGAAAAAATTTTAACCAACTACTAAAATTGTAATCCTAACTTACAAAACTACGCAGAAACCTTACATAGAAATGAGGAGTTTGCGCCGAATATATCTGTATTTTCAATGTTAACAAATGCGAAAGGGTGGCTTTAACAAGCTCGCCTCTTTGAGCAAAGTCTTGAGAGTCCACTATGAAGGCATTTTTTAGATGTTTTGCTCTCATTATCACACTCTGGCATTGACGTCATCACATTATATAACCAAAAGAAAAGTACGTACTGTAAGGCATTTAAAAAACTCGATCAAAGTGCGCACTAAGGGTTCCGTGCCAACTTTAACTGAATTAGAGAATCCACTTACTTCCACTTAGCTACAATACCACAATATTTTGTTTATAGCAAATATAACTGTGTTTTTCATAGTGTTTGTGTAAAGAACAAAGTTATGTTTGCGGTTGTTGAAAATATGCTATATATCAAAAACTACTACTTCGATCTCGATCAACCCATTACATTATACATATTTTTTCAAAATTTACACTCGCTTGGTTTAGAAATTAATGTGGGGGTGACGCCCATTTTACCACTTTGGAAGCATCTATGTATCAAACGTTATATTTTAAAAGAAAATGATTTTAGGAACCTCTGAGTCATTTTAAAAGACCTATCCATAGACACCCCACACGCATAGGTTTGACAAAAAAAATACGGTTTTAGTTTTATGTATGGGAGCCCCCCTCCTTAAATATAATTATTTTTTATTTTTTATATAAGTATCATAAAGCGATTAACAGGATACATCTTCGTATTAAAGTTCAACAGTGTGATGTTAATAGTTACGGATCAAAGTCGCGTTGACATACGGCCGGACAGACAGACTTGACGAAACTACAAGGGTTCCGTTTTTTTTCCATTCGGCTACGGAACCCTTAAAAGATAGCTCCTAAGCCAGCTTGCACGCGTATTTGCGCCAAAAAGTTTGACATGTATCTTCTGTCTCTCTCTTGCGCCGTAAAATGGCATCGCGTGTTGTGTTCTAAGAAAAAAATGATTTTCAAGAGAAACCCGTGATTACCTGAGCTCCGTTTAGTAACCTAAACAACTTTTGATTTGAAGACTTGTACCTGATTGCTCACGATACCTTTTAAAGGTAACTTTCGTGGACCCTTAAAGTATGTGCCATGTCCGAACTAAGAGCGTATCAGGCACGAAAAGTAACACTTTGTCCACTGAACGTGAACGCGAGAGCGAGAGAGAACGCGCATGGTACCATGCGCTACGGTGTTGGTCGGTGACAAAACGGGCAAGGTGTCATATTTTTCAATCATCATCATCATCATCATTATCAGCCAAACGACGTCCACTGCTGAACATAGACCACTTTCCACAGCGACCGATCACTAGCGGTCTGCATCCAGTTTGATCCTGTGATCTTTACAAGGTCGTATGTCCATCTTGTGGTGGACGTCTTACACTGCATCTTTGGTCGAAGGGTCTTCAATCTTGATATTTCCTGCCCCAACGGCCATCAGTTCTTTGTGCTATGTGCCCTGCCCATTGTCACTTGAGCTTACTGATTCTCAAGGCTATGTCTTAGTTCTTCTAAGTATCTCCTCATTTCTGATTCAATCCTGTAGAGAAACACCCAGTATAGGTCTCTCCATCGCTCGTTGAGTAATTTTGAATTTTTAAAACGCGCATCTTTGTCGTGTCCGGCACAGTCCCATGACCGTAGCATAATGGTGTACTGGGCAAAGAGGCACAGTGTTTTAATAATTTTCTGTATTTTTCTATCTTGAAATACTAATAAACAGCGCACTAAGTTGAACATGATACCCTTTTACGGACAACAGCACGTCAAGGTAAACACTGCGGTATCTTCGGCAGTTGTAATAAGGGCTAGTTTGCTGTATCTTGGAAAGCAAGTTGAGTTGTTGGTCCTGCCTGCACTTTATCTCTCTTCGGTCTAAAGTATGAGAGGTTAGAAGCAGCCATCATACTTCATTTACCATCCATATTTTTCTATGATTATCTTGATGTTTATATGTTTTTGAGTATTTTTTCGTATCACAAGGAAGAAAATTACTAACTTCGAAACAAAGACATTTATTTTGTCATTTGGAGCATATTGTTTTTATTTTTTTATGCAAAATAAAAACTAAATCATTTGGAACGTGCAACAACGGTTATAAGTGAGACGTCGGACGGAAAAATTTGCGTTTCAAATAAAAGACGAACCTTGTTACCGAGCTGACCCCACCTAAATCAGGTCACACGCGGCGATACGGATGTTTATAGAGATGTTAACAACGATTCATCTCTTTGATATTAAATAATTAGTAACATTTTTGGGTTTCGTAGCCGAATGGCAAAAAACGGAACCCTTATAGTTTCTTCAAGTCTGACCGTCAGTCTGTCTGTCCGTCCGTATGTCACAGCCACTTTATTCTAAAACTATTAGTATTACACAGTTGAATCTTAGTAGGTAGATGTATCCTGTTAACTGATTTACGATTCTCATACAAACAATAAAAATAATGAAATTTAAGCGGGGGCTCCCATACATGACACTAAGACCTAATTTTTTTGTCAAACTTCTGCGTGTAGGGAGTCTATAGATAGGTCTTTTAAAGTGACATCGAGGTTCCTAAAACCATTTTATCTAAAAATCTAACGTTTGAGAGATAGACGCTTCCAAAGTGGTAAAATGTGCGTCCCCCCAACCCATCTAACTTTTAGATTAAGCAAGTGTAAATTTTGAAAGTCTTTCGACGAAAATTGTTTTAAACGAGATCGAACTAGACTACTTGTTGGTTTGTTCTATCTCAAAAACTTTTAAGATAGAGCACATTTTCAATAACCGCAAACATAACTTTGTTATTCTACAAATACCAGCGAATGCGAGTCCGACACGCACTTAGCCGGTTTTTTTAAATTAAAATAATAAAAAAACTATTTTCTGATACAGGAATTGAAATAGCTACTGCTTTAAGCATAGGTGTGGAAGAAAAGGACGTTTATTTTGTTGACGTTGATGACTATGTTACTGAAGAAATGTAGTAATCAGAATATTTATGTAATCAGCAAGCTATATATTAAAAAGTATTATGTCAAAGAAGTTAAAAATAATGTGATTACTTGCTTGCATTATTTTAGGTACCTGAAGAACATACATTCGACGAAGTCTATTGGTTTTTATAAGTTTTTTTATGTTATTCTAATAAGTGATAACTAATATAAAAAGAGACGCACTTTTAACATCAGTATTTATAAAGTTTTTAAAAAACTTATTATTTTCAAAATAAATAAAACTTTTGCGTGGTGGTTTCATCATCCCTATACAAACAAAAAAAAGTTGTTGAAGAAATTCTTCTCCCAATTACGAATTTCGGAAGCACGCACAGATGCCGGAGAAATAGAATAATTTAATTCTTACCGGCCTTTTGACCCCCACCCTTAGCCGATATCTCTTACTTTGATTCGCTTAAATTTGGATAACTTATTAAGAGTCCGATGTGTATAAAAGTAGCCATACATATTTGTTGAGCCTAACGGTGTTTAAAGATGACTTTACTTTCTAACCAATTTCAGACGCTCTTGTCAAATAAATCTGAAAGAAATCAATGTGTAAATTACTTGGATAAAATCAGAATATAATATTGGAAATCTTATGCGGATTCTTTGATTGCCAAACCAAGAAACACATGTTAAATGAATGAATTTACATAAAATCAGTAATTTAACAACTTTTTTCTAGAAACATGGGTCGAAGATTTGCTAAAATGAATTAAATAGAATGATCGGCTTTCCATAGAAATCAGACGGGTCTCAAGATCAATCTAGTACGGGGAAGTATATTTTATATTTGGCATTTTTGATCTACCTACCTATGTATCTTTAAAACAGTTTATTAGTTACCAATTCTAATCTAAATCAGCTTGTATAACCAGTAAACTAAGAAAAAAAATCTAATCCAATACTTTAGTGCATATATTTCATGAAATGTATGAATTATAGGGATTGTACATAACTCCTAGGAAATGTATACAATTCCGTAGATTTTAAGGAATTGTATAAAATATTTATTCAGATATTATTAAACATCTATATATCCTAGGAAATGACAACATCAACTAGCAGTTGCTTGAATGCCAATGTCGTATTAGGAAATGTATGGAACAAACACTGTATGAATAAAATAATTGGAGTTTTTTAAATAAAGAATTAGAATTTTTAACCAAGGATTCATTGAGACAATATTATGTACCTAACAATAATACAATATATAAAATCTTTGGTTCTTACTAATTCAAGAGTCCACGTTCCATGTCCACGTATTAAGGCTCGTATTGAGACAATCAAGTAACAATTATACGGTTTAAAAATTAAAATATTTTCATACTTCTCGATAATTGAGGTTCTTTTTTTACAATTTATTAAATATATTACATTTCCGATTGTTGTTTAGGAAAAGCATAAATTTACTAGGAAATGTGCTTATGATAATTTACATCACATAATTTCGGGTGGTTTTACTCTGTAGATGCTGAAAAGGCATTGATAAAGCAGAAAAAATGCGTAAGAGCCCTGTGTGGTGCGGGCTACTTGGACCACTGCAGACCCCTTTTTAAAAGACTCAAAATTCTACCCCTACCGTGCCAGTATATCCTTGATCTTTGCATGTTCGTAAGAAAGAACCCGGGTCTCTTTCCCTTGCATGACAAAGTACTCGGTAAAACTCGAAGTAGAGATATTTATAAATTATATATCCCACCACAAAAGCTAAAACTAATGTCAAATAGTGCATTTTGTAAAGCCATTAAAATATTTAATAAGTTCCCTGTTGAAGTAAGAGCCTTGCCAGTCGGACGATTCAAGAACATACTTACGACTTGGCTACTGGGAAAATGTTTTTATTCCGTTGAGGAATTCCTAAAGACAAATGTTGACATAGAACTAAATTATTGACTACGTGACGACTAGTGAGGGTATAATCATTAATAATAATATGTATTATTTTTTAATTAATATGGCACTGAATTAAATTGAATTTATGTAACCAAAAATGTGTAAATTGTAATAATGAATGTTAATTTTATTAATTTTAATGATGTTTTTAAATTTATGTAATTTGATATAATTAATTGTCTAACTTAAGTATTCCAAGTTTGCATGCCGTCTGTGGCAAAGCATGAGGTCTGTAATGAAATTCTGTAATAACATAAATTTACCATGTTTTACGCAAATAAATAAAAAATAAACGATCACATAATTTCGGGTGGTTTTAGGACGAAGAAATTCGAAACATTTTCTGTAAAATATACATATCGCTAAAAAATATGGTTTATTCAATTGAATAACTAGAAGGACGTATTTTATTATAACCTACCTGAAAACTCACTTGCTGTTGTCTTTCACTGGCCCTAACAATTGCATTAATTTGCCCTCAAAACACAAAGATGCAAAAGTCATCGTTATAACAATTTAAAAGGTAACCCTCTAGGTATAATTTACAAAATGCTTCAGAGTACCTCAGACCCTTATTATGAATTTCTTTTAGCATATCAAGCTACAACAAAAAGTCAAAATCTCTGAACTGAAATTGAGTTCTAAAATATGAGGCGTAAAGATGAAAATCACTCGAGTAAAAATGAACGTTTTATGGTTGGTTGACATGCTTTCTGTTACACTGTATTCAGGAGCCTTAGCACTGATTAAGTCCTTAACACAAAAAAAACTCAAAAGACGTTTTTTCGTGAAAATTACACCCCTCCGCATTTGATAGATTTTTAGGGTTCTGCAAAAATATTGTCGTTTTCCAACGAAAGCTTTTAGTAGGTATTTACTTATTACTCTACTTTTTTATAAAAGTTTGAGTATCTACTTTTTATAGATTCGGAATTGTAAGTTGATTCAAGACTAATAGTTATTTTAAAAATAATTTAATGATCTCTCAGCGCAAATAATGTTGTACGAAGGTGGACTTAATGTTAAAAGAATTCTTTTCCCATGCAAATCTTTAGGCTAAGTTGAAATAATGATAGCAATGGAAGAAGTGAAAATTATTAACCGAAAAATAAATTTTAAAGACTCATAAACTGAAATATAAATTGAATAGTAACTAAAAAACCTAATGGTTAAAAAAGTTTTTAATACTTATAGGGTCATATTTTATAGTCACAAAGATGAAATAAGAAACCAAAAAATGTACGCACCGGCGGGACTCGAACCAGCAACCTCTTGGTCCTTTGACGGGCGGGACTGGAACCAACAGGTTGCTGGTTCCAGTCCCGCCCGTGCGCAAATTTTGGATTCTAATTTTATCTTTGTGAATATAAAAAAAAACCTACTTAAATTACTGAAATAACATATTTTCAGTAAACATATTAAAAAAATACAAACAAATTAAAATTAACAATTATTTATGTTGGGGTACATTTTGGTTCCATAAAAAAATTTAGACGTGCGAAATCGCCAAATCTCAATCGGTACGAAGTTGAATTATCTTAGAAAACCCATTATAAGTGAACCTTATGTAATAATATAAAACATTTTTTATCATCCAGGCGCAGAAATGTAATATTATCAGTCCTATGTGGCTTCTATCCAATCATAAACTCGAGTAAATTAAATCTTCATTTTGTACGGAATCTTTCAAATAATTTCCTTCGGTAGCCATGTTTTTTTTTGCCCCACGTCAGCGTTACTAATGGACGTGATTTTTGTTCTTTTGTTGTGCTTTTTTTTATAAAGTCCACTGTATTTGGGCACCGAGTCATTTTTCATAATTGCCACATAATGATAGTCATTTCTGGCAGCTTTGTTTCACTGCTTATGGAAAATGGCAAAAGGTGAGAGGAAATTTTTAATTGAGGTTTGGTTCCGTACCTACTACTTGAAAATATTTTATTTTTTAACTACTATACCTACATTATTTCTAACAGTGTGTTATTATAAGTAAAATTCATTAATTGTATTTTTTGTTTTAATACTGTTTAGTCACATTACAAATTTAATAATATAAATTGCATTTGTATAAAGCAACTGTGTCAGACAAGGAATCGAACCATGTGTCTTACGCAACATTGATGACGTTACGCAGCCTACGCAAAGAAAGCACTTGCAAAATTCTACAGGCTTGCCTGCCATAAAGCGTAAGACACAGGGTTCGATTCCTGGTCTAAAACAGTTGTTTTTTACAAGTGCAATTTATCTTATTAAAATTCATTAAGATTGCAGTTTTGGGAGGAACATATAAATTATTGTTTCCTCCGACGAATCGATTCTATTTAAGCTATAATTAAACTAGTACTTAATATAAATTTAAAATATAAAAATCAAAACAATACATAAGACTCAAAATTTCATACTTTAACAAAGTGAAATACATGAAAATCCGTCCATCCGTTCCGAAGTTATAAATAGTTAAACTAACACAACTTTCTTTTGTATGTAGAAAAACGGTTTCAGCGAGACTTGTTTCGCCCCTGGCCCCATCCCACCCCGACTCCGTTTTAAATGTTTATAAGGTGATCCTATTTGGGGCTAAGACAAATTCTACGAAGTAAAAATCGGTCCACCACGAGATATGAAGATAAGATAATATGACGACGATGAAGAATATTAACATTCGCATTTATCTGCACGAGGTTTTCAAAACTTCACAACGGAACTCCAGACTCACGGTTCTGATTATCAAACACTGATTTGCTTTAAAAATGTCCGGTAATTTGTCCCCGTGTATTTATTGTTGAGCATTTGGAATTCTCATTTTTCTTAAATATATTTTGTTTTGACTCAGTATTTTAATGATATAATTATGTTTTATTAGACAAAGGTCGTCATTATTTGGAGATAGGTAAGTGTAAATAATGTAGTGTAATTGTAATATTCATCATTATCAGCTAAAGGACGTCCACTGCTGAACATAGGCCTCCCCTACGGCTTTCCACAGCGACCGATCTCTCGCGGTATGCATCCAGTTTGATCCTGCGATCTTTACAAGGTCGTCTCTTGTCGGTTGGCAGGGCACATAGCGCGAAGAACTGATGGCCGTTGGGGCAGGAAGTTCTATATTGGAGACCCTTCTACCAAATACGTAGCGTAGGACGTCCACTGACAAGATGGACAGTGTAATATTGGAAATCATTATTTATTTGAGAGACATTCTTGTTACTTTATTCATCGGTCAATTCATTAAGAATTAATTTACCCAAAGTGCTAAAAGCTATTAATCATTATTCATTCTATTCGAGCTTCGATATTCATGTATCAGAAAAAATGAATTCTCAAATAAAAGGGCTACTATGCTTTTGAAATAAAATTGACTTTCGCTTAGTTAGATGCTTGATAATATTCTTACGGTTTTGTAAATAAGTTTTTGGGGTCAACTTATAGTTACATATTACGTTTTTATTTCGGCTCGTTATGTTTTCATACAAAAAATATGTATACTTAAATTTTTGTTTTATACTGTTTTGACACCATACAAACTTAAAAAGATTAATTGCACAGACGAAGAATCAAACCCTGTGTCTTACGCAATCCGGGCGCATGCCTATATAGTGCATGACAAGAAGTTCGATTCCTCGTCTGACACAGTTTTTACAAATGCATTTTATACAATTTTTGTTTCAATTTTTTGATCCAACGCATGGACTCTAAAACTTCAATAGATCAAAACAAAATTGAACACAAAACAATTAATTTGAATACACTGAAAGAAAAATAAGTGTAGGTATAAATTACGGTTCACTGAAATATTTTCTCAGATAACTCTACCTGAATCTAATTTGAACTTCATCTGGTCTATACATATATTTCTTCTTTGCCGTAGATGGAACACGGTAATGCTGCCTTCAAAGCGGATCTCGATTAGACCCTGTGCGATAAAGGTGCCTTTTTTACCGACTTCAAAAAAAGAGGATTTCATTTTGATTAGTATGTAAGTTTTTCTACAATTATCTTGCGTTTTGCCGTACCGATTTTGATGTGGTTTCAGGAAAAGTATTCGTTATTATTTTATGACAATGGCTTGAGATTATAGATTAAAAGCTGGCTTCACAAGATGTTTCCATTTGTAAGCTCTTTATATAGGCTATCCTACCTTTTATAAAAAAACAGGTAAAAAAACTAAAATGACGTAAACGTGTACAAATATGCACTACAGATTTTACTATATTGAGATCACGGGCCACTTTGGCAAATTTAAGCTAAAAGAAGGCCACATTCGATTGGGGGTAGACGCAAAAGTTAGAAAAACCACTATTATTTAAACGAGATACTGGGAAACCTTTTCTTATATTTTATAAGTTTAAAATATTTTTTTTGTGTCCATACGATGTTCTTTTTTTCATACCCCCTAAGACTACAAAATCCATTATTAAACCCTTTTTATGTTATTGTAATTTCTTTCATGTTATTGTATTATATTTCTATCAAATAATCGGGAGATGAAATGTGTTTCCAAAGTCCAATATTTAAAAATATTTTATAATGCAGTAAACTTGTAATATTTTATGATCAATATGAGAATTAAATATTTAAATGATGTATGCGTTGAAGCACGTAAAATAAAGCGTGTATTTTGCTCTTTGTAATATTGTATTCGTTAAGTGTTTATTACTTGGCTTTGTTGGATATCAGCACTAGAAGTGTTACACCAACACAAAATATAATAAATAGGACTATAAATCTTCATAATCGGCTACTAGCCGTTCACTGTTAAACAAAGGCTGTCCACAGTGATCAGTCGCAAGTGACCCACCTCCAGTTACATTACGCTACCTTTAAGTTGCGTATCCATTTGAGGCAGACTCTGGTTGAGGCAGCCGCTCGACCTAAGGTCACACAAGTGGAGATGCTACCTCAGCCTGAGGCACACCGCACTATGAAGCAAAGTCGTTGTCGCGGGCTGAGCTACAATTTGTTAGCTTTTAGGCGCACTCAAAGAAACATTAGTCCGAGCCATGCTCTTTGTGGAGACAGGCGTGTCGCTTTAGATCGCTCTTCACTAGCTTAAGCAACGTGCCTCAAACCTTTGCCTCGGAGTGAGAAGCCTCTGCTTGAATCATATGCTCGGCCTGAGCCATCTGTCGTTATTACTAGTTGACGTCCTACGCTAGGCTCCACACTAAGATTCAAGACTCAATTGTTATCGAATCGCATTGTGTTAGTGGGGCTTCAGGATTGAAGAGTTACTAAGTATTTTTTTTAAATAGTGTTCTGTCACTATATAATCTTAATTTTATAAATTACGCTTGTAAAAAGCAACTTCTGGCTGAGAGCGTAAGACACGGTACCTCAGCCTGAAGCACGCCGCGCTATGAGGCAAACGTCAGGAAATGCAGTTTACGCACCGTACCTCTCCGTCGGGGAACGGAGGGGCGTGTGTGGGACTCCCCCGAATGCGGGTATACCCACTAAAACCTGACGACGCCCGCCGCGTTTGTTGGCTGTGACAGCAGGGGCCGCGGTGTCTCAACAGTCCCGCGACCCTTGCCAGCGCAATCTCCACCCTCTATCAGGAGGGCGGATCTCCACGGAGTGGGGCGATCCTACTCCCGACAGCACACTGGCGCCTCAGGAGGGTCCCTGGTAATTGGACAGAGGTGTCCCCACACCGTCTGTCTGCAATCCACGCCAGACGGCAAATGCACGCCGAGCTCGCCCAGAGGACCAAAGTCCTCTGGACATTCCCGCCTCCTCTGATAAGCCAGAGGGGTGCCGGGACTCCAACGACTTTTAGTGAGCCGCCGCTCGATGCGAGACAGACGCGACTCACTATGGCCACCGCGAACACACACACACACGACACGACACGGGAACAGACGCAGCGGCACTCTCCACGGAGCATCTTGGCTTCACTTGCCGATGGATTGCGACAGGCTATTGAGCCCCCTCGCCATGACAAGGCGTGCTCCATTCGAGTTCGACTAGTTGACACAATAGTAGTCATTAAGATTCAAGACACAATAGTAAATCAATTGTTATCGAACCATATTATGTTAGTAAGGCTTCAGGATTAAAGAGTTACTAAGAATTAAAATGTTGTTTTTAATAGTGTTTTTTGTCACGATACTAACTTAATAATATAAATTGCACTTGTAAAAAACAACTTCGGGCTGTGACAGACGAGGAATCAGACCCCGTGAAGGCATGCGTCCTAAGAGCGTAAGACACGGGATTCGATTCGCTTGAAAAGTTGCTTTTTCAAGCGAAATTTATATTAAGAATTTAAAAAATAAAACTGTGAAGGTTTTCAACCATACAAACTTTACAAAGCATTACATCACTTGAAAACGCACAATCACAATAGAGCTTCAGATGTAATATATTACAGCGTTCATGACTGCAGACATGCATGAAAATAAATGACGCAAATTTGCATGTAATTTTTTCCATCGTCCCGTCTCAAAATAGAAATCAATGATTTCTGATGTGTAATGTTCCTGAGAGTTGCAGTCTCACCATTGTGTCTGATTTTCAGAGCACAAATGCTTTAGTAAGACACTTTCCTTAGTATAAGAGTGAGAAAAAGAGTATGCAATGTAATCCAAAATAAACTTGACATGATCAGGTTAATCCTGATGATAGCGCTTGAAAAAACAAAGCAATGTGATACAGATAATTTGAAGTGAAGAGCTGAGCAATTGTCTATACTCATAATAACAATTTTAGTGAATAAAAACACTTATTTACTTACTTATTGGAAAAACAGTACATATCAACTAATTCTGCGGAATCTTGGAATTTGTAGTGCGGTTGTGGACACCCCAGAAGAAACGGCCATCAAAATAAGCGCTTTAGATGTGGACTTCCAGACACATGTCATTTTTAACATAATTTGACAGGTCAGATTGTATGTGCATCCGTTTCAGTGTTCAGTGGGAATAAAAACTTAGTGACGAAAGCTTCATTTCTCTTGCATTCCCATAACAAAAACCCCATACATACTAAAGATTTACTTTAGCCGGCGTTATGAATTGTTTTTTTGACAAATTATACTCTGTTATAACATAACTTTCTACTCGAGTCATCTATCTCGATACATTATCTGCATTAACACTTGTGCTGAGAAATTACAGGCATTTTGATTACCACAATCTGTCTTCAACGCGTATTGTTACAATGTTAATAACTGTGAGTATGAAATATGTTCGCACACATATGTTTGCAAGTCTAGATTGTTCTATGAGTTACTGAGGTATGCAGAGTGAAATGACTTACAAAGTATTTAACTTTAGTTGACATCACTGTTATTCAATTATTATCTTCACAGAAATAACCTCTATTTTTGCTAGACTTGGGTTCGATTTCGTTCACAAGATAGGACGGACACGGACATTTCAGAATAATAATAATACTTTATTGCACACCATGAACACAATAATTACATAGGATAATATGGTATAAATCCGCTATAAGAATATAGGCGGTCTTATTGCTTGAAGAAATTTCTTCCAGACAACCTTCAGGTTGAAAGCATAAAGAGTGCGGAGGTATGGCGAAGAAATATTTTAAACAAATTTGAAGTGGACAGGTTTTTATAAAGAAACATAAAAGATGAATAAACGTTTAATACAATAAATAAATACAATAATAAAATTAATTACACAGTTAAAGAGTTTTTGTTGATTTTTAGTTCGCTTTCGCACGAAAATTACACGCCACATTCAAGCGAGTGATTAAAAATAAATTACCTGGTCATAGTACTCTAAAATGCTTTAACTCAGAGATATAGTAATCCAAAGTTATAATCCGCAATTAATGTATATCAATATCGCTAACTCTTCGTAGTAAATTACAATGTCAAGATCCATGATGGCACACATTTGTTTGTTTAAATAAAACCCATGTAAAATTGATTAATGGGTACTTAAAAATCATGGACATATTTTGAATATTTGATCCTATTATAGGCCGCAACTTGTATACTAAACATACAAATAATGATTAATGATTGATCTGTGTGACAGTGGTTTTGGATATTGGACAGTATGCAAAAGATCGGTTGATATTTTCGAGGGCAATATAAGGTCAAATCGTTTTAAGTGATAATATTTTGTGTATTTGTATACATAATAGAAATAGGAATCTATCTTTTTTTTTCTCTAACAAAGAAATTATCAGTTTTTTTTAAAACAATACGAGGGTCAAACTGAAAGTTGTAAACCACTTATAAACAATATAATAAAAAAAATATTCTAAAATTTGAAAATAGAACTCTTTGCCAATATTACTGAGTACATATTTCATTCATTTGTCGTTTGTTTTACGATTTGGCGGCAAATTGAAAATTGTCTGTGTCACGTCAACATGAATTTAACACGAGAAAATTTTCGTGCAATGATTTTTTATGACTTTCGATGTCATTTAAGTCAACAAGAAAGTTATGATAGACTACGATTGGCCTTTCACGATGAAGCCCCATCTCGTGCGACTGTTTACAACTGGTTTAATGAGTTTAAACGTGGTCGCACTAATCTCACTGATGATGTACGTGAGGGACGGCCTTCTACGGCGACGACTGAAAATAACATCTGTGTTGTGCGGCGTATGATAGAGACTGACAAAAGAGTGACCTATCAGCAGATTTGGACAAGCTTAGGCATCGGTATGAGTCAAGTGCACAAAATCCTCCACGAACATTTAGCGGTCAGGAAGCTTTGCGCCCGGTGGATACCTCATAATTTGACTAAGGCTCAAAAACTCCATCGTGTGGATTGGTGCCGTAAAATGATTGAAAGATTTAACGGAGGTGACTCAAATGCTGTGTTCGACATACTAACAGGTGACGAAAGCTGGATTTACTGTTATGATCCTGAAACCAAAAGACAATCTGCTCAGTGGGTGTTTCCTTTCGAGGAGTTGCCAACTAAAGTGAAGAGAGATCGAAGTGCGGGAAAAAAAATGGTGGCCTCGTTCTTTGGAAGGATAGGTCATTTCGCAACAATTGTGTTAGAGGATCAAAAAACAGTTTCTGCAGAATGGTACACTACCAATTGTTTGCCACTTGTCTTGGAAAAAGTTCGAGAGAAACGACCTCGCAGTAGGATCCTCCTTCACCACGACAACGCCTCGTCGCACACCGCCAAGCGAACGATCGACTATTTGGCGACATCAAACGTTGAATTACTGGGTCACCCGCCGTATAGCCCCGACCTCGCGCCTTGTGATTTTTATTTATTTCCAAAAATTAAAGAAAAACTTAAAGGAAAGCGGTTTATGAATGCTGAAGAAGCGGTGGCTGCGTATCGCGATGCCATTGAAGAGACCCCTAAGGACGAGTGGGCAAAGTGCTTTTCCCAGTGGTTCCATCGCATGCAGCGGTGTATTGACGTCAATGGACAATATTTTGAAAAGATATAATAAAACTAATAACTGGCTAATTTAATCAGTTTTTGATTTTCTAAGAACTTTCAGTTTGACCCTCGTACCCTGACGATTTTAAAAGTTATCTACATAATCGGCTTCACCTCTCTCAATTCGATGCCTAATCCTTCTTTTTCTTTTATCTCGTACTTAATTAATAAAAAATATATTACTGAAAAAAGAATTATCTAAATCTTTAATTTTCTTAAAAACTAGCGTATAAAAACCCAAAGTGTTTTCTACAACAAATGATCCATTTATTATGCTAAATCAGCCCTGTAAATATTATCATTTAAAACGAGGTGACCTTATATAAGATGTATTCTATAAACTTCATAACACATTTTTTTAGTCTAAAAGTTGAAACAAAATCGATTGAATGAAATACAGAACATTCATGTGTGTAAGTACAATCATAAAATGTAATTAAGTCACTGCCTTCAATTTTAAGTTAGCTCTTACTGGTTTAGAACGTTTTTTACACGCACAGTGCTATTTTTAAATAAGAAACCAAAAATTACGCACGGACGGGATTCGAACCTGCAACTTTTGGCAAACCGGGCCAACGTTCTTTCCAATCGAGCTAACGTGCACGTGTGCAATTGTTGGTAACTTATTTTATGTTATTACCTTTAACTCTTGAAGTCTAGAAACCTAATTGCGTTCACAAAGTCCATATATTTCAATTTAACTACACACTCGCAGTGCTACGAGCTACGAACGGCTACGGGATACGAATGCTACGGACTACGAACTCTTTAATTTCCTGTTACAACAGCTACCTTTGATAGTCAGTGGACAACCGCAGTGTTTGTTTCAAGTTGTTCGATAGCGATGGTAGGCAGAAAGGTTCAGAAGGGCCACTTAGAGTCGGCTTTCACGATCTGATATAATAACTTCGCAATGACCGATCAAATAGTGATAAAACGGAAACTAATGTATCGTTGTTTTGTATTAATTTTTCATTAAACGAACTAAAATTGCACATGACACAAGATACAACCTAGAAAAAATGACGATATAAATTTTTACAGTTGGCGGTTTTTTATACATTATTTTCCAGACAAATTTCGGTAAGGTTAACTTATTATTAAGATCTAAATAGAAGGGCTAAAAGGTATTCACCTTATCTTACCTTAAATATAAAATTCTTATTGATAGATTGGCTATCGATACAAATCCTATTGCCAAGCCTTTAACTGCCTCGGTGGTGTAGCGGTAAGAGGGTCGCACTTTAAAGCGACGGCTGTGCCACAGGTGCCGGGTTCGATCCCCGGGTTGAGCCAAAAATATAAGCCTGGGATTTTCTGTTCAGAAATTCTTAGGGTAGCACGGAGTTAGAAAGTTAGGGGGGTTTCACCCCCATGCCTCGGAAAAGCACGTAAAAGCCGTTGGTCCTGCGCCTGATCTCTCTCCGGTCGTGTCAGATTGCCTGTCACCTGTATGCAAACACACTTGTGCACTATAATATGTCCCGCACAGTCGGTTAGTCGTTGTGTCTGGCAACCGTATTCAAAATCGGCTAGGGGGACTATCACTGCTAAGGCTACTGCCCAATCTTGCATAGCAGCTAACATCCCTGGCTTATGAATCAAAGAGAATCGTTGCGGGCGAACAGGCTATATTGTTCTAACTAAACCTCTTGTTCAGAGCATTGTGATATGATACACAATGTTTTGTCAAATGTATCAGATTGAGGAGAGAAAGACAACTATACCGTGAATCTGCGTACCATTTCACTAGGCATGCAGTTGTAGTTCTATTACTACTAAACCAAAAATGTTTAGTAGGTACCAAAGTGCTGCCTCGACTCTAAAAGAATTCGTTTTATTACATTGACGACGGTTGCGTTATTAAAAGTTTTTTTTTAATTCTCTCTGTAATTTGTATCTAGACCTAATTTATTATTGGACTAGTTTACCAATTTTTGTTGTAGTTTCAATTTATTGTTAATTTATTAAGATCCTAATATTCTTATGTGTAAGTACTTTTTAGCCTGAGATACACGTATAACCTAGTTCACGCAAAATAACTACTGAACCTAAGTCCTAATTTGTAAGCCATTTGATTTATTACTGTTCTTTTGAAACTAAATAAATGAATTATTTATTTATTATTCATTTTTTATTATTATTTATTTCATTACATTTAGCTCATATCATAAAAAGGATAATACTTACAGTGTAATCTAAGTTGAACTATACCTAATGAATTATTATAATAATATATATCGCTATAGAGGATATACCGATACAAATTTTTATAATTCATAAGGTATAGTTCAACTTAGGTTACAGTGCAAGTTTTCGTTTTCGAGAAATATTGAAACATACTCAAAAACAAACAGATATACAACATTCGCACACGTGTTAGGGTGCCACGCTTCAACACCCGAGCGGTTGCAGGCAACCGCATAACAATAGAATATATCTTGTGTCTCGTTCACATACGCTTGAGAGATTAATAGATCAACGTAAAAAATATCCAATTCGACGATATCACATACATGCAGGTCGAAATTAATTATGTCCTTTTTTGTCGGTAAAAATAGTTAAGAACAACTATGAGTTTATTACTATCAAAATAAATTAGCTCAACCAAAGTTTTCCACCGCTTACAAAGCTGTCATCGTACAGTCGGCGTTAAAAATTAAATACATGTATGACCTTTCAAACTTGAGAATATGGTTTTAAATCGTTCGCGTCTGTATGAATAAAAGCACGTCAAGGTAAACACTGCGTATCTTAATCAGTTGTAATAAGGGCTTGTTTGTTGTTGTACATGTAATTTTTTGTCACTATACGTTACACAAACATTGTTTGATCAGTTGCAGTGTGAACCGCTCATATTAACTGGCTATTTAATTATAATTTAAACCAAAGTGATATTACAGTATTTAAACTAAAAGCTATGTCTTAAGTTTATTCTAAACTTGTTTTCAAAATAACAAGATATCTTGCATGCAGTGTGAAAGTATTATATGTATTTTTTTGGGAGATAATACCAAATGGTTCATGTTATGGTGTTTTTTTAATACAATTTGTGGAATCACAACACAACGTTTACTCAAAAGTCGTTTGTTAAACACTTACCTAAACCCTTTAAAATCGTGAGTTTGCTTAAAATAACAATATAATTCAATTTGCAGGGTAATATTTCTTTTATGTCACATAAAACAACCACTAATTTTATACTTAATCTGGGCTTTTATATTATCATGATAATCACAGTATAAAAAGATCCAGTAGCACTGAAACATCAACATAGAGTTTGTTGAAAAAAAAACGAATTTAAGAAATTCAATCTCTAGATCAAAATGCAAGTAAACAATCTTTTAATTTGTACTCATAGATGGATAATCGATTATGACATAATATGGTAGACGACACTAGTACTCATGGACAGCACTAGACCTGTCAGATAGATTGATTTTTGTGGTATTGTCCCGCGCTTATATTTTACTAAATTAAATATTGTTTGATTATTACCTATTTTATGATTCTGCACTAAAAATATTCATCAACACACCGAATTGTCATTAAAAGTACGTATCGTACGAACATTAAAAATACAGGACATGTTTCGACAGCATTATGTTTGGTTAATGTATTCGTAGTCAATTCATTTTTTTCTCTTTATTTAAGGAGCTTGGTCACAATTGACTTTGTCGCTCAGTCAATACATTTTACAATTCAAATATCACAAATTTTGTATCACAAGTATTTTTTTAACGAATCCTTCGAAGTCAGCCCCTAATTTATTATTTTTATCTAACCTACTGATTTCAGATATACTGTAGCTCATGTTAAGCTTATCAGCAAAGTAAGTGAACACAAAATTAGCTCAGATCACGCCACTTCCCTCCGAATATGATTATATCGTTGTGAACTATTTTGGTTGCATAGGCGGTATGGCTCGCTAAATATTTAGACTAAGCGCGAAAATCAGGGTTGAAATAATGTCAGTGTACATTTTTCCAGCCAAGTTCTTCGTTTTATATAGAGAAAAGAATAGGAAGAGTGAATAATCAGCTTCTGAGCAGATGTACACCACCTTAGACCTCGTCCACACCTGACAACAAGTGCGATCCAGGTCAAACATCTACTAGCAAAGAAAATTAAATTAAAAATGACAATTTGTTAACTATTCCAGTGACCATCGCTACGGTTTCATTTAAAACCGACCAAGTGCGAGTCGGACTCGTCCACTGAGGGTTCAGTGCCAACTTTAACTGAATTAGGGATCTACTTACTTCTACTAAGCTTAAATACCACAATATTTTGTTGACAGCAGATATAACATTGTTTTTCATGGTGTTTGTATGAAAAACAAAGTTATGTTTGCGGTCGTTGAAAATGTGCTATATCTCAAAAACTACTAATTCGATCCCGTCCGAACCAATTTTCTTTGAAAGTATTTGTTAGGGTCTACATTACGTATTTTTTTCAAAATTTTCACTTGCTTAGTTTAGAAATCAGATGGGGGGGACGCCCATTTTACCACTTTGGAAGCGTCTAGCTCTGAAACGTTAGACTTTAAAAGAAAATGGTTTTAGGAACCTCTGTCATTTTTAAAGACCTATCTATAAACACCCCACACGCATAGGTTTGACCAAAACTTTTTCGGTTTTAGTTTCATGTATGAGAGCCCTCCTTAAATATAATATCTTTTTACAACCCTTAATATAATATCGGTGAATAAAATACACTTAATATTTGATTTAAAAAGATCTCACTGCTAAACATTCAAATACCTATGCGGTCGGTAAGTTATGTGTTTATCTTATTTTAGAACTAATATTTCGGTAAAAGGGTAGAAGTAAACAAGCACACAGAAACGGACTTTACAGTGGTCATTAAGGAGTTCATCAATTTGACATGTACTTGTGAATCATTGAATTTGTAGTACTGTTTGAGTATATTGATCTGAAATATCATTATTAAGACTTTCAATCACGTGGGTTATCATTTGGTGGAGATGATGATAATGTTTGGACGAATAGACCACTGGACGCGCAATGACGGGCAATTTCGCTTGTGCCCTCTTAGCCACGAAGCGGGCTTTTTGGCCTCACTTACAGGTGACGTCTTGTCAGAACGGTGCTAGAGCTCAGTGAGAAACATTGACGGAAAAAATGGGTAAATGTGGCTTATTTTTGTATAAAAATTATAGCGGCAACACAAAAAAATATTCATTTTCATCCGAAAGTAATGTTTTATCCCAAAAAAGCTGATATTTTTCATGAAAATAGTGAAATGTGTTTTTCAAGAAGTTACATTGCCATTTAAAAAAGTGGTGGTCAGTTACTACAAAACCAACAAGATAACGTATACTTTATACGGTAGGATTGGCGTTTGTTTATCATTTGTTCTCTTGTCAGTTTAATTTCAATTGTGCTTGATAATTGTCGATAAATCGTATCGATAAACATTTATTATTATTTAAAATGTTTTACTCGAGAGTAGATAAGGGTAATCTAAAAAAACAACAGTTTGCTTTAAAATTTTAAACTTCATATTTAATGACAATACATCTTTAAAACATAATTTCAGATTTCTTGTGGATCTATTTAGGAATATAATGTGGGTCGAAGGGAGACAAAAATGGATCCCCACAAAACATTACCGAATATGTGGTATTCATTTAACAACAGTGTGATTTAATGCCAACGCAAAAATCTACTGCCTAATTATCCCATAGGAGGATTTAAATGGTGCTGGGCTGTATGTACTTATGGGCGGTTTTACAATGTCTTAAGAAGTTCTATATAGTGTAACTTGCCAGACCGCTCATATAAATGTTCTATGATTCAGTTGTTCATTCGATAGTTTGTGTATTAAACATGTCTATAATGTAATTTATTGTTTTAGTGATAAAAAAATTATGTCTTTTTACAAAAGATTCGTTCATTCATTCGCTCCGCACATATCGATAAAAAAATATCGACACTTTCATGCACTAAATGTCAAAAATTGACACGACAAGCTCCCCCTGCCCCGCAGAAATTGGCTAATGATGTTTTCATACATTCGCTCTTGCGTTTCATATCCAGTGGTTAATTCATCCAAGTGATAATGTAATATATCAAATAAAAAACCTTTCTTTGTAGCATAGCAGAAGTTCTACAAAATACTTGAATAGTTTGATACGGGATTGCTACCAGTACATATGTTTTCGATATTTCGATACTGTTTCAAGCGCCATCGCAGAGTAACTGCAATTCTTGCAGTTGAAATTAATCGCATTTAGAAATAAATTTTTTGCACTGCACATCAGACTGACTTTAGTGATTTCACTTTATTCTGTTTTTCCATTCACCTACGGAAACCTATTCCGTAGGTGAATGGAAAAAAAACAAAAATTACCCCATTTTATAGTTTCGTCAAGTCTGTCTAGTGTGTCTGACTGTATGTTAATAAAAAAATGTGGCTTAGTAGAGGTAAGTGGACCCCTAATATAGTTAAAGTTGACACGGAACCCTCAGTGCGTTAGTCTGACTCCCACTGGGCTGGTTTTTTACCTTTACACAAACCTGTTGAATAAATTATGCTAACTAACAAGTTCACACGAAAATTTCAGCAAACAAATGATATGAATTGCAGATACGAATACAAAGGAAATTCATGAACCCATATTTCACGGAACCAAGCTAATAATACTATATGAAAACAGGAGCAACTAATATCGAATGTGAAACTTTCAATGTATTGCTCGGAAACCTGCATTCGCTGAACTTTCTAATCTAGCTATCTAGCTATCATTTGCATTTGGATGACGCTCACACCAGAGCAAATGCAAAATATATATTTTGCTCTTTGAAATAAGATCTCTTTTTTAAGTGATTTTACTTTGAGAACAACTCATCTCATAGTTATTCTATTTGCAATCGCTTCGAATAAAATTGTTACAAACACTTTAAAAGTTCGTGTATGTTTACAGTGCGTCATAAATCTTTTGCCCGACGGTGGAAATCAAAACTAACGCTGTCATCTTTAAAAATACGGCTGCCAGAGCTAGTGTAGCTAAAGTTCTTACCGGGTGATTGCCCGATTTTTCTAAATGTTTTAATTTCGTACATCTTCTGTGTAAACTATTAATTGCACGCAAGATGGACATTGATACTAACAGTAGCTGACAGGTCTCAGTTAATTTTAATCCGACTATAAACGCTTACGGATGCGCGTTTTTAGGGTTCCATAGCCGAATGGCTAAAACGGAACCCTTATAGTTTCGTCAAGTCTGTCCGTCCGTATGCCACAGCCACTCTATTCTGTAACTGTAACCATCATATTATTGAAATTTGGAAGGAAGATGCATCCTGTTAATCGCTTTACGATTCTTATACAAAAAATAATAAAATATGATATTTAAGGTGGGAGGGGGGGCTCTTCTATGCGTGGGGTATCTTTGGATTGGTCTTTTTAAATGACATAGAGGTTCTTAAAACCATTTTATTTTAAAGTCAAACGTTTGATTAATAGACGCTAAAGTGACGCAAAGTGGTAGAAAGGGCGTCGTCGTACCCCTCTTACTTCTAAAATAAGCATGTTTAAACTTTGAAAAAAATAAGTAAAGTAGGTTTTAATAAATACTTATAACAAACATTGATTTGGACGGAATCAAAGCAATAGTTTTTGGGATATAGTACATTTTCAACAACCGCAAACAAAACTTTGTTATTCATACAAATACTATGGAAAACAAAGTTATATTTTCTGCCGAAAAAACATTGTTGTATTTTGGCTATGAGGAAATAAGTGGATTCCTTAATTCAGTTAAAGTTGGCAGGGAACCCTCAGTTTGCGAGTCCGACTCGCATTTGACCGGTTTTCTTCAACGCGTCGCATCGCGACTAACGCAATAAACAGATTTTGGCATCGATGTTGTAGAGTTTCCAATATATGGCTAGCTTCTGCATATCGACTGCATCGATACTAATGTGCGAAAGAGTAATGCAAGTATGTAAAGGTGGACCAATGGCGACTGCATCAATTTGCATAGTTGCTAAAAGTCGCAGCGTAACAGGGTCTTTAGTTGATGTACTCGTATGTTCGTGTTTCGGACTCGTTTCTTACAGTTCGGTGTAACAGACACTCTCAAGGTGCTCACTTTGCACAGTCCCGACTATCCGACTAGACGAGAATATTACGGATATTGGATATAATCAAGTGAAGAGGCTGCCTGGACGCTGTCTGCCTTCGATTGCTTGACTTTAGATAATAGTGGCTGTAAAATAATATTATAAATCTCTTTTTAGAACAGGAATCTCAAATCCAAAAAGTTTTGTAAATTCACTATACAAGTCAATTACAATTTATGATTCTAAAAACCCCAAGGTTAAGAAAGCAAAGCAGTGATCTAACTAAATAATATTATGTTGGTATGTATACAGGATTTTATTTTGGTCAGCAACGCCGCACTCAGGAGTGGCTGCATAAATGATACTAATCCCGAAAAATAATTTTTTTTTTTTTTAATGGAAAATCTCACAAAATCAATTTATTATTGTCTAGTCATCATCAGTCATCAAGTCTAAACTATTAACGCCAGGTCGCCTCTTCGTAGCATAATATCTACGGCGTAGTATTTCGTAGATACGCGTTAGCTACGCGCGCGGGTGCGAGTTTTCCCATTCGTCTTGTTTTTTCGTTGTGAAAAGTTTAATTAAACTTGCATATAATTTGAGGTTTTTTTTTTAAGAATAAGCATTACTCATACCATCATCCGAGAGTTGACTGTCGCTGACCAAACAACACTCTATATAACATTGTATAGTCGCCAGGACATCAGGTTACTTACTTTTATATAAATAGTCAAAAAACCTTATATCAATCTATACTAATATTATAAAGCTGACAAACAATTAAACTCTTGACTGTTTCCTCTGAAAACTAAACTATTTTCTTTTAATAATTAAGCCTGAGATCTAAAAAGTCTTAGGTTTTCAACAACGTTAAAGTACAAGCTTTCCATCTCCAAAGATGCGTTAACTTTGTTGGTCCATTTTGCTACTCAAGCATGCAAATTATAACTTTGTTCATTAATGGCCAGAAAGGTTACAACGTTTTTTTTGTATGAAATCTTGTCATCTTACAAGCAAGCAAGAATATTTCACATGCTAAAAGCTTCGAGTAGTTCTCATTGAAAATGCATTGTTTAAAGAAAACTTAGAAAGATTAGATAAAAACCTAAAAATATTACCATAGTTTGAAAAAATATATACTAGGGTCGAAATGTTAGTACACCTCTTCATTAAAATATAAGCTAATTCAAATACCAAATTATTTGTTATTATCCACATCACATCAAAGAGAGATGTTGCCGACATCTCTTAACTTATTGGACCTGTCACAAATATTCTGGACACGATTTTTGGGCCTTTACCAAATTAACCCTCTCAGGGCCAAAGGGTACATTATAAGAATAAATAATGAGGTGCCCAAGGATCACAAGAATTTCTCTGGCCCCCAATTAACGTGGAGTTGAAATTAATTTATTCTAACCAAGGGATTATGGTGTGTGGCCGGCGAGAACGCGAAAATAATGAGAGCCACGAAATTAGCGGGCCATTTAAAGCTTTTTAAGCCAAGACTAAGGGTACTCTACCAATTAAAAAGATATACATCGGTTATTGAATGCTGTCATTATGACATTATGTTCTAAAACTGCTATTGAGTTTTCGGAAAATTATACCACACAGTAGAATCTTCTTTTAAATAAAAACCTAGTGTCATTTTGTTCACAATTGCATGGCTTCAACGATATAATTTTGTTGTGCAGGTAGGTAGTCCCGTCTGTTCAGTTCAAAAACTCAAGACGGAAACTAACTACTTAGTGAGCGTAGATATTCCTTTACCAAAAGACACTTAAGTCCCTAGAGCCCTAGCCCAACTAAGGTAACGGATATAGCCCTGAGAATCAGTAAGGTCATGTGGCAATGGGCAGGGAACTGATGGCCGTTTAGTCAGAAAAGGTTCAGATTGGAGACCCTTCAACCAAAGACGCGGTTCGACCGACAAGATAGACAGACGACCTTGTAATGATTGTAGGACCAAACTGGATGCAGACCGCTTGTGTTCTGTGATCTGTGGCTGTGGAAAAGTAGGGGAGGCCTATGTTCAGCAGTGGACGTCCTTTTGATAATGATGATGATGGTTTACAAGTCAACCTTTCAGGTGTAACTAAAATTTGTATTATTTTATTACTAACTTTATTATATCAGGCATTTCTTACACTTATTATAATATTGGGTTAACTTTGTGAAATAGATAATCAGATATTAATTCGAGACGATAAATCTAAAAGTTGACTTTGTTATTTGAAAAATAATAATTAAGTAAGTGATTTAATCCCGATCTAAACTCTCATAGTGATTTTGTTTTGAAATAAATGCATTCTTACTAATATTACGATAGACAGTATGAAACAGTACAGTGTCGATCTTAGACTCCTTACACACTGCAACTTTTAGCATTGATGCAGTTGCGCGTTATAAAAAACGCGTTAAAACGCGCTCCAGAATCGCGACTCATGCAATGAACAGATTTAATTAAGCATTGTATTTATAAGACCGTGTACCTTGTCTCTACTATGTGTACCACATTGTAGTATGCAATAAAGATAAATCTGAATTTGAATCTGAAACCCCTTTAGAAAAAGAAATTAAATCTGTAATCGTAGTCACGATGCTGAAGCGCGTTTTCAAAACGCGCGACTACATCGATGCTAAAAGTTATAGTGTGTGAGGGGTCTTAGATAAAACTAAGAATAAGCAACGAATAATTTATAATTCTTGCAAGCTTCTTACAAAACTCATGTTTTAATGACTCGAATCCAGCTTTAAGTTTCGCCAACTCGATTTTTCTCAGCCTCTAAGACCTCGTTAACATTTTCAATGACCCTTGAAGTAATTTAACGATTTGGGTCAATGTTTGTGAATATTTAAAGCCTTTAAATAGATTTGAAGTAATTTTAAAGGTACCACTCTCAATTGAGCAATTATTGATGAGTCGATAAAGCGTTGTTAAGAGAATAACTAATTATTAACGTAACAGTCCGTGTTAAAAAGTGCCGTTTAAAGTGACTTATTTTCATAGTGTGAATTCAGCAAAGAATACAGACCGTACGGTTACTTGTGATTTTAAGTTAGAGATAAAAATGATTTAAAATACACTTGAAAAAAAACAACTGTATCAGACAAGGATTTGAAACCCTTATGGTACGCTTTCCAGGCGTATGCCTATGCTATTCGGCCACCGACACATTGGCAAGATGGTTGAAATTCGCATGTGCTTTCTTGAACGCGTGACCTCATCAATGTTGCAAAATTGCTCTGACAATGTGCCATATAGTAAAAAACATTGTCTTACTTCTAATCATAATTATATTACGAGCATCTCCATGCTTTGGAAGATCCGTTAAGCTGTTGGTCCCGCCAGCGACGACAAATATCAAACGATATTCTTTTACATTAAGTTAGCGATTTTGGTATTAATTGTTAAGGGATCAAAGCTTTGGATTACTATTTCTCGGAGTTAAAGCATTTTAGACCACTAGGACCAGGATAGGGTAACTACGTTGCTCAGTAGAATAATTGATTAAAATGTTTGCTCTTAATACAGGCCACACGCTTTATTTAATTACGCAAACACGTTTCAAGGCTAACAACAGTATATTTCAGTATGGTAACAATATCAAAAGGAAGCCAGTAAAATGCAAACGTTCTCCCAATAAAACCTTGACAAGCCAAAAACATATATTCACGTAATAAAACGCTGGCGTAGCTATAAAATATATTAAGCTTAGGGCTCCCCGCGACTTTGCCTGCTCTTGTATCGGATTTTTTGGTCAAATATTATTTATTAACTCTTTCACGGACAGTGACCGCCTATAGGCGGGATAACAATAAAATTTTTATTGTGTCTGGAGTACTGTCCGTAAAAGTGTTAATTGGTACTCTCTTTAAAAATAGTTAATAAACTTTATTAAACTTTTATAAGATTATATAAAAAATAGTATCAGAAGTGTACCCTCTTCTCTCGGTAGTAATTTAAATATTTACACTAAGTGTTGCAAGACTTGCATATTAGATCTATATTAAACAAAGAAAGTTAACAATAAAAAGTGATGATGAAAAAAAATAGCGCAAGTACACCGTTTAAGTGTGTGTGCGTGTGTGTGTGTGAGTGTGTGTGCGTGCGTGTGCGTCATCATATGTGTGTTTGTATATTTAGTATAAGCTTGCAAAACATAAGAGATATTTCAGTATCTTCGTATCATTAGATTTAAAGTAAGTTGTTACAGTGTTTTGCACTCTCTTATAGTACATTATGATACAAGTGTGCTAAGTTGACCATTATATACAAGGCGATATTGTGTGCGCACGAGCGAAAGCGAGTGCGCCATAAGAAAGCCGCGTATATAATGGTCACAGGCACACGCGTATCATACGACGTTTTTCAACACACCTGCGAGGAAAAAACAAGACTCTTCATTTACTAAGTTTTTAATATTAAAACATTTAGTAAAAATACATTTCACTCGATTTTGATGGCAAAGACTTTCGCACGCGTTTTTTGCCTCGTTACGTATGTCCGGCGGAGTAAATAATAGGTTTTCTTCATTTTCTTCACTTGAATTAGGCATTTTCATTAATATTAAACTTCTCAAATAATGCAAACTTCGTCACAGCCGACAATTATTATTTACGAAAAATGGCGCATTGTTTATTTTTTCTTGCCGCGATACCGATGCTCGCGCAAGGCTTAGGCGCGAACTAGATTGGCCAAAAGCCAAGATTAAAAATGTAATAATTCGTGTTTAAAACACAAATCACAGAAAATGTTAAACGAGGTTGAGCTATTTTTTAGTAATAAATCTGGATTTACCATTTTTTGAAATAAATATGTAGATACTGTTATTTTTCGCATAAATACTGTTTGTTGCTAAAATAAAAGTATTGTATAACCCGACTAAATTATATCGCTTCTTCTTATTACTTACGACTTGGTACTAGGGTACAAACCTAAATTAATCGGGTTAATAAACTAAAGGCACTAGTGCAATAATATAATGAAAAAGCACGCGTGTTTAATATCTATGATTATGAGCCAAAAATCGGTGGAATAAAGACGTCGTTATGAGCAAGTGTGTTGAAAAACATTTTAAGTAAATGTTTACTTTTTGATTATTTTTATTATATATTTTTATAGATTGAGCACTGAAGTGTAGACGTAAATATATTTCGAGTGCTCGCTTAATAAACATAGATGATTTATTTCTTTTTTTTGTATTTTAGGTTCCATGTCTATTCTCTATGAACTTTCAGTATGCATTATAGTTGGTACAGTTGTCTAACAGTCAAAACATCAGCTTCAGAGTATAGTTTCCTAGTTTCAAACAAAAAGTTCTTTTTCAGCATTACCTTTAGGATTAGTCACTGAGCACGCTCAATATTAATAAAACTTGTTTTGTAGTATAAGTATGCAGTAAAGCAAGATCGATTGAACCAGTGTAATGTACATTATTGTATGTGATTAGTTGTTAATCAGATATATTTCTTAAATATTTGAAGATTCATAACAATTTCCTGGTACGGTCATCAACTGACTTGCCATGAAAGATTTCAATCTAGTCTTTTACCTAAATACTTCGTTGATTCAACATTTCGAAGTTTATTACGATTATACGAAACGATACTACGAACGATAACGATATTACGAAACTAAGGTAAGCTCAAAACTGCTGTACGGATTTTCTTGTCGTTTTTACTAATAGACAGATTGAATCAATAAGGTATACCCTATTCACTAGGCAAAGTCTATAAATGTAAACAAACATGGCGGCTTGAATACCATAGAAAAACTTTAGTGCTGAGAAAAAGAAGAGGAATATAGTCAATTGAACTGGCACAATATACAATCGATTGCTATTAATGAAAAATAAAGAAAAGTGAAATGATCTAACTTTGTAAATATTTGATATCGATCTTATTACGTGTAAACGAAACACAAACATTTAAAGATACTTTAGTCATGAATACTTTAAAGTTTAAATGTCCGTGAATATAATATCTTACGTTTAGAAAAAAAAAACACATCCAAACAAAAAAAATAGGAACGGTCACACACAATTACGAAATTGTATATAGAAATCGTATATAGAAATTGAATATAAATTTAATCAAACTTTTGCATGGGTGATGACTGATTGATACCATTAAGTAATTTTAAAAGTTTAACACTTTCACGGACTGTACTCCAGACACAATAGAAATTTTATTGTTATCCCGCCTATAGGCGGTCACTGTCCGTAAAAGAGTTAAACACGAATTATTAATCCTTCATCTAAAAAATGCGTATTCATCATCATCATTATCAGCCAAAGGACGTCCACTGCTGAACATAGGCCTCCCCCACGGATTTCCACAGCGACCGATCACTAGCGGTCTGCATCCAGTTTGATCCTGCGATCTTTATAAGGTCGTCTGTCCATCTTGTTGGTGGACGTCCCACGCTGCGTCTCTGGTCGAAGGGTCTCCAATCTAGAACTTTCCTGCCCCAACGGCCATCAGTTCTTCGCGCTATGTGCCCTGCCCATTGCCACTTGAGCTTACTGATTCTCAAGGCTATGTCCGTTACCTTAGTTCTTCTACGTATCTCCTCATTTCTGATTCGATCCCGTAGAGAAACACCCAGCATAGCCCTTTCCATCGCTCGTTGTGTGATTTTGAGCTTCATTTGCTCAAAATAATGAAGCTCAAAATAATGAAGCTCAAAAAATGCGTATTATTTACATAAAATTGATGATTTCTATAGCACCATGTTTGAACAATTCAATTAATTAACAAAAACGTTCAACAATATGAAAAATAAAAAATTCTAATAGAAAGTAAGATATTTATAAATAGTTTAAGATTTAATGGGGTGTAATAGTTTATTTGACACTTCTGATCATTTCTTGCTCTGCGGACGACGCTCTGTCGAGATAGGATTCGGTAGGTAGTTATATCACCAGCATAGTTATTTTACCATAAGCTTACGGCGGTTTTACTTGCTATCGACGATGTAACTTTTAGTATAAAAAATTTTAGTTCAGTAAGTGACCGCTAGGGGTTCTGAGCAATTTTCCATAGACTTTTACGTCGTCAACTAAATCTTAATCATACAATTTTCAGGTTTTGCGCACACAACGTTACGCTTTGTACATCCAATTAAAATAATATTATTTTGTATACAACAAATTCATGAACAGTAAAAGAACAAAATTTTGATATCAATCCTTTCTAGAAACTTGCACGTTTAGTAATATTGACCCTAATATTACTATACATGCGAGTTTCGAATAACCAATTGAATCGATCAATTGAACGAAATTGGTGTCCCAGCACTAAATTAAAAAATATAAGTCTTTGTCAAAATGGTGGTATTTTTTCTATGAATCACGATTTTTACTTCTTATAAGTCGTGTGTTTGAATGGTTTGTTTACATTTATGGACTTTCCCTTGTGAATAGGGTATAGGTTTGAGTACGTAAGTTATTTGTTAATGTAAAATTCCAATATTTGTTTAAATGTCAAAACTCATCAAAATAAATATTATCTCATAAACAACAGTTTTACGCACTTTAAACACCAACCAACTATCAAATTTATTCCTGATTTTTCTAACGTAAGATAGCATAATCGTTGAATAAAGCATGATACAACTAATTTGTAAAGGTCATCTATTTATTTATTTATCAGCAATATTTATGTGTCATTTTAAAATCTGTCGTTGCATAAGTATTTTCTGAAGTTAGTAACATCGTTTAAAACGAGCACATGCCAATGTCAAATGCATTAAAATGACTCATTCATCATTCGAATGGGAAGGAACATACAAACATACTTCCTTATATCATATTAGTACGGATAAAACCGCTACCGTATCGATAAAATATATCTCCCCACCTAAATAAGAGCTGTTTAGGTGGAAATGCGTTCGATTTCCTTTATTACCCCCATAAAGGTGTTAAAGCTAGTGGGTGTAATAATGAACGAGGTGCGCGTTCTGGTTTGGCCCTTACTAGGGAGCCCTTTCTTTAGTTTTTGTGCTTTTGTAATAACATGAAGTTGAATAGTATGAAGTTACATAGCAGCGGTTACAACATCAATCTTGTAGTCAGATTGGACTGAGAATAATCAGTTATAAAATAAAATTCAAGCAAATTCAATTATTTCTCTATAAAGACTTACTAAGGGCACCTACATGTTCCAGCATAGACAGACCCTACCACAGCTTTGGGACAATTGTAGGCTAGAGCTGAGAATAAAGTGCGCAACAAACTGCGACCATTGTCAATGATTATTTAGCTTCACTTGTAACTAGGTATGTACTCGTATGTAAGAAAATCTTGGATTCTTAATTTGACCCACTTCCCGGTCTTTGATTATGATGAAAATTTGAACATGCTCTGAATTCCGATGACAATACATAAATGGCTCAGAAACGTCATTACAAATCCAATATGGCGGCCTCCCCAAGATGGCGGACAGGCTATTTGAAATGTCCCCATGATATGGGTATCAAATGAAAGTCACGTGACTCAAATCTAACATAGTGGACATCCAAGATGGCGAATTGGCTTTATGTAATGCACCCCCATAATATGGGTATCAAATGAAAGGGTTTGCTGAATGGCATACGAAAAAAATAAAAATTCATATTTTTTTGTTTTTTATACTATTCTAATCATTATTTTTAAATATTTTGTTTAATATTCGTATCGTGTAACTTACGCAAAATAACAGATCGATGCCAGCCTAATGGTAAATTGAGCCGTGATTCTGGCGTCAGTCACATCAGTCCAGAGCAATGGACCTGACTGATACCAAACTGAGCATATTGAGACCCTTGTCTCCTTAAGGTTTGATGATGACATGGAAAGTGGCAAAGTTAGCCTGTAACATACCACTGCTGGGCAAAGGCCTTACCTCAACTATGAGGTAGTTTGAGCAATACTTCACCGAGTGGGCTCAGTGTGGGTTGGCGGAGGGGTGTTTGCAAGGCAAGCGACTAACCCTGCTGTAAGATTTTAGCCGCCCATAAGGCCTCTAATATAGGCTTAACGACTAATATCCTGCGATATTAGCCGGGACCAACGGCTTAACGTGCCTTCCGAAGCACGGAGATGCTCGTGATGTACGTCATTTATATGATCGGAATGGTCACCCATCCAAACACGACCGCGCCGTAGGTTGCTTCGCTTCGGTGTATCACTACCAAAGCACTGCTACCACTGCGCTACGAGCACCTCTTGGAAAGTGGACATTTTGGAAAAGGGATGTTTTGAAACTGGGAATGGGATATTTTGGGTAAAGGACATTTCGGGGAAGGGACATTTAGGGAAAGGTATGTTCTGATCCGAGGGACATCATGGGAATGGCATATTATGAACTGAAAGACTTTGTTTATGAACGTTGACCGAAATAGCAATAGCTTTACTTTGATTTTTAATGACAAATTAAACGCACTTTTTCTTTATAATGTTGCAAACGTAGTGCGCAATAATGTTGTACTTAATCAATTAAAGGCGATTTATTAAATTCTTGATACGATTTTTCGATACAATGATACCACTTTTTAGGGTTCCGTAGCCGAATGGCAAAAAACGGAACCAAGTCTGTCTGTCTGTCTGTCCGTCCGTATGTCACAGCCATTTTATTCTGTAACTATAAGCATCACACTGTTGAAATTTGGTAGAAAGATGTATCCTGTTTACCGCTTTACGATTCTTATACAAAAAATAAAAAAATAATGATATTTAGGTAAGGGGGGGCTCTCATATATGAAACTAAAACCGAAAAAAAATTTTTTTAGTCAAACCTATGCGTGTGGGGTGTCTATAGATAGGTCTTTCCAAATGTCATAGAGGTTCCTAAAACCATTTTCTTTTAAAGTCTAACGTGTCACAGCTAGACGCTTCCAAAGTGGTAAAATAGGCGTCCCCCCATCTAATTTCTAAACTAAGCAAGTGAAAATATTGAAAAAAATATGTAATGTGGTCTACATTACATATTTTTTTCAAAATTTAACAAATACTTTCAACGAAAATTGGTTCGGACGGGATCGAACCAGTAGTTTTTGAGATATAGCACATTTTCAACAACCGCAAACATAACTTTGTTTTTCATACAAACACTATGAAAAACAAAGTTATATTTGCTGTCAACAAAATATTATGGTATTTAAGCTTAGAAGAAGTAAGTAGATCCCTAATTCAGTTAAAGTTGGCACGGAACCCTCAGTGAGCGAGTCCGACTCGCACTTGGCCGGTTTTTTGGATAGGTGTAAAACGTTAAATAGAGCGAAAGCAAACGAAAAACATAAATAAATCTTTCTAATTAGGAAAAAAAAAACGAGTCTTTTTAATTACAATAGCAATATTATTGTACGACTTGATCCTATTTTGACTTTTTTCTACTATCTTTAAATACATTTATTAGAAATTTGATGGGATGTGTAGAAAACATGACTCTAAATCAGAATAGTTTTTTTGTAATAAACTGTTTTATTTCATGCTATGTGCACAACAAACATTTTAAATTATGTTTTTTTTACTGATCTACGAGCATAGTCGTTTAAAATCAACGATTGAATGAAAATGTAAAATAACGATTATGGTAGTAATATTTTAGTAAAAGAAACCAACTTTCTTTTCTGTAACTAACATTGGTAGAGGATAGCAAATGAATGATGCATTGTAATGTGCTATTCTCCGGGTAGTTTTGACCTTTACTCCTGTTTTGATATATTTTATGAGAACAAAGAATAACTTACCACACTGCTCTATTTATTTTTCTTAAATGTCTTTGTAGCTATGCACGTAATATATCCATGCACTAGGATCAAAACAGTATTTTGTTTTGTACTCCATCTTTTCAAAGTACTTTGAAATTATCTCAAACCATCTAAAACCCTTCATTCTCAATTGACAGCGGAGAAAGCTTTGATCGTATGGATTTTTTTTGGCATGTGCTTAAATATATGACGTGTCCTAGCAAAGATACCGTTACCTTACCAGCATAAGAGCCAAAATGCATTGCATCTCACGTCGTCTGTTATTTGCAGTTACGCCCGTGTGTGTGTAGTGTGTGCAAGCGATTTTGCTTTGAAAGTGGTAAGATGGCCGTGTCCTTAATTGTCCGTACTATTCCCAAATAACAGATATTGACTAGTTCTAGTGTTTATCTATTCCTGGCTGAAAACTCGACAATCCTTAGTAGGGTCCATTAAATATTTATTGCTCTAATGAAAAGTAATAAAAAAGACCATTTGTCGTATTATAAGCCAGTTAACGGCTTTTATCGTGCCGTGGTAACATGTTAACACGTGTTACGTTTAATTGATGGTTCGGATACTAATACAATTTTCATTAATGGAATCACGTTCGTGTTAGTTTTTAACTGACTTAAAAAAAAGAGGTTCTTTGTATGTTTGACCGATTTTGATGCGGTTTTTACTAATCGGTTATTGGTATTTGTTACACCAAGGAGAAGTATGGTTTTTGTATTTTAAATTGACTAAAATCACGCTAATAGGAGAAACAAACTCATTTGAAGTCGATGCATGATGGTAACCTCAACGAACAGCAGTAGCAGTTTTGTGTAATTTTTGAAGGTTTTATATTATAATGAAAATAATAATAATTTAAACCGTAGGTTGATAAGATTTAAAAAAAGCGATTTAAACTAAACTAGAAATGTACTATACTGCGCCTTTGGTGGAAAGGTCTCCCATCTGGAACTTTTCTGCAGATCACTAGCAACTGGTCGCTGTGGAAAATCGTGAGGGATGCCTATGTTCAGTGAACGTCTTTAGGCTAATAATGATGAATTTAACCTAAGTAGATTACCTACTTGTCCCATGTAGTCGTACTCGTCGACAACTTTGATAATTAAGTTCCCAACAGATACTGGAGTGGGTACAACAAGGGAGCTCGTCATGATTTTCGTCTTACTAAGTCTATTTTAAGAAACACTTGTCGGGAAACTCGGCCAAAGTCTTAGAGCATAGTGCCAAGGGCAATATCTTATTTACTATAGTAAAATATCAGTCTCACGTTAAATCGTAAGTAGTAAAGTAAACGTAGTAAAGTAAACGTAGTTAAAGTAAGGTTAAAGTTACGGTTAACGAAATTCATAATGTAGAAACTGAGGTTCTCGATTCAAATTATAAACACATCCAAACTTACATCTAAATCTCGTCCTAAACACAGATACCTACCTGTCAACCGCAAAGTTGTCCCTAATTTACGTTTAATGTAACGTTTCCTATCTTTAGTAAAATTAATCTTGTACAAGCGGGTGCCCTGAAGAGGGTGCTGTCAAGATAAGTCAGCCCCCAGGTGTAGACCTTATTGTTTTGGCTTGGACCTGTCAAATGGTAGAGCTATTACGTAATTAGACCGATTGCTTTGGCGTCATGATACTTTTTTGAGAGATTTAAGTGTATGAACACAACTTATACAAGTTTCAAATAACGCATCGTCAGATTGTTGGTGTAGGTAAGCTTGACATCGTGCACTGACTCCAAAAGAATTTGTTTCTCCTAAAAAGAAGACGAATACGTTATTTGAAGCTTTTAGCTTTTAGGATAGTTTTTTGAAGACAGTTTTATTTATGTTTTATATTTTATGATTTTATTACTCTTCCAAAACTTCTGGACTGATTTTGATAAAACTTACATTGTACCCTTAGTTGAAATGCACTTGATAAACTACTGCACTAACTAAAAAAGAATCATCTTGCTTTGACTTCTCGTTTTTGAAAAATCCTGGGACAAACATACAAACACTTAAGAAACTTTTGCACACGTGTTAAAAAGCCTTAATAGATCAACATACGTAAATTATATCAAATTCTGACGCAACGTAAAAAGCAGTAATCGCCTCGGCACTGTCGAGTCAACTGCCCGTAATTTAAAGGCATACGCAGTGCAGCGTGGTAGTGGCTACCGCTGAAACTACCATTTAAATCGCTGTTGTTAAATTTTCGCCGATACGTCGACCGCTGGTCAAAGGGGATAACATGACGACACGTTAATGTCATGTCGATAGAAGCCGTTTAGTTTTGACGAGTGCTGCTATGAACATCAATAGCAAAATACCGTCTATGTGATAGAATCCTTAAGTAATGTAGTACATATCGCGCATTTTACGACGCCCACGAAAAGCAATCGTTATAGATATTGCTAATGATACGTAATAATAACTCTGCGGATCTGTGTGTGACAAAATCCGTAGGATACAGACATTATACGTGACAAAGAAATGCCTTGTTAGTTCATTTGGGACAGCCCAAAAGACCTTTAGGTTTTTCTGTCATGAAATTATAGAAATCAGAAATAGCGACGCCGCGGCGGTGATACCTTAAAAAAACGTTTAATCAGGCTAGGTCCAGTGATAAAGTATATCGTATAAATATCCTTCAGAATAAGGACCCATCACATAATTTTAAGGGTATCCATTACTGATTCTCTGCTGTCCTGATGTCCGCCTGTCACATCTTGCATCTTAAGAATCATGAGATACGAATAAGCAATTTATATAAAACAATTGCCATTGTTTGGTTTTTCAAGTACAGGAGCCTACATAAAATTTTGTACCTTTATTTATTTTTGAATTTATATTCAAAAATATATGAGGTACAAAATTAAACAACAATGTCTTCGTACAAACTGCGTCTTCATTATATTATTCTCATTTCCCATTTTGAGCCGAAAGTAACACACTTGAACTAATTTAATATTGTTAGACACATATGAAATATTAAAACCGTAATGGGATACGCCCACATGGCGTGATAATTAGAGTGTTAAATTGAACTCATTTGTTTTTGTTTAAAATTGTTCCTAATGGTTCGAGTTTATTACACTGAGATGTAAATTGTAGCTCGAACACTCAGTAATATAAAGTGCTCTTGAAAAATAGCTGGTATTTTGATTTAGTACAACTTTTATTGCACAGGTGTACGGTAAATGTCTACATAATAAACCTAAAAAGATTTTTTGACAAACCTATGCGTCCATGGATAGGTCTTTTAAAATAACATCGAGGTTTCCATTTTTTCTAAAAGTCTACCGTTTGATAGATAGACGCTTCCAAAGTGGTAAATTCGGCGTCTCCCCATCTAAGTTTTAAACTAAGCGAGTGTAAATAAAAAAAATACATGATATTATAGGTAGTTCTTGACAAAAACTTTCAATGAAAATTGATTTGAACGAGATCGAACTACTAGTTTTTAAGATAGAACACATTTTCAATAACCGCAAACATAACTTTGTTATTCATACAAATACTATGAAAAACTAAGTTATATTTGCTGTCAACAAAATACTGAGGTATTTTGGATAAGTGGATCTGAATAATTCAGTAAAAGTTGAAACGGAAGTGCGAGTCCGACTCTTACTTGGCTGGTTATTTATTATATTTTTGATATTTGTGTCTTTATTTGTGCAATAAAGAAAATTTATTATAAATATTATTACTCATCAGTATGCATAGGCGTATTAGAAGTTCCAATAGTTAACTTAACAACATTATGTTCTTTAGCAATTAAAAAAAAATACAAATTTAAATTCAAAATAAAAATAAAACACCTTTTAAAAATAAACACCAACGCTTTACATATCGCTTGGGCGTGCCTTTCGTTACTGGACTATGATTTATACAGGGTATCATTATATTCTAATTACAAGTTAATTCTTCTAATGAAGTGTTAGCCCGAGAGAAAGGTCCGGTTTTGTTGAGGTTTATTGTTTTACAGATTTATGAATACTTAAAATGGACTCGAAAAGGAGTTTTAAAAGAAATAATGCAGGTTAAGGACGAAGAAAAATATCGATATATTAAGATGAATGTTCCTTTCTTGAATTTGTAACCGACTTCAAAAAAGGAGGAGGTTATCAAGTCGACTGTATGTTTTTTTTTGTATCTATGTTACCTCATATATCAGTCGTTTGTTGACCGATTCGAAATAGAGGGTCTACCTTCTAGTTGGTCCCATTGTTGCCAATACGGGATCTGATGATTAAATCTTGGTGTAATTGAGGGAAACCCTCAAATTTTAAAGGCACGTAAAGTGTTTCTTTACTAGAATCTTAATGTTGACGTGTTGTTACGTCTGATAGTCAACATCTTGTGGGGCTGAGGTGATAGTAGAACTCCTTAACGCTGAGGAGTTTAGTATTTATAATGATAATACTAAACTCCTCAGCGTTAAGGAGTTAACGCTGAGGAGTTTAGTAAGCATAAAATGGATTCCTTTCCTTTCAATGGTCTGTTTACCATTGAAAGGAAAGGAATCCATTTTATATTTTATTTATTTATTTAAGACTTTTTAGTGCATTTTGGTTTTGAAGTCGATTTTAACTTTTAATTAAGTAGGTATGAAATAATTTTGAAGTGTATATTTTTTTCACATACTATTACACAAAATACTTTTAAAATCAAATAAGGTTTTACAATTTGAGACACTGTTTCCTGGTCTATGAAAGTATTGTTTGTATCTCATTATTGTGACTGATGTATACAATTACAACATTATTTCAACGTCTCGTCTTGACAACAGAATTTATTTCATATCTTTAAAGTTCCATTTATTTGTATATGTATCATCAAAAAAAAATGAGGACCGGAAAAGACTAAGTATAGTTTCATCACAAAAGGATTCGTATATCAAAACTGATCATCTGGAGGGAAAAGTTAGCTTTCTTCAAATCCAGATACCAATTTATCACTTTATCCTCTCTAGTTAGACAAACGTTTAACTATTCCATAGTTACCCAAATTGTTCCTTCAACATGTCTTCAACAACATAATTATGAGATGCTAACTCAAAAATACAGAACCAAAAGGATCCAAGACCGCTTGTAAATGCTTTATTTCACCATCCGGTGCTCGCTCTCTGTACCGCCACAGTCAAAGAAAGTCAGCAATACAACAGGTCGGCTACATAAAACTATATTTTGGAGTATTCAACCTATGGAAACACGATATGATAAAATGAATTCACACTTACCTGTGTTTAGGTAATATTTATTTTATTTCAGGTCTTATTTTCAAAATAACAGATTTTATTATATGATTGATATCAAAATAAATTTCATTAAATTTTAAGTGATTTTAGTTCCGTCAAGTCTGTCTGTCCGACCGTATGTCACAGCCACTTTATTCTGAAACTATAACCATCACACTGTTGAAATTTGGTAAGAAGATGTATCCTGTTAACCGCTTTACGATTCTCATACAAGAAATAAAAATAATTATATTTACGGGGGGGCTCCCATACATGAAACTAAAACCGATTTTTTTAGGCAAACCTATGCGTGTGGGGGGGTGTCTATGGATAGGTCTTTTCAAATGACGTAGAGGTTCCTAAAACCATTTTCTTTTAAAGTCTTCCGTTTCATAGCTAGACGCTTCCAAAGTGGTAAAATGGGCGCCTCCCCCCCCCCAATCTAACTGTGAAACTAAGCCAGTGTAAATTTTGGAAAAAAATGTAATATGTAGATCTTAACAAATACTTTCAACGAAAATGTGATTTGGACGAGATCTGACGAGAAGACTCACATTTTCAACCGCAAAAATAACTTTGTTCTTCATACAAATACTATGAAAAACAGAGTTATATTTCCTGTCAACAAAATATTGTGGTATTTTACTAAGTGGAAGTAAGTGGATCCCCTAATTCAGGTAAATTTGGCACGGAACCCTCAGTGCGCGAGTCCGACCCGCACTTGACCGGTTTTTACCCTTGTTTGCACCTTAAAAAAAGGTGATTCCAGGTCCTAAAACGGCTAATTCAAACTGTAGCCCCTTGACCTAACCGAACAGTCTACGTGGAACTCGCTTGAAATCTTATATATTTATTTTTATTTGTGCTTGAATCTAACTGGTTATGACACAATCTTAAGTATCTTAGAATGGGCAAACAGAGATCGTGACAAGCATTTATAAAATTTAAATCGTGTTACAGTTACAAAATACTTAATTGATTAGTTTGATTTCTTCCAAAGTTTATTTTTATAATTTTGGGTCACTAAAATAAAAGCTTGTTTTAAAATATATTTTTCACAGTTCATTTTAATCAATTCTTGACTGAGCTGTTGTATCTCTCCGGTCTGAGTCCAAATTCCTGTCGGTCGAGTCATCCGTGACATGAATTATTTAGTCCACCCTGTATTATGCTCCAAATATTACCATATCATTGTTTTTCAGCAATTGTTTTTAAAAGGCACCAGCCCGGCTTTAACGGCGATTGTATATTTATGTGACGTATCAATTTTGTATGTATTGCTTGTGTGAAGCTGTTAATAATTTAAGCTCTTTTTGTACTTAAAACTTAGTGAAGTGTCTACAAGGCTTACAGAAAATAGTATCTATACCGTAAAGTCAGTAAAGGGAGACAATTGTTAGCGAACAACACTACTGGTAATAAGGTATACCAATACACATTTTCATTACACTTGCGTAACATAAGATTGCTGGTTAGATAAGTACAGGATGGCCCTAACAGTTTTGGAAGCCTTACATTCAAGTCTATCCAAATGCACTACGTGTATGGTAGCCGAATTTTCGTAGTTTTCGAGATATAAATTATTTTGGTAAATTTTCAAACAAATAATTCCTCAATTTCTTATTGTATTATATATTTTTTTTGTGTTGCAGTATTATCCTTAAAAATACTCCCAGGTTGACTCTCAAGAGTAAAATTTTTACCTCCTTGGCTGCGCTCGGAAGTCAGTTTATGGTCCTTTCGTTTCGCTCGTGATTCTAAATGGCGCCTGTGTCATTCAGATATTATTTTACGACTTCGTTTAATAATCTACTATTATTAATTTTATTCAAATTGTCAGCAAAATTTTCGACGATTAGCTATGACTATGTAAAACCAAATATTTATTTTGTTTATCAGTAGAAACGAATAGGTATTTTGTTTATCAATCCCTATGATAGCAAAAATATCATCTGAAAATTCCTACTAATGAAGGAAACATATAAATTCAATGATATAAATGACGGAGGTTGCAAACAAGAAAATTAGGCAGAAAATCTCACATTACCCTAAAATGAGTTAAAACAAGAAAGGGGCGTCCCACTGGACCGGGCTGATCATTAAGCTTCAGCTAGTAAACAAATGTATAATTATGTAGAAGCAGTCTCTTCAACCCTTTTTTTAAAAATTAAGATATCCATACACCTAAAGTAAAGTGACAATGCGGTCTAAGATGTACTATGTCTAACTAGTCAACCATTTCACTCTCTTTTTGAAAACTTCCGAATCATAATTGCAAGGGAACACCTCTGACGGTTTCTCTACGGGATCGAATCAGAAATGAGGAGATACGTAGAAGAACTAAGGTAACGGACATAGCTTTGAGAATCAGTAAGCTCAAGTGGCAATGGGCAGGGCACATAGCGCGAAGAACTGATGGCCGTTGGGGCAGGAAAGTTCTAGATTGGAGACCCTTCGACCAGAGACGCAGCGTGGGACGTCCACCAACAAGATGGACAGACGACCTTATAAAGATCGCAGGATCAAACTGGATGCAGACCGCTAGTGATCGGTCGCTGTGGAAATCCGTGGGGGAGGCCTATGTTCAGCAGTGGACGTCCTTTGGCTGAAAATGATGATGATGATGATGACTCTGCATGTTCTCGGTCGTCACTTTGGTGAGTTCATTTTGGAGTCAAAGATATGCTTCCATATATGATATCGTGCACTGAACACAACAAACAAGTCCCGTTTGTCCCAAAGTTGTCTTGTCCCGGGAAAACGCAATAAACACACAACTTTTCTTTTAAATTTTGCATGGACACTTTTAAAGTAACAGCTTGTTTTAACAGGGTAAAATGAATGTTTCTACTAAATAAGTAGGTTAAATTCGTATTTTAAGCTGTTTACAAAAGTCGCAGTCGACTTTCAGTTGTATCTTTTCATGATTTATTGCTATTAAAATTACTTTTACTACGATTATTTAAGGGCACCAATCATTTTCCATTTCTTTAACAGTATTTGTCTTGTTTTAAGTTGGTAAACTTATACTAAGTTTATCTAATAGTAGTAGTAGTACCCCTAGCCAATTTCAACTACGGTGGCCAGTCACAACAACTAACCGCCTGCGCGGAACATATTATAGTGCACAAGTGTGTGTGCAAACACAGGTGCACACTCTTTTTCACTCTCATAGCTCGACGGGACAGCAACCAAGACCGGAAAGAGATCAGGCGCAGGATCAACGGCTTTTACGTGTTTTCCGAGTCACGGGGGAGAAACAACCCAGGAACATATTTTTAGCACGACCCAGGGATCGAACCCGGGACCTCTGGTCTAGTCTGGTGAGGTCCTTAGGTTTATCTAGTCTATATTCCAAATCCAACACGTTCCAAATAAACAAATTAAAAATTGTCATAAAGCTGTAATGCAAGAGAAACATTATTTTTTTATACATAAATATTACATTAATTAATTTATCCAATATACTTTGTTCTTAGGTAGGTAACTAGCAACTTTCTCCATTTAGTATAATTCTGTTAGCATGCAGCCTCTGTACAGCAAATATATGACCAAAGCTGTATAATCACCGCTACCTTGTCTTGAGCTCAAAATAGACTTAAGAGTGCTCTTCCTCTAAATATGAGCGAAGCGAAGCGAGCGGTGTTTTAATATCTATTGTTCAATAAATATCAACGTTTTTAAAATAATGCAAACCACTAAAATATTATATGAAAGGTGATGTGAATTAATGTGTAATGAAAAAAAAAGTATTAAAAAGGTTGTAGTACAATAAAGTAACGTATTGACTCAAAGAATACTCGTGTTTGACATTATCATATTTGAAGTGCAGCTGAGGCCTGATTTTTCGAACGTCAGTAAGCAATATTCTTCCAATAAAATACGATACGCCTTATAAGAAATCATCACGCATTTTTCAGCAGGCATTTTTGTTATTGTCATTTTAAAATCAGTCGTTTTATACTTATTCAATCTTAATAGCTTAAATATTACTTAAACGTCATACAGTGGCCCACTGGTGAAATGCGGAGTTAATCCGAGGTTAAAATGCGATAGCGTCGTTCTGACACTGTCAACAGCAAATATATTGTCAGCAACCGATTATGCATCGTTAACTTTGGTACCCATAGAAGTACTATGTCGGTACCCGAGTCTTCTCAAATGCTTCTAAAATTAGGGGTATGTTGTCAAATATGAATTCAATATTTTGACAACGCGTTTAGTACATTGGTTAGTGCTCCTTAATTCTATGCCTGCGGTCGCGGGTTCAAATCCCGCAAGGGGAAAATGTCTTTGCGATGAGCATGAACATTTGTAACTAAGTCATGGATGTTTATATATATTTAAGTATTTATGGGAGACGCCCCCGTCATAATCGTTGTCTAATATTCGTCACAAAAGGAAGAAAATTCCTTGTTAAGAAACCAAGACAATTTGTATGTTGTCAGCGATAGATAGCTAATTAGTGCAACAAAACCTTAGTCAAACACTAACCGAATGTGGAACTTGTGTTCAACACACTTCATATAGAACTTGGTTACTGTGCCAGGAGATTACAGATGTGCTAGACGGAATTCCTTGAAGTGTATACTAGACATTTCTAGTAATCATCTCTATGTAGTCTGTAATGCTTGAAAATGATTGCTACTTATCTTCTTAGGCTTATTGTATGTTTAGCTTGTATGGTGTATTTATCAAAGTAAATAACAGTGTACAGCCCTAAATAAAATAAGAAAGGCGTAGTGCGAGTCGGACTCGCGCACGAAGGGTTATGAATCTACTCGTACTATGTATGTAGAGCACTTTTAATTGCCCTAAAAATGATATTTAAAACATGATTAAGATTGCCTTATAGTAAGAATTTGATTTCTCTTATGTTCAACTCACTTCTAAACAAAAAAATTGATATCATGAGACACTGGTTGTATCTTTTAAGGAAGAGGACTCAACATTGTTATTTTACAGCTAAAAAAACAGTTAAAACCAATATTTGACTACAGTTTCAGTTTCATTGCTTAATGTGTTTTGTGTTTTATCCTTAAAATGTAAACACCTAGTACGCAAATGTGAATAAATGAAAAAAATGAAGACAAAAATTACCTAAAATTTATTTGAAAATTATTTGACTTGAGGTTTATGGACTAAAACTCTGTCATTTGCTTATTTACATCTTACTATCTTATTTAAGAATGTATTTTTTTGGGATTGATAAATAAATAATAAAAAAAAAACAGTAGCTGAGATAGTTTTCCTTTGAAGTTCATTGTATATGCTAATACTGTTTTTTTTCACGTATCCATCTACTACTACTACTTGAGAGAGGGCAGGGACATTAGATTTTAAGAAATTATTTTATAAAAAAATATTTTAGCAATTTCACAAACATTTTAAAAGACCTATTCAACGATACGATTTACAGAATAAAAGAAGTATTGAACACCAAACACATGCATTGTTCTGATTTTAGTAAGTAGCTAACGCTTGTGGAGATCAAGAACGTGATGATCCACACCCGGTTTCCAGAAATGAAACTGGTTGGTGAAAATTGCGATGTAAGTTTGTACGATAGTTCCGGTATTTGTCAATCTAGTAAGCCTCATTCTCAGATATCAGTTTCTGATAATACAAAAAAAAAACAACGTTATTCCAAAACTTTTAATCTTTCATTCGAAGATCACCCCGACCCCACCGATTCATCCCGCGAACATTTTTCTCCCCATCTTATTATAAAGTCGTCGGAATGTAAACTGAATATAGGCAGGCCCACAATATTACGTTTGCTGCAAACACAACGGGCAAACAACGATAAATCACAACGTAAGGGTAAAAACACACTAAGATTTTAAACTTTTGCTTTGCATTGCAATGAGAACTGAACATGACGGGTCTAAGCACGAGATACTAGTATGAGTAAATCACGACCTCCGTGGTGTAGTAGCTAAGCACGCTAGGTTTCAAGGCGTCACCGCTCCGATGTTCCGAGTTCGATTCCCGATCGTATCAAAGTCGAAATCAAAATTTTCTATATTGTCTAGATGTTGTGGTATCACCGTTGTGTCTGATTTCCATAACACATATGTAATAGCTACTTACTTTAGGATCAGAGGAATGTATGTGATTGATGTCCAATATTTATTATTTATGATCACCAGTGAATTGCATTTACTCAAACTATTATTTCATGTTTAGATAGTCATGTTAAGTTCTTAAACACACTTTAGTGAAGAGTTATTCTTTTATATATCAGGCGTTAGCCAAACGTTGGGACTCACCGTTGCTACAGCACTGGATGCGCCTGCACACCCTCAAAGGTGTATAGGCGTACCCCGTGTGCGTCAATTAATCAATGTTTTTGTCAATTTAATAAGAATAAACTAACACTAGCTTCGAAAATTGCGTGTACTACTAACAAGCTATGAACCAAGTCTGAAATAATAAAAAAAACCTACTTCAAAACCATAATGCACTAAAAAGTCTCAAATATACTCTTGACTTTTTGAAGTCGGTTTTTACTTTTGTTTAAAGTTTCATTATTTTTAGTGATTACAGAAGGTGGGGAAGGAGGTTGCCTACTTATGACTCTGTTCTTTAAAAAGCTACAAATTACCTATCATAAGTTCTGTCATTATAATCACTGAACTCCTAAGCGTTAGAGAGTTCTATTATCAGCTCAGCCCTACATAATGTTGACTATCAGTCAACATTAAGATTGTAAAAAAACACTATGCTTGCCTTAAAAAAATTACGAACCCATCATCAGATCCCGACTTTGCAACAATGGGACTATCTAGAAGATAAAATCTCTAAGGAGGTTTTTTTTTCAAATCACTCCACAAATTTCACTCCACAAAAAAATCATACAGTCGAATTGATAACCTCCTCCTTTTTTGAAGTCTGTTAGAAATATATTTAATTTAATGCATGGTCAAAAAACCTGGTAGAAGGCTATATATTAAGGAACATCATTCTTGACTTAACTTTTATTGGACTAGTTAGGAATTGGAAGATGTTTTTTTCCGTTTTTTCGCATATCGGATTCTATGCATCGTTGTGACATATGACGTTCTACAAGTTGAAATTAAAATTAGTTTTAATATGGGGCCCCTCTGATTGATGCACCGCACACATTGTCTTTAGCCCAGTGTTCTTTCCGATCAAAAAAACTCCGAAAACCGCCGTAATTTGTTATTAAGCACGAGGCGCACACAGCTGCGACATAGAGCTTCATTGACAAATGCCCACCATTTTTTTAAACTACTGTACTTTTATAGAAAAATATATTTGTACCAGTAAAAAAACTTATAACTACGTTATAAAATTGAACATCTCCTTTATAAGTAAGCAGCAAGCTATCTGGCTCGTTTTAAATGTCTAACAAATGCGAAATCATTTGGCTTAACAATACTTTTTAATTCTTTAGTTTGGTCTCACCCTTATAGCTTGCCCCGCTTCGAACGATGGGTCTCGATTTTGTTTATGATCTAATGTAAAATGGAAGTTTCAGGTCACTGTGATTTCACTGTTTACTAATGTGTGCCTAGTTTAGCTTGCGATAAAAAAGTAAAGTTAGCCTGTAACATACCACTGCTGGGCAAAAGCCTTACCTCAACTATGAGGGAGTTCGAGCTATACTCCACCACGCGGGCTCAGTGCGGACTGGTGGAGAGGTGTTTGCAAGGCATGTAACCCTGCTGTTAGATGTTATCAAGCCGCTCATAAGGCATCTGAATAAGCTTGAAGACTAATATCAACCGATATTAGCCAGGCTTGACGCACGCACGGAGATGCTCGTGATATACGTCACTTATATGGTCAGAATGGTCACCCATTCAAACACGACCGCGCTGTGTGAGCTGCTTCAATTCGGTTTCACTACCAAAGCGCTGCTACCACTGCGCTATGAGCACCTCAGCTTGCGACTAATCCTAACTTAATATTATAAACTAGCTGTGTCCGCGACTTCGTCCGCGTGGAATAGTGACTTTGGGTAGAATTTTTAATTATTTAGGCTAATTATTTTACAAATAAGATACATAACATAAGTATGTGTATAAGTACGCAAGAAAGCTCGCGTTGTAAGTACTTAAGCTGCGAATATTATTTTGATGTGGAGTTATTTCAAAACTGTGATAGCTTCTAAGATATTTATTGAAATCAAATGATGATTGATGATTTATTTTGATAATAATTAATACCCGTGTGTATAAAACACCTTCGAAAATAATGTTCGAATAAAAATAGTAAAATATTTTAACGCAAAACATACGCAATTTTATTGTAAATTTTTAACTAAGAAGCCAGCAACCATAGCAATTAGCGCAAGCGCACGTTGTACTAAAGCTGCCAACATTATTTTGGTGCGGAGTTATGTTAAAACTGTGATAGCTCCTAAGATATTTATTGAAATCAAATGATATAAAGGGCAACTTTGTTCTAAATGAAATGCTCGTGATGATAAATGTATTTATTTTGATAAGAATAAATACCTGCGTCGGAAGTCTTGACATAGTTCCGTGTAAAACCACCAGGTGGCGCTCGAAAAATGCTGAGACAAAATTAGTGTTTTCGTATATTTATTGATTGAGAAGAATTTTTGAATAATGCTTAAAAAACTACAAATATTTTTTAGGATTTATAAAAAATATAACTACGTAAGTTAAAATGATATTTGATGAATTAGAAAATCATAAAATTGAAATCGTCGACGCAAAATGTCAAAAATGATGCATCAGACTACGCCCGCTGTGTGGATAATACACCTCTAAAAATAATGCATTATTTTAAAAAAAAAACATAAAAAAGGTTGTAGTAAGTCAACCATAAAAGATAGACATATGCTGTTGCAGACTTTATTATAGAACTCTTAATGCTGAACAATCCTGTCATACATGTTTTTGTGTAACTTAAGCGGTTTCCGCAGCATACGCAGCGGAAGCTCTCAAAAGGAATATATCTATCTCCCGTTTTCGCAACATGTTTCTGTGGTCTTATGAGTCGTATCTTTATGTTATATAGCCTAAAGCCTTCCTCGATAAATGAACTATCCAACGTAAAAATATTTTTTCAAATCGGGCCAGTAGTTTCTGAGATTAGCGCGTTTAAACAAACAAACTCTTCAGCTTTATAATATTAGTATAGATGTAAAAGTAACTCTGTCTCTCTGTCTGTCGCACTTTCACGCCAAAGCTACTTAACCGATTTAATTGAAACTTGGCATAGACGTACTCTAGAGCCTGAGAAAGGACAAAGGCTTCTTTTTAATGCGAAAAAGAGGTTGTAAGGGGTTGAAAAAGGGTATGAAAGGTTGTATGGAAGTATCGTCATTTTCAAAGTTTGAAGCTTGAAACTTATTTTTAAGGCTCTTGATTAGATACCTATCCTTACTAATATTTTTAATGTGAAAGTAAATCTGTCTGTCTGTCATGCAAATACTTTATATCTTGCGTACTCATACGAACACCTATGTGTCTTATTTGTAATAACATTTAGCCTTAGCCTAAAATTTGTACCAAAAGTCACTATTCCACGCGGACGAAGTCTCAGGCGCAGCTTTATATTACATATATTTTAATAAAATCAGAAATGTTAATGTTAAATAACATGCATGCTACACACTATTAGAGACATACGAGTAGCGATTCTCAAACAGGCTTCAAAACTTTGTTTAAAACTTTTTGTATCATAAACTTTTATACATCTTCCCGATTTCTACTATTCAAAATTTATAATACTAGTAAGTTAAATAAACAGAAATTACTGTTGCTGATTAAATTTAATTAAATCAAACCTAATATACTAACGCCTAAAATAACAATGGAATTATGGGTTGTTTCACCATCGACAAATAAGCAGTAACTTTAGGTCTTTTCATCTGTCGGTAGAATTAATCACGCAGTGTATACCATTTATGGATTACTGTCTAGTCTTATGAGTAGTTATATTAAGTGCATGTTTTGCTCGTTATCTGTTGGGACGTGTATAAGTGCTAGTAAGAGCCTACGTACAATTTTTTTTTGTTTGTGTCCTTAATAATAACTAGATTAATAATTAAACCCATATCATGTCACTTCGTGTAAAGTATTGAATAGGTAACATTAATCAAAACTGATTAAAATGTTGAAAAACAGGTCTAAACCCACTCAAAAATTTCACAATTATTAGAAGCCTTTGTGTTATTCCGATGTATGAACTATATTCTTTTAAAGTTTCACCACAATTCATCCAATAGTTTTGACGTAAACATCCAACTTCACAAACTTTCGCATTTATAATAGAAGGGGTTCTCAACAACTCTGCGTGATTCTCAAACCAAAAACATCTGAATAATTACTCCTGGTGCAGATATAAGTCTTCATAACGAGTTTATAAAACCATGCTATTTGGGTTGAATTCGTTATTACGTGTTTACGTCTATTCGTTATTACGTGTTTACGGTTAAACAGATGGCCACGAGGTTTTATGTTGTGTATAATAATCGCCAAGGATTATATTTCGTGGTGTTTGATCATTAGGATTCTAAAAAGCTTTTTATAATGAATATACCAACTTTTAAGGCTTTGTATGATACAACTAGCTGTCCCCCGCGACTGCGTCCGCAAGTTTTGAGTTTGCTCCCTCCCCTCACATTGCAGCGTGATGTTTTATAGCTTAAAGTCTTCCTCGATAAATAAGCTATTCAACACAAAAATATTTTTGGAAATCGGTCCAGCAGTTCATGAGACAACGCGTTTAAACAAACAAACGAATTCTTCAGCTTTATGATATTAGTATAAATTAATGTCATATAAGTAAAACGTACCTATTTAACACTTTAGTGACTGTATATTAAACACGGAAAATCCAAGGAAACGTCAACTCATAAAAACTTTTTTTTTTATAAAGTTTAATAAATATTTAAAAAAAACAATTACACTCGGATTCGAGTAGTCGGTATACAGCGAACTGGTAAAAAAATACCTCAGAAAATTACGTCACCGCGGGCCCGAGTGGTCGGCACTAAATGTGTTAAACGTACTTTACAGAGGCAGTTTAACTCAAACCATAAAATTAATACTACAAAGGTTACTATTTAGCATGATCTCCATACTTCACATTCAGAACTAGGCCTCCTTCAAGGACACGTGGCTTCACGCGTCGCGTGCGGCGTGACTTGACGCGGCGCGTAGGGCGTTTTTAGAGTTCCGTAGCCGAATGGCTAGAAACGGAACCCTTATAGTTTCGTCAAGTCTGTCTGTCTGTCTGTCTGGTATTCTGTAACTATAACCATTACACTGTTGAAATTTGGTAGAAAGATGTATCCTGTAAACCGCTTACCGATTCTCATACAAGAAATAAAAAATAATATCTTTTAAGCTCCCATACATGAAACTAAAACCAAAAAATAATTTTTTAGTCAAACCTATGCGTGTGGGGTGTCTATGGATAGGTCTTTTAAAATGATATTGAGGTTTCTAAAACCATTTTCTTTTAAAGTCTAACGTTTCATAGCTATCCGCTTCCAAAGTGGTAAAATGGGCGTCCCCCCATCTAACTTCTAAACCAAGAGTGTAAATTTTGAAAAAAAAAATGTTATATAGATCGTAACAAATACTTTCAACGAAAATTGGTTTGGACGAGATCGAACTAGTAGTTTTTGAGATATAGCACATTTTCAACAACCGCAAACATAACTTTGTCCTTCATACAAACACTATGAAAAACAAAGTTATGTTTGCAATCAACAAAATTTTGTGGTATTTTACTAAGTAGAAGTAAGTGGATTCCCTAAGTCAGTTAAAGTTGGCACGGAACCCTCAGTGCGCGAGTCCGACTCGCACTTGGCCGGTTTTTTAGCGTTTAAGGTTGGAGCACATCTATAGACCCGTTACGGTTACAGCACCGTATCAACTCGAGGTGTAAAGGATTATTTGAACCGGTTTTTGACTCTAACAAATTGATACGTGTAACCGCATACTGTTTGAGATTTATCAACAATTGTAAACTTAAAATTAAAAGAAAATGTACTTACCTTACTTCCGATGAGATCAAGAACTCCTTGATTGTATGTACACGTCTCTCACAATCTGTAAATTTTAAGGAAGAAATTGATTTATTACAGGGTAAACCTGTTCATACATCAAGCAAAATTAACACTTTAAATCCTTACCTGGATTATGATTAGTTGCTCCGTGTTGGTGGTAGACTTTGTAATGCTCATGTTCCAATTTACACTAAATCACCAATTGTTTTAAGTAATGACTGCCATTTTTAACCGACTTCAAAAAAGGAGGACGTTATCAATTCGACTGTATGTTTTTTTTTTGTATGTTTGTTACCTCATATCTCAGTCGTTTGTCGACCGAATCGAAAAAATTTTTCGCCTATTTAGAGGGTGTACCTTCTAGTTGGTCCCATTTTTTTCATTTTGGGATCTGATGATGGGATCTTGGTGTAATCGAGGGAAACCCTCAAATTTTAAAGGCACGTATAGTGTTTCTTTACTAGAATCTTTATATTGACGTGTTGTTACGTCTGATAGTCAACATCTTGTGGGGCTGAGCTGATGGTGGAACTCCTTAACGCTTAGGAGTTCAGTAATTATAATGAAATAACTTATAATAGGTAATTTGTAGCTTCTTAAAAAATAGAATCATAAGGTGCAACTCCCCCCCCCCTCTTATATAATCACTAAAATTGAAGAAATAAAATAAACTTTAAAAAAAAGTAAAAACCGACTTCAAAACCAAAATGCACTAAAAAGTCTTAAATAAACTCTTCACCATTGAAAGGAAAGGAATCCGTTTTAGGCAAACAATTTCTTTTTGGAGTCGGTGCCATCACTTTGACCATCAAGCATCAACTATCACAGCACCGACTCCAAAAAGAAATTATTTGCCTAAAACGGATTCCTTTCCTTTCAATGGTGAAGAGTTTATTTAAGACTTTTTAGTGCATTTTGGTTTTGAAGTCGGTTTTTACTTTTTTTTTAAAGTTTATTTTGCAAAACTTGTTGTACTAAATGCACATGCCAATACTCTTCACGGAGGCAATTAATTAACACTTAACTATATCACACAATGATACCGGATTGTAAGAGTTAAAAATCTTGTCAAAGCTGTTGATAGCGAGTAGTAAATGTGGACTGTATGATTGGAAAAGATGATGGAAACAACGTGTATGTTTTTAGTACAATAATATTATATTGAAATTGATACAATAAGACCCGACAAGACATTACTGCGGACCTGACATATTGACAACTGCCTTTTTTAAAATCTGTACTAATATTATAAAGCTGAAGAGTTTGTTTGTTTGTTTGTTTGTTTGTTTGTTTGTTTGAACGCGCTAATCTCAAAAACTACTGGCCCGATTTGAAAAATTTTTTTTACGTTGGATAGTCCATTTATCGAGGAAGGCTTTAGGCTATATAACATAAAGATACGACTCATAAGACCACAGCAGAAATGAAAAATGTTGCGAAAACGGGAGAAAGATATTCCTTTTGAGAGCTTCCGCTGCATACGCTGCGGAAACCGCTTAAGTTACACAAAAATCATGTATGACAGGATTGTTCAACATTAAAAGTTCTATAATAAAGTCCGCGACAGCATATGTCTATCTTTTATGGTTGACTTACTACAACCTTTTTTATGTTAATAAATTTTTAAAAAAATAATGCATTATTTTAAGAGGTGTATTACACATAGAGGTATTTATTCTTATCAAAATAAATACATTCATCATCACGAGCATTTTATTTAGAACCAAGTTGCCCTTTATATCATTTGATTTCAATAAATATCTTAGGAGCTATCACAGTTTTAACATAACTCCGCACCAAAATAATGTTCGCAGCTTAAGTACAACGTGCGCTTGCGCTAATATATTATAAAGCCGAAGAGTTTGTTTGTTTGAACGCGCTTTTCTTAGGAACTGCTAGACCGATTTGAAAAAATATTTCTCTGTTGGATAGCTTATTTATCGAGAAAGGCTTTAGGGTATAAAACATCACGCTGCGACGGGAGGAGAGGGAGCAAACTCAAAACGCGCGGACGAAGTCGCGGGGGACCGCTAGTAGAAAATAATGACATGAGTGTATCAAAAAGGTAAAAAAGGTCGGATCGCAGCCAGTCGCCAACATACCGGACCCCCAGTGGGACACTAACACGTGGTGGCGACTGACTGGGGTTCGGCTTCCATTAAAATAAGTTTACGGACCGGTCGGCGCAGCAATCCTGCCCTGGTATGGACATCTGCGACGCGAACCGCTCCGTCAGGCCCTAAATGGACCTTCGATATTCTTCCTAGGGGCCATAGGCCGCGAGGAAGGCTAGGGTCTGCGATTAACACCACGTCACCCACACTAAGATTCGATGCAGTACTGGTGGCGTGACCTCTTGGTCGAAGCATTGGCAGATATTCACGCACCCATCGTGCCCAGAACTTGTCAGCGAGCCGCAGAGTCTTTCGCCAGTCGCATCTTCTCACTAGATCTGCGTCGGAAAGTGTCGAGGTCCATGGTACGACTGAAGATGTGCCAAGGATGAAATGGAACGGAGTTATGGCTTCTGGAGCGTCTGGGGATGAAGAAACATAAGTCAGTGGGCGTGCGTTAACTATGGCTTCAGCTTCGAGCAATAGTGTAGCCAGGACGTCTTCTTTTAGTGGTTGGTTTGCGAGACAGGATCTTAGAGCGGTTTCAACTATTCGCACAAGTCTTTCCCATGCGCCACCCATAAACGGGGATGCCGGTGGGATGAAGCGCCATTCAATTCGATGATTTGTGGCGTAGTCTCTCAATGATTCATCGTGTAGACAGCGTAGCTCGCGGGAGGCCCCAACAAAGTTTGTTCCGTTGTCGGAGAAAATAGTAGTAGGAGAGCCTCTGCGCGCGATGAAGCGCCTTAAGCTCATTATGGCGGCATCCGATGATAGTGAATTAACTAGTTCTAGGTGAAGCGCTCTCGTCACGAAGCAAGTGTATAATGCGACGTACCTCTTCTCTTGGCGGCGATGCACCGTTACCATAATGTAGCCAAAATAGTCAAGGCCCACGTGCGTGAAGGGCCTCTTATGATGGTCAAGTCTTTCTGCTGGTAAGTTGCCGGTCTGGGGATGAGAAGGTTGGCTTTTCCATCTTCGACATTGTAAACAGGTATGCGCTACGCCACGGATGCTATTTCGTGCTTTGAGTATCCAGTATTTCTGTCTAAGTTCGTTCAGCACAAGCTCGTTGAAATGATGCGACGCTTTAATGTGTTCGTAGAGGATGAGTAGTCTTACAGCGTGGTTGCGGCCGTCAAGGATAATTGGAGACTTCAAGCTTTCGCTCACCCCTGGAGTTGACTTTATACGTGAGTCCAGTCTCAATATACCATCTTGGTCGAGAGTCGGTGCAAGTTTAGCAATTCTGCTTGTCCTGGGCACTGGTTTTGCGGATTGTAATGCGGTTAGCTCCTCGGGAAAACTGTCTGCCTGCGCTCTTTTTACCACCATCTTCTCGGCTTCCACGATGTCTGAAGCGTGAAGTTGATAGGGTGACATGGTGCTATCTAAATCTAAATATAATTTAGAATTTGGAGTTACAGGTCGAGACAGTTTAAGCCGGAAAAGTCGTGCGCCCTGGAGGACGCGGGCGGTTGCGCGAAGTAGTCGCAGCCAAGAGCTAAAACGCGACGGGTTAGGGACTGAACTCGATGACAGAGTGTCGAGGAGCAGAACCACCAGCTCCGATTTTAACTCGGGGTCCGGTGAGCTCTCTTCCACGTCGGTATCGGCCTCGGTAGGCCAAGTGCAAGGTGGTTCGAAAAGAAACTGCGGGCCGGAAAACCACCGATGAGACGCGGTAAAGTTCATTTTCTCTGGTTTAGTTGCATCGTCAGCAACGTTGAGAGAGGTAGGGATCCACCTCCAATTGGATGGATTGGTGGTCTCCAGTATCTCTCCCAACCTGTGCGCGACAAACGGTTTAAACGCGCGAGCGTCGCTCCGAATCCACTTGAGGACTGTGGTGGAATCGGTCCAAAAAATGATTTCGGAGGGCTTAATGCGATGGGCTTGAATAATCGCTTGTGCAAAACGTGATGCAATCAGCGCGGCTTGTAATTCCAAGCGAGGAATCGAAACCGGTTTGAGAGGAGAGACGCGTGCCTTGCTCCCAATAAGAGTCGTAGATACGGTGCCGTCGCTGTAACTGAAACGCCAATAAGCAACGCAGGCGTAAGCTTGCTCGCCGCCGTCGGCGATCACGTGCAGCTGAACGTCTAAAACATCAGACCTAGTCATATACCAGCGAGGAATTTTTATATTGGCCGCAACCCCTAACTGTGTGAACCAGTCGTTGCATTCACTTATGTACGCCTCGGGAAGTTGCGTATCCCAACCAGCACCTGCACGCCACAATCTTTGAATTAAAATACGGCCCCATATAACGACTGGCATTAATAAGCCAAGAGGATCGTAAACTTTCATAACATTTGACAATAGGCTTCGTTTGGTTAAAGTGTCAGTCAGTACCTGGGGTATGTTACGAAAACCTAACGAGTCTTGCCGTGGGTTCCATTTCACACCCAAAACGCCAACTTCATTGCTAGGTGGCAGGTAGACGTCGGAGCTTGCGTCGCTACGAAATTCCTTGGGGACGAGGGAAAGAGCCTCTGGATGGTTTGACGTCCACGCGCGCATCTCAAAACCGCAAGCCTTATGCACCGTGACAACATCAGCGGCGAGTTGTGCTGCGTCAGCAGCGCTGGAGTAGCTGCCGAGGTAGTCGTCCATATAGTGGTCATCGATTATTGCCTTACAGGCAGAGGGATAATCGGCTTCCAGCATTTTAGCGTTTTTGTTTTTAATGTAGAGCGCAATAAATGGACTCGAAACCGCGCCAAATATCATCGAAGACATTCTGTATTCTTTCAGGTTGCCGTCCTTTCCGCGCCAGAGAAACCGTTGGGCGTCCCTATCTCGTGGAGAAATTTTAACTTGGGGGAACATCTCCTTGATGTCTCCATTCAAGGCGACTTCGCCTTCTCTAAAGCGGAACAAAATGTCGAGGAGTGGAGACAGCAAGTCGGGGCCTTGCAGGAGTAAACTGTTAAGGCTCACGCCTTTCGTGGCCGCGGCGGCGTCATGGACGGCTCTTAGTTTTCGTTTTTGTGGATGAAAAACACCAAAGATAGGCAGGTACCAGCGGATGGAACCATCTGCGTTGATGTACGAAGAGTTTGCTGATAGTCGCTGGTGATTGGTCTTCGGGTCGCATTCTTCAGCATAACCTTTACTGATAACGTCATTTATAAATTGTTGAAAAGCTGTAGCAAACGCTGGGTCCTTTGACATTTGACGTTCTAGTGCCTTTAAGCGTGACAGTGCCTGCGGGTAGCTGTCAGGTATTACATTCGGCAAATTCTTTTTCCAGGGCAGTCCAACTTCAAAATGGCCATCGTCGAGCTGACGGGCCGACGATTCGATGACCTCTACGGCTCGTTTATCATCGTCGTTTGGGCAATGTTCATGTTTCGTTATACCTAGAGCATCGATGTCGTATTGACGTTTGATGAGAGAGTCTAGATCGTCCGAAATATGATTCACAAACTCGTGTGGCTTAGACGAGACGGAGAGTGCGCCATGAAGCACCCAGCCTAATAATGTTCTAGAGGCAACGGGTTCGTTCTTTTTCCCGCACCGCACTTCACGACTGATAGATAAGTACCAATTTGGCGCACCGATGAGGACAGTAGGAGGGGTGTCAGTGTATGAAAATTCATCGGATAAGTCCGACAGGTGGCCGTACTCCGAAAAATTGATTATATCGGGGTTTTGTGCGCGAAGACCTAACGGTTTAATGGCTCGCGCCTGCTCCACTAGGTACCTATCGGGCCGATTCCGTCCTCGAATGTAGAAGTCTACGTAACTTACTTCGACTTCCTTAGTCATACCACTAACGCCTTCAATGCGTAGACGTTCTTGACAGGTAGGCTTAGCACCGATGCGCGCTGCTACCTCCCCGTCGATCAGCGTCGCTGTACTGCCCTCGTCGAGTAGCGCTGTCGTCTCAATCGCACCATCAGGACCCTCGAGTACAATCGGCACCACTTTCAGCAGACCGCGGGGGTGAGTAGCCGATGACAACGATCCTGTTGCATTAATGAAAAAATCAGACGTGTTTGTTATTTTAACGGCGGGATCATTTTTATCGTCGGTATCGTCCATGTTGTTAAAATCGGTAGCGTTAGCAGAAGACGATTGTGTGTTATTGCACTGACCACTGGGTGCCGGGCTAACTTTAGCATCGGAAATCGCTGTGCCATGAAGGAGTGCGTTGTGACGTCTCGAACATCCGTCAACTCCGCAACGTTTAGCACGGCAGTTATTCCACGTGTGTGGGTTAGCTTTTAAGCACCGGTAACACACTTTACTTTCTCGAACCCAACGCCATCTATCCTCCAGTTTCAGAACTAAAAAGCTCTTGCAGGTTTTAACGTTGTGGGGTCCTTGCTTACAATAAATACAATGCTCAGGACTTTTGTTGTTAGATACTGTGGCGTGTATAGTTTCTTTCCTTAATTGGGATTTAGAGGAATGTGTCGGGTGCGGCGCCTTAACAGTACCATCAGCGACAAAATTGTATCGTAACTGTTTGTCAGCCTCGGTCAGGAGGAAGCGTGACAATAACTCCAATTTTGTGAGCAATTGTTCTTCAAGTACGTAAGCAGAGGCGAAGTCCGTGAAGCGGGCTCTAGTGTGCTCGCTTAGCTTTGTAAGAACGCACTGAAAGAGCTCCGGTGAACACAGATACTCATGTTGTTTAAGTAGTTTAAGAGTAGTAATAAAATTGCGTAGTTTGTTTGCTAACGTATTTAAATCGTCAGGCGAACTTAGCTTAGGACTGTTGCGCAGCTCGGCGACCTCGAGGGCCACCAGCAGTTCCGGCCGTGCGTACGTTTGCTCCAATGCATTCATGACGTCCTCGGGATCCCCGGAGGTCCACAGGAGGGACGCGACGGATTGGTACGCTGCACCGCGTACGGCGTTGTGCAGACGATCTAGGTTCTCTGAAGGGGAAAAATCTGATTTAGTTCTCTCGTAGCTGCTCTTAAATTTCATCCATTGACTGACTTCGCCTGAAAATGTGATGAGTTCGGGTTTCTTCGGTTTGTTAGATAGAGCATTAATCGTTTGAGAGAGTTTAGTGATAGGGTCTAGTGAAGAACGTTCAGATTGTTCTTGGTAATGTGCCCTGTTGTCGTAATCGGTGACTAAAGCAGTATGTGTGGGTTTTGAACGGGTTGAAAAATTGACATCGGGCATGAAAAACGATACCGTGTTGGTGAGGGGAACCGGTTGTGCATGATGTCCTTCAGGCTTATTACCCGAGGTCACAGTCGGTGCCTCACCAGATATGTTTGGATGAGTTGCCTTAGTCATTTTTACGTTTTGTTGTAAAACCCAATCTACAGTGCGCTTTTCGGAATTAGGATTAGAAAAACACGAACTACGAGATTTGGCTGACTTATCTGTGGCATCTAGGGCAGCAAGTTTTGCTTGTAACTCAGCGTGTTCCGCCTCAGACTCGAGACGGGCGAGCTCGCGCTCGCGTGCTACTTGACGGCGTATTGCGTCTGCTTCCAGAGCCAGCTTCTGAGCGCGGACGGTCGCCGAAGATCGTGACGAGTGAGTGCGCTCGCTGCACGACTGCATACTGTGGACGCTAGAAACGCTTTTAGGTGGCGCATCGGCATTTTCCTCATTGTGCGTGCTAGTACGGGCATTTGGGCGTTCGAAAGCGGGGCCAGGTTGTGCCTCGCCGCGGTGAACTGTGCCCGCCTGTTGTATGCCCGAGCTTTCAGGAATTGCCGGAGCGCCACCGGTTGTCGTGGCAAAAACCGGGCGGGCGCCACGCGGCGTGCCGCGTTGCGCCCGCTCGACTTCGGTAGCCGTCGAGTCCGCCTTTGTCTTGCTACGTGTTTCCACCATGGTGATATGAAAATGTACGTAACAACCTAATGCAATGTTTTCAAAAATGAAATGAAACACTACGATGACTTACGTGAAAATTACGAAAAAAGATATATTTACGGCAAGAATGGACCAAAATGATAGCGAGTAGTAAATGTGGACTGTATCATTGGAAAAGATGATGGAAACAACGTGTATGTTTTTAGTACAATAATATTATATTGAAATTGATACAATAAGACCCGACAAGACATTACTGCGGACCTGACATATTGACAACTGCCTTTTTTAAAATAGAAAATAATGACATGAGTGTATCAAAAAGGTAAAAAAGGTCGGATCGCAGCCAGTCGCCAACAGCTGTTATTCGAAAATGTATAACATGTTTTAAATTCAAAGTTGTTCCACTTGCACCACTTATGGGTAATTTACCGGAGTTTAGAGTCAACCCAAGTCGACCGTTTCTCACAAGTGGAGTATACTTTGCAGGCCCCTTTACTTTGAAAATGTATTCTGGTAGATGTAAGAAAACTTACAAGGCTTATGTCAGCTTATTTGTGTGTACAGTTACAAAAGCCATTCACCTAGAAGTAGTCACTGACTTAACTTCATCTGCTTTTTTGGCTGCTTTTAGGCGGTTCACTTCCCGTCGCGGTAATTGCAGAGACCTTTGGAGTGACTGCGGTACCAATTTCGTTGGAGCAGCACGAGAGTTAGAGTAGGCTTTCAAAGATTCAAAATCTAAACTGGTTTCTAAAATTTCGGAATTTCTTGCCAACGATAACACAAACTGGCACTTTATCCCTCCTGGGACCCCGCATTTTGGTGGACTTCGGGAAGTGGGAGTAAAATCTATAAAGGGACATCTAAAACGAGTTGTTGGTCAAACCATTCTTACTTATGAGGAGCTCTCCACTCTTCTGCACAAATAGAAGCATGTGTCAATTCACGTCCACTTACTTTAATCAGCTCCTCACTAGATGACCTACCACTGACTCCAGGTCATTTCCTAATAGGCGGGCCTCTTATCGCAGTTCCTGAACCTTCATTTATTGATGTTAAATTAAGCCTATTGGATCGTTGGAAATTAATTCAACGAATGTTGCAGTGTCTATGGCAACGTTGGCAATCCGAGTACCTCACATCTCTGCAGCACAGATATAAATGGAACATAGCACAGCCAAGTATTGAACTAGATTCCATTGTTTTAATTAAGGATGATCGACTTCCACCTGGTAAATGGCTTTTGGCATGTGTGATCTAGAAACATCCTGGGTCAGATGGTATTACTCGCGTTGTCACGTTAAAAACTAGCAGCAGTTGTTTTAAACGACCTGTTACCAAATTATGTCCATTGCTCCTGGGTGATTCTAAATCTGTAGCTTAAGTTATAAGTCAATTTATTTTAAGGACTATAACTGTCCTTGGGCCGCGGGAATGTTTATGTTGCTGTGATATGAGCGTTTACGCACTCCACCGATAGATCGCGTTGTGCGCACTTACATTACGGTGGAGATTGGATTTTTCGGGACACTAAGAGTCTCACATATTTTTAGTTAAGTTAGTTTTTCCTACAGTAATAAGGTGTGGTGAATAAGTGAGTGTTTAAATCAGTGTAGTGAACACGAGGCGTTCATTTTTTTGATAAAACTCCATACTTACCTCGGATCGATACCAACCGAGACCCATTCTTGACCAACGGCGCATGGGTTGTAACGCGTTTACGACGTGTCGCCCGCTGGTTGTCGGATAGCCCATCGTGTTAAACGGGCTGTTATTCACAAGAAGAACTGTCATAAGTTGTATCAAACACGATCCGAGGCGAGGCGTTCGCCATCCGGTGCCGATCCTATCCGAGGCGTTGCTGTTCCCTTTACGTAACGCGCTTCCGTATGGTTGACGCCTCGTTGGTGCCGTTCCCGTGCCGGTTTGATTAGTCGGCACCGACCTTTATAGTGAGGCGACGCGTATGCGACGTCCCACGCGCTAACTCAAAATATAGAAATGTATGCGTCGCCCGCTTCTCCATCCGCTGCGTTATTTAGAGCGGCTATTGGTTTCTTTCAAGCCAATCATGTTTGACTAGTTATGAAGAGCAAACGTGTCTTTTGTTTGTTATAATGGATGTTTTTTTTTCATATTGCTTAAAGACAGTTATTATTTACAAATTACATTATTAACTGCTTCACCCGCCAAGTCCTTCGCGGCGTTGCCCGCCGTTTCAATCGCCGCTATGGCGCTATGGCGCTCTGGCGACGCTCGCTGCATACAACGCTACAACTCAAAGACCCTTTACACACTGCGACTTTTAGCAGCGATGCAGTCGCGATGCTAACATGTGTTAGCATTGATGCAGTCGCAAAATGTCAACCTTTACACACTGCGCTACTTATAACATTAATATAGTCGCGATGCTTACGCGCGTTAGCATCTATGCAGTCGCAATGCAGAAGCTGGAAATTGACAAATTATTAACTGAATTTTGGCGACTGCATCAATACTAACGCGCGTTAGCATCGATGCAGTCGCGCTTCTGCATCGATGCTAAATTAAATCTGTTCATTGCGTGAGTTGCGATTCTATAGCGCGTTTTCATAACGCGCAATGGCATCGATGCTAAAACTCGCAGTGCGTAAGAGGTCAAAGAAATGCTTCACCTTAAACGCTACTTCGCCGTATGTTATGTTCTGGCGCCGCTACGCGCAATGCAACGCGCGAAGCCACGCGTCTCCTTGAATGCTATTAGTACTACAACGCGCCGCGGCCGTTTAGTACACAAACTCAAACGGCATACGGTTGAACTTCCAACCCAGGGATGATGATATGAGTTATGCTTATTCTAAAAAAAACTTAAAATTCTTAGCAAGTTTTATACAAGAAAACCTATTCACAACAATTAAAAAAATATTTTTTAAATATAAATTCGCTTATAGCGATACGACCGCCTAAATTGTATATTTCCCTAAACCGATTTTGTAAATCAATTTATGTAATGTGCAAAAAAGAGTTATCTATCTAAATTTAAAAAAAAAACGAATGGGAAAACTCGCATCCAAGCGCGTAGCTAGCGCTTATCTACGAAATACTACGCCGTAGCTAGAAAGCTATGAAGATGGTACCCGGTGTTGGTAGTTTTGACTCGATCGCTGTACCGCATAGAAAAAAATGATTTTGTGGGTTTTTTTCCATTTAAAAAAAATAGTTTTTTTTGGCATCAGTATCGTTTGTACCCCTGAGTCGCTCGTCGCTGAACAAAACAACACCCTGTATATCTATATCAGTGTGAGACATAGCATAATATTATGCGAATATTGCATACTGCATGCCGCATTTGCATATTTAATTTGTTGTTCTAGCTGTAACTATGCACAATTAAAAAGTAATTAAAAGTAAAGTAAACAGAGTTTCAGCAGTATGTTTAATTTATTTTACTGTCCGAACCATTGGTTCCGAGGTATTTTAATTCGAAATGTTGCGATTGTACCGCATCGCCGGGTACGACGGAGATCGATTGCACTTACCTCTACCATAGATATGTGTCTAAATAGATGATGCAGCGTATTTACTTTACTTGTCGAAATTAATAATAACAAAATTAATGACATGATTATTTAAAAAAAAAAATTATTCTTTAATGCACTGACAAAAATGAAGAACTAATGGCTGACTGAATGCTTTAAGCATTCTCTACCAGTCAACCATTAAGTGAAGCAGATAAGACGGCATGAAATGTTTTTTTTTTCTACAAATACATTCATGATGTACATTCTCGTTAGTATGTTTTTCTTTCATTATATCTAATACGTAGGTTGAAGGGGCAGTTTTTTTGTTCATAAAATGATAGACAATCTGATGGATTGACGAGTTTATTTTTATTTTAGCAAACAATATCCATCCAGTTTAAAACGTTGTGTCTTTGATGAACAAAGAGACAATACAGCTACAATATTTACGTTCATGACTTGCTTTACAAGATACTACAAAACTGCCCAATCTTACTAAATTTGAACGCAAATGATAAAATACTGTCATCTAGGTAGCACCGTTATTGGAAAGTAATAATTGGGCAAAGTATATATTTCTAATTGCAATAGCTGCTGTACTAAAGATACTCGCGTCATCTACTTATATAGTTGTTTATTTCACTGACCAATTGCTAAATCGAGTTACTGTTAGGTCATGTACACATCGTTAGATCCTAAACGATTAATGATCGAGAAATGCTTGTGAACACAATCGCAAACTAATGTGGAGTAAAAACATTGACAAACGGAATGTGTGCTGAGCTTTCTGGCGTTACAGAAATACTGTGTTTCTTGCAAAATGCTATGCTTGCAATTTTAATGACTGCAGATTCAACAGTCTTTGAAAATTACCTATTAAAAATGAAGGGAACTATTAAAAAACAGTAACTTTGCAACTTTTTCTTATAGGTAAATATGGCTCGTAAAATTCCAAAAGCTCCCACACTAAGAGTCGATTTTACCAACGTCAGGTAAGACTTATCCGACTGAATAAGAATAAAACGACTGATTTTAAAATGACATTTATTTAAATGATTGCTAAAAAAATAGTGACGTTTTCAAATTGAACAATTGTATTTTATTCGACAATTATTCCGTATCTGACGTTGAAAAACATAGGCCTAAATCAGTCAATCGATTTTTTAATCTATTTTGACTCATGTTTTTTTAGGAGAAACTTGTTAATTTTGTGATTCCGAGTATCTATCTTTAAAGCTTTGAAAAAACTTCTTAGCATTTAATCTTAACATTATAATACCATGTCAATCAATTTGTCACCAGGAAACATAATACACGCAGAGCAAGCCACATTTTCGTCATAATAAAGGCAGAAAAATCGTAAAAGTGGAACAATAACGTAAAATTGTTGCCCTCCGAAATACGGAATACTCCCTAAATATTTAATAAAGAAGCTTTCTGTTCTCTGAAGGCTTTTAATGTTTTCGCAATTGTATAAAATATGGAAAAAACGGAAAGCCGGCCTTTGGCCGATTTCGACGGGAAAAGAATTGAGTTTGGGCCGTTTACAGTGTTTTAGGGTTCCGTGGTCCAGCAAGGCACCTTTATTTTTATTTCCTATCAAAAGTACGAAAATATTATTTTGATAATTGTTTGGTCACATACCTCTTCTACAAGGAAAGTGGGGATAGTTTTTTTTACCATAAAAATTTAATATGAGTTTGCGATTGGACGAATAAACCACTGCACGCGCAATGACGGGCAATTTCGCTTGTGCCCCTTAGCCACGAAGCGGGCTTTTTGGCCTCACTTGCAGGTGACGTCTTGTCAGTACGATGATAGCGCTCAGTGAGAAACATTGTCGGAAAAAATAAGTAAATGTGCCGTATTTTTATGTTAAAAATATATCTGCAAGACAAACAATATTTCTTTTCATTTGGAAGTAACTTTATATCCCAATAAAGCTGTTAATTTTTCTTGAAAATAGTGAAATGTGTTTTTCAAGAGAAAAGTTACATTGCCATTGAAAAAGTAGTGGTTAGTTACTACAAAATCAACAAGATAACGTATTTAATACGGAAGGATTGTCGTAAGTTTATCATTTGTTCCCTTGTCAGTTTAGTTTTAATTGTGCGTGACAATTGTCGATAAATCATATCGATAAACGTACTATTAATAAATTATTAATATGAATACTTTTAAAATGAAATTATAAATCTTAAAAATGTTTCTCTAGAGAGTAGATTAAGATAATCTTAAAAAACTGGCCAAGTGCGAGTCGGACTCGCGCACTGAGGGTTCCGTGCCAACTTTAACTGAATTAGGGAATCCACTTACTTCTTCTTAGTAAAATACCACACTATTTTGTTGACTGCAAATATAACTTTGTTTTTCATAGTGTTTGTATGAAGTACAAAGTTATGTTTGCGGTTGTTGAAAATTTGCTATATCACAAAAACTTCTCGTTCCATCCCGTCCGAACCAATTTTCGTTGAAAGTATTTGTTAAGGTCTACATCCCTTATTTTTTTCAAAATTGACACTTTTAAAAATTAGATGGGGGGGACGCCCATTTTACCAGTTTGGAAGCGTCTAGCTATAAAACGTTAGACTTTAAAAGAAAATACTTTAAGAAACCTCAATTACATTTTAAAATACCTATCTATAAGCACCCCACACGCATAGGTTTGAATAATTTTTTTCGTTGTTTTAGTTTCATGTATCCCTTACATGAAACTAAAACAACGAAAAAAATTAACCTTAAATGTCATATTTTTTTATTTTTTGTATGAGAATCGGTAAGCGGTTAATATAATACATCTTCCTACCAAATTTCAATTGTGTTTTGCTTATAGTTTCAGAATAAAATGGCTGTGACATACGGACGGATAGACAGACAGACAGACTTGACGAAACTATAAGGGTTCCGTTTTTTTCCATTCGGCTACGGAACCCTAAAAATACAATAGTTTGCTTTAAAAATTTAAACTTCATATTTTATGACAATACATCCTTAAAATATAATTTCAGATTTCCTGTGGATCCATTAAGGAATATAAAGTGGGTCGTAGGGAGACAAACTACATCCACAAAAAATATCACCGAATATGAAGTTTACATTTAACACCCATGTGATTTAATGCCAACGCAAAAATCTACTGCTTAATTATCCCATAGGATGATTTAAATGGTGCTGGGCTGTATGTACGGACAACAGCACGTCAAGGTAAACACCGCGGGATCTTATGCATTTGCAATAAGGGATAGTTTGCAACAAAATTGGGTAACCTGATGTGCTGTCGACTGTACTTACGGGCGGTTTCACAATGTGTTAGGAAGTTCTAGTTAGTGGTTCTTGCCAGACCGTTCATATACCTAAATTTTCTATGTTTCAGTTGTTCATTCGATGATTTGTGCATTAAACATGTCCATAATGTAATTTATTGTTTAGGTGATGAAAATTATGTCCTTTTACAAAAGATTCGTTCATTCATTCGTTCCACATATATCGAAAAAAAAAATATCGACACTTTCATGCACTAAATGTCAAAAATTGACACGACAAGCTCCCCCCGCCCCGCAGAAATTGGCTAATGATGTTTTCATACATTCGCTCTTGCGTTTCATATCCAGTGGTTAATTCATCCAAGGTTTGCGAACATCATTTTTCGATAGAGTGACCGGTTTTTGTAACACTCTGTTTTAAAGAATTAATTTTATACAGATAATACAGTTTTTCTAGTTTGGAAACTAACTTATTCATATTTTTAAAATACTCTATCTACCACTCATTCAATATGTATTTACAAATGTAAACTAACTAAACTTAACAAATGAGAAAATCCTCTAATGTCTACCACCACTCGGGATACAGGTTAATTCCTAGTTCCATGGTGGATGACTGATTGTATATGTGATACTATGTTCTAAAGCTATTATAATTGAGGTGGAACAATAAACGTTTTGTTTATTTTATTCAAAAATGTTAGAGTCACATGCCCCTCCCCCCCCTTTCCAACTAAACTTTAATTCACCAGCACATATAGAAGGAAAACTATCACGGCCATGATACTTACTTACTTACTAGAGTGACTCATCGCCCCAAAGTGAGTCTTGGCCTCCAACACCAGATCACGTCATGCATCTCGGTCTTGCGAAAGTTATTGCCAGTCGCTATGGCCGAGGTTGAGCAGATCTTGAGCTACGACGTCTTTCTAGCGGTAACTAGGACGTCCAACCGGGCGTCTCCCATTTGGTCGTCCCAGGTATACTGGAACGGCCATGTTAAGTGATCAAATTTCAAAGTGGTAGTCCTTTACTTAAGAAAAATAGTTGTCATGTAAGTATTCGAAAAAATTGTGTTTTTAAAAGATGAATTATGAAAATGTTCACTTCGAAAACACGTTAAGATGCATTAAAAGGAAATTTTAGACAAATATTGAACATGATTTTATTTTTTAGCTTTAAAAAAATATGATTCAGTTCCATCAAAAGATAACTGGTTTTGTTTCATAATTTTGGAAACTGTGTTATGAGAATCAAAACCTGAAAAGGCAATCCCAATCATGTTGGACATTATGACGAAAATATGTGCATACATACATATATGTTAAGTAGATACCCTTTGTGCGCGAATCCGACTCGCACTTGGTCGGTTTTTTGAAGAAGACATGTTTTTTGTTTGGGTCAGCCGCGCCATAGTTCTTAGGGTTTCGTAGCCGAATGGCAAAAAACGGAACCCTTATAGTTTCGTCAGTCTGTCTCTCTGTACTCTGTCTGTCTGTCTGTCCGTATGTCACAGCCACTTTATTCTGTAACTATAAGCATTACACTGTTTAAATTTGGTAGGAAGATGTATACTGTTAACCCCTTTACGATTCTTATACAAAAAAAAAGATAATTAAAGGGGGGCTTCCATACATGAAACTAAAACCGAAAAAATAATTGTTGTCAAACCTATGCGTGTGGAGTATCTATGGATAGGTCTTTTAAAATGACATAGAAGTTTCTAAAACCATTTTCTTTTAAAGTCTAATGTTTGATAGATAGACGCTTCCAAAGTGATAAAAACGTCCCTTCCCCCTCTAATTTCTAAACTGAGCAAGTGTAAATTTTGACAAACAGAAATATAATATAGATCTAAACAAAAACTTTCAACGAAAATTGGTTTGAACGGGATCGAACTAGTAGTTTTTAAAATATAGCACATTTTCAACAACCGCTTACATAACTTTGTTCTTCATACAAACACTATGAACATCAAAGTTGTAGTTGTTATCAACAAAATATTCTGGTATTTTAGCTAAGTGGAAGTAAGTGGATTCCCTCATTCAGTTAAAATTGGCACGGAACCCTCAGTGTATGAGTCCGACTCACACTTAGCCGGTGTAACGGGTGAGGGTCGCAGGCCGTGGCCGTAAATGAGAACAGCAGAGTTTGGTTGAGAAAAAACCTAGCCCAGGCGCGGGAGTTTGACCCGCGGGAGCGCGCGGAACGTACGTATGAACTTTTCCCGTCGCGTATGTCTACTAAAACAAAAAATGGCGGAGCCGACCAGCGCGGCCGGACCTACCGCCCCCTCGCCGCTCCCTTCCTCACCGCCGTCCTGCGTTCGGTTCCGGCGCCTGAGTTAGATGTATTTTATTTAAGCCTTTCAAAACAATACAGTACAAGTTTTTAAAAAATGATAGAATAAACAAAACGTATTAATGTTTTTTTAAAGCTAGAACACAAGGACATATTTTATCGTTACATGCTACAATATTGGAACAATATTTGCTTTTACTTTAATTTACAAATTAATTTTGCCTTACATGGCTAACATCCTCCCCCCTAGTGTCGAAATCTCGACACTCATTACCACTGAATAAGAGAGCAACGCGTGTCACTGGTCGCTTCATCACTCCGGATTTAGTCTTTATATCCACGACCCTAACTCGGCCGTCACGCCCTGGGTACACGGTCACCACAATACCTTTCGGCCAACAATTTCTGGGAGAAGCTGGATCGACTACTATAACTACGTCACCTACCTTAAACTGAACGCCTTCGCGATGCCATTTGTGGCGCGGGATGAGAGTAGGCAGCACCTCCTTCATCCAACGGCTCCAAAAAAGGTCAGTTAGGCGTTGCGCTGTCCGCCACTGCTTCCTCAACTGTAAGTCGTGATCATTAAAAACTCCAGGTAAAGGTAAGTTTGAGGACGAACCTATCAAAAAATGATTGGGGGTTAGCGTCTCTTGACTTCGCGGATCTACCGACACATGAGTAAGCGGGCGACTATTTATGAGGTTTTCGACTTCAGCCATAAATGTAATGAGAACTTCTTCTTTCGGTGATCTTTCTTTAAGGACTACTCTGAGTGTATTCTTAACGCTACGTATTAATCGTTCCCACGCCCCACCCATATGGGGGCTCACGGGAGCTATGAAGTTCCAAGTTACCCCTCGGTTTACAGCTTGCTGTGCAATAGCATCTGTATCTAACTCTTGAAATGCTTTTTTGAGTTCAGTATCAGCACCTCGCATATTCGTGCCATTGTCTGAATATATAATCTTCGGCCATCCTCTTCGCGAAGCCATTCTGCGCAAAGCCATTATCAAAGCATCAGCTGTCAGGGAATACACTATCTCGACATGGACAGCTCTAACTGTCAAACATGTAAAAAGCACGCCGTATCGCCGTTCATGACGTCTCCCGACAGCGACCTCTATCGGACCAAATAAGTCGACGCCACACATAGTGAAAGGGCGATGATGGTGGAACAGCCTTGCATCAGGTAAGTCTCCGAGTCTCGCCGGCCTTGGCGTCGCTTTTCTTATGCGGCATTCTGAGCATTGTGATGCCACTGTGCGGACAGTAGGTCTCAATCGAATCAACCAGTACTTTTGGCGTAGCTCATTTACGACGAGCTCATTACAAGAGTGCGCAGCCCGTAAATGGTAATCTTTCACAATCAATCTTGCTACTTGGTGGCGTCCATCGAGTATAATCGGAGACTTTACTTGCTGACTTACGTCCTTTGCTACGTCTATTCGACCACGCACTCTCAAAAGGCCCTCAGCATCGAGCACGGGCGTCAAATCTCGCAGTCTACTGTCAGCTCGTAAGTCTTTGTTTTGTCGCAGCTGTTTTATTTCCTCTTCAAAACTTTCAGCTTGTGCATGACGCAGCAAAAGTTTTTCAGCCTTGTCTAACAGCGCGGTCGTGATTCCATCGGCACCTCTGCCTCTACACTTCTCGACGAACATCAATACGGTGGCGGTAGCACGGACCAATCGCAGCCAACTGGAGAAGCGCTCGGGATCCGGAACAGGTAAGTGTTGTGTTTTATTTTGCTCATATACGATTTGTACTTTTTCTATAACTGTGTCACTAATCTTTGTTTTTCTTTCAGGTTCTACAGGCCAGTAACTCTTCTTTTCTTTCAGGAACTTAGGACCGGTGAACCACACGTCGCATCCACTGATGTCATACTTCGTGTTGTTCTTCGTCACCAAGTCAGCCGCGTTCAACTCCGAGGGTACATAACGCCACTCACATACTCTACTAAGTTCGTCAATCTCTCCAAGTCTGTTTGCGATAAACACTTTATGATTCCTCTCTTCGTTGCGTATCCAATGCAGCACCGTTGTCGAGTCAGTCCAATAATAAGTAGCGCTTGGGGTCATTCGATGTTCCTTTCGAATGCTTTCTGCTAAACGACAAGCTAACACAGCGCCTTGTAGTTCTAACTTAGGAATTGTGACAGGCTTCGATGGCGGTGTTACTCTGCTTTTACTGCCAATAAAAGAAACAACAAACCGTTTATCGCTGCATTTCTTTCGCCAGTATGCTACGGCTGCATAAGCGAGTGGTGACGCATCGCAAAAAACGTGAAGTTCTAGCTCTTCTATCTCGCTTGCGCTTGCGGATTCGCCCACGTCACTTCTATCGCACGCCGGTGCGGCTGTTTCCGTAGCACCTCTCGTAGCAAAAGGGGCGGAGTCATAGTCCGTCGTAGCAGCGGGCTCCGTAGCGGTTCGTAGCTCGCGGTTATTATCCGTCTGAAAGTACCAGCGAGGAATGCGTAAGTTTTTTACAGATTGTAATTGATTTATCCAGTTTTTAAAACATATAAATAAATCATCTTTAACTTCTTCGTCCCATTTCATATTTAATTTCCAAGTTTGACGCATTAGTATTTTTCCATTTATAGTAACGGGGCAAAGAAATCCATGGATATCGAAAATAGACATAACTATTTTAAGTATTTCGCGTTTCGTGGGCTTTCTAGTTAAATCTAGAATCTCTTTAGGTATGCGCTTCAAAGACAAATCAAAAGACAGCATGTCTGTGGCGGGGTACCATAACAATCCTAATGTGCGTTCTGGTGTGTCATCATGTAAAATATTTTTCTCAATGTTCTGACTTACATTTTCCTTAGGAATATCTGCGAGTACTTGCGTGTAATTGCTCATCCAGTTGCGCATTTGGAAGCCTCCCTGCTGATGGATGTCTGACACGTCTCGTACTGTCTTCCTGGCGCTATCAACATCCTCGAAGCTATCAATGTAATCGTCCATATATTGATTATGATGGATAGCGTGAACAGCACTCGGCATGCAGTCCTGAAAGCGTAACGCATTTTTTCTATTTATAAATTGGGCCACAAAGGGTGAACAATTCGCCCCAAAGATGAGTGACGACATCAAGAAAGCTTTAATTTCTTTCTGTTCATTTAACCACAAGAATCGCAACGCATGTTGGTCCTCTGTCTTAATTTTTATGCATAAGAACATATCTTTTATGTCTCCTATCACAGCGATGGGGTTTTCTCTGAACCTAAACATAATTCCATATAGTGAATTAAGCAAATCGGGACCCTGCAGGAGAAAATCATTAAGTGAAAAGCCTCCAGATTTGGCGGCGGCATCAAAAACCAACCGCAACTTGTTTTTATTTGGGTTATCTACGGCGAAATGTGGCAAATACCAAACTCTCGAAATACCTACCTTGTAACTATTTTCTTCATCAACAGTCAAGACCCTAGCGTAATCATTCGCGAATAGGTGATCTATTCTATCTTGGTACCGAGACGCGAAAGATTCATTAGCAGACATTTTACGTATTATGCACTTTAAACGGATCAAAGCAGTGTTATAAGAATCTGGTAAAGTGGGCTACACACGACCCTAAAATCAGACCCGATATCGGGACAATGAAAGTTGGAACGATTTACAAATAATAAAATTAGGCTTCCGATTTGCCAATACACGAGGCGATTTACGGTACGATCTAGGGTCCTCCCCACCACTTCCCCGATATCGGGTCTGATTTTAGGGTCGTGTGTAGCCCACTTAAAACGGAATAAAAACTTTTCCATGGTAAGCCTACAACCCACTTACCGTCACTAAAGTAACTATTGTTATCTAAGATCTCAATTGCCCGTATCTCAGATGCGCTTTTACGCGGCTTGCTACAAATACCTAAAGATTCGATAGAAAAATACGCACGGATTAATTCTCTTAACTCCAATAGATCTCGTTCGTACTTACTCGGCATCGAATTACTATAAATAGCATCACACGTATTGTTAACAACATGATTATCAAACTCACCTGTAGGAAACGAATCGTGTATGTGCGACAGAGAGGGCGCGATAGCGACCTGTTCGGCTGGCGAGCGAGACGGCAAACAATCTCCAGCGAGAGTGGGAATGACGGCCGGCTCGGGAGTCGAGCTGCGTTTGTACTCGCTGCGCTCACGGTCACGGTCAGGCAATGTAAGGCTGGGGTCACATATAGCGCGGGCTAAATTAATGTTGAAGCAACCAGATGACACGGTTTTACAACAAGCGTTATTATTACTACCAATAGTGCCATGTATACACCAACCCAATACAGTTTTTGTTATATATGGTTCACCCGTTTTTCCTTTAATGCACATAGCAGGAGCAATTAAATCATAATTATCCTGGCCAATTAATAACATCGGTTGGCAATTACACTTGCATAAATTCAAATCGACATTTACATGTTTATATTTACTTACATTTATATCAACTACAGTTTGTATAGGTAAATTAAGTTTATTAATCTTTCTAGCAGATAAATTAAATCGTTCATTATTGTTATTAAACACATCAAAGTTAACTATTTCGGTTTCACATACCAGTTCCGTGTTCCATGCGCCGGCGGCTCGCATAGTGAAACGCTAGCCGTGAAGCCCCACCTTATTCGCGAAATCAGCTGATATCAACGTGACTGTGGACCCGTCATCTAGCAAGGCGTGTGTATGCATGCTACCTTTCGGCCCATGCACTGTGATGGGCACTGTTTTCAACAACACTATGGGCGTTTTTTCGTGGCGTTGATGTAGTACGGTGGTGTTGATGGCTTCGCTAGACTCCGTCTCTTCGTCGGCTGAAGTCAGCGCTGCTTGCGCTGCTGGCGACCGTTGACCGCCAACCCTCGTCCAATGCAGGAGCTGATGATGGGGCAGTCCACACCCGTCGACGTCACAGGCAGGTGCGGTGCACTGGTGACTGTTGTGGTTACTAGATTTTAGGCACTTATAGCACAACCTGGCACGCTTCACGTAGGCCCAACGCACTCTGCGCATAGCTTTTTTGAATTTATGGCAGGATAGTAATGTGTGTTTCATGGGATCACGACAGAAACCACACTGCGGTTCGTCACATTCATTGTTTGCACTTTTTGTCAACATGACAGTCTGACTTTCACTATATTTACGTTTGTCCCAGCGGTAGGTGTTTACACTGTTTATAAGGTTCGCACTACACATAGATGTTTTGACGGCTTCTAAACTCAGAAATTCTGATAAGATGTCCAGCTTTGACTGTTTAGATTCACTTAGAATTGGGTAACTATAGTCCGTCCACTTTGACAATAACACACTAGGTAATTTAGAAAGTATGGAGTTTACTACTTCGGGTCCATGTAAATATTCCTCGCGTTTAAGTTCCTTTACTGACACTACAAAGTTTTGTATTTTAATTGAAAATGACACTATGTCCTTATAATAATCTTGCGGTAAAGCGTTAAGTTTTTTGATATCTTGTTTTATTTTTGAGGCAATTAGTTCTGGGTTTCCAAACTGTAGTTCTAATGTTGACATAATTTTAGCAGGTGTAGTTGAGCTAATTAATAAGGCTGTGACCGCTTCCTTCGCTGGGCCGCGCAGGCATTTCCTTAGGCGCCATAAATTTTCTTTGTCTGTGAAATTGCATAAGTGTGTAGACTCTTCATAAGCATTCTTAAATGATAGCCACTCCATAACGTCTCCAGTAAATATGGGTAATTCTTTGGGCGTACTTATTCTGCTGAGCAGATTTGCATTATGAGTAGCAGATGAAGACGTAGTGATCAAGCCCTTCAGTGCGTCCGCTAACTGCTGAACAGGACCTTCCGTGGCGTCAACTCTTGGCGGCGGAAACAGGTACCCATTGTTCTCTTCATGGTTAGCCTTCAGCTTTTCCAGCTCATGCTGGCTGCGCTCCATCCACTTTTCAATACTTCGGCTATCATAACGACTGTCACTGTCACACTTTGATGAATTTTGACTATACTGTTCCTCGACTGCGGCAAGATCGACTTCTAGCTTCTTCTGGATTAAATCCATCTGAATACGCGCTTTTTCTTGCGCTGCCTCCAGCTCGAGTCTCTTTTTCTGTGCAATCATTGCGGTCGACGAGGTCGTCTTTTTTGTTCTCGTATTTGATTTTACGCTGTGTTGCACTGGAAATGTGCCTTCCTCCTTGACATCACTCGGTCCAGGCAACATCGTGTCATTTGGCCCAGGTAATTCTATGCCGGTAGGTTCTGGCAATTCCATGCCGGTTGTTATTTTACTCTCTTCGAGACACGCGGTTTCGTCCGCCATTTTGCCTTTTCTCCGTGAGGTGCTCCGAGTGTTCACCATTTTGCCACGCGGGGTGCGTATCATCACCGATCCGCTCGAAGACCACACGTGTAACGGGTGAGGGTCGCAGGCCGTGGCCGTAAATGAGAACAGCAGAGTTTGGTTGAGAAAAAACCTAGCCCAGGCGCGGGAGTTTGACCCGCGGGAGCGCGCGGAACGTACGTATGAACTTTTCCCGTCGCGTATGTCTACTAAAACAAAAAATGGCGGAGCCGACCAGCGCGGCCGGACCTACCGCCCCCTCGCCGCTCCCTTCCTCACCGCCGTCCTGCGTTCGGTTCCGGCGCCTGAGTTAGATGTATTTTATTTAAGCCTTTCAAAACAATACAGTACAAGTTTTTAAAAAATGATAGAATAAACAAAACGTATTAATGTTTTTTTAAAGCTAGAACACAAGGACATATTTTATCGTTACATGCTACAATATTGGAACAATATTTGCTTTTACTTTAATTTACAAATTAATTTTGCCTTACATGGCTAACAGCCGGTTTTTTACTTTAACAAGCGTCAAGCTGTCAAACTCTATAAAAGTATTTAAATAATTAAACCATTTCCTAAAACAATCATAAAAACTCAAAAAAAAAACGTATTTGTCCTCTATTTCTGTAAGCCTAACATGCACGCCCCAATACCGTTTATCGCGTCGATAAAATAATTTTATTTCCTAAACAACATGTTTTGACACATATTTTTCACTTGTATATCAATCCTTTTTGCTTTTTAAAACAAATAAATACAACAAAATAACTAAAAACCTTTTTTAAAATGATAAAAAAGACGTTTGAAATTTATCGATAAATGACAAATAGGCGCGCATCTTAGGCCCGCTGATAAACAAATTCATTAAATCATGTCGTACGTCGACTATTGCTGTTCGATAAGGTTGTGGTTTAAAGTTAAATGCGTTATTTCAGACTTTTACCTACTTTTTTAGTAAAAAAAAAACATATTTTAGGGCATCGACAGAAATTCTCGCACATCTTTTAATCCAAAGAACTGTTATTCTCTTTCTCAAGTTATAGTCAAAATGTGACTAGTTTGCAACACTTTACATTCAAGTGGTTCTCCACATTGATAGTCACAGAACAGAAGAACGTTGGCCTCAAAGTTCGTAACCAGTATAAGATTATTTAGTAGGCCCACTTCAGCTTTTGTGAAAAGGAAGCTCACATTTTTCGAATTTTTCTCTATAACTGATATGGTGTCAAAATGACAAATCATAATATTTGTTGTTTCGTATCGTACAATATTATTCTGAAACTATTAGCATTACGCAGCTAAATCTTGGTTAATGGATTAATTTTGTTAACCATTCTACGTTTCTTATACAAAAAAATAAAAATAATGATATTTAAGGGGGCTCCCTTACATGAAACTACAACGTACAAAAAAAATGTCTAACCTCTGCGTGTTAAACCTATCTATAGATAGATCGTTTAATTAACATTGAGGTTTCTAAACCCATTTTCTATCAACGTCTAACGTTTGAGAGACAGACGCTTCCAAAGCAGTAAAATGCTTCTCATCCCCTTTAACTTTTAAACTAAGTGAATGTAAATTTAGGAAAATATCATTGATGTAGATCTGTTAAAATAATTTTGTCAAAAATTGGTTTGAACGAGATCGAAATAAAAGTTTTTAAGATATAGCAAATTTTCAAAAACCGCAAATACAACTACGTTTAATATTCAAACACTATGAAATTCAAAGTTGAAATTATTATCAACTAAATATTGTGGTATTTTGGCTATTTGGAAGTAAGTTGATCCCTAATAGTAAAGTAATCCGTGATCTATGGATAGCTCTTTTAAAATAAAATAGAGGTTTCTAAAACCATTTTTTCTAAAAATCTAACGTTTGCGAGATATACCCTTCCAAAGTGGTAAAATGGGCGTCACCCCCCCTTTAACTTCTAAACTAAGCAAGTGTAAAATGTGAAAAAAATACGTAATGTAGATCTTAACAAATACTTTTAACAATAATTGGTTCGGATGAGATCGAACTAAAAGTTTTTAAGTTATAGCACATTTTCAACAACCGCAAACATAACTTTGTTTGTTATACAAACACTATGAAAAACAAAGTTATATTTGCTGTCAACAAAATATTGTGGTATTTTAGCTAAGTGGCAGTAAGTGGATTCCCTCATTCAGTTAAAATTGGCACGGAACCCTCAGTGTACGAGTCCGACTCACACTTAGCCGTTTTTTTACAGATTACTGCACGCAGCATCTACTTTGGTTCATATTTATGTTGCAGCTAGCGAGAATAAAACTGGTTTAGTCCGAGTCGGTCTCACCCACTGAGGGTTCCGTGCCAACTTTAACTTCCTACCAAATTTCAACAGTGTGATGCTTATAGTTACAAAATAAAATGGCTGTGACATACGGACGGACAGACAGACAGACTTGACGAAACTATAAGGGTTCCGTTTTTTGCCATTCAACCCTAAAAAGGGGACAAACAAGCGCTTGGCTGGACGCGTGTATTAATGCAGCAATACTACGGCCGTTTGACGGCGAACATCATGTTGTACAGGTATACTTTTTATGTCTAGATAAAGATCTACTAAGCATTGCGTTTGTTATCTGTAGCTTGATGTAAATATAAATACATCTAAGTCAGTAGGATAACCAAATTTTGTAAATTTTGCACGTCGCTTCGCCTTCGAAGTGACGCCTGAGGTGGAATTGTGTAAAACAATCGTATTCATGTAACAGTTTTGTTACGGACACCCAATCATGTTTAGTAATAAGTTTAGTTATATTTATTTGTAAGGATTTTTGATGATAATAAATATAATTTTCTGTTAGGGCCATAGCGAGTAAGCATTGTAATTAGCTTAGGGCTCGTTTTATTTCAATAATAAGAAACCTGTTAGTTAGGAATTCCCATTTGCAAATTAGGTAGGCAGGTAGGGTAACAATTAACTAGCTAGGAAATATTAAGAAATATGTAGGTAGTTTGGTACAGGGGCGAGGGAGACCCTAGTAGGCTGTCTCGCTCAGGTGGAGCGAGGCCGGTAAAGCCTTCGAATTTCCTGTCCCCCATATCGCACTTTCTGAGGGTAGGTAGGAAACCCATAGAGTGGATTGTTGCGAATGGGAATTTTATCACGATTAATGTAGGTAGGTTACAAAAACGTAAGAAGGAATACGCAGATGATGTTATGTGTCCGTCCTTGTTTGTAACTAATCTGTATTAGTCGATAAGTCAGACATGTATTTTTGGTTAAATAAAGGGCCGTGAGCGGGCCAGATCGTACGCGCTCTCACGGTCACCGATCTCAAAAAGAAGAGTTTTATTTGGAATCTACAGTCTACACATCGAAGGAAAGATCGTCGGAAAATTGACTCAGCCTGCCTGTAGTCAATATCGTCTGGTCCTTGCGATCCGGATATCGTCTGGTCCGTTGCGATCCGGATATAAGAAGAAATCAGCAACGCGGCATCGACTTGTGCTTTGGTTAGCACATACGCCGAGGGATCTACGCCGAAGCACAGTGTAACCAGGAGCCGCGAATCGGCCTATACTCCTGTGGAGAGACGATCACATTTACACGGGTGTTCCGTGGCTCGGGCATTCACCACCTAACGGTGCCAAACGGTGTCTGTCTCGGGTTTAACGCCGATTCCCAGGCGGTGCAGTTTTCGGGCGAGCTGCCACATATCGCGCCAGCGATTGTGAACAAGTCCGACCGGCGCCGGTACGGTGTGCGTAAGCGTGGGGGCCGGACTGTAGGCACTGCGGAGGGTTCTGGACATTCCAGCCAGAACTGAGCACCCCACGGATGCGTACACTCTCTGCCGGGCGGTACCTCCCTTCCGATCCTGCACGACCATCCATCCCCAGACAGGCTCCCCTTGGTAGTGTACCTGTTTGGGATTGATAGGAGTAGGGGCAGCAAGTAAGAAGATGCCGACTACGCGCAGCCAAGCTGGGAAAATGGAAGCCGAAGACTCAAGACTACGCAACTTTGAAGAGCCACCCGCATCACCGTCTGTGCAAGCCACCGCGAGTACGTTACGACAGACTGAACTACCCGCAGAAGGCGGACGAATGGAAACGGCAGCAGAGAGACGTCACGACGCTAACGCCGACGCGCCTAGGATAAGGCCGCCGCCGTCGTCAAATAGGTCAAGCGTCGCCGCTCGTTTAAAGCAAGCCGAGTTGAGAGCAGCCGAGCAGTTGGCGGCTATTGAAAAGAATCTAATTCAGAAGAGATTAGAATTTGAGATCGCTACGATAATGGATACAACAGATGAAGATGACCGTGAGAGCCTACCCGCCGGTGAGACCCTAGCGAGGGTGGATGACTGGTTGGATCAAGCCCAGTCCCGGCGTCAAGATGTAAACATGCAACTACCCACAACCGAGATGTCTTGTAGCGTTCCTACCCTCCGTGAAGAGAGGAATGAAAGAAATAGACATTTGTTTACGCGACGCAAGGAAAAAGATGCGCGTAATATAGAAGTGGATAGAAACCGACATTTGAATTCGCCGAGCATAGAATTAAATGAAGATGTAAACAACATTCAACAAGATGTGCAGCGACAGGTCGAGTCAAACAATGATTGTACAGCGAGACCCCAAGAGTATACGGACGGGGCGGAACGACTTGCTTACACATTGGAGAGGATTATGTCGAAGCGACCGGCCCCACGTCAAGCAATTGAGTTACCGATTTTTAATGGAAACACGAACGACTGGTTACCATTTAAAGCTGCAATGGAAGATTCAACGCGATCATGCAACTACAGTAAATCCGAGAACCTGGCTAGATTGAGGAATTGTCTAAAAGGAGAAGCCAAGGAGGCAGTAGCGGCGTTGTTATACCGTGCCACCGATCCGGACAAGATCATGCGAACGCTAGAACAATGCTATGGAAGGCCAGAAGTGATCATTGATCGGGCACTGGACGACCTCAAGAACCTGCCGCGAGTTGGAACGACAGCCAGTGAACTGAATTCGTTCGCGATTAAGGTACAGAACATCGCGTATACACTGGACTCCATAGATAATAAAAGCTACCTCAGAAATCCGATGATGACCCGAGAGGTGGTCGATAAGCTGAGCCCACACTTGAAAACAAGATGGTGCGACTACGCAGCGCGGTACGCAAGCTACTCGGAGCCAGAGATCGTGACATTATCGCAGTTTTTGATGGAGGAAGCGAATAAGGCGATTCGATTCGCATACGTGTCGCAACCTAGCAACAGTGCAGCGAAGAAAGAAGTGCAAGCTAAGCAGAAGGCTAACTCAAAGAAGCGAAACACTGGTGTGTACGCCACAGCCGAGGAAAAAGCTACGACGGCACAAGATAAGACGTGTTTATGTTGCGGCGGGGACCACGAAGTGTCGAAGTGCACAAAGTTTAAAACCATGACAGTAAAGCAAAGATGGGATTGGTTGAAAGAAGAAAAGATATGCTTTCTATGCTTGAACAATAAGCACAGGCGAATCAAATGTAAAGCACCGATGTGTAATGAGAATGGCTGTAACCGACGTCATCACAGGCTGTTACACACAGAGCGTGAAAACAGCGAAAGTCAACACAACCAAGAAGTGGTAGCCTCAGTTAGCCATACTGTGGGGGCATCCAAGGTGTTGTTGAAGGTATGTCCGATCGTCATTGAGGGGCCACGGGGTAGAGTAAACACACACGCTCTACTTGACGAAGGGTCTACGGTTACGTTGATCGATCAGGACTTAGCGGAATACGTCGGTGCAGAAGGCCCGCTTCGAGACTTACACATATGCAGTGTGAAAACACAGAGCGTACCACACACAAGCAGAGAGGTGGAGCTTCAAATGATCGCCAGTAACAACGAGAAACATTTGGTGAAAGCGAGAACAATGAAGAATCTCCGCTTGAATACTCAAACGGTGGGTCGGAGCTGTTTAGAGTATGGACACATGCGTAACCTGAACGAGAGTGACGTGTGTTATGTAAACGCCAAGCCGCGTGTCCTCATAGGCGCGGACAATTGGCATCTGATAGTAAGCAGGAAGCTGTTGACAGGCAAACGCCACGAGCCAGCAGCATCGCTCACCAGACTGGGGTGGGTGATACATGGTCGAGCGCCGTCCCGAGTCATAAGGGAGAGAGATACGGTGTTGTTCGTCGACGACCATGGGAGAGCTCGGTCTACGCAACCTGACGAAGAATTACACAACATGGTGAAGTCATACTTCGACATCGATTCGCTGGGCATTCAGAAAAAGGAACGCGAGAACCCTGACGATGTGCGCGCCTTAGAAGCCTTTGAGTCAACAGTGAGATGTGTCAATCAGCGATATGAAGTTGGATTGCCGTGGCGCAAGGTTAACACAGTTATGCCGCCGAGCTACGAGGCTGCAAGGCGGAGGCTCACGTCAATAGAAAGGAAGATGGACGCATCTGAAGACTTCAAAGCAAAGTACACAGCCCAGATCGAGAGTATGTTTAGAAAAGACTACGCAGAGGAATGCCGAGAGGCCGACACACAGAGCCTGCGGAACGTAGAGACACTTAGCAGTCTGCGTCTACCCCGCCTCTACACTTTGACGGGGGGAGTGACTGGAAAGCAGCTGCACGTGTTCTGCGACGCTAGCGAGTCTGCTTACGCGACAGCAGTCTATTGGCTTGTAGAGTACGAGGATGGATCACGTCGTGTGGTATTAGCGGCAGCAAAGGCAAGAGTAGCCCCGATGAAGACGCAGACGATACCACGTCTGGAGTTACAAGCGTGTCTTATCGGAACGAGACTTGCGTCGACAGTAATGGAGGAGCACAGATGGCAGCCCGATAGAGTTACGTATTGGACAGACTCTACGACCGTTCTGCACTGGATTGGGAACGATAGAGTGCGTTACACGCCATACGTAGCGCACCGCTTGAGAGAGATATGTGAGTTTTCAAGACCCGATCAGTGGCGGTGGGTGCCGACGCAAGACAACGTAGCGGACGACGCGACTAGAGTCGTCACAGAGATGAAATCAAATGAAGACAGATGGTTTACTGGGCCATCGTTTTTATACGAACCGGAGAATACATGGCCGTCTCAAGCAGGCTGCACAGAGAGCAGCGAGGAGACTGTATATAGCGTCGCGACAGAGGACAAATGGAGCGTGCCAGACGCCGGGCGCTTCTCGAACTACGAGCGCTTAGTGAGGGCGATGGCGTATGTGCTTCTATTTATAGATAAATGTCGCAAGCGCGCAACTGTTTTGACCAAAGAACACATAGATAGAGCGGAAAGATGGCTGATGAGGCGAGCGCAGGCAGACTCATTTCGAGAAGACATAGAGCGCCTAGAAAGAGAGAAAGGCGAGACCTGTGACACCTGTGCTGGGAGACTTGCCACGCGCTCGAGTAGAGGCTTTCACCAGACCATTCTCTAACTGTGGTCTAGATTTCTTTGGTCCCATGATCATAACTGTGGGCCGTCGTCACGAAAAACGGTGGGGAGCGTTATTCACATGCCTCACTACGAGAGCCGTGCATATAGAGTTGGTAGCGAGCCTGTCGACTGACTCGGCTATCATGGCGTTGCGGCGTATGGGAGCGCGACGAGGGTGGCCACAGAAAATGTACTCAGACAACGCGACGAACTTCAAAGGCGCAGACAAAGAGCTACGAGCAGCGAATGAAGAATGGGAGCCAGCTCTACGAGACTATGCGCTCACCCAGCGCATCGACTGGCGCTACATAGCACCAGGGGCACCGCATCAGGGGGGAGCGTGGGAGCGTCTCATTCGCTCTGTCAAGAACGCTCTACGAGTCACTCTACATGAAAAGGCACCGAGAGAAGAGGTACTGCAAACTCTACTGGCGGAGGTCGAGCACACCATGAACGCGCGACCGCTAACACACGTGCCGGTCAGCGCTGACGACCCGGAGGCGCTCACCCCGAACCACTTCCTACTAGGGGGACCGCGCGGCCTACCCATCATCGGGCCGTGCGAACCAGCGTCGAGGAAGACGTGGAGGGCGGCGCAAGCGCTAGCCGACGAGTATTGGCGCCGCTGGCTTAAAGAATACCTACCGGACCTGGTGCCGAGAAGAGGAGCCCGAGATGTCGCCGAGGTTGCTATCAAGCCCGGTGATCTAGTCGTCGTGGTGGACCACACACTGCCTAGAAACGTGTGGCCACGAGGCGTCGTCACAGAAGTACATCCTGGACCTGACGGAGCAGTGAGGAACGTCGAGATTCGGACCAAGGGCGGCGTGTTTCGTCGACCGGCGTCGAGATTGGCTGTCCTGCCGGTGGAATAAGAAGAGGTTCGCACTTCGCAGCGCTTCACCGGGGGGAGACTGTTACGGACACCCAATCATGTTTAGTAATAAGTTTAGTTATATTTATTTGTAAGGATTTTTGATGATAATAAATATAATTTTCTGTTAGGGCCATAGCGAGTAAGCATTGTAATTAGCTTAGGGCTCGTTTTATTTCAATAATAAGAAACCTGTTAGTTAGGAATTCCCATTTGCAAATTAGGTAGGCAGGTAGGGTAACAATTAACTAGCTAGGAAATATTAAGAAATATGTAGGTAGTTTGGTACAGGGGCGAGGGAGACCCTAGTAGGCTGTCTCGCTCAGGTGGAGCGAGGCCGGTAAAGCCTTCGAATTTCCTGTCCCCCATATCGCACTTTCTGAGGGTAGGTAGGAAACCCATAGAGTGGATTGTTGCGAATGGGAATTTTATCACGATTAATGTAGGTAGGTTACAAAAACGTAAGAAGGAATACGCAGATGATGTTATGTGTCCGTCCTTGTTTGTAACTAATCTGTATTAGTCGATAAGTCAGACATGTATTTTTGGTTAAATAAAGGGCCGTGAGCGGGCCAGATCGTACGCGCTCTCACGGTCACCGATCTCAAAAAGAAGAGTTTTATTTGGAATCTACAGTCTACACATCGAAGGAAAGATCGTCGGAAAATTGACTCAGCCTGCCTGTAGTCAATATCGTCTGGTCCTTGCGATCCGGATATCGTCTGGTCCGTACGAGTCCGACTCACACTTAGCCGTTTTTTTACAGATTACTGCACGCAGCATCTACTTTGGTTCATATTTATGTTGCAGCTAGCGAGAATAAAACTGGTTTAGTCCGAGTCGGTCTCACCCACTGAGGGTTCCGTGCCAACTTTAACTTCCTACCAAATTTCAACAGTGTGATGCTTATAGTTACAAAATAAAATGGCTGTGACATACGGACGGACAGACAGACAGACTTGACGAAACTATAAGGGTTCCGTTTTTTGCCATTCAACCCTAAAAAGGGGACAAACAAGCGCTTGGCTGGACGCGTGTATTAATGCAGCAATACTACGGCCGTTTGACGGCGAACATCATGTTGTACAGGTATACTTTTTATGTCTAGATAAAGATCTACTAAGCATTGCGTTTGTTATCTGTAGCTTGATGTAAATATAAATACATCTAAGTCAGTAGGATAACCAAATTTTGTAAATTTTGCACGTCGCTTCGCCTTCGAAGTGACGCCTGAGGTGGAATTGTGTAAAACAATCGTATTCATGTAACAGTTTTGTTACGGACACCCAATCATGTTTAGTAATAAGTTTAGTTATATTTATTTGTAAGGATTTTTGATGATAATAAATATAATTTTCTGTTAGGGCCATAGCGAGTAAGCATTGTAATTAGCTTAGGGCTCGTTTTATTTCAATAATAAGAAACCTGTTAGTTAGGAATTCCCATTTGCAAATTAGGTAGGCAGGTAGGGTAACAATTAACTAGCTAGGAAATATTAAGAAATATGTAGGTAGTTTGGTACAGGGGCGAGGGAGACCCTAGTAGGCTGTCTCGCTCAGGTGGAGCGAGGCCGGTAAAGCCTTCGAATTTCCTGTCCCCCATATCGCACTTTCTGAGGGTAGGTAGGAAACCCATAGAGTGGATTGTTGCGAATGGGAATTTTATCACGATTAATGTAGGTAGGTTACAAAAACGTAAGAAGGAATACGCAGATGATGTTATGTGTCCGTCCTTGTTTGTAACTAATCTGTATTAGTCGATAAGTCAGACATGTATTTTTGGTTAAATAAAGGGCCGTGAGCGGGCCAGATCGTACGCGCTCTCACGGTCACCGATCTCAAAAAGAAGAGTTTTATTTGGAATCTACAGTCTACACATCGAAGGAAAGATCGTCGGAAAATTGACTCAGCCTGCCTGTAGTCAATAAGTTTAAAACGTACGGTATGATCTGTTCATCTCGTAGTGCGCCTTCACATTAGAGCGACAGCAGCGCATCTCTAATGTGATGGGCTTACTGCTGTCATGTGTGAAATTGCCGCGCGACCGCCACTCTGTTAAAGTCGCCTAAGTGTGAAAGCGCTAAGCGTTTGACACTGGCGTACTGGTCTCGTACTAAGTATGTAGCGACATCTATGAGTAACGACTGTCACTTCATTTCAACGCAACACGCTGACTTGGCTCAACGCGACTAGATGGCGCTATAGTCGAAGTATGGAGACTGAACCGCGATATAAAAGATTTAGAGCGGACTTACTTCATATGAATAAACCAAGACGGTGATCATTGGACCTTGGTCCCCGGACATAACACCCGGTTGGTAGGAAGCGCTTCCCTTTGCCTTCCTAACACAGTTGCGCCAAATGTATGCAAACGATTTTTGTTGAAAAGTGGTTAGGCGCTAGAGACCTGGAGGACAATATTACGAGTGATTTTCGTTCGAATAGCAATTGAAAATTAAATTGGATCACTTTAAATATAGACGGGAGTACTTAATAAATTATGTTTTCTTCAAATCTCTTATTTTAATCACACGCTTTATTGAGGCAAGTGATTCAATAATAGAGCTCCTGGATCGTGCAGAAACTTCATTCTATTATAATTTTTAAGCAAGCCGTTTGCATTGATGCAGTCGTGGTGCAGAAGCTAGAAATTGTCAACTTATTTATGGACTGAATTTGCGACTGCATCTATAGTAACGCGCGACTGCATCGATGGAGTTTCTCTTCTGCATAGATACTAACGCGCTTTAGTACCGATGGAGTCGCGCGACTGCATCGATGCTAAATTAAATCTGTTCATAGCGTGAATCGCGATGCTGAAGGCGTTTTTACGACGCGCGTGTTAGTTTTACTACGTAAGTCCATTAGGTAATATCCATTAACGTAGGAAATTGTACAGACGAGTCTCAAGCATAATACTCAAAAACATCATTTCTTTGGCCTCTCAGCAAAAACTAATTCAATTGTAAAGAAAAAGTTAACAATGAAACACATAAGTAACCCAACCACTAGCTTGTTACTTAAAATTCACAAGACCGCAAACGTGACAAATATTATGAGTCCGTTCCGAGGACTGTGAAATATCAAGTACCCTCACTATAACAGTACCTGGGGAGCTACTCTAAAAGCGTTTTCATACTTAGGCGTTTTTAGCAGCGCGACGGTCGCGAAGCAGTTGTCCAGCTGTCAATTTCATACATAAAGTGACAGCTGTAAGCCCTTCACATTAGAGAGACGTGCTGCTATCGCGCTGCTGTCGCTGTAATGTGAAGATGCACTTAAAGCCACGCAATAGCTTCAAACTAAAATAAATAAAATATATAAAAAATAATATAATATTTATTAGTAGTATACAACAACATCATATACATTGCTCCAATCCCAAGCTAAGTAGCTAAAGCACTTGAGTTATGGAAATTGAAAACAACGGTGGTACCACAACACCCAGACCCGATACAATATAGAAAATATCGTTTTCTACATTAACCCCACCGGGAATCGAACCCGGAACCTCACGAGATGGCGACGTTTGAAACCAGCGCGCTAGCCACTCGACCACGGAGATTGTCAAATAAATAAATATGCACCAGACATAACAATATAAGTTAAAATATAAACCGCGTTCAAATACGGACTAAAAAGCTTTGAAAAATGCATTCGTCGTCTATTTAGGAGAAATTAATTCTTATGTGGTCGGAAATGGTGTGCGTAGGCTTTTGATGTACAGTCACCAGCACATCAGGTTACACATTTTTGTTGAAAACTAGCCCTTATTACAACTGCATAAGATACCGCAGTGTTTAGCTTGACGTGCTGTTGTCCGTACTTATGCTTGACATCATTCCATGTAACGACTCCAAAAGAACTTGTTTCTCTTAATAGACGACAAATGCGTTTTTTCAAACTTTTTTGAAGGAAGTTCAATTTTGTTATGTTTTTAGTTATGACACTTATTTCAAAAAGTACTAGACGGATTTGATAAAACTTACACTTGATGAATCTGATCAAACTAAAAAAGCAACCCTCTATGTCTTCTCATTTTTGAGAAATCTAACAAAATTTTGCATGCGTGTTTCGAAACCTTAATAGATCAAAATACTCAACTCGATTATCAAATTCCAAGTATATCACATACATACACGTCAAATTAATAATCTCCTTTTTTGAAGTCAGTAAAAACACACCAATTGTCTTGAATTCAAAGTACGGAATTTTCTTTAAAAAATACCAGAAAAAAAATTATGACGTACACAAAAAATCTTAGACACATACATCAAAGCACTGTTCATTACAATAATTTACAAACTTTGTTGATTGCACTAGAAAAAAAAGTCTGATATTGGATAAGAATTACCAACGGCCGGTTTACCGATGTTCTTGTTAGTGTTATTTATCTTGTACTTCATAGAAAAAGACATTCTACATGTGTATTATTTGTTGGTTATTGATTATTTGTCACTGTGGTAAGACCTTCACTAATTTTACTAGGTGCATTTTTCAGTTACTTTCGGAGCGTAAGTTGTTAAAAGCGACGGTCGATTAAAACAAATTTTCACTTTATTCTGTGCAAAGAAGAGTATAATATTCTCTCTCAGTCACGTTGTGCATTGATTTGTATGAGCAAAATGTTTCATCTATTTTATGCAATACACTTTGAAAAGAAACAAAGCTTGATGGGTCCATTTAATAGTTTTCTTTATTCATTTTCCGATATGGAAAGTTTTTTTTGTGTATGTCTCGTGTATAAGATTACATAACGGTGATTGAAACCACTTTTTTTATAAAGGCGATGCAGGGTAGGGACCAAGCTACGTGCATTTTTGATTTATAAAAATAGCAGTGGTTCATTTCTCTGTGAAATACAGTGGCGAATTCCGTACAATACGAGTACAATGCTTTCGTTTGTTAACATAAGAATACTATACGGGCGCTTGCAGATAGTAAAACAAGTAGCTGTGATTGTAAATAGCGCCTTTTGTGAACTGTAAATCTTAATGACCACTGTTCATTTATTTACAAAATGGAATATCTTTTTTTATTGATATTATCCCCTAACGACCCAATGAAAGTAGCATAATCATCCACACTCAACTAGGTACCTAGTCAATTTATCAAATTTTCAGCCATTAAATTAAAATATTTCATATATTTAGAAGGTTTAAATTATAATGAATTGTAACAAATATTATGCGTGCATTAAAAACTTACCCATCTAGCATTTAATATAAAAACCCGGGAACTTATATTTAGATCAAGTACAAACTTTAAAATACCTTGGCAGTTTAATATAAAATATCATAAAAGTCATTTATTTAAGCAAATAGGCCCATTAAGCACACTTTTACATGTCCCGGTATAAACCCTACCACAGCTTATAGACAATTGTGGGCTAAGGCTGAGAAGAAGAAGCTGCGCAAGAAACAATTACTTTTGTCAATGCCCCTTTTCAAAAGGTTTACAATGTTTGTAGTGATCATGCAAGTCCATACATTATTATCTTTTAAATAATCATCTACTTTATAATACTCTTTCGTCATTAGGGTTTCTTTAATAACAGTTTTAAATTTAGTAACCGTTAAGTTTACAGTGTGTTCTGGTAGTATATTAAAAAGAAATATCACTTTTTCCTTGAATGAATGTATTTTTTCCGTCCATAAATATACTGAGAAGCTACAGTTAATATTCTAATTTCTACACAACACCTCTCGTAAGAATTCTTGAAGTTTATTATAAATAGCTCGCACGGCTCTTTTTTGTAACACAAAAATTGATTCTATATCAGCAGCCGCATCCCACATTAAGATGCCGTGACACATCAAGCTATGGAAATAACTAAAATAAACTAACCTAGCTCTTTCTACATTAGTCAAACGTCTAATCTTCCTTACAGCAAAAGCAGCTGAGCTTAGTTCCCTTGACAAGGACTCTATTTTAAGACTTCATTGTAGTTTGGAGTCTAAAGTGATTCCCGAGAATGTTGTGGAATCAATAGTGTCAAGCAGTTTGTCTTTCATTTTAACCTGAGTTGATGCCTGTCGGACATTAGGCATCGTAAACTTAACACATTTGGTTTTACTTCTATTAGGAAGAAGATTGTTAATAGTAAACCAATGTAATTCTTGTGAAAGAATATTACTTACATCGTCAAAAATTCTTTCACTTCTTGGATCACAGGACTTTAGATGTACTCCAGGTGTAGTTTCTAAAATTGCTATAGCCAAGAAAACTTTAAATAGCAAAAAACATTTATTTCGAGCTCACAACTCCAAAACATCAGGAAACGCCTCATTAAAATTTACATCTGGAGTATAGCGTAAGCAGAAGCGATATGTGGACACTGACCAGAGACAAAGAGACCGAGAGAGGTTGGAAGCATTTGAGATATGATGTTGGAGGAGAATAGAAATAATCAGTTGGACAGAGAAAAAAAAAACAAATGAAAAAGTGTCAAAGATGAGCAAAGCAATATCTTGAAAATAATAGTAAATAGACGAGGCAACATGAAAGAACACCTCATGGTGAACATTACAGGTTCTAAAAAATATAATGGAAGGAAAAGTAAAGGAAAGAGGGGAAGTGGAAGACCTTGAAGTTATTTCGACTAAGTGAAGGAAACAACAATAAAAATATATATACATAGTACATAATAATAACAATACAAAAAAAAATTAAAAATGAGTAACAAAAACAAAAAAAATATATATTTTAAGTTATCCTAAGTAAAAATAAGAGACGATGTTTAACTTATAACAGAGTTATAGTATAAACTAACAACCCTAGTAATAAGTATTGTAAAAAGCAATGTAAATTTTGCGCGGAGCGAAAATAAAAAATTACCCAACACAACAAAAACCTAAATCAAAAAAGACACGGACCAAAGAGTCTGTGGACTGTAGTTTTATTAAAAAAAAAAGTGAAGGAAAATGTAAATGTCATGTCATGACAGGAGTTCAAAAAAAGGCAAACAAAAGAAACAATGGCGATTACTCCACTGACGATAGCGAAGCTCTTAAGTTTGATAAGCAGAATTATAATCAAATATTGTTTACCCTTACAGGTTTTACAATACGCAAGATTATTTGTTTAGATATTAAATATAAATGGGAAAACAATTTTCGTTGACTTCATAACTTTCTACCTTGCACTTACATATCTCAAATTCTCAGAACACATTTTGTGCTAAATTACGAACGACACTCCAAAATAACAAGCAGCGATGGCGTTACTAGCATTTATTAAATTTGCACGCTGCTGTGAACTTTTGTTCACTAGTGTACTCAGAAAAGAATGGTCCCTATCTTAATTTTACAATAGCGTTTACAAAAAATAATAATGCGCTAAGTAATTTTCCTACCGATTTTTGGTGATGGCAGCTCCTCGCAACAGATATAGACCAGATACATTAAGAGATATAGTGCCCAGATATGTTCGCAATACACAAGGTACTCTCTGTTTTTATCTCATTCGACGGCAAATCCAACATGACCAATGAGAGATCAGGCGCAAGACCAACGGCTAAGCGTACTTTCCGAAACAATAGGGTGTCATTACCATCAATTTCCTAACTACGAGCTGTTTACGAGTATTTTCAAGACAGAAAAGCCCAGTTTAAACAAATTTCTGGCCGACCTAGGATTCAAACCCGAGACTTCCCAGGTAGCAACCAGCGAACTAACCTCTGCATCAAAGAGGCAGTCTCTTACTTACACCGGTACTTGCTCAATCTTGGTACCATACCTACTCGTAAATCACTGAAGTCACGTTAGGTTGGTTTGGAGATCTTCCTTCGACCATGACTATGATATCACTAATTTTTTTAGGGTTCCGTAGTCCAATAAGAAGCTCTTTTAGTTTCACCACGTCTATCTGTCCGTCTGTCTGTAGTTTATCTCATAGAGTCCGCTTGTCCGTCTGTCTGTAATTTATCTCAGAGACCTTTAGTACGAGAAAACGGTTTGGCATGGATGAATATTTTTATATTCTATTTTCAGGCTGTAATTTATTCCTTGTCGTGTTAAAAATAAGTAAGTACAATATATTTGATGTAAGTTTTGATTATTAAATATGTAGTTGGTCACGTTTATTTTTGCTCTTCTTAATCTATACTAATATTATAAAACTGAAAAGTTTTTTGTTTAAACACGCTATTCAGGTGTCTCAGGAACTACTGAACCGATTTGAAGAAACATTTTTGTGTTGGATAGCTTATTCATCAGGAAGGTTTTAGGCTATAAAACACCAAACGCGCGGACGCAGTCGCAGGGGACCGCTGAAAATATAACACGATTAGCACGTGTGTGCACTTGCATCATCATACGTTCATACTGCTTATGCTGCTATTATACCTATTCTAAATTAATTATAACCTTTATAGAAATAAATTGTTATTTTATCATATTTTTCCAAGTTATTTATAGTATTTTTCCAAATCCATGTGTTTATTCTTGTATCACAGATAGTTTGAATTTTCGTGACATATTGTTGCAAAGTTAAATTTAATCTTGTTCATACTTTTACGGTTTGAGTGGTCATTCTAGGCTTTGAATTTTTGATGGAATCACTTTTGATGAAACAATTCATAAAATCTTTTACCTTGCCTAACCGCAAATTGCCTACCCGTAATCTGATAACTTGTCCTTCAAGAATTGTATCAGCTTTTGGTTTAAAAATTTTCGCTCTAGCCTTTTACTCAAAACTTTCAAACTTACCACTTAAAATATAAACCGTATACTTTCAGAACGCAAACGTTCGTATGATAACAAGCTGATTAGCGTCATACTTGCATGTTCAAATATTACGACGTTGTGTGCGTCGTTAAAAGTTTAATTGTTATGGCGAACGTAAAAGTTGCGCCACAACGTTGCGACTTTGTTGAACTGTTGCGGCCGTATTCATAAAACGGACTTGAGGTCACGGTTACCTGAATGCGGTGAAGCAAAAAGGGATGTAATTTTTGGATGGCTATATTGTAGCAAATAGCTAATGTTTTGCACTTCCACTCGTCACTCACTTTAAATCAACATATACCATCACAATCTACCATTTAAAAATAAAGCATGTGTGTAAGGCTATAGCAATTACTGTTTGTCGTAACTCTTTAAGATCATAATGATAGTCCCCCTAGCCGATTTTGACTACGGTAGCCAGTCAAGGCGACTAATTGCGCGGTACATTTTATGGTGGACAAAAAAGCATACTAACAGTTTAATTGTGTTAAAACATTAACTTAAGATAGAAAATCGTAAAGTGGGTAAGGTTTAGTAATAAGGGTTCGCTACAGAATTTCAAGAAAACATGTTGACAGAGTCTAAGACCCCTTATACACTGCAACTTTTAGCATCGATGCAGTCGCCAATATACAGGCTGTTGTTTTGGTCATTGACATCCAACAGAGGGATGATAATATGAGTTATGCTTATTCAAAAAAAAAAAGTTTTTTTTAAATTCAAGTTTTTTACAAGAAAACCTCTTCACAACATTCAAAAAAATTACAAAACGAATGGGAAAACTTGCATCTTAGCGCTTATCTACGAAATACTACGCCGTAGCTAGTAAGCTACGAAGAGGCTACCTGGTGTTAGTAGTTTTGACGCGATCGCTGTACCGATTAAAAGGATTGATTTTGTGGGTTTTTTCCATTTGAAAAAAAAAAAAAAATTGTCATCAGTATCGTTTGTACAGCCCCCCCTGAGTCGCTCGTCGCTGACCAAAACAACACCCTGAATATAAAATAATTTGTCTATAATTATCTAGCTTTTGTGTGTAAAGGTTGACATTTTGCGACTGCATCGCTGCTAAAAGGGTGCAAAGGGTCTAACAGGCTTAAACTCAATTAAATGCTCAACCTTGGAAATAAATTTCACACTATTCATATAATAATTGTCGTACAAATATTACACTTAGAAGGTAAAAAGTCTGTACTTAAAATACGCATCTCATTTATTTGCTTTAACCGCCGGACCCTAATAAATTCTTTAAACTCACCTTGTCTATAAACCGTTTGATATGCAACTCAAATGCTGAATTGTAATTGACCCGGCTATGGCAAATGTTGTTCGCCGGACTTCATTATTATTATTAATATATTTAACTTTCATGAAAAACAAACACAAATAGCAGACTTAATGCTAAAAGTATTTTCTACTGGTCAACCATAGGACTTGATGTGATAGGTAAAAACGGCAGCAGCATTATAAACAAATTTAACCCTTTGCACACGTTTGCATTCGCGATGCAGCATCGATGCAGTCGCAAATGGTTCACCTTTACAAAATTGCGCTACTTTTAGCATCGATACAGTCGCGGTGCTGTCGCGCGTCAGTATCGATGCAGTCGCAATGCAGAAGTCTGCCGATACTAATGCCCATTAAAATCGATGCAATCGCGCTACTTCATCGATTACATTTCACCGATACCTTCATATATGAAACCATTTACCAGCAGAACAAAAGACGCGGGCGCGGTTTCCACCCTTACGTCGTAGACATACCAGCAATACGCAATAACTAGCGGTCCCCCGCGACTTCGTCCGCGTGTTTTGAGTTTGCTCCCTCCCCTCCCGTCGCAGCGTCATGTTTTATATCCTAAAGCCTTTCTCGATAAATTAGCTCTCCAACACAGAAGTATTTTTTCAAATCGGTCTAGCAGTTCCTGAGATAAAAGCGTTCAAACAAACAAACTCTTCAGCTTTATAATATATTAGCGCAAGCGCACGTTGTACTTAAGCTGCGAACATTATTTTGGTGCGGAGTTATGTTAAAACTGTGATAGCTCCTAAGATATTTATTGAAATCAAATGATTTATAGGGCAACTTGGTTCTAAATGAAATGCTCGTGATGATGAATGTATTTATTTTGATAAGAATAAATACCTGTAAGTATAATACACCTCTAAAAATAATGCATGATTTTTTTACAAATTTATTAACATAAAAAAGGTTGTAGTAAGTCAACCATAAAAGATAGACATATGCTGTTGCGGACTTTATTATAGAACTTTTAATGTTGAACAATCCTGTCATACATGATTTTTGTGTAACTTAAGCGGTTTCCGCAGCGTATGCAGCGGAAGCTCTCAAAAGGAATATCTTTCTCCCGTTTTCGCAACATTTTTCATTTCTGCTGTGGTCTTAAGAGTCGTATCTTTATGTTATATAGCCTAAAGCCTTCCTCGAGAAATGGACTATCCAACGTAAAAATAATTTTTCAAATCGGGCCAGTAGTTTTTGAGATTAGCGCGTTCAAACAAACAAACAAACAAACAAACTCTTCAGCTTTATAATATTAGTATAGATAGGTAACGATCTATATTTCTCATCTGCACGGATAGAGAGTGGGTTTGCTGCCGGCAGAAGTGTTTCCTAGACACTTTGATTTGGAAAAAATCAAGGAGAAAGTGAATAGGCCGTTACTGTCAGACATGATCCATCCTAGGCCACATCATCACTTACGATCTCATGAGATTGTGGCCAAATGTTTGCCTATATTAAAAAAAACTGACTAAATGCGAGTTGAATTCGCGCACTGAGGGTCCTGTGCCAAATTTAACTAAATAACCGGTCCACTTACTTTCAATTAGAGATAACATGATATAAACTAATTATTGACGTTCATAAGTGGCATTTTGTGTCCTAAATTGAATAAATTATTTTTGACTTTGACTTATTTTTTAAATATTAGACACCAATCACATAGGAGCTAATACACTTGTGTTATGGAAATCAGACACAATGGTGGTACCACAACCCAGACCCGAGACAATAAAGATGATTTTGATTTCTATATTGACCCGACCAGGAATCGAACCCGGGACCTCGGAGCGGCGATTTGAAACCAGCGTGCTTAGCCACTACAATACGGAGGTCGTCAAACTTTGACTTTAACACATTAAAAAGTACTTGTGTAGATGACGTCAGTCAGTGCTACTCAAACGACAACATTGCAGCAGTAAAAGTAAACAACGCAACTACGGTTTAATTTCCGCGCGGACATTACCTCCGTACGTTATATGTGGGGTGGCCACACGTTAGGCTTAATGAGGGACATTTTTTTGCTTCTTTTTTGTTGTTTAAGTAACAAACAAAGGTATCTTACCACTTTCACGGACAGTACTCCAGACACAATAGAATTTTTATTGTTATCACGCCTATAGGCGGTCACTGTCCATGAAAGAGTTAATAACTCGGTGCCACGAGATAAGTGCAATATCAGACTATTTTTTTATCCTTGTTTAAATTATCCAAAATGAAACGAACTTAGTGAAGTTGATAGTCAATTTCTAACATTTTTAAAATTGAATTGGACTCCCAGTAGCTTTGGAAAATACTAGCGGAGGGTTTAGTGAGTTATATTGTTCTTATAACAGACATTATTCAATTATTATTTTTTACCCTTCAGATCAAATATATATGTACTGAGCAGACTTTATCGTACCTTTCTGAGAGATGAAGTTAGTCTTGGAATTCTCACATAGTAAAAATCTACAGCCGTACTACCTACCTGATATGCACCTACAAGGATAATTTGCAAAATGAAATTATCACCCAGAGACTTGGCTACGCATACGTTCATTTCGCTCTAATAAAGCTTAAAGCTGCATTTTGTATGGTTATAGCGCTATTATGAGAGCGAGGTGTTAGTCTGAATGTATACGTTTGAAAATAAAGATATAGTCGAAAAAAGTTGTTTTTACCTCGAAAGCTAAGGCTGAATCCTGAGAATCCTTACTGTTCAATTGCAAGAGGCCCTCATTAACAATGAACACGTTCGTGAAATATTTTTGTTAGTAGCTTGGAGCTAATATTTTTTCAATGCCTGAAAATTTATTTCTCTGGTGTGTCCGGAACTTGTCCAAAAATGCCACAAATTTAGTATTTTAGGTGGGAATCATTTATTTGTTTTGCTTAAAATTCTAAAGTTAATCTTTAATTTTCTAAAGTGACAAGTAAATATATCTGTTAGCTTTTCCGGTATCAAAACTAACCTGTTTCCTAAATAAAATAAAAAATAAAAACTTGTGTCGTTTTAAAATACACACAAATTGCAATAACTTCGGGGTTTAAGAATCGAAAAATGCTTACAGGTAACTTTAGAAATATTTTGATGTTTATATGCTTCCTTTGTGCTTGGTTCTGGTAAAAAATGATTACTCTTTGTTAATTTGCTGTATTATCATAAGTTATATAATAGGGTGTGCATATGTAGGTATGATATTGATTATGTAAATTGATACTCTACTATGTATTTGCAATAAATAAATATAAATAAATAAATAAATATTTGTCTTAAATGGTAGAACATTATGTCTTGAAAAGGTTATTGCAAGAAGGATTAATTCTACTGCACCAGTTAATTGGATCGACAAATTTTAAACTCTAGGTTGATTCCTCTATGCGATTTCCTCTAGATGAAGTTGACATAATTGACATGTTTCTCCTTCACGTAGGAACTTCTCATTTATACAGAATATTATTAAAAACCTAAATATACATCTAAATTCATAAACCTAAATTGAATGTATGAAAGTGAATATCTCAGTTAAACTACTGTATATTGTTTGTTAAGATTAGATAAATATAAAGATGGAATTTGAACGAAGCCAAATGGATACTATTACAGCTTGGGAATACTAAAACCCAAAGCAAATAATGCATATTTTTTAAGAGTTTTAGTATGTTTGTTTAGACTTTATTTCAAATAGAGTATTGCTAAGGTAACAGACCGATTAAATAATCATTTACGTCATAAAAAACTATAATTGCATTATATACTTTTCATAAGATAAGTATATACTGTTTTCTAAATATTTTTAAGTTGTAAAAAATATAAGCATTTTTAACTAGACTTACAATTTACCTTTAATCTAAACGTGTCAACAAAATTTATATTTTAACCCAAACAATTAGTGTTTTATCAATTTTTTGACTGTAGTTGACTCCTCTGGCAGTCAAAATGTAATCTGCAAATATCTCTGGATATTTGAATAATATTTAAAAAAAGTATTTTAATTATGAAAATCACCAAACGAATTAACTAAAGTACCTGAAACCCAGGAAACACTCCCAACTACGTCGAGTTATTGTACAAAATAATGCCAAAAAGTATTTGTAGACAATTATTGATTTAATCAAAAATGACTAGGTATCTATATTAGTTTAATTTCAAAGAATTAATTCGGCATTTGGGGATGTTTACAATCTCTGTTATAATATTGATAGGTAAATGAAAGTTACAATATATTCGTATGAAATTTGGTTGGATTCAGCTAGAAAGCTTAATAATGATTATTGTATTAGTACTTTACATATTGCATCCCTCACGGATGTATTTATCAACATTATTTTGTCATTATTTTGAATGACTGCAAAAAAGGAGGTTATCGTTATGTGATATCGTCAGAATTGAATAAACGCTTCACACGTACCTATGCAAAATTTTGTAAGTTTACGAATGTTGGTAAATTGGCATGTTCAATCAAGATAGACAAGTTCATTTCAAGATTGCTCGAAAACGAGAAGTCATAGCGAGATGATTCTTTTTAGTTCAATCAGGTGGAATTGTGTAAAGCAATCGTATTCATTTGACAGTTCAAAACGTACGATATGATCTGTCAAACCCTTTGTTCTTTGCCATTTGACAGACCATACCGTACGTTTTGAACTGTCAAACGAATACGATTGCTTTACACAATCGCACCCCAGAGCTGGAATTGTGTAAAGAAATCGTATTCATTTGACAGTTCATATCGTACGTTTTGAACTGTCAAATGAATACGATTGCTTTACACAATTCCAGCTCAGGTATGGTTGAATTAAGGGTACAGTGTAATTTTCATCAAAATCGGTCGGGTAGTTTTTGAGACATGAGAAATAACTTAAAATCATGAAATAAAATAAAAAAAAACCTTAAAAGCTATCGCCTATTATGTAGGAGAAAAAAAATTGGAGTCGGTGCATGATGTCCAAGACTACGTACACAAGCAGTCTACAGTTACACACATCATGTACCACTCTTCAATAATTTGTTTCTTCTTAAATATTCAACCGCTGGTCACGACATTTAACCCTTAGCATCGATGAGAACATTTGATCTAAAGTAGCACTAAAATAAACTTTATTGTTACTTTTTTATCAAACTTTTTATTATTATTCGCACAAAAAATTACATAAGCATTCACTTCATAAATCCCTGTGTGACTCCCACCTTAGCCGATTACCGAGTCTAAATTGTTTATTCCAAGTATCAGACTCTCATTTTCCATCTCATTTTTCCAATAAACCATACAAACATTTGTCATTCAAACAAATCTGCGAATGTGTCTGAAATATCTTGCTGAGTAATTTTGTTTGCCAGCCTTATAGTCAGATGGAACGCAAATAAACACGAAATTATGCCTGAGTTTGTGTAAGAGAATTGGTATCGTTTTGATAATGGCGTGTGTAGACGCTTTATATTGCTGATATGTAAGATGCGGCATTATAAAAGCGACAAGTTATTTTTAGAAAAATCACATTTGAAGCCGAAAATGGTCTTCTTTTACTAATATAAAAATGATTACAGTATAAGATCAAAGATAAATATATATCATATATTGTGTGCCGATTTAATAGTTCCTATCCGCATTTTATGAGCAAAAAATAAATGGAATTTTATATTATTAGCTCTGATCAATGTAGATCAGTGAATGAGTCATCATTGATGAATTTCTATACCATTGGATGATAGACAAAAGGGTTTAAAATTCGTATGATATTTAAGTAAGCAATGCAGTTACTTTAAATTTTCTGTACTTGTATATTTTTTACAAGCTTTTTATTATTTCAAGCGTTTATTTAACTTGAAATGCATGTTTGTTCGGGTGGAATTGAGATGAAATTTTGTATATACGTTTAGTTTTATACTAATATAACTAATATAATATACTAATGCATCGTTAGCTATGTAATGTCATTCTTAAACCAACAAGGCGGATTATCCAAGATGGCGGACTAGTTTTTTTCTGCGCTACTTAGATAGAACACGAACAACTAGAAAACAAATCCTACTAATCAATTTAGTACTACGTACCTACTACGTACGTACCACAATTAAAAATTCATAAAAGCTTGTCGCGCGATGTGCCTATCTCTAACTGGGTATGATTCAATATAAATTGCGATAGTAAGAAATACAATGTCTCTTAGAAAAGAGGTAAATAAATACAAGATGGGCCGACGACCTCATAAAGATCGCCGGATCAAACTGGATGCAGACCGCTAGTAATCGGTCGCTGTGGAAAGCCGTGGGGGAGGCCTATGTTCAGCAGTGGACGTCCTTTGACTGATAATGATGATGATGATGAAATACGGCGACAAGCTTTTATACGACGTTAATATATAGTGTGTAATAGGTACATTGTACTAAATTGATTATTATATTTTATTAAAAGTTTTTTTTTCTTTATTTATAGGTCTCCTAAATAAAAGCTTGGTTAGAAAGTTTTTTAACAGATAATTTTATTATCGCATTATGTCTACATAGTAGCTGGCGACACCATAACTCATGTCCACACCAGATTCAATGGTTCTCGTTTTATGGTGTGAACAAATTTATTTTTATCGCTTTTTAACTGTCACCAAGCCAGCGTGAAATAAAAATTGGAGTCATTAATTTTCTTGATATGAAATCAAATAAATATTTCACCAAATTTTTACTGAAATGTACGAAATAATTGCAGTCTTATATGTCTTTCAGTTTGATTCCAATTCAGTACGTAAATACAAGAGTAAGTAAATATTTGCAAATGAGGAAATTACTACTTAAAGGAGCTGACGTCCATGTTTCATTCGAAAAAGTATTCATTTACCCACGTGTATAGTGATATTATTTATTATTCCTGAGTTATTTGACTTGTTTGAATATTTTTATTTTGAATTTTCTACCATATTTACAAATGTTGCTAGCTCGAAATGTAATAAAGCGTTTGTAATTGCAACTGTGACTTGTATCTATCTAGTAGATTGGTGTAGTTAAATCTATTTTACAATAGAGCCGCGTAATTCGATGTTCACTCACTAACTCAACCCGATTCAAACCATTAGCGAAATAAATTCTAAATAATGCTGTACTGTTTTGAACACAAATGATATCGATATCGATAATGTTTCAAATAGCAATACCATTTTAAAAGCTTCTCACCTCCATATTACTATTTTTGACTTATGGCGGTATAAGATTGCCCGGAATAAATGATTTAATATCAATATGACCGCATTTGAATTCTAAAAAACTGTATGACAATAATATACTGTCTATCTTTTTAATTAATTATTATAACGGATTTCGTCTGTGAACTGAGTATTTTTTTGTATTAAAAATGATTTTTTACAAAAAAAAACTAAGACGATGTATGAGGAATTGTCCACTTAATGTTTTCTAAAGTGTAATAAAACGGACTATATTAAATATCAGTATAATTGAGTATTATGTATATTTTTACCTACTAAAAGCTAATTTAAAATATAAAATAATACATATATCATAGCTAGGAAGCCCGAATGTACATACCTATATAAATGTAAGCAAAAGTAACAGCCTTTTCAGTATTTGCTTAGAAACATCCAATGTGTATTGCTTTCTAGTATTAGGCTGGCAATGAATTTCGTCAATTAATATTGATAGACCAAAATGGCAGCAATTCCTATCAATCAACTAACGATAGGTCAAAACGACGTAAACTATCGATAAATGGACATCACTTACAAACTTCGCAAAGTTGTGTCGCCACTAATTCACTGAGTAGTTTAGGGTTTGTGCGGTTTGTCCTCAACTTTCCAGACTTTTTGCTTTTTGGTTAGCCTGGAATATTTATATGCGAATACTTTTGGCTGGAATTTAGCTAATTAAGTAAATACAACAGTTCAGATATAAGTTCTACTATCTTTTGAAAGATTAAATAAAGACTTTAGCATTCTTATATTACTTATATCATGTTAATTAAATAATGAGTCAACAATTTATTTCTTTAGTTAGTCTAGACTTATTAGAATAAGGTTATAGCATGCGTACATATTTTAAAACAGACCTAACTTTACACTTCGATAGCCTAGGTTATGTGTTAATTCTTAATGAAATACCATACCACTTCATTGAATTGAGAACCACGTCCAAGATTTTAGTGGTGGTATTAAGTTTCAAAGGCAGGCAAAAGACAGGCGTGAACTTTTTATCTTTACTAAGACGAAAGTGAATATTTATCACCAAAAAATAAAACCCTTTTATATTTCGTATTTATTTCAGCTCTGTTGTGGCATGTATATGTGTGAGTAGCTCCAAAATAACCCCAGTAATCAGCCGTTTGCTATAGTGTAGCTATAAAACGCACATTCTACCGGCTATCTGCAACAGAACATAAACTTTATCGCATACATACACAACTTTAGCACAACAGTGCCACTATAAGTTGAGCTGTCACTAAGCAGCATCTCAGTAGTATGCAAGATCAGGTTATGATGGTAATGTATAGGTAGCGTTGATGTGAACACAAATGTAATGCCGATCGCAGTGGAGTTTTAGTTCTGGTTTGAGTTTGATGGAATTGGCTATTTGGGCAGAATTGTACTCGCAGTTGTAAGCGACAATACAATTGAATCAGCTGTTGTATGATACTATGGGCTCATAATAATAATAACTCATATTTTTATCATCCCTGAGATAGATGTCACTGACCATTACAGCAGCCTGTATGGATACATACAGATTGGGAAACATCACAAAGATATGGTCAGGCACCAAATCCAGAAGTATAATGTATGCTTAATAGACTTATAAATCATAGAAACATGCACAAAAAAATCCTTGGAAAGTAAACCCAGTAGATAATATTGAAGAGAACCTGTCTGAACTGTGATGAGTCTATGTACCGCAGACCCAATGCATCGATTACATTCTGTGGACTTGGCTTATTCTTACTTATTGACTGCTTTATTGCTTTAATGGTTAGTTCAAATCCAAGGCTAAGCCAAAATTTGTTTACGCTGAACTGCTCGGAGTCAAGAAGCTGGCGATGGTGTTACCCTCGTGCCTCAGAAAGCATGAAACGCCATTGAAAGTCCTACGCCTGATCTCCCTTGGGTCATGTTTATTGGTGATCTTAGATAGCTGTTACATTAAAAAAATAAGAGTGATAGAACAAAAAGCAATAATGTATTGCGATCATCATCATCAGCCAAAAGAAGTACTGCTATATTAAGGCCTACCTCACGGCTTTCTACAACAGCTAGTTCTGGGAATATCAGTTTTATAAATGTATAAAACTAGCTGTCCCGCCGAACTTCGTTTGTGCTATTCGGGATGGCGAGGAATTTAAGAAAGTAACAATCATGAAAATTGGCTTATTCTCGAGTTATAAGTGGTGATTCTAACACAACCTCCTGTTATACATTAGAGATTAAAGAAAAGATCGTTTATGTATACATAGTGGTGTTTTATTCAATGATGCCCGACTCTAGTGGATCTACAAACGATACTGATGCTAGTTTCCGTTTCTGATTTGATTTTTAAAAAATTTGTGTAGCGGTTTTCTTTTATAAAGTTTTTTTTTAGAATAAGCATTACTCATATCACTACTAATTTAGTCACGAAACCTATATGTTGGATGACCTCTTAGCCAAAATCTGCACCGAGTGGATCCCCTTAAATGGAAAACGGCCAAGCGGTAGACCCAGAAAAAGATGGCGTGACCAGCTGGACTCATTTAACAGGAAACGGAAGGCAGTTGCCCGAAATCGTGAAGAGTGGAAAAGGGGTAGGGAGGCCTTAGCCATGCAGATGGATACTATAGGCTGATAATAATAATTATAATAGTTCTTCTATAGTCCCAGTTACCCAGTCCGCCTAACACCCATACCCATAACCCAGTTTCTTTGTGTCCATATCTTGCAATGGCCTTACCCGAATCGTGGGTTGTCTTTGGGTGCACTTGTACAGTGCATACAGGGATAATCGTCGGTTTGTGTCACACAACTTTTATATTCATGTTGTCTTAAGGGCCTCTGCGTGTTGGCTTCGGTCCCATGTACGCCTTCCAAAGGTCCGGGATCCCACGGTCCCGAGAATGGAAAAGACACATCATAATAATAATAATAAAGATGCAATCTCGTTAAATTGATCAAAATCAGGCTTAATTACAACTCAAAGCTAAATTCAAACAGAGATTGCAACTAATACTTAACTCAACCTCACGTCGCGAAATCTTGTAAAGGCCATTAATACATTTGCAATTCCGGTATTCACTTACTCGTTTGGAATAATCACTTGGTCCCAGACAGATTTGGTTGCGTTACGAAGAATAATAAATACGTCTCTCACTAAATACCGGAAACATCAACCAAAGACATGCGTGCAACGTCTCGTTCTGCCTCGGAAAGAAGTAGGAAGAAAATTGATTGATATAAAGAATTTGCACAACAGACAGATTTCAGAACTGAGAAGATTCTTAAACGAAAAAGTAGAAAAGGTACCGTTTTACAAAAACTTAGTCCACACCGATAATAAGTTGACACCCTTAAACTTATCTTACAAGGATACCCAACTCAATGAAAAGTATAATACAATCGAACAAAAAATAGATCAATGGGCCCTCAAATCTCTCCATGGAAGACACATAACCGATCTCAACCAGCCGCATATCGATAAAAATGCATCCAATGCGTGGTTGAAGCGTGGTGAACTCTTTCCGGAAACTGAGGGCTTTATGCTCGCGATACAGGACCAGGTAGTTGCTACTTGAAATTATCGTAAGTATATAACTAAAGAACTGACCTCCGATCTCTGTCGACACTGCAAAAGCGCTCCTGAGACGATCCAGCACATCACCGGAGCATGTAAAGCCTTAGTTCAATCCGATTATAAGCATCGCCACGACCAAGTAGCATCTATAATCCATCAATACATTGCACGTAAGAACCAGTTCCTCTCAAACACTGTCCCATATTATAAATACTCCCCCGCAGTAGTGACCGATAATAATAATTATAAAATGTATTGGGACCGCACCATTTTGACTAATAAAACTATACATTTCAATAGGCCCGACATAACCATACACGATAAAAGTAAAAAAACCGTTTACCTAGTTGACATTGCTTTTCCAAACACATACAAACTTCAAAACACAATTTCTGAAAAAATTGCTAAATATCAAGACTTTGCAATAGAATCAATAACCCAATGGCATGCACAAACGGTTCACATAATACCCATAGTGATTTTGTCTACAGGAGTAATACCAAGAAGTTTAAATAGAGCCTTAAGCGCATGACATTTCTGACGGATCATACCTCTTATCCAAAAAGCAGTCATACTAAATACATGCCGTATCACCAGAAATTTTTTGTCTACTGACACTTCGTTGCATTCTGTTTCGCTTGGCTAAACCCCGCGTCACAGTTGTTTTACCCATTGCTTACCACAGTGGTGAAAGAAAAACACCTTAAATAATAATAACTCATATGATTATCATCCCTGAGTTAGATGTCAATGACCATAACAACAGCATGTATGGATAAATACAGATTAGGAAACATCACAAACATATGGTCAGGCACCAAATCCGGAAACATAAGGTGTACTTAATATACCTATAAATCATAGGAATACGCACAATATTTTGCTTGAAAAGTAAACACATTGAATTTTTTTATCCGGAGAAAAGATACATTGTATCAGAATGATGCGAATGAGGCAACACGTTCGCTCATGCCCCTTCAATCCATTATCAGATCACCTAAACAAGTTAAAACCTGTTGAAAGAAATCTCGTGTTTTGCGTAGCACGTTGGATTTTATTAAGGACGTACCGAAAAGTGATAAAATTCGATTTCCGAATACCAGAAAAATGTATATGGAAATTCTTTAAGTAGACAAAATGGATCACAAAATCTGGTGTCGTCAAACCTCTTGAATATTATCGTTCTTTCCACAAATAAAATAGAGGAGGTTCGGACCACTGTTTAAATACACATGCAGCTTATTTATTTAAATGTCAAACAAGACACAATTAAATCATCATCATCAAACATCATCTAATTTAAGAGGTAGGCTCTTGTCAGTAGAGTGTATCCATTCTTTATGCTATTTCGCCATTTTCTTGACCTCTTGATGTTGCAACATTCAACATTTGTTTTACTTATTTATTTGGTACATATATAGCTTATTCTTTATCATTCTCTCTGATAGAGCTTTTTTCTCTCTTTATACGACATATGAGTGATAAAACTTTAATTAAGCTGCATCATATTTAAACAGTCGTCCATATCTAGTCTCATTATTATCATTCTTAATAGCGAAGCAAAAAAAAACAAAAACCTTTTTAACAAGTCAATACAATCTTGTCATAAAAAAGTAAAATAAAAACTCTAGCCACCGTTTCCCAGGCTTCTTCGAAGTAACTAAATAATTCACTGAATCTTCAATGTGTTTGTTATTCCCGTAACTTCTGCTCTGTGATGACATCCATGATAAGTCCATGTTTTTTATTCGAACCTAGCTTTCTCTGTCATTCATGCTAGCTAGATCTTGTGAGGAAAAAGGACGAAGAAGAAAATACTGTCTATTAGAGTAGGGGTTCTGGTAATGCTCAAAACGACAGTATTTCCTTATGAAACCACACTTAGACCTACGTGTTTTTTACCATAGAGTTAAGAATACCGATAGTATCAGATGCCGCTGAGATAAAGTGGTGTAATACTAAGTATGTTTTTTCTACTTTGTGTTATTTGGATTACTCAGACTGCTGCGATCGTTTGTTTTTGTTTTTATTATTATGAATCAATTTATTTGCTTAAAACATCATGTTTTAAGCAAACATCATTTTAAAAGTCAAAATACACCTATTAAAAACCTTTATCACAAAGTACATTGCCTTTAGACAGTGATGTAACAATATATTATTTTAAATTTTATTTATTTTATGCGATAGTTAATGCACAAATAACAGTATGAAATTCTTGTTGAGTCATACCTTAAGGTCATGCAGAAAGATTTTAGTTAACCATTTTCACTGTCAGTTAAACAATTACGACTCTGCACGCTTTGCAACAAAAAATAACTTAATCAAACGTAATATTGACTATTTAAATGACCAGTTGTTAAGGTATTTTTGTTTTAACCACGCAAAAAATATTAAAACGCGAGTTACAACGACCAATGTCATAGCAATAATTTAAAAAAGAATGCCAGTTCTATTCATTATATTAACCTTTATTTTACGGAGACCCATGGGTAATGTCTCAGAAACAAACTCACCCTTTGATTTTTTGCGTACTTTATTCTCTAAGGCTTTTAAGGAAATCCTTTGATAGAACAGGTTGTTTAGATCTCATTGGCAACGAATATGTTTATTGTTACAAAACGTTTGTAATATGAAAACGAAATGTTGACTTTTTTGTGTAACTTTTTTAATTTTTCTACTCTATGAAGCCATCGAGCTACATGTGGTCCTGTTTATACCATTTGGGTTTGGAACCTTATTATTAAGACTTTGCTGTATGTCTGGCCATCTGTCAGTATGTTACCAGGCTGTTACTCTCTTGCAGCTATAACAAAAAGCCCAAAGGTACTTGTATTTTTGCAAAATAAAGAAAAATATCTTCAAAAAGTACACTTGATGGTCAAAGTCACTTGCACCTAACCACCTTAGAGCCAAAATTACTTGCACCGCGCATCAGCTTTTGTTTGAAGTGCCGCCTGTTTTCGAGTTGTGAGTGCAAGCGATGTTCTATGAAAAGTGGTTAGGTTGTAGAGACCTCGGCCGTGCTTTTTTGGCAGTCGTTTAAACCATTTATTCAAGCTAATTATTTCAGTCTAGCCAGTGAGTCGTTTAGAGGCAGCTTAGAAAGTGTGGAGGGCGCTCTGTCGCAGGCACCAAGTGAGATATACGACGACTTCGCCCAACTTATATCCTTGGTGCGGGCAATTTAGAAATCCGGGTTTTCAGCAAAATGTCTACATTAATTCTAAACAGTCATAAAAGTAGGTATTTGATTGAACGCAAATTTTTTAATATCCAGAGTTTGTATGGTATCTAATTGTTGCTCTCGGTGTCTTTAATGTTGATAGTATAAAACAGTTGTTTGTGATTCTGAGTTCATTTCCCGATCTCAAGTTAAGTTTTCCTTAGGTTAATCAACATTCTACTGATGTGAGTTACAATGACACCATAAAAACTAACATCAATAGATTGTTGATGACGAAAACAAAAAGACGCATTAACGTTTCAGCCCCAAGTTAAGTTTAATTTTTATTGTCAGGCAACTTTCCGGCTCATTTTGAGGCAGCTTTGAAAATTTGGAAGGCGCTCTGTCGCATGCAAGGAGTGCGATATACGACGGCTTCGCCCAACTTATTCCATGGTCCGCGCATTAAAAAAAATATGACAGACACAAAAAATCAGAAAGACTCTAAAAAAATCTTTGCTGCATACAATCGCTGTCTGCGGCTAGATATGCCTTATTATTATTGGTACACCTGCTATGTAGTACAAAAAAGTATTTTCGGTTTTCAGTATCTCCTTGAAATGATTTTGATCAGGTAAATAAATAATGAATTTAGATTATTATAATATGAAGTAACTACAAATTGGTGGTGAACACAATTTAGTTCAAACAAAAACGGCTTTATTCTGTATTTCAATATATATTCTTTTGCTAAGTCCTAATAATAGGTAATAGGATAATAAGGTGTAGTAAAAGTAGTAATAAAGCGAAAGCACCGAATTTTCTTACTCTCTGCAACATCCAAAGTATTGGCGTCTGGCCAGCCTGGCTAATATAAAAATACGGTTAAGCGTGAATGCAATTGTTGGAAGTTTTCAGGATTAATCTTATTTTCAGCGTTTTCAGTCTTAAAACCGTTTACTTAACTTATGTTTATGGAGGTCGAAAGACACTAATTGCAATATTTAAGTTTGTTTTGTAATATTATATTCATAAAGTCAAAATTTCGAATTTAGGAGCTATTTTGGACAAAAATACATTGTCAAAACAAATAGCGCTTTTCAGTTAAATTTGCTGAGATTATAATGAGGTTTTAAATTTGACCTGAGTAGTGTATAATTGGGGGTTCTGGATCAAAAAAGATCCAGAACGCCCCAATTATACACAGTGAAAACTCATTTACGAATGCTAAAAACTCATTTTAGAAATGAATAATAAACTACTCGAATCAGTATCAAAACCTTTTTTCACTATTTCAATTATCAAAACATACCTAATGAACTCATGCTAGGTAATCGGATTCTGTACGCTCGCAAGTTGCATCGAATCTGATCTCGCTGCGCATGCGCGCTACCTTATAAGTACTCAGCTGTTGCTGTGTGAACGAGTGAATAGAATTGCTAATAAATACGATTAAGCCTATCACCTCGCATAAGCGATGCTTCCAAATGCTTGAGCTATGTTATGAATGAAGATAATGACTAAGTATATTGACTGCATAAATATGTTATATAGTTGGATTTGTTTCGATGATATAGGTAGTGATGATAAGTTGTAAATGTTAATCTTTGAAAAGATTAAATTATTTCTTTAATGACACCTTTAAAAACTAAATGATAACTAGTATGAAATTGCTTGATTGATACCTACATTTTCGTTGGAAAAAAACTGTTTGATAGTAGTAAAATAATTATTCATTACCTATTTATAGCACTTCAATTCATTGTCGACATCGGGTTATCAATTATATAATATCTCTTTGTATGCCACACGCTTTAAAACGATGTTATCGTAATGAAACTATGGTTATTCATGCGTGATTTATTTATTTCTGAAAAAACTTTCACCTCAGAAAAAAAAAAAACAAATAATGCTATGGTAAACCTAGGGAAAATAAGACCAAATTGCTAATGTTTTGTATTTATTGACTTAAGACATTAATAAACTCAAATAATTACTAAGACAATATCAATTATAAATAGTTGGGATAACAACATTTAAGAACTAGATTCTATTATTAGCTCATCTTGAACTTTATTTATAACGTCCTTTACAGCACTGTATATGTCATCAAATAACACACTCTTGACCACATGTTGAACGCATACTTCGGCATCGCAATTGCACATTGAATCTCCAGATTTCGGAAAATTATCAGAATCATAGATTTCGATTTTGATGATTTTTGAGCCTCGTTTCATCGGCTTCTTTATGTATGAATAAATTGGTTGTTCCATTCGTGCTCTTTTTCTAGATGCAGTCTCAAGACCTAAAGTTTTTTGTCCTGGTTTTTGAACCGTTGTCGATTCCATAGGCACAAAATTGAACAAATCTTCTGCGTCCTGTAAAAAAAAAAAAAGATTTATTATAATATTTGATAACACATACTGCTAAGCGCTAATTGAATGATGATCTTAATTCAATTTTAAATAAATTAAATATCTAAACGAAACTTACCGACATAGTTGTATAACTGTAAACTCAATTAAATACGATGAATTTTTCCTACGCTGTATGCTCAGAAACACTGAATGCTTTTTACCTCAATATTTTCTTTATATACAAAAAAAGCATTATTCATAGAGTTCAAAATGTAAAGTTAAAACACATTTCATTCTGTATTTAGTTCTGTCCAAATATGTAACGATGTCTAGTTACTTGATCCGCCTTTGTTCGATGTGCAAAGCACCCTACTCACTTATGCAACTATCGCTGCCATCAAAGTGCATCATTTTATTTCTATTAATAAAGGAAGTCGTTACGCTAAAACGTAACGATTGTCGCATAAGTGGAAAGGGTTCTTTATAGTGGTAAATATGCACTAGAAATAAACTTGTCCTAATGTTTAAATATTATTATTCATAAAAAAAACATACATTCATACCTATCTTACGACCTGTGTCATGATATTAAAAAAAAAATGTTCGGTAAGTGTTATCTGCCAGATACTTCATACAAATGATGTTCTGTATTTGAATTATTCGATAGTTAGTGATTATTTTGTCGAGATTGAAACATGCTCTTACAAAAATATTATGGATGTAAAACCAGGATATCTCACTAGTTTATATATTACTTGGATTAGTGTTCATGCAGAAGTAATTTTTGCTTCACAAGCACCAATCCAAATAATGTTGGTATGATCACATGGATACTTTCCTTATTTGGTGAGACATCCACGTGAATATTGGGTACTTAAACCGGGTAAGAAAACACAGGAGCACAATCCCACTCTTCATCGACTGGAAATACGCAGCCTGCAGTTTGCCTGAAGTTAAAGGAATACCAGCGGTTTTAAAAATGTGAGTGTTTTTTATAATTATTTTTATTTTTATTTAATTACTAAATACTCGAATAGTGACTTATTAGTATTCGAATAGTTTTTTTTATTTAAAAAAGTTTCACTGTATTTAGTATTTGAATGGTTGTTTTATTTGAATAAATTTCTTACATGACAAGTTAAACTATACCTACTATTTGAATGTGCACTTATGAATATAAAGAATAGTAGGACTTATTCGGTTCTAATTTAAAGTTAATTGAAAGCTTTAGGTGTAATAACACCTTCTTAATTTTACTAGTAAATAACTTTACTAAAATCATTTTATATAACTACATGTAATTATTAATTCCGTCCCAACATTAGCGATACATTTATTGATATTTGTTGATGACAGTTCATATCATTTGTTTCAGGTCGAATGCCGAAGAACTATTTCCCTCAGAGGATGAGTCTTCACCGCAACCTGAAGTGATAGAAAAAAAGAAAAGCAAACGGTGCAAATCATCATCATCTACCTCGAGTGCTGCAAAGAAGACGAAGATTAACCCCGTGCAAATGTCATCGCGTGTCACTGCTGCGCAATTATTCGGCAGTGATAGCGAAGAAGAAGAGGTGTCAGCACCAATCCCTGTGCCACATGGTAAATTACTATCATATATCTCTCGAAGACTCGCGAATGGATTTGCACGTCAGACCTATCCTTCAAAACCTGGCTCACACTTTATAGAGCTGAAAGTTTATAAGTGCAACGATATTGAGAAGGTGTCTCCAGTAAATAGGTGGAGGCAAGCCATCATCACTGTTAAAAATCAAACTGATGATAGCACTGAGGCTTGGAGACATCTATCCAACTTTATAATCGCTACTCGCAAAGAGTATAGAACTTGCCCACCCACATTTGTAAGCAATTATTATTAAAATGTATCTTTCATATATTATTAACTGAATTTCATATCATTTTACCATTACATTTAATCTCCGTGTATACTCATAGGTATAATAGGTACTTATCATTCCATTTAATTCCAATTACTCATAGGTACTTTATAATTTATCTTTAAGACTAAATGTATAATTGTATAATAATTAACCTATGTAAACTGATTTTATCAATAAATAATCATGAAATCAATGTTAATTGTATTTTTTTTATTTTTTTTACAGTTCACTCGACTAAGTCTGAGGCAACCAGTATATATTGTCAAAAATGTCATATTGAAGTACCTAAACATAAATACAGATATCATTTGAGAACAAATATTCACAAATCCAATTCTTTATTGAAAACTGAATTCAGCAATATTGAAATAATTGCAACAGCTTTTAGAAACAGAATTGTTACATATCGCTTAAACCCAACACAAGAAGTCGAGTACCTCACTCCTGAGGCGTTCTTGTGTGGAAAACAAAGTGATGTTTTAAAAGTTATAAAATTATTGATGTTGAGACATGATTGCATTAAAATGAGTTTTGAATTATTTGTTAACTTTATATTACCAGAATCGAATGAACAAAAGCTTAAATCTTTTAACACAAAGTACGAAGTTGTTTACAGAAGTACAGATTTAAATGAATTATATTTGAATATAGTTGAGAAATTAAAAGACAAATTGATCGAGTTTCAAGAATGCAAATCTGGTTGGTCTTATTTTAAAATAAATCATTTAGAAATTAATATTTGCAAATATTGTCCCATGAGAGGGGGGAGTTATATTCCTTTACCAGCTAAAATCAAGAATACAAAAAGTTGTCTTAATATTCAAAATAACGATAATCATTGTTTCTTATGGAGCATTATTGCAGCATTATTTCCAGCCAAATGTAATGGGTGTCGAGTAAATTCATACCCTCACTATTCAGATGTTTTAAATACAGAGAAAATGTCATTCCCACCTACAGTAAATGATATTAAATTATTTGAAAAAAATAATCCTAATATAAGTATTAATATTTTTGGTTTGAATAAAAGTACAGTTACAGGTCCGCTGTATATGACCAAAGAAAAGAAAATTAATCACATTAATTTATTATACTTTGAACAGCAAGGTAAAGGACACTATTGCTTAATAAAAGACCTAGTACGATTAGTTCGATGGCAAATAAGTCGTCACAAGGGTCAGACCTATTTTTGTGATTCTTGTTTACAATTTTTCACAAAAGAAGAAAAGTATTATTCACATTACTGTTCTCACGTTTTAACCGTTTTGCCAGAAAAAAATACTTTTATTCAGTTTAAAAATTACGAACGTAAACAAAAAATTAATTTTATAATTTATGCTGATTTTGAGAGTATGCTAATAAATTGTGAAACTGAGAGTACCAAAAATACTAAAAATGTTAAATTACACGTTCCAACATGTTTCGCATATTATGTGTGCTGTTCATATGATTCTCAGTTGAATAAATATGTAACGTATAAAGGAAATGATTGTGTTGAAATATTTGTCAAATGGCTGTTTAATGACATTCAAAATATCTATGATATACTAACTCAAAATAATGATATGAAGCCTATGACTCTCGAACAAATAGATAATTACGAAAATGCTATAAAATGTCATATTTGTAATCATTATTTATTTGGCGATAAAGTTCGTGATCATGATCACATAACATCGGAATATAGAGGTGCGGCACACTCTCTTTGCAATTTAAAGTATAGAGTGTGTCCATTTATACCTGTTGTCTTTCATAATCTGTCAGGTTACGATTCTCATTTATTTATAAAAGAACTTGCTGAATACAATGGAGCTATAAAAATTATTCCGAAATCTAAAGAGAAATATACATGTATAACTAAAATTATAGATTCCTCAAACAAGTCCCAGAATATTCAAATTAAGTTTATAGATTCTTTTCAATTTTTATGTTCTAGCTTGGATGATTTGAGTAAAAATTTGGCACCTGGCGAATTTCATAATTTAACCAAAGAATTCAATGATAGTGAAAATATAGAACTATTAAGACAAAAAGGAATTTATCCTTATGATTACATCGATTCATGGTCAAAGTATGAAGAGAATCAACTACCTCCTAAAGATTGTTTTTTTAATACTTTAAAATCCGAGCACATCACTGACTCTGAATATGCTCATGCTCAAGCTGTGTGGTCCGAATTTAATATTCAAACTTTAGGAGAATACACTGATTTATATTTAAAATGCGATGTCTTATTACTATGTGACATATTTGAGCATTTTAGAAATATGAGTCTAAGACATTATAATCTTGACCCAGCTTATTACGTATCTGCACCTAATTTAAGTTGGGATGCAATGCTCTTATGCACTGGTGTTCAGTTAGAATTAATTAATGATTTAGACATGTACCAAATGCTAGAAAAAGGTATACGAGGAGGATTAGCTCAATGTTCGCTTCGAAATGCAAAAGCGAATAATAAATTCACTCCATATTTTGATGATTCAAAACCAACGTCATATTTAGTTTATCTTGATTGCAACAATCTTTACGGTTATGCAATGAGACAGAAAATGCCAGTATCAGATTTTGTATTTCTATCCCAAGATGAAATTGAACATTTTAATATATTGTCAATACCAAACGATGGTGAATATGGATATATTTTAGAAGTAGATATTATTTACCCAGAACATTTACATGATCTCCACAGTGATTTGCCATTTGCACCAGAAAAATTCATTCCACCGGGAGGCAAATCCAAAAAGTTAATTGCATCCTTATACCATAAATACCGATACGTAATTCACTTTGCTCACTTAAAAGAATGTATAAAAAATGGCTTAGTTTTACAGAAAATACACCGTATTCTCGGCTTTAGACAAGATGATTTTTTGAGAAATTATATTGATTTAAATACTTGCTTAAGACAAAGTGCTAAAACATCATTTGAAAAAGATTTTTTTAAGTTGTTAAATAATGCTGTATTTGGGAAAACGATCGAGAACAAACGTAAGCAAGTTAATGTTAAATTAATTACAAAATGGAATGATTCAGATAACAAAACAAACAAGTACATCGGTGCAGAAAAAACACTGTTGAAACCCAATGTCAAAACAGTTTGTGTTTTTTCAGAAAATTTTGTCGCTGTTCATTTGAGCCCCGAAAAAATCGTGTTAGATAGACCAATATATATTGGTTTTACTGTACTTGAATTTGCTAAGCAGCATTTATATCAATTTCACTATGATTTTATTAAAAGAAAATATAATACCCATGCTAAACTCTGTTACACAGACACTGACAGTCTTCTTTATCATATTTATACAGATGACTTTTATAAAGATCTCAAAAATGATATTTTAAAATTTGATACCAGTAATTTTGATGACAATAATCCATATGATATACCTAAAATAAATGCTAAAGTTCCAGGGTTATTCAAAGATGAACTAGGTGGATCCATTATTACCGAATTTGTAGGATTAAGAGCTAAGCTTTACTGTTTAAAAAGTGTTAAAACTACTATAAAGAAAGCGAAAGGTGTTTCAAAACCTGTAACCAATCGATTGAAAATTTCTGATTATAGAAATGCATTGTACTCGAAAGACGTGATAAGACATAAAATGAATATGATTAAATCTGTAAAACATGTTCTATACTCACAGCAAGTAAATAAAGTTGTTTGAATAGTAATGATGACAAAAGACAAATATTGTCAAACAATATAGAGACATTGCCTTGGGGGCACAAAAATTCAATTTTTTGAAATTTAAATGTGTTAATTATAATGTTATTTATCTTATATAAGAAATTGTAAATAGAAATATTTTGTCAACCCTGTATAATGTAATAAATATAATGATTGTTTCGATGTAATAGTTCTGTAGTAAAGAAATTTTGCATTAATAAAATATTATTAGAAAGTTTAAACTGTTTTATTTATCTAACTAAATCAGTGTTATGGAACTGTAAATTATAGTCACGTGACAACATATGTATGACGTATCCCGACGTTATCCCATTATTAAGTATTTAAAGACTTACATTAATCAGTTGTGTATCAGTTTATAATGAAGTTCGTCAAGCAAGCTCATACTTTGGAAATTAATAATATAACAGGAGAATGTCAAAAGCGAATTGTTAAACATAGTATACTTTTTCCTAATACAATCCGATGTATAATATGTGGTCCATCTAACTGTGGAAAAACAAATGTAATGTTAAATTTATTATTACATGAAAATGGGTTGAAATTTAAACACATCTATTTGTATTCAAAAACACCATATCAACCAAAATATCTTTTTCTGAGTCAAGTCATGAAAAGGGTTCCTGGTGCTCAGTTTAACATATTTAATGATAACATCCAAGTTATTCAACCTGATAAGGCTTTAAAAAATTCTGTTATGATTTTCGATGATGTCGCATGTGAAAATCAAATAAACATTCGTAATTATTTTTCAATGGGAAGACATAACCAGATTAATTGTTTTTATTTATCTCAAACATATTCAAAGATACCCAAGCAACTAATAAGAGATAATGCCAATCTCTTGATTATCTTTAAGCAAGATAACACTAATTTAAAACATATATACAATGAACATGTTAATACAGATATGAGCTGGACAGAGTTTAATAAGATATGTTCAAACATATGGACAGATCGATTTAGTTTTGTTTTAATAAATAAAGATTGTGACTTAAGTAAAGGCAGGTATAGAAAAGGTTTTGACACATTTATCTGTTTCTAGAGCTATTCCTATATAAATAAACTTTTAAGAAGGTAATTTCAATTGAATAGAAATATCAGTTAGCAACAGGCGCGTGCAAATACATCTGATGGAAGCTGAAATTAAAGAGCAACTGGTTAAATCAGTAATAAATATCAAAAATAAAATTAAACAGATTCAAGATGAGGAAGATATTAGTAATTTCAAATTTAAAAAGGTATTTAAGCCTATCACAGAAAATTTGGAGACGATCATTAAAACTTATGATAATAATGATAAAGGTAAACCCGCACTCAATGTTTCTATAGATATGGGTACGACAAAGAGCACAACTGAAGAAGATTCAGATTATGACCAATTTAAAAAGAACATAGTTGCAGACTCCAGTGAAAAATCAGAATATTTTGAATATACAGATGGTAAAGGTCCATGTGAAAATGATGATGATGATACTTTGAGATCACTGAATAAAGAAGAACTTGTTAGTATTTACGATACCAATATTAATGTACCATTCGGAATACGAACTGAAAATAAAAAAACTATGATGGGAAATCGTAAGGTCTCAATTTTAGCTAAAAAAAATGAATCAAAGTCTGAAAATGTCTATGTAGTAAGCATAGGTGACAGAAACTATGAATTAACTGAAGGTTTAAAAGAACTTCTCATTCGTAGTAAGCCTAATCTAAAAGCAGTTAATGAAGGGGATATATTAACATATAAAGATATACTTTGTTATACAAATGCTCATAAACGAAAATTCAGCCCATACGGTCAAATAAAAGGTGACAAAGGATTGAAATATCTGAAAATTATCAAACCTTTATTTGCTAATGAAGCGGAACCCAAGACTGGTGGCTATATACCAGTGTGCAAAAAATATAAAAGTGATACAGATTATGTATATTGGGACGATCCTAATGAATTAATAGAAAGGCTTAAGCTATTAATTGCTTCACAAAGTGCGGGAAACACAAATCATGATAATGAAATTGTATCAATAATTGAAGAACTAAAAGAATCTGGCGTTATAAAGTAATAAAAAGCTTGTAACAATTATAACAACTTCTATTAGTCGATAAGACAGCATAGACGATGAATGTATGCAAGAATACTATTTGTAAGCCAATTCAAAACAACCACAAATCTGCAGAATACATGAACATTTCGAGTGAATCTAACCCCACCATTTGTACATATAAAGAAAACATCGATAAATTTAATAATAATATATTAGAAAAAATTGCAAATATTAATAAAGTTATTGCAACTTTAGCGAGCAGAATAGAAAAGATTGAAAAAAAAGCCGATATCAGAGAACTCGCAGGACAATTAAATAAACATTATGAGCAAAGCAGACGTTGTAAATGAAATCTGTAAAAATGCAAGAATCAATTATCCGCGAAGAAACGTTATCTTGAAAGATATTGATGATCTTTGGGAAGCAGATTTAATAGACATGCAAGCCATGTCACGAGTTAATGCTGGTTATAAATACATATTAGTGATTATTGATTGTTTTTCAAAGTTTGCGTGGGCTATTGCATTAAGGCAAAAAAACAAAGAACATGTATCAAACGCATTTAAAATGTTATTGCAAAATGGAAGGATTCCCAAAAATCTACATACTGACCGTGGAAAAGAATTTTATAATGATAAATTCAATAGTATTACGAATGAATACAATATAAATCATTATTCTACATATTCAAATAAAAAGGCTTCCATCGTTGAAAGATTTATAAGAACTCTAAAGGGTAAATTGTACAAAGAATTTAACTTAAATGGGAACTATAAATGGAGTAATGGCTTACTGAGCAAAAAGTTACATGAGTATAATAATAACGTGCATAGAACTATTGGGCAGACACCAGCCTCGATATCTAATCACAATAAAGAAATTGTTATGCAAAAATACTTTAAATTGGCTGCTGATAAGAAAGTAATTAAATCCAAAAAATATCGTGTGGGTGACTATGTCAGAGTAAGTAAATACAAAGCTTGTTTTGTATAATGAACAAAAAAGAAAGATTTCAGGCGGAAGCGTAAAGAAAACATTTAAAGCTATTGTATCAGGTACCAAAAAACATATAAATAAAATAAAACCTAAATGCAAAAAGGCTTTGGTGAAATTAGCATGTGCAACAGCCCAAGAATTAATATCTGATTTACCAGTTAAAATTCCAAGAATTATACCTGTTCCAAAAAGTGGCGGATTTTTACCTCTGATACCGATATTTGCTGGATTATCTGCTGCTGGTAGTTTAGTGGGAGGTGTTGCTGGCGTTGCGAAAGCTTTAAATGCAATCAAAGCAGCCAAAAAACAATTATCAGAACTTGAAAGACATAATAAGCAAATAGAAGCCGTGTGCATTGGAAAAGGACTACAATTAAAGCCGCACAAAAATGGGCTCAGAATATACGTCACTAAAACAAAAAACTGAATTCTAGGCTACCCAATAGAGCTTTAACTAACATCGACATTATGAAGTATTCGGTTAATATTCCCTTTTTTCGTGGGGTATTTATGAGAGATGAATTACCGCAAAAACCTTTATCAATTGAATGTGGTGTCATAAACCTTGATTCAATTAAAAGTTCTGGTACGCATTGGGTAGCCTATGGAAAATTAAATAACTACATTGAATATTTTGATAGCTATGGTAATCTGAAACCTCCTAAAGAATTACTTAAATATTTAGGGGAAAATATAAATTACAATTATGATAATTTACAAAAGAATCATTCGTATAATTGCGGACATTTATGTTTGAAATTTTTAAAATCATTCTGGGAGAGAAATATGAAATAAATTAGTCAAATTATAATGTGTTTGCATTTCTTGTATCAGCAAATTACTCATAAATAATGGTAACAATACTGAAATATGCACATTTGATCATTGTCTGTGACAGAAACTGCTTTGCTCATTTGATATTAATTAATTCAGTTATTATTCGATTGTGTTTGAAGATATCGTCATGATTATATTTAATAAAAATCGTGTTGTTAACGATAAAGCCAATATTTCACTTTCTTTATTGAAAGGGATCAGACGTGTCAGTGTGGTTAAGAAGAAAAAAATCACTAAAGAAAACAAAAAGTTTCTACAATATCTGGGATTTAAATTACAAAATGCTACAAATCACAGATCTACCACAACACGACAACTCAATTGAAAGCTATGAAATCCATAGTTACAATCCTTATAGTACTAGTTTTAAGGATAATGATGAAATTAGAATACCTATTCACCAACAAGACATATATGTGTTACCTTCTGCAAGTTCTATTTATATAGAAGGCCATGCTAATGTTACATCTAAAGATTCAACAGGAAAAATCGTAAAAAAAGATGTCAATTTCATTAACAACCCAATGTTGTATTTATTTCAAGATGTACGATATGAATTGAATGGTGTTGAAATAGATCGTATTAAAAATGTTGGAATCACTACAACAATTAAATCATACATTTCTATGAATGAAGGTGAAAATAAAGCTGCCGCAGTATGGGGGTGGAATTTACAAGGCACAAAACTGAAAAATGGTCAGTTTAGCGCCATTATTCCATTAAATAAAGTATTAGGATTTGCGGAAGACTATAACAAAATAATTATAAACTGTAGACATGAACTGATACTGCAAAGAAGTAGCACTGTTACAAACTGTGTACATTTACAAAATGATGATAATATAGAAATAAGCATTCAAAAAATTCAGTGGCGTGTTCCTCATGTTAAAGTTTCCGATCGCAATAAATTGATGCTACTCAAACATTTAGAAAAAAATCGCGCTGTACAGCTGGCATTTAGAAATTGGGATTTGTATGAATACCCTTTATTACCTAAAACTACTAAACATTCATGGTCAGTCAAAACCGCTTCACAATTAGAGAAACCAAGATTTGTAATTTTAGCCCTACAAACTGATAGAAAATCGAATAAAACTAAAAGTTCGTCAGTTTTTGATCATTGTAAAGTATCTAACGTAAAACTTTTTTTGAATTCACAATATTTTCCTTATGATTCACTTAATCTGAAATTCGATGAGGATAAATACAATATATTATATGAAATGTATGCTAACTTTCGTCAGTCGTATTACAACGCTGGTATTGATCCGTTGCTAAATTTGGTTCAATTTAAAGAGAAGGCTCCACTTATTGTAATCGACTGCTCGAGACAAAACGATACGCTTAAAACCGGTCCTGTTGATGTTCGGATAGAAATTGAATGTTCTGAAATAATACCAGAAAATACAACTGCTTTCTGTCTTATTATTAATGATCGCATTTTTGAATACCAACCTCTAAGTAATATCGTGAGAAAATTATCATGAATAATATTAACTACGCAATCGTGGATGTACAAGGATTCAAGAGCGAGCAAAATGAGTTCATTCCTAAGGAAATAGCTATCATATGCAATGACAAGATTTTCATTCTTCTGATAAAACCACCATTCCCATTTTATAACTTAACAAAAAAAGAACGCATACAAGTATCGTGGATAGAAAGAAATAGAGGAATTTATTGGAATCAAGGATTTGTGCCCTTCTTTAGTTATAAGAACGTAGTAGGTGATTTTTTGAAAAATAAATGTATTTATACTAAAGGCTACGAAAAAGTACTGTGGATAAAAGAAATGTTTGATACCTATAATGTACATAATTTAGAAGATAAAGATTGTCCTAGTTTAGAACGTTTGCATTGTAAATATTCAACTTCGTTCAATATTTTAAGCTGTATATATCATAATAAATATTGTGCTTTAAAAAATGTATTCTATTTAAATAAGTGGTGTAAAGAAAATGATGTTTTGGATTATTAAAATAATTAATTAACTAAAGAACTTGTTTTATTTTCTAACCAACCTAATCTTTATAAAAGTACAAGTATTTTGAGATTTGATCAGTAATAAACATTTTCAAATGTTGGATCTGGAAATGAGAACTCATTATACAAGATTGCACATTAAGTAGATAGGTTATATTCAAATATAGGCTTCATATTCAATGTAAAGGAACCTTCTATTTGAATCATTCGAATAGTTTATTATTCTCTTATAAAATTTGTTTTAAGCATTCGTAAATGACTTCTCAGTGTGTATAATTGGGGCGTTCTGGATCTTTTTTGATCCAGAACCCCCAATTATACACTACTGACCTGTATGTATGAAATAAAGTTAGTATTAAATAATATTTGAGTCAAATGTTCTCTTTATTTCTGGTTATTAAGAAACGTGGAAGTATTTTTTAATTACATTATAACTTATCAAAAATGTGCATACCGATTGCCATCCGTTATTATTGTACTAGTTTTATTAAAATGGTGATTTCGTTACCCGATTTTAAATATTTACGGATGTATGTGTTTTGAAGAAAAAAATACTTAAACCAAATATCCGAACAGCTATTTTAATGACCATTGGTTAAGGTTTTTGTTTCCAAACACACACATCCTTAAATATGAAACCACTGGTAACATTTTACCATTACTATTGATGAAGAACTTGGACCTAAGTAAATCAGAAGAAATAGTTAGATATTTTGTTTAATACATCCGTAATAATTTGACTTAACAAAAAATCCTTTCTTTGCTTAGTAATAAAAAAAGTAGTAATTTTCGCGATCACTCGCTTTTTTGCGGGCTGCATCAATTTTAGTTCATGATATGTCTGACAAGTACAAAGATATAAACTTGGGATAGAAATGGCAGGATGTCACGTACTAGTTTTTTACACATAATTTCGGTAACATTAAAGTGTATAATTAACTTTTAATTTACAGGGATGCCATTAGGTAGGTATGCCTGAATTGTAACAGTTTTTTCGAGAAAATGCGTGCTACATAATATTGCATAAAAACTTCTTACAACTGTATCAGAAAAATCTATTCATTAGCCGTACACGTCAAATAAAAAATGTATTCTTAGACCCCTTAGAGTCTAAGATCGATACTAAAAGTCGCAATGTGTAAGGGGTTTCACACTGCAACTATTAGTATCGATGCATTCACTAAAATACATTACACAATTTGTCAATTTCCAGCTTCTGCGTCACGATTGCATCGATGCTAACGCGCGTTAGCATGGCGACTGCATCAATGCTAAAATTCTTTAGGTTCATATTCGAAAACTTTACAGTTTTATGAAATAAAGCGTTCCAGTCACGAGTTTTGTGACATACATACTCGTAAACACTTTTTATAATGTAAAAAAGTAAGTTCCAAGAGTGAAATTAAATGCTCTGAAGTGCTAAAAAGTTCTATGCTTCTGGAGCTACTAGCCCCATGATGGTTCCACACAATGGTTCGTCAAATTTAACTGACGCATGTGTCGCGAGCTTTTCAAAGCTCCAACTACTGAGCTTTCACTCACAACAGCTCCACTATTTTTATTTTTACACACCGTAATTGACGGAGCTTAATTTTAATTGAAGCTTTTTTTAAATGTTGAACTTAAAAGTGTAAATAAATTATTGTGAAAAGGTAACATTCGTATCATTATAGATATTTTAACATAATGCATATTTACATTTTATCACTGTACAAATTAATAATATAAACTGCACTTGTAAAATCCAACAGGCTTGCCGAGTGATATAGGCATACGCCCGGATAGCGTAAGACACGGGGTTCGTTTCCTCGTCTATCACATAGCCAAAGTTCATTTTTACAAGTGCAATTTAATTTATGCATATTTTGATGAATGTAGTATCCACCTCTATTCAGTCTTTCTACATACCTACCTTATCTAATCTACCTTTTCTCCTTTAAAATTTTCAATTCATTTTCATGCATATATACAGGGCTTACCAAAATTATTTCTCGTTGGTCATCCTGTTGCTAAAATAGAACAATTATTTGTGTAGGACCAATAAATTTACTTCTCTGTACAATACAAACAAGCATCAGCTGATCGGCACTCTAGCGTGGAAAAGTGAAATATTTTTTTGGGATTTCGGTGTTTGTCCCATACAAAAAGTTGATGTATTTGAGCATCAGAATGCAGTTAATTTTAATAGACTCTTTATGTTAGCACCAACCCCTTATTATACAAAATTAAGGTTTAAACTAAGACTAGGGTAACTCAACCAATTAAAAAAGTATAATTCCGTCCAACACCATTATTGAATACTAGCATAATGACACTATTTTTGAATTGGTCAGTTAATACCTTATTCTAGGTGTGGCACTAAAAGCGCTTTCACACTAAGGCGACTTTAGTAGCGCGACGGTCGCGCGGCAGTCGCGCTGCTGTCAATTTCATACATAAAATGACAGCAGTAAGCCTTTCACATTAGAGGGACGCTGCTGTCGCTTTATTGTGAAGGTGCACTAAGATTGTGGAATAAAGGTTTAAAAGTATGATTTTCACAATAAAATAGTATCTTTTTCAGGTCTCAAATAAGAGTAAAGGCAATCAACCAAGCTATAATTTTATACTGCAGACTTACTTACATCTCTATGTTTAGATTGACAAGTCATATTGTAGTCAATTAGGATCCTAAAGTAATGATGTCATAATCGTGAGCTTATTGCTTTTTCTAGTAATAAGTAAAACAGGTTTTAATATTCCGGAATTCGGTTTCTCAATGGATAATTACCTGTAAAACGTTCAGCAGAAACACAATTTTTATCATAAACCCACGTAGCCGGGGCTTTAAAGTATCCTCAATTAAATTTGCAAAATTAATACGACAGCAGTCTGACGTTATAAATTAATGTACAGAGAAGACAACTTAGGCACATAGACTCTCTGCGATACAAAGGAATATAAAATATCTTTTATTTCGGACAAAATAATCCATCAAGCGCAAAACGTCTCTTTCGCAAAATGTCCCTTGGTCGCAAAACGTCTCTTACGTAGAACGTCTCTTTCGCAGAATGTCTCTTTCGCAAAATAGCTCTTTCGCAGAATGTCCCTTTCGCAGAATGTCGCTTTCGCAAACTGTCGCACCAGGGACTTAAGAATAAAATTGCGATTTTCAAAACAAAAACATTTATTAAAATTATAGAATAATTATGTAGTCTAAACTTTGGTACCTTTTTAAATTTACTTAAGTATTCCAAATAAAATAAAAATTTGGTACAGTTAAAAATAATAAATTGGTACAATTTAAATTTCGGTGATGGCAACACTTATAATATTATGTGCACACTATATTATAAGTGTTGCCATCACCATACTTTAAATTGTACCAATTTATTATTTTATCTGTATTTTTTTTATTTGGAATACTTAAGTAAATTTAAGTTTGGTGATGGCAACACTTATAATATAGTGTGCACATAATATTATAAGTATTGCCAGTAATGTATTTTTTTTACTGTATCATTTTTTTTTATTTGGAATATGTACTTAAGTAAATTTAAACAGGTACCAAAGTTTTGACTACATAATTATTCTATAATTTTAATAAATGATTTTGTTTTGAAAATCGCAGTTTTATTCTTAAGTCCCTGGCGCGACATTTTGCGAAAGCGACATTCTGCAAAAGGGACATTCTGCGAAAGAGACGTGCTGCGAAAGAGACATTCTGCAAAAGAGACGTTTTGCGACCAGGGGACATTTTGCGAAAGAGACGTTTGCGCATGAGCCTAAATGTAAGTAAAATAAAGTATGACTTAGAAACTACGTTAGTATTTTATTTAAAAAGTAAAAATTTAATATAATTTACAAACGTGAATAAAATAAAATAATTACTGTAATATACTCATTACCTACCTGGAGATAGATGATCTTTTTATCGAACAAAGGCTCTTCAAAATACTCCAAATTGACTCACCAACCACTATTTTTCGAGTCTATTTTGCACAGAGCTCTTCATAAAGATATCTCTAAATCCCCTCAAATGCATAATTGCATTTATTTGCAATAAAACCGAGAGGGGGCAAATTCACAGTACTCAGCGCCTCTGACAACCATACCCAATGACGTTCAAAAAGATAGACATGTTATACACCAACATTAAAGCATTTTAAAGTGACGCAAGTATTACTCTATATACGTTCATATAGTTGTGTATTACGACACAAAGCTCTAATAGAGACAAATGATGAGGAATACCTGTTGATAGAAAGAGGCAAATATGTAACATTCGTTACGTACTCATTGCTGCTGAGCGCTCATTGGCGCGAGCGCGTAACATCTCCCTCTTTAGCCTTATGCCAGCCATTGCCAAATTATGGTAAAGACTAAATACGAGTTTTAGGTTTTAATACTTTTAAATGAAAAAAAACTTTACTTATGAATGTAATCATACGTTTTTCTTGTCTCTAACAGTTGTAGTGTAATTAGCACTACTCCTAAACACACGGAAGGTATTTTTACCAGAAAACGGGAAATAATATAAGGTGCTGTCGGGACGTATAACCACAAAAAAAACCGTGCCCAACTGAATGTACTTCGGGCAATTACCTGCTTTTCATCACAGACCACACCGAGCTAACTTTTTATATAACTACCCCACTAAAATATAAAATATAAATATTTGTACCTACTAAAATTGACATTTACAACTCTGTTCTAAAACAAAACGTAAACTTATAATTATACTTTATGAAACATAACATAATGCCTAGCGGTAGTGCATAAGACTTACATTCTTAATTTGTTTTCTTATTCATGCCATGTTTGATCGCAGATGGTAACGTGTCTCCTTTTAACTTATAACAATATCGTTGTGACAATACAGTTTTTAATGGTAGGTATGTCTGCGTTCCCAAGTATCAATACGACAGCAGTCTTATTGAGCAGTAGTAATTTGGCTGAAATCAGAAAAAAAAGTGACTTTATAAATACGTAAAGACAAAAAAGACAATGTAATAATAGCCTAGAGTGTAAGCCTAAGCTATCGATTAATGGTTTATTGCTAGATCACAATAGATCCGATACTGAGAGTACGTTAGGAAAACCGCCTAAATTCTACTTCAAGCTATTTGCTTAATGTTTGCAACAAAATTATTTATGCTCAAAATTAGCTAAAAGGACTGGTAGGTCTAAGGACTCAGATCGCGCCGGCGAGCTTACGGGGCGAGCGGCAGGTACCATGTCCTAGACGGGCATTCGAATATTAGCTGTTAGCGAGAACGGTAATGGCCGTAGTTTTGTACGATATCAAGTAACTAATTTCTGTCCCATGTAAAGCAAGTAAGCGAGTAACAAAATTACTATTTATAATGATAATTTACTTAATGTAATAATGTTAGCATAATATATTGTGATTGCTGATTAAGAAGACTATTTTATTGAGAACTTTATGCGACACCGATTATAATAATATATTTTCGTATTTTCTTGACTTTCATAATGAGCAGTTTTCTTCCATAGTTTTACTCACACTAGGTCTCACTAGACGGTGTAAGGATAGCCTTACGTTGGCGGAAAACCATAGACAAAGAAAAAGTCGTTTAATGTTAAATTAAGATTAATACTTATACACTTACTTATTATTATTTACCTTGGCGAAAAGCAATTACCGTCTACTATAGTACCTTCAATAAAGTTTTAAAAGTTATTTCCTAAAGTGATGCTAGCACCATCTGTTGATGTCATAAACTTCTAATGATAAGAAAACTTCTAATTTCAATCAATTTCGAATTGCAATATATTTTTTTGTTCTAACATCCTTCTATGAAGTTCAGTGGTCTATGTGTACCAGTATGAATAAAATTAAATAAATTAACGACTGATTCGGGTGCTGGGAGACTGGCAATTTCCTTTAATACTTGTGAGGAAATTGTATGAAAACATGAATAATCATAAAACTGCTTACTATTTGGTTCCGTAGATTTAAATAAACGTGCAAAATGATATTTCAGTGGATACTTAGTATAACAAGCGACGTTGCAGATGAAGGCTTATGGAATGACTTCTATCAGCCAAGAATGGTTCTATTAACTTACCTTAATAAAGGAAACTTTAGATTAAAGATGATCGCACACTTATCCGAGCCGAACGCGCCGAAAATTTACCAAACCAAAATTTTAGAATTCTTTATATGAAATCTCATGAAACCTCGCACACTTATTCGCATCGAATCGTTAGAATCTGGAAGAACCCTAGAAATCCCAGATGAATTCGGATGACGTTATCAGATTCGGTGCGACTAATGCGGTCGACTCGGACGATTCGGACGACTCGCCGGATAAAATCTTCATACTCACTCCCACCTTTAGCTGTCGCTCATAGCGCTATCTCATAATTTATTCGACGCGGTCGATTCGGTCAATTCGTCTGATGCGGATATGTGTGCGAAACCCGCTTGAATTCGATTTGTTCGACGCATTCGGCTCGGAAAAATGTGTGTTCTACATTTAATCATTATTCTATGGCTGAGAGTTTGTTTGATATTGACAAAGACAGAAAAACGTGTTAAATAGGTACATACTAACTTTAAAATTATGTTAGATACTGATTAAGCATTGAACCAGCTATAAGAAAGAATTTGTTCGCAATACGTGTAAATATTAAAAATGTTATTTTTATCAGGAATTCGAATAGCCAGGCATTCTATCACCATGCCACATAATTTCGTAATGATTGTGGCACATGTGGTGTAAGACAAAAGTTTTCAACCAGTGTGTGTTACCACTGATGACTTACGGATCTAAAACGTGATCTCCAAATATGGGCCTCATAAAGTAGCTCAAAATCACACAACGATCGATGGAGACGGCTAGGCTCGGTGTTTCTCTACGAGATCGGATCAAAAACGAGGAGATACGCAGCAGAACTAAGGTAACGGACATATCCCTACGAATCAGTAAGCTCAAGTGGCAGTGGGTTGGGCACATTACATGCAAGTTTTATAATTAAAGAAAACCTCTTCAAAACATTCTAAAAATATTCAAAATGAATGAGAAAACTCGCACCCTCGCGCGTATCTACGAAATAATACGCCGTAGCTAGTAAGTTACAAAATGGCGACTTGGTGTTGGTAGTTTTGACTCGCTCACTAGCATCGCAAAAAGAAATTGATATTGTGGGTTCTTTTAATTAAAAAATATATATATATCTGTTTTGTTGCATCAGTATCGTTTGTACAACCCCTGAGTCGCTCGTCGCTGCCTAAAAACTTCAGTGCTACTTTTTCAATATGCTACTTTAATAATTGTATTACGGATCCCTGAAATCGGCAACATTTGGTTGATTAATAAAAATATATTAAGGCTTTCACGGCTGTGAGTAATCCCGGCTTGTTACGAAATTGTTTGTTTCTGTTAATTGGATATTATTATTACTTGACCGATATTTGTTTATTGGAAACATTGTGATTGGGATTCGATGTTAATTTAATTAAAGTGATTGAGATAACTTAGTAAAGAAAAATATCGTATAAATTATTTATATTTCATAACTATTTGATTTGAATATGAAGAAAGCTTAAGTTACACCACCTAGCCTGCAAATAGGTTAGCTAAAGTAGCAATAAGCAAGGCACATAGCGCGTAGAACTGACAGGCGAATGGCGTAGAACAGTGCTGGCTTTGAAAATAAACGCAGAATAGGACGTCCACCGGCAAGGTGAACAGACAACCATGTAGGGATTGCATGCTTGCTGTACATGCAAACTGCTCGGTTGCAAGCAGTTGCCATGGAAAATATTGGGTAGGACTATGTTCAGCAGTGGACGTCCTACGGCTGATGATCATCACAAGACGATGATGATAGACTAAATACGTATCGGATGGGATCATCGCGAGAACATCCATAAGGCAGCAGTTAGTACCGAGACAAAAGCGACCGATACCATTACTTGAGGCTATGCAATGCATGCGCGTCAGTTCGCGAGCGAGGCCGAGACCGCTTGTCTCGGTCTCGGTCTCGCTCGCGAGGCGTGCGACAGAAGACAGCGAGACGCTGCCCCGTACAAGTAATGTCGCTGTAGCGGGCGATAAAGCGCGTGTTTAGGGAATAAAAACCGGCCAAGTGCGAGTCGGACTCGCGCACTGAGGGTTCCGTGCCAACGTTAATTGAATTAAGCAATTCACTTACTTCCTTTTAGTAAAATACCACAATATTTTGTTGACAGCAAATATAACTTTGTTTTTCATAGTGTTTGTATGAAGTACAAAGTTATGTTTGCGGTTGTTGAAAAAGTGCTATATCTCAAAAACTTCTCGTTCGATCCCGTTCGAACCAATTTTCGTTGAAAGTTTTTGTTATGATCTTCATTATATATTTTTTTCAAAATTTACACTCGCTTAGTTTAGAAGTTAGATGGGGGGGGACGGGGATGGACGCCCGTTTTTCTACTTTGGAAGCATCTAGCTAAGAAACGTTAGACTTAAAAAGAAAACGGTTTTTGGAACCTCTATGTCATTTTTGAAGACCTATCCATAGACACCCCACACGCATAGGTTTGACTAAAAAAATTTTTTTCGGTTTTAGTTTCATGTATGGGAGCCCCCCCTTAAATATCATTATGACAGACAGACAGACTTGACGAAACTATAAGGGTTCCGTTTTTTGCCATTCGGCTACGGAACCCTAAAAATGAGTACTTTTACGGTTAAACACTGTAAAAGGTTAATTGGTCTAATCAGAAATTAAATATTATTCTAACATTTGTTATAATACTAGAAGAACAATTTCTCGGGATTTTTCTTCTTTCCGTAGATGTTCTACTTCTTGGTTTTCTATCTTGATCCAAATACAACTGAACTGATTGACATACTCTGACACTGCCGTCTAGAAGTTCGTAAAAGGCTGAAATGCTTGTCACTGTCTCCGGTTTCGGTCTCGGCCTACAGTCCATGGAAAGACCGAGACACTTGTCGCGGTCTAATGTCTCGGTCTTGTGCCTCTATCGCGGCGCGAATCGCCACATTTAATTGCATTCAATCGCATATACTATCTCGTTTTAACATAGCTTGATTTGATAAGTATCCATGTCGGCATCGTTTAGCCGCATCGCTGCCGCAAGCGAACGCGAATGTTAATGTACTTACGACGTTATAGACTGGACTGTTTTATAAAATAACACGTCAACCTCACAACTCCAAGTCCTGGCTATTTATTTGATAATATCCTGACTCACAGAATCCAAATAGGACCTAAACTTAACCATACAATATGGTTGAAATTCGTTTACAAAAGTTAACTTTAGTTAAGCTATACCACAACCGTAAAACGGAAGTCTGGACCCACTCAACAAACTCGCCACAGTCAAGTTTATTTTACTATAACGGACACTATGTAGCAAGAATAAGAAGGTTCATTTTCTAGTAACTAAATCGATTCGGGATTACACTTACCTACGCCATTTATCGAAATTATTCAGTATAACCGAACTGAAACAGTATTGTTTTGATTAAATTTTCATCCATATTACGTAAACCTTAGACATGCGTTTAAGATGTCTAAAGGACTTAACTGACCAAAAACTTTTAAAGTTAATTTATTTATAAAAACTTCATAGGTATAAATACGGTTACCACCGCCTCACCGTTTACGTTCAAATGAAAATCGCTTGCGTACGCGACACAAAACATGACGTCACTTCAATCCAAAGATGACACGAGCAAGATGTATTTTGGCACACAAAATGGTAAGGCCACGGTGTGCTCGATAGAAACATTCACGCTAAGGTTGAGTATTTGGGTGAATAAAGGTGGAGACATATTTGTCTGTCGTGTCATGTCGTAACGCATCAGAACGCAAGCGAATTCATACATTTAGTATGGCAACGTTTATATTACTGTGATGTGATCTGAACGTTTCCATACTAAATGTATAAAACCGACTGCGTTCTGATGCGCCAAGACACGACACAACAGACAAAAAATCAATCTTAACCCTATTCTGGAAAAAACACTTGGTGGATTAACCCTTAAAAATTTCGTGATGTGAAGTGATACGCCCCAACCCCTTCAGTTTGAGATTCATACACAAATACCTACGATAACTTTAGGTATTTTGTTGCACATCTAGATCTTTATACGAGTGAATCTACTTACTCATACTTTACTATGTTATGTGTGGTTTATTTTAGTATGTAACCTAAAATCTAGGAACACAGCGGCAGACACTTGCTTTGTCTTTGTCAAGAATAATGTGGAATAGAAGATAATAGTTCATTCTGGTAGCAAATATTTCTTGTACCAGAATTAAAGTGGTAGTTTATTTTTGAAAGATTCTGTGATACTCCTTTTGTTGTCGGTATCAAGGAAACATGATATTTTACAAACGGCTTTTGTTTAACAATGAAACATTTAAAATAAAACAATAGCAAATACAAGGTGAATTTGCAAGGTGTAACCAAATTTAAGGAGGTAAATGAGACCATCCTTACCTTGAAAATTCACCTGTATAAAAATCTAAGTCTTTCTTCTTGCGCATTTGATTAGAATAAAAGGAATTCCTATACTTTATTTTGAATGCTTTTTAGGAATCCGAAAATGAATGGCAAAAAACGGAACCTTTATAGTTTCCTCAAGTCAGTCTGTCTGTCTGTCCGTCCGTATGTCACAGCCATTGTTTTCTGTATCTATAAGCATCACACTGTTGAATTTTGATAGAAAGATGTATCCTGGTAACCGCTTTACGATTCTCATTCCAAAAATCAATATAACGATTATCCCATACATTAAACTAAAACCGAAAAAAGTCAAACCTATGTGTATCTTTGGATAGGTCTTTTAAAATGACATAGAGTTTCCTAAAACCATTTTTTTTAAGTCTAACGTATGATAGATAGACACTTCCAAATTCGTAAAATGGGCGTCCGTCATAAGTTATCTCTTCAAGAAAACTTTTGCATATATGTATAATGTTTGCCGTTTAAAGAAACTCCTAATGTGAATTGACAATACCTACTGTATGTTCTGACATTCTTATCGAAAGTAAAAATGCTATCATAATTGTAAATATTCTTAAAACGAAATTGTCAAACAATTTATGTTATGTGCAATAAAGAGTTATCTATTTATCTATCGACAACCTTATCTATATCGACCGAAACAACACTAGTCCATATTAATAATTGCATCCAAACACTATGAAAGCTTAAAAGCGTTTTAGCAGTTTCCCGTAGGGGACTATTCCGAATATTTAATCAGATAAAACGCTCATAAATAAGCATCGAACGTTTTAAGAGCGAATAAATTAAATTAACCAATTCAATTGGGGAATTAAAAATTTAAGTGCTCCAGGAATGGTGTAGGCCAAAGGATGTGGAAAAAACCTTGTAAGGATTATGGTAAGTGTTGTTACCAAAATTCGTTTTTTATTCATTTGCTACATTGTATCATCATCATCATCATTATCAGCCAAAGGATGTCCACTGCTGAACATAGGCCTCCCCCACGGCTTTCCAAAGCGACCGATCACTAGCGATCTGCATCCTGTTTGATCCCGCGATCTTTATAAGGTGACGACCTTATCGGTGGACGTCCTACGCTGCGTCTTTGGTCGAAGGGTCTCCAATCTAGAACTTTCCTGCTTCAACGGCCATCAGTTCTTCGCGCTATATGCCCTGCCCACTTAAGCTTACTGATAATTATCTTTTTTGTTTTTATAGTGTTTTGACACTATACAAACTTAATAATATTAACTTAGAAACTTATAAATTGCAAATTGCACTTGTAAAAAGCAACTTTGGCTGTGTGACAGACGAGGAATTGAACCCCGTATCTGAAGCAATCCGGGCGTATGCCTATACCACTCGGCCACCGTCACATTAGCAAGCCTGTTGAATTTTGCAAGCGCTTACTTTTAACGCGTAGGCTGCGTGACGTCATCAATGTTGCGAGATTGCTCTCACAATATCGGAAGGAAATATTTTTACGTGTTACGAAATATATGTACGTTTCGTGTAAACAACGCTGAAACAAAATTGGTGTTTTCATATTTTTATTGCTTCAGAAGAATTTTACAATGCAGCTTAAAAAACTACATTGACTTTTAAAGATTTATAAAAGATAAAGCTAAGTAAGTAAAAGTTATATATTTGAAGAAAAATAATTTTAGAAAATTGAAATCGTCGACGCGAAAAGTCGAAAATTTTGCTTCAGACTTCAACCGCAGTACGTACGTTGTACAATATAGTTCATAAAACTAACTTTATATTATCAAAGTGCAAGTTGGCTATTATTTTTACTTTTAATTGCATTTACAAATACCTTTTTTTTAAATTAAATTGTGATCAACGACAAACAAAAAGAGTTTTAATTGAAACTTCTCCTTTTCCGATTCGCTTAACCAATAGTCAGGGTTGCAACAACAGTTTTCTGATAGACAAAAGTGTAGGACGGTAGTGTTCACTTGACTGCCGTCACAGCACAGGAAAATTACGTAACTGGCACTGTAATAGCGACGCAGTGCAGTTGCTATCTGTGTATGGCATGGCCATAACAATCTAATCAACAGTTGAAAATGCATCTGGCATTGTCAAGCCTTGAAGTATTTTTTTTTCATAAAATTATTATCCCTTCCGACAGGAGATAGTATTTCTGTGGATTATAGTAAAAATTCAATGAAATGCCTACTCACATACCTATGACGACACCCATATTTATTAAATTAAAGTTCTAATAAGCTACAAAGTTTGAGATGGATAGCGCATTGCATACCATGAAAACACCAAAAATATTTTTTTAAACCATTCCCCACTGACAAATTTAGTATGCATGCGCTATTCTACTAAAACGAGCTGAAATTCAGTCGTTTAAACATTTTTATTGAAAAATTGCCCTTATTACAACCACATAAGATACCGCAGTGTTAACCTTGACGTGCTGTTGTCCATACTTAGGCTATGGTGCACGGTTTGCAATTGTATGTCATTTACGTAATTGCCCCGATCCCTATCGGCGACAACTCACTGCGAATGACGGAAGAAGCCAGTTCTGGAAATAGTATGCAGGAAGAGATAATTAAACGCAATGACTTGTTTCGAACCCGTTACCTGGGAAGTACTATTGAGGTGACAGTTGCCTAACTCCGGAGCCAAAATCACTTGCCCCTCGTGTCGTCACTTTTTAAGGCCCGTAAAACGAACACACAAGTCTCAGTAGGCCTACTACGAAAAACGAAATCCGTCAATTCGATAATCGTTTCGCGGATCCGAAGCATTTTGTAGTAAGGATTGCATACATAAAATGGCATGACAGGTTTCGTTTTTCGTAGTAGGCTCTAAGGCTCTTTGAGCGTCATCTCGTATTAGTATACCGCGCCTGGTTAACTAACTCTGAGTTAAATCATTATTCTGTTTTCTTGCTGTAAGTTTCTTTGATTTTGACACACGCAGAAAAACTTTAGTTTAGATGTTATATGCCCATTTGCTTTGTCATAAATTTGGTTAATGGCTCTAAAATTTTATACTGCCGATAACAGATGCAGGACTTTTGCACGTTTTGTATTCCACGTACAAGACCAATGATTTGACATATTTTATGAGGCACGGTGTCAATTCCATAACTGTCAGACTCTAGTTGGACTCATACAAAAAATGTGTCAAACTGATGTATTATAAACTTTCGAGGTGTTTATTTAACTTTGAAACTATGTTTATGTCAGCTTGACCCGAGATTAAAACATGGGATTTCAGAGAGCTGATCGATGTTATGTTTTTCGTAAATCACAGAAAACAGCGATTATGGAAACTATAGTCAAAGGGCTATAGCTATCTTCAACTGAAGATAGGATTTGCTATTGCCAGAAATTTGTCAGGGACAAAAATCTAAAGGTGAAGAGTACTAAACATTAGCTGTTCCACATGCGTATTGAGGGAAGGCGGTCGGTGCATCCTGCAATTGCCTGAACTAATACGAACTAATACTCAACTCGAAATTTTTTAGCGATTTTTTTTGCCTATACTGTCCCACTGCTGGACAAAGGCCTCCTCGAGACTATTCCAGGTTAGAGCAAAATAATTTTGAAAAATCCAAGTTAATAATGAATTTCTGCAAAGTAACGCCTCCATTCATTATCTAAAGGTATATAACAATTTCTATCTCTAGTAGAGCAAAACCAGAGATAGAATGGATTATCCATTCTATCTCTGGTTTTGCCCTATTCCCGTAATATAGTGTAAAGGCCGTTTTCTTTATAGAAAACGGCCTTTACACTATCGCATCCAGTGACTAGTATCTTTGTGGTGTTTTAAAAATAAAATTTCCTTTTGCCATGGGCGTCGAGAGCACAGACAATAGCTTGAACAAAGGCCACTAGAGGCCACTTGTGAACACTTATAGACTACAATGTATGGTGCTCGTAGCGCAGTGGTGAAAGCGCTTTGGTAGTGATACCGAAGTTATGCAACTTATACTCTGATTTTTTAATTAGATAGAAAATATTATTATTTTAAATTACATTTGAAGGGTGGCTACTTTACCGCAATTGAAAAATAGTGTTGTTCCTTAATAATGGAAAAATTCAATTTACCTATATATTATGCAATCGTTGTTTTAAGTGATTACATAATAGTAAAATGTTTGTACTTTGCAATAGTATTTCGCAGAAGCTTACTAGCATGAGTTATAAGTGTTGTCACAAAAAAAAAACCGGCAAAGTGCGATTCGAACTCGCACACTGAGGTTTCCGTGCATAAAATTATTATCCCTTTGGAATAGAACGACAAAAGCGAGATGTCACTAGCAGCAAACTGTGTGATAAAAAGAGATGGGTAGCAGAACCATTTTTGTCAGATGTCAAACAGTTGACCACCCAAAGCTCGCTGAAAATTACGTGCATTTGATTTTTTATATTTAAAAGTGAAGTTGTGTATATTTTGGAGAAATAATGCGTCTGAAACATGGTGACTTCATCGGTGATTGATTGTTATGCATTACATCGGCATAACCCCAAGAAATAATCATTTAACAGGTAGATTAGTCCAAATCGAAGCATCTTAATATACGACTTATATTTACCAATGCGCTTCAAATTTAAAGTACGCAGTTCGATTATTCTATTCTACAAACGTTAATTTACGTAAAAAATAAAGACAGAATAACACAGGAAATGTATACCGACGAATATTTTGTATAATGAAATAACATTTAGTTTTACACTAGAGCTGCATGTTCAATATTTTGTGTCGACTGTTTATCGTGCAGTAAACTACTATATTTAACTTAGGAACATTGTTATAAATCACCTGATCAAAAGGTTATCTCATTTAAAGCTACAAATGTTACTTAATTATGTTAGTTACTGACATCTTAAATCGGTTTCGTTTGACAGCTTTTACTTGTCCTTCTATTCCGATAGGAATATTAATTTTATGGTTCCGTGCCAACTTTAGCCAAAACACCACAATATTTTGTTAAAAGCTAAAATAACTTTTTTGTCATAGTATTTGAATGAATAACAAAGTTATATTTTCAGTTGTTGAAAATATACTATATCTCAAAAACTACAAGTGCGATCCCTTTCAAACATATTTTCGTTGGAATCATTTGTAAAACACTCAAAAGTTAGAGGGGGAGGGACGCCCATTTTACCACTTTGGGAGCATGTATCTTCCAAATATTGGACTTTCAGAAAAAACATTTTTTTATAGGCATCGTAACGCGGTAAAAATATTAATTTTGAATACTTATTTTACTATAAAAAAGATGCCAAATTGTCGGTGGTCCAACAGGGAATATGTATTAAAACATCTACATAACAATCTTCGATCCATGTCAACTGCAGGATCCCTTTAAAGAACGATCAACATAAGGGACATTTTATATTGAAAATGGTTTTCCTGTAAAATGCTCATTCGAATATCATACAGTGATGGATCGGATAAGCTATGGTCAAAACGAGCGAGCTGAATATTTAGCATCGGAAGTGATGTTTTTTCATTATTGTCAGCTGACATAGCAGACTTTTACATGGTACGAATGATTTAAATAATATATATAATGATTAAAGATAAAATCTATATTTTATATCCTCAAATTATTTTACAAAATATACTTATTCTACGTTAAGATTTTCATTATTCTATTCACATTATCGTATTACGTTTGTATCAAAAACAATGGTTTTTACTTTAAAAAAATATTAAGATGACTTTAACCGTCATCTTTTAAGACTCTAATAATATTAACTTGACTATTTAAGATTCTACAATTCAACTTTGTTGTCTCATAGCCGCATTAAAAGATTAGATTCTATATTAGGTATCATCATGAGGTTAGATTGCGACTAAATGCCTGACTATTTATTTTAAAACGTATTTTTTCTTCTACATATAAAGCTCTTAATAAAAATGACATCACTTATGTCTTAGATTATAACATCAGAAAAGACAGATTACCTCGCTTACTGGCGATATTACTTTCTGCAAATGTGCTTGTGTAGGCATAATAATCTGAATATATTGCGTCGTCACCACCGTTGATCTTTGGTAAGCGTAAGTTATCAAGCAAATCTGCTGCTTATTCCATGAGATATTGCGGATTTTTGTCATCATTAAAACGGTGTTACACGCTATTTGGAACTAAATAAAGTCTACCTTTGTACGGACTGGAGTGTAGATGCTGAAAGAGATACAACAAGCGATTTCGGCATGATTTTTGTCTTTTCCATGTTAATTTTAAGACCCACTTTCACACACAACATTCGGTCGATGTCTTCAAGCATAGTGCCAAGGTCGTCCAGCGTCTTAGCTGCAGTGACTACGAGTATATCATCGGCAAATCGGAGAAGTGTGATGTTTTTGACATTGACGTTAATGGCGAATCGTTTCCATTTCAGTAGCTTGAAGGCGACTTCCATTTGTTTCGTTCCGCTGTAAATAATTTCGGAGATATGTTGTCTCCCTGTCGTACACCTATTCGCAGTGGAATCGCCTTTGTATTCTGTTCCTGTACTAAGATCGACATGGTGGCGTTGTTATACAGACACTATAACACCTCTATATACCTATAGTATTTGTGGCACCGCTGAAAAGAACGGAGCACTGCCCAAGTTTCGATCTAATCAAAGGCCTTCTCAAAGTCCACAAACGCTAAGCAAAGAGAATATACTCTTCGGACTTCCGTTAAATTTGCCTAAGCGCATGGATGCAGTCTATGCTACCATAGTCTTTTCAGAATCCGGCTTGATAAGGAGGCTGGAAGTCATCAAACCTACGTGCCAGATGATTTGTAATGATTCTTAAAAACAGCTTGATTTAGAATTTTGATAACACTAAAATAAAAATCAAATCGTATGTGTGATATTTTGTCAATTTTATATTGTTTATTTTCAAACAATCTTTCATCATTGCTAAAATAAAGTTCTGATAACCGCCTATTTTCCTTACCTTGAGCCACTCCAAAATAAAAAGCGCAGGTGTCTCGTAGGTGCCCATCAGTCATACTCGAAGACAGGCTGACAATCAATAGGATCTTGGCGAAATTGTCAATCGACGGCGTTTTTAACGATGCGTCAATTTATGGGAGAAATTGGGAAAGTTATAACTGCTCGCCGTTCGAAGTGCTTTGGGTTAGGTAAAAGTTTTAGGAGGGTATTCGTATTGTTGATAGCACTTTTGTATTTTTTGGTATTTCCGGTTATATTTTTATATGAAATGGTTTTGGCCTTGTTTTCAGACTAGACCAGACGCGACATAGACAGAGACGACTATGGAGCAAGCGAGTTATTAAGAAGCCGAACACAAGTTTTTAGTGATTTATTAGCATCTTAACGCCAGTCGATATTTTCCACACTTATCACAAAAACGAATACCGACGGTATTTGAATACATACATTAAAATTGTCCTTTGGTGAACAAATACCAAATGAAAATAATTAATCAAAAGTTGAAAATCGATCCCCAATTCATTAGTTTTGGTACTGTCAGTCACAGAAATAAACTTATTTTGCTATCTATTATTCTTCTAAAAGTACTAGGAGTGCAGAAATTGAAAGCAGGTTTTTTTGAAGCTTTTAGTTGCTTAAATAGAAAGTTTAATTTAATGCTTAGAATGTTTTTAACACTCACAGTGTCGTATTTTATATTCATAAAGATGAAATAAGAAACCAAAAATTTGCGCACGGGCGGGACTTGAACCAGCAACCTTTTGGCAAACCGGGCCAAACGCTCTTACCAATTGAGCTACCGTGCTGTTAGTCCGACCCTGCGAAATTTGCGGTTTCTTATGAAAACGTCAATTACGTGACGCTTAGCGCCATCTAGCCGTCTGTTTATGAAACAGATGGCCCAAGCAGTTATTCTTTACAGAATAAATTCAACTTGGAAATTGATGTCGCTTCGCTATCTAATGCTTAGAATGTTTTTAACACTCACAGTGTCGTATTTTATATTCATAAAGATGAAATAAGAAACCAAAAATTTGCGCACGGGCGGGACTTGAACCAGCAACCTTTTGGCAAACCGGGCCAAACGCTCTTACCAATTGAGCTACCGTGCTGTTAGTCCGACCCTGCGAAATTTGCGGTTTCTTATGAAAACGTCAATTGCGTGACGCTTAGCGCCATCTAACCGTCTGTTTATGAAACAGATGGCCCAAGCAGTTATTCTTTACAGAATAAATTTAACTTGGAAATTGATGTCGCTTCGCTATCTAATGCTTAGAATGTTTTTAACACTCACAGTGTCGTATTTTATATTCATAAAGATGAAATAAGAATCCAAAAATTTTTTTTTTTTTTTTTCTGTTTCATAAACAGACGGCTAGATGGCGCTAAGCGTCACGCAATTGACGTTTTCATAAGAAACCGCAAATTTCGCAGGGTCGGACTAACAGCACGGTAGCTCAATTGGTAAGAGCGTTTGGCCCGGTTTGCCAAAAGGTTGCTGGTTCAAGTCCCGCCCGTGCGCAAATTTTTGGTTTCTTATTTCATCTTTATGAATATAAAATACGACACTGTGAGTGTTAAAAACATTCTAAGCATTAGATAGCGAAGCGACATCAATTTCCAAGTTGAATTTATTCTGTAAAGAATAACTGCTTGGGCCATCTGTTTCATAAACAGACGGCTAGATGGCGCTAAGCGTCACGCAATTGACGTTTTCATAAGAAACCGCAAATTTCGCAGGGTCGGACTAACAGCACGGTAGCTCAATTGGTAAGAGCGTTTGGCCCGGTTTGCCAAAAGGTTGCTGGTTCAAGTCCCGCCCGTGCGCAAATTTTTGGTTTCTTATTTCATCTTTATGAATATAAAATACGACACTGTGAGTGTTAAAAACATTCTAAGCATTAGATAGCGAAGCGACATCAATTTCCAAGTTGAATTTATTCTGTAAAGAATAACTGCTTGGGCCATCTGTTTCATAAACAGACGGCTAGATGGCGCTAAGCGTCACGCAATTGACGTTTTCATAAGAAACCGCAAATTTCGCAGGGTCGGACTAACAGCACGGTAGCTCAATTGGTAAGAGCGTTTGGCCCGGTTTGCCAAAAGGTTGCTGGTTCAAGTCCCGCCCGTGCGCAAATTTTTGGTTTCTTATTTCATCTTTATGAATATAAAATACGACACTGTGAGTGTTAAAAACATTCTAAGCATTAGATAGCGAAGCGACATCAATTTCCAAGTTGAATTTATTCTGTAAAGAATAACTGCTTGGGCCATCTGTTTCATAAACAGACGGCTAGATGGCGCTAAGCGTCACGCAATTGACGTTTTCATAAGAAACCGCAAATTTCGCAGGGTCGGACTAACAGCACGGTAGCTCAATTGGTAAGAGCGTTTGGCCCGGTTTGCCAAAAGGTTGCTGGTTCAAGTCCCGCCCGTGCGCAAATTTTTGGTTTCTTATTTCATCTTTATGAATATAAAATACGACACTGTGAGTGTTAAAAACATTCTAAGCATTAGATAGCGAAGCGACATCAATTTCCAAGTTGAATTTATTCTGTAAAGAATAACTGCTTGGGCCATCTGTTTCATAAACAGACGGCTAGATGGCGCTAAGCGTCACGCAATTGACGTTTTCATAAGAAACCGCAAATTTCGCAGGGTCGGACTAACAGCACGGTAGCTCAATTGGTAAGAGCGTTTGGCCCGGTTTGCCAAAAGGTTGCTGGTTCAAGTCCCGCCCGTGCGCAAATTTTTGGTTTCTTATTTCATCTTTATGAATATAAAATACGACACTGTGAGTGTTAAAAACATTCTAAGCATTAGATAGCGAAGCGACATCAATTTCCAAGTTGAATTTATTCTGTAAAGAATAACTGCTTGGGCCATCTGTTTCATAAACAGACGGCTAGATGGCGCTAAGCGTCACGCAATTGACGTTTTCATAAGAAACCGCAAATTTCGCAGGGTCGGACTAACAGCACGGTAGCTCAATTGGTAAGAGCGTTTGGCCCGGTTTGCCAAAAGGTTGCTGGTTCAAGTCCCGCCCGTGCGCAAATTTTTGGTTTCTTATTTCATCTTTATGAATATAAAATACGACACTGTGAGTGTTAAAAACATTCTAAGCATTAGATAGCGAAGCGACATCAATTTCCAAGTTGAATTTATTCTGTAAAGAATAACTGCTTGGGCCATCTGTTTCATAAACAGACGGCTAGATGGCGCTAAGCGTCACGCAATTGACGTTTTCATAAGAAACCGCAAATTTCGCAGGGTCGGACTAACAGCACGGTAGCTCAATTGGTAAGAGCGTTTGGCCCGGTTTGCCAAAAGGTTGCTGGTTCAAGTCCCGCCCGTGCGCAAATTTTTGGTTTCTTATTTCATCTTTATGAATATAAAATACGACACTGTGAGTGTTATAAACATTCTAAGCATTAGATAGCGAAGCGACATCAATTTCCAAGTTGAATTTATTCTGTAAAGAATAACTGCTTGGGCCATCTGTTTCATAAACAGACGGCTAGATGGCGCTAAGCGTCACGCAATTGACGTTTTCATAAGAAACCGCAAATTTCGCAGGGTCGGACTAACAGCACGGTAGCTCAATTGGTAAGAGCGTTTGGCCCGGTTTGCCAAAAGGTTGCTGGTTCAAGTCCCGCCCGTGCGCAAATTTTTGGTTTCTTATTTCATCTTTATGAATATAAAATACGACACTGTGAGTGTTAAAAACATTCTAAGCATTAGATAGCGAAGCGACATCAATTTCCAAGTTGAATTTATTCTGTAAAGAATAACTGCTTGGGCCATCTGTTTCATAAACAGACGGCTAGATGGCGCTAAGCGTCACGCAATTGACGTTTTCATAAGAAACCGCAAATTTCGCAGGGTCGGACTAACAGCACGGTAGCTCAATTGGTAAGAGCGTTTGGCCCGGTTTGCCAAAAGGTTGCTGGTTCAAGTCCCGCCCGTGCGCAAATTTTTGGTTTCTTATTTCATCTTTATGAATATAAGTTTAATTTAGCTTCAAAAGTTGTGCTTTAAGGCATAGTTTAAAAAAATCTCATCAAATTCTCAAAGTACTAGGAGTGCAAAAAAATAAGGCATAGATTAAGGGTTTCATGAAAGAACTAAAACACTGTTTAAAATCGCATTATGTCCTTTAAAAAACATCATTTCTATTGAATGAATCACACATATATATAAATGTCATTTTGGGACTCATTTATGAAAGGTGTCGTTAGAAATAGAACAAATGCAATTAAATACCGCTGGTATTAGTTTTCGGGGTCAGAGTAAAGTAGATTTGTCAAACTGTGTGATTTTTGAAAAATAAAAATACGTAAAATATAAGTGAATACTAAAATTTTAAAAGCGAAATGAAGCAGCGAAGTCTTTAACCAATAATTTGAGCCATTCCCAATACAAGTGTCATTAAGACTACTTACTGGAAAGACTGCAAAAATTTTGTAACCAAGATATTACAAATAAAGATTTGTATTGTAAAAAAGCGTCACGGCCGTACCATCCTTTTCTCGAAGCAATTCAGACCATATTCGACCTCCTATAACTTCGTTGTGGATAAAACTAGAAGACTGATATTTTCAGTAACTATGCAGCATTGTAAAGACACGGTATATTTCAAATTTCATTCAATTTGAACCAGTATTTTAATAATTATAACAGATCAAAATTCTTAATTTTGTCACTCACTGACTCACCGATCATCAAAATGCTAAGGCACTTCTAGCAGACCTAGAAGCTTCAAATTTGGAATATAAGTAGTGTTTGGTGTATGAATCAAGGAAAAACTAAAAAATCTTGAAAAGACCGCAAAGAAAATTAAGCCCATACAGCCAAGTCTTCAGTTAAATTTTTCAATATTGGATTTATTTGTAACGATGTTTTACGGCAGTTATTATTATTGCGTACGAAGCCGCGGGTTTAAGCTAGTCCCATATAAATATAGGCGCATGGTAGGGCCCCTGCCAAATCGAGCAAAAAATGGGTATTCCCGTCATGAAAACACGTGTAAATTAATTATTTAATGCAAAAAACGTACCTACGTGCGTATTCGTACTTATTACGAGTGCGTAAGGTTGTAAATTAATTATTATACCACGCGCTGCGATGCTAGCGAGTGAGCGCGGGCCGTTACTTACTAAGCGCTGCCCGGTGCTAGCGCGAGGGCGCGGGCCGGGCGGGGACAGTGGCGGGGCGCGTGGAAAGGTGAATGTCGCCGAGCGAGCTGTCGCGGTGCTAGCGCGAGGCGAAAAGTTCATAAGTCAGAGAGAGGGCTTTAATAAAATTCGTTGCTGGTAGATATACATATATACAATAAGTAGAAGGTACCGAAAAGGAAAAAAGTAGAACTGTCTACAAAATACAAAAAGAAATGAGATCCCATCAAAAACAATACTTGTCAAAAAAACCAAGTCTCGCAACTCAGTTTTTCTACGGTAAAAAGTTGTGAGATCCTTGTAATACCAAGTCGGTTATTAATTTATTCAGTCTCTACTTAAGTGACTTTCTGTCTTAATACGTCCAGTCTCTAAGACCACGATCGTGGTCCATAACAATTGAAAATCAATTGTGTCTGGAATCTCCGTACTCGAAGCATTAAGTTGTTACGTAATAATTTACAGCATCTTATATAGTGACGCATATCAATATTAAAATTCTTTAATGTTTTATGTAAATATATTGAGACTTGGTCATCGCCTGAAAACACGTGTAAATTCAATCGCCTGAAAACACATGTTCATTCAATTATTTATTGCGATGGCCAAGTCTCAATATATTTACATAAAACATTAAAGAATTTTAATATTGATATGCGTCACTATAAGATGCTGTTAATTATTACGTAACAACTTAATGCTTCGAGTAAGGAGATTCCAGACACAATTGATTTTCAATTGTTATGGACCACGATCGTGGTCTTAGAGACTGGACGTATTAAGACAGAAAGTCGCTTAAGTAGAGACTGAATAAATTAATAACCGACTTGGTATTACATGGATCTCACAACTTTTTACCGTAGAACAACTGAGTTGCGAGACTTGTTTTTTTTGACAAGTATTGTTTTTGATGGGATTTATTTATTTTATTTAATAATGCTTATTTGACGACCCGTCTGGTGTAGTGGTCGAGAAATCGCCTACTACGCAGCGGGTGCGGGTTCGATCCCCGCACAATACAAACATTTGTGTGCATGAACATGTCTGTTTGTATTGGTCTGGGTGTTTTCTATGTATATCATGTATGTATTTACAAAAAAAAACTATTTAAGTATTATATCCGTTGTCTGGCACCCATAACACAAGCTTTGAGTAGCTTACTTTGGGGCTAGATGGCGATGTGTGGGAATGTCCAAAGGATATTTATTTATTATTATTTATTTATTTATTTCTCACATTTCCTACCATCACCCAGAAGCTGTGCATGACATTTTAGCGTACTAACATTTTGGCATATTTGAAACACCTTACCCATACGATACTACAGTTTTATGACCAAGGGTTTATAATACTCACGTAAAATGTTAGTAATACCCAAAATTTTATTGCTTGAGCCGGCACACGAGCAATTTGAGGTTATGACCAATTTTGTTAGTCAAATTCTGATGCGAAAGTAATAGACGATGTGAATGTGTTATATTTTTTGATGCTCCAATTCAGTATCTAAATATCTGATATCAATCGTATCAGAATCGCGTTTGTATTCTAGACATCTGATAATTTAAATGCGTTCTTAGGGCTCATTTAAGGAGACGCGGGCGATGAGTGCGTTAGGAATTATGCCTTTACAGGAGTAACTATAAAACTATAACACGTTTGTTTGGAATGGAGCGTCGCATTCGGCATTCGGCGCTGCGTCAGTCGCGGTGCTGGAGTTCCTTAAAATTAGCAAATTTTTGCTACCTATCATCTCTTTTGATCTCATAAATCTGATACAATCCATATTCAATTTGATTTTACTTTCAAGCACAAGATATTGGTAGTTTTGCCTGTAATGTTTTTTGGAAGTCTTGAAAATGAGCTATCTTTTAGATCACGATGTATTCTTTTCAAAATTTAGCTTTGTCACCTCGTATCTCAGCCTATCGCGCCGCAATCTTAAAAAGATATAATACTGCAGTATTTTTCAGACAACAATCTTTTGAATTATCAACAAAGGAAGTTGCTTTGCATAGACGTATCTGATCGTCCCTTGAGCGAATTAAGTCCTCTACTCAAGTGGTGACTCCTCTGAGGTAAGGAAAAGGAGAGAACAGTTCACATTTACTTCCCTGACCACCACCACCCAGCGTATCGTTTTCGTATAATACAAGTATTGGAAATCTATTTTTGAACCAAAACTTTTGATTTTATGAAAATATTGTAGATATTTTATCGAAAAATGAGCCAAAAAGAGATATCGTGTAAAAAGTACTATCGGACGGCATTTTTAGGGTTCCGTAGCCGAATGGCAAAAAACGGAACCCTTATATTTACGTCAAGTCTGTCTGTCTGTCTGTCCGTCCGTATGTCACATCACAGCCATTTTATTCTGTAACTATAAGCATTACACTATTGAAATTTGGTAGGAAGATGTATCCTGTTAGCCGCTTACCGATTTTTATACAAAAAAATAAAAAAAATGTGATTTAAGAGGGGACTACCATACATGAAACTAAAACAAAAAAAAAACAAGTCAAACCTATGCGTGTGGGGTGCGCGTATGCGTCTATGGATAGGTCTTTTAAAATGACATTGAGGTCCCCGAAACCATTTTCTTTTAAAGTCTAACGTTTCATAGCTAGACGCTGTCAAAGTTATAGCTAGACGCTTTCAAAGTGGTAAAATGGGCGTCTCCCCCATCTACGACAATTTGTTCGGACGGGATCGTACGAGAAGTTTTTGAGATATAGCACATTTTCAACAACCGCAAACATAACTTTGTACTTCATACAAACACTATGAAAAACAAAGTTATATTTGCAGTCAATAAAATATTGTGGTATTTTACTAAGTAGAAGTAAGTGGATTCCCTAATTCCGTTAAAATTGGCACGGAACCCTCAGTGCGCGAGTCCGATTCGCACTTGGCCGGTTTTTCTAAGATGGCGGCGAGAGTAATGTCACTTCTATGTATTTGCAATAAATAAATAAATGAATGAATGAGAGCGGCTGAGGTATGAGGTGGCGTAGTTGAAATTCGAAAAGAACACCTCAAATTCTAAAAGATAGCTCATTTTAAAAACTCCCGGAAAATATTTCAGGTAGCTAAGTGGGTAACTCCCAAATTACTTGAAAGTAAAGTATAGTTAAAATAAATAGCCCGTATTTTAAATGGAAGTGTATAATTAAACAAATAAAAGATAAGTGTACAATATACATTGCTATAACAAAAAATGATTTGACAGTTCATGTCTTGTCCTCACAGTCTCGTTACGAAGTTGATGGCAGGGGGGGTCTCAATGACGCACTAGAAAAAAAGGCATCAAGTTAATGTAAGACAAATACAATGGAAGCGAGGAGCTATTAGCCAAAGAAGATAATATATTTTTAGAACATAAAATATTTTTTTAACTCAGTTTTAGTTTGTCACTACTCTAATGCACTTTTGGGTAGACTTAGTTTTTTTTTTGCGTAACAGACGAAAATATAATTATCACATAAAAGAAAAAGATTTGTTACTAACTTGAGAAGTGGTGAAGTATGCGTAATTGAATCTAGTCTCCATGTTGGGAATTTTCTCGGTCGAACTATTTGCACTCTTGGAGCAGGCCGGGGGCTAAAAAAAAATTTACCTAAATAATTTACTTCCTAAAATTAACTATGTAACACTATTATGCTCCGCAGTCATCCTAAATAGTACCGAGAAATATAAATTGCACTTGTCAAAAGCTGTGTGAGATAAGGAATGTCTTACGCTATTCGGGCGCATGCTACATGCTATGCATGCTACCACTCGCCAACCGACACATTGGCAAGTCTGTTGAATTTTGCAAATGCTTTTATACTTTATATTTAACTATAAAAAAATATAAATCATCATACTAAGGGACCCAAAATATCTAAATTAGGCAAGCTAGTGAAATTTAATACAAAGAAACGACTGTTGTTGAACAAGTATAAATCCCTTCGACCCTAAAAGTACACAGAGTCTTACGAATTTCATCGAAGAAGCATTTCGAAAGACACATTATCAGATCTGTTGCATATTTTATCACAGTGTAATGTTCTTATCATTATTCCGTTTACGATTCACAGTCATGCATCATACACAGAGACATTGTCTGTGTACAATTGCATACTAAGTGGCTGCTGAAATCGATGCCCAGCCATGTGTGTTTACATTGTGACAATTACCCATACAGGGTGACTCACGGTCCCCTGCGACTTTGTCCGTGCGTTTTGAGCTTTCTGAATCGTCTTCCCTCGCGCATAAACAAGCTATCCAGCACAAAAATATTTTTTTAAATCAGTCCAGTAGTTTCTGAGAGTAACGCGTTTAAACAAACAAACAAACAAACTCTTGCTTTAGAATATTATTATTAGCATAGATAGCGAAGCGACATCAATTTCCAAGTTGAATTTATTCTGTAAAGAATAACTGCTTGGGCCATCTGTTTCATAAACAGACAGCTAGATGGCGCTAAGCGTCACGCAATTGACGTTTTCATGAAACCACAAATTTCGCAAGGTCGGACTAACAGCACGGTAGCTCAATTGGTAAGAGCGTTTGGCCCGGTTTGCCAAAAGGTTGCTGGTTCAAGTCCTGCCCGTGCGCAAATTTTTGGTTTCTTATTTCATCTTTATGAAAACAAACTCTTTATAATATTAGTATGTATACAAAGTGTTTTCAAATTTTAGGGGCTGATAAGACCATCAATGTGTTTGAATTTTACTTAGGGGTCATGGTCGGAAGCTTATATAAAATTTCAGATGCTCTATAAAAATCAATCAGCTACATTGACGATGCATGTATGGAGAATCAGAATAAAATTCGAATGTTGGCCCCATAGTAAGAGTTGTACATAGTATGGCCTCATTCACCTCTTAAAATTTGGCAATTTCATCTAGCAATTTTACCCTGTATAGACTCTATTCAAAGAAAGAAAGAAAAAATAAAAAGCTTTTATTGATTAGGGACATCACAAACACACACGCACACACAAACAAACAAACAAACGCCTGCACAACTTTACAAAAAAAGAAAAAGAAAAAATAGACATAAATTAAGAAATATGTTAACAAATCAAAAACTAAAATATACAAATACATCAGACAGGTACACAAATGCCAGCAAGCAGTGCGTGTGCGTGTCGGTGACGTCCGAACCAATAGGACCTCACTCAGTATGAGCCAGGCCCCCTAGAGGACCTGACGCTGGTTTTCAGTGGGCCCTATTTTATAGGGACATCTGATATCTTCATATACAAGTTATAAAAACAAAACAGTAAACAAACTAAACTTAAGTATTTAATTATGAGAACCTGTTTTTTTTTGTTACGGACATAGAAAAGGACGAAAAATGAACATGAAGAATTAATTATTGTAATGAAAGACTTTACGGATTCATTTCGCGCAAATTTTATTGAAACTACGAGTATATACCTGACGTTTCAAATGCTTTACTGCATTGATGGGAACGTCAATCAGTATTAATGAGTGAGGGTAGTTTTATTTTTCATAACTATGCAAAAACTACTCACGTCTTAGTCTTGCCTGTGATCCCAGATGCTGTAAAGCACTCGAAACGTCAGGAATGAAGTTTTAATAAATTGTGTGCGAAATAAATCCGTAATCTTTCATTTCAATGAGTAGTATTCGCGTAAACTTCAGAACCAAATATGTGAAGAAGTTAGCTTCTCTAAGTAATTTTGACAGATATAACTTTCATATGTTAGAAGCCAAAATTTTTAAGATTAATATTAGACTAATCTTTATAGAGCTTACCTCAAGAGAAAAGAAATGGCATAAACATGAATTCCCTGCTTAAACTTCTTTCTGGCCTCCGCCGTCGTAGTTTTGGTATTTTTGGCATTTTAGGCATCGTTGGCATTTTGGGCATCGTTGGCATTTTGGGCATCGTTGACATTTTGGGCATTTTCGGTATTATTCGGTTCAGATTCATGTTGATATTGAAATTAAATCTTACAAAATAAGAAGAAAAAATTCGATTCAGGATCAACTGATGAAAAACTAAGTAGAACATACGTGGACATAAATTATTGTAGTGTTGCCTCAATTTGGCAACGACACCACTGTGCTCCCCATTTTTTAATGTACCAGTTTATGAAAACACTTTTTCATTATTGTATGCTGTCCACGTGCATTGTGAAAATAAAATAAAATACTTACTTTGTATTCAGAAGGCCTTTTTGGACCTGGGGAGTTTTAAATCCTTTTCCGGCTAGCGTTCGAAATTTTTTCTTCCTGGATTGTAACCAAAAACATAAAAAATTAAAAGGCTAACAAATGGTGATCAAAAACTGGCCGGAGCCAAACTCAGAATTTTAATGTCAAAAGTGAGCAATAGGCTAGTTTCCACTAAGAAGAAATCACAATATCGGTAGTTTCTAGTGATTAATTACAGTATGGAGATATCAAAACACTAATTTATTTCTGACTTTAAATTAGCATTATTAATATTTTAAATATTTAAGTTGGTCCAAAACACACATTTGATCACGTGACCTTAAACACCTATCAATGGAAGTGACGTTAAGCCTTGCACGATGGTGGGATTTTTCTTCTGTCGTATACCAGTATTTAAAGTATTTCGCTGTCAAGAAGATCTTCGATTGCAAGAAGTGACGTCATTTGACGTCACGCCGAGACAGTTCGAGAGTTTTTGAGACCGATTCAAATTTAAAATATTAAATCATGAAAATCGTGTATGTCTTAAAAGATATTAATGATTAACATATTTACTAATGTAAAGTATTATCTAGTTTTTGAAATTTAGTCAACTAGCTTATTGCGACGAAAATATAATCACAAAATTTACCTAATTTCGAAACTTAAACATGCTGTAAGGTTAAAAATGACAGTTACAAAACGGTATTTTAAAGTCAAACACTAGTTCTACTAACCGTTTGCTTTACAATATTCTACCTAGAATGGGTCTCAAATAAGTGTTTGTACAAAACTAGGCCACATCCACACCTAGCGCCAAGAGCGTGGTCAAAATAGCTGCTTTTTAACACTATAAAAAGCTGTTTCTTTTTTCAATGTCAAACTTACTTCTGAGGGTAGTGTAAACTGACACCTAGAGGTGTCACTTTCTGCTTACAAGGACTATCGCTGCCACAAAGGCACCCACCTCTCTGGGCCTTCATGTGATACGCTGGTATTGCTGTTATTCTGAAAATACATTAATTAATATATCTTTATGAAAATAAAAATTAATCCATATTTCCCTTGATCACGGCATTACACGGCTGGACAGATTCCGCTTAGTCTTCTTTTTTTGTGTATGTTATGTCAGAAGAAGGTTCTTATAAAAAAAAGGTTACTTAGTCAGATTCGTCACCGTTCAGAGTAAGATAATAGTTATTAAAACTGCGGAGTCGGAGCGGGATGGGGCCGAGGGGCGACAAAAAAACAGAGAAGGTTGTCTACCAGCAAGAAGGACAGAGTACCTAGGTGATGCCAGACGTCCGGTAATTACTGTAATTGCATGTTCTAGGTATAAAAATAAATAATAGTCGATTGTTATACAAGGGGAGAAAGTGACCCATTTCACTCGAGAATTTCTTGGCGCTCGAACGGAGTGAGAGCGCTAATAATTTGAGAGTGAAATAGGTTCTTTCACCCGAGTTATACATTCTATTTTTCATTTCGACTGTGAAGAAAAATAAATAATTTATTTAGATATTATGTTGTTTAGCGAGAGATGAATCTCAAGTTTTTACATCACATATCAGTTTGTTTACTGTCGTTATACATAAAACACAAGATTAGAAGGACAGTAAAGGCACGGAAGTCAACAGAGTACTACATAAAACGCGGACGATATCAAATATTTCAAATCATTGTTAATCGATCGATCGATTTTTTCACACAGACAATAATAATAGTAGAAGAACGCAACCTTGCGAAAGCAAGGTTACTTGTCACCAAAACAACCACAGATTATCTCAAATTCCAGGTTCAATTTTGCCTCATGAGATAGCGCTATGAATGACAGCTAAAAGTGGGAGTGAGTAAGAAGATTAATGAACAACAAAAATGGCGGCAAGTCGCCTCCGCCTGCTTAATAATCTATGCAATAATCGACCAAACTAAAAAAAATATCGTCAAAGACAAACAAAATGTGACAATTTAAAATGAAAAAAAAAGTGGCACTATGTATGGCGGGAAACCGAAATATATTTGAAGATTTTAAATCGTTAAAAGTTAGACCAATTGAACATTTTTCAAAACAATGACCATAATAAACACGCTTTTAATGTTTAGCTAATCTTAAAAATATGAAAAGGTTGTTTATTTTAATAATATAATGTGACTCAATTACCTTTAGCTCCATGTCTGATCGTAGCAATTAAAACTATTTTATTTTATTTATTTTATTTTACAATTTTTGGAAGACTTACAGCTAGAACAAGATTGCTTAAAAACTATAAATAAAAAGAAGGCCATTTACATGTCTCCACTGATAGAACAAAAATGTTAAAGTAAGAAACGCTAGCAAATCAACAATTTGTCGCTTAAATTAATAAAAACTAATTCACAAAAGCAAAGGCAAGTTCAACATTCAGAAAAAAAAAGTCGTTAGATAATTGTTTCTTAACCTGATTTATACTTGTACAAAACAAATCAAAGCCGTAAACGTTCTGACATTCGTTAAATAAATTAGCTGCTCTAAGTAAATAAGAATTCCGCCTGTAATTTGTGTTAACTATAGGGACGTGTAAAAGGTTGGGATTCCTCAGAGGTTTCCTTGGTGTGCAAATGCACAGCTTGCTTAACAGCTCTGGACAGTCTATCAAACCACCAGCGATCTTGTGAATATAAGACAAATCTGCTATCTCTCTGCGCTTGTATAAAGGTAGCATGTGATGTCTCCTGCATCGCGACAAGTAGTCGATGTCGTGTTTGCCTGTTCTATATTGAATGAATCTGAGAAAACGCTTTTGAATGCTTTCCAATCTCGAAATATAAATGTTATAGTTAGGGTTCCAGACTTGTGATGCGTACTCAAGGTGACTGCGTACAAATGCACAATAAAGAATTTTAAAAGTTTTCACGTTAGTAAACTCTGCAGAAAGCCGAAGTACAAAGCCCAGTGCCTTGGAGGCCTTTTTAATTATTGAGTCAATATGCTCATCAAATAACAGTTTACTGTCGAAGGTGACCCCAAGATCTCTTATGCTTGTCACTCTTGTGATTGTAGTGTCTTTTAAAAGGTAATTAAAATGTATTGGAACTAATTTTCTAGTAAAAGAGCAAACCTGACATTTAGATACATTAAGATCCAACATGTTCCCCATACAATACTCCTGAAATCTGTTCAAGTCCTCTTGTAAGTTAGATGCGTCTTCTATTTGGTTAATGGGATAAAGAATTTTCATATCGTCTGCGTAAAGAAGGATTTTAGAATGAACGAAACAGGCTGAAATATCGTTGATGAAGATAATGAATAGGAGAGGTCCAAGTAGAGAACCCTGTGGCACTCCTGATGGTATTGGAACCATAGACGACGTGTAACCATTGAGAACGACTGCCTGACATCTGTCTCGCACGTAGGCCGAGAACCACCGAAACAAGTTACCGTGCACGCCAATCAATGCGAGCTTTTTAAGAAGTAGTTCATGGTTAATCCGATCGAAGGCTTTACTGTAGTCGGTGTACACAACATCTACCTGCGAGGGTCTTGAGATGTGTTCTGATATAAAATCACTACATAAAATGAGGTTTGAGGTCGTTGATTTACCCTTTAGAAAACCATGTTGGTTATCATCGAAGGTATGCTTTAATGAAGTGTAGAGTTGAGTATAAACTATTTTCTCTAATATTTTGGAAAAGATACACAGTTTCGAGATAGGACGGTAATTTTCAATAACATTCTTAGGACCTTTCTTATGTATGGGACTAATAAAAGCTTGTTTCCAAATAACGGGTAGCTCCCCAAGGCTAAGCGAGCGCTTAAATAAAAGAGTAAGTGGGACAACAAGACTCTTTGCACACTGCGTTATAAATGTAGGCGGTATAAGATCAGGTCCTGCTGATTTGTTTAAATCAAGACTTTTTAACAATGTTAATACGTGCGATTCCTGCACCTCAATTGAACTTATATCTACCATTGAATGATGGGTGCTTGTATTAGTGTTGGGTTGGGGACAAATAGTACTAGATTGAAATGTAGAATAAAAATATTCACTGAACAACTGGCACACTTCATGTGGCGAGGAAGAAGATCGTTGACCATATGACATAACAGATGGAAGACTGATAGACTGCTTTTTACTTTTAACAAATGACCAAAAAGCCTTGGGATCTTTTGTTATATCTTTTTCGATATTTACCATGTAATCCTTATACAACTGACTCTCTAACTCTCGAGCGCGCTTTCGTAACAGGCAGAAAGTGTTAAAGTCTGATAAGTTATTATATTTTTTATATTTCCGATGATACTTAAATTTTTCTTTTAATATCTTTATCTTTACTACTACTAAATAATTTTCCTCCCTTTACTACTACTAAATAACTTTCCTCCCTAGGGATGGAAAATCTATTTTACACCCGTCTACCTTTACATGAAAGTTCAATTTTCCGAACAGAAGAAATGAAAATAAATATTAAATATTGGACACCAATCACATACATTGCTCGGATCCCTAAGTAAGTAGCTCATTGCACTTGTGTTATGGAAATCAGACGCAACAGTGGTACCACAACACCCAGACCCGAGACAATTAAGAAAATTATGATTTCTTTATTGACCCGACCGGGAATCGAACCCAGGACCTCGGAGCGGCGACGCCTTGAAACCAGCGTGCTTATCCACTACCCACGGAGGTCGTCAGAGGAATATATGATTTGAAACCTATTATGGTAATACGTCGCAGTTCCAAAACGGTACTGTACTTTTAGTAAATGAACCATAATTCAATTATTGGTATATTTGTAAAGAACTTAATATTTTGTATTATATCGCCATTCAAACGGAAACTAAAGTTGCATTATTGACAACTTAATAAAAATAAGATAAACAAAATGATAGCTATATTATACTTTGTTCCTGAAGAAAAGGTAAACATCAATAATTCTAGTATGCTTTACTTAGGCACGATATCGGAGCGTATTTCTAGAAGATTAAATACGGCCTTATCTCTGCTAACACGGTGGATTTGAGTAAAATTACATTTAGTTACAAAATGTTTTTTTAATGTCTTCTGTTGTTGTTTGAAAGTAACGAACAGCCGAGATAAACTTTGAAATGAAATGAATGACAGAAGGGACATGAACAATCGACTAAAACAAATACATAATATTGATTTTAAGTTTTTTTTTCTACAAATTTGTACGCGGTAATTGTACGGTAATTTTTGGGAATATTTTACGGTTTTGCTGGCAACACCTTGTTGGATCAAATAAACACGCAGGATGCAAACCGTTTGCTACCGGTCGCTAGGGAGAACTATGGGGTATTATTATGTTTTTTTTCTTCTGACTATGTGGGTGACTTTGGGGGTAGTTTCAAGAGTGGACGTCCTCCAGTCGATAATGAAAACAAAACTACAAGGTTTTTAGTGCAATTTTTTCCAAGATTATGAATAAAGTTGAAAAATTATAAATTAATAAATTGTGTAATGATTAACTCACTCTTTTTTCTTGAACACTTTCCATTTTGGTTTTTCAGTGATGACATAACGCAGATTTGATAAACTGAAACAAAGATCAAGATAATTTGTCCATTTCGTTTATAGTTGTATTAGTAACCATGACGATCAAAATGTTTACAATGTCTCTTAATTTTCGACATCGACATTTTCTAACTTTGCAAGGAGGCAACTTAGATTTTCCTTGCGAAATTATGTTCCTTTATTTCATGTTTTAATTGACAAAAAAATATAAAAAACCTTCCAGCACTATATGAGATCATCCCAAACAGATATTTTAGGCAAGTATTTTTCCTTTTTTTATAACAGTGCTGGAATTGGTTTGTTCTTAAATATTAGATTAAGCTAAACATAGAATCGACAAGAAAATTTCTGTTCATTCTCCCTTATTTTGTAGAAGTTTAGGTTGAATTGCATTTTTATGATACTCTTTAACTATGATTTCGTTAAGGTGTTTTACACGTTGGTGTTAGAACAACAATTGCATTAGCTGTGCCGCATGCGTACTGAGGGAGGGCGGGCGGCGCACAATGCAATATGCATTAGCCTGAAATACTCAAAGCGGTTACGGTTCCTATGGTTGGGTGCCTGCGCCGGCGTTGCTTAGCGGAAATTGAAAAGCAATATAATTTTACAAAATTCAACTTATATTGGACACCAATTACATACATTGTTCGGATCCCAAAGTAAGTAGCCAATGCACTTGTGTTATGGAAATCAGACACAACGGTGGTACCACAACACCCATACCTGAGACAATATAGAAAAGAACGTTTTCTACATTGACCCGACCAGGAATCGAACCCGGAACCTCACGTGATGGCAACGCAACGCGTGAGGTCGTCACTGAATAAATAGTTAAAAATAATAGAACCTTAAGAACAAAGTTCTATGTTGTTTCTTCTAACTTACCTGCTATTGCTAGTCGCTTCACTGATTTTCCTCGTCAATTCCTTACTATTTATAATACCCATTGATAGTTTGTGCCACTTCTTACTACAATACGAATTGAGAAAACAAATAATGTTTTCCTTTTTTATTGTTCTTGGAGCCCACCGACCGCTCATTTATTGAATTTTATTTAAATTTTTCATCTAATATACATGTAACATTTTTACAATGTCGATTGCAATTACTACACCTATTTACTTCTCACATGCAAGTTTCTTACATAATTTTAAATTGAAAAATTGTGTTGACCAAATTTTTATTTTTGCTATTTTTATAAAGAATCCATGATATCTGATAAGTTAAAATTGACGTTGACGGATAGATATTTTTTCACAAAGCTTTTAAAAAGTTTGAAGTACTTTCAAATGACGTCAAAAAGGTTAAATTTAAGTAAAAAGAAATTTATTTAAAATTAATAACACTAATTATGTGATAAAGAAAAATACAACATACACACATCAACATGGTCTAGGGATATTTCAATTAAACCTTAATAACCTAAATTCTATTAACTCTCTGTTAAGACACCTGCACATTAAAATAAACCTTGTTTAATAGCCTATCTAATCTGATAATTAAATTTCAACTTCTCAACTTCATGTGCGATACATGAAGTTCATTAACGTTACTTTCTATATCAGAGTACATAATGTGATTTAGATTTAGCACACGCTTTTTTTACTTATCTTATTTATAAGTGTAGACTTGCCTAAAATCAAACTCAAGAGAATTCCTACACTGTTCAAATAGCTCTTTTGAGTATATTCACTGAATGTAGGTACCATATTATTGGTCATCTTTTATTTGCATTATCACCAAGGTTATATTAACAAACTCCCGGGGAATACTCCATGAGGCGTATCAATATTTCTTGTTACGCAAAATCTTTTATCTCGCAGGTTTTGTGAGCGTACTGATATTCCCGGAGGTCACCTATTAACATTATAAGAGAAATGTATAAAAAAGGGACGGTCATAGTAAAAATAAGTTATAGAATGTCCATTGTTCAATCCATACAATGAGTTGAGATGGGTGGGTATTTTTTATAGTATTTGCAAATCAAAGTTCGTACCTAAAATTGATGTAGCTTTCATTGTAAGTCACGCGGTCAAGCGGCTTTACATTAGAGTGACAGCAGCGCTACAGCACGCGTCTCTCTAATGTGAAGGGCTTACTGCTGTCATTTTATGTACCCATAAGTTTGACAGCAGCGCGACTGCCGTGCGACAGTCGCGCTGCTAAAGTCGCCTAAGTGTGAAAGCACTCCAAAAGCGCAGTCATGTTATTGCAGGAAGCTCACATCATAATGTCGACTTAGAGTGCTTTCACATTTAGGCGACTTTAGAAGCGCGGCAGCAGCGGCACTTACAGGCGACAGTCGCACTGCCGATGATTTCATACTATACACAGCAACACGGCAGCAGCACCGCAGCGGCGCGTAAGTCACGCGGGTCCGTCCCACTATACCCATTACCCATTGCAGTGGTAATACTATCCCAGTATTATCACTGAAATGGGTAATGGGTGTAGTGGGACCGAACCAGTCGCGCGACCGTCGCGATGCTAATGTAAAGGCATCCGCTGCTACCGCACTGCTGTCGCGCTGCTGACGCTCTAATATGAAAGCGCACTTAAAAATTATATGACTATTTGTCTGGTAGGCACACATTTATGATTAATTGACATTATTTATTTTCGGTCTCATAAACATTAACTTTTTGATACCGTCGTGGCCTAATGGTTATATACCAGAAATAAATGGCTTTTTCCTATTGTAAAAATATTTAATAAGGTAGTATTTTGTAACAGCTAACTTGTACATAATTACTGATAGTGTAGGTATTTTTATGAGTGCGTTAGGCATAATATTCATATAGATATGGAGGCACCAAATGATACTTCTGCAATACTATTCTATACCGTGTGGGCCTGTGTTTATCGTTTGCCCCCATCTTGTGGACTCGTGGGCAAGTAAAGAGCCTAAACAAGCAACCTTAGTTCAGGAACAACTTTTGACAGAGCTGCCTATGTTTATTGGGCTAAGTATTTGATGATGTTAAATACTGAATGGTTCTACGATAAAAAATGAGAATAACAACGACAAAAAATGATTTGATAATGAAATGAAATGAAATGTAGTTACTACACAGTAGTGATGAAGATATTTTTAGGCTGGGTTACATATACATAGCAAACGCATTACATTTACGACTATTTAAAAAAAAAAAACTAAACCGCCTTTAAAAAAAACCTGACTAAAAGCTAAAAATAACGTGACGAACGCGTTATTTTCTTTTCACGTTTGACTCCAAAAGAATTTGTTACGCCTAAATAGAAGGAATGCTTTATTTTAATCTTTTTACTCAGCTTATTGAAGGATGTTACATAATTCTTTTTTTTAAATATAATCGGTTTGTAATATGGGATAAATGTATTTATTAACCTAAACTAAGAATTACCTAGTTAACATTTATATGGAACCTTAATCTGAAATAAAATATTTGAAAATATTTTTTGACAGGTCTTTGAAAGTGCTTAAAGCATTTTTACAAATGATTGTATTATTTCATACATATATTATATTATATTTTAATCATAAAAACACTAAAATATCGATTTTGACGCAACTTACACTAAACCTAAGGTGAACTATAATTTCTTGAATTAAAAAAGAATTACCTATGTTGCTACAAATTTTCGTTTTCGAGAAATCCTGAGACGAACACACAAATATACAAACATACATACACCTACGAAATTTTACATATTTTGATTTTTTGCGTTAGAAAGCCTTAATAAACCAACCTGCTTAAATTATATCTCATTATGAACATATCACATACATGCAGGTTGAATTCATAATCTCCTTTTTTTGACGTCGGTAAAAAATCACAGTCAATTCCAAATACACAACATAAACGCATTTTTGAATAAATTCAATATCATTCTTGTGTATTTATTAACTCGAAGTTTACGCGGATCGGTTAAAGAAAATATAATAAGTCAAAATAAAAAAACTGCGACCAGAAAAGTCCTTTATCTCCATTCTTTTTTTTAACATCGCTAATAAACTCCAATAGAGAATACATTAAAAATTCTTCTTTGAAACGTTACCCTTTCTTTTTTCTTCAAATTAAATAAAAAAACTTCGGCGAAGAGACCTCGGAGTTCATCCATAATAGAGCAGGATACAGTAGCCTTATCTAGCTACACGGCTTCGATACCAGTTGTCCGTGACTTAAAACTAGATTAATTAATGGGTTCATGGATTATGACCTGTGATCGGATAATCTGATGCATCTGAAGTTATTTTAGACTAAAATATTAAGGAGGCGACTTCCTAAAAAAATATTTTTAATAATAATATCGGGATTCTGGTAAATTCTGCGAGAGTAGTCTGTAACATAGTGAAGGATTACACATAATTAAAATACAGTATAAATAAAGTAATGTTGAGTGAAAGTTAAGCAGAAGACAAAACATACACACAAAATAGTACTAGGTGTCATAGATATAACAAACAAACCAAATGGGGCGTCCATTTGGTTCTATGACAAAAAGATTTGATTAAGATTGGGTACTTTCCTAGTCATAAAAATCACCGTACTTAGATCTTAATAATAACTAATCACTAATCAATTTATTTATAATAATGAATCTTAAAATTAACTATTGTCAACGTGCCGGTTGAAGTTTAACAAATAAAATCAAGATGTCATATGTGTTTTTTTATCTAACCTATTATAAAAAAGTTAGCGACTAAGTCATTTTTCTACGTCATATATGTATGATTTTGTATAATAATCCTGTTGGAAAACTGATTTTGTTGCCTGTCCTTAGTGCAAAATGCAGAAAATAAATTTATTACGTTTTTTTTTTTAAATTAGAGTCCAACACCACGTGGACAAACACCACTGATTGAACCCGATTAAATTAGATAAGCTTTTGTTTTCTATTAGTACCTACTCGGTTTCTATCAGTACATACTTAAACCCCACTTCATAATCAGTGAAGTGTGGTTTAAGTATGGCCCATATTTCTCCAAGCGGGCTTGGTGATAAGTAGCTAGACATAATATGTTTTTCAACACACTTGCTCAAAATGACGTTTTTATTCCACCGATTTTTGACACATAATCATAGATATTAAACACGCGTGCTTTTTCAGTATATTATTGCACTAGTGCCTTTTGTTTATTAACCCGACCAATTTACATTTGTACCCTAGTACCAAGTAGTAAGTAAGAAGATGAAGCGATATATTTTTTTCGGGTTATAACTTACACAACAAACAGTATTTACGCGAAAAATAACAGTATGCAAATATTTATTTCAATAAATGGTAAATCCAGCTTTAATACTAAAAATAACTCAAATTCATTTAAAATTTTCAGTAATTTGTGTTTAAAATAACGAATTATTACATTTTCAATCTTGGCTGTTGGGCGATCTAGTTCGCGCCTTAACCTTGCGCGCGCATCAGTTTCGCGGCAAGAAAACAAAACACAACGCGCCATTTTTCGTAAATAGTTGGCGGCTGTGGTGTGATGAAGTTTGAATTAATGTGGCAAGTGTGTTGAAAAACGTCGTATGAAACACGTGTGCCTGTGACCATAATATACGCGGCTTTCTTATGGCGCACTCGCTTTCGCTCGTGCGCACACAATATCGCCTTGTATTTATGGTCAACTTAGCACACTTGTATCATAATGTACTATTATTACTGAGTAAACAATAATTATATTTTTCATTATGCAGTTCTTTTAAGTAAGAGTCAGATCAATTTATTGTTAATCTAAAATTAAAGAGCAAACCTCACATTTATTTGTTGCAGTGGTACTTCTGTGTATACTGCTATTGTGTTTAAATGAGAGGGATTTCTTTTACAACTTGTCATTTCACTAATTACTCCTTTTAACGGTTCGTGTTACCAATCTCCCGGAGGTGCAGGATTTGGTGTTCTCCGAAACTGTGATGAAAGGGAAAATTGAAGACAGTGGCCTAAGTTTTTTTTTGAGTAATTAGCTTTTTAGTCAACATATAATTACAGAGATAATAAATAATTTAAAAAGTGTAATCAGACTACGAATTTAAAAAATGTACACAGAATTTTGATTTCTTTCATATTATACCCCCAAACAGTTATTATTATTACTCAAAACTTTTTTAACACTTCGACTGCTTTAAAAATACGGATAATAACCCAGGACAATTTTTACGCGTAATTTATTATCAATCGTTAAAAATCATTTGCTGTTATTATTTGAAGAAAAAAAAGCACTCTCGGGGCCGAGTGGTCGGTCAAAATTCACCACATCATATCCGTAACAAACAATAAATAATACTAATATCAAACAAACAAACATACAGACACTAACCATATAAATTAAGGACGGAAGCCTTTATAGATCATCATAGTCAGATATTATCCTATTCGAAAGACGTCACAGAAATGTATGCCAAATGGATAACCTCATTTTTTAAAACTTGAATAAGTTAAAAATGAAGCAAACTTGATAAGTTTTCATTTTGTATAAGTTCTTATGTCGCTAAAACACGCCAGTTTAGGATAATTAAGTGAAAAACCTAAAAAAAAAAAAAAACCCCTCCTTCCGGCTCAAGGAGTACGAGCTAGAACTTTTCATATGTTGACCTACTTACTAGTCCAAACAAAGTTACAAAGTCAAAAATCGTGGTCCTTCAAAAACCCTCTACAAAGTTATACGATAGTTATTTGACTGGCCTTAATTTATTTTCGTTCCTATCTCGACATCTGACATCAGCAAAGTGATGTTTAAATCCAGATATAAGCTTATCCGTCATTGTAAAAAGGGAAATTATAATATTAAATCCCTTGATAATTATCAAATGTAGAATTAAATCCCTTACATATTTAAATATTCTACCTGAGCGGTCCGAATTTTATTGCTTATAATTTAGGTGGAAAATTGAATAAATTAATTTGTACGCAAAACAAGCGGAGGCTGTATCAACTCATAAATATTTTATTAATCCTTGTCTGACCTTTTTCGTAAATAAGCACCATAGAATGTTTTATTCAAGTGTTTAGAAATTGAGGGGAAGTCCCGGCTGTCCAATATGTTCGATTGTTGTTCAATTTTAATAACTTTATACTCTAGTAGCTGTAAGGAAGACGTTTTTGTAAGCAAAACAATGTATCAGAAACACATATACAAACACACATAACAATATACATTTAAAATTGAAAGCCAACTCAAATTATTAAATAAACTATTTTTTAAAGACAAAGCTTTCAGGTGCGTTATTTTTAAATCATGAGATCATGTCAAAAATTTAAAAGTTCGCATAAAATACAATTGGTGTAGTCTCCTCCAGTTGCGGTCGAAATATGCTTACGGATAACCATTTTCCAACCAATAATCCTTAATAGAAGGAGACAATTATTATTTTATAGATACCATGTAATGTGTTTTCTTACATACTGAAAGAAGCTTGTACGATTTCTTTTATTGAGGCTTGATTGGTTTTAAACAGGCGAAAGAAATTTTTTCATCATAAAAGTGAATGTTTAGGTTCTTATGTTTACTGAAACAATATTAAAAACTAAGACGTACAAGCTTATTTTACCAATTCCGCTAATTATCCCACCTGCACACGGTAGTCTTAATTTTCGCTGACTGTTGAATTATACAGGGTGACTTTGTTATCAGTACCGAAATTTTGTGTATAGACTCCACTGATGAATATGAACAACTTTTACTATGGGGGCAATAGTGAAATCGAGAAAAAAAAAACAGCTGTTCCATACAAAAGTTCAATTGGCGCGCGGTCCAAATGTATGAATTATTCACTATTGCCCCCATTGTAGATGATTTCATATTCATCAGTGGAGTCTTTACACAAAATTTCGGTACTGATAACAAAGTCACCCTGTATATCTAGACCTTTGTTTAGTTAAGTTGTAGAAAATGCTTTTAGCATTAATTCCACCAAACGTACCTATGATGTTTTAAATTTTGATAGAATAAATTAATTAAAAAACAGTATGGGATACCTACAAAATTCTGTTCTAGAGAAATACGAGTATAAGAAGAGTAGCAATATTATTACCCACTTAAGAAAATCAGTACTTGCAAAGGCATCTCAAGTGCCTTATCATCAGATGTAAAGCGCTCTTATGATTAAGATTCTCGGAATTCCTGTAAGTATAATACCACTTAACATGTTTCTGCAAAATATGCTTTCGATTTCCCCTAAGGCGTAAATACTTTCTCCTCCAATGGTACAGACGCCAGCCCATCAGGCTTTATTTTGTGTTGAAAAATAGTCCTTATTACAACATAAGTTACCAAGTGTTTGACACGTGCTGTTTTCTGTACATGTGTTGAGTTGAATTAGACGTATGTAAAGGAAATACATCGACTTATTATTTTATGATATGATAATGAAATTGTTTATATCGGCATAAATCGTAGGAACCCGACATCAACAAGCAAAGACTTAGACCGTTTACACCCTGCGACTTTTAGCATCGATGCAGTCACAATGCTAACACGCGTTAGCATCGATGCAGTCGCAAAATGTCAACCTTTAAACACTGCTCTACTTTTAGCATCGATATAGTCGCGATGCTAACACGCGTTAGCATCGATGCAGTCGCAAAATGTCAACCTTTACATACTGCTCTACTTTTAGCATCGATACAGTCTCGATGCTAGCGCGCGTTGGCATCGATACAGTCGTGATGCACAAGCTGAAAATTGTCAAAATATGTACTGAATTTTGGGCGACTGCATCGATACTAACGCGCGTTAGCATCGATACAGTAACGCTTCTGCATCGATGCATGAGTCGCGATGCTGAAGCGCATTTTCAAAACGCGCGACTGCATTGATGCTAAAGTCGCAGTGTGTAAGGGGTCTTACACCAGTCAAAATATATCTACTGTCTCAAATATATTGCATAACTAGTAGTGGTCCCCCGCGACTTCGTCCGCGCGTTTTTCGATTTTTTTTCGCCTTTACAACCTTCCCTAGACCTCGACGAACATTTCCGTTCAGCCTTTCTCGAGTTTTAGTGAGACTTACGAACAGCAATTCATTTTAATTTATAGAAGATACGGTTATGTATTTATTTAGCACCTTATCAATAAATATAATGGGTAGAAATTATTAACCACTGATTCTGATAAAGATCTGACTGTTAGTCTGCAGATTCTTGCCTAAGGCTCAATTTCGTCATTAATAGTTAACATAAAATGTCGTTTCGTCACCAAAGGTATAATAATTACGATTGTGTGAGAAAAAACAATTAAACCTTAACCAAATGTCAGAATGGCTAATTTAATGACCACTGGTTAAGGAAATTCTTCTTTAAAACACACACACTCGTTAATACACAACCATTGGTAACGATATTTTACCATTGTTACGATAAAGAAATTGGGCCCTAATTTCGAATCTATTTTCTTATGGAAAAAGTTATTTACGTAGATTATTTATTTATATTTATTAGCAATAAGATGATATCTATTAGACATATTAACTAAAACTTTTCTATTTACAAATAGTGGGGCTAAGACAGTATTACACCATTCGACAATAACAATTCAGGCTGAAATCCTGACCCTGAAACTCCTGAAACATTGTAGAAGGCAATTTTCCCTCATAATCGCCAACAAAAAGATAAAACCAGGCAATATGTCCGAGCACAGATTGTGACAAGGGTCCATCGGATGGTGAATCTAATAGAAAATGATTTATTTGAAACCCTGTAGCTTTGGCGTTATCTATCATGTTTTTTGGAAAACCATTAGATGGGGCTTATGTCGCACGGATTCGTGCGAAGTAATAAAATTGTATAAAGGATGGCAAATCAGGTTGTTTTTATTTCCTAAAAATTTGCAAATGTCCAATGTTATATTTGTCCGCACTTTGTCTGTCTACTCAAGCTTTAATTTTAGACTCTATCTCCATATCAGATTTATCAGAATCGGTTTATCTAGCTAGACGAACCACGAGAAGAATCCATATAAGGACTAGTTGAGATTAATAGTTCTGGCAATACTTATTTTCTGCGAAGTATTCGTTTCATGAGAACAGAACCGATAGGTAGGAATTTATCGACCTTTAGCCTAAGTTAAAACTACATATAAAGGCTCGGTTACAAAATCTTCAAGATTAAAATGTCTGTCCAACTAAATACTCGTATGCAAAAAAACATATACACGGCTTATTTACGTTAAAGTAAGATAGTGCGAATGAGCTTTAATGAACAGACGCAAAACATAAAGTAGTTTAAAACACTTTTAACTATGCTTTCAAAAGCTCAAAACCCCGAAATCAATCCCTTATCAATTAAAACTGATCTAAAAGTTACTTTATATAGGAACTAATTAAAAGTTACCTATTTTGGATCAGGAATGCTGGCTATTCGCGAGTACTAGAGTTGCAAAATTATCGATACAAGACATCGAACATCATCTATAATATCGATAGGCATATCGATGCTATCGATATTTTGTTTGCTAGTAATAAATTTGACATTCTTAATTACTCTAACATAAGAAAAAAATATTTGTTTTTAACCTAATATTCGGTCCATTTATCTTTATGTACAATTTATAATTATTTTATGTAATAGGAATAACCCTTTTTATTTCTGCACGAAACTCCCTCTTCCTACGAATAGTCTATTCCTTCAGGGTGTAGGTGTCTTAAAATAATTTTAGTTCTTTAGAATGTTTTTAACACTCACGGTGTCATATTTTATATTCATTAAGATGAAAATAAGAACTGCTTGGGCCATCTGTTTCATAAACAGACGGCTAGATGGCGCTAAGCGTCACGCAATTCACGTTTTCATAAGAAACCACAAATTTCGCAGGGTCGGACTAACAGCACGGTAGCTCAATTGGTAAGAGCGTTTGGCCCGGTATGCCAAAAGGTTGCTGGTTCAAGTCCCGCCCGTGCGCAAATTTTTGGTTTCTTATTTTCATCTTAATGAATATAATTTTAGTTATTTAGGTTTGATTGAAATATCTCTAGACTATGTTGATGTGTGTATTAATATATATTCTATATAAATTTATTATACAGGTGTAGCCTGAAATAGGAGCTAAACATTAAAATATAGGCCCCTTTAGTAACCAGTATTCAATTCTAAATGATTTTAGTTAATAATAATAAAAGATAAATAGATTTTTATTTTCTAACAAAAAAAAAACATTACAGAACTTGACATTGTCATTTACTACAACCATGAGAGTGAGAGGAATAAAGAGTGCACCTGTGTTTGCGCACACACTTGTGCACTATAATATGTCGCGCGCAGTTGGTCATTGGCTGGCCACCGTAGTCGAAATCGGCTTGGGGATCTATTATTGTTTATCGATATACTATCGACAGTGGATTAGCGAATGACAACGCTAGTGAATACCCTTAAAGTTAAACTTAGATTGCTTTGATGATGTTTTATAAACTGTAGGTACAAGGTTCTGGAACACCTTTTTGTGATGTTGTTAATGTAAAGTTTAATTCTAATTAAGAGTTATTGAAAGGCTGCCGGATATCAAGTTATTAACAAAATCGGGAATTGCACTTTGTTTAATTGTAAAATTTTGTTTAATCTGTTTATGCAAACATAAGAATGATTGCAATTATGATAAATATATGATTTTAATGCTTAGATACGAAATCAATTGTTAATTGTTAGATCCCTTACACACTGCACTGGATTTTTCTTGTATGAAGAAAACAATAAAGTGGCATTATCCCCGAAACTATGACACTTTCATAAGGTTCATTTAGTTTTTATTTCAAAAGTCTTTTGCTAAGCTATCTCAAGTGTCAGTCTTATGCGCAATTTATAAAAGTGGCATATAAAAAATTAATATATCTGAAAGGACTATGACTCATTTTGGGACACCCTGTATATAAGTATTTCTCAAAATAAATATACGTAACGAAAATGTTATGACGAAATATTGTTACGGAATGTTTCGAAGCTGTAACTCAATAGTACCCATATTTTAACGTGAAACTTTATTTAAAATAGCGAAATATTATTTACTAATTTAATAGGTAGGGTAGAAGTACCGTTTGGGGCCACTGTACCATTTATGGTCATGTTTTGTCTAAGTATGCTATAATAATAATTCTGATTAAACAATACCATCATAATCTTGATTAAATTAGGCGTAAAAAGTTAAAAATTCAATAATAAATCATTTCAGTGTTCTAATTTTCTATGAATTAACGCAAATTTCAACTGGCCACGGTGCAAAGGTGGCCAAAAACGGTACTTCTACCCTACTTATTAGCCGATGGTCGAAGTGCAATGTTTTTCGTGCGTAACTATCTATGTTATGTTTGTTTATATATACTTATATTCATATAAATTAATACGTCTTACTTTGTTATCTACTTATTGTAATTAAGTGAATCAAATACATAATAAATTGCAATAAAAACCTAAAAAAACGTAAATTCTAGATGTAAGTACTTTATTTTCTCCTAGGGCTCTATATTTGAATCACTCCCATCCCATCACACTTAAATATGGCGAGTGATTTTTGTTAGAAAACGAATTAAATATCAATGCAAATCACGCCAAATATAGACGTAAGTACTCACAAAATTCAGTTATGACCATAAAATTAACATTCCTATCGGAATAGAAGGACAAGTAAAAGCTGTCAAACGAAACCGATTTTAAGATGTCAGTAACTAACATAAGTAAGTAACATTTGTAGCTTTAAATGAGATAACCTTTCGATCAGGTGATTTATAACAATGTTCCTAAGTTGAATATAGTAGTGTACTGCATTATAAACAGTCGACACAAAATATTGAACATGCAGCTCTAGTGTAAAACTTAATATTATTTCATTATACAAAATATTCGTCGATATACATTCCCTGTGTTATTTTGTCTTTATTTTTTACGTAAATTAACGTTTGTAGAATAGAATAATCAAACTGTGTACTTTAAATTTGAAGCGCATTGGTAAATATAAGTCGTATATTAAGAGGTTTTGATTTGGACTAATCTACCTGTTAAATGATTATTTGTTGGGGTTTTGCCGCTGTAATGCATAACAATCAATCATCGATCAAGTCACCATGTTTCAGACGCATTATTTCTCCAAAATAAACACAATTTCACTTTTAAATATAAAAAATCAAATGCACGTAATTTTTAGCGAGCTTCTGCCGGGCGGTCAACTGTTTGACATCTGCCAAAAATGGTTCTGCTACCCATCTCTTTTTATCACACAGTTTGCTGCTAGTGACATCTCGCTTTTGTCGTTCTATTCCAAAGGGATAATAATTTTTATGGTTATGACTGAATCCCACAAACTTTTGAAATCCCACTAACATGTGAAATTATACTTATTTTTATTGGAAAATAAGACATTCATCAATTAAAATAGAGGCCCAGAAGGCTTTTAATCAAAAGTTTTTTATTGCTTTGTAATTGAATATTTAAATATATTAGTGAGACTACGATAAAATGTAAGAACGCGATATTCTAAACCGGCAAAATAACCACCTCAGTACAAAATAAAGAGGTTACCAATCCAATCTAGGCATCGTGGAACTCCCAAGGACATTATCAAAATACAAATCGCCTAGTCAAGCGAAAATGGCACAAGTCCAAAAGATACATATTTGGAACACATTTGATTATAAAGATGAAATAAGAAACCAAAAATTTGCGCACGGGCAGGACTCAAACCAGTAACTTTCTGGCTAACCGGGCAAAATATGACACTGTAAGTGTTTAAAATCATTCTAAACCAACACATTTATTTTTTTAGAATATGATGATGACATGTTTTTTTATTGTGTATGTGTATTTTTATAATCAGGTATTATCAAGCAATCAAAATTTTGTATTAATTTCATATTTATTGCTTTAATGTAGCCGTGGTGTTTTGACTTAAGTTGATAAAAAAATTGAACTTTTTTTTCGTTTTAATCATTTTTGATTTCAATGGATATTACAAACATTACTCAATTTACATGTAAGGAAAATTTAAACAGTTTTTGAGAACTTCACATGAGTAAGAATACAGCAACTGCAAATTCAAATATTTTTTGGCAAGACAGTTTTCTTAGGGCCGCGCGAAATATTTGGAATATCTACAGCGGGATCAGAGCGAACAATGATAACATTGAGAGCACTCGAGAGGTTTAGCTTGGGTGTGTTCACGTTACTGATGTTATATTCGATGTTGTTTTTATTTTACAACTTAATATTTATTTAATCAAATCAAAATCAATTCAAGTTCATTTATTGTGGAACAAAAGAAACTAAAATACATGTGGCCTGCCTTGACATGCAATAAATGAATAATTGTTATGGTAATTAATTATGAGAATCTGTTCTTTATTTTCTTGCATATTTGTCTACAATAATGTGGAATCATTTTCGTAATATATGAGACTGAATTAAGTACTTAAAAGCCTTGTAGATGCCTCATAATATTAAAGTGTGTAAAAAGCTAACTATATGCTAACATAAGATTTTTCAGGGTTTGGCATGACGTATTCTTCGGCATCAATAAACAAGCTTACAAAACAATCTGAAACAAGCCGTCAGACTTATCATTTTTTTATTTTATTTTTATTTTTATCTTTATTAGAAGACACAACAGTTTACATCGAGATTTAACTTATGATTACAATAGAGTTATAGCTAGAAAATAATCCTCAAACGTATTTGCAAAGCATGCTAAGATTGGTGTTAAGAGGCAGAACTGTCAATTCACGCGATGTAAGTTTTATATCAAAGCTTAACAAAAATTTGGTTTCCAACGTGATAACACTAATAAGAATAAGCTCAAGAAGGGCCACGCTCCCAGTAACTTATTGACACGTGACGACAAACGTATTGGCATCCGTCAATGTCGCTTCCCGCTTCCGATGTCGAAACAATAATGCATAATATTTTCTCGGGAGAATCCACATTTTGTACGTGATTTTGTGTATCACGTTGCAAAATCCCATTTTGTGCTTGTTACCTTTTTTGATAAGCAAGTTAACTTGGTGTTAATGAAGTTTTAACTGGTACATTAATAGAGATAAATAGGAGATTCTGAGTTTGATCTGTGTGTTTGTGTACGAGTATCGCAATTTTAGCTCAACCGATTTAGATGCGGTTTTATATAAAGTATTAATCAAATTTAGGAGAAGGTTCAAACATCTGTTTTTAACCAGGTTCATGAAAATTGGTAACTAAAAGTAGGAACAGGTATTTTTTAGTCTTTTTTTTACTTTAGTCCTTCTATTAGGCTTCTCTCTTTTTTCGTTACTCTGGCAGTATTATTGCTCACTCTTTGTTGCGAAAACACAGTCAAAAGACTTTTCTCAGTGCAGCATTAGTGTGATAAAATGCATTATCCAGCCTTAAAACTATTCTCCGCCAGTTTTGGCGACTTGCCACGCAAAATTAACTTTTGTACAATTAGAGCTTATTTTGTTTTATTTTTACTGGCTTTTAAGTTGACACCTCTTGGTTATAACTTACTTCAATACAAAAACACTTTTAACTTAAATTAGTTATATGATACTATTTTGTTTCAGATGTTATGATGATAGTTTTTTTTATCGGTATATCATTAATTCCTTAAGGATGTGTTTTTCAACAGTCTTTTGTTATGCTTTTGTTTATGCGACCGCTGGCGGCCTTTTGAGCGTTAATATGCGTATTAGCTAAGTTTTAAGGTAACGATTTAAAAAAAATATCATTAATTTCCTTATAAAACATTAAGCGATAAAAACTACCGTTATACCAACCAGCTTTAGAATCCGAAAGTCATTGCTTCAGCTTTAGCCGGTAATTTGCTGATGCTCGCGTTATCACAGGACAATTTGTCAAGATGTCCGCAGTGGTACCATTGGAATTAAACGAATAAGGTATCACCCATCTTAAACCAGAGTGATAAGTTCGTACGAGTATGTATTAAAAATAACTTAAATAAATAAATAAATATGCGCCAGACAACACACCAGTTGTCGTGGTTTCGAAGTAAGGAATTATCTTCCTTGTGTTACGAATACCAGACAAGGAATATGACGGGGGTGTCTCCCATAAATCCTTAAATACATATTAAACATCCATGACTCAGGTACAAATATTCGTGCTCATCATCATTTTTTTTCATTTGCCCCTTGCGGGATCCGAACCCGCGACAGTCGGCGTAATAGTCAGGAGCTCCAACCAATACACCAAACGAATTTGAGTACTGATAATGTGTAATTGAAACGTAAATAGAAAAAAATCGTATACTGTTTCATTTTCATCTTTTGTAAAGCAGTGATATTCTGCTTAAAATGATCTGAAAAAATGTTTTGATCGGGCTATATTTGTAATTACAACAATTTCATACAAAAACCACAACACATAAGTTCGACGTATAGCTTAACTCGATCGCAATTTCTAGTTTCATTAGTACCACCATTTAAGATTATTACCAGACCTATAGTTGAACGCAAATTTATCAGCCTGTGAAAAAACTCTAAACGAATTTAGATATCGGGAGTTATAATATGTGCTTATGTATTCTCGTCATTGATGATAGAGCTAAAAGTATTGCCAAATAAATACAAGACCGTATAATAACATAAAGCTACTAAAAAAAGTTTGCTAGCTGCGATCACTGATAGATAAATTATTGTTTTTGTTTTATGAATTCTTTCACTGCTTACCATTTTCAGTGCAACTTGTTTTAATAATAAAGAAGCACTATAAAATTAAAATTAAAATTAAACTTTACAAAAATAAACCTCTTAAGGTTGGATTTGACCAAACATAGGCTTACACACGTAAGCCTACACAATTATTCTCCGTATGTAAGCTATACGACTTAATACAACTTAATACTTGAGTAACTCAAAATCAACTTAATACTTGAGTAACTCAAAGTTGTTTTTTGACGTAAAATAGTACATACAACTAAATTCGCAAAAGAACGATTGAATGAAATGTATCATTATCCGGCAAATCAATGCTGCACCAAACCAGTGTGGTGTGAAATCTCTTAACTAAACATGTGTATTGTAGCACGGGAAAGTATGGAGGTGTCAAAAGTTTTCAAGATTCATTTCATGTAATCTCTCAAGCGTATGTGAACGAGACACAATAGAAATTCTTTTGTTATGCGGTTGCCTGCAACCGTTCGGGTGTTGAAGCATCACATTGAAATATGGTAAAATAAGGTCACAATTACAGTAAAATTAAGTCCCAGCCATAAAATTATTATCCCTTTGGAATAGAACGACAAAAGCGAGATGTCACTAGCAGCAAACTGTGTGATAAAAAGAGATGGGTAGCGGAACCATTTTTGGCAGATGTCAAATAGTTGACCGCCCCGCACAGAAGCTTGCTGAAAATTACGTGCATTTGATTTTTTATATTTAAAAGTGAAATTGTGTATATTTTGGAGAAATAATGCGTCTGTAACATGATCGGTGATTGATTGTTATGCATTACAGCGGCATCATAACCCCAACAAATAATCATTTAACAGGTAGATTAGTCCAAATCAATTAAAATAAAATTAAATTAAAATTAGCCTCTTAATATACGACTTATATTTACCAATGCGCTTCAAATTTAAATACGCAGTTTGATTATTCTATTCTACAAACGTTAATTTACGTAAAAAATAAAGACAGAATAACACAGGGAATGTATATCGACGAATATTTCGTACAATGAAATAACATTTAGTTTTACACTAGAGCTGCATGTTCAATATTTTGTGTCGACTGTTTATCATGCAGTAAACTACTATATTTTACTTAGGAACATTGTTATAAATTACCTGATCAAAAGGTTATCTCATTTAAAGCTACAAATGTTACTTTCTTATGTTAGTTACTGACATCTTAAATCGGTTTCGTTTGACAGCTTTTACTTGTCCTTCAATTGCGATAGGAATATTAATTTTATGGTTCCAGCATATTTCGCCATAAATATAGCATGTGAAAATGTCAATGATATTGTATTTAGAAGTAGATGACGCCTCGCCAATGATATTGTATTAAGAACTAGATCACCGGTGAGAGGCTAAAAGATGGCTCAGCTTAACAACACCTCACTTCAAATTGGGGTCATAATTTTCTTCTTTGTTCTACTAAAAAATAACACCATATCGTAGTCAAAAGTTTAAAATTCGTTTCGTGGCCAGATTTCAAAAAAAATCGCTAAGACGTATAATATCAGGAATAATAGTTTTGCTTAAATCAACTAATGTTTCCATCATTTCCGTCTTTGATAGAGCACCGGCTATGTTCTGATGCATAATAGTAATAGTTTGATTGTAGACTTTAGTCACGAAAAAATGATTCTGAATTTGACAACATTTTTGAATTTGACTACATTTTCTGACATGACATAAATCATATTACGGCAAGCGAACGTCATTACCAAAGATATAATACACTATTAAAATCTTTTTCTCTGCCAGTCGAATATTGAAAACAATCTTGACATTCCTTTTTAAATAAATGATTAATTTTAAAATAACCTAAAGACATAACTCAGTACTCACATAGCGAGTTCTTCGTTGAATAATGAGATCTCTTTTAATCGAATAGTGTTTTTTTTATCGCTGATAATATTTTAAGATTTTTATCGTTAATAATACTTTAAGAGTTATAGTTAGTTATAGTAAGTTATATTATTATAAAAGTTAAAAAAATATGGTTTACATTGTAGACTGCAAAGATAAGCGGAGTATTGACTAGGAAAGATAAACGGAGTTTATATTATACTTTAAATGGCTCTCCTACGCGACAGGACAGGTACAAAAATTACTCCAATATAAACGCGATATTTAAGAACAGTAGATGGTTAATTTAAAAATTGTTTTACTTTCGTATAACTAGAGATTTATTCTAAGTTTAACATTTATTCTGATGTAGTCGAATCCGCCCTAACAAATACAAAAACTAAACAGTTCAAGCTTGTACAAAGTGACAATTTAAATGAACGTTTATGGAAACTAGTAAAGAAGGCCACTAATGCCTGTTCGGCACAGCTAATACCCGCAAATCACCGCCCGGGGGCTATCGACAAATTGAAGTGATGCGAACATGTCGATGATACAGTTTTGATACTTTAAATTAGCGCTACTCACTGTTTTGTCTCAAAGCGTACGCGTACGCGAGCAAAAGTACCAAAACATGATTACCTTATAAATGAGTAGCAAAAAGCGGCCAAGTGCAAGTCGCACTCGCACACTAAGGGTTCCGTGCCAACTGAATTAGAGATCCCAATTACTTCCACTATGCTCTCCCCCCCTTATAGCCTTCCCCCCTCACTTAAGTACGTATCATATTTTTAATTTTTTTGTATGAAAATCGTAAAGCGCTTCACAGGATACATCTACCTACTAAGTTTCCACTGTATAATACTAATAGTTTCAGAATAAAGTGGTCAGGCTATGACAAATGGGCGAACAGACAGACAGACAGACTTGACCAAACTATAAGGGTCCCTTTTTTGCTATACGGCTACGGAACCCTAAAAAAGAGTAAATGATATTAACGACTTATATGATGTAACCAACAATACCATTTTTATGCATGCATGCATATAAGTAACAAATAAGGTTTTAAAGACTTACTGTGGACATCATATAAATCACATACTATCACTATACAATAACCTATCATAAGAATACGTATTTACTTACCATATACATTTTAAGTGACTTTTATTAAATAATAATTGTTTCTACTAATGACTGAATGAACATTGTTATGTTCATTCAGTCATTAGTAGAAACAATTATTATATTATTATTATATTATAGTAGGTAACAACCTACACTATATTTTATGATTTACATCTTAATTCGACCGATATTTTCTTCAACATTGCAAGATAGTTTAGCACACCACTACACGTATCGACACGATTGATTCCACAGAAAGTTCAGCCCGGCTCCAAGGATTAACTTCGAGAGCAGTTTGATTCATTTACTTTCTTTTACTGGCTAATTAATGAAAAGAAAGTCGAGAGAACTTCCCTCTGGAAACCGTCGCAAACCGGGTTGTATAGTTTTTGCTTTTGCAGGGTTTTTATGGTGTTACTATCGTGTTTCAAAATAAAGTGACAAGTAAATGAAAGAAATAGTTTTAGAAAATTCGAGGTTACGAGGTTAGGTTTGACGACCTCCGTGGTGTAGTGGCTAAGCACGCTGGTTTCAAGGCGTCGCCGCTCCGAGGTCCCGGGTTCGATTCCCGGTCGGGTATATAGAAATCAAAGTTTTCTATATTGTCTCGGGTCTGGGTGTTGTGATACCACCGTTGTGTCTGATTTCCATAACACAAGTGCATTAGCTACTTACTTTGGGATCAGAGCAATGTATGTGATTGGTGTCCAATATTACTTTATATTACCGAATAACACAACATTTTATGCATGAGTATGAAGTTCGTTAAATATTTCAAAACGTCTTTTGGGGAAAGGTTTCTGATGAAACCGAGCATCAACGGAGCAAAGTAAAATTATTAAATCATAATTTTCATGTATAATCCAATAACTGCTTACAAGGAAGATCCGTGTAAAACATGCTAGTTTGGTGTGTTTCCAAAAGATGAAACTATCATAGATTAATAGTCCCCCTAGCCCATTTTTGACTACAGCCAGTCACAACGACTAACCAACTGCGCGGGACATATTATAGTGCACAAGTCTGTGCGCAAATACAGGTGCACTCTCTACTCCTTTCACTCTCATAGCCCGATGGGACAGCAAACTGACACGACAGAGATCAGGCGCATGACCAACGGCTTTACGTGCTTTCCAAGGCACGGGGGTTAAACACCGCCAACTTCTAACCTCCGGGCTAACTTGTGAATTTCTGAACAGAAAAACTCAGGTACATATTTTTAACCCGACCCGGGGATCGAACCCGAGACCTCTGGCGCAGCCGTCGCTTTTAAGTGCGATCATCTAACCGCTGCGTCACCTAGGCAGTTAAATAATAATATATAAATCATAGATTACCAATTTGATAAAATAAATAGCATGCTTAACATTATAGAATGTTTTAACACTTACAGTGTTATTTTATTCCAAAAATTTACAAAATTCTCAAACCCGAACCTGCATCTCACTATTTAACCGGGCAAACGCTCTTTCCAATTGAGCTACCGTGCTGTCAGTCCGACCGCGTGAAATTTCGGGTCTCATATGGATACGTCATTACGCGTGACATCAGCGCCATCTACCCGTCTGTTTTGCAACAGTGGGTCAAGTAGTTATTCATTACTAAATGAATTCAACTTGGAAATTGATAACGCTTTGCTTTAAAATGGTTTGGAATGTAACTCTTACAGTCCTATTTTTGTAGGTTTTCTTATAAAATGAAATAAGAAACCAATAAGTGCGCACTGGCTCGAACCGGCATCTTTCTGGCTAACCGAGCCAACGCTCTTTCCAATTGAGCATCCATTCTGTCATGTAAATAGCTTGTTTACTTACTCATTCTCAACTTCGTTTCATATTTCTAAATACAAACACCTCACACAGCATTACTCGAAAACTCAAAAAAAAAAAGATCTGCAAAGTAATTTCAAAGTCTTTGTCTCGTTATTTGCCTTACACTTTGCACGCTTGCTGTAAAATCATAAAACGTTGAAAGCAAGTTCCAATCCCGTTATAAGGGAGCAAAGCCTCTTCTATCCCGCGAAAGCCTTCGAGGCTAACACTTGTCACTGTCTTTGTGATAAATCCTTCTTACTTGACAAGTCTTTGAGATGTCCTGGCTTAGAACAATTGATCGGAATATCGAGAATTTAAGCGTCTTCTTTGTATTGGTGATGTTTTTAAGTAAAATTTTACTTGCAATGCTTAACCGCTGGTAACAATATTAGTTGAGTAAACTATCGGTTATGTAACCAGGCCTTACTAAACAAAAATATGTTAGGTACAACTGACATGGAACTACATATTTTTGCATTTTTTTCACACACGAAACATTGGCTTTTATGAAATAAAAAACTGAAAAATACTCAAGCACCTATACGCTCGTTTGTCAACGCTGTTTTGTTTCTCTTACGGGATGTACACATTTTTTTTATAAAAAAGCTTAAATTTGAAGCTTAATAGCACTTGTTAACGTATGAATTTATTTAAGTTTCAAACAAAAAGTTTTGTCATCGATCTTGAGAAAACTAAAGTTTTGCCAATAGGTACTAATCAAATTACATTTTCACAAGCAACTTGTAACCTGAGTGAAATCTATGGCTTACTAAAATGCCGTTTGATCTGGTTCCCAATTTTTATTCAATTCGAACTTTCTAGACGGATAAAGTTACATGTTATCGCGATACTTTCATTCGCAACTCAGAAACTAACTATTGACTCCTATTAGTAAGATGTCACAGAAGTTTTAGGCAGCTGAAGTTAATATTGATGGCTCGTTTGACATTTTTCTCGATTCTGTAAAAGGGTAAGATCTTTGGAAGTCTCAAGTTGATAGAATTGGGGTCAATCGATAAAATATTTGCAAGATAATCGTGAACATTTTTCAAACAAAATTATTGTTGTAAGCGAGCTAATCATGTGAATATTATAAATAAATTTTATGAGCTACACAACGGTTTCAAAGAAAATAATAATTATTATGTACACGAAACAAACAAAACTGCTTAATTATAATATAAACGAACAAAAGGATAATTAAACTTAAATACATACGTAATCTTTTCTATTTTTTTTCGGGAAAGGAACAGTTTTCTTAATCTGAAAGCTGGCAAGAAAATTAATGACAATTTCAATTTTATACTTATGCTTTGTTTACGCGCTGAGTACAAAAACAAAAATGATTAAATCGTCATTATTTTGTACTAATTATATTTTAATGTCGTATTAACCCAAGCAAGTTGCGGATGAAGAAAAAAAACTATTTACTTAGACATTTACGAAAACTACATGACATACCAACTTAGCGTCTGGTAGAATCCATCGTCGCTAACTTGTCTCAACAAGTTATAATTTAATTACCACACAATAAACAAGTCGCGATAAAATTATACTCACAATAAATCGATACTAAAAGCAAAGTTGTTCTAGTCAACGCTGAAAACTTTGAAAGTGCCCATATTGAGGTATAAGGTAGAAACTTATTACTTTGACACATAGTTGAGAGCTACTTAACTTTATCAATACAACGTGTGATATTAGAACACAAGAAATGGCAGGGATTTTGACAGTACTGATTTAAAAAAATAGAAGATGGAGGAGAATGTATATGATTGTTTTTGTCCATGATAATGACCGAGTATCGCTGAACCGATTATGATGTGGCTGTCATAACTATTTTACAAAAATTAAACTACCTTCAAATAAATGAAAAATAAACTAAAGAGACTAAAATAACGCTAATATGAAAAACAAATTATATTGGAGTCGGTGCATGATGTTTGTGGCAGACTGTCGATATCCGTTAAAGCTGACGGCGGCTTAAAGGCGGTTGAAAAAAAAATGGTTAAAAGTTTTGCTTTAATAAATGTGACACGTCTAGCCTAGATGATGAGCGAATTATTTTACGAATTTTATTTTATAGATTACCTCGCAAAGCGTCCAGTAACAGTTTTTCTATGTCTGCGAAGTTTGACAGCGAAGGAACTGAGAATTTATCCCAGATATTTAATCGCACTGTTCTTCTGACTTAATACCGAACCGAGATCTGGGTCAAGTTTCTTGAAAAGGTTTAAGCGTAGATTTAGCTTTCGCAAAGCCTGCGAATGGATGTTGAGTGGCTGGTATATTTCAGCTTTTAGCTACTGTATAAAAGGTTCAGTTTTGAAGAAACTTACGCCCCAGGGTAAAGATGGCCGCCAGTTTTTGTGTTTCGACTTGTACCATTTCTGTTTTAAGACGTTCAAAGGGTTTTTTTGGTTTGGTACACCAGGGTTAGGTTTTCAGTGTTGGGTTATTATGCGTTTAGTAAATTTAAATGGTAAGTTGTCTACTACATTACCTGTAAAATTAAAAGAAGCAAAACCATAGTAAAGCTGAATTTATCAGTTTTTCTATTTATTAAATCTTGATTAATCGCAACGACCACCAAACGATTCACATTGATTATTTTAGCACCATCATCATTATCAGCAAAAGGACGTCCACTGCTGAACATAGCCCTCTCTTACGGTTTTTCACGGGTACCGGTTGTAAGCAGTCTGCATCCAGTGTGATCCTGCGATCTTTACAAGGTCATCTGTGCATCTTGTCGGTGGACGTCCTACACTGCGCCTTTGGATGAAGGGTCTCCAATATAGAACTTTTCTGCCTCAGCGGCCATCAGTTTTTTGTGCCAATTAAGTTTTCATTCCACAAGAGATGTTCCACTTTCTGTCTTGTCCTGCGTGCACTGATTTTTGCTCTTTGAAGGACATCATGTGTGCAAATGACAAGACAATCCGTGTCACGAATCACTAGGCACAACACATTTAAGTCGCTTGTACCATCGACACGCTAAAAAAAGAAGATTAATAATTAAGTATTTAAAAAATGAGTTATTTTTCTTCCAGGTATTATTTACTCAGTAACACCGTGAGTCTTAACACTTTGCAGGGCAGTATCCCAGCAAAATAAAACTATTATTATTAATTGCAAATTGCACTTGTAAAAAGCAACTTTGGCTGTGTGACAGACGAGGAATCGAACCCCGTGTCTTACGCAATCCGGGCGTATGCCTATTTTGCCGGGCGGATTGCGTAAGACACGGGGTTCGATTCCTCGTCTGTCACACAGCCAAAGTTGCTTTTTACAAGTGCAATTTGCAATTTATATTATTAAGTTTGTATAGTGACAAAATACTATAAAAACAAAAAAATAATTATAAAACTATTATTGTTTTACGGCTATAGCCGTTCACTGCCACGTTAGTATTAAAAATATTCTAAACCATTGGATAGCGAAGAGTTATCTTATTTCTTTCCAAAATGAATTTATTCAGTAATGAATAACTACTCGGTCTCCTGTTGCATGAACAGACGGGCAGATATCGCTGACGTCACACGTAATGACGTATCAATAAGAGACCAGAAATTTCGCACGATCGGACCGACAGCACGGTAGCTCAATTGGAAGAGCGTTTGGCCCGGTTAGCCAAATACCGCAATAGGCGGCCCTTACACCTAAAAAAACTAATTCTAATCTAAGCACAAAACTAATACTTCTTATAAATAATTAAGTTAGATACAAATACACATACATACATATCTGTTAATTAATTGAAGGGATATAAAATAAAAGCTTATAATAATAATAATAATAAACACGCAGGGCAGCTTGTGGCGAGCTGTTGGGCAGTAGCGACCCCACGTACCTGATTGCTCCTGGAAGAACCCCTGTTTTTCATCTCTGTCTTGCCTTCACTGGCTGGGCAGAGTGAACGCTGACGAGGGACAGGATCTTCCACCTCTTGCTTGCCTTCATTGGCTGGCTAGAGTGGAGACTCGCTAGAGCAGAGATGCTCGGGGGAAAGAAGTGTGCCAGTAAGATGCTTGTAGGGATCTTGAACGATTACCGGAATTGTCCTGAGAGCCGTGGTACACCTCTCCACTCCCCTAGCGCCTCAACTGGTATTGCCCCCTTGTTGTCTACGTCACTTAGTGCTAGCAACTAATTTGGGGGGCCCATCGACTGAGTGTGCAAGTCACCCCCTGCCATTAAATCCGTGTGAGAAACATACGTCAGGCAGGGGCCATAGTTCTTCCATAGTCCCAGTTACCCGGTCCACCTAACACCCACACCCATAACTCAGTTTCTTTTTGTCCATATCTTACAATAGTCCTACACAAACCGGGGGTTGTCCTTGGGTGCACTTGTATAGTGCATACAGGGATAATCGTCGGTTTGTGTCACACAGCTTTTAGATTAATGTTGTCAAACGGGCCTCTGCGTGTTGGATTCGGCCCCATGTACGCCTTCCAAAGGTCCGGGACCCTGTGGTCCCGAGATAGGAAAATGACCAACATAATAATAATAATAATGTCATCGAATAAGAATATTGAAATAAAATTGTATATTCAGTTCAGTTGACAAAACACTACTGGTTATGTCAACTGTCAAGTAAAGCATATATTAGCATCTGAAAAATAAATGAACTGAAGGTTAGTCTGCGTAATTTCTAAGTGAATACAATTCTTTGTGACAAAACAATTGTTCTTTTAAAGGTTCCGACCAGAGTATGTATAACTTTATGAGGTGTGAGAAGACCTATAAATTAAAATTAAAAAAAAACACCTTTTTGATTATTATCTTGATCTTTGATTTGTTACACAGTGCTTAGTCGGTCGAATTTAATTTCTCGCTCATAGTAAAACAAAGTATAGATAAATTGATTAGATTATGTCAATTTATGGCTAGCCCCTCGTTAGTAATGAAACAAAATAATATTCCTATCATATCTCTTTGGCGTTTAATCAATAAATACTCACATAATCGATACTCAAAAGTAATTTTATAGCCTACCGATCGGTTGTAGATAAACAAAATCGATGTGTATTGAACTAAACACATTATAAATTAACACCTGAGGTTACAGTTTCTGGGAAGCTGTTTTTGTTTTTGTATCAAATTTGGTTACAGGATTTATAAAAAGAGCTTTGGATCGAGTAGTGTTGTGATTTTGCTCATGATTGAATTAAGATTAAGCTGAAGATTGGTTGATCAAATAAAATAAAATCAACGAATTTAAACTTATCTAGATTCTACTGGTATCTCTATACCAGTCATTTAAAAATAAAAAAGTTAAGCCCATTTAAGAAAATAAAAGTTTATAAAATGTATTTATTATACATTTTCTGGTAATGAATAATACTGGGGCGTATTACGATTCTTTGTGGCAGTTCAATTTCCACGAAGTGTAAACGTAAATTATCAATATAAAAATACTGCAATGGTGTGAAATGAATATTTGTGTTATAATATTATCAATATAATGCAATATCGCAAAACGAGTTGCCGATTTGACAAAGCTGCATCGTACCTACGTAACACGCACCACTTTCTTAATAGTACATTATGATACAAGTGTGCTAAGTTGACCATTATATACAAGGCGATATTGTGTGCGCACGAGTGAAAGCGAGTGCGCCATAAGAAAGCCGCATATATAATAGGTCACGGCACACGTGTTTCATACGACGTTTTTCTACACACTTGCCATTAATCAAAACTTCATCACACCACAGCCGACAATTATCTACAAAAAGTACACTTACTAATCTGTGGAAAAATGGCGCGTTGCTTTTTTTCTTGCCGCGAAACAGATGCGCGCGCAAGGCTAAGGCGCGAACTAGATCGGCCAACAGCCAAGATTAAAAATGTAACAATTCGTGTTTAAAACGAAAATTACAGAATATTTTAAATGAATTTGAGTTATTTTTAGTAATAAAGCTGTATTTACCATTTATTGAAATAAATATATACATACTGTAATTTTTCGAAAATATACACATTTTGTTCCTAAAATAAAAGTTATAACCCGACTAAATTATATCACTTCATCTTCGTACTTACTACTTGGTACTAGGGTACAAATGTAAATTGGTTGGGTTAATAAACAAAAGGCACTAGTGCAATAATGTACAGAAAAAGCAAGCGTGTTTAATATCTATGATTATGTGCCAAAAATCTGTGGAATAAAAACGTCATTTTGAGCAAGTGTGTTGAAAACGTACCTTAACGTCTTCCTAAGCCTACCTTCCCTTTTCACCTTGTAATTGAACAACACGAAATAAGTAAATTCAATGAACAACTGATTTGTAGATAACTTAAGACCGTAATTTAAATCAATGGACCTTTATTTTAAGTTGTGATTTAAATGAAATACATTAAAAAATGCGATCGTGTTAACGATATTAAGCTTCGGTTTTGATTCCGATAGATAACTACTGTTTTAGTCCAGGCTATTTATAAAGTTTGGTTTTGGTTGTTTTTATTCTTACCTCGATGTTTGGAAATCCGAATCTATCAACAGACCTTTCACAAAATTCAAGACAAGTATCTTGATACTATGCGGATGAAAAACTTTCTTATTATCAAAAGGTATGTGTACCTTATATATTTTAAATCCTTGCCATAAAATTACATAAACCTCAGTTGCCAAATTATTCCAATATAAGGTACAAGTACACTTTATTTATCAATAACAAACAAGAAAAAATAAAACTAAGACATGCAACATAAAAATGTACCTATTCAAAAACGAAACCATTTCCTAGCGGCAAAGAGACTATCATACTAGCTGCGTTGCCGCGTTGGATAGTTATGCTACTCCTTTGAGCTAAGAACCAGACAGCTTTATTATTGGCTGTTACAGTATTTAATTTTGGCGCATTTTTTCTAAACAGCGATTTAGCAGATCGTCCCCACGGCCCAAATGTAATTTAAGCTTATATTAATTGAATCGCAAATAATTAATAAAATACTCAAATTCACTTCAACTATAACTATTCTTACCTTATCACACTATTCCTAACCTAGGCTCTTATTCCGTAATCGCTCGATTTTCACTTAAATTCCACCGGTATTCTATGCACTCAATGCGATAAATCGGGAACGTTTGTTTTCTGCAATCGTTCGGAAAATCTATTGGTGATAGAAACGGTAACTGGACTTTGGTTCCATGGGCCTCTTTTTACAAGACATTTTCACCCTTATGTGTTGGACATAGCTTCCATACACCAAAATATTTCCATCTTACCTCATTTTTTTGTCAAAGGAATTGAATTCACTGCCTGCTAAGGTGTTTCTTAAATACTATGATAACATAAACGTCATTACGAAAAACAATTCAATTAACCTTCTTATGTTTGACTAATTTAAAAAAAAAAAACTAATCGTAAAGTTTCCGATATACAGGGTGTGGCCTGTAACGGAAGCAAAAGCTTCAAATATGCCCTTGCTTTTAAACATGCCCTTTAACACTTTGAACGCCGACGTTATAATCCAATGCCGCACTCCGACAGCCGATCACGAGCTCCACTCGTGATGCTCTTGCGCCCAAGTACGCCGCGGGTTTTTTAAAGCGTCATCTGCGGTTCGCCGGCGTTTTTCGGTGATATTTTAAGATTTATAAAAAAATTATTAGCGTATATATAGGAACAATTCTTTTTGTATTTGGAAGGTGATTTTATATATTTTTAGGGTAAAATTGAAACAATGTGCTTACATATTTATTTTTATTTTGAAACTATAGTAAAGTGAACACGTTTTTTGAAAAAAAAAAAACTCTAACATGTGTTTGCTCTTGCTTTTATACAGTATAATCTTTTTGTGTGTGATATTTTTTGAAGCAAGGGTAATTACATAATGGTACTGAACAGTCAGGACAATAAAAAATTGTTTCTTTGCGTCCACGTTTACCAGTTTGCTTCTTTATGGTGTCAGCACAAACTTTGCGGCGCACTGGCGAGACAGCGCGGGCCGACGCATTGTCACGCCACCTCCAACCAAATACGTTAATGAATTGTATGTGTGCGTGTAGCTAAATCGTTCCTCTATACGTTGCTACCAAGCGGATCACGAACTGTTCTCGTTATTTTGATACAAACAGTATGGAATTTGATCACGAGTACTATTCGTCATCCGCGACTCTAAGAGAAAAAGTGTAACGAGTGGTATTCGTTATCGGCGAATTACGCGTGGCAGTTATTTAAATGGCCGGCGAAATGGCGGCAAAACTGCATAACGAATGGTCCTCGTGAACGGCGTGCAAAGTGTTAAGTAGCCAGTTATTAAAAGTAAATGGTTTTATATTTACTTTAATGAAAAACAATCTTCTTGTTATTATCTTACAAATATATCCCACCAACCAGCAATCTAATGCCACAAATTTCTCTAGTCATAGAACTTAACATTGTTTGTCCCTACGAGTTAGAGATTTGGTTTACATTGACTAGGGATTATAACTTTGGAGTACTATATCTCTGAATCAAAGCATTTTAGATAACTACGAGTCAAGGTGACTACGTATAGGTACGCTGTAGAAAAAGTAAAGTTAACCTGTAACATCCCACAGCTGGGCAAAACCGTTCCTCAACCAAAAATTAGCGCACGGGCGGGACTTGAACCAGCAATTTCTTGGCCTACCGATTTGACAAGAAGTTTGTGCGGAAAGTTTTGGTTTCTAATTTCATCTCTTAGACGCACTGATTAGTGCTTAGTCAAACTTGCGACGGCATTCGTCCAGACTGTCAAGATAACTCTGAAGGTCGTCCAAATTATCATCCATGAGGCAAACATCATCGGCATTGATAAAAAAAAGCTTCACACTAAAGCAGTGGGATGTCACAGGCTAACTTTAATATAAACAGCCAGTGTTTATATTAAAGTTAGCCTGTGACATCCCACTGCTGGGCAAAGCCTTACCTCAATTATGAGGTAGTTTGAGCCATTCGCTGTAGAATCGTATATATCTTTTTTGTCCTATTACAGAATACACGCTTGATCATAAAAACTACTAAAGTAGTTATTATACAATAAAAAAACCATTTTACGACATTTTTATATAAATATAATGTAAAAATCATAACTCAATGTTTTACATTAAAATAATACATAAGGATTGCCGATAAAAAAAGCCTCGAATTTGAGAAATTGCTAATTTCATATCAACCTCGACGTGTATTTCTGAGCAAAACATTCCCTTTGTAATATTTGTTTGCACATCAAACATTCATATCACTTTCCTTGACATAAAAATCCTTTCTCAGGTAGACTCGCTGAATTGAATAATACTAGCTAACAAAGAGATATTTGACATGCCTTGTAGGTATATCAATGAAAACCTGTTGTCGAGTAAAATATGTGAAAAAGCAGGCTAAAATGCTATAGAAAAAGGTAGGTATATTCGTCGCTAAAAGATGTGATAAGCTTTACATCAATCATTACACGGAGCACAATTGAAGGTATGTACTAAAAGGTATGTTACCAATTGACAAAGATGCTTTTTATAATCCTTTAATTGTAATATTACTTATATGATTTAGGTTTAGGTTATGCGATTTCGAGAGTCGTTGGCTCCGACCACCGAAGGCGGCAGTGGCTTTACCGATACGTGCAGAGATGTCTGAACGAAGATGATTATCACTGCGCACTAGACTCCTAAGGTACCGGAAATCCTCTACATCATCTAGTAGCTTGCCTTGCAGGTGAACAACATTCTCGTTAACAGATGTGCTTTTAGCAAGCTGTTTAAGAATCTGAGTCTAAGAAGCACTGGTTTAGAATGTTTTTTACACTCACAGATTCATATTTTATTTTCTTAAAGGTGAAATAACCAAAACTTGGCGCACGGGCTGTACTTCAAAAAGCAACTTCTTGGCTAACCAATTAGACAAGAAGTTTGTGCGGAATTTTTTGGTTTTTTATTTTATCTTTTAGAAGCACTGATTAGTGCTTAGCCAAACTTGCGATATGATTCGTCCACACTGTCAAGATAACTCTGCAGGTCGTCCAAATTATCAACCATGAGGCAAACATCATCGGCATAAAGAAAAAAAGCTTCACACTAAACTGGCTGTTTATAGTAAAGTTAGCCTGTAACATCCCACTGCTGGGCAAATGCCTTACCTCAACTATGAGGTAGTTTGAGCCATACTCCACTACGCGGGCTCAGTACGGGTTGGTGGAGGGGTGTTTGCAAGGCAAGCGACTAACCCTGCTATCAGATTTTATCAAGTTGCGCCCACAAGGCCACTGACTAGGCTTAACGACAAATATCTACCGATATTAGCCGGGACTAACGGCTTTAAGCGCCTTCTGAAGCGCGGAGATGCTCGTGATATACGAATACGTCACTTATATGTTCGGAATGGTCACCCATCCAAACACGACCGCGCCGTAGGTTGCTTCACTTCGGTATCACTACCAAAGCGCTGCTACCACTGCGATACGAGCACCTCAGCCAGAACCAGAACAATAATATTACCCTTTCTGCTCTATGCCTTGGAGACTTGGTGTCTGTTCAAAAAATCAAACGTATTGACATTTTCCACAAATGAACAACCTGAAATTGCAGGACCGTGTGCCAAACTCTGAGGTTCTACGCCTAACCAACCTTCCAGAAATGGAGTGCCTCCTTATAAAAGGTCAACTACGCTGGTGCGGATACTTCGTGCGCATGAAGCGTACCAGGTTGCCAAAACTAATATGTTACTCTGAGCTCAGTTTAGGTAAATGCAAACTGGGTGGGCAGTACCTGCGTTACAGTGACGTGTTAAAGCGCCACCTGGCTGCTGAAAACATACTGTGTGTCTAATGGGAGAGGCAGGTAGAGAATTGAATGGCGAACTGATGTCAAATCGGGTTTGGAAGATTATGAGAGAGCCCGGCTCGAAGATCTCGACGCCTAAGACCAAATACGCAAGAGTCGGTCTAAGCCGTCCTATGAGTAACCGTTCAATAGATCTAGGGCTCTCTACTGTGTCTCTTGAAACCGGACATTCAAAACCAAATTTGGACTTGCAAGTCATGATCGCGCCCATGCAAGAGCCTTTTTTTTTGGTTTCGCTGGAAAATGCTTTACGCATACCCACCGCCCTCGGGGGAAGGCAGCAGGTTATGTGGGACTCTCCCCAATTGGGGCATACCCACTAAAAACCAGTGGCGTTCTCGGAAGCCATGAGTTCGGGGCCACGAGTCAGCGCCATCAGCACACATCCACGGCCCCTCACTGACTAGACCGACACACGGTCTCACCCGATCTGAAGAGGGCAAGTGCCCCTGCCTTCAGCGCCGAAGGAGGTTATCCTCCGGCTTGATGTCCCGACGATGCGTACAACGCATTACACACAATCGCGCCTCTTGGTGGGAAGCAGACGCCCCTGCGTCCACGACCCGAGGCACAGGGAGGGGCATGTGCAGGTGGTGGAGGTTCCGCCTCGCCCAGTACGCCTTCGGCGCATAAGGAGTGTGTCAGCCGCAGCCTCTCGCTCTCGCTCCGCGCTCTCCTTTTCTGCGATCACCCGCTCGCACTATGCGGCCATGGCTCGCCATGCCTCCCTGTCGTCGACCATACGCCGGACTATAGAGCCCAGGCTGATGTCGGTGCCCATGCAAGAGCTAGCCTAACACTAGCTAAGGGTGTCGCCGTCGACGGATATCATCATTATCATATGATTTATATAGGTCATCAGGCATAATAATAATAATAATTAATATTCTTTATTGCACACCATATTCAACAAATAAATACAGAAAACATCCTAAGTATAACGAGTACAATTCAGGCGCTCTTGTAGCTTGAAGCAATTTATTCCAGACAACCTTCTGGTGAGGAAAAGCATAAAGAATGAGAGAAGTGGCATAAAATATTTTAAACAAAAGAGAAAGTGGACATATTTAACTAAGTAAAGTTAGCCTGTAACATCCCACTGCTGGGCAAAGGCCTTACCTCAAATATGAGGTATTTTAAGCCAAACTTCACCACGTACACTACCTGGTACCTACCTATAAATACTACCTAACTACCTACCTATAAATCACTGCATGCCAGGAGCATCTTATGATGTTATTATCAACAAAATACTTAGTTGTAAATTCAGTGAAAATTCTACCCCAATAATTTTAATAGGAAATAGAGGTAATGTAAACAAAAAGAAGTTCATAAATATTTTTGAAAGTTTGAAATTGCTAAAAATAGGTAAAATTATTTTGTTTACCTTAACATATAGCAGCGGCTTGCCGGACGAAGAAAATAATCATAGGTATAAAATAAACCTGGACATGCATAAATTGAAATGTTATAATTTTCATAAATTCCATGTAATTGACATTAATAATAATTTAAAAAATAAGATTTACCTTACGAGAGATAAATATTATGTGAATAATTATCTCAAATGACAAATAGCTATTTCGCTATCATATTGTATAGATTGTTCAGCCAAGCACTTGGTTACCAAGTCTGCTTCTATTGAGTAGACCATTGACATGAATATTCGACCATTGGAATACGTTCCAATTAATAATTATTTAAATAAAATATTCAGACAATAGAGGAAAACTCTTGCTTAAATCATAACCTAACTTTAAAAAAAATCAAATCATTTAAATATAGTGCATCAATATATCCAAGGCTTATCCGGGAAAGAATTAGAAGTAGAATTATTCATAAAAGAAAGGAATATTCATGTTTTATGTGTCACTGAGCACTGGCTCAAAAAGTATGAACTTATGTTGTCATTAGAAAATTGTAGCCTTATTAGTTCGTCCTCAAGGGAGACGGCCATCTATGGCGGGTCACTTATATTAATCAATAATAATTTAAAATGTAAAAAGTGGTGGTGACTGAGTTTGTTCCGGCGTTTCTTCTCAGCACTTGCCAAATTGTCTGTGTCTTGCCTCGAAGCGCTAGTAGGGCCCAAAATATAAGGAGACATGTTCTAGCCCCATACGGGCCATAAATTATTGATATTACACTAATTATTGACGGTCATAAGTGGCATTTTGTGTCCTAAATTGAATTAATTATTTTTGACTTTGACTTTGACTTACCTACTGACAGTTATATGGAGAGAAAAAAAATGTAGTAAGAAAAGAAAAGGGAAGTAAAGATGATATTATTAAAGAACCATAGTTTTAGACGAGAAAGGAAAAAGGCCTTGACTTTATGCTTGAAAGAAGGCAGCGTTTGAACATAACCAGAATTTTATATTCGTTGTAGTCTCCTAGCTAGATAATCCATTTAAATTCCTGTATCCAAAAATATAAACACCACGCACCCTGTATTATTACAAGAAACAGTAGAGGGTAAAAAGATTTTCCGGGATAACTACCTTCGAGAACTGTTCAAATCATAACGCGAGATACAATGACAGTGACAAACGCGCTATCTCTAGAGGGATGTGAGGTTGGGGGTCGAATAATAGCGATACGACTTCCGTAAAAGTTATAAAAAAACCGGCCAAGTGCGAGTCGGACTCGCGCACTGAGGGTTCCGTGCCAACTTTAACTGAATTAGGGAATCCATTTACTTATTATAATACCACAATATTTTGTTGACTACAAATATAACTTTGTTTTTCATAGTGTTTGTATGAAGTACAAAGTTATGTTTGCGGTTGTTGAAAATGTGCTATATCTCTAAAACTACTTGTTCGATTCCGTCCGAACCAATTTTCGTTGAAAGTATTTATTAAGATCTACATCATATATTTTTTTCAAAATTTACATTTGCTTGGTTTAGAAATTAGATGGGGGGGACGCCCATTTTACCACTTTGGAAGCATCTAGCTATGAAACGTTAGACTTTAAAAGAAAATGGTTTCAGAAACCTCTATGTTATTTTAAAAGACCTATCCACAGACACCCCACACGCATAGGTTTGACAAAAAAAAATTTTTTTGGTTTTACTTTCATGTATGAGAGCCCCCTTAACTGTCATTATTTTTTATTTTTTGTATGAGAATCGGTAAGCGGTTAACAAGATACATCTTCCTACCAAATTTCAATTGTGTAATGCTTATAGTTACAGAATAAAATGGGTGTGACATACGGACGGACAGACAGACAGACAGACAGACAGACAGACAGACAGACAGACAGACAGACAGACATGACGAAACTATAAGGGTTCCGTTTTTTGCCATTCGGCTACGGAACCCTAAAAACGCCTTTACACAATCGCCACAAACAAATGGATTTGTTTCTCCTAAACAGATGGCAAATATGTTATTTTAGTTTTTTAGGCGGTTTTATTTTTGAATAATTTTATTATTTTATGATTTTGAGTTATTACTCATAGCTCAAACAGTACTGGACTGACTTTGATGAAACTTACACTGTTTCCTCTAGTTGAAATATACCTGATTGAATTTAAAAATAATTATCTCACTATGACTTCTTATTTTCGAGAAATCTGTGGACAGACTTATAAATATACAAACATACGTGTATAGACACTAACGAAATTTTAAAGAATATAATCAAATACTAACGATAAAGCACACACTTTTTTATGAAGTGGCACTGGAATACAGATTATAAAAAAATAGGGCATTATATAGCAGGACATAGTACGACTAGGACTCATTTTGCACACCTAAGCAATTAGCACATTTCATGTTTACATTTAGTTTGCAATAGGGTTCAATATTTTTTATAAATAACCGACTATGTAGTATTTATTTCTGGATAAATATATTCCAGTGTTCTTCGCTTTGATAAAAATATTATTGCTTTTATGTATGAACAGATATTCATTGACAAGAATGATAGCAAGAGAGATCATAACTGCAAATCCATTTGTACAGCGACAGGGTACAATTGTGTACGTTTCAAAGAGACATGTAACTGTTTTCAAACAGGTAAGCACTCCTGACATAAACAAAATCAAAACAAACAACGCTTGTTCCTGTAACATGACACTGGCCGTTAACAAAACCCACAAGGAAATCTTATGTTTCAAAGAAAACTAAGAAATATGAACATAATTTTATGTAGCATTCGAAATGACAAATACTCCTCTGTTTGAGAAAACAGCTGTAACTATGTTTGTGTGTCAACTTTCAGATCCTTTTGTTTAATTAATGTATAAATTAGTTAGTCTTATTTGTACTTAATGTGTTATTTTTTGAAGATTGCAAAATTAGGGCAAACATGAATTAAGATCGCTTTTGCTAGGAACAGTTGTTATGTGTAACATATTATTGCATGTCGGTTATAATACTTACAGCGATAATAGTCTTATATGAGACAATTTTGTGGCCGTTAATTACATAAAAAAGTAAAAACCGACTTCAAAACTAAAATGCACTAAAAAGTCTTAAATAAACTCTTGAACATTGAAAGGAAAGGAATCCATTTTAGGGAAACAATTTCTTTTTGGAGTCGGTGCTGCGACAGGTGAGGCTGAATTTTCAAAGTGATGGCACCGACTCAAAAAAGAAATTGTTTCCCTAAAATGGATTCCTTTCCTTTCAATGTTCAAGAGTTTATTTAAGACTTTTTAGTGCATTTTAGTTTTGAAGTCGGTTTTTACTTTTTTATGTAATTAACGGCCACAAAATTGTCTCATATAAGACTATTATCGCTGTAAGTATGATGTATGTATGATGACCCCATCATATATTTGATGATGATTGCAGTCACACGTTTCAATTAATTTGTCAATTGTTAAAAACTATACAACCAGTACAAATGTAACTGCCGTGATTTATTCATTTGTGGCTAATTCATCAAACAATTACAATGATCATTCACAATCAGGCAATCATCATTCAATTAGTATATTCAGTTGTAGTCGTCTGGACTAGTGTTAAAAAATGACTGAATCTGACCAGTCACAATTGGCTTGCCATGACAAACAAATAAAGCTCAGTGGAAACCAATTTAGTTTCACTACTTATAATAACGTTTTAATTTTTATAATGTTCCAAATAAATTACTTTTCTTTCGTTCTTCCTTTCATAAACCTTGTATGACCTGTCAAACTCAGTCAATTTGACCGTAACGTGATGAACCATAAATCTAAATTTTCTGACTCAGTTTTCGCAAAAAATAACTAAATCACATATTGTGTCCTTGTGTGAACTAGTTCTGTTTACTTATTACACTTTTTATTGTATTTTCAACAATAAGAAAATTCTAGGCTTAATCATAGTTAATGATACGAGTATATTACTTTCATTTACTTATTGCAAGTCACGTATTGGACACAATAAATTCAATCCCTTGATAATTGCCAGATTCAGACAACATAAAATATATCACAGAACTAACTAGACTAAAACTAGACTTTAACAATGAAATAAGGTTGAAATAAGATGTAGGGAACGGGGTTTAACCACCGAATTCGACCAGTCGCTTATACCCAACCGAAAAAGTAATTAAATATTTATGAAATCAAAATGACTGAATATGACCATTTACGACAGTAAATAACCGTTTTTGAATTGACTGTTTTTGACCAATTTGAAAGTAAATGACAGTCAGTCAAATTCATATAGTTATTTTCAACACTAGTCCGGACCAAGCTGCGGTCAAAATAATTTTATTACTATTCTACACTCGACTCGCCCTTGTTGCCTAAAAACGAATACATATAAGGGTATAGTCCCTGGGGTCACTCATTTTAGGGTTAGCAACCGAATTGAGATAACTGGTGTAATTTGTGAAAAAGCATAGAAGGGTTAACGCCGATTTGCTCAAATGAAATACGTACTGTACATAAAGTGTATTTGGAACAAACAGGTAACATTAATAAAAACAGTGTTCTTAAAAAATATGCTATTTCTAATAGTAAAGTGTACACTTATGTGTGTGTGTGCCAGATTGCTATATTAAGATCTAACATTAAAAGTAAATAAAGTTATCACAAAACAGATTTATATCATTGAATAAAATTTAATTTGGATATTTTTTGGCAATATCGAAATAACATTTCTTTCTATAACAATGTTAATCATATTTCAAAATATAACAAAATCAACCATTTTTTTTTTACACCGCAGCCAACTAAAAACACTATTTTCATCTGCTTCTTATAATAATGTTCCTTTTCAGTAACAACCTTACAGTCTGACAAGTGGGGAATCCCCCAAGGGTCCAACCCTAGGATATGTTTCAGGGCACTATCCGCTGGGGAATGCGGACTTTTACTACGAATATAGTTCGAAATTTGTGGGCTAAGCAGTTAAATTAGAAGCTGTGTCGGATTTGGGGTAGCGAACGTTACTTTGAAGATATATTTTTGTTACGAAAACCTAGTTACCTATGTTTTCTTTCGGTACAAAAGGGGGTATTCCAAAATATTATAATCATAATGGTCTGTCCACGACCATTACTGTTAAGGTCGCATTCTCCCTTTAAGAATCGTTTTGACCAAAATCAGATAAGGTTCAGGTTGTCTGGAAGAGATCGCTTATAGCGGTAAGACCGCCTAAATTGTACATTTTCTCGAAATTAATTTGTTATTTACCTTTCTGGTGTGCAATAAAGAGTTATCTATCTATCTATAAGGAATATGCGTCGAATAAAATACTAAACGCCATATTCGAAAACTTCACCTATATGTAGTATGTAGAGCGTTGGTAAAGTCAACTCTTAGATCCCGGCGAAGCTTTGAAACCAGCGAGTACATAAAACATAGGTACGACCTCCGTGGTGCGAGGTCGTCAAGAAGGTTCTTAAGTTAGGCGTTTTGTATCGAGATTCTATAATTACAGTTTTTAACCAATTCATAAGTATAACGCAGTCGTTGCCTCCGTTCATTGAGAGCCGAAATCGCTTGATCTTCTCTGACTTTGCTATGTGGACGTCGTCGTCTTTAGTTTTTAAAGACGCCCGTACAATTTACTCGCTAGTGACGACGGTTTTACTCGCAAGCGATGACGTAAATTTTGGTATCGAACATTTTAGTTCTGTCAGTGACCACCAGAGGCGCTGTGCAATTCTCCATAGACTTTTTTTACGTCGTCGCTAGCGAGTAAAACCGTTGGAAAACTCATGGTAACGGTACCGATCTTGTGTCGTGAGCACGTGTGCGCTACCGATCTTACCGAGACCTTGAGGTCTCTGTCACCTTATGATTCTCAAAGGAAAATAGTCAAAAACGACGATAAAATTTTAAAACTGTAACGTCGAGCATGTATAACCTTTGTTAAACAAAATACCTTTGAGAAATCTGGTGTAATATTGTATCAGTCTTCACGCCATTCATATCATGAAATAAAAAAGAAAACTTGATTCGTTCGCCCAAATATATTTGAAAAATTATCCACGAAGCGTTGAAAGTTGAAAAAGCACACGTGGATTGTATTGATAGTCATATTTGATTAACTCGCAGATTCAGGCGGTACTGGATTTAATTAAAGGCTATTACATACATGACGGGTATTTATACGAACGGTACGGGGACGGAACGGGAATAGAGACGGGGCGGGAATTTTTTTTTGCAAATGTCGTTTCATACAAAATGTTATACATGAAAGCTTTATTAATTTTCTTAATTTGGGATCAGAGCAATGTATAAAATTGTTGTCCAATATTTATTTATTTACTACTGCTCCTACTCTTCTATCCAGAGTTCATTTCCCCATACCATTAAAAAAGGTAAAAAAATATAAATCGGTCCACCCGTGCTTGAATTGGAGATGGTATAGCTGACACGATGTCTTTTTCTTCATACATAAAAAGAAGATAGAAGAAGAAGGAGATGTCACGGCTCACGGAGTTCAAACGGGACAGGACCGTGTCACTCACGGGGCCGTTTTGATCGTCACATCTACGTCTCGTTCACGTCCCGTCCAAGTATAACCCAAATACGTCGGTGGTTGAGTTGAATGCATTGAGTAAAGCTGATTGAAGAAAATATTTTTCCTCATAATACCACTTTGCAGCTAGTATGAACCGTGCAGAGATTAAATTCGATAATAAAGAGGTATGTGTGTTTTTAACGGTATTGGATTTTGCTGTATGAAAAGCTTTGAACTAAGAATAAAGACTAGGGTTTTTATTCAACCTTAATATACCTTGGTTTTGATTAACAAAAAACTTTAGAGGTTGATTTTAAATTGATTAGTAAAATATTGCTTTTAATTACACAGTAAAACTCTAGCTGACACCGATAAAGGTTTATATATTTTTAATTACATCTATAAAAAAACTGTGAATGTGAATTGATGCAGAAAGTGCACTATATAAAAATCAAAGGCACGATCAAGGTCTAATCTCGAATCTTCTTGCCTTAAATAAAAATAAGAGTATAAAAAAAAGGATAGTTTGCATATTTTGCGGACGGAATCACTTTAATCCACAAGCTTATAATAAACTAGCGACCCGCCCGGCTTTGCACGATTGCAATGTATCAGCATGTAAACCTTCCTCTTGAATCACTCTATCAATTAAGGAAACCGGTATCAAAATCCGTTGTGTAGTTTTAGAAGATTCGAGCGTATATACATTCGAAGTATATACATACTGAAAGCGGAGAGTGACTTTGTCGTATACTATGGAGTGAAGAAAAATCAAATACTGAAAAAAATGTTTTCCCCAAATAAAACTAAAATTGAAAATAATGATTCTTTGAAGAATCCCAGAATATATTTATTTGCCAGTTGATTGATTTGATTTTAATTTTACACCCCGCTTGACGGGCATTCGCGTTTTAGCCGCTTATCTAACTCTGATTGAAACTATTCCATAGTGTATTTAATATGAGTAACTCGTGTCATTTAGGCCCGAGGTAAACCATCATACTTTCCTATGTTTTATCGTTTGTTTAAGAGTTTTAAGCCGTTATCTCTTTGATAGGAATATCAAAATTTGGTTAACCTATTTGAAACCTGGAAAAATAGAAATTCCATACCTCAATTCTACGCCGTTATAAACCAACGTATTCGCATGCGGCTTGCAAAATTCATGTATGCTATGTCTCGCTCTCAGATGGCTAGATGGCATATTGTGATAGTTGCATCGTTGTTGACATCGTTCAACCACAACGCTGCCGCATTAAACGATACATGTACGAATAAATAAATCAACATATGTTTGTCTCATGTTTCGTAATTTTTTATTCATAATTTGGCTTAATTGAATTGTTAAATATTTGTAAAAATATTTCCTTCAGATGTCGAATGAGCAATCTTGCTACATTGATGACGTCACGCAGCCTATGCAAAATTCAAAAGGCTTGCCAATGTGTCAGTGGCCGAGTAGTATAGGCATGCGCCCGGATAGTGCAAGACACAGGGTTCGATTCCTTGTCTGACACAGTTGCCTTTTACAAGTGCAATTTATTTTTGAATCTTTTGTTTTAATTTGTACATAACAAGTTGTTTGTTACTCTTCGTTGCTGCTAGTATTTGACAATTTTACTCAAGACACAAGCAAACTCTTCATTAGTCGGGTAATGAAATGAAAATTTATTTTTGAAACTTCTTATACATACTTCACTGTGACACGAGCAATAAATTGCTCTGTGACACTACCAGATTGAGGTGGATTTACTTATATTCAATCGTATTCGTATGCATTCACGTAAGTGCGCAATGTCAATGGGGTGACATTCAGAAGTAATCGCTTAAAATCCGTTCAGAAAGGTTTATTGTGACACTTGTTTAAGAAAGTTAAAGAAGATTTAGATTTGAGAAATTGCTTATCTAAGCCCTTTCAATATGTTTTTCATTTTTATTGTAACTGTGACGGAATATTATAACAGTTAAAAAAAAAGTTTTTAATCTTTAATTTAATAACTTTTAACAAATCTTAAAGATATAAAAAGTCAAAATAACAATTATGAGGACCATGTAATAATTATTTTTGTAAACATTTTCTAAGATTTATTTATAAAATGTAATGAAGGACGTCACTAATACGAAAGTACAAATATTATGTGCAGTTTTGGTGGCTCTACCATTAGATATTCGAAAAACTAACTTTCAATGCTTATCTTAGCACGTTACACCAAATTCCCGGTACCTAATTTATTTAGTAACTTGGGGTTGTATTACGGTCTTGCCTTAATCCATTCTAGTTCCAGGCAGTGCAACTCCCACTTAACTAGTTGAGTTGCCAAAAATGATATTATAAAATCATTTGTCGCCCAATTTTTTATTGCGATGCAATTGGAGAAAAATTAAAAGTATTTCTGTCACCGTGATATTAAAAAATAAACTTTAAAAAAAAGTAAAAACCGACTTCAAAACCAAAATGCACTAAAAAGTCTTAAATAAACTCTGCACCATTGAAAGGAAAGGAATCCGTTTTACGGTGCTGTGATAGATGATGCTTGATGGTCAAAGTGATGGCACCGACTTCAAAAAGAAATTGTTTGCCTAAAACGGATTCCTTTCCTTCCAATTGTGAAGAGTTTATTTAAGACTTTTTAGTGCATTTTAGTTTTGAAGTCGGTCTTTACTTTTTTTAAAGTTTATTTTATTTCTTCATTTTTAGTGATTACATAAGAGGGGGTGGGGGGAGTTTCACCTTATGATTCTATTTTTTAAGAAGCTACAAATTACCTATCATAAGTTTCGTCATTATAATTACTGAACTCCTAGGCTTTAAGAAATTCCACCATCAGCTCAGCTCCACAAAATGTTGACTATCAGACGAAACAACACGTCAACATTAAGATTCTAGCAAAGAAACACTATACGTTTCTTTAAAATTTGAGGGTTTCCCTCGATTACCCCAAGATCCCGTCATCAGATCCCAAAATGGAAAAAATGGGGCTAACTAGAAGGTACACCCTCGAAGTAGGTGAAAAAAAAAATCGATTCGGTCGACAAACGAAACAACAAAGTAAGTAACTAATGAAATTAGTACATGTCATCTTCACACTAAGGATAAACAGGGATTGGCTTCGCTCACCGCGTTATCCTTCACCTACCCTTTCCCTTTACTTTGACCAGTAATTCGCCATTTTAGTTCACGTGATAACGTCTGAAGTTCTGTATAGTGCCACTAACTTAACTGAAAAAAAGCCAGAAACTAAACTATAGTGGTCACTTTGAAAACGTCGTTACTACCGATACAAGGAGGTGTTACCACTTCTGATATTCAATAATTCTTGTAAGTAATTTTAATAGGCGTATTACCAGACAACGGTTTTTTTTTATTTGGTAGGTAAAAAAATATTATGGCAGTCTATTTTTATTGATTCTAAATTTTAAATCTATGACTGTTGGTAAGGAAAACAATAAAATGACTATTGACTACAGGCAGGCTGAGTCAATTTTCCGACGATCTTTCCTTCGATGTCTAGACTGTAGATTCCAAATAAAACTCTTCTTTTTGAGATCGGTGACCGTGAGAGCGCGTACCATCTGGCCCGCTCACGGCCCTTTATTTAACCAAAAATACATGTCTGACTTATCGACTAATACAGATTAGTTACAAACAAGGACAGTCACATAACATCATCTGCGTATTCCTTCTAACGTTTTTGTAACCTACCTACATTAATCGTGATAAAATTCCCATTCGCAAAAGTCCACTCTATGGGTTTCCTACCTACCCTCAGAAAGCGCGATATGGGGGACAGGAAATTCGAAGGCTTTACCGGCCTCGCTCCACCTGAGCGAGACAGCCTACTAGGGTCTCCCTCGCCCCTGTACCAAACTACCTACATATTTCTTAATATTTCCTAGCTAGTTAATTGTTACCCTACCTGCCTACCTAATTTGCAAATGGGAATTCCTAACTAACAGGTTTCTTATTATTGAAATAAAACGAGCCCTAAGCTAATTACAATGCTTACTCGCTATGGCCCTAACAGAAAATTATATTTATTATCATCAAAAATCCTTACAAATAAATATAACTAAACTTATTACTAAACATGATTGGGTGTCCGTAACAGTCTCCCCCCGGTGAAGCGCTGCGAAGTGCGAACCTCTTCTTATTCCACCGGCAGGACAGCCAATCTCGACGCCGGTCGACGAAACACGCCGCCCTTGGTCAGAATCTCGACGTTCCTCACTGCTCCGTCAGGTCCAGGATGTACTTCTGTGACGACGCCTCGTGGCCACACGTTTCTAGGCAGTGTGTGGTCCACCACGACGACTAGATCACCGGGCTTGATAGCAACCTCGGCGACATATCGGGCTCCTCTTCTCGGCACCAGGTCCGGTAGGTATTCTTTAAGCCAGCGGCGCCAATACTCGTCGGCTAGCGCTTGCGCCGCCCTCCACGTCTTCCTCGACGCTGGTTCGCACGGCCCGATGATGGGTAGGCCGCGCGGTCCCCCTAGTAGGAAGTGGTTCGGGGTGAGCGCCTCCGGGTCGTCAGCGCTGACCGGCACGTGTGTTAGCGGTCGCGCGTTCATGGTGTGCTCGACCTCCGCCAGTAGAGTTTGCAGTACCTCTTCTCTCGGTGCCTTTTCATGTAGAGTGACTCGTAGAGCGTTCTTGACAGAGCGAATGAGACGCTCCCACGCTCCCCCCTGATGCGGTGCCCCTGGTGCTATGTAACGCCAGTCGATGCGCTGGGTGAGCGCATAGTCTCGTAGAGCTGGCTCCCATTCTTCATTCGCTGCTCGTAGCTCCTTGTCTGCGCCCTTGAAGTTCGTCGCGTTGTCTGAGTACATTTTCTGTGGCCACCCTCGTCGCGCTCCCATACGCCGCATCGCCATGATAGCTGAGTCAGTCGACAGGCTCGCTACCAACTCTATATACACGGCTCTCGTAGTGAGGCATGTGAATAACGCTCCCCACCGCTTTTCGTGACGACGGCCCACAGTTATGATCATGGGACCAAAGAAATCTAGACCACAGTTAGAGAATGGTCTGGTGAAAGCCTCTACTCGAGCGTGTGGCAAGTCCCCCAGCACAGGTGTCACAGGTCTCACCTTTCTCATACGACAAAAGGCGCACTTATAGGCCACGGCCCGAACAGTAGGTCGCAATCGCAGTATCCAGTATCTCTGTCGTACATCGTTGACGACGCGTTCGTTGTGCGAGTGATGGGCGCGACGGTGTTCCCTATTGTACAACAACCGCGCGTACGGGTGGCTGCCGTCCAATATTACGGGCGTAGTATCGGGGGCAGACACACCCGCTGCCCTCGTTCTTCCTCTCGCCCGCAACACGCCCTCCTCGTCGATGAATGGATCAAATCTTCGGATGCGACTCCCCGCCTTCAAGTTCTGACCTCTTTCTAGGCGCTCTATGTCTTCTCGAAATGAGTCTGCCTGCGCTCGCCTCATCAGCCATCTTTCCGCTCTATCTACGTGTTCTTTGGTCAATACAGTTGCGCGCTTGTGACATTTATCTATAAATAGAAGCACATACGACATCGCCCTCACTAAGCGCTCGTAGTTCGAGAAGCGCCCGGCGTCTGGCACGCTCCATTTGTCCTCTGTCGCGACGCTAAATACAGTCTCCTCGCTGCTCTCTGTGCAGCCTGCTTGAGACGGCCATGTATTCTCCGGTTCGTATAAAAACGATGGCCCAGTAAACCATCTGTCTTCATTTGATTTCATCTCTGTGACGACTCTAGTCGCGTCGTCCGCTACGTTGTCTTGCGTCGGCACCCACCGCCACTGATCGGGTCTTGAAAACTCACATATCTCTCTCAAGTGGTGCGCTACGTATGGCGTGTAACGCACTCTATCGTTCCCAATCCAGTGCAGAACGGTCGTAGAGTCTGTCCAATACGTAACTCTATCGGGCTGCCATCTGTGCTCCTCCATTACTGTCGACGCAAGTCTCGTTCCGATAAGACACGCTTGTAACTCTAGACGTGGTATCGTCTGCGTCTTCATCGGGGCTACTCTTGCCTTTGCTGCCGCTAATACCACACGACGTGATCCATCTTCATACTCTACAAGCCAATAAACTGCTGTCGCGTAAGCAGACTCGCTAGCGTCGCAGAACACGTGCAGCTGCTTTCCAGTCACTCCCCCCGTCAAAGTGTAGAGGCGGGGTAGACGCAGACTGCTAAGTGTCTCTACGTTCCGCAGCCAAACGCTGAATTCCTTCGCTATTTCTTCAGGTAGAATCTCGTCCCAGCCGGTTTGTAGGCGCCACACTTCTTGCTTATGAATCTTCGCTCTTATCGTGTAGTAACTGAGCAGTCCCAGCGGATCAAATATTGACATAACCGCGCTCAACGCCTCTCGCTTGGTCGGCGCTTGCTCTAGCGTTTTCACTTTACGCGCCACTCTAACTAAGTCAGTGTTAAAACCCAATTCATCTGTACTGGCATTCCACACGAGGCCTAGGGTACGCCCCTGCTGTTCTCCACTTGAGCAGAGCTGTTTCGACGCGTCCGCAGCACGGCATTCTAGTGGCAGCTTACGCATGACTTGCGCTCCATTGGAGTTGAACGCTGCGAGCGTAAATCCCGCCTGCGCGTGTACGTGTGTGACGTCTCTGACGGCGTCGCTTGTTTCTTCTTGTGTATCGAAACAATCTACCCAATCGTCCATGTAGTGGTTCTTCGTGATAGCTTCGTATGCCTTCGGGTACTCTGCTGCATGTTGCTTCGCGTTGTGGTCTCTAACACTGTGTGCCAGAAACGGTGAGCTCTTTGCGCCAAAAATCATTGATGTCATCTTATACTTTTTAGGCTGCGCTGCTCTGTCCTCGCCTCTCCATAAAAACATTTGCGCCGGTTGGTCCTCTTGAGCAATCTTAATTTGCAGAAACATCTCCCTGATGTCCGCTGTTACGGCGATAGCTCGCTCTCGAAATCTAAACAGGATTCCAGCCAAGTCCATCAGCAGATCGGGGCCTTCTAGTAGCGCGTCGTTTAAGCACACTCCGTTACTTTTGGCCGCGGCGTCAAAAACTAGTCTAATCTTCTGTGGCTTGTTAACATTTACCACGGCAAAGTGTGGTAGATACCAGAGACGCGGGCTCTGTATGTCGGCTTCTCGGCATTCCTCTGCGTAGCCTTTTCTAAACATACTCTCGATCTGGGCTGTGTACTTTGCTTTGAAGTCTTCAGATGCGTCCATCTTCCTTTCTATTGACGTGAGCCTCCGCCTCGCAGCCTCGTAGCTCGGCGGCATAACTGTGTTAACCTTGCGCCACGGCAATCCAACTTCATATCGCTGTTTGACACATCTCACTGTTGACTCAAAGGCTTCTAAGGCGCGCACATCATCAGGGTTCTCGCGTTCCTTTTTCTGAATGCCCAGCGAATCGATGTCGAAGTATGACTTCACCATGTTGTGTAATTCTTCGTCAGGTTGCGTAGACCGAGCTCTCCCATGGTCGTCGACGAACAACACCGTATCTCTCTCCCTTATGACTCGGGACGGCGCTCGACCATGTATCACCCACCCCAGTCTGGTGAGCGATGCTGCTGGCTCGTGGCGTTTGCCTGTCAACAGCTTCCTGCTTACTATCAGATGCCAATTGTCCGCGCCTATGAGGACACGCGGCTTGGCGTTCACATAACACACGTCACTCTCGTTCAGGTTACGCATGTGTCCATACTCTAAACAGCTCCGACCCACCGTTTGAGTATTCAAGCGGAGATTCTTCATTGTTCTCGCTTTCACCAAATGTTTCTCGTTGTTACTGGCGATCATTTGAAGCTCCACCTCTCTGCTCGTGTGTGGTACGCTCTGTGTATTCACACTGCATATGTGTAAGTCTCGAAGCGGGCCTTCTGCACCGACGTATTCCGCCACGTCCTGATCGATCAACGTAACCGTAGACCCTTCGTCAAGTAGAGCGTGTGTGTTTACTCTACCCCGTGGCCCCTCAATGACGATCGGACATACCTTCAACAACACCTTGGATGCCCCCACAGTATGGCTAACTGAGGCTACCACTTCTTGGTTGTGTTGACTTTCGCTGTTTTCACGCTCTGTGTGTAACAGCCTGTGATGACGTCGGTTACAGCCATTCTCATTACACATCGGTGCTTTACATTTGTTTCGCCTGTGCTTATTGTTCAAGCATAGAAAGCATATCTTTTCTTCTTTCAACCAATCCCATCTTTGCTTTACTGTCATGGTTTTAAACTTTGTGCACTTCGACACTTCGTGGTCCCCGCCGCAACATAAACACGTCTTATCTTGTGCCGTCGTAGCCTTTTCCTCGGCTGTGGCGTACACACCAGTGTTTCGCTTCTTTGAGTTAGCCTTCTGCTTAGCTTGCACTTCTTTCTTCGCTGCACTGTTGCTAGGTTGCGACACGTATGCGAATCGAATCGCCTTATTCGCTTCCTCCATCAAAAACTGCGATAATGTCACGATCTCTGGCTCCGAGTAGCTTGCGTACCGCGCTGCGTAGTCGCACCATCTTGTTTTCAAGTGTGGGCTCAGCTTGTCGACCACCTCTCGGGTCATCATCGGATTTCTGAGGTAGCTTTTATTATCTATGGAGTCCAGTGTATACGCGATGTTCTGTACCTTAATCGCGAACGAATTCAGTTCACTGGCTGTCGTTCCAACTCGCGGCAGGTTCTTGAGGTCGTCCAGTGCCCGATCAATGATCACTTCTGGCCTTCCATAGCATTGTTCTAGCGTTCGTATGATCTTGTCCGGATCGGTGGCACGGTATAACAACGCCGCTACTGACTCCTTGGCTTCTCCTTTTAGACAATTCCTTAATCTAGCCAGGTTCTCGGATTTACTGTAGTTGCATGATCGCGTTGAATCTTCCATTGCAGCTTTAAATGCTCGGCGAATTCAAATGTCGGTTTCTATCCACTTCTATATTACGCGCATCTTTTTCCTTGCGTCGCGTAAACAAATGTCTATTTCTTTCATTCCTCTCTTCACGGAGGGTAGGAACGCTACAAGACATCTCGGTTGTGGGTAGTTGCGTGTTTACATCTTGACGCCGGGACTGGGCTTGATCCAACCAGTCATCCACCCTCGCTAGGGTCTCACGGTCATCTTCATCTGTTGTATCCATTATCGTAGCGATCTCAAATTCTAATCTCTTCTGAATTAGATTCTTTTCAATAGCCGCCAACTGCTCGGCTGCTCTCAACTCGGCTTGCTTTAAACGAGCGGCGACGCTTGACCTAGTTGACGACGGCGGCGGCCTTATCCTAGGCGCGTCGGCGTTAGCGTCGTGACGTCTCTCTGCTGCCGTTTCCATTCGTCCGCCTTCTGCGGGTAGTTCAGTCTGTCGTAACGTACTCGCGGTGGCTTGCACAGACGGTGATGCGGGTGGCTCTTCAAAGTTGCGTAGTCTTGAGTCTTCGGCTTCCATTTTCCCAGCTTGGCTGCGCGTAGTCGGCATCTTCTTACTTGCTGCCCCTACTCCTATCAATCCCAAACAGGTACACTACCAAGGGGAGCCTGTCTGGGGATGGATGGTCGTGCAGGATCGGAAGGGAAGTACCGCCCGGCAGAGAGTGTACGCATCCGTGGGGTGCTCAGTTCTGGCTGGAATGTCCAGAACCCTCCGCAGTGCCTACAGTCCGGCCCCCACGCTTACGCACACCGTACCGGCGCCGGTCGGACTTGTTCACAATCGCTGGCGCGATATGTGGCAGCTCGCCCGAAAACTGCACCGCCTGGGAATCGGCGTTAAACCCGAGACAGACACCGTTTGGCACCGTTAGGTGGTGAATGCCCGAGCCACGGAACACCCGTGTAAATGTGTTCGTCTCTCCACAGGAGTATAGGCCGATTTGCGGCTCCTGGTTACACTGTGCTTCGGCGTAGATCCCTCGGCGTATGTGCTAACCAAAGCACAAGTCGATGCCGCGTTGCTGATTTCTTCTTATATCCGGATCGCAACGGACCAGACGATATCCGGATCGCAAGGACCAGACGATATTGACTACAGGCAGGCTGAGTCAATTTTCCGACGATCTTCCCTTCGATGTCTAGACTGTAGATTCCAAATAAAACTCTTCTTTTTGAGATCGGTGACCGTGAGAGCGCGTACGATCTGGCCCGCTCACGGCCCTTTATTTAACCAAAAATACATGTCTGACTTATCGACTAATACAGATTAGTTACAAACAAGGACGGACACATAACATCATCTGCGTATTCCTTCTAACGTTTTTGTAACCTACCTACATTAATCGTGATAAAATTCCCATTCGCAACAATCCACTCTATGGGTTTCCTACCTACCCTCAGAAAGCGCGATATGGGGGACAGGAAATTCGAAGGCTTTACCGGCCTCGCTCCACCTGAGCGAGACAGCCTACTAGGGTCTCCCTCGCCCCTGTACCAAAGTACCTACATATTTCTTAATATTTCCTAGCTAGTTAATTGTTACCCTACCTGCCTACCTAATTTGCAAATGGGAATTCCTAACTAACAGGTTTCTTATTATTGAAATAAAACGAGCTCTAAGCTAATTACAATGCTTACTCGCTATGGCCCTAACAGAAAATTATATTTATTATCATCAAAAACCTTACAAATAAATATAACTAAACTTATTACTAAACATGATTGGGTGTCCGTAACAATGACCTACATTTCAGTTCCAGTCACATTTCAGTCACCCTAAGAAATTAGTGAAAGAAAATGCCACTCAGTGTTAATTACCCCATTTGCTGTGCAATAAATTTATATAAATACATGTTTTTGATCATTAGAATGACGGCGAATATTAAAACCAGAAATGTTTGATTTGTAAAAAAAATTGCCAACCTTTTCAACAGGAGAGTTGCTGAAATGTCAAAGCAACATCGCAAATACACACCCTATACCACCAAATTTGTCTTTTAAATTATGCTTAAGTACTTTTAAAGAATGTCGCCGATTTGCAAAATATTCCGCTGTTCCAACGAAATAGGACAATGACAGGATAATCGCCCTTGTTAATAGTAAATCACGATGGCAATCTGAATAGGCGTCGTTAATTAAAAGTCCATTTGAAGAAAATTGGTTTACAGACTTCGCGGTTTAGAATAGGACTATTTTTTTTGGTAAAGTTTGTTGTAACATCCCACTCCTGGGCAAAGGCCTTGCCTCAACTATAAAGTAGTTTGAGCCATACTCCACCACGCGGACACAGTGAGGGTTGGTGGTGGGGTGTTTACAAGGCAAGCGACTGTCCAGATGTTGATGTTATCAAGCCGCCTTTAAAGCCTCTGATAAGGCTTAACGACTAATATCAACCGATATTAGCCGGGACGAACGGCTAAACGTGCCTTCCGAAGCACGGAGATGCTCCATCATGAGCACACTCCAGCACGGAGATGCTTGTGATGTACGTCACTTATATGGTCGGAATGGTCACCCATCCAAACACGACCGCGCCGTAGGTTACTTCACTTTGGTATCGCTACTAAAGCACTGTTACCACTGCGCTACGAGCACCTCACAATTATTTGTTTGGGTTTCCTTAATTGAATATTTTGTGCTACATAAAATGTACTCGGTTGTGTGTCAGCCAAGTAATTGACTTTCCATCTACAAATCAACCGCATGGCTATGTTATATTACATGTTTTTTTTTCATACTACATGTTTTATGAGTTGCAAGTATAATACTTACATTAGCTAGAGATAGAGGATTATAACTGTGACAGCCGACAATTACTATAAATAGGTGTAGACGGCTGTTTATTTTTTTTACAAAAAAAATACAAACATTTTCTAACAATGTATTAGGACCGTGCGCGATGACAGCGTTACCTACCTATTTGCGATCGTTGAAATGTCAAATGGCTTACTGTCATAAGTTATTTCAGTAAAATATTGTATATTCAATTTATTCTATTTAATCACGTGTATTTTGTGTGGCACGGTCCGATTGACAGCGGCAAGCGTATTGCAACGGCAGTGCATGTACCAGAAATTCTGTTATTGTTTTTCTTTTATCCTTTTTTATGTCTTTAGTTTTTTTCAATTATTATCGTAAGGTGTATGAGCTTATTCTTGTACCTGTTTTTTTGTCTAATTTATTTTTCTTTGTATGTGTGTACACTAATCAAAAGGGTTCTCGCAGAATATCAGTATCGTGACATGCCTCGCACTGTCACGAATTATGCTGAGCCTTATACCGTTTTGACACATAGGTGCCTATTATATATATATATATTTTACATATATATTTAAACTGATATTCATATGTAATAATATTAATAATAACCGTTTTTTTATCTATGCTTGTAACTTATGTGTCAAATAAAATAATTTCTATTCTATTCTATTTTATTTAAAAACGTTTATCTATGGCGTCCATTTTTACGTTTAAATAAAACGTAATCCACGGCTATCTAAATTGCGTACTGAAATTGCTAAAGAATTGGTGACAGAAGTCCTACAACGTTGTTTTTTTGGTGACTGCGAGCGCTGTCATCGATTTGGGTTTCCCCCACCACCTACTTTGCACACAGAGAATAGTTTAAAAAAAATAGTTTTAGAAAATACAAATAACAAGATAAAAACGTTTTTACTTTTTTCTGCATCTACAAACTATTTTTGAGTTTAATTTGCAGTTTATTTAGGTTGAATAAAAAGCAACTATTATGGGAATTTTAAAGCCAAAGAAACGCCTAGTCTGTATTCCCCTCCGTGATTTGAAGAAGACATTTTCATTCGAAATGTCTAACTAAGCATTTTCAATTGTTATTATCAAGTAATGGAGCTCTTGAATTGGGGTCGTTATCAAAAAAGTGTCGTATTAAATTTGATTCAGCGAAATGATTGTATTTTATATGGGTAACCATTTCATCAACGATTAAATCTTTTTGGTAACAGTAACTACGAGTACCTATGAGTTATGAAATATATAATTCATACTTCAAATAAAATACATATTTTGTTTTACTATAAACAAATTATCATAGAGCAGGTGCAAGAAAAGCTCTGAGAAACACGATTACAATGGTACGGATACACCCAGAGAAGAGGAACAGACCATTTCTTAAATATAGCTCTAAGTCTTCCAGATCAGCTAAGGGGGAGAGACCATCCGAAATCCACATGGCGGTCCAATATAAGAAACGACCTAAAAAGCCCAAACATCCCTGTAGAGACAACTTAAAATCGTTCGCTCTAGCGCTTAAAATCGTTGACTGTTGTTGTTTATTATTGTTTTAAATATAATTGCATGCATTTGCAAAAAACGTAGTAAACCGTTAAAGCCGATTGTTTCTCTGCTCCAGGGATGAGAACCGGTTACAAAATATCGGTTTTTAGAGTTCTTAAATACGATATTGATTGGCTATAGTTTACACACCGCCTAATTTCAAATTGACAGGTTCATATTCCACAACAAAATCGGAATTAGTAAAATAGGGTTAATTGGCCAGCTAATATAGAGGTAACTTAAATTTTTACCATAGTTGATGGTCAATGGTTGAAACCGTTTCGGAAATTTAAAGCGAAAATTGAGATGCGTTTATTTTTCATTCAGTTTTTATACCTCCGGTCCTGGCGCAGGCGACTTGCCCGAACAGATGTGTCCTTTATAAATCTTCTTTCTCACTCCCAATTTTAGCTGTCGCACATATGAACCTAAATCGGATCTGCAATATCACATAATCTGTGGTGGTTTTCGTAGGCTGCGTTCTTGCAATAAAAAATATCACAAAGTTATTATGTTCCGTTACTAAAAAAATGATAAAATATTATTTAATTTTACACACTAACTTGAAAATTAATTCAATCCACCCTAACTAGGGTATACCTTGTTTCGCAGATTTTTTATTGTCATAATTTTATTTGGCATATAATCAAATAGCATAAACTTCCTTTCGCAGAACATCAATTAGCATTCACTCATTTATCAGACGTTCAAAACGCATAATCGTGTAAGCTAGAATCATCTATAGGCAGAAATTTAATATCCATAATTGTCTTAAAGCAGAATCATCCTAACGCAGACACAGATAGAATCGTCTTGTGGCATACAATTCGTATATATATAGTCATTAATAGGCAGAATCATCCTATCGCAGAAATTTCACAGTCCGAATCGTCTTTTGGCATATTTTTCATATTTAATATTCTCCTATAAACTTTAATTTCTCTGTGAATCCCAAGTAGTTCTATCTCAGCAATACTAACATACAACATGCATGGCAAATCAAACATGCAGCATGCAAGCATGCATTCAGCATGCAAGCAAGCAAGCAAAGCATGCAAGCATGCAACATGCATGGTTTCTGTCACGGCTCCGGCGCTGCGGGGCTCCGGCAGTCCCACGCGATTTTAAATTACACTCTAGGGGTGGGGCAAACAAGACTGCGTGGAGTCGGTTTGTCACTAACTTTTTTACTACAACTTAATGACTTATTAATTTAATTTTAGAGTAAAATACTATTTAAAAGAAATAACAATATGCATAGTGAAATTATTCTAAACGAAATTCTGCTTTCTTCATAGTATGCCTAGTCAAATTATGCCAAGTAAACATCGTACATAATAAACATTATTCTTGGCGAAAATATGCAAAGCAAAATTTTGCCAAAGGTAATTATGCCTTATAAATTTCTGCTATCTGAAAAGTATGCTATTGTAAATTCGGGCATATAAATATTCGACTAAACAATAAATATGCTAACAGAAAATTCTGCCTGTATAATATTCGACTTAAGAAAATTATGCCAAGTGTGTTATGTCAAGTGACTTTCGGAGCAAAAAGATTCTGCCAGATAGAGGGAACCCGTAATAATTTAAATAAATATGTGTAAATATAAATATTGGACACCAATAACATACATTGCTCTGATCCCAAAGAAAGTAGCCAATGCACCACCACAATACCACAACACCCAGACCCAGACTAATAGGTGTGATAATTGGGGTGTCGTTTAAAATCTAAGGCGGATAATCGGTAATGGTTTTTTTCTTGGCCTGCACAAAATTAGCATAAAAAAAACAACGCTAGCGACACCACAGTTTGCAGCCCCAAATCTGATATGGGTATTTATTTATTTCGGTCAAGCGTTCCGATCTATAGTATCTATCATATTTGTGCTCTGGTCTTAGTACACAAATGTTTACTTTGCTCTGGCCTCTCTTTAGTACACATAACGTACAAAGGTATTAAATAATAATAATAATATAATATCCTTTGAACATTCCCACACATCGTCATCTAGCCCCAAAGTAAGCTACTCAAAGCTTGTGTTATGTTAAAAGTGTTTTCACTGTAAACGTGGTTTTATTCAGTTTCCCTGAATTGCATTTAGGTACACAGTACACAACACTTCCTCCCAGGTAAGGGTAGAGCTGGCTCTGCATCTTTCTGTTCTTCATCTGTATCTTTATGCTGACGAGGGCCTCAACTAGCCGAAAGGGACCTTCGTCACAAAGTAACAACACAAACATAGGAAAATAGAAAAAAAACTTCAGAATTACGTCAGTGGATCTTTTGAGGAATCTTTTTGATGTTATCCTTTAGCCTGCCCTCAGCCTGACTTATACAAATAACGACGAAGAGTCAAAGTTTAGTGTATGGTCCAAGTTGTAAGATAATCTCATTGTGTAAGTCACCGTTACTAATGAGATTCTAGTCTGTTGGTGGTTGGACTTGGAGGACGTTGATGATTAAATTATGATAACCAGTTAATGTCCATTGAACGTATGCAAACAAATGCATTTCAGAAAATGAACAGTAATTTTTAGTATAATGATGGCCGTGTCTGTTCCCTTTCGACGTGACCTATTTACACTTCCGTAGGTTAACTAAAAGATAAACTAGTAGTAGTTTTTCAATAAGCAGATTGTGGACAAACACAGTAATTAGTTCAATGCCAAACATGATCTTTTTCATCACTTACAAATTTGAGATTGACTAAATAACTGGCTGTTTAAAAAAGTTTTCAAGTATCAAATCGAAATAACACAATATATGCTAGTGTTTAAAATTGAATCTTTTCAGCTTTGGTTTTATTAAAACGGATCAAGCATTGGCACATTATTTCCCATGCACAAAATCAATGGCTTCAGTGTTTCATCGAAGGTATTCAATCACTGGGAAAAGAAATCTAATATTTATTGAAAATACTAATATTTCTTAGTATTTACAATACGGTTTGATTTTACACTTATACTGAACTACAACTTATTTCCCTACATACACATAGAATACCTCTCTATCGTACATAGTATTTTCCATCTCGCAGTATCTTACAAACCACGGCTTTCATAAGGAATACCTGAAAAGATTTCATATTTTCGCAGACGACACATGTCGCGATAACCTTACCACGCAAAACTGGAAACACTTGATTCAAGACTACCTACGATTTGGCGCAAGACGCTTGGACCATACCGCTGCCTGCAACTCTCTTAACATTAATCCATTAGATATCTCTGCAATAATTACAAAAGAAACTACAATTTTCTTAAATATACTCGTATTGTCAACAACCTCAAAGATTTTAACAATCCACCGCAAGCACAAATTAATATCCACTAAACTGTAGAACACTAGTTGTGCTCTCAGAGTAGTCCAATAGCTCTAAAAATTCAGCGAAACGCCAAACTTCTTAAAAACATATCACACAAACACTAGACATAGTAATTTCTACGGGCCCTGCGCTTATTAATTTGGCCTTGTAAATGTCAGTCCATATAATTTTGTGTTTAGTTAATAAAATGATTTTTTTATTAAATAATCCAGTTTTTTTTTCCATGCTAAGAATACCATTTTTATTATTTTTAGTTGTTTTAATTGTGTTTTACATGCGGTGGCTCGTATTTCAATATGGTACAAAATGTGAGATTTTACTAAAGAATCATAAACTGTCAAACGGACTTTACGCAGAAAGCTACAAACGCCACTACGAAGCGAGCCCATCAGAAATGACAATTTGTTTTCCATCAGTCTTATCCATGTACTCATTTTAATTCAAGCCACTTAAATCGCCGTTTCTTATAGCTTGAACCACCTCGTAATGAAGTGGAAGCAGCTATTATGGAAATTGGGAGTGGGCTCGCCTCATCCGGAAAGGAACCATTCTGACGTTTATCGTATTTTCCGATTGCACAGGATTTCACTCGGTTTCTTAGCTGACACATTTCTTCTAATTGGATCTGATTAGCACTCACGACTTAATTATTGTTCGGTTTAGCGATTCGGGTGAAAAGCCCCTTTTTAGGGTTCCGTAGCCGAATGGCAAAAAACGGAACCCTTATAGTTTCGTCAAGTCTGTCTGTCTGTCTGTCTGTCTGTCTGTCCGTCCGTATGTCACACCCATTTTATTCTGTAACTATGAGCATTACACAATTGAAATTTGGTAGGAAGATGTATCTTGTTAACAGCTTACCGATTCTCATACAAAAAATAAAAAATGACGACGGTTAAGGCCCCGGCTCTCATACATGAAACTAAAACCCAAAAAAATTATTTTTGTCAAACCTATGCGTGTGGGGTGTCTATAGATAGGTCTTTCAAAATAAAATAGAGGTTTTTAAAACCATTTTCTTTTAAAGTCAAACGTTCATAGCTAGACGCTTCCAAAGTGGTAAAATGGGCGTCCCCCCCATCTAATTTCTAAACCAAGCAAGTGCAAATTTTGAAAAAAATATATGATGTAGATCTTAATAAACACTTTCAACGAAAATTGGTTCGGACGGGATCGAACCAGTAGTTTTTCCAGCACATTTTCAACAACCGCAAACATAACTTTGTTATTTATACAAACACTATGAAAAACAAAGTAATATTTGCTGTCAACAAAATATTGTGGTATTTTAGCTAAGTAGAAGTAAATGGATTCCCTAATTCAGTTAAAGTTGGCACGGAACCCTCAGTGCGCGAGTCCGACTCGCACTTGGCCAGTTTTTTGTTTTTGTCCGTTGCCACATATTGCCGTTAATTGTTTTGTAGGTAAGTAATAACTTTGAGTCTTATGTTATTATCTTCTATAATTGTCACGCTGTATTTTATGTTATGAAAAATCATCTAATATAGTTATAACCCTAGCCGACTACGACTACGGTGGCGAGTCAAAAAAGACTACACGTCCGAGAAGGACAAACCTATTTAATGCACATGCGTGTGCGCAAACACAGGTGCACTCTCTATTCCTTTCACTCTCATAGCCCAATGGGACGGCAATCTGACACGACCGGAGAGAGATCAGGCGCAGGACCAACGGCTTGCCGTTCTTTCCAAGGCTCAGGGGAGAAACACCGCCAACTTACAAACTCCAGCCCATAATATATTAACGAATACAATTATAATCATACAACCATCGAATATAATTTCAAACTAAGCTGCAAGTTTTTTTTTTTTCAAATCGATTCAGTAGTTCCGGAGATTAGTAAGTTCAAACAAATAAACTCTTCAGATTTATAATAGTATTATATGTAGATAGTTTTATTCTTCTCTACAATATTTTTTTAAGATTTTCTGTAGACTTGGAACTCATTGAGATCTCAACACTTTTTTCGGCGAAGTCGACAATCAAACACATTTTGATAGTTCCGTAGCCGAATGGCAAAAAAACGGAACCCTTAAAGTTTCGTCAAGTCTGTCTGACTGTCTGTCTGTCCGACCGTATGTCACAGACACTTTATTCTGTAACTATGAGTATCACACTTTTGAAATTTTGTAAAAAACTGCATTACGATTCTTGTACAAAAAATGATATTCAATAGGCACCCAAACATGAAACAAAAAACGTAACATTTTTTCCCCTTCCCCCCCCCCCCCTTACTTCTAAACTAAGCAAGTGTTAATTTTGAAAAAAAAAAATATAATGTAGATCTTAAGAGATACTTTCAACGAAAATTTTAAGTTTGGACGGGATCAGGTAGTTTTTGAGATATATTTTCAACAACCGCAAACATAACTTTGTTATTTATACAAACACTATGAAAAACAAAGTAATATTTGCTGACAACAAAATATTGTGGTATTTTAGCTAAGTGGAAGTAAAATTGGCACAGAACCTTCAGTGCGCAAGTCCGACTCGTTAGACTTTAGTATTGAACTTGGTTGGCATTTTTAGATGTATGTTTTTCGTGGGATAAAACTATCACATATTTATATTTATACGTAGAGCTCACTTAGAGCGAGACAAAGCATATGCGAATTTCGCATGCCACCATATGAATGTGTTTGGTAAGAGTACACTAACGTTAGGCAATAACTTCCCTGGTTAATTCCGGTCGTATCTCATGCAGCGGAACACATCTGTTTTTATAAAAGTGCAACTGCGCTGATTCAGGACAAATGGCTAATTTTATCCCCACGACACTCAGGGTTGTCTATAAGTTTATATACATAAAAATGCTATTTAATCCTAGAGAGTGCGTATTCAAAACGGGATCTTCTAGTTTGGCGTAGCCTAAACTGGTTTATTCTATCTGTCTTAGGATGACGTAGTATGGTCTAGTTCTAAGATAGGTATTTCTGTTCCTATACTTCTATCGTGTCTGGGATACTGCCCTGGAAAGTGTTCAGATATTATACATTATTTAATCGTAAGTGAAATAAGCTGTCAACACGCTAGTTTTCTCCATCTTTAGCTACGGCGCAGAGACATGGACATTTAAGAAATCTGACCGAATTTGGACTGATGCCTTTGAAATTTGGTGCAGGTGAAAGATGCTGGTGATCTTTTGGACTGTATTTTGCACAAACGATTCCCTCCTTCTACAGCTCGGTATAACAATCAGGCTCTCTACTAACTACCTTCGAAGGATTCTGGAGTTCTTTGGCCACATTGTGAGAAAAGACGGCCACAACCTCGAACAACTAATAGTTACGGGCAAGATAGACGGCAAAAGACCCAGAGGACGCAGTCCAATTACATGGTCCGTCCAGATTCGCGCTGCGGTGGATGCTCATCTCCACGCCACTCTCCATGACACCAAAGACTGGAATGAATAAAAATGATGGAAGACCATCATCACAAGCAATCTGAGAAAGGGGTGTTACGATCCTCAGCAATGAGGAGCGCGATGCGAGGAGCAGGAAGATTAAAGCTGTCGTCGTAAACTCGCAAAGCTTACGTTACGAATACTTGAAAAGTTATATTTTATCCTTTTTTATCCAGCATAATTATTGACAGCCCTGCATAAAAGGAATGGCTTCATGGAATTAAATTAGACACGTACACCACGTGTATGTAAGATTATTTACGTTCAAAGCAGACAGAAGGATTTGATTGTGCTCACTGAAAGCTTTGCGAATCCTTTACTGTTTTTAACAATTAATGAAGGAACAAATATACAGTTATAAAATTTTGCGCACGTATTAGGTAGCCTTAATAGATAAACATACAAACAAAATATTCAATCTGACGGTATAAAGATTACCTACTTTTTTAAGGTTACGGGAAAACATCTTAACAAGCGAGGAAAATAATAAATCCATAAACAAGCACGATTTGTTATTTCGAACAACCGTCCCATTAGATTTCGGAAACCGTTAAATCAGTTCGAGTGACATAGGCGCGAATTTCCCTCCGCCATTTTGGTCGTGATTTCGCGCCAATCGGGCTCATTAGGCGGCCATCTTTATCTGTTCCGTTCACAAACGGATTAGTGTTGTGTTGTTCGAAAAGCAATTGTTGACGGCTTTACGGATTGCCGTTTGAATTTATTTGCTGGTGGAATCGATGTTTGGATTACGGAGTAATGCTATTATAGTCAGGGAGCTGGCGAACATTTGGTTTATGATTTGCACAAGTTTCACATCGAGGTATAAAACAATTTTCATCAGTACGAATTGATTTAGTCCAGTCAATGTGAGGTCCTACGTCGTTGCGTTTTCGCATTACAGCCGATTGAATTTGTTAAAAATGGGGGTATAAAATAATTTGCACTCATGCCTTACTTCAATCATCTTGGAAACAAAGAAAATCGAAAAGGCAGAGATTTAGGGCCCTGCATTATCATGGGAAAATTTAAAAAAAAAAATTGCTTAGTAATTTGCAGACGAATCGTAGCGCCCATTCCATTCATTATGACTTCGTGGGTACAAAAAAACGTTTGGCAGACATTTTGCTCATTAATTTTAGCCGATTGACAGTTTGAAATTCATAGAATCATGTGTAAGCGACCAACCGGGATGAGGTTTTCACTCTAATGTAATTGTAATTAAACTCAACCTCTTAATGCAAATGGTTGATTTATAACCGTAGTCGGTCGAAAGTGAGTGATTTTAACTATTAAATTTTGAGATACAATATTTAATAAACCGATTGTATTCAGCGCAAGTTTACTGGCAGCTAATCTTGTGGTAATAGTATGTGGCTCAAAAACTACCGACAAAACAAGCTTACTTAGCACTCTCTTGCCTTGCTTATAAGCAGCGTAAATCTTGTAAGTAAATTAATGTTCTGCAACAAAAGGTGTCTTAGCACCAGTGGCGTTAGATGACTAGGCCAAGATGCCACAGCAAAGAATGTAACTAACAGTAATTTGAATTGTAAGACGAAACTTAAGATATTTATTATTTCACTTGTCTAAAAGCAAAACGTATTTTTAATAGAAATTGATAAAATAGTAACTAGGCTTTTCGCCAATTCCAATCGAAATATGTTTTCTGGTTTTACTAGTTAAGGGTAACTTAGACGCATGGGTATATTACAACTCTTTTGATGGTTTTTAGTAAAAAAAGAAATCAGAAAAAGTAAGTTTGTTTTACCAGCAAACTTCAAATTAAACTTACAGTTTTTATAGTTTATATTATATTTCAAAAATGGCAATAGCATAAAATGTAATTGTCCTTAGAGTTCCGTAGTCCAACAAGGAACCCTTATAATTTCGCCATGAACGTCTGTCCGCAGTTCAGCTAAAAGGCTTCAGGTGCTCGAAAACTGTAATTTGCCATAAGTATGTTTGCCAAAGTAGTAAAGTATTTAAAAAAAACTTATGGTTTTGACTGTCTCTTTTAGCTGAAAAAAAACGGGAGTCAGCGCTATCAAAAGATATAATCGGTTTGGTTTCATAATTTCGGATATTTTATTTTAATTAAGGAGAATCTTAATCATGTTTTACATAAAATTATTAGGCCAATAAAAGTGCTATAATATATAGTAGATAAGAGTCCGACTTGCACTTGGCCTATTTCCAAAGCTATTAATGGTTCTTATAATAGTAAAAAGTAAAAAGTAAAGTTAGCCTGTAATGTCCCACTGCTGGGCAAAGGCCTTACCTCAACTATAAGGTAGTTCGAGCCATACTCCACCACGCGGGCTCAGTGCGTGTTGGTGAAGAGGTGTTTGCAAGGCAAGCGATCAACCCTGCTGTCAGATGTTATCAAGCCGCCCACAAGACCTCTGACTAGGCTTAACGACTAATATCAACAAATATTAGCCGGGATCAACGGCTTAACGTGCCTTCCGAAGCACGGAGATGCTCGTGATATACGTCACTTATATTGTCGGAATGGTCACCCATCCAAACACGACCGCGCTGTAGGCTGCTTCACTTCGGTATCGCTACCAAAGCGCTGCTACCACTGCGCTACGAGCACCTCTAATATCAAATAATGGTGAAATTAAACGTTTGATAACGCTTGGTACATTTCTATCATACTTTTGTGTTGCGGTTACCTTCGATTACTTATGTATTTGTATCAACTTTAGCTACTGTTGCAAACTATACTGTGTTTAGACAGCAGCGTCCCGAAGTAAGCCAGGCTAAGTCGCATAACCTCTGGCTACAGGTGGCGATGTATGTGGCCTCTGGCTAAACTGGGTATGCTTGTTTCTTGGTAAAATAGTTTTTGACATGATTATTTACTTCATTCAAGATTACCGGTTGAAGAGGCACTTTCGTTAAAGCCTCAAGCCCTATTCAACTTATCTGATTGACCTCCTATAAGGGATCTAGGTTCTCATCGTCATTATTAGCTTAAGGACGTTCACTGTGGAACAAAGGCCTACCCCAAAGTTTTCAACAGCGACGTGTTGCAAAGGATCTGCATCCAATGCAATCCTACAGTCCTGGAGTCTAGATTAAATTAAGTTATTTTGTTAATGTGTTAAATATTTGATTTAATCGTCGTTGCTTAATATTAAAATTGTGAAAAAGATAAGAAAATATTTTTGAGTTGTCTGAAGTGTGAATCGAATTTAATAAAAAATGATTTTGTACATAAGTATTTTTCTTCGTTTGTTGTAAATTATGTTCCACAGGATTATCAAAGTAATATGAAATATGTTTGATATGATAAAATATCTTCAAATTATATAATTTTATTCTTTGAAACATGAATTACTGGTTGTTTGACTTCAATAAACTATCAGTGTACGTCTGACGATGTTTTTCTGCAGTTAGCCTCAAGAGGACTTTGTTGGAAAGCCCAGGATATTTTGTGGCTAAAGGATAACTCCAAGCTTCAGGTGTTAGTTTAACATCCAAGCTTGTTTCAGACTAGGTTGACTGATGGCCTAGCAAGTTTCTTGTAAGCCTGGTGAAAGCACCGAGTAGAATAGCTCTATTCTATTGAGGTGCTCACCTCTTAGGTTCTACACTATCAAGTCTCTTATATTATTGTAATAAGGTCTATTTTTTAAGAAAAAACTCCTTTGTTCCGTTTACATAAATTTACATGGTATTTTTCTTAAAAGTATTTTTTATCTCCCATTTATTTTGAGGATGTTGATTGTAAGCTCCTGAATCTCCTATCTTCTTTCAATGAATTGTTTTTTTCGAACTCAATATTTTTTGGAAAATCTTTAATAGATCTTCATATCAATCACTAGCGGTTCCCCGCGACTTCGACCGCGCAGTTTGAGTTTGCTGTGACATCATCACGCTATTATATTTTATTTACATCAAAAAATAAAAAACTATCTAACAAAAACATGATTTGTCAAATAGGTCCATTAGTTACTGAGATTAGCGCGTTCAAATAAACAAAGTCTTCAGCTTAATAATAATAATATTATATAATAGACCATAAGGTCTAGATAAATTTAAACAAAATTTAAGAAAACCCTGAGATAGGAACTATATGTCATATTTAAAATAATGGTTGCATTACCATATTATTTCAATGTTATTGAAGTAATTCAATATCATATACATACGACATATTATGAAAGTTCGTCTGATCACCTCATCAATTTTATTTAAATAGCTTTTGATCTTTAAACAGCTACACAGATTTTCATGAAACAGCTAACATTCGGGAAAAAGCTATCGATGCTAAAAAAAAACGCTTAGGAGCTTACGATACCGATACAGACACATACACAGTCATACACTTTAAATTTAGAACACACTCTTTTTGCCTTGGGGGTTAAAAGTAATATTTTATTAAAATAGGTTTAAAAAATGCCTCATTATTAGATATTAATTATTCCTTTATTGTGAAACACATTTTTCTTAAATCTTTTTACTTTATTATCCTATAAAAATGATGACGCAATAACTTGGTCCCTGCTATGATCCCATAGGCGTAAATCTCTCTTCCGCAAAAATGTCCTTAAACTATTAAGCACAATTGACCACAAGTTACACATAAGCAGAAGCCCTTCTTCATATACATAAATAAAAACATATATTATATTTATCTTAAATATATGGTGATAAAACTATTGTCATCGTAATAGTATGTTACAGTCATACTTTTGACAGATAAACTTTTAGTGGCGGAAAGGAAAATCCTCCGTAAGATCCTGGGTCCAGTACAAAGGGAGGATGGAAGCTGGCGAGTTCGAAAGAACGCAGAACGAAGAACTAGTAGCTGAGACAAATATTCTCGGCGAAACAAAAGCTCACTGCCTCCGATGGCTCGGCCACTTGGTCAGAATGGGGGAGGATCGAGGGGTATTGAGAGCATATCGCTGGAGGGACATGGTGGAGGCTGATCTGCGTGAGCTCGGGATTGAGGACTGGTCATTGATTTCGCAGGATAGAGCCCGTCGGAAGTCTCTCGTTTCGGAGGCCAAGACCCACTTTGGGTCGCTGGGCCACGATAGTTAGTTAGTTAGTCATAATTTTGAAGACGCGTTAGGTATAGTGGTAGCGCTCCTGACTACTGTGCTGGTCGCGGTTTCGAATCCCGCAAGGGGAAAATGTTTTTGTTATGAGCACGAATATTTGTACCTAAGACATGGATGTTTATGTATTTCATGTATTTAGGTATTTATGGGAGACGCCCCTGTCATTATTCAATTCAGGTCAAATACCAGACAACGGTATTTGTGGCACAGATATGTAAATTCCTCAGATAGAAACTATGACAATTTGTGTATTGTCTGGCGCATATTTCAATTTATATTTTTTTATAATGTAAAATTAAGAACAAATTTTTACATTTATTTGAAACAGGAACTGGTTAGTAGTCGCAATGCGATTTCTTCTCAATCAATCATAAAACAAGGTTTTACATTAATTTGTTCAAAAGTAAACCTACTACATCTTCTTTCTCTGTCTTTGTTCGCATGTCATAAAACTTCTCTGATAAGACTAGATCATAGCATTATCCCCTCGGGCAACATTCCCTGTCAAAATCACTTAAATTAGAACCACAAACAGTATTTCACGCCTTATCATGACGGCTTTGCCAAAGTCCTTCTCAGGCTTGATTTTTTTTCCTGTAACTTGCTATTCGATTTGAAACTCTGTGCGTTAGAGTTAGGAGCTAAGGATATGGCAAAAAATGTATTAGGTTGGCTGTATTCAATCTAAAGTTAGTTATACACCTGCGTTTATCGCTTTTATAAAAAAAGTTGAGATCTTGCAAAAAATAATTTTAATTATTTAAAAATCTATCTTAAACATTTCTGATAAGTTTGACTTAAAAAAAGCGATAATATTTCAAACCCAAACCATTTTATTCAACCAAACCTTTAATAACCGTCACGCATCTTTGGTTTCATGCAATTGGACAGTTATTTGACGTTTGCTTTATTTAGCCCAAGCTTAATTTTCAACCGACTTCAAAAACGAGGAGGTTGTCAATCAGGTGTATGTTGGTGTTTTTTTGTTTATATACTATCTCATCATCATTCGTTCGTTTATGCGAGTTTAGAAATTTCTATTACAATTTTACGTCGAAAAACGACTTTAAGTTATTCGAGTACAAATTCGAGGAACAAAATAAACTTTCGTATGGTGTACGCGCCTATGTTTGGTCAATTCCTGACTCCTAACCTTAGAGGTTTACCCTCTAGTTGGTCCCACTGTTGCCAATAAAGGCAAATGTAGTGTTTTGTACTTGTATCTTAATCGTCATGAGCTGATTATGGAACTTCTTAACGTTTATGAGTTCAGTGATTATAACCAAAATTATGTAATTTGAAGCTTATTAATGAAAGGTCCAAACCCACCCCGTCCAAATAATCACAAAAATGACAATAATATTACCATTTCTATGCATTTCTTTTTGAAGTCGGTGCCAACGCATTGGTCATCTGGAGCATCATCTATAAGGTCACTGACTCAAAAAAGAATTGTTTGCCTAAAATGCATCCCATTCTTTTGAAATACATGTTTTGAATCTAAAGCAACAAGTAAAATATGTAGATCTAGTTAAATCTATAACAAGAGTGTAAACTACCCTTAACGTTCTATTCCAATATAGCACGTGAAAGAAAATTGATTTATACCGCCATGTTTTATAGTTTTAGTGAGAAGATACGTACTTTTATAAGATGTATACTGAGCAAGTTTTTAGAGTGAATCCCCTAAAGATATGGGGTAGCTCAGTTTTCAAATCAATTATTCTGTTGGGAGCAATGTTAAGACTTTTTGAGGAAACTTCTTAAGAGAAATCTTTCGAGATGTTCTCTTGGTTTTTATCTTCGTTTTGAATGAATTTAGTTAGTAAAAAAAAATGTTTTCCTATGATTATTAAGGTTTTATTGCAAGAGTTTAATAATTACTCTGATGCCATCAAATTCTGTCAATCAAAATCAAAATCAATCAAAACACCTGTTTTGATTGATTTTGACGGATACAGAAAGTCATGTTTAATCGTGAGTTTTCTGAACATTTCATTTCGCATATTGGTTTTATTAATAAAAAAAAATAATTAAACAATAAGAGAGAGGCTTTAAAAAAAAGTGTTTATATGCAAACTTGGCAAACACACTGCCGCTGAACGGCTTGACATCGACTCAGCCTTGAATGATCTTTTTTTCAATTAAACTCACAAATTGATAAAGCTTGCTAATGAAAAAGTAACTACGGAATATATTTGCTTGACAGATAAAAACAAATTAATTCGCGCGCTGTTGTATCGAGAGTTTCAATTTAAATGGAAATATTCTGTATGCATAAAAATCGACAATTGAGTCGAGGGCGAGTTTTTCGGCATTAATCTAAAATTTTAGCTGAAAATCAGGAAAAATACGCATGTTGAGGTCGAATTTTGAATAAATATGATATGTGTTTTGGCGATACTGTTCTGTAGTTTGAACTGTTGACTGTTCCTTTGCATCAGAAATGCCAAAAAAGTATAATAATAATATTAAAAAAGTATTTATTTCTTTACAAAAAGTTCTACATAATTTGTACAGTTAGGTTATATGAATGGTGTAACAGATGAACTTTTGTGGAGACTGGTGGTTGCTATGGATTGGGGCAATCTGTAATACAATACACAGGAGTAATTCTCGTGCAATTAGTATACGAAAAAAGTTCACAGATCGAATTTTCTTTGTTGAAAAATTTGTTTTGGATTTCTCAGGGTCACGATTTCTATGTATTGAGATTTTGTTCGTGTGGTAGTATTTTTACGTGTATATATTGTACTTTATTTTTGTAGGTAATACGGTTAAACTCGCAGTCCAATAATTACCTCTTGAAAAAAGTTTGATGCCGCGAGAATCGGCCTCCTAAAAGATCCGTTATAATAACAGTAGTAAATTTGTATGTATTGTTATCTAGTTAAATAAGTACAGCAAAATCTTTTAGCTTAAGCAAATATAGAAACAACGATCATTACTTTAACTATAGGCAAATATATAGTCAAAACTATGAAATTAACATTTACACATAATTTAGGCAAACTTATCATAATACTAATATTGTACGTCAACAGCACGTCATGGTAAACACTGCGGTATCTTATGTAGTTGTAATAAAGGCTAGTTTGCAAAAAAGTGGGTAACTTGATGTGCTGTCGACTGTACATTTAATGGGGGTAATCTACATGACGAAATAACAAATTTTGACTGTTCTCGTACTTCACTGCGGCCGATATCGCTACAGGCTACGTTGCATCAAAATATTTCAAATCATTTTTTATTTATCTTATTTCAGATATTAAAACTAAATTCCTATGAATACTAACGTTTTGTAAATAGTATAAACAAACTGAAAAAAAGACACAGTTTTCCAGAACACACAGAAAGTTGCACCTAAAATCACTTCCCAGATAACCCTTAAGAGAAATCAGCTCACTCGCAGTCCAGATTGACATTGCGGCAAACAATAGCTGGTCCCGCTTAATCTGGTCAATAAATTTCTTTTATCTCCTCTACCTCGGCAAGATGCTACGGGCCGAAAAGGAAATTTCGAGTTATGCCGCTGGGAAGAGTGTGTGAAGGGTTAAGAATTAAAGGTTGTGCATTTTTTTGCAAGTTGACTCAATCAAGCTAAGATGAGCAAAATTTATCAATTTATAAAGAGACTACTTTAGTGAAATTGTTATTACCCAAAACTGAGACCTTATGGTCCTCACTTGAACACTACCGTAGAGTAAATAGATGATTCATTATAGTTGGTAAAGCTTGATCATGGCTTATTCTTACAGACGACTCAACAGTTACAGAGGTATGTAACAAGATCTATGCTACATTAAATCTCGCAATGCAATATGTCACAGATAATTGGTTCATGCAATAAAACATTCGTTGCCTTTTTGTGACTATAAGTAATAAATATTTAAATATATAGTCTATCAAAATCAACTGCATTCTTTCTTAGGGGTAATTTTAATGCTGAAATACGCTAACTTTTTTATGGGAAAAACATCGAAATTTCTAAAAATAATTTCACTTTCCCAAACGAGAGTGCTAATCAGCTGATGCTAGTTTAAATGGACAAGTCGAACAATTTTTCGGGATGTTGTTTTATTTTAGCAACAGAATCACTACCAAGAATGAGTGCAGTTAATTTTGTTAAATGCTGTTAATTATTTGCGCCAGACAACACACCAATTGTCTCGGTTTCGAACTTAGGAATTTGAATACTTGTGCTACGAATACCAGACTATGGTAATGACGAGGGCTTCTCCCTTAAATAAAATACAAATACAAATGTTGGTGCTCATCACATAAGCTATTTGTATTTGTAATACAATACAAGAGAGCTAACTTAATGTTAAACATAATCAACGTTCTTCATTGCCACTGAAACTACATGCAAAAGCTTTCTAGATTAGACTGATTGGGTAAACCGTTCATAGAACACAATAGAAAAAACAAAGTTTCCATCTACACAAAGAAAATCACAGAACTAACTTTCTATGGAAAACTGGTCATAAAATGAAAACGTTAGACTACAATCAATAACAAAAGAGTTCCGCTGACAGGATAAAAATACGAAAAAAAATACACAATAATGTTTCACTTGCGCTTTTTTCCTGAAGACAAATGATGCTTTCATACGATGAAAAGAACATTTTAGACACGACCGAACGTTAAAAGCTTTATTCTTTATTGTTATTTTTCGCCCAATTTACTGTAAAGTAGGACAATTTTAACGAATGAATCGCAAACATTCTTTTTCGCGTTTTACTGATGGAATTTCATGCTGGGTTGTACTTTTGTTTATGGCACTTCAGGTCGGATTTAGTAAAATTATTTTTATTTATTCTACAAGACGTCTACTGCTAAAGACATGATTTTCCAGTACCGTTACTATGAGTTTACTCGCTAGCGTCACTTTTTTTTTAATAATTTTAGTTCTATCAGTGACGGCTAGAGGCGCTGTGCAATTGTCCATTCACTTTTTTTACGTCGCTGCTAGCGAGTAAAACTATCGTAAAATCATGGTAACGAAACAGAGCAACCAGTTGCAAGCAAGGTCCTGCGATTAAGGTATAAGGTCGTCTATTCATCTGCCGGTGGATATCCTACCCTACGTGTAATGTTTTCTATAATGGAATGTTTTCAATAATGGGATTTTGGTTTGCATTTTCATGGCTTGATTTGGATTTGGCTTGAATAAGTTGAGGTGACAAAGATAAGATGAGAATAATAATGTATTGGGCAAATAATAAAGCTAGCTGATTCTTGCTACGACGTGTTAAATTTAGAACGTGGCTAGACAATTATTTTTTAGTATGATTTAAATTTCGAGAACATTATACGTTTCATCAAATTCATTGTCGAGTAGTTTTTGAGGTTTTTGTAATAATAATAACTATAATACTACTAACACACACCAACAGATTACGCAAATCATACGCCAACTCCAAATGTATTTGTTTCTCCTGAAAAGAAGGCAAATTTGTTATTTTGAGCAATCTAGTAAGTTTTGTAGGCGTTTTATTTGAATTTTTCTCGGTCTAATAATTAACGATAAAAATTATCTTCTATATTACATATTTTTTGTTTTGGATTCGAAGAAATTCCCCGATTTATTTCGCTCAGTTTTTTTCTACACTTTCCGCGCCCCCACGCGTTCAACAGCTTTTCTTCAATGGAAAAATAAAACTCATACATCTTTTATGACTTCAACAACGCAATTTGTTATCTACCCTACGTATACGAGTGATTGATGTGGCGGGTGATCATATCATCTGAATTACATATTAGATGATAATACGTCACTGTTATGCTAACATCTGTATAGGATGGGGTGTCCATATACCAGTGCCATTCATTTTTATGGTTCCCTAGCTATGAAATAATATCGTCAAACCGATGTTGGTCCTTTGTGACTGACTACAGCAAAGCTGAAAGGAAGGGTTATGATTTTAGCAGTCTATGTATGTAGTTGGAAATAGACATGAAACGTAAGGAGTAAAAGATGTAACGCTCACTCCATAATAAATAACGTTTGAATTTGAATGAGAACTACAGCAGGTAACTTTATGCTAAAGAGTAAGAGTGATCTTGTAGACGAGGACCTGCGTTTTAGAGTTTTCTGTCTTCTTTCATAAAAAAAGTATACTAGCTGTTTCCCCCTATTCGTACATGATCCACGCTTGCGGCTAAGCTACTAAGCTGATTTTGATAAATGCGGTATTAATTGATTCTTTGACTTGGGTAACATAGGCTACCTTTGGTATAAAAAACACTACATGGCAAATGTTACAAAATGATTTTGGTGCTTTAAAAAACAAAACAAGGTTTTAACGATTCGGTATACCTTATGAAAGAAGAAATATACCAAATGAATGAAGAAATAATTCTTACTACAAAATTATTTATTCGTTGTCGGGTTACCTAGTTCTTCTACGTATCATAATATTATCATCATAGCTTGTTGCTGTGGGATTTTGAGCTTATTTATGGGGCACATAGTAAGAAACAACGTTTCGGATCCGCATATCATCACTGGTAACACACACCGGTAATAGCAGAGCAGGGCACATACTGCGAAGAGCTGATGGCCGTTGGGCAGGAAATTTCCAGATTGGAGACCCTCGACCAAAGCCGCAGCGCAGGACGTCCACCGACAAGATAGACAGACGACCTTAAAGTTCGCAGGATCACTCTAGATGCAGACGGCTTGCAATCGGTCCCTGTGGGAAACCGTGGGAGAAGCTTATGTTCAGCAGTGGTAGTCTTTTGGCTGATTAGAATGGTTACAGGTTTACAACCTATTAAAAAAAGGGTTCTCAGTTTACCCGGTATTTTTATTTTAAACTCATCTTATTTAGGATAGTATGGGGATGTGGCACTGAAATTGATAGTTTAAACTTAATTGATCAAATAACCGTTTTTTTTTATTTTATTTAAAGACTTTATTGCACAAATTTAGTGTACAAAGGTGGACTAAATGCTAAAAGCATTCTCTACCAGTCAAACCTTTAGGTCATGCAGAAAGGTGTCAACGGGTGCAGTGATAAGCTTCTAAAGAAAGAAGGAACATAGTAACAATAATCCTATTATCCTATAGTAATAAATACACATATTATAATATATTATATAAATAGATAAACCTACTTTAAAATAGTAACTATAACTATAAACATATATATAACTAGTCTGACCATAAATTCTGTTACATTTAAAAAGCAATATTTGACTTATTTTTTAACTTCGAATTTAGAACAGTGATATGTCATTTTAATTGTTGACAGTTACTCGTTGTAAATCACCAAAATTTTCGCGCGCAATTTATATTTACGAAATGGATTGGGGTGTTAAAGAAAACAGAATTGCTGTGATTGCACTTCATAAGGTGGGTATGGAAACTTCCGTGATTTTCAGGACCCTGCATAAGCTGGGTATCAGTCGGATGTTCATATACCGTACTATCGATAGGTTCCTTGAGACCTTCCCTATTGACGACCACAAGAGATGAGGCCGTCCATGTTCTGCTCGAACCACACAGGCAATCAACGCAGTCCGGGCAAGAATTCGTCGAAATCCCTTGAGGAAATAGAAGATTCTATCTCGCGAAATGAAGATTAAGTCGAGAACTCTGTCGCGCATTATCAAAGAAGACTTGAAACTCGGTGCTTATCGACGGTATACCGGAAATACGTTAAATCAAGCTTTGATGACAAAACGGGTCGTTAGATCAAAGAAGCTGGTTGTTCGTTACGCAGGTAGCAGGATCAGGAAGCACAGGAACATCCTTTTTACTGACGAAAAAATTTTCACCATAGAGGAACATTTCAACAAGCAAAATGACCGGGTGTATGCCCACAGTTCTAAAGAAGCTTCTACAGTTGTAAAAAAAGTCCAGAGAGGACACCATCCTGCGTCAGTGATGGTTTGGTGGGGGGTGTCCTACCACGGGGCTTTGTAAAGCTCCATTTCTGTGAGAAGGGAGTGAAAACGTCTGCTAAGGTGTACCAAGAAACCATTCTTAATGACGTAGTAAAACCTTAAAGCGATACGCTCTTCCTTAATATTCCCTGGACTTTTCAACAAGACTCTGCTCCTGGTCACAAAGCACGCACCAGCCAAGCCTGGCTCGAAGGTAACGTTCCCAACTTTATCAGAGCAGATGATTGGCCCTCGTCTAGTCCAGATTTAAACCCATTGGACTACAAATTGTGATCAGTCTTAGAGGACATTGCCTGCTGTAAAAGACATCACAATTTGGAGTCTCTCAAGGCATCTCTGGAGCGAGCAGTGGCCAAATTCCCTATGGATGTTGTACGTAATAGTATTGACGACTGGCCGGAAGGTTTAAAAGCTTGTATAAACGCTAAGAGTGCACACTTCGAATAAAATTCATATTTACCAATTCTTATAAGGCTATTCAACTTGTACATAATACATGAAAACAATATAAAATTATTTTAAGAAAAATATATGCATTTTTATTTGTCACAGAATTTATGGCTAGACTAGGTATATGTATAATTATACGTACATAAGCATAAATAAAGCAATAATACGTATGTATTATTGCTTTATTTATGCTTATGTACGTATAATTATACATATAATAATAATAATACTATGCAATTATTCACTCTTTCAGAAATGTGCGAACTTTATTCTTGAAGGATAACCTCGAATCAGTCTTCTTTATATCTAGGGGAAGAGAGTTCCAGAGTCGTGTAGCAGTCACTGTAAATGACTTAGAAACATACGAGGAGCGGTGAGCCTGCGTACCTAACCGAAGGTTGTCAGAGGAACGGAGAGAACGATCATGACTTTGAATTAAAAATGGAAACATATTACGAAGGTAAGAAGGGGCAGAGGGGTTATACAGAATAGTGTGAAGAATGCAAAGAATTCGAGAGTCTCTACGCTGACGGATGGTAAGCCAATTCAGTTGTGCTCTGTAACTGGAGACATGGTCGTATTTACGGAGGCCGAAGATGAATCTAATACAACTATTTAGGAGACGTTCAAGTTTATCAATGAAGGCTTCAGTGAGGTTAGTACAGCACGAATCAGCATAGTCGATGATAGGAATGACTAAACTTTGCTTAAGCAGAAGTTTTGTTTTAAATGGGAGAAAGAATTTAAGGCGGTAGAGACTTCTCAGACATGTGATAACCTTACGACTGACTTCAGATATGTGATCAGTCCATCCCAGCGTAGAGTTAATGATAAGACCCAAGTTCTTTACACTGGAAGAGTAAGGAATTGTCGTACCTTTATACGCTAGCGGATCCAGATCAACGGTATTAAGCCTAGAGATCAGTCCCGGACTACCCACGATGATAGCTTGACACTTGGTAGGGTTAACTGAAATACCAAAGTTGTGCGACCAGGAAGATATATATTCTAAAGTCTCGTTGATTAGGTTTATTGCAGTAGATATTTCAGAAATTTCAGTTTGAACATATAATTGAATGTCATGGGCATATAGATGATACAGGCAGCGAAGGTTGTAAGTGACAATATTTATAAAAATTGAAAATAGAAGAGGGGATATTATCCCACCTTGCGGTACACCAGACGTCAGCATGTACCAGTCAGACATTGAGTTCGGAGTTTTGATTGACTGCTGGCGACCACGCAGGTAGGATGAAAACCATTCCAAAGCAGAAGGAGAAAATTTTAAGTGGGATAATGCAGCCAGAAGGAGGTCATAATCAACAGCATCTATTTATTATCTGTATTTAAATTATATTGGGAATAGTATTACCCAAAATGAAACTATTTTGCATGTTGCATTATCAATAAGATGATAGTCACAATTATTTTACCTCTGACTGAAATATGCTCTCGCTCATAATGTGCAACGATTTATTGGAAATGGACGTCATTTGAATATTATAGAGTCCACGGGGCATTTCGCATTCCTAATAGTCATGAGATATGGCTCAAAAACCATACAGGCGCAGTCAACATATCAATATGACGCATTCAATTTTCAACCCCGCCCGTTTAATTTAAAGTTGGAAATGATGTGAGCGAGTCTGAATCGTTGTCCACGACAGATAACAAAGGTCGAATTTGCATAGAAATAAACAAGCCCTGATTTCAGACGATTTATGTCCAACTCTGGGACAGGGTTGCCAGATTATTTAATATTTATAGGTTAAAATAATTAACTTAAACACTCGTCATATTTTTACGTGAATGATGAAGACTGACTGACTGAGCCCATGTTACGTGATCAGTGATGAATAGACAAAATTCCTGTTTCTTCTTAGAAGTACCGTCCACATTTCATATCTAGTTATCCAAAAGGTACAAATATTGTTGATATTGTACAAATAGTAATGATAAAAAAATAATTTCTGTCTAAAATTTTTAACACTAAATATACCTTAAATCTTAAAATCTTGGCTCACTTCAGAATTGACCACCTTTTCTTTCACTGCTGCATATTACTGCATTTATAAAATATATATTTGGTCCCTCTCAGTACTTTAAAATATTCCGCCACTGATTTAACTCTCTGTATTCCCCAAGCGGTTGACTGGTAGAGAATGTCATTAAGCTTAAATCTGCGAATTGTACAACTTACAGTGCAAAAAAGTATAAATAAAAATAAGAAAGATAAAATATAAAGTTTGCTGATTTAATTGCTTGTAAGTTATGTCGGTGAGATCGAAATTTAAATTTTTTTTTAGGGATCGTGATTCCAAATTCTCCCAATTATCTTAAATGTAATTTTAAATTTATGAGTGACATCAGTTCTCGGACCCTCCGTACTAGCAATGCCCTGCAGCTGTACACACCTTTGCATAAGACTGCTTATGTCTCCAACTCTTTTACCCTCAGCGCCATCAGACTTTGGAACTCCCTCCCAGATACGATCAAGACATCAACATCAAAATATGTGTACAAAAAGTCTATACGCAATCTTTTTCTCAATGAGAATAAATAACATGATATCTGTTCAGCGAGAAGTACGGATTTTATTGTATTTATTTATGTTTATGTAGGTTTATTTAAAAAGCATTTATGTAAGTATATGTAATTCATTCATTTTGTTAGCTTTTTTTGTTATTTTACGCCGCCTCAACTGTTTCTGTCTCACCCAATGGTTGAATGGTAGAGAATGCTTTAAAGCATTAAGTCCGCCATGTGTACTTCATTTTGTTTGTGCAATAAAGAATATATAAATAAATAAAAAAAAACTTACCTTTATTATGGGGGATATCAAAATCTTGATCTGGCATCCCTATTTGGAAACGGCTTCGTTTTGATCGGTTAATGACTGGCCGTGCGTGCGTTCCCGAGATACGGTGTGTGATACATCGTTAATTCGAGATATCCCATTGTAATGGGACTTGAATGTGACTGCCACGTGTCAGGAGTATCCTCGATGAGTCGGTGGAACTATAATGATTTAGGTCGTTGAAATTATTCGAATGCTTCAGTTTTACTGTACTGATTTCTGGCATTCGACTGTCAAATCGGTCGTCAGTAAAATTTTGATTGGGTCGCAAATAAAATTTATTTTACATATCTTTTGCCTTAGAATGCCCAGCGGGCCTAGGATGCGCGCCTATTTATCATTTATCGCGGCTATCGATAAATTTCAAATGTCATTTTTATGACATTTAAAAAGGTTTTTATTGACTAAGGGCTGATTTTTCAATAGTCAGATTCGCCGAACAAAATACAATATGGCTAATTTGAAAACGTCACCTAATTGTCAGCAATGATACGTAACTGTCATTGTTTAAAATCTGTCGCTTTGTAATTTATCAGTCTGATAATTTTTATCTGACCGTTGAAAAATCGGCCCTAAATTGTTTTTATTTATTTCTAAAAGCAATTTAGATTGACTTGTAAGTGGAAAAAAAAAGGTGGAAAAACGTGTTGTTTGGGAAATATAATTATTTCATCGATGCGATAAACGGTATCGAGGCGTGCATGTTAAGCCTACAGAAATCTCAAATGTAATGATTATCTCATGTTTAAAGACTACAATAAAATCAAATCATGTCTTTCATCCATGACCTCATTAGCACAAAAAAAATCTGAGCATCAAAGACAAAGATGAAAAATAATTACGCATACTTCATTACGACAGGAGTTAAAAAGTTGAAGGTTGAGCCGGGCCCTGCAGGCTCTGCCCTCTAATTAAGGGGTATTTGTAACGCTTGAAACACTAGACAACTAATATCTATAGACTCATGGTTTAGAATGTTTTTAACACTCACAGTGTCATATTTTATATTCATAAGGATGAAATAAGAAACAAAAAATTTGCGCACGGGCGGGACTTGAACCAGCAACCTCTTGGCTGACCGAGCCAATCGCTCTACCAATTGAGCTACCGTGCTGTCAGCCCGACCTTGCGAAATTTGTGGTCTCTTATGAATACGTCATTGCGTGACGCTTAGCGCCATCTAGTCGTCTGTTTTATGTTTTAGGGCACAAGCGGTTATTCTACTAAAAGCATTTATGCCAAGTAAAAATACATAAAGTATACAGTACAGTTACCATGGCATACGGCGGTTTTACTCGCTAGTGACGACGTAAAAAAAAGTGTACGAAAAATTTTAGTTCTGAAATTGACCGCTACAGGCGCTGTGCAATTTTTCATATATTTTTTTTACGATGTCGCTAGCGAGTAAAACCGCTGCAAACTCATGGTAACGGTACTGACGTAGAATAGAATAGAATAGAATAAGGTCTCAAGGTTTTAAACATTTAAAAAAACCTTGAGGTCAAGGTCAATATAATGGGCGGGGGTAGGTAGCAGACCATCCCGAGTTTGTACCCTAGGCGTATGTACAGCTCCCTACCAAACACCTGTATATTTATTTGCAATTGAAGAGGGTACAACTACGGTACGGTAGAATTGAAAGCGTTTTGGAGGCGGCAGTTTATACTACTTTAGCTACTGTGTTCAGTGTACTACAGGCACTGATCGTGTTCAGTGTGCTAAAGATATCTGTGTAGCAAACAAATAACCACTACACATAATCGTAACTGAAATTGCTAACTAGCTTCATGCGTGTTTCACTCCATCCTCCATCCTCCATTTAAGAGTACTCCAAGTAAAATTTAAAATTTCTCATTTCTTCATGTTTAGTACATAACAGTCCAAAAAGGATGACCTCCTTTTTTGAAGTCGGTAACAATACCACCAGTTTATTTAAAATCCACGTTTAATATGATGTGTGTGGCATCTACAGATTCATTTTGTCTACCCCTTAAAACCCTTCAACGTGCAAATTAATTCATCGGGTCCGTTAGACCGGACAATCTCAAATCGAGTGTCATTTGTTATCTTTGTTTAGGGTTACGAAATTGCGGCCTCAGAGAGTTGACGTTGCTATGTTAAGCCAGTTGGCTTTTAAAAGTTCTGATGTATGAGGGGATAAGAGAAAAAAGTAAGATAATTTATTTCTGACGTCATAACAGAAAATACAGGGTGTTTTGTACACCTTGTGCCAAATGAAAAACAAAATGGACTAAAAAGACTTAAAGAAACTCTTGACCCTTTAAAGAAAAAGATCTCTTTCAGGTGCACAATTCCTTGTTGGAGTCGGTTGCTTTAAGATTTTTAGTGCATTTTGGTATTGGAGTCGGTTTTTACTTTTTTAATTTTATTTTTTCATTTTTAGTGATTATAGATGCCCCTCCCCCCTCTCAAATAAACACTTAAAATGAATTGGGGTTGCATTTTATGACTCTGTTCTTTAAGAAGCTACAAATGACCAATCATAAATTATTTCTTTACAATCCCTGAACTCCTAAGCGTTGAGAAGTTCCACCATTAAGACTATTAAGATTCTAGTTTAGAACCATTATTCGTACCTTTAAAATTTGAGAGTTTCCCCAGAATGCACCAAGATCCCATGATCAGATCCCGACTTGGCAACAATGGGACCAATTAGAAGATATAACCTCTAGACAGGGAAAGAAAACAAATTAGGTCCTAAATGACTGGGATATGAGGTAACAACGCAACAAAAAACATGCAATCGAACTGACAATCTCCTTTTTTTAAGTCAGTTAATAGTGGGGGTGTTATATTATTTTGTAATAACCTGTTATCATAATCGTCGGATTAAGTAAAATCAAAGAATAAAAAACGCGTCACCATAGAGAAAACCAGTTGCTTACGCAAATAGAAATCAGAAGGTGAGTTAATCCCACCAAACAAACCTCATTTCTTTCTCTCATTATCCTCCATAAATCCAAATTAAACAGCACCTAATCCACAAATTGTCCTAACTAACCTGCTTCAAAGGTTGGTTAGAAAAATAATTATATCCAGCCATCGCAGCCATTTTTCCAAATTAGCTTTATATACTGAGTGGTTGTGTTAACATTCCCTTCGTTTCTGAGGGCGAAGAACTAAGGGTTGCCAGTTTAAGAGTGCATTTTTCTAAAAAAAAAAATATATTTTCCTGCAATTACCCAAACTTCAACAAAAAATATATTTCACGGCAAAGTTAAACACAGAAAACCATAACATTATAATTTCAAATCATTATTGAGACCGTGCACGATGACGTTGAAATGACAAATGGCTGGCTGACATTACGTAAAGTAATTAAATCAAGTTATTTCAATATAATATTGTATAATTTATTTTTGCAATCCAATTTGGTTATGGTGTCGATTTTTAATTAGAATTATGGCACGTTTTGTACTTAAATTGCTAGAAAAATGGTGACAGACGTCCGCCAACGTTTTTTTTGATCGCTGCGAGTGCTGTCATTTATTTGAGATCTCCCACTACCTTTTTTCCCACTTACTCTGCACACAACGAATAGTAAATTCGTGGGTGAATAGCTTATTACATTAAATAATAAAGAACGTTAGTAGTGTCAACTAGCTTTTTGTAATTCCAAATTGGAAGTTCGAAGTCTTCTTAAATAGTAAGTAACATCTTAACTAGTAAGTAAGTACTTTTTACTTCTTACAGGTAATTCAGGTTCCCTGAGATACTAGTCCAAATTTAGCTATTAGACTTGTAGGTAAAATCACTTAATCCCTCTAACGTACTCGTATGTGAACAAGACACAATAGATATTCCATTGATTATGCGGTTGCCTGCAACCGCTCAGGTGTTGAAGCGTTAAACAAGTCTACTGACACTTAGTGTGCCTTTACATTAGAGCGACAGTATGCCGCCGTTTATGTATGTAACTAACAGCTACGCAACAGTTGCCCGACGGTCGCGCGACAGTCGCGCTAATGTCGCCTTAATGTGAAAATGCTGCTATTGTGCCTAAAACACATGGATTTCAAATATTTATTTAAAAACAAGTGTGTCATTAGCTATACAATAAAATATTAGATATTTGTGCTTAGAGAATGATTCATAAATTTATCCTAAAACCCAAACTTGGATCATTTTTCAAAGAAAATTTATCGGCAAGTATCGATCGCTTTCGAGTCGAGTCGGCGCATCACCCATTTCGGGGTGTTTGAGGGTGAAAACTAATAAATTATTTATGCCAATTCCGGGGTAAAGGTGATTTGTGGCTGGTAACCCTGTTCAAAGGAGGGTAAAGAACGTAAATCAGTCTTTTCTCTGTTCATCTCGTTGTGCTAAAAACCTCATTTCCCCGTACCATAATTAAGTAACAAAAGCTAAGTAATTATGCAAGGAACGAAACAATCTAGTGGGCGATGAGGAGTTAAAAAGATAGAAGAGGCTGCTAATGTTTTAGGAAAGTGTTTTTAAAACAAGAAGATGCGAATCAGTTACTTTTTGTTATTTTATTTTTGTTTCTATGTTTAATTCTCACTATACAAATTTAATAATATGAATTGCACTTGTTAAGAGCATCTCTGTCAGATAAGGAATCGAACACACAAGCGTAAGAAAATACTAACCACGCTGACACATTTGCTTTTTACAGGTGCATTTTATGATTTGTTCAACTTAACTTTGAATACATTTTTTTTGTGTTCAGACATTCAGTGATTGCCAAATTTGCTTAAAAAAATAGAAGTTTTAAATAATAATTAAGAAGTTGATTGTATGTTTTTTTTAGGAATAGGTCAATAACAAGCCAAAAAACCGAAAGAAAGAAAGAAGCCAAAAGATAGAAGACCTAGAATAAGCTTTATGCATCAAACGAAGAAGTCGCGTCGTATCAAGAGGTCAAGAGTAAATAATGGAAAAACTCCACCGACAAGAGACTAAGCGATAAGAGACAAGCTCTTAAATTTGTTAAGAATTATGTATTATTTTTTAAGTCTAATCACTTCAAATGTAGTGTTTTATATCTATTCTAGTATTTAAAATATATCCTTGCCCCGCTATTTTGCTAGTGACATCGCTGGGCGGGGGTTAATTCCATTAAAAGATTAACAAACCGCAGGAGCGTTGAGATCGTGATCGTAATCGAAAAATCAACAGTAGAATCACCCCATGCCGCAACAAATACCGATTAGCATCCGCTTTTATTAAAAACATCAATTCGAGTCAGATAGAAGGCTTTTTTTGCGTATGTATTCGGATCGTTTCTGATTCGGACTAAAACTTCTGTAGCAAAGACGGTACAAAGGTGGTTTATTGAGATTCAGGGTTTTCTATTGTCGCCATGCTATGAGATACGAGTTCAGTCTGGGTCCCTAGTTTAGAATCACTCGCATCAAGATGGCTTGTGATAATCATTGATTAATGAAAATTAGTATACTTTCACACGGGAGTGTTCAAAAAAAGGTAACTGAATTTTTGGAGTACTAACGTCTTTAGCTCGCGTGATTTTAGTTAGTTTGTAATTTGTTTTCTAACAAAAAACACACGCCATATTCGAGCGAGTGATATAAAAATAGGGCAGATTACTGTTATACCTCACTCACCTAATTTCAATACCCGTGATGCCTGTGGATGTACCATCATGATAGTTCCTTTTATGTCTACGGTGTTTTTGATAATACACCATATAATAAATAGGTAACAAAAATCTTTGTGCGTGCGTAATATGAGCCTACTGTGTTTTTATGCATTGTGTCTTAGTGCACATGTAAATAAGTGGAAAACGGCGCTTATAGCGATTTTCATTATCTTATTATATATTAAATTGCAGGATACCAACGTCCAGTATAATCTGATAGTTTTATACCAACATAATGTTATGTGCCATCTTTTAAATCTTTTTAAATTTTGGTGGAACAAAGGAGAAGGTTGATGATTTGTTAGAAAAGAAACGTGGTCTTCAACAGCTTTTCCAGGACTGCAGTGTGCTTGTCTCATTTTTCCGGATTTAAAATTACAACGGTACTTTTGGGCATATGTTGTTTTTTTTTTACAATTTCAAGCATATGTCAATTTTATGACGACGTCCGTGGTGTAGTGGTTAAGCACGCTGGTTTCTAGGCGTCGCCGCTTCGAGGTCCCGGAATCGATTCCCGGTCGGGTCAATATAGAAATCATAATTTTCTATATTGTCTTGGGTCTGGGTGTTGTGGTACCACCGTTGTGTCTGATTTCCATAACACAAATGCTATTAGCTACTTACTTTGGGATCCCAGCAATGTATGTGATTGGTGTCCAATATTTATTTATTTATTTATGTTTATTATTTGGTCTTATAAAATGTATAATTGAAAGACTTTATTTGATCAACTGTCCGATGTAAAGTAATGAAGCCCATGCCCTTCTTAAGTCGGGTGAATATCTTTACCAAACGTTTGTAATCATAACCATCATTATCATCATTATGGACGTCCACTGCTGAATCTAGGCCTCCACCAAAGTCTTCCTAAGCGATCGGTTGCAAGCGGTCTACATCCAGTGTGATCCTGTAATCTTTATAAGGCCTACCGTCGATCTCGTTGACGTAGTTAAAGCATGTAAAAAATGGAGTTCCTTCGTATGTTTAGTCATGTTATATAAGTATTGCGTATTATAAACACATATAACACCATTCTTATCAAAATTATGCTCAAGTACGTGTGCAATTATACACAAGGGCTCTACTTTCCTGTAAAGACATACAGGGTGTAACAAAAGGTTTCAATGAAGCCGAAAACTACGTATTCCCTCAATTTATACAATGATTTTTTTCAAAGACACCATACCTGAGAAAATTACGCGTTACTGATATGTTGACAGTCTAAGTATTTTTTCCGAATTTTTCAAATTATGTCAAAAGTTTTTCAAAAGTGTGTAGATTGTCTGTGTAGGTAAGCTTGTTATCATGCACCAATCCCGAAATAATTAGTTTCTCCTGTGTTTAAGCTTTTTGGTCAGGTTAATGAAGGTGATTTTTGAAATTTTGTGACACCTTTTCAAAATTTTTGTCAAAAAAATCATAATACCCACCAGAATCGCACAATATGGTGCCCCCTATTTCCTTGCAGCCAATAAAGCAATAGACAATACAAATTTCTCTCTACCCTCGTTTGACGAGTTGACTAGATCCCCGAATGCCGTCACATAAGAACAAACTCCGCGATATTGATAGATGAGCTCCGAATCATTTGTCACCACTATTACAACGCGTTACAAGTCAGGCGGTTATCACAGTGGAATAAAATACAGTACAGTCAGGAAATAAATACCTAGGACAAGGATAAAAACTGGCCAAGTGCGAGTGAGACTAGCGCACTGAGGGTTCCGTGCCAACATTAACTGAATTAAGGAATCCACTTACTTCTACTTAATAAAATACCACAATATTTTGTTGACTACAAATATAACTTTGTTTTTCATAGTGTTTGTATGAAGTACAAAGTTATGTTTGCGGTTGTTGAAAATGTACTATATCTAAAAAACTACTTGTTCGATCCCGACCGAACCAATTTTCGTTTAAAGTATTGGTTAAGATCTACATTATATATTTTTTCATAATTTACACTTGCTTGGTTTAGAAGTTAGATGGGGGGGGGGGGGACGCCCATTTTACCACTTTGGAAACGTCTAGCTATGAAACGTTAGATTTTAAAAGAAAATGGTTTTAGAAACATCCATGTCATTTTAAAAGACCTATCGCATAGGTTTGACTATATTTTTTTTTGTTTTAGTTTCATGTATGGGAGCCCCCCTTTAAATATCATTATTATTATTTTTTGTATGAGAATCGGTAAGCGGTTAACAGGATACATCTTCCTACCAAATTTCAACAGTGTAATGCTAATAGTTACAGAATAAAATGGCTGTGACATACGGACGGACAGACAGACAGACAGACATACGGAACCCTAAAAATTAAGTACTTTGTCGAAATAAAACTCTATTTCACAGATTTATTTTACGAGAATTTATTATTTTTTTTACCGACGTTTTAACATTTTACAGCGTTTGTATGGTCACGGGTAGACTAAGATATTATTTGTTATTTATAGAGTTTTAAAAAATTAAACTACCGTCACGCAACGTTCCTATCCACGCAGAAAGCACACAATTGTCCCGAAGCTGTGGTAGGGCCAATGTTGGGACGTGTATAAGTGCTAGCAATAGCCTATGTACAAAATAAAGTAATTTTGAATTTTGAATTTTTTTTTTTAGAAAGCTTATCCACGTTCAAACAGAAATCGCTTGCATACGTGACACAGTGATTTAAACAAAAGACGATGCCTCTTGTACCTTCAGTGACTTCAGCTAGTAAGAACACATGCTTTTCATAATACTTTGCTCAGTATGTATGGCGGTAAGGTTATAAGAATGGCAGTAATTAATACTCGTATATAAAATGTCTTTAGAATACCAAAAGGGCTTAGCGTGGGTAGGTACCTTTTGGTTTTGGGAGTGACTTATCCTTGCCGGCAGTTATCAAAGCCAGTGTCGGCAATGAAGATTTATGGGGGAGTTCAGAACGTTCTGTGAAGACGTCCTAATCAAGAAGGAGGAGGCGGAACGGGAGAGAGAGAACGATCCTCTCGCGGACCCCAGACGCCGTAAACGAGTTGTTCGGAGGTGACGAGCCTTTGCTCTCAAGCTCTAAAGTAGTAAATTTTAGTAATAGGGTAAAAATTTGTTGCAAGTGAGAAGGCTCTTTACACATGACATTGTAAGCTGGCATATTTTGTAAATACGTAGCATTTTATGTACACAAAAATATATTATTCTCACAGAGAAGTATTCACCTATGTATACTCCTGCGTATCTTTTGAGCGCAGGCATAGTATAGTTATGAAATTAAATTGGAGAATGGTCGCTAAGGTTGACTTATTTTGTGATGTTGAATGGCCTGTGATAGGCTTGCCGTTGCAAGCTAAAACTGTGTGCAGTGAACGTTTGAGAAAGGCCTGGCTACACCAGGTTCACCACACACAGCGAGAGGAGACTGGTGGTTTTTTAAGTGGGTAGGCTTCTCCCTTCTAGAGAGGAGAGCCTCACATAACCCTCCGTCTGGCCAAGCAAGGGGTATGCAACCTAATGCATTTTTTCCACCATATAAAAAAGGTACCTTTTGGTTATATTTTTTGTTCACTCACCAAACGTGTTCATAAATAACATTAACATTTTTTTTTTAATTATTTTGCTATACATTTAAAGTTTTCGATTGTTTCCTTTTTAGAACTTGTTTTAAACTTTTTTTTCTTCTGCTTCTTTTGCCACAACCAAGGCAACTATATATATTTATACCACCTATGTTTTTTTTACTCATCTTCATGGGTCCGATTCTACTGAACCCTTTTTCTAGCGCGTGTCAACCCACTAAACCTCTGGGAACGATTTTCCTCATCGTCACATGGAACACGTAATCTGTAGCCAGACAGCTTTCCTTGACAAAACTGTGACGGTAATAAATGAAAAATTGCTTGATTTTTTGGTAATCTAGGGGCTATAACACGTAACTGTAGCTGTATTAGGTAGGAACTTGCCTAAAATCAAGAATACTGCAAAAGGAGGAGGCTTTTGCCCTGCATTAAGACACTATGGGCTCATAATAAACCAAAGTTTGGGGCCCCATGGCCCTGCGATTGGAAAATGACCACCATTAAATAATAATTTCTACAAGAGTCCTTATTTAGGCATACTAATTTTTACAGCTACTAGAAGTCCTATAACCTTCTGAGACGGACGATACGATGTGACTATAAAAATATGTTTGTACCGTTGACGATGTACCATTATTGAAGACGCGTTTGGTAAGCATAAGCGCTCCTGACTATTACGCCGGCAATTGCGGAATCGCGTAAGGGGCAAATGTTTGTGTTATGAGCAATAATATTTGTACCGAAGTCATGGATGTTTATATGTATTTCATTCATTATGGGAGACGCCCCCGTCACAATCGTGGTCTGTATTTGTAAATCCAGCCAAGTGCGAGTCGGACTCGCGCACTGAGGGTTCCGTGCCAACTTCAACTGAATTAGGGAATCTACTTACTACTTCTACTTAGTAAAATACCACAATATTTTGTTGACAGCAAATGTAACTTTGTTTTTCATAGTGTTTGTATGAAGAACAAAGTTATGTTTGCGGTTGTTAAAATGTACTATCTCTCGAAAACTTCTCGTTCGATCTCGTCCGAACCAATTTTTCGTTGAAAGTATTTTTTGAGATCTACATTATATATTTTTTTCAAAATTTACACTCGCTTAATTTTTTCGGTTTTAGTTTAATGTATGAGAGCCCCCCCCCCCCTTAAATATCCCCCCCTCCCTTAAATATCCTCCCCCCCCTTAAATATCATATTTTTTTTATTTTTTATATGAGAATCGTAAAGCGGTTAATATGATACATCTTCCTCTACCAAATTTCAACAATTTGATGCTTATAGTTACAGAATAAGGAGGCTGTGACAAACGGACGGACAGACAGACAGACAGACTTGATGAAACTATAAGGGTTCCGTTTTTCACCATTTAGCTACGGAACCCCTCAAAACCGATCAAGTGAGAGTCGGACTCGCGCACTTAGGGGTTCCGTACCAATTTCACCCGAAACAAGGAATCCACTTAGCTAAGATACCACAATATTTTGTTGACAGCAAATACAACTTTGTTTTTCATAGTGTTTGTATGAAGAACGAAGTTATTTTTGTGGTTGTTGAAAATGTGCTATATCTCAAAAACTTCTTGTTCCATCCCGTCCAAACCAAGATCTACATCACGTATTTTTTTGAAAACAATGATTTTAGTTTTATGTATGAGAGCCCACCCTTGAATATAATTATTTTTTGTATAAGAATCGTAAAGCGGTTAATATGATACATCTTCCTACCAAATCTCAGCAGTGCTTAAAGTTGCAGAATAAAGTGGCTGTGACATACGGACAGACAGACAGACTTTTCAAAACTGTAAGGGTTCCGTTGTTTGCCCGTTCGGCTACGGAACCCTGAAACGGAAGCAAATTGCTTTCTTCTTCGAAACCATGACAATTGGTGTATTAGCTGGCGCATATTAAATTATTTGTTGAAAATGCAGAGCACAGTAAAAACAGTCTCCTCGACATGAAAATAACAGGTTTCCGCTTTAATTAATTGCGCTACAAACGACCAGAGCCTACTGTGATATACGAAATCCTATATTCGAATCTCATCCTCTCAATATGTTTTATCAGCTTGATTTTGCATGTTAAATGCATAGTAAAATTTTATTAAGGAATTTAAGGAATATTAAGGAATGCACTTTTGAATCGAAAAAACCCCAGAATGGCTGAATTGAGAAAAATGGGTGTAGGTATATTACTTATTTTAGGTGTTAGCTCTAATGAAAACACACTTTTTTATCAAAAAATTATATCACACACATATTCAATCACATAGCGCGAAGAACTGATGGCCGTTGGGGCAGGAAAGTTCTAGATTGGAGACCCTTCGACCAAAACCGCAGCGTAGGATGTCCACCGGCAACATGAACAGACGACATTACACAGTCTGCCCATAAATACTGTAACAGTTAAAAATAAAAAAGATATTACATTTGAATTTGAAATCTGACATTTTCTGAAAAAGATCTGGCCGTCCACGTAGTGTTCGTACGAAAAAGGTGGTCAAAGCACTAAGGGAAAGAATTCGCAGAAATCCTGTCCGAAAGCAAAAGATTTTATCTCGGGAGATGAAGATAACACCCAGAACCATGTCGCGTATTTTAAAAGATGACTTAGGACTTGCAGCCTTTAAGAGACGCACCGCAAAAAAGAATGGGGTGGTAAAATCAAAAAAAACTACTGTAGCGGAACGCAAAAGGTGGTCAGAGAAAATTTTTGTTTACGAATGCGAAAATCTTTACAACTGAGCAACATTTTAACAAACAAAATGCCTGTTTTTATGCTCAAACCTCTAAGGAAGCTTCCCAATTAGTCGGCAGAGTGCAACGTGGGCATTACCCGACTTCGGTGATGGTTTGGTGGGGTGTTAGCTATGAAGGAGTGACTGAGCCATTTTTTTGTGAAAAAGGTATCAATTCATGGGTGCTTAAAATAAAATTCCAGTACAGCATGTACTGGAATTTTATTTTCCAAAGTCCTGTTTTAAATATAAACTTAATACTAAAAACGTCGTTCCCCTGCCATGTTACAAACTAGGTTCGCATTCCAGAATTATCAAAAATCCACGATTTATATTAAAAATATATTTTGAAGAATCTTATTCCATAATATATTAGCCAAAAATTTACTATAGGTAAATATGAATCCGATTATCCGATCATTGGTAATAAATAATCCAAAATCATTAATTTTGAAACTCTAAAGCCACTTGTCATTTCTAAAGCCATGGTTACCTTACCAGATTATTTCAATTTTATTGTAATAACATATTACCAAATTATGAGTTGATAGGATAAAATTATGTTAGGTAGTCAGATCCCCTCATCAATTACAAAGAGCTTACGATCTTAGAACAGGTGATCAGGTCAGGTTACCATACTATTACACTTTCAATGTAATATAAATAATACGTTACCAAATTGAAAATCGATCAGACAACAAGAAACTAGAAAAAGTGCTTATGATCTTTAAACGAATAAACAGATTAACACGGCTGAGAACACTCGGGTCAAAATTATCAAATGACAAACAAATACTAACGAAAGTCTGTTCATCAATTTAGATGCTGCGATACTACGGACAAATACACGAACAGATATGGTAAACTTATTATGACCCCTCCCTCTCCCCTCCCTTTTGGCGTTGGGGGTTAAACCGAATCATGAAATTCTGATAGTCTTAGAGAGAGCCGCAACAAACTACGAGTATACGAGTAAATACCGTATATTAACCGAAACAGCTTAACTCAAACCTTAATTATTAGACGTTTTACGTAACTGTATCTGAATCTTTTAACCGTGACTTATCGGTAACTTAACTGTAACTTCTAGAGTAGAACCTCAAATACAGAGCTCGCAACTCTTTAATTGTAGGGCTGTGACTGTGGAGTAATCCGAAATTAATGTTGTGTTAAATGTTTGTATCCTGCGGTATGTCTGAATAAATGGGAGCACGCTGACATGTTACTTAATAGGTACTTACATATAAACCCTACAACAAAACCTACAATTGAAATTGAACCTTACTGCCTAAGACAAGAAAAAAAACTTCAAGGTCTTTTTACCACACACCTATGCATACCATGACCGTGATAGTAATTACAAGAAAACACCAATGTTGTCTCAACGTTTTTCGAACGCCATCTGGTTGTTTGACAGGGAAACATGTCTAGACTTCCGCAGCTGAAATTTTAATTTCTCTTTTTCACTTAGATCCTTCAAAAGTTGTTTGGTATTTTAATATGTAAGTAACTATACCTAAAACATTTTTAATAATAGGACCTGTCACTCGCCCTTATTAATTTCTGTCTGGTCGCCATTATCGTCTGCTTCTCACAAAAAATGTATTGTTATACTTTAGCTTAGAATCTCCATAAAAGTAATACACTACGTGTAGCCCAACAGGCTGTTGAGCTAATATGTACACGGTGGATATTCATGTACTAAAAATGGAGGCGGCAATAGAACTAATTTAGTAACTTGTAACGAATACGAGAGATGTTAAGAACTCGAGTTTTTTGAGTCCTAATTCTTTGACTCGGCTTAATTTTACACGACTCAGTGAAGTAACTAAACTCCGAGTCTTGACTCGAACTGAGCTTCAGTTTTTTGAGCTGTAAAATAGTAGGTACTCGAGTCTTAAAAAGAGCTCGAGCCCTAAAAAAACTTGAGTCTCAAAAGAGCGCGAGTCTTATGTCTTGAGCGTATTAAGGTTTAATAATGTTAATAGTTGCAAATTATTCTGGCCTTTATGCATACTTATAATGTGCGTCATCAGATGAATTTTGATTGCTTGTTATTTTATTTGAACTCCAAACGGAAAAGTACTCGAGCTCGACTCGAGTTCCATGTTGCGCTCAAGAGCTCATATAGACTTGAGTTCTCTAGTTTTGGGAGTCTTATTGTAACGAGTAGAGTCGTGCAATTTGTCAGTCGAGCTCAAAATTTAGGACTCAAAAGACTCAAGTTCTTAACATCTCTTGAATACCTACATACTAATAATTTACAAACGACAACAACACAATTATGTAAGTTTAAGAGCCTCCGCCGCTACTTCGCCAACACCGCGTCAAACTGCGCCACACCGTAAAACGCCTTATCTAGCTATGTATATTTTTAGGAAAGTTTAGCATGAATCATACTTTTCTTATTGGTATTTAGGGCTACAAAAGGTCAATATAGAACTCAAAATTTTCTATGATTGCCTTGGGTCTGGGTGTTGTGGTACCGCCGTTGTTTCTGATTTTCATCAGAGCAATGTACGTGATCGGTGTCCAATATTTATTTATTTATTTATTATAATAATATAATAAATATCATGCAAAATTGCAATAAGAATTGCTAATTTGACAGTAAAGCTGAGCTGCTTACCTATCAAAACTGCATCGCAATGCGCGCACTGGTGTTGCTATGCAAACGATCGACCTTGCAGATAAATGTTATCAAGACGCCTTTCAAAGGTCTTTGCGGCTCATAGCGGAATTTTGTACGAGTATTTTATCCATAAAATAAGTTGAAAAGTTGCCGCATCCATTTTTTTTGTCTCCACATGCTCATTCCTCGGAGGAAAATCAGTGCCATTATTATGTTTCGAGATAATCTTATTACTTTTCGTGAGGCGAAGTGTCTTCATTTTCTGACTCGTCCTTCATTATAGCATATAGTTGATTTATAGCGCATCTATCAGATTGGTATCGATCTATAAGAAGCTACCTATTTGAGATATACGAGTATTGTGATAATTATATTTTTTGTGAACGGAAAAGGTTTATACATGCGTATTAGATGATGTTTTATTTCACTATTAAGGACAACAAACAATGACATTGATAGTAACCTTAAAATATTCTAGTATATAATTACTGATGATAGAACCAGCACCGTTTTCCACAGATATAATTATGTTAAATTTAAATAATGTGACATTTGGAAAAAACCGTGTAGATGAACAGAATTTAAAAACTATTTAATTGTAAACTAATCGCACTCGAGTGCACGAAAATACATTTTCCCTTATGTTATGTTTATCTTGTATGCATGTGCAGGTGAGCTTAAGAAAAGATTGACATCACAACACTTGATGTTTGTCATAATAATAGTCCCCCCAGCCGATTTCGACTACGGTGGCCAGTCACAACATATTATAGTGCACAAGTGTGCAAACACAGGTGCACTATCTATACCTTTTACTCTCATTGCCCGATGGGACAACAATCTGACACGACCGGAGAGAGATTAGGCGCAGGACCAACGTACTTTACGTGCTTTCTGAGGCACGGGGGTGAAACACCGCCAACTTACAAACTCCGGGTTACCCTAAGAATTTCGCAACAGAAAAACCAAGGTACAAATTTTTGGCCCGACCTAGGGATCGAACCCGGGACCTCTGGCTCAGCCGTCGCTTTAAAGTGTGACCCTCTAACCTCTGCGTCACCGAGTGATAAATACTACACAATCAACAACAAAAGGACTGAAACTAAATATTGAGTGATGTACTTTACTCCTGAAACTGTAACAAAATTATCGTTTTAAAAAGTGGTGTAAGAAAAGTGTATCTTTGAAGTTTTGATCGTATCATCATTCGTTACTATAAATGTTTATCATCGAAATATTTAAAACCGATGTAAAGTTTTTGTTATCATCAAAAAATCAATAAGTACACTTACCAAAATAAATAATTAAGTCTTACGGAACGTTTTAAAAGGTCTTAATAAATTCTGGTAAGCATTATCATCCATATAATTACACACGAAATGACGATTTATAAAGTCCGTTTTTTTGCTAGTCCAATATTGTATCTATTCATAACTTTTAAATTAATGGCAGCAAATAAAACAAATTGATTATTTACTTTTAAAACATTCTCTAACAGATGTGTTTATCAACAGTCTTTTGTTATATTTTCGTTTACGCGACCGCCGGCGGCCTTTCCATCCGTGAGCGTCTTAATAATCTCAGTATTCAACGATTTATTTCCTTTGTAAGTTTTGAGTTTTGTGTTTATCTTATTTTAAAATGAATTATTTCGTTAAAACCGGCCAAGTACGAGTCGGACTCGTGCACTGTGGGTTCCGTGCCAACTTTAACTGAATTTGGGAATCCACTTACTTCCACTTAGTAAAATCCACAATATTTTGTTGACAGAAAATATAACTTTGTTTTTCATAGTGTTTGTATGAAGTACAAAGTTATTTTTGCGGTTGTTGAAAATGTGCTATATCTCAAAAACTTCTCGTTCGATTCCGTCTGAACCAATTTTTAAACAACCATACTTTTGACCTACATCATACTTTTTTTCAAAATGTACACTTGCTTAGTTTAGAAGTTAGATGGGGGGACGCCCATTTTACCACTTTGGATGCGTCTAGCTATGAAACGTTAGACTTTAAAAGAAAATGGTTTGACGAACCTCGGTGTCATTTTTAAAGACCTATCTATAGACACCCCACGCGTATAGGTTTGTCAATTTTTTTGTTGTTGTTTTAGTTTCATGTATCGGAGCCCCCCCTTAAATGACATATTTTTTATTTTTTGTATGAGAATCGTAAAGCGGTTAACAGGATACATACTCCTACCAAATTATTACAGTGTGATGCTTATAGTTACAGAATAAAATGGCTGTGACATACGGATGGACAGACAGACAGACCGACAGACAGACAGACAGACAGACAGACAGTCAGATAAACAGACTTGACGAAACTATAAGGGTTCCGTTTTTTGCCATTTGGCTACGGAACCCTAAAAAGGAATATCAAAATCATTTATAATGCTATGAAAAAACTTGAATGATTCATAGGTTGTTCATTGTTTGTAGTTGGTTAAACAGACCTTTAAAATGAAAGTGTCGGTTCTGTCAATGCCAGATACATGCAGCATATTAAGCTATTCAAAACTGGAGGTCGATTCTCGCGTCAATCGAACTTTTCTTGTGGTAAAAAGATTGTGAGTATAACCGTTTTTTTTAAAAAACAAGTTTTTTCCTTAAAAACTACAAACAAAAAAGAAATCAACATGCACTGGAATCGTGAATCTTGTGAAATATATTCATTTCCTCAGCAAAGAAAATTGTATGGGTGAACTTTTTTCTTATATGTACAGCACGATAATCTGTCCCCTGTTCAAGTCAATGGTACTAAATAATTCACTCAAACGCACTTCAATCATTAAGTACAAAATTCAGAAGTGTGTGTTGGACATACCTAAACAAAAACATTCCATTTTAAACCTTTTTGTTTGAATTTACGAGTCAAAATGTTCTTCTGACAATTTTTTACCAATACCACTCAAAAACATAACGATTCCCCCTCTTGTATAATAGAAATAGTATTCAGTAGGAAAAAGCCAGTAAAATTTAGATACTCCTTAAACTCCTCGAAGCCGGGTGGGACTCGCTGTCAAGCGAGCCACAGCCAGAGGTAGGGCTGCGGAAGAATGCTCAGAGTGAACGCCTGGGGCGCTAATCCATAGCTCCCTCCTCACTAATGACACAGGTGGACACCGTCAGGTTTTAGTAGATGTAACCAGTACAGTACAGTATATATTTGGTGTAAGTACCTATTGTAGTTGTATATTCATAAAGATGAAATAAGAAACCAAAAATTTGCGCACGGGCGGGACTTGAGCCAGCAACCTTTTGGCAGACCGGGCCAAACGCTCTTACCAATTGAGCTACCGTGCTATCAGTCCGACCCTGCGAAATTTGTGGTTTTTTTATGAAAACGTCAATTGCGTGACGCTTAGCGCCATCTAGCCGTCTGTTTATGAAACAGATTGCCCAAGCAGTTATTCTTTTCAGAATAAATTCAACTTGGAAATTAATGTCGCTTCGCTATCTAATGCTTTAGAATGTTTTTAACACTCACAGTGTCATATTTTATATCCATAAAAATGAAATAAGAAACCAAATATTTGCACACGGGCGGGACTTGAACCAGCGCCATCTGGCTAACCGGGCCAAACGCTCTACCAATTGAGCTACCGTGCTGTCTTTCGGACTCTGCGCGAAACTTGTCGTCTCTTACGGATATGTCATTATGCGTGTCGTTCAAGTCCCGCCCGTACGCAAGTTTTTGGTGTCTCATTTTATCTTTATGAATATAATATATGATACTGTGAGTGTTAAAAACATTCTAAACTATGGTAGTTTTAATCGTCAAGCTCTTTCTTTTGCTATCACTACCTTCGCGCTGCCAGCATTGTCTCTGTATAGATCTATGGTTGACTGGTAGAGAATGCTATTAGCATTAAGTCCGCTATCTGTACCTTCTGTTTGTGCATGGAGTGCTTTAAATAAATAAATGTAATAGAATCTCTAGTCATCATCATTATCAGCCAAAGGACGTCCACTGCAGAACATAGGCCTCCTCCACGGCTTTCCATAGCGACCGATCACTAGCGGTCTGCATCCAGTTTGATCCTGCGATCTTTTTAAGGTGGTCTGTCCATCTTGTTGGTGGACGTCCTACGCTGCGTTTTTGGTCGAAGGGTCTCCAAACTTCCTTGCCCCAACGGCCATCAGTTCTTCGCGCTATGTGCCCTGCCCATTGCCAATTACTTATTGAGCTTACTGATTCTCAAGGCTTTGTCCGTTACCTTAGTTCTTCTACGTATCTCCTCATTTCTGATTCGATCTCGTAGAGAAACACCGAGCATAGCCCGCTCCATCGCTCGTTGTGTAATTTTGAGCTTCTTTATGAGGCCCATAGTTAGAGATCACGTTTCGGATCCGTATGTCATCACTGGTAACACACACTGGTTGAAGACATTCGTCTTCAGACACTGAGGTAATTGAGACGAGAAGACGCTCTTGCGCAGTTTCCCGAACACTGCGCGCTGCCCAGACGAGTTGGATTCGTCGATTGACCTCTTTCTCAAAGTTGGACCTACCCAATTGGATCACTTGTCCCAGGTAGACGTACTCGTCGACAACTTCGAGAGTTGAGTTCCCAATGAATACTGGAGTGGGTACAACAAGGGAACTCGACATAATTTTCGTCTTCTCCATGTTCATTTCAAGACCCACTTGTGCTATACTCGGTCGAGGTCTTCGAGCATAGTTTTGGAACTATGCTCGAAGACCTTGACCATGATCTTGGGATCATCAAGCATCTTTGCCACAACGACTATGTCATCGGCAAACCGAAGGTGTGTTATGTATTCGCCATTGACGGAGATGCCGAATCCTTCCCATTCCAGGAGCTTGACGGCGTCTTCCAATGCCGCTGTAAACAGTTTCGGAGATATAACATCGCCCCGTCTTACACCTCTTCGCAATGGAATCGCCCTCATATTCTGTTCCTGTACTCGGACTGACATGGTGGCGTTGTTATATAGATACTTTAACACCTCTATATACCTATAGTCTATGTGACACCGCTGAAGAGACCGAAGCACCGCCCAAGTTTCGATCGAATCAAAGGCCTTCTCATAATCCGCAAAAGCTAAACATATAGGCAAATTATGATCCTCGGACTTCTGTATAATTTGCCTTAGCGTATGAATGTGGTCTATGGTACTGTAGCCTTTTCGGAATCCGGCTTGCTCGGGAGGCTGGAAGTCATCAAACCTACGTGCGAGACGATTCGTGATGACCCTTGAAAACAGCTTGTAGACATGGCTTAGGAGTAAGATGGGTCTATAATTCTTCAATAAGGTTTTGCCTCCTTTTTTGAAGAACAACACCACTACACTCCTGTTACATGCCTCAGGCGTGATGCCCTCTAGCAGTTCTAATTAAATCTCTAGTATTCGAAAAAAAGTTATTAATGTTGACGTAGACAGCCAAAGGACGTTTAGTTTCAACAAAACGCTTCGCGCCAGCAGGCTAAGGTCAAATGTTCCCCACATATTTATTTTTCTTGCTTCACAAAATCTCGTAAGAAATCCATAAAAAATATTAGAATTCCAATTAAGAAAACTCGAAATGTCCAACATATCGAAAAATCGCACGACTTATCTTTTTTCGTTTAGCCAAAATGGCGCACATTGATCGAAAATCACCTGACAGTAGGTCAGTCGAAACTCAAATGGCTGTCAGTGTCACACACGTTCGGATATACAAAGTTGTCGAATTGGGAATGATTGACAGACAAATTGTAGGCTTTTTGCTGCTGAAACCTGGCTCCAGCATCGAAAAAATCTATGTGGGACGAACATAAATATTTATAAATGTATTGGTAAATATTTGTACATGTCCGCGACCTGCTGAACAGTTAATTCTAAACTACTAGATACGATCAATAATATAAAGGTTAGTTTACTGTTATCAATAATTGACGATCGTCTGAAATGGATCGAACATATAAACTATATCTGTGACAACTGTCTGTCTGTGTAAACTAAGGACAATGTTGGCAAAATTTTCACTCGTCAAGTATAAGATACCATATCAATCACTGTTGCTTCTATACAAAGCCTTGGCAGAGACTACTATACAGTACGGGCTTAGTAGCTATGGCAGGACTAGTAAATCACATCTTGATTCCATTTATCATATGCAAATAAGACTTTCAAAAACCATTGTCCCTGAGAAAATAAAAACGAAGTATAAAAATAACTACCGTCATCTTTTTTATCACTGTAATATTTTACCCATTCATGACAAAGTCAAATGCATGTTACTTTGTGATCACTTTTTTACCAACACCTTTAAAAAATATGTACAGCGCAGCAACAAAACAAGAAGTGCAGCAAACACCACACTCAGTTTACCTGCCTATAATAACTTGTATGGAAAATCATTATTACAATATCAAATACCTAAAATAATCAATGAATTACCTTTAACAATTAAGAGCCAAATCACCGAAACAAGCATTAAAAACAAACTAAAACAATATTACTTATCTTTAGTTAATTCAACAAGTTTAAATAATTTGTGAAAAAATCTGCCCTGTGTGAACACAACAGCTCAAACGAGTTCTCCGTTTGCATAGATAAGCGATGTGTTGATCGGTCGGACGCGGAGCGAGCGTAATAAGCTACGTATTTATGCATTTGCATGCTAAGAAATTCAACTGAGTTACAGACGTCGAATCCCAGTGTGCGGTAAAACCAATACTGGTTTATAATCACACTGGTATTAATGTACCTAGATTAAGTTTTCCTGTTATGATTTTTCAATAAAAAAAAAAAAAAATATCATTGAACAATATTCATGGTGCGTTTTGCATAGTTGCAGTGTTACACTTAAAATCATTTCACATATATTTTTAACTCAAAGTTATCCTTACCACACCAAAAAAATCCGTCAATATCTAATTTAACAAAATGACTACACCACGATCAGCCTTTAGGTAAAACGTTGTGTTCAACGTCTTGGCTTGTTCACGTTTAGTCATTTGATTGGATGCTTATCTTTTTTCGTTTAGCCAAAATGGCGCACATTGACCGAAAATCACCTGACAGTAGGTCAGTCAAAACTCAAATGGCTGTCAGTGTCACACACGTTCGGATATACAAAGTTGTCGAATTGGGAATGATAGAGTACATATTTAGGATTAAAATTAGACAAATTGTAGGCTTTTTACTGCTGAAACCTGGCTCCAGCATCGAAAAAATCTATGTGGGACGAACATAAATATTTATAAATGTATTGGTAAATATTTGTACATGTCCGCGACCTGCTGAAGGGTTAATTTTAAACTACTAAATACGATCAATAATATAAAGGTTACTTTACTGTTATTAATATCATTGAACAATATTCATGGTGCATTTTTCATTGTTGCAGTGAAACACTTAAAATCATTCCACAAATATTTTTAACTCAAAGTTATCCTTACCACACCAAAAAAATCCGTCAATATCTAATTTAACAAAATGACTACACCACGATCAGCCGTTAGGTAAAACGTTGCGTTCAACGTCTTGGCTTGTTCACGTTTAGTCATTTAATTGGATGCCGGTGATGGATTGACTACCTAGGCATTCAATTAACTGGCCGATTGTTTTCAGTGCTGCGTTTTTTGATTATGAAAAAGGCTCTTTTTCAAACATAGGCTTGGTTGTACTGTTATATTTTTAAATACCTTAACAATAAGCGTCTCGTGTTTTTATCATGTAGAGTTTGAAAGCAATTTGACGTTTAGTGGAAAATTAGAAATTCTAAATCTTAAATTAAAGATGAACATATTTCTAAATCTCTACCTATCCAATGAAGTATTATTTATTTTTATAATTTAATTTATTTTCTTTCAGTTCTTTCTATTTGACATTAAATTTTAGTATCATTGAATGTGATTAATAAAATCAAATAGCGGCCAAATGCGGACGGACTCGCGCACTGAGGGTCCATGCGTTAACTGAATAAGGAATCCATATTTTGTGGTATTTTACTCAGCAAACATAACTTTGTTTTTTATTTTGACAGCAAACATAACTTTGTTTTTCATGGTGTTTGTATGAAGAACAAAGTCATGTTTGCGGTTGTTGAAAATGTGCTTTATCTCAAAAACTTCTCGTTCGATCCCGTCCGAACTAATTTTCCTTAAAAGTATTTGTTAAGGCCTAAATTATACTTTTTTTTTCAAAATTTACACTTGCTTAGTTTAGAAGTTAGATGGGTGGGGACGCCTATTTTACCACTTTGGAAGCGTCTAGCTATCAAATGTTAGACTTTAAAAGAAAATGGTTTCCTAAGACTTGATGTCATTTTAAAAGACCAATTTATAGACACCCCAATCCACACGCATAGGTTTGACTAAAAAAAAATTTTCAGTTTTTTAAATAAGCAGTTAACAGGATACATCTTCCTGCCAAATTTCAATAGTGTAATGCTAGTTACAAAGTAACGACAGACAGGCAGATGACGAAACTATAAGGGTTCCGTTTTTTGCCACTCGGCTACGGAACCCTAAAAATTGTTAAGAATATTTTATTGGGATAAATGCTATCTGAAAAAACAAATATGAATTTGAATTTGAATTCTGATATTTAAAGACCCGAACGAGCCTACTACACTTATTTATAGTACACTGCCCGAGGCCAGACAAATACGGCTATTTACGCATATTTGCAAAATATGCCCTGTGAGGGCGAACTGAATAATTTACAAATGTATTCATACATATACAACTCCATTCAAAACACCCTGTAATATTGAGGCGCGTCAAGAGCCTTCACAAAAGGGAGTAGATAATGTGTTTTCAAACATCGGCTAAATAAATTGATGGGATAAAGTTATTGAGTGGATGATAAGATTTGTCAATTTTTATATTTTTTACGGAGCCGAAACACTTGGGTGGTAACTTTAGCGTTATTTGTAAATTTATTATGGACTTATCTTTAGATTTATGAAGATATTAACACAGATTATTTATCAATATAAAAATCATACTCTAAACTTAAAAAATAAAATTAATCAACGAATGAAATCAGAATGTCCCCTAACAAATTCACTTTTAAAAAGTCTCTCCGCACCCACTATCTTAACCTTGGCTCTCCTCAGAATTAAAAACCATTTTCTTTTATTTGTGTTTTTTTTGGATGTCATCAATATCATCACTTTTATCATTCATATTTTTGTATTTATTAAGTATATGTATTCTATGTATGTTTATTAGTATTTTGCTTATGTATCCTATTATATATTTGTGTAATATTAGTATGTATGTTTATGTTAGTGCATTTTACTTCTTTTTTTTGTGCCACTCCTCTCACTTATTATTAATATTCCGCCACTAATTAAACTCTCTGCATTACCAGGTGGTTGACTGGTAGAGAATGCCATAAGGCATTAAGTCCGCCAATTGTACATTTTCACAGTGCAATAAAGTTTAAATAAATAAAAAAATAAATAAATAAGATTTTACAATTACAACTAATAAAAGAAACACGCTGAAGTGACCTAACAGTTCTAAAGTAAATGGAAAATATGTCTTTCGTGTATAAATACTAAAGTCTGATTTTCTTTGTGTATATGATGCTACCTAAAATATTAAAGATTACACAGAGCACCCATCATAACAAAAACACCCTAGAAATATAACGATAACAATATTTACCAATGACGTTGCATTACTTCCGTTTTTTGATCAACAGAATCTCCACAAAGACGTTTGTTTACGATTATTCGTTGAAATACACCCTTGAGGGTGAGCTGGGGTAATTTGCGAGTGCGAGTGCAATTTCGCAAAGAGGAGAATGCACCGCATTTCGGGGCTTTGATAAAACCCCTCTTAGGGATCGTTTGGCTCTCCCAAAGGGGATATAGGGAACTGTATTATGTCAAGCGTAGGAGAAATACGACTAAGTTTTTTGGGAATACTTTTCCGCTTTGTAACGTGTACAAGGCGGAAAAGTATTCCCAAAAAACTTAGTCTACTATACACGTGTATACGAGTGTAATGACAGAAATTAATAATGATTGTCAATCGAAATACGACATTTCATTATTACTGTAACTGGTATTGTATTAAAATCGGGGGTAATTACGGTTCCGTAGCCGAATGGCAAAAAACGTAACCCTTATAGTTTCGTCAAGTTAGTCTGTCTGTCTGTCCGTCACATCCACTTTATTCTGTAACTATAAGCATCACACTTTTGAAATTTGGTGAGAAGGTGTATCTTGTTAACCGCTTAACGATACTCAAGGTATCGAATCAGGTCAAAATAATGATATTTAAGAGGGGGTGGGGCTAGTATACATATAATTAATACCGAATATATTTTTTTAGTCAAACCTATGCGTGTCCCCACACGCATAGGTTTGACTAAAAATTATTGTCTAAAGATAGGTCGTTTAAAATGACATAGAGGTTCCTGAAACCTTCTTTTAAAATTTAAAGTTTCATAGCTAGATGCTTCCATAGTGGTAAAATGGGCGTCCCCCCATCTAAGTTCTAAACTAGGCAAGTGTTAATTTTGAAAAAAAAAATATCTAATGTAGATCTTAACAAATACTTTTAACGAAAATTGGTTTGGATGTTTTTGAAGTTTTTGAGATATAGCACATTTTCAACAACCGCAAACATATCTTTGTTCTTCATACAAACACTTTGAAAACAAAGTTATGATTGCTGTCGATAAAATATTGTGGTATTTTACTAAGTGAAAGTAAGTGGATTCCGTTATTCAGGTAAAGTTGGCACGGAACCCTCAGTGCGCGAGTCCCACTCGCACTTGGCCGTTTTTTTATTACTTTACAGCCTCATTTCAGAAGACGACGTCTAAATCCGTTCATCACCAATTCTTACATATTATGATGGGAACTATTGATTAACTACTTACAGACTCGCGTCTTTCATATTTTTTTGAATTGGCAACCTTGAAACTATCAATTCTTATACAGGGTTGCCCAAACAGTGACGTACATTTTTTTTTAAAGCCTTACATCCAGGGCATGTATATGTATATCTTTTATTTATTTTTATTTACATGTACTGTCCGAAGCTCGATTATTTGATTTCTCACGTCAACATAGTGATTTATGTTCGGAAATCAGTTAAAAGCCAACGTTACTAATTCACGCTAAATTTAGACACACGCAGTTAAAAAATTAAGTAATCTTTTTAATTACTGCCGTTCTCATTTAAAATGATTTAAAAGAAAGCCACACGCCATATTTACGCGAGTGATTCAAAAATATGGCTTCACCTAAACGCTCCTTGTAGATGATACACTCTAGTGACGAGTCAGTTATGATCATGTTGGGGACCAGCAACACCCATAATCCTTCTTTTTCGGCTTTTTTCATTTAAAATTATCAGTATTTTTATTTAATCCTTTAAATAATTGTTTTATACCTAGTAGTTAGAAAAATAAAACGCTTCCCCGTGATGACTAAACTTAGCATTCCTTACATTACTAGGAAAGTATTAGCATATCTAACAAAGATGGGATAAATTAAAAAAAAACATTACTATGTTACAGAAAGCCTGGATATTTCAGTGGTCGTTTATACTGTGCTCACTTTCCGTGGACGGTAGTTCGATTACGTATCTTTGTCCCATGACATTTGTTATTAATAAATATCCTTCCTTTGGACATTCCCACACATCGCCATCTAGTCCCAAAGTAAGCTACTCATTGCACCGTGTCGTACCATGACAGTGCTAGGAACGTGTCAGACACGTAAAGCAACACGATAAGCACTAACTTGCCCACAAAACGGATTGACAGCTTTCTGTCTCCACCGCTATATGGAGTGAGTGCGAGAAAGAGTGTGAACGTTTTTTGGTGGTTCCGATACGCTCCGTGCATAGATGGCACGTTACGGTGTTGGTCGGTAACGGATCTGTGTAGTAGGCAATGTGTCATAGTTTTCAATACAAATAAAGATAAAATAAAGCTATAGACTTAATCACTAAAATAAAAATGAATACAGACTAGAAAATCATCGTTTTGGGTATATTTATTGTTATAAAGAAGGCTTTCGATACTGTGAGACAAATAAATTACTTCTTAAGCTAAACGACATAGGCGTTAGAGATGTGGCTTTAAATATGTTCAAATCATACCTTCAAAGTAGGCGGCAACTTGTTCAGATTGCAGAATTTTCGAGCATCCTTATGGACATTTTATGAGGAATACCTCAAGGTTCTATAATAGTTCCATTACTATTTTAACCAATCTTAATAACATTAGTAACATAGGACTAACCGGCTACCTTACTTTGTATGCTGACGATACATGTCTGTTTTACTTCGATCAGTCTATACCTACACAATATTGTCGCAAATGCTCAACGAGATCTTGACACTCTAAGCGAATGGTTACTTTCCGATTGCAAGCGCAAGTGCCGAAGAAGATAAATAATCATTGTAATATATTTAAATGTATTTCTTATCTCATTTTGAGAGAAATAAAAATTTATTATGAGAATAAAGTTCTTTAAACCTATTTTTTTGTCTAGCACGTCATTGTTTGCAACGGTGTACTGGGCAAATACCTTTATCCTACAATTGTCAATCAATTGTATAGCAAAATTTTTTTTTTAATTTTAAGCCTCTTTGAATGTTGGAATGCAACACGGCAATAGCACAGTGACAATAGTTGCGTAAGTATGTCTTGAATCACTCCACTGTAGGTATTTCCATACATTTTGTTGACCTTTCTCATATTGTTTGAATTCGTATTGTTCGCAAGGGGCATTTATGTTTGTGTGATCAGTACGAACATTTGTACCTAAGTCACGGATATAATTCATGCGCATCACAATTATCAAAAGAATTGCAATCCTCAAAAGTTACCTAATCACCCTGCTTACGTAATAGATTTCACTGTGAGCCCAATTGAAATCCTTTTTTAACCGAAACGGCGAAGCGAAGAGAAAAGGTTGTTTGAAGGGATGTGTTGTTTAGTTTGAGGTTTAAAGTCGCTTTAAATGTACTGTTGGTGTTTTGTTACTACTTTACATACAAAATAAAGGTAGAGTTTTAAGATAGCATGTAACAGCATAAAATGTTTTACTGAAAACAGCATCAAAATCGTTTTCGCCAAAAGATAATCAACATTATACATAGATACCTGAGTGTACTGGTCAAACTGAGCACCTTTTTTTTATAACTCGCCTAAAAGAGAGCTTTAAACTATAAGCAAAGATAAGGAGTAAAAGAGTACTTCTAGGAATAAGAAACTATCAGAAAAAAGTAAGAACCGACTTGAAAAAATGTACTGAAAAGTCTTAAATATACTCTTGAGCCTTTAAAGGAAAGGAATCCATTTAAGGTGAACAATTTCTTTTTGGAGACGGTACTCTAAAAGTTGATGCTTGAGATTTGTTTATTCATTTTTAGTGATTATAGGAGGGGAGGGAGAGGGAGTTGCACCTCATGACTCTGTTCTTTAAGAAGCTACAAATCACTTACCATTATTAATGTTATTATAATAACTGAACTCCTAACAATAAAGGAGTTCCATCATCAGCTCAGCTCCAAAAACGTTAACTTCCCGACGTAACAACACGTCAACATTAAGATTTAAGTAAAAAAAGACTATACGTGCCTTTTAAATTTGATTTCCCTCGATTGCACCAAGATTCCATCATCAAATTCCACTATCCGATCCCGACTTAGCGACAATGGGACTTACAAGAAGGTATAACCTGAAGGTGGGCGAAAATAATATATAAGTCGGAATACAAATAACTGTGATATGAGGTTACACAGACACTAAAAAACAACAACATACAAACAAATTGATAACCTTCTCCTTTTTGAAGTTAAACAAAAAGAGAGAGATATATATTAGCTATCTCTCAGGAACCGCAATGAAAGAAGTTCCCGTAATGACTGTATGAACACATGTTTGTTTTGCTTACAAGACTATCAAGAAGTGTGTTACAAATGGAGTAGGCAGTATTGTACCCATATTGAACGACCTCCGTGGTGTAGTGGCTAAGCACGCTAGGTTTCAAGGCGGACGCTCTGAGGTCCCGGGTTCGATTCCCGGTCGGGTAAATATAGAAATCAAAATGTTCTATATTGTCTCGTGTCTGGGTGTTGTGGTACTACCGTTGTATCTGATTTCCATAATTCTTACTTCATTAGCTTCATTCATCATTCATTAGCTACTTACTTTGGGATCAGAGCAATTTATATGATTAGTGTCCAATATTACATTTAAGTTAAAAAAAACTATATACTGCTGTTTCATTTCTTTTGTGTCGCTGGTAAAGGCATGCACTCGGATAGAGTTGGATACAAACCTTCAGACATAGTTGCTATTAAGTGCAATTTATAAATTACATTATCTCTCTCGCTCTCTCTTATCTGTTTCCAAGTGTGGGAAGTAGGATAGGTACTTACTAGAGCAAATCGTAAACTAGTTATTAATTAATATGAACCTCTTAATTATGAATGCTAACGTCTTAACCAAATTAGCCATAATATCCAGTATAGGTACTATCACTAGCACAAATTAAGCAGATATCCTAAGCGACCACTTATATTTATCCCCGTTATAGAAGAATGTAGTAAATTATAAAACTTATAATTTAATTTATTTGCTTAACTAAGACCCGATTTTACCAACATCAGATTATATCAGATCAGATTACAAAACGGGTGATTTCAAAACGTCACTAATATGTCAGCAATCGTATATGTAAATTTTATTTTTATACTTATTCAGTTGTATAAGTTTTAACAAACGTTGGTAAAGTCGGCCCTAATTGATCAATATTCAACCATTGCCTTAGTTAAACACCTGATTCCTTTATTTAAAAACCTTAACAGCCTTTCGTCAATCATACAGTTCCGTCGAAAGAACCAAGTCGTTTCGAAAGGGAAATCCTCAAAAAACATAACCCGTTAATTTTCGTAGCTCGTTGTAACACCTGCCCTATTTGAAACATTCATGCGTTCGCCAATGAAAAACGGTTGGCACAGGAAGTAAAAACGCTTTGTGTATGTTCGTAGGTAACGCTGCCGTAAGCGTTAACGCAATACTCTGTATTTATTTCATTTCATAGAAAACTTTTAAGAGTGCAGTCAGAATGGTAAGAAATTTTTTAAGTCGGTGCCCAGATGGACTCCAGAAATATATTATTTGCCTAAAATGGAGACCTTTCTTTCACAGAGTCAATTTTATAAATGAATTTTGTGTTGAAGTCAGTTTTTTCTTTTTCATTTCTGTAATTATCAAAAAAAACATGCAACTACTAGAATGGTTTATTTAATACCTTGTATGAATTTGAGGTATTAAACAAAGAGGTGAAATAGTACAGTATTATTATTCATGTTCGTTTTTTTGTCATTTAATATCACACGTGATAAAATAAGTTATTTTTTTAATTTAATTTTCTCACGTGATCTTATCGTACTCACAGTTGAGAATAAGTATTTAAAATATGCGCAGCGTTAAATGGTGATACAATATACTATGGAGTGCAAAACTGCGTTTGCAATACGTGATGTTCGGACACAGAAGAGGATTTATCACCTTATAAATGTTATTTCATGCAAAACAGAGATGTTAAAACATATTGCATTAGATTCATATGACCTTTATTTGCCTGCAATGCTGAATTAAAGAAATCAATGTGTAATGATTCATCATTCTCTTGCCCTGCCCCCGCCGATGAATCATCCACACCTTTCACACTCATATCTTGTTTCACACAATTCATCCATCTCTTTTAGGGTTCCGTAGCCGAATGGCAAAAAACGGAACCCTTATAGTTTAGTTATCATACTGTTGACATTTAGTAGGAAGATGTATTCTAATAACCGCTTTACGATTCTTATATAAGAATAATGACATTAAGGGGGGGGGGGGGGGCTCTCATACATGAAACTGAAACCAAAAAAAATCTTTTTTGTCAAACCTATAGGTGTGTGGTGTCTATGGATAGGTCTTTTAAAATGACGTAGAGGTTCCTAAGCCCATTTTCTTTTAAAGTCTAACGTTTCATAGCTAGACGCTTCCAAAGTGGAAAAATGGGCGTCCCCACCCCCCATCTAACTTCTAGACTAAGCGAGCGTAAATTTTGAAAAAAATATGTAATGTAGATCTTCACAAATACTTTCAACGAAAATTGATTCGGACGGGATCGAACCAGAAATTTTTGAGATATAGCACATTTTCAACAACCGCAAACATAACTTTGTACATCATACAAACACTATGAAAAACAAAGTTATATTTGCTGTCAACAAAATATTGTGGTATTTTTCTAAGTGGATTCCTTGTTTCAGATGAAATTGGCACGAAACCCTCAGTGCGCGAGTCCGACTCGCACTTGGCCGGTTTTTTGTCGGCTTCTTAACTCTAAAGATTACGGTCCACATTTCTTTTGAGTAAGGCTAGGGAGTGGAATTAGCTGCCGGCAGAGGTGTTCCTTGGCAACTTTAATTGAGACGTTTTATAGAAGAGAGGGAATTGGCTATCACTGGGCAGACATGGCCCATCCTTGGTCATATTGTCACTAAACATCAGGTGCGATCATGACCAATTTCTGGCTAAAATAATCCTTTACCGATTGTGATGATGGCAGTTCATGGAAAATAGATCAGACGGCATCCCGAATGGCCCTAAAAAAAGGGTGCAGGACTTCTAGGCGGGTTTTATTTTGTTTAGTTTTTTTGACTTAATGACTACCAGACGTAAAGACATGTCATCAAAGATACTTGGAGATAAACTTCCTTATTAGTAATAAATAAGTAACTAAAAAAAATTATACAATTAAACATAATATTACTTATGTTGAAAGAACTAAAATCTTTTATTAAAAAAAGACTACAAAACAAGTTCATGGTATATTAAACAACATTTGTCGGCAACTAATTAGCCCCCCAAGTTGGGTAATAATTAATAACTGCCAATTTTAATGTCATCGAATATATTTAAATACATCCAAATTTGAACAGCCTCTACGTTTTGTTTTTTAATATGTTAGTTTTATATGTCATATTTTTAGCGGCAACATATTTAAGTATGGAGATGATGCTGAAGGTGGATATATGTTTTTATTGACTACATTCAAAAAACAACATTTTTATTCAGCTGTACACAGTAGATAATTATATATTAATTAAGATTAAAAAACATGATTTTCATGCCTTTTATGAAATATTATTGAAAAGTGAATGGATACATCTACCTACCATATTTCAATAGTGTGATGCTTATTATGTAAGAATAAATTGGCTGTGACATAAGGCGGACAGACAGGCAGACAGACAGACAGACTTGACGAAACTATAAGGGTTCCGTTTTTTACCATTTGGCTACGGAATCCTAAAAAATCATGTTTTTATTTAATGGTTTTAGTTACTACCCATATATCTCAAAGGCTAAACTAAAGTCAATAATAGAATGATCTCGCTCTATGATCTACAGTTTTCAAGAAAACCGTGGACAAACATACAGATAAAAAAATCATTAATAGGTACACTTTCGAAATTTAACATAAACGTTTGAAAGTACGGGGCCTTAAGTACCTTACGGGGCGCAACATTGTATTTATAAGACCTTGTACCTTGTCTCTACTATGTGTACCACAATGTGGTATGCAATAAAGATGAATCTGAATCTGAATCTGAGTATTAAAAGATCATCTAACTTAAATATTATCGAATTCCAACGATATATCACATGCAATAAAACACTTTGAATTGATAACCTCCTTTTTTAAGTCGGTAATACTAGTTTTTACCGACTTAAAAAAGGCAAATTAGAAATCGTTAATATAAAATGACACTTTTTCAAGTCGTTTCACAACAGATTACTTTATAGGGTAAGCGTAAAATTCTTTGACAATACTTATTTGTAGACTGTCGTATTTATATGAGCTAAAATTTAAGGTCAACGTCCAACTAATTGTCACCAAAAATAAATAACGGCAGATCCGTCACACTTAACGCTGTGTGATCGCGATATTCCGTCCTTGTCCATTTCACAAGATATCTCCTTTCATCTCTGTCTAGCGGCACGCTTAAGATTAAAATGGTATGCAGTATAAGAACAAATTTAAGATAAATCTCCCCCTTCACGATTGCTGACAGCATTATCCACCGCTTTATATTTATATTTAAGTTTGCACTTTTTATTATTAAATATTGATTTACGTTTCTCAAAACTTTGTTTCTTCATTACAATCTGTAAGAGATATGGACTTTACGATTATTATTTTAAATTTACAGAAAATAACTTATCGATGTCGTGTTTTCAAATTTTTATTTATTTTATAATAAAAACCGTAGTGGCGATCAATGACGCCATTTCCAAAATGAAAAAGTACAAGAAAAAAAACCATCATCACTGTCTTTAATTTAGTCCTCTATCACCTTTTTTCGCGCTACCTGTTTTTTGTTTGGACATAATAATATAAATGACAAGTGAAGGATGCTTTTTGGATTCTGTGCGCCATATACGCCGTTTGTTTGTGCATAAAAAATAAATAAAATGATCTGTTTATTATTTTATTTGGGTTGGTAAATAATCCATACTCATAACTTGATTTAGGTCTAAATTTACCAACGTCACATAAGAAATATCCGTCAAATAAAAACGTCACCTATTTTTCAGCAATCATTTAAATAAATGTCATTTTAAAATGGTCGTTTTATACTAATTCAGATAAGTCTCATCTCACGTTGGTAAAATTGGCCCTTATCAGTGTTCTCTCACAGTTAGCCATATACTACTTCCCGATAATTACTAACAAGTTCGATTCACTACGCGTAGGTATTTTTTGTGGCAGCCCACAAATACAAGTCTGTGCAACAAAACGGTTTTTATTACCACGGTTCGGTTGCTGAAAACACTGTTATTTATAAAAAGCTGGACTGAAGCTAGTAGAAGTGGGATTTAAGTACGACGAGACTGAACTTAAAAGACTATGGTAGACTTTAAAGTATAAACAAAATTTAAAGAATAAAGTGGCGTGAAATTTTGCTTTTGTTTATTTATATTTGATTGTTTTTTTTGATTGATTAGTTAATTTATATTTTAAAAAATAACTGAATAAGGACTTATTAAACCGTCTACAAAAAGCACTGACCAAAGAATAATTTAAACATGGTACAAAAATTTTACTGACTTTAAAAAAGAAGGTAGTCGATTAAACGTGTCTGTATGTGATATCGTCAGAATTTAATAAAATTTTATATTTGTACGTTAATTTGTTAGGGTTCCTAACACGTGTGTAACATTTCGTAAGAGTATGTATGTTTGTTTAAGGATTTCTCTAAAACGAGAAGTCATAGCGAATTTTCAACTTCAATCAGGTTACAGGGTACAGTGTAAGTCTCAAAAATCAAAATCGATTCAGTATCTATATTTTATGTGTGAGACTAAAAATCCTAAAATAAAAAGTTAATTAATTAAACCGCTTTCAAAAAACTGACTTATAAGCTTGAAATTACGACTTTGTCTTCTTTTAAAGAGAAACTAATTCAATTGGAGTCGGTGTATGATGTCAAGCTACCTACACCAAAAGTCAACATTATACATCGACTCCAAAAAACAAATTGTTTCTCCTTTGAAGAAGAAAGTTTTATATAGATCTTTTAAGGGCCGATTTTACCAACGTCAGATAAGGAATATTCGTCAAATAAAATACAATACACCTAATTTGAAAACGTCATCTATTTGTCAGCAATCATTTATGAAAATGTCATTTTTAAATCGGTCGTTTTATACTTATTCAGTGGCATAAGTTTTATTTCATGTTGATAAAATCAGCCTTAAGTCAGTTTTTTGTAGGCAGTTTTATATATGAAGTATTGCACAGATAATACTAACAGGACCGTTAGTAAAATAGGTCCTAAGTTTTCAAACGCTTACGAGAGAGATCAGTAATTTGAATAATGTGTATATATTTGTTCGCATTATATTATTATTATTATGTTGTATCTTTTCCATTCTCGGGACCATGGGGTCCCGGACCTTTTGAAGGCGTACACGAGGCCGAAGCCAACATATTATTATTATGATTATTTAGGCAATTAAATAGTTTTGGTGTAGTAGTGATCTTATACAATACATAGATTTTTTATAATACACCAAGTAAGTCCACCCTCACTCAATAGCCTACTCCTACCATTCAATAAAGAAAATATTTCCTCTTTATTTATTCGACAAGCCTTCGATTAACTTCCATTGAGGATATTGCTTGAAGATAAACAAAAATAAAAAAATAAAAATAAGATGACTGACATGTCATATCAAGGATACATTAAGGAAATAGCCCATTGATAATGAAATAATTATGGAGAAATAAAGTTAAAGAAATGACAGTTATCAAACGTCATCATCAACATCATCATCATTTTATCAGCCAAAGGAAGTCCACTGCTGAACATAGGCCGCCCCCACGGTTTTCTACAGCGACCGGTCTACAAGCGGTTTGCATCCAGTGTGATACTGTAATGTTAACAAGGTCATCCGTCCATCTTGTCCGTGGACGTCCCACGCTGCGCTTTTGGTCGAATAGTAATCAAACGTAAAGCAACTTATTCTATGAAACTTGCAGGGAAATGCATCTGATGACATAAAATCGCAAGTGGAAGTTCAATTTCTAAATTTGACATTCCAGTATGATTTTATGTTTTTTTGCAATGGCATATTGAAATAATGTCATTTTAGGAATTCTCGTATTCGTCACGTGAATTATCAGGAGATTTCACGTGAAATATTTTTTTTGAAATTACATTTACGGAAGATAATACAGATTAGCAAGCCATGAGCTACTTCTACCAAACTTACTTAGATGGTCTCACTCTGTATGACGAGTCATATCCTTAAACAGATGATCGAAGAGCAAATCAAATGAAATCTGGGGCCGTTTTTATTGAGTTGAAACTGTTTTTTGTGCGACAGAGAACTTATCTATGTTATAAAACTTTGAAAATACAAAAAGTGTGAGTTGTTTCGCTCAGGATGGCAAATATTTTTTATGACTTAATGTGTAACTATGCAGATATGCAAATAGACGGCATTTAAATAAATCTCAAACTAAAAATAGATAATTACCGAAATGTGTACCTAAACTTTATCCACTAAATTAACTCAATTGCTGAAAATGCTACCAGGAAACTGGGAATCGTCTCATGGGGTAAGCGATATCTCAAACCCAAGCAAAAACTGGTTCTTTACATATAATTATAGTAACAGTACAGACCCGAAGTGAAGGGAATATTGCTGTCACCTTTGGGATGGTTTGGACTTTGAAAGAGACCGATTAATGATGCCCCACTGATAGTAAAAGTCCCTGTCCCCCTAACAGATTTTAAATACGGAGGCCAGTCACGACTAACTGAGTGCGCGGAACATATTATAGTGCACAAGTGTGCGCGCAAACAAACTCTCTATTCCACTCACTCTTACAGCCTGATGGGACAACAATCTGACACAACCGGAGAGATATCGGGCGCAGGACCAACGGCTTTACGTGATTTTCGAGCACGGGGATGAAACACCGCAAACTTCCGAACTCCAGACTACCCTGAGACTTTCTGAACAGAAAAAGCCAGGTACAATTTTTATGCCCGACCGGGGGATCAAACCCGGGACTTCTGGCGCAGCCGTCGCTTTAAAGTGCGACCCTCTAACCGCTGCGCCACCGAGGCAGTTATGCCCCACTAGTTCAAACCTTGCTGCAGGAACTCGACCATCACCCCAGAGTTGCATCCCTGTCAGTCTTCTAAAGGCTGCACTTCGGCCACTGTCCCATCACAAGGGGAACAGACGTCGGCTAGCGTACCATCCCAATGTTGTTGATTTGCCAACACTTTTTTAATGCGTGCAACTAGGGAAAGGAACTCGCTGCCTACTGGACGATCTCCGTGGTGTAGTGGCTAAGCACGCTGGGTTTCAAGGCTTGACCGCTCTGAGGACCCGGGTTCGATTCCCGGTAAGGTCAATATTGAAACCAAAATTTTCTATACTGTCTCAGGTCTGGGTGTTGTAGTAGTACCACCGTTGTGACTGATTTCCATTACACAAGTGCATTACTTTGGGATCAGAGCTGGTGAGGATGGTGAGCCGGGGTGCGACAAATAAGACGACGAGGCAGTTATAGATGATTTTGAATAGTAAGCTAGGTACAATTTAGAAGAAGTGTTCTTGAAATAAGAGTGACATAACACGTATGGATTGGTTGCTGCCTGGAGACCGAATGGCCGAGCAATGGGTCGCGGGGCTCCTCGCTCGCATCGTCGCGCCGCAGGCGCTGAAACAGGTAACTCGTTCCTTGTGTGCGTTGACCGTAGGCACGCCGTCCATATGTGTGCGTGCGTTAACAGAGCAATGTTTGTGATTGGTGTAACCTAACCTAAGCCTCTTTATGGCAAAAGTAAAGCTTTTACATAACGGATATGCACCACCCTAGATCTCATCCCTACCTGACATCGGGTGCCATCATGGTCTATTATATGTTTAGCCGAAAATAAAAAAGTGTTTTTTGTATAAATATCAAGTTTTTCGTACCTTGAAAATATATAATTCAAGCTACGTATTAGTAGCAAAAGCGGCAAAAAACATAAGCTGTTTTAGTTCGCTTACAAAGGACCCTAAAACTAGTTTTTATTTCAGATGTGAGTGGAATATAAATATCTTTGTTCCAAAAACCGCCCCAAGGCATGTCTGAGCACCAAATGTGTTGTATGATTTAAATTTTACCCAAAACGACGTATTAGCTAACATGGAAATGATAGAAATACCAATTGCAATTTGTTTTTATGTTAAGTGGACTATGGTCGAGGACTATGGTGGTTAAGTGGCTAAGTACGCTAGGTTTTCTAGGCGTCCGCTGCTCCGAGATCCCCGATTTGATTACCTGTCGGGTCAATGTAGAAATCATAATTTCTTATATTGTCTTGGATCTGAGTGTTGTGGGACCACTGTTGTTTCTGATTTCCACGGTAAAAGTGCAAAGTCAAGTGAATAGTCAAAAATTATTTATACAATTTTAGGGCCGATTTTTCAGTGGTCAGATAAAACTTATCAGACTGATAAATTATAAAGACACAGATTTTAAAAAAATACTGTTACGTATGATTGCTGACAATTAGGTGACGTTTTCAAATTAGCCATATTGTATTTTGTTCGACGAATACTTCTTATCTGACTATTGAAAAATCAGCCCTTAGGACACAAAATGACACTTATGACCGTCAACATGTCGAGTTGACGACCTCCGTGGTGTAGTGGCTGAGCACGCTGGGTTTCAAGGCGTTGCCACTCCGAGGTCCCGAGTTCGATTCCCGGTCGGGTCAATGTAGAAATCATATTTTTCTTAATTGTCTCCGATCTGGATGTTTTGGTACCACCGTTGTGTCTGATGTCTATAACACAAGTGCATTAGCTACTTACTTTGGGATCAGAAAAAAAAAATAATTAATTATGGCCAGAACATATCTTCTTATCTTTTGGGTCCTACTAGCGATTAGACTAGACAAGACGCAGACAATTTGTTTTTACATCATTAAATTAATGCATTATTACTTCGGGTACCACTTATCAAAGCTGAATTGATTGGTGTCCAATACTTTTGTGTATAACTGGAGTTAAAATAAAAATTGCTATTTAGTGAAACCGCACTATCAAATATGGCCGTTTAAATTCATCCGTCAGGTCTGTCAAATACTTGGAAGCTTCAAAATACTGTTATAAATCAAATAACAATATTATATAGACAACGAAGAAAATAATAAGTAATTGGGATGTCGAGTTTTTCTAGCCAAATGTATTTGAGATTTAAAAAGAGTAAAAAGACTTTGAAAATCGTAGTCCCCTGGCTATCAAAGGAGCTTTAAAATATTTTTCGGCAATAAAAACATAATGTTTCACATATTCAGCTTATTCAAATGATCACTGTGTTATTTTTTTGTGTAATATCTTACACAAAAAATCTTACCTTTCTTTATACTAATACCTTTTTAAGGAGACCGGGTCAAAACCGTATAGCTAAGACTAACTGCCTGTAAAAATGAAACAAAAACCATCACAACTTTGTTATAATATTTCTTTATTTATGGTTTTCATTGGCTTTACAAATCAACAAAAGAATAACAATTAACTTCAACAGAAATAATTATTTTCAAACAAAAGAAAAACCTCTTATAATTCCGATTTTGCCCCGGGGACTGGACAAAACCGTATACATGTATACGATATTGACCCACGAGCTACACAACCAAAACACTCAAAATTATCCAAATCATTTATATCCCAGCCAGTGCAGCCCTCGTGTGCCCATCCTTTGCAAGTGAGACATTGTACCCAGCTTTCGTCTGTTCGACTTGAGCCATATTCTTCTTTACTATATAAACAAAGATATTCATTCAGATCTGTCCTCGTTGTTGATTGTTTCGATTGCTTATCTGTCTGCTTTAAGTTGAGGGTAGGTTTAGTTTTCTTTTTCGAAATATTAATGAGCTCCTTTTTGTACGGAGAAGAAGTAATAACTGCAGTTTTTCCTTTACGGTGATTGGTCTGTCTCTTCTTTTCATTACTAATCTTAGGAACTGGCATAATATCAGCTGGAGTGACAACTGACTTAGGTTTTTGGGTGGATTTTGGTGGAGTAACATTGTTGTTATTTGCATTGGGCGCTGTGGAAGTAGTAGGAACTGCTATTGGGTCGATTAATGCTGCATTCAGGGTTGATGATGCTTCTGTAGCTGTGTTATCAGTAACAGGGACAACTTGTAACAAAGTAGAGGTTGAAGGGGCTAAATAAACTTGCTGCTGATCTGGGATTGTTATTTCTGTCGTCTCAGCAGCTACAAAGTCTAATTCGCTGAATACATTTTTGTCAGTGGGAAAAACTCCTGTTTTTTTAAACCCTGATACTGCGTTTTGCATTGTAGCCGCTTTACAATACGCAAGACCAAATAGTTTTGCTATTTGAAATTGTGTCACTTCCCTGCCTGGGTTATTCCGAAGCCATTTGTTAACTTCTTGAGTGTAAAATGTCGTCAGTGGTCCATTAAAACTGACATCCAAAGGTTGCAGTCTATGCGTGCAATGAGATGGAAAACTTAAAATTATAACTCCGTGCTGTCTAGCCTTTTCAATTAATGGCAAGTTTTGCGTGTGAGCTTTATGTCCATCTAGCAATAGCAAAACAGGATCATCTTTTTTGGGTTGTACAAGTGCTATAAAATGATTCAGCCAATCGACAAATAATTAACTCTGAATCCAACCACTTGGATGACAGACTGAAACTGTTCCAGGTGGAGCGTCATCAAGCATTTCGTTTTTCATGCAAACTAGCGGAAAAATCATAAAAGATGGTACATAATAACCAGATGCCGAGACACAAATAACGGCAGTAGTAAGCTGGCCTCTTTCAGCCGAACTTGCAAGGCCCACTTGCTTTCTCCCCATCAATGCTATGATTTTAGTTTGTTTCTTAGGAACTGTTCAACAACAGTTCAATAACGGGAACAACTTCCCGTCTCATCTACGTTAAATATTTTTGTCGGGGGAAATTGGTGTTGATCTATCAAGGTTTTCAATAAGTCATAGAACTTATTTACGCTAACCTGATTAAAATTCATGGCTCTTGCGACAGAAGTAGGCTCTGCTGCTTTGAGAGATAGCTGAGGATGGCGTTTCATAAAACCAGCTAGCCAGTCTTCACCCGCTAATTTTACCTCTTTGTTAAAATTGTTTTCAATATTATTAGCTTCAGCAAACTCAAATGCTAAGCGTCGTAAATCTTTATATGTTAGCCCAAAAAGACGACTTTCCATGTGCACCACTTGGTTCAATAAGTTTTCCTCCTCAGCTGATGAAAACACAGGTTTAAAACGCCCTAATCCTTTGCTTGTAGAAATATCTATATCACCAGATGACCTGAATTTATTAACACGGTCCTGCAAAGTAGATTTTGGGATACCGTACGTAATCGATGCTTTCAAATATTCCATGCCTCCTTCAATAACACTTCTTACCGCTTTTTTCATTATTTCTGCATTCCAGCTTTGTCTACTAGTTGTCCTTTTATAATTCCGCGACATATTCAAATAATCTGTAACAAATTACATCGTTTACTATTGACATGGTTTTGGGTCAAAACCAAACGGTTTTGACCCTACGCACATATTGATAACATTCACCAAATACTACCTACCATATACGATACTTGCCGGTAAACAATTGCAACAATTAGGTTAATACACACAATTCTATGTAAAATAAATCACACTTACTTGTTCAACATATTCATTTCACTACTTCAACTTATATTTTCTCGAAAATTAGATCAAAACACCCAAAAACAAATAAATAACTATAATACGTTCACGTTCGTGCCTGCAGCCACAAGTGTCTGTTGACAGATTGATATTATTGGTTGCTTTCTGACGTAATTAATTCGCGGGAAAATTTGAAATAATAACGGCAAAATCTGTACTGTACGATTTTACCCTGGTATACGATTTTATACAGGTCTCCCTAAGATTTTAGTAAATATTTTATTATTATTATATAAAAAATGATTGTTTGAGTTATCACATTTAGTTAAGTATTTAAAAACCCTAGTTGAGTTGGGATTGGGTTGAGTTGGGATGCAGCCTGCAAAAGGCAATGAACATCTGCACACCCATACCACACAACAACAAAATAATTGTGAGTATAACCACAATTCCACGTACAAATATCTTTTGATAGCGTTAGATAACACATGAATCATTTTTAGGGTTCTGTATCCGAAGGATGATTAAAATAGCTCTAAACACATTGAAGTAAGCCTAGAAATCTTAGGCTACGTTCAAAATTGGAAGGTCTTTAGCTAATCATGACGATTATGATGAGCCTGTAAATTTCTATTCGACCAAAGACGCAGAGTAGAACTTCCACCGACAAGATGGACTGACGACCTTGTAAAGATCGCAGGATCAAACTGGATACAGACCGCTAGTGATAAGTCGCCGTGGAAAGCCGTGGGGGGGCCTTAGTTCAGCAGTAGACGTCCTTTAATATGACATATGTCTTATTAAATGATGTAAATTTCCCACAGCTGGAAAGGTCTCAACTCGAGTATGGGGTGCGAAATCTACGACACGGTTTCATTGAGGATTGGTGAAGGGGTTTTTGCAAACCAGACCTACGTCTTTATTTTTTTATTGTTTATCTGACTGTTTTACTGACTTACCTTAGAGTTTGAATACATAAGAGTAGTAATAAAAAATAAAAAAAAGTTTTTAAAAAAAACTGTTTGTCTGCCGGAAGACTGCTGTATATCATCATAATTTAATCTGTCCGTGCTAGAAATAATGTCGAAATGATGTTTAGATATAATCATTTTACTGTGATACGGAACCTTTTCGAGTCCGACGCGCACTTGACCAGTTTTTGTAGAAACATCACACACGTCCGCACTAATGTTTTCATCTTGGGTAACTCAGATGATGCCATCTTAATTCAATTGCTGATACATTTGACGTAATGACTTTGTTGGCCAGAGAAATGTACGGGAGGGAGAAAGTACTACTGTGCTTAGTTTCAAAGTTACGCTCTAGATTTGTCGTTTACCAAAAGTTTCGAGATGTGAAAATATTTTGTTAGCTACGAAAAATAATGACATAATAGCATGTAAAGCACTTACTTACACATACAGGGTGTTGTTTTGGTCAGCAATGCCCGACTCAGTAATGCTTGTACAAACAATACTGAACAAAAGATTTAAAAAAAAAACACAAAAACATTTTATTATTACGATGCTAGCTATCGACTTAAAAGCGAAGCCTCGTCGTAGCTTACTAGCTAAGGCGTAATATTTCGTAGATACGCAGGAGCTACGCACGAGGATGCGAGTTTACCCATTCGTTTTGTTTTTTTTTAGAATAGAAATTGTAAAGAGTTTTTCTTTTATGAAACTTGCATTTCTAATTTAAAGTTTTTATTTTATTTTAAATAATCATAACTCATATTATTATCCCTGTGTTAGATGTCACTTACCAAAACAACACAACGTAAACACATATAAGAAGCGTATAAAAAATGTTTTCATCGTATTGAGTTCTAAACGTTATAAGCCGAAAACGTAACATGGAAAAAAAAACATGTTTTTAAAAACATGGACTTCTTGGTACTAATGCTAAACAGCATTTTACAATTACAAACCAAACTAACTAAAACACAATTATTTACTTAATAAAACAGTATCACATAAAAGCGCATAGCGGAAACATGTTGCTAAACTTCCTTAATTTAAATGTAATGTGTTCGTACTTTCTTCCACCCATACCAAGGTAAAAACCACACCACGACCGCGTCTAATTCGTAATAGCTATTATAGTAATTACTACAGTAGTCGCCTCCGCCTGTTTTTATAAACATTAAAAAGAGAACGTTACTTTGTTAGAAAACATAGAATGGGTCAAAAAATTCTTGCCTTGGAAATAAGAAGTAAGTTTTTTCGTCTTGAAACTAGGCTCTTAATATTTTATAAAACTTTGAAAAACGTCTAAAAATGTTTTGTAAATGTAGGATATAACATATATTGACGACCCGTCTGGTGTAGTGGTCGAGAAATCGCCTACTTCGCAGCGGGTTGCGGGTTTGATCCCCGCACAATACAAACATTTGTGTGCATGAACATGTCTGTTTGTATTGGTCTGGGTATTTTTTATGTATATCATGTATGTATTTACAAACAAAAAGTATTTAAGTATTATATCCGCTGTCTGGCACCCACAACACAAGCTTTGAGTAGCTTACTTTGGGACTAGATGGCGATGTATGGGAATGTCCAAAGGATATTTATAAGGATTTATTAGGATTGATACCTATATTTAATATCTTTCGCCCGTTCAAACTATGGGATTTATTATTTTCTTAGTTTTGTTTGGGATCGTCCAACGCCGCGGGGAGCTAAAGGGCGTGCGGGGGAGCGGAAAATATATCTTTCTCGAATCTTTCCAACATATATTATAGCTCAGGTTATAAAATATTATGTTTCTCAGTGAAAAGGTTGTAAACTATGGTAAGTGATATTGAGTATATCTCGGTATATTAATACATATTTCAAACCAAATAGGCACTAAAATTGTACATGTTTTAACATGAGAGAAAACAATAGTGAGTATAAGTAAAATTACCAGATTTTTTAAGTAAATTTACCAGGTAATTATGATGTCTTGACATTAATTTATGTAATATCTTTAATTATAATTAAGTACCAATCACTATCAAGAGTTGGGGCAGGAAAGTTCTAGATTGGAGACCCTTCGACCAAAGACGTACCGTAGGACGTCCACCAACAAGATGGACAGACGACCTTGTAAAGATCGCAGTATCAAACTGGATGCAGCTGCTGCAGATGCTGGATGTGGAAAGCCGTGGGCTCCCCCACGTCTTATGTTCAGCACTGGACGTCCTTTGGCTGATACTGATGATGATGATGAATCACTATCAAAAAGTCTAACTAAGGGCTTGTTCCTCGATCGTCATATCGTATAAAGTATCAGCAAGATCACGCTTACCAGAATATATTAGGGCATTATAAGACAAACCGTAATACTTTTTTAAGCATAAATACACCTTTTGTCAGTGTACGAGCATCAAACGTTGATAAACAAGCAGTTACTTTATCTTATATTTTCCTATAAAAGCCTTAAGTCCTACCATTTTGCCAAACGGTCCACAGAGCAAGTGTCACATCGGACTAACCCGGAGTTTAAAGCCCTGGCGCCCAGCCAGTTAGTTGACCGATTAATTTAACGAAGAGTTACCGGTCAGACGCAGTTGCTAAATTATCACCTCTTAAAACTATGGTCTTTGAACGACTATATATGAAGTTATTAAAAACATATGTGAACTATGGTAATTTTTGGCGTAAATGAAAATATTGACGACGCGTGTGATGTATAGGTTAGCGCTTTTGACTAACACGTACGCTGGGCGTCGCGGGTTCGAATCCCACAGGAGGCAAATGTTTGTGTGATGTTCAGGTACATTTTTGCACCGAAGTCAAGGATGTTTATATGTATTTAAGTATTTATGGAAGACGTTCAGGTCATAATCTTTGTCAGGTTCCCAATTTTTTAATTGCTCGTATCAAGATGGCGTATGAAATTCATTGCTTAAAGTGAAATTTCGGAATAAAAATCTGATTTGAATAAAGGATACCTCCATTTTGTGAGTACTTACATCTTTATTTCACGTTATTTTCTACACGTTTTCAAAGGCAAATCACACACCATATCCAAGCGGGTGATTCAAAATTTCATGCAACACACAATAACGGTCGTGGTTTCGAAGTATTTGGGGCATATTTCTATTTAATATTTATTAAAATTTGAAGTTAGCTCGTTTAAAGGTAGAGAGTGTATGTATTATTTATTTTTGCTAGTGAACGGTATATTTTGTAATGGGACCGCGGAAAAGGAGAACATAAGTACGATGAATTATAAACTATACTAGAAATCAAATGCAAGCTCCCGCGGATGCCTTGTCACCTGTTCACCCAAGAAAGAAAATCGCTTTCACTTCCCATCATCTTTTGTTTGAAGTGATGACCGTTTCTATGCACAAGAGTTTTGGATAAAACATGGTAAAGTTTTACTTGTGATAGATAGAAAATTATATGCTAATTCGAGAAAAAGTTGTATTGGAGCGATAATATAAGCTTACTTACATGAACTTTATTTTGCCTCTCTACAATAAAACATGTTCAAAAATTATGGTAAATTAAAGTAATAACATTTACCGCCTAAAGTTACACTTTCTCGTCTATATAAATCATTGATGCCAAACTAGCTGGCTAGATGCCAGAGTTACTTATACCTAACAAAATACACATAGAACAGTACAGAATGCACAGAAGGCATTCTTTTGATGCCTGTCTGAGAGTACTAGGGGACAGAAATATATTACTAACCTTGGTTTAAGCCGGGTGTAAAAAAAGTACGATCCAAATTCAAGGCCGGTTGTCGATTGAGTTTGAAATACAGGAAAAATATATAAAAACCAGTTGTACAGAAAAAAACAAGTTTTGTTTTTCTGTATTTTAGACTTGACTTTTACTTACGTACTTTCTTACACCCCGTTTAAGATCGAAAAAATATTAAATATAAGATAAAATGTCCACGGATCCCTAAAATACTAAACAAATTGTAAAAAAGTACGAGCCGAGTTTACCGGAGTGGTTTCGGGATCAAGTCTAAAATACATGAAAAAAATCTTTCTTTCCTATTTTCTCAATTTTTAAACTCAATTGATATTTGACTCGACCACACGCTTAAGTTTGGCTCGTACTTTTCTTATACGCTGTATAGATATTAATCTAGCGTTTCTACTGTTTAACAGATGAGCACTGAAATTCTAGATATACTAGCCAATCGATTGATTTCGTCACATGATGAAGGTCTTATAAGAATTAACAGCAATAAATTCATATAAAATTTTCATTGTGAAATGGAAATGAATACATAAACAAATTGCTGCCATCCCCTACTGTCAGCGTCCGTCATCCTAGTTTATTTACTTTTAGTTTTATTTTTATTACGTGTTTTTGTATTTGATATTGTCTCATAAGTTTTGATTTTGTGTTTTGGCAGGTTTTTGCAAATTTCTTTTTGTGATCAGTGTTAAGGCTTATGAGTACTTTATCTCCATCGGTGGGCACCCACTCATAGCCGCAGTTCTTTCACTGTTCAATTTGTAATTCAAATAGAACTTTTAAAGGTAAGAGGGGCCTTAATATTCATATTGCCCGTAGTCATAATAGCACCAATTTACCCGCGTCTCTCCCTATTTCCTCTATTCCAAATCCTTTATCTTCTTCTCAATTGATCTTTTGAATCTATCATCACAAACCTTCACCAATCTACTCCACTGGTTAAACGGATCCCTAGGGGAGTGAGAATAGCTTTAGCTAAATGCCTTTCTTCTTGTATTGAAAAATGTTTCGATAATACTGAAACTGCCTGGCAAAATCTTTTTACTTTTTCATACTCATTTTTTCACGTAAACTCTCCTTCTAAAACTTTAACTCGGGCGCTATTAGATAATGCTTCAAATTTCCACAATCCGTCCCTTCCATTCAGTTCGTCTAGTACGATATCATCCAAATTTAACGTTTATCGTACCGTTGAGAACAAGGTTATGGACGGCGACCTGAAAAACGCAGCCCGAATCTTGTTCTCCGATGACACTCTCGCTCCCCCTAATCAGGAAACTCTCAAGAGCCTTCGTAGTAAGCATCCTTCACATCCAGATTCTCCATCTTTACCTGTTCCTCCTCCTCAAAATTTCCATCCCTTAAAGATACTTGATGACGGCGACACGTTTGCTGCCATCATGTCATTTCCGGCTGGTCCTGCTGGTGGCATCGACGGCATCACTCCCCAACACCTTAAGGACTTGGTGAGTGCTTCCACTGCTGACGCCGGTAGAATTTTGCTTTCCAACATTACGAAATTGTGCAACTTTCTCTTATCTGGCAAGGTAACTGAAAGTTTTGTCCCATTTTTATTTGGTGCTAGACTTTGTGCCTTTCGAAATAAAGATGGTGGCATTCGCACTATTGCTATTGGCTCAACGTTTCGTCGTCTTGCAGCCAAATTAGCCTGTCGTGATCTTTTTTCTCCTTTGAAAGAGTATTTTCAACCCATTCAACTTGGTTTCGGCAGTAAGGGAGGTTGCAAGGCCGTGGTTCATTCCGCTCGCTATTTCCTCTCCTGTGACGAATCTAAAGTTTTTTGAAAGTTGATGTGAAGAATGCTTTCAATTTTCTTGACAGGTCTGCCTTGCTGAATGAAGTTCAGACTCACACTCCACAGATTTATCCCTTTGTTTTTCAGTGTTACCATAATCAATCAAAATTACTTTACAATGAACATTCAATTGTTTCTGCAGTCGGTGTTCAGCAAGGCGACCCTTTAGGTCCAGCCCTTTTTAGTTTAGGCATCCATCTTGTCATTTCATCCTTAAATTCTAAATTCAATGCCTGGTATCTGGATGACGGCTCCTTTGGAGGCAAAGCAGATGTTGTTTTCCAAGACCTTGTCCTGATTATAGAAGGATTTAAGAAATTAGGCTTGGAACTGAACCTTTCAAAATGTGAACTTTTTATTAATGATCACGTTTCATCTGGTTCCCGTCAGGCAATCATTGATAAATTCAATTCCCTTGCTCCTAACATCAAAATTCTGAATTCTGAATTGCTTAGCCTCCTGGGTGCCCCTCTTCTTGATCCCAGCATCGAACCTTTTCTTGATAAAAAATTGAATGATTTCACCCTTTCAGCCCCGAGATTAGAACACCTTAATTCACACATTGCATTTACTATACTTAAATTGTGTCTTTTTGTGCCTAAATTTACATATTTCTTACGTGCTAGTCCTATCTGGAAAAAATAATAATTATTTAAAACTATTTGACACCACCCTTAAAAATAGTTTGGAAAAAAAATACATTTCGATAATAATTCTTGGGCTCAGGCTTCGCTTCCTATTCGTTTTGGTGGTATCGGAATTCGCCAAATTTCTAGTATAGCCCTCCCCGCTTTTCTCTCCTCTTTGCATAGCACTTCCGTTTTAGCCGGAAAAATCTTTGAACATCCTCGCCAACTTTCTGAGGTGAGAGAGGCGGAGGAGTTTTGGCAAGGCCTCTGTCCTAGAGAAGACATCCCAAAGGAACGTCACCAGCAAAAACTTTGGGATGTCCCTCTTGCGAGAGAGACCTTCAATTATTTACTTCAAAATTCCGTCAGTGACAGTGGTCGCGCAAGGCTCTTGGCAGTTTCCTGCAAAGATTCTGGTTATTGGCTTCATGCTTTACCGTCAAAAAATTTGGGCACTCTTTTCGATAGTGAGTCTTTCCAGGTGTGTGTGGGCCTCCGCCTTGGTACCCCTATATGTGAAATTTTTACGTGTCCATGTGGCAAGGAGGTTGATAAATTTGGTCTCCACTGCCTTTGTTGCCAGCAAAGCGCTGGGCGTCTCGCCCGTCACGCTACCCTTAATGACGCCATCAGAAGAGCTCTTGCGACCATTAATGTTCCTTCCACGTTCGAACCACGTGGTTTAGTCCGTGATGATGGCAAGAGACCCGATGGCCTAACGCTTATTCCCTGGGGTCGGGCCTTAATTTGGGATGCAACTTGTGTCGATACTTTGGCCCCTTCCCATCTCAGAGAATCAGCCCTTAAAGCTGGAGCAGCAGCGAAGTTGGCTGAAAACGCCAAGTGTCGCAAGTACGTTTCACTTGCAAGTGATTATGTGTTTGCCCCGTTTGGCGTTGAAACATTTGGGCCGTGGGGACCCTCTGCTAAATTGCTGTTTAGAAAAATTGCGCCAAAATTAAAATCTTTAACAGCCAATAATAAAGCTGGCTGGTTCCTAGCCCAAAGGATCAGCATAGCTATCCAACGCGGCAACGCAGCCAGCATCATAGCCTCCTTGCCGCAAGGAAATGGTTTCGTTTTTGAATAGGTAGATATTAAGATATTTTTTTTTATGTTGCATGTCTTAGTTTAATTTTTCCTTGTTTGTTAACAAATTTATTTGTTACCCTTAAGAATAAATATGTTTTCTTTGTACTTAGTTTGGTAAATAAACTTAATTATTGGAGATGAAGATGTTTGTGATGTCTGGGCCACGTCTAAGATGTGAATAACTCCGGCACCGAAATCTTATGGATAATATTGAGCAGATTATTAAGATAAAAAACGCACGCGCTAAGAAGTGGCATGAAAATATCGTTAACAAGGTTCTTATTTAAATGGCAAGTAGAGAGCCTTCTCCCATCTAACTCCATTGTGATTATAGCACCAGTTAATCTAACGCTGTTGGCGGCCATTCAAAAACTACCCCTATTTTTTTCAAAAAATTGGCAGAGATGCAAAATAAAAGCAACCATCTAATTGCTGTGACCCGAATTGGCGTTCTTTTCCTTTGCCATCGGTACGTGCTAATTAAAAAACTACGAGTGAATTTCACCAACCCTATTTTACCTTTACTCAACCTTTAAAATTAATTATTTACTTACCTTTTATATTAAACTTTACCATTAATCATCTATTGTATAACTGTATTGTTACTATTGCTACACGTATAAGGGTTACAATTTTCATGTTAACTTAATCAGTATTTTAAACCAGAAAACTTATGGAATTTGGAAATAAAACCAAACTAATATACCTTTTCTTAAGTACATTTTTCGTAAGTAACAATTATGAAACTATACCTTAACTCACGTATAAATTCAAGTAAGGTATGACTGGTATAGAACACCCTTTTTTGGTAACTTGCTTGAAACATAAATTCTAAACTAATTAAGCCTATTAGGTACAAGATTGTGACAAATTTAAAGGGGTCGTAGTTATTGGTCAACGACCAGTCCTTTCACTAAAGCATTTTTTGTTTGTATTTTGAATAAAGTTAAAATATGTAAATTAACTTAACTAAAACAAGGCCGTGGACTAGGAATGAAGTTTACAATCGAATTTTCAGGTACTTTTTCCTGCAGCTTACACGTTATATTAAGTTTGGTTGGATGGAGCGATGAACAGAGTATCATATGTTATGTTAAAGTAGCATTTAAAGGGGTCGATTTTATCAACGTCATATCATTATCCGACTGAATGAGTAAAAAATGACATAAATGATTGCTGACAAATAGGTGACGTTTTCAATTTAAGGGATTTTGTGTTATATTCGACGAAAATTCCTTATCTGATGTTGGTTAAATCGGCCCTTGATGTGTAACCAATGTTGGGCTTAGGCCATTTTAAATTGAGAAAGAATCCATAGGAACATGAATTACCTACAGCCATATAAACTTTAAGTACAAAACGGTGAGCTTTTATTTCATTGAAACATGAGCATGACATTAGCTTTTATTTCCTGATTTTTAACACAAATAAAAATAATTATACGATTCACGCCAAAAAACGCATTTTGATACGCATTTAACTAAAAAGAATATTTTTTATACGTGAAGAAAAAGCTTGGTTGTAAAACACGCACTAATATCGTTGCGCTCCGCGCCGCTAGATGGCTCTGGCTAAATGGTGACTCGCGGTAACTGTTACTGTTTCCAGATCCTTATGAACTGTTAGTTTTAATGAATCTTGTAATTGCTTTTAAGCTAGTAAGAGATAATATGGTCTTACACCAACGGAAGGGTCATCGACGTTTTTCTCGTCGACGCAACTAGGCCGCTAGATTTCGTCTATTGACTAGTCAATTGACTAGTTGAATTCGTCACCTAGTTATCTTCTCGACCGCATGAACATATAAACTATCTACCGGCACGTTTACATTTAACGCGAGTCTACACGGTATATCTTACTAGGGCGTTTATTGTAATAGTAACGTACCTATTGCGTCAAACTTAAGGTTTAATTTCGTGTTTTGACGTATTACTACTATAGCAGCGACGAAGCAACGCAGTTGATTTTTTTTTGGATTGTTACTCTCCTTCTTACAACCTGTGGTTTACAATTTACTTTAAATGGTTTCACCGTGTTGTATTAAAAATCGTCGACATCGAGTTGCGCGTTGATACAAACCTGTAGACTCCTCGTTTAGCAGTCTATGAATTAGACAGTCTAAGTGTTGATATTACGACGACGTTTGATTTATGCTCGCTCATGTCTACTCTTTATTAAAAGCCTGATCTTTGTCATCAATTGTATATCATAGAAGGTACACTGTTACCTGCAGTATTAGTTGTTATCCACAAGTCTTAAGTCAAATTGACAGCTAAATTCAATGTTATTTTGCTTAAGGAATAAGTTCCATGTTATATTTTTAAAATTGAATTTACAATTTTAATTATTATTTTATTTTTCACATTAAAATGATTTACAATGCTACCTTGATTTGAATGCTGTGTGCACTCGCCTTTGGAGCTGCAACAAATCATATGTTGTAACTCTGTTGTGTGTACCAAACAAATAAAAAAAAAACACTAAAATTCACTTTGTAAACCAAACCAAAATGTATCCACTATCTAGGCTGGCAACTCAATTAATCCCTCGTGACCATAAAATAATGGAGATTAAGGGAAAACCGTAGCTTTGGGAGTGTTCACTAATTTATTTTAGTTGTTGCTACGAAATTTAGTTTTGAACGGCCGATATCGAGTTTTAGTTTAATCTCGCCATTTGGTGAGAATGGGCAAATAGCGTTTTGGAGTTGAAAGGTTTAGGTTACATTTATTTACTTTGCAACACAACAAAACAATTAAAGTTTGAGAACAAAAACATTGACTAACATTCTCAACACTACACGATACTTGTTCCCCAACTGTGGGGGTAGAATAGTAGTATTACTTTTTAATAAGTAAATGAATCACTAATATTCCTTGTCACAATTTTCTAATATGTTCAGGTACAAAAGTCTCGACATAGTTTCCTGAAAAACCACCAGGTGTCGAATAACGCTATGTCAAAATAGGTGTACTCGTGTTTTTGAAGTGAAACTTCTTTATCGGCGTTGAAAAAAAAAATGCCGTCACATTTTTTAGTTACGCGTCACATTTTTCCGTTACGCGCCTTTTTCTTGCCCCTTGCACGGTTGGTTCAGACGAAGAGTACTTTCACTTTCTCATGCTGTAATAATCTTACTAGCAAAAAGGTAAAGTGAAATAATTGTATTATTTGTATTCATGCCTGTGATAATAAAATCCTTTTGTTTAAACTTTATCTAATTTAACTTTATTTAACCAATTTCTGGAAAGTTGCATGTAGATCATTTTTCGAAAAATAAGGCCATAAAGTAGTTTCACTTCTTACGTGTGTACACTAATACACGCCCACATTTTTTTTATTGATTGAGAATATTATTACAAATATAATTATTAGGAGTTGTGAAAGATATAAAAACGTAAGTTAGAAGCATATATTTTGTTGCAGCAAATAATTCGAAATTGAAATTGTCGACGCGAAATGTCCAAAATTTTGCTTTAGACTACACCCACTGGTTATCCATATTTATTACGTCATAATAATAATGATATTTTATATTCGTAGAAAATAAATCGTACTTATTCATAGAAGTATTGTACAAAATAGAGTCAAGAGGAATTTACAAATACAAATCTATACTATTTGTGTGGTTAATTTAAAATAAATTTAATTTAATTTAAATTTTTCAAAATATTTTTCTTAAAAGAACTAAAATTTCCCCTAACCTACAATCAAAACATAAGAGACGGTATTAGTCCGGGAGGTAGCGTTGCAAATGAAAAAGTCATAGTAAGCCGGCTGATATTGACATCGATAGTTGATCTTATATGACTAATAAGTAAACCGACCGTCAGCTGCTCAAGTAGCGGTGGGTGCGGGTGTGGGAGGCTGCGGAAGATGTAAAAAATATAAAATATATTAGGTAATAGTACGCTGGCTGGATTTTTTTCCATAAATAGTTGACATTATACTGAGCAATAAAAAAATTGTCAGCTGCATCGTAGAGGGGGGATTATGCGTCAGCTGCCCGCATGAACTTGTAAAAAAAAAACGTAAAATAAATTTATAATACGCCGAATGAAATTTAAGTACATGATTCTTCAAATAATTTAGAGTACGAAAACAACAATCAGCTGATTGAGTAGCGGCGGAAAGACCGTCAGCTGACCCAGTTAAGATTTAAAATTTTGGAGTATTGCTGTGAGGCTGTTTTCTTTCAAACACATAATATGAGATACATTCTGGCCTTGCTTGAACCCATAACACGACCTTCGGGCTACCTAAGCCTCTCCCCTTAAAATTTCAAAGCAGCATCTGCCTGTCCGTGTGGATCTTTGTCGTACACAATCAGTTTCGGTTCTCCTCGTCGAACGAACGGACGCATGTCCAAATATGTCGACGATTCAACCGTTTTGTGTATTCTGTGGCAAAAAAAAGAAAAACTGTTGCTTTTTTCTGAAAAAACTTTGAATTTGTTTGTCGCTTGTACGGGTTCAAATCGATAAACGATGTCGACGCTACCCGAGTCGCTACCTTCACGAAAAATTATCAAGTTAATGATAAAAACGATGTGCTCAAGTGGAAAAACCGTATCGACGGGGCGATCTTCCCACCTTGTAAGTCCGAGCTACGCCAGCATTTATTGCGCACTTCGTACATAGCGCACCTTTGGAGCCATGCTCACCTTCAAGATCACTCTCAACTATCTCCCACGGACTGGGGGTGGGAAGAAAAAGACGACAAATATATCTTCAAATGGTTCGAAGGAGATCAAGTACCTCTATCAGTCACCAGTATAACGGATAGCAGCGAAAATATTGGCGGTATGGAATTTTTGTTGGCGACACTTTCTTTGAGCTTTCTCGTAGCCTAATTAAGATCATTCGCATGCTCATTTACAGATGATGGTGAAGAGAATGGAGGTCAAGAACTTGATCAAGACGAAGACAACGATCTCCTGCAGGACAGTTCGGCCGATGATTCGTCAGAGAACGATGACGATAGCGATGCCATCGACAACGAATAAGTTTTGCGGCCTTTATATTTTAATACTAGCGGTCCCCCGCGACTTCGTCCACGCGTTTTGAGTTTGCTCCCTCCCCTCCCCTCGCAGCGTCATGTTTTATATCCGATAGCCTTTCTCGATAAATAAGCTATCCAACACATAAATATTTTTTCAAATCGGTCCAGCAGTTCCTGAGATAAGCGCGTTTAAACAAACAAACTCTTCAGCTTTATAATATTAGTATAGATTAGATCAAGCGCAGTTGTACTTAAGCTGCGAACATTATTTTGGTGCGGAGTTGTGTTAAAACTGTGATAGCTCCTAAGATATTTATTGAAATCAAATGATATAAAGGGCAACTTTGTTCTAAATGAAATGCTCGTGATGATGAATCTATTTATTTTGATAAGAATAAATACCTGTGTGTATACACCTCTAAAAATAATGCATTATTTTTTTACAAATTTATTAACATAAAAAATATTGTAGTAAGTCAACCATAAAAGATAGACATATGCTGTCGCGGACTTTATTATAGAACTCTTAATGCTGAACAATCCTGTCACACATGATTTTTGTGTAACTAAAGCGGTTTCCGCAGCGTACGCAGCAGAAGCTCTCAAAAGGAATCTCTTTTTCCCGTTTTCGCAACATTATTCATTGCTGCTGTGGTATTATGAGTCGTATCTTTATGTTATATAGCCTAAAGCCTTCGTCGATAAATATAATATCTAACGTAAAAATATTTTTCAAATCGGGCCAGTAGTTTTTGAGATTAGCGCGTTCAAACAAACAAACAAACAAACAAACAAACAAACAAACAAACAAACGCTTCAGCTTTATAATATTAGTATAGATTCCGGTTATGTTTATATTATACCCTTTATTTTGTTTTGGGTTCATTTCATTTTACACTCGATTTCATTTCATAGCGTGCATTTTGGTACAAATAAAACGAGACAAAAATAACGCGAAAGATTCTGTGCATTGCTAAGAAAAATCTTTACCTTTACTGCGTCAGCTGACGTTCTTTCCACCGCTACTCAATCAGCTGATTGTTGTTTTCGTACTCTAAATTATTTGAAGAATCATGTACTCAAATTTCATTCGGTGTATTATAACTTTATTTTACGTTTTTTTTACAAGTTCATGCGGGCAGCTGACGCATAATCCCCCCTCTACGATGCAGCTGACGATTTTTTTTTTGCTCAGTATAATGTCAACTATTTATGGGAAAAGTTCCAGCCAGCGTAGTATTACTTTTATTTTTTTATTTTTTTACCACTTCCGTAACCTCCCAATTTCACACCCACCGCGGGTGCGCCAGCTGACGCTTGGTTCAGTTATAAGTAATTCGCGATAAATAGTAAAATAAGGCAAACAATCGGCGTAAAATCACTGTCGAAAATGCAACGCTACCTCCCGGACTATATAGTGACGCCAAAATAAAATGGTTTGACAGAGCCTTAGTATCAAAATACAAAAATAATATTCCGCGTATTTTTTTTTTAATATTTTACACAGACTAAACTTACTTTTCCAACAACCAATACCAATCAATTATTTAGAGTTGTAACTTGAGAATCTTTTTAACAATTTCCGAGCCTCGAATGATTTCTCTAGGGAAACCAAGAAACTGCGGTTTGGCCGCTCGGGAGTTAAATTCTTAATAACCTTAAAAAAATACCTTTCGAAGGCAATTCAGTACTTTGGAAAGGTTGTTTCGGTGCCTCACTGAGATTGAGGTACTGTCTCTTTGTTTTGCAAGTTTAATTTATAGGTTGGGGTCTTGGCACGTCTTGGAATAAATGAAAATTGATTTGAAGTACACGGCCAAGACTTGTGATATTTTAAAAGTAAGAAAAAATAGCCTGTTAGCATCTCACTGCTGGGCAAAGGCCTAACTTCAAAAATGAGGTGGTATGAGCATACACCACCACGCGGGCTCAGTGCGGATTGTTGAAGGGGTGTTTACAAGGCAAACGACCAACCTTGATGTCTAATTTCATCAAGCCGCCTAATGAACTTTCAACTAGGCTTCACGGCTAATATCAAGCGATATAATTCGGGACAGACGACTTAATGTACCTTCCAAAGAACAGAGATGCTCGAGATATACGTCCCTTGTATTGCCGGAATAGTCTCCCATCCAAACACGATCGCGTCATAGGCTGCTTTCTTTGCGCTTCGGTACCACTATCAAATTGCTGCTACCATTGTGCTATAGAATATTTTTCGCAAAATCTGAAAATAGGTTGATTGGAATCACAAAAAAAAACTTCATTAAAATGTTGTCCTGTCCCGCCAAAATACGTTATCAAGCAATAGTTAGTTTTTTATGAGCGAGATAGTGATATATAATAATAATGTCGCCCCGGCGCAGCAGCCCAGTGAATACAACTCCTCTCTCGATACAGTGTCTTCCGCAGAGCAAAAATTATCAGAAGTGCCAGTAAAACTAAAATACCACATAAAACCCTAAATATTTTTTTTTGTTATAGTTTTTCTTTCAGAATTAGATCAACTGAATTAAAAATAATTTAGGGTGTCTGAGGTTTTGCGCATGTAACATTATACGTTGTATACAAATTATTGAGACATAATAAGACTCTTAACATAACGAAAACGATAAATATGAATTTCATGATGCTCTTTGCAAATCAATCTGATAAAAAAATATGGTGAAATGATCATTTATAAGAACTGCTTAGCAAAATTCCAAGTAAAATATTTGGCCTTAGAAATTGGAAGGAAGCAATGAAAAGGACTAAATTTTTTCACCACAATTTATTAGTCAGTCTACGATAATATACAAATCATCCATACACAGAAACACATCCTTCGCGTAGAAATAAATCTGATGTATTCTACCTCAATCTAAAGAAAATGCTTGCACATTCAGCAATACTTTTTTATCGATCACCGTGAAACGGTATATTAGTTTTGTCTCTCTTCTGTTGTTTTATATTTCTCAGGTTTACGATGCACAATAAAAGAGGTGATACATCTTGGTGCTATCTCACTCGCACAGTTCTATGAAAACGTCTGAGGTCTTACCTACTGTGCTAGTCCATGTCCGGGTTAAAAGCCAAAGTCAAAGACAAAAATAATTTATTCAATTTAGGACACAAAATGCCACTTATGAACGTCAATAATTAGTGTTAAGGGACAATCTTGAAATTGGGCGTATTTGGTTGATTCCCCTTTCCACTTTTTAAAACTTAAGAGTTTAAAATTTTACTATCAAAAGGCTAAATATCACATTATTGTAAACATATTTTACTAATAGGCTTCACTGTCACATGTTCTATACTAATATTATAAAGCTGAAGAGTTTGTTTGTTTGTTTGTTTGTTTGTTTGAACGCGCTTATCTCAGGAACTACTGGCCCGATTTGAAAAATTATTTTTACGTTAGATAGTCCATTTATCGAGGAAGGCTTTAGGCTATATAACATAAAGATACGACTCATAAGACCACAGCAGCAATGAAAAATGTTGCGAAAACGGGAGAAAGATATTCCTTTTGAGAGCTTCCGCTGCGTACGCTGCGAAAACCGCTTAAGTTACACAAAAATCATGTATGACAAGATTGTTCAGCATTAGGAGTTCTATAATAAAGTCCGCGACAGCATATGTCTATCTTTTATGGTTGACTTACTACAACCTATTTTATGTTAATAAATTTGTAAAAAAAATAATGCATTATTTTTAGAGGTGTATTATACACACAGGTATTTATACTTATCAAAATAAATACATTCATCATCACGAGCATTTCATTAAGAACAAAACTGCCTTGTATATCATTTAAATTCAATAAATATCTTAGGAGCTATCACAGTTTTAACATAACTCCGTACCAAAATAATGTTCGCAGCTAAAGTACGACGTGCGCTAATAATATTATAAAGCTGAAGAGTTTGAACGCGCTTTTCTCAGGAACTGCTCGACCGATTTGAAAAAATATTTCTGTTTTGGATAGCTTATTTATCGAGAAAGGCTTCAGGGTATAAAACATCACGCTGCGACGGGATGGGAGGGGGCAAACTCAAAACGCGCGGACGAAGTCGCGGGGGACCGCTAGTTTAGATATAAAGATACATGACTTTAAAATTTTGGTGCCATGGGCATCAATATAAGATGCCAGGGATCAAAATAAACCATTTTGTATGGAATACTCGTTTATTTTAATTAAACTAAGCAGTCTTGTGGTTTCATCTTGTTCTTTAGAGTCATCATTAATCTAATAAGTAGAATTTTATATAATATTAATTTTAAAATCAAAACAATACCCCTCTTTAGGAACTATCAATCAACTGTAACAAATCAACATATCTACAAACTATCAAATAATATAATTAAATCATCTAACGTGCGTACAATATCTAACACAAGTCAATATTGTAGACGGTATTGTGTGCATGAAAGTGACGCTATATTATGTATCTAACAGCTTTAAAGTTTCTCAAAAACTTATGAACTTATAACAATAAATGATTATGATTTGCAAATGGACAAACAATAAAATAAAAATATTGTAATCATCAGTAAAGTCCGAGTTTTCCCCGCCGTAGAGAGCAGACGTCTTCTTTACACATAGAATTAAGGTTTTATTTACTGAAGGCAAACTTACCCAGAGGCTATCATCAAATGCAATATTTTTTACTCTGAACTTTAGTTGCAGCTAGCCCATGACTTGGGTTCGAATAAGAAATTTTATCGATTTTTTTTACGTCTTGTTTGATTTCGTGGTTTAAAATGTACCAGTGATTTGCAAATTTGAGTTTTTGATATTATAAAAACCGATATGTTGACCATGAGAACAATAAATTGGTTGTTTCGATCATTTTTCTAGTCAGCTAAGACGTCTCATGACAAGGACTTCGGGAGTTTTATTGGTCCATTTCACCTGATAAACTTCCATAGTGCCCAGGAATTCTCTTAAACTTTTATTCCCCTGGCATTTGGCAGGAGAATCAATGCCAGGGGGGTCAGTAAAAGTTAATAACATCACACATGATTCTTTGAATTTTGTTTAAATACATCGATTTTTGCTAATGATTATTATAAAAACAATTAATAGTTCTATTATACCCTACTGTTAATCCTAGTAAAGAGATTCTTAATTATCAAAAAACATTTTTTAAAGTGGCCAGGAAACAAACCCAGGGGAATCAAATTCTTACCTTCGTAAATCCGGCTTGGAAACGTCAGAAACGCGACCTCTCCTCGCGATGTACAGAGCGCGACTAAAGCCACCTGTCCGATGTGCACACCTTTAAATTGCAAGGCAGGTGGTATTTATTGGCACGCCAAGGGAATCAATCGTTGCTCTCGGACAAACACAAACCATGTTTTAAAAAAAAAGCAGTGATTGTCACAGTCTTTGTGTATTTATTAAATCATTAAACAACTCACCCTTTAACTTTTAAATTATAAAAAATCAAAAAATTATGACTGTAGATAGGTAAATTATTAATGGATTGTTCAAAAAATGACTAAGATACAGCCCAGGGGAATCAAATATCAAGGCATCGAAGATTTTTCACAGATGTTTTAAGCTAAAATAAGCACCGTTTTTGTTGAGCCCCATTTAATTTAAACATTAAAGTAACAGAAAAAAATTTCTTACATTAAATTTTAAACGTTATGGGTAGTTTTCGCCCCCAGACATTGCTTTTTTGGCTTTCAAGATTGACCCGTAATATCAATCAATTGTGACCCGTATGGGGCTAGAACATGTGTCCTTATCTTTTGGGCCCTACTAGCGCTTCGAGACAAAACACAGATAATTTGGCAAGTGCTGAGAAGAAACGCCGGAACAAACTCAGTCACCACTAGCTGCCTCAAAAATGATACAAATCAAAATAAACAGATAGGTACATCAGTTTGGTGCAGGCTGGACTGCCCATACATTCTCGTCATTAAGATAGTCTTGATTTTTTATAATACCCCTTCGACATTAGGGTAGTTTTGACATGTAACTTAAATTTATGAATGGGTAGTTCGATGACATTATTAGGTATATTGTTGAAAAATTGTACCTAAACAATTTCCCAGGAATGAATTCATTGTTTTGGCTAACCTGAAGTTTGAAATGACAAGTTTGTTTTTATTTCGTGTGTCATACGAATGTATGTCACTTTTTTCATGAAAAAATCTAAATTTTTGCGTACGTATATGATATTATCAAATATGTATTGAGAAGCGACAGTGAGGATGTTAATTTCCTTAAAGAATTCTCTCAAGGATTCACGGAAACTAAGTTTGTAAATGGCACGAATGGCTCTTTTCTGTAAAAAATAGATGGTATAGATGTCCGCAGCAGAACCCCACAAGAGAAGACCATAAGACATTATACTATGAAAGTAAGTTTCCCAGCCAGAGCGTCAACATGTGATCCCCACTGCAATTTCGAATCCAATGTAATACCAAGAAAAACAGTGGAGTTTGATAGACCTAATTTTTCACAGAGCTGTTTTTGGCAGAGTTACTCAGAATCACTGTCGTACCTTCTGCTGCAACTAATAGCACGATTCAGTCTCCTGTTGACTCATACCATACAATAGAAAGAGTCTCATACACGACATATCTTGGAGTGGTAATTGACTGCAACCTTAATTTCAAACAACATATTAGTCAACTCACCGGTCGTGTTAGAAAGCTGTTATTTGTCTTCACGCTACTTCGTCAATCTGCTGATGCTGAGGTCCTAAAAATGGTCTACATGGCCCTTTGTCAGTACATACTCACCTACTGTTTAACCTCTTGGGGAGGCTGTTCTTCAAATCACTTTATGGCCATCGAGCGAGCGCAGAGAGCTGTGCTCAAAAGGTGCACCTTCAAGTATCGCCTGTTCCCTAGCGATAAACTATATGAATACTGTCAAGTATTAACTGTTAGACAACTTTTTGTTTTGTATACAGCATTAAAAAAGCATTCACAGATAACTTACGTTGAATCCTCTGCTCGCTGTGATCCACTTGGTGTAAATAGATTTGATGTTGTGACTAAAACGGCCTTTAGTCGTAGATTGTTCGTTTTCTTGGACCTTTTCTTTATAAAAAAATCCAAACAATTCTATCACTTCATGGAAATAACAAATACAAACATAAATCTGATTTGCAATCATGGCTTCAAGCACAGCCTCATGATGTGACTGGACATTTATTCGCGGTTATGACGTTATTTAGTTATTATATTTTATTTTTTAATTTAATTTAACACCAGAGGTCCCCTCCGACTTGGCCCGGCTCTTTGATATTTTTTACTACTTCTTTGACGTTGTGCCGCTTTCACTTACACACACACATAATACACACACTCAGACGCACACACACATACTCACACGCACACGCATACACAAACACACACACACACGCGCGCGCGCGCACTTTTTTTTAAGCTACTTATTTGTCACCGGTCTGGAGGTGGAGACCTGGTGACCTGTAATACAGGTATTTTAATACCTACCACAGGCACCAGTCATCCACAGCTACTTTAAGAATAATAGCTTAGAATTTATATGTACCAACTTTTGTAATATTGTTGCTGTAGTGAAAATAAACGTTTTATTATTCACCGTTGAGTAGAATTTCTGTGGTAGCTTGCTTTACGTTAGGCATGGTTAATTTAATACATTTAGTCTTTTTTGTATTACGAAGCAAGTTATTGCTAGTGAACCAATTTAATACCTTAGAGAGAGCTCTTCGCCTCTTATTGATTTGAAGATTAAAGAAGTATCATCAGCAAACAGAAGTATCTCACAGGAGTCCTTTGAATAAATAGGAATATAGATCAAAAACAGCAAAGGTCCCAATATTGAGCCCTGGGGCACTCCCATTGGAAGCGGGGCACCTGAGGAGTTATTGCCATTAACGTTTACTGTTTGTAGTCTGCCGGAGAGGTAAGAATTTAACAGTTTTGACGCATTATTAGATACACCGTAATATTCCAGCTTAGAAATGAGTGTTTGATGATCGACACAATCAAAAGCCTTCGATAAGTCACAGAATACACCTATTACATCATGTTTATCTTCATAGGCATCCAAAATGTGTTTGACGAGTGCCACCCCAGCATCTGCTGTATTTCTACCTTTGGAGAAATCAAACTGTTTCTTATGCAGTAATTTGTTAAGTTTAAAATGAGAGAGAAATTGATTAAATATAACTTTTCAAAAATTTTGCTAAATGCAGGTAGAATGGAAATTGGTCGGAAGTTGCTAAGGTCACTTTTTTCTCCTGACTTAAATAAAGGTATAATCTTACTATATTTCATTTAAGTAGGAAATTGACCTTGATCAATACTGTATTCGTTGAATATATGTGCGATGCTACGAGAGGTATAATGGGTTTTATTGTATCAGTTGATTTTCTCCATGCGTCCTTAGTTTTTTTTTTGTTTTAATTCCTTGAAAGTTTTAACAATAATTAAAGGGTTAATATGAGTGAAATCAAATGAGGAGTTACACCTATCACCACACAATACCAGCAGTGATTTTGCATGCAGAGCGTACGAATTAAGTTGTAAAGACATCACCGCCACTTTACCTTACCACCTAAGAGCCAAAGCTTTATACATCGAGTTCGCGTCATCTTTTGTTTAAAGTGACGTCCGTTTTTGTGTGATGTCGTGTGTGCAAGCGATTTTCGTTAGAAAGTGGTAAGGCGGTGGAGACCTTACTGTACTTTTATGCTACATCTTTCCGTTTTTTTTACGTGTTAGCCCAGACTCAAAGACACCATATTTATAACATTTCACATAAACAATTAGACTTTCCCAAAAACAGTTACGGACACGTCAAGGTAAGCAATAGTAGGTTTAAGAGATATCCTAAAAAAACCAAGCTACTTACATAAAATAATAAAGAATAATGTTTAGAGTGCAACACATTATTACCATTTTTCGACAAAAAACAAGTATTGTTGTGAACAGAAAAACAAAATTTATCAATGTCATTCATGCTCTCAAACATTCGTATATATTTTTATTTTTTATTTTTATTTTTATTATATATATTATATATAAGAATATTATTAAAGTCGAGGAATTCTTATGAAGCAATCGTTTAGGCATTAACGCAGTTACTGTTATATAACCTTTAATTTGTGTGGTATGCATTTAAATTTACATCAATAATAAACAAAAAATATCAAGCATTAATTTTTAATTATTGATATGTTTGTTTCTGACTCTCTGATATGTCGTTTCTTTGATAGAATTTATGTACATAAGTACCTTATTTTAAAAACATTAATGTTCGTTCCTACTTACTATGCTTGATTTAACTCAATGAACAAAACGAAACACATCACTAGTAAAGTAAATGTGGCAACATTATTTTACAAAGCATTAACATCTGTGAAATGACTCTACGGAATTATTGATTATACTTTAGATTGCTTTGAGAATCTTATACAGTCAATAAGGTAAAATTTTCAACCGAATTGCTTAACTTGTTAACTAAACCAGTTGTTCTGGAGATGTACGTACATAAAAAACCATTTCCTTACAAAGTACAGACTCTTAGGCCACAAAAGGAGTACAATTACACCTTGTACAAGTTATCGCATCGAATTGACAATAATCAGACAAAAAACAGTTTTTCCTGTAAAAGTATTGGTCATCCATTTTGAAGTCTAAGTCTTAGTATTTATTTCCTTCTAGATAATAACACGCAAAGCTTATTAAGGGGCTCGTGTAGCAATAAAAATGTATTGAAATGGCTATTAAGAAAGTCAAAAAGATATAAATTGGCAAACAATTTTTGAGCGTCAGCGATTCTGCTTGTTACATAAAATTGCACGAGAAAAAAACATCTTTTCTCGCAAGGAATTAAACCTACGCGTTCTCCGCTATCAGACGGCACGACACATTTGCAAGTCTTTTGACATTTGCAAGTGCATTCTTTGACTCGAATAGGCTGCGTTTCTTGCTCAGAGCAGCAGAAATCATCAAAATCAAACGTATACACTAAACCTAAATTAGTGGCGACTGTTAAACGAGTTTGTAATAAAAAATCTGAAGTTTGAAACGATTACCTAATTGCCTAGTGGAATATCTTTTTGTTACGTCACCCCAGGGGCCAATGAATAGTGGGAACGAATCGCTTTCATTAGTATATTTGAATAGCATATTGTTAAAGTACTTTTAATGCTAGCGCTGAAAACGTTTTTACAGATATTCTGACGGGATTTTATTAAATAAAAAATACAATAAAGGTGTAACACAAGATAAGTACGTATGCTTTACCATCTAGTTGTGTCAGTGATTTTCTGATACTAAAAATTGTAAGCATTTTCTCAGTTGAAAAGTCTCACATACACTGTAGTGTTTTTTTTTTCTGGTACGTTTATATTTTTTCAAGCAGTAAACGAAATAACTAAATATCAAAGTCTTCCACAAAGGAGGTATCCATCCTAACGGAATACTTATTTGGCAAACAACCGTATATTAACACATCAAAGATATCGCGCTATCTGTCATAGCGACCGGCACACTTGTATTATTATATTCTGCGCCCTTCTTTTTGATATTGGTGTATTATTACGTCGCAGATTGAAGGAGGAATAGGCAATTGGAAGTAGTGACAAATTATTTGCTATTGTTGCTGCATTCAGACTCCATGGTGAAAAGACGGATTGGCGACAAACAGTTCTGACTGACAGATTGTCAGTCAGAACTGTTTTAGAAATTGACTGGTATAAGGCAAGTGAAACGTTCTATGTGTAAGGCAAGACAAACATTCGGTGAAGTTTGCAGCGTTCATGGAGAAGCGTTTTTTCAAGCGTTTGTTGGGTTTGCAGCATCGCATTGCATACATGCATGACTTTCTTAAAACAGACCGTACCGTCATGATCAAAGATAATATTAAAAATCAAATTGCAATATTTAGCTTACATGGGCTTTCGTAGGTACTTAAATTATTTTGTTTTTTTGTTGAATTACTATTATGATTATATAAGCTTATGATTGTGTTTTAATCACATACAATTTAGTGGCAATGTAATAATACAATAGTTAAAGTATTAGGCATTTATTGAAATATTAGACAATGAAAGATAGGTAATTTTTATATTGATGACATAAATTACAGGCGACAAAAAAATACTCAGGAAATAATGTCAAATAAAAAAAATACCTTTTGTTCCTAAATTAATAATATCGTAACAGACATTTTGTAAAATACCTTATTCCTAAAATTGGCTGCAACTCACCCTTTTGTTCGACGTTCTTCTTATTAGACGTCTAAAGCTTCTTGATTAAACTGCTATCTCTTTTATTGGCCCTTCTTTATTCACGAGTGCTGAGGTTATTTTCCTTTTAGGTACTTCGTTTGAAGTAAAAACTACGCGTAGTTTACAAGAAGATAGAAGGTATTTATTTCTTGTTAGGTCTGTGAAACTGCACAAATTAACCACAATTTTTTATTTTAATTTCACTGACAGTGAAAGTGAAATATAAATTTAATATAAAGCAGAGGTCGGGCTGTTATCAAACGCTTTAAATAATAAAGAGATACGCTGGTTAAAAAATAAATTAATGCTGCTACCAACTTAAATAGAACTACCTGACAATTTACATGTTTCAAAATACGTTATTAGATTTCAGAATCTATACTTACCTACATTATAAAGCTTATAAATTTGTATGTTTGTTTGTTAAAACCGCTTAAAATACATAAAATCAGAAATGTTTCAGCTCTTCATTTTCATTTTCTTTTCTTTTATGCACAAAATACCCCTTCCTATAAAACTCATAATTTCTTTACCCAAAGGTTGTTTGGAAGAGATCGCTTATAGCGATAAGACCGCCTTAATTGTACATTTCCCTAAAACGAATTTGTAAATCAATTTATGTTATGTGCAATAAAGAGTTATCTATCTATCTATCTATCTAATCGTGTATGATGGGATTGTTCCGCTCTAAAAGTTCTACAATAAATTTCGCGACAGCATATGTCTATCTGATATGGTTAACTCACTGCAAAAAGTTTTTATGTTCATAAATTTGATAAAAAAAATAATGTACTATTTTCGAAGGTGTTTTGATGCACACAGATATTTATTCTTACTATAATAAACATTTTCATTGTCTCGAGCATTTTATTTTGACCACAATCTTTGATTTCAATTAATATCCTAGGAGCTATCACAGTTTTAAAATGATGATCGAAGCTTAAGTACAGCACGCGCTTACGCTTACCGCTATGATTTCTGGCCTCTTACTTCCTAAGAAAATATGTGTCGTTGAATTTTTTTACGGAAATCATGAAATTTACGCGGGCGACGCTGCGGGGCACCGCTAGTTAGAATATACGTACCAATATTGAAATAAATAGATATATACTAGTATGTTTACAATAAAACAACGATCTAACATACATGAAAACTTGCAAAGACAGCTTAGGACCTATTAAAGAACATGAGCTTAATTTACGTTTCTGAGAGTGGCCGGTGTTCTAAGCGCCTTGCTACCGGCGCTTGCCTACGCTTACATACGCTTTGCCAGCTTATTCGGAGCTTATCGGCGCATGTAACTAAGTAAAAATAATAACCATAAAGATGAAATAAGAACCCAAAAATTGCCAACGAGCGATACTCTAACCAACAAACGCTCCTCCAATTGAGCCATCGTGCCGTCGGTCCGAGCGTGCGAAATTTCTGGTCTCTTATGAATACCTACGTCAATACGCGTGATGTCTATCTACCCCAACTGTTTTAGAATAGCAGTGGGCCAAGTAGTTATTCATTACAGAAGAAATTCAACTTGGAAATTGATAACGCTTCGCTATCCAACGGTTAAGAATGTTTTAATACTCAGTGTCATAATTTTATTCATAAAGACGAAATAAGAAACCTAAAATTGCGCCGGGTCAAACCCTCTTCAAATTGAGACATCGTGCCGTCAATAATCTTATAAATCTAAAAATAAAAATCTTATTTGGAAGACACTTGAAATGTATTGGGGCATGTAAAGTAGATTTTGTCTTTAAACGCAGTAAAGTAATTTTACTTCTTTTTAACTCTCTTTGACCTACAGTCGCGATTTAAACAAATCCATTTGAACGTTGCTGCATTGTGCCACAATAAAATATGCGAAAAACAGTAAGCTAAAACTTTATGAACATCGAACATATGGAAAAAAAATCTGCTTGCGATGGTTTTCTACCGCTCTTTATCACTTCTACAACTGGACTGTTGAGATGTGATTGAGTACCCCATCATTAAATGCTAGGATATCTTAAAAGTTGATAGGATCTTAGAAAGTGATTTACTAATTGAGCGGTCGTAATAATTTTCACTTGTTTATGTGTTTTCACAATACAGATATATAAAAAATCAGGCAATTTGTTTTTAGTTACTTATCTTTTTTTTAGATTAAAGGCTTATAACGGAATTCCCGTTAGTAGTGCTTCTGGCCATATATGAATAGAAAAAAAACACGGAACACGACACATAACACGAAAAACTTAGAGATAGTTTGGAATTGGTGTACTGCTTTCTAATGTTTACTGTGCCCTTTCTTTTTTATCTCAGATCTAGTGCCAATAAGGGTAAGAATCTTCCGGGGAAGCTTTATAGGGTCATCACCTTGGATGTGTTTGCTTCTTCCTCAGTGTAGTTTTACAGCATTCAGCATCTAATTTCAGTTTATTTTTCTAAACATTGTAAGAGATGCAAGACGTAGGAAAGGTTATAAAATTTAGAGTAAGGAAAGGATTTTGAAGGTAACGACTTAGTATCAATAATGTTGAATTTTAAAACATATATTTTAGCGCTCTTACACACGAAAAATCGCCATCAAAGTTACAACAGTCTGAAGAAGGCAACGGCTGCTGTCGCGATGTTGTCGATTGAAATAAGCCGCCGATGAAATAGCTTGTATCGTTAGGAAACTGGCATTCGCACATAATAACATTGGAAGTAAATCTACACAGACTCGGATATGACAAGTATTTGGCAACATGTACTCAGAACTTTCAAGGTCAACCCTACCTTACCACCAATGCTTGAAATTAAAAAATGAAATGAAATGACACAAAGTACAATAAAAGAAAGGAAAAAAAAAAACAATCGAATTAAATATAATAATAACTTGTGTCGGAAAAGTCCTTCAGCGATATTGGTATGCCCTTCTTCATTTCCTTACTTACTTCAATTCCTATAAGCCGAATTAACTGCTAAAATAACAACGCGCCGTTTTTTTTTTTAAGTTCCGCTCTTTTTTGTGTCATTTATGCGAGCGACTGACGCATGAAAGTGGTAAGATGGCTGAGGTTTCGACCGTGCCGATATCTTTATCACTAACTTCTTACACTTTGATTCAAATAAGTCATTAAAGATTTTGTGTCAAAATGCTAATCAGCACTCAATAACTACAGTCAAAAGTTCTGACATCGATTCGGATTGATCTCGCGATCTGCGCTAGCCTACATTTCTGATTATACTGGAACTTTTAAGTGGGGCTAAGTGATTTTAAGTTAAACCACTTAAAGTTGGTCCGTTTCAGCGTTCGTGTGAATCTGATAAGTGATTTGATAACTCAATCGACTGGAGACTGATCTTTGGTTTGCTGAAGGAATTGCCATTTTCTTTAATCTAGGATAATAATGTGAATGGACTTTGTCGATAACGATTTATGGAGAAGATTTTGATATGAATGTAAATTAATATTTTTCTTTCAATTTATATTTAAAGAGGAATTCAGTTTACTTATAAGAATCCCATTATTTCATTGTAGACGGTTCCCTGCGAATCTCACAAAACACCATTATGACTTAAAGCTTGTGTCATACTAAGTAACTATTTTAATAGTTTACGTTTTGTAATTCAATTAAAAACAACAAACAATTTTAGCAAAATGCATATTTACACTTCGACATTTTCAGCAAGAATGACAGGGTTTGTGAATTATGACCCTAGACTCTAGTGGTGTGTGTCCTAGTGGTGTTTGTCCCCGTGGTGTTTGACCCCGGTCGATTTTATTGGATTAAAATCAATTTTTACATACAAAATTTATTACAAATAAATAAACATTACATTGAGAGTAATTATATTAAACGATTGACAAGGTATATTTCGTTAAAATTTGTATGAAATTATAAAAGGTTAATTAAGGAAGAAAAATTAAAGTTTCAATGCCTTTTGAAAATGCGACTAAAATAGAAAGTTTATAAAGCTGAAGAGGATTATTATTTAAACCACGGCAAAGAAACTGCATAACTCTTTATAATAATTGCATTATACATGTATGCGTAAAATAACTTAGTTCGAATTTTTTTTTCGCTAACTGTGCTTAGTACAGAACAAAAAACCGGCTAAGTGCGAGTCGGACTCGCCCACTGAGGGTTCTGTGCCAACTTAAACTAAATTAAAGATCCACTTACTTCCACTAAGCCAAAATACCATAATATTTTGTTGTCAGCAAACATAAATTTGTTTTTCATAGTGTTTGTATGAAGAACAAAAAGTTATGGTTGCGGTTGTTGAAAATGTGCTCTCACGTGCGTGCACTTATGAATCTCAAAAACTTCTCGTTCGATCCCGTCCAAACGATTTTTGTTGAAAGTATTTGTTTAGGATAAACATTATATATTATTTTCAAAATTTACACTCGCATAGTTTAGAAGTTGGACATAGAGATTTTTGGAAACCGTATGTCATTTTAAAAGACCTATCTATACACACCTCACACGCATAGGTTTGATTAAAAAAATATTTTTTTGTTTTACTTTTATGTATGGGATAATGTATTTTAAATGAATTTAAAAAAAAATGTATGAGAATCGTAAAGCGGTTAACAGGATGCATCTTCCTACCAGATTTTAACAGTGTGATGCTTATAGTTACAAAATAAAGTAGCTGTGACATACGGACGGACAGACAGACAGACTTGACGAAAATATAAGGGTTCCATTTTTTGCCATTCGGTTACAGAACCTTAAAAATATGTTTTATTTAAAAAAAATGGGGTCATAAATCACGGAGACAAACACCACTGGAGTCATATTCTACGAACCCGAAATGATAGGTAATGCATTGAATTCTTGGAAGTCTAAAAATAGCACTACACCTGACAATGCGGCCTAGGATGTACCTACCGTAAGATTGTAAAATTCACCTCTGTATTCTTCTATAAAACTAAGTTACATATAAACAATCATTACCTGAAAAATAATAAACTAAGCTTTACAAATCTGATTTAAAAAAAAACAGTCCGAAAAACTTCAGTTCATTTGTTTTGCATCAAACAATCCTTTGACTTTTTTAATTAAAACAGAAACTCGATACGTCTGTCCATAAACCGGGAAAACCTTAATTGCCACTATAAGAAGCGGTAATAAAAACAAAATGGCCGAAGAGATAATGAAACGTCTTTATCTGTGAGATAAGGCGTAGAAACTGTTGAAATAGGAGCTCAAAAGACAAAAACTCTTAATGAAGAAGAAGGGCAAAGTAATTTGAATTTACTTAAGTCGCCATCTGTTAAATGCACTTCATTAAATACGTGCTAACTCCGTCAGAGTAGAGAGCGGACTGACGGGGTGCATTCGAAATTCAAAAATTCAAATTGCGCGGCACTTTTTCGAATTTTGAATGCTTGGCTCGGTTTTGCGGCTTGGAAACAAAGGAGAATTGAGGGATTCAGATTTTATAGGTCGCCTTTTAATCTCGTATTCACAAGCTGTTGCTCTAAAAGACGAACGATAAAGGATTTCAGGTTATTTTGCTGGTACGATATACAATTTTAGTTAATAGGCCAGAAGAACGCTTAGTTGTCTGAGACAGAGCTTTTTAATATGAATTGACTCTGTAATAGATAAAAATTAGTACCCGACTACGGAAGGGATAACGAGTGAGGGATCAAATGAAGGAAGACAAAATAAAATTATTTATTTCTAGTTCGGCAAAGTTTTTTTTATTATTATATAGTAGTAGACTATAGTGTACTATTCCAGTAACGTAGATTACTAATCAATTAAAGTATTCAATTATTTTCATCAATTTATAGGATACAAGAACTTTTTTATTATGATAGGTTTACAAAGGTAGGTACGCGAAAGATCAATAAAGCAATGCAGATCTGAATAAGCAATCGCGCATTATTTTTGGTCATCATTCAAAACTCTATACGAGAGGTTTGTCAAAAATATCACGTAGTAACTTTATGAGCGACCACATTTGCACATAAAAAGACTTTACGGTTCCAGAGAAACGGTGGAGGGCAGGGATGTAATTAGGGAACGTGATGGCCCCTGGTGTATGTCTTTTAATCAGACCGTTGTTTAAATCTCGCAAGGAGTTGATGACTGCTGCACTTGTAATCTGCTAATGTTGATTGGTTTAAAATATGGTGACCCCTAAAATTTAGTTTCAATTATTTTTTACGAGGTACCATGAATGTTCAGTGCTCGTAGCGCAGTGGTAGTAGCGCTTTGGTAGTGATACCAAAGTGAAGTAACCCATGGCGCGGTCGTATTTGGATGGGTGACCATTCCGACCATATAAGTCACGTACATCACGAGCATCTCCGTGCTTCGGAAGGCACGTTAAGCCATTGGTCCCGGCTAATATCGGTTGATATTAGTCGCTTAGCCTAGTAAGAGGCCTTATGGGCGGTTTGATAAAATCTGACAGCAGGGTAAAAGGGTCGCTTGCCTTGCAAACTCTCCTCTACCAACCCGCACTGAGCCCGCGTGGTGGAGTATGGCTCAAACTATCTCATAGTTGAGATAAGGCCTTTGCCCAGGAGTGGGATGTTACAGGCTAACTTCACTTTTTAATTTACCGCGAATGTTAATTTTTTACCTATGTACGCTATGTTTGTATATCGATATAATAAATTAGGGAAGTTGTAACTATCTGACGATTTGACTTAACTTTGACAACTGAAATTTTGACTTTATAATAATTTCAAACAATTATCTAGTAAAAAAAAATATCAGAGATTTGACCGTATATAAATCACTTCATTCATTTAGATCTTTATTTTTACCTTGGCCTATTAGTTGTTTATAATGACCGTGACTAAGTTACTTATAAATAAGATGAGAATGCAACAATATTTTGACTTGACTTAACGCAGCATTATCGCCTATCGGCCTGCCCATCTTTGCTTATCCCAAGAGAGAGGGGGTGATAATTTTGCATCTTGAAAACGTTAAAAACTTCTTACTTCCACCCGAATGTTGAACTTTCCGAACAACCCCATATTGAAAAACTTACTTCCCTTCTATTCGATGCCCCCGAATTTTGGGCCCGTGGGACCCATTTCTGGGTCTAAATCCGGCCCTGAGCGAGGATAAAACAGCGTAAGAGCTAAACAGACTACAAATCTGCGTGGTTTTTTTCGCTGTTGTAATATTTTAGCTGACACAACTTGATGGGGGCGTAGGGTAATATTTTTTTAGTATCCAACGACTAAAAAGGGGGGCGTTTTATTCAACTTTCACACGTGACTTTGTTTGGTGGAGTTTTGTTTAAAGCCTTTTTAGTGCAAAGCTACTCGCAGAAGTGGTTCTGGAATATAAACTGTACACAAAGTTGCATTATTCATTGTGTATTTTTAGAATGTAACCGTATCAAGTGATTTTAAATAAAAATGCATAGAAAGGAAAGAACTTCGTAAGTGCAAATTTTAATTTAGTGAATATTTTCCTATGTGTAGCTGATATTTACTATTCAGTGTAACTTTTATTTGAATAAAACTCCTTTCAACTAATATACGAGTGAATTAATTCCAGCAACCCTAGTTGGCTGGTATACTAATAGTTATAAAAAATAAATTAAAAATAACATGTAAACATCCTATTTCTGGACAAGCGGAAGTATATTCAATAATGTCGGAAAATGGTTAAATATTATTACCATGGTACGGATTATAATAAGCTGAAAATTGAAATCAAATACCAGCTAAAATGATGCGGTTGGATCCTGTTACGATCTGATTGATCGATTCATGTTTGAACTGTTTTGCAAATAACCTTTAATCACATTGGACTGCTTATAAATGTTTTCACTATTTATGTAATTTGTTATTCAAAACCATGAAAGTATGTTAGTAATAAAAATATTAATGTATTAAAATGAAATCACAATGAAACCTCACTGAAAAGAATCATCTTCATTAGTAGATATTACTATTATAGAAAAATGACGACTTCAAACAGGATGTTTTTTTGGTCAGTGACATCCAACTCAGGGATGATAATATGAGTTATGCCTATAGTAAAAAATATTTTATTTTAATGTTGTGCAAGTTTGATAAAAGGAAATCTCTTTACAACAATCTTAAAAAAATAAAACTAATGGGGAAAGTCACACCCTGCCGCCTAGCATACGTATCTACGAAACACTACGCCGTAGTAGCTAAGCTAAGTACGAGTAAGCTACGAAGAGGCGACCTAGCGTTGGTAGTTTTGATTCGATCGCTAGTATCGCAATAATAAATTGATTTTGTGGTCTTTTCCATATTTTATTGGCATTAGTATCTTTTGTACACCCACTCCTGAATCGCTCTTCCCTGACCAAACCAACAGCCCGTATATGACGTTTGAACTGAGCTGATAAAGCAAATAATTTTCTCCTGAATCTTTGTTCAATTTTAAAAACTACTCAGTTTATATTTTTGTTTTTATTCTGTTTTGTCACTTTACAAACTTAATGATATAAATGCACTCGTAAAAAGCAACTTTGGCTGTTTGACAGACGATAAATCGAACCCTATGTCTTACGCTATCACAGCCTACGCTTTAGAGCGCTTTCACACTAGGCGTTTTAGCAATGCGAAGGTCGCGCTGCAGTCGCGCTGCTGTCAATTTCATACATAAAATAACAGCAGTAAGCCTTTCACATTAGTGAGTCGCGCTGATGTCACGCTGCTGTCGCTCTAATGTGAAAGCGCACTTAAAGTAAGCGCTTGCAAAATTAAACTGGCTTGCTAATGTGACGGCGGCCGAGTGGTATAGGCATACGCCCGGATAGCGTAAGTTACGAGGTTCGATTCTTTGTCTGTCACACAGCTAAAGTTGCTTTTTACAAGTGCAATTGATATTATTCAGTTTCTCATAAGATTATTTATTTATTGCTTGCAATTGGCGTCACTTGCTGCATCGCGCATACCGTAATGCTGGTACAATCAAAATTAAAACCCTTTCAGAGTTACATAACTTGACCTACTCAACATTTAGTCCCGGTAAAGCGCGTATTACCCATATAAATTCATGTCCCGAAAGCATTCTAGATGGAAAACCAGCACAATCTAAGGAAACCTTGCTATTATGCATAACGGTTGGGTGGGATATAAGAGAAGCTGTCAAAGACAGTTTGTGGAAACAAAAGCGTAGTGTTACGGCTGAAATGGGGCTATGTAGGATAAAAAAGGTCAAGCCATAGTGAAGAAAGGTGAAGTAGGTAAAAACATGGTTGTGGCGTCCATAGCTTTCCATTTAGTCCGTAGATTCGGTAAAGTTGTAATTACTAAAATACACCATTAAGTAGAAAGAGGACTAGTAAATAGATTGGTGAATTGATATTCATATAAAAGAAATTTGAAACAAGTACGTTTCATTTTACCAAATAATTACACCATTTCCGCCCGGTTCCGTGATCGTTATTTACGATGTAACTAAGTAATGACATTGCGAATAATTACTAAAATCTTTATTGTGGTTATTGGTCCTCATGAAATCAATAAATAAAATGTCTACCTACATTTTAACCTGTCTTCTCATCTTTATCAAATCAGTGTCTCATTAGTCTCTAACTATGAGCCTTATAAAGAAACTTAAAAATAAATGCGCGATGGAAAGGGCTATGCTCGCGGCTTCTTTACGTCATCGAATCAAAATTGAGCAGATACATGTAAGAACTAAGGTAACGGACATAGCACTGATATTTAGTAAATTTAAGTGGTAATAGGTAGCCCGGGCACATAGCGCGAAGAACTGGTAGCCGTTGGGGCAGAAAAGTTTGAGATCGGAGTCTCTTTGACGAGACGCAGCGTAGGACTTCCACCGACAAGATTAACAAATGAACTTGTAAAGATCGTAGGATCAAACTGGATGCAGACAGTTTGTGATCTGTCGTTGTTGGGAGCCGTGGGGTAGGCCTATGTTTATCAGTAGACGTCCTTTGACTGATAAGGTGATGATGAATTTGACGGTTTATTTTATATTATCCATTATAAGAGGGGTTTCATAAACTTAAGTGTAAGCAAGCAGTGGTTCGACATCAATACGCTATCAACGCACCATCGTTGTGTGTGACTGCCTTGGTGACGCAGCGTTAGGGTCGCATTTTGACGGGTGCCAGAGGTCCCGGGTTCGATTCCCGAGTCGAACCAAAAATAATATTTTATTTTATTTATTGGCTAAGTGTTAAAAGCATTCTCAACCAGTCAACCGTAGATCTTAACAGAGGAAATTAAATACAGGCGGCGCGAAAAAATCAATAATTAAAGGGACAAAGCAAATATGTACCTTGGTTTTTCTGTTTATAAATTCTCATGGTAGCCCGGAGTTCGAAAGTTGGCGGTGTTACACCATGTGCCTCAGAAAGCAATAATATGATATCAGATTGAAGTAGGTCAGTAGTAGCCACGTAAAGTGACAGATTGGTGTCTCCTGGGATTAGAGAGTTAAAGGAATAGAGAGTGCACCTGTGTTTGTGCACACACTTTTGCTCTACAATATGTCCCGCGTAGTCGTTTAGGCGTATAGTATGTACCTATTACATAATTAAAGTTTTTAAAAATCATGTCGCGATATGTGATCGCGATGTGAAGACTATTTTCTAAGATGTATTTTATTTTTTGTATCACAACTTACTTTATATTGTGTTATCATAACCAGTAAGATACAGGCATATCTCGCGATAAGCTTTTATAAAATTGAAATTGTGATATAGGTGCATTGTAATAAATTGATAATTTTATTTTAATTTAAAGTTATTATTTATCTTTTAAGTATTTTTTTTTAATTGCTCGCATTCTTTTAAGCAAACCTTTTTATTTAATACCCATATGGTGGTAGTACAGGATTAATTTAATATTAACGAGTCCATCATTTTGGACAATCCGCCATGTTGGATTTAGAATAACATAAACAATGCATTGTCATCGAAAATAAGCGTATAGGTTTACAAAATTTTAGCTCAATCGGTTAAAGTTAACTATTTCGATAAAGTTGAAAAATTCTACCCGAACAAAATATACCTTGCAACTTAAAAAAAAGCTTGTAACTTGTAAGACTGGCCACCGTAGTCGAAATCGGCGAGGAGCATTATTATCGAGAGCTTTTCCACTTCCTATTTCAGTATCGGTACCCAGTCTGTTGAGCAAAAGCAATAGTAATCGCAATAATTTAGATTAGTCCTGATTGATAGCCCCATACCAGGCAATGAAGTTCAATAAATATTGAATGCTATTACGACTATTGCAATAGTAACGATACTATTTTTGCTGAATATTGCTATAAAATCGATGTTTTCGATAGTAAAGATACTATCAATTTATCGATGGTGAAAACATATCGATATGAAACTATTGAAAGCCATTTCGATACTCAGCTACAATATTATCGATACTCTCGTTAGTTTAACAGTATGTCAATACTTTAGTATCAAACTGAGCTTGTACTTATAAAAAGCCTATCAATATTATAGATTTTTCAGACCAACTAAAACCCTTGATAATTCGGTAACGCGATTGATCGACGAAAGCGGTCATCGAGTGCCGCTTCTCTGTTAGATCACTTACTGGATTCCAATTTTTACTGTGAACAGGGAAAGAAAAGGCTAGATATTCGACCAATCAAAATAGTTCAAGAACTCATGGCAGTATTTTCGAGACCGTAATGAGGCTTGGGTATTTTTCTCGAGTAATTGATTGAATTAAAGATAGTACTGACTTGTAGATGCTCAGATAACTGAAAAGAATAATGATATTTTTTGAAAATTACTTGTATTTTTATACAACGTGTGGCCTGTAATAGGAAAAAAACTACAATCAGTTATTTAACAGTATTCATAGATACCTTGACCTGGCCATAGTGCTCTAAAATACATTTTATTCAAAGTTACAATCCCTAATCATTGTATATCAAAATTGCATTCTCGTTGACACATTTGTGTGCAATACATTGCTAAAGAAAGAAAGAAAGGATTTATTTGCTCATGAAAATGGGTACATTTGGACGTTATAAATTTATGGTTAGCGCAGCTTTTCAGCTCTCATTAAATAGCATGCAAATACATGTTTTAATAGTAACCAATTAAAGATGTTGACAAATTTGCTTTCCACTGCCTTTGTTGCCAGCAAAGCGCTGGGCGTCTCGCCCGTCACGCTACCCTTGATGACGCCATCAGAAGAGCTCTTGCGAGCATTAATAATGTTCCTTCCACGTTGAAACCACGTGGTTTGGTCCGTTATGATGGCAAAAGACCCGATGGCCTCACGCTTATTCCCTGGGAACGGGGTCGGGCCTTAGTTTAGGATGCAACTTGTGTTAATACTTTCGCCCCCTCCCATCTCAGAGAATCAGCCCTCAAAGCTGGTGCAGCAGCCGAGTTGGGTAAAAACGCCAAGCGTCGCAAGTACGTCTCACTTGCAAGTAATTATATGTTTGCGCCGTTTGGCGTTAAAACGTTTGGGCCGTGGGGCCCCTCTGCTAAATTGCTTTTTAGAAAAATTGCGCCAAAATTAAATTCTGTAACGGCCAATAATAAAACTGGCTGGTTCTTAGCTCAAAGAATCAGCAAAGCTATCCAACGCGGCAGCGCAGCCAGCATCATCTGTTGAACGGCAGGTATTTTATATTATCAGGTACTTTGTTATAAATAAGAGTACACATCCAGTAACAGTTTTTTTCGAATTTTGCACTTTTGGAGTTATATCTGCCACAAGTCTTTTGCCATTTCTGGTGTTGCGCATATAAGCCTAAAAAAAGAATGTTTTGCTTAACAAAATTACAAATATCAAAAATATACAGACACGGAAGAGGTAGTATTTGTAAGTAAGTAAATAACGGCCTGCATAGCTCATCAGGTGCAGTACCACATATAGCCCTAATGCACTTTTTTTTGCAATGAAAAGTCTATTTGTATCAGAGCCATGACCCCATATTATGATAAGTTCGTAACGTAAAATGGATTCTTCATACGCAAAGTAAGCTGTAAGTGCTGTATTATTGGTAACGACTTTACCTAATTTGTACAGTGCGTATTAAAATCTGTTAATTTTCTTGCAAACATTTTAGATTTGATCTTTAGACCTAGGAATTTCGTCATATTTGTACCTTTCAGTTTTTGTCCTTCGAAATTTATGTTCATTGTCTGATATATTATATTATTAAAATTAATGAAGTAAGTTTTGTCCAGGTTTATATGTAGATTATTATTTTAAACCATTCAATTACAGTTTTAAGCGTACAATAAATGTCCTGAATATGGTCTTCCTGAGTCAATTTACCATTTGTTTTGACAATTACAACTATGTCATCTGCGAATAAAATACATTAAATTGTTGATGGCATAGAAAGAAGAAAGAAAAACGACAAATCTGTTGCCGTTAGGTCACATATTATAATATCCGTCGTATTAAAAGGCCCTTTAAGTAACCAGTAATCAAATTCTAACTGGTTTCAATTTTTATTTTTTTATTTTAGGTTTTATTTTCTATTTTATTGGAGGTAAAATTACCGAAATAAATTTTACTTCCAATAAAAGGAAGGAAGATTCCAAAACTCATAAATAAAGTCCAATACGCTCCACTCCCGTAACGCTGAAATCGGGAATTTTATCAAAATACCGAAAACAATTCGATGCATTGCAGTTAAACGGTTTTACGTCTCTTTTATAAACACCATTCAAATTTAATGGTAACATCCCCTTTTTATTGACATTATTGTGCTCGAATAGGCACCCATCTCGAATGTGCTTAATTTGCGCTTTCTGAGGGTAGGTGTGCGAAGTTTGCCTTTTTGGAAAGCAGAAGTTTTTATCGCTCCACAGTGTTTCCTGAAGCCTCAAAATCGGACACCCCCCTTTTTTAGAGCATCGGAAAGCCTTTATTATTACAAATGCAAGGCAAGAACTCCCGTGTTTCAATTCCACTTAGTTACCGAGTAATAAATTTTTTAAATTGGATATTTTTGGACCCCGGTAAACCGAATTTTTTTTTTATTAAAAAAGGGCACGTGCTAGAAAACTATTTGCTTTTGAGGTATTTAGGGGACTTTATACTATAAATTTTAAATATATTTTTAAACTCATAAAGGGTATATTTACGACAAAATCAAATATTTTCTTTTTTTTTTTCGTTAATTTTTTTCTCTAAAGTTATAAGGTTTGCGCATTTTCTTTTTAATTAAAAATATAGCTCAAAACATAAACTAAACGCACAAAAAAAAAACAAATGCGCATCTTAAGGAATCTCGTTGTAAACTTCATTTTTTTAAAATACCGGTTTTTGACTACCTAGGGTTGTCACCTAACTACTACAGCAAATGTACCGGTACCATAATGTATCGGTAACATATGTTACTTCAAAATAAGTACTAGGTATTTTTTACCTATTATCCCGACTCCTTTCTTTTTCCCTCGGAAAAATGATAGGTACTTAATACTTCCGAGTGTATGTTTGGTCTTGATGTTGATTTTGAAGTGCGAGGTTGTTCAGAACTCTTTATTGTGAGTTATTAAATACTCCTTACCACAATCCATAAAAAGAAGAAAGAATAAGCATTTTAAAACTGTCAATGAGAAATTGTCAATATTCATAATTAAAATACAAGTAGCAAAAGCAAGTTTTCATTTCATATGAGTTTTTATTCAGCGATTCATTGTATTTTGAGACATTTAGTACCGAAAGTGTACAGAAGTGTTATGAGCTGATGGTTGGCTTTATTTCCAATGAAGGACTACATGTGATGCGGGAAGTGGTCCACCCTCGTCAGACGCAGGTTAAAACCCCACATTGATATGTGTAGTCTGGAGAAACGGGGGTGAGGCACCATGGAGCCGCACAAGACCCATGGCGCCACTTTGCCCCAATCTGCTGAGGGATGTCTTCCCAGGCACCGACCGGCAGACTTAATGCAAGGGGGGGACGAGGGCGTCAACCCTCCTCCTGGTCACCTAGTGGCAAAATCAAACGAAGCTGTGGATAACGCCATAGCCAGCACTTCTCGCTCTCTGGAAGTGTTAGCAAATACGCAAAGAGAATATGAAGATCGACCTAGCAAAAGGCCCTTTCATCAGGACAACAGCGGTGAAGGCGAAAGATCCAATACTTCCTCAATGCTAACTAGATTAGAAATATACAGGATTCTTGTGGAGGAAAGCAAAAAAGTTAGTGCGAAATCGCGACCTTCCGATTTACCAGTAATTGAACGGTCAGCTATTGTTATAAAAGCCCTAGGTGAAGGTTACGAGCCCTCTATGTCAAACGATGAGCTCAAACAAGCCCTTTCGGTTCTTATTACTAAATGCAATAATATGTATAAAAAATGCAATCGAAAAATGGATTTATTCCAAATAAAACATAAACAATGGCTTAATGAACCTTTTATTTATGGACATTTAACACATACTGATATACTTCTTTCTCCTAAGTCGAAAAATTTTCTTAATCTAAGCTCACGTCAACAATTGCGTTCCCGGCGGAAGCTAGAACACATTTTAAATGATGAGTCTAAAATTAAAAAAATCAAGGCATTTGTTCACTCCGTGTCCACGACTGAGGTTGCCCATGATGATGAAGAAGTGAAACAGGCGCATAAATCGGCGCAAGATTTAGAGCGTGTGATTTATACATGTTTAGAACCAAGCACTTCAGCAACAGAGATTTATAATAAAATCCAACAACCTCCTCCTCTGTCATTTACAGCAGAAGAGGCATTGGGAATCATTATTGACAGGCAATTAACAGTTGAGACCTACAATTATCTAAGGGAACAATTACAAGACAAAAGGTATTCGGGTTTTCCGCCTTATAAAAAAGTGTTAGAAGCGAGAAAGTCTTGTTATCCTGCAGAAGATGTACATATCTCTGAAAGAGAAGCCAGTATTTCACTGCAAGGACTTTTACAGCATACTTTTAAGCGGCTTATAGAGTATTATGACAACAGTATACTACAATTCTACAAGCAGAACGTAACAGAACAGGGACTGGATTGCATTTTTGAGGGCTCCTGGGGGTTTGATGGAAGTACAGGCCAAGCTTTGTACAAGCAATCATTTAGTGACGACACAGGTGATGAATACAGTCTTTTCGCCACAACATTTATACCCTTAAGAATTAAAACAAAAACCAACAAGATTATTTGGCTTAATCCCTCACCTCAATCGTACCGTTTTTGTAGACCCATCCGGATACAATATAGAAAAGAAACAAAGGAACTTATACTTGCTGAAAAAAAATACGGGGAAGATCAAATCGCTCAACTGACACCACTTGTGGCGAGAACTTCTAACGGGCATTTGATACAAGCTGAGAGTGAGTTGCATTTAACAGTCATCGATGGGAAAGTTTTAAACATTATATTAAATACTCCATCTCAGTTGCGTTGCCCGTATTGTGGAATTACAGCAACTCAATTCAACGATTTAGATGAAGCTTACAAAATAAATCCCAGGAAAGATGCTCTGATGCATGGAATATCTCCCCTTCACGCATGGATTCGTGTTTTGGAGTTTCTATTGAAGTTAGCATATAAATCAGAAGTGAAAAAATGGCGAATTATGAAAGGATCTCCAGAAGATCGGCTAGTAGAAGATCGGAAAAAGAATATTCAGAATGAAATAAGAGAGAAAACTGGAGTATTAGTCGATGTCGTCAGACCAAATAGTGGCACCACTAACGATGGGAATGCTGCCAGGACTTTGCTGTCGGACAAAAACAGGCAACTTTTTTCAGAAATTTTAAACATTGAAAAATGGCTCATTGATGGACTTCATACAGTTCTGGTAGTTTTGTCGTGTGGTTTATCCATAGATGCGGTGAAGTTTGGAGCGTTTTGCAAGACATTGGCTGAAAGATATGTGGATAAATATCCATGGCATCCCATGACCGTCACTATCCATAAAATATTAGTGCATGGAAAAAATATAATTGAAACTTCGACATTACCAATAAGTATGTTCTCCGAGCAAGGTGCAGAATCGAGAAATAAGTTTTGGAGAAGTAACCGCGAACACCATACTAGGAAAATGAGTAGAGAACATACAATGTTAGATCTCTTCCATAGAGCCTTAGAGTCCTCTGATCCATTAATTTCAATGCTTGGATTACGCAAAAGACAAAAACAATTAAAAAAGGTACCGTTGCCCGCATCTGCAATTGGACTATTAAAGTGTATCACACCTGATGAACCAGAGACACCGTCGTCAGAAAAAGAAATAGAAGACGATGCTCACTTGATATTAGAGACAGACGATTACTAAAATATTTTTTTCTCACATCGTCGCTTTTAATCAGGAGATTATTGTAAATACTTAATATTGAAAATTATTATAAATGAGTTTTAGGTACCTAAGTGTATAAATATTAATTTCAGATTTCTGGATGGGTTGATCACTTAACATTGGAGACTAAAGATGACTAAATTCATATCTTCATCCACGTTATGAAAAACATTGTGAAATACCGGTAAAACAAAATGGTGTTTTGTGACAACCCTTAAGAAAAACAAAAATAATATTTTTCTCCTAACTTCCATGAGATGCGCATCTGGTTTTTTTATGCGTTTAGTTTATGTTTTGAGCTATATTTCTAATTTAAAATAAAATGCGCAAACCTTGTAATTTTGGAGAAAAAAATGACGGAAAAAAAAACGAAAATTTTTAATTTTGTCGTAAATATACCCTTTATAAGTTTGAAAATATATTTAAAATTTGTAGTTTGAAATCCCCTAAATACTTCAAAAGCAAATACTTTTTTAGCATCTACCCTTTTTTAATAAAAAATAAACTTCGATTTACCGGTGTTAAAAAAATTCAATTTTAAAAAAATATTACTCGGTAACTAAGTGGAATTGAAACACGGGAGTTCCTGCCTTGCATTTGTAATAATAAAGGCTTTCCGATGCGTTAAAAAAAGGGGGGTGTCCGATTTTGATGCTTCAGGAAACACTGTGCGCTCTGTATTATTGAGGATGGTTGCAAACGCAATTAGATGTGAATATCGGAAAAGGTTACTGTTAACATTCCGAAAATTCCACTTAGGTATATTGGTTTTTCATAAAACTCGATATAAGTCCACTTAACCAGGTAGGTGAAGAGTGTGTGAGCTCAGAGCTGAAGCCTAAGCAGTTTCTCCACATATAAATAATTCAGGATGCCGTTATGGTGATAACTAAAAATCCCCGCCTATTATATTGTAAACTTTCCCGACATTCCTCAAAACAAAAAATAAGTTAAAGACAAGAAAAAAACCACTAACAAAAGTAATTCAGTGAACACCAAGTTTTTTTTTTAATCAAACAGTTCACTTATTTTATAGCTGATGTTATTTCCAAACGTTTCCAAAGTAAAAATAGTTTTTAAAATATCAACGACGAAAACAACGGACTATCGACTTTACAGCCATCAAGTTATTGCAAAACCTAATAAAATATTTAATTATAAGACCCCTCACACACTGCGACTTTTAGCATGAATGCAGAAGCGCGACTGCATCGATGCTTACGAGCGTTGGCATCGATGCAATAACCAATAAACAGTACATAATTTGTCAATGTCCAGCTTCTACATCGCGACAGCATCAATGCTAAAAGTAGTGCAAGTGTGTAAAGGTGTGTGACATTTTGCGACTGCATCAACGCTGCATCGCTGCTAAAACTCGCAGTGTGCAAAGGGTCTGAGGTACCTTTTTACAAAATTCAACGTTATCTTTATCTGATCTTAAAAGCACCGATCGAGTTTTGCATAAGAAATTTTCTTATGCCGAGTTTAACTTGTTAAAATCCCCCTTTTGATGTTCCCTTTGTTTTAAAAGAAAACGTTTGATTTCGCAGCGTTTTATGTTAATTCAAAGTGTTACTTTGAAACGTACTTACCAAGTTCAGATTTTTCGCGTTTGTCTTCTAAAGTCTTTATTTTTATGGGCTTAAGGCTTTTTACGTTAAGCATAAGAGTTAAAGAATATAGATGCGATTTGGGAATTACTTTATGGAATGAAAGGTTTTATTTATAAAAACCTTTTAGTATCTTGCGAATCTTTATTTAATCTTTAAATATCTGGTTTTATTCGTAATGAAGTATTCTTCATAGCATGTTGACATTTAAAATACGTTTTGAAAAACTTATTATTTTTGAAATAAATTAAATTTATGTGTCAAAGATAATGTTACTTCATTAAAAAGGGTCTGTTTCACCATCAAAAAATAAGCTAAGGGTCACAGGCGCAGGCAGCTGACCGCACAAACCGTAACCGCGTTCAGTATTAGTTCAGGCAAATTCAGCACGCCCTCCCTCAATACGCATGCGGCACAGTTAAATGTACTTGTTAGTACCCAACACCAACTTGCAAAATACCTCGACGTGTCAACACAAGATCACACCAATCCTGATTTAAATCATCAGTCTGTCTCGGTCAGTTTATTTGACGATGACGGAGAGAGAAGGAAGATTTAATCCAGGATAAACGTAATCTTGGGTTAAATCATTATGCGCAAGTCCACCTTAAACACCCTACGTTTGAAAAGTATTCATTTTAATGTTACCCTTTCTGCTCCGATTCATCTTATATAAACTATTGTGTTTCTTTCATCTCTTTTTTATGACTAAACCTTTTTTCCAGACACTATTGTAATCTACATCTATAAGCCTTATTCCACCTATTAGTCAACAAAAGGTTTAAGTACGTATACGATACGTGTAGTGAAGAAGCGTTGAGGTATTTGCACGTTGGTATGTTGGTACGAGGGCAGGCAGTATTTGCCTGAACTAATACTCAACACGAAGACGGTTTGTGTGGTTGGATGCTGCGCCGAAAATTAAAGTAAAGTAATATATAAAATTCAACTTAGAATTATTTTTTTTCAAAGTAACGCAGTGATTTTATGAATTAAAGCTTTAGCTCAAGCCCAAAGGGCAGAAACGGAACATGAACTTTAACGTAGAACATACAATAAAATGTAAAGTTAGAAAATTTTCCTCTGTTGGGCAAAGGCCCCACCACAAGTAAGTATAGAAAGGTATGAGCCATTTTCCACCACGCGGGCTCAGTGCGGATTGGTGGAGGGTTTTTTTTAATTTGCAAAGCAAGCGACAAACATTGCTTTTAGATGTTATAAAGATCCTTAGGGCTTCTGAATAGGCTAAAAGATCTAGTATTATCCAATATTAGCCGGGAACAACGGCATAACGTGCCTTTCAAAGCACGGAGATAGTCGTGATTAAGGTACATGCCTTAATGGCTGGAATGGTCACCCATCCAAAATGACCGTGCCGTAGGTTGTTATACTTCAGTAGTCACTACCAAAGCGCTGCTACCACTGCGCTACACACATCTATTAACGCACAGAACATTTAAATTATGAGTAGGCAAATTATAATAAAACTACAGAAGGTATGAGCTTGTCTTGGCGTTGAGTTGCTGATGCTTACCGTCGATATATTACTGGTTTAAGGTTTAAGCAGATCTAACCACTCATACAGGAAATGTAAATTGGCCTCAAACAGACATAGACCATACAGAAGCACGTTACGTAAAGAGATCAGCAATGCTGCGGCATCGAATTGGCTGCGGATAGCAGACGCCTAGCCTACGAATTCGTTTGCTACATCTTATGAAAGTTTTTTCTTGCGAATGACATCACGGTTGGCAGGGTGGACGGATATTCGACGAACATCAGACAACTTGCCATAAGCGCGTGACGTCGTATTAGCTGCTGGTCGAGAGTGGGCCCTGACCGAGTTGATCTAGATCTAACCTAGTTACGCTACGAATTTAATAGTGTGCGTTGTAATTTGTAGTTTTAACCACATATAACTGAACGCCTCAAGTTTATACGGTGCTGTTCCCTTTACGAGTGGTTAGATCTGCTTTACACTTTAGCATTAACGCACCATCAACAAACCACCTTTTGCTTTCATCAAAACCAAAGGTGGTTTACCTTTTGCTTCATCTCTCATCTTAACTTCAGCTCTATCTATCATCATCATGTACCTCCTTTAATCAGTGGCCACCGTCACTTATATTATCCGCAAACTGCTGCCCGTGTGTACGATCCCTACAATCACACTGTATTTGGGCAATGTTTTCAAACTTTTTCCCGTTCGGGTTTGAAAACCTTATTAGTGAACAACAGTTGTTCACCACAATCGCGGCCGTATGATCCCACACAAAGTTATATAACAAAAGGCACGTCGGAAATTTTCGCTGGAAATTGTTCGGTGGTTGCTACAAAATTTCGCAATATACCACGTTTGGTTTGGCTTAAGCTAAGGGATTATAAGCGGTCGGAATGCCGGGAAAATTGTTGCATAGTATAAAGATGGATTTGAATTATAGATCTATATTTTTGATCTCAATCAAACGAAGACTTACACTGGCAATATCTCTTCCGTTAATAGGACAAATGTTTCTAAAAATAAAGAACACAAAATGTAGGCTACTTAAAAACTACATGGTTTATTCCGATAATATCGGCATTAAACCTAAATAAGCTAATTAGCAGGTTTATTTTAGATTCAATACCAATTTCATCGTAAATTCGCCAGGAAACCTACGGACGGGATATTAAGCAGTTGGCATGTGAAACATACAGATTCTCCAGATGTTTATGTTGGATCTTAAAAAGTATCGCTATACATTCAAGTCTATTAGCTATTCTGTTGTAGAAGCTGTAATAACTTCTTCTCCTCGGAATTCATCGCGTAGTATTTACGTGAAGAAGTAACCGCATGTTACTCCTCCTTCATCCATCCATCACTCCATCCTTACAAATTCTCACATTTTAAATATAAGTAAGAAGGAAGCGATTCCCCGCGACTTTGGCAGCGCGTTTTGATTTTCTTCCGTTCCCGTAGGTTGGGTCGCCTATGTATCGCCTATGTGTCGCCTCGGGGTATGTTATGGCCTTCCCCGATAAATAAAGTTATCTGCCACATTTTCTTTTTTCAAATTGGACTAGCTATTCCTGAGATAAGCGCAATCAAACAAACACTTCAGCTTCATGATATTAATATACCGTAGCAGTGTATAGTAGTGGATGTCACGGCCAATTTTACATGTCAATCACCAGATTTTGTCTTCAGCGTTAACCGAGAACCATTTTGTTTATGATCAATCTAGTCAATACTTCCACGCCTTTTAAAGTAGACGGATCAAGCTAAGACCTATAACGGTTTTAATGATAATCTCTTATATAAAGTGATCAGATAATCAGATGCATAGTTACCTAAAGTTGAGGTCTTGGCTATTATGGAATGCACTTTTGAAACGAAAGATTCCCGGGATTGCGGAATTGACAAATTTAGTTTATTTTATTACAGAATGAAATTTGGTGTAGGTATAATTACTTATTTTAAGGTGTTGGCTAATATGGAATGCACTTACATAGAATGAAATAAACTCGGAATTTCTGAATCGAATAATCTATTCTTTTATATTATAGACCGAATCGGGTGTACTACTGTGTGTTTATGTACTGTTCACTGCTCTTCTTACATTAAACATAGTCAAAAAGTAATGTAGAACCTAAAATTCACTTCATGTATACATTAATAATATGTTTACTCCTAGAGTCCTGTTTTAAATTAATACTTCACCCTAAAGATGTCGATTCCTCACCATGTTACAGACTAGTTTTTACTGGTAGAGAATGCTTTTAGCATTATGTCCACCATATGTACCGTTTGTTTGTGCATGAGGTTTTTAAATAAATATTATATAATACTTATATGTTGGAAAACTTCAGCTTCAGTTCTTTGTTATATACAATAATACCTCCAGCGTATGTTAACGAGAGACAATAGATATTCTATTGTTATGCAGTTGCCTGCAACCGTTTGGGTGTTGAAGCGATAAAATGATGTGTATGTTGTTTTAAATCATAGTTACCCCTTTGTTTATCTTTTCAAATCGTATCAATTATACGGAACCATTCCACCATGCCGTCTCGATCCTTTTATCCTCAAAATCCCCATTCCGAAAAACTGTTAAGAAACCTTCAAACATAACGGGTGCTGTAAAAGCCTTATTCAGACCTTTTTCTTATCCTTGATTTTTCCATTCGATTTGGCCAGGACACTTGGTGTTCCAAAGGTCGGGGAATGGAATTGAATTTATTTTCACTTACACGGTTTTGCGATCTGGCCTGCTGTTTCCAATCCACACTTTTTTTCTAATGGGAACATTTACTTAAGATTATAGATAGACTGAGAAGAAAGAATGTACGTTACGTCACTAGTTTTTGTTTAACCTCCTGCATATTTTTTCTTGTATCATGCGGTAATGTCACAGGTACAGGATATGCACATGAATCGTATTTGCAGTACCATAGGTAATGGAAGGTTAAAAAAACCGTGCGAGTCGGACTCGCACGAAGTGTTTCGTATAGCATGTTTGTCAGCAACTAATAATAAGAAGTCCTGTAAAGCATGATTGAAACTGCGCTATAAGGGATTGACTCCCTCTTAAAATATTCGAAATTATTGAGACAAAACTTATTATATATTTAGTAGGCGCTGTACTCATAATTTTGATGTTTTACAGCTCAAGAGACAATAAAACTCAATATTTAACTTCAGTTTCAGTTTCATATCTTGACGCGTTTTGGAGGTTAATATATTTAAATGAAAATGTACATGATACTCGTAAAATTCATTTATTTTTACTTTCATTTTATGGCTGACTACAGTTCTGTGATTTGTTAACTTATCATAGCTGTAATCATTTTCCTTTTAGGTTCATCATAATACATGCTGTTGCTGCAAATTTTTTCACGTATCCACCTACTGCCGTTAAGTTGGGAGAGGGTCCCGGACATAGGACGTTTTACAAAAAAAAACCTTTAAAATGTTTTATCGAAAAATGATGTTCCTAACCTATCTCATAAGCATTTTATAAGATCAATTTAATGATACCCTACACGATAAATAAATAATAAATAAATATTGGACACCAATCACATACATTGCTCTGATCCCAAAGTAAGTAGCTTATGCACTTGTGTTATGGAAATCAGACACAACGGTGGTACCACAACACCCAGACCCGAGACAATATAGAAAAGATCGTTTTCTACATTGACCCGACCGGGATCGAACCCGGAACCTCACGAGATGGCGACGCTTGAAACCAGCGTGCTAGCCACTCGACCACGGAGGTCGTCAAACGATGGTTTCAACAAGAGAAAAAAACACCGGCCAAGTGCGAGACGGACTTGCGCACTGAGGATTCCGTGCCAACTGTAACTGAATTACGGAATTCACTTACTTCCACTTAGTAAAATACCACAATATTTTGTTGACAGCAGACATAACTTTGTTTTTCATAGTATTTGTATGAAGAACAAAGTTATATTTGCGGTTGTAGAAAATGTGCTATATCTCAAAAACTTCTTCATTCAATTTTGGTCAAACGAATTTTCTTTGAAAGTGTATGTTATGATCTACATTTTATATTTTTTTCCAAATTTAAACTTGCTTAGTTTGAAAGTGAGATGGGGGGACGCCCATTTTACCACTAGCGTCTAGCTGTGAAACGTTGGACTTTAAAAAAAAAACCGGCCAAGTGCGAGTCGGACTCGCCCACTGAGGGTTCCGTGCCAACTTTAACTGAATTAGGGATCTACTCACTTCTACTAAGCTTAAATACCATAATATTTTGTTGACAGCAAATATAACTTTGTTTTTCATAGTGTTTGTATGAAGTATAAAGTTATATTTGCGGTTGTTGAAAATGTGTTATATCTCAAAAACTTCTCGTTCGATTCCGTCCGAACCAATTTTGGTTGAAAGTATTTGTTAAAGTCTACATTACATATTTTTTTCAAAATTTTCACTTACTTATTTTAGAAATTAGATGGGGGGAGGGGACGCCCATTTTACCACTTTGGAAGCGTCTAGCTGTGAAACGTTAGACTTTAAAAGAAAATGGTTTTGGAACCTCTATGTCATTTTGAAAGACCTATCTATAAACACCCCACACGCATAGGTTTGACTAAAAAATTTTTTTTCGGTTTTAGTTTCATGTATGAGAGCCCCCCCTTAAATATTATTATTTTTTTTATTTTTTGTATAAGAACCGTAAAGCGGTAAACAGGATACATCTTTCTACCAAATTTCAAATAAAATGGCTGTGACATACGGACGGACAGACAGACAGACAGACAGACAGACTTGACGAAACTATAAGGGTTCCGTTTTTTGCCATTCGGCTACGGGACCCTAAAAACGTTTTAGGAACCTCTATATCATTTTAAAAGACCTATCCTTAGACGCGTGTCTACACGCATAGGTTTGACTAAAAAAAAATCGGTCTTAGTTTCATGTATGGGAGCCTCTTCCTCCTCCCCCTTAAATATCCTTTTTTTTGTTTAAGAATCGTAAAGCCATTAACAGGATATATCTTCCTACCACATTTCAACAGTGTATTGGTTATTGTTACAGAATAAAGTGGCTATGACATACGGACGGACAGACAGACAGACTTGACGAAACTATAGAGGTTCCGTTTTTAGCGATTCGGCTACGGAACTCTAAAAAACATTCTAACGTAACTTGTCTATTTATTTATATTAACTTCATTGCACTGTGAATTGTACAGAACTACCAGTCAAACGTTTGGTAATGCAGATAGATTTAATCAGTGGCGGAACATTAACGAAAAGTGAAAAAAGTTGTACAAGAAAAAATAAGTAAAATGCACTAACATAAGCAAATAAATTAATAAGATATATAAGCAAAATACTAATAAGCGTACATATAAAACAATATTATTTAAAAAATAAAATTAATAAATGAGTAAAGTGACCTGTGAATTTGGTTGTGGCCACACTTGTCTAGTAAAAATTAATCTAGTTAAAATAAGGTTATAAGGTTAATATATCAAATAATTTATTTGAAAAATAAAGCAGCCTTTTATATTAATACTGCGAACGTAGGTGATATTTTACATAGGTCCTACACAATTTGTTATGAAATATAAAATAGTAGATTATTACAATATATACTAAAACAACTGACATTATACACAAAAAAAACCGTTCCCAGGGAATAAGTGTGAGGCCATCAATGGTGGCAAGAGCTCTTTTGATGGCGTCATTAAGGATAGCGGGACGGGCGAGACGCCCAGCGCTTTTCTGGCAACAATGGCAGTGGAGACCAAATTGAAAGAAAAGTGGGTAGAGTAAAGACGTACCTTATTTTTGCTCCTCATTTTTAATATTCAAAACAGCATAATAAGTAAATTATATCACAACAAACACAAGTGCAAGTGAAGTGCAAACATAACACACATTATCACTTCCAAAATATATCGCCGGCCAGTGTTTTTTCTGCTGTTGAAATGCCGCGCTTGGATGACGTCTGCGACCGTAGATGCTGCAGTGGCTGCAGGCAGGAAATAGACCACCGTCGGTTCCTCACTTGCAGTCTATGCCAGATGCACTACGATCTGGAGTGCGCAGGTGTGTCGGAACAGCGCTTCTATAACACCTTAACGGGAGAGCACAGGGCCGCCTGGAGTTGCGTTACATGCAAGAGTAAGCGGCCCAAGGGTGACAACACTAACACTCCCGTGCGTGCTGCGGACGTCGGACGTGAAGACGGAGTTACCCTGCGACGCGGGGCATCCAGGCCGGTAGAGATGGACGCGTCTATGCTCGATGACACTGCACTCAATATGTCCGTTGAGCTAACCGACTTTCAGCTGTTCGTGGTGGAAATGCGCCAATTTAGGGAAGAGATGCGAGCGGAGGCGAAAGCGACTCAGTCCAGGATCGATGCTCTTCGCGATGATGTGCTAGCGCTCTCCGGCAGGGTTGTCCGCTGCGAGGCACGCTTAAGTGACGTCGAGGAGCATGTCCGTGCAATCGAAATGGCCGCCAGCACCGCCGGCGTCGCCGTCGGGGCGCGCATCGACGCCGTAGAGTACAGGCTGGACGCCGCGGACCGGCGCCGAGCGGAGGCCGACCCGGACGCCGAGGCGGGCGTCGTCGCGGGGCTGGAGCGGACCGTCGCGGAGCTCAAGCTCGAGCTCAACGACCGGAAGCAGGAGGCGCTGCTGTCCGACCTCGAGATCGGCCAGCTCCCGGAGCAGAAGGGGGAGAGCGTCATGCACGCCGTGCTGGTGCTGGCCGGGCGCCTGGGCGTGCCGCTGGAGGAGCGCGACGTGGTGTTCGCGGAGCGCGTGGGCGCGCCCCCGGCGGAGGGGGGCGGGGCTCGCGCGCGCCGCGTCGTGGTGCGCCTGGCGCGCCGCCACCTGCGCGACGAGCTGCTGCGCGCCGCGCGCGTGCGCCGCACCGTGGCTTCGGAGGGCGGAGGCCGGGTGTACATCAACGAGCGCCTGACGCGCCCGAACCGCCAGCTTTTTCATCGGGTGCGTGAGGAGAGCCGACGGCTGCAGTGGAGGTACACTTGGACGCGACGAGGCCGCATTCACGCCCGCAAGGCAGATGGGTCGCAGGTATATCAGATCCGGACGACGGGTGACCTCGAGAGAGTCTTTTCCACCGTGCTCTAATGCTGACACGTCGAAACCAGGCACTGTAACAGGAATATGTATAAGTAAAGTACGAAAGGTAAAAGTAGAATGCAAACAAAGGACTGATTTATTTAAAAGAGCGAGTCTCTTACCTCTTTGTTTGCTGGCTGTTGTATGTAACTTTAGAAGCCAATTTTCCAACAGCACTATTGATATTACCCAGTGGTCACCTTTGTTTCACTCTGTGTGTCGAGCCAATCTAAAAATAAAAAGAGCACATATTAGTCAAATTGTTGTGGTCGTGATAATCATAATAAATAACAAATATTTAATTCACCCTATATTTTACATATGTCTTTCTCTAACTTATTTAATTAATAATAACATTCTTATTCCAATTGAAATTAATCTGTTAATATCATTTTTTTGTATTGCAAACTTATTCAATAATGGACTGCCTTCTTGGTTTTTATTCAACTCACTTATTATAATACAGGCGGCGGGTTAAAAAACCTAGTAGTTGGTCTATTCAATGCGGGTTCTCTGGGGACAAAACATGAGGAGCTCACGGTGGCGGTTGAGGAAGAGGAGCCAGATTTACTTGCTATTAACGAAACTTGGATAGAGGACCACGACGACTGCCGAGCTCCCAGACTACCAGGGTATCAACTGAAGCACATTCCAAGACCTAATTGCATACCCAGGAGTCGTGGGGGGGGGGGGGCGTGGGCTTCTAAATTCGCCGAGGTACTAATGCTCGAATATGCCAGCACCCCAACACTGAGGCTGCAGTTCAACAAATGTGGCTGTCCTTACTTATGCAAAACCAAGTGGTGATTGTGGGAACGGCTTACAAACCTCCATGGCAGAATGTAGGGGATTTCCTCGATGCAGTCACTGAATCTGTATTATTCTTTGGGGGGGCTGATGGTATCATACTTGTAGGAGACTTTAACATTGACCAGCTGGTAGAGAGTTGCCCTAAGTACAGGGCGTTTACTAAGTTTACGCAAACCCTGAACTTGGTACAACTGGTAAAAGAGCCAACTCACTTTACTGATCACAGCAGCACTCTGATTGATGTAGTGTGTACTGATGTTCCAGCCTCGCATGTAGCAGTAAGGTATTCCCCAGACATGGGAGCACATGCCATGATTCTGGCTCAGTTCAAAATTAAAAAGGCCAAACCTCGCCCAAGATGGGTTACATATAGACCCTTGAAGGACAAACTCATTGATCAGTTTGACAAAGACCTCTCTGTAGTGGATTGGAACTTTTTCGAAAGACCTCATGGTGTGAGTGTCAACAGGCTTGTCGATGCCTTCACACTGTGTCTTAGGGGACTGATGGATTTGCATGCTCCCATAAAAACTAGAAAATTTACACATCCTCCACACCCTTGGATTACAGGCACTGTCAAGGAAATGAATCAGGGACAGATATTTTAGCCAACTTAAACAACATGGAACTGAATCCCTCAAGGGCAGATACAAGATAATGAAACACATGGTACAGGAGGCAATAGAGAGAGAGAAGGTTTGTTTCTTTGAAAAGCACATAAATAATAACCTGAAGGAGCCAAAAAGGTTATGGAAAAGTCTGAAGGGTACTATACTACCTGATAAAAGGATGCCTGCAGACTTGCCACCCAATTTCACTGATCCCAACCTCATTAACGCACACTTTCTGGATGCACCTGGCTGTGGAAATGTCACTATATCACAACTTACTTATTATGAGCTACATAGGTTAAGTGAACAGGCTTCATTTTCTCTTCAAACCGTGGACGGGTAATGAGGACCATTAAGCAACTTCGTTCAAATGCTCAGGGGCACGATGGGATCTCTTTGGTCATGCTCTTGATGACACTGCCACACTCACTGGATGCTGTCACTTCTATAATAAATCAATCTTTGGTAGAACATACGTTCCCTGACAGTTGGAAGGTAGCAGTTGTGAGGCCACTACCAAAGACCAATCCACCTGAGACATTGCAAGACCTTCGCCCTATTAGCATCCTTCCCTGCTTGTCAAAAGTATTAGAAAGAATAGTGTGCGATCAGTTGACAAAATATCTAGAGAACAATAATATGCTGCCTCGTCACCAATCTTGCTTTCGGAGGGGCCATGGAGCAGGAACTGCACTCGCAAAGGTGGTGGATGACTTGCTTACTGCGCAGGACCAAGGGGCTGTGACATTCCTACTGCTGCTGGATTATTCACGGGCGTTTGACTCCATCAGTATCCCCCTGCTGCTCTCAAAGCTAACATACTATGGACTTGATTCTGGAGCCATAAAGTGGTTCCACAGTTACCTTCATCAGCGCCAGCAGTTTGTGGAGATAACCGGAGCAGATGGTGTCAAAGTGCATTTTGCACCACGAATGGTGAAAAGGGGGGTTCCTCAGGGTTCAATCTTGGGCCCAATCCTCTACATCCTGTACAGTGCTGACATCACTGAATGCATCACTCGCTGTAGCTACCATCTTTATGCAGATGATCTGCAATTGTACTTCTCATTTGACCCAGAGCAGTGCAGAAGCGCAGTGATCACAGTGAACAACGAGCTGAAAAGGATAAGCGAGCGGAGTAAGAGAAACTGCCTCACACTAAACCCAAAAAAGTCCAAACTAATAATGATAGGAACACCTAGAAACATTCTAAAATTAGACATTAATACAATAAATATTACCATAAATGGAGAGCCAGTGGAAAGGGTAGATAGAGCAAGAAACCTGGGTCTGATTTTTGATAGCAATTTGAGATTCGAAAGTCATATCATTGAATGCACGAGAAACTTTTTTTATAGACTCAAGCTTCTATACAAAATAAGGCCATATGTGAGCGAGGCAATCAGGAAAACACTCTGCGAATCACTTGTTCCATCCAAGCTTAATTACTGCGACACAGTGTATGGCCCCTGTCTGCTGGCGAGGACAGAAAAGCTCATTCAGCGAGTGCAAAATGCCTGCGTGCGCTTCTGCTATCACATCCCGCCTCGGACTCACGTCTCTCCATACATTAGTGCTGCGGATGGAGGCACGCAGAAAACTCCACTTAGCAAGCCTGATGTTTGAAGTCATAAAAACTCAGAAACCGCGTTACTTACATGAGAACTTGGCATGGGCTCGGGGTGGGAATGGGCGTGGTAGGAGGGAGTGTGTTAGCGTCTTTCTAACCCCAAGACACCGCACAGTCGCATTCCGCGAATCCTTCAAATTCGCTGCGACACGGTGCTGGAACTCGTTGCCCCCACCATTGCGCGCCCTAAAAGTAAAAACAACTTTCAGATTAAAACTCAAACAGCACCTACTCCATATTCAATTTGAAAACGAAATGCACGTGTTCACTCACCAACGGGGTATGCGCGTCGAGCGAGGGGGTCGCAAACCAAGAAAAAGGTAATCTGACGCCGTTCTCTCCGCCGAGGGTTACCTTCTTAACTGTACGCCCGCGTGTGCACCCTAACTAGCTTCTGTCCTGTGTAGTTGTGACGCGTCGCGTCCGTCGCCATTTATACATTAGGTACTCGGAACTTGGTGATTGATTGTTCCTTCCAACTTCCTAGTTAGTTCTAAAGTCATCAATGCCAACGTGTCCAAAAACATGTCTCCTCTCCTAATACGTGGCTGGACTGCGTGGCATGATTTTTCGGTTTGCCTCGTATTTCGTCGGGAACACAGATTATTACGAGTGACGGATACTCGTAATATGATGGCCGACGGACGCGAGCAATACCCATAGAAACCAAAGACTTTTTTTTTTCTTTTTTTCTCTTTCTGCCATTTTTCAGGGCTTGTGCCGGAAACAAATATTGAGCTCAGCAACAAATAACCGCAGAGCTCATAACCTCTAATATGACCCGAAGGCTGAACGCACATTTATATATTTAAGGGATACCATTTAAAGGCTTCTATTGTTCTATTCAATGTTATTGTTTTTTATTGTTAAAAACTTGTATCTCTTTTTTTTTTCAATTAAATCTTTTTAATTATAATGTTATTGTAATGATTTATTGATTGATTATATTTTTAATAATAATATAATATTATTGTAAATTATAATTCTTTAATTCTAATTTTAATTCTAATTGTTTTTATTATTATTTTTTTGTATTTTTTTGTGTCAGCATTTGTCTTTGTTTTTATATTGTTTGTTTGTTTAATGGATCATGTTATTATTATTTTATTTTGCATTCAATCGCATTTTATTATTGTATTTAATTATTTTAAAATTTATTCTACCCACAAAGGCACCCGCTGAAAATCAGCGTCGTGGTATGCGTTTCGCTGCCACGACTTATGCTGAGCGGGTGCCTTTTCGACTCGAATAGTCCTGTGTTTTTTTATTGCATGTTTTTTTTTCTCATAATGTATTCGGTCGAATAAAGTGTTTCTTTCTTTCTTTCTTTCTTTCAAATTTCTAAACCTCCTTGCCATAGGGACACGTTAAATTTTCACATATAGGGTGGTACCAAGGCAGAGGCCCACACACACCCGGAAAGACTCACTATCGAAAAGAGTGCCTAAATTTTTCGACGGTAAAGCATGAAGCCAGTGACCAGAATCTTTGTTGAAAACCGCCAAGAGCCTTGCACGACTACTGTCACTGACGGAATTTTGAAGTAAAGAATTGAAGGTTTCTCTTGCAAGAGGGACATCCCAATGTTTTTCAAGTTAAATTTAATCTGTAAAGAATAACTGCTTGGGCTCACTGTTTCAGAAACAGACGGCTAGATGGCGCTAAGCGTCACGCAATGACGTATCCATAAGAGACCACAAATTTTGCAGGTTCAGACTGACAGCACGGTAGCTGAATTGGTAAGAGCCTTTGGCCCAGTCAGCCAAGAGGTTGTTGGTTCAAGTCCCGCTTGTACGCAAATTTCTGGTTTGTTATTTCATATTTATAATTATAAAATATGACACTGTTAGTGTTAAAACCATTCTAAACCATTAGATTGCGAAGCGTCATCAATTTAAAAGTTGAATTTATTCTGTAAAGAATAACTGCTTCGGCGCACTGTTTCATAAACAGACGGCTAGATGGCGCTAAGCGTCAAGCAATGACGTATCCATAAGAGACCACAAATTTCGCAAAGTCGGACTGACAACACGGTAGGTAGCTCAATTGGTAAAAGCGTTTTGCCCAGTCATCCAAGACGTTGCTGATTCAAGTCCTGCCCGTGCAAAAATTTTTGGTTTCTTATTTCATATTTACAACTGAAACAATTTTCGGAATCGAAGAATATCGTCGTCGGAATATTGTAGTAGTCCCCCTAGCTGATTTCGACTACGGTGGCCAGTCACAACGACCAACCGTCTGTGCGGGACATATTATAGTGCACAAGTGTGTGCGCAAACGCAGGTGCACTCTCTATTCCTTTCACTCTCATTAAAGCCCGAAACAGCAATCTGACATGACCGGAGAGAGAGCAGGCGCAGGACCAACGGCTTTAGGTGCATTTTCAAGGCACGGGGGTGAAACACCGTCAACTTCCAAACTCCGGACTACCCTAAGAATTTCTGAACAGAATAACTTAGGTATATATTTTTGGCCCGACCCGGGGATCGTATCTGGGACCTTTGGCGCAGCCATCGCCAAATAAAACCAAAACCAAAATTATCAAATTCAAATGACGTCAAATAAATAACTTCCTTTTCTTGAAGTCGGTTTTAAACCTGACTAAGGTAAACTTTTAGAAAATTTTATCAGTTTTCATTTTGTAGAAGGTATAATGCCGCTAAAACCCATAGTTTCCGATAACTTAAAAAATAACTTTTTAACCCTCCCCCTCCACTCCTCTCAAGGGCTACGGGCTGGAACTTTCTATGTATTATACCGATACTATTTTGACCAGCCTAAAGCTATAATAATAATATAAAAAAATACAAACAAAAGATATTGTTATTATTTATTAATAATACGGTTATTAAGGTTAACTATGAAAGTGTTTATACACTTTAGCATAAAATTGTTATTCAACGGATGTGTTATTGTTATGTGCGTAAATAAAGAAAACGGGTGTTAAGATTATTGTAATACAAACTGAATGTTGAATTTGTCATCATTATATTTTTTGTTCTTTATGTTTGTTGTAAGAAAGTGAATAATGAATACGCCATCTTGCATATCTGTGGAGAAAACCATACGTTTAATATATGAACACTGTGTCACATTGTAACGCGCAGTATTATTGGTCATTGTCTCTTAAATTCAAGAACATCCTCAACAAAAGCATGGTCGTGAGTACAACTTACCCATTTTGAAATTTTAAGTTAACAGTTTCTAAATATACATACCCCAACAAACAGTTCAAAGTTAACGACAAAGTTGCTCAAAGTTTCCAATTGAAAAGTTTTTTGGGATCGTGCTAACATGAAAACTAGCCAATATCGACATACACCATCCGAGGTACTCTCCCATCCACATTGGTAAAAGTTATCCGCAAGCTTATCTGACTGAAAAAAATATCATCAATTTAATTATAACATAATTCTGTTACCTATAAGTCAATTACATTAAAATATAAATTGGATGTCAAAATTTTTCACTGACATCAACACTAAAAAGTTAATATCTTCCTGATTACAATTTGGTTAGCATTGAAATAGCAGAACTGGCTATCCAGGAGTTGAAAAGAACTGGAGAAATGATTCATCCTTGTGGCACGCTCCGCATTTTTTATTCCATAATACTGACGTTTTTGCATTTGTTGTTTGAAATGAAGAGAAAGTCTTCATTCATGGAATCAAAGAAAATAAAAAGCAGGAAATTTTAGATGCTGTACCTTATCAAAGGCTCAGTTGCAGTCGACAAAACAATATAATCCATGTTTTCTTACAAAATTAAAATACTTTGTTGTCTAGATTACATCTCCATAGTTGATAAAAACTAGCGAAAAGATTCATCCTTGTGGTATGCCCCACATTTTGTTATTCTATTATACTGGCGTTTGTGTATTTGTGGTTTGTAATGAAGGGAAAGTCATTATTTAAAGAGTCAAAGATAATTTGCACCTTATTATCAAAAGCTCAGTATCACTCGACAAAACACGCAAAAACATTCAAATCCATATTTTCTACAAATTAAAATACTTTGTTTCCTAGATTAAAGTTCCATAAATACCACTTCTACGTCGTGACCCTATGATACGGCCCAAATTTTAAGACTCTAAGGTACAAAAATTCTTTTGACGATTTCAGTGGTGCTCTTTCACAGGTCATTGCTTCAATGGTTTTGGTTAATAACTTACTGCTTAACGCAGGTAAAATTAAATGCATAAAATTTACAATGCCCAATGTCAGACGTTTTCCCAACGCAAATCATGGTTAAAGATGAGCCTCTAAATACTATACCCAGCTCAACATTTTTGTAAATTACCTTAGATTAAAAGCTTTAATAGGGTTCACATATCGAGACCTTGTTTCGAGAAATTTCACTTCAGCTGCCTTTACAGTAAGAAACATAAGATTTTTGACTAACGTTGAAACGGCAAGGTTAGTTTATTTTAGTTAATTTTATACTATCATTTCTAACGGTATCTTGTTATGGGGCTCAGCAGTAGATATACCTAATATTCATACTGCAAAAGCGAACTGTGCGGGCTTTTTACAATCTTAACTCTGTCATTTTTTTAAAGGAATTTCTGAAAGATTCTTCGAGATACTTACAGTGTATTCACAGTTTCTTTATAAAAAAACAGGCTAATTGCGAGTCGGACTCGCGCACCAAGGATTCCGTATTTCGGATCTTTTCCTGTGTATAGATATGTACTTATTGCAAGATTCTAGGTCGACTGGAAGTACTATTTAGGTTTTGCTTCCTGGCGAGTAGTTGCGATTTTGAATATATGCAGCTTAAATTATTGTTTCTTGTGATTGCTTTGACATACAGGTTTGATTTTGTTACAACTTGTGGATTTGAATTTAATACCTGCGTTCTTGAGGAAAGCGGCAGTAAGTTTTAAAGTATTAAAATGATTTTATTATAGCCAGAAATTCATTTTTTTGGAATTTTCCCTACATCTGTATTAGAAAACATTGCTTTTTACCAAATTTTAAGAATCTGAGTTCACGGGGAGTACCCTGTAGGTTCTGATTCCTTTGCGAGTGTCGGAATTATTGTATCTTTTGATTGCTTTGGCTTTGAAGTTAGATTTTTCACAACTTATCTTTAAAGGGCCTTAGACCTATTTGAGTAAAAATCCAGCTTGATACCGCGTTCCTGAGAAAAAGAGTGGGGAGAGACAGATGGACAACTAAGTGATCCTAGAAATTAAACCCCATATTTTTTACTTCGGTTCGTAAAAACTTGGACTTATTTCCGATTAAAGGGCACAATTTACAATACCAGTCACAAGAAAAAACTTGCCGCTCCAAACTTCGGACCTTTAGAAGGTTTATCATTCATTAATTAGAAGATTTATTACTTTCTTTAATAAATTACCTCAAAATATAATTGAATTACACTTAGATAAATTCAAATTGATTGTTAAACAATGTTTAATGTCTAAAATATATTATTAACTAGATGATTTCATAAATAATAATAATGCACGGAATAGCTAGTACGAACATAAAAAAAATCAATGATATTTAATTGCACTTGTAAAAAGCAACTTTGGCTGTGTGACAGACGAGGAGTCGAACCCCGTGTCTGACGCTACCCGAGCGTATGCCTAAAATACTATTATATTTTATATACATAATTAGATTAAATTTTAAATAATAATATTACATATAGGGACGTAAGGGAGCTTGACCAAGACCATAAGCTCCAAGCCAACCTCACCTTCACGTGGTGCGTCCTGTTTATACAGACGAGGCTCTGGCGACCGACCGATGGCGGTATAACCATCCAATGTAAGGCGCAGCTAAATGTTAGACTGTGACGGGCAGCAGCGTCACAGCTGCAAGGGGCTGCGCCTCTGCGCTCGCCAACCCGCCTGCCAAGCGTGGCGAGTATTGGCAAAATCCCCTCACATGAAAGTACACCAGAAAACCAGGCCCCCAGTCTCCGGCAGCCCCGCTATTCCTGACTTTGGTAGCGGTCATGGTAACGGCGGGGCAGGGGGTGCTAAGAATCCCCGGAGGCGATCGCGCTGCCACCCCCGACGACAACTGGCCCTGGTAACGTACAACACGTGTACACTGAGGACAGATGAGAAGTTGCTCGAGCTGGAGGAAGAAATGAGCAGGTTACACTGGGACATAATGGGTCTATCAGAAGTCCGTAGAGAGGGCGAGGACACGATAACTCTACAGTCCGGAAACCTGCTCTACTACCGGGAAGGCAACCAACGAAAGTCCCAAGGTGGTGTCGGGTTCCTCGTTCACAAGTCCCTCGTCAACAATATCGAGACCATCGAGAGTGTGTCGAGCAGGGTAATATACCTTATACTCAGAATATCCAAGAGGTATTCGCTGAAGGTCATACAGGTATATGCACCGACCTCGAAACACCCGGATGAAGAGGTGGAGGAAATGTATGAGGACGTAAGTAGAGCCATACATACTTCCAAAACCTATTATACTGTTGTAATGGGGGACTTCAACGCGAAACTGGGCAAGCGAGGCGAGAATGAGTTGAAGGTGGGACCTTTTGGATACGGGCAAAGGAACGCCAGGGGACAGAGGCTGGCCGACTTTCTGGAGAAGGAGGGACTCTTTGCGATGAACTCTTTCTTCCAGAAGCCGCCTCAAAGGAAGTGGACTTGGTTGAGTCCCGATGGCTTCACGAGAAACGAGATTGACTTCTTCATGACCTCCAAGAGACGGTTATTCAATGATGTCTCCGTGATCAACAGGGTGAAAACCGGAAGCGATCACCGAATGGTTCGAGGCACATTGAATATAAATGTCAAATTGGAAAGATCCCGCCTGATGAAGTCCACGCTCCGACCGACTCGTGCTCATATCCAAAATCCCGAGAGCTTTCAACTCGAGTTGTCAAACCGCTTTGATTGCCTAGAAAATTGCGTTACAGTGGACGAAATTAATAACGGGTTTGTGGAAACTGTTCAAACGGTGGGGTCTAAGTATTTTAGGCCTGGCCGTAAAAATAGACCTCAAAAACTGTCGGTCCACACTCTCGACCTTATGGCAAAACGTCGATCTATGGCACTGCAGACCTCCGTTAATGCTGAAAACTACAGGCAGCTCAATAGACAAATATGGAAGTCCCTGCGACACGACATTCGTTGCTTTAACACTAATAGTGTTAAAAAAACGATAGAGCGGAACCAAGGCTCCAAAGTGTTTGCAAGGGACATGTCTATTGGGCAGAGCCTGTTGACGAAGCTTAAGACGGAGGACGGCAGTATAGCGTCGACGAAAGCAGAGGTTTTGAGGGAGATCGAAAAGTTCTATGGGCAGTTGTACACCTCAGTAGCCAAACCCGTTGATAGCTCGGCCAGAGACCCACGAGCTATCCTGACCCGTCACTACACCGAAGACATCCCGGACATCAGCCTCTACGAGATTAGGATGGCCCTTAAACAGCTCAAAAACAACAAGGCACCTGGCGAGGACGGAATCACAGCAGAGCTTCTGAAGGCGGGTGGAACACCGGTACTTAAAGTCCTTCAGAGACTCTTTAATTCCGTGCTGCTAGAGGGCATCACGCCTGAGGCATGGAACAGGAGTGTGGTGGTGTTGTTCTTCAAAAAAGGAGACAAAACCTTATTGAAGAACTACAGACCAATCTCACTCCTGAGCCATGTCTACAAGCTGTTTTCAAGGGTTATCACGAATCGTCTCGCACGTAGGTTTGATGACTTCCAGCCTCCCGAACAAGCCGGTTTCCGAAAAGACTATAGTACCATAGACCACATTCATACGCTTAGGCAAATTATACAGAAGTCTGAGGAATATAATATGCCTCTATGCTTAGCGTTTGTGGACTATGAGAAGGCCTTTGATTCGATCGAAACTTGGGCGGTGCTTCAATCTCTGCAGCGGTGCCACATAGACTATAGGTATATAGAGGTGTTAAGGTGCCTTTACAATAACGCCACCATGTCGGTCCGAGTACAGGAGCAGAACACGAAGGCGATTCCATTGCGGAGAGGTGTGAGACAGGGAGATGTCATATCTCCGAAACTGTTCACAGCGGCATTGGAAGACGCCTTCAAACTTCTGGAATGGGAAGGAATCGGCATCAATGTTAATGGCGAATACATCACACACCTCCGATTTGCCGATGATATAGTTGTTGTGGCAAAGACGCTGGACGATCTTGGCACTATGCTCGAAGACCTTGACCGAGTATCCCAACAAGTGGGTCTTAAAATGAACATGGAAAAGACGAAAATTATGTCAAACTCCCTTGTCGTACCCACTCCAGTATCCGTTGGGAACTCAACTCTCGAAGTTGTCGACGAGTACGTCTACCTGGGACAAGTGATCCAATTGGGTAGGTCCAACTTCGAGAAAGAGGTCAATCGACGAATCCAACTCGGCTGGGCAGCGTTCGGGAAATTGCGCAAGAGTGTCTTCTCATCTCATCTACCTCAGTGTCTGAAGACGAAAGTCTTCAACCAGTGTGTGTTACCAGTGATGACATACGGATCCGAAACATGGTCTCTTACTATGGGCCTTATAATGAAGCTCAAAATCACACAACGAGCGATGGAAAGGGCTATGCTGGGTGTTTCTCTACGGGATCGAATCAGAAATGAGGAGATACGTAGAAGAACTAAGGTAACGGACATAGCCTTGAGAATCAGTAAGCTCAAGTGGCAATGGGCAGGGCACATAGCGCGAAGAACTGATGGCCGTTGGGGCAGGAAAGTTCTAGATTGGAGACCCTTCGATCAGAGACGCAGCGTGGGACGTCCACCAACAAGATGGACAGACGACCTTATAAAGATCGCAGGATCAAACTGGATGCAGACCGCTAGTGATCGGTCGCTGTGGAAATCCGTGGGGGAGGCCTATGTTCAGCAGTGGACGTCCTTTGGCTGATAATGATGATGATGATGACATATTATGTATAATATATGTAATGATATTTTAAAAAAGGGTATTGCCAGTAGTGACAATTCTTCTCAGCATAAGCTCACAATTATCTCGATGCTGTGGTCCCAGAGCTTCGATGGGACTCGTATAAGTACTAGTGACGAGCCTATACAGGGTTAATTTAAATTAACTGATCACCTCTTGCAGGCAGCTTCTCTACAACAATCCCAACAACATTTGTTCTACGACTTTTCAAAATTAATAGTTTTTAAAATTTACGTTTTCCCATACAAAATTTATTTGTTGACTCTAAACTTGCGTTACTCTATTTACGCACCTTGCGTAGACAAAATAATCACCACGTGCAGCGGGGCGCGGGGTGGCGGGCGGGGTAACGCAGCGGCGGCGATGCCCATTTGAACTTGACCTCAGTCGTACGTCACGGACGATATCAAACGCGTGCGCCGCCGCTGCGCGCGTCTCCTCACTTGCCGCGTAACCGAAGTTCAATTAATTAGTGAGTGCCTACGGAAAACAGTACTGCGATGCCGTACCGTTACACAAATGTTGAGTACACTGAGATGGTACGAGTGCTGCCTAGGTGTGGTGACAATGTTCGCGAAGCCTGCAGCGAGTCTGAACGGTAGGTATCGCGACATGCTTGGGTTTTAACAAACTTACTTCTTTAAAGAAGCTGAATACGTAAATTCAACGTGAAAATGTAAGCCCCCAGATAGTCCGAGTAACTTAGGTACAAACGTAGTAAATTAACCGGCTTAGAAAAAAGCGCGGGAAATAGTAGGTAGTTAGTACCGAAACGTTGAATGAATACAGGCGGGGCGAGGTAGGGGCGCCTCGGCGTACATCATACAGAGTTGTGAATAACAGAGGAAACAAAATTATTTTTCTTTTTCTTTTTTTGTGTTATTTATCAAGATTTGTAAAAAGTCGTAGAACAAATGTTGTTGGAATTGATGTTGAGAGGCTGCCTGCAAGAGGTGATCAGTTAATTTAAATTAACCCTGTATACAAAAGAAAACCGGTTAAGTGCAAGTCTGACTCGCCTCGCAACGGAATAAATCTACCTACTATTATATATTATATTTCATTTGTGTAATGCTTATAGTTTCAGAATAAAGTGGCTGTGACATACGGACGGACACACAGACAGACTTGACGAAATTGTAAGGGTTCTGTTTTCGCCATTTGGCTACGGAACCCCAAAAATTAATTAGTTTTTTAACATTTTGCAGGAAGTTTCATCTTAAATGTAATTAGTAAGTCTTCTTTGAAGAGCTAAAGAAGAAGAAGAAGACTTAAATAAGGCGTACATAATAAGATTTACCCCTTATTAAAGTCAAACTCTGTATTGAACTTACTTGATCTTCAAGCAAACCACCACAGGCGCAAAGCATAAATAAATAAATAATTGCGGCCAAAAATGCCGACAAAAATTCCATGTCTTGACCATGACCCTGAAATATTTATGATTTTTACGGCATTTTAGCTTTCTTAACTCTACGATGCAAAGTGATCTTTTTTCTAATTATTAAATATTGTAAAACCACAAAAATACAGGAAGCAATTTATTGAAATAAATCTTCATACCTTCGATAAGTAGTAAACACATGTGCAGAAATGAATAACCATTGAAAGTGTGATCAAGCTTATCCAAAATTTAAACATTGCATTTATGACATTTATGTAACTGTAAAAAAGCAAAAATTTTCTTAGGTAGTTATTTTTAAAAATACTGTTTGTTGGGATCACAATTTCAAATTTTTGAGTACAATCCTTATGAAGTTAATTAAACAATCTTACTTGCAAATTTCAATATGTTCATCAATTACTTCGCGGACTGCATTTCTCCTCATTGTCTTGCTTTTAATACCGAAAGCATCTTTCAATGCTTCCCCACAAACAGACATCCTCATGGCTACGTGCAAAACCAACTGAACTAACAAGCCATCGTATCCCGTAAAGTTGAGAAAATACATGCCACTAGCGAGAGTTGTGCCTGCAAACATCAGTGGATAGAATGGATAATCTTCATTTGACCCAAACGGTGATCTCACATCATGCGCCAGGTATTTTCTTGGCTCTTCGTCAAATAAGGTACTGTAGATATTTTTGCAGAACGCTGTTATTGGGAAAGAGAAACTCGCAGACAGAACACAGTAAGACCATCCTTTTTCAAGGAAAATACTCTTCTGCAACCATTTGTGAGCGATACGTTTGTGAGTAATCGGGCTGCAATTTAATTTTTCGTAGTACGCATTTGTTGTCATTAAAACTTCTCTAGCTTTCTTCCGATACACAAACATCAATACCATCTGTAACATATCGAATATATTTTTTATTGATTGCCGATAACAAAAACGTTCATATCTATTTTTTAACAATTATCAATGATTTTTTACTTCAAAAGTTTTAGAATATTTCAGAGCCTTTTTAAAATCTAAATATTTGGTGAAGTAAGGTGATTTCATTATGACTTTGAAACTATTCCAAACGCTAAAAATTACTCGGATGCAATGGGTTATTATCTACCCTGTTTTTTTAAATAGCAGCTGTTCTTTGGTAAAGTTACAAAAGCCAACTCACTTTCAGATACTGCGAAAAGAAAGGTCCCAAGACTATGGTATGTCGAAATATACTGTCCATATCACCTTCTTTATATGCCACGGACCCGTCATAGAAAACTACCGATACCGCTGGGAACATTATCAACATGAAGAAAACTGCAAGTCAGAAAATATTTAATAGTTTGACAGATTTATTTTGAGCAAACGGTGATGTCAGTTTGAAGTGATTTAATTTGATAAAGTTATTTTGCTAAGCGACGCCGGCGCAAGCATCCAACCACACGAAATGTTACCGCGTTGAGTTTTAGTTAAGGCAAATGCAGGACGCACCACCCACCCTCACTCAATGCACGTGAGGCACAGCTAATGCAATTATTAGTACTCGCCTGGGCAGAGCAAGGAAGACAAATGTTAATTCAGTCGTAGTAGTAATTTAGAAGAGAAACAAATTCTTTTGGAGTCAGTGGATGATGTCAGGCTTACCTAAACTAACAGTCTACCACACATCATGCACAGACTCTAAAAGATTTTTTTTCTCCTAAGGGCCGATTTTACAATGGTCAGATAAAACTTATCAGACTGATAAATTTTAAAGCAACAGATTTAAAAAATGACAGGTACCTATGATTGCTAAAAATTAGGTGACGTTTTTAAATTAGCCATATTGTATTTTGTTCGACGAATATTTCTTATCTGACTATTGAAAAATCAGCCCTAAATAGAAGACAAATGGATTATTATTGTAAGTTTTTGAGTCAGTGCTCTCAAAGGCGTTTTTTATTTCTTCATAATTTTTAGTCGTAACTCACAGCTCAAAAACAACTTGACCGATTTTGATGAATAATGTACCTTAAATTTAACTACCTACACTAGATTGAACTAAACAAGCATCTGTATATCATCCCGTTTTTGAAAATAAATCAAAAAATATACAAATAGTCTATGTACTAACGAAATTTTGCACACGTGTTAGAAAGCCTGAATAAATTCTAAAGATATCACAATCATAGTTCAAATGGTTAAAAAACAGTTGAAACGATTAAACTGGGACAGCTCATATGGGTTGTTATACCGGTAAAGTAGAATTTGTACTTACAAATAGCAAAAATCCGCCATTTTTCAGTTGATGGGTTAGGGTATATCATACCAAACACCAAAGAAAACATCACAAACTTAAACGTTTCTTCAAACGGCTTGAAATAAATGTCTTCATCTAAAAAAATACAATTGAAGCCGAAATTTATTTTAAAAAGTACTACCTGTCTCACTTTAGAATATTTAGTATATATACACATATATTTATATTTAATATATTGGACACCAATCACATACATTGCTCTGATCCCAAAGTCAGTAGCTAATGCACTTGTGTTATGGAAATTAGACACACCGGTGGTACCACAACATCCAGACACGAGACAACATAGAAAATTTTTCTAAATTTACCCGACCGGGAATCGAACCCGGGACCTCGAAGCAGCAACGCCTTGAAACAAGCGTGCTTACACCATAGAGGCTAAGTACGCTGGTCATGTGTGAAGAAGCAATAACCAACGAATAATTCAAATGAAGAACGTGAACTTTCAGGACATTGTGAAACTGGCTGTTTATACATATAACGTTACTAGCGGTCCCCACGAAATAATCTGCGCATATTGAATTTACTTCCTCCCTGCCAGTTGTAGCGTTATAACCTTAACTATTCCTTAATAAATATGCTATCTAATACAACAATATATTTTCAAATCGATACAGTAGTTCCTGAGATTAGCGCGTTCTAAAAAACAAACAAACAAACTCTTTAGCTTTATAATATTAGCATAGATAAATATATATAATGTTATGAATTAGAAACTTTAAGATTACCAAGTTATGAACTGGTAAAAAATATTTGGAATTTAGGTATCTTTTAAGACTCAGTCTAACTTACCGTTTATAAATTTTTCTTCTAAAACCAATTCATAATACTCTATTGTCATTTTTATTTACGTTATCGCTTTTGATGCAGGATCGTTGAAGTTCAAAATGCAATTGTGAGAAAATAGGGCATAACTCACATATCGTCGTATTATGTAGTTTAACCCTTAAAACTATCATGGGGTACGCTTGAACCCCAAAGCCATAAGCACTACCCCTGGATTCTTATTATATTAACAAAGTTATTGCTAGTTCAGAATTGCTAGCTAGAGGCAGGACACGGCCAGTATTGTAACATTACTTCTGTTTAAATTTGACCTGTGTTCCACAATAAAAAATACTTGATTTAAATTTTCGCTAATCGACGCCGGCGCTGGCACCCAACCACACGAACTTTAAACATGAACTCAAACAACATTTTAGCAAAATAATTTCAATAAGTAAAATAAAAACAAATGATGGGTTTCCGCAAAGTAACGCCTGATTCCAATAATAAGTTCAGATTAAAGAAAAACTGTTATATTAGGTCATGGACAGCATTGATGACTAATCAATCACAAAGTTGCTGTAATTCGGTTTTGTAATATTTGATATAAAAACCAAAATTCTAATGATTTCGTCAATCTATATATTTTTAATTTATGTAACGATCATTTTTGATATAACGTATTAATGTATTTTTTTGATTTCACCATATTGTATTTGTCCTTACGATCATTTACTATAATGTTCATTACAAATGATATTCAAGTAGTAAAACTTTCAGTACCTAGCCATAATATTCAGAAACTTTAAGTGACGTTTTGAATATTTTAGACTTTATAATTACAAACGTCTTTTCTATTTTCAATAAGCGTCCGCTATTTCTATGCTAACATAAACAAATCATCTGACTTAGGTTAGAACGATGACTGAGCGCCAGAATTCCTCTTTGTTGGTGTTATCTTGGTTAGGACAGTGAACCAACAACGCGCGAAGGCGAGGGAGCAAAGCGATTGTCAGAACTACACTTTGTTGGTGTCATCCAGAGTAGGTTAGGTATGAACTAGTTATTGCAACCGTGTATAGTACTCAGCCCAGCCAGGCTTGATAGTATTTAACAACAGAATGTAGCGATGGAACCTGTATTTTTTTATAATTAAAAATAGGATTGTAAATCAATTAAGATAATGATTCTTCTCTTTCTTGATATATAACCTAAAAGATTTGCTTATTAGAAACAAGTTATTTATCAATGAATTAGTCTTAATCAAGGCTGATTTTACCAACATCAAATAAGACTTATCCGTCTGAAAAAAATAGTATAACACGACCAATTTCAAAATGACATTTACATAAATGATTGCTGACGGTGTCATTTTTCAAATTGAGCTTTTTCTAATTTTATTCGAATAATATTAATTTGAAAAATCGGCCCTAATTTGTTCAGGTGCTAAAGCAAGTATTTGTAACCAGCGACTCGGCGAGCTTCGTATCTTACGGCTCCATCTCCGTATTTTTTTACTTTTTTAGTTTTTCTGTTATCCGAGGCAAAAACAAATCCAACAAAGTATTACATAATTAGTTGAATATCTGAATTTCACAGTGCGAACCGCTTCATGGCACAAATTATTTTTAGATTTTATTTAGATAGAAGTGAATTTGAAAATTTAGATTTTATTTTGAAATGTCTGTTCAATTAATGGACGACCACTCTACAACGGCTATGTTTTAGCGGTGTCCATGATAATTTTCTTTGAATTGGTACTTCTGCGTCATGTTTTTCTTATCTTCCGGGTCTGAGAGATATATTTAGACTAGCGGTCCCCCGCGACTTCGTCCGCGCGTTTTGAGTTTGCTCCCTCCCCTCCCGTCGCAGCGTCATGTTTTATATCCTAAAGCCTTTCTCAATAAATAAGCTATCTAACACAGAAATATTTTTTTAAATCGGTTCAGCAGTTCCTGAGATAAGCGCGTTCAAACCAACAAACTCTTCAGTTTTATAATATAATTAGCGCAAGCGCACGTTGTACTTAAGCTGCGAACATTATTTTGGTGCTGAGTTATGTTAAAACTGTGATAGCTTCTAAGATATTTATTGGAATCAAATGATATAAAAGGCAACTTTGTTCTAAATGAAATGCTCGTGATGATGAATGTATTTATTTTGAAAAGAATAAATACCTGTGTGTATAATACATCTCTAAAAATGATGCATTATTTTTTACAAATTTATTTGTAAAGAAGGAAACATAAAAAAGGTTGTAGTAAGTCAACCTTAAAAGATACACTTATGCTGTTGCGGACTTTATTATAGAACTTTTAATGCTAAACAATCTTGTCATACATGATTTTTGTGTAACTTTAGCGGTTTCCGCAGCGTACGCAGCGAAAGCTCTCAAAAGGAATATCTTTCTCCCGTTTTCGCAACATTTTTCATTGCTGCTGTGGTTTTGTGAGTCGTATCTTTGTGTTATAGCTTAAAGCCTTCCTCGATAAATGGACTATCCAACATAAAAATAATTTTTCAAATCGGGCCAGTAGTTTCTGAGATTAGCGCGTTCAAACAAACAAACAAACAAACAAACAAACAAACTCTTCAGCTTTATAATATTAGTATAGATATTTAGTGACAAATAAAAAAAATGGGCAAAATTAACATAATTAAAGAAGTAATTTTACGATTTGTAAATTATATCAAATGAACTTAATTCCTCACATAAAAATATAAATGAATAGAAAGGATCTGCCAATAAAACTAAAATTGTGAAATAAATGGTTTAATTACTTTTTTAAATTATATCATTCGCACGGTATTACCAATGACATTGTTTTATATGTTATTATATGAAACAGTGCATATCTGTATTCTTTGTTTCCCATAAATCAGCAATACACGAGTGTGTAATTAATAATGAACAATTCAAAGAATGTGATTAATATTTTGACGATTGGAAAATTCCTGCCTAAACCAGAAAAAAAAAGTTACAGCGGGGTCCAATCATACCCCGCATGTTAATTTAAGGTAATATGGTCGCACTTAACAACTGTTATAATTCTCCTATTAGAATAGGAGCTTTGATGTGACATCAAACAAAGCGTAAAAGCGACGGATAATAATAAATATTTATTACAATAATTTCTTTGAGTAGTAAACTATCGCAGCAAATAACATAATCTGTTTCACCTGATGTATCCCAGTAAAAAAACCTATAAACGATATTGAAATACATACATGTGTAGGTGAAAATAAATAAGTAATTGTTTTAGAAAAAAAACCTTAGTATGAAGGTTGTTGTTTTGGTCAACCACCCAGAGTGGGGGTGGCTGTACAAACGATACTGATGCCAAAAAAAATTTGGATAAAACCCACGAAATCTTTTTCTTACTGCGATACTAGGGAGCGAGTCAAAACTACCAACACCAGGAGCTCTATTTTCGAATCACTCGCTTGAATATAGCGTGTAAATTTCGTTAGAAAACTTATTATAAATCAATAAAAATTACGCTAAATACAGACGTTCGTACTCACAAAATTCAGTTATCTTTTTTAAAATTACTTTCGCGTGGAATTATACAAATTTTCATTGTAAAATCGGACATTAATCAATGAATATCACACGCCATCTTATAACTCATCTTACAATCCCTGAGTTGGATGTCAGTGACCAAAACAACAGCCTGTATTAATTCCTTTTGGTATTGTGATTGTTTAGGTCCTCAGAAAAGACTGTATTGAGTGCTTCGCAAAACGATGTAGATATTTTTTCTAGTGCCGATAGAGAAAACATATGCATGACTTAAAATAAACTAACACTCTATTCATGGAAAATCTGATGATTTCGCAAGGGCAGCCGCTGGCTAGTTCCATCATCAATAAATTTTATATTTTAGTCACTTTTTCTTTGCATGGCGAGTATTGTTAATAATCTTGATATTTCTCTGACGAAATAGTTTATGTTAAAATAAGATAAACTCAAAACTCACAAGTTACGTAGGTCAATGAACTATAGATGAATTTGAGATACTTTTAATTGAAATGGTTAATTTAGTCACTTATTTCATTTAAAAAGTAAAACAATGATTGTTTACAATATTTGCAAAGCAAAAAAAAACATAGTTTTTCTATGGAGCAAACAAGGTTCCAGAGTCCCTTCGACCGAAGACAAAGACAGCGTAAGACGTCCACCAGGGTGGCCTTTGATTAGCAGTGGATGTCCATTGGCTTAAAATAAAATACAGTATGTAACAAAAAGGCAAAATAAAATTGAAAGGACGTGTAGAGCAGTAAATGTGTAGTTCTTATGCAAAACCACAAACTCGTGCGAGTATAAATTACTAAGTAAGTTGATGCTAAAGTTTTAACAAAAACTTATCGGTGACAACCCTAAATATCAGCTGATAGGTGTGAGCGTGTGTGCGGCGGGCGACGGTTGCGGGTGGGGGTTCACTAACAAATGTGGTAAAAAAACAAATTATTTACTTAATATGGGAAAAAAGTTGTTTATTTTTAACTAATTCTTTTACTACTTAATGTTTTCATTACATACATACATACCCTTAAATATTATTTCGCCTTTTTGTTACACCCTGTATATTGGACATCAATCACATACATTGCTCTGATCTCAAAGTAAGTAGCTAATGCACTTGTATTATGGACATCAGACACAACGGTAGTGCCACAACACCCAGACCCGAGACAATATAGAAAATTTTGATCTCTATATTGACCTGACCGGAAACCGAACCCGGGACCTCGGAGCGGTGACGGTTTAAAACCAGCGTGCTTAGCCACTACACCACCGAGGTCGTCTTTTGTTACTTATTGCGACATTGGAATTGCTTACTTATTGCGACATTGGAATTGCTTACTTATTGCGACATTGTAAAATAAGCCGCGCAGGATATATACAAGGTATTGTTTTGGTCAGTCAGCCAAACCCGTTGATAGCTCGGCTAGAGACCCACGAGCTATCCTACACTACACCGAAGACATCCCGGACATCAGCCTCTACGAGATTAGGATGGCCCTTAAACAGCTCAAAAATAACAAGGCACCTGGCGAGGACGGAATCACAGCAGAGCTTCTGAAGGCGGGTGGAACACCGGTACTTAAAGTCCTTCAGAGACTCTTTAATTCCGTGCTGCTGGAGGGCATCACGCCCGAGGCGTGGAACAGGAGTGTGGTGATGTTGTTCTTCAAAAAAGGGGACAAAACCTTATTGAAGAACTATAGACCCATCTCACTCCTGAGCCATGTCTACAAGCTGTTCTCAAGGGTCATCACGAATCGTCTCGCACGTAGGTTTGATGACTTCCAGCCTCCCGAACAAGCCAGTTTCCGAAAAGTCTATAGTACCATAGACCACATCCATACGCTTAGGCAAATTATACAGAAGTCAGAGGAGTATAATATGCCTCTATGCTTAGCGTTTGTGGACTATGAGAAGGCCTTTGATTCGATCGAAACTTGGGCGGTGCTTCAGTCTCTGCAGCGGTGCCACATAGACTATAGGTATATAGAGGTGTTAAAGTGCCTTTACAATAACGCCACCATGTCGGTCCGAGTACAGGAGCAGAACACGAGGGCGATTCCACTGCGGAGAGGTGTGAGACAGGGAGATGTGATATCTCCAAAACTGTTTACAGCGGCATTGGAAGACGCCTTCAAACTTCTGGAATGGGAAGGAATCGGCATCAATGTTAATGGCGAATACATCACACACCTCCGATTTGCCGCTGATATAGTCGTTGTGGCAAAGACGCTGGACGATCTTAGCACTATGCTCGAAGACCTTGACCGAGTCTCCCAACAAGTGGGTCATAAAATGAACATGGAGAAGACGAAAATTATGTCGAGTTCCCTTGTTGTACCCACTCCAGTATCCATTGGGAACTCAACTCTCGAAGTAGTCGACGAGTACGTCTTCCTGGGACAAGTGATCCAATTGGGTAGGTCCAACTTCGAGAAAGAGGTCAATCGACGAATCCAACTCGGCTGGGCAGCGGTCGGGAAATTGCGCAAGAGTGTCTTCTCATCTCATCTACCTCAGTGGCTGATGACGAAAGTCTTCGATCGGTGTGTTTTGCCAGTGATGACATACGGATCCGAGACATGGTATCTTACTGTGTGCCTTATAATAAAGCTCAAAATCACGCAACGAGCGATGGAAAGGGCTATGCTGGGTGTTTCTCTACGGGATCGAATCAGAAATGAGGAGATACGTAGAAGAACTAAGGTAACGGACATAGCCTTGAGAATCAGTAAGCTCAAGTGTTAATGGGCAGGGTACATAGCGCGAAGAACTGATGGCCGTTGGGGCAGGAAAGTTCTAGATTTGAGACCCTTTGACCAGAGACGCAGCGTGGGACGTCCACCAACAAGATGGACAGACGACCTTATAAAGATCGCAGGATCAAACTGGATGCAGACCGCTAATGATCGGTCGCTGTGGAAAGCCGTGGGGGAGGCCTATGTTCAGCAGTGGACGTCCTTTGGCTGATAATGATGATGATGATGTTTTGGTCAGCGACAAACGATACTGATGCCTTTTTTTTTGAAATGGAAAAATCCCATAAAATCATTTTTTATGCGGTACAGCGATCGAGTTAAAACTACTAACACCAGGTAGCCTCTTCGTAGATTACTAGCTACGGCGTAGTATTGTACGAGTTTTCCTATTAATTTTGTATTTTTTTTAATGTTTTGAAGAGGTTTTCTTGTAAAAAATTTGCTCAGAATTTAAAGAAAACTTGTTTTTTAGAATAAACATAACTCATATTATCATCATCCCTGAGTTGGTTGACATTGACCGAAGCAACATCCTGTATTAGCTCATATACATACTACTTAAAATGATGATGATGAAAGAAAAGCTGACTTTACTTACACAACTCCATCCTTACCAACAGTCTCAACGATAAAGGTACTAAACCGAGCCATTCATATGAATTATCTAAAACCTAGGATTAGCTATCAACCTAGACTCAGTCTGAATAAAAAGAAAACGAAAATACTTCTCCTGAATATTTAATGTGATTAGTTGAACCGTTCCACTTACACCTACAGCGTTGGAAAGAGACGGCAACCAAACGTAATCTGAAGTAACCTTAATAAAATCGAATGGTCGAAGTCAATATTGAAAGGTTAAACCGGAGTTAGGCACCCCAGCAAAAATATTTTTAGCGGCGATTCTCGATCTAATGAAACTTGTCCCGTGTGGTGAATTCTTTTAATTTTTATAATATTAACGACCCCCAACCTATCCCAAAACAAGTGCATTGGCTACTTTGACGTAAAAGTGTCTTCAATGGCCCTTTTTGCATAAATAAATGACTTTTATGACCTTTTGGGATCAGAGGTTGAAGTATTACACGATAACTTCTTTAAGGTCAAGTTTTATGTTTAGCATTTTACTTAGTGTTTTTGTTTTGTAATTATTTCACCTTCTTAGTACCTGCCGGGAAATAAAAGACAAAATACATAGGCCAAAGTTTCGTTTTATTTAGAAAAGTATTTTGTACAATTCAACTAATTTACATTTCTCAAGTTTCATACAATATCGTTCCGCTATCTCACTCACAAACAAACCATTTCATCTATTACTAAAGTTCACAATTCAGAAGCTTTACATATTTTTACACGGTACAATGATTCTTAACAATTTCAGTTATAGCAATATTAATATTTACAAAAACACTTTTTAATCTATGTATCACAGAAAAAATAATTACATACCTACCTAGCTTTCATATATTTTATTTTAGGAGATAGTTCTGACATTCTTACATATACGATTCAGCATTTTTAAAACTAATTAATATGAAATTGAAAATGTAAATATAAGCAGTCATATATTTATACTAATGAATACAACTCGAAATCTTTCAATTGTTTCTAAAAACGTTGTAATCTATTAAAATATGAAAAAGCGTCACTAAAAGATTCAACAGTGATATGGTAAATTCTTAATTGACATATCAAGATAGAAAAAAAAAGTTTATAGAAATTAGAGAAAGATTTCGTGTCTTTTATCAATCTATCAAAGACGGACGATGAAATTCTAAGCGACTGTACATTTCATATTTATTGTAACTCTATAACGTATTTAATGAATTGAACTTTCAAAAGAGCAAATAATTCCAAATGAGGTGCAATCTATGAGTGGCTTTAATCCCAACAAAAACACTTACAAAGTAATACTGGCTTCTAAAAAATAATTAAATTTCAATAATATGTTTGGAACTGATATACAATGATTTATTAACTGAAGTTAGATCAATCGTGACGAAAGAGATTGCGTTTGTTTACTAGAAGTGAATAAATTAGTATGAAAAATTGACACAATAGTTATTTAAAAAGTAAACATATTTTTTCGTAGAAAGACAATAAGAAAAACTGTCTTTTGACGGTATTAAGACCACCCTAATAATTCTAAATAATAAAGATGCAGGTTAGTCTAATCAGTCTTAGATCGAAATTTTTACGGTTTTTTTTTCATTTATAGTTTGAGCATTACAAGCTGTAAATATTATAATATCCTATATAAATTAATATTCAATGATAGTTTTAATAAATTTGAATCATAGTTTTAAGGATTGCACTAAAAGTAACCATATGGAAGATCAGTGCTACGTGAATAATAAAATTTATTGTAAAAATGACAATTATTCTAAGATTTATCAATATTTTAATAATGTAGAAAGATATGTTTCAGAGATGAAAATGGCACGTATTTTATAAATTAAAGCTCATTGTATTTCTACGAACTGTAAACATTTAATAATTATATTACTTTCGATGGGATTTTTTTTTCATTTAAAGTGATATTTTTGTGCTCTATTAAATAGTATTTTTAATAATTTTAATTCAAATAAAAAACAATAGAAATAAATAAAATAAGAGTTGATTCAAAATTAATGTTCATGTTTTTTTATTGTAAAGATTTTATTACTATGAATTTATTGGTTATTACATACAAAACTAATTTACATATCGATGCATTAAAACAAAATAAATTCAATATTTTAAACACAAACTTCCCAGATAAATGTCCTGACATTTAATAAAATAACATAAGGTAATGTAAAAATATAAAACAAATTTAAATCTATAATCAAAACAATAATATTATGTACACTGACTATAATATTATTATTAATATGCGAGCAAGCATAATGCAAATTATTTCATAGTAAAATATCATTTCCCAGAATGCCAACAGTGTTCCATCAACGTCGGATAGTTTACTTTTGAAATGGATGGAAGAAAAGAAAATAGTATACACGTTTTAATTTTACCAAGAAACTAGATAAATATGTTTTTTTTTTTTACAAACTGAACCAAAAAACACATTTATTTTCTAATTGACTGTACTGTAGCTTGTTGTCATTTTCATCAAAATAGTTTATAATAGAATATTTTATACAAGAAAAAATGTAAAACAGTCAGTCGAAATGTTGGAATTGACGAAATTATCCTTTCGTTACACAAAAAGATTGATGATATTAAGGATAGAATTGACATAAAAAGAAGCTATCAAATTACGTTTCATATCCATTTAACTTCTTACTACCTACCATGAAATCTTGTACAATCAGAGAGATAAATATAGAAAAGTAAGCATTATTTAAAAAGACCATTCATTCCAGATCATTATTTGCAATAATGTTTAAAAAACAAAACATAAGATTTTTCAAAGTTAACTAAATGCTATTTATCGATGTTTTGATTTCTTAACCAAGGTGATTTATTAATGATTCTAATATTTAAGTTTTTGTGTATTTGTATAACCTTCTTTTTTTTCTACAAAAATAATAAATAAATAAAAAAAATGTTTTTCTTAATCTACATTTAGGCCTGTTTTATAGCCAACTGTACGCAATCCCGCTGCCATGTCAACCGAAATGTCAAATTTATTTTCGTGGGAAACAATCGAATCTTTCTTTTAACATACACGCAACATTTTACCTTGAAGCTAACATTTTGGTAGAAATCGATCAGCGTATTATTAATACTAATAGGGTAAATCATGAATACTCAAATAGTAGGCATATTATACTAATATGACAGAACAGTATTTTTTAATTCAAATTGCAACTTTAGAAGTACCAAATGACGTCTGTTTTTTATAGTATTTGCATTTTATCACTTGTTTTTTTATATATATAAGAGCCAATGCATTTATTAATGTGTACCACAGATATCTTATTTAAAATATACTGAGATTTGAAACCGCGATAAAAAACAGGGATATCAGGTTGATAATTACATTAATAATTATATATATTTCTATTGTCAGTATAGAAATAGGACACTCACAAGCACTGAAGTAGTTAACATTTATCTAACTAACCGAACTAATATTTTCAACTAACTACTAAAACCCCTAAGATTTTTGGTTTAAAAATCCAGTAACACTTTTATAGAAAACTGAACCACTCATCTTCTTTTATTTCTTATTTTGATCAGGCGTACCGTAACCTAATATATTTTTACACAACACTATTAGAAAGTTCTCTTTAAATAATTTTAAAGATATGTCAATGTCTTTTGTATTTTATCGTTGGTTATACATGAGTTGCCAACGGTTGAGAATGGCCGTTACCTGAAAAAAAAATGAACTGAATCAGTTTTTTTTAGAATGGAATTACTTTTGGCACTAATTCAAGTCAAGTGCAGCTAAGTTGAAGTTTAAAATACATTAATACTCAATAGTATATATTATTCTGCTACAAAGAAGGAATCTCTTTTTTTTTTATCATTAACATACAAACGCATGAAAATAATTTTATTAAATCACATGGTTTAAACTACTTATATGACTTTAAACCTCAGCATCACGAGTGATTAAAAATCAATGCTTAAAACCAATTTTAAAAATGTTTATTTTTGATTCCAATGGGTATACAATCGAATCGACAAATTATTATTTCCAAAAACAATTAATATTTTTACCATATTTTCTTTTCATAACACAGATTAAGATTAACATGGTAAATATTATTATATTATATTAAGCTCTCAAAACTTAGACGAAATAGTCTTTGAATTTGAAATTAAACTTACCTTTTTTAGTAACTGCAGCATTAGTGATAGTCCTATTTGAAGGAGCTAGTATGTAATGAGCGCTGGGCGATTGGGGAGTACCCGATGACGTAGCAACCTGTATCAAAAGTTATGTCATTAGTAATTCCATTAAAACATCCCTAACGATAATAAATGAGGTGATAGAGTTCTCTCGGTGAAATTTAAAAAGTTTGCAATTAGATCATGATTCGCGGAGCTGTTTTAACGTAAATTGGCACATAGGACCATAATTTTCCTCTTGTTTTTTATAAATATTAAGAGTTTATAATGTTTTTAACACTCAGTGTCATGTTTTATATTCATAAAGATGAAATAAGAAACCAAATAAATCGCGCACGGGCGGGACTCGAACCAAAATCTTCTTGGCTAACCGGACCAAAACAAGAAGATTTGGTTACGTAAAAAATGGCATCCATTTTATGCTAACAACAATATCCCAATAAACTCATTTTTTTTCTAAGCTAAGTAATTTAGTTTATTTTAGCTTTGCTAGCGTGTGCGAGCTCATATCAGGTTTCTTTATTTAATTTAATTATATTGTTAGAAAACATAACTTTAAAAAATCAACATAAAATATATGCCACAATTTTGTCATCGTATTCAGTATGATGTGAAAATTCCCTCCGTCGGCGGACGATTGTGATAAATAAATAATAAATAAATAAATATCCTTTGGACATTCCCACACATCGCCATCTAGTCCCAAGGTAAGCTACTCAAAGCTTGTGTTATGGATGCCAGACAACGGATAATACTTAAATACTTTTTGTTTGTAAATACATACATAATATATATAGAAAACACCCAGACCAATACAAACAGACATGTTCATGTACACAAATGTTTGTATTGTGCGGGGATCGAACCCGCACCAGCTGCGTAGTAGGCGATTTCTCGACCACTACACCAGACGGGTCGTCAATGAAGTGTGAGGTGTGATGATGAAGTTCGTTAGTCCCTGTTTAATACTTGCCGTAACAGCTGGCTGAGTGCTATCTGTCGACATAGTAGACGTTGTGATTGGGCTTGTGGTACATTGAGGCGATGCCATCGACGTTGGCGAGGTTATCGAATGCGATGAGTTACCTGTGGAAGAACATATAAACATCAGTTTATTTTTTAAAAAAAGTAGAAAGTAAATTAATGTGTTTAAAAAAAGAACACCAACTGTTTAAGTAGCAAAATAAGAATTTCAGTTCAGCCAGTTTCTTTTGACATAATATGTTTGCTTTAGTACTAGAACGTGCCCGCTAGTAGGTCTTTGTAGGTGTTTTAACAAGTGGGATTATTTGTTATTTGAGAAAAATGTTTTTGTTACCTGCTTGGTACTATTTAAAAAATTTAGAAATTGCTAACGTTCGACCAACAATTGTAATGTAAGCGCAAAAAAAAGTTTTTTACGACTTCGATTAGAAACCTCTGAAATTATCAGTGTTTCAGTAGTATAATATGCATGTATCAGACATATTAACCTTTCTCTTGAATCACTATTAATTTTTAAAAACGCATCAAAATAAATTACGATTTAAGCATACATACATACAGACAGCATAACAAACCAAAACAGAATAAGAAACCAAAAATTGCGCACGGGTGGGACTCGAACCAACAACTTTCTGGCTAACTGAGCTAAACGCTCTTCCAATTGAGCTACCGTGCCGTCGGCGAAATTTCACGTCTCTTAATTCATCTTTATGAATATAAAATATGGTTAAACACATTCTTAGCCATTGAGAACCAGCTTTGCTTTATACTATTTAGTGATGTTTTTCTTTGTTAACAGGTATACGTACCTGTCAACGATACACTACGGTGTTTCGTTTTAATTCTTAACATGGATTTGTTATCGGATTAAGTTTCTTTTTCATCATGAATTGTAATAACAAAAGTATTGTGAGCATTTTTCTTTAGGGAGAAACAGGGATGACTTAAAATAAACAAAAGTTTCGTAGTCATATTACGAGTATCTCAAAGTAAACCCAATACTTTGATAAGTCACATAATATTACTTTTGGTTACATAAAGAATAGTACCATTAAATCTTGTGCGCGAATCCAATATTGTAATGGAGTTTGTTCGAATAATGCTATTTTACTTTGCACGTTAAGCTTTCTGCAAAGAGGCAAAGCCAAATCAAATCAGATACAGCAGTGTTCGCGTCTAATCCAGATTGCAGCGGTTAACTCGCTTTAGACATAGTACGGATTAAATGCGGTAGGCTTACATAAAAAAAAGGTTTTACTGATATAATAAAAAAGCATGTCTCAAAATTATCATTACTTTTCATTTATTTTCTGAAGGATAATTGTAGCTTACTTGTTATATCCTGTAGGTATTTCTTTTTACAACCATTGATGTTTATTTAACTTGTTTTTTTTGGACTACATGTACTCATAGCTGTGTACATAAGGCATCAAATAATTACAGCCTTATAAATAACTTAAGTCACCTACTTCGTTTTTTTTTCATAACAAAGATAAAATTTACCAATTTCTGGCCAAAAATGCGCCTAGCACATCATTATAAAAGCTTTAGGGAGACCAATGACGCGTCAGGCGCGTCATTAGAAAATTGTTGAAGTTCAAATTTTTATGCAATTAAAACAAAAAAATTGGTTGCCTGTAAAGTCGGTATACGGGCGAAAGTTTTACGTGACAACGACTTTTTATGTCTGTCTCTCTCGTTCTTACGCGTGCCTCTCACTCGCTCTCAGTGCTGCGCGCGCGGCAGACCGATCATAGTTGAGTGGGAGAGAGACGCAAGGCATTCGGCGGGCCTCTCTCTCGTTCGGTGACTCATCGTAACGTTACCGAGCGTTACACTTTTTCATAAGTGACTCCCAGCCGCAACCTAATTTAAGACGTTGTCACGTCAAAAACAATTAAAATGATATACTGTATGATTAGCAATTTACTTGACAGTATTACAGTATTCTTTATCCGTAGGTAGACGACGTTGACGACAGCTTCGGAAACGTTTTTGGTTTCGTTCCGTTGTTTGTAGTAAAATAAGACTTAGTAAGCATTATGAAATATTTAACTATCCAAGACATTCAGTACTTCAAATATTTTGGTTAAAATAAAATGGTAATTACTTAATTTTTTGATTAACTATTAACCTTGAAACTCGTTGTCTGTTCACATTGTAATTTGAAATGCATTTCTACTTAACTCTTTTACATTATGACTGAGATTAGAAAACTAATTAGCGTTTGTGAAAATTAGATGCACGGTTCAGTGGCCTAGCTCTATTGGGTCTAAATAGTATATTTAAACATACTAAATTAAACTAGTTACATAATCAGTTTTTTAAGGATTTAAGTTAAAATAATGTTATTTGACGTAAGTTTTTTTTTAAAACATGGTGTTTTATATAGTGCCAAATTGTAAATATTTAAATGTTGGTACATAAATCTGTTTTTAGATAGGTAATTTTGCTGTTTGTCAGCTAAACTATAGTCCTTTCATTCAGTTTGATTTAGTAATATTAGCAGCCTACGCGTTAAAGTAAGCGCTTGCAAAATTCAACAGGCTTGCTAAAGTGACGGTGGCCGAGTGGTTTAGGCATACGCCCGGATAGCGTGAGACACGGGTTCGATTCCTCGTCTGTCACACCCAAAGTTGCTTTTAACAAGTGCAATTGATATTAATCAAAGTTAATATTATTTACTTTGATCCCTAACAAGAGTACCAACAAGGGGAAAGACTTTATGTTATTTCCAATTTTTCCTTGTTTTATAGAAGTTTGAATTATTTAGAAACCTTTAGCAAATACCATAATAAAGTCGCTAGACACCTTACACACTGACTTTTAGCATCGATTCAAAAGCGCGACTGCATCGATGCTTACATGCGTTAGTATCAAAGCCGTCGCCAAAATTCAGTACATAATTTGTTAATTTCCAGCTTCTGCATCGCGACTGCATCGATGCTAACGCGCGTTAGCATCGCGACTGCATCGCTGCTAGACGCAGTGAGTAAAGGGTCTTATTCATAATTTTGAAGCAATCTTGTTCTAGCTGTAAGTCTTCCAAAAATTGAAAAATAAAATGATGCTGTGCGAGCAGTCAGCATACATGGTTGATTGTGAAAATCTAAAAAAAATATATAACTAACTTACCTGAAGGCAAAATCACAGAGTTCCTAACAGAAGAGTACGGTGGCGGAGCGGGAGTAGACGCGGGCTTTGCAGTATTCACAGTAGTAGCAAAACCCATGCCTCCACCGGTTCTCAAATGTGGGTTGCCGTATGTGGCTGCGTATCGGACGTCCACTCCGTGTATAATCCCACCGTTTGGTACACGGTTCACTGAGGATAAAAGGAAGGTTAAGGTTCGGAATAATAACGGCTAATACTTCAGTTAAGAGCTGGAGATTTGTTTCAACTATAATCAATTAGACATGACGTCAAATTTTTTTCGAAGATAAATAATAATATTGAAGGTTTTGACTAATTATTTAATAGTTTAAACTAATGTTGTAAAGAAACTAAACCTTTTTAAGCAGCGGAATTTGTTTCAACTATAATCAAATAGACAAGTCGTCAAATCTTTTCCGAAGATAAAATAATATTGAAGGTTTTGACTAAGAATTTAATAATATAACCTAATAATGAAAAAAACTAAGCCTTTTTAAGTAGCGGAAATTTAGAACCCAAAACAAAAACTTCGTCAAAACGTTCAATATTCTTCTTGGTATTGTATTCTTTACATACGAATATCTTACATGACAAAATTAAAATTAAAATTAGTGACAAAAACATTTACAACAAAATAATTCAAGCATTTCACTATTTTTTATTCAACTCAAGATTTTATTTTCCCAAAAACGACCACTTACGAAATATCTGTTGACTCGTATTTAAAGTTAAAATTAGTTATACGTTTGTTCATTTACAAAGAGTAATAATAACTTATTCATGGATTCTCACGACCTTTTTTACAAATATATAATCAGATACTTCGATAAAAATGACGTTTGAAACATTTGTTGCCTAGTTTTTATTTTTCTATCGTTCAATAAGTCTTACAAAAACATATAGCTCACCTTCACCCGAAGGTAACCCAAGGTTGTTCAGTGCATTACTACTGTCCTGCCGCTTGGTACGTTGCAAGGAGTTGTTTTGAGACCCGTTGTTGGGGTTGTACTGGACTGTTGATGCTGTATCTACGCTTCTAGGTAAACTGCCGTTCACAGATCTGCACAGATAAATGATAAGTATTAGTGATTTTAGAACAAATTTAAATATACCCGCTCAATTTGTTACTAATCCTATGATTTGATTGAAATCACAAAATTATTATGAAATGTTTTTCTATCACCTAATAAATTGAACTTTTAGTAGAATAAAATATTCAATTAAATTTGTTTAAAAAACCGAAATGTTTTTTTCCACGTATTTATGTTATTTTTAAAGCTTTTTGTGAGCTATCAATGCATTTGAGTATTTTTAAGCGACTAATATAGGTTGCTTACATAAAACAATGACAAAAGATAAATACTGCAATTACGTTCATCTTAGGCCGCATTTTCACTTGCCATTCAACGCGAGTCTGGCCACCTACATTAAAAAAAACGTATTTGACTTACCTATTTGGCGTCAGTTTATCACTCGTAGGCGACTGTACCCGCAATGAGCCTGGGGTATAGTCATGTCCGTAATGAACGTACGTCTGGTATCCATTGCCAAAGCCGTTCACCTGTTGTAAGAAAACAACAATATTTAGTAGTGAAGATGAAATTCTGATGGATTGTACAGGCCCATTATGATTTAATGGCAGAGATAAATAAAAAAACGCTGAAACTTCGAAAACTGATATCATATCACGTTTGAAAAACGTAGAGATTACTTGCCAAGGCCCAGTTGCGTGATCGATCGTAAACTCAACTAATGGTTAAATGCTGTTACCAGCGGTTGATTATTAACGATCGTGCGCGTTTTGGAGTAAAAATACCTTAACCAATGGTTATTACAGTAACTATATACTTAGCAATAGGGTCTTACGCGGTTTAATATTTTCAAGAGTTTAAACTAAATGAATTTAAGGGATAAAAGTTTGATGGTGCGATTAAGGACTAACTGGCTCTTAAACAGGAACTCAATGATTTTGATGAAGCTAAAGTAAAGTAATAGGAGAGAAATACGCCATTCCCAGTTTAGAGGCTATTACTTTGCGTCTCTAGTATCATTTTACACAAAATACATGACCCTTTTTACCCTCCACTCCATTAAATTCGAGGAACAAAGATGTTTTCAATCTAAATGTCATAGCTTTAACTGCCCACGTCAAAACTCAAAGTGAAGTGAATACAGTAGGATCATATGGTACTACAACACTGTAAGCTCGAAGATACGTAAAATTTCTGTAGTGCTATACTATGTTTCTACAATGTTCTTTGTAAGGACTTCTTATCTATTATTTTAGGTAAGCCGCTTCGTTGAAATTTCGTCTGCGGGGCAAATGTGCGCGCGGAATCAAGAGATGCGGGTGGGTGTATCCGCGTCGCCATTTTGGCAGTCTAACTATATAACCGTTAATTTAAATGCTGTAAAGTTTGTTATCTCTCACCAGTTCAAAAATTATAAAGTTCAGTTGTATAATTATACAGTTGTTTTAATTTACTGTTATTGAGTACTGATGTACCAAGTTAATTGTAATTCGAGTAGCACGCTTACAACACAAACTCATTATTATTTTATCAGGACTACCATTACTTACATAGTTATATATCGTTGTTGACACAACATTTTTTCGTATCTTAGTATCTAAACACAATATGCCAAACTTACGCAACCAAAGTTCCGCGGCTGATTTAACGTTCCGACGTATTCAACTGACATGACACGCCATCAGCACCGAACTTACTAAAATATATGTTCCTCATGTCTTACTAAACACACTATGCCGAAGTTACGCGAACAAGGTTCCGCGGCTAATTTTACGTTCCGACGTTTCGCCTTAATGTGTCGTCAGTAATTAAAATAGCATTGCAGGCGTCATCACGCCGGATTTCGGTCGCGTAAATTTGGCATATTGTGTTTAGATAGTAATAGTGCTTGTACAGTCACTGTGGTAAATAAATATATAAATATTTTGCCAACTTCATCGTATTTATTTATGATTTGCAAAGCCACAAGATTAATTATGTCAACGACTACTTGTAGAATACCGGTGTTGGCTGTGTGTTGGCTGTTGAGCTTAGTGAATCTACTGCACAAATTCATGTTATATACCGGACTTTGCAAAGGGGAGTTATATTGCTTTGCCTATTATTATTTTACCGACCCACGCTAACTTTTGCTACGCAAACATCTCTTTTGTCTGTCAACAATTTGTATTAAAACACCTACGTTTTCCATTGTTCTACTTGCCTTATAATGCTTGTCGTGTCTATTTTTTGTGAAGATAGATTAAGGTATAAGATATATATAGATAATATAGACGTATGTATCAAATTTGGCAATCGATAGTTCCTCTACGAGTACAGGTTTTACTCATGACAAAAAGGCAAGTAGGATAATTGATATATTCCGAAAACTTGTCATTTCAAATCATTGTAATGTTATATATATAAAAGTTAAGTGATCGCTACGATTGATGACATCCAATTATGGTTTAGCCAATTTGTACTTGTGTTGCATTTAAATGTAAAATATTGTAAGCTAAGTTATTACATATCTCATTGAAAATTTCTCTAGAAAAAAATCAAATCCAGAAACTTTCTCACACAATTCCAAATAGTTTGAGATTAGGAGGCGAATGTATTAAATTCAATTTTATTTATTTTATTATTATTTAATTAAAAAACAATATTATTAACAATCAAATCATATAACAACCGTTACATAACTTATACTTATGACATTTAAACGCTCACAGATCAAAAGGCCGCCGGCAGTCACATAAACAAAAGCATAACAAAAGACTGTTGATGAACACATCCGTTAGGAATTAAAGATACATAAATAAGTATCAAAATACCTTCAACAAAAAACACAAGCAACAACATTGGTCCAAACACAGTACCTTGTAGCAGTCCGCGTAAGCCGGGTCGTTGTAATCGTTGCTGTATCTGTATGGCTGGTAGGTGTTATTTTGATTGATCGACGACAGCTGAACGGTGCCGGCTAGTGCCACTCCACTGCCCAGTTTAGCGTTGGAGCATAAGGTACTGTCTGATCCAGTGTTTGAATAGTCCTAGGGAGACACAATTATGTTAGTTCAAAAAGATGTAACAAAAGTTACCACAACTCCTTTTTTATACATTTTGAAAACAAACCACATAAATTGCTCAATCCCAAAGTAAGTAGCGAATCCACTTATGTGATGGAAACAACAGATACAATGGTTGTACCACAACACCCAGATTAGAGACAATATAGAAAATTTTATGTCTACATTGACTCGACCGCGAATCGAACCCGGGACCTCTGAGCGGCGACGCCTTGAAACCCATTGTGATACACTACACCACGGATTTCGTCAAGCATAAAATTATACCAGCAATATTGGTAAGCCTAATAAGAAGTATCTAATAATGATGTCATAAATATTTATAAAAGTTAAATTTACTGTATTCAATCGAAACTCAAATCTAGTACTTCTTTCTATGAGGCAATTGGATTCATCTAGTACCAGCCAAATATTTTTTTTCTAAGTGATTAGTTTTCATGAATTATTTAAATGATTGACTTTTACTTTTCATAATATGTTTCAAGATTTGCGTATTTTATTAATACATAAGATGCCTTTTATAACGTCCGAAAATAATGTTGGTAGAAAGTTTCTATTAGTAATAGCCTCATCTCGTTACAAAGTGACTTAGCTTGACACATTTCTTTTTCGGCTCTTAGCAAAACCCGAACAAGAAATTTTTGAAGTTAGAAAACTTATTACAATGATTACCTTTTTTTATCAAAATATTTAACCAGTCTTTAAAGTTTGCTTTTAGTCCTAATTGTCTAAACGAGGGTGCTGTCCTCTATTCTTCAATGAGGTCAAAGCAAACTTAGTAAATTCTCGAACTTACTTTATACTTTGTTATTAATCTAATTATCCTTAGCTTACTGACAAACTGATAAATGTAACTAATTAATTACAATCCAAAACAATATTTACCGCAAACAATTTTCAAAGTTCAGATTACTTCAAAACTAGCCTGTCTGTAACTTTGTCTCGGAGACTGGTGTAATTGATTAATATTTTAAGAGCATGCCAAGGCTTAGTCAATATTAAATAACGAGACATTGTAAAATTAATTAATGAAATAACAAGACATTGTTAAATAGTAAACAATTACAGCTAAACATTATTTTGGCGTATACTTACTTAATAACCGACTTCAAAAGAAAGGAGGTAATCAATTTAATGTGAATGTATATGAAATAGTTAGAATTTTATTATACTTGAGTATGTTGATCTATTATGGCTTCCAAACACGTGTGAAAAAATTCGTAAGTATATGTATGTTTTTCCACGGATTTTTCGAAAATTAGAAGTTCATAGCGAGATGATTATTTTGTAGTCAAATTATTTATACTCCAATTGAAATTCAGTTTAATATATTCCAAAAATATATCTGAGTTTTTCTGTTTCGAAATTTTAAGGGTATCCCGGAGTTTGAAAGATGGCGGTCTTTTACCTCCGTGCCATGGAAAAGCACGTAAACCCGTTGGTCCTGCGCCTGATCTCTCTCCAGTCCTGTCAGATTGCTGTCCAATCGGGCTATGAGGGTGATAGGAATAGAGAGTGCACCTGAGATTGCGCAAACACTTGTGCCCTATGATATGATATGTCTCGCGCAGTAAGTTAGTATTTGTACCGTAGTCGAAATCGGCAGGGACTATTATTATTAAAAAATCCGAACTTCGGGTACAGTATGTTTCATCAGAATCAGTTTAGTATTTTTTAAGTTACGGGTGATAAACCAAAAATCATGATATAAAAAAATATACCGCCTCATTGACCTAAAAGCTTAAAGTAACATTAATCATCTAAATATGAGAAACGTTTCCTTTTAGAGTTAGTGCTTACCGACTGTTGGTGAACGTAAGCTTGACATCATGCTCGACTTTAAAACAATTTATTTCTCCGAAATAAAAGACAAATATGTAATTTTTTAACTTTTTGTTATAATTATTTTTTGCTCACTAATAATAATTTATAAATATGTAGCATGTCAGCATTATTTAAACAGTTTGAGAATTCAGTTTAAAAGTATTAGTAGGGACGCGAATTTCTCAAACCTAATATCGAACGCTTAAAAACTGTTCGCCGAGTTTAATTAGTGTTACCGGTGACATGAGGGCTGGCAGCTACCTTGGCCTGCAAGCATAAGCATGGCTATCCAACGGGGTAATGCTGCCAGCGTTCTTGGTACCAGTTTCGTTACTTTTTAGTCTTATTTTATCTTGTTTACTTTTTGTACAGTCACTAGCACATCAGATTACCCACTTTTGTTGCAAACTGGCTCTTATTACAACTGCATAAGATACCGCAGTGCTTACATTGACGTGCTTTTGTCTGTACATAATATTCAAGTTTTGTTTAAGATAGTTTATTTCTTTGTAATTGTAACATTCAAAACATATGAGTCAACATTAACAACGCTTTAAAATGCACTCATTTTGAATAGGACGTTTATTTCTTTGTATCAAGTGTAGCGTGAAATCACACTGACTTGAAGGTATCAATTTGAAAAAAATAAATACAAGTAGTTCCAATTGAAGTCGTGAAGCGAGCCGATTAATTTTAAGAGATGGTTATTACTCATCGGTTAAACGCATGATAACTCGTTTAACCGCTCGTTTGATTGACGTCATAGCAAAGAAAGATCAGACAGACAGTATACAAATACAGTAGGTAACATATCTGGGCCCACGGTCGTGTGTGCCGCCAAAACCGAGCTAAGCGAAGCGCAAGTGGCAAGGGCACAATTCCTAACTTTACTCCAAGTGTTTCGATGATTTTTAGGATTCCGTATCCAAGTGGCAAAAAACGGAACCCTTGTAATTTCGTCAATTCTGTCTGTCTGTCTGACAGTCTGTCCGTCCGTATATCACAGCCACTTTATTCTGAAACTTAAGGCATCACACTGTTGAAATTTAGTAGGAAGATGTATCCTGTTAAACGCCTTACGATTCTTATACAAAAAATAAAAAATAATGATATTTCAGGAGGGGCTACCATACACGAAACTAAAACCAAAAAAAAAATGTTAAATCTATGCGTGTTTGGTGTCTACGGATAGGTATTTTAAAATGACATGAAGGTTTCTCAAACCATTTTCTTATAAAGTGTAACGTTTGATATATAGACGCTTCTAAAGTGGTAAAATGAGCGTCTTACTTATAAACTAAGGGAATGTTAATTTTGGAAAAATATATAATGTAGACCTTAAAAAATACTTTCATAAAATTGGTTAGGGCGGTATCCAATGAGAAGATTCTGAGATATAGCACATTATCAACAACCGCAAACATAACTTTATATTTGCTGTCAACAAAATATTGTGATATTTTACTATGTGGAAGTAAGTGGATTCCCTAATTCAGTTAAAGTTGGCACAAAACCCTCAGTACGCGACTCCGGCTCGCACTTAGCCGGTTTTTTGAACGTCGGGTACTTAATATTGAAAAGGAACGTCACTACAAGACGAATTTTTCAAATACGAGTATACGCCAGTTCACGACTCTCTTTTTTATAATTATTTTTGCATGTTAAAGGTTACACGTGTGTGGTGGACCTTTACCATTTTCTGCAACATTTTAAAACACTAATTAAACGAATTACAACAGTTTTTTTCTGCTTTGTATAGAGCATAATTTGAGCTTTATACAATCCAATCCGTTTATAAATATTTATATCCGAATCAGTAAGTTTTATTTTATATTATATTTTTATGATTTGGCCGATAATGTTGATCTGTATGAGCGTGAAAGGAAACATTATACTTTAGTAATATTGATCATATGTTTGGTATACTCAGTAAATATTGGTGAGTCGGCCACGGTATAGGAAATTAAATTTCTTGCCACGTAATTACATTGAAAGCTGTAGAGTGATTGAGCGGTAACGTTTTATTTACTGAGTAACGTAACTATGGCGAGACATGAAAACAAATATAATAATCGCTGGTCTATGAAGTAAGGACGATATTAACGTCACATTTTATTCATAAACTAGGTATGTATTGTATTTTCTAGTAACCTAAAATACTCTTGTACAATTTAATTATAATTTGTAAAAGAATAGAACGATTTATTTGTGTTTAAACGGGGTACGCAGAAGTTATAGAGGTACAGTAAAATGATGTTCGCACCATTCAGCCATTGATAATAAACCACATGTAAATATTTATTTAACAATGATTCAAAATAGGTTTTTTTTGTTGTACAGACTGCTTTATGTAATAAATTAGCTTTTATTCCACAAGTCATAAACATTACAAACGTAACGTCCTCTTGCCCCATTTCTCAATTATTCGCTTGAATATGGTATGTGATTTACAATCGGTACTAAATACAAATCGATGGAATACACGCGAAATATATACGTTTAGTATTCACAAAATTATTTCTTTTAATCACTCCTGTGTGGAATTATAGTATTTTGATTGGAAAGACGGTACTCTCTGTCCCTTCACTCTCATTATGCAGTAACACAGCAAATTCGACATGACCGATAAGAGATTAGGGGCAAAACCAATGGCTTAACGTGCTTTTCCAGGCACGGAAGTGTCATCATCGACAACTTCCAGACTCCGAGCTATTTCCGAATATTATCAAGACAGAAAAACCCAGAAACAAATTCTGTCGACCCGAGATTAGAATCTATTGGATTGGTTTACAATGAATCGTTGTAAAATTGCTTTGTAGATATTGAGTACTTACAATCTCGCAACTTCCATTCGCCTGCCTCAACTCCAGTTTCAAGTCACTGATGTTCGAGTTCCTGTCGTTCTCCTTAAAAAGTTCCTCAGCTGTCACTGTCACGTCTGGTTTCTCTGTCACCTGTGTCTGCTTGCTCTTTCGCTGCTTTCGTTGGCATAATATCACTAGCATTATAACTGAAGCCACAAGTATCGTTCCTGATGTCACGCCGAACAGTATCAGGAGGAGTGGGAAGGTTTCTGTAACAAAAGAGTTGGTCAGATATGATGCTTAGGGCAAAGTAGTTAGTTATATTATGAGAGAGAAATACAAGGAAATGAAATTTATTATTATTATAGAAAAAGAGTGTCTCTTTTTGATAGAAAGTGGTTGAATACATTTGCATTCTTTGGTGATGAATAAAATATTTTTCTACGCATCTGATAATTTTTTAGCAAAACAGGTTTGTTATTTCCTTAAGAATAGTATATCTTATGTACTTGCAGTATACTTTCAGGTCAGGAAACTAAAGACAGCAGAAAAAATGTTTGCATTACTCTCAAGTGACAAAAATTATATTCATTGGTAGTTGAAGCTGTATCTGCTGTCTAGTTTTTAAATATCATCATCATCAAATTAATGGCTAGGCTATCGACAATAGATTTTTCCATTCTTTACGATCTTCCATAATTCTGAAATCTAAACCACTTGATACGACGCGACATTTTTTTTTTTTTCATTTTATGCATATATCTTATTTTCCTTCTTCTATTTTTTTTCTTGAATTCTTCCATCTATAATAGTCCTGTGTCGGAAGTCTCGACATAGTTCCGTGTAAAACCACCAGATGGCGCTCGAAAAATGCTGAGACTAAATTGGTGTTTTCGTTTATTTATTGATTGAGAAGAATTTTTGAATGATGCTTTAAAAAACTACAAATATTTTTTAAGATTTATTAATAATATAGCTACGTAAGTTAAAATGATATTTGATGAATCAGAATATCATAAAATTGAAATTGTCGACGCGAAATGTCAAAAATGATGCATCAGACTTCGCCCGCTGATAAAGCTGTCGTGTCGTATCAAGTGTACCAACATCCACTCATTTCTAAATATACCCAACGCAAATAACCTAATTGTTACAAAAACAGCCTGAAATGAGAGCTTCCTTCCCGAAAGAAAATTAGGCTTTGTATTATTTTATCTTAAAGTAGATCAGTATCCAAACTATCAACAGTTGCTTCAAATATAGTTTTGTCTGAAACATTAGGGTGGTTATTTCTGGCACAGAACAATAGTAACGCATTTTGGATATGTCACGAAAATCACGGATGTTAGTTTAAGTGAACTAAAATAGATACCACTAAAATAATTCACGTACAATTCGGAACCATTTAAATGTTGGGGTGGATTTAGGAAATTTGTGTAGAGGACACACGTTTCATGGATATTCAATTCATTGAATCGAGGTCTTGTAGAGTGTTACCTTCATATACAGATAACAGAAATGGTTTTGCGTGGTGCAATGACAATGTAAGATGTAAATATTAATAGTAATTGGCTACTATCTAACATCTCAAATTATATAACTGTTGATGTTTTTTTATTTATTAATTTGGTATTTCTTTTATGACAGCCTGTTTCAAAATCGTCGTTGCGATTTTAAGACCTAGATTTGTTACTTTTTGTTAAAACGAGCTTTTTTACCAGTTTAATGCCAATTTTCAAATTCTGTCGAATGCTTTTGTAGATTAGATTTATTAGACGCAAGTTATGCTTAAAATTAACATCTCATGTGTGCTGATTAGTATAGTTTGCTCATTAAAAGTTGGCAGTTTTTAGACTGTAATATGTTAAAATGTTTTAAGTGTGAAACATTTAAAAGGTGAAGGTTAGCTTTTATTTCCTACACCTGATGCCTCAGATTGCGCTGTTAGAGAAGAATTTTGATAATGTAATTCAATATGGACTATAACTAGTAGGTTTGACAATCTTCAGAATCAGTTTGATTAAGTGCTGATTTTTCAATAGTCAGTTAAAAAATATTTGTTGAACAAAATACAATACGGCTAATTTGAAAACGTCACCCAATTGCCAGCAATCATACGTAACTGTCATTTTTTTAAAACTATCGCTTTATAATTTATCAGTCTGATAAGTTTTATCTGACCATTGAAAAATCGGCCCTTATTCAAACAAAATTGTATTTTAATACTACCTGCACAAAAATCGTGAATAGTATTTATGAAATGCAATGATGTTATAGGTGTCATAATACGGCCTTGAAATACGATTCTATATGGTAATAGATTTATTTGTCATTTAAGGGAACATTTTTTTATTTGCAGTTCTCATAGATTTTGTATTTGAAATATAAAGAGAGAGAGTTGAAATGAAAATGCCATTTTCATTTCAACTCTGTTCCATTTCAAATATAATGAGAATAAGAATCATACTTGAAAAAGGGTTATTATATGGCAGCGATGAAATAACTTGGTTTTGTAATAATTAATAAGTAGGTAGATAAATATTTTAGTACGCTTACGCACTTTAGTCGGGGGATACTAGAAATTCTATTTAAAGGTTTTTCGATCACGAAGTTCATTTTTAACGGGGTGGGTTTTTTCAAAAAGTTTTAATTTTTCTTTTTATCTTATAATTTATTCAAATGTTTTAATTGGTTTTCTCGAGATATCAAATTTTAAACATAGGATGTATAGAATTTCACATGAAATATCTGTCAGGAAACGGATATCAGAATGTTCTAAGACATTGTGAAACAGGGCATTAAGAATCAGTATACTGTGATTGCATGATCATCTCTCTCGATTGCAGAGAAACCCAAAAAGAGGACTACCCATAAAAAATCCCGGCTTAATTTTATTGCAGGGCAGACGAATATCCCGTACTCACACACAAGGCATAAAGTTGAAGTAGCGAGACATTCCGTGTAATGTCGCCTCGTTATACAATAATGTGGGTGCGACATATTTAGGCTAACCGTAGTATGGAGAAAATGTGGAAAAATACTTGGTGCCCTATGGAGCATATTGTGCGGTCAGGAGATGGAGTTATAAAGTATTTAGTAGATGATTTTTCGAAGTGTTTTTATTAACAGTATTAAGAAAAATGCAAAGGACGGCCCCGTGGTGTAAGTGGCTAAACACGCTGGATTTCATACGAGGGTCAAACTGAAAGTTCTTAGAAAATCAAAAACTGATTACATTAGCCAGTTATTAGTTTTATTATATCTTTTCAAAATATTGTCCATTGACGTCAATACACCGCTGCATGCGATGGAACCACTGGGAAAAGCACTTTGCCCACTCGTCCTTAGGGGTCTCTTCAATGGCATCGCGATACGCAGCCACCGCTTCTTCAGCATTCATAAACCGCTTTCCTTTAAGTTTTTCTTTAATTTTTGGAAATAAATAAAAATCACAAGGCGCGAGGTCGGGGCTATACGGCGGGTGACCCAGTAATTCAACGTTTGATGTCGCCAAATAGTCGATCGTTCGCTTGGCGGTGTGCGACGAGGCGTTGTCGTGGTGAAGGAGGATCCTACTGCGAGGTCGTTTCTCTCGAACTTTTTCCAAGACAAGTGGCAAACAATTGGTAGTGTACCATTCTGCAGAAACTGTTTTTTGATCCTCTAACACAATTGTTGCGAAATGACCTATCCTTCCAAAGAACGAGGCCACCATTTTTTTTCCCGCACTTCGATCTCTCTTCACTTTAGTTGGCAACTCCTCGAAAGGAAACACCCACTGAGCAGATTGTCTTTTGGTTTCAGGATCATAACAGTAAATCCAGCTTTCGTCACCTGTTAGTATGTCGAACACAGCATTTGAGTCACCTCCGTTAAATCTTTCAATCATTTTAGGGCACCAATCCACACGATGGAGTTTTTGAGCCTTAGTCAAATTATGAGGTATCCACCGGGCGCAAAGCTTCCTGACCGCTAAATGTTCGTGGAGGATTTTGTGCACTTGACTCATACCGATGCCTAAGCTTGTCCGAATCTGCTGATAGGTCACTCTTTTGTCAGTCTCTATCATACGCCGCACAACACAGATGTTATTTTCAGTCGTCGCCGTAGAAGGCCGTCCCTCACGTACATCATCAGTGAGATTAGTGCGACCACGTTTAAACTCATTAAACCAGTTGTAAACAGTCGCACGAGATGGGGCTTCATCGTGAAAGGCCAATCGTAGTCTATCATAACTTTCTTGTTGACTTAAATGACATCGAAAGTCATAAAAAATCATTGCACGAAAATTTTCTCGTGTTAAATTCATGTTGACGTGACACAGACAATTTTCAATTTGCCGCCAAATCGTAAAACAAATGACAAATGAATGAAATATATACTCAGTAATATTGGCAAAGAGTTCTATTTTCAAATTTTAGAATATTTTTTTTATTATATTGTTTATAAGTGGCCAGTTCTAAGAACTTTCAGTTTGACCCTCGTACAATGCGTCGCCACTCCGAGGTCCCGGGTTCGATTCCCGATCGGGTCAATGTAGAAATCATAACTTTCTGTATTGTTTTGGCTCTGGTTGTTGTGGTACAATAGTTGTTTCTGATTTCCATTACATAAATGCATTAGCTTCTTATTTGGGATCAGAGCAATGTGTGTGATTAGTGCTATTATTTATATTATTATATTAAAGTCCTCAATTCGCAGAAAGATATTGGTAAATTAGTTTTATCAAAATACACGACAGCAGAATACATGAAATACTCTGTAGTAGATTTCAATGAGATGATCAACTAATTAATGCATTGAATAACTATTTGTTCCTTTATTCAATTTAAATGAACTGCTAAGTAAAAACTAATTATAAGTTTAATACTCAGATATAAGATAATCACACAAAAATGATAAATGATAACTCGATGATAAATCACACTTATGGCATAGAATTTAAGTTAACGAGATGACATAAGAAAGGGAAAGCTGCTGCGGGATTCGAACCAGTGACCTTTGGCTAACCAATAACACTGTGAGTGTCAAATATTCATAAAACCATCCTAAAAGGGTGAAAACAACACGAACCTGCTTACGTTCAAAGTCGTCTGTGTCATTCATTTAACAAGGTTGAATATATTTTTTTTAAAGCAATTATTATAACAATACAAAAATCTGCATATTCAGCGTTATCGTGACAGCTTTAGTGCCCACCATTCTGAGCTTAACAGGTCACCTTAACAATAAAAACGTATGCTGCAAATTAGTTTCAACAAATTCAGCATTAATATTCATGAACTGAGGGAAGACTGAAAAACTTAGAAAAAATATATGCAGTAAGCACCAAAGCTATTTTTATTTCGTTAAAAACCAAAAAAAGTTTAACAAAAAACTGAATAAATCCGCAGTCGTCCTTTGGCTGACTGATAATGATGATGGTGAAAGTAAAAGTTTAAGTTGATATTTTAAAACCGCTTTAAAATCAGTATTTTGAATATATTATAGTTTTTTTTTTAACTTAAATATGACCTGTCTATGTTGATGACAGGTTTTGCAAATTTTTCATCGACAAGATTCATAAAAATCATTCTAAAAACTTTTACATGTTTGTATTATCTCTTCTACATTCTTCCGCGACAAATATCTAGTTTCTTGTTTGTTCTGCCTATTTTTTCTATTCTGAAATACTGTTGTGGACGCCACACGAGTCTATTTTTTTTTAAATACCGCAAATTGATGTTTGCCGTTTGGCGCACGCATACTAGAAGTGACAACATTTTGTTATCCCGAAATACCTAAAAAAATCCTCAAACAAACTGTGCAAACAAAACAACAGCCTTATTTTATCAGAAAAAGCCCAAACTGGCTAGAGTTTGAAAATAACTTTTGTTTTAATTTTATAAAAATGGTTCTAATTTAATGACGTGCTATATTTTCGGAGGCGCCTTAAAAATCCTATTAAAATGATATCACACACGATGGGTTTCTAAAGTTGTATTTATTTATTTCCTATACAAAATGTTTTATGACTCAGTGCCCTCCGAAGGTTTTTTTTAGAGAACTTCCGGTACATCGATTTGTGTTTTTATTGCGTAAAGCTTCCACTGTTCACATAGGTCTTATCTTTTTCTTGGTCAGTCTTTAGACGTCATAATAATAAAATTTCTATTGTGTATGGAGAACTGTACGCAAGAGTGTTAACTTACTACTTTCATCCTAATAAATCCGATAGAAAAACGGAGACTTTACATTTGAGACCTTTAAAAATGACTGTCATAAACATAAACACGAGTGCGTTTAAAATACATTGGCTCAGTACCTCAGACAACCACACAACCAAGAACTATTCAAAGGTAATGATAATTGATGTACGTGACGCGGCATAGCAACTGAGTTGTCATGTTTCCATTGCCTGAACTTGCTTGGATTTCAGCTGATTTATTATTAAGACCATGAACTTACCTAGAGTACTAAAACGCCTACCGTTAAATATCAACCCAAACACCACATTGCAAGGTCCTATTTTGGTACAAACTTACACAGAAGCAGCAAGACACAAACACGTCTTTGGAATATAAGCTCAGAAACGTATAACCTAAAGTCGGGAATACTTAATCAAAGTCGGTTTTATAGATACAGCAACATCAGGTAACACGTCAAGTCAGATATATCAGAAGTGGACGACGAATTTATGGTCGGAGATATAATTTAGGAGAAATTTAATTTTGTCGAGTTAGATCACACCTTCAAGAAAAGAACTTAGATTATTTAAATATGAGAAAGATTAGGTAGCTGTGATAATGTGTGTTCAGTTTGAGTAGACATTCTTCACTGTGGTTACGTAAATTATTCAGCCTAACACTAAGAGCTCTTTCTAAAAAAAACATTTGACTATACTTTTAGTAAGAGGTCTAGAAATAGGATAAAAATGTATAGTCATGATGACTAGTATTTTTTTAGATTCCTCGTAATTAAACCTAACTCAAAAGAGTTTGATTGAAGTTAGCGAACGTCTTAGTTAATGCGTTCACTATCCTTACTAATATTATAACGCTAAAGAGTTTGTTTGTTTGAACGCGCTCATCTCAGGAACGTTTTGTTTTTTTTTTCAAACTGGACCGATTTGAAAAAATATTGTCCCGCTGCGGCGGGAGGGGAGGGAGCAAACTCAACACGCACGGACGAAGTCGCGGGGGACCGCTACTAGTTAAATAAGATAAGCGCATGCAAAGGATATGTAAAAAGCTAACAGAATATTTGCGAAGTAGGTTCCGTGCCAAATTAGGGCTCCACTTACTTCACTTAGCCGAAATACCACAACCTTTTGTTGACAGCAATAATAACTTTGTTTTTAATAGTATTTGTATGAAAGACAAAGTTATATTTGCGGTTGTCGAATGTGCTACAATCTCAAAATCTTTCAGTTTGATTTCGTTTAAACCAACTTTTATTGAAAGTATTTATAAAGCACTACATTGTTAATTGTTTTTTTTTGTATTATCACTTGCTTCGCTCAAAAGTTATAGGGAGGGCGGGGGTGGATTTCACTACTTGGAGGCGTCTATCTCCCAAATGTTAGAGCTTTAGAAAAAATGGTTTTATAAATCTCGATGTGATTTCAAGAGGTCCATCTATAGACACCCCACCGCACATGCATAGGTTTAACAATTAAAGTTTTTTTTTTGAAAGTGGTTGTGATATACGGACGGACAGATAGACAGACTCGACTAAACTATAAGGGTTCTGAAATTCGGCTACGGAACCCTAAAAAGGTGTAAAGATCGCAGTATTGCACTGGATGCGGATCAGCTCGCATCCGTTCGCAGTGGAAAACCGCAGGGTATGCCTGTGTTTAGCAGTGAACGTCCTTGGGCTGATATCGATGATGATGACACAAACTTTATTAAAAAAAGTTTAAACTTATAACTTACAATACAATATATTTATTTACTTTTACAAAGATTAGTTTGAAGTCAATGTGATCAGTATCTTCTTTTCAACTTAATAAAGCCTGTGCCAGAAGATTATGTTTTTCCTTTAAAATATGGTTCCATAATATATTCTAGGTTCTGTGTGTGTGTGTGTGTGTGTGTGTGTGTGTGTGTGTGTGTGTGTGTGTTGCATGTCTTCAGTACAATATCTCAATATCAATATCTCACTTACTGTTAGGCTTCAAAACGATTTCCAAAGTGTCGCTGCCATACTCGTTTGACACATTGCACTTGTAACTACCGAAGTGTCGTGATTGGCTCTCTCTGATGATGAGAGTTGAGTTGACCACACCACCTGGCTGTAGATCTTCTAAGAAGGCATAATCCTGGATGAGATAAAATAGAGGTTATACATTATGATACTCGATGTTAAATTTACTAGATCAATAAAAAATAAAATTGTAATTATTAAGAGACCTCAGTCAGATGAAATAAAGGTCCAGAAGTTAAATTTCGACTACCGCGGTGGTTTAGTGGCTGGGTGTTTAGTATCATGGTTGTGTGTGCTTTCCATAACACAAGTGCATTAGCTACTTACAGTGGGATCAGAGTAATGTATGTGATTGGTGATCAGTTTTATTTATTTTATTTTATAAATTAGATACAGACTTTCAAAGAGGTACTATATGGAGGTTTGTAACGGGGATATTTCGTGCCAAATTGATCAAAATTGGCATGAAATAATTGCAATAGACTGGGTTAATCATTCATTATTGTCATTAAAGAAAAGAAAATTTAAATATTATCTTTTAATAATTCCTAAAATCTTTGAGTTTGCTGCTCCTTGTTAACCCAGATCTTTTTCAAGATTTTCACCATTTTGGACTTATTGCAACTATATTTGATATCTATGGACCTTACCTGATCATGTATAGCATCAATCTCCTTCCCATCGAAAGTCCACATGATGTTGTCAATCCTGGGCACAGCGAACGCTGCACACTCGATGTTGACTGTATCTCCTTGAGACCCGTACTGGGTCTGGTTGGACAGGATCTTTGGTGGACCTGTGAAGAAAATATTCGTTTTAGATTCTGTCTTGTAACTCTAGTTAGTTACTCGTACCTAGAAATTATATTTATGTTTATTTAGGTCTAGAGATTTCCATTTAATGTGTTACTTCTTACATTTCCATTTCGAAAAAATTGTAGAGAAAAAGTAAATTAAAACGCAATAAATTGACCTTTGTTCTAATAAGAAGAGGATAACGGTTAAATGTTATACGGATTGTACTATAATCAACACTAGTATTAACAATACACTTTTTTTTTAATAACATCCTAAATATTAAAATTTGTTTACACATTTGCCTAGCTAAACACGAAATTAAAACTGCATTTCAAGTAGGTACCAAAAATATCAGTTTAAGGGCCGATTTTTCAATGGTCAGATAAAACTTATCAGACCGATAAATTATAAAGCGTCAGATTTAAAAAAAATGCAGTTACATATGATTGCTGAAAATTTAGTGACGTTTTTAAATAAGCCATATTGTATTTTGTTCTCGAATATTTCATATCTGACTATTGAAAAATCAGCCCTAAATCAACGACAATAATGATTAAATAACTTCGTTACAGGGTGTTGGTATTCTTCAAATGTATTATACCTAGTCCCTTAGGTTGTTGCGTCATCAGCCAGTCATCACTTTACGGGTAATAACGAAAATGGGGGAAATAATTTCAAAAGAGCCCTATTCATAGTGTTGGAATAAGGATTCGTAAGCATAACAGTTGGATACAAAGAAAAATGTTGCGAAAGTCACTTGAATGGAAGGTCTAACAAATATGAGACGTGGGAAGGAAAATAATTAGGTGTATTTAATTAGGACGTTTTCACGTCACAGCTGTAAATAAGATATATTTACGTAACGGTGACGTAATTTCATACAGATAAAAGGCAAAAATAATAATAACCAATCTTTGTACTTCGTCAAATCAGTATAAAATACTATAGTAACTTTTTTGTAACGTTTTTTTTTGCTTGGTGAAAAAAGCAATCTTTTTATTACCTGTCAATTAGAATAAATGAACATTTTTATTTTAAATTTATTTACGTTTTAAAAAGATCACAATGTTTAACGAAAAATATATGAAAATACCAGCATGCAAGGTTGTGAGTTTTGTTTTTGTCTTCTTTTATAGGGAATTATTCATTATTGCTTACAATATTCGCCAATCATAGACAAAATTGACTTTAAATATTTGCGGGTCTTTACTTTTCAATGTACTTATGCATTGTACTTTCTGTGACGGTTTTGATCTGAAAGTTGTGGCTACACCCTGTATTATTATAAGTGTTTATAAGACTAAAAGACTCAAACAACAGGCAAGTCCATAACAATCAATACGAACATGTCTCACTTCGTACAAAGACCATTAACAGTTCAAATAAAAGTTACAAATGTAGTCAATTGTTTACGCTAACTTTCACAGTGTGACTTTCAGACTGAATGCCTTTGAAAGTTGTCTAAATTATTGTGATAATTGTTGTTTCTCATGAAAATGGACGATTATAAAGGCACCTTCAATTGAAGATTATTATCAAAGACACGCTCGTTTTATTGATATATTTAGACATAATTATGTCATTTTGTGATTTTAACACAGAACAGCAGACATTTTTAATGTCTACGCGTAGTTGTACCTACCTATGTATGATCTAGAAAACATATTTTTGAGTGGTATGCTTCACTTATAGAGAATGCCTTAAGGCTTTAAGTCCTTTTTAACCGACTTCAGAAAAGGAGGAGGTTATCAATTCGACTGTATGTATTTTTTTTATCATTATTTTTTTTTGTATGTATGTTACCTCATATCTCAGTCGTTTGTAGACCGAATCGAAAATTTTTAAATTTAAATCGAGGGTATACCTTCTAGTTGGTCCCATTTTTTCCATTTTGGGATCTGATGATGGGATCTTGGTGTATTCGAGGGAAACCCTAAAATTTTAAAGGCACGTATAGTGTTTCTTTACTAGAATCTTAATGTTGACGTGTTGTTACGTCTGATAGTCAACATTTTGTGGGGCTGAGCTGATGGTGGAACTCCTTAACGCCTAGGAGTTCAGTAATTATAATGACGAAACTTATGATAGGTAATTTGTAGCTTCGTAGAAAATAGAATCATAAGGTGCAACTCCCCCCCCCCCCCCCCCTCTTATATAATCACTAAAAATAAAGAAATAAAATAAACTTTAAAAAAAAAAGTAAAAACCGACTTCAAAACCAAAATGCACTAAAAAGTCTTAAATAAACTCTTCACCATTGAAAGGGAAGGAATCCGTTTTAGGCAAACAATTTCTTTTTGGAGTCGGTGCCATCACTTTGACCATCAAGCATCAACTATCACAGCACCGACTCCAAAAAGAAATTGTTTGCCTAAAACGGATTCCTTTCCTTTCAATGGTGAAGAGTTTATTTAAGACTTTTTAGTGCATTTTGGTTTTGAAGTCGGTTTTTACTTTTTTTTTAAAGTTTATTTTTTAGGGTTCTGTAGTACAACACGGAACCCTTATAGATTTAACATGTCCGCAGTCTAGCTCAGAGACCTTAACTACTAGAAAACTGTAATTTGGTATGGGTAAGTATTCTAATCTCGCCGCCAAGTAGTTAAATAAAATTTAAATAAATAATAATCAGTTTTTTTTGGGGCTATCTCATAAACAAGTAAAGTGGGGATGTCTTTTTTTTTTCTTTCGCTTAACCCATCGTGTAAGGAATCGTTGAATAGGTATTTTAAAATGATTATAAGTTTCTATAAAGTAGCCTGTTTCGGTTTCATTATTTTTTAAGGACTAATTCTTGAGTCCAATGTCCCCGTCCTCTCCCAACTAAACGGTAGTAGGTGGATACGTGAACAAATTTACAGCAGTAGTTTATATGATAAACTTAGAGGGAAAGCTATCACAACTATGATAAGTAAATAAATATCGAAGTTGTATTCCATAAGCTTAAAGTAAATTATTTTTTTGTTTCCAAAACTCGTTAAGATAATTCAACTGAAATTGTAGTCAAATATTAAGGTTGTTTATTTTTAACCGACTTCAAAAAAGGAGGAGGTTATCAATTCGACTGTATGTTTTTTTTTTGTATGTTTGTTACCTCATATCTCAGTCGTTTGTCGACAGATTCGAAATTTGTTTTCGCCTACTTTGAGGGTATACCTTCTAGTTGGTCCCATTTTTTCCAACTTGGGGTCTGACGATGGGAACTTGGTGTAATCGAGGGAAATCTTCAAATTTTAAAGGCACGTATAGTGTTGCTTTACTAGAATCTTAATGTTGACGTGTTGTTACGTCTTATAGGCAACATCTTGTGGGGCTGAACTGATGGTGGAACTCCTTAACGTTTAGAAGTTCAGTAATTATAATTAAATAACTTATAATAGGAAGTTTGCAGCTTCTTAAAAAACAGAGTCATAAGGTGCAACCCTTCGCCCCCATCTCCTATAATTTCTAAAAATGAAGAAATAAAATTAACTTTAAAAAAAGTAAAAACCGATTTCAAAACCAAAATGCACTAAAAAGTATTGAATAAACTCTTGACTATTGAAAGGAAAGGTGGGTTCTAGGAAAACAATTTCTTTTTGGAGTCGGTGCCATCATTTTGACCATCAAGCATCAACTATCACAGCACCGACTCCAAAAAGAAATTGTTTGCCTAGAACCCACCTCTCCTTTCAATAGTCAAGAGTTTATTTAAAACTTTTTAGTGCATTTTGGTTTTGTATATTACTTATTGGACATATTAAAGTCACGCCGATTTTTTAAATCAGAGGTGGTACGACCTTAACGCTCAAAAAATCGATTAATGACCGACTTTTGACGAAGGTCGTTTGCGTTTAATAAATTTCTTTACAATACAAAAGAATACATTTGTTGGAAAGAAAAATCTGCCCTTGAACTCGACAATTTCAAGGAATTTCACGGGCAATATAATTTTTTAACGACTACAAAAAAAATGACATTTAGTGGCATTAGTTTTTTTCACAGCAGCAAGGAATTTATGTACATATTTTTTTTTTTTCATTAATAAAACTACAGCCCACAGACTCTTTGGTCCGTGCCTTTTTTGATTTAGGTTTTTGTTATGTTGGGTTAATTTTTATTTTCGCTCCGCGCAAAATTTACAGTGCTTTTTACAATACTTATTACTAGGGTTGTTAGTTTATGCTATAACTCTCTTATAAGTTAAACATCGTCTCTTAATTTTACTTAGGATAACTTAATTTTTTTTTTTGTTTTTTTTTCGTGTATTGTTGTTATTATTGCTATTTTCTTTTTCTATATTTATTTGTATATGTACATATTTTTTTGTTGTATTGTGTTTTTTTTTGTTATTATTATTACATATTTGTATTATTCTACAAGGTTTTGGAATTCTATTATCCTTGTGATTTTGCTATACAATATTAAACAATATTGCTCTTATTCTAGTTTGTGTTAGTGATTGTGTTTGTGTTTGGGGAGTAAAGTAATCCCTCTACGTCGTCGCCTTTAGGTACTAAGATGTTCTTAGTGACTTGGTTGATGGAGTTAGTTATGTTAGTGGATTGGCCAATATCTTGTTTCGGACTTGCTCGTCACCCTTGCGCATGGCCATCCGCAGGTTGTAGTCCCGGATTATTGTTGGTGTGGCCTTCTCTGCCCGGATTATCAGACGAGCTGTGGCGTCGTCGGTGGCATTGTTTGTGTAATAAACACAAGACTTTGTGTGTCTAGAGATGGCCACAACAGCGTTGGGAACACTCTTTAGGAGATGGGATTTTTTTTGATACTGTGCGCACTATCACCACTGACTCAAAAGTCTGCCCCTGTGCTTCATGTATGGTAAGTGTGCGTGATCCTTCGTCTTTCCCGTATCCTTGGCTGATTAGGCTTGCCTTTTCAGCTTGGGTATGAGTGAGGTATAGGGTTCTTTCCGATTTTGGGATCACTGCACCTGAGAAGCGCTTGAGGGAAAGGGACTGTACTTGAGTATTGGCTGAGTATATACTCAAATTCGTCAGACTCGTATGCACTTAGTGAAATCTACAGCCACTGTAGATTTCACTAAGTGGATACGCTACATAATTATATTTTAAACACATGTGGTTTGGAGTTACAGTTATAAAACGTTTCACTATTAAACCCTAATCCTCTACTTCAACCTCCTTAATTACTGTCAATCTTAGCCGTTATTTAAAATTGACTTAGCCATTCCATGATATCTTGTCCCGAAGACATCCTATATTACTGTTATTTACCATTGTAAAATTGTAATAAACTCTTTATTTATTCTTTATTTTTAATTAAAACATTATCAATTTAAATTGATTGCCTCGAAAACCACTTTCGTGGTTGACTGCAAGTGCGTGTCTTCATTCATACATTAAATTCTAGGTATTTTATTTCAGAGCCAGAACTAAATGTATGCAAACAGTCTTATAATAGCTTGTTGTTTCATAGCTTTTTAGTAAACCTTCAAGACCAGGGAGTAATGGGTTTTATAATTCAATTTCTCGGTTATGTACCTCGTTATCGTATAATTTAATAAACTTACAAAGCCTTGAGATTGTAGACACATTAAATTAATAATATTGGTAGTAGACAATTATTTGAATAGTTTTGGGCACTATTAGGAAATTGTGAAACAGGCCGAACATGGCGGCTCTTTATTGGTTTAAGACATAACGTTTTTCCCAAGTCTAATTTTATTTCGTTTAAGTAGCTAGGGTTCCATAAAAAAAGTCGTGGATGAGACTTATGATCCACCTTCCGAAATTAAATAGATAAAAATTAGTTGAATTTAGTAACAAATAAAATAGCTACATTTCTGTAAATGTAAGTACATGTCTTTATCTTTGTGAAATAGGCTTTAAACAATAAAAATACTGATATCTTTACCTGCATACCAAAATATTTAACCCAAAATGTGAAAATTATATAGTAACAGATACAAACAGAAATGTTCTCCGTACATAAGGGACTTACGTGGAATACTCAAATCCCCATTCATTTTTTAGTAGCTTGCCTATGTGATGTTCATGATAACGGTAAATCAATAGAAGAAATATTACAAAGTACTTGTTTTAGGTAATTCGTGGAAGGTACTTTCCTTTATTATAAACTGCACTGAGATTTCACTGTCATCATTAACAATGTTGAGGTGACGCAGCTTACGCGTGAAAGAAAACACTTGTGCCAGTGATCGAGTGCTTTCGACCCCTTACACACTGCGAATTTTAGTATCGATGAAGTCGAGCGTTAGCATCGATGCAGAAGCGCGACTGCATCGCTAGTAACGCGCGGTAGTATTGATGCAGTCACCAAAATCCAGTTCATAATTTGGCCATTTTCAGCTTCTGCATCGCGACTGTATCGATGCTAACGCGCGATAGCATCGCAACTACACTACAATCGCTGCTAAAACTCGTATTGTGTGTAAAGGGTCTTAGGCATGCGCCGGAAAGCGTAGGACGTAGGTTCGATTCCTTGCCTTACACAGTGGCTTTCTAGAAGTGCAATTTATAATTTTAAGTTCTTAAAGTTACAAAACACTTCAAAAAAAAAACAATTAAACCATAATTTTCAGTATAAATCTTACCTTTTATGAACACAGATGCCTCGGCCTCAATCTCGGGAAAGCCTTCTATACTAGCTTTGCACACGTATCTGCCTGCGGTATGTGTGTCCACGCTGAGTGTCAGGTTTGCTGTTTTGCCGACGCGCTGTAAAGGAAAAGTGTGGTGAGATAGTGAATTTATTATAGAAACCAATAAATTAAGATGATTTTGAAAAATTTAAGCAATGTTTTCTCTTCCCTCTGATTCATCAATATCTCAAACTAGAGCGTTCCCCGATAAATAAGCTATTCAACACAAAGACATTTTTTGAATTGGTCTAGTAGTTTCTAACATAAGCGCGTTCAAACAAACTTTCAGCTTTATAATATTATATAAGTTAAAAAGTATGGATTGCCAGATTGTAGGTAATAACTATCGGAATATGAGGAGAAAACAGTTTTTTTTCGTCAAATAGTTTTTTTTTAAACAAATGTTAAATATTTAGTTTTGAACTGTTTGTCGGTTACCTAAATAGAAACAGGATTCTACTTCCAATTTATCATCATCATTATCAGCCAAAGGCCGACCACTGCTAAACATAGGCCGCCCCACAGCTTTCCACAGACTATGATTCTGCGATCTTTTTAAGGTAGTATTTCTGTCTTGTCTGTTTTTTGACCACAAACAAGCGTAAACCTTTTTATTTTTACTAATATTCTTTGTACTTACCAAAATGTAGTCAAGATTTTTTATTTTATTTTATTTCATGATTTTAGTTCTTGCGCACTGGACCGATTTTGATAAAACTTACACTGTACCCTAAGTTAAAATATACCTGATTGAAAAAAGAATCATCTCGCTATGCCTTCTCGTTTTCGTGAATCCCGAGGATAAACATTCAAATGTACAAACATATAATTAAGAATTTTTTCCATTTGTTTGAAAGCCTTAATAGATCAACATCATCATCATCATCATTATCAGCCAAAGGACGTCCAATGCTGAACATAGGCATCTAGAGCATATCGTCTATCTTGTCGGTGGACGTCCCATGCTGCGCTTTTAGTCGTAAGGTCTCCAATCTAGAACTTTACTGCTCCAACAGCTATCAGTTCTTCGCGCTATGTGCCTTGCCCACTGCCACTTGAGCTTACTGATTCGTAGGGATATTTCCGTTTCCCTAGTTCTTATACGTATCTCCTCATTTCTGATTTGATTTCTTAGAGAAACGCCGAGTTATCAAATTTTAACGATATCACATACTCGTACATACTCACTGAATTGATTCCATCATTTTTTTACAGTCGTTAGACCATTTATTTTTACTTGTGCTGGTATGTCTAGTCGGTGGACATATGCAAATCATTTTCATCATTTATTTACCTATTTATACACCTGCAAAATTATTATTCTATTTCTTTACAAAAAATATTCGTCACCTAATAAAGTTTATCTCTCAAAAGACCCACATATTATTTCCATTGTCTTTCTTTGACCAACTAAGAGAAAACACAAAAACGTGAACCTTTGTGTTTATTTTTAATTCTCTACAAGGGTGCTTTATCAAGATTTTCCTTTATGAATACTTATGATGGACAAAGTAGTTAAGGTAGTATGTCGACCCATGTTGTGAGTTTCTTTCTTTATTTTAAACTTGAATATCTATTATTATTATTATATACTATATATTGAAAGTTTAGAACTTTGCTAATTAATAAAAAATCAAATCATATGATAGGAACTCTAAATACTTAGATAGCTGAATAACCCAGAAAATGCAATATCATCATCATCATCATAATCAGCCAAAGGACGTCCACTGCTGAACATAGGCCTCCCCCACGGCTTTCCACAGCGACCGATCACTAGCGGTCTGCATCCAGTTTGATCCTGCGATCTTTTTAAGGTCGTCTGTCCATCTTGTTGGTGGACGTCCTACGCTGCGTCTTTGGTCGAAGGGTCTCCAATCTAGAACTTTCCTGCCCCAACGGCCATCAGTTCTTCGCGCTATGTGCCCTGCCCACTGCCACTTAAGCTTACTGATTCTCAAGGCTATGTCCGTTACCTTGGTTCTTCTACGTATCTCTTCGTTTCTGATTCGATCTCGTAGAGAAACACCGAGCATAGCCCGCTCCATCGCTCGTTGTGTAATTTTGAGCTTCATTATAAGGCCCATAGTAAGAGACCACGTTTCGGATCCGTATGTCATCACTGGTAACACACACTGATTGAAGACTTTCGTCTTCAGACACTGAGGTAATTGAGACGAGAAGACGCTCTTGCGCAGTTTCCCGAACGCTGCCCAGCCGAGTTGGATTCGTCGATTGACCTCTTTCTCGAAGTTGGACCTACCCAATTGGATCACTTGTCCCAGGTAGACGTACTCGTCGACAACTTCGAGAGTTGAGTTCCCAATGGATACTGGAGTGGGTACAACAAGGGAACTCGACATAATTTTCGTCTTCTCCATGTTCATTTTAAGACCCACTTGTTGGGATACTCGGTCGAGGTCTTCGAGCATAGTGCCTAGATCATCCAGCGTCTTTGCCACAACGACTATATCATCGGCAAACCGAAGGTGTGTTATGTATTCGCCATTGACGGAGATGCCGAATCCTTCCCATTCCAGGAGCTTGAAGGCGTCTTCCAATGCCGCTGTAAATAGTTTCGGAGATATAACATCGCCCTGTCTTACACCTCTTCGCAATGGAATCGCCCTCGTATTCTGTTCCTGTACTCGGACCGACATGGTGGCGTTGTTAAATAGACACTTTAACACCTCTATATACCTATAGTCTATGTGACACCGCTGAAGAGACCGAAGCACCGCCCAAGTTTCGATCGAATCAAAGGCCTTCTCATAGTCCACAAAAGCTAAACATAGAGGCATATTATACTCCTCGGACTTCTGTATAATTTGCCTTAGCGTATGAATGTGGTCTATGGTACTGTAGCCTTTTCGGAATCCGGCTTGTTCGGGAGGCTGGAAGTCATCAAACCTACGTGCGAGACGATTCGTGATGACCCTTGAGAACAGCTTGTAGACATGGCTCAGGAGTGAGATGGGTCTATAGTTCTTCAATAAGGTTTTGTCTCCTTTTTTGAAAAACAACACCACCACACTCCTGTTCCATGCCTCAGGCGTGATGCCCTCTAGCAGAACGGAATTAAAGAGTCTCTGAAGGACTTTAAGTACCGGTGTTCCACCCGCTTTCAGGAGCTCTGCTGTGATTCCGTCCTCGCCAGGTGCCTTATTGTTTTTAAGCTGTTTCAGGGCCATCCTAATCTCGTAGAGGCTGATGTCCGGGATGTCTTCAGTGTAGTGTCGGGTCAGGATAGCTCGTGGGTCTCCGGTCGAGCTATCAACGGGTTTGGCTACTGAGGTGTACAACTGTCCATAAAACCTTTCGATCTCCCTCAAAACCTCTGCTTTCGTCGACGCTACACTGCCGTCCTCCGTTTTAAGCTTCGTCAACAGGCTTTGCCCAATAGACATGTCCCTTGCAAACACTTTGGAGCCTTGGTTTCGCTCTATTGTTTCTTTAACACTAGTCGTGTTAAAGGAACGAATGTCATGTCGCAGAGATTTCATTATTCGTCTATTAAGCTGCCTGTAGGTTTGAGCATTAACGGAGGTCTGCAGTGCCATAGATCGACGTTCTGCCATAAGGTCGAGAGTGTGGACCGAGAGTTTTTGAGGTCTAGAAAATGCAATATAATTAAGCTGAAAATTCACACAAATAAACGATTTTTCTTTGCTATTTTTCGGTATGACTGCTTAATTATGGTATCAAAACAACAAAATCTTTTTTTCTTCTATACAAAGTAGTTAAAAAAGTACATATTTGACGACCCGTCTGGTGTAGTGGTCGAGAAATCGCCTACTACGCAGCGGGTTGCGGGTTCGATCCCCGCATAATACAAACATTTGTGTGCATGAACATGTCTGTTTGTATTGGTCTGGTTGTTTTCTATGTATATCATGTATGTATTTATAAACAAAAAGTATATAAGTATTATATCCGTTGTCTGGCACCCATAACACAAGCTTTAAGTAGCTTACTTTGGGACTAGATGGCGATGTGTGGGAATGTCTAAAGGATATTTATTTATTTATTTATTTATTCGATTTACTGTGTCGTGGAAACATATAGCTATATAGAGCTCTATCTGGTCTCAAATTGTAGCAAATTTAGTTAACTTTACAGTATTTATAGTGATAAGAGTAAAACTCGAATAAGGGTATAGTTGCATCGATTGCAATAACTCGAGTTTCGCGAATAAAGCACATGTTATTTTATTTATCAACTACAACTAAGTTGACCGTGTTGCATGTGAGATCAAAGTTTTTACGGAATAAATGCCCTCTATCGCGACGTGGCACCTATCCTAAACGTAATTTATATAGATTTGGCAACTAGGGGATAGTTTTCCCAAAATTAAGAGGTCCGCAAACATCGTCAATACTCTGGAAATATCAGAGGTAATAATTATTTCTTTCATAAATTTGAAGATAATTAACCAAAGTAGCTACCCGTTGGACAAATAAATAATCTCGCTTTTTGCACTAAGAGATATAAAGTAATTTAAAAAAGTGGGGCAATTATTCGGGTCTTACCCTATACTAATCAGACCGTTCCTTTACTAAAGATGTCGAGCAAAAACTGACAAAAGACCGAAAATTTCAGTGCCTTTCGCGCGGGACTACAAAGTAGTGAAAGTATTGGAAATGGTTGTTTTTATAGATTTTTTTTAAAAGTCTAAGGCTTTTTATAGACGAACTACACAATTTGACTTTACATTATTAAATGAGGCCAGTAAATTGTATTAACAAAAAAGAAACATTAAACTACAAATTTTCAAAAATAATAAAAAGATCCTACAAAGCTCGTTGACTGCCGGTGCTTCCAGCATTTAGTCCACTTTTTAATTTATATAATACGTTCTTGAGCTTCTCCAATACAATTCTCCAGTCTTAAAATTTATTTATGAAGAAAACTATTTCCCGCCGAGAGAAAATGATGGCATACCCTAAGCTAGGAAACCCTTTATCGACGTTTCGGGGACGATTTTAACAAAATACATGGTTTATGTACCTACAATTCATATTTATGGACCTCGTTTTCCGACCCTTAACCGTTGGATTAATATCGTAAGGGCCTTAATAAGGAGACAGATTTGCATTAGCTTTACCTCTGACAATATTTACATTTATACTCATATCTTCAGTTTTTAACAAATCATAACAAGCTTAATAACATTGAATTGCTATTGTAAAAAATACAAAAATACAATACTTCAAATCAACAGCCACATTAGATTTTTTTTTCTGAATCCGAACAAAGGCATTAGAAAATATCAAATAAGAGTCACACTCGAAATGATGCGTCAGATTATTCACTCAGCAAGTCGGGCGACTAATCGCGATTTTGCGTTCGCCCTAATCCGTGCAAACAAATGGCGAATTAAATGAGATTATTTTAAGGGCAGGTTTTCGCGAAACGGTCGGTTACTGTCGCTGAATTACGTGCTAGCTTACTACTTAAAGTATTTTGTATTAATTTATATCAACTTCTAAATACATGAAATTCACACAAGAATAGAAAGAACGGAAATTGACTTTTCCTACTGTGCGATTGAGACCATAAACCAAAATAGTTTTGTTAAATAAATGCCTAACTTTAAACAGCTACAATAAACTCCAATATTTTTTAAATTAAATATAATGTGGTTTATTATGTCACAAGCCATACATATTATGTAACAAGCCCGTAAAAGAGTATAATAATCGACAATCCTCGCCTTAACCAAGATTATTGTAACGCTTGTTCGCGCCTTCCATTTTCGTTTGCGTTTTGTTCCTTATTCAACTCTTGTCATCGTCGCCAGTTTAATTAAATTATCGAGTTTGAGGTGCGTTTCGTTCATTGTCATTGAGGAAGTAAAATAGAAATCTGTTGTGGCAAAACAGTGGTTTTTACGATGCGAGGGTAATTTCATACCTAAATGTTTCCGTCTTTTGTGCGGGAGGAACTTTTAAATAAGTTTAAAATAAAATATGTTTGCAAAAAAATATATGTTCTAGCGGCCTATAGGTAAACTGCTTTGACGATCTCCGTGGGTAGTGGAAAAGCACCCTAGTTTCAAGGCGTCGCCGCTCCAAGGTCCCGGGTTCGGTTCCCGGTGTGGTCAATATAGACATCTTTCTTTTTTCTATTGTCTCGGGTCTGGGTATTGTGGTACCACCGTTGTGTCAGATTTCCATACTACAAGTGCATCAGCTACTTACTTTGGGATCCAAGCAATGTATGATTGGTGTCCAATATACCTATATATTATTACTGTATAGATAAAGACTGGCACAGAACTGAATACAAGTCCTGAAATCACAATATACTTTATGCCTTGTCTAAAATTCGTGTTTATCGACTTGAAAATCAACTATGTTTCAAATTAAAGAAAATGTGCAATGTACACATAATTATGCCGAAAAACTTTTTCCTTTAGCTTTGCATGAAAAATATTCTTAAGTAACCTAACTAAATTACCAAAATCAAATCACTCTGAACTGACAAGTGAACTCTGAACACTTATTAACCAAATTGACTATAGTGGTTAAAAAAACTATTGTTAACTAAGTAATTGTACCAATTTACTTAATCCACCAGAAATGTTCGATTCATCGATTTCTACAAGAGCTCGTATTGACGATAAAATATTCAGTCCTGATCAAACTACCTTTGCTTCTCTATTCGGCGTTTTACTATTGAATAGCGTATCGATTTTTGGATATCAATAGCTGGAATTGGTAAATAATTCACTGTTGTTTGCCTAATGGTAGAATGAGTACAAATCCATGTTAATCCTTGAGAACACACTGACTGAAGAATCGACGTAGCTTGTAGTAATATGGACAAAGACCGCAACGTATTTAATGATAAGAAAGATGGAAAAGGCGTTAATATGTGTATTTATTTTGACTGTCAAAAGATGCTTTTGACGGAAGTTGAATAAGAAAGATATGTCTAAGAATATAATAAAAACATTTCTAGAGTTGAATATGAAAAAAACTGAGGATCTGAGGGATCTATCTGTGCATATTATTAAATCAATTATTAACACAATAGCTCCTCAACTAGCATTATTTTTAACAAGTGTATTGATGACGGCCAGTTTCCTTTTTTAATGAAGATTAGTAAAATAATACCGCTTTTCAAATCGGGTGACAAAAGTGACTCCTCAAACTCCCGGCTACTATCGATTCAGACAGAATAAAGCCGTCTTAAACTCATAGTAGCGGTACCGGTTGCATGAGGTCTACATCCACTACGATCCTTAGAGCGCTTTCACACTTAGGCGACTTTAGCAGCGCGACGGTTGCCCGGCAGTCTCGCTGCTGTCAATTTCATAAAATGACAGCAGTAAGAGCGCTGTCACAGTTAGGCGTTTTTAGCAGCGTGACGGTCGCGCGGCAGTCGTGCTGATGTCAATTTCATACATAAAATGACAGCAGTAAGCACTTCACATTAGACGCGCTGCTGTCGCTCTAATATGGCGACGCACTAAGGTCTTTATAAGGACGTAAGTTCATCTTGCTGTCCTTGTAATCCATTGCAAAATATCAGCAAAGCGTCGAAATATTTAGAACCAGTGTCATCATAGCTCCAGTATCTCAATAGTATTAACAGTAAAGTTTTGCAAAATGAGAATTAAACATTTTAAACCACTAAAAAATTTCGTGAAAACGTCGGAATCGAAAAACGACGGAAATTGAGAATATTTTTGTGACCAAACCGTATCAGTTTATGTTTTCATTCCATTCGCTCATTGAATTTTCATTAATTTTACGTTGACTTTTATATTTATTTCATTATTGAAGCGATATGTGCCAGACTGGTTTTTGTTTTCATACTGAAATAAATAATTCAAACCTAATGTGTCGGTGGCCGAGTGGCATAGGTATACGCAAGGATAGCGTAAAACACGGGGTTCGATTCCTCGTCTGACACAGTTGTTTTTTTCAAGTGCATTTTATTTAATTATATTTGTTTACTGACAAATCACTATAAAAACAACCTGTTTATTATTATATTTAAAATTTTCTAAATAATACGTAGTATCAAAACTGAAACACGTTTTGCCTAGTGAAAGCAATATGTTGTTTGGCGCCTACTCAGGCTGTGTATGACTATTATCTCTTTCAAAAGTACTTGTTTCTAGAATAAAACACAATATTACGGATAATTTTTGCAGCGTTCGTCGTCACACACTGTCTACCCGTGACCACAAACGCCTCAAAGTTTTAAAAACGTGAGAATAAAAAAAAAATCAAATCGAAATGTATCGCTTAAATAGTGTTTTATCCCATTAATATTCGCGTAAACTTCAGAAACAAGTACTTGTATATATCTGATATTTAATTACCTTTAGGTGAAAAGCGCAGCAAACGACGTTCTTTGGCAATAGAGACGACCTCGTAAATATCAGGATCTTACTGAATACAAACAGTCGCTATGGAGAGGTCTTTGTTCAGCAGCGGACGTCCGGTGTCTGATTGTGATAATGATGATGAATATAAGGTATATATATATACTCACAATCATCTGATCTTCCTCGTGATGTAGCCACTTTATCTCCGGAGTGGGGTGTCCGTCCACGTCACAGCTCAGTGTGATGGGGGTGCCTATCTCTGCTTCCACATCTTTTGGCCGGTTTCTAAACGCTGGTGCATCTAATTTAGTTAAAAAAAATGTGTTTTTATTAACTATTTAAAGACACTTATTTTTAAATATAGGACCAGTGGCTCTTTTACACGGAGCGACAACTTGGTTGAAAATAATGTAACTGACTTTTAAAAAATACCTTACTATTTCAAGTTTTAAAGATAGTTGTTAAATTTATTTTTAACAGTTGTATTCGGGCCTGTCATCGATCTCCATCCATGCCCATCGACAAATCGGCAATAACCAACGGAAAATTCAAATTTGTAATCATTTAATCATTTTGTATGAGGTATCTAGCAGATAACGCTAACCAGAACACGACGTTGGAACAAGCCGTAAAAGAAACAATAAGCATTTGCTTTGTTTGAACTGAAAACTATCTAATACAAAAACAGCCTAGCTTATTGAGACATATCAACATCAAATGCAACATCTATACAGGGTGTTGTTTTGTTCAGTGACCCGAACTCAGGGATGATAGTATGAGCTATGCATATTATTCTTATTTTTAAATAACTTTAATAATAAAACATATGTACAAGAAAACCTATTCACAACATTCTAAAAAAACAAATGGAAGAAACTCTCACCTTCACGCGTTGTTACGAAATACTACGCCGTAGCAAGTAAGCTAGGAAAAGGCATACGGCAATAAAACATTATTTCGGTTATTTTTTATCGAAAAAATATTTTTTAACCTCAGTATTGTTTGTACAACCACCCCTGAATCGGGCGTCGCTGGCCAAAACAACATCCTGTATGTTTTATGAAAATTGAAATCACTCACAAGTTATCTCTAACGTTTCCGACTCTTCAGTCTTCCCGACATCATTGAAAACTTGACATTTTACTATCGCATCGCTGTATTTTCTTGATATGTTGTAGATTTTCTGTGAACAAAATAATAAAGTAAATTTTTGGAACTTTAAAAAAAAATAGAAAGATGGTACACGTACATTGTATTAATTTGTTAACTAACACTTTTTCAATATATTTACAATCAGTGAACTGGGCCTCAATTCTCACGTCAATAGAACTTTTGCTGATTGCTTATTCATTCTTTATATTCATGCGTTTCATCAAAAAAAAAACAAGTGATTTATCCATACGAAAAAAATCCTAACAAGATGATCCTAGATGGTCGATTACATAAAAATCGTGATTCAAAGAAAGCAAAAACAATTTTTTCTTTAAAAAAACATTCCATTCGTGAACTTTTCACAAATATAAATTCCATGAGAATCGGGGCCCAGATCCTTACGTTATTATAATTGAACATGAGTACTGGGCCATTTACTGGAGCTTTTTACTAACTTATCACTAACGTCTATCTTTTATTTGCTATCACACGTTATAGACTTATATTACAACATGGTGATACCCTTTTCAACAAAAAACTATCACCCTTTTTTCCTGTGTCGTAATTGGAGGTACACACACATTTTCTGTGAAAATACATTACCATAGGTAAAGGGAATGTTTGCGTGCAATTAGGCCCGTCACAGGTAGACACGCGTTTGTCGTTTTGGCTCTGATATAGTACCTAATAGCTAATTTAAGCTGTATACACACTATAATAACATTTTTGTTTTATTAAGTTTGTATAGTGACAAAACACTATTTGTCACTATACAAACTAAATAATAAAAATTGCACTTGTTAAAAACAACTTTGGCTGGAACAGACAAGGAATCAAACCCCAGTGTCCTACGCCATCCGGGGCGTATGCCCACACCACACGGCCACCGTCACATTAGCAATCCTATTGAATTTTGCAAGCGCCTACTTTAACGCGTAGGCTGCGTGACATCATTATGTTGCGAGATTGCTATCAAAGTAGCTTTTTACAAGTGCAATTTATATTATATGTATACGCACTAATTACTGAGTATGGTAGGACAAAAGACTGCGTTATTGTGAGATATGATCTATCTATCTGTTATTTCTACTGTTCATAACATCAAAGATATTAAATATAACCAGATTTTTAAAGTATTTTTTATCCACGAATTAGGGTCGTGATCATATGGTTTGAACAATTGGGTTTCCATTTATAGGTAAAACCACATTTCAGAATCAGGCACCACAATAAAATTAAAACATAGAATTGCAAAAATAGCTCTTGCAAGGCTCCTACATTTAATAACACGACCCTAACTTTATGTTAAAAGATATTTTTCCGTCAGACTTAATGTCCAGCAAATAAGTCGTGTGTATCCAGCTTAAAGCTCGCTAATCAATCGCTATCAGAGTATTTGATGCAAAAACACTTTGACGCTTTGACGGTCAGTTGGGTTTCCTTTTAGAATTAATATCACTCTGGGGGCAAGCAACAGCAGTGATAGGCTAGTATCCACTAAAAACAAATCCCAATGTTGGTAGTATAAGTGATTGGTATGGAGATATCAAAAACGAATTTATTAATGAATTTAAATTAGGTTATTAATATTTTAAATAGTTAAGTTGGTCTCAAACAATCATTTGGTCACGTGACCTTTAACGACTATCAGACGGTGTGACGTCATGCCATTTTTTATTGTTGTAATGGACCATTTACACACTGCGACTTTTAGCAGCGATGCAGTCGCGATGCAGAAGCTGGAAATTGACAAATTATGTACTGAATTTTGGCTACTGCATCAATATTAACGCGCGTTAGCATCAATGCAGTCGCGCTTCTGCATCGATGCTAACGCGCGGCTGTATCGATGCTAAATTAAATCTGTTTATTGCGTGAGTCGCGATGCTGAAGCGTGTTATCAAAATGCGCGACTGAATCGTTGCTACAAGTCGCAGTGTGTAAGGGGTCATAGACAACTTTTCCTAGTATTTTTCTATCAAGAGTGACGTTCGACTTAAGCAGTGACGTCATTAAGGAAGCCATGGCAAATCGAGCATTTTGAGACCCGTGAAGTTATGTTTTTAATCATAACTAAAACATTGCATTGTCAAATGTTTTTTTAAATATAAATAATGTCAAGAATAAACTACTTTTTGAAATTTGGTCAACATGCCTATTTTATTATTTGCATAACAAAATATACCTTTAATTGCTTTTCCGTGAGGATTTCTCAAATACCAAACTTACGTGAACGAAAATGAAAAATCAACAGAGTTGGTAATTTAAATGAAAGTTTCTGAAATAGGTACGTACGCATATTATTAAGGTAACTGAACTGAAAGAATATAAGTTTGGTGTGTTTTTTATTTTATTTTAATGAAGGCAATTTATTTGAATGCTATAACGGTTTATCATCGATTATAAATATGAAGAATAGATTTCACTATCAGCACACTCGATTTTATGACTATTTAAGAAAAGAAAGTACTCACTTACCATCAGGTCGAAATATGACCAGAGGTGCAATTGTGTAAAGCAATCGTATTCATTTGACAGTTCAAAACGTATGGAATGATCTGATAAACGGCAGAACGGCATACGTTTATATATTATAAATATTTTATAAATAAATATTGGACACCAATCACATACATTGCTTTGATCCCAAAGTAAGTAGCCAATGCACTTGTGTTATGGAAATCAGACACAACGGTGGTACCACAACATCCAGACCCGAGACAATAAGGAAAAGGTCGTTTTCAACATTGACCCGACCGGGAGTCGAACCCGGAACCTCACGAGATGGCGACGTTTAAAACCAGCGTGCTAGCCACTCGACCACGGAGGTTATCGAAATTACATATTCGTTTTTATAGTCAATCAAAAAACATTAAAGCATTCAAATAAAATGCTTTCATTAAAAATAATAAAAAAACACATCGAACTTACCTATATTCATTCAGTTATATTACCTAGATTATTTGGGTACCTATTTCAGAAACTACATTTACGGACTCTGTTTTCATTTTTAAAAAGGTAGTAGTGATAGTAGTAACTTTGGTATTTGTGACGTGGAATTATGTAAAGCAATCGTCTTCACTTGACAGTTCAAAACGTACGGTATGATCAGTCAAACGTTTTGTTTTATGTCGTTTAACATATCATATCGTACGTTTTAATCCGTCAAATCCATCTATGAATACGATTGCTTTACACAATTCCGCCTCAGACGTCTGTCATGTTAGCATGACCTAACAATTAGTTTCACCTGGTCTTAAATCAATAAAACTTGATATATTTGAACTTGAAGATAATAACTAAATTATTAACAAAACTTACCAATTCAGTAGTGTTTCCAACGATGGCTTCGTCGTTTAGAAACCACTTGAAGGTTAGGTTAGATGGGTTGGCGTCAGCTCTGCACACTGTCAATTTAAAAATATGAATCAAATAATTTGGTAAGAAAGGTGATAGATACTTTGAATTTTGTTTAGTTTGTATACTAGCGGACACAACGTCCTTCGCTTCGTAAAAATAAATTACAACATCCTTAAATCTCTGTAAGTATAAAGTGTGTCTCTGGTAAGTATGAAATGTCTGAGGTAAAAGAAGACCTAAAAAAAAACTATAAAAAAAACTCGTATTCTCTATCGTCGAATCTTTTTAAAGTTGACCACTGCAGGCGTGACCTCTAAGGAAGAGATTTGTTTGTACTATGTTACGTTTTTGCGAGTTAATATTATTTGATTTCCATTGTCATGCATTTGGCTTATCATACTTTTTTAATTCATCGAAATCGACTCACGATTTTGAAAGAAATCGTCAATTTTGCACGTAGCTTCACAGTAGAAAGTGTAAATATAATTGCTTTAAAGAAGGTGAATGAAATATTTAAAAAAAAAAACATGTTTTTTGTGTTTAATTTTAGGTCTACTTTCACCTCATATCCGGATTGGAATTTATCAAAGGATACACTGTATATAAAAATGTAAATAACCTCCTCTTTTTTTGAAGTCGGTTAAAAAATAATGCAAACCATAATCTTACTTAAAAAAATCCTCACCTATAGTGACATCGTCTCCTTCAGGTATTTTTCCATTCTTTTTATTCTTTATGAATATTTTCACCTTCGGAGCATATTTCACCTGTTGACAAATGAAACGAATTATTATATTGGACAAAATGTCGATGTGTCGACGTACACAATGCGAGCTTAATTGGGGCTATTTCTCGGATTTGTTCGGCAGTACATTTCCATTGATTTATTAACAATTGGCGTGGTGGTTATGAAATGGTGGAAATATTAATAATAAAGTACCGACAACAGCACGTCAAGGTAAGCACGGCGGTAGCTTATTCCGTTGTAATATGGGCTAGTTTGCCATGAAAGTGGGTAGCCTGATGTGCTGTCCACTGCACATCAATCATTGAAAGTAAGTTTACTAAACTTACCGTAATTATTCGAGAATCTAAGTAATGTTTTTTTATTTGTTTATTACTCACGTTATGAAATTTATATATTATGAAACAACTTAGAATATAATACAATAGAATAATAATTGATTTAACGCAAACATAGAAATAAAATACATCACTATTCTGAAAAATAGCAACAACAATAAAAAAAAATGTATAAAACAAAAACAAAGCCCCCCGGTATGCCAAATGGTCCCCGCTCAGTATAAGTCGTGACAGCAGATGGTAAAGATGTCACGACACTGATTTTCAGCGGAAAGCCACGACCATGTTTATATTAAGGTAGTGTAAACAGTGTCTGAAATAAATATTTTATCATTTTTCTTTCGTCGATTAGCAACAAATGTTGCCCGCATCAGAATTCCACATATATATAAATGAAAAGGTATATGTTACACCGAAACCCATAAAAGGACCGGACATGACCGAAAAAGGATTTATTCCTGTTTTAATAATAGACGCCTAAACAAGTGAGACCATAAACGAAATTCATGGCTGTGCCAATGCAAAAAAATTGGCAGAAACGAAATCGTTCTGCGATTTGGTTCCGTAGGGTCCTTTTTTGTTCTTTTGTTCCTTCGCCTTATAACTCTCATACCAAAAGTGAGTATTTGGCTTTAAGTATATATAAGCATACTTACGATAAAAATAATTACCCTGTCTTCAGAAAATCATTTAGTTTTTAAAACTACAAAAATACCGTTTCACTCTGACTATTAATTCCAAATAGCTAGTATGATGTTCCATTTTTTTTAAATACCAATAAACTGAGATATTTTATAATTTTTTCGGTATGTTATGAGTATGTTGTCAAGTTCCATTCAGCTAAAACAAAGATAAAACACATATTTAAGGGATTTCGCTTATTGTAGGTGTGTTCCCTAAAACTGATGCCATAAATAAAGTGGAAACGGTGTGGGAAACTGGGAAAACCCGTAAACTTCACGAATAATAGATGAGAGACAGTTTCCAAAAACTGCTTTTTAATAGCCAACGATTTTTAGTAATCCATCTCTGGTCCAGATAAAATGAAGCGATATTTTTTACAAACTAAACCGACATTGGATACAAGCGCTTCAAAATGTTTTCAAATTCCTTCTTTTATTACGTTTTTGAAATGCTTTCTGTTGGGGGAAGGCTATAGAACCGACTTGCAATTCGGATTACGTACGCTTTGTACAAAAAATAAAACTAATAAAAGTATTACCATAACTGTATCTTATTGGAGTAAAAATAATTCACTTAAATATGAAAATATTTATCGACGTGCCTGCACACACCAACACCCAATATTTTTCACATAGGAAATCATGTGTATTTTGACTAGCCAGCTTACAAAACCCAATACCGAGCAAAGGCATTTCTAACGCCGATAAAATTTGCTTTCATACCTAGTGGTGTATTGACCAAATCGATACGAGGTCTGATCTCAATCAACACTGAAAGTTCATTTCCCTATAGCAGAGGCACTCTCAAAAACACCAAAACTAGATGTCTCATGTTTGCAAATGGAAAAAGTACTACCATAGCTTCACGAGCCGGTACCGGTGTCCGAGAGGTATTGATTTGACCCTGCATATTGGGAGTTTAGCAAAAATAGAAATGATACAAAGTAGCAGGCAATTTCTGGCTTTATTTTTGCCAAAACTGATCGTTTACTTTTTCTTACTTTTAAAAGTAGGGAAGAGAGTTTAGTTGGAATTCAGATTACATTTCGATATTGCAATTCTGGTTTCGTAGTAATTGATATAGGTAATAATGGACTGGCAACTGAAATTAAATTAAATACAGTGTTGTTTTGTTCAGAATAGAACGAATCAGGGGTAGGTAGGGGTACAAACGTTACTGATGCTAAAATATATATTGTAAAAAAATATAAACCCACAAAAAATATTATTGCTATACTAGCGAGCGTGTCACAGTCGAGTTTTTTTTAGAATAAGCATAACTCATATTATCATTCCTCAGTTGGATGTCACTGACCAGAACAAAACCCTGTATACAGCGTTTGGCCTGTAGTAGGAGCAAAAAAAAACGATAACTCTACAGAGTTACGTTTAACCTTCATAGTGCTCTAAAATGCTTTACACTAAGAGATATTTCTTGTACTTCAATTTTACAATCCCTAATCAATGTACTTGTATCAAAACTACTAATTCGTTGTTGTAAATGACAATGCATAGTTCTAAGACTGGAGTTCTTTGCTGGTATGATTCACTTTGTTAGAAAAAAGTCATAAAAATATTTTTTATTTTAATATATTAAACCATCTGAGATCGATTACTGGTTGCTTAAAGGGCTATATTAAGGTTTTTGGGCCTATTCAAAGTCGCACTTTGTATAACAAAATGTTAAATTAAACCAGGGTTTTCCCAATACTGTATCTTTAGTACGTAGGTCTCAGACACAATGAGACCAGATATCCTAGACCCGAACCAGAAAACTTACTATAATATTATCTACATTGATTGTTTTGCAAAGCGCAGCGTCCACCAACAAGATGGACGGACGACCTTGTTAAGATCGCGGGGTCACATTGTATGCAGACCGCTTGTGATCGGTCGCTGTGGAAAACCGTGGGAGAGGCCTATGTTCAGCAGTCCTTTGGCTGATATTGATGATTGTTTTGTAGGGTATATGTCCTCAGAATTATAATATAATGTTTTTTTCTGAAACCATTTTAAGGAGTTTTCCTTCCTACAGAAGTTACTTTTTTTAAAGCTGCGTGAATAGCATTTGACACAGATGTAGGCCTCTTGAAATGAGTATCTACAAGACAACACATAGATCTTAGTAGCTCGTAGCTCCATCATGAAGTACTTGTTGAAGTCTCTGGTACCTAACTCTCAATGTTTCGTAAGCCTCGGTGAAATCCGTAATAATAATAGTCCCCCTAGCCGATTTCGTCTACGGTGGCCGAACACAACGACTAACCGACTGCGCGGGAATTGTGCACTTAAATACTCACTCTCTATCCCTTTCACTCTCATAGCCCGATGGGACAGCAATCTGACAAGACCGCAGAGAGATCTTCCAGGACCAACGGCTTTACGTGCTTTCCGAGGCACGAAGGTGAAACACCGCCAACTTCCAAACTCCAGGCTACCCTGAGTATTTTTTGAACAGAAAAACCCAGATACACACTTTTGGCCCGACCCGGGGATCGAACCCGGGACCTCTGGCGCAGCTGTCGCTTTAAAATGCGACCATCTAACCACTGCGCCACCGAGGCAATCCAGAGGTGAAATCCGTACGAAAATTATGAACAAAAAATTTCGCGAGTGGAAAATATTCGTAGAGCTTTCGTCGCGCGATTTTCAAATGAGAATCATAACTACAAAATATTTTTTTGTTATTGGTCTAGTTTGCAAACTTTTAGTGCGAGTTACGACCTTAGTATTAAAACGAAACGTTAAGTTTGGCTAACCTAATTGAGTACATCGACCACTGACAAACGACAAGTGAGCCCCAATCCCACTTAAAATAAACAAAACAATATGCATCATACAAATATAGACCATTATACCGTACCTCCATCGTTAAACGCCAAAACTGCTACAAAGTAATACTGGCAACATTCTCGATATCAAAGCAATATCGGCTCATCGTAAAAAGTAATTGGGTTGCCAGTGAAAAGGGTTCCTACTTTATGGATACCGAAAAAAACATGATAAACAAACCAACCTTTCCGTCATAACTGGGTGGGGGATATACCATCCCTGGATGGTTTATAATCTGTTTTTTAATATAAATTCTTATGGGACAGACGATAAAGGTCTTATACAACGTCACCGTATCATATTAGGTCATAAGGTAGGTCTACTAATTAAAGAGATAAAAGAGTCTATGAACTCAAGATGGAAGTAAATTAAAGAAAGTAAGTAAAGCAAAGTTTGCCTGTAACGTCCCACTGCCGGGCAAAGGCCTCACTTCAATTATTAGGTAGTTCGAGCCATATTCCACCACGCGGGCTCAGTGTGGATTGGCGCAAGGGTGTTGCAAAGCAAGCGACCAACCTTATTGTCAGATGTTATCAAGCTACCCATAAGGCCTCTGACTAGGCTGAACGACTAACATCAACTGATATAAGCCGGGACCAATGGCTTAACGTCCCTTCCGAAGCATCGATATGCTCGAGATAAACGTCACTCATATGGTCGGAATGGTCACTCATCTAAACACGACCGCGCCGTAGGTTGCTTTACTTCGGTATCGCTACCAAAGTGATGCTACCACTGCGCTTTGGTAAAGTATTTTTTTAAAAATACGGTGACGGATCAGCGATATAATAATAAATAAATAAATATCCTTTGGACATTCCCACACATCGCCATCTTGTACCAAAGTAAGCTACTCAAAGCTTGTGTTATGGGTGCCAGACAACGGATATAATACTTAAATACTTTTTGTTTGTGAATACATACAGAATATACTTACATCACAGAAAATATAATAGTACTACGTACAGAAGGATCACTGTGCTAAGAATGATAATGTAAAAACAACTTTCGTTGCAACGCAATGAAGTGCAATTCACTTCGCACGATTTTAATTCAAGGTTGTTTCATCTACCTATCTATACCTGTCTCTTTCTAACACGTAACGCTTTCCCTGTTTCGCGGCCTTGAATGTGTCAGGGTTGCGAGCGGCGCGTGGCACGAACATACGCGTAGGTACACAACGCGTTACTCAAATAAAATAAATAGTCTAGAGGACCTAGCACATTTCTTGACTGTGTTCTATCGGAGAAAGTAATTGATAGTGTCAGCGTTCGTTTAATATTAAAATAAGTGTTTACTCTGTCTAATTTAATTATTTGGTACAAAATTACTGAATTCGGAGAAATGAAAGTACAAACCAAACACACATGTATGTACGGACAACAGCACGTCACTGTAAACACTGCGGTATCTTATGCAGTTGTAATAAGGGCTAGTTTGCAACAAAAGTAGATAACCTGATGTGCTGTCGACTGTACATCACACTTAACCAAATAAAATTGTATAGTAGAATTATTCTTCGTAGAGTTTGGGTCATAAATCATAGCTCGGCCTCAGCCCCGTTAGGGCGATGAGTATGTTGCGCGGGCGTACAGCCGTTTTAATTTTTTTATTATTTATAATTTAAAAAAAATAGTTTATTATAAATAATTTCAATAAATAGAAAATTTTATATTAATTAATTTTTTTATGAAAAAATATATCATACATTCGCCAGCATCTTAGGTTACACACACTTTTGTTGCAAACTAGCCCTAATGTCAACTGCATAAGATACCAGTGTTAACCTTAATTTGCTGTTGTCTGTACTTAACTACAAAAAGAGACTTTTGTTTATGTGAACCTTATCTAATGTACCTTTATAAATGCTATCAAAATCGCGAATAATTTTATTGGAATACCTAAAAATTAAGGGTGATAATATATAGCTAAAGTAAAATAATGAACTGTAGCTCTTGGACTATTAGATTTTAGACTACGTAAAATCCTAACACAAAATTACTTAAGTAATTTGGTAGGTACTTATAAATATTATGCTAAATTTTAAGTAAGTTTATTGACAAAGTTTCCATTTATTTTAAGTTAGATTGACGTAAGTAACTGGGTAGGTATCTTAAACTCAAACCTTCTTTGAACAAGAAATGTTGAATACCTACCTACAAAATTTGTTTTGATAAATAATGTCATAATTAGGAACACATATCTCAAATTATTAATCGTTATTTCGTTGTAACGAAGTCAGTCACAGGCTGAGAAAATAAACACAGTGAAAGGCGCGTGGCGCGGTCCGCGAGCGGCAGCCCCGCGTTCATTTATGCTCGGCGTACCGAGTCGCTCGAACGTACCTAAACTTCGGAGTGACACCCCCCTGCTTACATAGAAAACACCCAGACCAATACAAACAGACATGTTCATGCACACAAATGTTTGTATTGTGCGGGGATCGAACCCGCAACCCGCTGCGTAGTAGGCGATTTCTCGACCACTACACCAGACTAGTCGTCATAAGGAGACGGCCAAGGTACAAACATTTGCCTCTTGCGGAATTTAAACCCGTGATCGCTGGTTCAGTAGTCAAGAGCGTTAACCACTGCACCAAACGCATCGATTGCAGTTATAACTTTATAAGACACTATTTCATCACATACAGTCGCCGCCGCCCTAACACATTTATACCCATTCTTAGCTTCATTTCATTTGCCACATTTAGTAGAACAATAATTCCGTGTCCCATAATAATTCCCTTTAACAGTCTCTTCCATGGGCAATAATTTTTATGATACAACGTGTTCGGGCTTGTCGCTATACCATTTATGTCCGTTTTATATTTTTCCGACAGTTTTGGTATAACACTTAATTTGGTATGCGTGTCAATGTTGAGAGCATTTGAGATGCTTGAGTAAAATAACATGTTGAACAGAATATATTTCACGATATTGGAGGTCGTAAGGTATATTAATGTTATAGGTACATTATTAGATGACACAGTTTATTTAACTTTATAGGCGGCACGTGGACTATATTTTTTAAAAGAGATAAAGTGCGATGTTTGGATAATAGACAACCACATTATAAAACATATCTTTAAAAATATACAGGTTGTTCGGTGCATCGTGTGCCAAATAAAATTAGCCTTAAACAGTTTATAATTAAATATCATTTTCTGCTTTTAAAATTTGTTTTGGTCTTGTAGTTTATTTATATCGATTTTTAAGACTCTGAAGGTTTGGGTATCTGATTTTTATGTTTGTAGAACCGCAAAATTATGCACAATAATATCCAAAAAATGCTGAAAAAAATAGTTTTGAAAAATGTTTTATTCGAATGCCAAATTTCGGATATTTATCATAAAAACCATACAAATTGATATAAAAACACCACCGGACCAAAAAAAAAGCAGATAACAAATGACCCCCTCTATAAGCCATTTTCATTTGGCACACGATGTACCAAACTAACTGTACAATTAAACACTCGTGGCAGTAAGTAATGAAGGACATAATAAGTAAACCAAGTTCTTAAACGTCATCTTTAAGAGAATAATAAATAACATATCAAAACAAATAAAGTATGATCCAAGAATGTCACACAAACAACACAAACAAGAATAGCTCTCAAGATGACAAAACGCCGCAACAAATCACGGCTTTGCTTGAACAACCCCCAGTTCCCACTTCCTTCTCCCGACATCAGGAACGTCAAAGATATATTCAGTTATAAAAATAACAACCCAGTAGTTGTTGTTATAGAAAACAATATATTTGTCGATGTAGAAACCGACGCACAGTATGAAAACTGAGAAAATCTATACGTTACAGTTCTATCTCAATATTTTATAAGACCCGTGTCGGGGTGCGATTGGTTTTTCGCAAGATGTTTGTACGTTCGGAGGAGGCACATTTTTATTTGGATTATGGTTTCTATACTGAGTCAAGTGTTGCAGAATCATTGCAAGGATACATTCCTTGCTTACATCGAAGACATCATGTAAAAGTTAATTATCACTATTAAGATGAAACCTCATTTTTACTGACTTAATTAAAGGAGGTAATCAATTCGACGTGTTTGTTTATTTATTTTTTATTTATTTTATTAGGTCTGCCAACAGTTTCACGCATCGATACAAGTATTAATCTACAAATATATTATTTCTAAAAAGAACTAAATACAGAAACTATTTACTGGTAAACACCACATGCAATATCTGACATATTAACAGACTTAATTATATTATTATATACGTATATGTGAATTTTATTTTACTTATTATAAATTTTTAAGCACTGTTCTTGTAATTTTTTGAATCGTATCATTAATCATATCAATATATCAATATGTTTGTATGTGATATCGTCAGGATTGGATAAAACTTTTGTATGCTAAGGTTAAAAAACCTGACTAAGCTTAAATAGCGCATTTGCCTTCTATTTAAGAGAAACAAGTTTATATAGAGTCGTTGCATGATCTACAGCTTGCGTACACAACAACATGACTGACTTCGCAACAAACGCGTCATTTTAAGCTTTTAGACAGTTTTTTTTTTTTATAGATACAATCTTGAAAACTAGATGCAAAAATGTTTCAACGTAGAAGAATTAGTTCGTTTTAATTTATTTTATGAGATGGTAAACAAATAAACTTAAAATATTAGCTTAGTAATTTTTATCAACACTAAACACAAACACCAGGTCCCACCTTAATCAAAGATAACACTATTACCAATATAAATTCTGCGCAAAGGACAGTAAATTACAAGTCAGCAAAAAAACTCGACGATATTTTTGTTTATCCGAAAATTTCTTAGCTCTAGATCCGCAAAAAGGGGATACGTAACGTTACGAGACCAGAATAAATAAACGGTGAGCAAAACAATAGCAATGTGTTTAGTGGAACTGGGGGTAGGTATGTTCCGTTTACTAATTAGGGGAAGGAAAGCTGAGTAATATTTCTAGTCATAAACAGCTGGGTCATGATATTGTGTTCTTCCGGTATGGATTTTTCTCCGGAATATTACAATTTTGCGATTGCACGTTAACTATCAAGGCAACAAATACTTGATAGGTATGAGTTCGAATTAAATACGACTGACCTTTGAACTTATCTCTGAAGCAAAACAAAGTGTTTCTGACCATCAACACCGTTTGTTATCTTTACTAAAGACTAATATAGCCACCCAGATTTTTTTTTAATTTTTCCATTTGTCACAAAATGTTTGGTAAAAATGACAAAGTAAGTTATTCATATTATTTCCATACACTTTGTGACTAAATTGAAAACTAACACACTGTTATAGGAGATAAATGTTTAATTAGTGATTCTATAGAGTATACTCTCCTGAGTATAGTTTATAGAATCACTTTAATTGTTCATTGATTTGAGATATAGTAATCCAATGTTATAATCCCTCATCAATGTATATCAAAATCGCTAACTTAGTAAACCTTAGTAATTTAACTTAACATAGTAACCTTAATCTATTCATAGTGCTCTAAAATGATTTAACTCAGACATATTTTAATCAAAAGTTATGGCTCACATCAATGTATATATATCAAAATCGCTAACTCGCTGTAGTAAATGACAGTCAAGTTCTATGACTGGACACATTTGTTTGCAATACATTACTGGTCCGATATATTTTATTAGTCAATAAATTTATTTTTCATTACAATAAAGTAAAACCATTTAGAATTGATTATTGGTTACTTAATGGGGCTTAATAAAAAAAACACTCCTATTATAGGCAACACAATGAGTAACTGACTTAACGAAAAGTATCAAATTTAGATAAGACCCAGGGAAATAACTTTGACCATATACGAGTGAATCATCATCAAAATCTGCCGCTATAAGTACACAGTTGTACGTCAAGTGTTTGCAAGTAGTATAATGTAACCGAAATATTTCAAGTAAAACAATATGAAATACGTTTTCATATTGTAAATGAATTCTTTATTCGTAACACCGTACAACAGAAACTTGTTAAACATACTCGCTTGCTCCGTTACAACTGCAGAACAAAATGTTGTGGCTTACTGAAGCCGTAAATTTGTATTGTTTTCTTAACTCTTACCTAGACTTTATCACGTATTCGACTAGACGTTTCTATTCCTGCTATCCCGATTGCACAAGACTGCATTTCAGTGTGTGTGAGAGGAAAGGATGCTTATAGTCAAAACTTACTCTATACTAGTCTCAAACATTGTTAAGGACATTTAGACAGTTTTTATGCACTGAGATCACGTACTTACTCAATAATAACGACCTCGGTGGTGAAGTGGCCAATCACGCTGGGTTTCAAGACGTCGTCGCTCCGAGATTCCGGGTTCGATTCCCGGTCGGGTAAAAATATAAAAATAAATATTGTCTCGGGACTGGGGGTTGTGGTACCACCGTTGTGTCTGATTTACATAACACAAGTGAAATAGATACTTACTTTGGGATCAGAGCAATGTCCAATCAAAATGAATATAAAATGCTTGATCAATTGTGGATAACCCGTTTTCATAATTACTTCTATGTACGGCTCTTGCATAAAAGTTATGAAATATTTCATAATGTAAAAATTTTCATTGCGTTTCTAAAAAGATTTAGTGTGTGTCTTCATCCACTCCAACAAACCAAAGAAACAAAGAGTTTTTATTTTTATTTTACAAGATCCTAACTGTATGAGTTTAGAAATCTCCCCCACATGAGCAAGCCACGTAATCACTAGGGAACACAATGCAGCGAAACATTGTCGTGGGACTTCGTACGTGACTCGCACCAAAGTCGGAGATCGGGACATTTATAAGACGTACAGGTGTTACAAATCTGTTGTGATATTAACTAGAACTTTCTCGTTCGTGTTCAGTTTTAAAGGTACGAGATTTATGACCAGTTGCGTTTGTAACACCTGCTTTGAACTCAATGTTGCAATCCAATCAGTGTTGTTATATTGGATTAGTCAATTCACGATCAAGATAATCAAAGTAGCAAATTGAGTTATAATAACACTACCTACATTAATATTGAAACAAAGTCGCTTTCCGCTTTTTCTTGGTACGTGTATGTATATGCACGCTTAGGTCTCTAGAACTACGCAATGGATTTTGATGACTTTTTAAAACGAAATATTGTATTCAATAGGAATTTTTATATGTCTAAATGATGCATAATGCTAGAAAGCTGTAATTTAGCATGTAAAGCATCTTCTCGCCAAAGTTGTTTAGTAGAATTTTGAAGAAAAATATATATTTTGGATACCTATTATACAAGTAACGCTGGGATGTTTTTTTTTCTCTTTCTGAACCCATCGTTTGGGGATTTGTATAGGGTAGAGGTTGAATAGATATTTTAAGAAGATTGTGAGTTTTCTGACATATTTTCCGATTAAGTGGCCTGTTTTCGTAATATTCAGTTTTAAAGGGTAGTAGGTAGATTCGTGAAAAAAATCAAAGCATTAGCATATATGATGAATTAGACGGAAAACTGTCGTGCTATTATACCTATTAATTAACAAATTATAGAATAGAAGGTATAGTTCATAAACTTACAGCGAAATAATGTTACTGTAAACTATCCCCTAAAAATGTAAACTTTAAAACTTTTCTTTTAGCTGTACAAAAATACGCAATTGTAAGTCATCGTCATCATAAGATACATCATTTTTTAGAAAAACAGGATTAATCCGTATCCCATTGTCTAAATTTAATGTAATGTGCATTAATATAAATTAATATGGCCCTTACGACACGTCTTTTATTAATTTGTGTTATTCAAAGATATTACTGATTTAAAATGCAGGGACAGCGGTTGCAGCCGTGCGAAGCCGGGGCGGGTCGCTAGTGTTGAACAATAATTATATTGATCAGGACCTCGAATATACTAAGGTACTTAGTAGCAATTCCTTCACAATCAATTTGAATAATGAGTTGGAATTTTCACAATATTCACACATGTCCAGCAAAATCCATACCAAGATCTTTGACTGAAATTTCACATTTGTTTTTATAAAAAATATAGAAAAGGTATTGTACTGATTCAGATCAAATATGATCAGACTTTTCCTAAAATTGACCACCCTTACAAGCCACTCACTACGGGATCACCTTTATACCAAACATGACATCGACAAAGTCAGGTGGTCAAACTATCAGAGCGTTACGTGGCAGAATGCAATCTTGGCGTTTGACAAATGCTAGCCAACCATGGCTGTACTATGCTTTCAAACAACCGTGTTCCTAGCTGAACCCATCCCGTTCGCTCCCATGATCATGTCGGTAAGAACAACAAGGATGGCAGGAATCGAAATGGGGATGTAGCTTACATAGTAGGGTACGATGTATGTCCGAAATCGCAACACATTCTTCGCATACAACACTATGTCACGTCCTCCGTCGCAGTGGACCGATATGTCGTCGATGTAAGCTTGAAACCGAATAGGTGTATTGCTGGGAATTCTATTCGATTTTGTTGAGGTAGCTTTCGAGTATATTTGAAACTAATTGGCCCTTGCTAAGCAACATTATAAGTTTCCTGAGAATAGTTAAATAAATTAGAATGTAACTTGTATTTAAACAAAAGTAACCAGATATATTATATTATACATATATATGGACACCAATCACACACATTAGCTAATGCACTTGCGTTATGGTAATCAGACACAACGGTGGTTCCACAACACCCAAACCCACGACAAAATAGAAAATTATGATTTATACAGTAACCCGACCGAGAATCGAACCCGGGACCACGGAACGGCAAAGCCTTGAAACCCAGCGTGCTTAGCCACCACGATTAATTAATAATTTTAACTAACTTAAAATTTTAAAAATATATCTGAATGGCATAACAAATTATTAACGTGTTATAAAACACAATCATCATTGCAGATATGTATTGAAATGTGTATTTTTAAAGCGTGATTAATGTAAATTTCAATTAGAAAACGTTTTTCTCCCAAATTAACGCTAATGAGAACCAAGGAAACGTGAGAAATAAAAAATATTGTAACTAAGTCGGTAAAGACTCGGTTACTAATCTTAAAGTAGCTCATTTGATCACGGAAGCCAAAGCCTTTTACTCTTACATTGTAAATAGTATTTAATCTTAAACAGCCGCAATATCTTTACCTAATTTGGATATATCTCCAAATTCAAACGCCCAAACCGACGGTATTTGAATAAAAAACTGCATTTGTAATCGTTTAGATTCTTTACCGGATACGATGACTTTGACTCCGTACTAAAGACAAACATAGAATTTTACGACCGTCACATTTTTTTCTAGTAGCTTCATTATTAATTGATACATCCGTTGATTTGTAGGATTCTCAACTTTATATTGAAAATTTACTAGAATCAAAAGCATAATTGCTTTTTCATTGGAATAAAACATAGTACACCTTTTATGTATCAAAATAGTTCTCCACAACACATAATGTATGTTTATGGGTTATAAGAACTTGTATTTTGTGTATTGCTTTTACCTTTTTTGTGTGCCGCTCGTATTTTGTCTATCTATAACCGTTTGTAGCATTCTTTATAGTGCAGTAATAAAAAGAAAGTCCAAATACTAACATCACATATTGTGGGCCTTTTTATTTTCAAATAACATTAAATTAAGGGATATTTTTCTTATTCTTGTCGTACAAAGTAATGTCGTTATCAATTGGATTTCGAAATCTTATATCCGACATAAAAATGTGTTCTAAAATGTTCCTGACAGTGCTCCACACGGTTGATATGAGACCATTTGGACTCAGGTCTCAAAGGACTTATGTAAAGACAGTCCCATTGGCAAGGAACTGTCGTCTCCGTTTATGCTTTAACGGTTCCATTTTCAGTTAGCCCCTGAAGACTGCATGCAATCGTAGCATTTCTATTCTCATTTCACAATGGGTCGGTCACATTGTATTAGGTTGTTGAGCTTAGCTGTAATATTTATAAGCAGTTTTAGAAATAGAATTCTTAGGAGACCTTACCTAAGGCAGAGAAATTTGAAAACTTTAATCTTTGATTTAATCAAAATGTACATTTACGTGGCTCAGTAAGTAAAATATGTCTTTGCTCAGTGAGTATATATGTAGACTCTGAAAATTTTATGTATAACCTAATGAAATAAGCACATTATTGCCGTTAAAAACATGATATTATTATTATCTACGTAAAACACACAGTACAACGAGGTACTTCATCTGAAGAAACCCTCCCCTGAAAGTATGTCCTAAACCAAACCGAATTCGTTATTATTTTCTTTACTAGCCACTGTCACAACGCCTACATTCTCAGTGTTATTTAACACCCACAAATTGGAAACTTGGCAGTTTTCCAAATAAGCCCTAGCTCTCAATTTAGTGTGTCTTTTACGGCTAGAAGAGTCTTGAAATTGAAGCTGTCGAACCTTTTTACCCAGCTGACATCCAGTATGTCCTTTACTATTTTAAATTGAAAGTGTCTTACCTCGATCTGTATGCTGGCTGCCCGATACGCCCTGTCAGCTGTGTTTTGCGCTTGACATGTGAATGTTTGGTTGTGATGCTCTTTCTTTGGTGTCATCTTTATAATTGACCTAAACAAAAGGATTTGGAGTTAATGATTATAGTTGAAAATATTTTTGTTTGATAGGTACAACAGGTTAGGGAAATGAATAATTTCTAAATTAAATGGATGGTACTTGAGGAATCTGATTGAATCAAAACAATTAAGAACAAGTAGATTGCATTTAAAGTTACGAGCGAAAAGATATGATTGCATAGATCGCTTTTACTTAACGCACCAGAGCGTATGTAACCCCTTTAAAATTTAATGTTTTATTAACTATCTATCTAGGTTATACCCTCACTTAATATCAAATTAGCTTATTACTAACTCAAGAACCTTTGACATAGCAGGACCGTCAACCAAGCTTTGAACTGCCCTACTTACTCGACACTTTTAGGGCAGTCTTAAAGCTGTCTGACTATACAAATAATTGTTACGGGGACATAAATATTTAATAGTTAGATATATAATATAATGTCAAATTGTTTGAAGTGATAATCTTTTAACTCTGATTTTGTATACATCATAGAAAGAGGGGACTATCATTATATTTTGGAAAATCAAGATTATCATTTTATAAATTTTCTCTGACATTGAAATATATATATATATTTAAAGCACCCAGGCAATTTTAAAAGTTATCTACGTTATCGGATTCGCTTCTCTCATTTTAATGCCTAATCTTTCTTTTTATCAAATCTTAATCTTATTAATTAAAAAAACAATATCGGCAAAAAATTACTACCGTAGTCCCTAAACTTCTCAATAACTAGCGTATAAACCCAGTGTTTTCTAAAAAAATGATTCGTAAATGAGCCATATAAATATTGTCACTTAAAGCGTTGTTACCTTATATAGTCATAGTAATCATATGTTACCTTGCAGTAAACCTCTGACCATCGGACAACGGCTCCACAGTATACGTAACTCCTTGCGTCAAAACACCGGCATTACTATCCACCCACGTGATCTGAGGAGCATAATGACATTATTAGCATTCGAAAGAGTAATTACAATAAAAACGTCACCACAATCAATATAAGAAAGTTACGATCAGAAATATTCCGCGATATGAAATATGATATAGTGTTATTAGGGATTATAAATGAGGTTAATGATTCCGATTAAGACAAATAATAATTCAACGTTCATTATGATTGCTATGTTTCGAGCTCTGGATTTTAAATTAATACACGGTTTTTACATTAATGTCATTTCTTCCAAAAATTATTGAATTCTTTGGTAACTTTTTACCACACGTAATGATATCAGGGCTTTGCAATTGCCACAAATCAAACGACAGTCAAATTACGAAAATCTAAACAAACACTAATTTTGTAGTAGGTATGGTAACGCTTGAAGTAATGGCATGAATAAAATTAATACGATGAATGTTTAAGCTTAACTTTTGACATACACATTCAAATACAATTTCAACGCCCCAAATATATTTAAGTCATACTTAATTATAAAATTATCCAACCGCCATTTCTCGTCAGACAATCTCTTGTGACATCATTTTCAATTTCACTCCTAATTATGGGAGTTCCCATAGGATCTTAATTCACTTCATTCGAACGGTTTATTCGAAATATGGAAGTATTTACGAAGGTACAAATTTTGGAATGTCAAGAGAATACAGACTTTATAACAATGATATTATATTATAAGCAAATTATAACGAATCCTAGGAGATTACAATAATCCTTGACACTGGCTTAGCTGGTGCTTGTTTGTAATGAATTGAGATATTTAAGAATTATTTTAAATACCTAGGTAGATAAAAAATATCTACCTACTTCGTAACCTAACAAATTAATCTTGTAAGAACATTAGTTTAGAATAACGTGACAGGTAATGTTTTAGTGTCATGAAGTTTTTATAAAATACTTTGATCCAAATAAATATACTGTTAAATATCTATTCAAAGCAGATCAAAAATTAATGAGACGAAATACGTAATCCAAAAAGAATACAGCTCCTTGTAAGAGGAAAAAGAAAATTACCACAGTAAAATCTCATCCCCGAATCAAAATCGTTCTTAGCGTCACCGTCATAGCTTCAAGCAATCTAAAAATTCCTTACCTCGGCTGGGGGTTTTCCTCCGACAGAGATGCATTCCAATTTGATTCCTCTGTCTTCGATGGTAGAGTAGAAATTGCCTTCCAGAATTTTCGGAGGTTCGGGAGGCACCAACACGGTAAGCTGGGCGTATCGCGACCTAATTGCTGGTTCCCCTGTACAAAGATTTTATTCACACGTTATATGAGGTGTTTCATGTTATAAGGTGAATAGTTGCCACATATAAAAATGTGATTATTATGTGGTACATATTTAAAAACAATCCTATGACTTTGGAATGTTTTTAACACTCACAGTGTCATATTTTATATTCATAAAGCGTCAAGCAATTGACGTTTTCATAAGAGACCACAAATTTCGCAGGGTCGGGCTAACAGCACGGTAGCTCAATTGGTAAGAGCGTTTGGCCCGGTTAGCCAAAGGTTGCTGGTTCAAGTCCCGCCCGTGCGCAAAATTTTTGGTTTCCTATTTCATCTTTATGAATCCTATGACATCGTCATAGAGATCTGAAGATATATTTGAATCCTTTAACTACAAAATACATAAACAAATTTAAAATTAACGGCCATAATAAAAGACATATTCGAAATCATTGCTATAGTGAATCGATGCGTGTCAAATTTATTCACCGTCTCAACCGATTTCAGGACAATTATTTTGTCATTACATTCATATTCAATAAGTCCATTCATGGGTCATCGATCGTGGTTAAGCTTGGACTGGATAAAATAGCGCCAATGAAACAACAAAAAAATGCTACTTATGCATTTTGTAGACTATTTTTGACACGCTAAATACACCGCGGGGCATGCACTCGAGCCATCTATTTAGATATGCATCTACGCTTTAATTCTAGTATAGTGTTGTGGTAGAGTCGCCAGCGAAAGTTAATTAAATTGTCCCTTTTCCGTCACGCTCGCCTTTTTTGCGGACGTGACAGACGTGTTTTCAATGATAATATTTGGAGGTTTTAATCTTATTAGTGGGTTTATCTAATTAGTGATGGAAGGCATTCTGTCAGAGTCACAATTTCAAGAATTCTTCGCTTAAATCCAAGGAGACATCTTCATTAAATCCAAATGTTTTAAGGACATACTTCTTTGAGTTAAATAATGTCTTCTCTATTAGAATCCTACTTTCTATTGATATTATAAATGCCAAATCTGTAAGGATGGTATAGATGTTTGTTACTCCTTCACGCAAAAACTACTGAATGTATTTTCATGAAAGTTTGCAATAATATGGCTTATACCTTGATATAGCACACAGACTATAATTTTGTAAGATCTGATGTTTACGTGGGTGATGCAGGTAACAGCTACTTAAAAATAGTACTTTTTTTTAAATTAAATATATGCATAATAGAAGTGTGTATTTCATGTAATAATTACATTAAATTCGGTTGTCAATATACAGGATATTCCTTCGTTGTGCTACAAAATTGTACTTTGTAGAGAGACTTTACTACAGCCAAATTTAATACTGAATCTTGTACTAGATTAGAGACTGGCCTTTGAGTAATAAAAATGATCCAGTTCTTGAAATCAACTTGGTCATAAAATTGAATCGTAAAAAGGTTATTTCCTTTTGCTGTTAAAAGATTGGACAAGGATCTTCATTTAGATACTTAACTTGCAATGAAATGAAATTGTGATATTTGATTACTTGTTACAAAACATGAGAATGCTATAAATTTTGTTTACTTTTGTGATAAAAAGTGTTGTCATATTGACTATTTTCGTGCATCTATAAACATTGTATTATAAAATAAATTGCACTTGTAATGTGTCAGACTAGGAATCGAACCCCGTGTTTTACGCTATTCAGGTGCATGCCTTCATATAGCGTAAGACAAGGGGTTCAATTTCTCGACTGACACAGTTTTTTTTTTATTAGTGAAATTTATATACTAAAGTTTGTATAGTTCACCAAACACTATGTGATTATAGATTGTATTATTTTCATTATCTACATGGTCAGTTAACAATATTTCATTTCCATGTTTCGAATCAACTTCAATGATGAATATTTTGAGAAACTTCAAACGAATATAGCAGAGAACTCTCATTTATTGAACGTAATTCAACAGCTCCCAGGTAAACCAGCACCTGTCTGCATTTACAACGTAAATAAAACAGTGAAATTACCATCAAAACCTTACTGCTACTGAAATATACGGTTAAAAGCTTTAAAAATTATAACCCAGTTTCAACGTTAGTGGAAAGTTCATTCACTACATTTAGTAAGCCATCTGATAAAAATATAACTGCAGAAAATACAGTAGACTTGACCTGATTACTCCACATTTCGAGGACTTATTGATCCGAAAACAATTAGCTAATTGAAATGTGTACCTCGTATCTCATTATTTGACGTGGGATTTTTAATAAATAGCTCTCTAACTCAAGTGACTGAACCCACTGGATTCACATTTTGCTATAATATTATACTGTGTTGACTTATAAAACTATTGCGTGATTCGTAAGTGCGTGCTAATTTTGATGTGTTCCATGAAACTTAAATTCAACATTAGGCTATTGTAACGTTACTGTGTTAAAAAACCAGAAGTTTTCCTTTAAAGTCCTATTTCTTGTCAATTTTATTTTTAAAAGATATTTTCACTACATTAAAATCATCAACAACTTAGGTTATACAAATAAAAAGCTTTATATTATTTTACATTCCATCCATTCTTATCAATCCATCTAGATTAGCTAAACCAAATACAAACCAGGTAGACAGATATCACAGCTTAATGACACTCAAAGATTCCTGAAAACCGCATTCACAGTTTCCAGTACTATTGAGGATTGTTCCCAACGTCTATACATTAATTGGAACACAAACGCCATTCGTGTATTCTGACGTCATTGCAGCCGTATCACTTCGAAGTGCGGTAGGGATAGTACTAGCCCTAAATAATCTAAGACCGATAGTCGAGGAATGTTCACTTTCTGAACAAGCAAATACTTTCAAATAGTTAGAGTTTAGATTTATAGTGGTGAAGATGTATTTTGGTATGCATACATACTTTATTACCACTTTTAAGAATTCATTTTTAATTGACTTCTTCCACACAGCGACTTTTAACATCGATGTTAGTTTTGGAAACGTGCGACTATATCGGGACTCACGCAGTAAACAGATTTAATTTGGCATCGATGTTGTCGCGCGTTTTACCGATACAGAAGCGTGACTGATTCGATGCAAAAGCACGTTATTATCGATGTATTCACCACTATACAATACATAATTTGTCAATGTTCAGCTTCTGCATAGACTATCGCGCGTCATCATCTACGCTAAAAGTAGTAAAAGTGTGTGATGGTTGAAATTTTGCAACTGCATCGATGTTGAATCGCGACTGCATTGCTACTAAAAGCCGCATTGTGCAAAAGGGTTTTAATGCTTTGCAATAACTATTAATGTTTTTAATTTTTGTGAAATTAAATTTGTGAGTTGTGATTTGGAGATATATTGACTGCCAAGTGGTTTCATAAAAAGGTCCTTATTTAGAAAAAAATTAATTTTCTAATTTTAACACACAGCCATGGCGAAGCAGTTGTGTAAATTAGTTGACTCTTTTATCTATGAGAAACCATAGTCTTTGGAATAGGGACACCTGGAAGTTGTAATCATTCAGATCTTGCGATTCAAGTTTTGCGACAATATTTAAAATAAATATATTTAAAAGAAGATGCAAAGAAATTTAAAGTTGCTGCTTTGTCAAAAGGCAGACTTTAGTTTGTGCATGTTTTTTTAATGCCTATTACATTACCTAACCAAGTATTGATTTTACAATCACAATCTATAATTCATTCATAGATCTTGCTTAGTCTTGCCGAAGGAAAATCGATAGTGTATTTCTATCAGCTCTAATATCTAGGAATAGGGATTGAATATCCTCACTTTTGTTCAGTGTTTTTGCTTTTGTTTCGCACAGTATTGCATCGAGAAAATGTATCGGTTGCGTTTTTCCCATTCCCGGGATGGTCGGTTTTCCATCAGTATTTATCTTCGTAAATGGAACTACAATAAAAGATCTAGTTTTCTGGGTATTACGGTTAAAGGACTACTAAGATTATCAGCAAAAGTAATCTAAATTATTTTTTACTTTTGGGGCCCATTTTATACAGAATGTTGTTTTGGTTAACGACGAGCGACTAAGAGGTGATTGTGCAAACGATACTGATGCTAAAATTTGAAAAAAAGAACTAAAAGATACTAGTGAGTGAGTCAAAACTACCAACATCGTTTTTTTTCTCTTTATTTGGGATAACAAACAACCACACACTGTATCGATGGTACAATAATTTAGCATTAGGTACCATTATCATGAGTTACGGCGGTTTCACTCGCTAGCGATGACGTTAAGAAAGTGTATGGAAAATCAAGGATCTGCAAGTGACCGTTTGGGGCGCTGTGCAAAGTTCCATAAACTTTTTTACGTCTTCGTAGCTTACTAGCTACGGTGTAGTAATTTATAGATACACGCGAGATGCGAGTTTCCCCATTTTAAAAATGTGTAGAGGTTTTCTTTTAAAATCTTGCACGTAATTTAAAGAACATATTGTTTTAAGAATATGCATAACCCATTTATTATCCCTGAGTAGATGTCACAGACCAAAACAACAGCCCGAACATTCCAAATTATGAGATTTCTGGAAAAACCTTTATCCCAATTTTGGGGATGTAAAAAGTTTCATGTGGCATAATGATATGACTGGCATAAAGTCAAGGCCTTTATCTGTATAATTGTTTCGCGGAATAGAGCTAGAATGATTGATATTAATAGAAAATTATACGACAACTTACTTGCTCGGTCCGTAAATTGATTCTATCAAGTATAAATTTTGTAATAACATGGCAGAAGATTATTTACAAGCTCACAAATTCACAATTCAACCAATGCCTCTAGAAACAACATTTTCCAATAAACAACTCACAAGTCAAAAGATTAGGAACAATTAATTAAACATTTCGCTACTAAGATATTATCGACGACATTTCACAGTACGATTTCAAACCTCAATTTTGAAAACACAATTCGAGAAAATAACTTTGAGCCTTATTGTTCTTGGAATTTCTCCCGGAAATAAATCTTGCCTAATTTAATAAGTCAGTGAAGTAAGTTTCGTAAATTTGTAAACTAACTTAAGATATCGAGGATCAGAAGTTATAGTAGGAATTTCAGACAATGAAAATCGCTATAGCAAAACTCAGCTTCTAACTAAGTTTGCAAGTTAAATAGTGGGCCCGATTCTAGTGATACCCTGATTAAAAATAAAGTTTATGCTTGTCTTTCTCTCTTCTATATGAATGAAAAGAGAGAGACCATAATAATTTAGAGACGTCAAACAAAATAAATGTCAGTCGCAAAAAAAAATGGAATCCAAAGCTAATTTAGCGGAGACATAAACCCGAATAACTTCGAGCAACTGACAGTTGTTTGACGTTTAGAAATTACTGAAGTCTACATCGTTTTTATTTCTTATTTGTTGGACAATACAACCGATTACATTATAACAAAAAGCTGTAACTTAAAGTTATAACGGTGTAGTACGGACGACAGCACTTCAAGGTATACACTGTTGTATCTTATATGGTTCTAATTAGGGCTAGTTTGCAACAAAAGTTGGCAACCTGATTAGCTGGCCACTGTACAAGATATAATCCTTATACGTATTATCACGGCATGCCCATAATGGAAATGGACCATAATGGAGAAACAGCTCATAAATAAACCAACATACCTGACAGTTTTCATTTATTTAGAAAAGAAAGAGACATTTGCTTGAGTTTTAGTTGGTGCATTACTAGAATTGGGCCCAGTGTTGAGTTGTAGATTTGCCGTAAGCGCTACTGATTGTGATTTTGCTTTTAATAAAAAAAAAAAGTTTCTGTGCTCCTTCCGTGTAAATAGCTATCTTCTTTTTGCTTTTGCAGAATAACTATGAACTGGAGATAAAAAACTGAATCTCATTTGTGTTTAACTTAAACTGCTCGAGTTGTTTAGTTTTCTTGTGTTCTTGGAGTTGAAATCACTGTTTTATATTCTTTATAAGCTTTTGGATAATATTTACTTGATATTCATTGGAAAACTCATTGTACTGTACGTTTATATTTTTTCTTTTATTTAAAATATTGAACACCGATTACATACATTGCTCTGATCCCAAAGTATGTAGCTAATGCACTTGGGTTACGGAAATCATAAACAACAGTGGTACTACAATACTCAGGCCTATGAAACTGTAAAAAGACTCTGAAAGTTCTGGTTTCTACATTGGACCGATATAGAATCGAACCCGGGATCTCGGAGCGGCAACGCCTTTAACCCAGCGTACTTAGAGACTACACCTTGGAGGTTAAATGATAAAACAACTTGACGACATCCTATTAAGTGGGTCTGCATTAACGTTATATCAAGGAACCAGTATATTTTCTCTTCTATTAAAATAATGTAAAAGAAAGTCGCGATAGTTACACAAATTAACTAATTGAGAATGGGTGGATCGATTGACATAGTTCACTACCGTTAGATTTTTATAAGAAGTAGTATTAAGAAAAGCATAATAAACAATGAATCTTAATACTTCCAACAACTCTTAATACTTCAATACGAAAAGCTTTAAAAATATCTAATCTCTAAAAAAATAAAATAAAAAATAAATGTGGTTCTTATAACAGCAATATGCCTCAATTCCAGATTATTTTTTAACAAAGATACGTATTTTGAAACGTATGTCGTACGTAAGCCATAAGAAGTTTCTTTGAAGGGTTGCGTCGTAGATACGAGTTGCTCTAATAGCAACATGTTGCATGAAAGTTTAAACAGCCCTGTCAGGGTAAATGGACTAGAATATCAAGGCAAGTTTAGTCAGCTTGAGGTTGCCGCTCACTCAAGGTATATTCTTAGTTCAGACTATATAATGGACTAAACATAGCTGCGATATAACAGCAAATTACGGGTAGACACGCATCGCATAAATTTCTACGCTAGATTTCTTTTTTTTGTTCTTAATACTGAATAAAAAACATTTATGCAGGGTAGGTCGGTTTGTTAAATTTCTCAGATGTGTTTCTATTCGGATACTGGTAAATAACATATTTTGGGAAAATAAACAAGAATAAAGAATAATGAAATGCTCTGAAATTGTCTCTTGTGCGTTCAACGCCAGACTCCTAACACTTACTATCAAAAATGATTTATTAAGCAAAGTTGCCCGCCCTAAAGCAAACAAACCAGTTTACACAGGCGCTATGTATTCAGAACTGAAATTCATTCAAGCCCATGATTAAAGACCTTTACTCTGAAACAATAATGCAAACGAAATGAGAACAAACTTTTAATCCACACTCAGAATCAAATTAAGATGAAGAGAATAACGATCGAAGAATACGTAAAGACGTTAACGATTATTTAAGAAACACAAAGTTAAACCTAAATCTCGAAACAAAAGCTGAATGGCCCATAAGAGCGGGATTAAGTAAAGATAAGAATATACAACCAGTAAGAATACAAAGAGAAAGCAAATTTATCAAAGGTTACTAGATGCTCACGGTTGTATAAAGGACTATGGAAATTAATTTCGTGGACCTTTTGCATTTGAATGGAGACGACGCTCGAAGGATCGAAGTGCTCCCGAATTCTAAGACGGTTTATTATAAATTCGCATAAACGTCACGTCATAAAGCCCTAAAATTAATTTTATTGGGAAGGTCAATAGGCATGAGAGGGCGGGAAACAATTGTATTGATACTTGAGTAGGTATTTTAGGTATAGTCCTTTGGGTTCGATGGATGAATATCGAAATATTTGAACAATAAGGTTTAAGGTCGCGAAAAGATACTTTGAAGGGACAAAAAAGGTCGGCAATAAGAGAATGGAAGTGGAATTGCAAAAACAACACTTGATAGCTCGTTTTTTTCGTTCGAATATGATAAGTTAAAAGTATTTTTGATGTAATAACGAATATCACCCAAATAAAATATTTAACTCGAGTTTCTTTGTAGCTTTAATGATTTTTATAAGAATTGTTAAAGTAAACATTCATCAAAAAAGTACGCCCTAGGGTATCGTGGCCTAGAAAATATAAATTAAACGCATTTAAAATTCAAAAGGAAACTTCCAAAAATACAAGATTGAGATTACAAAACATGAAAAGGGAGCGAAACGCGGGCGGGTAAAAGAAAAATTAAAAACAAATTATGTTGGCGAACAAGAGAAATTCAGTATTGAGTAAAAGGGTGATGCTGAAAAAATTACCTTGCCAAAGGAAGGGTGTTTTTAGATCGATCTTTTTCACGTTCTTACAGTTGAAGTTATATTACACCTACTTGCTGATATCTTTTTGACATATCTACCGTTCTAATTATTCGATAAATGAAGAAGTAAAATAGAGTTCACATACATATATAAATTGCACCTGTTAAAAATCAACTTTGGCTGTGAAAGACGAGGAATTGAACCTAGTGTCTTACCCAATTCGGGCGCATGCCAAAACCACTCGACCACCGCCACATTAGCAATCCTGTTGAATTATGCAAGCGCTTACTTTAACGTGTAGGCTGCGTGACAATATCAAGAATTCACATATCTTTTTATCAAAATGAACCGAGAATAAGCTTGGAAAATAATCGGCATCTGACTTGAAAGAATATTGGTAATGGTTAGAAAATTTGAGAAGTGAGTTGAATAAAAGTGTCTTATGTACCCACATTATTTAGGTATTTAGTCGCATCTTCATTTTCAAGAGAAATGTGTCTTATAATATCCAAATAGGTGTACAAAAGAAAAACGTGCCACTGCTTGATCTAAAAACGCCCTTACGGGTGAGACAGAGAAAAATGTACTAACCATAAGTACCGGAGGTTGTAGCGATGGCGAGAAAAATGTAAACGTAGATTTCATTTTACTAAAAGGAAAAAAGAAAAGCAATAGTGAATCGTGTCGTACTAAATCAAGCTTGCAATTTGTACCAAAATAAAAATGCATCTCCTTATAGTGTATTGCTTTAAAACTCTTTGATAAGATTATCGTTTTAGTCAATATCCTGTGAATTTTATTGCCAGGTTCAGATTGTATAATTATTTTTTTATATTAGCAATTGATATGCAAATAACTGCATCAATTGGCTAATCTTCGTACGAACGGATATTACTGCACCGCCGGATACCATTATTTTGTACTTTTCCAGTAAATTTTAATGATTATTAAAGTTATCAAAGGGCACTTTATATCTACATCCTGTTTTGAGCACCCCTTTATTAATATTACCAGTTTCTTTTCCGTTCTTAATCAAAAAATTTAAGAGTCCTATTCGATCTTATATGACGCTCTAAATGCTGATAAGAAATATTTTTAAATCGCTCTTTAATTCTTTAAGGTTATGTTTTTTTTTTCAAAATATATACTCAAAGTTAGAATTTTCAATACTATACAAAATATATTTCAAAACCGGCAACCGAGATTGCAAAGTATGTACAGACGACAACATAAGTAGCATTTTGTGTCCTAAATTGAATAAATTATTTTTGACTTTGACTTTGAACACGTCTTGATAAACACTGCGGTGTATTATGCCGTCGTAATAAGGGCTAGTTTGCAACAAAAGTGGGTAACCTGATGTGCTGGTGCTGGCGTCTGTACAAATATATTTGAATTTAATAGGTATACCACTTCAATGTATATGTACGAGTATGTGATATCGTTAGAATTTGATAATATTTGAGTATGTTGATCTAATAAGGCTTCCAAACGTGCATGCGAAATTTCGTGAGTGTCCGTATGTTTGTTTATTTGTATGTTTAAGAATCATTCGTTGTAACTTCTCGTTTTCTAGAAATCCGTCCAATCAATCAATCAGAAATCAGTCTTGGAGCATTTAAGCATTTTAGTAAGTTTTTTGAAGGCGATTTAATTTTGTATTCTGTTTATGTATGACACACAGTTGAATATTATTAAAACAATACAGTTAATTAAACGCTTTCCATCACAATATTTGAACAATACTTATAAATCAATCATTTATCGTACCTAATTAGTTATATAACATCAAAGTAAACCCACTAATAAAGATCAGACCATAACCCAACATACAAGCCCATAACAATATGTTGGGGACATTAAGTTCAGTTAGTTCGTCCCTTATTGCTTACATTATAGGGATTACACCGACAATATAACTATGTTAGAAATGGGAAAGTCGATAGATTGCTTTTGTCGATATTTTCTTCCTATTGTACTTAAAAGTGACAATAGCTGTATATTAAGATATTCCTTGCTAAAATATGGAATTAATACTTTTTTTTGTATATGCAAGATCATTGACTTTTATGTTATTTTATTATATACCTATATAGCATTTAAACTTAAGTTCTACAGGCATAAAAGTATAAAAACCAACTGCTTTGTTATGGTCTGATTTTACTAACGTCAGGCATATTCTTCGAATAATTACAAAACGTCTAAATTTAAAACGTCAGCTATTTGTCAGAAATAATGTTAATGACATTTTAAAATCGAAACTTTTATACTTATTCAGTCGGACGAGTCTTATCTGACGTTGGTAAAATTTACCCTTGGTCGTTGAACGATTTAGTACATACACGTGTATGTAATTCATTTTTTTGATAAACTTGAACACTAAGGGCTTAATACTTAAACACTAGTTGCATGAAACAAAAATGTCCTCTTATATAGTAGTCGATAGACAACACGTATTATGTAATTCTTTCAAATTGTAAATACCGCCGAATAACACCGCCTCTTATGTGTGTATGAGAACGTTAATCACAAATCGGTGGGACAATTTAATACGATCAATCTATCGATACCCCTTATCGATACCACAACCACAACACTAACATACCTCTGCTCCCCGAGCTGACTTGGCACTGGTACTTGGCGTCGTCTTCCAACGTAACGTCCCTGATGTCCAGCGAGTAATCCCCTGGAATTATACAACGTCATCATTCACAATCAGATACAATCCTCGGCTCTGACTGCCAAGGAAATGGTGTGCGGATTGGTATTTAGGGTGTTACACCAAGCTTCTGTATTGCTTTATCTTTAACCATTATTTGCTTCTCTTACAATCAAAATGCCTATTAGGTAATGGTTGCTATGCGCAATTATAAGGAGTGACGTTGCCGGCTAGGTAATCCAGCAGGTGTATAGAAATATTTTTAAAAGGTTTGCGCTTGTCTCCAGACAAGACATGACGTGGCATAGTCAGAATTGACGATGAAGCGGATTCACCCAGAAGAAGCCTGTTCACTTTGACTTTGAAAGTTTTAGGGTTTAAATCTATTCGAAACACTGATGCTATGCAATGCACTGGGTATAAAGAGTTACACATGTTTCCAGTGCTTTGTATTCTGTAAGAGTATTCTAGTGCCACATTGATTTCTATAGGTACTATGAAATCATCAAAGCTCTGCCTTCATGGTGAAAATAAAAACTGAAAATATTTTAATTCATTGGCAGGTATCTAATGTTTGTTAAGTCTATAGATAGTATGGTTTCAAATAGATTGCAAGATTTTTATGACTGTAATTTTATATATCATTCAAATGTATCTTAACTGAATTTTCCTTTCCAAATGAGTATTTTATAACCTTTGGCAAACTTGGTATTAGCTATTAAATAAATACTTATTCTGAAAGCTTTTCCCAATAAACAATAAAATTCAGTCATTGGTTGAATTTTAAAATAAAATAATCCATCTGATACGCTTGCTCTGCATTTTATGCTGAGAACGCGGCGTTAAAACGGAGAAACGTTGTAAGGGAATCTTGAAAAAAATTAAGCTGTTACGAAAGCCTTCCATAGAGCTAACAAGAGCAGTAGACCCAGTACGTATAAAAATATTTTTTCAACATTAAAATTATTATCTATTTGATTAAATATTTTAAAGCGCCCTTTCCAATTGGTTGTAGTTATCACGAATATTCATACAAAACATTTCATCAGCTAAAGTATTCAAAATTATGTAAGCGCTTTTAGTAACTAAAGAAGTAAGTAAAATTAAGTGGTGTTAGAGCTGGTACAGAAGCAATAAAATTCACTGCTTGATAAACACAAAATAAGAAGAGACAATGTTTTTATTCCCAGTGATTTTAAAACATTAATTAGATCAACCCGAAAATAAATAAAAACCTATTTGATTTTCTATTTAAAATCAAGTTTTCTGATTGCTCATGTCCTAAGTGTCAGTCCGCCAACTGTACATATCACAGTGAAATATATGTGTAGTTTTTATGTTGTGCCTAAAGACTAATCAAAAGTTGTCTGTACGGACTGGGTCCTCTGCTTTCTACCTACTCTATGTCCAGTCAAGTGGTCTGACACAAAAAAGGTCTGGAGATAATGACGGAATTAATTAGTCAAGAGGGAGAGAGCGGACGTAAGGATATCGTCGAAGAGCCCTCGATTGCATTATGAATGTGTTTCTGCGTAAGTGGGTGTAAGCATGTCGAAGTTATTTCGTCAATATTTATGAGAAATATATTATAGTGAGTCTTTAAAAAAAAGGTTTAGGTACTACTATTGGATCACATATTTTGATGGCGTTTTATTATCACCAGCAAAATCTAAGGCGTCACACAATTAGAACGCATTCTAACATTAATATAACTAACAGAACATTAATATAACAGACAAGAAAAGAACTGATACCTAAAATCGATCAACACACTCCATTTTTGGTTTTATTATGGCAGAAATCTGTGGATGACTGCAAGAGCTTGTGGCTATAGATGTCCCATTGCCGGCAACACTCCCACACCAAAGGAAGGAATATTTAAACAGCACAGCTTAAACAGCCGGCAAATTTGGCAATGTTAGAGAACATTTCTATGTTTACAATCTTTGCATTAAAATATCACATTTCAATCAAAGAACGATAAAGGAAACAACATTGCTTAAGTTGACTTGCTTAAGCAACATTGCATACTTTCACGTGAATGTAGCCAGCAACATTCCTGTGAACCACATCTATTCCTGTGGCGTCCATTTTCTGTAGAATAAGTGATACAAGTAAGTGTCTATTTCTCGTCTTGTATCCGCTTTGGCAAAGTACATCATGAGTGTCATATTGATCATATTGACGCTCAATGTCAAATTACTATGGATTTTATCGACGCATTGATAGTATCAGCTCTGATTATTAGAACTGCAATTATTACTATCGATTAAATTGATATTATCAATATTTTTAAGGACAAATTTTGATCGTTCGATGCAATTTTTAGCAGCGATAGGTTTGATGCTTTCGATAGTGCTTTATATGAGCTTCGAGCACTCTAGATAGAACTGCTATGTTTAAATAGTAGGTATTTTATTTGAGCTAAAGAGGTTATAGATACCATTGATGATACTGTTACGGTAAGCTTTGTAAAGTAAGAACTATATTGAATTACTTTCTTTAACCGCTGTTTCCTTATTTACGTAATTGATAATATATAAAATTAAATTACATGGATGAAGATTTGAATATGCAACCATAAACTGTAACAAAGGGACCAGTCGTAGACCAATAGCGGCTACCACTTCAAATTGATCATACGAGTAATCTTGTGCTTAATAGGCTTATTATCGTATCGACTATCCACAGAACACAACCGAGCGGCAAAGCTGTATAAAAATACAAGAATTTAAATATGTTTACCTTCTTCGTCACTCCCGATCATCTTGTACCTATCATAGCCACTCAGTTCCCTGTGAAGACCAAGACCGAAGTCGTCTTTGGTCCACTGAAGTTGACCAGCTTTGTTTTCCACCCGACAAGGTAGCGTCACTCTTGATCCGACCACTGCCGTCTGTGGGTAGAAAAGATAATATCAGGAATTGAAAATTTAAAATAATTATATCGGTACGGTACGGTTAGGTCGACGGCACGGTAGCTCAATTGGAAGAGCGTTTGGCCCGGTTAGGCAGAAAGTTGCTGGTTAGAGTCCCGCCCATGCGCCATTTGAAGTTTCTTATTTCATCTTTATGAATATAAAATTTGACACTGTGAGTGTTAGAAACATTCTAAACCATAAGTATATCATTATTTGTCTTTGACTTGCGGATCCAGCAAACGAGAGAAAGTAGGTAAGTCTTGAATCGTATAATTTTCCACGATTTTTTCTTATTTATTTATTACATAAGATTCTGACAATAACAAAACAACAAAAAAAATTGCGAATGCGGTCCAGCCTTTCACGCGTGATGACTAAGGGAAATATGGGTTTATTTTTTTTAAATAGAAGATATGCGTCAAAATCTAGCAATGTGCATATCTGACGATTTTTGTAAGGCTTTTGAGGGTGCAACTGAACCTTTAACAAGCCAAAAATTAATGTTGTTGGAAACTATTCATCGGAATGATTATAAAACAAAGCAAAAGTAATTATCTAAACATCCAATTGGGAAATACGGAATTATAAACTCGGATCATTATTAGGCTTTGAGCATAAGCAAGTTATCTTTTTGTTTAAGTCAAATTAAAGACTCACCTACCTACAAGCAGATCACTAACCCATAATTAAATTAATCTGTATCTGTACTAGTAATATAAAGAGTTTGTTTGTTTGAACGCGCTAATCTCAGGAACTACTAAACCGATTTTAAAAATTTTTTTTTTGTTGGATAGCTTATTTATTGAGGAAAGCTGCAGGCATAAAACATCGCGCGAGAGGGGGCAAACACAAAAGGCGCGGACGAAGTCGCGGGGTACCGCTAGTAAATCATAACTTGAATGTTGTAGTTTCTTGGAATCAACAATATTTAACTAAGGGCTGATTTTTTAATAGTCAGATAAGAAATATTCGTCAACCAAAATACAATATGGCTGATTTGAAAACGTCACCTAATTGTCAGCAAGGATACGTAACTGACGTTTTAAAAAATCTGTCGCTTTATAATTTATCAGTCTGATAAGTTTTATGTGATCATTGAAAAATCAGCCCTAAGACAAATAATACATTATGCGTCGTGTGGTAAGATATGCGCGCTCGCTCAATGATAGTGGAACTGGTATGCTTATACTCACAGGTAGCCATTTGTTAATAAAAACATTTTGTGTAATCAAACAAATATTTGTTTTGTATGATTAAGTTTTTTGTACTATTAATTCGATGCTCAACTAACTAATCTTGAGAAGAACATGCATAGTATCTAGACAAACCTGCGTTACGATTAAAGATACTTTTATTTTAGCAAATATGTGCTTATATTTTTGTAATAAGAAACGAATGAGCCTATGTCACAATCCAAATAATCTACGTTTATCTTTTCCTGCTTTTTATATTGCTTTTCCTGTTTTTTAGATCAGCCTGTTTATTAATAACAGTGAAATGCACGACTAATTATTCAGTTAAAACCAGTACTCATTTGCGCAAATCTGCACTGTTTTAGAATTAAATATCCATGAATAATGTATTGAACAATTGATTCACTATTTGAAATTCACGCCAATATCTCGAATTAGTTTTCGGTAATCCATCACTACGAGCATTTTCAGATAGCATTAGAAATGACTGATGAATAAAATATAGCACTATCTATTGGCTTTACATTAAACAAAATGTTTATTTCATATTTAGCTCACGGATAATTATGATTTCACCTGTTTATTCATTAAAAGAAATTACTCTCTGTCTGTCTGTCCGTCTATCCCTCCGTGTGTCACAGCCACTTTATTCTGAAACTATTAGCATTACACAGTTGAAACTTGGTATGTAGATATATCCCGCGTACCTTAAGATTCCTATCTAAACAAAAAAAAATAGGTTTGACCCCCCTCCCCCCTTTCTTCCTATTAAACTAAACAGATACTTTCAATAGAAAATTGGTTTAAACAAGATCAAATTAGCAGTTTTTGAGATGTAGCACATTTTCAACAACCGCAAACATAAGTTAGTTCTTCATACAAACACTATGCAATAATACAAAGCAATATTTATTTGCCTCCATCAAAATCGTGTGGTATTTTTAAAATTGTGGGTGTTGTGGTACCACCGTTGTGTCTGATTTCCATAGCACAAGTGCATCAGCTACTTACTTTGGGATCAGAGCAATGTGTGTGATCGGTGTCCAATATTTTGGCTACATGGAAGTAAATTGATCCCTTATTCAGTTGAAATTGGCACGGAACCGTTAGTGCGCGAGTCCGACTCGCACTTGGACGATTTTTTATAATACCTACCAAAATTAATAAAGGGCTCAAATTTTCGAGAAAGCCAAGTAACAATATATTTGAAAGATTTGAATGACAACATTTTTTTTTTGACATGACTGTTGGTTTTTATTGGCTTCCAGTGAAATACAAACTTAATACACTTTTTATAACAACCCAAATATATTTATTTGACGACACATTAGCAGTTGGGATGTGTAAGAATAATATTGCTATTAAGCTACCCTACCTTAGTCTTAACAGACACAAGGAAAGCGACCATAAAACAATTATTATTGTTAACGGTAACAGAATACCTTTCTGAAATAGTGCAGGTCGTTAAATTGCCCATTCTAGTTCCTAACTAGTTTCTATTGTGGAAAGTTGGCGGTCCAAGTTGGTTTTGCCATAGATATTATACAATGTACTACTGAAAGCTTTGTCTTTGATAAGGATTACACACTTACGGTATAAAATAGAGATTTAATTTTGTAACAAAATTTCAAAGACATAGTTAATAGTTTTCTTCGTTAGAAAAGGGGGTTAACGTGTTTTGAAAAAAACTTATCCGAGATTTCTAACTTTGCTAGTATAAAAATAATATGCACCAGACAACACACCAATTGTCGTGGTTTCTAAGTAAGGAATTGTCTTCCTTGTGTTACGAATACCAGACGACGATTAAGGCGGGGGCGTCTCCCATATAATTAAAATAATTAAATACATTTTAAACATCCATGACTAAGGTAGGTACAAATATTCGTGATCATCACTCAAACATTTTCCGCTTGCGGGATTTGAACCTGCGTCGGCCGGCGTAAGAGCTTTCACACTTAGGCGACTTAAGCAACGTGCAGCCGCAGCGCGACTTTCGCGCGACAGTCGCACTGCCGATGATTTCATAATATACACGACAGTTCGGCAGTAGCGCCGCAGCTGCGCGTAAGCCGCGCGGGTCCATCCCACTATACCCATTACCCCTTGCAGTGGTAATACTATCCCCGTATTAGCACTGAAATGGGTAAGGGTTGCAGTGGGACTGACCTAGTCGCGCGATCATCGCGCTGCTGACGCTCTAATGTGAAGGCGCACTATAATAGTCTGGAGCTCTAACCAATACACCAATAACGCGTCGTCAAAGTATAATTACTAGGTTAGTATATTATTGTAAGAAGTAGAATTAGTGTAAGTATATTAACTTCGTTGAGATTAAAACAGTAAAATGTGAATAAAATGCATGTTACCTGATCCTGGGGCTCCATAGCAAACTTCTGTTCGTGATAACCACCGCACTGTCCAACAACACAAAACAACACTAAAAAACTAAAAACAGCACTATGAGTCCGCAGCAAAAGAAATAGCGGTTTAACCCCTCTACTTGTCACTTTGAGTCTAAAGTCCCTCATGCTTCCACGGTTGACACTGCACTAACGGCTATCCGAACATAGGTAACGATATCCGATCTATTTTTATCATTCACATATTGTCCGGATATTTAGTTTCCCCTACGATAAAGGGCGCTATTTTCGGCCTAGAAAGGAACTCAGGCGCCATTTTATTTTTGGTCCGGAGATGATGTATAGGTGGCGTTGCTTGAGTTATTTCTCTTTCCGATCTGAAACAAGGAAGGATCGATTAGTTTTTGAAGATGGAACGGACGTGTTTATTTTTATATTGCATGCTTTTGGAACATTTGTCTGCGCGTGGCTAGTTTTTGTGACCAAAATAGATAATATCAATTAGTATTAAACTTGTAGATCAAGTCTCGTGAAAATTATGTCAAATTACTGGGAATATATAACTTGACATAGTGCTAAATAGACACCTCGGAAAAACACTTTATGTACCTAAACCATGAATGAATGTACTCGTACCTTAAATGTGACAATAGTAAGTACATTAAATTATTTATAATTTTAAGCTATACCACTATTTTTATTGGTAATTTAGGAGTTGTTACTTAACTTAAGATGTTCATTTAAATTTAAATTAGAAACAGGAAGTTCATTTTATTTCCATTTAATAAATAATTTTACTGCTTTCGCTTCAAAGCACAAGTTTCTAATATCGAGTTTGTATTTGTACTGTTCAACACAAAGAAAAGTGGTCGTTGTACAATGTTTTCTAAACTGCGGAATACAAACTATTCTCATAAAATAAATACTTTGTTATAACCTGCATTTTAGTGTTCCAGACCCAGTTCTTTCTGAAGTATAAAACAAGTCTGGAATAAACGATGTTTATTCTTTCGTATCTCAGAAAGTTCAGAAGTTATGCTGCCAGAGAAATATGAACTGGATAATTTGAAATGATAAGAAGTAATAAATGAAAATACCTGCTGCATTTCAGACGTACAATTTTCACTTAATGTAAGTTATTTTCAAGTTATTTTTAATAAGTAAGAAATTCAACCACTTTAAAATAACAGTATTCTACACTTAAAAAATACGTTTTTAATAACGTCAGATAGGAATATTCGTCGAATACAACACGATTATTTGATAATGTCATTTATTTGTCAGCAATCATTTATGTAAATGTCATTTTAAAACGGGTCATTTTATACTTATTCGGCCGGAGAAGTTTTATTTGACGTTAAAAAAATCGACACTTACAGAGATTAATAAATGTTCCTTGTGAGATACAACGACGATTATAGGTGTGATAAACTCATTCAAACAAAGTTCTTTTGTGTATATATTGAAATAGTAATCATTTCTGTGACTATAAAACTTTAATGCTAACTTAAATCGACAAATCAATTTCATAAAAAAAACACGAAGTGAATTTGAACAGAGACGCCGCCCAAAAACTCATTTAAAACACTATACCAAATAGATTAAAGATTAACATAACAATTCTGATTTAATGTTTCGGAACCAACACATCAAAATCAGGTTTGGTTATATTAATCCGGTGAAAAGTTATCCAATATAATGGTGGGTACATAAGTAAATTAGTTATAACAGTGGATTAGGTATAATAAGGTTCGGTAGGAAAATTATGGTTTCTTTTTTTATGAAACTTAATTTAGTGGTAGTGTGCTTGACACAGGCAAGTGGTTAAATAAATTCCATCATTTTAAAATATTGCGTTAAGTTTTATGGCACAAAATAATATTTTATATTATTTTATTACGTACGGTTAAGGTCTCTCACGCTTAACTATCTACTTTTTAACGAAAAAGGCTTGAAAAATAAAAACTAACCTCAAAAAACTGAATAAATAGTTTAAAATATCGCACTTGTGTTATGTTTAAGAGAAACAATTACTTTTGGAGTCGTTGCATGATGTGCATAGAAGAAAAATGTTGGTTTTCGTAAGCTTGACATCATGCATCGACTCCAAAATATTTTTTTCTCATAAAAGAAGATAAATGCGTTATTTCACGCTTTTAGTCCGTTATTTGAAATTGGTTTCATTTTTATACAGGGTGTTGTTTTGGTCAGTGACATTCAACTCAGGGATGATAATATGAGTGATGCTTATTCTAAAAAAATGATTTCTTTAAATTCTGATTAAGCTTTATACAAGAAAACCTCAACAACAATTTATATTTAATTTATACAACATTCAAAAAAAATACAAAACGAATGGGAAAACTCGCACCCTAGCGCGTAGCTAGAGTTTATCTGCGCAATATTACGCCATAGCTAGCAAGCTACGAAGAGGCTACCTAGTGTTGGTAGTTTAGAATCGATCGCTGTTCCGGATAAAAAAATGATTTTGTGGGATTTTTCCATTTCAAAAAAATATTTTTCTAATATACAAAATTCTCGTGTCACAGTTTTAGTTGCCAAACTCCTCCGAAACGGCTTGACCGATTTTGATGAAATTTTATATGCGTATTCAGTAGTTTTGAGAATCGGCCACCATCTATTTTTCATCCCCCTAAATGTTAGGGTAGTCCACCCCTAAATTTTTATTTTTATTTTTTAGACAAATTTTTTAATTTCTATTTTTTATGATACAACATACAAAAATGCATACAACCCTCAATTTTCACCCTTCTACGATCAACTCTTATTTTTTAATAGCCATTTTAGTAATTTAAGTGTGAAACAAAATTCGCTGGGAATGCTTAACTTTTAAAATTACGGAACTCGGCGGGACGGGGCTGGGGCATGACGGGGCTGGGGCGGGACGGGGCTGGGGGCGAAACAAATTTCGCTGGGTCCGCTAGTTTATATATATATATATATATATATAATATATATATATATATATATATATATATATATATATATATATATATATATATATATATATATATATATATATATATATATATATATATATATATTTGCATCAGTATCGTTTGTACAGCCAGCCATGAGTCGCTCGTCGCTGACCAAAACAACACCCTGTATATATTTTTATCAATCAACATAATCAAATATTTAAATATTCCAACGATATCACATACATACAAATTGAATTGATAACCTCCTTTTTTAAGTCGGTAAAAAGTACGTAACACACTCTCTCACCAGTTCATTGAACTCATAAAAATGCTTATCAGTGATTTTTAAGCCCATCAATTAGTGAACCACTTGAGTTCACAAAGCCGAAAGGTCACTTTATATTATCTATACTTAACCGCTCTGATAAGAAATTAAAGAGTTTTAAAGTTTCGATTAGATATCAATAGAATTACATACGTTTCTTGATTGTGTTTCAATCTAAGCTGGTTTTAGTACACTTCGAAGTTGGTTGATTATACTGTAGATATTTTCAATTATTTTTCTTGACAAAAGAAAATGAAAACTAAAACTATTTATTATAATTTTTTTACCAAAAGAGTTCTTAAGCTTAGTTGTAATAAATAATAATAATATAAAGGACAGCTGATAGGTTTATTCGTTTTCTTAGTATTACCAGGGGGGTGTCACTCCGAAGTTTAGGTACGTTCGAGCGACTCGGTACGCCGAGCATAAATGAACGCGGGGCTGCCGCTCGCGGACCGCGCCACGCGCCTTTCACTGTGTTTATTTTCTCAGCCTGTGACTGACTTCGTTACAACGAAATAACGATTAATAATTTGAGATATGTGTTCCTAATTATGACATTATTTATCAAAACAAATTTTGTAGGTAGGTATTCAACATTTCTTGTTCAAAGAAGGTTTGAGTTTAAGATACCTACCCAGTTACTTACGTCAATCTAACTTAAAATAAATGGAAACTTTGTCAATAAACTTACTTAAAATTTAGCATAATATTTATAAGTACCTACCAAATTACTTAAGTAATTTTGTGTTAGGATTTTACGTAGTCTAAAATCTAATAGTCCAAGAGCTACAGTTCATTATTTTACTTTAGCTATATATTATCACCCTTAATTTTTAGGTATTCCAATAAAATTATTCGCGATTTTGATAGCATTTATAAAGGTACATTAGATAAGGTTCACATAAACAAAAGTCTCTTTTTGTAGTTAAGTACAGACAACAGCAAATTAAGGTTAACACTGGTATCTTATGCAGTTGACATTAGGGCTAGTTTGCAACAAAAGTGTGTGTAACCTAAGATGCTGGCGAATGTATGATATATTTTTTCATAAAAAAATTAATTAATATAAAATTTTCTATTTATTGAAATTATTTATAATAAACTATTTTTTTTAAATTATAAATAATAAAAAAATTAAAACGGCTGTACGCCCGCGCAACATACTCATCGCCCTAACGGGGCTGAGGCCGAGCTATGATTTATGACCCAAACTCTACGAAGAATAATTCTACTATACAATTTTATTTGGTTAAGTGTGATGTACAGTCGACAGCACATCAGGTTATCTACTTTTGTTGCAAACTAGCCCTTATTACAACTGCATAAGATACCGCAGTGTTTACAGTGACGTGCTGTTGTCCGTACATACATGTGTGTTTGGTTTGTACTTTCATTTCTCCGAATTCAGTAATTTTGTACCAAATAATTAAATTAGACAGAGTAAACACTTATTTTAATATTAAACGAACGCTGACACTATCAATTACTTTCTCCGATAGAACACAGTCAAGAAATGTGCTAGGTCCTCTAGACTATTTATTTTATTTGAGTAACGCGTTGTGTACCTACGCGTATGTTCGTGCCACGCGCCGCTCGCAACCCTGACACATTCAAGGCCGCGAAACAGGGAAAGCGTTACGTGTTAGAAAGAGACAGGTATAGATAGGTAGATGAAACAACCTTGAATTAAAATCGTGCGAAGTGAATTGCACTTCATTGCGTTGCAACGAAAGTTGTTTTTACATTATCATTCTTAGCACAGTGATCCTTCTGTACGTAGTACTATTATATTTTCTGTGGTATTACATAAAATCTGACAAACAGGTAAGATTATTTGTCTGTTTTAAAATCGCTCGCTTGTGTATGACGTGTGATTTTTATTCGAAAGCGAAAAAAAATTAACGAAAGCCAAGAAAACATAATATATACGTATTGTATATTACTTCTATGTAAATATTAAAATGTTTTTCATCGGAAATCGGACTTTAATAAATGAATATCACACGCCATTATGACGTGAGTTATTCTAAAATCCCCTATTTTAGAATAACTCACGTCATAATGGCGTGATACAGATCAATTTCTTTAAGGTTTATGAAGCAAGAAAAAGTCAAATAATATTCCCTCTGGCAGTTGTCACTGGCAGCCAAATAATGAACTCCATAGTTTTTGAAGTGAAAACTTCTTTAGCGGCGTTGAGCACTTTTGTGGGATGGGGGAAAAATGTGAAACTCGCGTCAGGACACGTGACCTGATCGAAAAACCGTAAGACGGTTGGCGAAATTATGGATGTAAGTTGATTTTTCTGAGAGATAAACTTTTTAATGTAATTTAATATAATATAAATTGTAATGTTTGTGTACGATAGCGCAATAAATAAATATTGTATTCTATAAAAATAAATTATTATTATTATTATTGTATTCTATCACAAAAATGATAGTACTTTTATATTGATAATAAGAGCAATTCATTCAAAATTATTCCCTAACTATTCCAAAAAATCAAAAATGCACAACGTTGATATTCAAGTTTTCACTTCTGCCGGCACTCCCGGAGTGCTCCCGGAGTTTTTTTTTAAGTTGAAATCTAGCAACCGAACTCAAAATGCATATCTGTTTTTAAAAATCGAACTCACCCAACATGCCCCGGCTATTACAAACAACAGACACAATGCTCTCCCTCAACTCGAGCCACGAGACTGTCTATATTTGGGCCTGTATTATCCAGGACTATTTCTGTCCGCCCCTTCCAGTCTGAGTCAGATAGACCACGGAATGATCTGTATGTGTTGTGATTTGGTTATAATTAGCAGTGTTTAAGGTAAAATTTGTGAATCAGCTGAAAAAATAAGTCAGATACGTGTATTCATTCAGATACTCTTAATTAAATGAATAAACAACTGGTGATCAGACCGGAGACGAAATCATATTATTTTGGTAATCATGTATTGACGAAAAAGACTTCATCAAAGTATCTAAGTTAGTTATTTAGTATCAGTACCGTTACCATAAGTTTACGACGGTTTTACTAGCTAGAGACGACGTAAAAAAGTCTATGGAAAATTACACATCACCTCTAGCGGTCACTGACGGAACTAACATTTACCATACAAAAAGTGACGTTGTCGCTTGCGAGTAAAACCGTTGTCGCTAGCGAGTAAACTCATGCGAAGGGTACTGTTTAGATTGATTAACTGGTAGGCAGTGCTTTTGAGATTAAGTCCACCGTATGTACCGTTTGTTTGTGTATAAAATTTAAAATAATAACGCATAGTATTGTGTTTTGCTCTAAAACTCGGGAGTTATGTTTTATATCCCCTACGTATGAGGGTTTATCTCGTTCGAGATTGACCAGTGACTTTTAGACCCCTGTCATACTGCGACTTATAGCATGAATTATCGACTCAAGCAATGAACAGATTATTTATTTAGCATCGCGCTTCGGCGACTGGATCGATGCTTAAAGTAGCACAAGTATGTAAAAGTTGACATTTTACGACAGCATCTATGCTACATCGCATCTTCATCGCTGCTAAAAGTCGCGGTCTTAAATTCCTCTTCAATATTACTCCACCGAATCTCTACTAAAAATACTATTAGCAACGATATTCGATGACACCTACCACTTTTATAAATACTACAAGAGTCATACAAAGAGAATGCAAGACACATCCGGTAGTAAAAAACTAGTATGCCCAAAACAGACGATGGATCCTGCGCAAGCGTCGATATAACGGTTATAAAAATAACTTCTGAATTACTCCATGGATGAGTGGTTTGGACAACCGGTTTTGAAAGAAAAAGATTCGGTCCGTGGTTTGAATCTCAAGTTGGGTTGACAACGAAAATTGTGACCATTTTGAAGGTTTAACTATCCATATTGTTCGTTTTATTGTCATAATTTATAAAACTATATATAATTAAAAAAAACTTTCAAGTTTTTACCGATGAACTGATGTCTTTTAGCTTCGTGTTCGTTTGCGCTAAGTGCACCGAATAACCGAGTTACACAAAAAATAAATAAAGGACCAACAATATTGATATTAACTTAAAATAGCGTGAGCGTAAAACTTTCTGTCTTTGCCGCTGGACTCCGCCCTATACTCGTATTTCGTATTTTCTACTTAGTCCATAAATAATGAATAGTCCCCCTAGCCAATTTCGACTACGGTGGCCAGTCACAACAACTAACCGACTGCGCAAGACATATTATAGTGCACAAGTGTGTGCGTAAACACAGGTGAAATCTCTATTCCTTCCACTCTCATAGCCCGATGGGAAAGCAATCTGATACGACCGGTGAGAGATCAGGCGCAGGACCAACGGCTTTACGTGCTTTTCCGAGACACGGGGGTAAAACGCCGCCAACTTCCAAACTCCAGGCTACCCTAAGAATGTCTGAACATAAAAACTCAGGTATATATTTTCCCCGATCCGGATATCAAACCCGGGACCTCTGGCGCAGCCGTCACTTTAAAGTGCGACCCTCAAACCGCTGCGCCACCAAGGCAGTAAATAAAAAAGACTGATAGAGAACATATTTGCGTGATCCTCAAGATTTGCATCACAGACCCAACAAAATACACTTGTACGAAATGAATTTCCAACTGAAAACCAAACAGCCAAGTTTGCCACCAACCAACATTTGGTATCACCGACACCGCTGCCGTAGTTGTAATTAAAAAAATCAATAAAGCTGCGCCCAAACGCCGTGTACGGTTGGCAATTAGTGTAACTACCACGCTATGTCTACCGGGTAGAAAGAATAGGGTACGGTTTTGCAGCAAAAAAGTTAATTTCAGAGAGCTGATTTGAAAACTGGTGTTTTGTTTTTGAGAACTAAAGGATCATCGACGACAGTGTAGGTATGTTATATATGGCTTTTTGCATTTTAATAGTTTCCGTAACCTATTTTAAGAGATTTATTTTTATGATCTTGAATTATTTTTGCACAGACTCATGGTATAAATAAATTTAAAAATTCAAAACAATTGAGAGTACAATTGTGCTCCCGGATATTTCGTAAACGTATGATAAATCAAACCAAAAATTAAAAATCAACTTAGTGGAAATTTTATGACATATACTAATACAATTAAATGTGAAGTTTAGGTAGGTACAGTACCAGTACATTTGTCACAATAACGTAGACTTTCATTCCTGCCTAACCCTACAACAAACGACCAAGCAAATACTGCGTGCAATGAACCAGGAATATTAATGTACGCAACCAATGTTACTAGCTACCGTTTTTCCTTCAACTACCGATACCCTGACATCGGACGTTTGATTGACGACATCGATTATGTCGAATGTGTCAATAATTGGTGACATTATCGGCCACTTGTCTTCGGTCCATTTATTTTGATTATTATTGTCATGTGAACTATATTACACAATTGTGGAGACTGACATTATCAGAAGTCGGTGTCTTCACTCTGATTTATCTCGAGAAATCGTGGAAAAAATCTTTTAGGTTGAATTATGATGTTTGGTCAAGTGAGAGAAATGTAGATGCGATGACAGATCATGGGTCAAAAAGTTTGTGAGTTGGGTGGTTGGGTTAAGTCATAGTTACTTTTTTGCTACCTACTTTTACTGACAAAGTCGTACCAAAATCTCTGGTACACACTCGGATGGCAACGTCCTAATGATTTCTAATCGGAAGTCGAGACAAATCATCGTTACTTGTATTTTCTAGAGTTTCGTGTAAAATTGACATTGTTACTTTGCGAACATTTTATTTCTACCGTGATACTGCTTTGCCCGCGTTTGTCGTTTCTCTTTACTTATAGCCAGAGACAAACTGTTTAACTCAGGAGAAATAATTCCTAAAATGCTGAGATATAAGCAAAAACAGAAGCGGGCAAAGTTATCTCTCAAAAACAAACAAACATCTTTGCCCAACCTTAATAGTTCAGCAACTTTTCGCGATGATTTTGAGTTGCCTGTTGGTATTAAATTCTGATCCAAGCATGTCGTTAAAGTGATCATTCAAATACAGATTTGACCCATTTTATCAAATGAAAATAGAATCAAATCATCTACATAAGGGTTTCAGGAAACGTTTGGAAAAAACCATGGGCTATTATTTATAATTTCTTCCAAAACTGGAGCCATGAACCTTCGTGACTATTTGTCGGCGGATACTTACCGATTCTTGTTGTACTGACGTGTTCCTAACGTATGATTACTACCAACACAAACATGGTTCTCCAAAGAAACCTGCACCGTATAATTATGTGATTCGAACAATATGAGTCGGGTCGTTAAGTCTAATTTAATACAATTACAAAAGTTGGGCGATTCCTCTTGTTGTTTGTTTGTTTCACATGCACTTAAAGCAGGCTTTATAATGATCTTCAAATATGATTTCTATATATAAATACTTCCGTTCTCAATGCGCTAGCGTGAAGAATACCAGAGATGCTGTAAGTTAAAAGTAAAAGTATAGTTTGTCCTGTAACGTTCCACAGTTTCAACATGCGGGCTCAGTGCGGTTTGGTGGAGGGGTGTTTGCAAAGCAAGTGGCTAACTATGCTATCAGATGTTATAAAGCCGCCCATGGGGCCTCTGAGTAGGCTTGCAACCAATATCATCGGCTTAAACACTGAATCACCGGCTCGTGATGTACTTGTGCCTTACAGTGTCGGTTGGAATGGTTATCCATCCAAACACGACCGTGATATCACTGCCAAAGCGCTTCTACCATTTTGCTACAAGCACTTCATGCTCAGAGTTGCTGTTCAAATGATTATTTTAAATACGGGACTATTCCTATCATTGCAAATCGTGTGAAGTCGGGATTTGGCTTGGGTTTGGCCTGAAAACATCAGAAAACTGAACCACCTTGAACACTTCAACGGAATCAATCAAAAAGTATGAAGAAGTAATTTATTAGCAAAATATGCAGGACAGATCGAACGAATAGCCTGGGATTGTACTAGTCTATACTAATAATATAAAGCTGAAGAGTTTGTTTGTTGGAACGTGCCTATCTCAAGATCTGCTTGACTGATTTGAAAAAAAAAATTTTGTGTTGGATAGCTAATATATCAAGAAAGGCTTAAGGCTATAAAACTTTACGCTGCCACGGGAGGGGAGGGAGCTAACACAAAACGCGCAGACGAAGTCGCGGGGACCGCTAGTACTTAAGAATATGCAGATTCTTGTAAAAGAGGTCTCTAATCACCTTGTGTTAGCTATAAAATGTTGTACAAAACCTTCTTTTTGGCCCACAAGTAAACATATCGCAAATCAGTCAAATTGGTTTAAATTTTTGTAAAGGAAAAAAGTTGTTTAATATACATTCAGACCAACAGGTTATTTTCGACTTGGCCTGTTTTTGTAGCGGGCAATCGCCACGTCCTTTTTTTACTTTTTTTCATCCAATCCTTCTGGGAACGGATGTATCAAGCATCCGTTTAATCGTTTATGCAGGGCTGTCGATACCGTGTTTATTTATGTAACACTCAGTACCTGGAAATCCATTTTTTTATATTTACTTCTATGAATTCTGGCTGTTGGAATACAATTCTATTCTGCAATGGCGATATAAGTATGTGATAGAAGATAAGTATTGTATTATTATTTATTGATTAGTTTTAACGGTAATAGGCTTATTGACAACAACAATCGTTAAGGTTTTTTTATTTAAATCTTAGACGTCATATCCTTTTTTATTTTTATCTGATTATCTTTACACTACACTGCTTACAAAGCTATGAAAATTTTAATTATGAGTCAGTTAATAACAATAGTCAATAAAATGTGGTCTAAAACTGTGTACTATCTGTAATCTGTAAATATCGGAGTCGTGGAGTTATTAGTGATTGCAGAAAGAAAACTACCCAATCTCAAGATTAAAATCCACACGGGTTGCAGGCAAATACCTGTTCTTTTATTATTATTTTATTTACATTGATATCCATATCCATGTTCCTTAATCTGAAGATATTATAACATCCAGAATTTATCGCATTTTCTATTGGTCTTTTTCATTTCTTTATCGTTGGTTGCTAACCCTAAGTACACCCAATACAAGAAGTTCTTTTTAACCTGTCAGCTGTGCAAATGCAAATTTCGCATTTAATCACAGAGCTTAGTGCTCAAAATTGTATACTATAGATCGATAAGCATCGCTGTACAGTTCATAAACATTTTACCTTTAATCTGCTCTACTGTCAGTTTTCTCAATATTGGAAAAGGAATCCTTATATCAATGAACAGAAGGTTCAAAATAGCTTGGTTGGAAACGTATGTGGCCCTTAAAATCGGATATGTTTAAAAGCTGATTTTATTACTACGTTCGTATTTATTTCTTTATCTTGTTAAAGGAAACAGTTGCTTTCCTTTTGATGGCGAAGTTAAAAGGAATTGTTATTTTAAATGTTTCCTGGTAACTTAGTTGTAAAATAATTATTGATTTTCTCGTTTTCGTGCCTTCCAAAAAAGTAATTCAAATTAGTTTTAGTTTTGTTCATTTTAAAGTCTAAAAAGAAAATTTATGTACCTTCAATCATCGTCTTAGTAAAAAAAGATAAACAAAAAAATATATTGTAAATTCAAATCAATACCTGATTGTCGATGAAAATTGAAAGTATCGGAACAAAACATCAATCAAAATACAATCTAATACATCCAACTTTAACTAACAATGGCAATATCTATTTCATTTTTAACCTTTCATATCAATATCACTTTCATAACCCTCAAATAGTCAATGACAAAAAAAACAGTAAAAAACGTATTGACTGAAAAGGTCTTTGTCCATACCAAAACAGCGTCAAGTTTAAAAATAGTTTTTACTAGTTTGCCGCCACGAAAGAAAGGTAATTTGCCTAGATTTGTTCCACTTTTATGTCTATAATGCATTTGCCGCTTTAGTATGGTGCAACAATCGATAAAGACTACGAGGTAATAGAAGTTTTTTTGTTTGAGTAACTGATATCAAAGAAGCATACATAACGTGATAAGGAATGGTGTTTTGTTTAATTTCTGAATGATGTAGTTTTTGTTTAGAACAACGACAAATATGGATATTCTTACTAGACAAGAATTAATGCTAAAATAAAATGTTGGATACCAATTAAGAAAGTAAGAAGCTAATGCACTTGTGTTATGGAAATCAAACACAGCGGTGGTACCACAACAACCAGACCCGAAACAATTGCGAAGGAATGTGTCAAATGTCCACATTCACACGCCAGCTGAACATAAACGTCGTAATTTCACAGCTAGAACTAAATTCTATCGATGTGCACATAAAACAGAAATTTGTCTAAACAAAAATGACTTTTGGGATAGGTTGACTTGCTTTTAACTGTATCCAACGGTGGGTCAGGAAATTTCATTAGTCGGGGGTCAATTTTGACATAGCCTTTTAAGGGTTGACAGATGAAGTGCCCTATTTGTGTATTGACCGTCTTTTTGAATTTTATTAGGCCTGTTTTGATTTTGGTGAGACGCACAGACCGTATCAATTTTATATTGGTGGTAGCTTCGGTGCAACATTTGAAAGGATATCGATAGTAGGTGTGTAGGTACGTAAAAAAATAGTTGCTTAAAATGCGATCACAAAGTTTAAAATCATATTCATACAGGTCATTTTTTTTTTAATACGGACCAACTTACCATCTATTTCCCGTTTCATTTAGATCACAAGTTAGTACAGATCAAAATGCTGGACTATCAAACAGTAAGAAGTTTTTGTAGAGACAACGAAACTATACAAGACCGCAGTCTAAATGATCTATAACAAATCGTACTCATCAATGTCCTCTTAATCGAGGTGATACTTCACACATTGATTGATAGCACACTAGATCATTATCATATTGATTGGATATTCAAACAGCAGCTACCTGCTGTCACTAGTTCAAAACATATCAATCTGTGTGATCTGTTTAATTATAACTATTCATTTAAAATGTCTTAGAATGGGTTAGAACATTTTTAATAGTGTTTATTTATTAACCATAAAAGATAAAACAAGAAATCAAAAATTCTGCCCGAGTAGAATTTGAACCCACGACATTCTGGTGAAACGAGCCACCGGCAACGTGCAGCTAGTCCCCTCGAGTGAAATTTGTAGTGTCTTAAATACGTCATCATTGTGCATGACGTCAATGCCACTTAAACTGTTATGCAACAATGGCCCAAGTAGTTACTTATTTATTACAGAATAAATTCAACTTGGAAATGACGACTCTTGCGCTATTAAATGGTAATATTATTAGATGAAATAATGAACCTGTCCATCTGTAAAATAATTTTTAGCTATATATCTGTTTTCAGCAGTATTTTTGTGAATGTCATGGCAGCCTATAAGTAAGGCAACACTGTAAAATTGTGCTTTAATCTTAAGAATGGAATTGTGTGGTGTATGCTTCGTTGGTTGTCCTTAACAAATAAAAAAATAAAAATAAAAAAAAAACAAAAATAGTTTTCGAACCCTCCGTCCTAACAATGCCAACGCGCCAATACGCGTGTATGGATATTGACCGAGGCTGAGACTGTCTTTAAGATTCTGTACCCCTATCACGAATAATTTGCGTCAAAGTATTCGTATAGTAACGTAATCATTTGTATGAGAATCTGAAAGCGCCTCTATCGGACGTAAAACAAACTAAATTTGGCAGCTCAAATACCTGACATTTATTGTGCGTAAACATTTTCTATAGTGTTAAACTGGATTTGCGATCACGAATCTTTTTTTGACGTATAGTATCGTGAGTTGCAACAAGATTACTTCAGATTCTAAATATCAAAAATGAGTGAAGAGAAACTAGGTAACTTTTACGGATAAGACCGCCTAAATCGTTTTTTTTTTCTAAAATTATCACACAGCTGCATTTGAAGACTGATTCAAGCTCTTGGAATGAGAAAGATTCGGCATCAACTTCAATAGCAAATACATCTCTCACCTCCGGTTTATTGATAATATACTATTCGTGCAGGCAAAAATGAGATTTAGGAACTACAGTCGAAAGCCTTAACCGAGCCTCACAACAAGTGGTTCTAAGAAAGAGGTCTATCAATGAATCCAACGCAGCCGGCTAGGCAGAGGTCGGGAAACAGCGCAAGAGCGTCGCCACGTCTCATTAACCTCAGTGTTTGAAGACGAAAGTCTTCAACGGGTGTCTGTGTACTAGTGAGAACGTACGGATCCGACACATAGTTTCTTACTATTTGTGCTCAAAATATCACATATAACAACAGACAGAGCTTTGGCTTGGCGAGAAATTAAGAAACGTGTGGAATAAAGAAAACGTTAGTGGTCATATTTATAATTCTAAAATTATGACATTACATTAGAAATATGAAATTTATTACAATATTTTTTATCTTATACACCTTATTTTTAACTTAAAAAGAAATCAGGAACAGAGCAATTGTAACAGGTGTATCGATTTTGATCTTGTTGGGTTCATCTTTGTTCTAAATATATATATGGGAGTAACGAAGACAGCCGGAACTGCTAGACTCACTTTATTTCTTCTAGATGGCATATATAGGCGTGTTTCTACACATTGTACTTTGGTCTGTCTTCATTCTGAAAAATAATATATATTTATTTCATATTGACGTTATGCTTTTCATTCCATTTGTTAGAAACAGCGTCCTCTTGGAGAGCTAAGGGCTTGGATAAATCACAATTTCTTGAGAAATAAGATCTAGTTAGAGTTTATATCGCTATAATAGCCAATGAATAAAATCACTTTAATCACTTATCCTTGTATTACTTTTACATACTTACTTTTTCAAAAATTCAAATATTGTTACGTTGTACTGCAAACGACTTGTCCTCGTTATTTTAATATTTTTTCATAATTTTAAACTAAATCTTTTGTAAAACTTTTGAATTTGTCACAATTTGATGGCATAACGTCAGTCTGTCTATTGACAGTCTACTAAACAGTTCAAAAATCTTAAGATTACAGAAAAACATATATCTTCATATTTTAATAGACCAAATTTTTTACATTTGCTAACCCTGCAAAACATATTGATCGTAATTTTGTTTCGTTATTGATTTTTCTTAGATTTTACTGGAATATCATGATATATTACGATAATATTCATAAAAAAGATCGCTTAACTTGTTTCTGGACGTGTCATTCAACGGCCATATTTACGTTAGTATGACGTCATCTTCGTCAATGCTATCGAGCTTACTACACGACACGAGAGTGCTTCGTGATGCCGACTAACGTTGTACTGCGTAAACTCGCTACGATAACGTGACGAATACGTCTAAAGTTCGTGATTGGGTTACTGACCGGCGGGCGAAGTCTGATGCAAAATTTATGACATTTCGCGTCGACAATTTCAATTTTATGATTTTTACATTCATCAAATATCATTTTAACTTATGTAGCTTGTATGTTTAAAAAATCTTAAAAAATATTTTTATTTTTTAAGCTTCATTCGAAAATTCTTCTTAATCAATAAATACACGAAAACACTAATTTTGTTTCAGCATTTTTCGAGCGCCACCTAGTGGTTTTACAGGGAACTATGTCGAGACTTCCGACACACTGTTTGTTTATCTATGGTCCTTGATTTAATTCGTAAGAACGATATTCGAAATCAAAAGAAAGAATCTAAATTATATTGCACTTTAAAATGAAACATCTGGTGTGAAACCATAAAATGATTTTAAAGCATCCATTTAATTTTTGCAGACGATAAATAAAATGAAATCATAAACTTTTAATTAGAATTGATAACTTCCGAAATATTGACATATCGTTATTAAAACATAAATCGAATTTTCAGGTTACCAATTAGCGATAAACTTGATTAAAACTTTGAAATCCAAACTCATAATGAATTCTAGTACATTAACTTTAGAATTGACTTTCGCTTAGCGGTTTGAAATGTTTATTTATAATGATGTTGTTCGTAAAAGGAAGTGTCAATCAAATCATGCAAAAGTGTTTCACAATATTTTTTGATTAGATTTGAGATTGTCAAAAGCGACAAAAACCTACCGAATGACAAGCCTACCTCTCGTAAGATATTATTTGAATAAAAACAGACTAGAAATTCTGCTTTAGCTTGACAGGCGATAATTTTGAAGCTTTGATTATTTTTTTCATCCTAAGAAGTCTCCACAAAAACGTCAATGTGAAAGTGTGTCAAAATTTACCACCGTATTATTAACATTGAATGTTAACCTACCGCCACCAGCATATCAAGTTATTATACCTAACCAACTTTTTTATAACAGCCAATAATAAAGCTCGCTGGTACCTAGCTCAAAGAATCAGCATAGCATAGCTATCCAACGCGGCAACCCAGCCTCATAGCCTCCTTGCCGCTCGGAAATGGTTTCGTTATTTAATAGGTAGATTAAGTTTATTTTTTATGCATGTCTTAGTTTTAACTTTTCCATTATATATTGAACTGAATTATACTAAAGGGTGAGTTTCACAATGTCCACCCAATTAAGTAGTAAAGAACTTCATTGGGTACGACGTATTTTGCAGATAGCGCTAACCGATAATCAAATTTTGTAAGTGCTTTTCATAGTAATAAAACTAAACAAATCACAAGAGCTTGACTTAAACGACAATGGAATTAATTTGACTGTTACTACCAGACTTGCCAAATATGGCGTTTCAATTATGATATGCAAATGTTCTTTTTAATGCTAAACTTTTCCAATACGGCGCCGGTTTGCGTAAACTATGCCAGTTATGGCGGAACTAAATATTTTTATGGGTGATTAACACAACGTTCTGTGTTTTAGGTAGTCTGAATAACTATTTTCGTTTTTCTATACCGCTGTTCTTTATGTTTAGAATGTTTTAACGCTCACAGTGTCATATTTTATATTCATAAAGATGAAATAAGGAACCAAAAAATTTTTGCTCACGGGCGAGGCATGAACCAGCAACTTGATGGTTAACCGGGCTTATCGCTCTACCAATTGAGCTACTGTGCTGTTTGTCCGACCTTGCAAAATTTGTGGTCTCTTATGGATACGACATTACGCGTGACGTTTAGCGCCATCTACCCGTGTATTTATGCAACAGAGTGCCAAGCAGTTATTCATCACAGAATAAATTCAACTTAGAAGTTGATGACGCTTTGCTATTTAATGGTTGAGATTGTTTTTGACACTCAGTGTCATATTTTATATTCGTAAAGATGAAATAAGAAACCGAGGTTTCTTATTTTTCTATAGTCAAAATAGAAGCATTGACATTTTAAAGCATAAATGGGCAAGAAGACATGATACACCTTTACTTACTAACTTTTTTCTTCTTCTTATTTAAGAGCTATGCTCTTGTCGGTGGAGTTTTTTCCAACTTATTCGATCCCATGCCATTTCCTTGACTACTTGGTACGACTTTACTCCTAACTTTTCCTTATTTTCGTCATGTATGCCCTTCTAGGTCTTCCTCTTTTTCTTCGCCCTTCAACTTTCCCTCTATGATGATCCTTATTAAGTCATCATGTCGTACCAAGTGCCCTATCATCTTTCCTCTCCGGTTATCTAACTAACTTACTTCATAGCTCTTTTTAATAGGTATAAATATCAGAACGTAAATTTCTTGTTCGTTCTCATGAGAACTTAAAAACCAGTCAATATTCATTGCATTTGACACAGCTTATTTATATTCAAAGAAATAAAATCTCGTTCAAATCCGGTAATTAAGACTATTACTAATTTTAGTTGCGGTTACATTGACTTCTTCTTACGGAGACAGATAAAATATATTTGTTGAATATATTTTTAATGAGCCTTACTGATTTTTACAATGAGAATGTTTTAAATATACTCAAAAAACCTTGACGATGTCTTGAATCCTGAAAACAAGCACTTTTATTTAAGGAGTTGAAGGAATCTAATTTGAGTTTCATTCAGAAACTTTTAACTGAAGCTGTGAAAATAAACTTTTTTGATTGTTCGTTCTCCAAACGTTGTTCTGGTTGGAAATACACTTTTTTTGAGTTAAGATTTTTCAAATTTATTTTCACCTTGGAGTTACTATTGTTGATAGACAATACTAAAATAATCTTTTATTGACGCATGCATCTGGTATAATTATTAATCTTCAAAGATTTCAATCCTACGATAATCACAGGTGAAGGTATACTTTTCACTCAATTCATCAACATGTTGTGAATCAAAGCAATTTATAGTGATTCTTCTTTTATTCATGGTTAAAATATTGTTGTTTCAATAATTGCATAAGCAACAATAAGTAAACCCGCAATTACCTTTAAAAAATCTGTAATAATATTATAAAGCTGAAGAGTTTGTTTGTACGCGCTAATCTCAGGAACTACAGGACCGATTTGAGAATCTATTTTTGAGTTGGATAGCTTATTTATCGTGGAAGGCTTTAGGTTTTGAAATATCACGCTATAACGGGAAGGAAGGGAGCAGACTTAAAACGCGCAGACGAAGTCGCGGGGGCCGCTTGTACCTTTATAAAATTATAATTTTTCTGTAAATAATGACCGATGTGGTCGAAAGTCGTACTCATACTACATACCACAACTTGCCACGTCGCATTGTCTCAGGGGCTGTTTTTGAATCACTCGAGTCCAAATGGCGTGTGATATTCATTGATTATTGTCCGATTTTCGAAAGAAGAACAGTTAAATTCCACACCAGAGTGATAAAAAATCAATTTTGAGAGTGTTCATGTATATAATTTGCTAGGTTTTCGTTGACTTTAGTTCGCTTTCGAACGTGAATTGGTGTCCAAAAATAGAACTCCTGTGGCCGTAGTGCGAGACGGAGCGAGACTTACTCGATCAAACGCGCAATTTATATGGGATTAAAGGAGCGCCGTCTAGTAGCTAACTTTTACACTAAAACAATCCCATATAAAACATGTTAACGCACTCGATGCGTTTGATCGAGTAAGTCTCACTCCGACTCGCACTACGGCCTCTGGTCCTTTTGTAAGAATAGTGAATAAAGGAACATCAAAACATCGTCAACTCTACTAACACACCTAAGTGCACACACACCCCTTTGCAGTCAAAGAGTGCACATACAAAGACCCGTCAGACGAGGCTAGGCCGGTTGTGTATCCGCTAGTGCACCTGTCGGTTGCAGTAGAGAGGACGCAGCTTTGGAGGTAGCGGCGCTTATGAATTTTAGTTTTTATTCAATCAAAAGGTAAAATTACACGTGCGGTCAAAGTCCGTAACAACATTTTTGACATTTCACGAAGACAATTTCTATTTTTTGCTGCATTCAATATTCTTGTAACTTACGAAGTTATATGTTTAAAAAAGAAGATTTTTAAGCTTCACTAAATAAACGAACACTAAAATTTTGGTTTTATTTTTGTTCGAGCGCCACTTAGTGATTTTACAGGGGACTATGTAGAGACTTCCGTAACTATTGAAGTGGTTAGCGCTAGTGGCTCTTGACTACTTTAATAGCGATCGCGGGTTCTATACTTGAAGGGACAAATGTTTATGTGATGAACACGAATATTTGTACCTTAATCGTATATGTTTATATATTTAAGTATTTATGCCCTCGTTATAATTTTTACCTGATTTTCAGAGGACAGGGAAGAACTTTTCTTATAAAAGGTTATAAAAGTGCAAAAAAACATTGATTCCTTTTTTTCTAGTCTCTAGACTTGAATAAACGGCAAAAACAGAGATGACGAATGGAGTGTGTTCACCCAGAAAAAGCCTTAGATAGTAAATTCGTTCAGTTTTTTCAGTCAATAAACTTATGTGCTATTTTTAAGTGTTCGATATAACTTTTAATAGGAAAAGGACAAATAACTATATCACACAAGAAAATTGAAGTTTTGAACTCCTTATAAAAATATTTAAAAAACCTATAAGATAACAAGAATTGGACAATTTTCCTATTCTGATATGACCACCTACAACAGAGTTTTTATCAAAGTTGTATTTTCTCTTCAAATCTAAGTTCAAGTCAAGCCCCTGCTTTACAAGGTGCAGGGAGTGGTGTTCAATTTTCTTTATTACAAGTTTTAAAGAGAAAGAGAATTGTACTTATTTTCTACAAAATAACACTGACATCTATGATTTATGTTTCCACGTGAGAAGAAATTATATTGCACATTTTTATCATTTTAAGAGCAGTTTCACGTAAGTGTGATAGTAAAAGTTATAAACGACTATAAAAAACGTATAACTATGATTATATTGCCGATATAATAAATAATTTTAAACAGCATCAATAGGTTTACGTACTTTTATAAACAAGTAGCAAGTAATACTTAATACAGGGTAACTTGGAAATCATTGGCTATAATTTAAAGTAAAAACCTACTCATGATTCCGAGTCCCTTCCTCATATTAAAATGAAAATCAATTATTATGAAAAATCATTTGACGAAACCCAGAAAAATCACATTAAATACTTATGAATTGATCATTGCTTTGAATGAAACTAATAAATCTTAGTTGAAGATTTTCTAAAGTTACCAATTAATATTAAAGTATCAAAAATTACTCAGTGTAATCGGTCTCGGGAATAGGAGAATCGTTGAATCATTTGGTTTTTGTTTTAATATGTGGAAAAGACTACAAAACATGAATAGGCTTTAATATAGATATTTCATATACATGTTACATTTCCTTCTATTCACTAAAGTGTGAACATAAATGAAATTCATATCACAAAAGCTGACTATATTCCGAATACAAACGTATTCAAAATATATACATTACACGCAGCAAAACATAAAATATTTCATATTCCATTCAATGCTATATCTTGGCAGTATAATAGTACTTTATAAGTTTTTCTTTTAAAACCGTTGACACTAAAAGAGACAGGAATATATTTTTGCACGGAAAAAAAAATAACAAAACCAGTCTGCAAGTATATTACGCGTGGCACTGCAATCGTCAAAAAGACGTAAAGTAGCTTCTTTCTTTTAATACAAAATTAGCACTTACTTCTTTGAAATACGGATCAAAAAGGTTTCCAAGTAAAATGCCTGTTCGCGTGGCTACCGTCCATCATATTCCGTGGAATAACGTCGTAACTGCAAAAGTTGCGTCATTCAAACGTACACCTTGTTTGTAAGACATGACGGCTAGTTTTTCTGTGCGATGCTGTTGTATAGTTTATTGCCTATGTTTTCAACTCATCATTTAGCTACCAGTTTTGCCTGAAGTGCGTTAAACTTTACGACTAGTCGTTGTATGGCGTAAATAGCTCCGCGGTTGTTGTGGGCACATCAAAAAGGCATTGATGAGATATTTTAATAATGGTCTTGGCTGTAAGATAGCTGTTTCTTAAGAACATTTACTTTCATCCTAAACATACCATTTGCTATGTGAGTTATGAATGTGTCATTAGTAGCTACTTCGAACTTAACATTTATTTTGCAAACTTATATAGATATGAATCAGTAAATGTATTTTTTTAAATATTTTACAAGGCGCAAAACTAGCTGCAGTCTGTACTTCTTTATTAAAAATATCTATTTGCTCGTATCTTTGGGCTGTTGAAAAGAAACATTCTCCTTTTGTAAGTCAATTTTCGCTGCAAAAGTCAGGATGTGTTTAAAAAAGATTGTGTCGTGGTAAGAACGGTTAATAATCAGATACGACATTATACAAGAAACGTAATATAGAGCTCATCTTTGTCACTATATCGATGACAGTATTTCAAGAAAAACTCTATTGTATACGGATTTCATGGTCATCGGTATTTTTAAATTTAAAAGTATGTAACAAGAAACCTGCGGTAAAAAGTTCGTTATTTCAAAGTGAGTGGGTAAAAATAAAAATAAAACCGTACAATGTTGGAAGTTTCTGCCAATGTCCATACAAAAACTGCCTTATAACTGTAACAAGTTTCTTGCGAGTTCTTTATCGGACTTTTGACTTTATAAACTGCTAGAATAGTTTTTGTTTTGACGTCTGATGTGCCGATTTGAAAACTTATGTTCACAGATATTTTTTGAATAAGACATCGTGCGGACAAAAGCACGTCAACATAAATACTGCGGTATCTTATTCAGTTGTTATAAGGGCTAGTTTGCAACAAAAGTAGGTTACCTGATGTGCTGGCAACTGTACAACTGGAAAAGAACGGTATTGTATAATTTTGACTCTCCAATAAAGCTCAAATATTTTTTTTGTGTCTGCTGATTGATTAGTGTTTAATGAAAAACACTTTTTAAAATCATGTATGCCTTTTTATAACATGGAAAGACTTTTAAAAGCGAAGTGCAATAGATTTAGTTCATTAGCAGTTGCCAAAAATAAACAACACACACACGCACTCTTCTTACAGTCCGGTTTGACAACTCTTAAAAGTACTGTTTGCAAAAAAAAGTCGAGTGCGAGTCGGACTCGCGCACTGAGGGTTCCGTGCCAATTTTTACTAAATTGGGGTCCATTTACTTCAAATTAGCCAAAATACCACAATATTTTGCTGACAGCAAAAATAACTTTGTTTTTATTAATATTTGTATGAAGGACAAAGTAATATTTGCGGTTGTTAAAAATGTGCTAGACCTCAAAAAGCAAACTTGTTTATTCTCGTTCAAACTAATTTTCCTTAAAAGTATTTATAAAACACTACATTTTGCATTATTTCAAAAACTTTACCAGCTTAGTTCAAAAGATAGAAGGGGGGATGCCCATTTTACCACTTTGAAAGCGTCTATCTTACTAGCGTTTGTGACATTTAAGATAAAATAGTTTTAGGAACTCGATGTCATTTTAAGAGACCTATCTTAAGACTCCCCATATACATATGTTTGAGCAAAAGATGATTATGCTTTTAGTTCTATGTATGGGAGGCCACCTTAAATGTATGTTTATTACTATTTTGTATGGGAATCGTAAAGCGGTTGGTAGGATGCATATACCTACTAAGTTTCATCTATGAAATGCTGATAGTAGCAGAATAAAGAGACTGCGACATACGGACGGACAGACAGACAAACTTGACGCAAATCTATAAGGGTTCCGTTTTTTTGCCATTTGGCTACGGAACCCTAAAAAACTACAGCTTCAAATAAAATAAAATAAAACATTTAAGGCCTTACTAAACCACTGGTTCCTTCTTTCTAAACAGAACTGACTTTTATTAGTGCCAAAAAGAAAAGAAAAAGAAATATCTGGCTGGCCTTAAACAAAACAGTGTTGCATTTGTTATCTCTACCCGAATATTTGGCAGTGAATCTTTCCAACCGGTTCCAAGCTAAGAGAAAAGATTTACCTTAAGTGTCATTGCGTGCAGATAATTTTAATTCTGCGGTTTCTGACCAGTGGAACCAAAAAAATCAATGGATTATTTAATGATTCTAAGAAATGAAATGCAATGATTTGATGATCACATTGAACTCTGCTTGATTGTTTTATTTATGAAAAAAAGGAGAGTCTACACGTTTAAATAGATAATTTAGGTTGATGATAAAACGGTACTTAGACAAATTGACGTCTAGATCTAAATTATTTATCATAGAAATGGAATAAGTTCTGTTAATCAATCTGTATAGATAATATTTGAGAGAATTATGAAGTTTATAATCGTTGACTTTGGAAACCGATGGCTGCACGCCCTATACTGAAGGTCTTAGATTATGTTTAATTAAATTACTGGCCCAATAGTATTACACATATATTTAAAGAAAAGTTATAAGACTAACTAACACCCCATATGCATTTGCCCCATTCCCATTTAATATATCAAAGAATGGTCTTATAATGTAAGCTAACATAACAAAAGCAGATATCACAACTTAATTTTAAAACAGCCTTTCGTTATATGAACTACAGATATACAAACAAACAGACACTTACTAAGCATTAATATATCAACTTGCCCAAATACGGGTATTATCCAATCCAACAATTCGAACTGTTAACCTCCTTTTTAAATCACCATCATTATATTATATATACACCATATTTTTACCGACTTAAAAAAGGAAGTTTATCTTTTCAAGTCGTCCCATACTTAATTGCGCCTAACGAGATAACTTTATGCAAATTCAATTAGACGGAAGCTCCAACATTTGTTTGACATGTAAAGCGAGCAAACAGGGTAACTTCTTAAATGTTTTGAATAATTGTTTACCTTCTCTTTACGACTTTCTGAATCTTTACCACTCCGAAAATGACGTGAAAGAATGACATTTGTATTTTGTACAAACATTATAATTGCAGTTAATACGAACATTGCCTTTGCAAAATAAAATAATTTTCTCTGATAAGTTTTATTAAAATAATCCAAAAACATGACGCAAAAAAATATATAAATAATACCTACAACTTTGTACCTGAAACATGAAGCTTTCTCGAAAGTAAACTTACCAGTTAATACTTTTAAAACTGTTATTAAAGAGACCCTTATGACGAAAGGGTATTATAAAGTAGATGATTATTTAAAAGCTAATAAAATATGGACTTGCATGATCACTACAAACATTGTAAACCTTTTGACCATTTCTCGGTGGCGCAGCGGTTAGAGAGTCGCACTTTAAAGCGACGGCTGCGCCAGAGGTCCCGGGCTCAATCCCCGGGTCGGGCCAAAAATACGTACCTGCGCTTTTCTGTTCAGAAATTCTCAGGGTAGCCCGGAGTTTGGAAGTATGCGGGGTTCATCCTCGTACCTCGGAAAAGCACGTAAAGCCGTTGGCCCTGCGCCTGATCTCTCTCCGACCGTTTCAAATTGCTGTTCCATCGGGCTATGAGAATGAAAGGAATAAAGAGTGCACCTGTGTTTACGCACACACTTGTGACTGGCCACCGTAGTTGAAATAGGCTAGGGGGACAATACGACGATTAAATCTTTTGAAAAGAGGCATTGACAATAGTGACCGAGTTTGTTGCGCAGCTTCTTCTCAGCACTAGCCCACAATTGACTCGAAGCTGTGGTAGGGTTTATATTGGGACGTGTAATAGTGCCCTATTGGCCCTATTTGCATAAATAAATGACTTTTATGTCATTTAAAGCTGTCATAGAATTAGTCAAAATAATTCATAAATTATGGGAACAGGAAATTGCCATTCTCTCATAAAACATAATAGCAAAATGTGTTATACTTATTTTACTGCTATACCGTGGGCGTGAATTTATTCTTTTCCTACGTAATCTCCTATAATAAATTCAAACAGATAATAAAATTAGGGGTTCATTCTGTCACGGTTCGATTATAAACAATAAAATGTTTAAGCGGTAACGATCGTTCGTTTTATTTGTTGCCTTTTATTTAAACTAGAGTCTTCTCTAGTTTAAATAAAACAGTTTTATTACTGTCTTCAGTAATAAAACTGTTAAATGTCGACCGCCTTTGAGAACATAATTTTTAGTTTCGTTTTTTAGGGTTCCGTAGCTGAAAGGCCCTCTCTCTACCTTATAGTTTCGTCAAGTCTGTCTGTTTGTCCGACCGTATTTCACCGCCACTTTATTCTGAAACTATTGGTAAAACACAGATGAAACTTAGTATATGAGTAGGTGTATCCTATTAACCGCTTTACGATTCTCACATAAAAAAATATATTTATATTTAAGGGTATTTAAGGTTACATGAAACTAAAACCTTTTTTTTTGTCATAGCTATGCGTGTAGGATGTCTATAAATAGGTTTTTTTTTTAAATGACATCGAGGTTCCTAATTTCATTATCTCTAAAAGTCTAACTTTTAAGAGATAGATGCTTCCAAAGTAGTAAAATGAGCGTCTCCCCATCTTACATTTAAACTAAGCGAGTGTTAATTTTGAAAAAAATACAGGATGTAGATCTTGACAAAAACCTTCAACGAAAATTGGTTTGAATAAGATCGAACTAGTAGTTTTTGACGTATGTAGAGCACATTTTTCAATTACCCCAAACATAACTTTGTTATTAATACAAATACTGTAAAAAATATAATTATATTTGAAGTAAACTAAATATTGAGTTTTTAAGCTAAGTCGAAGTAAGTGGATCTCTAATTCAGTTAAAGTTGCTACAGAACCCTTAGTATGCGAGTCCGACTCGCACTTGGCCGGTTTTGTATTACAATAAAGTAAGAACACGTTAGAGATTGATTTTAGAAAAATAACTCTTTTTTCAGTGGTAATATTTTAAATTTGTAAAATAAGTGGAGAAATGTAGAACAAAAACAGGATTATTTAAAGAACATTGCATTCCATTTTTTGTACAGCACATTGAATAGACCAATTTTTTCAAAAGTGCCGTAAGCAACATTATGACCTTTTATTTCCAACTAGTGGTCCCCCGCGACTTTGTTTGTGCGATTTTCGATTTTTTTCTCGCCTCTTAAACCTTTCCTAGACCTCTACGAACATTTCAAGACTAAGGTACGATAAATCCGTTCAGCCGTTCTCGAGTTTTAGTGAAACTAACGAACAGCAATTCATTTTTATATATACAGATATTTCATTCATATCAGTGAGCTTTTGGTTTCCGCTAATAAGACTTCATTTGGCATGAATACTGGGGATAGATTCTCGTGCGGTTCGTATTCGAAAAAAGTTCACTAATCATTTTTTTCTTGTAGAAGATAAAATTGTTTTTATTTCTCAGGGTCACGATTTTTATGCATTTAGATTTCGTCCGTGTTTTTTTTTCTTGAAGATTTTACTTGTTTTTTTTTTTTTTGGAAAACGGTAAAACTCGCAATCGAATTACCATACGAAAAATTTTAATTGACGTCAGAACCGCCAGTCAGTTCCATAATCTGGGTGGTAGAGCTCTTACGGAAAATTAGTCTACTACAAGCCAAATTTATACACAACCACATAATCGAAAAACGATTTAGTGCTAGAACGTGTGTGCTACCCGAACGGCCTAATTTATCAAGCGAAAAGAATCTTTATTGCCTCACTTTAAGTTACAATATGCCATAAACTTTGTATCGCAAAAACTATAACATAAATTTCGTTTTTATATATATTTTTACGCACGCGTATTTTTCCCAGAATGGGTGCACCGTAACTCATATAAACGGGCAATAAATGTCAATGTATCCTTAAAACTATGTTGGTCTTGTTTTCTCGTGTTGATTAGTGGTGAAACAATCCTTTTTTGTGTAATTTTATTACGGCAACATTAGCAATTTAATTGAAAACACAGTTTCCGCATATTTTATATTTATGGGTTTTAAGCCAAAATCTCAATTTTCGGGAAATAATATTAAAGAAAATGTGAGAATTGGGTGTGTTATGTAATAGTGATTAATTGCTTTTGTCAACTTCAGAAAAGGAAGATTATTTAATACAATTTTAACCAAATATTCGAATAAACTAAGATATCTGTTATAATTCGATTAATTACAATTCATATTTTTACAAAATCAATTAGTTCAACGATCGAAAATAAAAGTCCGGCGCAGAATGAGTTTTCCAATCAATATCATACTGAAGTTAATGTTTCTTTTTTATGAATATGCGCCAGACAACACACCAACTGTCTTGGTTTCGTACTTAGGAATTTTCTTCCTTGTGTTACGAATACCAGAAAATTATGACGGGGGCGCCTCTCGGACGGCTTTATTCAGTTTATTCACGGACAACGGCACGTCAAGGTAAACACTGCGGTATCTTATGCGGTTGTAATAAGGGCTAGTTTGACAGAAAAGTGGGTAACCTAATGTGCTGTCGACTGTACATAAAATACTTTTCGAACGTAAAATCTGCTCCAAAATTAACGGATTTATTTGTCGATTCTGTCATTTACTTTTTCTAAATTTAATTACAGTCCCAAAATAAAACCACTTGAAGTTTTTTCCATTTGAATTTCATTTAAAACCCTTCTTGGAATCCAATTTACAAAGAGATCGAGATAAATTGTACTGAACAATCTTATCTAAGACCCATTAACTAACTTTGCTCAGTATAATTACCATGAAATGGAGAGAAGATATTGGTTGCTGGAGTCAATTCGAAGATTTTGGGTAGTGACGCAGACTGCAGACTTTTATCGGACGATAGTTTTATCGGATTGGGTTGCTATAGTTGGTTTTGCCTAAGTTGATCGCTGAGACGTTGTCATATCGAAAATTTTATTTTTATAACACAATGAAATTGAACCAATGATTTTCATACGAAGTAATCGATTAGTATCTTACGTTTTTTTTGTAATTTAATGTTTTATATTGTGCGTGTATTTAGATCCTTTTCCAGGCTCAGGATATGTAGAGACCATATTATTTTTAATCTTAATGACTGATCATTCTGTCTAAAATATAAAGTGAAACAAGAACAAAAGATACCATTCATTTAAATAAAGACCTATTTCTTTTAATCAACGCCATACCGGTTATTTGACATGATTAAGTTTTATCAGTCACTAAGTATAGTTTGAGTTCCATTCTATGCACAATTTAGTTTTTTTTATTATTTGAAAAGAAAAATTCAAATCATTTCGTTGGATCAAAACAAGTGTTTTTATGGCAACAAAATAAAATTTTTATTCTATTTACTTGTAAAACAATATTTTTATTCTTTAACTGTAGTATGCGTGATACGAAAGAATGTATAATATCAAAAAAATGACTCAGCGATCATTTAAAAAAATAAATATAGTACACTCACCAGACGAATAAAACCGTTGGGCTGGACGTGGATGCGCAGACTAGTCAACCAACAGTCAGCCGATTATCACATTCGCAGGAATTGGTGACCAAATCAGACGCGTAAAATGGTGCCCAGAAACATATTTATAATTTAAGAGAAATCGAGAGTATTGGATGCATACCGTCTGCAGTTGAAAGCTGGAGCAATTGCTTTTCCCCATAGTTTTATATTAAAGACGGAAATTTTTAAATTTCCTGAAATAATGGTTAAGAATGTTTTTAACACTCAAAGTGTCATCTATACTAATATTATAAAGCTGAAGAGTTTGTTTGTTTGTTTGTTTGTTTGTTTGTTTGAACGCGCTAATCTCAAAAACTACTGGCCCGATTTGAAAATTTTTTTTTTACGTTGGATAGTCCATTTATCGAGGAAGGTTTTAGGCTATATAACATAAAGATACGACTCATAAGACCACAGCAGAAATGAAAAATGTTGCGAAAACGGGAGAAAGATATTCCTTTTAAGAGCTTCCGCTGCATACGCTGCGAAAACCGCTTAAGTTACACAAAAATCATGTATGACAGGATTGTTCAGCATGAAGAGTTCTATAAAAAAGTCCGCGACAGCATATGTCTATCTTTTATGGTTGAAGAAACCAAAAATTGCGCACGGGCAGGACTCGAACCAGCAACTCTCTGGCTAACCGGGCCAAACTACTGACAGTCATTTTAACGGTACTAACATTCATTTTTTGCGTATATTAAGCATCACGTCATGTGACAATAATGTGCCATACTCCACTACGCGTGCTTAGGTCGGATTGGTGGAGGTTACTGTTCAACGTTTTAAGGCTCTAGTAGGGTAATTTTAAACTATACTTTATTGGCTACTATTAGGCAATATAAGCAAGAACCTGCAGCAAAAAGTATTTTATGAGATAAATCGATAGACGTTACATGTAATGCTCTGAATGGTCATCCATCCAATCGCACCAGTGTCTTTTATATGTTTTTAATTAATAGCTAGAAAAATAACTTGATTCAAATTATAATGGGCTTGATAAAAATAGATACAGAAAAAATCATAAGAAATTTCATCTTAAAATTTCTTTACCAATATTTCACCCATTTAATTCTGTCAAGTGCAATAAATAACAATTCACTTAATAATGTAAATTTTAAGATACCAAGATAAGATATCGATAAACGATAACTCAGAGGAAATAGATCCAGTTTTTTCGTGTCAAGTCCAGTGTTAAATTTCAGAAATTCCTTGAAATAAATCAATGACAATCCACTGCCAATAAAAATGAATAATTTGGCCGACCGGTCTAACATAATGGAGCAAGAATGTAGAAGGTTCGCTATTGACTGAGTTGCAAATACTAACGTACGATCGAGTGTCAGCACTACTATTCGTCCGTATTGAATTGTCTGTCAGTGAAAATCTAATAGGCCAATGCATATTAAATTACACATATTTAAAGCAAATTATATGTAGTATACCTGTAATAGTTAAAACAATAGCCTAAGCATTAGCGTCGTAGACAAAAAATACCTGAAAACTGGTATAAACTCTATTTCATGGTACCATCATCATTATCAGCCAAAGGACGTCCTCTGCTGAACATAGGCCTCCCCCGCGACCGTTTGTGAGCGGTCTGCATCCAATGTGATCCTGCGATCTTTACAAGGTCGTCTGTCCATCTTGTCAGTGGACGTCCTACGCTGCGCTTTTAGTCAAAGGGTCTCCAATCTAAAACTTTTCTGCCCCAACGGCCTTCAGTTCTTCGCGCAATGAGCCCTATAGTATGGTACCATAAAATTTATTAATTATCATCAAAGTTTCTCAAATTGCTCGTGAAACCTACTATTCGCAACTCTATTGTGGCCCTAAGAAATGTAAGCGGATGCAAATATCAATAAATTATTTTGTTTCTCTTCAAAACTAACGTGTTTAAACATTTATGGGCTTAATCTTCGTCAATAATAATAAACTTGTCACAGTGTAACTAAACTTTTCTAATCAATCAGTCTGTTACCGTCTCAATAACAGTTAAGTTATTTACAAATATTAGTATAACCAAAACTTACATCTAGCAAAAAAAATATCTTATCAATAGTTTCCTGAATTTAAAGTCAAATCGCATTTTTGAACAAACTAAATTTTGAACCCTTACACACTGCGACTTTTAGCATCGATGCAGTCACGCGTTTTGTAAACGTGCTTCAGCATCGCGACTCACGCAATGAACAGATTGAATTTAGCATCGATGCAGTCGCGTGTTAGTATCAATCTAGTCGCCAAAATTCAGTACATAATTTGAAAATTTCCAGCTTCTGCAGCGCGACTGCATCGATGCTAAAAGTAGCGCAGTGTGTAAAGGTTGACATTTTGCGACTGCATCGATGCTAACGTGCGTTAGCATCGTGACTGCATCACTGCTAAAAGTCGCAATGCGTAAAGGGCCTTAGAGGTATTTTTGCATCGAGAGCTCAGCCGTTTAGCTACACTTGTTTGGATAATTTATTAAAGGCTGTTTTATTTATTTTTTTGGATTTTTTTCACAAGTATTAGTTGTTACCCATATCGCGAAAACTATCAGTCTAATTTTGATTAAACTAACACTGTACCTTAAATTGGAATATACTTAATTGAACTTAAGAAGAATCATCTCCTTTAACTTTTCGTTTTTGAGAAAGCCGTGCACAAATATACAAACACACATACTTACGAAATTTTGCATACGTATTAAGAAGTTTTACTAGATCAACATGCGTAAATATTATGAAATTCCAACGATACCTATTACATACATACACATTTAATTGATTATCTCCTTTTTTTTAAAGGTGGTAAAACAATTGTGGTTTCATATTGGTATGTGTAATCTAAAGTAAAAATTACTTGTTGTAGTGTAGAGAGTTCACTATGGGTTTCTGCCTGTGTTTGTTGTTTTTGTCGCTGTATATCAAAATAAAATAATAAAATCACTGTCTTGTACTCTAAACACAAGAAAGAAAATTTCCTAACTTTGAAACCAAGACAATCGGTGTATTGTCTGGAAAGCATGTTTAATACAGCAGAAAATAGGATGCATAGAGAAATACTATAAACCAAAGCAAATATGATGATCAAACTTATTATGCGAAATGTTATGATTTTGTCATTTCAGACTGCTTCAGACTACAACCTTATGGTTTATCCACATCGCCCGGCGGCCGTGCCGGCAGACATGACACTCATGCCGCTACGGCATCAGCGGCAGCCACATGAGCTGTTTTATCCTTAATATCTGACAGTTAATTGACATATGCTGCCGGCAACGCCGCCGGGTGGTATGGATACACCATTAGGGAGCGGCTATGTCACCCAGTAATATAATTGATGAGGAAGATGACTCAATTTATATGACGGGTTTTACCAAAGCATACATACGATTCAAGATCTCTGGTATTTTTATCGCGACAGTGCGTAGGTGTCAATATACGAGGTGCATAAAAATGACATAAAATTACGTTATCCAGGTTGACAGACCTTTGAATCCGCCGAAATTGCATTAAGATGATTCATGGTCTTGTCTTAATAAAAAGAAAAAGTTGATACAAGAATTTATGGTACGGTATTTGCACCCACGCAGATTTTTAAGTTCGTTTTAAACCTGTTCATATGTTTTGGCATAATCAATTTGAAACTTAAGTACGCCTTTTAAGGAAAGAAACTTTTAAAATGTAAAATATTTGATTAGTCACTCGCTTGCAAATAAAAATAAGTTTCAATTCCAAGTTGCAATCTTTATATTTCATTTTGCAAACGGTTTTAGTCATTTTTGAATTGACATTTTCATTTTAAAAGTCCTTTTATCAATTCGCATGTAATTATGAGGTTTTTAGTCTGTTTATTTTATTTCACAATCGCTTATATTACAGCCTGCATACAAACTTTTATTTGACTTTTAACAGCAAAAATTGATATTTTTTGATAAAAATTATTGTCATCGCGTACTATAAATAAATATTTACCAAATAATGAGTCAAAATTGATTAAGGGCCGATTTAACTTACGTCAGAGAAGACTTATCCCACTGAAAAAGTATAAAACGATCGATTTTGAAAGACACATTAATCATATTATTACTAGCGGATCCAGTGAACTTTCCTTCGCCCTTGCACCGTCCCGCCCCGGCCCCGTCTCGCTCAGCCTCGTAATATTAAAAGTTAAGAAAAACACTATAATTGATCAGTTATCGAGCGGGATGAAAAAATGATCGAATGACTAAAATGGCTATAAAAATAGGGGTTGGTGATAAAAAAAGTAAAAAAATAGGGTTGTATGTATTTTTAATGCCACATTATAAAAAAATAAAAACAAATAAATCGAGAAAAAAAGGGTGAACAACCCTAATTACTCAGGGGTATGAAAAATAGATAGTAGCCGATTCTCAGATCTACTGAATACGCACATAAAATTTGGTAAGAATCGGCAAAGCCGTTTTGGAGGAGTACGGGAACGAACATTGTGACACGAGAATTTTATATATAAGATGACAAATCTGTGTTTTAAAATGAGGTGTTTTGTATTATATTCGACTTATATACCTTATTTGACGTCGGTAAAATAATGCCTAAGTGGTAAAAGTGTGAGACATTGATAGGTCGAGACGATCTAACCACAAATTTAATTTGGTCAGAAACCTAATAATTTACTAATTGCATAGACCACTTACGTACAGTAGCATGTCAAGGTAAACACCTCGATATCTTATTCAGTTATGATAAGGGTTAGTTTGCAACAAAAGTTGGCAACCTCATCTGATGGCGGCGTACATCATTATCTTGAAAATGTATAGAAAGTTGCAAAATTATGTTCCGATAAAGTTTTCACCTAATTTCTCCCAGCCAACTGATTTTATACCAAGTTCGTAGAATGTGAACCGCAAATCACATACCACATAAGGTGTGTGATTATGCTTTCTAACTGGTACCTTACTGGTTATATCTTCCTATAGTAGCACAGGCTAGGCTTGGCCAGTAATTTTCTAACAGGAAGACTTTAATACAGGGTATGTGTGTCCTAGTTGCTTAGATATTGAGTTCATTTGCATACGACATAGATTAGAAGTACTTTGAGTTTGTTTGTTTCAACTACATAGAAAGTAAGAGTTTTTAGGTAAACATGGGAGATAAAGGATTTCTGATGATTATGATTATTAACCTCAATAAATAAGGTAATTCCAATGGTTTTGTACCGGGTAGCCGGGTAGGATTTGCGCATAAAAATTTTGATCTTTATAGCATTCTCAAGCCATATTGAACGTAGTAGAATAAGCTTATTTCATCATACTATTGCAATATATTCATTACAAGTATTAGGTTTTTTTTTTCAATAATGATTAACAAACTCACTTACATGAGAAATTAATAACACTAAGCTTCTCTCTAATCTAAGTGATCACTATAGTACACGTTTCACAAAGGATACATTTGATCAATGTAATAATAATTAATTAATAAATATTGGACACCAATCACATAATTGTTTACTCTGATCCCAAAGTAAGTAGCTTATTGCACTTGTGTTATGGAAATCAGACAACGGTGGTACCACAACACCCAGACCGGAGACAATAAAGAAATTTTTGATTTGTATATTGACCCGACCGGGAATCAATCCCGAGGTCTCGGTGCGGCGACGCATTGAAACCAGCGTGCTTAGCCACTACACTACGGAGGTCGTCATAAAATTGTCCATCATGAGTTAGCCCTCATGGCCCTTTGGTACTACGATTAAAAAGGTACGACTTATCTTTTTAATGTTATCTATTTTTTATATATGATGGTATGCTGTTATAAAATTGAGCGCCTTCAAAGGCGAAACTCTTTTTCCCTAATTTAGTACATGTTTTAGGCAATAACATTATATTGTTCATAACGGGTGCAATATTCATTACTTTTATCCTAAGGGGCCGTTCAAGTATTACGTAAGCACCATAGGGGGGCGGGAGGAGGGGGGTCTTTGGTTTGCTTATTATTGATGACATGGGGGTCAGGGGTCGGGATGGTGATTACGTCAGCAGACCGGCAGTAGTTTTTTTATATATATTGGCAACGCACACATTGTCGTTGCTTGAAAACCATACCCATTTTCGGTGATACTTATAAATTATGAATACGTTAAGATCCTGTAACCTGTCCTCAAATACACTCCCTCAAACATTTGAATGATAATATTACTGCTGGTAAAGGAAAGGTTATAAAGTTAAAAGATTTTTAGTTAAGTTTAAAGAAATTTTCGGGCTCGCTTCGCTCGCGTAATATCCTTTGATTCTGACGATTTAGTCTTAAATTTATACTCGCCTTCATAAATCGATCTTAAACAATTGGCATGCGGTATTTGACATCGCTTGCTTCGCTGGTTTAGTAGCTGGTTAAATTAAAGAAGGTTTTTGCGGTAGCTTTGCTTAATTTTTGCTTATTCATTATTATTAGGTACAGCGTTTACGTAAGCAGGGGAGGGGGGAGTAAGAGCTTTGCTTACTTTTGCTGACAAGGGGGAGGAGGGGGTAAATAATTGCCATGAATCTGCTTACGTAATACTTGAACGGTCCCTAATTAGTTCAAAGATGATTTAAAAAAAATAAACCACCCTCCGTTTTCGAGTCAAAATTTCTGTAACTTACACGAATTTATTTTATGTTAATACAAAATAGCTGAAGATGATACAGAAGATATTTTTCTCTACAAAAAATAATATTAATCGCATAACCCTATATGAAAGCAAAATCTCCATTTTATTATAACCTTTATGCCATGTAAATAGGAGTCAAAAGTCTTTGTTTACAACCCCATTGGATACGGAATTGATTGCTATGGGTATTTGCTTATAAGGTGAAATTTTTCTCTGGCCCCTTTTTGGGGTTCCCTTCGGAACGGTGCTGAATATTATCTTTTGTATTTATTGAGGCTTCTTTTGATATCTTCTGTATTATTGTTATATGAGACACACCTAATATCCGAACCAAATAGGTGGCGTACCATAACTTTAATCGTAAACACTCATACATTGAGATTTCAAGCACAATAGCCAAGATATAATAGAATAGATTGCTTCTCCTATCGCGGCAGGCAGCCAACTCGGCTGGGCAACGTTTGGGAAACTGCGCAAGAGCGTCTTCTCGTCTCAATTACCTCAGTCTCTGAAAACGAAAGTTTTCAAACAGTGTGTGTTACCAGTGATGACATACGGATCCGTAACGTGGTCTCTAACTATGAGCCTCATAAAAAACCTCAAAATTACACAACGAGCGACGGAGCGGGCTATGTTCGGTGTATCTCTACGAGACCGAATCAGAAATGAGCAGACACGTAGAAGAACTAAGGTAACGGACATATTCCTACGAATCAGTTGGAGCAGAAAAGTTCTAGACTGGACCTTTCGACAAAAAGCGCAGCATAGGACAGCCACTAACAAGATGAACGGACGACCTTGTTAAGATCGCGGGATCACACTGGATTCAGTCCGCTTGTGATCGGTCTTTGTGGAAAACCGTGGGGGAGGCTTATGTTCAGCAGTGGACGTCCTTTGGCTGATAATGATGATGATGATGATGCGGCCTACATGATGTCGTTGGGGTTTCAACAATTAAAGAGTATGATTAACTACCTAATGCTATTAAAAAACATACGAAATAGTACTATCATAAGTAGGAAGCGACACTAATCAACATTTCTCAAAAATAATAAATAGGCCAAAACAAATTATATGCAATCGTTAACGCCATTACAAACGCCCTGGAAAACATCAAAAACGCTTCCTTAATTAAGTTTTTGACACGGAACCCTCAGGGCACTGGCAAGCTAAACATGTGTCTTTTTTTCATTCCGAATACTGAATACACGAGTGTACCTCATTGCGAAACGGAGCCAGTGTTAAGCTAGCTCTACACGACGTATAAATAAAATCATGCGATATTTTTGGTGAAAAAAAAAAAAACTGCCGTTGAAATGTTAATTGATAGAAACGGTCTAAGCAAAAGCAATATCTGCTATCACAAAATGGTTAAAGAGAGGAATAGTTATTTTATAACTTAAAAACTAGATCATCTATACACAATCTATCACAAATACAATTGCTGTATTAAAAAGAGTGTATTTTTTCCGAAAATTTGTTGTTACTGTTAGAAGTCTGTTTGTTTTCAACTTTATAATTATAAACGCTTAAGCCTTCAATTACACGTCTGTTAAATGTAGCTAATAAGTTGGTATCAAAACTTAACACAATTACATTTTACAACTAGTTACACAACCTAATTGTCAACACAATATCAATTACACTCACCATTAATTTCATTGTACTTAACCAATTCTAACTCTCTAATAACGTCACGTCATACCTGTTACATTAATGAGCTGTGACAAGTATCACATGACACGGTGTAAAGCCGCCTTTATGAGGTTGCGAGAGAAAACACATCCCGTCCGCCTACGCTTGTTGGATTGGGGCCGGCGGTTTTGGGCTAGGGTTGTTACTGTGTCGATAAACATATTAAAAAAATGCAAAATAAGAAGTACCCACATAAAAAAACTATTTTGCCGACATCCGTGGCGTAGTGGCTAAGCACGCTGAGTTTCAAGGCGTTGCCGCTCCCGGGTCCGATTTCCGGTCAGGTCAAAGTAGAAATCAGAACTTTCTACATAATAAGCATACGAAAATAGAGAGCAGACTAGATCGTAGCAGTAAAAAGAACACATCTATCATCTAAAAGTAGGTCTAGTCATCATCATTATCAGCCAAAGGACGCCACTGCTGAACATAAGCCTCCCCCACGGCTTTCCACAGCACTTTAAAGTAATCTTGTATTTGTTTTCAAAAGGCGGTTTTATTCCAGATGTTAATTGCACGGATATTTGGTTTTGCATTGCTTGTATCCGTCAATTGATAAAACTGTATCGATATCGATAAACCTAATTGGTCCCTCCCTAGCCGGCGGCTTTGAACCATCAGCATATTAGTCCAGTGGAATTGTTTAAAACACTGAGCTCTTATTTTGTATAAAATAAGTTTTTTCATCGTAACGGTTAGCCTTTGTAGTTTGCTGTCACGCTCGAGACAGTTAGGTTAGTACCTACGCAATGATTTATTTTTGTTGTATTATAAATAACAATAAAATTTAAGGTGAGCTATTTACGTCAGATTGTGTGGGTTTTCAATTTAATGCCAAGTTAAAACTCGAAATAGGCTTAGTTCTTTCTTAGTCCGAAATAGGTATGTCAGTAAATGAAACCGAAATATTTATTTTAGGATGTCTGTCCGATTATAGTCATGAATGAAATTACATGACAAAGAAAATACAACGAAAGAGCTTGAGACTGCTAATTTATATTGTATCAAGGTCCCTAGATAGTTAGATCTTTTTTATGAAACCGATATTAAGGTTTCATATTAGCTGTCTGCCCACATTCTACAAGAAGAAATATTTCAATGAAAATAAAGAAACATGTATAATGTTGTATGTTATTCGTAATACAAGGAAGAAAATTCCTTACTTCGAAACCACGACAATTTGTGGGTTGTCTGGCTCATATTTTTTTAAATTGTAAAGAGAATGCGTTAAGCATTAAGTCCATCTTTGTACACTATATTTGTTCAATAAAGTCATTAAATAAATAAATAAAGTTATTTATATTCTTCTGGATTAATAATATACATTTTCCAATCCAGATAAGACAAATTTGATCTCATTCGTTTTCAGACATCTTATGGCTTATCAAGGCTGGCTCGTCATCGATTTTTTAAAGTAAGTTTTGTTTAGTATTATTAGACGAAATTTAAAAAAAATATTTTTTGTCAAAAAGTTAATGTTTAGTTTCCTAAATTTACTAAATCATATAATGTTTTAAAATATTGAAACGTACGAGCTTAGTTTAGGATATGAAAAAAACTAACAAGACCAAATTTCTCCCGCAAGCATAGTTTTACCACAAATGTTGGCAATTCCGCCAATTGTTCTACCTACATACCTACTCGTACGTTAGTCTTAAAGATAATTATGCGAGTTTGCACAGAATATCCAATGAAGCGTTTTCTTGAAAACTACCACGTAGGTTTGAAACCAGTAGTTAAACATAATAATGTTAGCTTATTTTACATTATTATTTAATACTAAACGTCTTTACATACCCATAGACTTCCAATCACTATCATATTTCTGTGAGAACCGGACGACTGAAGGTAAACAGTATTGGAAGCAAATCCAATACTGCTTTCATGCATTTTCTTGAGAACGTGTTTACAACTGAGAACAAGGCATTATAACTTTCTTAGAGGTAAAGAGGTTTCACGTATTTAATATTTGTTCTACTCTCAAAACTTAAATTTTGATTTCAAATCGATAGGATGTTTTATTAAGATGCAAATAGGTACAAGAATTACAAATTTTGATCCTAGAAGTTTGGCTACAGTTAAAATTTTCGCAATTTTATGTTTCTTTGTTGTTAGATGTGATCCCTTGTGATTTTTCCAAGAAGATAATAAGTAGGAACTATTATTAGTAAATATAAATAAATAAAATTGGACACCAATCACATACATTGCTCTGATCCCAAAGTTAGTTGCTTATGCACTTGTGTTATGGAAATCATACACAAAGGTATATAAACATATGGTAATATAGAAAATTTTGATTTCTACATTGACCCGACCGGGAATCGAACCTGGGATCTCAGAGTGTACTACACCACCATTAGTCCGATATGATTCATCTTAAACCGCATTATCATATACCATCAAATTATATCGTAGCCAAATAGGTATAGCTGGTAAGTTATAATGTTGGAAAATCAAGCACGCTCGAACTATTTTTTTTTTTTAAATAAGGTGATATTTTTGATTATTAAATATTTGACGTAGTGTAGTGTAGGTGTAGTGGCTAAGCATGGTCCCGAGTTCGAGTCCCAGTCGAGACAATATAGAAATCAAAATTATTTGACATGGGTCTGTGTGTTGTGGTACCACCGTTGTGTCTGATTTCCATAACACAATTGTACTTACTTTGGGATCAGAGCAATGTATGTGATTGGTATCCAATATTTGTAAAAAAATATGCAAACTGTTTTCGATCATGATTTACAAATATTTTTTTCAAGCCTTAATCCCTATTTCATAGGCTAGGGCATTGCATTATTGCGGTGGCCAGCATTTAACATACTTACCGATAAGGAGTTTCAGGTTACCTCGAGTTATGAAGCCATTATTCAGATAAGAATAACACTAGGCTGTTAAATAGTAACACTGCAACGAACACAATGGCCTATGCGGTAATCTGAGAGCTTGATTTATAAGTTCAGGTAATATTAACTGTGGACAGGTTGTAAATATGCGATTAAAGGTATAAACGGATCGTAACGATGATAAAGATAAACCAAACTCAGGGGCTACTATGAAAACGAAATCCTTCAATATGATCATCATTTTGACGGATTGAGTTTTCGACGAAGGCCCTTCTGAACCTTTCAGGACAGATAATAATGAAAAATATGCAAGAATTCGAAAATATTTGAATAAATTTCAAAACAAAAGCTTATTCTTGCACATCATTTGGCGATGATTAGTCTTATGAGTGTTAGCATTTGTGAGCTTTTAAATCATATTGGAAAACAAAAGAAATAGGAATATGACGTAGCGATATTTTCAAGCACTTTCTCATCCAGCTCTTATTATAATTTTGATAGTTTTAGCAATGAACATAGCTCGGAATTGCATAGCGATGCATTTATAGACTATATCTAAAAAAAATGAATCTGGTCCTAAGGTGACAAATAACAATCCAAATATCGTAAGCACAAAAACCCTTTTGTTTTACATTGATTTTACATAAGATTTTGTTGTTACAATTGTATAACACTTAATTTATATTTCCGTGATTTTTCAAACATTTGCATTAAGCAGTAAATGTTATTCAAATAATCCCACCGCAAACAAATTGTGTTAGAATGCCAATAACACTCAGTGTTGCCTGCGTAAATATATTTTACATTTTTCTGGTAAATATTCTAGAGGCATTGACATTTGGGGCACATTTTAGATGGCTATTAAAAGAGGTTTATATTTGTACTAATTTAAGCAAAGCCTTTTTTTTTAGAATTATTATACTTTTGATGAAAGGGATGCCAATGAATTATGATGACAATTGATTTTAAGGTCCATATAACGAACATAGTTATTTTAGTATTGCATAAGGATATGGTAAAATACAGAATTCTTCTTCTTCTCAGCGTGTCGATGAAACCCGAGGAATTAGATCGTTGCAGCCCAGAATTCAGCCACTTGTATTGCGGATCGACTGCAATTCATTAAATCCGCTGGCGTGCAGGTGTTGGGGCACGCCGGGCCATGTTCTCCTTACTTCGGCCAACCTGAGTCCGAAGCCTGTTTAAGGACTTCCAGATCGGCCACGGTAGATCATGTCCAGGAGGGAGATTCTCGGCAAGTGGGAGAAATGGAGTAGGCAGAGAAGCTTTTACGCGCCAAAGATCACGTCTGGCCTGTGCGGGTTCGGTAGAAAGTGGGGCGATACACTTAATAAAACTGCGACGACTTTTTAGCCTTTGCGGCACTGAGACGTAGCCGTGCATAGGGTGCCGTGAGTCGCAATCTGCGTTTGCCCTTTCAGAAGAGCTCATTACAGCTCTGCGGACTTCCGGAGGTGCTATACCAGCCAGTGGATATAGCATTGACACTGGGGATTAACATTGACAATACAGAATAAACAAGCCTATGCCACTTAGCCACTGACACCATGGCAAGCCTGTTGAAGTATTTTATTTATTAGGTAAGCTGCGTGTCCTCATCAGTGATGTGAGATTGCTCTCACATTATCTGAAGGAAATATTTTACAAATATGAAACAGTCGGATAAGATGAATAAAGCCAATATATGATAATATTTTTTTTTCTGTTATAGAAAGCACTTGCAAAATTCAACAGGCTTGCTAAGGTGTCGGTGTCCGAGTGGTATAGGCATGCAACCGGATAGCGTTAGTCACGGGATTCGATTATTCGACTGATACAGTTGATTTTTACAAGTGCAATTTATATCATTAAGATTGTATAGTGACAAAACACATTATAAAAAAGATGACATTATAAAATGAGTGTAGGTACCTACGTTATAACAAATATAGTACCTGTCATGATGAACATGATATGATGATTTGCTTTGGCTCAGCGTCCGATGAATAATGAAAAATAAATATTAATATATTCAATTCTGAAACTTTGATACACGATTTACGTTCTAAATATTTATCTACATTTATGTTGTCCAAAATTTCAGTAACTCAATTTATTACTCGTATTTGGCCAACTTATCAAGTCAATAGTCGAATTTTGAGGCTTTCAAACTGAAAACATTCATTTAAGCCAAATCAGACATTGCGGCAAAAATCAAAACTTTATCTTTACAAAGCAAAGAAATATAACCTACTTCTTCAGTTTAATTTAGAACTTCAACGGATCCAATTCTGAAACTTTGGGCCTACAGTCAAAACTTCAAGTTCACTCCCCAAAAAATATCTGGCAATAGTTAGCTGAACTTGGTTTGGAGTTTGGATTGTTCTTGATTACCAATAGACAACTTGTTATCTAATTTCGCCTTTCAGTTGTTAGCTTTGTTAGCTATTTAAGTATTAAATTTAGCCCAATCGTTTGTCGATTTGTACAATTGCCTGTTGATTTTTGGCGCTTCGACCCCTTACACACTGTGACTTTTAGCATCGAAACAGTCGCGCGTTTTGAAAACGCGCTTCAGTATAGCGACTCAAGCAATAACAGATTTAAATAAGTATCGATGAAGTCGCGCGTTATAATCGATGCAGTCGATAAAATTCAGTACCTACATAATTAGTCAATTTCCAGTTTGCTTTTTATTTATTTATACTTTATTGCACAACCAAAAATGTGTACAAAAGATGAACTTAACGCCAGATGGCATTCTCTACCAGTCATACCTTTTCACCTCCAATCTTTGCAAAGTGGACGACAAGATGGACCGTCTGTCCATCTTGTCGGTGGACGTTCTTCGCTGTGTCTTGGTCAAAGGGTTTCTGATCTAGAAATTTTCTGCCCCAACGGCCATCAGTTCTTCGCGCTACGTGCCCTGCTCATTGCCATTTGAGCTTACTGATTCTCAGATTTGTGTCCGTAAACTTTGTTTTTCAACATATCTCCTCATTTCTGATTTAATCTCTCTCTCCATCGCTTCTCTAGTCTAGTCTACCCGTGTCACATGCTGTATTCGATTGTCACATTCCGCATGCGAATGTGTTGGCATGCTATGGCGTAAGTCGCTCAATTACGGCACATCTAAGACCCTTTACACACTGCGTCTTTTAGCATCGATACAGTCGCAATGCTAACGCGCGTTAATATCGATACAGTCGCGATGCAGAAGCTGGAAATTGTGAAATTATGTACTGAATTTTAGCGACTGCATCGATACTAACGCGCAACTACATCGTAGCTAAAAGTCGCAGTGTGTAAGGGGTCTAACACTTTTGTATTTTAACGCAACTTAAACATTCAATGATTCATATAGTATTAGTAAATATAAGTAAAGCGGTCTCCCACAATTGAGTCCACGCGTTTTAAATTTGCTCCCTCCTTTGCAGCTTTTAAATACCTCTTTTCCATTGCAGCGTGATGTTTTAAAGCCTAAAGCCTTCCACGATAAATAGGCTATCGACCACAAAAACATTTTTCAAATCGGTCCAGTAGTTCCTGAGAATAGCGCGTTCAAACAAACAAACTCTTGAATTTTATAATATTAAGTATAGATTAGTAAAGATCTCCTTTAATATCCCTAGAAATATCGAATTGGCATCTCGAAAGCAGAACCTACCTACCACCTGGTCGAGTAGGGAACAGGTTTTTGTGGGACCGTGGGATAATGACCAACAGGTGCTACGCGTTGTTTATTTTTGGTCCATGGTCACAACCGGTGGCTGAGGGTGACCGTGGTTACAGGATTAGCTGGGACTGGTCTCGGTTTCGATGGTTTTTTTGGTTCCGATTTTATTGAGACCCTTTGTGAAGTTAAATTTCCATGCAATTTAAATGGCTATTATTTGAGACACAATAACTTCACCATGAAACCTATTGGTGAGTGATAACTTGCAGGGTTAAATTTCTATTTCAACGGACTTCAATAAAGGAGGTAATTTGTGTTGTGTTTTACCTGTCTTAGATTTTTTGGATTTTTTATGTGTCTTATCATCAAGATTTTTTGACCATTTTATTAATTTATGAACTATTTATTAATATTTTGTCCAACTGTAGTAATCAAGTGTGTAGATTGACTAAGAATCCCAATAATTGACTTTATTATCTTAAGTGTATGCAATGTCGAATAAGTCCTAATTAGCGAAATGTGTCTAATAATACGAAATGAATTCCATATTTGAATTTTACGTTGCTCAGTGCGTATTTGTCGATGGTCCAAGAGGCCTAAAAATTTTGGTATATTATTGCAAATTACCTTGCGTAAACTACCAAAGTAATATAATTTTATGAATAAAGTCGAAAAATAAGTTAATTGGCCAATAGCTGATTGGCTATCGTTTATTTCTGATTTGTGGTCGCAATCGGTGCAAAAGGCTGCCACAATCACGAAAATAGTGGGATTGTTTTACATGTTAAAATCCCGTAAAAGCTATCTTTCAATCCAATGCAGTAATCCTCTACTTTAAACAAGCAATTAAAGCATATTACGTAAATTTAAATTCAGGATCTTGTAAACGGCTCCACCGATTTTCATTCAAAATTGTATATTATAGTTTTTCAGAGGAAAAGAAACTAGAAATTGATGTTATCACCATATTTTAGGCACCGAAAAGGGATAATTTAAAGATTAAAAAGGTAAACTTCACCGCCAGTGCCACTGTCAGGATGACCCAGCGGTTAAGTTGGGCAGAATGGATCCCCAGGTTCAAATCCAAGTACAAAAAATTGTTTAAAAATATATCTTTAACAAACAAAAATAAAGACAAATCATTATACTTTTTTTTGTTGTTTTTTCTTACGACATATATAACAAATATTCGTCGAATTTACAACACGCCTAATTTAAAAACGTCACCTATTTGTCAGCATTTATTTATGTAAATGCCATTCAAAAACGGTCATTTTATACTTATTATTCAGATAAGACTTATCCGTTGGTAAAATCAATACTAAGAATTTTGCTAATGTTTTTCGTATGATATATAACATAAAGTTAATAATAAAGGTGTAAATATTTCGGTGGATACTACGCCATCATGACACAAAATAAAATCGAAATGTTCAAGCTTAATCCACGATTAGATAATATTAATCGAAATTATAGCGTAACGGGAGCGGCTTATCTGCCCTCTAATTTTGAAATACCAGCCTTAAGGGCCCTATTATACAAGGCTGTAAATGTATTCTCGACTCTAGGCATCTCTGTCACTCGTACTATTTTCATTGTAAGAGAAAAGAGGATGGTGACAGTCGAAAATACAAGTAGCGGCCAATGAAAATGTCCAAAACACCTGTGGTTCGGTATTAATCATAGATTCTTCGTTATTCCGAATAATGAGATTTTTACGCTTGCTACTAGATTTCTTTGATTTGTGGGTGTATGAAATCGAAAGAAAGTAAGGTGAAATAAAAAATAAGATTGGATACCAATTACATATATTTCTCTGATTCTAAAATAGCACTTGTAGAAATCGGAAGCAACAATGGTACCACAACTTTGGGACAATGTGTTAAATATAATTTCAACATTGACTTCAGGATTTGAACCCGGGAACCCGGCGTGCTTATCTACTTACTACACCACGGATTACATTATTAACACTCTTGCTCGACTTGTATATCAGATTATTTAATGTTTCATTTATAAAAGTCACACCGTTTAAAGTGATATTTTAACCGTGTCTTTGTTTACATCATAGAAGTAGGACACTATCATTATTTTTTGGGAAATCGAGATTCTTATTTTCTCTGACAGAGAATATATCATATTTTAAAACAGCATCCTGACGTTTTAAAAGATCTAGGTCATCGGCTTCGTCTCTCTCAATTCAATGCCTTATCCTTAGATTTAGCTCTAATCTTAACCCTAATAACTAAACAATTGTAATCTGGATAAAAAATTACAGTAACAAATTTCCTAAACAAAAACTAGCGTATAAAAACCCAGTGTTTTCTCCAACAACGAAAAACCTTACTTCCTCTGTATGAAAATGATATGTATTGCTACAATCGAAATGCAAATTTAATGTAATAGCATAAAAAATGTAACTTAGTTTAAATATCAATTTGTATTTTGTTGCAGTACCATAAAAATTATAAATAAAATATCATAAGGTCAATTTAACTGATAATTCTTAGAAGCTCTCTAACTAAAAGCTGTTACTTAGTAAATAAACATTATTTTATATTTTATTATGTAATAAATCATAATTATTTTATATATAATCAATCATATTAGAATGTTTATTGACCTATCAGATTATTAAACAGGATCCATAACAAAGTCACAGCTTTTAGTTTAATAGTTTTTCTATCAAGTATGTTTCTCAGAAACCCATAATTACATTGATTCTTCACATTTTTACACAGTAAACACTATTTCTTTTTCTGAAAATCGCACCTTGTGAAAAAAAAACTTTTCGAAGTAAACGTCAGAGGGAGGTTCGCATGAAAAACACTTGTTACATGAATTTTCGTTAGTAACAAGGATTATTATTAGCCGAAAAGCGTATTTCAAAGTAAAATGTTCTGGTATTTTTTGACCACACGACACGACAATTTATGTAATCCAATAATTTCTATATAGTATGTTTTATTTTACTGGTTAATATAAATAATACGGAAAGGCTTGCCAATAACTTAATTGATACTAATATTATAAAACTGAATAATTCGTTTGTTTACTTGATCGAAGTAACATTTAAAAAAAATGTATTAGGTACATGTCGAATTAATTTGGAGCTATGAAGGAGCGGGGTCTCAGGGCACAAGCATTGCAACGCTTGAAAGGAGTCCCCTGCTACAAGCTAAATTTATTTATTTATTTATTTAAAACACTTCATGCACAAACAAAAGGTACATTTGGCGAACTTAATGCTAAAAGCATTCTCTACCAGTCAACCATAGGTCTATACAGAGAAATTGCTGGCGGCGCGAAGGAAGTGATAGAAGGGCGAAAGTGTGAGCTTGATTTAAAACTACAATAGGTATTTAAACAAAAAATAAACATACATACTACTTATTACAAAAATACCGTATACATTAATACATAATTATGGAATAATAAACATACACATAGTACATACACATATTAATAATACTAATTGTATTTAAAATGTACTATGTTATTGCAATAAATAATTTTGGATATTGTTTTTTTTTAACATGCCTCAATTATCGAGAAAATCTCAATATATAAGCAGGGCTTGGAAACCGGTATTTTTTTTGAAGCGGTTTGACGAAAATACAGGTGGAACTTTTTGAAAAAGGTTATGTGCCTTTAAACCGGTTTTAAACCGGTTTGGAAAAGTATGGGTACTTTGAATTAACCGGTTCAACTTTTCGTTCAGGCAGGACAACCACTCTGAACTTCGTTGAGATCTGCAAGCGGTTAGCGCATCTGATGTTTGTTTCTGAATCTGATACTTAGTTTAACATCTTTTGAAGAATATTCGGTCTAAAAACAAGTCGCGTTGCGATCGTCCTTATTTGTACACATTTTTAGAGTGTACCATACTGTAGTACAATATTTTAATACATCTCGTAGGGTTCAACCAGCCCAGTTCAGTAAGCCCAAAGAAATGTTATATATTTTTTTTATCTATGTTATATGTTAACGTATGTTTGTTTATGATACTGCATTAAAAAAAAATTTTTGGTCTTTTTAAGTACCTTTAAATATTCCGCCACTGATTTAACTCTCTGCATTTCCCGAGCGGTTGACTGGTAAAGAATGCCATAAGGCATTAAGTCCGCCAATTGTGCCTTTAAAAGTGCGATTAAGTTTAAATAAATAAATGTGTTCATTAACGACTTCACTTAGATACCTATAAAATAATCCGAGTTTTACTATTACTCGTAAATTAATAGTTTTATACATATAAACCTTTCTTTTCTTATCACTCTCTACATCTAAACATACAGGCAGAGGGTAGCGACTTGGGTTTATACTTTGTACTCGCGGTCCCCCGCAATTACGTCTGCGTGTTTTAAGTTTGCTTCGTATTTCCTAAAGCTCAAAGCCTTTTTGATGAATAAGCTATCCGAAACATAAAAGATTTTTGCAAATCGGTCCAGTTGTTCCTAAGATTTAAACGCGTTCATACAAACAATAAAAAAAAATCTATTCAGCTTTATAATATTAGTATAGATTATAGTGATAATTATTGTGACTAGCGGCTAGAGGTGCATTAATCAATCAAAAATTGGTGGCACATATTATTTGTAGAACTTGTCTTGAATGTCACTATTTGTATAAACTTAGGATAGTTTAAAGACTGACTTTCGCCAACGCACAAAGTCCGTTTTTAGGGTACCGTAGCCGAATGGCAAAAAACGAAACCCTTATAGTTTCGTCAAGTCTGTCTGTCTGTATGTCAGTCTGTCTGTCTGTCCGTCCGTATGTCACAGCCATTTTATTATGTAACTATAAGCATCACACTGTTGAAATTTGGTAGAAGTACGTATCCCGTTAACCGCTTTACGATTCTCATACAAAAAATAAAAAAATATGTCATTTAAGGGGGGGCGCTCCCATACATGAAACTAAAACCAAAAAAATTTTTTTTTGCCAAACCTATTCGTGTGGGGTGTATATAGATAGGTCTTGCAAAATGACATCCAGGTTCTTGGGACCATTTTCTTTTAAAGTCTAACGTTTCATAGCTAGACGCTTCCAAAGTGGTAAAATGAGCGTCCCCCCCCCCCCCATCTAACTTCTAAACTAAGCAAGTGTAAATTTTGAAAAAAATATATAATGTAAATCTTAACAAATAGTTTCAACGCAAATTGATTTGGACGGAATCGAACGAGAAGTTTTTGAGATATAGCACATTTTCAACAACCGCAAACATAACTTTGTACTTCATACAAACACTATGAAAAACAAAGTTATATATGTTGTCAACAAAATATTGTGGATTTTACTAAGTGGCAGAAGGTGGATTCCCAAATTCAGTTAAAGTTGGCACGGAACCCTCAGTGCACGAGTCCGACTCGCACTTGGCCGGTTTTTTATCTAAAAGGTTATAATTAAAATCAGAATATGTCGATAAGCCTGCAAACAAAAGTATATTTTTATGCGTGAAACATTTTAATTGAATCGCTGTCAAATATATTTACCTGGTATATTTTGACTGAGGCTTATGTATTTATAAACAAGGCTATAGTCTGAAAGTGTAAAAGCCTTCCTAAACTTGCGTGGGTTGCAGTGACGTCAAATTTTAGCTTTGCACGTTTGTTGTACACTCGTCAACTTATTTGATTATTTTTGTTTTAATTTCACCCTTATTTCAATAGCATAAGACACCACAATCGCTTTAGGCTAGCATCCGCGATATTGCACTAGACATGCAAACTTTTAAAATGCTTTAATTTGTGAGTGCATACCTATTATTATTTTTTTTATGTAATCAGCCAGACATTTGGCCACGATTAGCGTTTAGAACTACTTATATTTTTGACGTATTTTTAACGGACACATAGTCGATTTTACTAACGTCAGATAGGAGTTATCCTATCGAATAAGTATAAAATGACCTATTATAAAGTGACATTTACGTACATGATATTTTAAAATTGGTCGGTAATACTTATTCGGTAAGATAAGTTATATTAATTGATGTAGTTAAAATTGTTTCTTAGTAAATAAGGTTAAATATACCATTTTGTTTTGTACAAATATGTAATGGTGAATTAGCAAGTGCTAATAAATCAGCAGGTGCTAAAAATAAAATTTTACGCGCAATGAATAAGGCTATGAATTAATTTACTTTCCTGGTCTAAAAATATATAAAAATGGACTTAAAATGTGTACTTTATTTGCAGAATTCTACTGAATTTTATAACCTGTTTTATTTATCATTAATCCATAATTCTCGAAATCTACCCATCGCTTTGTATGCCTACGCAAAATAGGACACCAAAATAACAATAAGTTAAAATACCTCTAAAGAAATCCAATGAAAATAGACGATACAGTGAAAAAAAAAAGGGAACAAAAAAAAAGGGAAAAACATTCATCACCTCTCGAAAAATACCTTATTAAAAAGCATTAAACACTATTGTTGGAACTCACCATCTGTTCTAATAATTTAAAAATTGTTTCAGTTGTTTTCTTCTTTTGTGGCCGAAAAAAAAAACTTCTGTTTTTTTGTTAGTTAAACAAAACACAGACATAAAGCATGATCAAGTGTCATCATGACAAAGTTCTGAAAACAAACCCAGTTTTATAAACTGTATTTTTGTGTCATTTTTAACCTACTGCGTATTTTTATACTGTGTTCAATCAAGTTAATAGGCTTACTTGATATAAATTCTTGGAATTAACTAGACAATTTGATATTGCCCTATTAGTTCGGCCAATAAGCTGTATTTAATGTCCTTTGTTAATAGCCTTGAATTGGACTCGATCAATTACAGGAATGGTGGAAATTCTAGACTCTTTGCCAAATAGACAAATATTTCCTGATTTTCTAAATTACAAATTAAAAACACACCCAAAAAATACATTGTAGACTGAAAATCTACAAAAAAACTTTAATAAAAAAATTAAGAATGTAGAGTGAACATACAATGTAGGTAGGAATTTAACGAAGGATTAAATCATATTTTCGTAGCAAAAGTGAGGCCATCGTAATTTTTGATGTAATAAAATATATTTTTCACTAATAGTATAAGAAATGAGAATGGCAGTACTCCAAATAATATAAACCCCTTAAATTCCTATTCCATTTCATTCTTTTTCAGTCCTTGCGAAATTTCATATCATCTAACACATATTTTTTTATTAGTATTGCATCGAAATTTATTCGATTACAATACTTTAAAAAAATATGTAATTATTAATGTACCTTACAAGATTTACTGAAACATTATCTTCTGTATCGTTACTACTCGAAGTGACAATGGATTGAAGGTGTGTAGAGAAATGTTTTGATAGAATACCTTAAGAAGGGTTATGCTTAAGTAATGATGTCTCAGACAACGTTTATCTTCATGTAATTTGTTGAGGTGTCACCTTCAATTTTAGTTGTCTTTAGATGTATTTTTTGTCTCTGCTTTCTGATTGAGTCTTATTAGAATTTACACGCTGTTAACTATAATAGTTAAAATTCCTTTAAGTAGTTATAAATATACTTATTTGTATCTCCTAATAATATTTTGCTCTAATGTCTGTTTTTGAATCCTTTTTTAATCAGAGTGAGATACATATTCTTACTTTCATTGGTATTTCGTATAAATATGAACATGAAATTTATAAAAATACATTAAATATAAAGGACTTGATGTTTCAGCGTTTAGAACTGGAAGAGATCCGGTAGTAGAGTTTAGTAATCACTAATCATAATAACTACTATTACCTACTATATTTATCTCACGACATCAGCTTCAAAACATTGTTTTAAAATATGTGAAAATACTTTGATTTCATTTATTTAAATCTAAAATGTCAATAAATACGGTTCAACAAAAAGTACAATCAATTTCAACAGCTATAAAAATAAAATAAAAATCCCGCTTATAATTGCTATATGTAGCGAAAGACACAGTTTATTGTATTTCAAAAACTTTAACGCCTAATAATGCGGTTCCAAAAGCATGCACCATTTTGTAACAGCGTTCAAAAACAGAGCCGTAATAAAAACAACATTAAGTCTAATCATTAATTCAGCAACGAAAAAACCAACCTCCGAACCGGCGTTGCGGATTGCCACAAAAAAATCCTTCGCACAAAAATATCCACTCACTGTAATATTCGCTCAAATATCCTTGTCTTGAGCACACAAAAAAATCACTGAAAAAACACGTGATGCGTTTTTTTTTTGTTTGTTTTTGCCGCGTTTAGGGAGAAAATGCCGCGAAATTTCACGAAAGCGTAAAGAACACCGTACACAAGAGCCTCCCGGCCGATACTGAGCAAGAGTGGACCTGGTTGGCCCGGCCGGGGTGGTTGGGCAAAGATTAAAAGAGATTGTAGACAGTGCACTCCTATGTTGGGTTAAGGTGAGAACATATTCTGCCTAGCGACGAAAAATTGTTCAAAAAAGCCTAATCTAAGAATTCTTACACTGTTGATGAGAATGCAGTACTTAACAGAAATTAAACTACGGATAAAAAATACAATCTAAGTTTCTGTTTAAATAATTTTATTTTGCAGTTAAAACAATATTTTGCAACATCCAAATTCAATCTTCCACAAAAAAAACGTTTTAGAGATATTAAGTAATAAGTGTAAAAAATAAATAAATATTGGAAGTGAGGCATCAAACCCCACGTCGAATGATAGCTTTAGCGTAGTCACATACCCAGTCATACAAACCAATCTTAATGAAAAAACTTTGATGAAGGCTTCACCTCATTTTTTTATTATATAAAACAAAGTAAATTTAAAACAAAGTATATTTAAAAAGGAAGCACAGCACACAAAGAATTCTTATTTTTCATATATCATGAAAAAAGAGCGTTAAAGCATACCTTAGAAATGTGTTTTTTTTTTCAAAAACTATGTTATTATTCTTGTAAATATTATTTTTACCTTAATTTGGCGATCACAAATAGCATTCTAATAACACTACACTTAAATGCCTAATCGACCATCTAAAATTTTCACGGCAATCGAATCTTTGGTTCGACAACGACCTTAATCTGAAATCCCTTTTCAACTCCTCGTGCCTCTCATTATTGATCTCTTTCACTCCTCACTACCGGTGCAATAATAGCGCCGCCTCTTTCTCTAGTATGGAAGCGTGCGTACACCCATCCCGCTTTAACACCACTGCAGAGCTTCAAAAACTAGGTAGTCGTAGTATCACCGTGTGCGTAGGGTATAAGATTTTTTTCCCGCAGATTGTGTATCTAAATAGATGACGCGATGACGCGAGCATAACCCATCGTTTTGCCTGCTGCCGAAGTATTTTAAATGTATAAGTCAAATACATCATTTAATACAAATAAATTGGACAAATTGTCATTTTTAGATCATAAATAATTATTGCGTTTCTCTTGTGGCCTCGAAAAATAACATAAGGCCAGTTTCACCATCGGCAAACAAGCTTTAACCAACGAACAATTGAAACATGGATCTTCATTTCGTTTAATAGTGGACAAATAATGTAAAAGCGGCGTGATTATTAATCGGAGGTTTGAGTAATCTTATTGAAACAGTTGTCTATGTTTTTTTCTTTTACGCGTACCACAGCTTAAACAAACGCAACACTGTGTCTGTTGAATTTCCCACAAAGACTTTTATTTTTTTAAGTGTTGCTATAAATGGACACTTTAGTGTGAACAACTAACTCGAAATACAAGTGCGAGTTGGACTCTAGCATCGGGGGTTCCTTACAAATATATAAATAGATAAAAAAATAATTACAATCGAATTTCAGAATGTATTAAGAAATGAAAATTGAGGTTTTGGTTTTCAGGATTTTCTTTTACATTTGCTCTAAATCTAGATCAACATTATTATTATTGCTTTGTAATAATGTTGCCAAACTTTCGATAGTAAAATGAAAGACTAATGATTTATTTTGCGCACATTTAATTAAAATGCTCGACGTTTCAAAAGCTTTCACAGGCAAAACTAAGGGGTTATTTGTCATTACATAGTTATGAAAAATAAAACTACCATCACTCATTCATAAATGTTTATGATCCTATCAACGCATAAAGAGCTTACTGTGTCTTGAAGATCTTGAATTGACTACGGATGCTATAAAGCATTCGAAACGTGAGGCATACAGTTTATATTAAATGTGCGTGAAATAAATCCGTAAATTCTTCTATTTCAATATGAAGTATTCGCGTAAACTTCAGAACCAACTATAAACTTTCGAAATAGAGGTCATATCTTTTGATTGAGTAAAATTATCATTAAACACAATATGCACATTTAAACTACAGAGTTCACAAATGCGAGTAGGAGCACAAATTCGATGTGATCTTAAGAGGATTTTCGTTTATATCTTTGGACGAACGGATCCCTAAATAGAAAAACACAGCAGAAAATGTACTTCTGGTCAACTTTAAAGTGGTTCGAACATCATTGAATAAAACATACACCAGCTTGAGACAATATTTTCAATTTAAACGGGTTTGTTTTAGCCTTTATATTGATAATATGAAAAAAAAAACAATTTCGACTTTGTAGCGATTGGAATACGATAGTTTGTTATTTAATTTGGTTTTTGAATTGAAAGCTTTAGAGCGTTTACACACTTAGGCGACTTTAGCAGCGCGACTGTCGCGCGGCAGTCGAACTGCAGTCAAATTCATACATAAAATGTCAGCAGAAAGCCCTTCTTAGAGAGACGCGCTGCTGCTGCGCTGCTTTCGCGGCAGCAGCGGTTACCTTTACATTAGCAGCGCAACGGTCGCGCGACTGAGTCGGTCCCATTACACCAATTACCCATTTCAGTGCTAATACGGGGATAGTATTACCACTGCTATGGGTAATGGGTATAGTGGGACGGACCCGCGTGTCTTACGCGCCGCTGCGGCGCTGCTGCCGCGCTGCCATGTATAGTGTGAAATCATCGGCAGCGCGACTGTCGCGCGTAAGTCGCGCTGCTACCGCGCTGCTAAAGTCGCCTGTATGTGAAAGCGCCCTTATATTCTAGCTGTTTATATTGAACGACGACGATAGTGGTGTGAAGTGAATATAGTTATGAGGTAATTAAGATTATAGTGTGCAAGTGGAAAAATTGGCGGCAATGCCTACTTTTGCGGTCGAAATATGGGCGATAACATTTTCCAACACGTAAACTCGTTTATGGAATGAGACAAATTTGGTCTCATTCGATTTCATACACCCTAGCTTGAGCTTGTACGTCTTTAATTTTTTTAATAAAAGCTCGATCAGTTAAAAATGGACGAAATTCTGATGAGTTTTATCCGTCAAAAAACTTAATGTTTAGGTGCTTCTATTTTCGTTTTTTTTTTTAATTAAGACGTGTAGGCTTAGTGTAGGCTGTATGAAAACAAACGAGACGAAATTTGTCTAAATAAAGGTTTGCGGATTGGAAAACGTTTCGCCCGCAAGTATATTTCGACCGCAAATGTAGGCAATTCCGCCAATAATTCCACCTGCACACAATAAATAGACTTTTAAAAATGTTCCAATATGTTTAATTAATTCATACATAATTTCAAAGAAAGGAGCTGAAAACTAACATAGAAATGGTTTTTGAAGTTCATCCGTGTTAGTTTTAATTTCTACAAGAATAATAATGATACTTTTATTCTAACTTTCTCTGACTACGCGTTTGGTTTAGCTAGCACTCTCGACTACTATTGCCAGCCGTTGCGGGTTCGAATCCCGTAAGAGGCATTTTTTTTTATGTGATGAGCTCGAACATTTGTACCCAAGTCATGGATAATTACATGTATTTAAGTATTTTTAGAAGACGCCTCCGTCATTTTCGCTGTCTGGTATTTGTAGCACAAGATGATGATGGTATATTGTCTTGCGTATTCATATATAAGGTCACCCCGTTTGAAGTGATATTAATTAAAGGGCCGATTCAGTGACGAGTGATACAACAGTCCAGACTCCAGATATACTGGGAACAGGGCAAGAGAATGATGATGATTTAAAGGGCCGATTCAACAAAATAATTAATCATTTTTTGTAGGGAACTCTTTGGGTTTTCATGCGCTAGTTTTTGAGAAAGCTAGAGATAAAGGATATTTAATTTTTTTTTTAATAATAAAGGTTAAGATTAGAGAAGTACGGATATATATTTTAAAATCGTCAGGGTGTGGTTTTAAAAATGTATTTTCTTTGTTAGAGAAAATTAAAAAATGGAAACCCCGATTTTCCGAAATATAATGATATTGTTCTGTTTCTATACCAAGACACAGTTTAAATATTACTACTTAAAACGATTTAAATTTATATGTTTATCTTCGAATCTACTAACAGGTTAATAAGGCACTAATGGTCGATAAGAGAACCGCGAGTCTAAGCAAATACGTAAAAGTTTAAGTGTATAAGTTCTAGCTAATGGAATGGTGGTAACGCTAACAACTAAAGTCAGTGTTACCACCATTCCATTAATTTGACACAGCTTAATAAATGGTTATGTAGGTATAAGCTTTGCTTCTACAGGGGACTTAAACATTGGCAATATTTAAAACTTCGAATTTACTCATGATTTATAGTCCCTTCCACATATTAGAATTAAAATCGATTAATTTGATGAAACCTAAAAAATATTATAAAGTATCATTTCGACGAGGTCCATTTAGTTTCTAAGGTTGACGAATAATACTTTAGTACTACTCGTCAACTTTAGAAAATTTAACTGTCATTTTTAGTTTGATTTGAAGCAAAGATCAAGTGGAACGGATTTTAAACCATGAATAGGTTCTTAGTTTAAAATATTGCTAATGTTTTCAAATTCACGCTGTATATTGCTTAAATGATCGAATCCCAGCCGAGCTCTATCAAAACGTATTGATTTTGGATTACCTTTGTATGTCGTGTCTCGTGTTCTATTCATACATTTTTGTATATAACGAAATTTTCCTGTCGTGTTTTAGGTAGTTATTTATCCCGCATTTTTATTCCATTTTGAATACTAGGTACACTGACTACTAGATAACTGCCTCGGTGGCGCAGTCGTTAGAGGGTCGCACTTTAAAAAACGACGGCTGCGCCAGAAGGTCACGGGTTCGATCGTCGGGTCTGGTCAAAAATATGAACCTGGGTTTTTCATAAATTCTCAGAGTAGCCCGGAGTTTAGATGCGCCTGATCTCTCTTCTGTCGTGTCAGATTGCTGTCCCATCGGGCTATGAGAGTGAAACGAATAGAGAGTGCACTTGTATTTGCGCACCAATTGTGCACTATGATATGTCCCGCTCATTCGTTAAGTAGTTGTGACTGGCAACCGTAATATAAATCAGGTAGTAGAACTATTTTTTACAAGGTTCTTGTAATCATGAATACAAAGAATTAATTCTTACTTTTTATTTTTAACCCCTGATGCAAAGAAAGAGGCGTTATTAGTGTTACGCATCTGCTCCTAATCGGATGAACCGATTGTCGTTTAGATTTTTTGTGCCATAGATAATTTTAGCCCGAGTATCTTGAGCCATGATTAATAAATATCTGCGGACCCGTTTGAAGATCCTTTGTTCTCTTCTATTTTCTAGACGTTCTGTAGTTATCTGTTCGTAATTTGGTACTGTGTTACTTCAATGATACTGAAAGTATCATATGGTAAGGTAACCATGATCTAATCAGCAGTTTGAAGATCATCAGCTATTTAATAATTGATCTGGGGATCTGATTACCTTCCATATGTCCTGGGTAATCGATTTAAAATTTGGTAGTGTATTATTTTAAAGATATTGATATAACAACGTAAGGTCACCATGACATTAAATATTGGATGTGTTAAGGGGTCTTTTGAATTAATAATTTTGGATATTTTTAACCCCCGATGCAAAGAACTCAATGTCTGACTGGTACATGCTGACGTCTGGTGTACCGCAAGGTGGAATAATATCCCCTCTTCTATTTTTATTTTTTATAAATATTGTCACTTACAACCTTCGCTGCCTGTACCATCTATATGCCGATGACCTTCAATTATATGTTCAATCAGAAATTTCTGAAATATCTGCTGCAATAAACCTAATGAACGAGACTTTAGAATATATATCTTCTTGGTCGCACAACGTTGGTATTTCAGTTAACCCCACCAAGTGTCAAGCTATCATCGTGGGTAGTCCGGGACTGATCTCTAGGCTTAATGCCGTTGATCTGGATCCGATAGTGTATAAAAGTACGACAATTCCTTACTCTTCCAGTGTAAAAAACTTGGGTCTTATCATTGACTCTACGCCGGGATGGACTGATCACATGTCTGAAGTAAGTCGTAAGGTTATTACATGTCAGAGAAGTCTCTACCGCCTTAAATTATTTCTCCCATTTAAAACGATACTTCTGCTTATGCAAAGTTTAGTCATTCCTATCATCGACTATGCTGATTCGTGCTGTACTAACCTCACTGAAGCCTTCATTGATAAACTTGAAAGTTTCCTAAATAGTTGTATTAGATTCATCTTCGGCTTCCGTAAATACGACCATGTCTCCAGTTACAGAGCACAACTGCATTGGCTTTCAATTCGTCAAGGTAGAGACTCTCTAATTCTTTGCATTCTTTACACTATTCTGTATAACCCCTCTCCCCCTTCTTACCTTCGAAATATTTTTCCATTTTTAAGTCAAACTCATGATCGTTCTCTCCGTTCCTCTGACAACTTTCGGCTAGGTACGCAACCTCACCGCTCCTCGTATGTTTCTAAGTCATTTACAGTGACAGCGACACGACTCTGGAACTCTCTTCCCCTAGATATAAAAAAAAAACTGATTCGAGGTTATCTTTCAAGAATAAAGATCGCGCATTTCTGAAAGAGTGAATAATTGCATAGTAATATTATAAATATCCTTTGAACATTCCCACACATCGCCATCTAGTCCCAAAGTAAGCTACTCAAAGCTTGTGTTATGGGTACCAGACAACGGATATAATACTTAAATACTTTTTGTTTGTAAATACATACATGAAATACATAGAAAACACCCAGACCAATACAAACAGACATGTTCATGCACACAAATGTTTGTATTGTGCGGGGATCGAACCCGCAACCCGCTGCGTAGTAGGCGATTTCTCGACCACTACACCAGACGGGTCGTCAAATTATTATTATATTATATGTATATGTGTATATGATATATTATTATTATATGTATGTATTATTGCTTTATTTATGCTTAAGTACGTATAATTATGTATGTTTATAGTCAAAGTTACTATTTTAAAGTAGGATTATCTATTTATTTGATATATTATAATATGTATATTTATTATTATAGTATAATAGGATTATTGTTACTATGTTCCTTCTTTCTATAGAAGCTTTTAACTGCACCCGTTGACATATTTCTGTATAACCTAAAGGTTTGACTGGTAGATAATGCTTTTGGCATTATGTCCACCTTAGTACACTTAATTTGTGCAATAAAGTCTTTAAATAAATAAATAAATAAATATAATAAGGCTTGGCTGTTTTAGAATAATTGATTTGATATCACGATGATTTATTTATTTATTCTATGAGATCTGAGGTTTAAGGTTTAAGATATTTATACTCATAAAGAATTACAGGAATTCGCTTACAATGATAACATATAATTTCATTTAAACAATATTTTAAAGAGCTAAAAAAGTGAGGATACATCAAAATACCCAACTGACGATAGGCGTGGATGGCACACACTGTAAGCAAAGATGCGATCACGGATATAGATTCTAACTACGCTCACGGTATACTAGAATGTCTTTCATTGTAGTTTGTTAAGTGTTTTTTTTTTCGCCACCGTCTTCTGTCCTTTGCCTGTCTCGTCCAAGTTATTCCAGCCACTGCTTTGATGTCAGTTTTAACTTTTTATAAGTTTATTTTCGGACGAAACAACACGTCAAGATTCGGATTCTAATATAAAAACACTATATGTGCCTTTAAAACTTGAGGGTTTCCCCCCAAGATGATCATCAGATCCCAAAGAACCAACTTTAACCTTTTTTGAAGTCGGTTAAAAACTTCAAGAGTTTGGTATTTCGTCTAAATTAGTTTGTAAAAATACACACACAATCGTTCCTTTATTTAAAGAGTTAAAAAAAATTTGATACATACGAATACGTCAATGAACTCTGCATTCATTTGAACTCATTAAATCACACACATGTAGGCTTTTATGCGACAGCAGCTAACAGAAAGCCCACGACCAACTAACTGTACAACAAACAATGGCGGAAGACGTTATATGACACTTAAGTAGATGCTGCAACAGATGTATAATTAATATCACAAACAAAAGGGAGTAACAGCCACTTGATACATAAAAGCTAACCTTGAATGACCTCGGAAGTTAATAATAGTAATATAATATTGGACACCAATTACATACATTGCTCTGATGGAAATAAGACACAACGGTGGTACCACAACACCCAGACCCGAGACAATACAGAAAATTTTGATTTCTACATTGACTCGACCGGAAATCGAACCCGGGACCTCAGAGCGGCGAAACGCCTTCAAACCCAGCGTCCTTAACCACTACACTACAGAGGCCGTCAAGTAGGAAGAGTAACTTTTCATACTGTAAAAAAAAAAGTGGAAAAAGGAGATTACAATACTTATAAAACTTTTCATGCCCATAAAAAAATTTTAGTCATTATGATATATTTTTTTTACTTGTTTCATATTTATAAAGGGTAGGCTTTTATAATTGGTGAAAATAACATAGACACAACCGTTTCATTACAATAGTATAATTTTATTTTATTTTTATTCAAAGTATTTATTGCACAAGTTTAGTATACGAAGGTGGACTTAATGCTAAAAGCATTCTCTGCCATGTACATGTTAATATCTGTAACATATACATGTTAATATACATAATATAAAACATATATAATTATACGTAATTAAGCATACATAAAGTAATAATAAATACTTATAATAATAGTAATATTATGCAATTACGAGTTTTCAATCTTTCAGAAATGTACGAACTTTGTTTTTGAAGGATAACTTCAAATTAGTCTTCTTTATATCTAGGGAAAGAAAGTTTTAGAGTCAAGAATACAGCTGAAAATTTGTGTCTTAATAAGATTTTAAATCGCCACTAAAATTATCTGCAGCATTATAACATTAACTACTTGAAATTGGCTTATCATTTTCAAAACAGCTCACCGACTGCATTGAAACGATTTTTACGTCATTTTCGTACTCTATCAATTTCATAACTCTGTCCCTTTCTACCGGCACACTTATAAGCGTTTCATCTCTCATTCATGTTTTGTAAACCTGATCGACGAGTTCACTAAAGCTTAGGGCACATTACTATTTTAGTAACAACGATTAAAAAAAAACTACCAAAAGGGCAAATCGTTTTAAGTGCAGCTAACATGCTATAAAGATTCTGTTAAAAAAGATGGTGAAAACGAGCCTCAAATATGGTGTGAACTAAATTCAGCTTTTATCAGAATTAGAATATAGAAATTAAACTATTGTACCTAAATGTTTGTTTATTGATCATCTTTATTATACTAAAAAAAATAATAGAACCGAGACATATTTTATCAATGTGCAAAAAATATTTACATAATATTTTTTCTTTTTTTGAGTTCAAAATAACACAAAACATCAAGACCATACCTTATTTTCTTTTACTTTTTCTTAAGATTGTATCCTCAGCCTTACTCGTCTTAATACGATTTGACGTATCTTTATTTTTTATCTCGATATGTTCAATGCCAATATGGTCTACCTTATTTGGCGTGAAGTGTGTAGTTATCGAGTGATGATAAATGTATCTGTAATTTATGATTGAAAGTTCTCAGGTAAGTACGGATTATTTCTGAGGCTTAAGTGACAAGATTAACGGCCTTTCTTTTAGTAACGGTATATTCTAATATGTTATTACTGAGTTGATAACAATGACTGTGATAAAAACAATTTCGTCAAGAAGCAGACAGGCAAAATTTGTTACTCGTATGTGCTTTGTTTTGAAAGTGAAATACTGTTTTAAATAGAATAATACAAATAAAATTTAATATTATGTTCCTTTATTATCGTTGAAATTTTATAATTTAGCAAGGCTTTCAAAAACTGCTTAATTTATGCGTGTGCCTTACGTATACGATAAACGTATGTTTGTTTGTTTGTCTACGCATTTCTCGAAAACGAGAATTCATAGCGAGATAATTCTTTTTTTGTTTGTTAGGTTAATCAAACTTACGGCACAATGTAGATTTCATTAAAAAATTAAGCCACCTTCAAATAAACTTACTAAAGGCTTGAAATTCTTTTAACCCACTTCATAAGATAATTTCTTTTGGAGTCTGGTGCATGATCTCAAGTTTACGTACACCAATCTTCATACATCATGAACTCCAAATGAATTCATTTTTTCCTAATAGAAGGCAAATGCGTTTTTCAGTGTCATCATGATCAACATCATTATCAGCCAAAGGACGTCCACTGCTGAACATTGACCTCCCCCACGGCTTTCCACAGCAACCGTTCACTAGCGGTCTGAATACAGCTTGATCCTGCAATCTTTACAAGGTCGTCTGTCCATCTTGTTGGTGGACGTCCTACGCTGTGTCTTTGGTCGAAGGGTCTCCAATCTAGAACTTTCCTGCCCCAACGGCCATCAGTTCTTCACGCTATGAGCCCTGCCCATTGCCACTTCAGCGTACTGATTCTCAAGGCTATGTCCGTTACCTCCTTCTACGTATCTCCTCATTTCTGATTCGATCCCGTAGAGAAACACCCAGCATAAGCCTCTCCATTGCTCGTTGTGTGATTTTGAGCTTCTTTTTAAGGCCCGTAGTTAGTTTTTCACTGTAGCTGTAAATTACTCTGATTTTCACAGACACAATAAGACACGTTGACATTTTAAGGCCGATGTTACCATCAACGTTAAAATCCCTATAGTTAGCGTAAGTGGTCAAAGAGTTAGAATAATTTTAAAAAGAACAGCTACAAAATCGGATTGTACAAATGTTTAAACGCTGATATATAAAAACAACGCTTATTATAGCTTAAACTAATTAAATCGCTTAATGCATTACCTCGCTAAAAACTGAAAAAGTCTAGTAAATAAATGTACTTTCAACCCACAAATGCCGTGCAAAAATGTAATATGTTACCGCAAGAGTACGGTGTCACTAGCACTCGTCAGTCGAATAGATTTCTTTTAAAAACTGCTAAGTGCAGTATAGCATAATAATTACCCTCGTTCCGTATAATAAAATAAGCATGAAATGTCAAAATAAAAAAAATATATGAAAAGATCATCAGAAGAATATTGACGAGGTCTTTCTTGTAGCTAATAAAATGAGTATCTTCTTAATCATAAGATTAGTTTTTTCTATCCTTCATGTTATTAAGAAAAAACTACGCAAAAATCTAACTCACATTGATAAAAGTAAACGCTAAACAAAAGCTTACTGTCAGATTTTATCAAGCTCTTAACTTTTTAACTGAGTTTAACGACCTGTTAATCATCAAGGTTATCATCATGTTATGTACTGTTGTACATGTTTTATATGTAATAAATTGAGTACCTTAATATATTTAGTATTCATCGGACTCACATTAACATTCTCATCACATTATTTTTGTTTTTCCATGCTTTCATTTCCTTTTTTCCATCTGCTGGTTCATTTGCTGTAAACACGAACATAGAGTTAATCATAGATTCTATCTACCATAACGCAGTTCGTATTTTCTCCCTAAAAAGTCGTACTGTAGACATTAAACTATAGGCATTACCTGCCTTTCTACTCTTCTTATTACTATTACTCTGTATTTTTGGATTATTGATGTTTTCTAATCCTTTTTGAACAATATTTATTGTGAATCTAAAAATGTCAAACTTTCGAAGCTCTGTTATTCTACTTTTCTGTACATAATACTGTAAAAATAGCTGTGTTTTACCTTTGTTTGCAATTTTCCTTTAATTTGCATTGGGTGATGATTCGTTATTCAGGTTATTAACGTATATTGTTTGATTTTCGTCAATTTTTATATCTTTATTGACATGGTTGTTATGACAATATCTTTCAAAGTCTGACAACTTCTATCAAAGTTTATTACTTTTTCGGATTTATTCCTCTGTAAACCACCAGTATTCATGTTCTATTTTTGAACCTATCTCGATCTAAATTTGAACGGCCCCGACCCCCTATATAAGCTCCTACTTCTTTCATACAATTCATTCGACTCCGAGTTCTAAGCTCGAACAGTTCTATTATACTACAAATTTTAAACACTTTACATCTTCCCTCAAGAAGTCTTGAAGAACCGCCGGTGACTACTGAAACACCTCCTCACGCTAGGGGAGGGACTGGACACCGGAGGAGTATCCAAGCCCATTGACTGCAGTAACACCTCCTCGCTCTAGGGGAGGGACCTGTCTCTTTCTCGGAAGAGGATCCGAGACCAAGTACTTCTGGCACTTCAACTGATCATATCATTTTCTATATAGTGCCCGTTACCCTCATTACTGCACATCGGCGTCTCTGCTCTTCACGGCGCCTGTCACCGCTGCACATCGGCGTCACTGCTCTTCACGGCGCCTGTCACCGCTGCACATCGGCGTCACTGCTCTTCACGGCGCCTGTCTCCGCTGTGTCGGCCCTGCACTCCGACGCCGCCCTTTGCTGCCCCAGGACAACACTTATTGAAGATTTGAAGATACTTACTCACGCCCACTACACTTTACTCACATTCATACAGACATCACCTCATCTCATTTTTCGGTACTGTATTCTTTTGTTGTAATATAAATTCTATTCCCTCTTCTACCTCTTTCTTTTACCTTCTTCTACTTCTCCACATTTGTCGCTTCACGACAAATTGGCGCCCAACTTTTAGTCTTCAGTCTTCCCTCTTTCTTTCTTGTCTTACATCTCATTCTTTTCATCTTCTATCTTTTTCTAAATTCAAAAATAACACTTTATCTAGTGTTTTTTACCTTTTCACCCTCTTTACCTTTTCACCTTCTTTACCTTTTCACCCTCTTTACCTTTTCACCCTCTTTACCTTTTCACCCTCTTTACCTTATCACCCTCTTTGGCTATCTCTTTTGGATAACATATTATTAACTCCTTCACTATCTTCATAACTTAACCCCTTTACTATCATCTCATATCATTCTAAATCTTAACACCTTAACTATCATCTCAGAACTTAACCCCTTGAAACTCGGAGATAGTAAAATTTTGTTTTAGTTTACTTAACTTGAGAATTATTTACTTAACTAAATCTACCTTAATTGGTCTTAAGTTAACTTTGTTCTTTTAACTTAACTTTGACTTAACTTTAAATTGTTTACTAACTTTACTTTGATAACTCTTATTTTTCTTAAACTCTATACTTATTTAGTTCTTTTACTCTCCGATTTTCTTTCTCAACCTATATCTTCACTAATTCACTTTAATCACTATTTGAAGAGGAATTAAGGTACTCAATTTTATTTTATTTTTTATATTCTTTTCTTCTTTTCTTTCCTTAAGGGAGCTCTAAACCTTTGTCTTTACTCTTTATCTTACCTTAACTTGAGGGACTCTAAATCCCTTACGTTAACTCGGGAGGCTCTAAACCTCTTCTCTTTACTTAAGGGACTCTAAATCCCTTACGTTAACTCGGGAGGCTCTAAACCTCTTCTCTTTACTTAAGGGACTCTAAACCCCTTAGTACTAACTAGTACGTTCTTTTGAGCGGTTGATTACTCGTTAAATAAGCCTTAGGTCCGAGCGGTTGATTACTCGTTAAATAAGCCTTAGATTGGAGCGGTTGATTACTCCTTAAGTAGGCCTAGATCAAACTTTTTTTTTTCCATCTATGGAGCGGTTGACAACTCCCTAAATAAGCCTGTCGTTATTGAGGAATTCTTTTCTAGAGTGGCAGTCATTGAATGTGAACTCCACCCTTACGGTATGAAGATGATAGAATGCTAGAAGAAGAATAAATATTTTTATGTAAGGTTGTATATAAGGCGAAATAGATTCCTAGGTTTTCTTTAGGTCTTCTTTCAAAAAATTTCTCTAAGTCGAAATTTTTTCTGGGGTTGTGGGGGAAATGTACTGTTGTACATGTTTTATATGTAATAAATTGAGTACCTTAATATATTTAGTATTCATCGGACTCACATTAACATTCTCATCACATTATTTTTGTTTTTCCATGCTTTCATTTCCTTTTTTCCATCTGCTGGTTCATTTGCTGTAAACACGAACATAGAGTTAATCATAGATTCTATCTACCATAACGCAGTTCGTATTTTCTCCCTAAAAAGTCGTACTGTAGACATTAAACTATAGGCATTACCTGCCTTTCTACTCTTCTTATTACTATTACTCTGTATTTTTGGATTATTGATGTTTTCTAATCCTTTTTGAACAATATTTATTGTGAATCTAAAAATGTCAAACTTTCGAAGCTCTGTTATTCTACTTTTCTGTACATAATACTGTAAAAATAGCTGTGTTTTACCTTTGTTTGCAATTTTCCTTTAATTTGCATTGGGTGATGATTCGTTATTCAGGTTATTAACGTATATTGTTTGATTTTCGTCAATTTTTATATCTTTATTGACATGGTTGTTATGACAATATCTTTCAAAGTCTGACAACTTCTATCAAAGTTTATTACTTTTTCGGATTTATTCCTCTGTAAACCACCAGTATTCATGTTCTATTTTTGAACCTATCTCGATCTAAATTTGAACGGCCCCGACCCCCTATATAAGCTCCTACTTCTTTCATACAATTCATTCGACTCCGAGTTCTAAGCTCGAACAGTTCTATTATACTACAAATTTTAAACACTTTACATCTTCCCTCAAGAAGTCTTGAAGAACCGCCGGTGACTACTGAAACACCTCCTCACGCTAGGGGAGGGACTGGACACCGGAGGAGTATCCAAGCCCATTGACTGCAGTAACACCTCCTCGCTCTAGGGGAGGGACCTGTCTCTTTCTCGGAAGAGGATCCGAGACCAAGTACTTCTGGCACTTCAACTGATCATATCATTTTCTATATAGTGCCCGTTACCCTCATTACTGCACATCGGCGTCTCTGCTCTTCACGGCGCCTGTCACCGCTGCACATCGGCGTCACTGCTCTTCACGGCGCCTGTCACCGCTGCACATCGGCGTCACTGCTCTTCACGGCGCCTGTCTCCGCTGTGTCGGCCCTGCACTCCGACGCCGCCCTTTGCTGCCCCAGGACAACACTTATTGAAGATTTGAAGATACTTACTCACGCCCACTACACTTTACTCACATTCATACAGACATCACCTCATCTCATTTTTCGGTACTGTATTCTTTTGTTGTAATATAAATTCTATTCCCTCTTCTACCTCTTTCTTTTACCTTCTTCTACTTCTCCACATTTGTCGCTTCACGACAGTTATCAAGGTGATATCAGTTAATACTGAGAATTTTATTAAGTGGGACCATTTTTACTTAGCTAATCTTGAAAAAGCATAAACCAATTTTAAGAATAAAGTTAAAAGTGGAAGTATTAACTGTTTAAATGTCGGTTTTGTTTTGGTAAAATTAATAATTGCAGCTATTGTAATAATTTAAAAAATATTTCTTTCTATTGAAAACAGTTGCATGGTGATTTGATTCCTACCTACTCAAAAATACCTTGACATACTATTTAGCTATATTACTAAAAAAATAAAGTATCTCTTTTTTTGAATACTTACAAACAAAATTTTGAATGCCAAGCTTTGTCTATGCTTTACGCTTTCTTCAAGTCCAAAGCATATATTTAATTTCGCAAGTCCTCACATTTGCAAATCATTTTAATTATTTATATCCCTACAGAACCATTTATTTTTCCTATTAACCGAGCGTTTATTAAAAAGCTAATTATTACGTCTGCGTGATTAGTAAGGCCTATATGCACGAAAGGGTTAAAACATGGCGGTGTATAAGGGTGTGTCTACATTGGCGCTGAGAAACTCTGCTCGGTTTTTGGAGTTGTTTAAAATACAAAAAGTTGCGTACTACGTTTTTTTTGGTGTGGTTGCTTATGCACCTAAAATTAAAATCAATGTCAATTATCAAACATCTGTGACAATTTAGGCCTTACAACAATTACATGTGATAACCTGCTGATAAGTATTTAACTAGCTTGTTGTCTTCAAAAATACCAAACTTTTTTCACTAAGCCTGTAATCGTGACCGATAATGTCATAGAAATTAGTTTAAATAATTTGGACATCGCTGTGTCATTTTGCAAGATATTGTTTAGAATGTATTCTTATCGCTGAATTCACCAGTGTGCCAACACCCTTACAGGAAATGGACTTGTGTTTACGGGCAACCCAATGCAATGACTGATGTTTTTGTGAAAAATTTCCTTTCGACACGTAATCAAAACGATTTGTCGATTTTCCTGATTACTTGGTGCAACAAAAATGTTGTGTTGTCGCTGAATGTCGTAAAGGTTTGAAACGATTGACATATTACATTAACTCTTTATGTGTAAAGTTATCGTTGTTTTTTTCTTCGTCAGCCTTAAAAAAGTAATTGCAGTAGCAGTCCCCTGCGATTTCACTCTGATCCATAGGTTTTAGAGCGCTTTCCCCCAAAGAAAAGCTACCCACACGGCTCGGGAACCATGCAAAAGTACGTAACGTAAAGAAAACAGCAACGCATCGGCATTGGATCGGCACTGGATAGCGAATGCCTTGCCTCGTATCGTGTTTGATACAATTTACGATAGTTCTTCTTGTAAATGACAGCCCGTTAGACAGGTTGGGCGGATAGTTGACGACCATCAGGCTTCTCGTCGTAAGCGCGTTACAACGCATGCGCCGCTGGTCGCAAGTGGGTCCCGAGTTGATCTCGATCCGAGGTGTTGACGATACGAAACTGATAGATGTGCGTAAAAGAATGGAGTTTCATACAAGAAATACTGAACGCCTCCTGTTCTCGAAAAGGGTGTATAGATGTGATACAACCTTTAGGCGACTTCAGTAGTACGACGGTTGCGCGACAATCGCGTTGCTATGCTAATCATTTCATACATAAATGGCAGCAGCGCCGCTGTTTTTTATGTAAATGACAACCGTTGCTGCCGCGCTGCTGACACTCTAATGTGAAGGTGCACTTAGAGTGATGTTTCATAGCTGATCTTTTCCTATGAAATGTATTTATTTTTTCAAATAGGTTCAGTTGTTCCTGTGATTGACGTGTTCAAACAAACAAACATACTCTTTAGCTTTATAATATGAATAAGATACAAGTAGGAGTGAGATCGTCTGATCGTCTTTAGCTAATTTTATGTTATGCTTAGTAATGCCTGTGTTCTCATTAGCGTGATCATTTTAAAGTTCTTATTGGCGACTGTAAAACAGGTTCTTTGCATAATAAAATGAAAACCTTTACCAATTTATACCTTTAAAAAGTCTTTTCGACAGGGTCTTTCTTCTAGCAAATAAAATGAGAATCTTCTTAGGTTTTTTTCAATCCTCCATGTGTTATAGTGAAGGTACTTCGTAAAAGCCTAACTCACACTGATAAAAGTAATGCTAAAATGCAGCTTATTTATTTATTTATACTTTATTGCACAATAATAAATTTTTGTACAAAAGGTGGACTTAACGCCATATGGCGTTCTCTACCAGTCATGCCTTTAGGCTAAGCAGAAATGATTGAATGAATGAATGAGCTTACTGTCAGATTTTATTAAGCTTTTAACTCTTACTGAGTTACCTATAAAATCTCTTTTGTACGTAATTGATGAGAAATAGCCGCCTTAAAAAACATCCCTACAAATCTAGTAGCCAACCTAACAATGAAAAGTCCAGTGCATTGTCCTACTTACAAATGCATCATTACAATAGCTCCTTTATTCAACAACACAATGAATGTACCAGAGGAATCGCTGGAACTAACCTAACCAGGTCATCATGATGGGGATTGTGTGTTAGTGATTATTTCAGGATGTTACGTGAGAAGCCTAGTAAATAATCTAGGATTCTTAGAATAACGGAAACGTGAAGTTACTACTAATCTTTATTAATATTTAAGACAGATTTTTTGGAGGAATCATGAATTTAAATTGCACTTGTAAAACTCACCTGTATCAGACAAGAAATTGAAACCTGTATCTTAGCCATCCAGGCGCATACCTTTACAACTCGGCCACCGACACATTAACGAGCATGTTGAATTGCGCAAGTGGTCAAAACACTAAAAAAATGGAGAAGTTCATAATCTTCTTTAATAACTGGATAAAATAGTCAAAATAGCTCGGTTTCTTCTTTTTATCTAAATATCTAAAGAAGTTGTTTAAAAAAAAACCTTTCAGTTACTTGATAGAAATTAATATCAAATCTTGAGTCATTTTTTTACTTTATTGTTATATAGGATCGTCAGAATTTTTAACCGAAATAGCGTGAACTAGTTGCTAGCTAGAACATAAAAATTAATATTATTCTTACGGTATATTATTTCGCTATTATAAATACGCTTAATACTGCAAAGTTTCAGCATTTAGACGGATTAACACAAGCTCATAAAGATTGGTTTCATGAAGAAGATGGCCTAAGATTTATATGTTATATTGTCCATAGTAACATATTTATTTTTTAATATAGGACACCAATCACATTCATTTATTTATACATATTATATTACTTTACTATACATAGTGTAGTGTGCGTTCACCTTTATTTATTAACACGTTTGCAAACTCTGAAGCTGAAGATTTTGTTTGTTTGTTTCACCGTGCTTATCTCAGGAACTACTATTTTTTAGGGTTCCGTAGCCGAATGGCAAAAAACGGAACCCTTATAGTTTCGTCAAGTCTCTCTGTCTGTCTGTCTGTCCGTCCGTATGTCACAGCCACTTTATTCTGTACCTATAAGCATCACACTATTGAAATTTGATAGGAAAGTGTATCCTGTTAACCGCTTTAAGAGTCTTATACAAAAAATAAAAAAATAATGATATTTAAGGTACATGAAACTACAACCGAAAAAATTTTTTTTACTCAAACCTATGCGAGTGGGATATCTATAGATAGGTCTTAGAAATAACATTAAGGTTCCTAAAACCATTTTCTTTTAAAGTCTAACGTTTCAGAGATACACGCTTCCAAAGTGGTAAAATGGGCGTCCCCCCCCCCCCCCCCCATCTAACTTCCAAACCAAGAGAGTGTAAATTTTGAAAAAAATACATAATGTAGATCTTAACAAATACTTTCAACGAAAATTGGTTTGAACGAGATCGAACGAGTAGTTTTTGAAATATAGCTCATTTTCAACAACCGCAAATATAACTTTGTTTTTCATACAAACACTATAATAATAATAATAATAATAAACGTTTATTTCAGACCAATCAAGGATCCATATTTACAGATAGTTGTTAGTAACATATAACTTAAAATTATTGTTAGTACTACCTATTTACTACTACTAAAATCAACCACATACAAAATAAAACTAAAGTGCTCAGTCAAAAAACCGGTTCCTGGATGTGTACCTGCACATGTATTTTTGTCCAGTGCCTAAAGATGGAACATGATGGCCTATCTCTGATAACCATCAGAATGCTGTTGGGGCTCCGTCGTATCCTAGCAAGCATCGACGACGTCCGCTTCCGAATGATAGCGTAGAAGTCATCCACATGAGCCTCAGCGAACATCGACGACGCACTGCAGAACCTAGGTAGCCCCATCAGCATCCTGAAGGCATTATTGTACTGGACACGGAGAGCGTTATAGGTCCTCTGCGTGTAAGTACACCACAGGCTGCAGGTGTAAAATGTCTGGCAGAATGCCTTAAATAGAGTAATCTTGACATCTGTTGTACACCTGGCAAACCTGCGAGCGAGCATGTTACATCGGACCGCTAACGCCCTCCTCTCACGTTCTATGTCACAGTCATCAGATAGATTTTCAGTAACAACATGTCCCAGGTATTTAAATTGACTAACTCTCTTCAGTTCAGTATTAAGGAGTTTTACTGGAGGTGCAGGAATCGGCTTCTTAGTACCTGAGCGAAAAACCATTAGCTCACTTTTTTTAACATTATAGAGAAGACCATGTTTGGAAACATACTTCTCACACACTGACAGCAAATTACACAGACCATTTGCCGTGGGGCACAGCAACACCATATCGTCTGCGTAACTAATGCTGTTAACCATGAGACCATCTATTGAGCATCCGACCCTGGTGTTGCTGAGCTCCACGATAAGATCATTAACATAAAGGCTGAAGAGAGCGGGAGACGACAAACCACCCTGTCTTACCCCACATTCGAGGACATACTCGTCAGACAAGGCTCCAGACCACCTGACCTGGTTAATTTGATTATCATACCAGTACTGAAAAGTTGCAATTAGTTCAGGTGGTAACGCTATGTCAGATAGTTTCGACCCTAATAACTTATAATTAACCAGATCAAATGCCTTGGACAGATCCAGGAAAGCAGCATACACAGGCGTCCCCCTCTGAGTATAGTACCCGACAGTATGCTTAAGCGAAAACACAGCAATCTCCGTCGACAAACCAGGACGAAACCCAAATTGGGCATCGTTTAACTTAAGATAGCTACTAAGCCTACGCTCAAGCACACCGTCAAGCACCTTTGCCAGTATGGTAGCCAATGAGATAGGCCTATAGTTTCCTTTGTCCGATATGTCCCCTGTCTTATTTTTGACAATGGGAACCACAATAGTCCTCATCAGTTCCAAAGGTAAATATGAGTGCCGTATACAAAGTGTGTACAGCAATGACAGAACTCTAGGGAGATGGGGCCCAGCGTGCCGAAGATGTTCTACACTGAGGCCGTCATGTCCAGGTGATTTACCCTTTTTCATGGTTTTGAGTATCGCAGTTACTTCACTTGGCGAGATATGGACAGGAACACCCAACACAACGCCCACAGTGCGCTCAGCCTCAACTTCCTCCGACCGGAGAACTGGTTTCACTGAAAAATGATTTTTAAAAACATTGGCAATCTCCTTCGGTGTACTACAACCATCCACGCTTACAGGAGCGGCTGGTTTTGGATTTAACTTCTTTGTGGTATTCCAGAAATTCTAGAAGTCTTTCTTGTCATGTTGTGATGCCAGTAAATCCATCTTAATTTGCTCCTGTTTTCTTTGACATGCCTTTAATTTTGCCTTAAATATTTTTCGTGTAAAACAAAGTAATATTTGCTGTCAAAAAAATATTGTGATATTTTACTAAGTGGATTCCTTAAAACAGTTAAAGTTGGCACGGAACCCTCAGTACGCGAGTCCGACTCGCACTTGGCCGGTTTTTTATAATAAAAAATGTTTTTGTGTTAGATAGCTCATTTATCGAGGAAGGCTGAATAGTACATGATGCTCTCGCATATTGCTCCTTTCCTTCCTGACGACGGGAGGATAGCTACCTGCGCTGATCAGCTGGTTTGGGAATATTTCTATCGATTTTAATGACGTTATTGGACAATTTAATATTAGAAAAAAGTCCTTTATAATTTTCTCTAACAATTTTTGTTATCTATTGGACAAGAGCATTCTCTTTAAAAAATGACACTGTCGCGGTAAATTAATTCCAATATATATTTTCATGACTTTTATGTGGCTCTACTATTTCTAATACAAGTGTGGTCATACAGTTCCCTCTTAGCATTATAACGATTGATTGGAGACACCTAATCAACTCCTGTCTGTCGATTGTACTATTGTACCCGGTACACAATCTACACGCTAGGCTTAGTTCTAAGGCGTTGTTTCTCAAACTTAGAAATATATCAACATTTAGCTATTCTGCACCTACCAATTAGGTGTTGCATTAATTAGAAATATATATAACCAAACATGCGCCAGACAGCACAGCAATTGTTAGGTTTTGCTGGATTCGAACTTGCGAGTGCTCTGCCTCAGAAATCCGCAGCGCTAACCACTGCGCCAAACGTGTCGTCAAAAGTGATCAACGTAGTGTTACGTATTATTGGTTTTAATTAGGAATCAGTAAATGCACGATACGAGTAGCATAAACTGTTCAAGTAGATAGAAACATTGAGCATTTAATTTTGCTACAAGCTAACAGATGGCGTAGAGCCGAATTGCATCGCGGTGATACCGTGATCTTCCCGATTGACTTATTTAAAGTGTTTTGACTAAATTGCTATTTAGCATTAAGTGAGTGACTATAGAGATAGTTCATATACAGTGGTTGAGTGGAATTTTCCTATATAGGTAACAAACACTGTTTTCACTCTATTTTACCCACCTATTTACCGCCTAGATTAAATTTCTGCTTAGACCTAAGATACAATTGTTAAAAAATCTTATTGACATGAATTGCATCTTTTGAACTAAGCTTGGTTGTGTAAGTTTTAAAAGTCGGTTAGTAAATATATATAATAGTAAATTTCATATCAAAAATTCTGTTTACCAAAGCTCTAATAAACTTCGTTCTGTTGACTTAATTTAACTGAGAGTGTGAACTAAAGCCAACAAACAAGACAATGGCTTTGACGCTGGGTGCTTAGCCACTCCAGACTCCTTAATCTGTACAGCAACCCTTTGGGAGCTGGTGCCCTAGTTGCTCCTTGAGCCATCACGTGAGCACTAATCAAGTTTGCAAACACTGCGCAAGCCTTGCAGTGTCTTGTCAAAATATATTCTTACAACCAAATTATTATTAGTAAATCATATTTGAATAATGCAAGCACTAACTATTATAACTGTTTATTACGCGTCCCTGAGATGTTTTTATTAAAGTAAAAATCATGAAATAAACATTATTTACTCTGTCTGGATCGCTTATAGCGTTTAAATCACCTAAATTGTACATTTATTTTAAGCAACTTTGAGTTTTTATTATAAAACTATGTATAAGCCATAAATAAATGATATTCATATTTAAATCGTACGAGTAAACATGCGTTTGCTACCCACGAAAATAATATAACATTTGCAAATGTTAATCAAAATCAATTTAGCTATAACGATAACCATATTGCCTTTTCAATTGATGAAGTAATTGGCCCATTTTGTTACTGAAGTAAATGGAAAAAGTTCAAGTAATATTAAACAAGAATAGGGACGATTTACCACACCCACGTTCGTTTTGAAATAACGATGTGTAGTTTAAATGTAATTTTGTCGATATCGATAAAAAAATATTAAATGCAAATGTAGTAACGTGTTGTGTAACAACGATGGACGAAGAGAGGATTTGGTCAGTTTTCTAATTATAGTTTTTCAAAGTTTCATCAAGTTGATTCTTTTGGGTTGTTTTGGGTGTTATAGTTTCCAGTACCGCTGACTTGTTTTTATACCAAAGTGAAAACTATAAATCAATTACAAATATTTGTGTGGTATCGTTTTACTTAGCTTTTTTCATAATGGTTAATTTTTCTAACTGTATTTAATTAACACTTTAAAGCTTACTTGCGTCATCGTTAGTAATGATTTAATGTTGCTACCAGCAATTAAATATTTAAAATTGTGAAAACAATTTTATATAATTATCGAAATGGATATTTTAAAGACTAATATTGGTCAAGGTATTCTTTCTCCGCAACACGCAAACAAAAGTAAGTATTCAACCGCTGGTTACGGTATTTAACCATTACTATCGATGAAAGAGTTGAGTCGAAGAAGCGAATATTAATAAGTATAAAGAGTTTTCGAATACCATTCGTTTTTTTATCTCGATAAATATTACAGACATCACTCCCCCGACCGCAGGTGCGGCGCTTACATTACATTAGTTACGGAATGTCGATACTCTTTCCGTTTCGAATCATATCGACAAGTTACAACACTATCGCCTTACACGGGATAGACGAGACCGTTGGATTTTTGTGGTTTCGATGAAGTAATCTTAAATAGGGTTTAATAGAAATCTTGGAGTTCAATGGCAGTATGTCTAATATTTTTGACTGTAAAAGTATTTTTTATATTCACGTTCAAAGGCTAAAAGCTTAATTGTATACATAAGAAGGGATAACAGTAGTTATTTCAGAATAGAATTAAACCTCAGTTAAATCATCATTTGGTTACTGTTAGATTATTTCATTCAAACAAAAACAGAATGGTAAGTCTTTATTTTAAAGTCCGAAAGTGGTTCCTTAATATCTTCTTAACTATTATAAAAATAATTTGTCGTTCGTAAGTAAGTTTGAAGTTATCTATGTACAGTTTTTTAAAGTAGGTAAACAATAAATCTCAACTATATTTTTTATCTAATAAAGGCTAAATTCACCTGTAGGGATCATTCAGTTATTGAATTGAATTAAACTACTAAATATGTTATTCGATCAACAGTCGAAACTATTAGTAGGAATATAGCGAATGTTGAATCATTCGTGCTACGCCCTTTAAACATCCTACGCGTATCAGACCAACCTTTAAGTGAACTCTAACTTCAACTTGAGAAATACGTATTTCGTAACGAAAATAGTCACTTTAATGGGCTTGAAAATGATCTGTTTTGACTCGACTCCATTTTGAAACTGTTAGGCTTATAGTTTTATTAAAGTTCACTGGCCTAGTCTTTCTGTGGGCTAGATTACTATCTAGTAGTATGATTACGATGACACCGGTATGATTCGAACCTACGCAGCTACGACATCTGGGGAACCGGGTCAATACTCTCACCCATTGAGCTACCGTGCCATATTCATACCATTAAAATAAGCGTATCGTGAATGTGATTCTTCTCCGGCGGGTTAAAGACCCACCAAGTTATCAAAAGGTTAACAGCATCTCGCCACGATCAAAAAGGGTTTCCGCTTTATTGTAAAAAATACCTTTTTTTTACAAAAAAAGGCTTTTCAATATTCGCCGTAATTACACAACATGAAAAATTCAAAACATTTATTAATAAATTAATTATAAATGTTATATTCAAATTCAAATCTAAATACTCTATTTGCTCTTAAATAAGGTGGTTACAAGTAAATGTTGATGGTGAATGTATACAAACATAGTGCATCTATTTAGCCATATATAGGTAATAGCATGCAAATAAAAACGATTATATTAAAAACATTAATTAAAACATTTTTATATACATACTTAAAAACATTACATTATTGAATAATCTGACGATAAAAAACACTTAATGTCAGATTAATATAAATATCGATTATTATTGCTAAACGAGTTTATATTTTGTTTTCTAGAAAGTCTTTCACCGAACAAAAAGTTAAAGTAATGTCGTTAATTCTCATTTGTGCAATAAAGTTAAAACTTAAATAGGAATTAACGACAAATGGCTTTCCATGCTACTTATACCTCAGGGCCAAGATTACCTAAATGTGGACCATTATATTTTTGAGATGTTACACTAATTATTGACGTTCATAAGTGGCATTTTGTGTCTTTAATTGAATAAATTATTGTTGACTTTGACTATAATGCTTTCCCTACTAGCTATCACTGATAAAAAATTTGGACTACCTAAATATTTACTTCCACAATTATAATTCAAGTTCAAATAAAAATATACCGTGTTTGCCTATTTAAAATTGCTAACAACAATAATTGTTGTTAGCAATTTTAAAAATTATTTTTAATATCAATTGTGGCAACACTGACTTGTACCGGCAGCAATAACGTTTTTGAAGTGAAAACTTAAGTTACATTTTTGGCCATTTTTTATATAAGTTGTAGGCACTATAGGAGTTTGATTGCAGCTGCACGGCATTTCTTGTTACAGTTGTCACAGATGAAATTGACCAAATATCAACGAGAGGAGCTATTTTAAAGCCTATTTTGAAGAGAATATGCTTACAATGTTTTTTGTAGCAAAAACATACGGGTAGATGGCGCTGACGTAACGCGTAATGACGTATCCATAAGAGGCCAGAAATTTTGCACAGTCGGACCGACCACAGCACGGTAGCTCAACTGGAAGAGGGTTGGCCCGGTTAGCCAGAAAGGTCCAGGTTCGAATCCCACCTGTGCTATTTTTTTTTTATTTCTTATTTCATCTTTAAGAATATAAATATGACACTGGGCGTTCATAAATATATATATTCTAAACAATTGGTTAGCAAATAGTTATCAATGTTCAAGTAGAATTTAATCTGTAATGTATTCATTACAGTAGTTATTACTACTTGTCCCACTATTGCAAAAACAAACGGGTAGATGGCGCTAACGTCACGCGTGACGACGTATCCATAAGAGACCAGAAATTTCGCACAGTCGGACAGACCACAGCACGGTAGCTTAAACTGAAAGATCGTTGGCCCGATTAGCTAGAAAGTTGAGTTAAGAATTATTTGCTTAATCAAGAGTTCCCAGTATATTTCGACATTAAATTTATAAGCATTCACTCAGTTTATCTCGTAACTAACATTATATTAAACATTAATTTGAGCTTTCATGGAATCTTGTTAATAGAATATAACAAATATCAATCATGTATCTCTTGAATAGAATAGATGAAAATTTTGTTGAAATCTCGATTTGGTTTCTGAGTAGAACTGGATCTCAAAAGTACGTATAACTTTATGTACTGTACATGACATTGCTAAGACAAGGTGTTTTTTTTTGCAAAAAACTGGACTTTCATACTAGGCAAAAACTGCCAAAAACATTTCATATTTTACTACTACTAATTTGATATCATTTGATGCTGATTATTTAGTTTGACCGTATTTTATTGATATATTTGTTATTTTGATTAGTCCAAATAACAAATATATCATAAAAATGCTGATGAAAATGTCAAAAGAAAACCGTGCTTTCAAGACTCAAACAAAACACATAGAACGCAAGGTCAGACAAACAAAAATCAAATAACAGGAAAATCAAAGTGAAGTCCAATTACTCTGATTAGTGCTTCGGTAACCTGAGGACGATTGTCTTTAATTCGTACAAATGAAACCATTCATTCGATAAACGCAACGTGGGCATGTGACACACAGAAAATTAGGATGACAAACATTTATGGTAACAAATTTAAAAATCTAAGTATTATAACATTGTAAAGTTGTCGGCAGAACTTAATAAAAAATAATAATAATTAAAATGTAATTAGTGAACACTCGTATCGTTACATTACAAACGACTTCAAACGCAGGTGGGTAGATGTATTTATTTTATCGCTTATGTTATGTATATGTAATCATATATTAGTTCATATTGTATTTATTGTAAATGGTATTTATTTTGTTTTAAAATATATATGATTTATGTATTTATTAATGTGTAAAATTTAACTTTTTTTCTTTAAATAGTAACTCATTTTCTTTTTGTCTTTCGCACCACCCACAATCATTTTTGCTTAGCCCGTATGACTGGTAGAGAATGTCATATAGCGTTGAGACCACCTTTTGTACAAATTTTTGGTTGTGCAATAAAGTATAAATAAATGTAAGTCCGCGTTGACATAAGAGCGACAACAGCGCGACAGTAGCGCAGCAGCAACGGTTGTCCATACATAAAAAACAGCCGCGTTTATGTATGAAATTTTCAGCAGAGCGTCTGTCGCTCCACCGTCGCGCTGCTAAAGTCGCCTATTTGTGAAATCGGTCTCAGATCAATAAAGCTCATCTGACGGAACCGACCTTTTCTGAATCGGTGGCTACAGTCCGCAGGATATGGCTTACCTTTTGTCTTCTCCTGCGCAACCTGATGTCTGTCCAGAAGACCTCATGTGTGTGCAGGGTAATGCGAAGGCAATAAGTGACGCCAATTACTGGGCATAAAAAAATAGTTAAATATATAGTCAAATTTAATTAAGATTTTTGCATGGTAAAGTTATGACATAGAGTTCCCATCTTCTAAGTTTTACAGATGATAGTGTATATATTTAGCTTTTTATTACTTGACACTCATAGGCCTTATTTCACCAACGTAAGATATTACCCGAATATAATTCAAAACGCCTTATTTGAAAAGTCATATATTTGTCAGCAATAATTTACGTAAATGTCATTCAATTCGGCCTTTTTATTCTTATTCAGTCTTATAAGTCTTATCAGGCATTGGTTAAATCGTGCTTGAACGCCGTTTCTCAAAAAGTAATTGTCAAAAGTTACCGAAGATAAAAAGCACTGTGTCCCTGACCGTATTGTAGGCAATTGGCAAAACGAATAATGGTTTTGATTGCCGATCAACCGTGTGTCTTTATCATTTAAGTATTTGAAGATCGGTGAATCTTGTATCGTCATGAATCTACGTTTTGTTATATACCTTACAATAAGGTACTAAAGACTTATTATGGGGTACTCGTAGCTACCAGTTTCAATTGTGTATTTACAAGAAACTGATTGTATCAAAAGGTATATTTATATTCATAAAAATGGAATAGAAACCTAAAATTGCGCAGTGGCGGGACTCAAACCAGTAACTTTCTGGCTAACCGGGCCAAACCCTCTTCCAACTGACCTACCATGCTGTGGGTTCGACCGTGCGAAATTTCTGGTGTCTTATGCATACGTCATCAATGATTATTAAAATCTAATTTCAAGTTTCCAGTCGATATAAAATGTATATTTTCCTAATTACTTATGGAACATTACATTCAAACAGAAATTCCTTAAAATAATTAAAAAAAATAACTAAAAAAAAAATTAAATAACATAGTGCCAGAAGTTAAAGTACCCTTTACACTCACCGCATTACTCCACTGAAAATCCAGAGCCAACTTCTGGATAAGAAATGACCCCGCACTAGAATCATTAGACTTTACACTCAAGTGACAACCCATCTCAGCAATGTTTTTTTTTTACGATAGGTACGATACGATACGAAGTACTATTCAGCCAGGATCAAAGCCTGATCCGGTAAAACTAGCACACCAAATAGCACGATTTTTAGAAGGAGGGACACGTTCCGGGATGGGAGAGGAGACCGACTAGCCAGAGCCTATTGGCCACAACCACCAAGATATCTAAGAGTCTATGAATATAGGGAGAAAGACGGGTATCATCTCAACAATGTTTTTTTTTGTATTAAAATTTATCACTGTTTTTAGATGAAACAGAATCATGCAACTTTACTGGAATCTGATGTTTGTTTTAGTCCATAATTAAAGAGAACCAACCAATATTACGTAGAACTAGAAATCAGTTACCAGATTGTTTATTTTATCGTTTTGTTCTGCGTAATAAGTTTCTTATAAACTGCCAAGCTTTATTAATGACAAACAAAAAAAAAAGTAAAACATGCAACAAAAAAATACACTTAAAATCGGATTGCCGCGTTGGATAGCTATGCTAATCAGCTGTACAGTATTGAATTTTGGCGCATTTATTCTAAACTATTTTTCTTTTTTCTTATAAATAACAAACATAAACAACAATACAAGGTTATTTATTACATGTAGAATTTGTTAGCTTGTTTGAGTCCAAAACAGGTAAAATTAAAATAACTAGGTAACTTTATCGCTATATCAGTGTGTTTGTTTACCTATCTGTGATTTGCACATTCATTATATGTATAGTAAGGGTCAATATTATGTCCCTTTCCTCAAAAATACACATTAATTTTAACACACGAAAATTTTAAAATACTATCTGACAATAATATTCAAAATACATTCTTATACAACGTAACGTATCAGCAAAAGAGTGTTGTGCTATCGCACAGTTTATTATTAAAATCCACTCAATCTATTTCAATCAAAGCAATTATTAAAGCTTTATCTTTAATAAAGGTAGGAGCCGGTAACTGGTCGTACTTGAGAGACAATGTAATGGTAGCATGCAGAAGGCTTGACATGCCACGCTTAAACAGTAAGTGTAACCTAGACTGCAACTCTTACTTCTAAACGGAACTAGCGGTCCCCCGCGTCTTTGTCCGCGCGTTTTGAGTTTTCCCTCCCCTCCCATAGCATAAATAAGCTATCCATCAATCCATCAAGAATTTCTCAAATCGGTCCGATAGTTCTTGAGATTAGCGTGTTCAAACAAAAAACTATTTAGCTTGATAATATAAGTATAGATACATACATGTGAAATGTATATGCTAAATGGGCTTATGTGTATTAGTTCCGTCAACTAAACTTAACAATTAAACGAAAAGCGTTCACAGCAATCGTATTGAAAAAGGGAATGTTTTGACTTGCAATTGCAATATCTTTCCCAAGACAATAACAATATTAATTTATTTATATTAAGATAAGATAACTCTTTTTTGCATGTAACATAGATTATTTTCAAATTTGTTTAGAGTAAATGTAAAATTTCGGCGGTATTATAAGCGTTAAAAGCGATCTCTTCCTGACAACTTTTAGCTAAAGAAATTATTATTATTATTTTCATCGTTTTTTTTATTGCCACCAGAAAGAGAGCCTTAGTTAAAAGATGATGTTTACTGATGTTCTTGAAAGAAAAAAACTAGAAAAGGCCTCATCTTCACTGTCTACTGCCTATCGCTACATTATAAAGTCGCCGATACTCTTATAATATTTATGACTTCCTCTTTATAATGCTAGCGTACCGGATGACTCAAGTTTTTTTACAGTAAGTACATTTTATTCCACCAATTAAACGCAGGGCTTGATTAAAGTTGCCATTTCTCAACAGCATTCCAGTTGTAGATCAATATTTATCTCCATTAATTTAATAATGTATCTTAATTAAAAACTGCTAATTTATTCTATGGGACATGTGTTGATATTTAGTTGTGTTATCTGAAAGCATCAAAAATTAAACCACCATCAAAAAACTGAATAAAAAGATTAAATTGTTTTCAATTTAGGTAGTTAATTTGTGTTCTAATTAGGAGAAAACAAAGTCTTTTCGCGGCAAATATTATGTAATTAAATAAATCGCGACCTTAAAAATATATACTTAGTTAAAATCCAACAAGTTACCGCATTATATTGGAGTAACAGAAAACTATTGTACTTTATTTTTTTGCTGATAATCGTGGTAGATAATCTATTTATCTTTCAATATTCTGTGTTATTTTTTGTTGACCAGTAAAGATTCCTTTACTTTTGAGGACGGAGCGAAATTATTATTTTGTACTAATCAAAATATTGTCAAGCCTTTTGGGAAGACACTGGCTTTCATAATGCAGTTGAGATGGTACAGACAACAGCATGTCAAGTTTAACACTGCGATATCTTAGACAGCTGTATTAAGAGCTAGTTTGCAACAAAAGTGGGTATCCTGATGAGCTGGCGACTGAACATACAAGTTTGGCAGCCAGCCAGGGGAACATAGATTTCCTGTAAAAATCTGTATTAGTGCAAATAAAGAAAATATTAATTTATAAAATAGCTAACTAGCGGACCCGGCGAACTTTGTTTTGCCCCCATCCTCGTCTTGCCCGGCCTCGTCCCGCCCAGCCACGTAATTAAAGAAAAATGTTAAGTGTGGACAACCCTTATCACTAAGTGGTATGAAAAATAGATGTTGGCCGATTCTCAGATCTACTCAATATGCTCACAAAATTTCATGAGAATCGGTCAAGCCGTTTCGGAGGAGTACGGGAACGAACATTGTGACACGAGAATTTTATATATAAGATTATACATCATTATCCAGATTATAATGGAATTTGGACATATTTTCGCCAAGATTATTTGCTATATGCTTATTTTGTTTTTGTACCGGATGCATTATTCGGTTGTTTCGGTACACTGGTATCTAAACAATAAAACGGAGCTAACGTTACTTGCAAAGCCCACCAAACTCGCAATAAAAAACAAAAGACCGCTAGAGTAACGCCAAATACCCCTAATTACCTGTACAGGACACGTTCTATGTAACGGCCATATTTTTTACAAATAACGATTGCAATTTGACATTTATTGTGGCATTAAGGCGGGCTATTCGGTCCGCAAATACTGCGGCCATTTTGTGCACGATGTGAATTCAAAATGGCGGCCCACGATGACACTTGGGCGCTATATTTTTTTCGGCCTTTAATTTGCGCGGCGCGTTGAAAGTGTTTTTATGTTTGGCACGTTTTAATGTTAAATGCATGTGATGTATAAAGTTTTGCTCATTTTGTGGAGTGCGTCAGCAGTTATATTTTTTAGGTAAAAAGTAATTTATATTCCTCATTAAGTTTCTCGAAATACAGAGGATTTACGTTAAAAATGACTGGTTAAATAGTAAGCTTGACTTTAGTGCTTGTAGAGTCAGAGCCAAAAAAAATGTTTTATATTTTTATATACCGATACCGTAATATTTATATGGGCACTAGAAACTGCCGACAAGCTGCTTCCCCTTAGATGGTGGGGAAATTTTGTATTACCTTTTTTGATCCTGCATTATACCAGAAAGTAAGTTTACATAATGATGGCACAAAAATAAAATAAAGCTTTATGCTTCCTTATCATAATGCTGGCAATATTAACGGCACGGACGATCTCCGTGGTGTAGTGGCTAAGCACGCTGGTTTAAGGTGTCGCCGCTCCGAGGTCCCGGATTCGAATCCCGGTCGGGCCAATATAGAAATCAAAATTTTCTATATTATCTCTGGTCTGGGTGTTGTGATACCACCGTTGTGTCTGATTTCCATAACACAAGTGCATTAGCTACTTACTTTGAGATCAGAGCAATGTATGTGATTAGTGTCCAATATTACTATTACTATTAATAGTGTAACTACCTACATCATTCCAATAACAAAAAAAAATTAAACAGAATTTCGAATTCAATTCTCTAAGCTAAATAAGCGAAACCGTCTTATTTTAGAGTGTTATTCAAGCAGCGAGCAAAAAAACTCAAAATTGCTAGCCGTGCGAAAACGCTGGAATATTTAAAAGATCTGCACTCGTTATTTGTCAAGTTGAGACTGCAATATTTTACGGAAGAGTGAATCGCACAGTTCTATGCACATGGGAATAGAAAAACAATTGCTTAAAAGCCACCACTATAAGTATTACGGTCACATTTTTGGGTGAACCTCCAGGTGTCGTAGAGGAAACTTAAAAAAGAAATGTGTAGAATATACGAGTAAAAGATCTTTTAACCGTTATTGAATTATTCATGTAATATTTTACCGACTTAAAAAATTAGGTGGTACGTGATTCCGTCAGAATTGGTATTGTTCAACTTAAGGTACAGTCACTGACCATTTGAAATATCGCAGGCTAAATTCTTTAAAAAAAAAAACATTTTTTGATCATCGTTAAAGTCTAGTTAGCTCTACAGCACCTGCTTTAAAATACTACAAATTACCTAACTAAAAATATATTTGTATATAATTCCTATTTCGCAACTCTAAAAACGGTCAATCCCATAAAAGAGCACTCAAGGATAAAATTAGCGTCCAACTTTCAAGCCTACTAAAAGGACAAAGGACGAGCGATAGTCCTAATTCCATAACCAGTTCAGAGTGAAGGGGCGAATTCCCAGCCTCGCCTCGCCTAGACTGTCGCCTTTGACACATCGAGTTCTCCGCTGTGTATTGCTAAACTAGACTAAGTACACCGCGGGACAAGGAATTTGGATATCTAGCAAAAATAAATAAATATGTAAAGGGCTCTGTAGAAAGATAGAGCAAATAATAACTTTTCGCGAAAAAATACTTTGATAAAGTTTTAGTAACGAAACTACACAAACTACGGGATTTAACGCAACTTTAACTTTCACTTTATAGGTAAATATGGTATTTAAGTTTTGGTAACATTTAAATTGTGAAGGCTCGTTTCAAATACGAGCACTGCAGATTATTTAAACTGATTTGTGAATTAGTATTAATTATCTCTAAAAACTGTAATATGTTCTTGTATCTCAAATATGTATTTAACAGAAATAATAAAAGTAAAGTATTTATTTCAATGGTTGCTTAGTAGCTAATTGACAATTACTTTAAATATAAAACGTGACCTTCTCAACTTTAAACATTCACATAAAAACCGAACGTAACTACAACGTCTTTCAAACCAACCAACCTTGCTAATACGTTGAAAGTAGCAAGCCATGCCGTATATTGAAAATAGTTACTCTCGTCATAAAAACGCTGGGTTAATTGAAAGGTGCATAAATTCGCGTGATTCCCAGTAGTTGTGCCAGTAGTGCACTGATAATATCTTCGCTAGTGTCACAGATTAAATAGAACAGCAAGATTTTATATTTATAACAACAGGTGCACAATGTCGACATATGATAATATTATAATGAGCAGTTTTCATTCTCTACGATGACATGAATTCTTAAGCTGAACGCACACTTGTCCGAGCCGAACGCGCCGAACGCGCTAAACGAAACGAATTTTAGAATTCTTTATATGAAATCTCCTGAAACCTAGCACACTTAACCGCGACGAATCGTCCAAATCTGGAAGAACCCTAGAAATCCCATATAAATTCGGATGACGTCATCAGATTCGGTGAGGCTAATGCGGTCGACTCGGACGATTCGGAAAAATCGCCGGATAACAACTTCATACTCACTCCCCTACCTTTAGATGTCACTCATAGCTCTATCTCATGATTTCTTTGACGCTGTCGATTCGTCCGATGCAGTCGATTCGTCCGATGCGGAGGCAAGGCCTCCTTTATCTTCGATTCATTCGCCGCGTTCGGCTCGTATAAGTGTGCAATCACCTTTACAAAGATTTTTCTGGCATTTTACCCTATATTGGGTACTATCACAAGATGGCGTTGAGCACTTTTTTATTTATGTTGCCGGAAAACCACAGACGAAGAAAAGCCATAAGTTCGCCACCGCCATTTCTTGATAGTAAAAACCATCTAATGACTAGAAAACTGCTTATTGCTTACGAAGTTTTTCCACGTGACAGATCAGCTTTAGTACTTTTTCTATAATATTCAGTTGCACTGTCAGACATTTGGCCTTCCTTTTTGGCGCAATAGGGTCAGAAAGGACAAAGGAAGCGCTTCCTGCTGACTAAGATGGTATTGGTCGGATGGAATACCGTATAAGTGCTCCATATATAGATGTTCCTATTTAAAACTCACATTCCACGGTTCACGATTGTATGGAGATTCGGATGTTATATGCTGTTAGGCTATCAGCGCCATCTAGCCGTTTCGGAGCCGAGCTTAGTTGTAATGTGTATTGTCTCACCTTCATACACATATTTTATGTGACATGGTTTTAGACTATTTTATGGATCTTTTTAGTAAATTGAATCATTTTAGATCTGATCCTACGCTCCTATAAAATCTATTTTTTTCGTTTTTTTTAATAACATGTTATCGAAATTACGGCTCATGAATTATTCATTTGACGTATTTTAACTAGTACCAAAAATCGTTTTAAACACATAACAGTTAAAAAAAAATGACCATTAATTGAGTTGTCCTTCAAGCTGAGCTGCCTTATTTTTTTTAGATACAAAACTAGTGCTATATAGAGGCATTCAAAGAGATTTTGCATAACGATAAATTCACCGTAGATGTTTCGATTGGGATCTACTGCGCAGCGAGGCTTTAGCGCTACACTTCAATGGAAACGTGCCTTATTGATTTGAACTTTTGAACATTTTGATTTTTTTGGGAAGACACTGAATTTTTTTTGTAACGTTTCAAGGATATTTTAAACCGGAATGAACCTTTAGAAGCAAGGTGTTCGGTATTTTTTACCGCAATAAATGTTTTTGTTATGTAAACTGGATGCAAAATTTGAAAAAAATATAATGTTCTTAATTTATTACCTTTGTGTGCAAAGTGCAGCATGGGATTGTATGTTTAACAGAATTTACTAATGGAGCAATTTTTCATAACAGCAATTTAGCTGCAGGTCCCCAAATGTTTCCACGCCAAACGGCGCAAATACATAATCACTTGCAAGTGAGACGACCTTGCGATACTTGGTGTTTTGTAATACGAGTTTATGTAGTATTTTTATAATATTATGATATGTTCCATGTTTTTTCAGCGCATTAGGTATGTTTGCTTAGTACCAAACTGATGGCTTCGAAACCGCCATTCGCAAAAAAACAAGCAACACCTGATCAGTATAGTCAGAAGTAGTCCCAATACCATCTGAAAGACATTAGCGGAGGTTCACATCGCCGATGAGGAAATGTTTTGTACAAAGAGTGACAAACACGGGGACGTACCCCTTTTTAGGGTTCTGTAGCCGAATGGCAAAAAACGGAACCCTTATAGTTTCGTCAAGTCTGTCTGTCTATCTGTCTGTGTGTCCGTCCGTATGACAGGATACATCTTCCTAACAAATTTCAAATTTGTTAGGAAGATGTATCCTGTTAACCGCTTACCAATTCTCATAGAAAAAATAATAACTAATGAGATTGAAGGGGGGCTCCCATACATGAAACTAAAACAAAAAAAAATTGTCAAACCTATGCGTGTGGGGTCTTTTAAAATGACGTGGAGGTTTCTAAAACCATTTGCTTTTAAAGTCTAACGTTTCATAGCTAGACGCATCCAAAGTGGTAAAATGGGCGTCCCCCCATCTGACTTCTAAACCAAGCAAGTGTAAATTTTGAAAAAAATACATAATGCAGATCGTAACATATACTTTCAACGAAAATTGGTTCGGACGGGATCGAACGAGAAGTTTTTGAGATATAGCACATTTTCAACAACCGCAAACATAATTCTGTACTTCATACAAACACTATGAAAAACAAAGTTATATTTGCAGTCAACAAAATATTGTGGTATTTTACTAAGTAGAAGTAAGTGGATTGCCTAATTTAGTTAAAGTTGGCACGGAACCCTCAGTGCGCTAGTCCGACTCGCACTTGGCCGGTTTTTGTATTAGTTGTTTTAAATATTGATTTAACTGATTGTATGATTTATTTGATAACTAAATTGATCTCTTAATGTTTATAAATTCTAAATGTATACTTTGAAATAAAAAACTAACATAGTTTCTAAGTCATGCTTTATTTTACTAACATTCAAGATATATATAATGTTTAGTATCGACACATATAAAATTAAGTCGTTTTAGCCACTTATAACTCAAAAATGTGTGAACCTATTTTCATGATTATTACTTTAATAGATTTGTCTTGCTCCCGAATATGATAGTAACCATTAAACAGGGCCGGGGAGAGACGATGCTAAAGTTTCGAAATACGCTGGGACTGCTGGTAGTATAATAATTATTGTACTAGATTTACGAATAATTGAGTATTGCGTATAGAATAAACCTATGAACAAAGACCGTTCGCTTTGCTTTTAGACCCCTTACACACTGCGACTTTTAGCATCGATGCAGTCACAGTGAAGCGCATTTTGTAAACGCACTTCAGCATCGCGACTCCCGCAATGAACAGATTTAATTTAGCATCGATGCAGTCACGCGTTTTCATCGATGTAGAAGATTTACTGTGGTTGATGCCTTACTTCATCGATGCTAGCGCGCGTTAGTATCGAAGCCATCGCCAAACTTCCGTGCATAATTTGTCAACTTCCAGCTTGCATCGCGACTGTATCGATGCTAAAAGTAGCGCAGTGTGTAAAGGTTGACATTTTTCGACTGCATTGATGCTGCGTCGCTGCTAAAAGCCACAGTGTGTAAGCGGTCTACTGGGTCTTAAAGTTCATAATTCCAAAGTGAGTAGGGCCAGCTGATGTCATCCACAGTGCAATAGGCCTTTCCTTTCACTCCTTAAACCTTCTTAGCGCGCTAGGCTATAAATAATTTGCCTGTCGAATACCAGATAGCGCTTGAAATATAAGTCCTTATTGATTAAGTTTTTTTTTAATAAAACTGAAAAAAAATATGATTTCGTACAAAATAAAATGACGTTTGATAAGAAATGTTAAAAACTCATCAATTCGACTGCTTCAGACAACAGCCACTGGTTTATTCGTTTAGAATTGAGATTGTAATTTGTTAGATCAATTTGAAACATATTTCACTGATCTTAAAATGAAATCGGAAGCATATATTATTATCATTCTCCATATGCTATCAATTAAATAACACAAGATAGAGCTTGTAACTAAACAGTAAGTATATTATTTTATTAATCTCGACACAAATATATATAATTCTATTTTATTTACCAATTCTCAAACAGTATTATCAAATATTGATTGAAATAAAAGTGACTGTGAGCAACTAAGCTTGAAAATAGAAAATAGGGGCTCTGATCCCAAAGTAAGTAGCTTATGCACTTGTGTTATGGAAATCTGACACAAAGGTGTTTGACACAACACCCAGACCCGAGACAATATAGACAATTTTGATTTCTACATTGACCTGACCAGGCATCGAACCCGGGACCTCGGAGCGGCAACGCCTGAAACCCAGCGTGCTTAGCCACAACACCACGGAGTTAGTCAAAATAAAGCTACGACCCCTTACACACTGCGACTTTTAGCATCAATGCAGTCGCGCGTTTTCAAAACGCGCTTCAGCATCGCAACTCACGCAATGAACAGATTTAATTTAGCATCGATTTTATTTAGCCACTGTTAAATAATACAAATTATTTGTATAGCAGATTTATTAAATTAATTAATTTAATTATAATTTTACAATATACGGAGTTAAATAAACACTTTAACGGAATATAATAAACAAAGCCGGTCTAGCCTAGGGCAGAACACAATGGGAGTTGTGGGTAGATTTTGGGTTGAGACCGGAGCCGATAAGTATCGATGCAGTCGCCAAAATTCAGTACACAATTTAACAATTTACAGCTTCTGCATCGCGAGTGTATCGATGCTAAGAGCAGCGCAGTGTGTAAAGGTTGACATTTGCGACTGCATCGCTGCTGAAAGTCGCAATGTGTAAAGAGTCTTTGATTTCTTTGTTCCGAGCTTTTAAACGTGTTTAGTTTCCCAAAATCAATATTAAAGCTAATGACCGATTGATTAAACTGACTTAAAATCAGGTCAATCGCTACAATTGTAAAATAGTACCGTGAATACTAAATATTTAAACAACGCTTTCAACAATTTCAGTACAAATATACAGACAGTAATATACTTATATATATCTTTTTGTACGATTATGATTATAGGTGAGAAAGCACAATAATTGTTGCAAGTTTAGCCGTTAAACTGAGCATTTAAAATAATAGCCTGTTAAGAACAACAGTTAGTATGAGACTGCGCAGTTTTAGTATTGTTTTGGCTGTGAAGGTAATGAGGTGCAATTTACAAAGGTTTTTGCAATATTTTTATAAAGTTTGTTTATAATATGAAAATTAATCTATGTTGCAATCAACTTAACTTAAGGTGCTAGTTATAATATACAGAGTGTTGTTTTGGTCAGCGACGAGCGACTCAGGGGTGGCTATACAAACGATACTGATGCCATTTTTTTTTTAAATTGAAAAAATAAATAAATAATAAAATTGTTATTGCGGTAGTATAGTGAGCGAACCAAAACTACCAACACCAGGTGGCCTCTTCGTAGCTTACTAGATACGGCGTAATATTTTGTAGATAGGCGCGAACAAAGCACGAGGGTGCAAGTTTCCCCATTTTTTTTAATTTTTTTTTTAGAATGTTGAATGAAAAAAGATTTTCTGTTATAAAACTTGCAAATGATTATTTTTTTTTTAAATAAGCATAACTCATAATATCATCCCCTGAGTTGGATGTCACTGACCAAAACAACCCCCAGTATAATAAGATAATTTTATGAGATGAGTGGGCAGCATGTTTAGGACCTGTTACTTTTTTTCTAGAATCAATTAACTATCTGTCTGAAAACTGACGAAAAACAAAAACTGAAGGGTTTTTTTTGAACGCGATAATCTCTGTAACTACTGGACCGATTTGTAAAATATTTTAATTTTAAATAGCTTATTTATCGAGTTTGGCTTTAGGTTATAAAACACTACGCTGCGAAGCCGATGTCCCGAAAACGATGTCCCGGGGGACCGCCGTACATCATAATTTCTCATTGCTTTATTTATTTATTTATACTTTATTGCACAGCAAAAATTTTTTTTCTACCAGTCATACCTTTGCGACAGGGAAATAAAATTAATTATAAAAATAAAAGTTCATTGTCTACATAAACAATCCATACCTATATTTTATGCAATAAAATAAAGACCAAGTAAATACAATTATTACTTACATAAGCTTTTGCTTATGTGTAGTAACATAAGCAAAAGCTGTTTTCATCTTGCTAATTACTTTTCTTCTTAGAATCTGACTTCGCAGTACCTAATTAATATTAATTATATATATCTTTGGTATAAATAAATAATTTGTTCAACAAGTTACACAATAAAAATTTTCTTTGTATTATAGTGAGGAAATATGGTTACTATGGATATTACGACATTTCAAGTTCATAGTCAGAGTAGGAAATTGCATCTAAAATATAATGTCGGCCTTGGAGGTCTACCATAGTATCTGTATTAACCAATGTTTACCGGTTAGTACAAAACATCATGCATACAACTATAACTTTTAACAAAAATTTTAAGTCTACCGTAGCCTACCAAAACACACGGAATCCTTACGGTAGGATACGGAATACTACGGTATACTAAGAGATTTCGTAGATAACTTTTAAATCATGGTTAAAAAACGGTTTTCAAAAGAACAGGTTTTACTTCCAATTTGAAGTTGAATTCTAAGGGTGACATACATTTTACTTTAACCGCATAACATTTAAACAGTGTCTCAAACCTGGTTTACTTATTCGTGGTAAGGCCGTATAACTTTGGATAACTATTTCTCTAAGTACTATTTCTCTAAAGCATGCAAGCAAGCATGAACATTAATATCAGGTCAAGTATCTACGTATAATACTAGAATCATTGATTAAGATTTTTGGTCCTATTACAGGCCACTCGCTGTATAGAATATGCCAATGTCACATATCGCGTTCAAAATCCGATTCCACATGCGAGTGCAGTGGTGGACTATCGGCGCTAGGGAAAAAACCCGGTCAAGAGCGAGTCGGAATCGTGCACTAAGGGTTCCGTGCCAACTTAGGTAATTCACTTACTTCCACTTCGCTAAAATACCACAATGTTTTGTTGGCAGCGAATATAACTGTGTTTTGCATAGTGTTTCTATGAAGAACAAAGTTATGTTGCGGTTGTCAATAATTAAAATGTTTTAAATCTCAAAAACTACTAGTTAGATCCCGTCCAAACCATTTGTTAAGATATATATATATATATGTAATTATTATTTGTTATAAACAAATAATAATTATATATATGGTTGTGTGTGGTATGTCCCAACAACCTTTCTTAACCATATATCTTTGCTATTATAGCACACTTATTTATATCCTTCAAAATAATTCCTTATAAATATTACTGGAAATTGCTTGGTTCATGCTTCTTGTCGATCGGTGAAGGTTTCGTCTGATCCTGCAAGGCTAGCATAATGCCACCTCTTTAGTCGGCATAGACAAGCTCATAAACATTGACTTGTGTCAGTTAAAAAAAATATATAATTAATATTTTTCGGTGCTGTCTACTTACAAAAGAATACAAAGCAGTTCGGCTATTATTGCTATCGTGTCTGTAAAATCAATATTATTTTAAAAGATTAAAGTGCTTGTGAAGAGGGAACTTTAATAAGTGCAGCATCGTATACAGGTATTCAGCTTCGTGGTGCTATTACAGCATAGCAAAGGTGCGGCCAGGGGACGATGGGACTGGAGTTGATTTTTAAGTGGGCCATTCAGTTTCCTATAATATAAAGAAATAATTCTGTGTTTTCCTGACGTCTTCTTCTCTTTTATCTTGTTCATCTTACTTTATCTCTTTTTCTTTACGTATTTATGTTCCCGCATGGAGTCGGCTATTTACACGCCGTTTCATTCCCCCAATATATTTTTAAATTTACACTTCATTTAGAAGACAAGGGGGAGCGGGGAGGACGCTCATTTTACCACTTTGAAAGCGTCTATCTCTCAAACTTTAGACTTTAAAAGAAAATGGTTTTAGAAGCCTCTATGTCATTTTAAGGATCACCCGTGCGATCAGGTTACTGTGGAAAACCTTGCGGGCCCATGTTCAGCAGACAGTAGAGTCGACATCCTTTGGCTGAAAATAATTATGGTGATGAAGTGAACGTACTAGACACTTGTGGCACAAGTGTTGAGTTCAGTACAAAACGCGTCATCATCCAATTTAAGAGCTAGGCTCTTGTCGGTGGAGTTTTTTCCATTCCTCTCTGCTTTCCGCCTTTCTCTCAACCTCTTGATACGACCCGACATTTATCTTTTCCTTTATTTGCTGCATGTAGCTTAATCTTGGTCTTCCTCGCTTCCTTTTTCCTCCTATTCTTCCTTCAATTATCGTTTTGATAAAATTGTCGTGTCGAATCAGGTGGCCTAACATTCGTCCCCTCCTACACTCTATTGTTTTCATCAATCTCCTTTTTTCCCTAACCATGGACAAAATTTCTTCATTTGTTTTCTTCTCCGTCCAACTGATACGCTCCATTGTCCTCCAGCACCACATCTCGTAGGCTTCCAGTCTCTCTCTCTGTCCCTCTTTGTCAATGTCCACGCTTCACATCCATAAAGTGCTATTGGTACTCCAAATAGCACTTTACAAAACGCGTATAACTTTTAAAATAGGGTATTGAATACGGTTACCTATTTGCATAAAGTAACTGTGTTACTATATTTCCTTTTACGATAAGGAATGATCTTGTCAATAATAAATTACTAATTATGGGTATGGGATACCTTAAGCACCATTATTTTTGTTATTTGAAATTGTTTTTGGAAAAAAAAGTATATGATAAAACGAAAGTTTTTTTTTGTTTATTTGAACGCATTTATTTTAGGAACTACTAATCTGATTTAAAAAAAATATATTTTAAGTAGCTCGAATATTGAGGGAGCCTACTGGCTTAATTAATTAACATCACAGCCTTCGAAAAAAGGAGTAAAATCTATTTCGTTTTCTTTGAATCGTTAGTAAAAAAAAGGTTCAAATATATCTTATTATTTATAGCCAAAAAATAACCAAAAAAACCTTATATCAAAGTAAACGCATAACCCACTCCGTCCGCACCTGCTCACAAAATGAGTTAAGCATAGCAACGCTAGAAAAAGTTGGAGATTGTGACAAAGGGCACGTCTCACGCAAGGAGAGGAAGGAAGGGGATAATTTGCCAAATTGGCCCAGCTATTGCTGGGGTGGCCGTGGTTTGGGGAAATGTAGGAAAGTGTTTTTTCTAGCAACAAAAGACAATTTAATGTTTTATATTTCTAATTTATTCAGAGATGGTATATTTTTTTTGCTTTTACGTTTTGTGACATTGAATTAGCACATTTTGAACTTCAGGCTGCACCTAATCATAATAAAAGGGGCTAAAAAGTCTCACGTGGGTCACAAAACCTATCAATATTACTAATATGTATTTTTGCAAACATAGCAAAAAAAACATGTCGATAAGATATATAATAAATTTCCTTTAAAACTTTTAAAAACTACCACTTGTTTTGTAAATTAAGTAGGTTACAAAAGATATTTTCATTTAAAGTTTTGTGTATCAGATCCATGTAGACAATACAATATTTAGGTGCTATAATTCACCCCATTCTTGCGAGTTCTAATTCAGTTTTATACCCTTTTAAAGATTGGTAAGCAGTATGAATTCGTCTATAAAATATTATTGGCTATAAACTCGCCAGTACGGGATATTACCTATAAGCCTCGAGTATTGATTATTTGATATAGCTGGCGTTTATATGACTTTACTACCTTATCAGTAGGTGACTAATGTTCTGCTTTTCTGCAAATCTAGGTTTGAATGATAATTTGTAGTAGCCTCTATTATAATCATTAAATATTATAGCCCATTTGCTATATCCGTGTATGAACAATTTTACTGTCAAGTTTTATCAAAATTGATTAAGTAGTTTTGGGGTGAAGGAGTAACAAACATTACGTACCTATTAATAACAACTAACCATGACAGTCAGGAGAATAGCCCAACATTAGTCAACCATAGTCATTGTACCCGGTTAGTATCTGCGGGCAAATTTAAAGTAATTAAAGTAAGTAACTATTTTGGTGATAGAACATTAAAAAAACGGTTACCATACCTATTTAATGGTTTGCCCGATGATATACGCCAGGAACAAGTTGCAAATATTTTTAAAAGAAACTTAAAAATATTTTTAGCTAACTTAGCTTAGTATTTAGGTTTTGATTTGGTGTGTTAGAGACTCGTTATCCCACAGACAATCTATGTAAATAGTTTTGTGGGACTACTGTATATTGCAATGTAAAACGCTGTTTGTCTAATAAATAAATAAAATAATAATAATAACACATACAGGGTGTTGTATTGATCAGCGACGAGCGACTCACGGGTGGTTGAACTTACGATACTGATGCCAAAAAAATATTACATTTTTTTGTTGGAAAACCCACAACACCATACCGACAACTGACCAATACAACACAATGTATTATAACCATCGTCAATCACTTTGTAGTATAAGGTAAAGATCAACTTCCCATGAAGATTTTGTATTTTTTATGAAATTGTCTTTTAATGGTGTTGACGACGTTTTTTTTTAAGTATCTACCCACTACTATAATTCTGTTTTTGAAAAAAACTTTTAAAATAATAAATGTAACGCTTATTTCAACCGTATAAGGTACAGCAGTAGTTATTGTAGTTCCTACCTTAATGTTTACCTAGTTATGCGTTTTTGTAGTGTTGTAGAAATTGTAAAAATAAACAGCCATACGCCATAGATAAACAAGGTTTGGAGAACTATTTAAATATGATACGGCTAGTTTAATATCAACGTCAATCAAGTCAAATGATATAAGGGTGACGTAAATTTCAATTTAGCGGCATAACATTTTAACATTAGTTCAAACCTTGTTCAATGATTTGTAGTAAGGCCGACAGTGTTACACAAAAAGTCCTGATATTTGTCCCTTTAATCAAGGTCACCCTACCAATCGTCGCCATATGTTCGAGGCAGGATTTCTTCGACACTGTATTTGTGTTGTGCCCCTAGTGGGAAAGATATTAATTGTCGCCTTACGTAAGGCTACATTTTCAGTACTTCCCTTTCGGGGTAATATCTTAGCGTATTCTTTTGTTTATTTATGTGTTACTGGCAATATTGTATATCTTTTGTTTAGGTTCCCTAATTTTTGTTTTTGTCATGCATGGATTATGTTTTCTAAACATAGCATTTTAAAACATTTTGATAAGAAATATATTTGTAATTTATCAAGTAAAACTTTTTTTTACATTATTTAATTAGTAGTCCCCCTAGCCGATTACGACTACGGTGGCCAGTCACAACGACTAACCGACTGCGCGGGACATATTATAGTGCACAAGTGTGTGCGCAAACACAGGTGCACTCTCTATTCCTTTCACTCTCATAGCCCGATGGGGCAGCAATCTGACACGACCGGAGAAAATTCAGGCGCAGGACCAACGGCTTTTACGTGTTTTTCCGAGGCACGGGGGTGAAACACCGCCAACTTCCAAACTCCGGGCTACCCTACGAATTTCTGAAAACCTCAGGTTTTTTTTGGCCCGACCCGGGGATCGAACCCGGGACCTCTGGCGCAGCCGTCGCTTCAAAGTGCGGCCCTCTAACCGCTGCGCCACCGAGGCAATTATTTAATTGTTAATGATGTAAATAGGGTTCAGCCGAATTCAACTACCGTGGCCAGTCACAACGTCACACTTTCTATTCCTCTCAGTCTCACGCCAGCTTAGCTCTTATCTTAGCCTGATGGACTGATATCTGACACGACCGAATAGATCAGGCGCAGAGGACCAACGGCTTTACGTGCTTTCCGAGGCACGGTGGTGAAATACGCTGATAATTTCGAAAAAACCCAGGTACATATTTTTGGCCCGACCTGGGGATCGAATCCGGGACCTCTGGCGCAGCCGTCCGTTGCTTTTAAGTGCGACCCTCTAACCGCTGCGCCACCAAGGCAGTTAACTTTAATTTATTAGTTAATTCATTAAATATTTCCAATTAGTGAGTAATTACTCAACATATAAATAAAAAAATAAATATTGGACATCAATCACATACATTGCTCTGACTAATCCCAAAGTAAGTAGCCAATGCACTTGTGTTATGGAAATCAGACACAACGGTGGTACCACAACACCCAGACCCGAGACAATATAGAAAAGATCGTTTTCTACATTGACCCGACCGGGAATCGAACCCGGAACCTCACGAGATAGCGACTCTTAAAACCAGCGTGCTAGCCACTCGACCACGGATATCGTCATATAAAGATATAAGCTTTACCTCCTATGCGATGTGAATAGTTGTAAGTATTTTGACACCAACAAGCTAAAAAGCTCTCACTCATACCATCTCTCGGTCTGATAATTATAAAATACTTTCATCTCTAAAACGACCATCAATTAAAACAGACACTTAACAAGACAATACCGATACGAAATCATAAAAAATCACTTACCGCCGTCTAATGATATCTTCAAATCATAACAATCGATATTTTATATCATTAATCTATTCATTAATGGGTTGCCATACGTCACAAAAAAACTTAACGCTGTAATATCGAAAACAATGCTGTTACACCATTTCTTCGCGCAAGGCTTCAATTCATCGATTTTGAGATTAACGTTGTTATTAAAAAGAAATAAGATTCAAATTGATCAAATAAGTTTCTTACAGCGGAAAGAACTAAGTTTGGTAACAAGTAAACAAGTTTTAAACAAAAGATATCATCTATAATTTCCATTTAATTAATCATTCTCATGCATATTCATGTTTCAAAGACAATTGTATCAATTTGAAAGCAGATAAATGTTTTGATGCTGTGTTTTTATAACTTTTCTGGTATTTTAGTTGAAATAATAATAAAACGGCTTCTTTCACAGTGTATACCAAATGATGTTCTACTCGTATTTGAACTATAAGTAAGATATTTCCCCTATTTTTTATGTTAACACTATAACCTAGTGTAGTAGTAACATTATTTTAATTTTAATTACCGGATAGAAAACATAAAATGGTACCTACATGCTTTCAAACCATATATATCATTGGAAATTATGAAAATAAGCCACAAATTACACATTATTTTGATCGTATGACCCGTTTAAAAGAGGACGTACGTAGAGGTACATACCGCTGTATAATTACAGCAAAATTAAATACCTTTTTTCTCTTTAGGCCTTTATGTAAGATATGAATTACACTCGATCACAGAGTGCTGAGTACAGATCACATTGTTTTTATTTTTCATTTTTAGATATTACAGGAGAAGGTGAATGGTGTATTAAGAAGCTACACACTAGTTTTCATAAGTTCTGTCATTATAATTACTGAACTCCTATGCGTTCAGGAGTTCTAGCGTCAGCTTAAGATTCTTGTAAAACACATTATACGTGCCTCTTGCCCTCGATTACACCAAGATCCCATCATCAGATCCCAAATTGGCAACAATGGGACGAATTAGAAGGTATACCCTCCAGGTAGACAAAAAAAATTCGAATCGGTCGACATACGACTGAGATATGAGGTAACATAGATACAAAAAAAACATACAGTCGAATTGATAACCTCCTCCTTTTTTGAGGTCAGTTAAAAATTGTTGTGACTTCCTGTTAATGGCTTACCATGTTATTTAAAAATACAACAAACTAAGTCTTGGTGTTACATTTCAATAGGATAACCAGTTGCATTACAAGGGGAACACAGTTTACTTAAGTTTAAAGTATTTTGAAGTATTTCCTACATTTATTTTTCATATCATTTAAAACTGAATTTTATTAAATTAGCATTTTCAACCTCTTCTAACTTTCTGTTACTTCGCTTATGCATTTTTAAAATACAGTTTCATATTATTTTTATTTGTGTGTTGTACTCCTACATAAGGGTATTTCCGTCCTTCAAATACGTTGTGGTATGTCCATACTAAAGACGTGAACACACTGCGCACTGCAATAATGTAGATGGGCCATTATGGCACACTCATTCGTATGCGTCATTTGAAAGTATACACAAGTAAAGGCAACCAGGGGGGCGATTCTCGCGGCAATCGAACTTTTTTCGTGTGGTAATTCGATTGCGAGTTTGACCAATTTACATAAAAAATAAAGTAAAATATCTACTCGTTAAAAAACTAGCGCACAAACAAAATCTAAATACATAAAAATCGTGACCTTGAGATATCAAAAACTATTTTTTCTTCGACAAAGAAAATTCGATCGGTGAACTTTTTTCGTATACGAATCGCACGAGAATTGGCCCCCTGTACTTGATGTGCCGTTGCTGGTATTATACTCTTGCCATTGAAACAACCTTAAATATTTAATGAAATAACCTTTAATATTTATATGAAAATTACTTATAATGTAACCAGCACCATTGTACTCAGATAGGTATAATATTTAATATTAAATCATGCGACAGTCGGGCAACCAACTGACCAACTGCTAAACGTGTCTTCTAAAGCATGAACATGATCGTGATATATGTCACTTATAAAGTCATCCATCCAAACACGACAGCGCCGTGGGTTGCTTTACTTTAGTATCGCTACCAAAGCGCTGCCACCACTGCGCCCCGAGCTCTTCTTAGTTGAGGTCGGATTCCATTTCATGGAGGTACCTAAATACATATTGCCAAAGACCTGAAAGAGCTAGAAGTGTCCGACTGGTCAGATTTGGCACATAATAGGGAAGAATGGCCACTTTAATGTCGGAGGCCAAGATCCACTTCGGGTCGCTGAGCCAGCGAAGTAAGTAAGTAAGTATCTGTTTTGAGCGTTGCGACCTTTGTACCCGGTCTGCATCCAGTCCTACGATCCTACGACCTTTTAAAGGTCGTCTGTCCATCTTGTCGGTGTTCCCACTTGCCAAGCATGGCAAATGTTGGAAAAATCTCCTCATGAAGGCAAACTAAAAATCTTAAGCGTAAACTGTCACTTAATCAAGACCTAGCTAACGGTTGTGATTGTTTGCACAACTCTAAATTATCCGTTTATTTTATTTTGTCTCATTATATAAGGTGTGATATAAATTGTCTCGCTAGCATTTGGTAGTAGCACTAAGTGTCGATTTTATCAATGTCAGATAAGGAATGGAAAGGATGTCGAATACGACACAATACGCCTAATTTGAAAATGACATCTATTTGTCAGCATTATGTAAGTAACATTTTAAAATTGGTCGTTTTATACTTATTCAGTTGGATAAGTCTTATCTCACGTTGGTGAAATCGACACTAAATAAGTCATTATAATCCCCATCACCAACATATGTAATTGACTCACCTGCCGTCGGCGTCATACGTACAGTGACCGTCATACATACAGCACATCAGGTTACCCACTTTTGTTCCAAACTCGCCCTTATTGCAACTGAATAAGATACCGCAGTATTCACCTTAACGTGATGTTGTCCGTACATTAGACTAGATTCTTTGAGATCATTTACGAGAAAAAGTGAGAAAGTTTGATCTAGTTTTGTTTGATGAAATAATCAATGTTTATTACATTTTTTCTGTAAACTTTATTGCAATGTAAATTGTGGATTTAAAACAAGTGGTGGATTTAATCCCTTTATGCGTTCAATCAGTGGCGGAACATTAAAAATATTTTGTGTTTTTTGAAGTGAAAACTTCTTTAGCGGCGTAAAATATTAAATTATTGTTATTATTATTATTATTGTTATTATTATTATTATTATTATTATTATTATTATTATTATTATTATTATTATTATTATTATTATTATTATTATTATTATTATTGTATTCTATCACAAAAATGATGGTACTTTTATATTGATAGTAAGAGCAATTCATTCAAAATTATTCCCTAACTATTCCAAAAAATCAAAAATGCACAACGTTGATATTCAAGTTTTCACTTCTGCCGGCACTCCCGGAGTGCATTTTTTTTCTTTTTTAGTTTATTTTTAAAAAGCAACACTACATTTTTCTTTACAATATTCTGCCAAACTGTGTTACAGTTTGTCGGCAGAGTTCTTGTGAACATCGTAATATTACCTTAACTATATTATTATTATTATACCTATATTATTCGACACGGTTACAACAACGGTTCAGGAAAGTATATAGAGAAATTAGATCTTTTTATCGTTAAATTATATTTTGACAAACACTATATCTATTTAGGGAACAGTATCAATTATATAAATTTTAACTGAAAACTACGCACATAGCTCAATCGTTTAAAGTATCAAAATTAAATCCCAAATCTTAACAAAATTAAACGGATAATCACTTTCATGTTATTAAAATCACATAATATCATTTATAGGGGAATCAAACGAAATAATATTATGATAATTGGGTCTCGTCAAGTGCTATTGCTTTTCAATTAATTGGTATTGATAATGATGATTGGAATGTTAAAATTACGAATTATTGTAAATGCATCAAAATGATGACCCACTTTTGACAGAATGAACTCATTACTTAATTAGGTATTATTACTTACTAAATAATAAACTCATGACTCTATAAATTTAAATTAATATTCTATTCTATTTTTTCTTTGGTTAATCTTGAATGAAAACCCGTAAGATAGAAGGTGGATTTATAAATTATTTTAAATACACAAGAACCAAATGTTGATCCTTAAAACTATTGTTGATATCAAAACTTGCCCACATCATGTCTAAAACTGAGCTTCTTTAAACTCTTTAAAGCGAAGTGCCAGTGATTTTAGCATTCAAGATGGTTAATCGGCAGTGACCTCTTCCGTCCAGTATTTTGGAACTCAGTCAATACGCAATGGTTAGAAGTATAGAATTTGATCACACCAAGGCTCCATAAAGCACTGTGTAATCATAGTACATCCGGAGTTTTTGTTGCAGATTTTGACATTTGCTAAAAATAGAAAAAATAAAAACGTCTGAGCTCAAAGTTAATTTCAAACGTTTCCTGGGCCTATTATTTTTAAGGAGGTACTCAATCTAACAAAAACAACGTCAAAACATTTCTTAAGAAATCGCGGGATCATCTTCTGGAGTTAACCGGAAAAAAACAAAGTAAGCCTTACAAGTGGGCAATTAAAGTTTTCTTTTGGGTCTGACTCGAATTTCGGATATCAAAGAACGTCTGATGGTTGATGTGGGAACTGAAAAAGTCAGCATTTTTAAGCTTTCTTTTGATTATTACTTTCTTTAATAATATTGAAAGTACTAAGGTGCTAAGGTAAGATGTCTAAGGTGTTCATATAGCAACGCTTAGGTGGTGATTACCAAAATTAATCAACTTGCGGCACGGTCGTGTTTGAGTGGGTGACCATTACGGCTATACAATGTGTAACATTAAATGCGCAAAACCTGAATACAAACTTTATTCAGTTTTTGCGCATTTAATGATAGGAATAGTGAGAAAAAACACTCATTCATTTAAGTCACATTTACAAAAAACTTTGTCAAGGTGTTGCCTGTCTATTTATTTATAAGACAAGCTATCAAGTGCGCAAACTCGCCAAAATACCAAAATAAGCAATGGTTAGTTCTTTATAAGCGTAGATAGTAAAAATAATAATGTCAGGTTTAAAGGCAAATTTTACATTTCACTCATAATAATTGATTCTCTAAGCTTAAGTATACACTTTAAACCGTTATTTTTCACGTCAGTCACTACACCACTTGTACCGTTGTACATGTATAACGTGTAATAAATTGAGTACCTTAATATATTTAGTATTCATCGGATCCACATTAACATTTTCATCACATTATCTTTGTTTTTCCATGCTTTCATTTCCTTTTTCCATCCAAAGATTGCTGGTTCGTTTGCTGTAAACACGAACATAAGAGTTAATCATAGATTCTATCTACCATAACGCAGTTCGTATTTTCTCCCTAAAAAGTCGTACTGTAGACATTAAACTATAGGCATTACCTGCCTTTCTACTCTTCTTATACTATTACTCTGTATTTTTGGATTATTGATGTTTTCTAATCCTTTTTGAACAATATTTATTGTGAATCTAAAAATGTCAAACTTTCAAAGCTCTGTTATTCTACTTTTCTGTACATAATACTGTAAAAATAGCTGTGTTTTACCTTTGTTTGCAATTTTCCTTTAATTTGCATTGGGTGATGATTCGTTTTCTTGATTATTTTTATAAATTGCTTGATTTTTGACATTTTTTTATCTTTATTGACATGGTTGTTATGACAATATCTTTCAAAGTCTGACAACTTCTATCAAATTTTATTACTTTTTCGGGTTTAATCCTCTGTAAGCCACCAGTATTCATGTTCTATTTTTGAACCTACCTCGATCTAAATTTGAACGGCCTAGGTCCCCTAAATAAGCCTTTACTTTTTTCATTCAATTCATTCGATTCCGAGTTCTAAGCTCGAACAGTTCTATTATTCATTAGACATACTACAAGTTTAACACTCTTCATTTTCCCTCAAGAAGTCTTGAAGAACCGCCGGTGACTGCTGTAACACCTCCTCACGCTAGGGGAGGGACCGGACACCGGAGGAGTATCCGAGTCCATTGACTGCAGTAACACCTCCTCGCTCTAGGGGAGGGACCTGTCTCCTTCTCGGAAGAGGACCCGAGACCAAGTACTTCTGGCACTCCAACTGATCATAACATTTTCTATATAGTGCCCGTTACCCTCATCACTGCTGTGAGTTACTCCTTCACGGCGCCTGTCACCGCTGCACATCGGCGTCGCTGCTCTTCACGGCGCCTGTCACCGCTGCACATCGGCGTCACTGCTCTTCACGGCGCCTGTCACCGCTGCACATCGGCGTCGCTGCTACCTCCGCTGTGTCGGCCCTGCACTCCGACGCCGCCCTTTGCTGCCTCCAGGACAATACTTATTGAAGATTTGAAGATACTTACTCACGCCCACTGCACTTTACTTACATTCATACAGACATCACCTCATCTCATTTTTCGGTACTGTATTTTTTTTGTTTTAATATAAATTCTATTCCCTCTTCTACCTCTTTCTTTTACCTTCTTCTACTTCTCCACATTTGTCGCTTCACGACACACTAAGCGTGTCAAAATTTTACTTGTAATCTAAGTTTCACTGTTACTCAATGGTCGTATGTGATGGAATTGATATTTTAATTATAACGTATTTATGATCTAATGAACCTGATTAAAAATATGTTAACATTCTCTTCCATAAGAATAGGTTTAATATAAATTAAATTTATTTCCTTTTGTCGTTTCTCTAGCAACCTTTAAGACACCAAGATCAGTAACGTTATTTGAAAAAGGAGGTTATTTGCAAAGTTTTTATTGACCTCTTGTTTTTATAACGTTTTACACAAACTGCTAAAAATACCTTACAGTGTTTGGTTAATGTTTCGTTAAGTGACACCAGGATTCAATTGTCTCAAATAGATATTAAATATCAGACCATTTACATTTTTAACCGACTGAAAAAGGTTTTCTGTTAGACTTGTATGTTTGTCCGGGAGTGTTTCACGTTGAGCTGAATTTCAGAAAAGCATTTTATTATTTTTTCCTACTGATGTTGCAAGGAAGACGATGATGAAGCACTGGTATGTATTCATCTGTGAAGATCATGCTAAAGGATTATCAGTAATATACAAGTGGTTAAAAACATCATCACAAATAAACCTGAACCTGAATCTTAATCACAACTACTAGAATTCGCTCGCAATTGTTGGCTATAGAAAAACTGACACATATCAAATCTGTTTGCAAAGTTTATCGCCGTCAAAAGGATACAAAGTTATTAAATAGATTTTTCATGCTAATAGATTACAGAGGATATGATTTGAAGCTACGCCGCGATGATCTTTGATATCGTATAAGGTATCGGAACATCGATTTATTAATCGATACATATCGGTAGATTAATTGCAGCTATCATACAGTAGTTACGAGGAGGATTAGTTTACAAATAGGTTCTTAAATTTACTAAGATCAGTTTCACATATTAAATATAACAAAAGCAGATGATGACTCCTACACAAGGGGATAAAACAATGGCTTTTACGGCACAGGTGTCATTTTGAATCTCGAGCACAACGTAGAAATCTGTATTGCATATCCAAAAAATGCATGGAAAGCTATAGTTTTACTCTTATATCCTTAAATAGAAGCTCTGGGCCGTATTTTTAAATCACTCGATAGAAGGCATAAATAGGAATTTAAATTCTTTTAAATAGTTGGGGTCCCCTATTCACACCTCATGTGAGAAAAGTGGGCGATCACAGTTCAGTTTTCTTTAAAGCGTTCCTCTTCTTGTAATTTGCTTTACTTGAATCAAAATCGACTATTAAAGTATTATTGGATACCAATCACATGCATTGCTCTGATCCCAAGGTAGTAGCTAATGCACTTGTGTTATGGACATCAACGGTGGTACCACAACATCCAGACCCGAGACAATATAGAAAATTTTTGATTTTGTATATTGACCCGACCGGGAATCGAACCCGGGACCTCGGAGCGGAGCGGACAGTGTGTTAAGCCACTACACTACGGAGGTCGCCAGACTATTAACAAGCTTAAACAGTGACACATTTGGTTCACAATCATCCAAATTTAGTGATAAACTATTAATACTGTTCAGTCCTTATGATTATGATAATAAGCACGGTAATTCATTAATCGTAGGTGCCGTAAATAGTAAGACAAGTAACATGGTGTTGTAAGGAAACGCATTTATTAATGTATTATGGTCCAGTGGCTGTGATTTGTTTAAACTAGCGGTCGCATAAGTTGTTCCCATTAGTTGTAACGTTATGATTTTTAAAGTCATATGTAGCTTATATTACGTATTGCCCAATCAATAAACTACCACAAAAAAAGATTATAAAAATCTAACTAGTTGTTTCTGAGATTATTGCGTACAAAACTAACAAACAAACATACGTTATGTTAGAACATGTCTAAACTTTCATTCTATTAAAAAATAGGAAAAAGATTTTTTAAATAAAACCCACAATTTATTTCGATTCTACTTATATTGATTTATTTATTCTATGCTTTTCATTTCAGTTAGTTAAGAATTACTTGTTTACTGTAGCAAACTTAATAGTGACTAAATACATTTTAAAAAGTGTATTGCCATGACAACAGAAGATTGTTTCAACATTTACTAAACAAGATAGACAGTCTTGCTTGATCCGCGAATAACAATACTTCATAGTCGTGGTTGTTTTATTTCCAACACAATTTGGTTATTCACGAAATTATTAATTACATGGTCGAGTAGATCTTTAGTTTGGCTGCAAAAGCGAAACTTGTTTTGGAAACAAGATTATCTGCAAGAGTTTACAACTATAAGTGATATTTACACAGAACGATTTATTTGACAGAAACTATTTCAATCACTACATTTGTCAACCTAAAGCCATGTGAAAAAAAATGTGTTATTTAACGGATCATCAATGAATAAAAAAATATGGACACCAATCACAAACATTGCTCTGATCCCAAAGTTAGCGCCAGTGTAATTGTGTTATGGAAATCAGGCACAATGGTGGTACCACAACACTCAGACCCGAGTCAATAGAAATATATGATTTCTACATTGACTCCGACCGGGAATCGAACCCGGGACCTCGGAGCGGCGACGCCTTGAAACCCAGAGTGCCATTAGGTCAGCCCTAAAATGTGTGATAAGGCGAGTAAATGCCGTCATCAAATAAGCGTTCCCTGGTGTTGGGTAGCAGCAACATCAGTAATGGAAGAAGGCTGAAGCTATAGTATATCAGGAAATTTTGACTGGGTATTAAGAGGTGAGAAACTCCTAGTTCCTAAACTGCGATCAGGAAGGCAAAAGGGGAAACCGCCACACTATCTTCTCTTATTTTGATAATGGATAAACTCCACCGACAAGAACCTAGCTTTTAAATTTAATAACTATTTTAGTACGTAGTTGTAAAAGTAGTTAAATAGCATGTTTCTGCACAAATAAGGTCATAGCCCACTGATGACCTGTCACGGTGACAGCACCGTATCAACTCAAGGCGTTCAGTATTCTTTGTATAAAACTTCAACGCACATCTATCAACTTCGTAACGTCACCTCGTCGGATCGATACCAACTCGGGACCCACTCTTGACCCCCCGCTGGTTGACGACTATCCGTCCACTCTGTCGAACGGGCTGTCATTCACAAGAAGAACTGTCATAATATGTTGTAGCAAACACAATCCGAGACGAGGCGTTCGCTATCCGGTGCCGATTCCATCCGAGCCGTTGCTGTTCCCTTCACGTAACGGGCTTCTGTACATTTACCGCCTCGTTGGTGCCGTTCCCGTGCCGTGTTGATTAGGCGGCGCTGACCTTAATTTCAGCTTAGCCGAAAGGTACGACTGGTACAGAATGCCATCTGTTAATCCACCTTTTGTACAAATGTATGTTTGTTGTTTTAATTTGAAATGTCTGAAATAAGGTTTGAAAAGGCTGTTTATGAATGCTTAGTAATTGTTTTATCTTTAAGACCCTTCGTTGGGTGCGAAGTGGTGGTGGAAGCGCCATCATTTCAGTGCATTATATTTGATTAATAAGTATAAATCGTCACGATAGATTTACGTTATATATTATTTCATTGCAATAACTTTTGTTTATTTCCTTTTCATATGACAGCCAGCCATTTATCATTTCAACGTCCTTCAATAGTTTGAGACATCATCGTCGCGCGCGGTCATAATAGGGAAAGAAGGAATTAGTTGAGGAGTCAACTTTGCTCTTATTATTTTTTAAGTATTTATACCAAGAATACTACTAATGATTTTTGGTTTAACTGTGTAAATCCTACTATATTCAGTGTAGCAAATCAATTCGTTTCAGTTTACTGATGGCTCAAAATTATAATTACCTAATAATGCAATGCATAGTTTCAATAATATACAATTCATTGCAATAAGAAATGCTTTTAAGTAACAATTTAAGTATTGATATATGATTCTGTCTTTAGTTACACTATTAATGTTAAATATGACGACCCGTCTGGTGTAGTGGTCGAGAAATCGCCTAATACGCAGCGGGTTGTGGGTTCGATCCCCGCACAATACAAACATTTGTGTATGTATTTACAAACAAAAAGTATTTAAGTATTATATCCGTTGTCTGGCACCCATAACACAAGCTTTGAGTAGCTTACTTTGGGACTAGATGGCGATGTGTGGGAATGTCCAAAAGATATTTATTTATTTTATTTATATTTAATATTATAAGGCTAAAGAGTATGTTTGTCTGAACTTGCTAATCTCAGAAACTATTGGATGGGTAAAATAAATGTGTTATAGGCTAAAACAAACAGGACAAGCTAAGAACCTTCTCTTTGGAAGTATGTTAATATAAAGGAAAAAATAAAAAACACGGCATTGCGCGGGAACGCTAATTAATAAAATAATATTTATATGATGATTTTAACCACTATCGTGGAGTGGGTCAGTCAGGATTTAATCTATTACATCATAAAAGTCAATATTAAAATGTAAATCAGCAAATAGGTATACTATTACCTTATACAAATATATTATTATTATTTATTATTAATACTAAGGCCAATCATAGTCAACTATAGTTAACTAATTACACTTAACAATAGTCAAGGTATCAAGTAGATAATCTCCAATACCAACAGACCGAGAATTAATTATGTTTGTCTACTAATTTAGTTCACATTAATCGGTCGCTAAGTTAGTTTTAGCTTTATGATGACGCGATGTTAATAGTCAAAAGCAAAGTTACTAGATTAACGCAAGTTCCAAGAAATTTTGAGGTACACACATCAAAACAAGTTTCTGATCACTTTAAAAAATAAAAAACTACGACCGCCGTGGTGTCGTAGCTAAGACTGCTGAGCTTCAAGACGTCGCCGCTCTAAGTTCCCGCGTTCGATTTCCGGTCGGGTCAACATGGAAATCAAAATTTTCTATATTGTCTTGGGTCTGGGTATTGTGGTGGTACCACCGTTGTGTCTGATTTCCATAACACAAGTGCATTAGCTACTTACTTTAGGAACAGAGAAATATGTGTGATTGTTGTTCAACTACTGTTATAATAATATTAGAACAGTACTGTTATAATAATATCATTATTGGGTTTTTATATTTTAAGAAAACACACAGCAAATATTATGTTTTCCTGATACAATTACATAAAAAAAAAAAACTGCTTATGCTAAATCAAATTTTAAAGATCTACTATAAAGGTGGCGATATACCTGTAGCTGGCACACTTGCATGCCAGTTACTTGCACGTTTTATCTATTTCCATGTGTAGGTGTACGCTTACTGTCATACAATGTGAGAGAGAAGACGCAGGGGGCTGTAAAACTGGCGCGTGTGATTATCAACACTATGAATTTAGGCATGCTAGGACGCGACAGAAGAACAGATTTTCTTTCACATGACAGCAAGTGCGCCTTCACATTAGAGCATCAGCAGCGCGGCAGCAGCGGATGCCTTCACATAAGCAGCGCGACGGTCGCGCGACTGGGTCGGTCCCACTACACCCATTATCCATTTCAGTGTTAATACGGGGATAGTATTACCACTGTAATGGGTCATGGGTATAGCGGGACGGACCCGCGCGACTTACGCACCGCTGCGGCGCTGCTGCAGCGCTGCTATGTATGGTATGAATTCATCGGCAGCGCGACTGTCGCGCGTAACTCGCGCTGCTAGAGTCGCCTTAATGTGAAAGCGCTCCAACTGGCATGCAAGCTACTGATCCAATTTCCAGGTATGTGTATCGGTGCCTTTAGGCGAGGTATCTGCCGCCAAATCACTTTTTGAAAAGAAACCTCTTGCTCACACAATACAAAAACTGACACATTAAACAAAAGCATGGGTATAGCGGGACGGTCCCGCGCGACTTACGCACCGCTGCGGCGCTGCTGCAGCGCTGCTATGTATGGTATGAATTCATCGGCAGCGCGACTGTCGCGTGTAACTCGCGCTGCTAGAGTCGCCTTAATGTGAAAGCGCTCCAACTGGCATGCAAGCTACTGATCCAATTTCCAGGTATGTGTATCGGTGCCTTTAGGCGAGGTATCTGCCGCCAAATCACTTTTTGAAAAGAAACCTCTTGCTCACACAATACAAAAACTGACACATTAAAGAAAAGCATGGGTATAGCGGGACGGTCCCGCGCGACTTACGCACCGCTGCTGCGCTGCTGCAGCGCTGCTATGTATGGTATGAATTCATCGGCAGCGCGACTGTCGCGCGTAACTCGCGCTGCTAGAGTCGCCTTAATGTGAAAGCGCTCCAACTGGCATGCAAGCTACTGATCCAATTTCCAGGTATGTGTATCGGCCTTTGGGCGAGGTATCTGCCGCCAAACCACTTTTTGAAAAGAAACCTCTTGCTCACACAATACAAAAACTGAAACATTAAACAAAAGACGACTCGAGACGCAAGCGACTTTCCCTCTTGACTTTAGCACATCAACGTATTTGCATGCGGCTGCGATGCGACTGAATGATACCGGCATGGATACAACTATCACTTCTAGCTATGGAGTTAGACATAGGTAGTATATGGCAATTTTATATGCCACGTTTAAATATCATTTTCCACATGCGGATGCGGAAGTGGACTTACGGCAATTTGGTAAGGCGATGGTAAAGTCGATAGTTTATATTTTGGAACATACAGATTGGAAAAGGTAGCTTTTATGCCATGCGTCTATAGGAGTCAAAATTATTGAATGTTGTATGCTTTCAAAGCGCCTGTCATTCAATTCTAAACCTTAATACTAAGTATTGAAACTGTATCTTTACAATTACTTCCATAACTCCTTACCATACCTTTAAACGATACGTCTTAACTATAGTCCAATCACTTGATCAGTTATTTACAACATATTTGCTTAAGAGTCATAAACTTTATAATATTGTATTGTAATATATTATTCGCCGCATACCAGGGACGTTATAAATAACGAACCGGTACGGGATAGGCGTCACCATTGATTGTTGGGTACGGAGGCTGGATTTTGGAGGCTTCCGTTCGTTGCAATGGTTGCAATGTGTGGCAAAGGACTATTTGAAATAATAAGTGTTATTTTATTTTGGGTGGTTACTCTAACCGAAGATTCATTTTTGCATTTTTATTTATTGTTTAAAAAGGTGATAGAAAAACACAGCTACAACTAATTGTCTACGCTTACTCAACACTCACTTATAGAAAAATAAAACCGTTTTCATGAGGCAAAGAGTCGAGAATGCTGGCCGGGTTACTGTGCTAAATAGCTTCATTAGTACCCAGAGAATTATGAAAATAAATATGACATATAGTGCGTAAAACGCTTTAGATCGTTATTTTTTTATGAGGAACACAACAATTATAAATAGCGTAATATATGCTACTAAAAATCATGATCAATAAAATAAGGAGAAGCAAAATAATTTCAGTCAATTGTGATTATATTCATCTTGATGGATTTAAAAAAAAATGTTATACTTTCGATAAAACGGCAATAAATGGGTCGCTTAAACAAACAATAATATTAATTAACCAAAGATAATTTTAAAAGTAAATACTTAAAAATAACCATGTTTTAGATAATCTAGTTTTGGCACTTCCAAAAACATTGAAGCCCTCTCCATATTTACCTAACCATCGGTTCAACCAGTTCGTATGTCAGTAAAAAACAAAATAACTGGCGGCACGAAATGAAAGGCTTCTCACAAGATCGGGTTCAACTGTACCATGTTGCAGTTAAAATATGAATAAAGAACTTTTTGATTATGAGTGAGATGTTTATATAACGTTTCTTCTGTGGCAGTGCTTGTTTTAAATAAAGTATTATGGTACTATCAATTTTTCGTTTACACCATAAGCAAAGATAAAGAGATCTTAGAATCACACTGGCTGGACACAGACCACTCGCAAGCGGTCGCTCTGTGTGGAACAACGTAATGTCCGTAATCTCTAAGAGACGTCCTTTCTCTGATATGAGAAAACATAATTTTATTGGATTAAAATTGACCATCGATCTTAAGGAACGGAGAATATTACTAAACAATTACTAAAATCACCAAAAAAGAATATTGATAAACAATCACATACGAGGGTCAAACTGAAAGTTCTTAGAACTGGCCACTTATAAACAATATAATAAAAAAAAAACTAAAATTTGAAAATAGAACTCTTTGCCAATATTACTGAGTATATATTTCATTCATTTGTCATTTGTTTTACGATTTGGCGGCAAATTGAAAATTGTCTGTGTCACGTCAACATGAATTTAACACGAGAAAATTTTCGTGCAATGATTTTTTATGACTTTCGATGTCATTTAAGTCAACAAGAAAGTTATGATAGACTACGATTGGCCTTTCGCGATGAAGCCCCATCTCGTGCGACTGTTTACAACTGGTTTAATGAGTTTAAACGTGGTAGCACTAATCTCACTGATGATGTACGTGAGGGACGGCCTTCTACGGCGACGACTGAAAATAACATCTGTGTTGTGCGGCGTATGATAGAGACTGAAAAAAAATTGACCTATCAGCAGATTTGGACAAGCTTAGGCATCGGTATGAGTCAAGTGCACAAAATCCTCCACGAACATTTAGCGGTCAGGAAGCTTTGCGCCCGGTGGATACCTCATAATTTGACTAAGGCTCAAAAACTCCATCGTGTGGATTCGTGCCGTAAAATGATTGAAAGATTTAACGGAGGTGACTCAAATGCTGTGTTCGACATACTAACAGGTGACGAAAGCTGGATTTACTGTTATGATCCTGAAACCAAAAGACAATCTGCTCAGTGGGTGTTTCCTTTCGAGGAGTTGCCAACTAAAGTGAAGAGAGATCCAAGTGCGGGAAAAAAAATGGTGGCCTCGTTCTTTGGAAGGATAGGTCATTTCGCAACAATTGTGTTAGAAGATCAAAAACAGTTTCTGCAAAATGGTACACTACCAATTGTTTGCCACTTGTCTTGGAAAAAGTTCGAGAGAAACGACCTCGCAGTAGGATCCTCCTTCACCACGACAACGCCTCGTCGCACACCGCCAAGCAAACGATCGACTATTTGGCGACATCAAACGTTGAATTACTGGGTCACCCGCCGTATAGCCCCGACCTCGCGCCTTGTGATTTTTATTTATTTCCAAAAATTAAAGAAAAACTTAAAGGAAAGCGGTTTATGAATGGTGAAGAAGCGGTGGCTGCGTATCGCGATGCCATTGAAGAGACCCCTAAGGACGAGTGGGCAAAGTGCTTTTCCCAGTGGTTCCATCGCATGCAGCGGTGTATTGACGTCAATGGACAAAATTTTGAAAAGATATAATAAAACTAATAACTGGCTAATGTAATCAGTTTTTGATTTTCTAAGAACTTTCAGTTTGACCCTCGTATCAAATTATAATTATTTGAACATTCACAGTGTTAAATAAACTATTCGCTATTTTCCATAATGTCGGAGTTAACATTTTGTCAGCAACGTAATAATATACGTTTCGAGGTTTTTGTCGGTCACTTAATTATGGGTCAGGCTTCCAATTTCTGTTATTTACCCGGTTTTTGACAGAAATGATGCGGCCTTGCTCATTATGATATCTTATGTCATGTCTAGAGTGGAAAAAATACATCGTGCTAAGTAATTGCAGCAAAATATTTTGAGTTGTATTTTTTGCGAACGAGCGAGGTCTACAGATTTTTTAATACATTTTGCTACTGATTTATGGTTTGTCCTCTTTTATACAAGTAGTTGATCTTATTCGATTTAAAATACTTTAGTAAATGTAGCGTCTAATCCTTAAAAAATATAAAACCTATGAGGTGTTTTACGTGCTACGTGTGGTTATATTCAAAGCTACATCGTTGCGAAGCGATAGCAAAACATTGCGACCTCTTTAAGTTTTGACCTTATATAAAAAATGATCATAGTCTTTCATTGAAAATTTTTAATTTTTTGGAAACTAATTCACACACATTGCTCAGATCCCAAAGTAAGTAGCCAATCCACTTGCATTATGTAAATCAGACACAACGGTGGTACCGCAACACCCAGACCCGAGACAATATAGAAAACTATGATTTCTACATAAACCCGACCAGGAATCGAACCCGGCAACCTCGGAGCGGTGACGCTTTGTAACCCAGCAAGCTTAGCCACTACACTACGGAGATCATCGAAAATACATCAAAAACATCATCATCATCATCAGGTTTTCCACAGCGACTGGTTGTGACCGGTCTGCATCCAGTGTGATCCAGCGATATTTACAAGGTCGTCCGTCCATCTTATCGGTGGACGTCCCACGCTGCGCTTTTGGTCGAAAGGTCTCCAATCTAAAACTTTTCAGCCCCAACGGCCATCAGTTCAAAACACATCATAATTATCACAAAATTAATTAACTTTTTAACAAACGGAACATCAACGTGACATTTCCTTTTTACTTGCGTCACTAAAACATTTCCTTGAAACAGATGACGTTATACAACCGCGTTTATTCACGTAAGTAATCTCGGTGTTCAGAACAAATGTTTTTTCTGGGATAAGTTTAATTTTAACAAAACATCTTGTAGCCGCAAACTTAAATAAAATGGTTGGCGTGCAAACAAGTGTGAAATTACAACGAGAAGCGTCTTTTTGACAATTATATCACTACTTAAATGTCGCTAGTGCCGAAAGATTTAATTTGGTTATAAAACGGGAACTGGGTTACGCGAAAGACCCTTGTAAGATGAAATAAGAACCCAAAAATTACGCACGGGCGGGACTCGAACCCACAATCTTTGACTAACCGGGCCAACGCACTTACCAATCGAGTTTGTCGATTCGCCCATAGGGCCTCTGTCTAGGCTTAACGACTTATATCTTCTGATGTTAGCCAGAAATAACTGTTCGACGTGCTTTCTAGAGCTAGCCAGAAATAACTGCTTGACGTGCTTTCCAAAGCACAAAGATGCGCTTGATATGATTCACAAAGATGGTCGGAATGGTCACCAATCCTAATTCGGCTGCTTTGTTTTTTATACCAGTCAGGAAAATAAACTTCACCTTGCTACATTAAGATCCCTTGTATTACTTGTCTTCAAGCGAGGCGTATTGTATTTTTTCTTATCTGACGTTTATAAAATCAGGCCTATGATTTAGAAATAACTGTATTACCATAATCAGATGTATAAGATAAAATAAGCCAAGCTATTCTCAAATAACATTGATGCATAACAAGATTCTACTATACCACCGCTTCCGAAAAACTCACAACAAAACAGACTCGAGGAGGGTTGAAAAAGAAATATAAACCTGAAAAAACATTTCGCTGTTTGTCTACTTGAACGAAACAGAAAAAAATATGGCGGCTGTATAAGAAATATCATTGTTATTCAAGTGAAATTCACCCATGGGCTCTAGGCCTCGATGGTTGGACGCGATGTGAATACTGATTGGTAATTATTTACTACACAAGTCAGGGGTGGTGGTTTGCGGAATGTGAGAAATAAACTAGGGGTAAAAGCTTGGGTAGTTTTAAAATTACGAACCTCAAAAGTTTTTTTTTGAATCTATCTACCTATTAAAGATCAGTAAGCTCAAGTGGCAATGGGCAGGCCACATAATGTGAAGAACTGATGGCCGTCGGCCGTTAAAAAAGTTCTAGATCCGAGCACCTATAAGCAAAAGACGGCTTGATCACAATGTACCATTCAGTAACTAGTAACGTTATCTGTCCATTACCTCGTAGGAAAAAACGTTTCATATTAAAATAACATATTAGTTTGTCAAAGTTTGTAATTGTTAATAAGGGCCTGTTTCACCAAGCGTGTTTTAAGGGACAAATAAGCGACAATAAGCGAGTCTATATTTGTACAAACCAACATTTACAATATTGATTATTTATTTAACTATTAATTTCAAAAGGGTTAACTTTTCCTGTTATTTTTAAACTAAGGGTATCAAACCCGAATGATATGAAGAATTTTTTGTCGGAAGGCAAACCTAAAATTGGTAATAAAAAGTACAAAAAAACTTATGTTTTTCAAAGCCCTGTGTCTGCCTTACGCACGTTGGTTGCTTAAATCTGCTGATAAGACTTCAAACTGATTTTTTAGAACACATCTTGCCAATGTCAAAGTATCAGTAATAATGAAGTAACTTAGAATTTGCAGTCAGATATTCAAAAGTGATTTTTCTTATAACAGCAAACAAGAACAGGCGGTGATGAAGAGTTTTTATAAGGTAGAAAGCTTCGATCTCACCCGATCGCAAGTGACATTTGGCATAAGATGAACCAGGAGTACCAGGACTGACTAGAGACAGCATATTTTGAGTGCAACCCTCTAACGCCTGCTGCGTCAGAGGTCCCGGGATCGATCCCCTGGTCGGGCCAAAAATATGTACCTGAGTTTCTCTGTTTACAAATTCACAAGGTAGCCCGGAGTTTGTAAGTTGGCGGTGTTTAACCCCCGTGCCCCGGAAAGCACATAAAGCCGTTGGTCCTGCGCCTGATCATTCTCCGGTCGTGTCAGATTGCTGTCCCATCGGGTTGTGAGAGTGAAAGGAATAGAGAGTGCACCTGTGTTTGCGCACACACTTGTGCACTATAATATGTCCCGCGTAGTCGGTTAGTCGTTGTGACTGGCCACCGTAGTCGAAATCGGCTAGGGGGACTTTAATTTTCTTGAAAACGTCTAATCTTTGCCGGCAAAAATATTCACTCTTTAGCCGTTTCAAAAAAAAGTACGGCGAAATCGTTGTATTCACAACTGTTCGTAAACAAAAGAAACTAAACACATAGCTATCATTCAACGATGGTATAAAAACCTGTGAGCCTGTATTGATCCAATTATATAAAAAACATTATAATGAGGTAACATAGCCAAGACGCAAAAAATGTTGCCTTTTCTAACTTGAATCTAAAGAACAGGATCTTCTATGCAAAAGCTTACAACGTGAGCGCCCTGGTTTTTCTTTTTTCTTTACCGAGGAAACAAGACCTTGGCGAAATTAAAATGAGAGTTTCTGTCACATGGATGTAGTTAAGTGTGTTCATAGCAACTGGGATTTGATTTAACTTTTTTACATTTTTGAACTAAACAAGTTATTTTTTAGTAATGTACTGGCTCAGTTGGTAACAATTAGTCTAGCCCCATGTGAGTTGAAATTCTGTTTGTGAATTTTTGGTTTCTCATTATTTTGAGAAAGTTATTTTAAAGCAAAAGGAACTTATAATTATTTTTTGTAAAAATACCCCGTACAAGATTTAATCTTACTTGAATGGTTTTAACCCACACAATGTCATATTTTCTTCTTATTATTATACAGGTATGTTAAGTTATATTATTATATTTATATTTATGTTAAGTTATATATACTTTTCTTTCTTCGAGAAGTCTACTTATTTATGCCAATATATATATAAAAATATCTTGCTCGCAAATCATTTTGCAAAGCCATTCATTTTATAATCATTCCCCTATTTCCTTATGCATAAGGTGCCTACGTTCAGTGGAAATTGCCATTGCTTTTATATAACTTTCACCTTAGCTCCAACTCCCGAACTCCATGAAAACACGAAATAACACCCTGTCGCATCACAAAATGGAATAAACCTGTTGAACTCGGATCAGAGGCGAAGTTTCATTCGCTCATATTTCAACTATTCCGTCCACCATTAAAATTAATGAAACCAGACCACGGAGGATTATCACGTACAGAAAAAGTTGGGAAACCAAAGAGGTTCTAGTGGCAGACTGATTTCATGTTTTGTATTCTGGGCACCAATTCTCATTCGAAAAGAGTTCACCAATCAAATCTACTTTTACGAAGGAAATACAGTTTTTGGTTCATCAGGGTCACTATTTCTGTGCATTTCTATAGTTTCTGTGTGATATATTTTTGAAGAGTATCACTTGTTTCTTTCGTAAAAATGGTTTAACTCGTTATCGAATTACAACAGGGTAAAATTTATATAGTTGGCTGTAAATATTTGTATTGGAAACGATGACCTACTAGACCATTTCGTCACTTCAAAAATGTAAAATTAAAAAGATAATATATTTTAAAGTAAAAGATTCATTGTAACTATAGGAACCTAATCTAATTTGGTATTTGACTAAGCCGTGAGAAGTTTTCAACTCTCATATAACTAAAGAACACTCTTTGTAATTATCTAATACATTACACTAACAAATAAAAGATAGACCTTAAAAGATAATTAAGGAACTTAAACGGTGTGCATTAAAGGCGATAATATATTGTGAACGTTTGGTTATTATAAGTGATCGCTTTTGGGTTTGTATATATCGCACAAGCTTAAGCGATTTTAATTGTCTTTACTTAAATTAGAACAGTTTATTGTAAAAGACATAGAAAACTTGCCCATTTATGTAATAAAAAACAACACAGAAAAACTACCGACTGTTTAAGATAGAGCCTAGATTTGATTTCAGGCGGAACAATCACAAATGATATCATGGTATTTCTAACACTGATCAGATCTTAAAAGTCGATGCTAAGTGGGAAATCTCATTATTTTATATTCTATGGTGTGTTCCAGTTAATCTTAGATTATTCATTAAGAATGACAAAGGTAAAATATAGGTACTATTCGATTATTGTAAGGACCTGTTAAACAGTTCAGATTTGTACATATTTCCATACGTTCACCGCATAGTGACAAGTTCAATAAGAAAATCGAAATGTAGTGTCCTAATGTTAAGCCAAGAGCCAAGGTAGGAATAAAAAGGAGTGTTGATAAAATATGGAAATTATAAGCATTTAAGTTTCTAGGTGTACTACAGATGTAATTTTTAGAATCACTATGACCAAAAGAGCTTGTATAAAGAAGAAGCATTTACTAAGAGCAATCTCAAAAAATCAAGAGGAGACTTATTAAAACTAACATCTGGAGTTAGCCTTATATAGAAGCGAGATGTAGCATTAACGCAGAGAGACAGAAACAGAGATTAGAAGCGTTTGAAATGTAGTGTCGGAAGAGAATGGAAAGAATCCTGGACAGAAAAAAAACAAATGCAGAAGTGTTAAAGATTGTAGAAGAGGAAAAAACATAGTTTGAAAATAATAGAAAAATATATGCTAAGACACCAAATGCGACATGACGGGTTCTTAGAGAATATCATGAAAGGAAAGGTAGAAGGAAAGAGAGGAAGAGGAAGGCCTAGGATAAGTTATTTTGGGAAGGAAAAAGTCGGTGTCACATCCTACCAGGAGATCGGGAGGAAGGCGGAAAAAGGAAAAAAATGGAGATTACTCCACCGACTAAAGCGCAGCTCTTAAGTTGTCGAACATTAAAAATAAATTTGATTAAGGTCAATAGCCCCATTCAGTCAAAGCATTGAAATCTAATCTCAGTCCACACTCAGTGCTCACCCTTAATTCGTTCAAAACTTAGTCATGTGTGAACTAAATCCATCATTTTGTAATATCCGTGCTGTATGCCCGTTACGTTAAGCGATTAGAACTGTGTTTAGTTAAGTGAACATCCCTTTTGAATGAATTTTATAACAATGCGCCGGGAGAAATAATTGTTCGCCTTGTTTCAACAGGCTTAGTTTTGTTCAAATAAAATTGTATGTGTAGGTATCCCATTTTAGGGTTCCGTAGCCGATTGGCAAAAAACGGAACTCTTATAGTTTCGTCAAGTCTGTCTGTCTTTCTGTCTGTCTATTTATCTGTCTGTCCGTCCGTATGTCACAGCCTCTTTATTCTGAAACTATAAGCATCATACTGTTGTTCAACAACCGCAAACACAACTTTGTTATTTGTATAAATTTAAAGTTATATTTGCTGTCGACAAAATATTGTGGTAAGTTAGCTAAGTGGAAATAATTGGATTCCCTAATTTAGTTAAAATCGTCACGAAACTCTGAGTGCGCGAGTCGGACTCGCACTTGGCCGGTTTTTACTTAATGTTTATCGACTTATTAAAAAATAAGACATGTTTATCGTCACTAAGTATAGAGATAACAACCAATTAATTCTTTAAGATTAGTAGTCTGAATATTTATTTAAAAGAGTTATGCTACACAATGAAAACTTTTCCATTCTTACAACTAAACTTAACTGAAATATTGTTAATAAACAACATAAATAAAAAACACAACTGCAGTTATTTCCCAATACCATATACTTGTTTATTGTTTTTAATTTTTAATCCAATGTAAGTTGTACCATTGGCGAACTTAACACTTTGAAGCATTATCTGCCAGTGAACCGCTTGGGAATTCAGAGAGTCTAATAAGTGGCGGAACATTAACAATAATTAAGAGAAGTACAAAAAAATATTATCCTTGTTTACAAAAATAAGTTTTTTCGAAAAACCTTACCTGATTTCTGTCGCAAATAAATTAAGCAAAACTTCGACGAAGGAAAGTCAACAAAGGAAAACAAATAAGTTAATTCAAATCACATAGACATGAGCTAACAAAAATAAAGGCGGTGTTTTCAAAGAAAAATGGCGGAATACAACAAAGAGATGTTTACGTCGGAAAATAATGGCAAGACCGAGTTGGACGGAGTGTTGCAAGGTTGCGGATTATTTTAAATGGAAGCGTACATAATGATATATAAAGAGTGCATTAAACCAGGTACCATAACTTTAAAATGGGAATATCAGCATTATTTGCATTAGCTTAATCACTGAATAAAATTTTACAAGTCTCCAAAGACAAAGACAAGACAAAATATAGTTGTAATAAAATATTTTGATGAAATAGCGTGAGTCATAACACACGCAGCGCCATCTCTTGAATTATTGTGAAACTTTATTAATCTTATAACTGCGGGTCTAAACGCGACGTATATAATGAAGTAGTATTGTTACTACTTACACCCTCGACGTTTCGACGGTGTTGCAACCGTCGTGGTCACGAGGAGACTGGCACTCGGCGTCTTCGTCTGCATCGGGCGGCCGGTTCTTCTGCTACCCTCCAACTATCCGATATTTGTTGTGCACGTGAACTAGAGTCAGTAGGTTCAGTGCGACACACAACACTCACAGTATCCGGGTTAATGTTTATTGATAAAGGCGACACACACGGTTTGCACTTATTAATCACTGGATTCCAGGCCGATGACAACTTAAATCCGTCTTCCCGATTGAAATTATTATACTCCTTGATTTCAATCGCTTCACGTATTACCCTAGTATGGTAATGGCGATCCGTGGAAAGGATTTTCGGGTCATGTAACTCCATCCAGTGATTAGTCCCCATATTAAGCAGATGTTCTGCCACCGCGGATTTATTAGTCTGCCAATTTTTCACTGCAGCGATGTGTTCCTTGACTCTTTCGGCTATAGTCCGTTTTGTCTGGCCAATGTACGAACTACCACAGCTGCAGTCTATTTTGTAAACCCCCGGAGTTTGAAAAGGCAATATGTCCTTAGGCGATCGTAGTATCTGTGCTATTTTACGTAACGGAGTATATACAGTCTTAATGGAGTATTTACTGAGTACTGATCCAATTTTGTCCGTTACGCCTTTTACATATGGTAAAAATGCTGCTTGACGACTAGCCTCAGAAGCCTTCCCCCTCTCCCTGCGCCCTCTTTTTTCCTTCGGCATCTTGTATCCATTTCGTCGTAGTACCTCCTGAACATGTGCAAGCTCCTTATGTAAATGCTCAGGGTCACATAGGTTGTGAGCTCTATTCGTTAATGACGTTATAACCGATTGAAGATGCCGAGGATGATGATGAGAAGAGGCGTGTAAGTATCGGTCTGTGTGTGTGGGCTTCCTGTACACAGTGTGTGCCAATGTTCCATCCACCTTCACCTTGATCTCCATGTCAAGGAACGCGAGGCATCTGTTCTTCTCCATCTCATAAGTGAATTTTATTTTCGGATGGATGGAATTCAGGTGGTCAATATATTGTTCTATTTCCTGTTGGCCTCCATGGATAACGCAAAAAACGTCATCAACGTACCTTTTCCAGAGTTTTACAGTACTTGGCCCAGTAGCTAGAGCTAGGTCTTCAAAATGCTCCATCCAGATATTTGCAATAACCGGTGCGAGTGGGCTACCCATTGCAACGCCGTCGATCTGGAGGTAGTACTGATCTCTGAAGAGTAGGTAGTTCCCGTCCAAACAATTTTCAATAAGAACGATATATTCCTTGGGTAACTCATGATCACACAGTTTATCCTTGATGACCTCAGTGCAATCCTTTAATGGTACATTAGTGAAAAGTGACTCCACGTCGAAACTCACCATTAAATCTCCGGGTTCCAACCTTATGCTCTTCACTATGTCCCTGAAGTGTAAAGAATCCTTCACAAAAGACGGTGTTTTCCCAATACTACTTCATTATATACGTCGCGTTTAGACCCGCAGTTATAAGTTATAATGCAACGCGAAAGTTTAAAAAAAATATACTTTATTAATCTGTTTGCTTGCCAGTTGTTTAAAAAACCTCCTTGCGTCGAATCTCTCTTTAGTTGATCTGAGTAATATATCTTCAAGCTAATTAATGCGATAAACTCGTGCTGTCACGTCTGCAATTAGCCATTGTAATTGGTCAGCAAGGCTCAGCTAACCACTGTTGTTAGTTAGTATTAGTCCGTCAACGAGTCGATAAGATTAATCCAAGTATGTTAGCCCAAGTAAATCACTCGAGGATAGATTATTCATGGCTACGAATAACTTTTGAGGTTTATACACAAATTCTAATGTTCGACTCGTATCCATTCTTCATTATTTGTAACCTTCTTATAAATTATTTAGAAATATTTCAAAACAAATATTAAAAACAAATATATTTTGATCCACTATGTAAGTAATTCAGGCTTTATTTTTGAATCACTCGCGTCAAGTAGGCGAATGAAATTTATTGATTAAAGTCAAATTTTCGATTGAAAATAAGTTGATCCTCACGGGGGTGATTTTAAAAAATATGTGTATATATATCAATTTTGTGAGTACTGACGTCATTATACGCCTGTTTTTTGTTGATTTTTAATTAGTTTTCGAAGGAATATCACACGCCATATTTAAGCGAGTGACTCAAAAATAGGGGCCCTGGGGTAATTTTTAAATTGAAAACCAGCCAAGTGCAAGTTGGATGTGTTCCGCAATCCGTTTATACCACTAAAGCAATTTTATTGCCCTAATAATATATCCTGTAAAACAAGATTATGTTTGCCTTAAACTTATAATGTTTTGCTTCCCATATAATAATAAAATATCCTGTAAAATGTAAGAAAAAAAAAACGTTTATATCGCGGCTATGACTTACAATGTTGATTTATTTTCAGCGAAAGGAATTTAAAAAAAAATACTATACTTTCAGGTGAATATCTTAACGGGTTTTGAAAGCAGAAAAACTTAATGCAAAAAATAATATTAAAACTTGCTATAAAGTAAAGGACTAAAACTCTGTGATTTGTCAACTTATCAAAGCAGATAGTTTTCCTTCTATATTCATCATATTTCCTACTGCTGTTTTCTCGTATCTACCGACTATCGTTTAGTTGGGAGAGAGTGGATATTTGACTCTAATAAAAATATTACCATTTAAAACTTAATGTTACAAAAACAGGCCACTGTCGACAAAAGATGTTAGCGAGCTAACAATCATTTCAAAAGTCCTATTCAACGATACCCCGCATGATGGGTAATGCAATAGAAAAGAAGATCATCCCCAAGTTACTTACATGAGATATACTGGACTTTAAAGAACATATATTTTTCCACTTCGGCAGATATATTAAAATACTTAGCCATGTCAAATTACTCGCATCTAGATATTCATTTATGACCGATTTTCAAATGAAAATAGGTATAATTCCACGCAGAAGTGGTGGAAGTATATATCTCAATTTTGTGAGTACTGACGTCATTATACGCCTGTTTTTCGTTGATTTTTAATTAGTTTTCGAAGGAATATCACACGCCATATTTAAGCAAGTGATTCAAAAATAGAGCTCCAGGTCTCTGCGCTGAACTGTAGACAGACGGAATGTAGATTCTTTGTTAGACTACAGAACCCTAAAAAGCAACAACCACGTTTAATTCACGTGTTTTCAGTACGGAACTCCAAAAACAAACTAAAAACTCATGAATAAAATATTCCTATGTTTGGGGGAATAATTATAAGAAAGTTAGATTCGCCTGAGGTTGTTAAATTAGGAACATTCTGATTTTTGTTGTTCTTGTACGATTATGCATTTCCTTATTTTACTTAAAAATTGTAAGGATACTTTTCGACCTATCGCATGAGTAAGATTGAATTAACTTTTGGAATATGGTTTCAGTGATTATTACTTCCTTTATGTGAAGTTTACAAAGATTGAAGGAAGTGTCAAAATTCGAGATTTAGCTTGTAAACTTAGCTTAACAAATAGGTTTTGTTCCTGACACCGTGTTCCTGAGCTGATGCATTATCTTCGGTATGTTATTAAGACCATGATATTGATAGTTTTAATTTGATATATATACGTATATATTTTTTTGTTATTTTAGTGGCAATAAGAAAAAAAAACGTGTTCATATTAGATCACAAACTCATTTTATCACAACACAACACAGAATGCCTCTTACTTAGGTTATTTTGTTCACAAGTGTACTTTAAATTGCGATATGAAATTCAGTTTGGTAGTTTTGGTTGCACAATATGGCAACATCTCACAGAACTCTTTCTCACTGCACACCACAATTGGTTAAAATTAAATAAGCTATAACTGAATAAAAACTATGCTATTGAAACTACTTCTTTCTTTGTACGATATGTTTAACAAGAGCTATAAAAGTTTTAATCAAAGTTAATGTATACCCTCAGGAACACGCCGTTTGTTCTATAGAATGTGATGTTAGGGAAATAACGAAACGCATTTTATTAACCTTTATTGCAACATGACAAATGCTACAATTTATACGGGAATGGTATCAAATTAAAGAAGACGAAATTTCATGACTACGAATTTTTTTATACAATACAAATATTTGTAGTCGGGTTTCAGTTCATGAAACTGTTTTTTACCCGCTCTGCAGTCCATGGGCACATTTTTATCATGCAACCGTCGCGCGATATCGCCGGACAGTTCTCCCACATCATAGTCTGACAGCGCGGACAGTCAAGTGGTTACTGACTCCAAAAAAGGAGGTACTTAATTTAATGTGTATGGATGTAATATCGTTGTTTTTTTATAATATTAGAGTTTGTTGATCTAGTAAGGCTTCCAAACACTTGTGATAAATTTCGTAAGTGTATGGATGTGTCTCAGGATTTCTTGAAAATAAGCCAGTCATAGCGTGATGATTCAGTTCAAGTTATATTCGTATAAGAAAAAAGTTCACTGCTCGTATTTTCTTTGTCAAATAAAAAATAGTTTTTGATTCCTCAGGGTCATGTCTGTGTATTTAGACTTTGTTTCTGCGATAGTTTTTTTAACGTATAAATATTTTACTTTATTTTTAGGTAAAACGGTTAAACTCTCAATCGAATTACCACACAAAAAAGTTCGATTGCCACAAAAATCGGCCTCCTGGTTCAACTTAGCGTACCGTGTAAATGAAAAAAAGGTCCAGTTGTTTTTTATATATGTTACAACTAAAAATTAGTTTCAAAAATGGTTTCAAAAATTAAACCGTCTTCAACAAAACTGATTAAAAACCTTAAAATAACATATTTGCTCCCTCTTTGAGGAGGAGAAACAAATTCATTTGGTGTCGGTACATGATCTTACGTTCATTAATAGTCTACTCATATCCTGCACCGACTCTTAATAAAAAAAACTCTGACTATTTGTCCATATATTGTTAGTAACAAAAACAGAAAGAAACTTCAAGCTATGTTAGTACAATAGTTTTCTTAAATCTTAACTTAAATATTAAAATGAATTTATTCTCCTAAGCAAAGAGCATATGTTTTATTTTGAGCTTTGTTAGTCTGTTTTTTAAGTCGGTTGAATTTTTAAATTTTTGTTTCTGTGCTGGTATCACGTTTCCATCAATGATATCTAGTTATTTAACTTGGTGCAACAAAGCTTTATAAATTGTGTTTAACGCTATGCTAAACTTTACTTTTTTACTTTATGATGATTGTCTTTATTATGATACTATCCAAGAATGCGAAATACCGCTTAGCCTCATTATAACTGCGACTTTGCAAGTAAGAAAATATCATAATAAGCAATAATCCTCACGCGAACAAACTGGTTGATCCCGTAGCAAAAACTCAATATTGCTTTGGCGAGGGCTTTTTCATACTTTAAATAGAACAGACAGCACATTTAATTTATCACAATGGTGTAAGGAAACACATACATCATAAACGCATTTACAAAGGTATTTAATAAAATGAATTGAATAAAACTACAGTCCATTTTCATGGCAGACGGCTCCAACAGCCTCCTGGCTGCGATCGGAGATCGATATTGCTGCCCGATCTTAAGGCACTGAAATAGGGTACACGTTGGCGCCAAACCTTCGTTTTTAAATGTAAAAAAAATGTAAAATGTGATTAACACTAACAGTAGTCATAAGTCCCTATTTTTAATAACCCACTTTTTGGAACTTTGTTCTGAAATAAATTATATATTATATTTATTTGATAGTCGAATATTGTAAACAATCGTGACATTCCTTTTTAACGCAGTGATTAATTTTAAAATAAGGTAAACACAATACTTAGAACTTACAAGGGTTCATAGTTTTATACTGAGATCTTATTAAATCAAATAGTTTATTAATTTTATTCACTGATATGTAAAAGTAATGAAAATATTGTTAACATTATTGGACTAGCAAAGAAAACGGAGTTAACAACTATTGTAATCAGACAGAGATGAAGTTGCAAAAAACGCAGGACCTTCTGCATTTGCCAAAAAATCTTGAGTGTAAAGTTTTACAATGCGGATAACATTGTTGTTGAATATTTTTCATTTTGCGTACTTACACACGTACCACGTACGTACACATGATGCCAATACTATTGATGGCATTGGTATTTTTTCTTTAAAACATGCTCAATTAGTAATTATCAACTGGTACGACATTTAACCATTAATTGAGTTTACTATCGATCACGTAACCCGGTTGCGTGCTTGAGAGTTAATTTGTTGTGATTTTTAAGTCTTGTTAGGTAGGAGACACGAGGAAATTTTAAGCTAGTCATAGGCTTACAACACTTATCTTTAGCAAACACTCTTGTTGTAAATAAAATTAATATTTTTGCTAGAATTCGTAGCTTACGATGCATGGACTGTCTTATTTAATTTTTATGCTATCCAGTTACTACGAGTAACAAAAGTATGTTCTTTAATGAACCTTAATTTTTTGCTCTATCTATTGCATTTTTTTATTTATTTCTTATTTAACAAAATGAAGTACAAATGGCGGACTTTATGTTTTAAATCATCCTCTAGCAGTCAACCATTGGCTGAGGCAGAAACAGTCGAGGCGGCGTAAAAGAACAAAAAAACAAACATAATTAAGAATGAACTACAAATACCTACAGACATGCTACTTAAAAACCTACATTAACATACATAAATACAATAAAATCCATATTACTTCATACTGAACGGATATACCACCATCTCGTACCATACTAGCGTGAGAAACAAGGACGGCTAGATTCTAATCTGGCTGATCTTCCACAGACTATGTCATGGCCTTCGCAAGGAAAAGACGACATTAATCCTAGGTAAGCCTAATTATCAGCGCTAGTGATTTGTCACGACATCGGCCGTGACCTGGCGTCTGAATAAATATAATATTGTCACAGCTGACGCGAGTGGAGGGGGAATTGTAGGTTGTTTTAGTAAATTGTGATAATGAAATACTGTTGACCCAGAAAATTGGATTTTACTTTTTATAGTCGTCTTATGTTTTAGTAAGGCAAATTTTGTAAGAAAAGTTTTTATATATATTTTTTTGTTTTATTGTGTTTTGTCACTATACAAACTTAATAATAGAAAGTGCACAGAACAAAAAATAATAATTATAAATTGGCTTACTTCATCTTAACCGATTGTTAAATATCTGTAAAAATATTTTCTTCAGATATTGTGAGCAATTTCGCAACATTGATGATGTCACGCAGCCTACGCGTTAAAGTAAGTGCTTGTAAAATTCAACAGGATTGCTGATGTGACAGTGGCCGAGTAGTATAAACGTACACCCGGATAGCGTAAGACACGGGGTTCGATTCCTCGTCTGTCACAGCCAATGTTGCTTTTTACAAGTGCAATTTATATTTAAAAAAGTTTATATTTAGTATTTTCTTATAAAAGGATATGCTCAACAGTAGTCAGATAACACCTATATCTTCGTATTCTTAAGGTTCCGATGTCCAAGAAGAAACCCATATAGTTTCGCCATTTCCGGTTCGTCCGTCCGCGTTTTAGCTCACAGGTCTTTGATACCAGAATATTGAAATTTGGCCCGGGTATGTATTTCAATCTCGTCGCGAAAGTGCACGTCTAATCTCATAAAATGTACTTTAAATTTAGAAATGATCTTGTTTGATCATCCCACAATTGGACATAATACGGACCGTATCAATATTATACGGTCTTCAACATGCCCACGACTCTTAAAATGGTTTTAGACAGCTATTTGCTTGTCCAACTCAAGAAAATTATCAGCAATTCGGATCTACACAAAAATCGTTCCTCTTTTATGATTTCTTAAGCGGATTAAGTGACCATTTTCTTAAATTCTTTGTTAAGACGAAGTCGTTTAAAAAAGTGATCAATCACTTTGGGTGATCAACGACAATGTCTATTAAAATTTATGCCAAACATTTTAAAGAAATTGATGAAAAGCATAACTATTAGGCTAGCGTTTCAAATAAGTAATATGACTAGTAGAAAATGATATATGACGTGAAATCCATCTTTTGTACATATTTATGTCTATACCAAAGGTAACTAATACTATCTTTATTTCATTTGATGAGGCATTGATCCCATAAACTAACAGTATGTACATAGGTACCTTAACTTTGAAACTGCAAGTATTTGCGAAAACACTAATCATTTCCGATACCTTGAAACTGAAGACCAATTTGAGTATCCAAATAACCTTAATAATACCAAGTAAGTCCAGCTTAGAACATTCTAGTCGTAACTTCTTGCTAGCTGATAGTTAAGCTTGATTTAACTAACGACGCACACTGGGTTGCAAACTAAAGGTGTTACCCAAAACTCAATAGTTATAATGTACTCAAAGTTTGCTGAAGTTATTTTTTAATGTTCTGCAGTTTTAGAATTTAAATATTATAATTTATAGACAAAAAAACAGATGTACACGTCAATGACACCCAACATCAACTATTAAACACAGTCCTTGTGTTATAGATTTCTATTCACCCTCATTCAAAGCGGTATCTCGTTACAGACCACGAGCATATAAATATATTTCAAAATCCTAAATTTGAGCAGTTTTCATGGTATTTAAAAAACTATTGTTTCGTAAAAAACTATCTAAAGAGAGTTTATAAGACAAAATTGCTTGCACCTGGCGTCATCCTTTGTTTAAATGACGCCCATTTTAATGTCGTGTATGAAAACGATTTAATTCAAAAGTGTTAATGCGACGGCATCCTTGACCGTTCGTGTTAAGATGTCTTTTTATAGTGAATGAGATTTAAAAAAAAAAACATTTGTTTTTCTCTTTTTCAGTTTTGGCGATTGCTTCAAAGTAGCTGGCCCACTGTGCTGTGTCTACACAAAGCAGAAACTTCGCCTTAACGTGGATCGTAACCTGTATCGATCAAGCTTAATATGCGTTAACGGACGGTGTACGCGGTAAAGTGAAACGAAGTGAGTGTTTTGGATGCGGTTATAAGTTTAATAAACGTCATGGGTGAAAAAAAACTTTTTATTAAATTTGAGTGCTTGTTCTGACGTGTGTATGTGTGTGTGTTTTTAAATTGCCGCACACAATTTTAATTAATCTGATATCATAACCTAGGACAAGCTAGGAAAATGTTTTAATCTTCTTTATTGCCATTTGAAAAGTACTGCTTTAATATATTTTCAGGTATTAAAAATATGTCATCAATATAATTAACGGTTCTCTAAAGCTTACGTGGGTATTATTAGACCAACGTTTGTTGAGTTTGTTAATATAAATGTTAGATGAGATGTGAATACAAAGAAAAAATGTTGAGTCATATGCATTTTTGTTTAAAAATTAAGTAGTATTGAGGATAATATTATAAATTGCACTTGTAAAAAGCAACTTTGTCTGTGTGACAGACGAGAAATACCGTGTCTTATGCTGGGTGGTATAAGCATACGCCCGGATAGCGTAGGACACGGGGTTCGTTTCTTCGTCAATCACACAGCCAAAGTTGCTTTTTACAAGTGCAATTTATATTATTAAGTTTGTATAGAGACAAAACAATATAAAAACAAAATTGAAATTATAGTATTGAGGATGAGTTGATTTAAAAACAACCTCATCCAATATTTTACGTATTCCATGAGACAGTTAACGCGTCAAGTAGCAGACAACTGGCTGGACAAGTTTGACAAATTATAGCTTTTTTCCAAGCACTGCGGTATTACTTATTTCTACCGCTTTCATATTAAAATCAATACCTAATGTTCAAGGCTTTAAAATAAATGGCCACAAGAAATAAACTTATACCGATATACATATAACTTTTCAACCGATTAAAAAAAAGGTGGTCCCTTGGTACTTGAGGTCGACTCCAAAAGAATTTGGTCGCCTAAAATAGAGTCGTTGCTTTTAAAGAGTTAATCGTTTATTATTTGTTTATTTTTATTTTTGGGTAGTCTTAATTTTTCGCTAAACAAGCATTCAACCTTTAGTGATTTGAAAAATAAGTCTATTAGACATTTTAGACACACAGATAATATGATAGAGTCATTTCAAAGAGCATGTTACTATCGGGATGCTAATCGGACTGCTTTCGCCAGCTTTTCAAAAGAAATCGTTAATCAAATCCAAGACAGGACAAGAACTGACTTTAGCCATGCGCACACACATTGCATTTGCTATTACTATCGGTTTCGATACATAATACGTCCGTTCCTCGGTGGGATAGACGGGACCAGAAAATATATGGGGATACGGTTTCGTAATGTATGTGAAACCAAAATTATTTAATATTTAAAACGGTAATGACACCATTAAAATGTTTGCACTGATTTTTGATAACTCATACCGCCACAGATGATTTATTAGTTAGTTTTTTTTTAAAGTTGATACGTAGCATACTTCTAAAACATATTTTTTTTTAAGTTATAAACTCGTAATTGTATACAAATATATAGGAATTATTTTATTGTATACATAATTCCTAAAATCACTCAGGACTGTGTGGTGTAAATTATTTTAGACACATTTCCTAAACAGTAATCGAGAATGTAATATAATAATATTTAATTAATTGTAACTTGTTAGTCTCAATGAGAGCCTAAATAAAAACTCAATGTATATAATCATTAATGTACAAAGATATTTTATTTCATCAACAGTATGATGGTTACTTGATTGCCTCAATTCAAATTACTGTGTGATTTTAACATATATGTCTTAGTGACAACTCTTATTAAAACCCTTATATTTTATTCACACATAGTGTTTGTTTCATTTATTTCCGAAGAAGTTGTTAGAATCCTCCTAAATTGAATCAAAATATGCACATATCCCAGGAAATGTGTATATTAAATAATCTCTGAATAATTATTTTGTACATTTCATTCGCATCGGAAATGTATACATTTCCTAGCAGTCGTATGCAATTACTAAAAATTATACAATACCAGTAACAAATATATATATATTATGTAGATGACTACTGTAGAAGAGAAATAAGAGTAGGTTTATGCGTTAGATGTGTGATGATCACATTGCAAAATCTCGACACATCCACATCTCAGATCTAAACGATGGCGTCTCTTGACTATGTGAAAAAGCACAAATAAAGATGTTATCACACAGTCACGACTTCGGCATTAAATATGATATCTACGGATGTTCTATAAAACACTATTGACACAATCAAAGCGGCATCTGACTGATTGATGGCTGTAACATGACTTTGTTTGGGTTAGGATGGTTGCACATGATTAGAACGCAAAAAATCTAAAGATAACGACACAAGGTTTATAATTTTTTGATTGAATTTTGTGACATAAGCAAAGCCTTTTGACATTTTTACTAAAAATATTTAAATAAAAAATAAGATTAAGTATCTTAATCGTAGAAGCTGTTTAATGAGAAAACCTGGTGTCATCATTTTAAAAATAATGCCAAAATTTTGTGTGATGTATAATTAATTGTATTATTTTTTTATTGTTATTTTATTCTTCCTCAAGTGTGTGTTTACATCCTGTATCTAGCAAAGGTTCCCGCTGAAAATCAGTGTTGTAGCATACTTACCATCTGCTGTCACGACTTATACTGAGCAGGGACCTTTTCGGTACACCTTAGGGCTTTATGATTTGTTCAGTTTAATCATTTTTTTATATCGTTTTTTTTTGACCTAGCTATTTTTATGAAATTAAGTTGATGTATTTTATTTCTTTGTGCGTCAAATTAACAATTATTCAATTTATTATTCAACTGATGTCTTTTTACGTATTTTATCTGCTATCCCTTTTTAAAATGTAATTATTTATATGACTTTAAGTCGAACTGTTTGTCTGTTTTCTATCTTTTCAGTCTGTTAAATATCAACTAAAACAAAGCAAAAAATAATAACGTGACTCGTGTACACTCAGCTTAACTTTCGATATATCATTCTATTGTCAATTGAACGAATCTTGTCGAAGACACGCCCTCCGGTAGCGGACGTGATTGTTGAAATATATCGATAATTTATCTGACTGTACCATCTATTTCCACTCTCAAGAAACATTTATTTTAAATTAACACACTTAAAGTTGATATTTCAATGACAAAATACTGTGGTGTAAAGCTATGGGAGTAAAACGTTAATTACATACTGTACTGTTTTACTGTATGTGATTGTTTAATTGTTTGGTATTTTATGTTTGCAAAATGACATATTTGTTTGATGTCGTTTGGAAACTGGATCTTAGCACTGGATAGGTTTTATTTTCTAGTAGTATATTAATTTGTAGTAGGTACTTCTGCGCGCTATACTCTTCAATAAAAAATAACTTTCTCAAATCAAATCTGTCCACCTTCTCTGTTTTTTAAAATATTTCATCGCCATGTCATTTCCTTCATTCTTTATGCTTTTTCTTACCTGCAGGTCTGGAAGAAATCGCTTCAAGTAATAAGACAGCCTGAATTGCACTCCTACGTTGTATTTAAGATGTAATCTTTAATTATTCGTTGTATATGGTGTGCGATAAATAATATTTTTTATTATTATGTTGTATCTTTTCCACTTTCGGGACCATGGAACCCCAGACCTGTGAAAGGCGTACATTGGGCTGAAACCAATGCACAGAGGCCCATTATACAACATTAATCTAAAAGCTGTATAACAAAAACCGACGATTTTTCCTGTATTCACTATACAAGGGCACTCGTATAACCCCCGGTTTGTGTAGGGCTATTGCAAGATATGGACACAAAGATACTGGGTTATTTGTGTAAGCGTTAGGTGGAGCGGGTAACTGTGACTTTGAAAGAACTATGGCCCCAACCTGACGTATCCCCACAAGCTCTTACTGGCTCACTTCCTTCCCCCAAGCATATCTGCTCTAACGAGTCTCCACTCAAGCCAGCCAATGAAGGCAAGCAAGAGGTAATAGATGCTGTCCCTCGTCAGCGCTGCAGCGTTCACTCTGCCCGGCCGGTAAAGGCAAGACAGAGATGAAGAACAGGGGTTCTCCCAGGAGCAATCAGGTACGTGGGGTTGGTACTACCCAACAGCTCGACACAAGTTGCCCTGCGTATTTATCATGATTAATATTACTATCTATTTGTAATAGTATTTTTTTAATCAATATCTTTTTCGCTTCTCGTTAGTTGTCTATATTATTTTTATATTAGTATTAATATCATATTGCCTTAAAACTTATTGCAAAAGTAGTTAGGATTACAGTTTCACGTTAAAATTGTTCTATGTCTTAACTTAGTGCACAAATACCTAACTGTACAGCTGAATTCATATTCATTAACAATGCCACTATAGGGAGCACTAACTGTTGCCGTTTCAGCACATAAAATGTTTGCAAGTGCACATAGACTAATATCAGTTTTAGAAGCATTGATTTTTATTTATTTGGCAAATCAAAAATAGTTTTTCGTGTAAACAGTTTTGCTTGTAGCAACGTGTCTTTCAACATACGTTTTTCTTAATAATAGATTAAGAAAAACGCGCAAAGATGAGTGAACACTGCGTTGAACGAACGTCGCGAAGTGGAGCTATCCCAACGCTACGACGTACTGCGGTCGATAAAAACTACCAATAAGAAACCAAAAATTTGCGCACGGGCGGGACTTGAACCAGCAACCTTTTGGTAGACCGGGCCAAACGCTCTTACCAATTGAGCTACTGTGCTGTCAGTCCGACCCTGCGAAATTTGTGGTCTCTTATGAAAACGTCAATGGCGTGACGCTTAGCGCCATCTAGCCGTCTGTTTATGGAACAGATGGCCCAAGCAGTTATTCTTTACAGAATAAATTCTTATAAAAACGTCACGCCATTGACGTTGTCATAAGAGACCACAAATTTCGCAGGGTCGGATTAACAGCACGGTAGCTCAATTGGTAAGAGCGTTTGGCCCGGTCTGCCAAAAGGTTGCTGGTTCAAGTCCCGCCCGTGCGCAAATTTTTGGTTTCTTATTTCATCTTTATGAATATAAAATATGACACTGTGAGTGTTAAAAACATTCTAAAGCATTAGATAGCGAAGCGACATCGATTTCCAAGTTGAATTAATTCTGTAAAGAATAACTGCTTGGGCCATCTGTTCCATAAACAGACGGCTAGATGGCGCTAAGCGTCACGCCATTGACGTTTTCATAAGAGACCACAAATTTCGCAGGGTCGGACTGACAGCACGGTAGCTCAATTGGTAAGAGCGTTTGGCCCGGTCTGCCAAAAGGTTGCTGGTTCAAGTCCCGCCCGTGCGCAAATTTTTGGCTTCTTATTTCATCTTTATGAATATAAAATATGACACTGAGTGTTAAAAACATTCTAAAGCAAATACTGCCAAATCACGGCGGCCTATGAATTTCTTTTCATTTAAATCTTAATACTATACCTATAATGTGCAATGTTAAATGCGCAAAACTTCAGACACCCCAAGTAAAGTAAATTTAGCCTGTAACGTCTCACTGCTGGGTAAAGGCCTTACCTCAACTATGAGGTAGTTTTGAGCCATACTCCACCACGCTGGCTTAATGCGGGTTGGTTAAGGAGTGTTTGCAACGCCTTGTCGTGGCAAGGGGGCTCAGTAGCCTGTCGCAATCCAGCGGCAGGTGAAGCCAAGATGCTCCGTGGAGAGTGCCGCTGCGTCTGTTCCCGTATCGGGCGGCAGTGGCCATAGTGAGTCTGTCTCGCATCGAGCGGCGGCTCACTAACAGTCGTTGGACTCCCGGCACCCCTCTGGTTAAGCAGAGGAGGCAGGGGATGTCCCAGGACTTCGGTCCTCTGGGCGAGCTCGGCGTGCGTTTGCCGCCGGGCGTGGATCGCCTCGTCGGGAGGGTCTCGGACAGACGGTGTGGGGACACCTCTGTCCAATCACCAGGGATCCTCCTGAGGCGCCAATGTGCCGACTGGAGTGGGATCGCCCCACTCCATGGAGATCCGCCCTCCTGATGGAGGGTGGAGGTTGCGCTGGCAAGGGTCGCGGGACTGTTGAGATACCGCGGCCCCTACTGTCAAAGCCAACAAACGCGGCGGGCGTCGTCAGGTTTTAGTGGGTATACCCGAATTCGGGGGAGTCCGTACCCCTCCGTTCCCCGACGGAGAGGTACGGTGCGTAATTGACATTTCCTGACGTTAAAAAAAAAAGGAGTGTTTGCAAGGCAAGAGACTAATCCTACTGTCAGATGTTATCAAGCCGCCCATAAGGCCTTTGACTAGGCTTAACGACTAATATCAACCGATATTAGCTGGGACCAACGACTTCTGAAGCACCGAGATGCTCGTGATATACGTCACTTATATAGCCAGAACACATCCAAACACGAGCGCGCCGTAGGTTGCTTCACTTCGGTAATACTACCAAAGTGCTGCTACCACTGCGCTACGAGCACCTACACCACAAATGATTTTTAATTCAATAGACCTAATTTCGAAAGAAAAAAATAATAATAGAAAAATAATTCAAGGTTTTATGAGTGGTGTTTTAGTTTCACCGGCACTTCTGACCATTTCTTGCTGTGCGGGACGACTCTATATCGAAACAAGATTAATCATTGTTGTTATACGTATTTTGGCGGGTTTGCGCACGCGATAGCTTGCCTTACTAATAAATAGACAAGGCAACATTTTTTATATTCATAAAGATGAAATAAGAAACAAAAAATTTGCGTCCCGCCTGTGCGCAATTTTTTAGTTTCTTATTTCATCTTTATGAATTAAAAATTTAGTTCAGTCAGTGATCGCTAGAGGCGCTGTGAAATTTTCCATAGACTTTTTTTACGTCGTCGCTAGCGAGTAAAACCGTTGTTTACTCATGGTAACCTTACAGTACTTTTTTTGGAGGAGAAAAAATATTTTTTGTTAAATACCTTCATTTAACTGCTCCGAACGGATTCGTTTACATTTGTTTGTCTACACAAATGCATGATTACCCAAACTCAAACAGCAATGGCTGAATCGTGAGGTACGACCATAAACGGTAACTAGTCCCGAACTAAAACTCTAAAGTTGAAGTTCCAACTCTGGCTATTTGTCGGTCTACGGTAACAAAAATGAGTAGCACTCACACCGGAGCGTAACAATACTCGGTACGCACTCTTGGTAAATATGCAGAATGATTAAAAAATATATAAAAATAATCGATGAATGTATGAGAAAATATCAAAGAATGTTATGAATTACTGGTAGAAGAAACTAACATTTTTTTTGACTTCACTACTTTGATATTTACATAAATTAATAATAATTGCCTGAAAGAACTAAGATTATTTTTTTAAAGAATTTTTTTTGACGTTTGCTGCATTATAACGTATTAGTAAGTCTTTGCTAATAAATAATAGTATCAGTTTAAGTTTAATTATTAGCTCCCGCTGCCCGTGGAAAGTAGTAAAAGGGTAGCCTTTGCCCTTCAGTGGGACACCTCAAGCTCAAATCGGTCCAGCCTAAACTGACTTAATTTATTAACTATGAAATAACACATACCAAATTGATTTTTGATTGCAAAATATAATTGAAAACATTGAGTAATTTATTTATTTAAAACTTCATGCACAAAACATAAAGTTGTAGGTACATATGGCGGATTTAATGCCAAAAGCATTCTCTACCAGTCAACCAAAGATCAGAACAGAGAAAGATATATGTACAAGTAATGGTCTATTGACGATCAAGAAGTTCATCAAAATCAATAAATTTTCACAGTTTTTTTATTTATGGAGCGGAATAAGCAGATCCATAATCTGTGATACAAATCTAAATACGGTGTGACAGTCTGCCACCATTTTGACCTGACAAAACTTCCTCCACCTGCAAAGACTATATTTACCGTGCTAAAGTTAATAATAGACAGATAGTTTGCTAAAATGGACTTAAATTATACACAACTAAAGCAATATAACGTAAACAGCGCGCTTTGTACGCTGAAAATAGGAGAGGCAATAAACGAAGTTCATTGAAGCATTGTACGAGTATTATTAATTGGAAGTCTCAAGAACATTAATTACAAAAGACGAAGGAGATTTTGAATTGCCAATTTGTGAGCGTTTGGCGTTATCACCCGGTCACTATTGGTAGCCTTGCGTTCTTTTTTCAGTAGTCTAGGCCTATTTATTGATTTATACCTCATAGCATAACCAGAGTTTTAAAAAAGGTGGACTTCACGCCATATTGCATTCTCTACCAGTCTTACTCTGGGCTAAGCAGAAATGACTCAAGTAAAAATGACCATGGCCGGTGCGATAAATAAAATAAAATTTTCAAAATTGGTAAATGTTTGTACATATAATCAAAATTATAGATTCTATTTAATTAAATAAATACAATTAATAATCAATACAAAATGCAGATCGTTTGGCAGAACGATGTAGTATTTCTGGGGCCAATAAAGTTACCCTTTCGATCATTTTAAGTAATGTTTGTTATGGTGAAAAGTGCGATGTTTTTTAAATTATTCTTCAATCGGAATTGGTTATTGCATAGGTGTTCTCTATCGGCTCCAGAATTATTACTTACGAGGGCACTTCTATTTATCATCCCCTATTTCTATACAACTATTTTGAAGTGTGTGTTTCATTCAAAAGGTAAATAAATAAATAAATATAATGTCTCTGTACTCTGATCCCAAAGTAAGTAGCCAATGCTTTTTTTGTTATGGAAATCAGACACAACGGTGGTTCCGCAACACCCAGACCCGAGATAATTTAGAAAAGTTCGTTTTCTACATTGACCCGACCGGGAATCGAACCCGGAACCTCACGAGATGGCACTGCTTGAAACCAGCGTGCTATCCACTCGACCACGGAGGTCGTCAATCAATTGTCGAAAGGTGCTTGATGGCAGCCGGCAAGCTGGTGACATATCGACGGTCCACAAATTTTCAGAAGCCGAATTTTGTCACCGGTTGCCGTTACATACGTTCTAAGAAAACTGGAATATGTGTGCAAGATCCTTTACCCAAGTTTAGATCCTAAGATGTCTCGGATATAGACTAGCGTGTTAACCCTTACACCAACAAGGCAGTCAATCGCATGTACAGTCAAGCGTTATATAACACGTATTTGAATACCTGACCTAGTTTGCAAGACATATGGAAATACATGTCATCATTCATGTATTACTATATCATGATAATCGATCATGAGACTGGTTGTAGCATAAGTAAGAAAAATTTTGGCAGTTATAAAAAAACCATTGCCCCCTAATCAACCCGTCACGCTGACAGAACCGTATCAACTCGAGGCGTTCAGTATTCTTTGTACGAAACTCCATACTTCAACGCACATCTATCAACTTCGTAACGTCACCTCCTCGATCGAGACCAACTCGGGACCCACTCTCGATCAGCGGCGCATGCGTTGTAACGCGCTTACGGCGCGTCGCCCGCTGGTTGACGACTATCTGTCCACCCTGTTAAACGGGCTGTCATTCACAAGAAGAACTGTCATAAGTTGTAGCAAACATGATCAGAGGCGAGGCGTTCGCTAACCGGTGCCGATCCCATTTGAGGCGTTGCTGTTCCCTTTACGTAACGTGCTTCCGTATGGTTGTCGCCTGGTTGGTGCTGTTCCCGTGCCGGATGGGTAGATTTGCTTCAACTTTATGAGTTATCTGTCATTATTATCAGCTAAAGAACTTACATGACTGAACATAGGTCTCTCCCACGGTTTTCTACAGCGACCGGTTGTGTCTGTGTGTTCAATTTTTATTAGGTTGATAGTCCATGTTATCGGTGGACGTCATACACTGCGCTTTGATCAAAGGGTCTCGAATCTTGGTCTAGGTCATCAGATCTTTAAGATTTTCACCAAGCCAACTGCCACTTGAGCTTACTGATTCGCGGAGCTATGTCATTTACCTTACTTAGTTTTTCTGATATCATTTTTTAGAATAATTTGAACGCAAGGATTCTGTATCATCATAAGAGAAACACTATAAAAATCGGGTTATAATTATACTTATACCTGCTAAAATATTTACAATGGATTTCCACTAAACCCCATAAAATATAAACTCAACAAAACCTAAACTAGCCAACCTACATGAAAACTACTCGTATTAAATTACAGAAATCTTACCGTCTTCTGCCTTCATTCCAAATTATTATTATAATTATTCATGGAAACAAGAATACAAATAACGCCTCTTTGTTACTGATGCTTTGTTTTAGACCAATTTGGGTAGCAGAGGATATAAAAAACTAACACGTGCCTAGCCGCAGGCTTTATCGAAAGGTTTGTGTTCCAAAAAAAGCTATGCTACTTAAATAACTATGGTATCCGCCATCTAAACAAAACATAATTCAAACTGTTCTTCGTGTTTCTTGTAAAGAGTTTAAAGAGATACAACTTTTTTTATTTTTTTATTTATTTCCACCGAATTTATACAATATTTTTAACTTATATATATATATATATATATATATATATATATATATATATATATATATATATATTGCCAAACTGCGTTGCAGTTTGTCGGCAATTGCAGCCTTGTAACTTATTATAAGTGCCTTTAGATGATGCAACAAAGTCGTTGTCTCATTAGTAATGTACGCTAGATGGCAATGGCAGTAATTAGATCCGCGGTGTAGATAATTTCAGCTTACAAAGCAAAATTTTATTTTGGTTTAAATAAAACTAGCTGGCTGACCTTGGTAATGATGTTTTACGTTTTTTGTGATAATACACAATATTATGGCCTGTTCCAATCTCGAAAAGCACTAAGTAATAAATAATTTAATTATGGAAAGTCATTTCGTATGGATATTGGACAGATAACGCTACCCAGAATATATTCGTACATTTGAAACAGTTTGTTAGTGGCATAATCTGTCAGCGGTTACGTTGATACAAATAAGAAGCTTTAATACCTAATGTTCAAAATATCTTGCAGTGGACATAGAGTCTTATTGTTCTAGTTATACTTTGCTGTTTAGGAAAACAAAATAAAACTTTAAAAATACCTATTATAAAACGCTTTTGTTGCTAACTGTAATTAAAACAATCTAACAAATTTATCAGAGCTTTAAAAAGTTCTTTCTCGTACGTCCGGTCACGGGAAGCGTTGACGAGTTTATTTTTAAGCTTTGAAAGGGTAATTTCTAAAGGCATAGTACCTATTTATATAAATGATTCCCGTAGTGCAGTGGTGGCAGTGCTTTGGAATACCGAAGTTCAGGCTACGGTTCAATCGAGTTTGGACGGGTAACGAGCATTTTCGTTCTTAGGAAGGACGCTAAGCTATTGGTCCCAGCTGATCTCGGTTGATATAAGCGTTAAGCCTAGTCAGAGACCATTTGATTGGCTAGATAACATCTGACAGCAAGACTGGTTGGTTGCCTTGCAAATGCCCCTTTACCAACCGCACTGAGCGGAATATGGCTCATACCAACTCATAATTGAAGAGGTCTAGATTGGAGACTTTTAGACCAAAAGCACACCGAAGGAAGTCACCGGCAAGATAAACAGACGATATTGTTATGACACCAGATGCAGACTGGCAACCAGTGCGACTCCGCACCGACCGGACCGAATCACCTGCTGCGGCTTGCGATACCTGTGACGCTGTTATACGTGTCCCGGCTTCATTACTCTACAAACGTCGAGGAGATTGTAGAGTACATCCGAATCAAGACCAAATATTCACTCAGGGTCGAACGGTTAGAATCTCGTCATAATACGAATTTCAATTCGTTTGTGGTAAGGGTTCCGACCAATCAGTTCGACCTTCATGAAAGCAAAATTTTGGACGAAGGGTGTTTTGTTTCGTCGGTTTTGCGGTCGGTTACCGGACACCAAGATGCGCAACACTACGCCAGCAAAATAGTGTTACATTTGTTTTTTATCTTTTAATATTATTATATGTATGTTAGTCTTTAAGGTATCTATTGTATAGGCCTTTGTTGCCTGCAATAAATGAATAAATAAAAAATAAAAAAAGATCACATACAGCCGGTCACCACGAGAAATTGAGGAGGCATTTGTTCAGCAGTAGACAAAACCTGCTGCTAAAAAAAAAATTAAAAATGTTCTAAAACATGTAGGTCTTCAACTTAAAAATATAAACATGACAAACAGTAACAGATAAATCTAGTGGTAACATCCTACCTAACGGTCACTATCGGACTTGGTGTATAAACTAAATCGGCCTGTCGTCAGGTTAACAAGCTTCTGATGTGTTTCATTGCCAAAATCAGAACAGCTAGTAATAATAATTGATGTATTACTTGCATTTATATCTAGTTTGATATAAAACAATTAATTGATTTAGTCACAGAAAAGATTGTGAGTTAGTTAATATAAGTTTAAACGGCTTTTATGGCTTGGCCTCTGTATTTTAATTGAAATATGTTTTAGTTATCTCAGGACAAGTACGGAGCTTAAGACTTACTTTACGGACCGCGTTTTTTAAAACAATAGCTTTGTTCTATATTCCATTATTATTTTTACAAATATAATATTCTATGTAAATGTTCTACATCATCACGTTAGTTATAAACAGGTAGTTAAGGACGTTCGAATTCTAGTTTTGCATCTTTAACAGCTTATCACTCGAAAACCTATCATTTGACGAAGTGTAACCGAGGTATATTTTCGATTAAAGGCTCATCATCATCATATCATCATAATCAGCCAAAGGACGTCCACTGCTGAACATAGGCCTCCCCCACGGCTTTCCACAGCGACCGATCACTAGCGGTCTGCATCCAGTTTGATCCTGCGATCTTTTTAAGGTCGTCTGTCCATCTTGTTGGTGGACGTCCTACGCTGCGTCTTTGGTCGAAGGGTCTCCAATCTAGAACCTTCCTGCCCCAACGGCCATCAGTTCTTCGCGCTATGTGCCCTGCCCACTGCCACTTAAGCTTACTGATTCTCAAGGCTATATCCGTTACCTTGGTTCTTCTACGTATCTCTTCGTTTCTGATTCGATCTCGTAGAGAAACACCGAGCATAGCCCGCTCCATCGCTCGTTGTGTAATTTTGAGCTTCATTATAAGGCCCATAGTAAGAGACCACGTTTCGGATCCGTATGTCATCACTGGTAACACACACTGATTGAAGACTTTCGTCTTCAGACACTGAGGTAATTGAGACGAGAAGACGCTCTTGCGCAGTTTCCCGAACGCTGCCCAGCCGAGTTGGATTCGTCGATTGACCTCTTTCTCGAAGTTGGACCTACCCAATTGGATCACTTGTCCCAGGTAGACGTACTCGTCGACAACTTCGAGAGTTGAGTTCCCAATGGATACTGGAGTGGGTACAACAAGGGAATTAAAGGCTATTTTATTTTAATTGGAACTTCTTATAAAAAGAAAATACAACTGTATTTTCATTTCATAAGAACTTCTTTCTGTATAACTGTAGGTACCTGATGGGAGAAAGATCTCTTAGTTTTTTGTGAATAGAAAATCCAGTTAAAATTTATTGCTAAGGTTGACTTAAGTTCGTTTTTCTTAGCTAGTCGAATATTGTAAACAATCTTGATATTCCTTTTAAACAAAATTATTTATTTTAAAATAAGATAAACACAACACTTATCAACTTAGGTATTCATAGTTAAACACTAAGATGAGATGAGAGATTTAACTCAAACAGTTTGTTAATTTTATTTACTTATATTATAAAAGTCATAATACGATTTTTAACAATATGCGATTAGCTAAGAAACACGGACTTTCATAACGTCTCGTGTATTTTTTTCACTCATCTCAAACCATTAATGTTCAAATTCAAATTGTAGGGAGAGAACTCCATGATTTACTATAAAAGGCATAGTTTTAGTAAAAGTGTGCTGTTTGTTTCAACTCGTCTATGCCAATACTGATTAACAACATTTTGTTAATCAAACCAGTTCTTAATTAAGATACAAGATACAATCAGGTTTCCAAAACGGAGACATTTCCTTTACTTAAAATGAAATGGCAGTTAAAATGTTTGGAAAGTATGCCGTATTTTTTAAGCAGTTCTGGATTAACGTTATAGCAAATTACAATTGTATAAAAAGATAAGTTTTTATACTTCTCCATTAAATAAGGAACGTTTTTTTTTTCTAGTTAAATCTTCTTTGTAAAAAAAATATTAGCTTTTTGTTTAACAAAACTAAAGAAAGGGGTAATAATATCTATAAATATTCTTTGCTTTAAAACAAAAGCAATCGTTATTCAGAAATGTAAAATGCCTATGCCTATTTGACCCTTTATATACTACGACTTTTAGCAGCGATGTAGTCGCGATGCTAACGCGCGTTAGCATCGATGTAGTCGCGAAATGTCAACTTTAACAAACTGCGCTGCTTTTAGCATCGATACAGTCGCGATGCTAACGCGCGTTGGCATCGATACAGTCGCGATGCAGAAGCTGGAATTTGTCAGATTATGTACTAAATTTTGCATTGATACTAACGCGCAACTGAATCAATGCTAAATTAAATCTGTTCATTGCGTGAGACACGATACTGAAGCGCGGTTTCAAAACGCGCACCTGCATCGATGCTAAAAGTCGCAGTGTGTAAGGGGTCTAACAAATCTATCACGACGAGATTTTGAGGTATTATATGCGAAAGCATTGGTGTACTAATTGCGTCACTCTATCGAAAAGATAGCCTTTCGCACTTATTAACCAACTTCTAAAAGGAGGAAGTTTTTTGTATATAATGTTACCTGATGGTATCGATCATGAGACCGATGGTGAATAAAACTAGGATTTTTCTATACATTGTTCAATATGTCAGCACAAAAAAGGGTTTTAAATAGGTAGCACACACACGTCTTGAGTATATGGAGTCGAGGTCTGTCCTACACCCTAACGGGCTAAGTCTCCGACTGGCACCTCTGCGAACACGGCTCATAACTCAGTAATGACCGATTTGTTTTTGTTTTTTTGAAGTGAAAACTTCTTTAGCGGCGTTGAGCACTTTTGTGGGATAGGGGAAAAATGTGAAACTCGCGTCAGGACGCGTGGGCTGATCGAAAAACCGTAAGACGGTTGGCGAAATTATGGATGTAAGTTGATTTTTCTGAGAGATAAACTTTTTAATGTAATTTAATATAATATAAATTGTAATGTTTGTGTACGATAGCGCAATAAATAAATATTGTATTCTATAAAAATATTATATTATTATAATTATTATTGTATTCTATCACAAAAATGATAGTACTTTTATATTGATAATAAGAGCAATTCATTCAAAATTATTCCCTAACTATTCCAAAAAATCAAAAATGCACAACGTTGATATTCAAGTTTTCACTTCTGCCGGCACTCCCGGAGTGCAATTTTTTTTCTTAGAGGGTTTACCTACCTTCTAATTGGTCTAATTGTTGCCAAATCGGGATCTCATGATGAGATCTTGATGTAATCGAGGAAAAAACCCTAAAATTTTAATGGCACGTAGAGTGTTTTTTACTAGTATCTTAATGTTGACGTGTCTTTACGTTTGATAGCGACCATTTTGTGGAGCTGTACTCATGGTGGAACCTCGTAATGTTTAGGAGTTGTGTTTGATAGTGATTATGACACCAGAATTTATGTAAGGTTAATTATAGCTTATTAAAGAACAGATTCATCATCATCATCATCATAATCAGCCAAAGGACGTCCACTGCTGAACATAGGCCTCCCCCACGGCTTTCCACAGCGACCGATCACTAGCGGTCTGCATCCTGTTTGATTCTGCGATCTTTTTAAGGTCGTCTGTCCATCTTGTTGGTGGACGTCCTACGCTGCGTCTTTGGTCGAAGGGTCTTCAATCTAGAACTTTCCTGCCCCAACGGCCATCAGTTCTTCGCGCTATGTGCCCTGCCCACTGCCACTTAAGCTTACTGATTCTCAAGGCTATGTCCGTTACCTTGGTTCTTCTACGTATCTCTTCGTTTCTGATTCGATCTCGTAGAGAAACACCGAGCATAGCCCGCTCCATCGCTCGTTGTGTAATTTTGAGCTTCATTATAAGGCCCATAGTAAGAGACCACGTTTCGGATCCGTATGTCATCACTGGTAACACACACTGATTGAAGACTTTCGTCTTCAGACACTGAGGTAATTGAGACGAGAAGACGCTCTTGCGCAGTTTCCCGAACGCTGCCCAGCCGAGTTGGATTCGTCGATTGACCTCTTTCTCGAAGTTGGACCTACCCAATTGGATCACTTGTCCCAGGTAGACGTACTCGTCGACAACTTCGAGAGTTGAGTTCCCAATGGATACTGGAGTGGGTACAACAAGGGAACTCGACATAATTTTCGTCTTCTCCATGTTCATTTTAAGACCCACTTGTTGGGATACTCGGTCGAGGTCTTCGAGCATAGTGCCTAGATCATCCAGCGTCTTTGCCACAACGACTATATCATCGGCAAACCGAAGGTGTGTTATGTATTCGCCATTGACGGAGATGCCGAATCCTTCCCATTCCAGGAGCTTGAAGGCGTCTTCCAATGCCGCTGTAAACAGTTTCGGAGATATAACATCGCCCTGTCTTACACCTCTTCGCAATGGAATCGCCCTCGTATTCTGTTCCTGTACTCGGACCGACATGGTGGCGTTGTTATATAGACACTTTAACACCTCTATATACCTATAGTCTATGTGACACCGCTGAAGAGACCGAAGCACCGCCCAAGTTTCGATCGAATCAAAGGCCTTCTCATAGTCCACAAAAGCTAAACATAGAGGCATATTATACTCCTCGGACTTCTGTATAATTTGCCTTAGCGTATGAATGTGGTCTATGGTACTGTAGCCTTTTCGGAATCCGGCTTGTTCGGGAGGCTGGAAGTCATCAAACCTACGTGCGAGACGATTCGTGATGACCCTTGAGAACAGCTTGTAGACATGGCTCAGGAGTGAGATGGGTCTATAGTTCTTCAATAAGGTTTTGTCTCCTTTTTTGAAAAACAACACCACCACACTCCTGTTCCATGCCTCAGGCGTGATGCCCTCTAGCAGAACGGAATTAAAGAGTCTCTGAAGGACTTTAAGTACCGGTGTTCCACCCGCTTTCAGGAGCTCTGCTGTGATTCCGTCCTCGCCAGGTGCCTTATTGTTTTTAAGCTGTTTCAGGGCCATCCTAATCTCGTAGAGGCTGATGTCCGGGATGTCTTCAGTGTAGTGTCGGGTCAGGATAGCTCGTGGGTCTCCGGTCGAGCTATCAACGGGTTTGGCTACTGAGGTGTACAACTGTCCATAAAACCTTTCGATCTCCCTCAAAACCTCTGCTTTCGTCGACGCTACACTGCCGTCCTCCGTCTTAAGCTTCGTCAACAGGCTTTGCCCAATAGACATGTCCCTTGCAAACACTTTGGAGCCTTGGTTTCGCTCTATTGTTTCTTTAACACTAGTCGTGTTAAAGGAACGAATGTCATGTCGCAGAGATTTCATTATTCGTCTATTAAGCTGCCTGTAGGTTTGAGCATTAACGGAGGTCTGCAGTGCCATAGATCGACGTTCTGCCATAAGGTCGAGAGTGTGGACCGAGAGTTTTTGAGGTCTATTTTTACGGCCAGGTCTAAAAAACTTAGATCCGACCGTTTGGACAGTTTCCACAAACCCGTTGTTTATTTCGTCCACTGATACGCAATTCTCTAGGCAATCAAAGCGGTTTGACAACTCGAGTTGAAAGCTCTCGGGATTTTGAATATGGGCACGAGTAGGTCGGAGCGTGGACTTCATCAAGCGGGACCTTTCCAATTTGACATTTATATTCAATATGCCTCGGACCATACGGTGATCACTACCGGTTTTTACCCTGTTGATCACGGAGACATCATTGAATAACCGTCTCTTGGTGGTCATGATGAAGTCTATCTCATTTCTCGTCTTGCCATCCGATTACAGATTAAAAAGGTGCAATCCAACACTCCTGCTCCTATGCATCACCAAAAAGTTGCAAATAAAAATTAACTTTTACTCAAACAAATAAGAACCGAATTGCACTAAAATGCACAAAAAAGTCTTAGACCCCTTACACACTGCGACTTTTAGCATCGATGCAGTCGCGCGTTTTAAAACCGCGCTTCAGCATCGCAGCTAACGCAATGATCAGATTTAATTTCGATGCGCTTTTTCTACGATGCTAACGAGAGTCTGCATCGATGCAGAAGCGCGACCAAATCGATATTAACGCCCGTTTGCAGTCGCCAAAATTCAGTACATAATTTGACAATTTCTAGCTCCTACATCGAGACTGAATCGATTCTAAAGTAGCGCAGTTTGTATAGGTTAACATTTTGCGACTGCATCGCTGCTAAAAGTCGCAGTGTGTAAAGGGTCTTCATTCTGAGCGAAAAAATTTTTTTTATATACGAGTAGTTTAACATTCATACGACATGAAGATCGTTGACGCTATAGCTCAGACGAGTCTTAAACGCATACCACAATTAACTAACCACATAACTCATCATCCCAGCTCTAATTCAAGCAAGCCATGACAAGCGATTACCCATGGAACCCATCTCTATGGGAAGCCTCCATCTACCAGAAACACCCACTTCCGACCCTAATTATTGTACAAACGTGCTTTGAGCACGCAATATACTATACTACTTTGTTATGTGTCGAGTTGCTGTATCTTGACACAATGCCTGCACCTGGGTATAAAAAAAGATAGGTACCAATTATTTTTTGAGTTCTGCGTTCAGTATTGTTTTTGTTTATGGTATTGGTACTTGAAATTATGCAACGTGTGGCCTGCAATAGGAGGAAAAAAAACAATTTAGTAAACTCGTAGCGCAGTGGTAGCATCGCTTTGGTAGTGATACCGAAGATAAGCAACCTACGGCGCGATCGTGTTTAGATGACCACTCTGACCATATAAGTGACGTATATCACGAGCATCTTCGTGCTTCGGAAGGCACGTTAAGCCGTTGGTCTCGGCTAATATCGGTTGATATTAGTCATTTAACCTAGCCAGAGGCCCTATAGATGGATTAATAACATCTGGCAGTAAGGTAAGTCGTTTGCCTTTCAAACATCCCTCCACCAACCGGCACTGAGCCTGCGTGGTGGAGTTTGGCTCAATCTACCTCATAGTTGTTTAGGAAAGACCTTTGCTCAGCATTGGGATGTTACAGGCTAACTTTACCTTTTTTCTACAGATACGTAGTTACGGTAGCCTGATCAGAGTGCTCGAAAATGCCTTAACTCAGAGATAATCCAAAGTTATATTCCCTAGTCATTACGCTGCCTATATCAAAATCACTGAGTCGCTATAGTAAATAACAATGTCAAGTTCTATGACTGGACACATTTGTTTGCAATACATTGCTGGTTCGATTTATTTTGTTTGAAAATAACAATAATTTCCATTCTAACAAATTTAAACCAATCAAGAATTGATTACTGTTTACTTCGAGAGCCTAAGTTTTAAATTTTTACTGATATTACAGGCGACACGCTTAAAAAATAACTAAATATATACTTAAACCCTTCATTAATAAACCTGTTTTAACTATTACACTGTTTGTCTCGTTCTTTCTTGGCACTGTCATCATTTGACAGAAAGTAAAAAAAACAGTGTAATAGCTAAAATGGGAATATAAGACTGTTTCAGATATTATGAATAAGGGGTTAGTTACTATGAATTGAGTGACGTCTAATTTAAATGATATGCTCGTTTGAATCTTTTTAGTTAAATCAATCAATCCGATAATATTATCTATACTAATATTATAAAGCTGAAGAGTTTGTTTGTTTGTTTGTTTGTTTGTTTGATGGCGCTGATCTCAAAAACTACTGGCGCGATTTGAAAAATAATTTTTACGTTGAATAGTCCATTTATCGAGGAAGGCTTTAGGCTATATAACATAAAGATACGACTCATAGGACCACAGCAGCAATGAAAAATGTTGCGAAAACGGGAGAAAGATATTCCTTTTGAGAGCTTCCGCTGCGTACGCTGCGGAAACCGCTTAAGTTACACAAAAATCATGTATGACAGGATTGTTCAACATTAATAATTCTATAATAAAGTCCGCAACAGCATATGTCTATCTTTTATGGTTGACTTACTACAACCTTTTTTATGTTAATAAATTTGTAAAAAAAATAATGCATTATTTTTAGAGGTGTATTATACACACAGGTATTTATTCTTATCAAAATAAATACATTCATCATCACGAGCATTTCATTTAGAACCAAGTTGCCATTTATATCATTTGATTTGAATAAATATCTTAGGAGCTATCACAGTTTTAACATAACTCCGCACCAAAATAATGTTCGCAGCTTAAGTACAACGTGCGCTTGCTCTAATATATTATAAAGCTGAAGAGTTTGTTTGTTTGAACGCGCTTATCTCAGGGACTGCTGGACCGATTTGAAAAAATATTTCTGTATTGGATAGCTTATTTATTGAGAAAGGCTTTAGGATATAAAACATGACGCTGCGACGGGAGGGGAGGGAGCAAACTCAAAACGCGCGGACGAAGTCGCGGGGGACCGCTAGTGTGTATATATACGTAATGTACCTCTACATATTTTCAATGTTGAACACTTATTGATGTTCGTGGTACCCAGTAAACAGAAGTGAAATGAAAAATAATGGCATGAATATAAAACAAGTAAGTTACTTTATAATTATAAGTTAAAATACAGGTTATCAGTAAGCTTCTTTACTATAAAAATACAGTCACTTTTTTCCTTGAAAAGCAATGCAACGCTGCACTTTTTAAAGTCCTCTTAAACTTAAGATAACATTTTCTCATCATCATATATAGATGTTAAAGCCTAGCGTTATCTAATCGTTCTTGGCTTGTATCTATCAAAATCAGCTCAGCCCATATTCGACTTTAATTACTACGCTAATGCGCTATGTTCACGCGATGTACTGTAAGTGAACGGAGAAAGTACAGTCGGTTAAAAATACTAATTTAATGTTTTTTTTATGAGTTTTGGTATCGTGTCATTTGTTTATGAGAGTTAATTGTCTTGTATCAAAAATATTGAATGTTCTGTTGTAAAGTATCTTAATACCCTAAGTATACTACGAAAATAAATAGTAGACACAAACAAAATAAAAAATATGTTAAGTTAAAAGCTAGAGTCGATCCCATGAAAACGTGACGTAAAAGAAAGCGGGAAAAATCTCTATATGACATCACCAACTATAGCAGGAGCAAAACGTTTTGATACTTTATAATTTTGCTGCTTTTTAACGATTAAATACTTGCCCGATAAAAAACTTTTACACTTCCAAACTTCCTTTCAGTGCTCGAAGCTTACCAAAAAAGCGTTTGCAAAAGGCCGCCAGAAATTGTTCATATATTTTCGCGACGGACTGTGCTAGTAAAACTATCGCCTTTTTACTTTGTGTGGCCGAAGCTTTAGTTCGTCCCACGGGAGGAAACAGAGCGAAAAGCCGCCGGGTTTTTTTCATGTATTTCTGTTGTAGAGCCGCTAACAAGAATTGATGAGCTAGGAATGGATGTGGCAGATTAAAATAATATTTATAAAAAAAAACATATCGTGTTTTGAACAAAAGAAACCTTAATTAAATTTCAAAATGGCTATTTTAATAATCATTCTTTTAGGTATTTTGCTCCTATAATAGTATTTGTAAGAAAACAAAAGCCTAAGGGCATTAAAAAATGATCAGTTTTGTCACTTACAGCAATTTTTCAATTAACCTTAAACAAATTTTAAAGTTGACTGCATCCTTTGATGAAAAGGGCAGGTGAGATATGGTGATGTGAAGATACACGTAATTTTCTATTTTTAATCAATTTACGACGATACTTTTTGTACTCAATAATATAAATTGCGCTTGTAAAAAGCAACTTTGGCAGTGACAGACGAGAAATTGAACCCCGTGTCTTACGCTATTCGGGCGTATGCCTATACCACTCGGCCACCGCACATTAGCAAGCCTGTTGAATTTTACATAGCTTACAGCGCTTACTTTAACGCGTAGGCTGCGTGACGTCATTAATATTGCGAGATTGCTCTCACAATATCTTTACAAATATTTAACAATCGGTTAAGATGAAGAAAGCCAATTTATAAATAATTTTAATTTTTACAGTGTTTTGTTACTATACAAACTTAATAATATAAATTGCACTTGTAATAAGCAACTTCGGCTTTGACAAACGAGGGATTGAATACCGTGTCTTACGCTTACGCTTGCTTAGTATTTTTTTTATAAAAAAGCTCGTAAAGCCTTCTCCTCATATCTTCTCATATCATCATCACTTCTGTACAATATCAAACAATCATGAGTTTGCCCCGGCTCGCTCAGTTACGTTTGACCTTGCTTTGTGCAAAATGTGAATTATTGCCATTCTCAAAGTACCCGTTCACTTGCGACTTCTCATTCCAACCTTTTTTTCTTGCAAAGCTTGCAAACAATTTCAATTTTTAAATACTGACCGGAAAAGAGCGCGTTTTTTGCGCCAGCTCATAGTTTGAGAATGTTGAACTTGTTTTTAAACTAGTCTGTTTCTTTTTATGTGCTGTAGACTAAATTTTTACTTGTCTTCAACTAACAACGTACTAAATATATACATTAAATACATAGAAATCTAGTTCAATCTCAAATACATTTGTTATGACGAGAACGATTTTTGTCGTGTAAATAAAATATATCAACGTGACGTGATAATGTTTACGTAAAATAAAAACCATGTTATCTGAAATGCTAGAAGGTATTCTGAAATAAGTTACTGTAGGCATTAAGACCGTTTAAATTGCATAAAGTTATACAAAACTTTTCATGTTTTATTGCGTGTGGAATACTATGTGTCTATTTATTTTCTCTGCTGTGGTGTGCAATAAAAAGTACTTAAGATGATGTTGTTACTATGAATATATTATATCGCTATCATAATATTATGATAATGAAATTGTTATTATTAGTAGCCCTACATAATAAAGGAAAAAGGAACAAAACAAGAGTCAAAAGTGGAATAAACTATTAATGACGATTCCCGTTGATCGAGCATTGTAGGTCGGAGTAAATGTGTGTTAGTTGTAATTACCAGACATTGTTAACACTTCTTATATTAAAAAAATTGCACTCCGGGAGTGCCGGCAGAAGTGAAAACTTGAATATCAACGTTGTGCATTTTTGATTTTTTGGAATAGTTAGGGAATAACTTTGAATGAATTTCTCTTATTATCAATATAAAAGTACTATCATTTTTGTGATAGAATACAATAATAATAATAATAATAATAATATATTTTTATAGAATACAATATTTATTTATTGCGCTATCGTACACAAACATTACAATTTATATTATATTAAATTACATTAAAAAGTTTATCTCTCAGACAAATCAAGTTACATCCATAATTTCGCCAACCGTCTTACGGTTTTTCAATCAGCCCACGTGTCCTGACGCGAGTTTCACATTTTTCCCCCATCCCACAAAAGTGCTCAACGCCGCTAAAGAAGTTTTCACTTCAAAAACTATGAATAACACTAATTTAGCAAAATTTATAGCAACTTTACAACAATCACTGTTTATTGTATAAAGTAGCAAAATATTATGATAAGCAACGCTTTTCGTAATCATTAATTACTGTGAATTCATAAACCAAGGATTGTGACGCACGTTTTATTAACGTGCATCAAAATTATTCTCATAATGTATAAACTTGCATTATCAATTTAACTTTTTTACAAATTAATAATAATATATTTTGATAATACATTTATACAATGCTTTGTAGCGCTTTCCAATACTTTTATTGACTCGAATAACAAGACTGGTTATGGTTGCAGTAAAATGACCCAATATCTTTCTTTTTCTAATACAATTTGTTTACTTTTAATGTCATCTTTACACGACGAATGTTGGCAAAACATGTTGATATTAAAATCACTAATTTATTGTCATCATTTATGTTCACATGTTTACTAAATAAATATCGTTAACTTTAAATACTGTAACCTTAACGTTTCGTTCTCGTTTTAATTGCCAATATTTTAAATATTCCTCTTGCTGGGCTTTTTCAAAATAGAAGATGCAGTATTTGTTCTACAGGGCCCTGATTCGTGCATCAATCGACCTTTTTCGTGTGTTAATTGGATCAAGAGCCTCAGTTATTCGTATTATACTCGTATTTTATTAATACGAGTATAATACGTATCAAGTTAAAATCCACACGTAAAACAATTTTACCACACAGAAGATCGAAATGCATAAAAATCGTGTCGTGGAAAAACAAAATTCGATTGGTAAACTTTTTTCAAAATCTGAATGACAATATCTTTAAATAAACGGATAAATTAGTAACCTATGTATATTTGTTACGATCTTTGAACTTTTATAACCTGAATGATTAATCATTGGAGTTTTCCAATAAATTTTGTAGAAGTATAGAGATATAAAACTCCAGTTGTAACCACAATCCTGGATGAGACGGTAGGGTCATTCGCTATGATATTTGAAAAAAAAAACTTAGTAACTTAAAATAATTAATTAAATTTATATTGAAGACCATTTACACTGATTTTTTTTTGTTTAACACTTTACTAAAGTAATATATATACAGGGATATATATATATACAGGAATACCGCCGCGTAAACGCGTAAACGCGGCGGTATCCCTGAAATAGTAGAACTTTTATTATTTAACGGCAGCCAACACTGCCCCGTAAAGTTTTGAAATGAAATAAATAAATATGCGCCAGAGAGCACACCAATTATTGTGGTTTCATACTTAGAAATTCTCATCCTTGTAGTATTAGACAAGGATTATGCCTGGGGCGTCTCCCATATATAATTAGGTACAAATGTTCGTACTCATCACACATATATTTGCCCCTGCGGAATTTGAACCCGTGACTGGCTGTATACTAGCTAGGAACCTAAACCACTACACCAAAAAAAATTACTAAATCTTGTTTTTTGTTAAAAGCAGTAAATAAATTTCGGTAGTTAAAAAAAATAAACACCTATCGACTCACAAGGTCTTAGTTTCGCCATTGTCACTTAACTAGAAAACAAGAAAACATCTTAAATAGCTGTGAAAATAATGTTATAAAAAATACGATTATCAGGCCTAGTTTATTGTATTAAAATATTACTACCGAAACTAGAACCCTATTTTAATCACTTGTCAATATAGCTAGTAATTTTCTTTGATGAAAATCGACATGGCAGTGATTTAAAAAAGAACTCCATTTTTTTCCTCTTGATTGTTTATAACGTTATTTTCGTAGACATTTATTTGCTGACAATAAATTAATTAAAAAATAGCTCCGTAACAACACAATTCAAGTCTACTACTATCCTATTTGCATTATGTCAATAGTACCTCTGATACCAACTTGGGCAATTACTCACCAAATCATACCTCAGTAATATTATCATTTAACCATACAGAAATCGGACAAAAACTTGTAGGAAAAGTTCCGTTATCGATTCCAGTCACAACCCAATACTGTTCTGCGCGAAGATGTAGAGATATCTCTAGATGCGATAGAAATTACTGATTCAGGGATGATAAAATTCCGCGGCTGTTTTATATAAAGCTCTTTCTTAAAAGTACTTAAACGTTAAACGGGGCGCACAGTTTGCACTATTTTATAAACTTTTTTCTGCCAGTATAGGTAATGCGAAAGAATAATTTTAGGTCTATCATTAATGATTTGAATAATTAATTCGCCATCAGAAGAGCTCTTGCCACCATTAATGTTCCTTCCACGTTGGAACCACGTGGTTTGGTCCGTGACGATGGCAAGAGACCCGATGGCCTCACGCTTATTCCCTGGGAACGGGGTCGGGCCTTAGTTTGGGATGCAACTTGTGTCGATACTTTGGCCCCATCCCATCTCAGAGAATCAGCCCATAAAGCTGGAGCAGCAGCGGAGTTGGCTGAAAACGCCAAGCGTCGCAAGTACGTCTCACTTGCAAGTGATTATGTGTTTGCGCCGTTTGGTGTTGAAACATTTGGGCGGTGGGGACCCTCTGCTAAATTGCTGTTTGGTAAAATTGCGCCAAAATTAAATTCTGTCACAGCCAATAATAAAGCTGGCTGGTTCCTAGCTCAAAGGATTAGCATAGCTATTCAACGCGGCAACGCAGCCAGCATCATAGCCTCCTTGCCTCAAGGAAATGGTTTCGTTTTTGAATAGGTAGACTTTAAGTTTTTTTTTATGTAGCATGTCTTAGTTTTATTTCTTCTTGTTTGTTATTAATAATGTAGTATTAATTAATTAAATTAGATAATAAATAAATAAATATTGGACACCATAGTAAGTAGCTAATGCACTTGTGTTATGGAAAACAGATACAACGATGGTACCACAACACCCAGACCCGAGATAATATAGAAAATTTTGATTTCTATATTGACCTGACCAGGAATCGAACCCGGGACCTCGGAGTGGTGACGCCTTGAAACCAGCGTGCTTAGCCACTACACCACGGAGGTCGTCGAATCTTAGGAAACTAGAACCTGTATCAATGAATATTTAATCAATCAATTTATTTCTGAGAGCTGATCTTACCAATGTAAGATAAGAAAAAAAATATATATATTCATCGAATAATATATATATTAATTAATTAATTAATATATATATAATGATTTCTGAAAAATACTTGACGTTTTAAAAGTAAGCGTTTTGTATTTTATTCGATGAATAATCCTTATCGGACGATGAAAACACCGAGCCTTACATTTTTAGTTTTAACTGACTTTAAAAAGGAGGAGTTTATCAATTTGACTGTGTTTTTTTTGTATATATGTAAACATTAAAAACATAGATACATGTTACAAATCAATAAAGGCCATTAGACCTTTGTTAAAAATATGGGGTAATGGTTAGCAACTTCAACCGGCGAGTCTGGAATCAAATATTGATCTAAGATTGCTTTGAAAAACATACAAAACTACAACTAACCAGATTTTCTTCTGTAAACCGACAAAATATTAAAGATTAGGTAAAAAAGTTTAATGTTCTGTATTTCTATAATGTAATATTGCCGATCCGAATAATGGATAATTTTAAATGAAATGTGTGTATAATGATATTATAAAAGATGTTTTTTTTCGACGAACTCCGTGGTCGAGTAGCTAGCACGCTGGTTTCAAGCGTCGCCATCTCGTGAGGTTCCGGGTTCGATTCCCGTTCGGGTCAATGTAGAAATCGATCTTTTCTATATAGTCTCGGGTCTGGGTGTTGTGGTGCCACCGTTGTGTCTGATTTCCATAACACAAGTGCATGGGCTACTTACTTTGGGATCCGAGCAATGTATGTGATTGGTGTCCAATATTTATTTATTTATATTTATATATACGCTTTTTAATTCTTTGTGTTGGACCGTTGTTCCTTTAAATTATTCCCCATACCCCTTTTATTTTTTCTATATCTATGTATCCGAATCCCCCAGACCGCCTCAAGGAACTTTTGTGCTGAACTCCAATCAATTACATCGGATAATGAGTTGGTTCACTCTCGATACCTATTCTTAATATTCTTTTACTGAAGCAAAGTTGCGAGTAGACCGATATTTATCAACGTTATTATGGTTCCTGGAATGTGGTGAGCGGAATAAAGGTTATTTTTATATAATAAAAACCTATGGTAATGAATCGATGTGTACACGATCAATTGAAAATTTCCTTAGAGTTCAGTAATGTATTCTTCTAATTATATAATTTTCTTCTTACTTTTTTTAAGTACACAAATGTTGTAAGTGTAAATTTACAAACTAGAAATATATATTTTTTTTGTTAATAAGGGTAGGTCGTAGAAATTTTAGTTATTATTTTTGCTTTCTGTTTTGATATTTTGCATCAAAAGATAACGAATTTTTTTTAAAAGCAAATATAAAGAAAATTTAAACAAAACCTTCAATCATAAACACTTAAAGTAATTGATTTTCAGTTACTGATGGATGATTTATAGCATAAAATGTGTTAAATACGAAACTGATTCTTCTAACGTATGAATCCAGTTACAAAACTTACTTTCTTTCGTAGCACTTTATGAGTTATATCAAGATCTCTTACATAAGGCGACCCGAATCGCGACTCCTACGCAGATTTACAAGGCTTTTTGAGATGTGTTTGTTGTTCGAAAGATTTGTGTGGACATGATTGGTTTCACTGTAACTTATTAATTATTCGCATTTAATAGACATGGCAATGTTGATATTTCAATCATTCATTTACTTTCCTTCTCTAATACATGATATATATTTATTGTTACAATACCTATAAAGTACCAACATTATGTTTCATATTTCACATTTTCATATCTATTATGTTTTTTTTTTAAATAAAGTTCCCGATGGCTTTTAAGCCTGAATTGACCAGATATTTACTGTCTGTATTTGCTCGGTAATATTTACTTACATGTGTCAGCACACAATACAAATTCCCAGATGTACTCTTTAGTTCAAAAGTCATATTATTTATAAGTGCTATTATTCCCAAATTCATTAACTAAAATATATTTTTCAATTGTATGTGTCTTCAGGTTATGCAAGTCAACTAATTGTATGTGTTTATAGGTTATGTCAGTCAACTTTTATCATTTGATCAAACATAACCAATCTTCGAATGTAATTTCCAATATAAAAACAATTTCATAGTAACCTGAAATTGTCACATCCATACTAATCCAAAACGTTTAGTAAACAAAGTCTTTGCCGCCGGCCATGGAGTGGCGCCACAGTCTCTTGCGCAATCCATTACCAAATTTGAGTTATTGAATAGTTTACAAACACTAAAACTCTTTATAAGGCTGCCATGTTTCTATTGTTTGGGATTATTACGTTTTGGAGCCCGTAAAAATAATAAAACGCTGTTTAATTGAAAGTTATAAAGCTTCATTACAGGGCACATAATTAAGAGACTGTAATGTTATGTTGTACTTTAGAAAAAATAATTAGCTTGCCTTTCAAGTTAACTGTAATTTAATAGTAAGTTTCTTACCATTTCCCATTAGTTTAGAATACAGAAGTTTAATTGCCACATTTAATCAATTTAGGTACAATATTACATAATTCATACGGGGTCAGGGCAGAGCCGGAAAGAAAAAAATATGCTAGTAATAAAATTTAAGAAACATTTCCCTAGTTATTATTGAAAATGAAAACATGTACGTAACTGTGTATAAAGCTTCTATACTGAGCATGTCAATTTACGGAGATAAAATATATAAAAAAATTGAAGGTATCGTGGTTTTTGTGGGACTAATCTATCAGAAATCTAAATTATTTCCTCGAAAAGTGGTTTAAATATCTAATTTACCTACGGATCTCCGAAACAAAACATAAAAAAGTTTATTCCAAAAGATATCAAATAACAGACTCTTCTAAATATATTTAATGGCTTCATTCCAAAACGGAAAAGTGATTCACAGATCTAAATCCTTATGACAAATGATATCTTTGCGCTTAATAGCCGCTTAGAACCTCCTTTGTTTTAGAACTGACCTTTTGATTAGGTAATTTCGAATATATTTCATTTTTATGGGGTTGTATCAGCCAAGTTCGATTATCGGGTAAGGTTAATCTGAGGAATTAATTTGATTCACGTTGGTGAATTGAAGGTGATTAATCTAGTTTAAATCATTGTCATGTATTTTATATACAGACATTTGAAATAACCGTAAATGTGTGGTTAAAGTCAGTTTCATAATCTTAAAGTAAGCTATATCCAATACATAATAAAAAATATAGTATTTTAAGACTTAAGGCCATATTTATGAATCACCAGCGTCAAGATGGCGAGTGAAATTAATTTATTAAAATTAACTTTAAAAAAAGTAAAAACCGACTTCAAAACCAAAATTCACTAAAAAATCTTAAATAAACTCTTGGCTATTGAAAGGAAAGGAATCCGTTTTAGGCAAACAATTTCTTTTTGGAGTTGGTGCTGTGATAGTTGATGCTTAATGGTGATGGCACTGATTCCAAAAAGAAATAGTTTGCCTAAAATGGGTTCCTTTCTTTTCAATAGCCAAGAGTTTATTTAAGACTTTTTAGTGATTTTTGGTTTTGAAGTCGGTTTTAACTTTTTTTAAAGTTCATTTTATTTCTTAAATTTTAGAGATTACAGGAGAATGGAGGGGGGGGGGGGGGGAGTTTCACTTTATGACTCTGTTTTTTAAGAAGCTACGAACTACCTTTTATAAGTTCTTTTATTATAATTACTGAACTCCTAAGCGTTAAGGAGTTCAACTCAGCCCCACAAGATGTTGACTATTATCAGACGTAACAACACATCAGCATCAAGATTCTAGTAAAAAAATACTACGTGCCTTTAAAATTTGAGGATTTTCCTCGATTACACCAAGATCCCATCATCAGATCCCAAATTGAAAAAAATGGGCCCAAGTAGATGGTATACCCTCTAAGTAGGCGAAAAATTTTTTCGAATCGGTCGATAAACGACTGAGATATGAGGTAACATAGATACAAAAAAAAACATACGGTCGAATTGGTATGAATTGTCCTCCTTTTTTGAAGTCGGTTAAAAATCGAATTTCCGAATGAAAATCAATTGGAATTGATGAAGAAGGGATTGGAAAAAATATATTTAAGTTGTGTAAGTACTTAATTAAATAAAACAATTTAAAAAAAAGACAAGAAAGGTGGGATGCATTTGAGATGTGGTTTGGGAGGAGAATGGAAAGAAGCAGTTAGACAGAGAAAAGATGAGGAAAGAAATATCTCAAAAGTAATAGAAAATATACGAGGCAACATGATAGGACACCTGATGCGACATGACAGGTTCTTAGGTAATACAATAAGTTAAGGAAAAGTAGAAAGAAGGAGGAGAAAAGGAAGAACTGGGAGAAGTTATTTCGACCAAGTGAAGAAAAAAGTAAATGTCATGTCGTACCAGGAGGTCAAGGAAAAGGCAAAGAAAATGATGGCAATTACTCCACCGACAAGAGCAAAACTCTTAAGTTTAAGAAGAAGAAGTACTTAATTGGGGTTTGAATGAATATCCCAAGCCATATTTCAGCAAGTGATTCAAAAAGAGGGGCTTTGATTTTTTTAACGTCAGATAAGAATTATTGGTCGAATAAAATACAACACGCCTAATTTGAAAACGTCACGTATTTATGTTAATTTTATTTTAAAATCGGTCGTTTCATACTTATTTTGTCGGATAAGTTTTATCTGACGCTGGTAAAATCGGTCCCAAATAAAGTAAATTAGAAGTAATACAATTTGAATCTTACCTTACAAATCATGAAAAGGGTGTGTGTTTAATGTAGCGTTACTATTTGTTTAATCAGTAACTTAGGTACCTATATGCAATGCGAGTACCTATCACTATCATAGTATCAGACAGAGGACGTCCACTGCTGAACATTGATCTAAATTGGATGTGATTTGACCTAGTCTTTAGATTGGAGACCCTTTGGCCAATAACGGAGCGTAGGACGTCCACCAAAAAGATGGACAGGTGACCTTTGTAATTATCGCAGGATCACACTGGATGGAGACCGCTCGCGCCGTCTATGAGTGCAGCGATGCAATCGCGATGCAGCATCAATGTAGTCGCAAAAGTCAACCTTTAACACACTTGCTACTTTTAGCATCAAAGCAGTCGCGATGCAGAAGCTAGCAGTGAAGAATTATGTGCTGTTTATTGGCGACAGCACCGATGTTAAACTAAATCTGTTCATTGCGTGAGAGTCGTAGTGTGTAAAGGGTCTAATTGTCAAAGAAATCAAACTAACAAATAGTAAATCTAACACAAAGCCTCAAGATATTTTACTAAAACGATTACGCAAACAAAAGTCTGCTCCAAAAACGATCCACCTCCAACTTTTTTTGTGTTTATTTAGAAGACTTGGCAAATTACACTTCCGTGTACCTCTCAGCGGCGTTGAAGCACATTTTACCATTTAAATCGCAACTTTTTCCAAGGGTTGGTTACCCCTGTAATTCCGTGTGACTCCAACTTTTTGATGTTTACGCGTTTGCTGCGTAAAGTTTTCTAATTTATTCTTCTTCTTAAGTTTCTTACTTTCGTAATGTTTCATTTGTCTAATTTCGCTTTTAAAACTGTTTATGGTAGGGAGGAAAGGGCGGTGTTTGTTTCTCTCGTATTGCGTTCTTATAAGCTTTCCCACTTTTTCGTTTGATTTTGCTATCATATTAGTATTGTAAGCAACATGTCACTCTCTGTTTGTGTTTGTTGGCTAAGGGCTGATTTTTGCAACCTCAGGTAAGGAATATTCGTTGAATAAATTATAATACGATTAATATAAAATGTCGTCTATTTGTGCTGACAAATGGAAATGGAAAAAGGCCAAATTCTACCAAAGTCAGATAATGATTATCCGTCGAATATAATACAAAACGCCGACCTAATTTGAAAACGTTGCCTATTTATCAGCAATCATTAATGTCAAAATCATTATAATATCGGTCGTTTTATATTTGTTCATTCGGTAAAGTCTTATCTGACGTTGCTAAAATCGACAACCTCCGTGGTCGAGTGGCTAGCACGCTGGTTTCAAGCGTCGCCATCTCGTGAGTTTCCGGGTTCGATTCCCGGTCGGGACAATGTAAAAAACGATCTTTTCTATATTGTCTCGGGTCTGGGTGTTGTGGTTATAAGGTTATTATAAGGCTGAATGCATGGGACTCACGCTATCATTATCAACTGATGTACTTGATTACTGTATTCTTGCAAATAAAACATTTGGCTTTGACTTTGACTTTGACTTTGGTACCACCGTTGTGTCTGGTTTCCATAACACAAGTGCATTGGCTACTTACTTTGGGATCAGAGCAAAGTATGTGATTGGTGTCCAATATATATTTTATATTTAAAATCGGCTCTCAGAAGCCTAAGAAGAAGTGTATGTGTATTATACAGTGTATATTAACCACTAGGAATATTACGAGTGCTTTTTGTTCGAATATCAATTGGAAGTCAATTTTTCAATGACAATAAAGGCAAAGTTTTCAAATGACAAATAGGCAAAGTTTTCAAATTAGGTATGCGTTTTTAAGATATTATATTCGACGAATATTACTTATCTGACGTTGGTGAAATCGGACCCTGGTTACCTTTTAAAAAATCTCCGTATGTATTTCAAATGATTTTCATTCGAAAATCGAACACTACCAATTAAAGAAAATCACACTGACCTGAGTTATTCAAAAAAAGGCACCCTTAGCCTTATTTCACTTACAAACAGCATACATTATTTTGTAAACACAAACAGTGTACACAGCAAAAGTGTGAAACGAATACGAAAACACGGACACACCAGATTCTGAATTATGAATTTCAACCGGAAGAACCCGTCTCACTCTCATCCGGAATTCAGTGGATAACAAGCCTTCGGGTTGCTGATAGAAATGCTAAAAGATACTACAAGGTAATATTTCGGGATGCTGAGTGGGGTACCTACATAGGGGTGTGGAGAACTGGTTAGGTAGATGACGTGTAGAGTGATTGGTGGTAGGTAGTTTCATAAAGTAGTTTTAATTTGATTTAAATTGCCTTTTTTATTATGTATTCTAATATAAAGCTGTAGAGTTTGTTTAAATGCGTTGATCTTACAAACTACTGGTCAGACTTAAAACATAGTTTTATGTTAGATAGCATATTTATAAGGGATGCCAGTAAGCTGTAAAAAAACTCTCTTCAACATACGGGAAAGGATTGAAACCAAATTAAACGAGAGACCGCTAGTATTTTTATGTCATAATCATCATTACCAACCAAATGATGTCGTCTGCTGCACATAGGCCTCCCCCACAGATTTCCATATTGACCGATCACATGTGGTCTGTATCCAGTCAGGTCCTGCGATTATTACAAGGTCGTTATTAATTGTAATTGGTAGGAAAAAAATCCTAAATTGTGCCGAACGAGCTTAGCCTAAGAATTTTTAAGAAATAAATTGTTGTTAGTTTTTTTTTTTTTTATATCGTCTCATGCTTGGCTTTATTCAACCAACTCAATCATGTTAAAAAGTCAAAGTTTAATTGATATTTACAGAAAAAATAATACCTCAGACACTACTTCACTTTTGTCTTGCAAATTCTTTATCCCAACGTGAAACAACTTAATAACAGAAAATGATAACCACCTCAGAACAACCTCTTTGATTCAATCTCGAAATTACTGGTTGAATTATTCACCACATCTTAAAAAGGAATTTTAACGAAGACTTCATTTAATTAACATCGCTCAAAGGGTTAAATTACATTCACGCCATCATTTTGATACTTTGTATCGCGGTTATGGGGTGGAAACGACATGCGATGGTACTCAGAGCGGGTTGCTATACCTACTTTTTTGTATATATGAATGTGAAGTATGTAAGTGGATTTTGTCAGAGCAGCAATTTTAATTTAATTAACAAGTGCTTTAGAATGCCTTCTTCTGTAATATAAAAATGAGTCCATATTTCTCTTGGTACTAACATCACGAGTGAACGGCTGGACCGATTTCACTATCTTTTGTAGCGATTGTTATTGCCAGGAGGAGGCGCAGAAAAAAAAACCAGGGGGACCGATTTTCATGATTTTTACTTTGTCACATTCTTCACCGTCCGGAATAAGATAATAATTATAAAAATTGGGCCGGTGGTGACACAAAATTCGCTGGGTCTATTTCATTCACATTATAAAGGAAGATTGTTCATACTTGTCAATAATAATAAAGTTAAGACAGGTCAGTTAACTCGTATCAAAACCTCGAAATATTTATTAAGATTTTTTATTATAGCTTTACTTTAATCAATGTTTATGGCTTCATGTTTATGCGTTTTAAAATGTAAAAACGGTTCCAAACACGATCATTTGCTGTACTACTACTATCTAGCTATGTATGGTCTAGCTTGTATGAATTTAAACATTGTAATAAGTAGCTATTTTCAAAAGAAGCATTGACAATTATAATGACTGAGTATTTTGCGCAGCTTCTTCTCAGACTAGCCCAACACTTGTTCCGACGCTGTGGTAGGGTCAATGTTGTATGTAGCCTGTTATTATTTATCTACTACAAATTTAATTCTTTGACTGCACTATAAATTTACGGAGAAAAGCCCAAGAAACCGCAAGTTTTACTCGTTATGAAATAAAAAATCTTAAAAACCTTTTTGCGCTACTATCAATTATAAAACATACACACTTGGGTCCGAGTAGTCGGCTCAAAGCGTGCTAGTGACCCTGGGACCCGAGTGCTATATATACAATTACGTCTGTACCGTTACCATGAGTTTATTCGCTTGCGACGAAGTAAAAAAAAATGTATGGAAAATTTTAGTTCTGCATGTGACCGCAGCAGGCGCTGTGCAATTTTCCATAGACTTTTTGTACGTCTTTGCTAGCGAGTAAAATCGCCGTAAATTCATAGTAATGGGAAAAGACGTTATCCTCAACACTTGGGCCCTATTAAGCGGCAACTCTGTGATGGTTCTCGCGCCTTCGGGGCCGAGTGCTCGGCTCAAAACGAGTTAATTTAATCAAAATGTTATATTTGAGTTGCTCCCTAAATCACGTCATTCGCAAATAGTTTACTCGAGAGAACTAGTTAAAAATTCAATCATGGTTGGTTGTATTGCCTGAAAATTGAAATTCAGCTGCGCTAGTGAGCCAGCCGTGCCGTAAGTAGTATGTGGCGGGTGGGGTTAGCACGAACCGAAAAAAATAAAGTGATAAAAATACTAATTAAATTTGAATGAACTTTGATATTCAACAACAGATAAGATAACTATAGTTATATGCTTGCTATTGCTTATACTTATAGTTAGCTATCTTTTAATCAAAACTTTACTTTAACAGCATACACCAATAACTACATTTTTAAAATTAAATAAATGAATACTTAATATTGGACATCAATCCAATACATTGCTCTAAACCCAAAGTAAGTAGCCTATGAACTTCTGCTATGGAAATGAGATACAACGGTGGTACCACAAAACCCAGACCCAAGGCAAAATAGAAAATTATGATATCTACATTGACCCGATTGGGAATCGAACCCGGGATCTCTGAGCGGCGACGCCTTTACACCCAGCGTTCTTAGCCACAACACCACGAAGGTCATCAACTAACTATAGTTTGATACCGTTGTGCAGTTCGAAGCATTTTTTTGGTAGCCTTGTTATTTACATCACTCTGCTTTCAAAATAAGGCTTTGAATGTTTTAAGTTTATTTACAATCTTTATTGCTTCTTAAGAACTTACTTCACGTCAACGCCTATTGATATTTATCAGTTAGTCAACTATCGATGAAGTATATACTTACTTACTAAAACTAGTTGAACACCATCTCAGGGGGACAATTCTCGTGCAATTCGTATTCAAAAAAAATTTTCACCTATTGAAATTTCTTTGCCACGATTTCTATGTATTTAGATTTTGTTTGTGCGATAGATATTTTATGTGTAGATATTTAACATGATTTTCTAGGTAAAATGGTTAAACTCGCAATCGAATTACCATACGAAAAAAGTTCGATTGCCGCGAAAATCGGTCTCAAGATTTCGTTATTAAAACCTTAATATTTTGTATTTCTGCTCAAAAAATCAGTCAGTATAATCATAATTTTAAACAGTTTTCAAATTTTTATTTCTGTTCAGCTAAAAGCAAGTTCGTGTTTAACACCCTACGCCATCTTTCTTACCATTTTAATATGCTAATGGGCTCCCTTTGAGGAGACAGCCGCGTGCGTGCAAAGTTCCTACGTGTCGGCTGAGCCTTAGTAATGGAACTACAGTGTACAACGAGTATTATGCACGGTGGATTTGTTTTATAGTCGCTTTAACTAAGTCATTAAGTCGTTTTTGGACTCGTACGAATTAAATATTATTTTTGACGAAAAACAAAAGTTATACCTACTAGTAAAGTTAGCCTGTAACATCCCACTGCTGGGCAAAGGCCTTACCTCAACTATGAGGTAGTTTGAGCCATACTCCACCACGCGGGCTCAGTGCGGGTTGGTGGAGGGGTGTTTGTAAGGCAAGCGACTAACCCTGCTGTCAGATGTTATCAAGCCACACATAAAGCCTCTGACTAGGCTTAACGACTTATATCAACCGATATTAGCCGAGACCAACGGCTTAACGTGCCTTCCGAACACGGAGATGCTCGTGATGTACGTCACTTATATGGTCGGAATGGTCACCCATCCAAACACGACTGCGCCGTAGGTTGCGTCACTTCGGTATCACTACCAAACCGCTGCTACCACTGCGCTACGAGCACCTTATATACCTACAAAGTTATCGGATTTTAGGATGATAATTGCGTGATCATTCTATGGTTATTATGTACAGTGGCCAGCACTCAGGTTACCCACTTTTGTTGCAAACTAGCCCCTATTACAAGTGAATAAGATACCGCTGTGTTCACCATGATGTGCTGTTGCCGTACAACTATTAAAGTGTTAAGTACCGGATCAAAGGATCTAAGCAGAATACGTAGAACTTAGTATTTACTAGTAGATAAATTAACATGGTTTCGAAGTAAGACATTTTCTTCCTTGTGTTACGAGTACCAGAAAACGGGGACGTCTCCCATAAATACTTAAATACACATAAATATCCCTGACTTAGGTACAAATGTTCTTGTTCATCACATAAAAAATTGCCCCCAGCGGAATTCGAACCCCTGAGCGCCGGTATAGTAGTCAGGAGCGCTAACTAATACATCAAACGCGTCGTTGACGAGTACCTGACGACCTCCGTGGTGTAGTGGCTAAGCACGCTGGTCTCAAGGCGTCGCCACTTCGAGGTCCCGGGTTCAATTCCCGGTCGGGTATTGTTTCGGGTCTGGGTGTGTGGTACCACCGTTGTGTCTAATTTCCATAACACAAGTGCAAATAGCTACTTACTTTGGGATCAGAGCAATGTATGTGATTGGTGTCCAATATTTATAAATTTATACCTGAAGAATACGGGTGGGTAAAGAATTGGCTTTTATTCCCTCAAGCGTATGTGAACGAGACACAATAGGTATTCTATTGTTATGCGGTCGCATGCGACCGCTCGGTGTTGAGGTATTAACAGTCTTTTTTCAGTTCCAGCTCATAATAATGATTAGATTAGGTTTAAAACGAGGTATTGTAACGAGTTTATGCATACTTAGTGTCGTGTTCGGTCAGGGTCTTTTGCACCTTACTGCTTTTCAACGCAAATTGATTGAAACAACTCAAAAACGGGCGACACTGTAAACAAGAGACGACGCGACTTCGTCCTACTTACCTATAGATTAAGTCGACTTAAGAAAAAACAAAGAATGGCGGTTTATCATTACAATTCTCTGCCTTCTATTTCAGTATAACCAAATTAATTCAATGGTTAATTGCCTGCGTAGTTATAACCACTATTCTCCTCTCCAGCCTACAAACCACTAGACTAACGACGCCAACATTATTCATGTTTGTTTATTTTACGTATCAATTTGCGCCGAAATTAGGGGTGCTAAATCCTTGCCATCATTTGTCATTATAACCGCTGAATACCGCTCAATAGGCCTCGATTTCTAAATGGCATTAATATTCACCAAACAAGCATTTTCACACGTATTCAAACAGCTTTAGACACAAATTAGTCTGGCATACTATCTGTTTTAAATACAACAGCCTCGCGTGACTAGATCGCGTTTTCACCAGTCAGCGTTGACATTTTCTTTGAAACATCCTACATTTTTTCCACTGCCGCGTTTTACATCGCTGCGTTTCTTTGCTATTGTTTTTAGCAGGCGTTTTTAAATAGTCTATGGTGTTCAAAGTTGTTACTTTTGCCATCAAATCAGTGGCGAAAACAGATGTCTTTGTCGCCATTAAAGGTGGTATTTTTATAGTCTGTCCCCACGTTATCTATCTAACTAATTGATATGGATTAAAAGCATTTTTCTTCAAACAAGATAGATTAGGTGGAAAATTGAAAATATTTCTTGTGGATTTGGCGAATTTATTAGGCTTTGTTTGACGAGTTTTCTTAACTAAGCCGTTTATTTATATCAGTTTTAGATGTCCGAGATTTAAGTTAAGGTAAGAAGGTGGGTGGGTATTTATGTACCTGTGAATTTCAAATAGGTAAATACAAAAAATAAGGCTGTTTAATTTCTGTTGAAAATAAGCTACTGTCAACTACTTTGATTACTTAGTTTAACAAACGTCAAAACTTATTAATTTTGTCTATTCATTAAATAATAACGATGAAATTTGTTAAAGCGATATACCCACGAAATTTTGATTGAACGTCGACCAGTTATAATGGAATAGCATTTAAAATAATTTGAGCCGAAAATTAATAATAAGGTTTCATTCACAGAACCTAAATCATTGTTAATATAAAACTTAACTAGGTTTTAAGTGAAGGACTAAAAATACATATTTTAGTAATAGTTTACTTCTCAAACGTTGGAGGAGGCCTTCGTTGAGAAATGGATGTCCTGATAGGAGCGGATAATGATGATGATGACAGTTTAATACTTTTTTTTATTTGTTTGTACACACTGCGACTTTTGACATCGATGCAGTCGCAATGCAGCATTGATGCAGTCGCGAACTGGTAACCTTTACACACCTCGCTACTTTTAGCATCGACGGAGTCGCACTTTTGCAGCGATACTAACGCACGACTGCATCGATGCTAAATTAAATCGGTTCATTGCGTGAGTTGCGTTGCTGAAGCGCGCGAGTGCATCGATGCTAAAAGTCGCAGTGTGTAATAGGTCTAAGGTATTTTATGCAGGTAGGTACTATAAAATGTCAAATTTGGGTCAACATCCGAATGCTTGATTTTTAATAAGCATTTCTTGTTTAATGGTTATCATAATAAAAACTTCGAACTAGTGCCGGAAATCGATATCTCCAGCAAAGCTCTGCCAAGCTTCGATATAGTTCACTGTTTACTTTAATTAGCTTTTAAATTGAAATTTCTATTCAAAGGCGAAATTATTTCCGGAGTACGATCAGTTTAGACGAGCTTTAATTTAAACTGCTAATAAAGCTTGGGCGGGAATGCACAAACGGTATTATGATATTGAAGGGAAATCATAGCGCACTGAATTTTGGGGAAACAAAAATAATGTTAATTAGCCTTTTATGATCAGTGCAAAGATAGGATTTAAAGATTTTTTTTATTTCTCAAATAAAGGCCACTTTTTTAATTATCGAAGTTGAGAAACGATATTATAATAGCTAGGTAAAAACCGTTATTCCACTATTTGAATATATAATAGTTGTATTTCAATGTATTTGCAATATTATTGTAAAGTTTAATAAATAAACATCAAGTAGTTTTTGCGAGAGGGTTAAAAAGCAAACATATACATATACATGTAAAATGTAACGTTTTTTTGTATTCCCTTAAGTTTTGATGACCTCCGTGGTGTATTGGCTAAGCGCGCTGAGTATCAAGGCGTCGCCGCTCCTAGGTTCCGGGTCAGATTCTCGGTCGGGTCAATATAGTTTTTTTTTTTATATTGTCTCGGATCTGAGGGTTGTGGTACCACCATTGTGTCTGAATTTCATAATACAAGTGCATTAGCTACTTTGGATTCAGAGCAATGTATGTGATTGGTTGCCAATATTTATAACCCAAAACTTTGTAAGTATTGTTGTATTATTCACCTAGAAGTTGATTGATTTTTCCCTACAATTAAAGCTCACTCTGATTGAAGTATCATTCTAATAGGGAACAAACAAAACGTTGCGCTAATCATATCCCAATTAACGACATGTCATTAGCATTTCCCATTGTTTCCGATTCCGGGTTTGTTGTCATCAAAAGCATGGAAAATCTTTTGTTATCGCAACTGTGTGAGTGAAACTCACATTGACAAGCTTCTATTATTCTTTATTATTCAGACAAAGGGAAGAACAAATGGCGAATTGGATGCTTAAAGCCTTCTCGGCCGGTCAACCATTGGGTGAAGCAGAATCGCAATGGGCGGCGTAAAAGAACACAAAATAAGCAACAAATTAATGATAGTACTATTATACCTACATAAATACTAAAATAAGAAACCTACATCAAAAAAATGAAATATATTAATTTATCCATACACTAGCGGTCACCCACAACTTCGTCCGCGCGTTTAGTTTGCTCCTTCCCCTTTCGTAGCAACGTGATGTTTTATAGCCAAATTTATTTTCGAACAAAGATCACTTCATCTTGACGCGAGTGGCCTTTTAATCGTTACCATGAATTTACTCGCTAGCGACGACGCAACTTTTTGTATGGAAAAATTAGTTCTGTCAGTGACCGCTAAAGGCGCTGTGCAATTTTCCATAGACTTTATTTACGTCATTGCTAGCAAGTAAAACCGTCGTAAGCTCATGGTAACGGTACAGGCCCCTATTTAAAAATAAGAGGACAGGACTTTCGTCGTTCTTATTGCTTAAGGTAGCTCGCGAGCTACCGCGGGTTTGACAATCTTTGCCTCAAACCTTCCTTAACTTGACTGAGCATAACTTTGAGTCAAGGATTGTTTGCCCTTCAAGAATACCGATTTGATGAATTTAGGTGGTGGAGAGTATAATTGGAGTCGAAAAAAGGTCTTAACACTAGGGTGTAATAGTCAGAAAGATCGGAGAATGATCGTGTTACTTACGATTTGACAGATTGATGCTAGACTCATGAAAATTAAACCCTGAAATTTTCAAATTATTGAGAAGTGCTCGTAGCGCAGTGGTAGGAGCGCTTTGGTAGTGATACCGAAGTGAAGCAACCCACGGCGCGGTCGTGTTTGGATGGGTGACCATTCCGACCATATAAGTAACGTATATCACGAGCATCTCCGTGCTTCGGAAGGCTTAAGCCGTTGATCCCGGCTAATATAGTTTGATATTAGTTGTTAAGCCTAGTCAGAGGCCGTATGGGTGGTTTGATAAAATCTGACAGCAGGGTTAGTCGCTTGCCTTGCAAACACCCCTCCACCAACCCGCACTGAGCCCGCGTGGTAGAGTATGGCTCAAACTACCTCATAGTTGAGGTAAGGCATTCGCCCAGCAGTGGGATGTTACAGGCTAACAGTCCAGTCCAGACTGGTGGACTTAACTTAATTTATTACCTTAATTCAGTTCTTTCTATATTTTTTAATAATAGGGGCAAATGTTTCAACATGTACAAGAATTATAACGTAATATAAGTATTACGCAAATGTTTAACCAAGTACATTTTAAAATTTGTATCGTCGTTTCATATGAAATTATTGGACATATTACGTTATCAAGAACTTATAAGGACTGTGAAACAGGCTGTAAAACTGCTCTTATCAAACATCGCTCAGTGAAAATGTAACGATTTATTAATTTAAAACAGCTGTCAAAATTGCGGGCAAAACATTTCAAAAGTTATTTGCAATATAACTTTTAGGACCGATGCTTAGCTTTATTACGCTGAAATCATGGGACTAACAAATTTGACCAAAATGGCCGACGAATTTTAAAAATGTAATTAAAACCGTGCCGTCGTTGGACTTTAGCCTCTGCATACTTGTTGTAGTGAAACAGTGGAATAAGGTTTTTGTAAGGCTGTCTGTGTTTTTTTTTCCTTCTAGTCATGAAACAAGTGTAAGTCTTGTAACACGTCTCATAATCAATTATAGATAGCGTCATTTCTTACCAATTGGTTAGATAGTAGCCGAAAGTTATTAAACAAATCGTACATATTGTGCTAAAAATAGAAGAATTGGTGTAGTGGGCAAATTTTCTGTAGAGTATTAACTGTGCACTATGTTTAATTTGGTTTCAATGTTTGCATAATGTCGCCAAAGTACTAACAGAAAGTATTTCGTAACACCATAAGGATTGATAGAGGTGCACATTTATTTGGTAAATATGTTTATTTATTTATTTTTCAAGTCACCATCATCATCATCATAATCAGCCAAAGGACATTCGCCGCTGAACATAGGCCCTCTCAACTGGTTTCCACAGAAACCAATCACAAGCGGTTTGCAAAAAAGGTGATCCTGCGATGCTTACAAGGTCGTCGTTGAAAATATTTACAAATTACAACTAAGTTTACTCAAAACTTTTACACCGAATAAAATAAATATATACTTTAAATAAATATAAATATATACTAAATGATGTAGACCTGTATAAATATTGTAAAGTAATAAACATATATGATAAAGTAAAAATTCAAATTGTGTGTGAAAACCTAGATCAAATTAAATCATTATAAGTAAAAACTAGAAGCACCGGATTTCGTAACTTATTATATCTATCTAGATATTTAATACCTTTATGCAACAATGTTCATGGTAAAAGAATGTGGAAGTATTTCCTGTCATCTACTTTAAATGAATATCCTAGCAATATTATTGAACAAATAAGTAATTTAGAAAATAGTGCTAAGCGTATAAAATACTTAAGAACTACATATTGTCTTAAAATTGTAACAAGTAGTGTAGTGACTCTCATTACCACATATAAGTCTAAATAGGTTTTTGTTGGTATTGAAATTTTAATGTAAATTGTTTAACATAAATAAAGAAAGAAGAAGTCTGTCCATCTTGTTGTGAACGTCCTACGCTGCGCCTCTGGTCAAAGGCGTGCTTCGTAATTTGTGATTAAAGTATTTAGTCTGTTTGCAATTAAAAACTTTGACCCTATTACACATATTATATGGACAAAGTTTTAATTTTCAAAAAAAACATAATCATCGTACACTACATCAAAGTAATTCAATTATGTGTACAGCCCAATCACTAACCGATTCTCTTTAAACGTCAAATGAGTAATTTGACGAACAGTCAATTTCCCGGAACTGCCCGCAACATTATTTATCAGTGGGGACGCTCGGGACTGGTGATAATTGGCCGGCCATTCTGCCGCACGCCTAAAGGGTTCATTTAACGGTAGCTGCTTCTCGCTATTTAGTTGAAGTAGATGCCATACTGATTTACGTTATTCAGGATTATTGACAGTTGTTGACACTTGGCAAAAAATACTAGAGATTTATGCCTACTATCGGAGTCGTTGCTGTACCTATAAATATGCCTTTGACCCTTTACACACTACGTCTTTTAGCAGCGATGCAGTCGCGGTGATAACGTGCGTTTGCATCGACGCAGTCGCAAAATGTCAACCTTTACACACTGCGCTGCTTTCAGCATCGATACAGTCGCAATGCTAACGCGCGTTAGAATCGATACAATCGCGATGCAGAAGCTGGCAATTGTCAAATTTTGTTTTGTTTTATGAGATATGTTTTTCATGTATATTTTTTTATGTGTGAAATTTATCGTTTTTTTCTTTTAATAGTAACCCATTTACTTTTTTTTTGTCGCACCGCCTACAATCATTTCTGCTTAGCCCAAAGGTATGACTGGTAGAGAATGCCATATGGCGTTAAGTCCACCTTTTGTACAAATTTTTGGTTGTGCAATAAAGTATAAATAAAAATAAATTATGTATTGAGTTTTGGCGATTGCACCGATACTAATGTGCGTTAGCATCGATGCAGTCGCGCTTCGGCATCGATGCTAAATTAAATCTGTTTATTGCGTGAGTCGCAGTGTGTAAGGGTTCTTTGGGTTAAAGGAAATCGGTTAGATTTGCTTATATATTTTTATATGCTTATATTCTTTAAGGTTTAACACCTAAAAGTCATGCAGATATTTTGCTAATAATTTAACAATTTTTTTTTTTAATTCTTATCATAAGTAGAGTATTTATAACGCTACAAAGTAATAAGTTCCGCGAGCTTAAAGTCTTAAGGCTTAACTTGTCAGCTAACCTACTGACAGCCGCTACGGATTCAAGCTGTCAAACGAAACGAAACGGATTGTTATAAATGACAATTCAGAGCAATAGCCCTCCGTTTTATAAACGAATTGGATATTGTGATAATGCCAAGGATTTTATTAAGTACGTGTGAATGGGTTAGTCTTCAAATTCGATTATTTATTTATTTAGACTGGGTTGTACTCACCCTACCTAGTTCATCCTGTGAACTGACCTATAATTTGATCGTGACTAAACAATAATAATTTATAAAACTTTATCACATAAATTACTTTGAATCCTAATTAGGTGGCTAACGTCACATATCATCATTGTGTCACAGAGTTACATAACACTGATGGTATTATGTAAATCGGAAGTGACGGTGGCACCACAACATTAAGACCTGAGACAATATTATGTTTTATTTTAATTTTACCGAATTCAAAAAAAGGAGGTTATCTATTTAAATTTAATAATATTCGAGTGTATTGATCTATTAAGGCTTCACAACACGTGTGCTAGTGTATGAATGTTTGATATTTGTATTGGTATGTTTGTCAACGGATTTTTCGAAAACAAAAAGTCATAGCGAGAAGATTATTTTTTGTTCAATTAAATATATATCAACTTTGGGTACAGTGTAAGTTTCCCAAGAATTAAGTGGTAGTTTTTTAGAAATGCCACCTTCAAAAAACTGACTTAAAACTCAAAATACCACAGTTTCCCCCTGTTTAGGAGAAACGAATTCATATAGAGTCGGTGCATAATCTCATCAATAGTCTACACACATCATGCACCGAATCTAAATTAGTCCTAAACAGAGGGCAAATGTATTATTTTGAGCTTTTTAGACTGTTTTTTGAAGGCAGCTATTTTTTTAATTCAATTATGACTTCTATGTAAACCATTAATTTAATTTAATATCTATCCTTTCAATTTCGATTTTCGATTCCTGTAGTTCATAAAGAATAACATTGTTTTCTAAATACCCGGTAAGATTACTTCGCAATATCATAAGTATTTCTTAGTTTAATTAATTAAATACAACAGTAGTAAATCATCTCAAAATTATTTAATCTACGAAACTTCCACTCCTTATACGAAGCACGTATTACGTAGCAATACAAATCCGCGTAGTATAACGTTTCGAGCGTGATAATTTCGCAAAATCTCTCTTGTTATTTTGTGTGAAATATTACTAAGCAGTTTTGCCACACGCACAGTGTAATACATTAGCATTCATTACGTCTTTTCGTATTTCGCTGGTAAGATGCAATTTAATAAAAGCTTTCTTAATAAAAGGCTTCTTACCATTAGATTGTTATGAAAAGTTGTATATTTACTAACAAGTTTTATAAATCAATCAACTAATATACAAGTCTCCGGTTCAATTGTGTGTTTAACTAGCCCAAAGTTAAAATGTCATCGCGTCGTACTATTTATCTAAGAAACTTATAGATATATAATATTGATATTGACTACAGGCAGGCTGAGTCAATTTTCCGACGATCTTTCCTTCGATGTGTAGACTGTAGATTCCAAATAAAACTCTTCTTTTTGAGATCGGTGACCGTGAGAGCGCGTACGATCTGGCCCGCTCACGGCCCTTTATTTAACCAAAAATACATGTCTGACTTATCGACTAATACAGATTAGTTACAAACAAGGACGGACACATAACATCATCTGCGTATTCCTTCTAACGTTTTTGTAACCTACCTACATTAATCGTGATAAAATTCCCATTCGCAACAATCCACTCTATGGGTTTCCTACCTACCCTCAGAAAGCGCGATATGGGGGACAGGAAATTCGAAGGCTTTACCGGCCTCGCTCCACCTGAGCGAGACAGCCTACTAGGGTCTCCCTCGCCCCTGTACCAAACTACCTACATATTTCTTAATATTTCCTAGCTAGTTAATTGTTACCCTACCTGCCTACCTAATTTGCAAATGGGAATTCCTAACTAACAGGTTTCTTATTATTGAAATAAAACGAGCCCTAAGCTAATTACAATGCTTACTCGCTATGGCCCTAACAGAAAATTATATTTATTATCATCAAAAATCCTTACAAATAAATATAACTAAACTTATTACTAAACATGATTGGGTGTCCGTAACAGTCTCCCCCCGGTGAAGCGCTGCGAAGTGCGAACCTCTTCTTATTCCACCGGCAGGACAGCCAATCTCGACGCCGGTCGACGAAACACGCCGCCCTTGGTCCGAATCTCGACGTTCCTCACTGCTCCGTCAGGTCCAGGATGTACTTCTGTGACGACGCCTCGGGGCCACACGTTTCTAGGCAGTGTGTGGTCCACCACGACGACTAGATCACCGGCCTTGATAGCAACCTCGGCGACATCTCGAGCTCCTCTTCTTGGCACCAGGTCCGGTAGGTATTCTTTAAGCCAGCGGCGCCAATACTCGTCGGCTAGCGCTTGCGCCGCCCTCCACGTCTTCCTCGACGCTGGTTCGCACGGCCCGATGATGGGTAGGCCGCGCGGTCCCCCTAGTAGGAAGTGGTTCGGGGTGAGCGCCTCCGGGTCGTCAGCGCTGACCGGCACGTGTGTTAGCGGTCGCGCGTTCATGGTGTGCTCGACCTCCGCCAGTAGAGTTTGCAGTACCTCTTCTCTCGGTGCCTTTTCATGTAGAGTGACTCGTAGAGCGTTCTTGACAGAGCGAATGAGACGCTCCTACGCTCCCCCCTGATGCGGTGCCCCTGGTGCTATGTAGCGCCAGTCGATGCGCTGGGTGAGCGCATAGTCTCGTAGAGCTGGCTCCCATTCTTCATTCGCTGCTCGTAGCTCCTTGTCTGCGCCTTTGAAGTTCGTCGCGTTGTCTGAGTACATTTTCTGTGGCCACCCTCGTCGCGCTCCCATACGCCGCAACGCCATGATAGCCGAGTCAGTCGACAGGCTCGCTACCAACTCTATATGCACGGCTCTCGTAGTGAGGCATGTGAATAACGCTCCCCACCGTTTTTCGTGACGACGGCCCACAGTTATGATCATGGGACCAAAGAAATCTAGACCACAGTTAGAGAATGGTCTGGTGAAAGCCTCTACTCGAGCGCGTGGCAAGTCTCCCAGCACAGGTGTCACAGGTCTCGCCTTTCTCATACGACAAAAGGCGCACTTATAGGCCACGGCCCGAACAGTAGGTCGCAATCGCAGTATCCAGTATCTCTGTCGTACATCGTTGACGACGCGTTCGTTGTGCGAGTGATGGGCGCGACGGTGTTCCCTATTGCACAACAACCGCGCGTACGGGTGGCTGCCGTCCAATATTACGGGCGTAGTATCGGGGGCAGACACACCCGCTGCCCTCGTCCTTCCTCTCGCCCGCAACACGCCCTCCTCGTCGATGAATGGATCAAGTCTTCGGATGCGACTCCCCGCTTTCAAGTTCTGACCTCTTTCTAGGCGCTCTATGTCTTCTCGAAATGAGTCTGCCTGCGCTCGCCTCATCAGCCATCTTTCCGCTCTATCTATGTGTTCTTTGGTCAAAACAGGTGCGCGCTTGCGACATTTATCTATAAATAGAAGCACATACGCCATCGCCCTCACTAAGCGCTCGTAGTTCGAGAAGCGCCCGGCGTCTGGCACGCTCCATTTGTCCTCTGTCGCGACGCTAAATACAGTCTCCTCGCTGCTCTCTATGCAGCCTGCTTGAGACGGCCATGTATTCTCCGGTTCGTATAAAAACGATGGCCCAGTAAACCATCTGTCTTCATTTGATTTCATCTCTGTGACGACTCTAGTCGCGTCGTCCGCTACGTTGTCTTGCGTCGGCACCCACCGCCACTGATCGGGTCTCGAAAACTCACATATCTCTCTCAAGCGGTGCGCTACGTATGGCGTGTAACGCACTCTATCGTTCCCAATCCAGTGCAGAACGGCCGTAGAGTCTGTCCAATACGTAACTCTATCGGGCTGCCATCTGTGCTCCTCCATTACTGTCGACGCAAGTCTCGTTCCGATAAGACACGCTTGTAACTCCAGACGTGGTATCGTCTGCGTCTTCATCGGGGCTACTCTTGCCTTTGCTGCCGCTAATACCACACGACGTGATCCATCCTCGTACTCTACAAGCCAATAGACTGCTGTCGCGTAAGCAGACTCGCTAGCGTCGCAGAACACGTGCAGCTGCTTTCCAGTCACTCCCCCCGTCAAAGTGTAGAGGCGGGGTAGACGCAGACTGCTAAGTGTATCTACGTTCCGCAGGCTCTGTGTGTCGGCTTCTCGGCATTCCTCTGCGTAGCCTTTTCTAAACATACTCTCGATCTGGGCTGTGTACTTTGCTTTGAAGTCTTCAGATGCATCCATCTTCCTTTCTATTGCCGTGAGCCTCCGCCTAGCAGCCTCGTAGCTCGGCGGCATAACTGTGTTAACCTTGCGCCACGGCAATCCAACTTCATATCGCTGATTGACACATCTCACTGTTGACTCAAAGGCTTCTAAGGCGCGCACATCATCAGGGTTCTCGCGTTCCTTCTTCTGAATGCCCAGCGAATCGATGTCGAAGTATGACTTCACCATGTTGTGTAATTCTTCGTCAGGTTGCGTAGACCGAGCTCTCCCATGGTCGTCGACGAACAACACCGTATCTCTCTCCCTTATGACTCGGGACGGCGCTCGACCATGTATCACCCACCCCAGTCTGGTGAGCGATGCTGCTGGCTCGTGGCGTTTGCCTGTCAACAGCTTCCTGCTTACTATCAGATGCCAATTGTCCGCGCCTATGAGGACACGCGGCTTGGCGTTCACATAACACACGTCACTCTCGTTCAGGTTACGCATGTGTCCGTACTCTAAACAGCTCCGACCCACCGTTTGAGTATTCAAGCGGAGATTCTTCATTGTTCTCGCTTTCACCAAATGTTTCTCGTTGTTACTGGCGATCATTTGAAGCTCCACCTCTCTGCTCGTGTGTGGTACGCTCTGTGTGTTCACACTGCATATGTGTAAGTCTCGAAGCGGGCCTTCTGCACCGACGTATTCCGCCACGTCCTGATCGATCAACGTAACCGTAGACCCTTCGTCAAGTAGAGCGTGTGTGTTTACTCTACCCCGTGGCCCCTCAATGACGATCGGACATACCTTCAACAACACCTTGGATGCCCCCACAGTATGGCTAACTGAGGCTACCACTTCTTGGTTGTGTTGACTTTCGCTGTTTTCACGCTCTGTGTGTAACAGCCTGTGATGACGTCGATTACAGCCATTCTCATTACACATCGGTGCTTTACATTTGATTCGCCTGTGCTTATTGTTCAAGCATAGAAAGCATATCTTTTCTTCTTTCAACCAATCCCATCTTTGCTTTACTGTCATGGTTTTAAACTTTGTGCACTTCGACACATCGTGGTCCCCGCCGCAACATAAACACGTCTTATCTTGTGCCGTCGTAGCTTTTTCCTCGGTTGTGGCGTACACACCAGTGTTTCGCTTCTTTGAGTTAGCCTTCTGCTTAGCTTGCACTTCTTTTTTCGCTGCACTGTTGCTAGGTTGCGACACGTATGCGAATCGAATCGCCTTATTCGCTTCCTCCATCAAAAACTGCGATAATGTCACGATCTCTGGCTCCGAGTAGCTTGCGTACCGCGCTGCGTAGTCGCACCATCTTGTTTTCAAGTGTGGGCTCAGCTTATCGACCACCTCTCGGGTCATCATCGGATTTCTGAGGTAGCTTTTATTGTCTATGGAGTCCAGTGTATACGCGATGTTCTGTACCTTAATCGCGAACGAATTCAGTTCACTGGCTGTCGTTCCAACTCGCGGCAGGTTCTTGAGGTCGTCCAGTGCCCGATCAATGATCACTTCTGGCCTTCCATAGCATTGTTCTAGCGTTCGCATGATCTTGTCCGGATCGGTGGCACGGTATAACAACGCCGCTACTGCCTCCTTGGCTTCTCCTTTTAGACAATTCCTCAATCTAGCCAGGTTCTCGGATTTACTGTAGTTGCATGATCGCGTTGAATCTTCCATTGCAGCTTTAAATGGTAACCAGTCGTTCGTGTTTCCATTAAAAATCGGTAACTCAATAGCTTGACGTGGGGCCGGTCGCTTCGACATAATCCTCTCCAATGTGTAAGCAAGTCGTTCCGCCCCGTCCGTATACTCTTGGGGTCTCGCTGTACAATCATTGTTTGACTCGACCTGTCGCTGCACATCTTGTTGAATGTTGTTTACATCTTCATTTAATTCTATGCTCGGCGAATTCAAATGTCGGTTTCTATCCACTTCTATATTACGCGCATCTTTTTCTTTGCGTCGCGTAAACAAATGTCTATTTCTTTCATTCCTCTCTTCACGGAGGGTAGGAACGCTACAAGACATCTCGGTTGTGGGTAGTTGCATGTTTACATCTTGACGCCGGGACTGGGCTTGATCCAACCAGTCATCCACCCTCGCTAGGGTCTCACCGGCGGGTAGGCTCTCACGGTCATCTTCATCTGTTGTATCCATTATCGTAGCGATCTCAAATTCTAATCTCTTCTGAATTAGATTCTTTTCAATAGCCGCCAACTGCTCGGCTGCTCTCAACTCGGCTTGCTTTAAACGAGCGGCGACGCTTGACCTAGTTGACGACGGCGGCGGCCTTATCCTAGGCGCGTCGGCGTTAGCGTCGTGACGTCTCTCTGCTGCCGTTTCCATTCGTCCGCCTTCTGCGGGTAGTTCAGTCTGTCGTAACGTACTCGCGGTGGCTTGCACAGACGGTGATGCGGGTGGCTCTTCAAAGTTGCGTAGTCTTGAGTCTTCGGCTTCCATTTTCCCAGCTTGGCTGCGCGTAGTCGGCATCTTCTTACTTGCTGCCCCTACTCCTATCAATCCCAAACAGGTACACTACCAAGGGGAGCCTGTCTGGGGATGGATGGTCGTGCAGGATCGGAAGGGAGGTACCGCCCGGCAGAGAGTGTACGCATCCGTGGGGTGCTCAGTTCTGGCTGGAATGTCCAGAACCCTCCGCAGTGCCTACAGTCCGGCCCCCACGCTTACGCACACCGTACCGGCGCCGGTCGGACTTGTTCACAATCGCTGGCGCGATATGTGGCAGCTCGCCCGAAAACTGCACCGCCTGGGAATCGGCGTTAAACCCGAGACAGACACCGTTTGGCACCGTTAGGTGGTGAATGCCCGAGCCACGGAACACCCGTGTAAATGTGATCGTCTCTCCACAGGAGTATAGGCCGATTCGCGGCTCCTGGTTACACTGTGCTTCGGCGTAGATCCCTCGGCGTATGTGCTAACCAAAGCACAAGTCGATGCCGCGTTGCTGATTTCTTCTTATATCCGGATCGCAACGGACCAGACGATATTGACTACAGGCAGGCTGAGTCAATTTTCCGACGATCTTTCCTTCGATGTGTAGACTGTAGATTCCAAATAAAACTCTTCTTTTTGAGATCGGTGACCGTGAGAGCGCGTACGATCTGGCCCGCTCACGGCCCTTTATTTAACCAAAAATACATGTCTGACTTATCGACTAATACAGATTAGTTACAAACAAGGACGGACACATAACATCATCTGCGTATTCCTTCTAACGTTTTTGTAACCTACCTACATTAATCGTGATAAAATTCCCATTCGCAACAATCCACTCTATGGGTTTCCTACCTACCCTCAGAAAGCGCGATATGGGGGACAGGAAATTCGAAGGCTTTACCGGCCTCGCTCCACCTGAGCGAGACAGCCTACTAGGGTCTCCCTCGCCCCTGTACCAAACTACCTACATATTTCTTAATATTTCCTAGCTAGTTAATTGTTACCCTACCTGCCTACCTAATTTGCAAATGGGAATTCCTAACTAACAGGTTTCTTATTATTGAAATAAAACGAGCCCTAAGCTAATTACAATGCTTACTCGCTATGGCCCTAACAGAAAATTATATTTATTATCATCAAAAATCCTTACAAATAAATATAACTAAACTTATTACTAAACATGATTGGGTGTCCGTAACAATTGATTTAAACTCGAAAAAATATTAAAGGAATAATAGTTTAATGATAAAATTAGAGTTAGATAACCTGAGCCTTTACTGAATTTAGAAAAGAGTTTGAGACTCTTGAAAGACAATAGGATGTTAGTTTTTGCCGAAACTCATCAATCAATATTTACAACAGATTATTTATGAAAATATCACATATATATTTATTTCGAGAGTAAAATTTCAAACACTTCAAAATTGAACTGTCTTCAAAGAACAACTACGAGTAAAAGATACTGGCGCAAAATGCTTACAACCAATAAAAACGAACGGCTACATCCCACCGTTTGAATAGTTCGCAAGTAATATTCGCCATCTTGTTGTAACACCTTCTAACTGAATGTTGCTAGTGTTGTCAAATACCGGTTATCGGTACAAAAATAACGTTTTGGTACAAAAGTGACGGTCACAGAACGTTACTTTTAAAGAAAGTATTTATCATAATGATAAACACTTATTCAAACATTGCAAATCAGTTTATAATTTTTGGTCATTACCATTTAAATAAAAAACAGCAAATAATTATGCCTAAAGTAACTGAAAATAATATTAAAAGCCTTAATGTTACTGTATTTCATGATTATAAACCGTCTGATGATGCTGTATATACCTATAATGAGAGCATAATATTTTTTAAATCACTAAGTTATTTATTTATAACATCACACATATCTCTGACTGTATAATGGTGTCAATTGCTGAGTATGTTAGTCCATTACATCGTTTATTTCTTGCAACACGCATTAAATTAGAACTCAAGAATCGACATCGAGCACATAAAATCTGAAGTCTCGATTGTAAAGAGAGTTCTCGTCGCTGCTCAAAGCGTTTTGAACCTGTAAACTGGCCCGAACAGATGTCGCATGACAAATAGCAATGCGGTCCGCAGATGATTTCGGTTCTCGTATATAAATCTTCTACTGTTACTCGGAAGTTTGTATTAGGTGCGGAATTTCGGTGCTTTCTTCACGCAGGTTGGCCTTTATTTTAACAACCCTTTTCGTATTTGATATGGGAATTTCGGATTATAATATAAGAAAAAAAATCTTATAAATGTAGTATCTCAGTTTTTAGAAACGTCTTTTAGATGGTCGCTAGTTATTTTGGACACCTAGTTGGGTAATAATTTAGTCATATTTAGTGTAAAAATACGAGATCGAATAAGAAATGACGAGATACTTAGAACTAAGGTAACGGACATAACCCTGAGAATCGAAAGCTCAAGTGGTAATGGGCAGGGCACATGGCGCTAAGAAATGATGGCCATTAGGGCTGAAAAGTTCTAGATTAGAGACCCTTAGACTAAAGACGCAGCGTAGGACGTCCACCGACAAGATAGACAGACGGCCTTGTTAAGATCGTAGTATCAAACTGGATGCAGACCGCTTGTGATCGGTCGCTGAGGAAAACCATTGGGGTGGTCTATGTTCAGCAGTGGACATCTTTTGGCTGAAAATGATGATTATGAGTATAAAAAAACTTCTAAACCTATTTGATGAAATTTTTATTTTAGATCCAATCGATTACTTTTATAAAATAAACTTTCCTGAAATTGGATGACTCATTAAATAATTAAATGATATAAGCGTTATTATTTAAGTCTCAAAAATTTTGATACTTCAGTTAACTTGCGATGGGCTAATTACAAACAAAATAACATAACAGAAAAATCTATTACTATTCCGATATCAACAAGCCTCTATCAAATATTCTTCTGAAACTATCATTAAAATTAAATGAGCCTTAACAATTGTTATTCTCAATTTCACCGCCTCGCGGCTTCTAACGCCCTCATTCGGTCTCTTTGAGGAAAAAAGGAAATCCCTTTAGTATAATAAAGTGAAAAATTGATGTTTTAAGAAGCTTTTCTTAAAGCCGCTTCATTAAAATGGAGAAAAAAACTTGTTCGCCGACTAAAAGGGTGGAAAGTTTGGCAGTTACGCCTCAGAGATGCGACAAAGTAAAACAAATCAGTAAAAAAAAATGTCTGTGTTGATCTCGTAGATTTTTTACCGACTTAAAAATAAAGCTATCAATTCGACCTGTTTATATGTGATATTGTCAGCATTGAGGAAAATTTGAAACCAATTCAAATCAAATTTATTTATTGGGGAACGCAACTACATAAGATTCTAACATAAAATTATTATTCCTATCGGAAGAAAGGGGCAAGAAAAAGCTGTCAAACGAAACCGATTTAAGATGTCAGTTACCAACTTAGGTAATTAACATTAGTAGCTTAAAATGAGATTTCCTTTCGTTCAGGTGATTTATACTTATCTTCCTAAGTTAATCATTTAATTTACCGCATGATAAACAGTCGACACAAAATATTCAACATGCAGCTCTAGTGTAAAACTAAATACTATTTCTTTATACAAAATATTTCAAAGATACGCATTACCTGTGTTATTCTGTATTTACTTTTTACGTTAATTAACGTTTTTAGAATAGAATAATCAAACTGCGTACTTAAAATTTGAAGCGCGTGGTTTAATATAAGCCGTATTATTTTACAAGGCTTAGATTTGGACTAATTTACCTCTTGAATGATCATTTGTTGGGGTTATTTCGCTGTAATGAACAAAAATCAATCACCGATAAAGTCATTATGTTTCAAGAGAACATTTTCTTATAAATATACATCATTTCACTTAAAAAATAATTGAAAATAAAATTTTCAGCAAGCCCATCATGGGCTGCCAAATTGACTGACAGCCGCCAAAAACGGTACTGCTACATCGCATCTCCTATCTCTTTTTATCACTCAGTTTGCTGCTTCTGACGTCTCGCTCTTGTCATTCTATTCCAAAGGGATAATAATTTTATGATTCCTAATAAAAATGACGTCACACTGTGACCTGTCTTATCAGGCCTGCAATATTTAGTACGATATAATATAGTGCCACCAACTTATCTGAACGATGGCCAAAAATGGAACTACAGCTGTCATTGTGAAAACGTCATTGCCGCCGATACAAGTCAGTGTGTCCATTGATATTCAAAATTCTCGAAAGCAAATTTAAATAGGCGTATTTATTTATTTAAACATTTTTAAATACTGAGTCATAATAACGACGATATCATAAATTCAATTTGATTAATAAATAACTATTTTGGTTTTTGTTCCACACATTATTTTCATTGCTGATATTATAGCGAGCAAGTAGCCAAACACTAAATTAGCCCAAAACTTAAGTAGTAGAATATGCTATCAAACGTTAATACCACCTTTGATTGTGAAATAAGGTTGATACAAATACTTATTTAAAAATTGTATTATGTATCTACTTTGAGTATTAAATAGCCAGAATTGTTTATGTATGTAAAAAATGGCCACCCTTTTTGATTGTGGTGTGGTGTGTGTGGTGGTTTCCATTTTGTCATTCTTCAGATAAGTTGGTGGCACTGTAATAATATTCAATGTCGAATAGAATGCATTCAGTAAACAAAAATAAATACCAATAAAATGTAAAATAAATTTAAAAATAATAATAACGTATGCCAAAATATCGTTCAAATTGTAATTAACTGAAAGTATAAATTTCAACAAAATCGGTCGACTTGGTTTTGAGATATAAGTTATAACTAGAACTCATAAAATAAAAAAGATGTAAAAAAATAAACCGCCTAAAATTGGCTTAAAAGCTTAAACAATTAAAAACCGACATCAAAATCAAAAAGCACTCAAAAGTCTCAAATAAACTCTTGACCTTTAAAAGGAAAGGAATCCATTTTAGGCGTACAATGTTTTTGTTTTTTTAAAAAGTATATTTTATATCTTTTTTTTAGTAAGTAGAGTAAATAATTAGAGTTAATTTTAAGTAATTACAGTGGGAGGTCGCACTTTTGGCTCTGTTCTTTATGAAGCTACAAATTACCTTTCATAAGTTCTGTCATTATAATCACTGAACTCCTATCCGGATAAGGATTTTCACCATCAGCTCAGCTCCACACAATGTTAACTATCAGACGTAAAAACACGTAAACATTCTGATTCTAGTAAAAAAACACTATACGTGCCTTCAAAATTTGAGGGTTTTCCTCGATTGCACCAAGATCCAATCATCAGATCCCGTCTAAGCAAAATGAGACCAACTAGAAGTTTCATTTTCATCACTATGGCTCTTTAAACTGAAATATCAGGTGAATCATCAAATTGAGCTTATTATGGAACCAAATGATAAATATATGCAAGTCTGTGGCGATCGTTTCCATTTCTCAAAATTAATGGATTAAGGTAAAAGTATTTTCTTGTAAGACATGGTCGAAGGTTCTAAATGACAATATCGAGACTAGCTCTTACATTTGGTTTTTCTTTGTGTGCTTTTATTAAAAGAATATATATTTATATATAGTTGAATAAAGCGTTTCTACACATACGCTTTCATGGTTCACATTGTTAGAGAAATGTGATAAGGGTCTTGAAAAGGCTTTTTAGATTAAAATAGACGAGAATAAATAATAAAGAAACATATTATGTACGAGTAAGAGAGTTAAATAATGTTTTATTTTTGTTCTGATTGTGTTGTTAATACATAATGTTGTTTTGGTCAGCGATGAGCGACTCAAGGGTGCTTATACAAATGATAGAGATGCCAAAAACAATTTAGTTCAAAAATCCCACAAAATCAATTAAGATATTACTACGTTACTACCGACCGAGTCAAAACTACCAACATTAGGTCGCCTCTTCGTAGCTTACTAGCTACGGCGTAGTATTTAGTAGATGGTGCAAGATTTCCCATACGTTTTGAATTGTAGTAAAGAGGTTTTCTTTTATAAAATCTACATGTTTTTTTTTACAATAAACTTAGCGCATATTATCATTGCTGAGTTTGATGTCACTGACCAAAACAACACCTTGTATTTTAAATCATATTCCGATTGTTAAATATTTGCAATAATAATAATATTTATTTCAAGTGTTGGGATTGTAATGTCGTATGTATGCAATATTATTGAAGGGACGCAGCTTACATATCTTTTATTTATTTATTAGACAACACAACAGATTACATTATGACTTAAGCTGTATTTTAGCATTTTAGTGGTACACAAGATATAATCCTTATCGTACGTATTATCACGGAATAACTACAATCTACAACTAACTAAAATGATCAATCAGGGGGATCTGTTTGAAGATGCCTTACAGAACATTTCTAAAGTGAACCAGGACGGAGTTGTAGATGTCTAGTTTGGGAAAGCGCGTGCTATATTCTTCGTAGAGTCGACACAGCCTGGATAGGGGTTCATTATGGGAAATAATATTTCGCAATAGGGGTAGGTATGTCAAAAACTTTTTTCAAGGGTCTGCGTGGGTTGTGTTTTATTAAAGAAAGCACTTACAAAATTCATCCAGGCTTGCTTGATTTGCGGTTTTTCCTTCAAAATTGTCGTCGTACGCCGTCCACCATTGCAAATGGGTTGGTGGCCGAGTGGTAGGCAAGCGTCTGGATAGCATAAAACACGTTTTAGATTGTCTTGTCAGACACAGTCGTTTCTTACAATGCGATATGTAGTAATATTATTAATCTGAAGATTTTTGTTGTTTAAATGCGCTATTTTCAGGAACTATTAGTTCGATTCTCATTTCTGTACTATTAGAAAAGACCTCGTGACAAGATACTTTTTTAAATATATAGCAAAAAATAGAAACAAAAATGTGCCTGCAAGTAATACTTTCACTTAAAATTGTTTACCATTTATCTAGCGACACAGGCAGCGACATTCTGAAGACGACCCGTCTGGTGTAGTGGTCAAGAAATCGCCTACTACGCAGCGGGTGCAGGTTCGATCCCCGCACAATACAAACATTTGTGTGCATGAACATGTCTGTTTGTATTGGTCTGGGTGTTTTCTATGTAAATCATGTATGTATTTACAAAAAAAAAGTATTTAAGTAGTATCCGTTGTCTGGCATCCATAACACAAGCTTTGAGTAGCTTACTTTGGGACTAGATGGCGATGTGTGGGAATGTCCAATGGATATTTATTTATTATTTATTTATTCTATTTCTATAAAAGTTTGCAAAACTCTAAAGAAGCATACCTATATTTTACAACAAAAACTGCAAAGTTTTAAGTTTTTTTTTTAATGTTGCGTGTCTAAGTTTTAATTTTTATCTTAATAAGTATTTTATTTTGAAACTTATACAAAGAACGTCAACATTTTATTTAAAAACCAATTCCAATTTGTAGATTGATTATGAAATTTATAAGTAAGAACTAAAAATAAAAGCGTATTTGGTTTGATTGAAGAAAAAAAAAGTGATTACTTATCGAAGAGTAATAAGAAATCAAACTATTTATCAAATAATTTTTCATTGTAGATGCTCGTAGCGTAAAGGTAGCAGCACCTTGTAGTAATTACCAAAGCTGAGCAACATACGGCGCGGTCGAGTTTAGATGGGTGACCATTCCGACCATATAAGGAACGTAAATCACGAGCATCTTCGTGCTCCGGAATGCACATCAAGCCGTCGGTCCCGCCTAATATCGGTTGATATTAGTCGTTAGGCCTAGTCAGAGACTCGACAGGTTTTGGGTGGCTTGATAACTTCTGACAGCAAGGTTGGTCGTATGCATTTCATACACCCTTCCACCTCCTTACTGAGCCCGCGTAGTGGAATACAGCTAATACTACCTCATAGTTCAGGTAAGGCCTTTGACGAGCAATGGGCCGTTACAGGCTAACTAAACTAATTTGTCATTGTGATCTCAAAAATCATCAGTCATAAATTAAAAACAAACTAACAGTAACAATTAAATTGCCAAAATAAATAACAACCGTTCCGAAACGTTACTCTGTGACACTACAATAAATCAGTTGGTATATTTTCTCAAAGAACCAGTCGTGACATATTTGTCTAGCCTAGACCATTGTGAGTCTAACAAATTGTCCAGTATGTTGTCATTGACTAAATACAACAGCCCACTCATTTATGCTGGAACGATATATTTTTTACAATATGACACCTTTTTATCTAAGAAAACATATCAGAATTACAAAATAATTGTGAAGACCGCATATTACGATGCAGTTTTGATAAGTAAGTGGCACAGCTTTACTGTCAAATTAGCAATTCATATTACGATTTCGCATGATATTTTTAGTATTATCATAATGAAACAACATATATATTAATTTTCGTACCATTGTAAAATTTTTATAATATTATTATTTTGATAATATTCGTTTACACGGAATTGAACAATTGAACAGCCTGGAAATGGAACGGCTTAAGTTGGATCGCGATACGCCCCAAGGTATGTATTAAAACGTATTGGCTTATGTAGTTAAACAGGAAAAGGATGTAACGCATGTAATGATTGATAAAAACATCATCCCATTGGTTGGTTAGTTCACGTTATATCTATATCCTCTACCTAAGCCTTTACGTTGACCTTGCCCTAAGTCCACTACTGTTCAATTGCGTAATCGATTATATGATAAAGAATCTACAAGCGCCTCTACCATGGTGTATGCTTTACGCCATTGACATAGTCCTTGCCACTGAGTCAGCAGACGAGATTCAAATAGAGCTTTCATCTTGGACTAAAGCATTGGAGTAAAATGGCCTTAGGGTCTCCAGAAGTAAAACAGAGTACATATAAATTTACTGCAGCAAGTCAAGAGAATTCCATGTCAACCGTTAAGTTAAATACTTGGGTTCTGTCATAACATTCGACGCAAATATCAAGCTGAGTGGCTTGATTGGAGGAGTCTATCTGGGGTTCTATGCGATTAGCCGTATGCTCATTGATAGGAAAGGTATATAAAACTGCCGTAAGACCTTTTTTCATGTACGGCTCTGAGTGCTAAGCCACAAAGAAAAGGCACAAGAAAGCACTACATGTAAGTGAAATAAAAATGCAGCGATGGGTGCACGAGATGCACGAGAATGGACCATATAAAGAACGAACACGTCCGTGGCAGCTTCAAAGTCGCTCTAATTCAAGAAAAGCTTCGAGAAACACGGTAACGATGGTTAGGACACACCCAGAGAAGAGGAACATACCATGTCGGAAATATAGCCCTAAGTCTTCCAGAACACTCAAAAGGTAGAGATAGACCGAAATCCACACGGTGGTACAATACAGGCTGTTGTTTTGGTCAGTGACATCCAACTCAGGAATGATAATATGAATTACATTTCTTCTAAAAAAAATACTACGCCGTAGCTACGAAGAGGCTACCAGGTGTTGGTAGTTTTGACTCGATCGCTGTATCGCATCAATAAATTGATTTGTGGGCTTTTTCCATTAAAAAAAATAATCTTTTTTTTAATATTTTTTGGCATCAGTTTGTGTAAAACAACACCCTGTATAATAACGACCTAAAGGACTTTTTCATCCCTGCAGATGCAACACAGAATCGTTCACTCTGGCGCAAACTGACAAGGACACCCGTCCCCACGTGGGTGGGACAGAGGAAAGGAAAAAGAAGGAGATATAACTTTGCGTTAGAAATTCTCATAGAAAAAAATATCACGAAGAAAAGTTCAATAGCAAAAATCATCTGATATGCTAATAAAAATCATAATTAAAACTCTGTCCTATATTGGTAGTTGTGTTTATAACATAACAGAGCTACCAACTAATAAAATTTAAGTTTAAATTCATCTGAATAAAAAACTGACAGAACTCATCTATTTTGACTTTGCAATAAGTTACAAACATGTATCATGTCCCGCGAGAATGTTATTTGTTGTAACATGTCAAACACACTATGAATTATTTATGTTTAAAGGGCTCACCCTCGAAGGTAAAGGTCGTCTTTGTAGCCCAATTGTCATGCGAATCAGTTTAAAATGGAAACCCACGGGTTTACATAATAATAGGTATCGTTAATAAGCTTATCTCATGGGGTTTAACTGATTATAAGCTAATTTATCAGAGCTTAGTTCAAGGGTTTTTTTTAAGATTCAAAAGCTACTATTTCTCTATTTAGAAAATTATGTTATTTCATATTATTGTCGGCCACTTAACACTTTACATGGCAGTATCTCAGACACAATAGAACTTTTACTATTTTACGGCTATAGCCGTTCACTGTCACGAAAAGTGTTAAATTAATTTTTAGATAACAAAAAAAAAAATGCAACAATGATTAATGATAACATCACACGGGGAGATAAATTACTATTTACTTAGAAAACAAATAAAAAATCACATTTCAATGCAATTCAGTAGTATCGCCAGTAATCTATCTTTAACAGTAATAAAACCGACAAATTAATGTACCTCGTAATGCCATAAAAAAGGGAATTTGACAACAATACGAAATGGCCCACAAGTGTCTAACTCATCAACTGATCAGCGACTGAGTACTTTTCATTTAAAAACCGTCTTTTTCCTACAAACTTTTGAGCTCACATTTGATTGCTAAGGAGATAGTCTTCGAATCATTGCGAGCGATTTTGGCGAGCAATTTAACTCGGCGAGCGATTTAAATTTCAAATACCCGGTTATCCAGATCGAGGTTAGCAATGAATGGAGGCGCATTAGCTACCCCAATTCATCCCCCTATCCTATATCTCCCGGGTAGGCCAAGGGCTTGAGTACTCATGTATAATAGTCCCCCTAGCCGATTTCGACTACGGTGGTGAGTCATAAAGACTTACCGACTGTGCGGGACATATTTTAGTGCACAAGTGTGTGCGCAAACACAGGTGCACTCTCTATTCCTTTAACTCTCATAGCCCGATGGGACAGCAATCTGACACTACCGAAGAGACTGCCTCGGTGGCGCAGCGGTAAGAGGTCGCACTGTAAAGCGATGGCTGCGCCTGGTGGTTGTTATCAGTACCGAAATTTTGTGTAAAGACTCCACTGATGAATATAAACAACTTTTACTATGGGTCAAATGTATGGAACAGCTGTTTTTTTTCTCGATTTCACTATTGCCCCCATAGTAAAAGTTGATCAGTGAAGTCTTTACACCAAATTTCGGTACTGATAAAAAAGTCACCCTGTATACCTGAGTTTTTGTGTTCCAAAATTCTTTGGGTAGCCCAGAGTTTGGAAGTTGGCGATGTTTCACCCCCGTGCCTCGGAAGAGCACGTAAAGCGGTTGGTCCTGCGTCTTAACTCAAGTATAACCCGGTTATCAAACGAATGGACCTGTCACTACGTGGTAAGAAGGAGTGTGCAAAAATAAAATGTATTGATATGAAACGGACGAATATTGGTGGGTGAGCGGGGAAACGGGAGGGGTGTCACATTTATGATGGGTCCGTTCTTACAATAACCGGATAAATTAGTTTAGCCATAAAGCATCCCACTGGGAAAATATCTCAAGTATGAGTTAACGATAAAAAATTATACCAAAAACGTTAGCTCAGTGCGGATTGGGGGAGGAGAAGGTGACTTACCTTGCTGTCAGATGTCATCACGCCGAGATTGAGTATCTTTCTAGGAATAACAAGGAGTATCAACCGATATAAGCTGAATTATTGGGTATGAGTAATTAGAAATGTTGCACCAAATGATCATCATTGTGTCATAATTTTTGCATAGACGCGTCAAAACACGACATCATACAAGAAGGCCAGTCGGCGGCTACTGACGTCACATTGACGAAATGTCAACAGCTGCAACTGCAGACACTGCCCTTGTTCGCGGTCAATACTTTTGAAGCTATATTTTTCTGAATCTTACGTCATAACGGTAAGTAAAGCTTTGTTGTGTTCAGCCGTAAAAGAAGTAATTTTTGATTAATATACAGGTTAACTACAGGTAATTTCTCAAGTTAACAAATCGCAAGCACTTCCCTCTCTATCTCCTCAACTAAATCCAACAACCTTCATTTTAATTGTAGATTCATATTATTTTAAACGGAACAAGACCCTGAAACGGTATACGTTCCTTAGTTCTACCCTGTAATTAAAGTACAAGGTTATACGCTTCGTCTGCGGTTACCTTTATTAAGGTGAAAACGTTAGTTAGCGGCTACCCTTTTGGATCAGCGTATATTTTTTTATGGAGAATAGAGTTTTGATATACGTATGTAACGAAGTACCACCGTTACTAAACGCGAATGTGTAGGTGCGTCATGTGAAATTCGCATATGTTATGCATCATTTAAATGTAGCTTTAGATGTACTGAGTGCATTCTTGTATCGCTTAGCTGTATCGCTTCCGCATGCGAAAGCGTTCATGTAATAACTAACTTCGGAGCTAGCTTTTGAAAATACTATTCATCATCATCATCATCATCATCATTAGCAGCCAAAGGACGTCCACTGCTGAACATAACCCTCCCCACGGCTTTCCACCTAGCAGACCGCTAGTGATAGGTCGCTGTGGAAACAGTGACCTTGTAAATATCGCAGGACGAAACTGGATTTATCCTACGATCTTTACAAGGTCATCTGAACATCTTGTCGGTGGACGTTATACGCTGCGTCTTTGGTCGAAGGCTCCAATCTAGGACTTTCCTGCCCCCACGGCCATCAGTTCTTCGCGCTATGTGCCATGCCCATTGCCACTTGAGCTTACTAATTCTATAGGCAAGGTAACACACACTGGTTGAAGGCTTTCGTCTTCAGACACTGAGGTAGTTGAGATGAGACAACATTCTTGCGCAATTTCCCTAACGCTACCCAGCCGTAGTAAAAATACTATTGTGGAATCACAAACAATTACAATGCAACATCATCATTATCTAATTTAAGGCTCTTGCCGGTGGAGTTTTTTTTCCATTCTTTAGGCTCTTGCGCCATTCTCTTAACCTCTTGATTCGACACATCATTTAACTTGAATGAAAGCGTTTGAGGCGTGGTGCTGTAGGAGGATGGAGAGAATCAGCTAGGCGGAGAAATAAATGGATGAAGAAGTCTTGAACATATTAAAAGAAAAGATTAAACTAACAGAAACAAATGATAGTAGAAGAGGACAAATGTTGGGACGCTTGATGCGACACTACAGTTTTATCAGAACTATAATGCGTCATCAAACGAGTTAAAATAGCTTTATTTCAACTGGGTCTCGTTAAGTTTTTCTATGTTTATCATTAACAAAAAGACTGGCAGAAACAGTATCAATTTAACCCAGTTATCAAAGTAAAGCTAACAGAGTTGTTCAAGTGGTCTTTATACCGGATCCATTGCCGTTCAGTTCTGCAGTAGTGCAAAAAAACAATAGATGAATCATTCGAACATCGTTATCAGGTCAGTCATGCGTGTAGCAAGCCAATCGAGAATTGGAAAAATGACCCTAAATCGGACCCATTGAAAATTCATTGCTATCCTACTTTTGGAATTATTTTCATATTCATATTTTATGTTTTTATTTTAGGAATCTGTAAAGTCAAATTAAATAGCATGAGTGAAAATTGAAAATATGTGTAATTTATTGAATATAACTTTTCCGCATGGATACTGGTTTCTAGAAAAATATGCATTTAAATTTTGCTTTAAAAGATTACAAAAACTAGTAAACAAAAATAGTGGTTTAAAACTTAATAGTTTGTCATGTAAAATGATTTCTTTATCACTTTATTCATTAAAGCGTGAGTTTCTTTATTGACCTACACGGCTGTAATTAAATTATAAAAACTCTTTTTTTTACTCTTCTAATTCTGTATATACGAGTACAATGTAACGTTAGTTTTGGTTGATTTTAATTCATTGAAGTTGAAGAAAATAACTCGGAATATTGACGCAAGTGATTCAAAAATCAAAGCCCTGACTATCTTAACCGAAGACATATGAGTAACAGTAGTGTTTTTAAATCACTAGGCAAACTGGCGAGTAAAGTTTCCTTTGTTTTATAAATAAGAGCGTGAATTAGAAACCATGTCTTCTTGTTTACATTAAATTGCAATCTTGCGGTATTTACAATATTACGGTGACTTATACAAACCTATAAGTACCAAATGTCGTGTATAGAACCATCAACAAACACCGTAGATATACATGCAGTGATATTTGAACTCGTCTATTTTCTAACTCCGAACCGAATATTGGCTAGACATTTTTTGTTTGTTTTTCAAAAATTGTGATGAAAAAACAACGGCCTAATATTTGTTACCAGAAAACGTATTTTCCATACAAATAGTTATTTGTTTGTAAAAGAATAGCGCATTGTATACTGCTGACTTGTTTGAATGGAATAAAAATAGGTGCAGTAGTAGAAGCCAGTTTAATAGTTATTTCTTGTAGTTTCATATTCGAAAATCATATTTGAAGGAATACGTCACAATGCTGTCGACGTTCACGACACATTTTTTGCTTGGCATAGCTTCTCTATATACGTTGTAATAACAACTTACTGCCCAAAATGGATCTTGTTGGAATTCAAAAAGGGGATTATAATTCTGTCTACGTAATAAATCGACATAAGTGTTAAAACTCAAATAGTTTTAATCCGAAAATATAAACAAAGACCTATTTTGCTGACTTCGAGTTATCTGTCTGTTAAATTATTTAGCCTTGCAACGTTTTGAGAGGGAAATAGCAAAGTTTGCACCTCGCGACGAAAATTTTACGTCTTGAACTTAAAATTATGAAAAGACCAACTTTACACCGAGACTGTTATAAGGATATGGATAATTTGCGCTATTTATTTCATAGCGAATGCAAGCAGATTTTGAAGAAATAATTTCTATTCATTTGCAGAATTAAACGTAGCATGAAATGAAAAAAATATGCGCCAGACAACACACTAATTGTCATGCCTTGGTTTCGAAGTTATATTTTTTTTCCTTATGCTACAAATACTAGACAACGGTAATGGCATGAATAGATATTATTAAATTACATTTTGAAATTTATGAACTTACAATCCATGAATTTTGGAGTGCGATTAAAATACTGTATAATGAAATAACAAAATGGATAGTTGTTGAATACAGTGATCTTGTTAATTTGTTTCAGCACATCCTAGCTTAATAAATAACAGTTTTTTATTTGAAATGAATACTAACGCTTGATATTTTTTATATCTTTAAAACCCTTATTATACAAATAAAGAGCTCACAGAATTCTCTCTTAGTCATACCTTTAGGTCATGCAGAGAGATTGTGATGGGTACAGGAGAAAGTTGTAAATAGATAATAAGATTGCCAAAAAACCGGCCAAGTGCGAGTCGGGCTCGCGCACTAAGGGTTCCGTGCCAACTTTAACTGAATTAGGGAATCCATTTACTTCTACTTAGTAAAATACCGCAATATTTTGTTGACTGCAAATATAACTTTGTTTTTCATAGTGTTTGTATGAAGTACAATGTTATGTTTGCAGTTGTTGAAAATGTACTATATCTCAAAAACTACTCGTTCGATCCCGTCCGAACCAATTTTCGTTGAAAGTATTTGTTAAGATCTATATCATACATTTTTTTCAAAATTTACACTTGTTTGGTTTATAAGTTAAATGGGGGGGGGGACGACGCCCATTTTACCATTTTGGAAGCGTCTAGCTATGAAACGTTAGACTTTAAAAGAAAATGGTTTTAGGAACCTCAATGTTATTTTAAAAGACCTATCCATAGACATCCCACACGCATAGGATTGACAAAAAATTTTTTTTTGGTTTTAGTTTCATGTATGAGAATCGGTAAGTGGTTAACAAGATACATCTTCCTACCAAATTTCAACAGTGTGATGCTAGTTACAGAATAAAATGGCTGTGACATACGGACGAACAGACAGACAGACAGACAGACAGACTTGACGAAACTATAAGGGTTCCGTTTTTTCCCTTTCGGCTACGGAACCCTAAAAATACTATAGTGTCAAATAATAATATTATATACATACCATAATATAAATATAATTTATAAAATATATACGCATTAAATTATGTTTTTATATGCATAACTACCACAAAATATTATTAATTGAATTGAATCAGAAATTTTTGCAATTTGTATTTGAAACACAGTTTCGTCTTGGACCTCCTAATCTTTAAAGGGAGTGTATTTCAAATCCGTGTATCCGTTACTGTAAACCACTTGGATTGATAGGAGGAGCGATGAGCCGGTATGCCGAGCTAGAGATCTTCGGAAGAACGGAGGGCACGATTATGAGATTAGCATAGAAAGGAGAACATATCCTAAGAATCAGAAGGTGATGAGGGGTTATTGAGAATACCGTACAGAACACAGAGAATTCGAGAGTTTCGACGTTGTCGAAAGATGCGCTCTGTAGCGGAAAATATGGTCATATTTACGAAGGGAATATCTAATACAGCTGTTGAGAAGAAAGACATAAGATAATAGAAGAGCTATCGCGTTCATATTTTTCGATCAATGTTTTCTGATCGCAACAAATTCTCTTTTATCCTATTTCATCGGACGCCTTTCTTTTATGCGAGGCCGAAAAAGTAAAGTCGTTTCGAACTTAAATTCCCATAATAAGGTGTGCTTATTGTAACAAATGCCTCTGGATACTTTATAATTTGTGAAATACGCATTCGCGAAAAACTTTTTTGTCCCCGGTGTCTTAAAAAGCGGTTACGTGCGTAAGGATAGAGACCGGAATATTTTTGATCCCGACGTAAAAAGATAAGGTGTTATAAGTTTAACGCACCTTTCTGTGGTATCATTACTCCCAAACAGATGACCAGATTAAATCTTTTTGTGTCTTAGTTAATTTTATCCCGAGTGTTCTTAGCCACGTTTCATGAAAAACTGTATATATTTGTATGTAACTGTGTATATAACTGTGTATATATTGCTGTGCTAAAAATATTCTTTGTGTGAAACCCATTGTTGAAGGTAACCCAAAGAGTACAACTGAGTGGAATTAAATAATTAATTTACATATCGTAGAGTAAATGAAGAGTCAAATAACTATGGTTTAATGAGACACATATTTTTCATTACCAAAGTACATTTAAATGTGACCAGTATCTCCGTTAAGTTCTTGACGTAATTGTTACTAAGATTTGTAATACTAGACTTTAAGTGAGAAGATAAAAACATATTGATGGTGTTATATTTCAAAATAGCCCAGTGCATATTGAGAAATTGTACATATTACAAGTCTATGTTATTTCAAAACTTTCCTTTGTTTTATAAGCATCGAATTTAATAATTCTGCTGCCAAACTTCAAAGCACTTTTTAGCACTAAATATTGGTAAATATCCACAAATCTGTGCCTCAAAAGCCAAACATAAAACCTCTGAAAGTTTTGCCTACAAATATTTTACGGTTTAGGGTGGAGACACACTATTCGTGACCGTGTAGCTTGGGTATTTCTATGAAGAAAAAGTTAGCTAGAAAAAGGAATGCAGAAAGAGTTGAAAATATCATGATATGATATAAAAAATATTGGTATTGGAATATAGAATATTAAAACAGTACCGAAATATCGGAAACAAATTAAAAATAAAGATAATAAGATAGGCTGGTAGAAATCCCGTAGCAAACTATTCTGAATTCATCATTATCAGCCAAAGGACGTCCACTGAACATGGGCCTTCCTACGGTTTTCCACAGCGATCAGTTGTGATTGGTCTGCTTCCAGTGTGATCCTGCGATCTTCACAAGGTCGTCCGTCCCACGCTGCGTTTTTGGCAGAAAGATCTCAAATTTAAAACTTTTTTGCCCCAACAGACATCAGTTCTTTACGCTATGTGCCCTGCCCACTGCCACTTGAGTTCACCGACTGACTTGTAGGGAACTGTTTACCGCGACATTGGTAGACGCCTTCAAGCTCCTGGAATGGGAAGAATTCGGCATCTACGTCAAAGGCGAAACCATAACACACATACAAATAGTGGTTTGCCGATGATATAGTCTTTGTGGCAAACACGCTGGATGATCTTGGCACTATGCTCGAAGATCTTGACCGAGTATTCCAATAAGTGTGGGTCTTGTAATGAATGTTCATAAAATACGCCAATTACGCCAATATCCCGTATTGTACCCACTTCAGTATTTGTTGGGAACTCAACTCTCGAAGTTGTCGACGAGTACATCTACCTTGGACAAGTGATACAATTAGGTAGGTCCAACTTTAAGAAAAAGGTTAATCGACGAATCCAACTCGGCTAGGCAGCGTTCAGGAAACTGGGCAAGAGCGTTTTCTTGTCTCAATTACCTCAGTGTCTGGAGACGACGACTGAATGCAGAGCTCTCGCAACTGAAGTAAACGTAGGCGAGGCGTAGGCGAGTTCAGCAGTAGACGTCCTGATGATGAGAAGTAACTATATTTGCTGTCATAAATATTTATTAACTTACATTTGATTATTTCAAACAATACAGTTATCACGCTGAAATTCAAGGCGTCGCCGCTCCGAGGTCCTGGGTTCGTTTCCCGGTCGGGTCCATATCGAAATCAAAATTTTCTACATTGTCGTGTGTATGATTGTTGCGGTACCACCATTGTATCTGATTTCCATAACACAAGTGCATTAGCTACTTACTTTTGGCTACTTACTCCGAGCAATGTATTGCCCAATATTAAAAATATATATTATTTAACAGAATACAGAATATTTATGTAAATTAACATAGTCATATATTTTGGTGTAGCTTTGGCTTTAAATTCATGGCTCCCACACGTCACTCCCACGTCAAAGGGGTTCTTTTATTTTTTCCCCGCTTTATTCACATTTTGAGGGTTTTTATTTAAATTGAAGTAGATTCATATCTTTTGAATACATTATTTTTTCCCTTCCGACATGTCGTGACGCTATTCATGAAATATGATACAATTCTGAAAGGTTTTTCTGGCGATTTCCCTGTATCTATCACTTTAATCATTGTATAGTAAAAATCCAAAGTCCGGTTAAATGCTGTTGTTATGTTATTAGAATACCTTAAGAAATGTATAGACATGTAGGTGTGTTTTGAGTCTTAAGGTATTTGTTTGCTCAATACAGTAAAAACCTGATATTACGATTCTAACGGGAGCGAGCTAAGATTGCGTTATAAGCGGGAAATAGTTGTAAGCCTATAAAACAGAACAGAACTGATTTTTTTTTCACCCCGTCCCCGTTCCGCTCAGGCCCGGCCCCGTCTAAAGGGGTAAAAAGTATCCTATATCCTTCTCTTGGTTCTAAGCTACCACCCCACCAATTCGCCCTATCCCACCTTAGCCCCAGCCGAGTCTAACGGGTAAAAAGTATCCTTTGTCTTTTTCCTGGCTCTAAACTACCTCGCAACGAATTTTCAGCCAAATCGGTTCAGTCGGTCTTTAATTATAAAAAGTGTAACTAACACGACATTCTTTAACATAATCGTATATACAAGATGCTTAAAGATACGTTACATAATCTTCTTCTTCTTCGTCCTCGCCTTTTCCCGTCCCACGGGGTCGGCTTTCGTCATCATGCGGCGCCGTTTAGTTCGCTGGCTGATATCATCTTCCGAAAGTCCGAGACACCTCATGTCCCTCTGGACATTCGACAGCCAGATCGTTTGAGGTCTTCCCCTTCCCCTTTTTATGGTAGCCATAGAAAGGTACTTTTTCACGACATAATCGTCGGGTCTTCTCTCCACGTGACCGTAGCATCTTAGCCTTGCTTCACACATTTTTTTACATATGAGTGCAACCTTAAAACTCCCACTTACATATTCGTTTCGTATTTTGTTTTTGAGTGTGACTTCACCTGCCTATCTTAGCAAACGCATATAAGTAGTGTGCAGCTTTTTCTCGTGCGTCTTTTTAGCTGCCCAGATTTGCCGTACAATAGGGCTGGTCGCACTGGCGTTTTGTTAACTTTGCCTTTAGTTTTTATCGGCATTTTCGTGTCACACAGCACTACTGTGAGCGTACGCCACTTCGCACATCCTGATATTGTTCTCTGAGTTATATCTGCGTCTATTGAGCTTTCTTTAGAGACAATGGAACCCAAGAACTAAATTTTTTTAACTCTTGGGAGGGCAGTGCCGCTTAGGGTTATGCCGGAAACAGCTTGGGCGTTGAATTCGAATACGTTGCATAATAGTGAAGTTTATCTTTCCAAACTTGATATTTTTAACTTATCCCTATAAGTACGGATACAATTAACAAAACTACACGATATTTGTAGAAATATAGACGAGACAAAATGGAACTCTATTTTGCACCTCACTTGACTATCAGACAGTCTTTGTCAATACTCATCAAAAAAAAAAGCGGGTAACAAATGTACGAAAACATACTCCAAGTTTTAGGGACCGCGGCGACGTTAAAGAGCGTTTTAATATGCGGGAAATCGTATAAAGCAGAGATGACCTCCTGTACTACGTAGGGAGGTGCTCGTAGCGCAGTGGTAGCAGCGCTTTGGTAGTGATACCGAAGTGAAGCAACCTACGGCGCGGTCTTGTTTGGGTGGGTGACCATTTCGACCTTATAAGTGACGTACATCACGAGAATCTCCGTGCTTCGGAAGTCACGTTAAGCCGTTGGTCCCGGCTAATATCAGATGATGTTAGTCGTAAAGCCTAGTCAGAGGCCTTATGGGCGTCTTGATAACATCTGACAGCATGGTTAGTCGCTTGCCTTGCAAACACCCCTCCACCAACCCGCACTGAGCCAGCGTGGTGGAGTATGACTCAAACTACCCCATAGTTGAGGTAAGGCCTTTGCTCAGCAGTGTGATGTTACAGGCTTACTTTACTTTTTTTTAGGGACGTACTATTAGGGTTTCACTGTATATTTATTTCTTTCCTTTGTGTCGTTGTCCACGGCTGGTACCTGAAATATAAATTCATTAATTATTGTCATAATTACTAGTATTATTAGTAATAAATTTTGAATAACTAATTACCTAATTCATTGTTTAATAACTTAAAGGAAAGATATACAATAATAACGCATGCAATTTGACCTTAAATACCACTAATATTGTAACTATGTAGCTCCAACTTTATCATAAATCGTAAGTAATGAATAAAAATTGATTCTTTGATCATCTAAACCAACTAAAAATCTAACGAAACGAACAGTGTAACCTGAGTTTGTAAAAGTCGAACCTTGTCCACAATTTTTACCAACAAAACTTTGTTCACTTCATACAAACAAATTGCATTTTAACAATGCATGCTAGGTACTAAAAAGGTTTGTGCAAAACATACTCCATCTCAGCGCATCCCGGCCGGGAGTCATATCCTGGACTAGGAAGTTCACGCGTAATTACAATCCGCAGACGTACTCCACACACGCTCCAGATAGTTTGTTCCGTTGACATAGCGCTATGGAAAAGGAGTGGGATGGAGACTTTTTATTGATGCTTCATTGAAATTTGGATACATAAATAGACAAAAAGTTATAGTGAAAAATATTATTTCTTTTATAACAGGTAGGTACAAAATCAGAGGTTTGGGATTCTCTTTTAAGCATGTCCATGCCTGGTATGTGAGAGCCTCGCTCTTCTTTACTACTTTTACGGAGTACCTCTTATTGAGTCTAACGAGTAATTTTACTTTTTTATATTGGTAGATTTTGTACTCAATCCCAATAAGACTACATTTGTGAAGTTGTAGTTGGAAGAGAGAATGGGTTGAAGCCACCTCCTTTCAGAAAAAAATAGTCTGTTTTTTTTGCTAGTCGAATAATATAAACAATCTATTTACAACTTTTATTTAATACCAGTAAATAAAATTTATTTACTAATTGATTTAAATAGATCTCACTGCTAAAAGATTAATTACTTATGCAGTTAGTGAGATTGGTGTTATCTTATTTTAAACTGAATTATTATTTCGGTAAAAAGGAATTTCAAGATTGTTTACAGAACTCGACAAGCAAAAAGGAACAGACTTTAGTTTAGAACAAGTATGGAAAATAAAGATAAATTACAATGTCATTAAAACCTTTACTTATAAGCAGAATAATAGATAGATTTTTCGAGTGACTCCACTCATTCCAATGTTCCAGAAAACATTAACATTCACAAATCCTAGTTCACAGCGAGCACTGCAATCGTTTGCATACGTTTAGTTAATTGTTGCAGCGCATGTGCCGTCAGGTGACGCGGCGTGACGCAATGACGCATCCACTAGGTTTAGACAATATGCCACCCGAACATATTTAGCACTAATTACCTTTTAGTATCTCGTAGTGCTTTTTAAGAACATACTTTTTGGAAATTAGCTCTAATGCGAGTAATTTAATTAGATTTTTGTAGTAAGTCCATTTACGTAAAATACTAAAATATTCTCCGAACTCTTAAACTAAACAAGCTACGAAAAATACTACCTACATACGTATTTATCCACCCACTTTTACCAATAATTCAATTTATTTTATAAGTCTGAGCATAAAAACTTAAGTAGGCGCTCACTCTTACATATTATTTGACGAACATTTAGGTCCTTTACACACTCCGACTTTTAACAGCGATGCAGTCGAAAATGTACCACCTTTACATGTACGCTACTTTGAACATTGATACAGAAGCGATACTGTCGCGATACAGTTGAGATGATGTCGCGATGCAGCACACACACACACACACACACACACGCATGCAATGAGCACATTTTTTCATCAATGCCGTCGAGCGTTAGTATTGACGCAGTCGATTCTAAAAGTCGCATTGTATAATTAAGGTCTGGTGTAACTTGTTAAGACAAAACAAAGTTATGCAATCACTGACATAGTCTGAACCAATTTACTTATTAAAAAAGTGAAAGAATAAGTAAACGTCTATAAAGTTCCCTGCCTGTGAATACTAAAGCAACAAAATTAATAAATACTTTTTTTATGATCACGTTAGAAAGACATATTTTTAAAGGAAAAAAGCTGTATTTTTCATAAACTCTGCCCTGAAACATTTTCTACGCCCGAGGGAAACTATCGTTGGATACTTTGAAGTTAAAAAGAACAAAATATTTTTATAGAAAGCCGTTGTAAGTCAAATGAATAAGTAAGAAAAATATTTACCCATTTTTAGTGGAAAAATGGATTTCTACATGTCCTTTTGATAATTTCCAATAAAAAATAAAAAGTATATGGCATGGACGAAGTATAGCATTGTTTTTAGGATTAATAAATACCGAAGTGAATTTTTGAGGTTGATAAAATACTATTATCTGATAATATGTTTATGGTAAGAGTACCTAATAATGTTGAGAATGTATTTTGATTATTTCGTTATTTTCACATCTGTCTATTTTGAGACTTTTACTATTACACAGTTAAAACTTATAGCTAGCTGAGATAGAGCACATTTTCCATAACCGCAAACATAACTTTGTATAAATTGCATTTGTAAAAAGCAACTTTGGCTGTGTGACAGAATGTATTGTGAGAGCAATCTCGCAACATTGATAACGTCACGCAGCCTACGCGTTAAAGTAAGCGCTTACAAAATTTAACAGGCTTGCTAATGTAACGGTGGCCGAGTGGTATAGGCATACGCTCGGATAGCGTAAGACACGGGGTTTGATTCCTCGTCTGTCACACAGCCAAAGTTGCTTTTTATAAGTGCAATTTATATTATTAAGTTTGTATAGTGACGAAACACTATAAAAACAAAAATGAAATTATAACTTTGTTATTCATACAAATACTATGGATAACAAAGTTATATTTGCTTCGAACAAAATATTGTGGTATTTTGGCTAAATGGAAGTAAGTGGATCTCTTATTCAGGTAGCGATGGCACGGAACCCTTAGTGTGCGAGTCCGACTCGCACTTGGCCGGTTTTTAAAAGGTACTTATTGAAGATTCGTAAAAAAGTACCTTTCGTATTTCCATTAGATTTTCATGCCAAAACTTTCCTTTTCTTCAGTCGGTTAAAGCTGAACAGAAAATGCATTAAGCTGAAGCCAAGTTGACTTGCTTTTACACACCTTTCTGAACTTTTAAAACTTACTACTTCCAATGTTAGTGAGTTTGAAATTTTAAGCACTTATTTCTCAGGAAGGTAGGACATAGTTTTAAGGAAGAATGGCACCAGGTCATAAGTAGTAAAGTAAATTGGCTTGAAACTACAAAAAGCGTTTTTAAATTGAATCTTTTAAAAAGTATTTCAATTTAACTTCATAAAATGCAGCCTGTTTCACAGAGTATGTTTAAGTCCCCATTAGCGTTATCTACTTCACCTGAAATGACGGTCTATATTTGAATTATTCATTGGGTAGTAGTGCTTTTTGTCTATGGTAAAACAGGCTCTTAAACATTATGATAGCTGTGTTAGTTGCTAATTGTAACTTCTTTTGAGTGTTCATTAGTTTTTTTTTTATTAGAGCCTTTAGGAAATGGAATTCCAAATGGAAGGAACATTTAATAATAAGTATAATGTCGTTTACATTAAGATTAAATATGATTTCATTGTGGAGTAATTGCTATTTTCCGAGGGGTTGTTTTTGCAACGCCATTTTGCCGATGACGTTATGTCATTACATCAACAATACCTACGTTGTGAGGGGTAAACTTAAATAAAAAATGTATATTTATAAAAACACTTTTTATTATACAGGTAAAAGAATGAATTATCTTTTCATAATAGCTTACATGCATTAAATTGCGTTATGCAAAAAACACTTTTAAAAATATATTTTGACCCTTCAGTGTCAAACGGTCAAGAATTACGAAACACGTACCAAAATGACACCTACAGATGTTCAGGCGGTTAAAAGATGAGATGAGGGTTAAAACTCCGTTTGGGCACGTTGAAATGATTTGTCCAAATGCGTAGAAATTAGTAGCTTTAATTTGTGTCTTTCGGTCGAAAGGAGAGATTTTGTAAGTTTGTGGTGATCTTATAGTACCTACCTACCTTATACAATAGTAAACCTATTTAAAGTTTAGGATATTTTTGGTCACATATTTAGATGTTAATTTCAGTTCTATTGAAGAGTAAGCTCTACTGCTTAATCATAAAGTTGACCGATTTCGACGGTGGCTAAAGTTGTAGAAACTTCTTGTTACCTATTTTATATATTAAATTGTAAAGGTAGTCTTAAGTTGTTGTTTTGATAATATTTTTAATTGTTACTCTTATATTTTTGATGACTTGATTCTGACAAAGATATGACAGCTTCCTATTTATAAAATTGGTTATAAGGTATAACAGGACTGTGTCATACCTTATAAACAACTTTATAAATAGGAAGCTAAACTTAAATCTAGCTGAGATTTTGCGATTGTACGCTTTATCAGCATTTAGATTCTCATAATTAGTAACCACGAGTATTTTCAATGTAAATACCTGTGCAATAAAAATCATTACACTCAATCGATCCCATTTTGCTGGGGATCATAGACTTAAAATGTATCCCTTAATCCTTAATAGCTTTCGTTTCGGGGGATGAACGTTGCCAATTTCCTGTCTGTCACATCTTGCTTCATTAACTGAATAATTTATTAACCAGGTTAACTGTAGACCGCGCATTTACAGGTAAAGACAGCCAATCGATTTTGGTAATGGTTTTGTTATGCCCTAAGTAGTGTTGTAAATTATGACGGTTCAAATATTGTCAAATTTAGTTAATATGACCCTTATATGATGAACCGTGAATTTTAATTTCCAGACTGTTTTCTTGCAAAAAAACATATTTGTTTGTCGTTGTGTGAATTAGTTGTGATTACTTATTGTAGCTTTTCAGAAATAAGAAATTTTCAGATTTAGCCAACAGATAAAATATCAAAGAACTTGTATAACACTAAATTAGATTTTAATTGTGTGTAAGAAGGTTAACATTCGACCAATCGCGTACGCACAACCGAAAAAAGTAATGAAATATTACTGAATTCAATATAACTGAATACGACCAATTATGACAGTCAATGGTCATTTTGTCTGTTTTTGACCAATTTGACAGTAAATGATCGTCAGTCACAATAGTCATTTTCAACACTAGTCCTAAGATTGAGACTTCTTTGATGTCCATAACCATCAAAATTAGCAGTTTTGGATTTAATAGTCCCCCTACCCGATTTCGACTACCCAGTCAAAACGACTATACGACTGCGCGGTACATATAGTGCACAAGTATGTGCGCAAACACAAGTGCACTCTCTCTTCCTTTCACTCTCATAGCCCGATGTGACAACAATCTGACAGAGTGTTTCTGAGAGAGTTTTTGATTTAATACATATATGAAAATGAGAGTAAAAAGAACTGGACAAAACTTTGAAAACTTTCAGGTCTTTCATAAAATGTATATGGAATGGTTTATAATGTTTTTAACACTCAGTGTCATATTTTATATTAGTAAAGATTTCTTATTAAACCAAAAATTTGACGTCACGCGTAATAATGTAGGTATTTATAAGATACCAGCGGGCGAAGTCTGATGCATCATTTTTGACATTTCGCGTCGACAATTTCAATTTTATGATTTTCATCAAATATCATTTTAACTTGCGTCTTTGCATCTTTAATAAATCTTAAAAAATATTTATAGTTTTTTAAGCATCATTCAAAATTTCTTCTGAATCAATAAATACACGAAAACACCAATTTTGTCTCAGTATTTTTCGAGCGCCACCTGGTGGTTTACACGGAACTATGTCGAGACTTCCGACACAGAAATTTCGCGTGGTCGGACCGAGAGGACGGCTGCTGCGGAAGAGCTTTTGGCTCGGTTAGCCAGAAAGTAGCTGGTTTGCGTCCCGCCCGTGCACAATTTTTGGTTTCTTATTTCATCTTTATGAATGTGTATTGACATTAAAAAAGATGAAATAAAATGGTATCAAAAATATAACGAATAATTTGAATATAAAAAAAAGTAAAAGAAAAAAGGTCAATAAAACTTGCATTGGCAACAATAAAGTAATTTATTATGACAGTAAGACTCGGTTGTTTATTCATAGTTTACAATTTTATTAGATACTTTAGATATTGAATGAAATTGCGCTTCTCATCGACATGCGTACAACAAAATCTGGATCTTTCTACCCGCAACGGTGTTTTTCAATGGGTTATATCCCTTAAATCTTTAGAGTCAGGGCGAACAATATTCTTTTGAGTAAGCTCACTCTTTCGTCGTCATATATGTTTATACAGAGCCTGGTCTAGTCTGAAGACTAGAGCAAATCAGTGACAGATTAAGACTTGTTGATGCCCTAAGCAATCCATGCTTGGAGGCCTCCTTATCCGTTATTTCAACTAGAATCGGTCTTTACACCTTTACCTCCTAATCATTGCTTTTTTCTAAAATAATATGATGAGATGTATACTTTAGAAGTGCAGTTGTTGCGGCAACAGTAAAAACCAAAACATACTTTTTTAATGTATTCAAATGCGCCTTGCGGCTTTTCCGAGACTTAAATTCACGCAAGATAGTATCAACGTTTAACGTGTTTTACTAACTTCAAAAAAGGAGGACGTTATCAATTCGACTGTAGGTATGTTTTTTTGTGGCTCTGTTACTTCACATCACAGTCATTTATAGACCCATTTGAATATTTTTTTAGTCTAAATAGAGGTTATAAGGTGATACCTTCTAAAAGGAAACTTATCATTTTAAGCGAATATTTTATTTTTGGAGTCATCACTTTGACCATCTCAAGCATCAACTATCAGAGCAACGACTCCAAAAAGAAATTGTTCGCCTAAAATGTATTCATTTCCTTTAAAAGATCAAGAGTTATTTGTGTTTTTTTGTGCATTTTGGTTTTGACGTCGGTTTTTAACATATCGGACTCTATGTGCAATATCGATATATTATCAAACCTTTCTTGTATCATCTTAGTCCTTTTTTTATTTTTTTATTATTTTTAATTTTGAAGAAGAACGTTCAGCTGAGCATTTTGTAATAATAAGCGATAAAACATACGCAGGGATGTTTCCTTAAAACTATAAACGCGCGAATTTTCAAATTAGTCCTAGAAACTTTTTTTTGCTTTTGGTGTTGTGAGAGTGAGACGTGAGGTCCTATGGACGGATTATTTTTAAACTTCTTCTGGTGCTTCCTCAGACGTGGTGCCTTAGGCAATTGCTTAATTTGATTAAATCCGTCGCTGGAGCGAATCCACAGGCTGTTGTTTTGGTTAGCGACGAGCGACTCAGGGGTGGTTATACAACCAACACTGATGCCAAAAAAATATATGGATAAAACTTACAAAATCAATTATTAATGCGCTACAGCGATCGAGTTGACCAACACCAGGTAGCCTCTTCATAGCTTACTAGCTACGGCGTAGTATTTCGTAGATACGCGCTAGCTACGCGCGAGGGTGTGTTTCCCCATTCGTTTACTCATTATTTTGAATGTTGATCGAACTATTTTAAGGTTTGTGCTTTTAGCGTTATACGTTGTCAATACGAGATGAGATGTTATACCATGCTAGCTCTGAATCGAATAATAAGACCATAACGACCTATATTTATCTTACCGACTACGATCGAAATTATTTTAAAACGATCAAAAACTGCATGGCGATATTCAGCTTCATTACGATTCGACAGGTGGAGTCAAAAGTTAGTGGAATCGGTCGACTGACCCCGGAGATATTTCGAGCACGTACAAGGCAATGTTAAACGAGAAGGAACTATTGTTAAATTCAAATTCTTTTTAGTGACGATTTCAGTCAGTAGGGAATATTCGCCTTATTTTAATATGTCATCTATTTAACAGCAATCATTTATGTAGATGACATTTTAAATTCGGTCGTTTTATATTTATTCAGAGTCAATTTTACCAACGTCAGATAGGAATTATCAGACCGATGTAAGTCTTGTCTCACGTTGGTAAAATCGAAATTAGTTGTATAATGAACCCTTTTCCAGGCTAAGAAATTATTGATTAGCATAGGATTCGATAGAGGAATAAAGAACCTACATAATTTTGATCCTTGTTTACTTGTCATTTTGTTGAATATCAATAAAAATTAAAATGAATATAATTTTATTAGCGCTTTAACTAAAATAAATTAAAAATGGTTGATGTTTTTCTTTTGTAGACTTAGATAGCAAGATTGAAGGCATGTTTCACAATTTTCACAATTGCCTTATAAGTTCGACTTAACGTTATCTGTCCAATGCTTCATACGAAATGACGTTCTATATTTGAGTTATTCGTTGATTGATGTTTATTTGCAAGTACATGGTGAAACAGACCCTTAGCCACTTGGTCACAATCTCATGTAAGGGTAAATGACGATGCGGCCTAGATTACAAATTGACTTATTAGAACGGCCTGATATTAATTAACTAGTGGTCCCCCGCGACTACGTCTGCGTTTTTTTTATATTTTTTTATCGCCCAAAGCCTTCCTCAATACATAAATTATCCAACTTTAAAAAACAAAAACTAATTGGTCATGTAGTTCCTGAGATTAGCGCGTTCAATCAAACAAACTCTTCAGCTTTCTAATATAAGTATAGACATTTTAGTAGGTCCTACCTTCATACAATCAACAAAATGTTAAATGGCTTAGTTCTACAGCAAAACTCAGAAGTGCAACAACGCTAGTTAGTCATAAGTTCTAGAAACTAATGACCCACCAAAAAAAGAAAAAAAATGCTATTAACCTCCTGGTTCCTTACAGCATCGGGTGAATCCAAGTGAATTTTTCCGTCGATTGGCAAATTAGACGGAGCAAGCTCGTCTAGATATCGCTACGATTCACCTTCCTCCCCCTTTCCTCCCTCCAAAGTTCAATACGGATAGTTTTTAAACAGTATAGCATCTGTTAGTACAGTGACGACAAAGTTGTAGATAAATGCATCTCTTCCCTGACTTTTTATACTTCTTACTAAAGAAAAAATGACGTATGTTTTAATTGAGAGCATTTAACATCTGTTCTACACCATCGCCAATGCTCGTTTATAATTAAAAAAACACATTTATATCAAAACCTTAAAAAATATTGTTCTGTCTATTCATTTATAAGGCAAGCCATTACGTACGTAATCGTTTTTATTCGCGTAGATAGCAGCGACAGCGATCCAGCGATATATCTACCGACTCCTCTCTCGATATACGCAGAGCAAGAAATGATCAGAAGTGCCAGTAAAACTAAAACACCTTATGAAACCTTAAATAATATTCCTTATTATGTTTTATTCAGAATCAGGATAATTTAATGATAAAATATTTGGGGTGATTGATGTTTCGCGCATTCAAAAAAACAAGTTGTATGCTTTATGAGTATTCAAAAGCTGGACAGTTTGTTAGTATGGATACGCTAATCTTAGGTGTGAGATATTCAATTAGAATAGCTCAGGTTTTAGAACATTACAATATAATTAAAACGGAGTAAGATCAATACACGCGGACGAAGTCGCGGGTTAGATGACTATTACGTAGACCGAGACAAGAAAATAATCTTAGCATTTTAATAATCCCAAGTTGTCACGCGATTGATACTTTAATCAAATTATTATAGTAACATATACTATAATAATTTTAAAACTAATTGGTATATTGCATCAAATTATTATAGTAACATATACTATAATAATTTGACGACCTCCGTGGTGTAGTGGCTAAGCACGCTGGTTTCGATTGCCAGTCAGGTCAATCTAAAAATCAAAATTTTCTATATTGTATCGGGTCTGGGTGTTGTGACTCCACCGTTGTGTCTGATTTCCATAACACAAGTGCAATTAGCTACTTACTTTGGGATCAGAACAATGTATGTGATTGGTATCCAATATATACTACAAAACGGCTACCGACGAAGAGGTAGACCACCTCTTTGGTGGTGTGACCACTTGGCCAGCTCTGCAAGAGATTGGGTGTCATTGGCTGCTAACAGAGACCAATGTAAGGTGTTGGGGAAGACCTCTGCCCAGCATTGGGATGGAACAGGTTAATAAAATAAATAAATAAATTGGAATCTTTCAAAAGATAGGCCTCAAACAGCACATTTCGCAACGCTTCAGAGCAGTCTCTGAAGCGTTACACAACCGTCCATAAAATATACCTCGTCTCAGCATTTTCCACGAATAAAAAGCTAGTATAGAGGGCGCTAGACTCGCCACACTTCAACGCCTTTGTCTGCCTATTGTTCAACGCTCGTGACAACTTTTGTCTGAAACTGTTATAAGTTTTGTAGCACCTCTCCCTTCTGGTTTTTGAAGCGTTTTTTTAATCACTTGAGCGAGAATGAAAGGTGTGCTTGAAAGACAATGTTGCGAGGTTTCAAATATCCAAAGATGATTACAAAACCGGTTTATGATTAGCTTAGGATATGTTACCAGAATATTTTTAAATATTAGTGTTGTCTATGTGACCGAATAACAGCACACCACGAATTATAAAGTTTCCTTAAAACACAAAAAATTGACGAATTCAATATTAAAAAAAAAATGCATAATGTCTTTGCAATATTTGAAAACACAGTGATAATTAATAATTTACACAACTTCACTTTCTATTGATCTGTAAAGATGAACATAAAACTGAATACAATGCTGAAAATAAAACATTCGTCTTCTGTCTAGGAGAAAATTTTTTTTTTGGCGGCGGTTTAATGGTACACCCCCCCCCCCCCCCCCCGCATATATCGTATCTTTTATTTTTTTATTCACAAAGATGAAATAAGAAACTAAAAATTTGCACGCGGGCGGACTTGAACTAGTTTCTTATTTCATCGGAGTGTTTAAAACATTCTAAACCATTATTTTTTTTTGTTTATGAATTGTGAAGTGGATAACAGAATACATAAACCTACTATGGTTCAACTGTGAAATGCTAATAGTTTTAGAATAATGTGGCTTCGACATAAGGACGGACAGACAGACAGACTTGACGAAACTATAAGGATTTCGTTTATTGCCATTAGGCAACGGAACCCTAAAAAGTAATTCGAAAAAGAAAGTTCATCCCTATGTTTGACGCCCAAAACTGGGCTCTAACTGATCGTTAATGGTGCAATTCAGACGTTTACACTAACAGATCGTATCCGGAACACTACCCTGCTCTCCAAGACGCTTATCACCAACATCTCCCAAAAGGCTGTTCAGCTAAAGTGGGACTAGGCTGGTCATGTCATCCGCATGGTGCCGGACGACATTAGGACCAAAATTTGTACCGAGTTGGTCGATGGTGTGACGAGCTGGACGCTTTAAGTAAAGACTGGAGTGAAAATGCCCAAATTAATGGAATCAGGCGTTACTTTGCGGAAATCTATTATTAAGTTGAAATTTATAAAAATATTTTGTTTGAACTGAACTGAATTAACGTAACGTTCTCCGCCGAGGCGACAACATCTCCTGAGGATGCCACGTGTGGTGGTGAAACGTGTCGAGGTTTTTTGCACGTTGGTGTTGGGTACTAATAATTGCATCAGCTGTGCCGCATGCGTATTGACGGAGGGCGGGTGGTGCATCCTGCATTTGCCTGCACTAATACTCAACGCGGTGACGGGTCGTGTTGTTAGTTGCCTGCGCCGGCGTCGCTTAGCGGAAATTTAAAGCAAAATAATTTTATAAAATTCAACTTAAAATGCCCATAATTGTGGAGAGTTGGAAAAGAGTAGGGAGCAATTAGGTCTGCAGTGAGACACTACATGTGCTCAATCTATACTTATATTCATAATATTATAAATGAACTGGACCGATTTTTTTTTTGTCGAGAAAGGCTTTAGGCATTACGCTGCGACAGGAAGGGAGGGAGCAAAATCAAAACGCGCGGATGAAGTCACGGGGTACATATATATTAATAATAATAAAGGGAAGTAACAATATGTTAATATATGCAATAGTGTCCATTCCACAGCAGTCCTACAAGTAATTACGTACAGTAACCAATTACTCTGTCATGATAGCCTTAGTCTAGATCTAATTTAGGACCTAATGTTCTAAGCCAATTATATGTCGAACATATTAAATGTCATGGACTGTGGCTGCACAACTATAATATCATATTAAAATTATAAATTACTAGCGGACCCAGCGAACTTTGTCTCGCCCCCATTCTCCTCCCGCCCCGGCCCCGTCCCGCCCAGTTACGTAATTTAAAATTTTAAGCGGTCTCAGAGTAACTTAAAAAAATAACATGGATATGAAAAATAGATGTTGGTTGATTCTCAGACCTACTCAATATGCTCACATAATCTCATGAGAATCGGTCAAGCCGTTTCGGAGGAATACGGGAACGAACATTGTGGTACGAGAATTTTATATATAAGATGACAATAAAGTATCTACTTTTCAGTATGGCCCGCTGCCGTACATTAAATGTATGCTGGAGCTGGTTTAAATAGTAGCTAAGGAAAGCTGAAGGGTAGTACTCCGAAGATATCTTTCCTTTCCTTTCCTTTGGACATTCCCACACATCGCCATCTAGTCCCAAAGTAAGCTACATAAAGCTTGTGTTATGGGTGCCAGACAACGGATATAATACTTAAATACTTTTTGTTTGTAAATACATACATAATATACATAGAAAACACGCAGACCAATACAAACAGACATGTTCATGCACACAAATGTTTGTATTGTGCGGGGATCGAAATCGATTTTAGTTGGAGTTAGGCTGAAACATTACAGTGAAAATGAACGAGTCAATTGTACATACGAGGGTCAAACTGAAAGTTCTTAGAACTGGCCACTTATAAACAATATAATAAAAAAAATATTCTAAAATTTGAAAATAGAACTCTTTGCCAATATTACTGAGTATATATTTCATTCATTTGTCATTTGTTTTACGATTTGGCGGCAAATTGAAAATTGTCTGTGTCACGTCAACATGAATTTAACACGAGAAAATTTTCGTGCAATGATTTTTTATGACTTTCGATGTCATTTAAGTCAACAAAAAAGTTATGATAGACTACGATTGGCCTTTCACGATGAAGCCCCATCTCGTGCGACTGTTTACAACTGGTTTAATGAGTTTAAACGTGGTCGCACTAATCTCACTGATGATGTACGTGAGGGACGGCCTTCTACGGCGACGACTGAAAATAACATCTGTGTTGTGCGGCGTATGATAGAGACTGACAAAAGAGTGACCTATCAGCAGATTCGGACAAGCTTAGGCATCGGTATGAGTCAAGTGCACAAAATCCTCCACGAACATTTAGCGGTCAGGAAGCTTTGCGCCCGGTGGATACCTCATAATTTGACTAAGGCTCAAAAACTCCATCGTGTGGGTTGGTGCCGTAAAATGATTGAAAGATTTAACGGAGGTGACTCAAATGCTGTGTTCGACATACTAACAGGTGACGAAAGCTGGATTTACTGTTATGATCCTGAAACCAAAAGACAATCTGCTCAGTGGGTGTTTCCTTTCGAGGAGTTGCCAACTAAAGTGAAGAGAGATCGAAGTGCGGGAAAAAAAATGGTGGCCTCGTTCTTTGGAAGGATAGGTCATTTCGCAACAATTGTGTTAGAGGATCAAAAAACAGTTTCTGCAGAATGGTACACTACCAATTGTTTGCCACTTGTCTTGGAAAAAGTTCGAGAGAACGATCGACTATTTGGCGACATCAAACGTTGAATTACTGGGTCACCCGCCGTATAGCCCCGACCTCGCGCCTTGTGATTTTTATTTATTTCCAAAAATTAAAGAAAAACTTAAAGGAAAGCGGTTTATGAATGCTGAAGAAGCGGTGGCTGCGTATCGCGATGCCATTGAAGAGACCCCTAAGGACGAGTTCGCAAAGTGCTTTTCCCAGTGGTTCCATCGCATGCAGCGGTGTATTGACGTCAGTGGACAATATTTTGAAAAGATATAATAAAACTAATAACTGGCTAATGTAATCAGTTTTTGATTTTCTAAGAACTTTCAGTTTGACCCTCGTATAATTTGTTCATTTTTAAGTTGACCTAAAATATATTAGCTTGTCTTGCAATTGCTTCAGGCGATGCATATTTGTTACCCTTTACAAGCATTATTTGGTGGGACACTAAATTAGTGTATGATCAACACTCGTCAAGTTCGGTTATTTACTCTCTTGACGACCCGTCTGGTGTAGTGGTCGAGAAATCGCCTACTACGCAGCTGGTGCGGGTTCGATTCCCGCACAACATAAACATTTGTGTGCATGAACATGTCTGTTTGTATTGGTCTGGGTGTTTTCTATGTATATTTTGTAAGTATTTACAAACAAAAAGTATTTAAGTATTATATCCGTTGTCTGGCACCCATAACACAAGCTTTGAGTAGCTTACTTTGGGACTAGATGGCGATGTGTGGGAATATCCAACATTTATTATTATTATTATTTATTATTATTAGTATAGACTAGCGGTCCCTCGCGACTGCGTCCGCGCGTTTTGAGTTTGCTCTCTCCCCTCCTGTTGCAGCGTGAGGTTTTATATCCTAATCCTCGATAAATAAGCTATCTGACATTTTTTTAAATCGGTCCAGTAGTTCCTGAGATTAGCGCAGTTCCTGTGATTAGCGCGTTTAAACAAACAAACTCTTCAGCTTTAAAATATTAATAAAGATTGGAACTTTAGTATCAACCTAGGTAATAACTAAACAATATCCGAACTATGACCAACCTCAATAAATCAAACTGGGTACCTACTTGTAACATATGGATTCCGTAACACAATATTATTATGTACAGTTACACTCGAGTTATGCTTCCGTGTCGTCAATTATGTGACATGATGGATCCTGCAGTGTTAGAATAACTTATTATGATGTGGTTGTAGCGATGTGATTAACTGAAAACAATAAATACTAGTTCAAACAGATATGAGCCGGATTAAATAAATGTTTTATTGACAAATTGTAGATACTGTTTAAATTATTATAGAAAATATTAATGGATCCGCTACAATGATGATCTTATAACTAGATGTAGTAAGTCAGGCCATTAAAAGTTCTTTTTTCTTATAAAAACTTAAGTGTAGTTTTTTAAAATGTGAAAGAACAGACCCAAAATTCCGAGCGATTTGGATTGATCCCACGACCTCTGGCAAACCGGGCTAGCGCTCTTACCAACCAAGCCACAGTAAATTTAAGCCTTTTGCGCGAAATTTATGAATACGTCATTACGCGTGAGGTTTGGACAAGCGCCAGCGTGTCAAGCCAAGTACCACCAAAAGAACTAGCGAACAGAACCTGTTCAACAAAAACACATCAAACACGTACCTAACATATTTATTTATATCCATAAGGAAAATAAGAAATCAAATGTCGTAAGCAATAAATATGATGGTCAAAATACGCCAATTTTCCACTGATTGACTTTCAGGTGACCTAGGCAGATGAAATTTGGCATCTAGCTAGGTAACTTTTTTGAGAAACTTTTTTTACTTATTTTAACGTCTGTAACCGTTTAACAAGTAGGTATTTGAAATATGCACTAAATATGAATTGAAACTATTCCTCTATAAATGAAGTGTTATAATAGAATGAAGTCAAAAATAAACACAGAATATACAGAATTAATCTGCGCTCTTGAGCAGCTTTATATTTATTTATTTTTTATTAAAAACTTTACACATTGTAACATAGGCACTGCTTACCGAATATCGATTTGATTATTTTTTAGTTTATATTTTTGTTCTATATACTTTTTCGCAATGATAAATCAAATGAGTGACATTACCTTATCACAACAGTTTTTCGTCCCAAAACAATAAATGTTAAAAAAATTACAGCCAAATTCAATAATAAAAATGTGTTTATTTGTGGACATTGCTAATAAAAGTATTAAGATCTTAACGGGTACCATTATTAATAAGCAAGAATGCAACTATATTTTTTGTTTTACCATTATCAACTTCAACAACGTCTGATAATAAAAATACGTATTTTTTTTTTGATTTAAGAATAATTATTTATATGTACTCTTACGATGTAATTAGGTTTAAGATTTGACTTGGCTAGTTTTTACCTAAAACCTCATTTAAAATTTATGATAAATTATTAGTACGAACTGTATTTTTCGGAGTTTCTGTGGTTCTTGGCACTCATTTAGATTTCAATAACCTTTTTTCGGCGAAGTCCACAATCAAACACATTCTTAGTATTAAACTTAGCTGTAATTTTTAACATTTATATTCTTGGTGGGCCTTTCTAATAATAAAAAGAATGTACCAAGCAATTGTTTCTATCAATGTTGATTTTGTAAGATAAATTATAAATAAATAAATATTATACACCAATCACATACATTGCTCTGATCCCAAAGTAAGTAGACAATGCACTTGTGTTATGGAAATCAGACATAACGGTGGTACCACAACACCCAGTCCCGAGACAATATAGAAAATATCGTTTTCTGCATTGACCCGACCGGGAATCGAACCCGGGACCTCACGAGATGGCGACGCTTGAAACCAGCTTGCTAGACTTATAAAAATATTTGCAATACAGTAACCTCAATTACCTTTTTCACCCTTAATGACGCCATTAGAAGGGCCCTTGCTACCATTAATGGTCCTTCCACGTTGGAACCACGTTGTATGGTCCGTGACGATGGCACAAGAGACCCGAGGGCCTCACTCTTATTCCCTTGGAAAAGGGTCGGGCCTTAGTTTGGGATGCAACTTGTGTCGATACTTTGGTCCCCTCTCATCTCAGAGAATCAGCCCTGAAAACACCATCCGTCGCAAGTACGTCTTACTTGCAAGTGATTATGCGTTTGCGCTGTTTGTCGTTGAAACTTTTGGGCCATGGGGACCCCCTGCTAAATTGCTGTTTAGAAAAATTGCGCCAAAATTAAATTCTGTAACAGTCAATAATAAATCTGGCCTGTTCCTAGCTCAAAGGATTAGCATAGCTATCATCAATCCTCCTTGCATCATAGCCTCCTTGCCGCAAGGAAATGGTTTCGTTTTTGGATAGGTATATTTTAAATTATTTTTGTATGTTGCATGACTAAGTTTTGTTTTTCTTGTTTGTTATATATAACATAATATAATAAAGATACAGTTACCTATGTATTGTACAAGGCACCGCGTTGCCTTATCAGCTGAAAAGTGAAAAGCTTGCACCTCTTCGTATTTTGTTTCAAGCACGTTCAAGCATTTTGCGTTTGAAAATGGTCAGGTGTGGGCCGTTGATCGTTAACTATTGGCACTCTACCACAAGAATGGTATGATCAGCAAAAACGGCTTACCTAAAGGCTTCGATATGATTCCCTTAATTTCAGCGCTCTTTTTGCCAGAAAATGTTTGCTTAACTTCATTTGCGCCGACTGCTTGGTAGCATGATAGATAGTAATGATTAACCAGCGGTTAAATATATTTGATTTTGCATTTGCATTTGGAGAAAAAATAACTTGACTAATGATCTTTAAAATAGCCACTCTGACATTTGGTTATTATAGTTGATGAATTCTAGGAAATGTATACAACTCCTAGGAAATGTAAAATATTCCGAATTCATTCAGAAATAATTAATTATGCACATTTCACATGTGAGTTAAATAAATAAATCACGTTCATCTTCTTATCGTGTCGATCGTAAAGCGACTCAAATTTATTGTTCCCAGTAATAGCACACATAAGGTCTTCTAGAAAACATGAATCAGGGCACGCATCAGGATAAGACAACAAATGTGACATGTCTTGTGGAGTAAGCCCGCAGAGACAGGACAGATCAGTCCCATCGGAAAATCCCCCTGAACCTTTTCCTTGTATCTACCCACTTGGAACTGGAGTCTGTTGTGGGACTTCCAAGTCGGGCAGTAGACATTGTGTATCTTGGAGAGGGATGTGCAGAAGGAGATGTTTTTCCATCTGCACATCCTTCTCACACAGGAACAGACAGTGAGGGAGCGTTTTCCCACAGGATACCTCTAGTGGTCAAGAGGGAGACGCACTTCATAGGGCTTCTGCGGCTTTTAAGCATTAATGAACCGTGCAGTAAACGTGCATTGGATGAAGTGCACTCGTCTCCTGATAAAGGCGCTCCATTCCAGTTGGCACTTGTCTGCGAATTTCCAGAGGTACGATACTAGCTAGTGGCTGCAGCATTTCAACCGGTGTGGGATTAAGACAGCCTGTAATACTTCGGCAAGTCTTATTTAAAGCTGAATTCACCAGCTTTGTGTGAGCAGACCGCTAAATCACTTTTTTTAATGAAACATCAGGTTTTTAAAAGTTTCATTGAGACAGTTATGAAACAATTAAACCTTACACATTTTTTTTAATTCTTACTGCTTCAAAGTTTAGCTTTTATAGAGGCTCTTATTAGAATCAGGTAACAATTATAAGGTTTATAAATAAAAAATATCTTCATTATTCTTGATAATTAAGGAAATCGAGTTTTTATACACGTTTTTATTGACTCATTTATATTTGTATCTATATTTGTCACGAGCTACTCTTACTGCACCCCATTGGGAACATTGTTACCCAGATTCGTACAGACAGACACAAACACTCGTGTCATCTACCTAAGTAACGTATCTGTGTTTGAGCCTGTCAGCCGGCACACGGAGGGCACACAGCGTATGTGGATGCGATTTGTTTCTAGTTCCAAATTTCCAATACTGAAATGAGACACGTTAAAGGCTCTATTATCAAAAATCTAGAATGGTATAAATATACCATTCTAGATTTTTATAAATATACCATTCTAGATTTTTGATAATAGAGCCTTTAACGTGTCTCAAATGAGCCCAAGCGACCTATTTAACTTTATTATGAGGCTTAATAGAATATTGCATATGCAGGATTCATTGTATCTATTTCTCTTGTTTGTGAACTAGTGGTCTTCCGCGACTTCGTCCTGTTTTGAGTTTGCTCCCAACCTTTCTGTCGCAGCGTGATCTTATAGCATAAAGCCTTTCTTGATCAATAAGTTATCCAACACATTTTTTTTTCCAAATCAATCCAGTAGTTCCTGAGATTAGCGCCTTGAAACAAACTCTTCCGCTTTATAATATTAGTATAGGTGTAGATATGGTAATATTCGTTCACTTTTTATTTAAGCTTATTACAAATATCTTATTTTAAATTCGCATGCTCTATTGTGCATTCCAATATATGAATAAATAGTAATTATTAAATTATGAATAAATATTCCAATATATGAATAAATAGTACAAATATAGTTTTTATTGAGTAAACAAATTATTAATAAATCAATACATTACATTTCCGATTGCTGTTTAGGAAATGTATAAATTTCTTAAGAAATATTGTGTGTAATGTAATTTACATCAAACATTTCCGAGTTTTTTGTTTAATTACATACAATTCCTAGGAATGTTATAAAATGACGGATATCACAAATTTCCTGTAACATCTATCTATCTACGACATAAACAGGTGTGTATCCTCAAAACAGACTCAGTTCAGGCATTATCGGCTAAGAAATGAAATAAAACCCCTTTTGTAGTCGTGCGCTAATTACACCGCGTTGCTGCGAACGACAAGCGGTAGACGTCGGGAAGTAGGAAACTGTTAGTCAAAGGCAGAGCTTTTTTAGAATTTTCAGCTCATAGGAGAGTTTTTAGCACTAGAAAGGGTAAAAATAAGAAATTTTGAAATATAAAGCCGTTTTGAATGCTATTAACAAAATTTTATATTTTACTACTGACATTAACTACACCCTTATATATTACCATTAAATCGTTGATATGAATCCTACTTTCATGGTCATTTTAGTATTTTTATAGATTTGAGTTTGGAAAAAAAAACGTCAGAAAAATTCTCTTTAATTGTAATAGAACTGCCAATGAAATTTGTGTGCTGAATCATTAAAAAATCCATACTACTATTATAAAGCTGAGGATTTGTTTATTTGAACGCGCTAATCTCAGGACCGATTTGAATAAATATTTTTGTGTAAGATAGCTTATTTATTGCGGCAATCTTTAGGCAAAACATTACGCTGGGATGGGAAGGGCGGGAGCAAACTCAAAACGCACGGACGCCGGATAAATTTATCCGACTGAGCAAGAAGGAGGATAATGTTTTAACTATGGTATTATTTACCTAACAATTCTTAGTACCCAGCGCCCCATCGCCTTCATCAGACGAAATAAACACAATTACCATGAGTGTAGAAACCAATACAAAGCGCTGGATCGTTGAAGGGGGTATATGAAATAAAATTAGCATACTCCGGTACCAAGTTTAATTTGGATTAGTTTAGCTTGTGCACTAGAAGGTCATTAATAAAAAATAAAAGAACTATCGCGGTTGAAGAACAAATCATAACACTAAATAATGCTAATCAAAAGTTCATGAACAACTAGCTATATTTTTTATTAATACCTTCTTAATACAATAAAGATCACAACCTTTTCGTGTCAATTATTACATTATTTAGGAGAAGAAAGACAAATAGCTCTAGTTAATGAATAGAAAAATAACAGCCGCATTTTGGTTTCATAAATATGTAAAAAAAAATTAAGAATAACATTGCATCGCACTAATGGATATACGCATATAGACCGGAACAATATTTTTGTCCAGCTCAATCTATGCATAGATCCATCAAAATCGTTTCAGCCGTAATACGCATACACACCTTCGCATTCAGTCATCGGTTGAACGGCGCCCGAGTCGCTCGCGTGCCTGTTTCGAGTTTTGTGTAACCAGTTAACGATGACGTCGAGTACAGTTAAATGTTGCAATTGCAATATAGTTATTAGTGAGATACTTGCGTTCATTCAAAATAAAGTGGACGTAATGGACGAGGAGAGTATTGTTCGGATCTGCTCGTCTGCCTTCAAAGCAGATGAAATTGAACAGGCAAAATGTCTCCTATTTGAATCCATAACGACATCGAAGCGCAAAATTACTAGAAAAAGAGATGGACGGACACTCCGGGACCTTTATGATGTCATCGCCGTTTTCAAAGAAACGGACCCAGAGGAAACACCAATTTTTGTAGCAAGAGAGCTGCAAAAATTACCACCAGTAACCTTTGATCACATCGATGCAACTAGATTTCTCAAGGATATTTTAATAATCCAGAAAGAACTGTCAGCCCTAAAAGAAAGCTGTGTTACCATCGATCAACTTAACGAAATCAGAAGTGAACTACAGAATACTAAGCAACCGTCGCTTTATAATTATGAAAGTTACGTTAACAAAAAGCGCGGCGGAGGTGGTTTAACAAACAGTTATTTTATGGACAGCGGTCCAACGGGCCTACCTCATATCGCCGAGCAGAATACGAGTCCTAACAAGCAAGAATGTGCGAACAATTCGCAAGGCAAAGAGTGTCTAGCCGCATCCTTGTCGCAACCGCAAGCCGCCGATAACTGTGTCCCGCTCGCACAGGATAGCAGCGATAAGGAAGATCGGCGCGTGGAGGCCAGTACGGTGGTTTCGGACGTCGAAACCTCTACGCGGAGGGGTGGCCTCAGTACCGGTGCATGCGCTTATATGAATCATCAAGCTGCATCTACGCCGTCCGAAAATAAGACATTTGCGCGGGTGTTGGATACAGACCGATTATGGGAAAAAGAAAAACAAGACGAGAAATGGATAACGGTACAGCGCAAAAGGCTTAGAAATCGTTTCCGTGCAACGCAAGGGAAGGCTGTAATAAATGTCGAAGACAAGTTCAGAGCAGCTGAAACGAAAATATCGTTGTTTGTGAACAATGTTTCGTTGGATACTTCAGAAGGCGATATATCTCAGTATATATTTGATAGAACACAAATTAAAGTCGTTCTTTCAAAGATAAGCCCAAAAACGCCGAGACAGTATAATTCATATAGAATTGAAGTACCTAAAACTAAGTTATCGCTTTTCTTGGATGACAGTTTCTGGCCAGAGGGAGTAACCTTCAGGAAGTTTGTTGTTTTCAAACCAAATACCAATTATGGAAGACACGACAGAAAACAAAAACAGTAACACATGTATGTTAAAGTGTACGACTATGGTTACTTTCAACTGTAAGTCAATAAAAAGATCCATTGAAGGTGTCAGGATGCTGTGTCAAAATGCGGATATAATTGCACTTCAAGAGACCTGGCTGTACCCGCACGACCTAACATACCTCGGAACTGTGGACGACGATTTTGGCAGCACGGGCATCTCTGCCATGGACACATCCACCGGCTTGATCGCAGGCCGGCCCTACGGTGGAGTAGCGTTATTATGGAGGAGAAGTTCCTTTCCGTGTGTTAAAGTGATCGAGTGTATGAACCCGCGTATTTGTGCCATACAGATAGCACTTTGTGATGCTCCCATTCTTGTGTGTAGTGTTTATATGCCTACCGATTGTCGTGAAAATTTGACAGAGTTTACAGACTGCCTTAGTGCATTAAATGCAATAATTGAAGAGTGTGGTGTGCAGCGTGCGTTTCTGTTGGGAGACTTTAATGCTCACCCGCATGAGCTGTTTTACAATGAACTAGAAAACTTTAGTGCGGACCAGTGCTGGACCTGCGCGGACGTGAGTAAACTAGGCATCGATTCTCAAACTTTTACGTTTGTTAGTGATGCGCATGGCAGCGGAAGGTGGCTGGATCACTGTGTAGTTACGGAGGCAGCCGGGCAGTATGTCACCAGTGCTAAGGTTGATTACAACACATATTGGTCTGATCACCTACCGTTGCTAATTAATTGTAATCTTAACTTAAATGTAACGAACAGGAACTTTTTAATGAACAATTATCCGACGAATAAAATTAAATGGGGGGATAGATCTCAATATCAAATTGATACTTATTATAAATATTGTAATGAAAAATTAAAATCTATTGATTTTCCCTGTGAATTTCAACGTTGTTGTAAAGGGATATGTAAAAATAATGGTGAACATAGATGTATTATTGACAATCTGTATGAGCGGGTGGTGTCGATTTTGTCTGAGGCAGCGTCCGTTTCCTACGAAGCTAAATGCAGTACCATTAAATCATCTAAAGGCCTAAGAGGGTGGAATAGATATGTCAGCGATGCCCATAGGGAGGCCAGGTCCAAATTTCTCCTGTGGGTATGGTACGGTAAGCCTAAGTGTGGAATTTTTTATGAAGACATGGTGGCAAGCCGTAAGGTTTTTAAGGGAAAGTTAAAGTGGTGTCAAAACCACCAAGAGCAATTGAAAATAGACGCGCTGGCTTTACATCATGGAAAGTGTGATTTCAAAAATTTTTGGAAATCAACCAATCGGCTTAACTCTGGGCCTGGCCTGCCAGCGGACATAGAAGGTGTTAGTGAGCCAAAGGCTATAGCTAACTTGTTCAGGGAGCATTTTGCTGTCAGATCACTCTCTTGCTCCGTGGGGGGGATGCCCGATGCCGGGACTGACTTAAAATGTGTTGAGAACATAATTTCAGCCAAAAACGTCGCAAAAATAATTAAATCTATGACCAGAGGCAAGTCACCAGGCCATGACAGTCTCAGCATCGAGCATCTTCAAAATGCGGGGCCGCATCTTCACAGGGTGCTTGCAATGCTGTTTAACATATTTTTAGTACATTCTTACTTGCCGCAAAACCTCATTAAGACCATTGTTGTGCCTATAACTAAAAATAAAACGGGTGACGTGTCAAGCCGGTCGAACTACAGACCCATTTCACTGGCAACTATCATTGCCAAGGTGCTTGACAGCGTGCTGAATTCTCAGTTGGATTGTCACTTGAAAATTCATGAGCTTCAATTTGGCTTTAGACCACAGTTATCAACCGAAAGTGCAATCTTGAGTCTAAAGCACGCTGTAAGGTACTACACAGAAAGGAAAACACCTATATACGCTTGCTTTCTGGATCTGTCAAAGGCGTTCGACCTGGTAGTGTACGAAATCCTGTGGGAAAAGCTCAAGCAGATAGGTCTACCCCCAGTTACTATCTCATTGTTTAAATATTGGTACGATAACCAAATGAATTGTGTAAAATGGGCAAACATTTACTCGGACCCCTATAAACTTGAGTGTGGTGTGAGGCAGGGGGGGTTGAGCTCTCCTAAGCTATTCAATCTTTATGTAAATGCCCTGATCGAGGGGCTCAGCAGTATGAAGATCGGGTGTCATGTTGGCAATGAGTGCATTAACAATATTAGCTACGCGGATGACATGGTCCTGCTGGCCCCCTCGGTCAGCGCCATCAGAAGGATGCTGGGTCTCTGCGAGTCTTATGCAGCAGCTCATGGCTTGGTGTACAACTGTAAGAAAAGTGAGTACATGGTTTTTAAATCTGGTAGTAAAAGTCCTGAGTTAGTACCTCCTATAAGATTGTATGGGTCACCTCTTGTAAGAGTCAAAGAGTTCAAATATCTTGGTCATATTGTGACGGAGGATCTAAAAGACAACGTTGATATGGAAAGAGAACGCAGGGCGCTATCGGTGAGGTCGAACATGTTGATTCGCAGATTTGCTCGATGCTCCAATTCTGTAAAGGTAACACTTTTTAAAGCGTTTTGTACTTCCTTTTACTCGAGTAGTCTGTGGGTTAACTATACCATAAAATCGTATAATGCCCTGCGTATACAATACAACAACGCCTTCAGGGCATTGTTGGGGCTGCCACGTTATTGCAGCGCGTCTAGTATGTTTGCGTACTCAGGGGTTGACAGTTTCCCAACCATACTACGTAAAAAAGCAGGCTCACTTTTACGGCGAGTTCGTGGCAGCCGCAACAAAGTTCTGCAAGCCATCGCCGACAGTGGGGACTGTCCGCTTGTCGAGCACATGCGCCAGTTAACTCGCACTAAACTAGGTATTAAATACTAACATAGGTATAAGTTATTTTTTTGTGCTACTAACATTTTATGGATCCCAGTTGTCTGATGAATAAAGATTTTTATTTTATTTTATTTATTTTTTTATTTACAATGCTAGAAGATAATATGAAAGTCAATATGCAGTATTTTAATTTATTTTACAGTAAAAAAGTGGTATCATAAAGAAATATGTAATAACTAATTCCGCATTTACAGATATTTCAAAATTAAGTCTATTATCAATACATATTTGCCCTCCGAAGCCTTATCAATAAATTTAAACTGTAAGTCCATTTAACCCATTAAAGCCTTCGAGTAACTAATTTGTAGGCCTATAGTAGGTAATGCCTACCTGACAAATGATAGTTCGGGCCCTTTTGTTGTAAAATTAACAAACTGTTTTTTGTAGGGTTACTGATAATTTTCATACTAATTATCTATGTATATAAAATTAGGGTTTCAGCATTTGCTATTGTAATATTGTTAGATATGGCGAACGAGATTATGGATTTTACAGAGTTATTTTTTTGATATATTAACGAGTTTATAAAGAAAATATTAACTTGTCTAATAGATAAAACAAAAGCTTTAAACTAAATCTTCAAAACGAGCACGAATCAGGTTTTCTTTGTAAGAATCTGACCCAGGTTACTGTTCCGCAAAATGTTGCCATGAGGCTGGCCACATTGCCTCTTTGAATGGCCAGGCTTATACGCTGGCCAAGGTAGAGACCAGCAGAGATTTCAAAACTAGGCGTTTTGAAATCTCACAATACAATTTATGGGCACCAGAGGTGCTATGGTGTAAAGCAATCGTATTCATTAGACAGTTCAAAACGTATGGTATGATTTGTCAAACGGCAAAAATCAAAGCGTTTGAAAGATCATACCGTACGTTTTGAATTGTCAACTGAATACGATTGCTTTACACAATTCCACCTTTGGTCTCCACACGGCCAGAGTTTCGACATCAAATGGCTCAAACATGTAAGTCTCACTTAGACTAGATTTTGTTTTATTATAAATATAAATACACATCACTCATATTATTTGTTGTATGCAATCGGACACAATTCGACATTCGCTTTAGTCGAAATAAGATTAAACCCTAAAACTTTCTTAACAAAGTTAAGAAATCTGCTAGTAAATACTCAGTTAAATCTATTTTTCTATAGACATGTTGTAATGCGTGTTACATTCATTGCTTTTTTAAAATAAGAGATGATTCTTCGTCACAATACAAATACATCATAGGGGTAATTGTACTTTCGTCTGGGATATGGTAGCTCTCAAACGGATGAACCTAATAAATTGAACCTAATGAACCTAATAATAGATAATATTATCCTAAGTGTTCTTAGCCAATTTCCATGAAAATCTGTGTAGCAGTTTTTTTTTGATGACCATTTTTTTAATTTAAAATTAAATGTTATAATTATCACACGCAAAGGACGTGACCTGAATGCCAATGTGAGTATTGTCTCTTTCTTTAATACGATACTGGGGGGAGATAGCAAATGAAATCTCCATATCAATTTGGGCACAATTATTAATATGGGGTCGTCGGGTCCTACCTTCGATAATTGTTTGTTTACGGATAGAGAATAGTTGGATAAGACAATTTGGGACTTTATTGGTGCAAAAACTGTTCCTATTACCTGTTGACCATTAAACATATGACCACCTTCCGTATCTTTCTAACCTGCTCTATATTGACCGACTTCAAAAAAATGAGGTAATCAATTCGACATGTATGTAATATTGGCACAATTTTATAAAATTTTTGTTTTTTTATAAAATTAAATTTTAATCTATTAAGACAAGTGTGCAAAATTTCGTAAGTGTTTGTACATTTGTAAATTTATATATTTGTATGATTGTCTTAGGATTTCTCAAAAATGACAAGGCATCGCGAGATGTTTCTTTTTTTGTTCAATTATTTATATTTAACTTACAGTACAGTGTTAGTTCCATCAAAATCGGCCCAGTACTTTTAAGATATATGAGTAATAACTATAATCCTTAATAAAAAAAAACACCTTTAAAAAACTGGATCCAAAAGAATTTGTTTCGCCTAAATGGAAGACTAACATTTTAAGCTTTTCAGTCACATTTTTGAAGGCGTTTTTTTTATATTTCTTGTTAATATTAAAAGACGTTATTTTTACGTATCATTATTACACGATTTGTACGTACATAACCAGACATCATCTCTAAGGAGACATAATTGAAAAAAGTGGACAAATGAGTTAAATTTGACGTTTGCGATGATGACGCTTAATCTATTAATATTAGTAAAAAAGGCCTAATTGAATGAAATTATGGTATTGAACTACTTTCTATTACCAATACATAGAATCAGCCAGAATTCTTATAATGCACATAAATTGCTTATTGATAAAATGATTATAACTCGATTTCTCAAAAAGTCTTTTCCAGATCACTAAGTCTAGTGCGAGGCGTCTAGGGTTAGTGTGCATAAAATCGGCACGTGCCTAGATAACTAATAGAATGACGTAATACACTACGCCATTACACTGCCGGCCGAGGAAAATGGGTCAGTTATTTTTTATGAAAGAAGATTTTCTTGTTATTATCGATTAATTCTCAGTATGGACATATTAAACTCTTTGCATTACCAGGTGGTTGACTGGTAGAGAATGCCATAAGGCATTAAGTCCGCCAATTGTACATTTTACAGTGCAATAAAGTTTTAATAAATAAATAAAATATTACGAGTTATCTGTGATAGCATTTAGGTGAAATGCTTTTGGCTTCTTTTCTGTAAAGACCATCAGCGTTAACTTGTACGAATAGCTAAGAAAGCACTCCGTATATATCCATTTTCCTTAAATCTGAAAAATTTAAATATATTTTATATTATAAGTAAATACTTAGAGCAAAGCCATTCAAGTTTTGCTGACTGCCCTTGCGTTGCGTCGGCAGAAACACAGTGGGTGCCACACGAACCAAAGGCTCTATTTTTGAATTACTCGAGACGATATGGCATGTGTTTTTCTTTGATTAATGTTCGATTAAATCCACACGGCCAGTGATAAAAAAAAAACATTTTTTTTACCATTACCGCCTATATTTTGCTTGTATTTTAATTGTATTTAGAATTAAAATCACTCATTTTATTCACGCGAGTCTTAAAAAAATAGCGCCCCAGGAACGCAACGGACAGGGTGACAGGGAGACCGGGCGGGAGGTCTCCCTGTCACCCTGTCCGTTGCGTGCACGTTCTTACGTCGTATAGTTCAAACCGTGTGGTATATTGTTTTATTTATATACAACAGTGAAACGTCATTGTTACGACGTCATATTATCGTCGACGCAACCAATCAGCAATGCTCGTGTGGTTTCTCTTTGTTTTCGCAATGAAATCCTTCCTAAAAATACCTATGGGCTCTTTTTCTTGCAATCAAGTGTATAACGTAATAAACCAATGGCGGGTTGTCGTTAGCAATGAAATACTGACAGAGCAATCCAAGCTAATACAATTTTCTATAAAGCATATTATAGGTGAAGCCGTATGAAATTCATTTCAGCGCGTTATCTTTACGTTTGATAACTTTTATATCTACACAGTTGTAGTGTTTTCGGTTACAAGAGATAGTGCAAATGGGATAATACACAATAAAATCCATCAATTTAAATACCCATCAAAATAAAACAAATTTTTACATCTAGACGTAGTCAAATCTATTTTCAGTAATTCCAATCTTTAAAACTCTTGAGTAATCCAAAAGATAAATGATTGCACAAGTAATCAAAAGTTGAACAGTTTACTTAACCACAACAGACATTAAAATTGGTCACGAATGTTTATTTTTTAGATTTTAATAAAAAAATAGTAAATGGTGATATAGGGAGAAGTTATCTTTTGTGTTGGAATGGACTAGGGATAATGTGACAGCAAATGTTTTAAAAAAATTACAGTGTCTGTCAAAAAAATCCGACTAACAAGATATGTACTAGCTTATTGACTGACTGGATATTATTACTTAGGACCAATTCAAGATAGATAGTTAACTGAACTAATGGTTTCAATGTCGTTACCAACGGCTGTTTTTTTTTAATTGTGTGCATTTAGGAGAAAAAATACCATAAGCAATGGTGATTAAATTAGCCATTTTGACATTTGACTAAGCAACCAATTTGTATTTTGAAGAAAGAATACCTTAGCTATGGCTAATGGATAGCTATTTTAATGACCATTAGTTCAGATATGTTTTCTTCAAAATGAGAAAAATGTTATCTTATTGTGAATCTTATGCTTTTAGTCACGGTTTAAAATACAATGTAAAAAAGACAGAATTTATAGTTTTTAAGAGCTCTTGTAAACTGCCTAAAAAAGTCCCGCCTCTTCTGCTTAATGGAGCACTGTTAAAACGTGTACTTCAGTTCAAATATCTAGGGCACATCGTAAACGAAAATCTAAGTGATGACCTTGATATAGAGCGCGAGCGCAGGTCTTTGGCAGTCCGTGGTAACATGTTGGCACATCGTTTCGGACGTTGTACTATAGGTGTAAAGCTCACTCTGTTTAAGGCTTTCTGTCAAAGCTATTACACCAGTGGTCTATGGACCAATTTCACGCAGAGGGCCTATAATGCTCTCAGAGTGCAGTATAATAACATCTTTAGGGCCCTGTTGGGGCTCCCGCGATACTGTAGCGCTTCGGGTATGTTTGCTGGAGCCAGTGTGGATGACTTCCACACCATTATGCGAAAAAAGACTGCCGCTGTTGTGTTGCATATCCGCGGGAGCGCTAACAGGATCCTAAGGTTAATCGAGGGTAGAATGGATTCTGTATTCCTCAAAAGGTTCACCGAGTTGCATGTTACTAAATGTGCAAATCGGTGAACCTATCTTGCCTGGCCTTAATTTAATTAATTAAAAAAATGTACTACCTCACTAACATAGTTTTAAAGTATTTGTTGTAACTAACCCATATGGACACTGTTGGTCTGAAATAATATTTTTTTTATTATTATTTTTTTATTCAAAACACATACAATTGTAAATATATTTAACTATTGAACTTTTTCAACTTGGATCACGCAACCGGGCTCTAGTAACGGTCCTACTCAATTTAAATCTATTACAACTAAGCGAAGTTGATACAGTTTCAAATTGAAATGTCTTAGGGCTATTTAAGTTAAATTAAATTCTATTTATCTTGCCGCGATTATTTATCCCAAGTCAAAGTGTAATCTCGACTAGTCAAACGGAAAATCCGAAGACCGAGATTAAACGTTAATCTTGACCTATTTGCTTATTACGATTGATTCGAGTTGAACTCCGATATTATAGCTTAGCCGCTTAGAAAATGCTATTTTGACTTGGAAGTTTACGTGTAACTTCCTAACTTAGACGTTTTCCCCTAATGGTGTATTCACACTGTCCAGCGGCTTTGCTGGCGGCTAACATCAATTCATCATCACCATCATAATTATCAGCTAAAGGACGTCCACTGCTGAACATAGGCCTCCCCCATGGCCGACCGGTTGTGAGCGGTCTGCATCCAGTTTGATCCTGCGATATTTACAAGGTCGTCTGTCCATCTTGTCGGTGTATCGCTTTTGGTCGAAGGGTTTCAAACTTTTCTGCCCCAACGGCCATCAGTTCTTCGCGCTATGATAAGGACATTTTATTAGAAATAACGGCATATTATGTGTTTATGAATTGTTAAGTTAGTATAAAATGTAATACTTAACTAATGTAAAAAGAACTTAAAGAGCTTAAAATATATATATTTAATTCATGCCACCAAATTATAGAGAAGGATGTTTAAAAAAAAGAACTAGACGTAGATACAGATTTTTTTACTTCAAATATCTTTATGAAATGCACATTTAAAATAACTTTCACAACATTTTTGTGATGAAAACTTTTTTCGTATCTTTAAACACCTGACATACCTGAAACGGAACCATGGAAAGATCTATAGATCTTAGTTTATTTTATTTAAAAATTGTAATATGATTTTTCATGTAACAAGACAATCACAAATGACAGAAATTAATTAAAATTATATTTTAATACCTTAAACATCACATATTTTAAAGAATGTGCTGTTTAGACTATACACCCTGCATACCGGATGAGAACAAACCGTCTCATACGGCAGATAACTTGCCCTGTCACCTTCACAATAACATGTTCAGAACTAACTTGACACTTTTGAACGCCACTCTAAAACTAATATCCAAGTTTATTACCCATTCTAGCGTATAGAATCGGGAGGAAGGCGCCCATTCACGGTAACACATGACTTGTAAAGCTTTTGAATTGCACTCGAAAAATCAAGTTGTCTGGGGTGGAGAACACTACGGTTTACAACGCAGAGGAGTTGAGGTTTAGGATTGCTGAATTGAACAAATAAGTAACTGATAAAAAAATGTGGCTTGTGAGTCCTAGCTTAGTTCATTATCACGATACACTTATTTTATTTATTTAAAAATTTTCGGCAGACTTACAGCTTGAACAAGATTGCTTAAAAAACTATAAATAAAAAGAAGGCCATTTACTTACATGTCTCTACGTTATTATTTATAATAATAGTAAATTATTTTATTTCAGGCAAGAAGATTCACAATATATAAAATACAGACCCATTAAATATATGACTTACATACTAACATACATACAAGATAAACAAAAAATACACAAATAATTAATTAACACACCATTTCAAGTCGTGTTGTGTTAGTTTTATTGCCAGATATGACAGGCTTTTTAAAAATAAGGGGTCCCCGCGACATCGTCCGCGCATTTTGATTTTCTCCCGTCGCAACATGATGCTATATAGCCTAAAGCCTTCCTAAAAAACCGGCCAAGTGCGAGTCGGACTCATGCACTGAGGGTTCCGTGCCAACTTTAACTGAATTAGGGATTCCAATTACTGCCACTTAGTAAATTACCACATTATTTTATCGACAGCAAATATACTTACTAATACTACTTTGTTTTTCATAGTGTTTGTATGAAGGACAAAGTTATATTTGCGGTTGTTGAAAATGTGCTATAACTTAAAAACTTCTCGTTCGATTCCGTCCGAACCAATTTTCGTTGAAAGCATTTGTGAAGATCTACATTATTAATATTTTTTCATAATTTACACTCGCTTAGTTTAGTTAAAAGTTAGATGGATGGGTGGAGGTTGCCCATTTTACCACTTTGGAAAAGTCTACCTATGAAACGTTAGACTTTAAAAGAAAATGGTTTTAAAAACCTGTATGTCATTTTAGAAGACCTATCCATAGACCCACATGCATAGGTTTGACTCAAAAAAACTTTTTTGGTTTTAGTTTCATGTATGGGAGATCCTCCCTTAAATATCATTTTTTTATATAAGAATCGTTAAGCAGTTAACTTAACAGGATACATCTTCCTACCAAATTTCAACAGTGTGATGCTTATAGTTACCGAGTTAAATGGCTGTGACATACGGACAGACAGACAGACTTGACGAAACTATAAGGGTTCCGTTTTTTGCTTTACTTTACTTTTTCTATTTGGTCTAGTTATTCCTGAGGTTAGCGCGTTCAACCGAACAAACAAACTCTTCAGTTTTATTATATAAGTACAGATTAAAGAAGTATGATCTCATAGTTAGGCATAAATAGCAATCTAAAACCTTTCATGAAACCAAGTGCAAGTGCGTGTTGCAAAGCACATCACAGTTAAACATTGTTCCTGTTGTCATCTCAATAAGGAACTCGCAAATATACGAATCAATTCTTTTGGACCGTCTGTATGTCTAATCAGCATAACACATACAATACAAAACTGTATGTATCCTAAAAATGAGGTTTTACAAGCTTTTATGTAACTTGTAAAGTATGTATGTTCGGACGGAATCTTGAATTTTAATTTTGAACCAGTTATTTTCAACCGATCGAGCTGAAATTTTGTACGTGTACATACGCTTCGTTCAGATGTCAATGCATGGTTAGCCATATTATGTAATTCTAATTCCAACATGGCAGATTATCCAAGATAGCGGACTACTGTTTTTTCTGCACTACCACAAATATAGTATCAAACAAAAGGGCATGCTAAGGAAAACACGAAAAATAATACGTCACATTGAATCCAACATGGCGAATTATTCAAGATGGCGGATTTGTTATTTTTTCTGCATTACCACAATATGGGTATCAAATAAAAGTGCTTGTTTAGAGAAACACGAAGATTAATAACAAAAAATTAAAAATTAAAGTTTTTATTAAAGTTACCTTATAAAATTAAATCAAAGTAATCAATTTAGTACTATGTACCTATTACACAATTTGAATTTTATTAAAGCTTGTCGCGAGATGTGTCTGTATCTAAATGGTAATGGCACACTATAAAGTCATCTACAAAATAATAAAAAAAATAACTTCAGAAAATAAATATCGTGACAAACTTTTATAAAATTTAAATTGTGTATTAAGTACATAGTCCCTAGCTCATAAGTGTATTTTTTTCATCTTTTTAGGGTACCTAGATAAAAGCTTGTTTTAAATTTTTTACAGTTATTTCTTTCTCTTTCATTCAATTTCTTTTTTTTATTAATCGTAATTTTATAGCCAGCTTTGCAGATAAGTCTGTATCAGGAACTGGGTCGCCGTGCTGTGTTGTTGTGATTGAAATTTAATGCCCTCGTTCGCAGTTTGTTTCAACAGAACTTTCTTCGTAACGCGAATGAAGTTATAATAAATATTTAGGTGATTTCGTTATTGCTGTTGCAACACTGATTTAGGATTCAACTTTTCAAGCAATTTATTGTGTTTTTGTTGGTGCATTGGTGAATTTCTTCTGCTGAAAGATGTGGATATAGGGTATTTAATTTAATTTTATCATTTATTGCTGGCAACAAAGGCCCATTCAATAGATACCTTAAAGACTAACATACATATAATGATATTAAAAAACCAAATCAAATGTAATAGTATATTTTGCTGGGCGTAGTGTTGCGCATCTTAGTGTCCGGTAACCGTCCGCGAAACCGACGATACAAAACACCCTTCGGCCATAATTCTGCTTTCATGAAGGTCGACCGCTGTTCGGTCGGAACTTTCACCTCAAACGTATTATGACGAGTTTCCAACCGTTCGACCCTCAGTGAGTATTTGGTCTTAATTTGGATGTACTCTACAATCTCATCGACCTTTGTAGAGTAATCAAGAAGTTAAACGTGTCCCGGACTATAACAGCGTCACTGGTATCGCAGGCCGCAGTAGGTGGTTCGGTCCGGTCGGTGCGGAGCGGTTGCGAGTGAAGGGCTTCTTTTTCTTCCTTTCAACCTAAGTGCATCTCCGTCTTATCACGAGCATCTCCGTTCTTCGGAAGGCACGTTAAGCCGTTGGTCCCGGCTAATATCGGTTGATATTAGTCGTTAAGCCTAGTCAGAGGCCTTATTGATTATCATCTGACAGCAGGGTTAGTCGCTTGCCTTGCAAAAACCGCTCCACCAATCCACACTGAGCCCGCGTGGTGGAGTATGGCTCAAACTACCTCATAGTTGAGGTAAGCCCTTTGGGCAAAGGCAAACATCCCACTGCTGGGCAGCAGGAGGATGTTACAGGCTGACTAGTGTGTATATGTTTTTGTCAATAATAATAGCAAAAAAATATTTAACATTTTTTTTATTAAATTACGCGTAATACTTGCGGTTTCCTGGGTAATGTTTCAGGGTACGCAATGTGTAAAGTGGCATTTAATGTCACTATTATCATTCCGATATCACATCATATTATATCGTGTTTTTTTCCAGGTGCATTTCCTTATTTTGATTGAATTCCATTGTAATATTTTCAGGTTATAAAGATTGTCAGTTTTTAGGGTTCCGTAGCCGAATGGCAAAAAACGGAACCCTTATAGTTTCGTCAAGTCTGTCTGTCTGTCTGTCCGTCTGTCTGTTTGTCTGTCCGTCTGTCTGTCCGTCCGTATGTCACAGCCATTTTATTCTGTAACTATAAGCATCACACTGTTGAAATTTGGAAGAAAGATGTATCCTGTCTACCGCTTTACGATCCTTATACAAAAAAGAATAAATAATGATATTTACGGGGGGGCTCTCATACATGAAACTAAAACCGAAAAATTTTTTTTAGTCAAACCTATGCGTGTGGGGTGTCTATAGCTAGGTCTTTCAAAATGACATAGAGGTTTCTAAAACCATTTTCTTTAAAAGTCTAACGTTTCACAGCTAGACGCTTCCAAAGTGGTAAAATGGGCGTCCCCCCCATCTAATTTCTAAATTATGCGAGTGAAAATTTTGAAAAAAATATGTAATGTCGACCTTAACAAATACTTTCAAAGAAAATTGGTTCGGACGGGATCGAACCAGTAGTTTTTGAGATATAGCACATTTTTAACAACCGCAAACATAACTTTGTTTTTCATACAAACACTATGAAAAACAAAGTTATATTTACAGTCAACAAAATATTGTGGTATTAAGCTTAGTTGAAGTAAGATCCCTAATTCAGTTAAAGTTGGCACGGAACCCTCAGTGGGCGAGTCCGACTCGCACTTGGCCGGTTTTTTTTTAGTGATTTAAAAAATGTGGTTCTCTATTCGCTCTGTATATTTAAATGATGGTCCGCGATTTTTAAAGTAACATATTTACAAATAAATCCAGTCGAGTGGAAGTTTTAAATTTCTCTTACTACTTTTCTTTAATGATCCAAATTAGTCATTCTCTACCAATCAATCGCTTGAGAACGCGTAGTCTTTAATTAGGGGTGGAACAACTAAAACTACTGAGAAGGATAAAAAAAATGGAAAATACAATAACATAAACATACACACTAATATTACATAGATATAAAATAAGATATACAAGCAAGGGACTAATGAACATAAATATATTTTATAAATATGACTAGGGTGGACTGCTTTTAGCATTAAGTCCATCTCTTGGACATTTTTATTTCTGGAAATTAATGAAATACCTAGAGTCTTTATCATTAATTTCCAGAAATAAAAAGTACCCACGTGGATCAATTTTGATAAAGCATAAAATCTTTACTTTTGTTGAATCTAAAGGTAAAAAAAGGTAAATATAAAAGTATAAAATATAAAATCAAAATAAAACCGTTAAAATCTTCTCAAATACCAAGCTTTGTTTCAACATACCTCCACCCTGAATCATTAGGGTTCCAAGTATCAATTAGACCCCCTCAAGTTATACGTGACTTTCGCTGATTTGGCCCCCGTCAATCGGAACGATAATTACTGGCTTCTTGAAGACTGAAATGATACTGACGGCTGACATTTCAAAGATACGCAAGATTTAAATAATTGGTCTAATAGGAGGTTATTTTATTGGAATTTAATGCTTCAAGTCTTTTATAGAATGCTTAGCCATTACTTTCTGTCATAAAAGTATCTTAATGGGAATTTAAAGATTAAGAGGTATCAGAAAATACATGCCAGAACTGAATATTGACACTAACTTGTAACCTACTAAAAAAAAACTATGTCTTTGAGACAAAGATGAGGGTTCACATCTTTGTCTCAAAGACATTTTTTTTTAAACTGGTTGCATTACCGCATTGGATAGTAAATTTGTCTTAAAAACAAAAGTATTAGTAAGTCTTAGTTATGCAAACGAACCTAAATTGCTAGAATAAGAAATAAATTTGAAAACCCATAATAGAAATTCCGGAAAAAAAAACTCCTAAACTAAGCAAAATAGCAGATGGGGGTGATTTGGATTCACCTTGATGTAAGGCATCTAAACTTTAGCTTTAAACGTCAACTCTCCGGCCACTCTATATAAAAATAAAATTATTGTCCTTGTGAAGTCTAGGATTGTTAAACCTGTATCAGGGACTCACTCACTCACTCACTCACTGTTGAAAAACAGACAGGTATATGACGCTGCTGTCACGTGTGATGACGTATTCATAAGGGACCAGAAATTACGCGCGGTTAGACTGGCAGCATAGTAGCTCAATTGGAAAGAGCATTGGCCCAGTTAGCCAGAAAGATGCAGATTCGAGTCCTGCGAGTTCGAGTGCGCAATTTTTGGTTTCTTATACATTAACATTCTAAACCATTGTTAAAACTTTTAAATTACTCATTCAAATAACATACATAACGGTATGCCAATATATGATGTGAAAATAAACTGTGAAACTTTTAATTCCTTGCCTGGCTCAGTTGGTTTTTACAAGAGCTTATATTTGGAGTGATAATTTTCTCATTGACTTCTTATAAATTAATAATGAGAAACCTTCACTTAACGTGTGATAAAATAGTCATGTTTCCACAACTTACGAGTACACGCATCCGAGAACGACCCAGATTCCATAGGGAATTGACCACTTTACTATTCATAGCGTGTTCCTTCCCCTATAAGATCACATGACCTGTGCTGGAAGTCTCGATATGGTTTTATCTGCCAAACTCCAGATGGCGCTTGGAAAACGGTGAATCAAAATTCGCGTTTTCTATTAATTGTACCAATTACTTTTGAAAAATATGGTAAGGGATTATTTCAATTTGTTTCTTCAGGGAGTGCAGAACTGGCTGACTAAAATTTTATTGAATTGATTTATAAATATTATATTTCACCTTGATCTTTTTAAGTAATTAAATCATTAATTTTAATTTGTATTCATCTAACACTGTTAGTTCTACTGAAAAAGATTCGTCATGTTCCTTGAAATAAATAATTTCATTCGTTCATTTGAAATCACGATAAAACAAATTTGGCCTCAGCGTTTTCCGAGCGTCAACTGGTGTTCGTATGGTATAGTTAAATCTTGCCGAGACTTCTACCTTGACCATCGTTTCTCAAACTGAAGAACAATGCGATGCTATCTCAACGTAACAAAAGGAAATGCCCCTGAAATTGCCGAAAAAAACTAACCCTTCTGAATTAATGGGCACCCCATTTGAGTTAAGCTTAGTCCATTGGACAGCCATTACAGAAACCGTCAAATCTACATCTGAATCTAACGAATGTATCCAATGGATTGATCGGAGAGGCGGTCGCCAAAGATTTTGTAGAAATATATAGCCGCAATTTATTTGGGGGTTGGTGCAAGTGATAAAGCTAAAGCGGGGCTCTAATTGCTGTCAAATGTTTAACATACACTTAGATTTGTTATAAAATAGTTCACTTATACACAGCGTGAGGAATTCACTTGTTCAATAAGGAAGCTAAGCGCAGGAACAGCGATCCGTGTAAGACGGCGCGATCAGAGCTCACTTCACCATAATTCTCACTATAACTTCATTGTTCTCTCCTCTTCACCACAAAAACACAATAACTGACCCGAAAAAAAATTGCTACATTGGAGAAATATGTTCCACCCTTTCCTTCTCGTTTCCCGCGCAAAACTCCAACTTCACGATGGTCGATGACAATCTGTCAAGCATAGAGCTAACAGTTGACCTTTTTACCAAATTACGGGTTATATACAACTTTATTTCACCTTAACTTTCAGCTCAGAATTTATTTAGGACCCATTATAAGATAATGCAGATACACATGATTAAAAATTTAGGTTGTCAAAAAACATCCTATCCCTCGAAATTAAAACCAAAATGAGAGAAAAACTATCAAAACAAAAATTAAATTGTGAATTGGCTTCATGCATCTAAACCGATTGTTAAATATCAATCTCGCAACATTGATGACGACATGCAGCCTACGCGTTAAAGTAAGCGCTTGCAAAATTTAACAGGCTTGCTAATATGACAGTGGCCGAGTAGTATAGGCATACGCCCGGATAGCGTAAGACACGGGGTTCGATTCCTCGTCTGTCACACAGCCAAAGTTGCTTTTTACAAATGCAATTTATATTATTAAGTTTGTATAGTGACAAAACACTATAAAAACAAAAAATAAATTTAAAAAAAAGTGACTATATGACTATATTATTATGATGTCTACAAGATAATCATAGCCGCTACAGCGTATTCTTTTAACTCAAGCTTCTAAAAAGGGTTCAAGTAATCTTACAAGGTCGTACGGTGTATTTTATTTGATTGCATGTCAACCGACCGCATTAGGGCTTATGTCTTACAAATATTGGGCCAGACAACCCAATTGATGAGGGTAAGTAACGCTTTTATTCTGCACAGCTGTGTTTATACGAACTTTGACTTATAATAAAAGTGTGCGTCGAATATTATTCCATTGCAAGCTAGTATAGTGTAAAATTAATATGGAATACCTTCTTAAAATACGATTCTACTTATTCGCTGTCTGGAGTGTGATGAGATGGAGAAATCCACTGTGGAATATTCTTGTGTAAATAACTGATGTGGGGTGCGATTGTGTAAAGCAATCGTATTCATTTGACAGTTCAAAACGTACGATATGATCTGTCAAACGGTTAAGATCAAAGGGTTTTACAGATCAAACCGTACGTTATGAACTGTCAAATGAATACGATTGCTTTACACAATTCCAGCTCTGTTCAACTGTTTTTAACTGAGTTCAAAAAAAGGAGGTAATCAATTCAGTGTGTTTGTATGTGATAACTAGTGATCGGGTAATGGAATGCAAATTTACCTAAAGTTCAGGTGTTGGCTATTATGGAAAGCAATTGAATCGTATCTCGAGATTGCGGAATAAAAATAAAAGTTTTTCATACTATTGAATGAATTCGGGAAAATGTACGTTTCCTTTTTTTAAAGTGGTGGATAATTTAGAATGCACTTTTATATCGGAAAAATTCCGAGATTTCTGAATCGAGAAATCTTGTTTTTATTATGGAAGCAAATAAGGTGTACTACTGTGTGTGTATGTACTGACCACTGCTAATCTTACATTTTTTTTACTCATAAACTGACGAAGAATATACTTATGAATAATATGCAATTCTAAAGTCCTGATTTTTTTTAAATACCACATGCTAAAGACGTTGTTTCCTTGCCATGTTACAGACGTGTTGCACATTTTCGAAATTATGGAAATCCCGCGATTTATATTTAATAATAATGTTGCTATAAGCAGCCGCATCTATTAAATTTTATAGCCAAAAATGAACATTAGTTAAATATGCATCGAATTATCTGATTACTGGAGATAACTTTAGAATTTGATTATATTTGAGTATATTGATCTATTCTCTATTGGCTTCCAAACAAGTGTGCAAAATGTCTAAGTATATGGTTTTTATGTATGTGTATTTATGTTGCAGTATATTTGTATGTTTTCAACGGATTTCCCAAAAACCTGTTCCTGTTCTTTAAATGAAATACTTGTTTCAACATTTGATGATAACAAAAAACAAAAGATGAAAACAAAAAACAAAAGATGAAAACAAAAAACAAAAGATGAAAACAAAAAACAAAAGATGAAAACAAAAAACAAAAGATGAAAACAAAAAACAAAAATGTAATTAGGGATTTTTCCTAAAGCCTTATTATCTGCAACAAGAAATTCCCCTAATTAAGCAATAAACACAACACTCGAAAGGAATTTTCTCGACGACTGTCCAATTCAAATATTCAAACACTCCGGGAAGGTACGGGCGGGCAGATCAAAACATCTGATACTCATCTGTACAGCCCTTGACAGAAGTGGTAACACGTGACCAATTAGTACAGCTCTGATTGTATGGATATAACCGTGATTTGGGGATATATTTTTAATTTGGAGGGATGCGAGTGTAGAGGGTAGATGTGGGGATACTCAATTTGTGATTGGTATAAATATTGAAGGTATGTTTAAAAGCATGAAAGAAGGTTTTGACACGTTATCCACAGCGACCGATCACTAGCGGTCTGCATTCAGTTTGATCCTGCGATATTTACAAGTTCATTGACCCATCTCGTCGTTGGACGTCCTACGCTGCGTCTCTGGTCAGAGTGTCTCCAATTTATAACTTTTCTGCCCCAACGGCCATCAGTTCTTCACGCTATGTGCCCATTGCCACTTGACTTGACTTGACTATGCCCTTTTGTGTGGAAAGCATTAAAAATGAATATGTGTTTTTGTGGGAACTACTAATATTAGTAAGCTAATTGAGTTAATAGTACAGTTATTTATAGTTTATTGCTTCTGTAATAAATAAATAAAAACACTGATTATCAAACATTGAAGTATCTAAGTAACGAAATGTTTTCCACAATTTCATTTACATTTCGATTCCCAGAAAAGATTTAATTCATCCCCGTACCGAATGCAAACCAACAAATAAATCAGGAAAACCTAATCTGTCGACATTGGAACACAAATACGATTTCCAAACACAAAAACCACTCAAATTACGTTTGGTTGCATTCACAAATCTGAGGATTTGGTCTTTGAAAATAAATAGGTGCCCGACTTGATCTAGAAGAATGTGTAGCAATACGTCAGTATACGACACTAGCGATTGGCTGCGGCATGATAAGGAATAGTGAGGGCAAACGGTTTAATCGATATCAATAAAAATCAAACGTTTCACAAACGAAGTCTGTTTTACCTTTCTGCATGACCCAATTGTTTGACTGCGAGAGAATACTTATAGCATTAAGTCTATCTTTCAACACTTAGTTTGTGCAATAATGTCTTTAAATAAATGCATGTTCAAATACATTTTTGATTTAAGCTCAACTGATAAATGCAAAAAATTATAATACATAGTCTGTTCAAAAAGTAACGTGACTTTCGTATTTCCAATGGGTACAAATTATAGATTAACGAACTTCTAGTTCTGATAATTATATACACATGGCCCTTACTTATTTTTTTACAATTTGAATGTTCATATATATATTTTACTGGCCACAGACATCATACTTTACCTAAACAAGCACATGAAAACATGACTGTTAGCCACGATTGAAGTGATGAAGACAGCATTGAAGAAGGAGCTAAACGGGGTAATAGAAAATGCATTTTAGAAGCATTTTGAGTATTGAGAAGAACATTTACACAACTTTGTTTATCTAAAGGCGACTAATGTAAAAGGAATAAATATATTTTTTTTTTAAACAAAAGTTGCGATCCTGTTTGAACAGACCTCGTATTTAATGTAGAGGCTCTATGTTGTAGTTTTTTATGATCTACCAGTAGTCAAACTTGCTTTCGAGGAGGTATTTTAGTTAAATAGGTCGTCCGTCCGTCAAAAATCATTATATTTAGGTAGATGATAGCAGGCAGTATGTTTGGTTTTGATGAAACTAATCTTTATAGCTTAAAATAAAATAAAAAAGTAAGTAAGGAATTAAAGATAATTATATAAGTCCGGTCAAATAAACGATAAATAAAAAATATATGTATCTGGCAAACTGAGCTTCCCGACATGTATGTTTGGGTTACATAAAACTATATAAAGTTTCAATACTGCCAATACTATTCACTGACTAGTGACAGTAATTAGATGCCAATGTAGCGACAACTATAATCTTCCGCTGTTACTCCATGTCATCGCAATACGCTGACTCGCCTCGACACGACTAGATGGCGCTGCATTCGAAGTATCGAGACTGAACCGCGATATGTCAGATATAGATCAGACTTAATTACCTAAGAATAAAGCAAGATGGTGAAAATAATGGTGAGCCTTGGTCCCTAACTATTAGATCCGGTCGGTAAAAAGTGTTTTCCTTTGCCTTTTTAACTTAGTTACGCCAAATCTTGTAGAATGAACCTACTGTATTGGTACAGCTTCCAAGATTTTAGTGATGTGACACCGTTTTAATTATTTCTATCGATACCTCAAAATTTTGTTTTGATAATAAGTCCCAAGACTTATTATCAAAACAAAATTTTGAGGTATCGATAGAAATAATTAAAACGGTGTCACATCACTAAAATCTTGGAAGCTGAACGGACTAATTTTATTGGTCGGATTTAGGAAGCTACGATAATATACAGATTGGATGAGGATATTAACTCCGTATACAAGGGACTTTCGAATACGCGGACTCACTTCAATACGTTTTGTATACAGGCCGAATGAGGAAATGTATTGTCATCTGACTTTATTATGGGACGCAAATTAAAATACTCACTGATTTTCTAGTTCACCACCGAATTAGCATGCGGAAAATGACATTGGCATATCGCTCTAACATAAGTAGATGTAATAGTTGCATCCCTGTTGATGTCGTTTAGCTGTGGCAGTTCAGTGTTGTTGTACTGATACCGTAAAAACAATGTTTAGGCGTGAAACGTAACGCAATAACTTTTAAGAATGGCATGTTTTTTTTTACAGTTATCTTATTGTAACGGACGGACTTATACGATAAATTAGAATTGATTGTAACGGGATTGCTACCATGTACCTTATTATTTTTGAGTTTCCGATATTTCGGCACTGTTGCAAGTGCCATGGTCACGGCGTAACTGAAGTTGTTGCGGGTAAGCTGTTATTGGCAGACATATCGGTCTACCCTCCTTCGAAGTCTTTTATTGCGATCACTTGCAGTACCATTGTTCACAAACTCACTATTTTCTCGCACCTGTTCTCGACACACAACACTCACAGTATCCGCACACGAAACAACATTTTGCCGAAATATATGGTTTTTGCATTTACGAATCACTGGATTCCAGACGAAGGTACATGGTAGCAATCCCGTTCCAACAATTCTAATCTTAATGACCATGTAAGTTTAAATCAATATATTGTTAACCGGTACGGGCCGGATACTTCTAAAATAATAAAAGACCTAGAACGCGCGCGGAAAAGATGTGAATGTTTGAAGAACTCACTGTCATTTCTAGTGAAGTGTCGTGATGCGGACATAATTCCAGTGTGTGTTAGGATAAAACCTAGACCAGACATCCACGGTTCCGTGGGTATTCTACGAAATGCGAGTGTAAAATTATTGCGCAAGTCGATAAGAAATTGTAGGTATCCCGTTACAATCAATTCTAATGTTAATGACCATGTAAGTTTAAATCAATATATTATACGATAAATGTTTATAAAGACAATTTCAGTTTATAACACATAAATTATTGTCGCCGCTCTGAGGTCCCGGGTTTGATTCCCGCTCGGGTCAATATAGATTAATCAAAATTTTCTATATTGTCTCGGGTCTGGGTGTTGGGGTACCACCATTGTGTCTGATTTCCATAACACAAGTGCATTAGCTACTTACTTTGGGATCAGAGCAATGTATGTGATTAGTATCTACCTAACATGAAAAAAAGAAATGTCATGCTAGTTCTGAATTTTATAAGAAAAGCGAGAATTTCAAATTGTATTTCAGAAATTTGATACTCTACTCTGACTCTGAATTAAAATAAAAAAATAACACCCTGTTTGTAAGAAGATCATTCGCTTATTATTTAAGTAAAGTAGATTCTTAGAAAAATGAGCAGTAATTAATTAACTTCTTTCCCACAAATTCGTTGGCTTCAAGTTATTTTTAACGGCAAAGACGTTAAATTATTCATCACTTTCATACAATTAATATATTAATCATTGCAACGAAACACACTGTCCTAACTCAGACATAACTGAAGTCCGATTAAACTAAGGTCGGGTCACGTCCTTATTTACATAATTGTACCACGTACTTATATAAATTTTATCTACGTGCTGCGTTTTCGTAAATAAATAATAATAACACAAGAGAGAGAGACAGAGCGAGACAGATGGCGCTGCCGTCAAGTTAAGTTCGGCTCTGTATAATAAAATTATCTAAAAATAGAAAACATCGGAAATGAAAGAAATACTTGTTAAAAATACGTTCCTGATAAAGTGAAGCCTAAGTGTGAACGTTTGCAAAACAATTAAATCGTAACGAGGTATAAATAAATCAGTTTTATTAAAAGACATCTTGTGTAATAAACAGTGTAAAAATGAACCAAAACAAGTGAATAGTGACAAAATAAATGACACAAAAACGTATCAGTGATCATCTGAATGATAAAAATAAACAGTACAGTGCTTATTTATTTAAGAAGTGATTCGACAAATAGTGCAAAATTCTTGTAACATGAGTCATAACAACCGTCTTTGAAGAATTCAAACACACGACACGAACAATAAGAGTCTTAACTTCGTCGCTCAAACTTAAGCCGTCGTAGCGCAGATCCGCAAGCGGCCCATTCACCGTGGACCACTCTGCAGACTTGGGGTTCAAATCACGTCGTGCTTGACCTTCAAAATTGTCTTTTTGTATTATTATTTTCTCTTATATTTATTAAGACATTGCCAATTTTAACTTTATAACAATGTCATCTACTAAAGAAAGTCAAAAAGGTGTAGGTACCAATCCCAGCGGCAGTCGTAAGATGGCGACACTTGTAAACTGTTTTAAGTGTAAGTCGCAAGTTGAGATAAGAACTACAACTCTGTGTTCTATATGCGGACATAGATATGAATTTAATTGCGCAGGTCTGTCAGAAAAACTTTACAACCTAATGGACCAGAAGAGCAAAAACAAATGGAAATGTTTACTATGCGTGCAAAAAAACAGGCAAAAAAATACATCACCCACTAACGTCACTACAAGAAAACAGAGAGCTTTGCAAGATAAAGCTACCGTTTCATCTAGCGGTAACAACAATTTAATAAAGAAAATATTGCCGTCAAGTATTACTTCTACTCCGAAGCGAACAATTGAGACACAAGATCCCGTCAGCAACAAGGCATCAAGTGAGAACATTAAACACATAAAAAACCGCCACTTAATGATATCTTCAAAATCTTGTGAGTCACTAAATCAGAGTGAATTAACTTTGAATAATGCATCAGCTTTCGATAGAAGTGCATGCAAAAGCGCTGAGACCCTATGTAATTCAAGTATTATTAAGGATATGAAACACGAAATACATAGTCTCAAAACAGAATTAACTATCACTCAAAACGAACTAGAAAACAAAATTATAGAAAATAATCAACTTAATAGATCAGTGAAGGACTTAACCTTGAAAATAAAAATACTTAAAGATATATGCCGGAACAGTGTGAACTCTTCAAAGCTAATTGAAGAAAGAAACTGCCCAATAGAAGAGATGCAAGAGGCTGGTTCTAATTTAAATTCTGAGCTAAGTTGTGAGTTAGTCAATATACCGGCTACACTAAAAGCAAAAAAAATACTAAATGATCTTGGCATACAATTTCTCGAAATGTCAAATAAATTGCAAGAAGCTCAAATAGAGGCTAAGCAAATGGAAATTACTATTAACGAACTACAAAAGCAGTTGATTACATACAATATTGCGAACATAAATAAAGATAACTCACAAAACTCAAAGACACATAAATTGATCTTTATATCAAGCAATACTAAAAACCAAATTTTAAAAATAACTGAAGACCTATACTCTGATAGTAAATATGACTATTGTCACTTTATAAAAAATGGAGCAACAGCACTGCAACTACTCGAAGGAATTGAATCTAAAGTAAAAGATTTTGATTTCGATGATTTCTGTGTAATCATATTAGGGGAGCATGATTTCCAACAAGATAATATAAACCATACAGATTTAATAACAAAAATAAGAAATATACTAAAAAATATTACACACACTAACATTATCATTGTTCCTCCAACATATATTTGCGGCTCACCAATTTTTAATTACAAGGTAGAAAACTTCAATAGATTGCTGTATAAAGATGCAAATGATAATAAATATTGTTATGGTATTGACTCTAATCGAGACTTGACACATGCAATGTTTTCCTTTCAAACTGGAAAACTTAATTTAGCAGGAATGCGATCTATAATGTCCAATGTCATGAAACTAATACATGAGATAGATATAGAAAATAAGCTTTTTCGTTCCGAAATGTAATATTACCGCGCAAACTTTTGATAACTTCTGTACTGTAAAACACAATGATTTTTCAATCGGTTTACTGCATTTGAATATATCAGGAGCCTTAAATAAACAAGATGAACTATTATGCTCTATAATTGATTTAGAAAAAAATGAAGAGTTCGCTACAGATGTAATTTGTCTTTGTGAAACGAATATGGAAGCAAGTTCAGAGTCTAACTTGAAAATGAAAAATTTCACTGTAGCATCATATTTTTCCAGAAAACGCAAAAAAATTAAAAACTATAAACAGCGAGGAGGAGTGGCTATCTTGATAAAGAAAGATATAGAGTACAAAGTAATTGACAATTTGGTGGATATTGCACAGGAGCAACATTTTGAATGCTGTGGAATTGAGTTAGTACAATATGGCATAATTGTAGTGTGTTTATATACGAATAAAACACCAACATCAACAACTTCTTTATTTTTCCTTAAACTCACTGACCTTCTCGATACATTGTGTAGAAGAAAACGTAGAAAGATTGTGTTATGTGGCGACTGGAACATAAATATATTGAAACATACAAATATATCTAGAAAACTTTGCGAAGTCATGTCTAATTATGACTTGCATATGAAGATAAAACACCCAACCAGAATCACAGAAAATACCCAAACATGTATTGACCAAATAGCTACAAATATCAAGGACAGCTTAGCTAAAATCCATGAACTAGGTCTGTCTGATCACTCAGCTCAATCACTCAAAATTCCAATTAAAGAAAGAAAAGCTCCAGTCGTCAAGTGGTGGTATGAACTACGAAGGGACTATTCCAAGGAAAATCAAATTAAATTTATGGAATGTCTTGCAAATGTCGCCTTTTCGGAGGTATATAATGCAGAAATAGGTGCCTTAGATTCATTTAACGAATTTTATAGTATATATAAGTTGTTCTATGATTTATGTTTTCCTGTAGTTAGAGTAAAGAGAACGTCAAAAAGGCACTCTACTTCAAGATGGTTTACAAAAGGTATTGCGAAAAGTATTAGTACCAAACGTTGTCTATATTTAAAACACCGCAATGACCGCGTTAGGTATAATGATAAATACAAAAGATACGTAACTATATTAAAAAAATGTATTAAATTCTCACAAAAAAACAATAACTTGAAATATATAAATAACTTTAATAATAAATGCAAAGCTGTATGGAATGTGATCAATAAATATACCAAAAATGTAGCAGATAATTCTATAAATAAGATATGTACAAATGAGAGTGACGTGTATGACCCACAGACTATATCTGAAGTTTTTAATCAGTTTTTCATAGACAGCGTTTTAGAGCAGCACTTAACAAGTAAAAACTCGAAACGTTTTGATGAGAGTGTACAATCAGTAGAGAAAACAATATTTCTGAGTCCAGTCAGTGAGACTGAGCTATTAAAAATTGTTAAATCACTTAAAAATTCTAAATCAGTTGGTTACGATGAAATTCGTACTGAAATCCTCAAAATTAGTATTAGTTTAATAATTCATCCATTTGTATTCGTAGTCAATAAACTTTTGGCTGAAGGCGTCTTTCCTGATAGTCTAAAGAAATCAGTTGTAAGGCCGCTGTATAAGAGAGGACCTAGAACGTCTGTTAATAACTATAGACCAGTAACATTAATACCGATTTTCTCAAAAGTCCTAGAAAGAGTCTTGTATGAACGTTTATTAAATTTCTTAGACATTAACAGGGTTATAAAAGATGAACAAAATGGTTTTAGAAAAAATAAAAGTACCTCTTTAGCTACATTCAAACTTTTTAAAACTATTACCGACTGTATAAATGATGGTATTCCTGTAACAGTTCTTTTTTTAGACATGACTAGGGCTTTTGATTTTGTATCTCATGAACGCCTTCTTAATAAAATATATAAATATGGGATTCGAGGTCCATGTTACGACTGGATTAGAACCTATTTGTCTCAGAGGGAACAATGCGTGGAAATCCAGAGATACTGCCCCAAAACTAAATATTTAGAAAAACATAAATCGTTCTTTAAAGTTAATCCAGTTGGCGTGCCTCAGGGAAGTGTTCTGGGTCCACTATTGTTCCTCTTATACATAAATGATTTACCTAATAGTATGTCGCATGAGTGTGTTTTATTTGCTGACGACACTACTGTTATAATTAAGGGGGAAAAAGCAGGAAAGAACGTTGAAGACTATGAAAAAAATATAAACACTGCCTTGTCCAACATCGTAGAATGGTTAGGTTGTAACAATTTAAAAGTAAACATTGAAAAAACAAAATACCTTCAGTTTGGTAGCTATAAACAAAAACGCTCGAGTCTTCGTATACAATTTAATGACAAAGTTGTAGAAGCGGCTACAAGTGCTAAATTTCTGGGTATTACAGTGGACTGCTTCTGCGACTGGAAGCAACATATCAGTGAATTGTGCTCTAAGCTTAATAGATTTGTATTTGCACTTTTTCGCATAAGTCAGATTGTATCAAAAGAAGCTGCTATTACCGCTTACAATGGTTACGTGAATTCTTGTTTAAGATACGAAATTATGATATGGGGAAACTCTGTTCATAAAGATAGGGTATTTATCTTGCAGAGAAAATGTATTCGTGCGATATTTGGATTAAAACAAACTGATTCATGTAGACCGTTTTTTAGACGCTTTAGTTTACTTACACTACCTTGTCTATACATTTTTGATATATGTCTGTTTGTGTATCATCATAATGACCTATTTGAACAAAATTGTCAAACTACTACTCGTAATCTTCGTTCTATGTATAAAAACAAACTCTTTAAACCTACATCTAAATTAACGCTCGTGTCTAGTAATGCATTTATGATGTGCATCAAAATTTACAATAATCTGCCAGATGTTTTCAAACAATATAACTCTACAAAATTTAAAATTGAATTAAAGAAATGGCTGGTGGAAAAATGTTTTTATAGTGTGCAAGAATATTTGCAATACAAATAATTTTGTTAAAAATGATTCAAAAATGTTGTGTGCATGTGTGTGTATACGCCTGAAAAGGTAGAACTAAGTGATGTGTACCTACTTATAAGAGCTTTTGTAACCTTTGTTCATATACACAATAAAGACTTACTTACTTAAGATAATTTCGGATGAGTTATTAGTTTGTGCGTAACTTGGGAGACATATTTTTAATGACACGGAAAATATAGTACACAAAAAAGATGTTATGTTTGGAGGTGCTCGTAGCGCAGTGGTAGCAGCACTTCGGGGTAAGGCAACCTACCTACTGTGCGGTCGTGTTTGGATGGGAGACCATTCCGACCATATATGTGACTTAAATCGTGCGCATCTTCGTGCTTCTGCAGGCACGTTGAGTCGTTGGTCCCGGCAAATATCGATATTAGTCGATATTTGTCATATGATTTATTAGTCGTTAAGCCTAGTCAGAGGTCTTATGGGCGGCTTGATAACATCTGACAGCAAGGTTTGTCGCTTGGTTTTGCAAACACACCCGTCCGAAAATCCGCACTGAGTCTACGTGGTAAATTGGGATTAACATGCTCTATTGTGTATATTGATATATGTGTTATTTTTTCAAACGCTAAATTTACAGTGACTGGATTTGTTTCCACAGTTGAATCTTTAAAAAAAAAACAGCACTTTTGAAGGTTATAATAAAGGTCACCTATTTATCTGCAGAACCACATTTCTAAGTAACCGATGAGCCAAGAACCTAAGACATATCGGACAAAAATAGCAAATGCACTAGATTCCACGAACTGAGGGCTAGATGTTAGGACACAATGGAGTTGGAAGGTCAGAATGAATGGACGTGGTCAAGTTACATAGTTCCTAATCGATTAAAGTAAGAAGTCGAGTAAGCAGGAGATACTATGCGTACCTTAAAACCCTTTATACACTGCGACTTCTAGCAGCGATATTGGTGAGCAGTCGCAAAATGTCAACCTGTACACACTGCGCTACTTTTAGCATGATGCAGTCGTGATGCAGGAGGCCGATCTCGCGGCTACCGAACTTTTTTCATGTGGTAATTCGATTGCGAGTTAACCGTTTTACCTAAAAATCAAATAAAATATCTACACGTCAAAAAAAAAACTATTGCACAAACAAAATCTAAATACATAAAAAATAGTGGCCCTGAGAAATCAAAAAAAAAATCTTCGACAAAGGAAATTTCATCAGTGAACTTTTTCGTATACAAATTGCATGAGAATTGGCCCCCTGAAGATGGAGATTGACAAATTATGTACTGATTTTGCGCGACTGCTTTGATACGGAAGCGCGATTGCATCAATGCTAAATTAAATCTGTTCATTGCGTGAGTCGCGATGCTGAAGCGCGTTTTCAAAACGTTCGACTGCATTGATGCTGAAAGTTGCAGTGTGTAAGGAGTCTAATGCGCAAGGAAATTCTCTGTTTCATCACTCCCATAGGTCATTATGACGACAAATCTGTCATGAGCGGAAAGATATAGAGAGATGAAGCGCAGAAAGTACGAGTGTGCAATAACCGCCGCCTTCTTGACTAATTTCAAGTCAAAAAACACAGAGGATTTGTCAGAGTGCTAAGAGGGCTAAGAAGCTAAGCTAGAGTAACAGTCAGTACCAAAATCATATCAATATAACAAAAAATAATAATGGATAAAGATTTATAAGTTTTCAGCAATTAATATTAATGTAACCTTACAGTAATAGTACCTATTATATGTAGACGTTAATGATATATTGTATAGCCTCTTTTCTTTATCTTAGATGGCTTTAAGGTAAGATTGATCTTCTAAAGGAAGATAATAGAGACTATGACCACAACCTACAAATATAAGACCTACTGTACTCCCTATCATTTGCTGTAAAGATTAACGCGAGCCACATTACGCTGCACACCGCTTCTTACGTGGATAGATTCATACTATTCGTCTCTGACCAAAGAAAGTCGACCAAACGAGTCTGGTCATAGTGTTTGTTACACACATCTTGACGTATTAAAGGTATGGTTTCTTGAGTTATGACAATCAATGACAATCATTTATTTTATTATAACGAAGAAGGTTCGTTAATTGCCTTGTAGGGACTATTTCTGGAACAATGGAACTGATTTTAATCAATTTGTTAAAATGAAATGCTATCTTTGTTCTGTCTTGGAAGGCTATTTTGGTGGTCCTTATCTCATAAAAATACAAAAATAACACTGAGTGTTTAAAACATTCTAAACCATTGAATAGTGAAGCGTGATCAATTTACAACTTGAATTTGTTGTGTGATAATTAACTACTTGGCCCACTGCTGTTGAAAAATAGTTGGGTAGATAGCGCTGACGTCACGTGTAATGACATATCTACAAGAGACCAGAAATTTCCGCACTTTAACTCGATTGAAAAGAGTGTTGGCCCGGTTTGCCAGACGTTGCAGGTTCGATCCCACCCTTGGCAATTTTTAGTCTCTCATTTCATCCTATAAGTCCTTATATTTTTAACTAACTTCTTTTTGTGGAAAGAGCAGTATGAGGTAATAGTTTTGTTATAGTAGCTTCGGCAGTCAAATCATTATGCCATCTTCCTAAATCATAGGCTACTGATGTATCAATGGTTTGTGTTTTTACATAGATTTCAAGCCATAATTTCCTCTTTGTTTCAGATCGAGTATATCTGACCAAATCTCTTCGAGAAATGTAAATGCTTACCTTTCAGTTCTCAACTTGAGTGAATGTATAACAGTCCTCAGGGTCTAAGGCTTAGACCCTACGTAATCAGACATTACAAATAGACGTCTTTATTTCGCGGTCACAAAAAATAAAAGTATCAAACAACAAATCGTTACAATTTCTCTCCCTATCTTCTCAGACTTGATCATTTTCTTTTTCCTTTGTCCATCCTTTGGCCTGAATCGAAGTCGCAAACACAAAATTAATACGTCGTACGGTCTACGAAAAATGGTTGTGTTCTAGCGATATAGCCATGTCTTGAATATTTCATTCTGCCCGGTCCCTATGGGTAAGAAAGGTCAACTGCTGACCTTATCCTATTGCAAAAGGTCGTTTGTCAAACGCCGGGGTCATAGAGCTACGAATTTGGGTTCTGGACGTGACGATAATAAATAATAGTGAATACGCAAATTGTGCGTGTTTGTAAAGAAATATGATGAGTGGTAAAAAGTTTGGGGTGCGCGTTTACACATAAGTGCGTGGAATAGAGAGGGGGATATTCCGTTTTGGTCCCAGTAAGTAAATGATTGATGAATTATTTTTATAATAAAACACATCATCTGCAATATTAGGAACCTGGAATTACGCAAACTTCGTTATTATGACCATCTAAAAAGAGCGGCTCAAGACCGCATCGGTTTCTATATGCTGACCTCCAAACTTCAATTTGAAGATGGCACCCCATGATGATGATGATGATGATGATGGAATTACGTAGATATTACTCAATCACGCAGCAAGCTAAGGTTTACTATTTAAATCGTGTTTACGTGGTTTGGTCTAATAGTAAGTCTTTTTAACACAACTCTGTCGATGTCTAGCGAATGGTGGTGGTGAATGGTTAACAGCATTTCTTAGCATTTTTTATATTACACCACTATATGTACAGTTTCATAGTCCTGTTTGGCGAATTTATGGTGGAGTATTTGTAAATGCACCTTCACATTAGAATGCCCTTATTTTTCATTACTCGCGTCTAGATTGCGTATGGTATTCATTGCTTACTGTCCGATTTTCCAATAAAAGTTAGTATGATTCCTCTTGGGAGTCATTCGTAGAAGGATAATTTAGTTTTTTGAGAGCTAAATCTATATGTTGCGTTTTTTTATTGATTTTTAATTCGTTTTTAAACGAAAATCAGCTGCCATATTCAAGGTAGTGATTCAAAAATAGGGCTCTAGGTCAGCTATGTAATTACTCTCAGGATTACATTCAAAATTAATTTCTGAGTCATAAGTTGCTTTAGTTACTTAAATTAAACCATCCACCGCCACTTTGCTGCCTTTGAAATACCCCGGACACTTCACTTATTTTCAGCAAATATGCAAATCTGCATCAGAAAATATTGCATTTACGTACAACTACACTACGTAAAATCTTTACCTTGCATACATACACCTGTACGGGTGCTCACCATTAATTTCGTATGATTTTGCAGTGAAATGTTCATGTTCAATCTCTCTCTCTCTCTCTTTCTCAAGTATGTATGTATAAAGGGGCATTAAACATGGCTTATTAGTAAGTCAATATCTTACTACCTCCGGCCTTTGCCCTCTGCTATGACGCTGTGTTTTCTCAAATTACCCGAGGGGACGCTTTAAATTTTAACCAAGTTACGAAAAGCCTGTACGAGAAGCCTGTAGTATTTATTGTAAACGCAATATTTTCGCTTTGTTACCAGTCCTCTTTGACAATCGCTCATTCTTTTCAACCCTCAATTGGATTAGGATTATCAAATCGGTCAATTGAATAAAAGGTCTAGACTAGGTAAATAAAAGGCACGGCTTTTGAAATCATAGATAGCATAATATTTGGTTTATAAATAATAATTTGATTGACCAATGAATAAAGATGACAATGCTTGAAATAAATGGGATTACTTCTATTGCTTATCTGAATGATATTGTTGACCGTCAATCACAATCAAAATATCTATTGAACTACATATTTTATTTAAAAAAACTAAGACGTGGAACATAAAAAAAAAACTTAAAAACTACCGATTCAAAATGAAAACCATTTCCTTGCGGCAAGGAGACTATGTTGCTGGCTGCGTTGCTACGTTGGTTAGCCTTTGAGCGAGGAACCAGCCAGCTTATTATTGGCTGTTAAAGAATTGAATTTTGGCGCTAATTCAGTTTTTTTGTTTTCTGAAGAGCGATTTAGTATAGGGTCCCCACGCCCCAAATGTTTTAACGCCAAACGGCGCAAACACATAATCACTTGCAAGTGAGACGTAAATACTACATATTATCTGGGATACTACTACATATTGGTTTCTAACTGATGAATAATCTGAGTTGAAAAATGCGACAGCGGCCTTAATTCTCATGCTATTCAAATTTTCCACCCATGTTTCAAAAGTGATTGTAACTTTTATTACTTACATTACTATTGACGACCTCCGCGGTGTACTGGCTAAGCACGCTGGTTTCAAGGCGTCCGAGGTTCCAGGTTCGATTCCCGGTCGGGTCAATATAAAAATTAAAGTTTTCCATATTATTTCGGGTCTGGGTGTTGGGGTACAACCGTTGTGACTGATTTCCATAACACAAGTCTTGTGCATTAGCTACTTACTTTGTGATCAGAGCAATGTATGTGATTGGTGTCCAACTTTCATTACTCTATTCGACAAACCTCCTCACAAAAGGGAAAGCCTTTGCCTCGCAGCTCGACGTTACAAGTTTATATATTTTTTTACTTTACCTACTAGTATTTTTTTCTTGCTGAGCAAAGGCAAACTATTCCACGTGTTCATGTCTAAGGGTAAAGATATTTATAACAAATTCTAAAATTACTCCATAGAAAAAAAAAATGTGTGTTTTATAATATCATTCATGAATCTTTAAACCTATTTACGAGATCATTATTGAAGATGACTCGTACTTTAGTGGGTTGAAATATGAAAGTAGCGATTATTTCTTTAGTCACACCGTTTTAGAATGGAACAAACAAATGACGTTTAGTTTTACTACGTTCATCTGTACTAAATAATATTATAAAGCTGAAGAGTTTGTTTTATTCTTTGTTTGTTAGAACTAATCTCAAGAACTACTGAAACGGACCGAATTGAAAATATATTTTTGTGTTGGATAGCTTATTTATCGAGAAAGGTTTGAGGCTATAAAAAAGGCACGCTGCGACGGGAGGGGAAATAGCAAACTGAAAACGCGCGAACGAAGTCGCGGGTACGCTAGTCTTTTACAAAGGTGAAAGCCAAGGGTGGAGGAAGTAACTCAGCACTAAACTTTACAATGGTCAAGCTATTAACCAGCACTGTAAAGTGCTTATAAAGCTGGCTCCACACTGCCCGGTGGTATGTGCAGGCAACCGTGCGGCGCCGCTGTCATGTAGTGGTGGCATATTATATCGCATCCGACAAGTCCTTGGTGCAAGCCGCTGAGTAGTGTGAAGCCACCTTAAGCTTGATTGATATTATTATCTGTTAATCCACTCATCAATATTGTATCGTAAGATGCGTAGATTTAAGTAAATTATGTATCAAAAGTGTATGAGTGTAGAATTAACACTCAATTGTTATTTTATTACAAAAGCCGATTTCTGAATCATCATCTGCGTCACGCGTAATGACGTTTTCATTAGAAACTACAAATTTTACCTGAGGGGATTAATTGCACTGATGGCTCGGTTAGTAAGAGCGTTGGTTCGCCAGTGTTCTTGGGTTCAAATCCTAGTCCTGCGAAATTTTAAATTTCTTATTTTATCTTATGAGATTAATAATTAACACTGTGAGTGTTAAAAATATTCACACTCAAAGCTTACTGAAGCTTGAAGGTTTAAGCTTTTAATAAGGCTTTGAGCTTTTAAGGTAGTTTGTTTATTTCAGCTAGTAAACGCTTTTTTTAATATTTTTTCTTAGAATACTAAACATGATTCGGTGTAACAGACAGCCAAGTATCTCTTGACGGGAACGATGAAAAATCACCTGAAAAAACGCTTTCATTAGACTCCACAGGGGCAGGTGAAAAATGGTTGTCCTGTCGATGCCACGCACCTTCGATCCTGTTGACGTGTGCTCAATATTATAAAAAAAAAAACCTTTAACACTTATGTCATCGAGGGTTGGAAGGCCGCCATTTTTATCTGTGATGAGGTGCAGTTTTTGAACTTTTTTTGTGAACACGCAAAAGTATAAGTCGAGGGATAGGCAACAATGTTTTAGTGAACGTAGCTATCGCTTACTTTAGTGGTTTGTATCTGAGTTTCTTGATGGATAAGTATCCCTGTTAAATATTCTTGAGGGATAAGGCCAAGTGGCCTTGCTATCTATACAGGAAGTTGTTTTGGTTAGTGACATCCAACTCAGGGATGATAATATCCTTATTATCCTTATTCTAAAAACTATAATTTCTTTAAAATATACAAGTTTAATACAGGAAAACCTCTTCACAACATTCTAAAAAGAATCAAAACGAATGGGGAAACTCGCACCCTCACGCGTATTTCACGTGTATCTACGAAATACTACGCCGTAGCTAGTAAGCTACAAAGAGGCGACCTGGTGTTAATAGTTTTGACTCGCTCGCTAATACGCAATAATAAATTGTTTTTTTTTTTTGTTTTTTTCCTTTAAAAAAATATATTTTTTTTGGCATCAGTATCGTTTGTACAACCATCCCAGAGTTGCACGTCGCTGTCCAAAACAACAACCTGTATATATAAAAAAGTCGTGTTAGTAAAACTTTTTATAATTCAAAAACGGCTGAACGAATTTGGCCCAAAAATTAGTGGTAAGGTAGCTCAGAACCAGAAAAAGGACAAAGGATGCTTTTTTATCTCATTTGACGGGGCCGGCGTGGGGGCAGGACGGGGCCAGTGCGTCCAGTCACAACGACTAGCCAATTGCGTGGAACATATTATAGTGCACAAGTGTGTGCGAAAACACAGGTGCACTCTATTTCTTTCATTCTAATAGCCCGATGGGACAGCAATCTGACACGACCGGAGAGAGATCAGACGCAAGACCAACGGCTTTACGTGCTTTTCCGAGGCACGGGGGTGAACACCGCCAACTTTCAAACTCCGGGCTACCCTAAGAATTTCTGAACAGAAAAACTCAGGTATGTATTTTTGGCCCGACCCGGGGATCGAACCCGGGACTTCTGGCGCAGCCATCGCTTTAAAGTGCGACCCTCTAACCGCAGCGCCACCGAGGCAGTTACGGTTAGCAGCTTATAACTAACTAGCAAACCACAATATTTTAATATTCAATATTCATAATATAAAAATATATAGTAGTGTCTCACATAGTTAAATATGTACTACATATGCACACCAGGTACAGAAAACATCTTATTATCATAACCTTCTTAAATATTGCAAAAAATAAATTCAAATTAGATTAAGTAAGTCATAAGTTTTGTGAATATTTTATACTTGTCAAGTTAATTTAATGCGCGTAGGTTAAGAAGATTGGCTCTACATGAGATCTCATAACTTTTTGTCTCTGACAGCCATACTATCTTACTAGGCTTTTGGCAACATTTTACATAAAAATGTTTTTATTAGGATACCGTTGCTAAAACAAAACTTTGCGATCATAAAATATTTGCCTATCTCGAAAATCTTAAATCAATAGGCCGATTACCAAACACGATTTCCTGCACCCCCTGAGTTAATGTATTGCGTTCATACCATTGGGCGGTGATCCACAGCAATATGAAATGCTAGTCCAATTTCAATTTCATCAAACATGCCGCTGAGACTGCGTATACTCTGCATATTTGCAGGCGTGGCTGTGATTCTGGATTACTGCGTAGAAATTTGTTTTATGCGACTGTGGTCGAACTTGAAGAAGGGCGTCAAGAGTGTTTGTTTCTGAATGTAGCTTAAATCAGCAGCTAATGGTCGAAGCGCGTGTATCAATATTTTTACTTCTTCTTATATTCTTTTAATATATAATGAAATTGATCTACTTGCTCATGAAAATGAAAACCTATGGGTGATAATTCTACGGTAAGCTCAGCCTTTTTTAGCTATGAATTGAAAGCATGCGACTATACATATTTTTATAATGACACAATTTTCTTAATAATATTACATACGATAACAATACAATACGAGATTGTTTTTAAAGATATAAGTAGTTAAATAAAAATACAATTAGAATTAATTGTAGTAATCCTCCTAGCCGATTTCGACAACGGTGGCCAGTCACAACGACTAACCGACTGCGCGGGACATATTATAGTGTACAAGTGTGTGCGCAAACACAGGTGCACTCTCTATTCCTTTTACTCTCATAGCCCGATGGGACAGCAATCTGACACTACCGGAGAGAGATCAGGCGCAGGACCAACGGCTTTACGTGCTTTTCCGAGGCCCTAAGGTTTTGACCTTAATTATTGCTTTTAAAATGATGATGATGATTTAAGTTCTGATTTTTACATCAAGACGACAAGTTTAAAAAAACGTCCATTTTATTAAAACTGTCATTTGTAAAGTAAAATTTTTGTCATGTAAGTAACTCGAGACGGGAACCGATTTTCATGATTTTTACCTTATTGGATTTTTCTTTGCCCCAAATAGAAAATAGAGGGCGAGTAATCGTTTTTTTTACTACAATAGTGTATTGCAATAATGAACAGAATAAGGACATTGTCGATCACGCGTTAAAGTTTAAACAGATTTGGGGTGCATTTTGAATTGAGTCGCAAATCGCATGCATCACTATCATTATTTTTAATAAGTGCCGTCTAGACAAACTACCCATAATTACGATGTACGTACATAATATGTAGTACTAAAAAGTACTAGATTGGAGACCCTTTGACCATAGGCGCAGCGTAGGAAGTCCACCGACAAGAACGATTGATGACCTTGTAAAGATTGCAGGAACACACAGAAGGATCACGCTGTCGAAAACCGTGGAAGAGGCCTATGTTCAGCAGTGGACGTGCTTAGGCCAATTATGATGATGATGAGATATATAGTAAATAATAGCCACTTTTACCAAAAATTTTGGTTCTAATATACAAACTTGAACAGGCTTGCCAATGTGTCGGTGACCGAGTGGTATATATAGGCATAGCGTAAGACACAAGGTTCCTTGTCTGACACAGTTGCTTTTTACAAATGCAATTTATGTTATTGAGTTCGTAAAGTGGCCAAACATTTAAGAAACAAAAAAATCTACAAATTAATATCTAGAAATATTGATCACGCAGCCTACGCGTTGAAAAAATCACTTTGCAAAATTCAACAGGCTTGTCAATGTATCGGTGGACGAGTGGTATAGACATGCGGCCGGATAGCGTAAGATACAGGGATCGATTCTTTGTCTAACACAGTTGCTTTTTACAAGTGCAATTCACTATATAATAAAAATGTGAGAGTGGAGAAACTGGGGCCGTGGACAAAGTAACCCAACGCTTCGTTACAAAATGATATCGAAATTCGTCATCGTCTTACTTTATTTCCAATACATATTTTTTAATGTTTCGCCTTTTCATACAACTCAATACTCAATGCGAGTTATTTTCAGAATATTATACAGACATAAAAATATTTCAGCCAATACAAAGTTGGAGTACGACTTAGACTATACATCACCGCGTTTACTGTGGTTATAACAGAGTAATAAAACAAACCCTCACCGAACGAAGCTCTTGGATGGTGCAACGCCAAATTTATCTCCCGACACGAAAATAGCCCCCAGTTTGCGAACCCTGAATTATTGAGTTTGGGTCCTATTCTGTTGTTACAAGTTCACTACGTTAAAGCAATCTACCACCATATACAAGTACACAAAGTGTAACGTGAAAAAATCTTTATTAAAATGTTGCCCTGTCTATTTAGGAATAACACAAACCATCACGTGCGCAAACCCGCCAAAATATGTGTATAGGTACATTAACAAGCAATGATTAGTTCTTCATGAGCGTAGATAGTGATAATATTAATGTCAGTGTAGCGCAGCGGCCTGACGAATACCTACCGAATCCCTTTCTCGACAGGCGTCGTCCACAGAGCAAGAAATGCAGAAATGCCAGTAAAATTAAAATATCACTTAGAACTATATATTTTTGAAGTGAAAACTTCTTTAGCGGCGTTGAGCACTTTTGTGGGATGGGGGAAAAATGTGAAACTCGCGTCAGGACACGTGGGCTGATCGAAAAACCGTAAGACGGTTGGCGAAATTATGGATGTAAGTTGATTTTTCTGAGAGATAAACTTTTTAATGTAATTTAATATAATATAAATTGTAATGTTTGTGTACGATAGCGCAATAAATAAATATTGTATTCTATAAAAATATTATATTATTATTATTATTATTGTATTATTATTATTATTGCAGTGAAAACTTCTTTAGCGGCGTTGAGCACTTTTGTGGGATGGGGGAAAAATGTGAAACTCGCGTCAGGACACGTGGGCTGATCGAAAAACCGTAAGACGGTTGGCGAAATTATGGATGTAAGTTGATTTTTCTAAGAGATAAACTTTTTAATGTAATTTAATATAATATAAATTGTAATGTTTGTGTACGATAGCGCAATAAATAAATATTGTATTCTATAAAAAATATTATATTATTATTATTATTATTATTGTATTATTATTATTAATATTATTGTATTCTATCACAAAAATGATAATACTTTTATATTGATAATAACTATTCCAAAAAATCAAAAATGCACAACGTTGATATTCAAGTTTTCAGTTCTGCCGGCACTCCCGGAGTGCTTTCACAGTTTTTTTTCTTTCAGAATAAGGTCAATTGAATTAAAAATCATCTAGGATGTCTGAGGTTCTGCGCATGAATATTACACATTGTATTATGAATTAATTTATGAATTTAGGCTCAATAATCTTGCTAGCGATTTTAAAATCAGTAACAAGCGCAGTCGCAGTACTTTTAGTCAAATCAGTGTCGTTTCACAGCTTCCTAATTATTATTTGTGACTACCATTATTATTACATAGCTGTAATAAACAGGTTATGAAGCTCATCCTCAAATGCATATATAACAGGCACTTATAAGTTTAACGTGTCTGTCTGTGCTACCTTAGTTCCAAAACGGATGAACCCATTTTAGTTTAATTTTTTGGTGTTTTTGATATTAAATCCTAGCCATAAATTGTGAAAATCCGTTTAGCCGTTTTTAGGTTCCGTAGCCGAATGGCAAAAAAACGAAACCCTTATAGTATAGTCAAGTCTGTCTGTTTTTCTGTCCGGCTGTATGTCACAGCCACTTTATTCTGAAACTATTAGTATTACAAAGTTAAAACTTAGTAGGTAGATATTTTTTTGTTACTTGTATGGTAAGCTCCCCCTATACATGCAACTAAAACCTTTTTTTTGTCAAGCCTATGCGTATAGGGTGTCGATGGATAAGTCTTTTGAAATGACTAAATGAATATATGATATGATGAATAAATGTAAACCTTAGAATAAATTGCTAGTTATCCGAGAGTATATTAATTTTCCATTTTACCATCTTCTGTTCTAGAATATCGTGTTAATACGAGAATAACAGCTGATCGAAATATGTCGTCCGCTTGCCATTATGTTTTATGGCATTATGCCAGAATGTTTTGCCAAAACTTTGGACATCTCGATACTTTGCCACGGTAGGTATTACGACATTATTTTTTGATACTGTCAGAATTTTTCCTTTACACATAGACATAGAAAACTTGATTAGATCTTACATTTACACCATATTTATAATTTAAATATAAGTGCTGTGTATGTTATGCTGTTGATGTACCCTAATAAATAAACAGAATAAACAAAATACTATTACTGTCATATTATTCTAAGGGTCATAAATAAATTTAACAATATTTACTGGCGCTCTTTTTTGTCTCTGTTTTGCCGCCAACGTGAAAAAAACTTTATGATTTAAAGCTATCCTAGCGCCATCTAGTGAGAGCTATAAAGTGACGGGCGAAACCTGCTCATTAGAACAGCAAGGTTAATGAAAAACTATACACATTTCTAGAGTAGGTTCCTTGGTCCCGCGCCGCGCCGCAGTAAATAACAACGATGCTAAGACATCGATTGTTCAGAATCGATTGCGAATCGATTGTTGTTCGATGTGTGAATTAATGAGAGCAAACAACTATGCAGTGTGAGGTGATTACGTTTTCATGGGTGCGTCGTGCTCCGTCGTATTACGTAACTATACAAAATACTAACACGATTTGGACTTTGACAGTTGAGCTGCTCTGCTTTTTGATGATTAAGTATGGCAATGTTTAATCCGACCTATTTTTTTTTATTTCCACCATTAAGTGAGTGAGAAAGAGTGACTTCTAAGTTTTCTTAAGTTGGATCGCGGTACCGATTTGCCGACTAAGCTGGCTGAGTCGGAATTAAACAGCTTTGTAGCCTGAAAGTTAAACAGACTAATGCAAGATAGAAATACACCATTAGTTCTCGGTATGTACGGACTAAAACAATGATAAATGTATCTTATAGACAGACTGCAATAATTTAAAGATGTCAAACTAACAAGGATGTCAAAAAATTAAAGAATTCATAGGCAATTTTAACCTCAAGAGGTCGCCAATAAATTGTACATAGGCTTCACTAAACCACCCAAAAAGAATGTGCTTATAAAATATTTTAGTTTGACGTTTCTAAATCGTTGTAGTCTATTGCTTATTTAGAAAAGCAACAGGCATTTTCTTTTGTTTTTACCGTTGCATACCGAGAATCAGGCCGATTGGCTCTATTACATCCATGGGGATAGTACTTCTATGATTACATCTGCACTTGTACGTATTTTCGTAAACAAATATATCTTATCTTACAAACAATGATATTGAATTTAGAAGTAGATGACGCCTCGCGAACTAAAAGAGTACACAAATATGGCACCGTCTGATAAATGGATGTCAATGGATTGACATCTATCACATCAGACATCAGAGTCGGAACAGAGTCTTAATAGAGTGACTTTCTTAATATATTTTTTAAAGTATGTAGGTACATTACAATAGACTCGTTGGCCTAATTTTAAAATTGAGTTCACACTTTAGCTCGGTAGTATATTAATCAACAAAAACATTTTATTTTCAAACTATTTAACATTTAAAATATTGAATAATTATCTAATAAATGCAATTTAAATGTATCACGCCATGGCGCCAATATCAGAGTCACGTTCACTGCTATGCATTCACGATCACGTGACCACATGTATATTTTTTACAAATTGAAATATTTACAGTCCTTATTTTATTAAATAAAGAAATATTTATTAATACACCATAGCCGTAGCCGAGCCGAGCGTACATATTTTTTTCTACAATCGTAAGGATCATCCCTCACAGATGTGTTTATCAACAGTACTTTGTTATACTTTTGTTAACGCGAGTGCCGGTGACCTTGATCCGTAAGTGTCTACGCTGTTACTTTAAAAAAAATTGAAGGTGTAATTTATAGTTATAATAACAAATACATCCATAGACATATGTGTTAGGGTCGTGCGGGCGGGATTCGAACCGACTGCATATCTTAGTAGTCCGGAACGTAAGCCACCATACTATGACGGTCGTTAAATTATTATACAAAAATATAATACCAAATTTCTCATGGAGATCACACTGTCTTGGAATATCGACCATATTGGTACGTGGGTTGGCTAAGAAACAAAACCCACTAATTTTATTGAAATTACTTCAATCATGAATGATAGGCATCATTAAATACAAAATATGATATTCGGACTGTTTTTATTTTTATTTAGTTAGGTGTTTCTGCAGTTTTACAGGCGCACTGAGGCATTAAGACACTGACGCCATCAAAACAGACTACGTCAAAATTATGACCCCAATTTGAAGTGAGGTGTTGTTTAGCTGAGCCATCTTTTAGCCACCGGTGACCTAGTTCTTAATACAATATCATTGCTTACAAAGTAAACTCTCTAAACCTATGCAATAAATACTTTTATAAATATATCGTTTCAATAATATCATTACTCCATAAACTAATATGATAAAGCTGAAAAAAAATGATTGTTTGAACGCGCTAATTTCAGAAAATACTAATCCGGAGTACAATAATGAAAAATATTGCAAAAACAGGGGAAAAATACTCCTTTTGAGAGCTTCCGTTGCATACGCAGTGTAAACCGTTTAAGATACGTAAAAATCAGGTATCATGAAATTGTTTCACTTTAAAAGTTCTACAATAATACAGCTGTCTATCTGATATGGTTTACTCACTACATTTTTTTATGTTTATAAATTTAATTTAAAATAAAAATTCACGAGTATTTATTCGTATCAAAATAAACATATTCACTGTCACAACATTTCGTCTCGAAGAAAAATTTGCCCTGTGCATCATTTGATTTCAATAAACATCTTATAGAAGCTGTTACAGTTTTAAAACAACTCCGTACTAAAATAATGCTCGCAGCATGAACACGCGCTTACGCTAACTGCTATGGTTTGTGACTTCTTACTTACTTCCATTGAAAATCCGTGTTTTGGGTTGAAATATTTTATTAAAATCTACCGCTGCAGACGGCTAGTATATTAATAAATTAGTAAAGTGTGTTTTAAAAGAAACCATAATGATGACATTGGATCGCCAACCATGACCGTTGACTTTAGCGTGATATACTCGTATAACAGTATAAGCGTATCAGTTCTTGGATGTAAATGAAGATAGCATTGACTGTTGTTCCTCATAACTCGACACGTTGCTATAACACTGACTTTTTTATCACTGTCTCACGCTTCTGATTATTTTCATAAAATTACTGGATGTGTCAATTATTAAAATAAATATACATACTAAATTGATTATTACAAGGTATTTATCAAATCAATTCACTCTTCCACTCAATTTATTTGCAGTGCTTCGGGGATGTTTGCAAAGTACGGTGTCGCCTTCTACACGACCCTACGAACGTGGCACTCAGGGTCCGGGTCAGCCTCAATATTATTCTACAGATCACTCAACTGTCAATTTGAGAAATAGTTCATATATGGACTAATACCCAAATGCAATTGGGTGGTCTATTTAGTTGATTGAATTGGATTTAATTTAACTTCATTTAATTTAATTTATTTTTATTTCTATAAAATTTCTATATTCTCTGCAGGTTAGTGAGCAGCCTGTTCACTCGCGTTTTTTTTTAATTCTTCCAAAATAAAGTGGCTAAGGGATGGCACACTCTGATCGTGCGCATAAGATATATTGAACCAATAAGTTCGTATTCCTGGTACGTCTACTACGTAAACCGGTACCCGCGTCTTGTGTTCCGCTGGTGAATGTGGCTAGTGGAATCATATTGTGCATTTATTTTTATTGTGTACTAGCTGTCCCAACGAACTTCATTTTGCTCGTCTGGCCCCGGCCTGGCCCTATTTAATATTTAAGTAACTTTTTGAAAATGTTTTTGCCTATATTCATAACAGATAAAATAGGATGCTAATGATGAAAAAGTTATTCAAATCGTTTTATGTATAAGTTCCTCGTAGAGCCATAAGGCTCTACGATTTAAAAAAAAAACATTTTAATCTTTCCTCTTTATAATATAAATAAGTATATAATAATAGCCAAATATTACTATACCTATTCACATCTATGTCATTTGGATAGATTTGTGTAACAGATTTTTGTTATTTGTTAGTAAGTCACTTCCAGTACTGTATAAAGTCACAGAGAATAATTTGCACTGAATATCTTTCAATAACGGTGCACGTGTGATACTGAGATCGTGTTCATACCTTTTTTGTTCTGTTTTAATGACAAAATGGTATTTAGATTACTATGTCAGGGGGTTTTTAAGGTATTCTGCTGAGAGTGAACATGTAGTGTGACATGGATTCGACGTTTGGTCGACGGCGAAAATAAGAACTAACGCCGTCATTTTGAAAAATACAGTTGTCATGTCAAACATAGTGAAATCTCCCCGATCATGGAGGAATTTCCTGATTTTCCCTAATGTCTTGTGATATTTATTTTCTGGGTACACCAATTCTTTGAATTAAAATGATCTTTGTAATAGAATAAATGATTTTTAAATACCATTAATTGTTAAACTAGATTCCTAAAACAAATTTATGATTTTCAATTTTAATGTGTATAAAATTATTTAGCGCAGAGAATCGTAGGAACATACTAACATAATAAACTAATAAAATACATGCATAAAGTGTTCTTTCACTTTGCCATGATAGGGTTAAAAATATTAGCAGCTTTCTACCTGCTTGAATCAAGGAAGATTTCCTTCATTGTCTTCCCTGATTCTAACATTTAACTAGCGCCCCCCTGCCAATGTCATCTAGTGGCCAGAAGATTCTTGTTGTACTGTAAGTCATTGTATTCGTGGTATGTTTCTTCAAATAATACTGACTTACCGTAGATTTATGTTGACGACTGAATATTGTTAGGTTGCGGTCAGTTGAAAGAGAGTTAGGGGCTTAGTTGACGCAATAATATGAGAAAAATAAAATTTTTCAAGCATATTGAACTTCAATAATCTTTGTTTATACCCACAAAGACACTCGCTGAAATTCAGCGTCGTGGTATGCGTTCTGCTGCTGCCACGATCAATGCTGAGGGGGTGCCTTTTTCGGCCTAAGTAGCTTAATTTATGCATTTTTGTTAATATAATTAATTTTTAGTCGAATAAATTCATTTTCTTTCTTTCATTTCTTTCAGTAATAAATAAATAAATAAATAGTATTATAAAAGTATGCTCGTACAATAATGATACGCCGAGCGTTGATTCATAGGAAATGTGTTCAATAAAATTAAATTTTTATCCACTTCGATTCAGGTGGATATCAAAACAGTAAATCTAACTTTATTATTCATCCAATTGGATGAAAACAAGATATGTGCCTCCCAATGGTTTAGATCACAATATCATTAGTGGCTGCAGATAACTAAACAAATGTTTAAAACATAAAAGTATATAAAATAGATTACCTCCTCCATTGAAGGCGTCACAACGCTAGTTACCAACACCCAAAGCAGACATGTAATAACCCAATTTTGGCCGAAAACCAACAAAGCCTTGTAAAACAGTAAGCATTCAACCAAAGGTAACTATCAGGAATGCGAAATTCGGAACACGGCGCAGCACGTGACTGCGATGCTGTCGCAAATCACTGCAATTTGCGACGTTCGCGGCCCGAACTGACGTGACAATGAGCAGCAGAGGCAGTGATGACGTAACTAAATTGACTGCAGATATCAGTTCTGGCGATCGAATGATTGTAACGCTAATGATTTGATATTAAATTGGCAAAAAAACCGCCGTTCTAGCAGAAGTGATCTACATGATAAGAAACTTCAGCAACTAAGGACCTTAGAATAAATCGCTTGTTATCCGAGAGTAAATCAATTTTCCATTTTATCATCAGTAATTCTAATAATTGCCATGTTGCGTGGAAAAAGAGCTAATCTAAATATAATATAATATATTTATATTCATCTGTGGTAATAACAGGTCACTGTACTGGACTCTGCGAGTAGGTACTGTCGAGGTCACCGCCGCCTAACCACCTCAAGAACCAAAATTGCTTTCACCACGCGTCGTCTTTTGCTTGAAGTGAAGCCAGTTTATGTGTGGTGTGTGCATATCATTTATAGCATTGTGTCTTAAAATTCAAAACATTTGACAGCTCCAACTTACCCACGCTAAAATACGTCAATGTTTAGGTGTCAGGATTTTATTTTTAACACTATGCTGATTTGATGCAGCATTTTTTTGGTGGATAATAATAAGTTCAATCATATGTTCTAGTAAAATAATTCAGTTACTCCAAATATTATTATTATACCTACGATTGCGTCGAAAAGGACTTTGAGTTACTTCAATCATTCGTTTCGTAAGCGGGTTTAGTTAAACAATTTACGTTAAAAATGACTTTTAGTTACTCGAGTATAAAATCAAAGATTAATTATTCTTCTTATAGTTACGCGCGTGTAAGCTTACTTTTTGTCAAATCCACCCTTAGGAGTATTACACACGGACGGTATTTTAACAGCGATATATGTAGCAACGGTAGCCTCATTTTTGTTTGTCGTCAATTATCAAAATGCTGTTGTTAAAAAATAAAATGCAAAGCCTACTAGTTTCTCTTTTAATTGTGAAAATGTGCAATCAAACGGATAACAAGAATTGACATTTTATTCTTCTGAATGGAATGCCAAACTCGAATTGATACTGTTAGTAATTCAATAAGTATTACTGTTGATTCTATTTCTTCACTATCCACTGATGCTCCGTTTATTTCCATTATTATATTCACAACATCATCTTTAAAACTTAACTGGTAAATTAATGGTATATACGGCAACACGTCAAGCCATAAACGTAAGACTTATCACGTTCAATTTAATAACGAGATTTGGTTGATGGCCGTACGAAATAAAACAGACAGCACTTACATGAACATCGTTTTTTAGGGTTCCGTAGCCGAATGGCAAAAACGGAATTATTTCTGGGCATTACACTTGACTCAAAATTACAGTGGGGACCTCATATTGAAGCCCTAGCTAGGAGGCTAAGCTCGGCTGCCTTTGCAGTTAGAAAAATAAGGTATCTGACTGATGTTGAAACGGCGAGGCTTGTGTATTTTAGTTACTTCCACAGTATTATGTCTTACGGTCTTCTCTTGTGGGGTTCTGCTGCAGACATTGATACCATATTTATTTTGCAGAAAAGAGCCATTCGTGCTATTTATAAACTTAGTCCTCGTGACTCCCTGAGAGAGGTCTTTAAGAAAATCAACATATTAACTGTGGCTTCTCAATACATTTTTGACAATATAATGTACGTCCGTAAAAATTTAGATTATTTCATGAAGAAGAGCGACATTCACTCATATAACACAAGAAATAAACACAAGCTTGTCGTTCCTAACTTCAGATTAGTTAAAACTAGTAATTCGTTCATGGGAAATTGTATAAAATTCTTTAATAATATACCACACAATCTTGTCGAATTGCCGGTTGATAAATTTAAGAAACACGTTAAAAACACGCTTATGTCTAAAGGCTATTATAAGGTTCAAGACTATCTGAACGACACGAATGTGTGGTCTGTCCAGCCTGCACCGGCTGATGTACTTACCTTTGATGATTTTGATTTTACGGCAGCTAGTGGTGACTGAGTTTGTTCCGGCGTTTCTTCTCAGCACTTGCCTAATTGTCCGTGTTCTGTCTCGAAGCGCTGGTAGGGCCCAAAAGATAAGGAGACATGATTCGGCCCCTTCAGGGCACAATTATTTTTATTTTATTTTTCACTGTACATTTGACTTTCATAAGTGGCTTATTGTGTCCTAAATTGAATAAATATTTTTTGATTTTTGATTTTTTTTGATTTGGAACCCTTATAGTTTAGTCAAATCTGTCTGTCTGTCCGACCGTATGTCACAGCCACTTTATTATATAACTATATGCATCACACTGTTGAAATTTAGTAGGAAGATGTATCCTTTTAACCGCTTTACGATTCTTATACAAAAAATAAAAAGTAATTCCCTGTAAGACATTTCAAAATGACTCATCTAAACTAAATGCACTCGTGCTAACAATGGCGGCCATTTTCACTCTACATTCCTAAATTAATCAATTTACTTAGCATTCGCCAGCGAATATTAGTTGAAATGCGCTCGTGTAGAATTCGCGTTGTCTGGTCTAGGCTTAATTGGATCGCGTGTAAGGATAGTAACACACTAGGGGCAGAGCTTATAGCTGGCTCGATACTGCGTGGTAGCTAGGGTTGTCAAAGTTTTTTAAAAACATTTATAGGGTTCCGTAGCCGAAAGGCAAAAAACGGAACCCTTTTGGTTTCGTCAAGTCTGTCTTTCTGTCTGTCTGTCTGTCTGTCCGTCCGTCCGTATGTCACAGCCATTTTATTCCGTAACTATAAGCATCACACTTTTATTATTTGGTAAGAAGATGTATTCTGTTAACCGCTTTACGATTCTTATACAAACAATTTAAAAAAAAGACATTTAAGGGGGGCTCCCATATATAATACTAAAACCAAAAAAAAATTAGTTAAACCTATGCGTGTGGTGTTTATGGATAGGTCTTTTAAAATGACATCGAGGTTTCTAAAACCATTTTCTTTTCAAGTCTCACGTTTCATAGCTAGACGCTTCCAAAGTGGTAAAATCCCCCCCCCCCCCCCATCTAACTTATAAACTAAGCTAGTGTAAATTTTGTCAAAAATGTAGATCTTAACAAATACTTTCAACGAAATTTAGTTTGGACGGGATCGAACGAGAATTTTTAAGATATAACACATTTTCACTTTGTACGTCATGCAAACACTATGAAAAACAAAGTTATATTTGATGTCAACAAAATATTGTGGTATTTTACTAAGTGTTAGTAAGTGGATTCCCCTTATTCAGTTTTAAAGTTGGCACGCAACACTCAGTGCGCGATTCCGACTCGCACTTGGCCGGTATTTATTTTTATTCGTATCCAGCTATATTTTGGAAGGCATTTGAAAATAAATGATATTCTGATAATTAAGTGTATTTACTGTATCTTGATGAAAAATGATTTATAACGTATAATGTTAAATGCGCAAAAACTTAAAAATACTAATTGATTTTTAATTCAAATAAAAGAAAAAAAAGTAATAATTCAAGTTTTTATGCAGTGTTTTCATATCCCTATTGAGAGAGGAGTCAGTAGGTATTCACCGGGCCGATGCGCCGCGCTTACATTATAATTTTATAATTATTATTATTTCTATGTACGCTTATGAAAAACGAATAACCTTTGCTTGTTTACGTAGTTTGGTGGGTTTGCGCACGTGATGGTTTGTCTTATTGATGAATAGACAGGGCAACATTTTAATGTTTTTTAAAGTGGTTCAATTGATTCTATTCCTTATTCCAATCAGCCTATTTTCGGGTTTTGCCTATTAAGGTTCCATGTTGTATCAATGTTGAATATATTGCTTTCATCCCAAAGCAAGCAGCTATGCACTTGTGATTAGGAAATCAGAAACAATGGTGATACTACTTTTGATGACGGTGATTAATATGAATGCATCAAATTTTTTGACCTAACTTTAGAATTTAAACCATGGGTTTGAATTTGGAGTTAGACTGCAATTGGTAATTTTCTTAATGGTTGATTGACATATTTATCAAGCACAATAATTTTATCAGTATTTTGAGTAGATGAAAAAAAATCATTTCGTTTATATTTTTCCATGTTTTTGGCAACCCTATCCAGCTCGGGGCGTCTCACACGGGGCATTAATTTGCATTATACTCTCCACAGTGCATACCCTTATAAAATGTGGTAATGGACAAGCTTATGTGCCATAAAGCGTTATTTCGCTTGAACTCTGAGAGCAGTCGCGCTGCTATATCTGATGAAACAATTAGCGCGGGCGCACGGAATTTTCGACTTTAACACTGAGTCTGAAGTTTGACTGGTATTGCTTAATTGAGTTGGATTGTTAAGGGATGCTGATAGATGGTTTGAGTGTGAAGTTAGTTCGGGTTTTGCAACGTACTTAAATTTCTCGCTTGGCTATTTTCAAAAATAGTTTTTGAGCTCTAGAACTACCTCTAGATGGCACAAATTGATCCGTAACTTTTTACAAATGGTTTTTACAAATGGTTTTTACAATTGGATAATACAATCTCTCTTTTATGGGTTAAATATTCTGAGACATCCCAATAAAGAGTGTAAGGTCTCATTTTTGATATTTTGGAGGTGTAGTGATTAAGCACGCTGGCATTAAAGGCGTCGCTGCTCCGATGATCCAGGTTCGTTGTTTCTGATTTCCATAACACAAGTGCATTAGCTTCTTACTTTGTCCATATAACTTTAATAAGACTTTATTATAATATGAATAAAAAATATTATAAGAAATCTTCATTAACGTAAATAAGTTAACAAATTGATGTAGGTAATCTCCTATTAGGCATTACGAAATGCCTGTGCCAATTTTCACTTCAAGTAACTTTAAGCTCTTTTTTCATCTTTTAAATCAACTGGCGCTATGTCGTTTAATACTTAACCTTAGACCCCAACACTTCCTGGCGTATACAGCATTCCTACACAGGGGTGCATTAGCACCCCAAGTTAAATGAGTTTGCAAAGTCTAAAACAAACAGACAGTAAACAAACAGTTTAAGGAAATTATACTTTTATTGATGTTATGAAATCACGACTTTGCGTTAAATAATAAACCGATTTGAGCTCTTTTATATATTTCTAGGTATTCCAAGAAAATTTGAACTTTGGACTTGTTAAACCTGGTTGAGCCCTACAGATTCCTGTTTTTCGGCTAAAACATCAATCATGCCTGAAAGTGATGTTCAGATATAGAAGTGTCGACTTATGTTTATAAGTTGCTGGAGAATCACCGCGATCCCCTTTTTTATATATCTGTTGGAGTTTGTTTGCATAGCATTTGTACGGAACACATCTATTCCTTCCTGTGTTTTACTAGGGTAGTTAGGTAAAATTTAAAGGTTTAACATAATATTTGTTATTTAAGTAATCATAGATAGTTGAAAAATTACAAATTATAATTCTGCCCTTTTCTTTGTCAATTTTGGCAGTCAATATGACAAAATAGTTAGGAATTCACCATACTTTATTACTACACTGGGGTTCTGGGGCACCTCACGACTCACGTGCACAAGTTTACAAAAGCCGGCTGTTTCCACATCCCTAGCCATGTATGTGCCTTCAAAGATAAATACGCGAGGAATCGAAAACGTGCATTACCAAACTACGAGTAAAGAGAATATAATAAACCTCGTGGGGTGCTTCAACACCCCAAGTAAGGTTCTAGGGTAATAGTCGTCAAATGCATGCCCATCCATCATACATGAAAAACAGTATGGCTACATATATTAACATGTAAACCAACGTTTATATTTATACTATAACAATGTATATTTCCGAACTTTAAATTCTCAATAAATTCTGATGTGTAAATTATTATGAAACCATAGCATGCTGGCTTGAAATATTTGCAATATTTTATAATGTATAAGTTACCAAGATTATGAAATATTTCTCCTCAAACTGCTTACAATTGTTTTTATTTATTTTATTTTGCCTCTAAAGTAAAGGTTGCTTGTAAGCATCCCACTACTAGGCAAAGGTCTCACCTCAATTATGAGGTAGTTTAAAACATACTCCACTAGCTCAGTGTGGATTGGAGGAGGGTTGTTTCAAGGCAAGCGACCAACATTGCTGTCAGGTAATATCAAATCACCCACAGGGCCTCTGACTGGACTGGCTTTTGGTCTGGCTTCTGACTTCACGTGTCTTTCGAAGCTCGAGATGTCACTTAAAAGCACAGTAACATTAACGCGCGTATTCTAAAAATACTCACAGATCTAAAATATTTAGGAGTCTTAGTGCAAAATCGGGATTAAATGTCTCCTCAGATAATGAAAATTTACAGCGCTCTTTCCTACGAATTCCTAAAAAAGCTCCGCCTACCTAATTCTTAACCCTGTATCGTAACTTCATGTTAATTTGAACCCTTCTTAATTAAGTGTTAACTGTTTACAGGATCACCCTTTTTACGTAGTAGGGGTGGTACAGTAGGGCCTAACATATTTGTCACCATTAAGTAAGTAAGTAAGTCTTTATGTGCGAGAAAACAGTAACAAATATCCTAAATAACAAAAAATATATAATTCCAGTGCATTTTACCAATAAGATGGTATGCAAATTTTCACATAATAATGCAATAAAATAATTAATATTAATTAATTTTACATTTATATTCAAATAATATAATTAATTACATATTCCAAAATCAAGTTAATAGTTTGTCAATTATATTAAAATGTCAAAATTTGTACATTATTACAATTTGTCGATCCCAAAATAATTAAAAAATAAAAACACCTTAAAAAAACTGACTTGAATGCTTAAAGTAACGCTTTCGTATTCTATTTAAGAGAAACAAATTATTTTGGAGTCGGTGCATGATGTGTTCAGACTGTTGGTAAGCTTTACATCATGCACTTAAATTATTTGTTTTTATTTCACGATTTTTAGGTACTTACTCATATCTTAAAAAAATACTGGACCGATTTGGATTAAACTAACAATGTACCCTAAGTTAAACTATACCTTATTCAAAAAAACGGATTATCTCGCTATGACTTCTCGTTTTTGAGAAATCCTAAGACAAACATACATAAACTTACGAAATTATCCACACGTTTAAAATAATCAACCTAATTAAAATTTAAATCAAATTCTGACGATATGACATTCACACAGGTCAAATTAATAACCTAATTTTTTTAAAGTCGGTAATGATCAACTCCTTTTTTTTGAAGTCGGTGAAAAGTAAGTAGCTAATTCATTTGTGTTAAGGATATCAGAAACAACGAAAATAGAAGAAAAGAAGACTCGAGTCGAAACAAAGTGTTCTTAGCCATAACACCACGTAGTTTGTCAACTGGTGATATTGGTGATAATTACTGGCGGACGGCTTAGGAATGGAATCCGACGCCCCCTGAAGTGTTTCTGAAAACCTTAGATTTGAGCAATTTTCAAGAGAAGAGTGAATAGGCTGTTACTGGTCAGGCATGATTTATACTCGAAGCTGTTACTGGTCAGATACTCATGATTCATCCTCGACCACATCATGTTGTATCAAATAAGTTATGACATTCTTGCATTCATCCAAGTACGGATAACACACGTCAAGATAAACACGGCGGTATCTTATTCAGTTGTAATAAGGGCTAGTTTGCAACAAAAGTGGGTAATCTGATGTGCTGGTCACTGTACTAAGACTTAAACAATTGTTTAAAAGACAAAAAAAAACAATATCTTGTGCTTTAGAATGTTTTTAACACTCACAGTGTCATATTTTATATTCATAAAGATGAAAAAAAGAAACCAAAAATTTGCGCTCGGGCGGGACTTGAACCAGCAACCTTTTGGCTGACCGGGCCAAACGCTCTTACCAATTGAGCTACCGTGCTGTCAGTCCAACCTTGCGAAATTTGTGGTCTCTTATGAAAACGTCAATCGCGTGACGCTTAGCGCCATCTAACCCTCTGTTTATGAAACAGATGGCCCAAGCAGTTATTCTTTACAGAATAAATTCAACTTGGAAATTGATGACGCTTCGCTATCTAATGCTTTAGAATGTTTTTAACACTCACAGTGTCATATTTTATATTCATAAAGATGAAAATAAGAATCATTATGAACATTACCTTGTTTAGGTCTAATAGATTTTTTCTAATACACTAATTGTCCTATGCCTGTTTCACAATCTTGTTATAAGTTCAGAAGGCAAATTCTCGTGCAACTCGTCTAAAAAGTTCAATCGAATTGTCTTAGTCGAAGAAATAATAGTTTATAATTTCTCAGGGTCACGGTTTCTGTGTATTAAGATTTTTTTAGTTTAAAACTCGCGATCGAATTACCACACGAAAAAAGTTCGAATGCCGCGAGAATCGGCCTTCTGGTCAGCGTCATCCACTACTTAATCAAAATTAAAATTAAATTAACCATACAAAATTAAGTTTCATATTTAAATTGAGTTCTCATTTGTTGATGGTGATACAGGACCTTACACTATTTACATTTTTGGTAACAGCAACAGTTTAGAAAAAGGTAGGTTAATTTAAGTACACGAAAACAATCACAATAACTTGATGGTAAGAAATTCCGAAGAGGTGCTCGTAGCGGAGTGGAAGCAGCGCTTTGGTAGTGATACCGAATAAGTGAAGCAACCTACGGCGCGGTCGTGTTTGGATGGGTGATCGTTCCGACCATATTAGTGACGTACACCACGAGCATCTCCGTGCTTCGAAACACGTTGCACGTTAAGCCGTTGGTCTCGGCTAATATCGGTTGAAATTAGTCGTTAAGCCTAGTCAGAGGCCTTATGCATGAACATGTCTGTTTGTATTGGTCTGGGTGTTTTCTATGTATATCATGTATGTATTTACAAACAAAAAGTATTTAAGTATTATATCCGTTGTCTGGCACCCATAACACAAGCTTTGAGTAGCTTACTTTGGGACTAGATGGCGATGTGTGGGAATGTCCAAAGGATATTTATATTTATATTTATGAGCAGCTTGATAACATCTGACAGCAGAGTTAGTCGCTTGCCTTGCAAACACCTCTTCACCAACCCGCTCTGAGCCCGCGTGGTGGAGTATGGCTCAAATACCTCATAGTTGAGGTAAGGCCTTTGCCCAGCAGTGGGATGTTACAGGCTTCCTTTTTTTTACTGTACTGAGCCCGTGTTGTAGAGTATGGCTCATACCTGAGGTGAGGCCTTTACTTAGAGTGGCTCTGCTTTTAAACGTTTTTAGAATGAAATATGTATTTTTATATTCATAAAGATGAAATAAGAAGCCCAAAAATGCGCACTTGCGGGACTTGAACCTGCAACTAACTGTCTAACCGGGCCAAACGCTCTATCAATTGAGCTACCGTGCTATCGGTCCGTTCGTGCGAAATTTCTGGTCTCATAAGGATACCTACACGATTACGCGTGAAGTCTGCGCTCTCCACAAAACTGTTTTACAACAGCAGTGGGCTAAGTAGTTATTCGTTACAGAATAAATTCAACTTGGAAATTGATAACGCTTCGCTATCCAATGGTTAAGAATGTTTTTAACACTCACCGTGTCATATTTTATATTCATAAACTGCTGTTGTAAAACAGTTGGGTAGATAGAGCAGAAGTAACGCGTAATGACGTTTTGGTTAGAGACCAGAAATTTCACACGATCTGACCGACAGCACGGTAGCTCATTGGAAGAGCGTTTGGCCCGGTTAGCCAGAAAGTTGCAGGTTCGAGACCCACCCATGTGCAATTTTTAGTTTCTAATTTCATCTTTATGAATATAATATGACACTGTGAGCATTAAAACATTGGAACCCACGTGATTTTATGAGCAATGAGACTGGATTGGCCCTACTGACATCTTACTTTGTGTTTCTCTTAACAATTGGATTACGGGATAAGTCACATTTAGATTACCTCCAAAGCTTTTTGTTTTAATTAATTAGGATATTAAAATGTCATCTTCCATTTTGGGTTAAATTTTACTAATTAGCTGAATCTCATAGAATTTTATCGTACTAGAATTTATTATCCGTGGAAGAATAATTTGTTAATTGGTTAGGTGGTCGCTGGAAAAGTTTGGTACTCTCAGAATATTTCACTGTGATAAGATTTAATAAGACACAAAATCACTATTTCAGGGATTTTTTGCGAATATTATTAAATTTTAAACCCCGACGTTTGAACAATTTACTGCGTTCATGGTCACGGGTAGACTAAGATGTTATTTGTCATTTACAGTTTTGAAAAATAAATACTACCACCATTCATTAGTATCAAATAACGTTTCTATCCACGCAGAAAGAGCTAACTGTATCTTTTAAAAATTATAATATTCGCAAAAATTTCGTATAACACTATGTGAATCAATCAACTTTATGACCTGCTACCGTCTAATATGAAAAGTGAAACCTTTGATAGTGTTTTTAAATCAAAACTGGCCGAATATGTTGTCAAAAAGTACTTTTAAATTTTAATTGATTTTACTGTTTTCTTATTTGGCTAATTTATCAGGTTTTAAGCTCAGACGAAACAAATGTAATTTTATAAGCAAGCGTTGTTCTCATGTCAGTGACCGTATATTTTCCTTTATGAGAATAAATATATTTAAACCTAAAACCTCTCAATAAGTAGATAGTATTCGCGTAAACTTCAGAAAAAAGACAAAGAAATTTTGATTTGATTTTATTTGAAGACACCAAAAATTTGCGCTTGGGCTGAATTTAAACCAGCAACCTCTAATAAACCAGGATAAGGCTAAGCAGACCCGCAGCCTCTGAACAATGCATTTTTTTTTTATAAATATTTTACACCAATCACATACATTGCTCTGATCCCAAATTAAGTAGCCACTTGTGTTATGGAAATCAGACACAACGGATACCACAACACCCAGACCCGAGAAAATATAGAAAAATATGATTTCCACATTGACCTGACCTGAAATCGAACCCGCGACCTCGGAGCGGCTACGCCTTGAAACCAAGCGTGCTTAGCCACTACACCAAGGAGGTCGTCAAATTTGTATGTAATATGTTCGTCAATTTGTGTGTATGTAGATTTGGACGTAGTTACGCAAAAAGGATCCAACCCACAGCAAGTTACTTTTGAGTAATTTACGTTTAAAGTGTAGCATTGTTTTTTTCATTGATGCTCTAAGCTGTCAAACTGTGTTTTAATTTTTATTATTTCTATTTATATTCTACTTTTGGTTTGTGATAAAGATAATTAATATTAGTTATTTATTCCTTAAATATTAACAAAAACATTGGGTTGGATCCTTTTTGCTAAATAATGTTTTCTATAACAAAGCGTACAAATGGTATTTAACAATAGAGATCCAATTGATTTAATTTAAATAATTATTGTAGCTAAATGGTTATAAATATTAATACAGAACCTAAAATATACTTTATATACAAAGGTCGAAGTAGTTGCTTTAATAAGAATATTTTTTTCTTTATTGAAAAATGAAATTTTATGAAAATTTAAGAACTATCCTAACTAAACTAATTACGTATTTCGTACGTATCAGTCTTTCTTTTATCGAAACATTGTAATTCTTACTGAATCATTCTTTTTCTTTCTCTCTATTTTCATTTAAATATAAGTATTATTCATAACACAACTTTTTCTTAGAAAATGGAACTTTTTGACTGTGTGACAAATGTTTCACTTTCTGACATCAGTGGGGGGAAATTTTCAAAAATTAAATATTTATTATTTCATTTTATTAGGTTATTTATGTATTAGGTTATTAATAACGTAATCAATGACTTTTTAATTTTTTTTCTTATTGCTTTTTGATGAAAGAAACCCAGTCGTTTAAAATAAGACTACAAAAAAGACTAAAAATTAGGACGTTAGTTGTAGTCTTAATGACGACTCAGTTAGTTAATGTATGAGACTAATAGACTTAAACGAATGAAACGACTTAAATGCCTTAAACGACTAAAAGGTCTTGAAAGTCTCAGTGAGTGCTGAGCGTTTTACGTTAAAAGACTGGGACTAATAAGGCCAGTCTTATGACTTAAGGTTGAGGACTAAAAAAGGAGGCGAGTCTTTATTAAAAGCCTTATAAGCCAGAGTCTCTTTCATCATTACTCTACAGACATTAATTGAAGAACAATTTACAACAAAAATTGCGGTGATTTCATTGAATATTAATGTTCCTCAAAAATATCTATAAATGATGTTTAATTCACGTAAATTTCATTTTTTTTATAATAGGGGGTAGATCAATGGAGAGATCAAAACGTAAATTCGTTTTTTTTATCTTGACGAAAAACATACCGTAATTTCACAAATCATTGTTTATTATCATTTTATCAAAAAAATAGAATACAGTTTCTTTATGACCATCTGCATTTCGGCAACTAAACCGGTAAGGTAACTAGTGGTAGACAATAAAGCAAAAAACAAAAGAATGTAACACAACGCAGTACTTTTTTTATTAATTACTTTAATGGTTTTAAGTATTATCGCTATAACGTATTTTGCTTATAAAATTGGTAGGTACATTTGCGACCGTGTAACTATTACCAATCATAAAAAAAAGTTCATTGCTGGCATAATTTAAATAAATGACGTCAAAGTAAAGAAAAATCGTTTTTGTGCTTTAAATCTTTCAACGTTTATTTTTATACTACACAATTTGAAAAGAACAGTTAAAGCCACGAGTACTGGAGTACTGCTAATAATAAAAGTGCTGTTACTAAAATCCACAAATTTCCTCGGAACTGAAAAATTTGCCCACACCAAACCATCAGATTAGGTAGATAAACAGAAAAACAGTCAAATTTTCCACACTAGTGTTGAAAATCGGAATAAACCAAATTACGGAATAACATGCTGTCAAACTTTTACGTTTCACAAACGATTCACAAATGCCAACAATTTTAAAAGCAATTGACGGCACTGAACTGAAACCAAATAGTTTATATATTTTTTTAAATAAAGTTTGCATTTTAATTCGTTATATTCAGGTGTGATTTAATTAAACATAAATATTTATTGTGAGAAATAAATCTCTGAATCGTTTTCGTAAAACATATTGCAAATTCTGAATTTCTATAAAATTATCTGAGCCAAGTGGATCGTTTTTGATCAAATAATGCTGTCATTATTGACTTATACCCTAAAAAGGCTTTAACTAAGCAGTATGGTTACTTTAAGTGACTGTAACATATCTTTATTACTTGATTATCATTTTCTTAATAAGGATTTAAATGGCATGGGTCGTTTTTGATAAAAGAAAAATATCTAAATTTACTTTAAATATCATGTTTTTAGAAGGATCCAAGTGGCATGGATCATTTTTGAGGAATAAAATATATCTTCATCATTTTGAATATCTATTTCTCCAGAAGGATTCAAGTGGCTTGGATCATTTTTGATGAAAGAAATATGTCTTCATCACTTTAAATATCTATTTCTCTAAAAGGATCCAAGTGGCATGGATCTTTTTAGATGAATGAAATTTGTCTTCATTACTTGGAATATCAATTTCGCAATAAGGATCCAAGGAGCTTGGAGCATTACTGAGATTTTAAAAAATACACTCTCCATACATGTGGGATGGTACCTCACGAGGAAAAAAATGTCAAAATGACAGATTTTTACTGGAATCTTTTTGCTACTTGAAAGAATATACTTTGACGACTGCTTTGGTATATTTATATCAGTTTTGCAATTTTTGTGGGTTGGATCCTTTTGGCGTAACTACGTTTGTATGTAAAAAGTTAAACACTTTGAAAGCGTCTATCTATCAAACATTTGACTTTTAGAGAAAATCGTTTGAAGAACCTCAATGTCATTTTAAACTACCTATCCATAGACCCTACACACATAGGTTTGAATTTTTTTTTAGGTTTTATTTTCATGTATAGGATTTTGTATGAGAATCGTAATCGTCTAGCGTAAGTTCAAATTTATTTTCAAACATTACTTGAAGTATTGACGCGGGTGATTCAAAAATATAGCGTTCCTCTTTTGGAAATATGAATCACAAACCATCTTACGAAATCAAGAGAGATAGTTCATTTTCAATAAAATAATTTTAATGTTTGAATATGTAATTGAAATAAATAATACAATGTTTAGTTTGATTAACTGGAATCGTTTTCAATCTTGATATGAACATGATTTCCCATTTCCGGTTGAGATTCAAATTCACAATCCAGAGGATTCTGAAAAATAGAAGGTATGTAGTGTCAATATCATCGGATAAAAATGTACAAGAAAAGACTTTCTGTTATTCACGCCATTTAGTCCGACACCAATTGGCATGCAGAATGTGATATTATATTTTAATGAGACGTGTGTCATTGGCATTCATGCTACGTCTCGCTCTATCTTAGCTAAATGTGATAGTTGCATCCTTGTCGGTACCATTGAAAGTGGTTGAAAGCTGAAGCAGACCTAACCACCCGTAATCGGAACAGCACCGTATCAGCTTGAAGCGTTCAGTATTATTTTAAAACACATCAATCAGATTATAAGTGTAATTTTATAAAATGCACTTGAAAAAAGCAACTGTGTCAGATGAGGAATCAAATCCCGAGTCTTACACTATCCGGGCGTATGCCTATGCCACTCGGCCACCAACACATTAGCAAGACTGTTGAATTTTGCAAGTGTTTTCTTTAACGCGTAGGCTGCGTGACCTCATCAATGTTGCGAGAAAGCTCCCACTAACAAGCGTAACTATCTCAAATCGTGATCAACTCAGGACCCACTCTCGACCAGCGGCGTATGAGTTGTCATGCGTCTTCATCCATTTGTCAAACCGTATGGCTGACGCCTGGTTGATGACAATACGGTGCTGTTCCCTATACGGGTAGATGCTTTAACCCTAAGCCAGATTTCTGCCGCATGTGAATGCGTTGGTACTAACAGCAAAAGATGAGAAGACGCTCTTGCGTAATTTCCCGAAAATTTAAGTCACTTTTTTGTAAACTTGATTATTATGATATTGTTTAGAGTTATACCTGTCCGAGCGTTCGCTCTGATTCCTCTTCCATCTCAGCTTCCATCATCAACTGTGCAATTTTAATCTTAGTCGCGATTCTACGTTTAGGCGAAAACCCATCTATAACTTTTGCATAGCCCATCATTATGTGCTCAGTCGAAGACAGATTATTTGCCGTTTTATTTACAGCCCTAAACTCTTTCTCGATAGGTTTTGGCTTCTTTCTTAGTCTTTGAGAGATCACTAGCTCAGGCAATGGTCTTGAAGCATCTTCTTGCAAATTTTGCTCGATGTATGGCTCAGTTTCTGTCGCTTCGATTGCTATTTCACTAGCATCATTAGTTGTTCCTACCAGGTGTTCTCTCAGAAATTCCATGTGGGGCGCCCAATGCCAGTTGTAACAGTAACCTTTTTTGTCATATCGATTGCCTTTCAAATATTTGCTGTATGTGTCTCGCAAGTTTCTCCATTTGGATTTTACCGCATTACCTGAAAGAATTAAGATGTCGCGCGCTTAATAAAAAACCGGAATAAAAAAAAATAGAATTTTCACCAACTAAAACGATCTAACTCCGATTGAAAAATCTATAATTTATTTTTGTCTTTTGACTTTCTCTCAGATATAGATAGGTCAAAGTCAAAAGACAAAAATAATTTATTCAATTTAGGACCCAAAATGCCACTTATGAACGTCAAAAATTATTAATATCAATCAATTATGGCCCATATGGGGCTAGAACATGTCTCCTTATCTTTTGAGCCCTAGTACTAGCACTTCAAGACAAGACACAGACAATCTGGCAAGTGCTGAGAAGAAACGCCGGTACCATACCGCCCCGCAAAACCAATCAAAATGGCTGAAGGTACGATTACCCCTCTCTTTACTACAAAAGCGCGCAACATAACAGTTCATGCGATAAAGAATCATTCAGTAAATTTGAAAACTCTAAACGGTTATAGTAATTATAAAAAGAACTACTTTATTAAGAATGACTGAAGGTTTTTTTTAACTAACAGTCGTACCCACAGACCTTAATCAACTCTAATTTAATGTTAACTGTAACATAACTAAACGTACATAAACATTTACTTTATTCGCCATATTTTTCCGCATTTCTTAATCCCTCAAGCGTATGAGAACGAGACACAATGCAAATTCTATTGTTATGCGGTTGCCTGCAACCGCTCGGGTGTTGAAGCATTAATTTCGCTGTTACCTACAAGCGAATACGTAGGTAGACTAACGCCACCCATTATTCACCCAATAAATAAACACTTACCTACGCAATTAGTAAACAAACGCATTTGCAAGCGGCATGCGGAATTCGCTTTAATTCTCATATAACTAAATGTCATAGTTGCATCCCTGTCGACATCGCTCATCCGCATCGCTGCCGCATGCAAATGCGTTGGTGTTATGGCGGCGTTATTGTCACAAAATGGCCGCCACACAATGCGCAGACTAAGGCGATGGGTACACGTTCAGTCTGGCATCAGTCTAGTTCATCAGTCTGGATGGACAATATTCACGTTTTTTTTTGTAGGTTACACGATCTTTTTCTACGAGAGTGATGGTATATCCGTTCTATATAATAGAGTGTGGGCTGTAAGTGGCGCAAAAAATTTCAATCAATGATTCTACAGAGTACCTATACATAGTTAATTTGACCTGGTCATAGTGCACTTAAATGCTTCAACTCAGAAATATAGTAATATAAAATTATAATCCGTAATAAATTGATATCAAAATCACTATCTTGTTAGTAAATGACAACGTCAAGTTTCTATGGCAAGACATATTTGTTCGCAAAAAAATAATTTTACGTTCTAATAATGGAATGGATTACTAGACGTTACGTAGAAGTCCTATATTTTTAATTATTGCTCCTATTAAAGTCCACACCTTGTATGGCCATTTGTAAGGCTACCTACATGTTCTGCAGCGGCTAAATATTGGCAGCTGATAATGTGTAAACAGCCTTATAATCTACAAAATATTAAGCATAACGTTCTTAATAGCAAATCAAGAGCCACAATCGCCTAGTTACAATAGTATGGTACCAAGTATGTATAAACCAAGACTAAGGTTATCCGGTCAATTTGAAAAGTATACCCCCATCATCAAATGCTGGCATTATGTCATTTTTTTTGGTAATTTTTGATTGGTAAATACCGCATTGTAATAAACAGTAAACGCACGTAACAAGTTAGCATGTTAATACGTTTTTGGAATGGGTCTAGACCTAGAACATAATAAATCTTTTTTTTTTTGCTTAAAACATGGTAACTCTGTTAACTTAATTTTTAAATGTGCATCCATTTTGCCAAACAGTTTTGCCAAAGGCGGCATGAAAATTGAAATATTAAAGTTAAACAATTAATTAAATACATCATTTCTTAACACAATATTCACACATTTCAGATTACATTGATTTATTGCCATAACTCAATGTATTCTGAAATATATATTAAACATTTATAGTTAATATATATTATATATTCATTCATGTCACTAGATACATCTTAATAAATAAAAACGTAAAATATAAAAAATATTAACAACTCACCGCTCATATTCAGTGTTTCTCCCAGTTCCGCAAATAGTTTAAGCCTTGTGTATGAATCTCTATATTCCGGGTGTGAAGTATCATACAAAATTGGGTGTTTCTTCACATAATGAATGATACTTAGGTGTATTTCTTTGTCCTTGCTGTTAGCCGCCATGTCTGCGATACGTGATTCCGTGACAAACGCGCGGAGTCAACTGAGTACATTGGCTAGTGTTGCGACTAGTCAGCAGAAGTGTATAATATCGATATTTATGGATATTACTATCAAAGCATTATAATATTATTTGTATTAGCAATCAATATTCATAGTGTATTGTTAAACTTGTAGATTGACAATTTCATTCAAGTAATGAAGTTGATATATCATTTTATTGAAATAATATGGTATCAATATCACTTACAGTATTGATCAATTATCAGTATTAAAAAAAAACATAATTATTCATTAATTAATAATTATTCACTATTAAGTAAGATGCTAGGTACCTGAAAAAAAAAACATTTTTTAATTTACTTACTATCTATATTTTATAAGTACTAATTAAGAGAAAACACTAGAAAATGCATGAAATCATATTAAAAAATGAATTAATTATAAATAATAAATTACTATACTTTTAATTAATTATTAGGAACAATTACCATCAATAGTGAAATTATTTATGTTTCATTTAACTTTGCTTTCATATATGATTGGTAGAGAGTACTTCATGGCGTTAAGTCCACCTATTGTATAAATTATCAAATTAAATATTCTTATATAAACGCCTTTTAATATTTAACAAACAATAGTCGACTATCGACAGACAACTGTCGACATCAGTGCTACATCACTATTGCGGGAGAGGGGAGGGCTGCGGAACACCGTTTGTAGTTACGCACCGTCTAGCGATATGTACCGGTTTCGCATTGCGCGCGTAACCGACACGAGACGAGCTAAACTGGTACATATGTGGCTGAGTTAAGGGTTATATTTCAACAAAAACGCAAAGGGCGAGCTGGCAACATACGATGTTGATGTAACAAGGTCACGGACACGGACGAGTAAAAAATAAAGGACTCCGCACCGCGATATTAGCAAGTGAAGCCACTTTTATGCTGTGTGTGTGTGCGTTACTGGGATACCAGTTGATACAAATATTTCTCCTTTTATTGTGTAGGTGTAAATTTTACTGATTAATGCATGTGAGCAATGTGCGTAAAATTTGAAGTAACGTGCGTTTCAAAACCACAATTAAAATTTAAATAATGTAAGTCGCCAACTTGTGATCGGAATAGCTAGAAAAATTACATACCTGTATTTCTTTTGGTTGGATTTCATTTTATTTTATTTAAATAAAAAATGCTTGCTTCTTCTTCCAATTATTATTACGAAAACAAAAAAAATATTTAACTTGCTTTATTTTCTGTTACACAAACACTACAATATATTTAAATGCCAAAAAATAAAGAACTGATTAAATTTTATCATTAAGTAAAAAAAAAGGTAAGTTTATGAAGTAGAATACTGCTTGAACACAGCTTTGTGTATGGGACCAACAGCGAAACCTCATTTTTAGGGTTCCGTAGTCGAATGACAAATAACGTTTATTATGGTTTCATTGTCTGGCTATCGGTCTGTCCGTCCGTATATCACAATCAATTTATTCTGCAACTATTAGCATTACACAGTTGAAACTTGGTAGGTAAATGTATTCTGTTAACCGCTTTACGGCTTCCCACACATGAAACTAAAACCATTTTTTTTTGTCTAACCTCATAAGCCTTTTAAAATGACAGTAAGGTTCCTTAACCAAAAGACGCTTCCAAAGTGGTAAAATGGGCGTCCCCCCATCCCCCTTTAATCTTTAAACAGTGTACATTTTGAAAAAAAAAACATGATGTAGAACTTGACAAAAACTTTCAATGAAAATTAGTTTGAACGATATCCAACTTGTAGTTTTTCAGTGCGCGAGTCCGACTCGCACTTAACCCGTTTTTTCGGGTAAAGTCCCTATTTATTTCCCGGCCACACTGGCTGTTACTGTCACTGGCAAATCACGTGGAGTGGAGGTTTTGTGTTCCAAATAAATAATTTTTGTATTTTAAAAAGAACAGAAATTAATGTAAAAGGTACTGGGTAGCCTGTGAAAGGTAATTCCTTGGCACTTTTTTTGTAAAAATGTAATATTTTTACACTGTTTAACGACACACGCCGGCATTTTTTTCAATTTTTTATACGCGAAGGTTTGCACTGTCACAGACAATGGCAGAGAGGGTAATGGCGGCCGATCGGCTTACTTTTGCGTCAGTGTGTGCGTGGAGGTTCGTATTTACACGTATGCTGGCTTACTTTGGGTGCTTCACTTTTTGTGTAGGTGACGCGGAGTCCTTACTTTTTTTACTCGTCCGTGGTCACGGAGGCTAAAACTATTTGATGATATCTAGGTTTCAAACAAACTCATGTACGTTTGTTTTCAAATAATATTATAGTTTATTTGCGACAACTTGCAGTTTTGGGCGCATTTTTATTGGGCGTTGCTCTTCTATTGATCATACCTTGACTATGTATAAAGCGTATTCATTCTTTAGTTAAACACGAAATAGTCGTTATACAGATATGCAGACGTTTCGCCACTAATTTTTCAGAATTTAACATTTATGCAAAAATAAATAAATATTGGAAACGAATTACATATGTGCATATGTTTGTGTTATGGAAATCAGAGCCAACGATGGTACTACACCTAAACATGACACGAGCCAATATAGAAAGTTATGATTTTTAAATTACCCGACCGGGAATCGACTTCGGAACCTCGGAGCGGCGACGCCTTGAAAACAAAATGAGATGAATGGATTATTTTTGGATGATCAAACGAACTTATCTTAAGTGAAGTTCGATCCAAATTGTCCTGACTTCGTCGAAGAGATTTAATTGTTGAAAGCATCACAAAGTTGGAAGTGAACACACATTAACCTGCTGAGTTGTTGATAATATTTTTAGTTACCGCCTAGATTGTACTTACATTTCCTTTCAAGTAATTGAAACTGTTAGAGAGTTATCCTATTTTTTAGCAAATATATTAAGAGCTTATTCAACAATATAAACAGAAATCGATTTTACATACAATTTTTTTATACGCTAGTTTTGGAGAAGAATATGGATTAAGATTGATATTTTTATAAATCAAGATCACGTCAAGAGGAAATGAAGAATAGAGCATTGATATTAGGGAGACAAAGGTGATAATGTAGGGTTCCTTAAGAGTTAACAGAGTGCTCTTAAAAAAATATTATTTACTACGTTAGGAAAAATGTAAATGAAAAAACAGGCCAAGTGCGAGTCGGACTCTTGCACACTAAGGGTTCCGTGCCAACTTAAATTTCGATCCACTTAGCCAAACCACCACAATATTTTGTTGTCAGGAAATATATAATAAATGTTTGCGGTAATTGAAAATGTACCTAATCTTAAAAACTTCTAGTTCGATCTCGTTCAAACTAATTTTCGTTGAAAGTTTTTATCAATATCAACATCAGGTATTTTTCTCTAAATTTACCCTCGCTTAGTTTAAAAGTTAAATGGGGGGGGGGGGGGGACAAAAACTGCCTTACCTACTCGGCTAACAGCTGCACAAATTTCGCTAACCTACTTTACCAACTTACGAGTAGCTCCTTACTAAATGTATGATTGATTGCTGACTGTACATAATTTAAATAAGTTAAATTTGAACAGCCTGTTATGTAAAAGTAAAACAATAGATTTTCAGTAGCATTGTGAATTATTTCCCATACAAACTTTCTTTGCAAATACATCGATAACTACCGAAACCACTGAACAGAAGTAGGGCTTTATTTGATAGGTATGGTGATCTCCTATCCCCACCAGCGTCTTGGCACCATACATGAAAGACCCTGTATAATACAATGCTTCTGTTTTCACCTTCGTTACAGCTACGAAGCTCCAGACATAACAACGCACCCACGTTTTTGTTTTGAAGATGTAGTTAACAAAAGGCCCTGAGGTGTGTTTCGGAACGAGAACTTTTGCTTTAACATAAAACAACTGACATGCTGGCAGTATCAAGAAGGAAAAAGAATCGCTAGAAGAGACTATAACATTAGGTTGTTTTCATCTGGAACCAAGCTGTCGTTTCTAGCTACACAGAAATAGTTCTAAAAAAAAAGCTGTTTTTTTAGCAATTGCTTTAACGAGTGGTCAGAATGACAGTGTGGCATAAATCGATGCGTAGTACCTTAAAGAAGATTTTAAGTTAATACCAATAGCTATTGGCATAAATGGATGCGTAATATCTTAAAGAAGATTTTAATTTAATACTATGGATAGAGCTACTTAATGCTAAAATAATGATTAATTTTTTTCAAATTTTTTTTTAAACTCCCGATGTACAAAGCTTAGTTTTGAATTATTGATCGTAAAACTTAAACAACTTAATAATATAAATTGCAAATTGCACTTGTAAAAAGCACAATAACACACTATAAAAACATAAATTTAATCTTAAACAATTTTCCAAATTAACGTTTTTTTTTGCGCAAAATGACGTTAGTTTGGTTGCTATGAAAATAGCGGATCAAGTCTCTTGCTCAACACAAACACCAACGTAGTGTTATACCTAGGTATAAAAACATCTTCATAATTTTGAGTGGCCTGAAATATTATTGTGATGTGGTACTATATCCCATATAACATGAAAATCCTGTCACTTCCATCAGATCATATTCTTAATTCTGCCATTAAATAGGCTAAGTTAAATTTAGAGTTGGTGCGCAAAAGGCTGAACACGTTTTAACCATTTCAAGAGCACAGTTGCCCTTTGAGTTTGGCTCCTGAGTATGCTGACGTCTGCCGTCTGCGTTAATAATTGAGCTTTGGTGTCGTTTTGGATATACATTTACGATTTACTTTACGTAAAAAAAATCGCCATCCAGCACTCAGAAGAAATGTTAAAAAATAAACCGACTTCAAAAAACTGACTAAAAAGCTTATAAAACGCATTCGTCCTCTATTTAGGAGAAACACATTCTTTTCAAGTCGGTGCATGACGTCAAGTTAACCTTCCTACACCAAAGTTTACACACATCAAGCATCGATTCAAAAATAATTTGTTTCTCGAAAATAGATACATACATAAAATGATTAAAATGATTACACAAACAAGTGAGAGTGTGACTGTTAAAGACATTCGTGATCGTTCATGTAGTTTTCTAGTTAAAAATAAAACTAAAAGGACTTAAATAACGCTTCTATGAGAAACAAACTCTTTTGAAGTCAGAGCATGATGTGCGTACGGAGACTGCGGTTGAGATCATGTACAGATTTCAAATGAGTTTGTTTCTCCTATTAGCGTTCTTTGAGTGATTTTGTTGAAGGCAGTTAATTTTTGTAACAATTTTTTTTTTCGTTTTTAATAATTGTTTAAGTTACAACAATTGAACTAAGATTGAATAGATTGAACTAAAATAGTTACCTAAACATTAACCTTAATGTAACAAATACTTTTCTGAGAAACGCGTTAAAATCGGTTCAGCCAAACGGGAATTAATTACGGACACATTAATAGGTATATTAACATATTTACGATGAGTTTGAACTCAAAAGCTCTTTTCTTGAAGTCGATCAAAATAGTTACTGAAACTTTTTGAAGTGAAAACTTCTTTAGCGGCGTTGAGCACTTTTGTGGGATGGGGGGAAAAATGTGAAACTCGCGTCAGGACACGTGGGCTGATCGAAAAACCGTAAGACGGTTGGCGAAATTATGGATGTAAGTTGATTTTTCTGAGAGATAAACTTTTTAATGTAATTTAATATAATATAAATTGTAATGTTTGTGTACGATAGCGCAATAAATAAATATTGTATTCTATAAAAATAGTATATTATTATTATTATTATTTGTAACACTTAGGTAAAGCCTACGCGTTGTCGTACAGAGCAGACGTCTACGAAAAATTTTCGAAAAATTATTAAATCAATAACAAGTGAATATTTACTGTATTGCAAAAGAATAAAACTCCAAACTGTGTGAACGCTGATTGTCTGTTGTGACCTCATGCTCCTGCGCATCGACCAAGAGGACCCCGCTACAACACCAGCGAGCCGACCTCACCCCCGCGAGACACGTACGATTGCTATTTTTTAACTCGCTCACTCACTGCGCGCTGCACCTGTGTGTCGCTGACGTAACGAAACAAGATGAGCGTACAGAGGTCGCCAACCGGAGGCTCGCAACCAGACTTATCGAAAATGAGGGGCTCTCATTTGGAACCGTCAATAACATTTCGTAAACGAAAAGTGCCTAGCGATATTGAGTGCTCATGCTCAGATGACTTAAAAGAAATGCGATCAGAAATGTCTCGTATAAGTTCTCTGTTAGAAAAGTATGTCGTGTCTAACGAACAGATTTTGAAAACCATGCAAAGCAATATAACTGAAATAAAGCATCAAATTACTGAAATGCAATCTTCAAATGATCAAACACACAAATCAATACAAAACAAGATGGAATCGCTTGAATCCGACATAAATGAACTTAAAATGAGTAAAACTACACTCAAAAAATCGGAAAATGATGTCGTTCTTGGTGAAAAAATTATACAGGAAATACAGCTACGCAGTAACAGGGAGAAAAATGTTGTGCTTGTTGGTCTACCCGAACAAATTGTGTCTTCTCCTGAAGAAAGATCAAAAAAAGACGAAACTGATGTATTGAGAATTATAGCTCAGGTGAGCCCTGGAATCCCAAACCCATCCAAAGTTTTTAGGATCGGTAAACTCGAACCAGGCAAGAGCCGTAGCATCAAAATATGCTTTGACACAACGGTACCTGCCAAAAAACTTCTCGTCAATAGAAATAAGCTACAGGATGGTCTTAAAATATTCTCAGACCAGACGCCAACTCAGCAAAAATATATGAAAAAACTAAGGGAGGAGCTAAAGCAACGACTAGATAATGGTGAGACTAACCTCGCAATTAAGTATATCAATGGAACTCCATCAATCATTACTACGTCAAAAAACTACCTACAATAAGCACAGCAAACAACACTCCTAAAAATAGTAATACCTACGAAATTCTAAATAGTTATCAAAATTTCCCATCGAACAAGTCGCGATTTACCTTCCTCTACCTTAACGCTCGTAGTATACGGAAGCATGGAAAACTCGATGAACTCAAATGTATACTACAAGCAATACCAAACACCGTGCACATTATCTTAATAACTGAAACTTGGATCCGTAACGAAGGAGAAGCACTGCAACTACAACTACCGAATTATTATCATTATTACAACTACAGAACCGATTGTAATGGAGGTGGGGTATCTGCATATGTCCATAATAACCTAAAACACAGATTATCAGAATCGGTCTACATAGGAGGTAATAACTACTTGTGGATACAACTTGAAAAATATGCACTTGAAGTAGGAGTCGTTTACAATCCTGGAAATACAAATTTCAAGCAGTTTCTAGAGGTATATGAGTCACAATTACAAGAACGGAAAAGGTCTATAGTTTTTGGTGATTTCAACATTGACCTACTCACGAATGAAACGGAAACCGAGCGATACAATAAACTCTTAAAGCAAATGGGACACAAGATAGTAAATAAAATCACTAAGAATTATTTCACCAGACATGGACTCACTAGAAAATCAATCCTTGATCACGTAAGCACCAACCTAGACAGAGATAACTTTCATATGGTATATATCAACTCATCCCTCTCTGATCATAGACAGCTATACGTCGAAATCAAGAAAATAAAACCACCTTCAAGACTAAATCATCAATATGAAGCCATTGATTACAACAAACTTACAACGATAATGAAGAATTCAGTGACACAGAAATCATACGGTGACTTTACAACGCTAGAAAATTTGATTAAAAAATGCACAGAAGAGAGTACAGTTGCGAAGACTAAGATTGTCAATGAACCACAAAAAGAATGGATCAACAGAAAAATCATAACAGAAATCGATGAGAGAAACCTAGTATATGTAGAACTAAAGAAAAACCCAAATGACGAAAACCTGAAATCAAGATTTATTACAAAACGAAACCATGTAACTAGCCTGATACGGGAAGCAAAGAGATCATACTATAAGAAGGAATTTGACAAGTACAGTAAAAAGCCAAATAAACTATGGACGTTACTAAATACACTATCCAACAACAAGTTACAACTAAAATATGTTCCTTCAAAACTCATTGTCGACTCAATAGTGGTAATAGATACTCACGAAATATGTAAAATATTCAATAACTTTTTTGCAACCATAGGACCATGTTTAGCTGAGAAAATATCGATAGATTTTCATGTTAACTACACGCGTGCTCTACCAAAGCCAACCTTACACAAGTCACAAATGGAAAGTCTAGATCCATGTACCGAAAAAGAGATCGTTGATATCATCAAAAATCTCGATTCTAATGCTAGTGTAGGTCTAGATGGCATCAGCACAAAAGTTATTAAATGTGTAAAAGACTCAGTAAAAGCTCAACTAACAAAATGCTTTAATAAACTTTTAGAAGATGGATTATTTCCAGATACACTCAAAATAGCTAAAATAACACCAATTCATAAGTCAGGAAGCAAAGCAGACCCCGGAAACTATCGTCCTATCTCTGTATTGCCAGTACTATCGAAAGTACTTGAAAAAGTTTTGCATACACGATTACAAAGCTACCTTGACTCAATCAACTTCTTTTTTGAACGGCAATACGGGTTTCGAACAAAAAGTAATACACTGACCGCAACAATTGATCTCGTCACCAAAATTAAACACAACATTGATAAAAGAAACATTGTGCTAGGAATATTTATCGATTTAAAAAAGGCCTTTGACACAGTCAGCCATAAATTGCTTCTCAAAAAATTAGAAGTAATTGGTCTTGCTGGCAGTGCCTTGAAAATGTTCGAATCCTACCTCTCAAATCGTTCACAGGTAGTAAGGATGGACAGAACCACCCAAAGTCCTCCACATGCCATAACTTGTGGAGTTCCGCAAGGATCTATACTAGGACCTCTGCTTTTCCTAGTCTACATTAATAACATGCACGAATTAGACTTAAATGGCCATCTTACACTATATGCTGACGATACATGTATTTTTTACTTCGGTCCATCAATGGATGATTTAGTCTCTCAAGCCCAACACGACCTCGACACTCTTCACGATTGGTTCCAATACAATTTGCTAACAATCAACGTCTCTAAAACTAGCTACGTTATTTTCAAGGCCATAAACAAACCAATACCTACCTACTTGCCACTCGTAATTAACAATATCCCTTTGAAAGAAAAAACACATGAAAAATATCTTGGACTTTACATGGATACTCACTTATCATGGAATGCTCACATTAAGCAGTTAACAACCAAGTTAATATCACTCCGAGCCTCCCTCCGGTTTAATGTTCGATTCATACCACGTAAACTACTTTTTACAATTTACAATAGTTTAGTTAAATCACATCTGCTATATCTCATTGAAATCTGGGGAAGCGCTGCCAAAACGAGTTTAAACAAATTGCAAGTCCTACAAAATAAAATAATTAAAACCATTTTTAACTATAATTTCCGGTCTTCAACCTCAAAAATATATAGTGAAACTAATCTAATGAATATAAAACAATTATACATTTACAATACCTGTATATTCATCTATAAAACTATTAACAAAAAAATCCGCACTGAACTACAATTTAACAAAGGTCCGAAGGTTGGGCGCCCCTGCACTCGACGCGCGAGCTTCATTGTTCTGCCTAAGACCCGGACAAGGTATGGCCGAACCTCAGTTACATACGAAGGTGCGCGTCATTTTAACAAGTTACCCTCGGTCATCAAAAATATTGACACGCTCAATGGGTTCAAAAAACGGCTAACAAATTACATATTGAAAAATAATTAACGTACTTACATGAAGTTTTGTGCATTATTCGCATCTGTACCCACTGTTGATTCGTTTGTGACAATGTTAAACATGATAACATTGTATCGCCGGTTTCTTTATTTATTTATGCACTTATGCAATGTACGACAACGAATTTGAAAAGTTTGTTTGCCCATGTTCTCATGTAAGTGATATAATGTATTATGTCTTTATGAGAATAAATGTCTTTAAACCTAAACCTAAAGTATGTTGCAGGCCTATGCAGAAAACGTAACAACGTTCAGTAGCAACCATAGAAGTACTATCCCCTTTCCAAAGGGATAGTAATTTTATGGTAGCAACGTTTCTTATGATTACGATCTTGTAACCTTTTGCTTACAGACGATATCAATGTTCTACGCCTTTATCAGACCAATATCTTAAGCTTCTAATAACACTGATGTTCACCAAGCATGTCCTTCAGAGTATCAAGTGAAAACACTGTAACCGCCCGAGGATCCGTCTTAGACGATAAACATTCTAAAGCTCTTATAATTAATGAACAGGCAATCCTTTCTACATTGGACCTTAATGAAGTCGATGGTTGAGTCACACGGACGGAAAGGGTCGATAACATTATTTCATGACGCTTTCCTTAACACATAACATAACAGCTCACACACATATTTTACTAAGACAATAACATTACGTAAAGAGTAATGTTAGGTTTTATAATCTATCTTATCTCACATTAATTGTTTCAAAACCCTGGTTTTTCAAAAAAAAAATGATAGAAAAGTCTTAAATAATTTCATGACTCTTTAAAGGAAAGGCATCTCGTTTTAGACGAACAATTTCTTTTTTGAGTCGATGCCCCGATATAGATGGCCGAAGCAATGGCACCGACTCTAAAAATAAATTGGTTGCTTAATCTGTCGTCCATTCCTTTACAGCTTCGAGATGTTATTTTAGGCTTTTTATTGTATTATTTTTAAAGGCGGACAAAAATGTCTGTGAGCAGTTTTAATCGCCATACTCCACAGCCGTGTGTTCGGAAATAGATTCAGCCACTCCATCGGGATTGATTTACGCAGCCTTCTAATTATATCGGCTGAGATTGAAAGTAATTTAGTGAAACATCTCGATTTCTACGCTTGTAATCGATGGGGAACGATGGATACCTTCGGGTGTGATATTGGTTCTGGTAATGTGAAGTAACGCAGACTTTTTAGGTTATAAGAAGAAAGCTCGTAGTAAAACCGCGTAGTCAGCAATAATGGGTTTTATTTCAAAACTTTCGTGATTATTATTACAACCAATGGGTTGTTTTAGAGTTCCGTAAGAGATAGGGCCAAAAAAATAGAGCCCTTATAGTGTCTTCAAGTCTGTCTGCCTGTCTCGCAGCCACTTTATTCTGTAACTATAAGATAAGTGTAACGTTTGATACATAGATGCTTCCAAAGTGGTAAAATGTACCCCCCCCCCCCCCTCTAACATCTAAACTAAGCGAATGTAAATATTGAAAAAATATGTGTAGTAGAGCTTAAGAAATACGTTCAACGAAAGTTTGGTTTGGATGGAATCGAACTAGTAGTTTACAAGATATAGCACACTTTAACATAACTTTGTTCTTCATACAAACACTATGCAAAACAAAGTTATGATTGCTGTCAACAAAATATGTGGAATACTTAAGCTAAGTGGAAGTAAGTGGATTCCATATTTCAATTTAAATTGGCACGGAACCCTCAGTGCCCGAGTCTGACTCGCGCTTGGCCAGTTTTTTTGATAAAGAATCCAGCAACTTGAATGCTGTTGGAACTCTTATACACGTCATATTACTCATACAACACTTTGTTGTATTGTATGACGATGTAACGATTCAAAACTTGGGTTGAGTTATCATCAAATGCTTTGTAACTAAACTTAATTTAAAGTTGACAATGTACATTTCTTTTACATATCAAAGCACACTCTTAAGCAAAGTTTTTTTACCTTAACAGGAAAAAAATATTTTATAACTACTCATTTCATATGAAAACATTTCCCTATAATGAGAAATTATCCAGCACTTTCTATTCAATTATAAGTCAACGAAAATCACACTAAATACAGGGTTTAAAAAAAGGATGAGCAAAATTCAAGGGGGTGGTAATTGTTTAAGCTTGGAATACAGGAAAAAATGAGGATTGTATACAGGAATGCACTCTTAACCATACCTTTGAATTTGGCTCATCCTTTTTTTCACCCTGTGTATAAAATAAAAATAAAATATAAGATAAAACGTCCGGGTATTCCTAAAATTCTATGCAGAGAGTAAAAAGTACTAGTGGTTAATAATCGAGTCTAAAATATAGGATTTAAAAAAAAAACCTGTATTGTAAACTCTATTGACAACTTCCCCCTTTTAAAATTGGCTCCTCGTGCTATTTATACACCCTGTATTGCAAATAGTTTTATAATCTCTTTTCTTTTATAATTTTTGTACACTTTGTGTATATCAACAATTCTTTCGTTGTTTTTTGTTATTTTAATTGATTTTTAAACAAAAATCACTCATAATACTCACGCAAGTAATTCTTAAATAGGGGCTCCAGGCTCTTTATCAAAATGACACGTAATCCATCAACTTAAAAGCTTCCCTATTCAATTCATTAAGCTCCAAATGCCGTAGAGCTTTGCAATTTTTCAAAATCATGTACAATGACCCTTGATGTTTTTTCAGGGAGCAAAATTGATCGAACGCTATCTTTCAGATGTATTAGGTTGAATGAGTATTGATAAAGATGAATTTATTTGTCAACTCTTTGAGGATTTGAGATATTCTTTAAGATATTTTGATTGACGGAAGGGTACCTATATAATAAGAATAATAATAATAAAAATACTTTATTGCATACCATAAACATAATTACACAGGATAGTATCTTTGATATTCGCTATAAGTACAACTTAGGCGGTATTATTGCTTATAGCAATTTCTTCCAGACAACTTTCAGGTATGAAAAAGCATGAAGAATGAAAGGAGAGGCATGGCGATGAAATTATTTTAAACAAATTTGAAGTGGACAGGTTTTTATGAAGTAACATAAAAGAAGATGATAAGTGCACATTATATAAAAATTAAATGTCAATAAATGATCATAAAATACACACCATAATACAAATATATATAAACTAATACATATTTAAACACATATAATTATATATATAATTTATGATGACAATGGATGCAGACTGGTTAAATATGGAAATCTAAAGCGGAGGCTTCAAAATGGATGATAATGATGTCACATCGCATTATGTGTACTCATAAGATAGGTAGTTATAATTTATGGTAGTATCGTATATTTTGTAACGTTGGGTTGGCGTCAATTTTGGGCGTCCGTGTACCTCACTCGGTAATGCCCACTGAAAACCAGCGTCAGGTCCTCTAGGGGGCCTGGCTCATGCTGAGTGAGGTCCTATTGGTTCGGACGTCACCGACACGCACACGTACTGCTGGCTGGCATCCTGTCTGTTGTATTTATATAAGTTTTTTTTACATATTTCTAAATGTATGCCTGTTCTTTTTTTCTTTTTCTTTGTGTCCGAGCGTTTGTTTGTTTGTGTGTTTGTATGTGATGTCCCTAATCAAAAAAAACTTTTCTTTCTTTCTTTCTTTCTATATCTTTTGAAATTATTAGTAACATTTTGAACATATAAACAAACTATCCGGATAATTTTATTTGTATGGATTTCACCTAAAGTAATGTGACATACAACCATAGGTAAGTTTTGTATTAAATGAAACAATTAAAGCTGATTTTCTTTATAAAATAATTATGGAAAAAATATTATATTTACGTATTTACAAATCAAACTCAAAACACCTTTTCTTTAAATCAATCTTTGTTACTTGAAACTTTTCCTAAATTTTAAAAATACCTTACTGAAAACCGCATCAAAATCGGTCCAGCCGCATACAATTCATACAATTTCTAATTCTGCTTTTCCCTGAAAATCTCATTGTGACTGCGATATTTATCTCAATCGCATCGGATAAATATCGAACAGAAAACCTTCACGAACCTAGTTCATCCTGCTATAAATATAGCTAAAATCCTGCTAGAAATACAGCAGGTACGGGATATTGCACTGCATTGGAATAGTTTGCCGCCGAGATGCGATCAACTTCGTAACGTCACCACCTCGGATCGAGAACAACTCGGGACCCACTCTCGAACAATGTCGCATGCGATGTGATGCGCTTACAGCGCGTCGCACGCTGGTTGAGGACTATCCGTCCACCCTGTCAAACTGGCTGTCATTTACAAGAAGAACTGTCATAAGTTGTAGCAAACACGATCCGATGTAAGGCGTTCGCTATCCGGTGCCGATCCCATCCGAGGCATTGCTGTTAGGGAACCATGCGGAAGCACGTTACGTAACGTGCTTCCGTATGGTTGACGCCTGGTTGTTGCTGTTCCCGTGCCGGGTGGGTAGATTTGCTTAAACCTTAATGACTTAGTTTTCATAAATTATTAATGGTAACTCTTTTGTTAACTTAAATTATCCAGTGATGACTTGCCGGACTTAGACTGTCTATGAGATCTTTAGAATTATTATTATTACTGCTAATATGCCCATCATAATGCAGATCTGAAGCTTCTTAGCATGCAATCGTTACTACGAAATTCTAAGGATCTGTAAAGCGCTTTTGTTTGACGGATCTCTTTTTTTTAGTAAGGCGTCCATAACTCCAGATTTGTTTTTTTTTTTTTAAATAAAGTAATTCTTTTACTAATAATTCAAGTTATTTTCGTTTTTTTCGAGGCTCAAAGGCTTTTTGTCAAAAATATATTCAAAGTGTGAATCAGTTCTTTTTCTATGTATGCATAAATAGACCATCTACGTCTGTTTTAAGTAAGAACCAATATAAATATAACTTATTTATTTATTTGTTCCGCCAATCAGGATTTTATTTGATCACACCACTTTTAGATTGTGAAATTTTCTAGGTTTCTAGTGTCGCAACTCTGTGGCGACTTGAAACTATTACCATTGGCCTGATGTTACTGTTTTAACCTATTTTCAATTCCCTCACGTTGGCATACTCGCTTCCACTTCCTTTTTGTAATAAAAGATGGCGCTGTAAATATGTTAAGGAGCGAATTTCTGCTCGCAGTAAGTTTCACTGTGATGTATAGCTATAACTCAGTAGCTGAATTGTTAAATACTTAAATCACTAAATAAATATTCACTACTCCGCGCAAACATCCCAAACAAACTTCTGACCGCCTTTTCAGCCGTAAGATGATGTTTTCTAGAAAGTAAACTTTAACTTATATATGTCAAATTACTATATGAGAATAAAGGTAGATACAATTTGGAATCAGTACCTAAATAATAGAATGACAGCGGTCGAATATTTATGATTGTGTTTTGAAGAAAAAATACCTAGCCAATTGTCATTGGATCACATACATTGCTCTGATCCCAAAGAAAAAAGCTAATGCACTTGTATTATGGAAATAAGACACAACGTTGGTACCATAACACCCAGACCCGAGACCATATAGAACATTTTGATTTCTATATAGACCCGACTCGGGAATCGAACCCGGGACCTCGGTACGGGGATGCCTTGAATCCCAGCGTGCTTAGCCACTACACCACGGAGGCCGTCATTAAAATAGCCATTCCGACATTTGCCTAAGGTAGTTTTTATTCAAAATACATGCAATTTTAAATATCAACCGCTGGTATTGATACTTTACCCTTACTATCAATGAAGAAATTGGGTCTAAATCATCCATTTAGACCCAATTTTTTTGCTTTTTTCTTTGGGATCAGAGCAATGTATGTGATCCAATGACAATTGGCTAGGTATTTTTTCTTCAAAACACAATCATAAATATTCGACCGCTGTAATTCTATTAGTTAGGTACTGATTCCAAATTCCATTTTTTCTTCGTCACGTTGTGAACCTTCCGATTTGTATGAAGAGTCTAATAATTTTGGCTTATTCAAAAAAAACTTTTCATCGTCAGTGACTAGGAAGTATTTATCTCAGACAGTCTCAATATACTTTCTAAAAAATTCTCTGCATACAAAAGATAATACACCCTCGGAAGCAACATTTCAATACACGTCGCGTCTTATAAAAGAACGTCATAAACCAACTTTCAACATAACATCGATGCATCATTTTTCGCGGGGAATTTTCCCGTAAAAAATATTAGCTCGAGCCTTCACAAAATGGCGGATGCATTATGCCATAGAACAATAGCCCTTACGAAGGGACTGAAGTACACTTGTCTGAGAGTAGGGGTGTATGAAAGGCGTTCTTTCTTGCGGGTACACTCACTTAATTCTTTAATTTCTTGGCTAGAAAGGAGTATGCCGTTTTATACTTGGGTAAGATTTTGTCGTGGATTTTCATGCTTAGGCTTAGTTGCACCGTTTTAATTTTACTTTACTCTTAAAGACATTAATTGCCGATTTTTCGATGTTCATTATGGTCAGAAAAAACTTATCAGACTGATAAATTATAAAGCAATAGATTTAAAAAAAAAGACAGTTACGTGATTGCTGACAATTAGGTGACGTTTTCAAATTAGCCATATTGTACTTTGTTCGACGAATATTTCTTATCTGACTGGTGAAATATCAGCCCTTAACCCATTTGCTGCCACACTTGAGACACAATAGAAATTTAATTGTTATAACGCACCGGTGCGTGCTGTGGCATGGAACCAGTTAATGACTTATATTGCACTTGTAAAAAGGAACTATGTCAGTCAAGGAAACTGTGTCTTACGCTATCCGGGAACATGGATATATCTAGGCGTGTCTGTCTGTCTAGCGTAAGATATAGGGTACGTTTCCTTGTCTGACACAGTGGCTTTTTACAAGTGCAATTTATGTTCTCAAGTTTGTATAGTGACAAAACATTATAAAACAAAAATAAAATGATACATTAAATAACTATCAAACTACATATAGAAAACCATGATTGGATCCGTAGATGATTCTATAACCATGACTTTTTAATGGTTTTCTATTCTCGTCACAGCTTAAGTGATTTATTTAATGTTGCTTTTAAAACTCTATTTGTCTTATTGACAATCACAAATAATCTTGTGAAAAAAAATCATTTGTCTTAAAGGTTTTGGTAAAAAAATATATATTTACAAGAGTAAGATAATATTAATTAACTATCATTAAGTGGAATGCAACCCTAAATTCATTTCACACTAGAGTTTACTAACAAAAGTGGGTTTCCGTGTCGTGAAATAATTCATGGGAATTGCTGATATCTGCGAATAACCTGAAGACCCAATTCTATCAATAAAGTTGGTCCCTGGTTTTTCTCTCTATCTCTTTCCCTCAAACTGAGATGAAGAGTAGAGTGAGCAGGACAGATATAGTTGAAAATTTTGACATAACTTTGAAAGATAGGACCTCAGGGATATGTGAAGTTGAGCTTACACCATGTTAGGTGTTCCGCACCCTCACAGTGCGAGGGTTTATTCTACTGCAAACGGTGGACTTAAGTGTGGAATTAATTCATATAGTCTTGGAGTAACCAAGAGGTCTTTAATCCTATAAAATTCAGTCCTGTATTTTAATACAGGATTGAATTTTAAAGGTATATTTAAAAAGTATTTTTAAAAAATACTTGTTAAATATACCTGTTATTAGGAAATCAATTTCAACTAAATCGTTTTTTGTTTCTAAAGTTACAGACAAAGGACAATAAAATAGTACTTACTTACAATTCAATTTCAGGCCTTACTGCCTAAGCTACAATTTACTTTGTATTGAAAATAAGCAATTAATACTAAAAAGCGTTCAAGTAATATAAGCGTAGTGATACTATCAGTATTTAAAGTTTTACTCAATTTTGAGAGTATTTACGTATATACAGGGTGACTTTTTTATCAGTACCAATATTTTGTGTAGAGACTCCACTGACGAATATGAACAACTTTTACTATGGGGGCAATGCGAAATCGAGAAAAAAAAATCAGCTGTTCCATACAATTTGACCGCGCGCCAATTGAACTTTTGTATGGAACAGCTGATTTTTTTTTCTCGATTTCGCTATTGCCCCCATAGCAAAAGTTGTTCATATTCATCAGTGGAGCCTTAACACAAAATATCGGTACTGATAAAAAAGTCACCCTGTATATTGCTCGGCTTTTTTCGATGTTTTAGTGCGCTTTTGAACGAAAAATACACGTCATATCCAAGCGAGTGATTAAAAAATAGAGCTCCAGTGCCTATTGAAAAGGAACAACACACCATTCTTACATGCTAATCTATCACACTAATATTATAAAGCCAAATGTTTGTAAGGGTGCATGTTTGTTACTTCATCACGCAAAAACTACAAGGTGGGTTTAAATGGAGAATAACACATAGGCTATGAAGACAAATGATATTTTTTGAGATACGTCAGTGACGCCAATAATATAGAAAATATAAATATCTTCCGAAATATAATCAGAAACTCATCATAACGTTTTTCCTTAATACATCCTTCGCCATATTTTTCCCAATAAATAATACCTCCCATCATCGCTTAAATTAGTGTCAAATTACAATTCCGATTTCCTCAAAGATTGTGTATTGGTTATGAATCAAAAAATAATCTAAAAAAACTCTCAACAATGTCGCATCTTATTAAAAGGATAAGGCTCAAAATACCCCCTTAAATTTTCGAGGGGCCTATTATGTCGATTAGTAATGACAATTATTTAAGATTTGTATGGGAAATGACAGAAAGGAAATGATTTGGGTTTTTATCAGGAAAATTAGATGAAGCGAATCGCGAGTGAAATAATGTAGGAAAAATTAAATATCGTGAAGAAGCATTCTGTAAGTAGGTTTAACAAACGCAGTAAATGTTTAGGAATTGATTCGAGTACTAAATTGAAATATAATTTACAATCACATAACCTTACAAAATGGGTAATTATAATATGGTGGTTTCTATAATAACTGCATGTTTCTCAAATTACAAAATAAATTACTTCTTCCTCATGTCTTTTAAACGAACCGAACTCGAATCAAATTGGACTGATATACATGGTAAAAAAAACTCAATACCAAAACAAGGTACAGTAGTCAGCTCATCAGGCTACCCTTTTTTGTTGCAAACTAGCCTTTATTACAACTGCATACGATACCGCAGTGTTTACCTTGGCCTGCTGTTGTCCGTACGTCCCAACCCAAAACTTCCTCTCAAAGGGAGATTACCCTTAATTTATATCAAAAAAAACTCGAGATTGAGTTACACGCTAACCTTAGTACGGTTTGAAAGACGAGGAGTTACAATTACCCAAGTTCCTAAGAAAAATATATATAATAAGGCGACGATACAGCATGTTCGCTTTTATTTTCATTGTATGAAGTCTGATTACAATAAATACAAATTTAAATTCTGATGTCTAGTGTATTACTAACTTTGTTCTCACATTTTGTTTTACAAAACTTTAAATGAATTTTAACTTGTAAAATTATGTGTCTGCAGATATATCGATTCTTATTTGATCATTCTTCTTTTAATTCCCTACTATGCTTTACTTAATTAAGTTATTCATAATGACATAAATCTATCAATAATATAATCAATAGAAAGGTAACCCTACCGTTTTCCTCTACCACTATGTACCATGAAATGTTCCCAGAGGTAATTTATTGAGACTCCAAAAGTTTTGGATCAAAAAGGCTTGTGGAATTTTAAAAATGATGCTAGCGCAGAAAAATGAACTTTTTTTAAGTTATCAAAGATGTCATTAACCTGAGAACGCCTTGTATGTGAAACCACATTTTTGTTTGTGTAAAACAACGTAGGAATTGTATTTTCGCTTGATCAATGCTAATTGAAGATCAACACTAGAAGTTTCAAAAATTGGTTTGAAAAATTAATCTCCCTAAACTGTGAATATCCTTTAAATATTGATAAAATACTTATACCTAAGCAATGTTTTGAGTGCTTGCCAAATTTTTAAAACAATCGTTTTGATATGGCGTGTAAATTTCGTTTTAAAAAGAATAAAAAAACAATGGAAATCTCGCAAACTATAGACGTCAGTACTCACAAAATTCAATTATCTTTTTTCGAATGACTCCTGTGTGAAATTATATCAATTCACATTTGAAAATCGGGCATTTATCAATTAATATCACACGCCATCTTACTAACGTCTATATTTTGACGAGATTTTAATTGATATTAAATTCGCTTTCGAACGAAAATCACACGCCATATTCCAATGAGTGAAAAAAATAGGGTCTATCAGATGTGTCAATGTTTTTTTGATTTACTCTTATGTTACCGATCGCCGCTCTTGCGCCTAAATCTAAGCTTAATCAAGAAGTCACTTTAAAGAAGAGAAAAGAGAGAAGAAGGTCACTTTGTCTGAGCTTAAATTTTGTCCATATGTATTATGTTTATCTGAAACCTTTGTAAAAATGGCGAGGAACAAAACATACATATACTCGACTACGAACTAGCTGCACACTATTCAAGAAATAAAAAAAGGGGTGGTACATGCATTTTGGTCAAAAGAGGTATTTATTTACAAAAAAGTGCACATTTTTGAACATTCGTCAATCAACTTCCGTTTTGAGTGTAGCACTATAACTATTCCCTTGTGCAATTTGATAATTGTTTGTCTATATCGATCCTCCTCGGCTACGAAAAATCGTCACATCGATCTATTTATCGATAGTTTGGAACGCTTACTTAACTTATACCTACAAAAATATAGTAAGCAAAGAATAATAGTCATTGGTGATATCAATATTAACACATTAAAAGACAATAACCACACTAAGAATTTCACTGATATTTTAACAAATTATACCATGAAGCAACACATAATGGAACCTACAAGAAATACATCTTGCTTGATTAATGAAAATTAAAGGCGCCATTGGATCGCTACTCTCTCTGGGGTTATCGGACCATAACACGGCCCAGTTACTGTGCTTTAATGTTAAGTCGGCACCGATCCTACTTAAGACCATATTCACTTCAAAAAAATGTTACTCTCCTGAAAACATAAAAAAATTTCAAAATTATCTTAGTAGTTTAAATTTTCTTAATATACTCAACGAAACCGTCGCAAATGTCGCTTTCAATAAGTTTTATGATTGGTTCTGCCTATCGTACAAACAATGCTTTCCTACTATCAAAACAAAAGTCAATACAAAACCACAGTTATCGTGGATAACGAAGGGTATTAAAAAAAGCTGTGCAACAAACAGAATATTACGCCTTAAATATTACTCTAAATAGGGCCACGATAATAAATACAAATACCAGAGATACTCTAAATTGCTAAAAAAGTGTATTTTCAAAGCAAAAAAAAATACAAATACAAAATTTGTACTAAATAGCAAAAATATCTGTAAAGCATCGTGGACGGTTATACAAAATGAATCGCGTGGAACATCGTACACTTATAACTTCATTGACAAAATTAAAATGAATAACAATATAATAATTAATCCGTTAGACATAGCAATAATATGCAATATAGCAATGAGTTTTTTATGAATGTGACATATAATATAAATAATAATATTGACATAATGCGGAATAAAATTTTGACAAAATTAAATAATTCAATTTTTCGCACACCTGTTGATAAAGATCATGTACAAAAGATGATTATGACTTTAAATTATACTAATACTGAAGGTTATGACGAAGTATGCACAAAAGTGATAAAAACATGCAAAGAACAAAAAAGCCTAATACTAGCATTTCTGATAAACCTGTCTATGGAAACGGGTACTTTCCCTGATAGACTTAAGCGTTCTATTGTAAAACCCTTATTTAAGAAGTAAGTGAAATGACGGATCTAAACAATTATCGACCAATCACACTGATACCTGTCTTGTCGAAGGTGTATGAAAAGGTTTTGTATAATAAACTTGTGTCATTTTTCGATAAGTTTAACGTCCTAAATAGCAGTCAGTATGGATTCCAAAAAAATTAATCTACATCTTTAGCAACTTTTGACCTGGTAAATAATATACTGCAAAGCATTAATAATGATAATTATGTTACTGTACTTTTCTTTATGTGTATGTCAAAGGCATTTGACTTTGTGTCACATAAGCAGCTTACATTAAAATTAGAGAGTTGTGGTATTAGAGGTAAAGCTTTAAGCTGGATCATGACATATCTACACGACAGACTGCAATCAGTGGAAATCACTCAACTTGACAGAAAAAATAAAATTGTACAATCATACAAATCATACTATAAAATCAATAAATCTGGAGATCCACAAGGCAGTATATTAGGTCCCCAACTATTTCTAGTTTACATCAATGATTTTCCAAACTACATTGAACATAAAAGCATACTTTTTGCAGATGACATATCAGTAATTGTGACAACGAACAATAAGAAAAGAACACTTGAACACGAAAATGAAATAAATAGAATGCTAATGTTAGTTGTTAACTGGCTTAGATCTAATAATTTAATGACAAATATTGACAAAACATGTTACATTAACTTTAATAATACTGTAAATAATTTAAATATCAATGATCAAGGACAAGTGATCAAAAATGCAAATAGTACAAGATTTCTAGGTGTGCAAATAGATAGTAAATTAGACTGGAAGCAACATGTAGAAAATGTGTGTAACAGAATTAACCGATTTTCATTTGTCTTATTTAAATTGGCAAAAGCAGCTAATAGGGGAACAGCTCTCACAGCCTACTACGCATATGAAGAATCAGTACTACGTTATGGCCTAATTATTTGGGGTAACATTACAAATATGCGGAAGGCATTTATAGCACAAAAAAAAAGTGTGAGGGTAATCTGCGGATTAGCACCAGACGAATCTTGCAAGCCTATTTTTATTTAATTAACGTATTCTGTCTTTGCCTTGCCTATATATATTTGAGCCTGCGAAGTCAAACAAAACCCCAATTACTTCACACAAACCAAAGATTTTTATGCACGGTGTACCAGAAATTGCAACAGGTTATATAAATATTTGACGACATCACATACATTGCTCCGATCCCAAGTTAAGTAGCTAAAGCACTTGTGTTATGGAAAATCGAAAACAACGGTGGTATCACAACACCCAGACCCGAGACAATATAGAAAAGATCGTTTTCTACATTGACCTGACCGGGAATCGAACCCGGAACCTCACGACATGGCGACGCTTGAAACCAGCGTGCTAGCCACTCGACCACGAAGGTCGTCATTATTATTTTTCGCATGCCGGGTAATTGCTTAGTTTAGTTCGTACTAAATTCAAGTTGCAGCCAACTTAAAAACCGGCCTAATAGATTACATGAAAGTGGGCAGAAACTATTTGATCCGAGTAACCGTTATTCCAACCTCGAAAGTTTCTGTTTTCGCCTATACCCTAGTTATAAGGCTAAAATAACAATTAGAATTTATAAAACGATTCCTCCCACAATGTATGCCAACAGAATTTGATTATTCGCATTAATAATTTAACATAATTTACATTATTCATGAATTAATGTATATTTATGCGATAAAATATTTACACGATCCACTTACTGAAAATTTATTTACGTACCATTTTATCGGTGGTGTATTTAAAACATGAATTACCTAGTTTGTTGATACAACACATTATATTCAGTCGACATTTTGAATTAGCTTTGTGAGCTTTAGAAATAGAAAAAATATGAAATTAAGTGGACTATAATAACACAGATGATGTTTTTAACAGTGAATTGAATGTTTCCCTTAATATTTTACAGACAGCCTTCGTACACCACGAAAGTGTGGCTAAGTGTGGCAGGATTAAAAGGCGTTGCCACTCCGAGGTTCCAAATTCGATGCCAGGTCGGGTCAATGTAGAAATAAAAAAAAACTATATTGTCTTGGGTCTTGGTGTTGTCGTTCCACCGTTGTGTCTGATTTCCATATCACAAGTGCATTAGCTACTTACTTTGAGATCAGAGCAATGTATGTGATCGGTGTCCAATATTTAATTTTAATTTTTTCGCAGATTTTTCAAAATAAATAGCGGATTCAAGTTTATCTGCATCTCATGTGTAGTATCGAGGTCATTGCCGCCCTACCAGTAGACCAGTTAGAGCTAACATTGCTTGCACCTCAAGTTATTTTTTTATACATGACGCCTGTTTTGGTACGGTGTGTGCAAGCAATGTTTTTTTAATAGTAATAAGCTAGAACAGACCTACCAGGGTAGTATTGTCCTGGTACGTCTGCTCTGCCTTATCACTATCGCCAAATATACGAATGAATCCACTGAGCAAAAAATACATATTTTCAAACCCTGAAGTCTCTGAAGTTTGATATGATCAAAAAAAATTATCTCAAGCATCCTTACAAATTACCTCATTACAACATTTAACCCCAATTATCACCCAAGAATTATCGTGGAAAAGATACGAAAGGCGAAAATTCTGTTTCGCCAACAAAAAGATAAAAACGCGTGAATCGGATCAAATTTACAATCGCACAGCGATCCTTTTTAATGGTAGCCCGTATAATAAATCGTAAAGATAATTGCCCTGCCCGTAAACGGATAAAAGGCATTGAATACAGTATTCTTTACCCCCCACCTCCTCCATTTTGGGGGGCGTTGGGGAGTCATAACAATATTTGTATAAATTCATTGGAACTGATAAAACTTGGTGAAAATTATTTCGCTCACAAAAGGCGTTAGCGTTATTGTACAGAAGTTAGTTAATGTTTAGTCAAAATTTTCAGGAAAAATAACACAACACTGACAAATTATCACTACCTGATGTATGTATTAAATAGTCAGTCGATCAATTATGGTAAGCTGACATACGCTGTAAGAGCTATAAAACACAATAACTGATCAATAAACTTTTATATTGAAATTTCATATGCGCCACATTTTTTAATAGTCGCGTGAACGCCAATAAAATTTTCATTTCAATTCCTAACTTCAATTTGAACATAGTATACAAGTTAATACAATATTTGTCCTATATCCCTTAATAATCTGTCAAAAAAAAGTAAACTTAAAAAATAATCTGAATTCAAAAACGTCTTCACCCGAGAAGAAAAACCTGTTTCTCTAATCAGGCCCTAATCTTTCCTTAAAATGTAAATTTATGGCCGCAATAAAAAATTGGAACAAGCAAAAAGATTGGGCATAAAAATACTTCACACCTCACTTCAGAGGAAATCTGTCGGGAAATTTTCAATTTGTAAGTTTCCTTTTTAATTTTGAGGAAAGACGGTCTGGTCTCGCCGGGAAATTGATGTTTGTTCTGTGAAATTAAAAACTGAGGTATGTGAGCGTGTAGGCTGGGTACGAGCTAGGGGTGTGATTAGGGATATAATTGCGTTTATGTTAAAAGAAAAAAAAAACAAAGAAAAACATGTAAATTAAGTGAATGTTTGACGAATAGAACTCTAACAAATAGTTTACAATAAGTCTTGAAACTTTGCAAATATGTGTAAATATAACAGTCGCATAGTATGAATTCAGGGTTTTCGGGTACATTAAGAGAGTTTAAAGTTGTTTCTACTTGTGTTTATTTATTTATTTAGGAAAAAGGTAAATCAATATTATTATTTTATTACAGTGGCAAACTGTTTCACAATGATAAAAATATTTTCAAAACTTCAGAATTTTCAGGCTTAAATACAACTTTTTTATTTAACGAAATGTCAAAAAGGGGTTCGGACGCTTCAAACAAAATTGATGATTAAGGTATTTGATAAGAGGTAGTATGAGCCAATTGCTAAACAGAAAACCTGCAAAACGATACCATCAGCCAGCAGACACGTTGACATACGTCAATGTCGTTGTTGACATGTGTCACTTCAATCGCTGACAAAAGTTAGATAATGGAATAACCAGCAACGGTATAAAAATGCCGCATAATGAAAAACCCTAAAAATCTAATACAATGATAATTATACGTTTTGCAGGTTTTTTCTAAGAAATTTTGAGAAGATTTGTTGCGTTGCAATGTGCAAATAATACTGGATATCTGTTCCATCCATTTGAGACCTACGCTTTTTATCAAAATATATTTAAAAAAAACATCATGGTTTTATTCATTGAGCAACGATAAGGTTTGTATTTTGTTACTTTTTGTAGGCATTGCGTAACTCGAGGTAGGTACCGCGCGAGTTAACGGAAAGGATTTTCCTACTGCACCGTACACAACCATGTGCTAGGAACATGGTCTGGCACGAAAAGCAACACGACACTCTTCACCTTGATGTTCTGCTACTTGAACGGCCGGCGGATTGACATCGTCCTGTCTCGTTAATTATATGGAAGGAGAGCGAGCGAGAACTTATTTTGCCGGTGCCGACAGGCTTTGGTGTTGGTCGGTGGCTGATCGGTCTAGTGGGCAAGTTATCATAGATTTCAATACAAATTTTTTTTCCCGAATACGTTTCTAGCACGGTCATGGTATGTTACACTGTAGTGGGCGCAAACCTTTAGGAATACTTACCACGTCAAATTGAAGTGTCGAAATAGTCGTTCGTTTTTGACTTAGCATGCCGTTTAGACATATTATCTTCGAAACTTTACTTTTAAATGGTTTTAAATCAAAAGGGTTTTGGTTTCCACCCTTTTCTAATGCTTCTGGCAGCCCTATTTATAACGAGGAGTTATTTTTGTTTACCCTTTGGGATTGGTTTGTAAGAGAGCTGGATTTTTTCATGGAGATTTTCTTGTCGCAAGCGAAATAATAGCTTCAGCTCAGTTATTATTCAGGTCGATCGCTTAAGTATTGCAATAGTTAGTTGGCGTCAAGAATGTTTTTGAAGATGCCAATGTACCTATATATAATAATAATAATAATAATAAAACGTTTATTTCAGACCAAATCAAGGATCTACAGATAGTTGTTAGTAACATATAACAAAAACAACCACATGCATAAATAAAACTACAAAGTGCTCAGTCAAAAAACCGGTTCCTCGATCCTTGCACATGTATTTTTATCCAGTGCCTAAAGATGAACATGATGGCTCATCTCTGGTAACCATCAGAATGCTGTTGGGGCTCCGCCGTATCCTAGCAAGCATCGACGACGTCCGCTTCCGAATGATTTACGTGCTTTCTTTATTTATTTATTTTTGACAACTCCCGTTGCGTTCAAGGCATCGCGGTGAGGTTCCGGGTTCGATTCCCGGACGGGTTAATGTAGAAATCATAGTTTTCTACCTCTATATTGTCTCGGGTTTGGCTGTTGCGTACCACCGTTGTTTCTGATTTATAAAACACAAGTGCATTAGCTACTTATGTTGCGATCAGGGGGCAGATTCTCGCGTCAGTATTTTTTGTGAGGTTATTCATTTCCGAGTTTTAATGTTTTATCTAAAATATCAAGCACACGAAAAAAATTGAAATACCAAGAAAGCATGACCTTGATAAAGCAAAAACTCTATTTCTTTAGAAAAAGAGAAATCTATCGGTAAACTTTTCTCGTAAACGAACTGTACGAGAATTGTCCCCCAGAGCAATGTATGTGATTGGTGTCCAATATTAATTATTTATTTACTACTTACAAATACTAATTTGCATTAATACTTAGCATTTGCCAGTGCACTGATATACGTGCTCGAACACGCTTCTTGTTGTGTCTGCCATTGCATTTACACGTGCTTAATTATTACACAAGACATTCAATAGAAGACATTTCATCCCTGAGAGAAGACTTTGCTCCCAGAGGTGAAATGATAAGACCTCAAAAATCCCACAGATAAGACCACAAAATTGCCTGTTAGACCTTTTTACACACTGCTACTTTTAGCAGCGATGCAAAAGGGGAAATTTACAAATTATGTACCGAATTTTGGCGACATTAGCATCGATGCAGTCGCGTTTCTGTATCGATGCTAACGTGCGACTGCATCGATGCTAAATTGAATCTGTTCATTGCGTAAGCCGCGATGCTGAAGCGCGTTTTCGAAAAAAACAAAAACATTTTAAGTTATCGTTAAGGTACTAATGAGCAAGTTAAAACTACCAACACCAGAGGTTGCCGCTTTGTAGATTACTAGGTACGGCGTAGTATTTTGTGTAGATACGGGCGAGATGCAAACTTCCTCATTCGTTTTGAACTTTCGTACAATGTTATGAAGGGTTAATTCGTCACGGAAAATAGTATGTGTCAATTCGTCACAGTTATAATTTTCTAAAGTAAATACTTCATTATATTAATTTTGATTATTGTAAGTTCGTCACGTCGTTATTTTCAGTATAGACAGCGGAAAAAATCAAACAATATGTGAAATGTAAAAAATATGAAGCATTTAGACCTTTGCCCGCAGTGGGATGTTACAGGCTAACTTTAATTACGTACTTATGACGAATTTATGCCTACCTATGACACATTACCACTTTTTTTTATGCATGTGACGAACTTACTTTCAATTAGTGAAGAGTGCAAAAAGGTGACTAATTTACTTTTTGACAAATATACAATAAGCCGTTGCAAAGAGCATTTTTTTTTATAAAATTTGCATATGTTTATAGAAAACATTTTTTTTCTCTGAGTTAGATGTCACTGATCAAAACAACACCCTGCAAATTTTACTTTACTTTCTTATCGTGGTTATCCAGAAAACAAGCCACATAGATGACAAGAATTTTCTAATGTCAAGTTTTCCAACCCAACTTTTTCGCAGTCAAAAAGTCCACCTCTTAAAATGTCCCAAAATTATACCACCCCAAGGAATTTTGCAGTCGGAGTTTTGGCAGACTTGCAGTAAGCTATAGTACAAGTTGAGAACTCCTTGATAATAACTCGGAAACTAAGTTTTTATCACGAGACTTGTTAAGTTGAAAATTTAAGACAAACTTTCAGGGCTTGATAATATTATTTGATGTGGTAGGTACATTGTGGAAATGTCATTGTGATTGTAGACATTATCGATAAATTGAAAGGTTATAAATAAATAAAAATATTCATATGATTAATAAAAAGACTATTAAAATAAACACTTGACATAAATAACCTATACAAATCAATAAATCGTTCATCAACTAGACATATTATTTGACTGAGGTTTCCTTCGTTTCAAATGATTTAAATATAATCTGTCCCTATGTCCTCCGTCATTAATAACATTAATTGGCTCTTCTCCATATGTAATGTAGAAGAGCCAATAAAAATAAATAAACATTTTCTTTCTATACACTAGGTTGAATTTCAGTCTCAGATTCTCGTTTTTTTTCTTCACCCCCTACTTTTAAAGAAAATCAAGCTATTTTCTTGAAAAGCACGGACCCACCATCTCACTACTCGACCCACCATCTCACAACTTGTCCCACATCTCACAAGTGATAAGCACGTCACGGAACCGACGCGACATCCCTTCGAAGGCGATAATTACACCGCGACAAGGAAAGTCACTTCGCGGATTTCCTCTGGGCTGGGCATCCCAATTAGTTATTTAATGGCAAATTATGACCAGAAGTTGAAGTGGAAACAGATGCAGATGGCCCAGTAAGAGCAAAATTTTTAATTCACGGTCCCATGTAAGTTTCACCTTGGGTGAAATTATCATCCTGTTGCTGTATGTTGAAAAAGACAAAATAAAAAAAATAAAACATTTTTTTTTACTATTGATTGCGCAAGTGGGTTTTGGTGAACATTTATAGAATAATATGGCATTGCGACCATGTCACTAGAAAATTTTACGAAATAAGGTGTAATTTATCAATATCATTTTTTAAGTTAGGTAGTAAGAAACATGATTTAAGTTTAATTATGATTCTGTAGCAAAACAATCTTTCTGTATCTTTTAATGGTGTATCATAGCTTATATTAATTTGTCTCAGATTTGCGGTGGTTTGGCTCGGACACTTGTTATTTATGGAATAGCAAGGTATGCTAATACCTGTTAAAGAGATGGAGTTGATATTTTTATCATCTTACTAGCTACATAAAAATTGTTCATATCGCAAAAAAAGCAAGATGTTAATGACAGTGGCATATTATACTGGTAGTATATACATATAAGTATAAATCATATTAATTCATTTGTACGGATCGTTCGTCACTTAGATTTTTTTCCAAACAGTTTTTTGGTGATAGTCGTAATACCCCTTTTTCATATTTATTCATTCCTTAGAATTCACTTTTTAAGTTGACTTCTTTCAAATCGCAAATAAAATCAAACCTAAAAATTCTAGATGTCTAGCTACCAATTGATTACGTTTTATTCCTCTCATTACTTAAACTCGTTGCATTCATTAACATTTCCGTTATTCCCGAATCGCAATTAAGTCTGTGATGGATCTGTTCTTACTAGATTGAAGAGAAATGCTAATAGAAATCATTTTGTTGAGGAGCATCGTAACAACCGGCATTAAGTTTCAAATGAGCGCCGAGAGACAAAACTTAGACACAAAATACATCAAAGTGATGTTACGGTTTGTTTGGTACTATAATACACAAGTATCAAGATATTTAAGTTTCAACCAAAACTCGAGTCCTAAAAGTTAAGATGAAATCGGCAGAAATTATTTATGAAAATAGGATTTTATATAGTGACAATCTGGAAATAACAATTTCGTATTATCGTTTCATTAACAAAGTACCTTATCCATGAGAACTAGACTCAAATGCAGCGTAAATAAAATCTACGGTGCATTTTATGTGGGACGAGTTTTGGAATAGCCTAAAAAGATCATAAACAATTTTAACGATACAGGCAAAAAAAAACTACAGAATTGAACATTGCACTTGTAAAAATCAACTGTATCAGGCGAAGAATCGAACCCTGTGTCTTACGCTCTCCGGACATGCCCATATCACGGGGCCACTGATACATTGGAAAGGCTGTTAGATTTTGCAAGTTTTTTAGGGTTCCGTAGTCGAATAGCAAATAACGGAACCCTTATAGTTCATCAAGTCTGTCTGTCTGTATGTCCGTCCGTGCGTCACAGCCACTTTATTCTAAAAATTTTAGAATAACACAGTTTAAAACTTAGTAGGTAGATATATCCTGTTAACCACTTTACGATTGTCATACAAAACATAAAAATAATGATATTTAAGGGGGTATGAAACTAAAAGCTAAAAATATTTTTTTCATCTCTTCTGTTGGGAAAATTGAACTTTCATGTGAAGATAGACGGGTGGAAAATAGCTTTTCCATCCCTAGGGTGGAAAGTAATTTAGTTTTAATTGCTACGATCAGACATGGAGTTAAAGATACTTTTGTCACCTCATATTATAAAAATAAACAAGCTTTCCTTATTTTTAAGTTTAGCTAAACAAAAAAGCGTGTTTATTATGGTCAATCATTTTAAGAAATTGACAACTGGTCTAATTTTTAACAATTTTAAATCTATAAATATAATATTCTGTTTGCCCGCCATACACAGTGTCAATTTTTTTATAATTTTAAATTGTCACATTTTGTTTGTCTTTGACAATATGTTTTTTAAGTTTGGTGGGATATTGCACAGATTATTATAAAGGCGGAGGCGACTTGCCGCGATTTTATTGTTCATTAATCTTCTTCCTCACTCCCACCTTTAGCTGTCATTGGTGACAAGGTTAAGATTGCGTTCTTCTGCTGTTATTATTATCTGTGAGAAAAAATCGATCGATATTTTAACAATGATTTTAAATATTTGATATCGTCCTCGTTTTATGTACTCTGTCATCTTCCGTGCCGTAACTATTCTTCAAATCGTTTGTTTTATGTATAACGACAGTATACAAACTGATATGTGATGTAAAGACTTAAGATTTCATCTCTCGCCAAACAACATAATATCTCATCATCCCATCACAATCACACAGCTAAATTTGTTTACTTTTCCTCACAGTCGAAATGAAAAATAGTATGTTTAACACGGGTGAAAGCACCCATTTCACTCTCGAATTTTTAGCGCTCTCACTACGTTCGAGCGCCAAAACATCTCTAGTGAAATGGGTCACTTTCTCCCCTTGTATAACAATCTATTATTGTAAAACCTATACCTTCTATTTAAAATGACATCGAGGGTCCTAAAACCATTTTATCTTAAAGTCTAACGTTCGAGAGATAGACACTTCCAAAGTGGTAAAATGCCCCCCCCCCCCCCCATCTAACTTTTAAACTAAGTTAACTTTGTTATTCATACAAATACTATGAAAAACAAATTTATATTTTCTTACAACAAAATTTTGTGAAAGTAAGTGGATTTCTTATTCAGGTAAAGTTGGCATGGAACCCTGAGTGTGCGAGGCCGACTCGCACTTGGCCGGTTTTCTTTATCGCGTGAGCCGCATAACGTCATCAATGTTGCGTGATTGCTCTCTCAAGTATATACATTTTGATAGTGACACAACAACAAAACTACAAAAATACATTTACAGAATTGAAAAAAGTATGAACGAACAGCAGCACTTCAAGGTAGATATGTGGTATTGTATGCAGATGTAATAAGGGTTATTTTTCAACAAAATTGCGGAATGGATGTGCTGGCGACTGTAGCTAAACCTTGGACCTAAACGTTTTAAGTTTCCAAGAGTTGTACCATATAGATGAATATCTATATAAACTCTATCAAGACATGAGATCTTAATGTCAACATTTGCATTTTTTTTAAATACCATTCACAATCTCATAATCCCCTGAATTGCCTAATAAACGAAAATTACCCAAAAATAATACAAAGACCTTATTACCAACACTACACCATGGACCATTCTGGTTTCAATTCAATTATTTTTTACGATCAGGTGGGACAAAACGAGCACAGATAAAACTGGAGACAGAGAATAACCCACGTAGGGGATGTTCTGATATTGTATTATGCTCATTATATGAAAGCAGTTAAGAACCTAAGTGCATCATTGTATGTGAATAGATGCAATAAAAGTAGAAATGTTAGGTAGGTATAATTTTTAGCGTTATAAAACATCATGAGAAATTTCATGAGATGGGATTCCAACGCTTAGAAAAATAGCTTTGTATCAAGTGATCCAATCCGATAAAAATATTTAAGAAATTAAACCACCTACAGAAAACTGACTAAAAAGCTTAAAATAAAGCAAGTAATAGTCTTCTATTTAGGAGAAACATATTAACTGAATTAGTTAGACTGTTGGTGTACCTAAGTAAGACATCATGCACCGAGTCCAAAAGAATTTGTTTCTTCTAAATAAAAGACGAATGTGTTATTTTAAACTTTTTAGTCAATTTTTTGGGGAGGATTTAATTTTTAAATTAATGTACCATTTATGATATTTAGTTCTCATATGTCAAAAACTACTGGAACGATTTCGATGAAACTTACACTGTACCCTAAGTTGAACTATGTCTAATTCAACTTAAATCTCTTGTTTTCGAGAAATTTTAAGACAAACATACATACAGGTCACATTGATTCCCTATCCTTTTTATTGAAGTCGGTAAAAACCTTTGTGTAACAAATTCCTTAGTAAAAAAAAACCTTCTTATTATCTCGTCAATAAATACAATAAACGGCCATCAAAAAATAGTTTTGGTTGTGACTTCCTTTTGAACATCATGTAAAAACATAAATTACGACATTCAGGGTTACTCAAATCAATATTTAACAATCTTGTTTCAAGTTTCTTCTTACTTGGTTTATTATAAACATAATATTACAAAGTATTTATTTCTAATACTCCTATTGCTGTTTGCACCACACTGTACAATTCAACACAATAATATTAATTGCATCAAGCAGTCCAAACTACAGTATAAATGTGGTCAGTAATTTCACAAAAGTTTTATATATTTTATTTTAGAGATCTCATTATTGATTTACTACAGGAGAACATTTGCACTTTATCACCAGATAAGGTAATTTGAGTTGGATTTATGGTAAGGAACGAGGTTTGTATTAGCGGTGAAATCTTTTCTCCCTGCAATATACCAAATTCGCCCACTTGCAATTGCGCCCTTGCTGCAAATGTCACGGCGCCAAAGAAAAAAATACGTGTATGGACACAACGTAATCAAGTCCGTCGCAAAAAGTATTTTTGCAGTCAATAAACATAGTAAATAAGCTTTTCAGTGCCGAGATGTAGTCATCTCTGACCTGGTTCCACAAAAAAAATCACAGCCATCCACCTAAAATATCACATAAAACTGTAAGCACTTTTTTCCTGCAAAGTATTTTGGTAATTTACACAAATACCGTAATGTTTATTAAACTAAGGTCACAATGTCTAAGTAAGTTTGAGCTAGTTCTATCTGATAGATAGGACTTCATACAAATTGACGTTCTATAATAGAATTATAAGTTGGGTAGTGCTTACTTGTTGAGTGTGACATAAAAGCTTAGTATTTTATAGACACAAATGTCATCAAGCTAAAAATATGTTGTTTCTTCAACAGATCAAGTCTACTGCATGAAATGGCACTGTGACCAAACATCAAAGGTATACGAGTAGTTGCGATTAAATGCATTTCTCTTGTAAATTGTATGCTTTGGAAATTCTAAATTGCCTCAGAGCCCAGCTTTGATGGGATTTATTTGAATTGAGCTTGTTCATGAAAGTTGGGCCAAGATTAACCAGCTTTGGTTAAACTCATTTTACACAGTGCAATTGATAATTTTGTTCTAGCGATAATAATATTTATCGTACGTCTCCAAAAGATCTAACTGCATAATTATACGAAACTAAAATGACACAAAAATACCACTACCATATTTTTCTAACCATTGAAAAAAAAACATGCTTCGACTCCTCTCTTAGCCTCACTTAGCTTGGTCTAGTCTAGAGTCAAGAGTAAACCCAAATACTAGTAAGAGATTTTAAAATCAGTTACGTAACCGATGATGATCCAGGCCACCCTTCTAATCAGGTTTAGTGGTCTAGGTATTCGCAAAATTACAAATATAGCTCTTCCTGCTTCTTTGTCCTTGACCCATGGTACTAAGGAGCCAGTTGAAAAAATTTTAACAAGGCTAGAACAACTTTGGCGGAGGCAATCCATTTTTGGAGACAATTATGTTCCGAAAGACCTTCTTTGACAGCTTCATCTTCAAAGCTTTGGGACGAGCCTATCTGCAAACTAGAACGGAATAATTTACTTAACACGTCATCTATTCATGCCAACCGTGCTCGTCTCCTTGCTGTGGCTGAATGGGAGTCAGGTCTTTGGCTTCTCTCTCTATGTTGTTTTAATATTGGCACACTTTAAGATAATTCCACTTTTACATAATTTTTAGCATTACGTTTGGAGACCCCTTGCATTGTCCCACATCGCTGCATCTGCGGCGTCATGGTTGACTCGCTGGGTCACCACGGCTTTTCGTGCAGCAGAAGCGCTGGGAGAATCCCTCGTCATGCCAGCCTTAACGATATTATCCGCTGAGCTTTTGCCACCGCATCGATTCCAGCTATTCTTGAAGCGAATGGTTTGGTCCGGAGCGATGTTAGGAGGCATGATGGTATGATTCTGGTTCCGTGGAGGATGGGACGACCGCTGGTGTGGGATGCAACCTGCGTCGATTACCTGCCTCCATCTCATCTTCCACAAACCTCTTCTGGGGCTGGAAGCGCTGCTGCTTCTGCCGAGTCTCTCAAACGGTGCAAATATGCTGTGCTAAGCAGCTCTTACATGTTTGAGCCGTTTGGCGCTGAGACTGGGCCGTGGGGGCCTAGTGAACATCGCTTGTACAATGAATTAGCTAGTCGATTTATTGATTGTACGGACGACCGGAGAGCTGGCGCATTTCTAGGCCAAAGGATTAGTTCAGCAATTCAAAGAGGAAATGCAGTCAGCCTTCTCGGCACCATGCCGCTATCGCGGGTTCCAGATTTGGGAACTGTTTTTTATTTGTAAATAGTTTATTTATTGATTTTAAAGTATTTTATTAATATACAAACTAAGTTTAATTATACTAATGTGTGAATGACGTTTCCAGTGGTTGAATATTTACAATTGTGCATGTTCTGACGAAAAATATCTTAATAAAATAGCCATCCTGACATTTGGTTCAGGTTTCATTTTTGTAAAATGCGTTAATATTTACCCACTGGTATCGACATCTAACCATTAGTAAATCAAGCAACTGGGCCTTAGTTGCTGCTTATTATGTCGTACAAAACCTCCATCCGTACCTATATGTATGTGCGCGTCCAAGGTAGAGTGTTACATGGTTTATTGTGTAGTGCTCTCAGTGTGAAATAAGCATCAGTGATGTTTTTTTGTATACATACTATGCAAACGAACCGAAGCTTTTAAGTTCTCCAAAGCCAACATTAATGATTATTTAATAGCTATTGATTTCACTCTACCCTCGTAAATGAACACATGACGAGACTTAAAACCATTGACAAAACTGTTAATAAAATCGTAACCAAACCAATAAAGTACGAATGTAACCAAAATACCTATAGTGGGTGGCATTATACCGACTGTATAATCGACACAAACTACTAAACTTAAACCGTAAATTAAGCTATGTCTGAACCGTAAATTCGCTCGTAAAACCAAATAGTAGATGGGAACTATTAATTAAATTGATGGCAATTGTAAATATCACTTTTCATATACACTTTTATTTAAACCAGCCAGTGATTCTTCTTATTTTAATTGTTGAATTATAATAAATTTGAGATTGACATTCATTTAAAAATAAGCAATTTTAAATTCGGATCATAAATGACTAAGATATAATTTTTAGTATATTTTACCTTATGAGGTAAAATATACTAAAAAACACCAACATACAGTCAAAATGATAACCTCCTTCTTTTTGAAGTCGGTAAAATATTTTTATATCAATTTGATACATATGAACAATGTTATCTTGAATGTACTACCTCGATATACCATGTTATTATACAAATAAAGTTTCTGATTCTGATAGAGAACGTAATAGGTCACCAATGCTATTCTAAACTGTGATTGGGAAAATTCCGATCGCATTGTGCATTCCTAGCTTCGATTGTCCACTGAAAACAAGTAGTCGTTTCGAAATATTTAGGTTACTTAAAAACGACTGTATTTTTATAGTTAAACTTTAGAATAGCCTCAAGAAGGGGCTAATGACGTGATGAAAATTAAAATAAGTTTTTTTTAATTTTCAAATTTACTAAGACAATCAAGAAAAAATGAATCCCAGACATGCAACATAAAAAAATAACTTAAAATCTACCTATTCAAAAACGAAACCATTTCCTTGTGGCAAGGAGGCTATAATGCTCGCTGCGTTGCCGCGTTGGATAGCTATGCTAATCCTTTGAGCTAGGAACCAGACAGCTTTATTATTGGCTGTTATTTTTTTTGTGCTCCTTCGATATTTTAAGTGAACTGAGTAGACTAACATGTGTAGCATTAGTAGTTTATGTTTAACAAGGTGCTTTCGTTTTCGCAACTAATAAACTTTCATCATTAGCAAGCGGTGCGGTCAATGCCCTTAGATTACCTATCTCCTATCGGGATCACAGCCGCCTTACTACTTTTAAATGAAAATCGCTTTCCTATACGATGCAAAAACGGGTATCAATCATAACAAAAAACGACGAGATCCGCAAGAGATTTTGCACCTTAAGATAGTTTTAATTTTACGTAAAAACGCAAAAAAAATTAGCTTATTTTTCCAAACCTATCCTCTATCTCTATTTGAGCGAAATTTTATTTCCATTTCTTTCTTTTAAAATAATTACGTTTGCAGCTCGTTCGTGTGTGAAAGACATGCATTCATGATGGTGATTGATTCAACAGCGTTTGTCTGGTTGATAAATAGCAAACAATGTGTGGGCTATGCGCTGTGGTATTTGTAGTTAGGGCTGAGCTGCAGGCTACTATCGGGGTCATAGATGGCCTATAGTGAACGGCCTTCTGATCAGAAATTCTCAGGGTAGCCCGGAGTTCGGAAGTTGGCGGTGTTTCACCCCCGTGCCTCGGAAAAGCACGTAAAGCCGTTGGTCCTGCGCCTGATCTCTCTCCGGTTGTGTCAGATTGCTGTCCCATCGGGCTATGAGAGTGAAAGGAATAGAGAGTGCACGGTGCACCTGTGTTAGCGCACACACTTGTGCACTATAATATGTCCCGCGCAGTCGGTTAGTCATTGTGACTGGCCATCGTAGTCAAAATCGGCTAGGGGGACTATTATTATAGTGAACGGTCACCAGATATGATAGCTGACAGCGATTTGATTTTATTTGATTTGCGGTAGGATAACCAGAATGTAGTACGGAGTCTTGTAGAATAGGTTTCTCTATTAAAAGCTACCATATTCATAGTCATAGCGAGTAAACGCCGCCATCAAATATGCGTTCCCTGGTGTTGTGAAGCAAAACATCAGTACTGGCAGAAGGCTGAAGATATAGTATATCAGGAAAGGGTTTTGAGCTGATCTCAGCAACGTGGCATTAGGAAACGAGAAACCCTTGGGTCTTAAACTTCAGTGTGAAAGGCAAGAGGGATTAGTGGAATGTTTTATTGTTTATGAAATAAACGTCACCGCCAGCAGTTTAGCTAACTCTGAAATTTGATGATGATCCGTTATAGTGCAATTAATTGAATCTAGCACTAGTGACATGGATTTGGTTTCATCTATGTGAGAAACCAACTAAAGCGCAATTAAAGCGCAAAAAAACTAAAGTAATTGTTCAAAAGTGGTTAATATCGCATTGGTTTGGAAAGACCTCACCTAAAGTATGAGATCTTAGACCATGTGGAGTATAGACTCCACCACGCAGGCTGAATATGGATTTGTTAAAGGTGTCAAGTATGAATATGTTATCAAATTAGTCTATGGACTATGTTGAACTGTACTCCGTTTTTCTTGGCTAGTCCAATAATGTAAGCAATCTTTTCATAATTTTCAAAGTAATATCAGTTGATTAAATTATTAAACTATTTGATTTTTTGACGACCCGTCTGGTGTAGTGGTCGAGAAATCGCCTACTACGCAGCGGGTGCGGGTTCGATCCCCGCACAATACAAACATTTGTGTGCATGAACATGTCTGTTTGTATTGGTCTGGGTGTTTTCTATGTATATCATGTATGTATTTACAAAAAAAAAAAAAAAAAAAAAGTATTTAAGTATTATATCCGTTGTCTGGCACCCATAACACAAGCTTTGAGTAGCTTACTTTGGGGCTAGATGGCGATGTGTGGGAATGTCCAAAGGATATTTATATTTGTCCAAAGGATATTTATAAAAAGATCTCAAGATAAAACGACGGATTGCCCATGTAAGTTGTCAGTTTTGTGTTTATCTTATTTTAAAATTAATCATTTCGTTAAAAAGGAATGTCACGATTATTTACAATATGCGACTTGCAAAGAAAAACGGACTGTAGTTAAACTAGTATAAACTAGACCTTGAACGTTTCAAATTTTAGTAACTAGGAAACTATGCCCGTAAAATGATCAACCATCCAATGAAAACCGCGACGTTGGCTGCTTAAATTAGGTACTGTCGAGTTTTTTTGCGCCTAGCAACCTTGCTGAGACGCTCGTAACGCAGTGGTAGCAGCGCTTTGGTAGTGATACCGAAGTGAAGCAACCTACGGCGCGGTCGTGTTTGGATGGGTGACCATTCCGACCATTTAAGTGACGTATATCACGAGCATCTCCGATGTTTCCGGCTTATATCGGTTGATTTTAGTCGTTAAGCCTAGTCAGAGGCCTTATGGGCGGCTGGATAACATCTGACAGCAGGGTTAGTCGCTTGCCTTGCAAACACCTCACCGCCAATCCGCACTGAGCCCGCGTGGTGGAGTATGGCTCGAACTACCACATAGTTGAGGTAAGGTCTTTGCCCAGCAGTGGGACGTTACAGGCTTACTTTACTAAGCAACCTTACGAGCCAAAATATTCTGCACTTCGCGCCGTCTTATGTTTGAAGTCTACTTTGCGATTCTAGCAGAATCGCAAAATCAGCAACAATTATATCTTAACCCTGTTTTGTGACTAAGTTATTTGTGCTGCTCAAAACTTTCCTCATTTTGTGTTTATCCACCCCCGAAAGGTTTAATGAAATGTTCGAGAGGTTTATAAGAGAAAGTTCGCGAAGTTGAAGAATTAAAAAAAGTTCAGATATTCCTTTGGAGTTCGATATTCGCAATAAAAAGCTTCATAATTAAGTCTAAACAAATTCTCGAAACTTTCTTGAGGATTTGTTGCTCATTTTTAGGAGTCGTTGTGTAATGAAGGAACCCCTTACAGACAATTATATTATTGGTCTATCGGTTCTTGAACTGCTGTGATTTAATACTATTAACGTTAATTAACGCAATCTTCATATTTATTTAATTATCCTTAACTTCACTAGTAAATCCATGGCGTAATGTTATCACCAGCCAGTTACTTAACTTTGCCCTTAATTTGACCGTTATTTGCTGAAAATTTATCTCAACCCCTAAAACATAAACTTTTTAACTTGAATGTTACAAAAAACAGTCACTCAATTTTTCATACAAACCACACCTACGCGAATAAATTGTACTTTTTGATTTCCAAAAATCTAAAATTAGCACAGAGGTGTGACATTTTGAATGGCGAACGGTTAACAATACATCCTCTATGCACCGGAAATGGCAGCAAACAGAATTTCCGCGCTCGCTTCGCTCTCACATCCGCTTTAGTTTAAGGGCGAGGGTAGACGGTGATTGATATTTGAGGGTAGTTTTGACTTATAAGCTATTTCCCGTTTAGTGTTTACACTAAACTTATTATTTATTTATTAGACAAACAGCGTTTCACAGTGAAATATCAGTAGTCCCACAAAACTATTTGCATGGTTTGTTTGTGATTATTTGTGATTTTGGGATTATTATTAGGAAATAATATTTCATATTCATAAAGATGAAATAAGAAACCAAAAATTTGCGCACGGGCGGGACTTGAACCAGCAACATTTTGGCAAACCGGGCCAAACGCTCTTACCAATTGAGCTACCGTGCTGTTAGTCCGACCCTGCGAAATTTGTGGTTTCTTATGAAAACGTCAATTGCGTGACGCTTAGCGCCATCTAGCCGTCTGTTTATGAAACGTGCGCAAATTTTTGGTTTCTTATTTCATCTTTATGAATATAAAATATGACACTGTGAGTGTTAAAAACATTCTAAAGCATTAGATAGCGAAGCGACATCAATTTCCAAGTTGAATTTATTCTGTAAAGAATAACTGCTTGGGCCATCTGTTTCATAAACAGACGGCTAGATGGCGCTAAGCGTCACACAATTGACGTTTTCATAAGAAACCACAAATTTCGCAGGGTCGGACTAACAGCACGGTAGCTCAATTGGTAAGAGCGTTTGGCCCGGTTTGCCAAAAGGTTGCTGGTTCAAGTCCCGCCCGTGCGCAAATTTTTGGTTTCTTATTTCATCGTTATGAATATAAAATATGACACTGTGAGTGTTAAAAACATTCTAAAGCATAATAATATTTCAATTTGTTAATAATATTAAATACCCTTATAATTTTGTACAGTTTAGGTATATTTATGAGAAGTAAAAAAAACACTAAGTTATGTATGAAACAAAAAAACACAACCCACCGATTTAATACCGAAGCCGTTTCTTTGAGGCAACGTTGCTACGTTGACTATCCGTCTGTCTGACAGAAGCAGTTCTTCTTTTGAACGGATTAGTTTAATTCGTATAGGGATTTCGTAAAATCCACTCTAAACATTAGTGTGGGACATAACTATACGAGTAGGTTAAATTAAATTTTAATTCTTCCTCAGTTGCACCGCAATGCCAATTTGGCGACTCAACCGTTATTTTTTTTTATATTAGACACCAATCAAATACATCGCTCAGGCACCAAAGTAAGTAGATAATGCACTTGGGTTTTGAAAATCAGACACAGCAGTGGTGCCGCAACATCCAGACCCGAGACAATATAGAACATTTTGATTACTATATTGACCCGATCGGGAATCGAACCCGGAATGTCGTTGCGGCGACGCCTTGAAACCCAGCGTGCTAAGCCACTACACCACGGAGGTCGTCTATTGATCTGCCTAGAACTTGAACGGATTAAAGACAGAGTTGGCACACTCCCTCTCACTAAAACTGCATAGTCGTATGCGTTGCGCCTTACATTGCATTACATCAGAACACGGCCAGAGGATTTGTCATTGCGTACAGCGTAATTAAAATTTGATTACGAACGATGTATTGTTTCCAACGAAATCAATTTTCATAGGCACCGATACAATTGATTGTTTCCTGCATCACTATTTTAGTATCAGCGGAAAAGCCTAGCGGTGTAATTTATGAACGCTGCATTGGTAATTACGTTTTAAATCTGTAATATCTTGCTCATTAAATTCTGCGACCAATTTTCGCTGATCCCATAAGAATAAAAAGCTCTTCTGTACCTCTCTTCGTCATTCTCATAACTTAGTTTCAGTGAAAACCTAAACAGTCATTTGAGCCTCAATACCGAGCTATCTTAAAAACATCGCCAAGTCGTCAAAGACAATTAAAATATTACTCAAGGATGTGTTTAGCAACAGTCTTTGGTTATGCTTTTTAACCGACTTCAAAAAAGGAGGAGGTTATCAATTCAACTGTATGTTTTTTATTATTATTATTATTTTGTATGTATGTTACCTCATATCTCAGTCGTTTGTCGACCGAATGGAAAAAAAATTTCGCCTTCTTAGAGGGTGTACCTTCTAGTTGGTCCCATTTTTTCCATTATGGGATCTAATGATGGGATCGTTGTGTAATCGAGGGAAACCCTCAAATTTTTAAGGCACGTATAGTGTTTCTTTACTAGAATCTTAATGTTTACGTGTTGTTACGTCTGATAGTCTACATCTTGTGGGGCTGAGCTGATGGTGGAACTCCTTAACGCTTAGGAGTTCAGTAATTATAATGACGGAACTTATGATAAGTAATTTGTAGCTTCTTAAAAAATAGAATCATATGGTGCAACTCCCCCCCTCCCCTCTTATGTAATCACTAAAAATGAAGAAATAAAGTCGATGCCATCACTTTGACCATCAAGCATCAACTATCACAGCACCGACTCCAAAAAGAAATTGTTTGCCTAAAACGGATTCCTTTCCTTTCAATGGTGAAGAGTTTATTTAAGACTTTTTAGTGCATTTTGGTTTTGAAGTCGGTTTTTACTTTTTTTAAAGTTTTATGTATTATGATAATAATCACGTAGTATAAATCTTTAGGTTCTTCTCCAATAGGTTTATTCCAACAAAATAGCACAAAGATAGGACACAAAGTGAAAGAAAGTACAAATAAAGCACATATTCTGGCATAAAGCTCGCTTTTATACAAATCAAAACCCTGAACAACAATAGAAAACAGTGAGGACGACATCCGTTCCCATATCTAAACATTTACTAAAATATTTATTTGTAGGGATAAACAATCTGGAAATTAAATATGAAAATTCATTAATTAATTGTACTGAATTTAGTAAGACTTTTAGATTATAATTTTAATAATTAAAATATTTTAAAATAAATCTTACCTCCACCATCCAATCAGAGTCAACTTCTTTTTGGCGCCAAAATGAACATTTGTTTTACGGCAAACATAAAAATCTAATAAGTGTCCCAAGATTTTTTAAGGTTCTATTTACCAGCCCACTCCATTTAAATATCTCAAAATACACACATCAAAAGTGTCTAGGGATCAACATATATTTTTGCAATAACTTTTCTCCTGATAATTGATATTAATTAAAATTTTCTCTAAGGATTTATCAAATAAAGTGTTTTCGTTTGTCTACAGTAACGATAAACCAAGTCACCTTTGCATTAATAAAGAAATTTGCCATTTTCCTAATAAAGGGATTTTTGACATTTGAACCACTAACATTAAAGTTCGAAAAAAAGACTGAAATAACAGTTTCCTTTAGAATGTTTTTCACACTCACAGTGTCATATTTTATATTCATAAAGATGAAATAAGAAACCAAAAATTTGCGCACGGGCGGGACTTGAACCAGCAACCTTTTGGCCCGGTTTGCCAAAAGGTTGCTGGTTCAAGTCCCGCCCGTGCGCAAATTTTTGGTTTCTTATTTCATCTTTATGATTAACAGTTTCCTTTAAAATTTTATTGGGTAACTTAAACAATTAATAATCCGTGTTTCTACCGCGAACACTAACAACACAAGAACATCGGTTTGGCCCGGTTTGCCAAAAGGTTGCTGGTTCAAGTCCCGCCCGTGCGCAAATTTTTGGTTTCTTATTTCATCTTTATGATTAACAGTTTCCTTTAAAATTTTATTGGGTAACTTAAACAATTAATAATCCGTGTTTCTACCGCGAACACTAACAACACAAGAACATCGGTTTGGCATACTCAAAATGAGTTCATCCAAATCACGCTGTGGAATGGCCGCCCATGTTCGTTGCAAAAACAAAAAAAGGTCTTCTTGCGACTGGATACCCTCCATATTCGGCAGAGCTCTTCTCTGTAGCATATCCCATGCATGCTCAATCGGGTTCAAGTCTGGCGACTGAGCAGGCCAGGGCAGGACATTGATGTTAGCTGCGGCGAGAGTCTGTCTTACAACTCTTGCGGTGTGCGGTCGTGCATTATCATTCATTTACTGAAATAAGGGACCGATTTGCACTTGTAGAGGAACGATGACGTCTGATACAATCGTCTCAGCATAAATTTGAGCGTTGAGGTTGCCTCTGATCCGATTCAAGTCAGTTGTTCCGCCGATCCAAATACCCGCCCATATCATGATGGTTCCACCACTATAAGGATGGACTTCCTGGCAGGATTTTAATCGCTGTTGGCGTCCAGGGGTTCTCCAGTGTCGTATACGTCTTGTATCCGGTCTCATACCAAAACGAGACTCATCAGAAAAGCACACGAAACGCCATTGTTCGTCTGCCTAATTTCTGTGTTCAAGAGCCCATTGATATGGAATCCTACGATTGTGCATTGTTATAGGTGGTACCCGTAGCGGTCTTCGGGAATGAAGGTTCACTTCATGCAAGCGGTTTCTGACTGTTTGGTCGCTAATTAAGATCCCTGAAGAGTGATGAAGCCTCACGGCTAACATCATGGCGGTTATTTTTGGAGCTCTTCGAGCTGTGATTTGAATGTATCGGTCTTGTCTCCGTGTGGTGCAGCGATACCGTCCTCCATGGCGCTCAGCCACGGTACCACTGCTTCGGTAACGTGTCCAAAGTCGACTGATAACACTCTGACTTGTATTCAGAGCTAAAGCCACAGTACGTTGCCGGGAACCAGCTTCTATCATTTCCACGGCTCTGAGCATTTCTTCCCTGCTTAAATGACGTTGCCGCTCGATAATAACGTTGGTTTTAATCAGTAGTAGGGAAACAGTAGCACTAATAATGTCTTCAATGCGTTGTATGTTTTTTAGGGAAAATATAGACAGATGATTTTCATCTTTAACTCGAATTTGATTGGCAGTTCCTGTTTCAAATTATGAAATGCACCAAAAAGGATCCATATAAATTTATAAAATCATAAATTTATTACAAAGCCACATCTCAATCTCAAGAAATCCGCATAAAAATGCTTGATCTCTAGTCACTTTTGATGTGTGTATTATAAAATGTATTGGCGCCAGAATTAGAAAACACAATGAGCAATCGTATAAAAATGACAGATTCCAAATTCAAATGTAATATATTTCTAATTTTTAGTTGTAACAGTATTTATGGCCAGACTGTGTATAAACGATGATGTATTCAACATATGACAAAGAGAATGTGTAATTTAGTGAATACAATAAGGTAAAATAAGTCACACGCAGTGAGTATGTGGTTTAGTGCTAATTTATACTATTACAGAACTAAGTTAATATGTGGGGCTGACTAGGATCGGAAATAGTCTTGTAACAGTAAGCAACCGCTGGCGGCCTTTTGATCCGTGAGCGTCTACAGTGTTCAGACTCGTAAACAATACAAAAGTTCACTATAACAAGAAAAATAAATATAATATTAAGAAACAAACATTATCCACGTAAAAATTACCAATAAAATATTTTTAGTCTAATGGCTGGGAGGGATCTCTTCCCTCACAACCATTATTTTTTTAAATCTAATCGTTATTTCTCTCATAGTCTATTCGGTAAGATAGTTCAACATTTTTGTCGTTTATTCTTCCAAATTTTATTGTAAAACATAGTAAAAATACACAGGGATCTTATAGAATTGACTTCAACGTCTAAAATACTTTATTAGCACCTACAATTCAAAAGAAAATCGTCTTTTACAACAAACGCTATGACTTGACTCAACATTTTCATAGCATGCTCGTAAAAAATCCATAAGAATAAACGATAAACAAACATTGTCACTTTTCTATTACTATTATGTCGTTTAGACCTATAAAATTTGCATCGTACGAGCATAGAGATTTATTGTTTTATAATTCAAACTTTGTTGGAGGTTCAAGTCCGTATTTATTTTATATGAACGATGGTATGTTGAAACTATTGAAACTACATCAAAGGTACGGTACTGGTGTTTTTGTAACTCATCAGGATGAAATATGAGGTTAAGGTTATACACGGTTTTCATTAGAAACGCCATATAAAAAAGCAAAGACTTTGAACACTTCTTACAACTCTTTATGACTATAACTTTCATCATCATCATTATCAGCCAAAGGACGTACACTGCTGAACATAAGACTCCCCACGTGTTTTCACAGAAAACGATCAAGCGGTCTGTATCCAGTATGAGCCTGTGACCTTTGCCAGGTCGTCTGTCCATCTTGTAGGTAGACGTTCAACGCCGCGTCTTTGGTCGAAGGGTCACCAATCAACTTTTCTGCCCCTACGGCCATCAGTTCTTTGGGCTGTGCTATACTATATATTTATATATCAGATAACTATAGGCGTCAAAAAGTCGAGAATAAGTAGTTGTCTGCGAAAGTTGCCTCAAAGTTTTAAAGTACTAAGAAGACCAAACATCACGACTTCTATTCGAAAACTTAATTGGTATAATAATTTTATAAATTACTTATTGTGAGACAGTTTTATAGCAGTATGTCCATTTATAGTAGTAGTAGTCCTCCAATCCGATTTCGACTACGGTGGCCAGTCACAAAGACTAACCGACTGCGCGCAAACACAGGTGCACTCTCTATCACTCTCAAAGCCCTATGGGACAGCAATCTGACACGACCGGAGAGAGCTCAGGCGCAGGACCAACGGCTTTACGTGCTTTCCGAGGCACGGAGGTAAAACCCTGCCCACCCCCAAACTCCAGGCTTTTTTTTTTTTTTTTTTTTTTTTTTTTAACCTACACCATCCCACTGCTGGGCAAAGGTCTCCCCCAAACTCCGCCACCTATCCCTATCCTTGGCCAACGACTCCCAATCCTTAGCAAAACTGACCAAATCGTCACACCAGCGCTTTCTAGGTCTACCCCGAGTTTGCGTTTCAGTGAGATTGGAAGGTCTCCCTTCATATACGCTTTCATGGACCAGAAGCTCTTCCAGGCGTTATCGATGCGTCGTCCGATCTCTTTGTCCTGCCTATTTTCGAAGGATACTATCTGGCCCAGGTATATATACTCGTCGACATACTCCATTCTCTGCCCATTCACCACTATGTCGTGTTCTGCGGCGTTGGTCATGATTTTGGTCTTGGACCTATTCATCATTAATCCAACCTCAAGGCCTGCCTCGCTCAGCTGATCGAGCATAGTGGCAAGTTCAGATGATGTGTTGGCAAAAAGAACAATATCATCCGCAAAACGATTTGGGCAAAATCTTGTAAGTAGCAAACAGTTGGTACTACAAAAAAGCTCATCGAAGGTGGACCTGGGCTTCACCTGGGGACAGATTTAGGAATGAAATCGATTTTATACTCACCTCAGATAAGTGTCTTATAAAAGATGTCCATGTCATAAATAGAATTAAATTTAGTTCTGACCACAGGCCAGTACGAGCAAAGATTAAATTCAATTTCAAGTTAGATAGAGTCAACCTTTTTAAAAAACACATAACATTCTTAGATAAACAAAGCATATCAAACAACTATGAACAATTTAACTTAGAACTAACCAACCATTTTAAAAAACTAACTATTGATGATCCATTTGATCCTGACTCACAATATGATGCTCTTTTATCAAGTATAAAAGCTGCGAGTAGCAAAATAAAACAAGAACGAAAAAACATAAATAAATTATCGGAAAACACAAAAAATCTAATCAAACTAAGATTAAACACAGCTATTGGAACACAAGAATATAAAAACATAAACAGGAAAGTAAAACGAAACATTAGGCAGGATCTCAGAAATTACAATACACATTTAGTTAAAAGAGCTTTGCAACAAAATAGTTCACTTCGAACTGCAAAACAGGGACACTCTCGAAGTAAGACATGGATAACCAGCTTAGAAGATCCGAGCGGTAAAAGGCACAGCAACCGGGATGAGATCATTAATATCTGCACTGAATATTATAAGACCTTATATTCGGACAGCTCTAATAACGGCCGTTTGGTGGAGTATAGTTACAGTGATGACATCCCTCTTATTAATGAGCACAAAGTAAACGTTGCTATTAAAAGCTTAAAATACAGTAAAAGCCCAGGAGATGATGGTGTCACCACGGAGGTTCTCAAACTGGGGAAACCAGCTCTTAGACCACACCTAACAAAACTTTTTAATGCTATTCTGCTCACTGGATCTCTACCTCGAAAATTCTGTCATTCTAATATAATATTATTACATAAAACCGGAAACAAACACGACATTAATAACTACCGGCCAATTAGTTTGATTTCTCACATTTACAAATTACTTACAAAAATAATACAAGATAGAATCGCTCATAAACTAGATCAACACCAACCCCCTGAGCAAGCTGGTTTCCGCTCACATTTTTCTACCACTGACCACTTGCATGCAGTGAATCAAATAATAGAGAAGTCCAAAGAGTTCAACAAGACACTCTACATAGGGTTTGTCGATTACTCCAAGGCGTTTGACAGCCTTAAACACGAACCCATATTTGCTGCACTAGAAAAACAAGATATTGAGCCTACCTACATACAACTCCTACGGCTTATTTACCAAAGAAGCACGGCAGATATAAAATTACACACACATGGACCACCATTTTCTATACTAAAGGGTGTAAAACAAGGAGATCCTCTTTCCCCTAAACTGTTTACGAGCGCCTTACAAGAAGTTTTCAAGAAGCTGGACGGTCCATGGAAAACGAAAGGCATAAATATCGGGACAAAAAAGCTAACAAACTCCAGGCTATACTAAACATTTCTAAACAGAAAAAACCCAGGTACATATTTTTGGCCCGACCCGGGGATCGAACCCAGCGCTAACCTACAACGTAGCGCAGCCGTCGCTTTAAAGTGCAACCCTCTAACCGCTGCGCCACCGAGTCAGTTTATGTCGTTGTCCATCTATACACTAAGCACGAAGATAAGGGTAACAGACGTTTGTTACTATTTACGATTGCATAACAGTAAAATCTGCTCTTTTTTCGTGTCCAATAATGTAAACATTTATTTTTTAACTTTTAAAATAATATCAGTGACTAAAATTTATTACCTATTTGATTCAAAAAGATTTCGGTATATAACGATAAAATAACTTGTGTAAATTGCAAGTAGGTATTGTATTTAGAGTAGGTAGGTATTTATCTTGTGAAAAAGGAATATCAAGATTCGACTGGCAAAGACACACGGACTTCACTTGAAATATTTTCACGTGTTGGTAAAAACTACGTAACGTATCCAAAAATAGGGAACAAGACTTGTTTCTGAATGAAATTGAATTGTTCTTACAAAAACAGAGCTACAAGCATTTTCAATATGGCATTACGGTCCAGCAGAACACTGGAACCGACTACTATGTTTACTTTCAATACCGACGATACAACACCATTGTCCGACGGCCGCCATAGTTTATCAATCACAAGTGTTGCCAGCAGATAGCTCAGTTATCGACAGTTGAAATAACGATTTATCGATAGGCAGCATTTTTGTACTGGCAAAATCATAGACTCGATTGTTTTCTACACTTTTGAAACCATTGGTTGTTTGGAATTTAGCTATGTTTTTGATCGGCTTAAAACAAGGAAGTTATCAAATGTACTTCTATGTAATATCGATGGAATATTTGAGTCACGGATGTCTTGAGGTAGTCACGGAAAATCATGTCAAGATGTGATTTTAAGATGAATCATGTATTTTCAAACTTCGGGAACACTGTAAGTTAAAAAGAATGAGGTTTTCTTTTATAAATTATCCATCTGGTGTAGACGACCCGTCTGGTGTAGTGGTCGAGAAATCGCCTACTACGCAGCGGGTGCGGGTTCGATCCCCGCACAATACAAACATTTGTGTGCATGAACATGTCTGTTTGTATTGGTCTGGGTGTTTTCTATGTCATGTCATGTATGTATTTACAAAAAAAAAAGTATTTAAGTATTATATCCGTTGTCTGGCACCCATAACACAAGCTTTGAGTAGCTTACTTTGGGGCTAGATGGCGATGTGTGGGAATGTCCAAGGGATATTTATTTATTTATTTTTTATTTATCCATATACTTTCAAAAAAATATTTTTTTAGAATAAATAGAACTCATATTATCATCCCTGAATGGGATGTCACTGACCTTAGTGTAATCTTATTTATCTCTCGACGTGTATAGTGATTTAATAGCACGTCACCATAAGTTGATGGAACAATGTCGCCATTTTCTGCCTCGCTCCAGTTATAGACTATATCCAGGAGCCCTATTTTTGAATCACACGCGTCTCAATCAAATATGGTGTGTGATTTTCTATGATTTATATTAAACTAGTGATCTGTGATCCCCGTGGCTTAACTGTTGTAAAAGTCTGATTCAAAAAATATCACAATTAATTATAGCTTAAGTGCTATTCTCATGTATGCTCCTAAAATTGCATAGTTTTATCAAAATCCATCGATTCGTTTTTGCGTGAAGGAGTAACACACACACACACCCATACACCAGGAGTACATCCACACACTCATACATCAATCCTCACAAGCGATAAATAATATAATTAAGATTAACAACAACAAAAAAAACAGTTTATTAACACACGGCAGTGATTTAAAAAAAAGATAACTCTGCTTCTTGGTTATATCGTTTTGTGATTATTGGCGAATATGTCTAATGAGAATTTAATTGACTTTTAACACATAGAGCGCCATGGTGGTCGACTGTGACATCCAAATATTTTTTTCTATTGTGTCTAGTTTCGTGGCAGTCAGAGCCTTCATTGATTTTCGAACGAAAATAACTCAGTATATAGATGCGAGTGATTCAATAATACAGCCCCTGAACAGACCTTCCTTTCAGTGCTGGGTCTATTGTTTCGCTTAAGGCTTCACCTTCAGGCTATCGGCAGATAAACGGCTTACCTCGTAGAATTGGCTAAGCTATTCGCCTTGCACTGAAAATACTGAAATAGCTTAGCATTTCAATACAGCGGTACGTAATAAAGTCGATAGTACTTACTAAACTTTATTGCACTGTAAGTTGTTAAGGCGGACTTTATGCCTTACGGCATTCTCTACCAGTCATCCTCTCGAGCATGCAGAGAGTCTAATTATTTATATATTTATTTAAAAACTTTATTGTACAAATAAAAGTGTACAAAAGGTGGACTTAATGCTAATAGCATTCTCTCCCGGTCACCTAGTAGATCATGCAGAGAGATTGATATGGGTGCAGGAGAATATTGTAAATAGAAATTAAAATTGTAACAAATTCTATTGTGTAAAATAACAATATTACCTAGTCTTGCCACAAATATCGTTACAAAGAAAACATTTTTTTTTAATGCAAATAATATTTATTACTATTGCAGTGTGTTAGTTTTATACTTTAATATAAAACAATTTAAAATAAAAAAAGCTTATTCGAAGTGGTCTCCATTGGCTGCAATACAGTCCTTTAAACGCTGAGGCCAGTTATCAATAGAAGCACGCACTCTTTCCATGGGAAAATTCTTCACTGCCAATCGTATGGATTGTTTTAGGGACTCCAAATTATCATGGCGTTTAGAGCAAGCCGTACTCTTTACAACTGACCATAGATCATAATCCAGCGGATTAAGATCGGGACTAGACGACGGCCAGTCTTTAGCTCTAATGAAGTCCGAAACGTTCGCTTCTAACCAAGACTGCGTGGACCAAGCTTTATGACCCGGCGCCGAGTCTTGTTGGAAAGACTATGCTTGGTTATTGAACATGGTGTTGTTAAGGGGCTTAACTAACTTCTCAAGAATAGTATCTTGATACACTTGTGCCGATGTTTTGATACCTTTTTCACAAAAATATGGCTCAGTCACTCCTTCATAGTAACACCCCACCAAACCATCACTGAAGTCGGGTAATGCCCACGTTGCACTCTGCCGACTAATTGGGAAGATTCCTTAGAGGTTTAAGCATAAATACGGTCATTTTGTTTGTTTAAATGTTGCTCAATTGTAAAGATTTTCTCATCCGTAAACAAAATTTTTCTGTGACCTCCCTTTGCGTACCGCTTCAGTAGTTGTTTCGATTTTACCACCCTATTTTTTTATAAATTATCAGTTAAAAAATGACCCGTGCGTCTCTTATAAGCTGCAAGTCCTAAGTCATCTTTTAAAATACGCGACATGGTTCTGGGTGCTATCTTCATCTCCCGAGATAAAATCTTTTGCTTTCGGACAGGATTTCTGCGAATTCTTTCCCTTACTGCTTTGACCACCTTTTTCGTACGTACACTACGTGGACGACCAGATCTTTTTTCTGTCACAAACAGAGGAGGTCTCATTGTACCTATTAATAGCCCGGTAGACAAACATTTGACTAATACCAAGCGTATGGAGTTTCAAAAATTGCATTTGGCTCCATATCATTTGGCTCCATCCATGATCTCCAGAGGGTGCGTATTCCAAAGCCGCATAGCCATTTCTGTGAACGACTTGAACTGATAGAAGGAGCGATGAGCCGGTTTGCCTAGCCGGAGATCTTCGGAAGAACGGAGAGCACGATCACGAGGTGATGAATCAGTGAAGGTGTCTATTCAGTGACGGATCATTAAAGGCTTAACCACATGTGCCACAGCCACATCATATTGCAGCGACAAAATTTGGTCAAGCAGTGGTCCGTGTGAACAGTGTCACTGCGGCTTTTTGTAGTTGTATTCCCAATAACCTCGATGTGGATCTGGGTTCTTTTTCGGCCCTTTGTTTTCGGTGCCGCTGGTGGTTGCGTTGTGGTTGCAATGTCGTCGGTATCAGACGGCAAAATGTGGTAGGTACGTGTGAATGATCTTCTCGTATCTCCATACTTCTCATGACCGGTACCCTCCGCTTTAGTAGCTCTCTCCAACTGTTTAATCCGCGTCACTCTTCTACACAGGACTATCAGGTCTCAACTAGACAGGTTGTTCAGAACAAACTTTATTGAACAAAAAGTTGAGGTCAGATGGAGCATCTTTCAAACCGTTGATTTGATGTGATTGCCGTGTTTGTACATACTTTGCCATTTAAAAAATGAGATACAAAACGTGTTCCAAACATATAACAGAGCCCAGTTGCGCAATCTTTAATAATAAGCACAAATACTTTTATTAATTATAAAACGTCTTTTCATATGAAGTAGGTATCTGGAAGATAACGCTTAAAAGAACAATATATCGTTAGTATAATTGACACATAAACTCAAATAAATCTTGTCATTCAGAGATAAAGTGGTTTTCCTAATATAGGAATTATTGAAATCGATTCAGCATTATTTTGATAAGCTCTTACGAACCTTTTTACAAATTCATAAACCTTACCTTTTAAGTTGCTTTTAAAATCGCTCGTTTCGTGGCCCGACGTCTTAAGCCACAAAGTAAAGTGGCCTTGAAGGAGCACATCTCTATTGTTTCCAAATAATCTCTTGTTTCTCGTTTGAAGTTATGGTTCATTTGTTGAAGGTTTTTATCAAAATTCAAATGTAGAACTTAGTAGCTGCAGTATTTTTAACCTCCGATGCAAAAATATAGTGGTATTAAGTTAAGTAATACCAAGTTATAGTTAATAAGTTTAACGTGTCTGTCTGTGAATTTGTGTATCGGTCTCTGGTATCGTAGCTTCCAAACGGATAAACAGATTTTCGTTTAGTAGTTTTGGTCATAGATAATTGTATCCCGAGTGTTCTTAGCTAACTTTTATAAGATCTTTCAGCCGTTTGAAGATAATCAGTTCTTTTTGAGTTTTTAGTTGCCCGATCGATTAGAAATTTTGGTTCAATTTTACTTCAATGATAAATAAATATAAATATTGGACACCAATCACATACATTGCTCTGATCCCAAAGATGTAGCCAATGCCCTTGTATTATGGAAATCAAACACAATGGTGGTACCACAACACCCAGACCCAACACAATATAGAAAAGAACGTTTTTTTTTCTACATTGACCCGACTGGGAATCGAACCCGGAACCTCACGAGATGGCGACGCTTGAATCCAGCGTGCTAGCCACTCGACCACGAAGGTCGTCATGATATTGAAAGGATATGGTAAATAAGGGTAATACAACCATGGCCTGATCAACCGTTTGAAAATCATCAGTTCTGTTTACCTAACAAACTTAAACTCACACTTTCTAAGTAAATTTAGTTCCTCAAGTTTTCACAGAATAGCGCTGTCCCCGAGTGAATCGCGGTATGACTTGTTTTTTTCTAAATGATGTATAGTGAAGCAATCCTGGTTTCAAGCGTCGCCATCTCGTCTGGTTCCGGGTTCGATTCCCGGTCAGGTCAATGTAGAAAACGATATTTACTATATTGTCTCGGATCTGGGTGTTGTGGTACCACCGTTGTGTATGATTTCCATAATTCAAGTGCATTGGCTACTTACTTTGGGATCAGACAATGTATGTGATTGGTGTCCAATATCCAATCCTGGTCTATTAGAGTTCCCTTATATATGGTGTAGTGCTATGTGAGTAAAACCTAGAGTTAAAAAGTGAGTGTTTCAATTATTCAAGCTTATTAATAATTGGTGAGGGGACCTTCCCTTTGTCCTATCGACTCAAAATTTGTAAGTTGACTATTCTTTGAATACTTCTTCCACGGTTGAACCATTTCTATGCTTTCATCCAGCTTACATTCTGTTCAGCAGTTAATTATATTCTGACTTTACTTAAATGCTGTTTTACCGTTTTATATTTATATACATATTGTGTCATTTTGATTATCATAGCAATCCTCACTCAGACAGTTTATTTTATCGTTGACCTAAGCAGAATGATATATTCATATTTATCTCTTTTTTTAAAATATATACTCTGTATATCAATACATCAGACGTGTAATAATTTATCCAGAATATAAAGTTTCTGTACCTTAAAAAAAACTAACAGCCAATTTCGTAGCCCGACCGGAGTGCACTCGGGCCACAAAGCAGAGTGCCGCGAAGAGGCTGTCTCTATTGTTTCGATATAATCTCCTCTTCCTCAGTCTATGGCAACTTTCGTTGAGTTTAAATTCGTTGTCTTTGGCGTTAAGGCGGATGTTTAATAATGATGAAAATGAATAAGATCACGTAGGTATCTGCGTTGAAGCTATTATAAGCTATGCTATTCATTCGTAACGGGATCAGCACCGCATCAACTCGAGGTGTTCAGTATTATTTGTATGAAACTCCATACATTGACGCACATCTATCAACTTCGTAACGTCACCACCTCGGATCGAAATCAACTATTCAACACCTTTGGTAAAAAACAGGCTGTCATTCAAAAGAAGAAACTGTCTTAAGTTGTACAAAAAACACGATCCGAGGCCTTGCATATCTCTTTAGGTATCGTGCTTCCGTATAGTTGATGCCTGGTTGACGACAACGCGATGCTGTTCTCGTTACGGGTGGATAGATATGCTTCAACCTTTAAATTAAAATTGGGCGATACATCCAACAAAAGACGACACGTGGTAAACGCGATTTTGACTCTTAAACTGTTAAGGCGGCGGTGTCCTTGATTGTTCTTAATACTGTGAAATTAGTTTAAAACAAAATTGTATTATAAAAACTCTTTATTTCTTATATTTATGGCATGAACAAACTTTACAGTGTTAAAACCATTTTTAACACCCTTAATTACAAAATCTTGTTTTGTGTAAAATACAAAGAATGTTTTTGATAGCCTTTAAGCAAGATCATACTTTGAAAACCGATAATATATAATGGCAGATATTTGAGGACTATTGTTCCAAGTCAAAGCATTTTTAGGAAACCATTACTGACCATATTTATCTAAAAAATAACTAACATATATTCCAACCATAGTACTTTACTAACTACATACAAATAGAAATTACACTTACGTACAAATATTTAGTAAACTTTTTCATTATTTTTATTTAACAATGATTCTGAAAAACAATTCAAGCAAGGCATTTGAAGAAGTATTTCAATTTAAAAAAAAAAAGATTTTTATTTTATCTTACAGAATATTTCTAGGAAAAGATTTCTAATATATTTTCAGTCTTAGTTACCTATATAAAATATTAGATATTTGACAACGTGCCTACATCCTATAACTAAAATTAATTACAAAAAAAAATAAGTTTCACCTACCGCAATTATCAAAATCTTAAAAAAAAGATCTATTAATAGTTTTGTTCAAAATTTCTTTCACTTTTATATTCTTAAAGCTTCCATTTTAGGCTCGTGTATGATCATTTATTAAATTAATATAGTTAAAGCCTTCACAAATTAATGAAATAATACTATATTACGTCAAGATGTCTAAAAAACTTACTTACAATCTTAATCAAGTAATTATCAATGCAAAAAAAAAATATAATTATACAAAAAATATCTTAAATCTCTTAATTGACTTTTAATATAATTATTTTACATTAAAACATATTAAAACCAGCACACGTAGTAAAGATTACAATATTTATGATACCTTTGTTTGCTTAATTTTTTTCAACTAAAACTAAATCATGTCGGACTTGTTATACGTGAGTACCATTTTTTTGAGATCCGTTACCTGAAAATTAAAGATTTTTATTTTAATATCAGAAAAGAAACGGCTATTGTTAAATTTAATGCCAATAAAGAAAAAGGATCTGCAGTTAAATAATGATGCTAGAGGAAAGAAAAGAAACATTATTTTTTATCTGTATGCTCGACACGATCTGACGCCCTTGCCCTTGTAAAGATTTTGTTTTCAGTCTGGACGAGTGCTGTTTAAGAAATTTATAGCAAAGAGATATGTTTATGTTTCTAGTGATAACATAATAACTATACTAACTAGTGATAATAGTATAACATCTAGTGATAATGATGCAATCAATCTGATATTAACTAACCTTTGGATGTGATTTGGTTGGCGGGTGAACTTGATTGGCTGGACGGAGGCAGAATGTATAGAGCACCTGCTGACTGAGGCGATGGTTTAGGCACCTAAACAATAAAAACAGTTCAATGTATAAAAGGCTTTTTTTTTAAAAAAATGTCGTACAAAAAACTCAAAATAATATTTTATAACTATAGCAAAGAACCATCGCTGAAAGAATAGCTTTCAAAATTGTATTGTTTTCTTTACTACCAAAAAACACATCATTTTTAACAAAAGCGTGTTTTCCAAACTGCTAACTAGTTTGTCGGCAATAGTTCGCCTCCTTAGGATACAGTTGTACCTAACTTGTTACATTTTGTCACTTACTGAACGTGCAAACTGAAATAAATCCAAGAAATTAAAGAAATAGCGATCAGCTACCTGATACGAGTACTGCTAATGATTATTCGTTAAGATCAGTTATACATTTGCTGTTTATTCTTCGGCTAAGCTCAGTTTTAAATTTGTTATTTATTCTGCGTGGTATAAGGCAACTGGCCTGCTCCAAATTCATCATTAAATCATATGTTAATTGTCAACAGTTCACCAAATACTGCAGAAGTGTATACATATTTCAATGAATATTTTAGGACTACATACTTAATAAGATTACAGTTTTCAAAGCCTCCCTTAAATATCAATTGTTCTTTTTTTTTTTTTATTAAAGCGGTCGGACCCACTTCACGAAATAATAAGGATTTTTTTTTGCCGCCTTATAAAACCTAAAATGCCAAACTAAAATTGTAAACGTGTAATAACAGTGTTGATTGTACGATTTGATGTGTACTCACTTGAGGCTGCGCACCGGTGGTTGATGGTGATGATGATGTCGCGTGTGGACTCGTCACCGGTCGCAACGATGATGAAGATGCTGGCGATAAACCTGATACAAATAATGATTTACGTCATTGTTTAAGTGACGTTTCTGGTCATTGTACGTTGAACTTAACATTAAACTCACCTTCAACCATTCCTGACAAATGAAGACTGGAGTTCCTTATTGAATAGTAAGGAGGAGGGGCTGGTTTTGACGTCGGATTTGTATTTGCTTGTTGAACAAAGGCTGTAAATAAATTAAATTTTCAGTTACTAGATTATTATATTCTATAGATAAATATAGATTTATTGTTAACTTATTTTTAACATGCAATGATTATAACAATACAAAAGAAAGTACAAGCCAAATTGAAAGGGGTAGTTTATTTTATTTTATAGAATATAATATTAAAAAAATATATTATATTAAAAAAAACCTGTATTTTGGACTCGACTATTAACAACCCCCTTGAATTTGGTGCGTACTTTTAACCCGGTATGGAATTAAAGAGATCCGTGAACGTTATATCTTATATGTACTCTTTTGCTTTCTAATACATGGCGTAATAAAGGACAAGCTAAATTTAAAGAGGTGGTTAAGAGTCGAGTCTTGAATACAGAAATTTTTTTTTCTTCTATTTTTCTTGTATTCGAAACTGGATTGCCAACCATCCCGTTAAATTTGGCTCGTAATTTTTTTTACACCCTGTGTATCTAGGTACGGTCGAGGTCTCACTCGCCTAACCACTTTAAGAGCCAAAATTGCTTGCATTTCGCATTGTCTATTGTTAGAAATAACGCCCGATTTTGTGTAGTTTGCGTAAGCGATTTTCGTTGGAAAGTAATTAAGCGCGAAAAACCTTGACTGTATAATAATTTTCGATGACAATCGAGATACTTTTACCAGGACCATACACAAAATACATAGTAGAAACTAAAAGAAGGAACTGCAAAATAAAACTTAGAAGTATATTTATTCAATGCGGCTTGTTAAAAGTTTTTCTTGGCAAAATAATTGTTAAAACCTAACTTAAGCTTTCGAAGAATATTTAAATAACTCGTAGACATGCCTGGGTGACCTAGATCCATATCTGTAATTAGCTTTCCAGTTTAAGCCACAAAGGCTTAATAAAAGTATCTGAGTAGGCTCACTTCCGATATATATCAGTAATTTCGGATTTATTTTCACCAATCGTCCGTTTGTTTTGAAGAAAATTAAAACTATATACAGTAATGGAGTTCGTATGAGATCAAGTTATTAACAGTCGGATGTGTATGAACTTTAAAGTTTACTTTGTTTTAGGGCTAATAAGTCAAGAATTGAAAACCCTAAGCTTTTCGACATTCCACTCACGAGTAACAATATTTCTTTGAATGGCACTGTTTGCAGAATGTGTCGTGAATTTAATAACATGTCGTCCAGCCTTGATCTGTTTAACCAGACATTCAAAAAATGTGCCATCAATTTCACCTATATATAATTGAATTATAATTTTGTTATGTTACTGTTACTTTAAATCACTGAACCGGCTATATTCTTACTTGTATTATTTTGGTTGTTTAATTGTTACCGTGCCTTTAAAAAATAAAAATATCAAGTATTTATTTTAGAAAAAAGATAAATAAAATAGGACGGTTCTATAATGTAAATAAAATGTAAAACTACTGCTCATTTATGTATTACACCTTCAGTAAACTTATTTTATAAGTTATATCCTCAGTAAGGTTTGTAACGTGCCGTTAAGTGTCAAAGTTCAACCTGATAGTGTACATTATGTGGTGTGGAAACTAGGTCCTAACTAGCATCATTTGTCGTAATTAGCAGATAAATTACCATGAAACAGTGAAAAATAATAACCAGAGGTCGAAATTAGGTATATTCGCAAGGTAGTAGTTTTATGTTGGTATTAGCCGATAAGTTTTACAATTTGACCAAAATTAACAAGGCTATGTACTTGTAAGGATGTTAGTTCCAGCAACAAATACAAAAATTAACGACACCACTTTACGATGATATTTAAAAACCTCAGTATATGCAATCAATACTGTGACATAGACTAAAAACAAAATCAGTCAGAATCTAAACAAAAACTTAGGAGTTTATATCTGAAAATAAATACAATTGCGCCAGACATCACACCACTTGTCTTGGTTTCGAACTTATGTTTTTCTTGTTCTACGAATACCGGACAACGATAATGACAAGGGGATCTTCCATAAATACTTAAATACATCATCCACGATTTAGGTTAAAAATGTTCGTGCTCCTCACAGAATTATTTGTCCCTTGTAGGATTCGAACCGCCGGCTTAGTTATCAGGAGCTATCTTTTGCACCAAAGGCGTCATCTAAGTAAAAAGTGTTAAACTAACGGAATTATAGCAAAACTCATCCACCAATAAATTGAGCCCGTGGGGTGGAACTCAAACATCAAACTCGAGGTTAGGTGTTCGATTACAGAACAGGTAATTCTATTACTATTAACTAGTAGATGTTAAGTGTAGCTACTTACATAAAGGTCCACTCCCCCTCAAGTATGGGTTCCCGTAAGTGGCTGCATATCTGACATCGACGCCTCCAGCGAACGCTACACCAGGGTTCGTCATCGGTATAACTGGAACAAATTTAAAACAAAGTTGGTAAAATGCAACAAATAAGGTGTGGAAAGCAAGAAGGAAACCACCACAATATCTTCCTTGATTCTGGAGTTTTGGAAAAAACTTTACCGACAAGAGCGCAGCTCTTAAATTTAATCATGAACTTTGGTAAAATAAAAATCAGATATATTTAGCGGCATAATGAAAGAATAATCTTTGGCAATCGAGTTGACAGATTTCATGTCCTTTGAAATACCTATGATGGCTAGGATAAGTCGACTTACTAATTGCTCTTTAATTAAAAAAAAATATTTATACTTTTAAATATAATGAGGGAAAATTTGAACTATTCTACCACACCTTTCATGCCTCTGCAAAGTTTTAATAAGAACAAAAGTGGGCTTATAAGTTCTCCTTTAGATAAACCCTGTATCAAACTCAAAATAAGGCTAACTGTGACTGTGCTGATGATTCTCATTAAGTAAGAGAGTGGATTTATCACTGATCTTTGAAAGATACCCTTTTTATAATATCAACCCAATACCATTGGAACCAACCCTAGATAGCCTGTCTCATAAAGTCTTACTCAAGCCAGTCTACAACAAGTCTTAGTTATTAAGAGAATGGACCTATCGGTATAGAACCTCCTTGAGGAACATCCTCTTTATAATAACAGACACTTACCATCCGGCCCCACCCCAGCTAGCCTTCCACAGCTCACTTGTCTATGCAAAGAACCACAGTGGCTCGGATAAGTGGACCCATCGGTGCTCCTTGAAAGAGACCCTGTGAGTGAATCACTGCAAGGCATTGGAGGGGCGTAGTCTCGGCTGTAGTCTACGTAGGGTACGTAGCCGTTGGTTTGGCCGTGTGTCTGTAAAAAAATATCTATAATGAAACTGAGGAAGGATGAGGATTAGTAGGCTGTTACTTTGATGAGGTAGATGCCTCACCAAAGTAACAGTAAGTTTAAACTAGTAGTAGGTATAGTCTGAAATTTACAGTTCATGTATTTGCGACTGCGTCCGCGAGTTTTGAGTTTGCTTCCGCCCCTCTCATCACACCGTGATGTTTTATAGCCTAAAGCCTTTCTTGATAAATAAGCTATTTAACATAATTGTTTTTTAATCGTAGTAGTTCCTGAAATTAGCGCGTTCAAACAAGCAAACATGCTCTTCAGATTTATAATATTAGTATAGATGTTTTTCCTATCAGTTTCAGCTTTACAAATTCAAATTTAACTCATCTTAGGTCAGACTAGTAGGATCAAACTATAAGTACAAAACATTTATACTCTAAGCCACAGATTACTTTACGGGTAAGACAAGATAAATAAGGTGCCTTTTTAAAACAAAAAACAACACGAAATCGGATATAAGTGCCATACCAAAATATTTCCGCTCTAGAATCACTCTTCAAGACTTATTTTCTGACGGTGTATTTTCAAGACTTTGTAAATCTGAACAAGCTTTCTAGAGTTTACATACAAAATCCAATCCAGGCAAGAATGCTTAGAAGGACTTTGCTCATAAATCTCAAAGATAACAAGTGTGTTTCGCTAAGGCCCGAAGATGCGAAAATGCAATGCATACATCAGTTTATTCTCTTGAGATTACAAGAATAAAGATACTTATTCAACTAACCTCTGAGTTAAGGTACAGTGCTGGTCGTGACAGTTTTAAGGAAATATGTGGCAACGTTTAACTAAGGGGTAAATTCTAACTGTGGCAAAGGCAAGTGGGTCTAACTATACCAATCACATATAAAACATCAAAATAAAAAATACAGTGTCTTTATCAGAGACTAGCGGTCCCCGCGACTTCGTCCGCGCGATTTGAGCTTGCTCCCACTCTTCCCATCGCAGCGTGATGTTTTACAGTCATCGTCGATAAATAAGCTATCCAACACAAAAAAAAGCCAGTAGTTCCTAAGATTAGCACGTTCAAAGAAACATACAGACAAACTCTTCCGCTTAATAATATTAGTATCAATGTTATTACTATGTTTTTTTAAAGCAAGGGAATTTTTAACGTTGTGCGTTGATGTCGAAATAATGCAAACAACTGATCCAACAATACGACAGGCATCAAGTTTTGAAAATTTGAAAAATGTATTTTTTAATTATGATAGATTTTGGACGTTTGTGTAAGCCTCAATTAATCGTAGTTTAAGCAAGTAATTAAATCTTGAGATTAATCTTAAGCGAAGATGTTGTGTGAATGCTCCATATTATTTTCAATTTTATCTCAAAATAGGGCCGAAATAAACTTAGAAAAATTGGTCGGTTTCGTACAAAATAAGCTCAATTTCTTGTTTAGAACTTTTCTTATTAAAAAGGATTCTTCATCACATTAGGGAGGAATTGCGAAATCGAGTAACAGTTTGTAACAAATATTTCTCTAGTATTTCTTTTGGTCACAAACTTGAGAAGAATATTAATTTAGAGGCACCACGAAACAGAGCCCTTTACACACAAATATTTACCGCTAAAAAGGCTTTTTTCAAGTGAAGTTTGTCTGAAATATTTCACTCCGAAAATGATCCTTAAGAAGTTAGAGTGTAAGAGACTATTTCATAATCGAGAATTATTGAAACGTGTATTTTTTAAAATTCCTCATATCGAAGCGATAATAAAATGAGAATGGTCCTTTGTATCGTATCTGTAAAATTTTCTGTAGAATAGGTACGGGTAAAATATCAGGATTCTGATCTAAAACACAATATTGTTAGATTAACAGATTGTCTATGGAACATTTCGCTCGTAAATTACCTTAAAATGTAGATTATTGATTGGCTGGTTAAAGTCTCCACTGTACCGCTGGTACTGTTTCATCAGCTGGTTGTCGTAGCCTTCAGGGAGTGGCACCGGGCCGGCCAACGGAAGACCCATGTTCGATGTCAGGTGTAAGGTCGGGTGTAAGTCTGTCTCTGATCCGCCGTTTGAGTTGTCCTAAAATTGAGATAATTTTAGAGATGGTGGAAAATCTTTTTTTTTTTAAGTAAAAAATACGGGTATATCTAACTTTAATAAATGTACAAAGTGAGACATGCCCAAGTTTGTTATTGTTTGTTTTTAATTTATGAAATTTAAGTGAGAATACAGAATGATATTTCAAAGAGTTAAGTAGGTACTATGGGAGACAAATATTTTTTTTGATTATATTATTTACCGTACTTTTTTGTTTTTGATTTTATTATTTACCGTACGTTTAATCATTTAAAGCGTTTCCACATAGAAACGTCCGTACCCTGTTTACTGTACCCACATTTTCACATGATCATGAGACCCGATTGACGGTGTTATGCGTGAAATAATTTGTTTAACAACTCTTGCTTCAACAAAAGCAGATGGATAAATAAGAGTTTATTTCATATTCGACCAATAAGTACTAACCAACGAACAAATTCAAATATATAACGTTATTTCTCATGAAGTATCTGGCACACAACCCTAACCAGAACTTACTTAAGCATTTTGAAACAGGCCATAAGTATATAAAATACATAGATACAAAACTAAATACCTATATACTAACCATATCACAACTCCCTTCCACTTGCCTCAACTCAAGTTTTAGATCACTTATATTAGAACTCCTATCGCAATCCTTAAACTGATCGACACACGTCTTTCCAATATCAGTGATGTCTGGTTTCTTGACGGATTGGTCGGACTTCTTGGTCTTTCGATGGCAAAGCATGATGATAAACATGATGATCAGGACCAAGATGGCTGCCGAAGCCCCTCCTGATACTACGAGGATAAGGGAGTTGGTTTCTGAAAGAAGAAGAACAGTTGTTGTTATGGTTGATTTAGCTGATAATATAACTGGAACTTCAGAATACATGAGAACGATTTCCGAAGTACTTGTCAGATTAAAAAAAGGGTCTAGAGGCCGATTCTCGCGGCAATCGAACTTTTTTCGTATGGTAGTTTGATTGCGAGTTTAACCATTTTACCTAAAAAAAAACAAGTAAAATATCTACCTACTACTATCTATCTACTATCTACGTAAAAAACTATCTCACGATTAAAAACTAAATACATAGAAAGCAACTACGAGAAATCAAAAACATTTTTTCTCCGACAAAGAAACTCGATCGGATCGAATTTCTATCTTTTTAGTTTAGTGATGCTGTTTATGTTAATTTACTCCTAAAGCTTTTTTTTTTTCACCAGGATCAGCCTTCTTTTATAATAGCTTCCACGAGAAATTCTATTGTGTCAAGTAATGAAAATACTTACTATCAGCAACCAACGTGATTTCAATACTATCCATCCCATACAAATTAGTAACAGTACAGTTGTAAGAGCCGAAGTGTCTCGATTCACTCTTCCTTATAATCAACGTTGATTTTGTCATTCGATCCGCCAACGTCTCTTCTAGAAATGCGTATTCCTGCAAAAGATGAATTCGTTAGGAAAAAGAACAAATGTGAAATTTCAGTTTGTTTCAATGTAATATTGTGATTGGAAACCATTGTTTTGATTATATGAATCGTGAGAATAAAGTGTTTAAAAATGGACACCAATCACAAAGGTACATTGCTCCGATCCCAAAGTAAGTAGGTTATATTCAATAATTCACTTGTGTTATTTATATATTGACCCGGGAATCGAACCTGGGACCTCGGAGCGGTGACGCCTTGAAACCCAGCGTAATTAGCTACTGCACCACAGAGGTCGTCAAGTGTTGATATCCTTTTTACGAAGAATGGTACTGTGTACGTGCACCATCGTTTAATTATTAAGAAACATATGATTTACCTGCAAAACTTTGGTATACATATTGAATTAATTCAGTTATAATAAATAAATATAATAATAATAATGAATAAATAATAAATATCCTTTGGACATTCCCACACATCGCCATCTAGTCCCAAAGTAAGCTACTCAAAGCTTGTGTTATGGGTGCCAGACAACGGATAAAATACTAAAATACTTTTTGTTTCTAAATACATATACGATATACATAGAAAACACCCAGACCAATACAAACAGACATGTTCCTGCACACAAATGTTTGTATTGTGCGGGATCGAACCCGCAACCCGCTGCGTAGTAGGCAATTTCTCGACCACTACACCAGACGGGTAGTTATAAAATCATCGTATAATAAATAATAACACAAACAAAAATTTTAACACGACAGTTTTGTTTTTGTTATTGGTTTAAATGGTCAAAATGAGTTAACTCAAAATGTAAACCAACGCTAAGAGACAATGTTTTGTCAAGCTGTCTAGAAAATAAATCATGAACATCCATTTTTACTTTCAACATGGTCTTGTGCCTCTTATACATCTTCAGTGAAAAATAAATAAGTTGAAGCCTTGAATGTCTTTTTTGTCTTTGCGTTACTGAAGGTCTGGCTTCTATTTAACTTAACCCTATTATCTAAGTTAGCGTTTTATAGCATTCGTTAAGCTTAAAGGCCCTAAGGCGGCTTGATAAAGTCTGACAGTAATCCGCACTGAGCCCGCGTGGTGGAGTATGGCTCATACTACCTCATGATTAAGGTATGGTGCATTTTCCGTTGAAACATGTATACAAAGTGTTAAAATAAAACATGTCATATCATGCACTGACTCCAAAATAATTTGGTTCTCGTAAATATAACACAAATGCGTTATTTTAGCTTGCGAGTAAGTTTTTGAAGGCGGTTTATTTTTCATAACATTAGTTTTATTTATTAAACATATCTCAAAAAACTACTTGATGTAACTTACACGTTACCCTTAGTTGAACTATACCTAAATGAAAAAAATAATCTTGAGCTTGAACTTTTTACACCCTGTATAAGCTAACATACAATCTAAACTTACATGATTGTCAAAAGTGTTGATCTCATTGCCTGCGAAAGTCCACAATATGTAATCGGGCTTAGGCACAGAGAAAGAGACGCACTCTATTCTCACGCTGTCTGCTTCTACGCCATACTGTGTGTTGTTTGATATTATTTTTGGCGGACCTGTTAAAAAAAATCTATTGTTAAAAAGATTTTCGTATTTTTTTATCTACTTATTGAGTATCTACTACAGATAAACAGGTTAAAACAGAAAAGGAGAGTGGAACTTTAAAGAAGCACCCTATATTAGATGAAGATATCTCACTCAAAAAACCAAGGCTGAGTTAAAAAAAAAACCTTTTTTTAATATTCGACACCAACCACATACATTTCTCTGATCCTAAAGTAAGTAGCTTTTGCACTTGTGTTGTATAAATCAGACACAACGGTGATACCACAACACTCAGACCCGAGACAATATAGATAGTCAATTTTGATTTCTATATTGACCCGAACGGTAATTGAAACTGCTCTGCAGAATAAATGTAACGTGGAACGTGCCAGCATCACTTCTGTAAGTGTATTCGCATTTTCGCTGACTACTACCTCTTATTACTTCCAAAAGAACATTGTCACTTAACTAACTGTCTGTCAAAAGTGAAATGCTAAAACAGCGTTCCAACGAAGCTTTGACGCAGCACAAATATCTGACTGAGCAATAAGCTCGACTTGACGTCGGAATACCAAGTCCCATGTCAACTTACTAACGAGTTGTGTCTAGGGTTGCCAATGTACCACGAAAAAATACATTTGAATAATTAAACCTCCAAAAAAAGTGACTAAAAAACTTCTACTATCTACGAGAAACAACTTCATTTTAAGTCGGTGTATGATCTCAAGCTTGTGTATACCAACAGTCTACGCACATCATGCACCGACTCCAAATGAATTTGTTTCTCCTAAATAGAAGGTAAATGCTTTAATTAAGCTTAAGCTTTTCATTCAGTTTTATTGAAGGCGGTTATTTTTTTTTCTCCATATTTTTATTACCTCTATCTCAATTACTACTGAACCAATTTTAATGAAACTTACATTGTACTCTAAGTTGAAATAAACCTAATTGAATTAAAAAAGAATCATTTCCTTAGGACTTCTCGTTTTCGAGACATCCGTGGACAAACATACATACACTTACGAAATTCAGCACAGGTGTTTGGAAGCCTTATTAGATCAACACACTCAAAAATAATTTAATTCCAACGATATCATGTACAAATACATTGAATTGATTACCTCCTTTTTTTGGAAGTCGGTAATAAATACATATAGTTAATTTAGGATCAAAAATTAAATTACCTACACAGGCCTCACATAAAACTGCTATTGCAACAATTTGTTAACAAGTCAATAATTTTAACCTTGCTATACCTAGTTTCTATATATTTGTTTAAAAAATGACGTCAAGTTTTTGAATGACTAATTTATTTTTTAAGTATACGTTTGGCGAACTTAATGCCTAATGGCATTTTCTACCAGTGACAGAGACCCACTTGGTAATGCAGAGAGTTTTATCAGTAATTTCATCGTTATTTATTAGCACGAATGATAAGTCTAGCAATCCAACTTAGTCCAATACTTAAATGTATACTTGTGTTAAAAACTAAGTAGACAACCCTTGTCAGGTGACGAAGGTCATTGCGAGGCGACTAGAGTTAGCAACTGCCGGCAAAGGGAACTTTGAAACAACCTGTATCGTTCTGAAATATTGCTGTCGTTATGATTGTTTGATGCGAGGCTGTCTAGTTCTTGGGAAGTTTGAGATGCTGTCGGTGGGATTTCAGATGTGCTATATCTATAGCTGATATATATATGATGTCTATCAGACCTAAGTACTCTTTGGACCAAAAGCGCGCGAGGACGTCCACCGATAAGATAGGCAGACGATTTTGTATAGATCGCAGGATCACAGTGAATGCAGACCGTTTGCAACCGGCTGTTCTGTGGCAAACCGTAGAAGAGGTCTATGTTCAGCAGCGGACGTCCTTTGGCTGATAATGAGGTTAGTTTAAGTAGATATTTACTAATAATATGATCTGGCAACATTGATGAGGCGAGCCAACACGTTAAAGGAAGCACTTGCAAAATTCAAAAGGCTGACCAATATAATAAAAATTGGCTTAGTAGTACCCTCAGGTATATATTTTCGGCGGGAATCGAACCCGGGACCTCTGGCGCAGCCGTCGCTATAAAGTGCGACCCTCTTACCGCTGCACCACAGAGGTCGCAGTTTGGAAGTTGGCCGTGTTTCACCCACGAGCCTTGTAACTGTTTCCCACGTAAAGCCGTTGGACCTGCGCCTGATCTCTCTCCGGTCGTGTCAGATTGCTGTCTTTAAGGGCTATGAGAGTGGAAGGGATAGAGAGTGCACTTGTGTTTGCGCACACACTTGTGCACTATAATTAATGTCCCGCGCAGTCGGTTAGTCATTGTAACATCATTAGTATGGGCATGCGCCCGCGTAAGACGCACGGTTCAATTTCTTGCCTGAAACAGTTTCTTTTTACCCGCGAAGTTGTATGCGATTGGGATAAGAAGATGCTTGTTTGCGTTGCGTAAACGAATGATACCATTTATCTCCAGAACGGCTTCAGATTGACATGCAGTTTGCTGCAATAGATTTGTGACTCTTACAATCGCGATTCTTAATTTGAACTTTGTGATATCTTACCTCTAACATATACCATGGCTGGTGCCTCTATGTCTTGCTGGTTGTCAATGACGGCTCTGCACCAGTATTGTCCGGCTGATTCGGGTGTCGCTGTTATCGTTAAGTTTGATGATTTACCCACTCTCTGTGTAAAAAAAATAACCTATTATTTAGGGAACAGATAGACAATTACAGAGACAGAAAGATAATTTAGAGGTAGGATATAGAGTTATGTTTATTATGCTAGAACGGATCATTCCTCAGTTTTTACAAATAAATAACTTTTGCCTGGAAAAAAACTGGTCTATTTTTAACCAACTTCTAATATACAATCATGAATGTCAAGACAAGCCTAACCAGATTGTACCTACTAAATCTATTTAGGTCGAATAAAATAAAAACGTCACCTATTTGTCAGCAATCATTGATGTAAATGACGTTTTAAAATCAATCGTTTTATACTTATTCAATAGGATAAATCTTATCTTATATTGGGAAAATCGGTCCTTAGAAAGATTAAAATGTATGACAAATTAAGAAAACATGACGCCTCCAAAGTCAGGCCATCAACTTAAGCAATTGTATTTTTTACTATATTTTATAACGATAAAATACAGACAATAAAACCACTTCTCCGGTAGTAAGTCCTACAAATGGGTACATCAAAAGTCCTCTTACCTATATCGAGTTCATGATTTAATACATTTAAAACCCTTTGCACAATAAGGCTTTTAGCAGCGATGCAGTCGCGAAACGTCAACCTTTACGAGTACACACTTGCGCTGGATATTGACAAATTATATACTGTATGTTGACGACTGCATCGATGCCAAATTAAACCTGTTCATTGTGTGAGTCGCGATGCTATCATGCTATATATAAAACTCGCTACTGCATCGATGCTTAAAAGTCGTAGGATGAAAGAAGTGTTAAAGCAAGTCTGCTTAATAAGTACGAGCCATCAACTGCATAACAAACGATTACGTATAAAAAACGTCTAATTCTTGTATGTTCACAGATCGAAAGGCCGCCGGTGGTCGCATAAACAAAAGCAAGCACTTAATATGACTATCTGACCTAGTGTTCCCTTTACAGTTAACTGCATATTCCACTTAATACAAGTACCTAAACTAGATAAATCGAAGGTGAACTTGAAAAAGCAGTGTCTTACCACAACCCGGTCGTTCTCGTATCGCAGCCATAGTATCCTTGGTGGTGGGTGACCATCCACCTTGCAAGTGAGAGTAGCTTGCGATCCGACTTCAACTTCCACGTTCTTTGGACGCCCTCGGAAGGTTGGGCCATCTGTGAATGGACTCATGATAACGTCCTTGTATTTCATGAGAGTATCTTATACCAACTCTATCGTATACTCTATCCTTTACGCAAATATACTTAACCATATATCGTATCTAGACTGTGTAAGAATCTGCTGAGAACTAGCAGCAGGGCCGTACAAGGCCTAAATTATACTGACCGTAAGCGTACTCTAAACTGACTTATGAGTCAACCTCTCGATTGAGCTACATATAACGTGTCTAGACTCTGTAAGAATCTGCTGAAAACCAACCTGCACCAGGGCCATTAAAGGACCTTAATTATACAGAAAGCAGGCGTACTATAGGTAAGCTATCAGATATATTTTATATCTAGGTTAAAATATAGACTGCTTATTCTAAGCGTAATTTACCATTACGTTATCAATATTGTTTAAATGATCATTACAACATGCGAAAAAATCTGTCATCTGTCGAAAAATCTATACTAATATTATAAAGCTGAAGAGTTTGTTTGTTTGTTTGTTTGTTTGTTTGTTTGTTTGTTTGTTTGTTTGTTTGTTTGAACGCGCTAATCTCAAAAACTACTGGCCCGATTTGAAAAATTATTTTTACGTTGGATAGTCCATTTATAGAGGAAGGCTTTAGGCTATATAACATAAAGATACGACTCATAAGACCACAGCAGCAATGAAAAATATTGTGAAAACGGGAGAAAGATATTCCTTTTGAGAGCTTCCGCTGCGTACGCTGCGAAAACCGCTTAAGTTACACAAAAATCATGTATGACAGGATTGTTCAGCATTAAGAGTTCTATAATAAAGTCCGCGACAGCATATGTCTATCTTTTATGGTTGACTTACTACAACCTTTTTTATGTTAATAAATTTGTAAAAAAATAATGCATTATTTTTAGAGGTGCATTATACACACAGGTATTTATTCTTATCAAAATAAATACATTCATCATCACGAGCATTTCATTTAGAACCAAGTTGCCCTTTATATCATTTGATTTCAATAAATATCTTAGGAGCTATCACAGTTTTAACATAACTCCGCACCAAAATAAAGTTTGTTTGTTTGAACGCGCTTATCTCAGGAACTGCTGGACCGATTTGAAAAAATATTTCTGTGTTGGATAGCTTATTTATCGAGAAAGGCTTAAGGATATAAAACATGACGCTGCGACGGGAGGGGAGGGAGCAAACTGAAAATGCGCGGACGAAGTCGCGGGGGACCGCTAGTCATATTATAATCTTGCTAATTTAAATGGAAAATGGTCTAGACGTCGCACTTCTCTCCCAAGATCACAAAATCACGAATGTGCATAAATTGCCAATTAAAAAAAAGCTACATTCAGACTATCGTATGCATAGCTTGAACATTAAATGCGCCAATATGTTGACATAGCATGGTGCCTTGTGTAATGGAGTGATAATCCGCTGGAAGCCCGTTTAAGTCATTGCCTGACTGTAATGCATGCTTCAGCTTTAGTGCAAGTAAATACCATGTTAGTGTATTGATGGACTTAGAAGGCAGATAGGGTATTCAGACTTTCAGAATGTTGTAATTTAAGTTAGCCGATGGTGCGTGTTTCCCTATTCAAGAAGAGGTTTTCTTGTGTAAAACTTGCATATAATTTATAGATTTTTTTTTTAGAATAAGCATAACTCATATTCTCATCCCTGATGGGTGTAGCTGACCAAAACAACATCCTGTATTCTTATTTTTTTTTATAACGGTACGATATTTAGGTTATAGCATTGTGCACTCGTAAAGGAAACAGCACCGTATTGACATCAAATAGGCTTCAACTATACGGGCGCATGTTACGTAAAGGGAGCAACGCCACGGCATGGATCGGCCTTGGACGGCAGACTTATCGACAGAAATCGCGTTTGCTACAACTTATGACAGTTCTTGTGAATGTCAGCACGTTTGACAGTGCGGACGGATAGTCGACGAACTTCAGACGACTAGCCGTAAGCGCGTGACAACGCATGCAACGCATGGTAGAGAGTGGGGACCGAGTTGATCTCGTTCCGTGATGATTACGTTACAATTTGATAGGTATCCGTTGTAATAAGGAGTTTCATACAAAGAAGATACTGAACGCCTGATACGGTGTTGTCCCCTTTACGGGTGGTTAGATCTGTCTCAATTTTTATACTCCTCTTCAAAAGTATTTTCTGGATACTTACATGCGATTTCAAGTGTCTTAGTGTCAGCACTTTTCCCGATGACATTGTGAACCTCACACTTCACAGTCGCCTCGTTGTACGTCCTTGAGATGTTTTTCAATATCTAGGAAAAAAATCAAATGGTAAACCGGATGTGAATTACAGAAGGATCCATTACTTGAAATCCTAATTCTAATCGTTTAATGAAAACACATATAAAAACCTTTGGATTTGGGCCAAGACAAGGCATCAGTTTAAAAACCGACTGAATTATTTGCTCATGAAATTAATATATTTCATTTCTTATTTCGTAAGTTTAGGACTGTACAAATAATGAAGCTGTTTATTTAATTTGTTGGCAGTGAATACTTTTCTATATCCATCTTCAATTCAATTTCTAGCATCGAAAACCCGGAATACTTTTTGTTAAAAAGAAATTCCGATGCATGCAAACTGTCCACGTTAAAAAATCGTTTCTAAATTACTGAAGCCACGCTTTCAAATATTTATATACATCCGTGACTTATGGAACTCATTTAAATTTTTGCGGATGAAAACTGAAACAAAATATCATATCCCTGAAAAGGAAAAACTGAGGTGCAGTTTTGCAACCCAACTCTATATACACCTAATGAAAAATTTATACTGCAGGTATACTGTGTGCCAAGAAGAAAATTCTAAAATTCCCCGGTAGGAAATGCTCCCTAGTACATGCAAATGCAGTCTGTAAAATTAATACGACCGGAATATATGGGGAGTCTTTATTACAGAGCATCCTGCTAATAAAATTATGTGAAGCTAAATGAATTGTTAAGTAAGCTACTTTATATGACTGCGAGTTAGAAAGGCAAACTGTGTTTTAACAAAGGACCGTGCACATTTTCAGCTAACCGTAAAATCTTAGCTCGTAAAGTTTAATGTACTTGTTAATGCTGATTAATATTAAAACAACGCTCACATGGGGCAAAATATTTAATTAAGATCTCCATATAATGCTTTGCTATAACGATTAAGCACATATAGTAGCAATATTCTGTTTAGAAAGCACTTGGTGCACTTGACGACGCGTTTGGTGTACTGGTTAGAGCTCCTGACTATTACGCCGGCCGTCGCGGGTTCTTATCCCGCAAGGGCAAATGTTTGAGTGATGAATAGGAACATTTGTATCTGAGTCATAGATGTTTAATATGTATTTAAGTATTTATGGGAGTCGCCCCTGTAATAATTGTTGTCTGGTATTCGTAACACAAGGAAGAAAATTCCTTAATTCGAAACCACGACAATTGGTGTGTTGTCTGAGGCATATTTATTAGTATATTTATTATTTACTTACTGTAAAAAAACAATCAAGATAACATTATAGTCTGATAGAAATAAATATTTTTTTTTATGTACCAACATTATAGATCCATACAATGCCCTTAAACTAAGGATATACATTGGACCTTCCATTTCTCATATTAAGAGTCATCTCTCTTTCTTTAAACAGATTAAACTTACCAATTCACTCGTATCGCCAGCTATTAGGTCGTTGTTAACATACCACTTGTATGTAAGGTCGTTAGGGTTGGCTGTAGCTTGACATCCTGCAACAAGAAATATGATAAGTTCTAAGTTACATTGTGAAACCCGATCATGGAGCGATCACTTCATTAATGTGGACGCGGCGATTGATTTTGAGTGTTTATAATTCTCTGTCGCTAGTGACCACGTCTGGGAAAGAAGCCTGCTTAAAGAAGTTAAATTTTACTCCTGGTTTCTATATTTATAAGATTACATAAATAGTGCGTCTTATTTTCACTGAAAAGGTTAGCAATTTTATTTTTATTTTTATATGAAGCTGAGCAGGTATTTGACCCCGATCGCACCTGATGTCAGGTGTGAATGAGGTCTAGGGTGGTGCATATCTGCTTGGTAGCAACCTATTATTCCTGAGGGAAGACTTCAGCAGGCAGCGAGTACCACTCCCTGTCAGAACGCATTAGACAGGAGTCGGCAAAGCGCTTTGTACGCGTAGGTGGAATGTCGACAACATAGGGATGGTACGCTAGCCTACGTCTGGTCCCCCTGTGATGGAAAGGAGCTGGCGGGACTAGATTGTGCAGTTCACTTGCACAGTGACCGAAGTGCTGTCTGTAAAAGATCGACAGGGATGCCACTCTGCGGCGATGTTCTAGTTCTTGCAGCGAGGTCTCAACAAGTGTAGTGTCACTTATCATCCTCTTCGCCCGGTTTTCGATTGAATCCAAAGCAGCTAGGTGACACTTTGCTGAAACATCCCAAAGGTAGGTGGCAGGTAGTGTTTCCTGGCAGCAGTTTCAGCTATGGACTCAATGTACTCGCCAAAGTTCAGGGTGGAGGACAGTTCGATGCCCAAGAGTTGCAGCCGATCGGTGACTGGAAGCGGCACACCTTGAAAAGTAGGGCTCTGATGGAATGAAGTACGTTATTACATAAGGTTGAAACATTTTTAATGTAAAGATTTTACATCGCCACTCCAAAGGGCAAATAAAATATAACGGTTAATAGGAAATGCTAGGTTGTTTTATGGAAATAATGTTATCATCAGTTATCATTGCTGAAATACCAAATTTAATAACTAATTTATTAAGGACTTGCATTTGAAGGTGAAAAGGAAGTTGCGGGAAAGTCATAGAAGCAACCTATACACTTGGGAATACTAAAAAGATAACTAACAACCTCTGCATTCCTGCTTGTATTTTTTTTAAAGTAAAAAAGGTAATTACCCTGTAACATTTCACTGCTGGGCAAAGACTTTACCTCAGCTGTGAGAGTTTGAGCTAAACTTCACCACGCGGGCTCAGTGCGGATTGGTGGAAGGGTGTTAGCAAGGCAAGCGACTAAATCTGATCCTATCTGATGTTATAAAGCCGCCCGTTCCTGTCTAGACTTAATGACTAATATTAACCGATATTAGCCGGGACCAACGGCGTAACGTGCCTTCCGAAGCAAGGGAAGCTCGTGATATACGTCACTTATATGATCGGAATGGTGACCCAACCAAATACAACCACGCCGTAGGTTGCTTAACTTCGGTTTTACTAAAAAAAACAATGCGACAAAGCCGCTATGGGCACATATTTTTTATATCAAACCCGTATATAGGTATTTATGAAGGGGTTTTATCAACATTCGTTTATAAATTATATTTTTGTTTTTATACTGTTGTTTTGTCACTACACAATCATTTTAATTAATAATTTTAATCGCGCTTGAAAAAAGCAACTGAGCCAGACAAGGAAGTTAGTAGAGTCATTTGCTCGTCTGATACAGTTTTTTTTTAAGTGCAATTTATATTATTAGTTTATAATTTATATTTAACTAGCGGTCGCCCTTCCGCAGCAACGCCTACGTTAATTTCAGATTTCCCGTAAAATATTTCAACGCAAAACCATAGAGGGTAGCGTTAGAGCGTTTTGTACTTAAGCTGTGATAGCTTCTGATACATTTATTAAAATCAAATGGTAAAGGGCAATTTTACCAACCATGATTTTTATGTATCTTAAGCAGGTTGCAATGCGTACGCAACGAAAACTCCCAAAACAATACTATTCCCCCGTTTTTCAATATAATTTTTTATTGCTCTGCTTTTATAAGTCGTATCTTGATGTTTTATAGCCTTTGTCGACAAATAAACTACTCCACACTAAAATATTTTTACAAATCGGTCCTGTAGTTTCTGAGATTAGCGTGTTCAAACAAACAAACTCTTCCACTTTTTGATATTAGTAGCGATTATTTCTATTTCAAAATACAGTAAACACATACAAATTTAAATGTGCTGTGTAAAGACTTTGTAGCAAAAGTTAAAGCATAATCGCTAATCAAAGTGTAGTGCCATCTCGTAGTACGTTCAGGTATTATTATTAAACGTGGGTTGGCTGAAAGAGAAAATAACAGTATTTCATATTTTTATATACTGTTATTTTCTGCTTCTACATTTGAACAGTTTACATCCGCACAGTCTCCGAACAATAACTCACACTCACAGAGAGTTCGCGAGATTTATTTTTATTTCCTCCTCAGAACATGCATCATCTCTATACGGAACTGTTTTTATTCTTGTGATAATAATAAAAATGTTTCAAACAACGGTAGTACTCTACGCTTTAATATTGTATGGGACGGGAATAAGCACGTTGCAGCTATTGGAACATTATTGTATTGCGAAAAAACTCTATTGCATTATGTCTGAAACTTTATCTTTGGTTAAGTAAAGAACAAAGAATATTGACTAAATCCGGGGTCAGATTGCGTCTTTGTAGTTTATATTTCAAAAATCTTATTTGAATTATATTTTAGGGTAACTAAGTAAGTAAGTATTGAATTATTTTAGTAAAACATAACAATTACCTTCTGAATGTATCAAAATGAATGTAGGTGAGGTGCAATAACTCTGCAATCACAAAACATAACCTCAAAATGTCTAATCTACCATTGAATTCCTCGTAAACCCCTTATTATTTTTCATATATATTAAATATAATTTATATTGTATATATTTTATCCGACCATTTTGTAAAGACGCATGCAGACGCAAAGTGGGCCGAGTTTCTATAGAGATTTAGTCAAGATCCTTTGGGAAGCTTTTGGTACAGCCTAACTAAATTATGGGGTTCTTTGCTTGTTCAATTTGGTCACAATCTTGTAATTTAAACATACATAATATATCAAAGTACATACAGTCACGAAATTACGCACACGTAATTAGAAGCTCTAATAGGTCAACATTAACTGAAATATCATTAACTTCCAACTATACAATACACATGCATATACGTCGAATTGATAACCTCCTTTTTTGGAGACGGTCAACATGCAGTTCGAATCGCATAGGCCTTTTTGGGGTTCCGTTTCCGAATGGCAAAAAACGGAACCCTTATAGTTTCGTCAAGGCTGTCTCTCTGCCTGTCTGTCCATATGTCACAGCTACTTTATTCTGCAACTATAAGGATCACATTTGTGAAATTTGGGAAGAGGATGACTATCCTGATAAGCGCTTTACGATTCTTATACAAAAAAATAAAAAATAATGATATTTAAGGGAAGCTCCCATTCATGAAATAAAAATCGATAAAAAAAATATCACACCTATGCATGTGGGGTGTCTATAAATAGGTCTTTTAAAATGACATTGAGGTTTATAAAACCATTTTCTTTTAAAGTCTAACGTTTGATAGATAGACGCTTCCAAAGCGGTAAAATGGGCGTCGTTCCCCTCTACCTTTTAAACTAAGCAAGTGTAAATTTTGAAAAAAATATATAATGTAGATCTTAACAAATACTTTCAACGAAAATTGGTTTGGACGGGATCGAACTAGTACTTTTTGAGATATAGCATATTTTCTACAACCGCAAACAAAACTCTCTTCTTCATACAAACACTACGAAAAACAAAGTTATATTTGCTGTCAACAATTATATTGTGGTATTTTAGCTAAGTGGAAGTAAGTGGATTCCCTAACTCAAAAGAAGTATCTGATAGTATGGTGTGTCTTATAACTTACCAACAACCAACGTGTCACCTTCTTGAATTCTTCCTTTGTTGACACCAGATTTGAGAAACACCCTTACTTTAGGGGCGTATTGGACCTGCAACAAATCGTTTTATTTTAATAATATCGCCCGAAACAAATTCACAACTGTTTATATAGGTAATGTCATGTAAAGTTATATTGAACACCAATCACATAAATTGCTCTAGCTAATGCACTTCTGTTATGGAAATCAGACACAACGTTGGTACCACAACACCCGGACCCGAGACATTATAGAAAATTTTGATCTATATTGACCCGACCGGGAATCGAACCCGGAACCTTGGAGCGGCGTCGTCATAGGTACTAAGTATTTAGGTACGTTTCGAAAAACATCCTGCGATTGAAACGTAAAACATTTGTGGAAGATATTTTATCTGATAGATATTTACTTTTAAAAATAATACTACAGTTTTATTCAGTGGTATTATGGTAATTCTGTTTACGATCCTAATCAAATACAAACCTTTTGCGACAGTAGGCTTTATTCGCAAATCCCAAATTCCACTTTTTCGCGTTTCAGTTCTATAAAGCCTTTGCACTCTGTAAAAGCTCGCAGAACCAGTAGGGCTATTAGTTGAATATCTTGTTACAGCAAAAATTGTGCAATAATTGCAAAATTATTGCTCATACCATAGAGAACACAAAAAACAAAACAAATGACAGTGCTACCAACCAGCTCTACTAAAGCACAGTTAATGAATATTGTACTACATAGGTTACCATCGCCTAGACACCTAAAAATCTAAAATCGCTTGCACATTGACGTTTTTGTGTGGTGTCTGCAAGTCATTTTCGTTAAAAGTGGTTAGGGGCCAGAGACCAAAACCGTACCTCTTCGATTGTTCAATAAATATTTTTTAACATTATGAATAAATAAGGAGTTACGATTGTAATTAGTGTTTTACGACACTAGATAAACGTTTTGCATTTATAACTTGTTTCGGTATAAAAACACTGGTTAAATACATAAAAATTCAAATCGTTTTAATTGATAATAGTTTATCTGTGTATTTGTATACATCATAGACACAGGACAATATCATTATTTTTTGGAAAATCGAGATTTGTTTTTTTTTCTCTAATAAAGAAAATATGATTTATTTAAACAGCATCCAGTCAATTTAAAAAGTTATCTACGTCATCGACTTGGCATCTCTCATTTCAATGCCCAATCTTGTTTTTTCTCTTATCTCAACTAAAAAAATCAAAATCTGAAAAAAATAATTACCTTTACCTCTGATTTTCTCAAAAACTAATGTATAAAAACCCAAAGTGTTTCCTACAAACCTGATTCATTTATTTTGCTGAATAGGCTCTTTAAGTATTATCACTTAAAACGAGGTGACCTTCTATAAAATGCCTAAAAATTAATGCAACAAAAGTGAGATACTTATATGTATATTTATTTTGCTTATTTTCTCTTATTTTCATCATCTAAACCATTTTTAATCCGATCATACGTCATTAACCTTATTGCTTCATAGATATATCGATAGCATCCGTCATTTAACCCTTCTACACCCAAGCCTAAAGTCTAGACGAAGCCTTAGAAAAGCGAATTAAACGACAAAGACACCAAGACGATAAAACCTTTGAACTGAGTGTTTTATTAACAAATGTTTGTTATCTAACGTGTATGTATAAATAAAAGTAAAGTCGCTTCGGTTTTATGTGGAAACTTTGTAAGTACTAGATTGTTCTGTGGTTTTAAAGAGGCATAAAAAACTGTAAACCACTCCTATTTATAACTAGTGGTTGCATCCGTTGCAGCGTGAAATTTAAAATCCTCAATAAGCTATCGACACAAGGGATTTTTCAAATCGGTTCAAGAGCTCCATTTTTTAATCACTTGCTTGAATATGGCGAGTGAATTGAGTATGAAAACGAATTAAAATTGAAAATCGCAATGGTCGAAGCAAAGGTCACGCAGCCTACGCGTTAAAAGACAGCACTAGCAAAATTCAACAGGCTTGCCAATGTGTCGGTGGCCGAGTGGCATTGGCATACGCCCGGATAGCGTGAGGCACTGGATTGGATTTTTTGTCTGACACAGTTACTTTCTTTAAGTACGATTTATATGAACTTTAGTACTCACAAAATTAAACTATCTTTTTCGAATCACTCCCGTGTGAAATTATAACATTTTCATTGGAAAATCGGACATAAATCAATGAATATCACACGCCATCTTGACGCGAGTGATTCAATAAAAGAGGCCTAGTAGTTCCTGAGATTAGCGTGTTCCAACATACAAACTCTTCAGCTTTATAATATAAGTACAGATTCATAATAAACTAGTTATACTATAATTTATTCCATTTAGTATATATAAATTAGTGAATAAGCTTTTCTTTATAGATTTAGATTTGATATTCTTTTTTAAATATCAATAGTTTGTCTTGGTAAAGATACAGCTTTTATGCCTAATTTCTTATTCGTGATTTAGGCTAGATTAAGGCTTTTTAAAGTAAATTCTGCTTTGCTAAGCGAATATTGTTAACAATATTTTTGTGACTTTGTAATATCTGTGTGTTAAAATAATTTACTATTTGATGTAGAAAGACTAAATTTTCAACAATACATTACCTATTTAGCTTTTGTGTTTATCTTAGTTGAAAAAGAGGAATGTCATGATTATTAAAAATATTCACCTAGCGAAGAAAAACGGAGTTTAGACAGTTATTTTTTCTAATTTGAAGCTTAATCTGATTGCGAAGGTCGGCACAAAAATCCAAAGCACTTGATTCAGTGCAGAAAAAGCATTAAAAAACAAAACAAACACCTGTTCTATACTGTTATTCAAAAGCATTTCCCTTCCTCCAACTTGTATTTTCAAACGCTTGTATCAATCCCATATTCTCAAGTTGAGCTGAATTATCTAAGAGACCGTCTTTTCCCGCTTGCAGCTAAGTATGTGAAACTCTAAATTGCACCCGCATTTTCTAAATCAAGCAAAGACAATAGCGGGTAAAAGGCGACAAAATAAATATCGCTTGGATAGGAAATGCACTGCTTAGGCAGAAAACTTGACCCGGGAGGGTTGGTTTGAAAGTTACCTTCTGCAAGTTGTATTTAGTTGGTTTAGCATTCAGCGAAAAAGAGAGTCATTATTAATCATCCATTAGTTTGTGTCATTATTTTATTCGAGAAGGTATGGGGTAAAATAAATGTGTATCTTCACCAAAAAATATTACTGAAAACTTAAAAGCTTTCTCTATTGCTAATATTTAAAATCATCAAGTATGATACGTGTAGACATTGGTTTGAATTATGAGATTCCAGTTCAACGTTCCTATGTTAATGCTATCAAATTCATGAAATACATATTCAACATTGATTGGAACCCATTAGTTACTTTTGTTAAGATAATGATAAACGAACCAAACAATTTACTAGCCCCTTTATTTTAGTGGAGCTAGAGAGAGGGATCTAGAATCCTTACTTTTAAAGGCACCGATTTCAAACAATTATCTTGATTTGACAATGGAAATTTACTCAGTACGAATATCCATCACTGTATTAAGAGATGTAGGAACAACAATCCAATTCTAAGTCAGGATTAAATACCTTTTATCATTTTACTTCTGAAAGAAGTGCACCTTCTGTACAAGAACTGTCATGAATCTTTGCCAACATCGGAAAACATTCAGTCGACAACTTCGATTGCTTCGAACGCCTTTTTATTTTGTCTTCAAGGAAAGTATTGTTAATCTGCCAGCGATTGTTTCGAACTGGATCAGGTTTTAATCCATTTTTTCTTTGTCTACTTATTGTTTTTCTAATATTAGCTGTTTTAACAGGGATTGAGAGATTACGGATTAAGGATTTTAGTGGGGTTATGGATTAAGGTAAATGAATTGTTTTTGAAAAAAGAAACTTAAGCAAGTTGCTAAATTCATTCTTATTTTAAACAATTGATATCTTTATTGTGAGTGAAAAAATATCAGTGTTACCTATTGCTTCCAGATTGGCAGATTTATATAGTTGTTATGTAGAAGGCCACTTCAAATTTGACGAAATTCGTGGTGAAGTGGCTAAGCATGCTTGATTTCAAGGCGTCGCCGCTCTGAGGTCCCGGGTTCGAATCCCGTTCGGGTCAATATAGAAATCAAAATTTTATATATTGTCTCGGGTCAGGTTTTTGTTGTATCACCATTGTGTCTGTTTTCCATAACACAAGTGCATTAGCTTCTTACTTTGAGATCAGAGTAATGTATGTGATTGATGTCCAATATTTTAAATTGAATGGAAAAGTTAAATCACATATATCCACTTACGACGGGAACAGCACCAACCAGGCGTCAACTAAACGAAAACACGTTATGTAAAGGGATCAGCAACGACTCGGCGTGACATCGACACCGGATAGCGAACACCTCGTCACGGAACGCGTTTGTTAGAACTTATGACAGTTCTTCTTGTGAATGACAGCCCGTTTGTCAGGGTGGAATAGTTGACAACTCGCCGTAAGCGCATAACAACGAGAGAGTGGGTCCCGAGTTGGTCTCGATCCGAGGTGGTGACATTACGATGTTGATGGATGTGCGTTGAAGTATGGAGTTTTATAAGAATCCCGATCGCCTTGAGTTGATACGGTGTTGTTCCATACAAATTCCATAAATTAATAGTCCCGTAGCCAATTTCGACTACGGTGGCCAGTCACAACGACTAACCAATTGTGTGAGTGTGAGAGAGACACAAGTGTGTGCGCAAATACAGGTGTACTCTCTATTCCTTTCACTCTCATTGCCCGATGGGACAGCAATCTGATCTGACACGCCCGGAGAGAGAATAGGCGCAGGACCAACGGCTATACGTGCTTTCCGCGGCACCGGGGTGAAACACCGCCAACTTCCAAACTCTGGGATATCCTGAGAATTTCTGAACAGAAAAACGCAAGTAAGTACTTTTGGCCCGACCCGCGGATCGAACCCGGGATCTCTAGCGCAGCCGTCGCTTTAAAGTGCGACCCTCTAACCGTTGCACCACCGAGGCAGTAAATCCATAAATTAAAATCATAGTCAATGTACAAAATTCGAAAGTAACTAACTTAACACAAAATCTAAATTTACAGATTTTAAACCCACCATTATTATGGTAACAAATGAATGCCACTGGACAGATACATTACAAACTCCGAAATCATTCTTATGATCTTGCCAATTTGCTGACACCAAAACGTCGCAAAATTAAAGCCTTACAACGCCCTTATTTTCACTTTTTTCCGAGTGGATCCCACCACCATATCGTGACATATCACAACGTGCCAACAAGGTACATCACGAACCATTTGCCTATAGCTGCAGAGGTCAACTAATATTGGTCGGCGTTGGGAGTATCAGCAAAATTTCTTCGCCTACAAAAATGGCGGTTGGATTTTTCTCATCTGTTTCTTTATTTCGTTACTTTTTCTTATATCCGTTTATTGGAACTGGGGCTTAAGGAGTAATTTATGTGTTACCATCCCCAATGAACGTTTGTACCGCTCATTCTGGGTAGTAATTGATATTTTTGGTGGTTCTTTATGTGATTTGTTGGATACAGCTGTGTTTTTGTGAAAGTAATTTATCGTTAAGAGTCCAGCTGGTTTTTTTTTTGTAATTATCTGTTGTTAAGAGATTTTTATTGCTGACTTGGGCTATGTATACAATCATTACAACCATGGTAGGTTAATATATTGCTAAAATTATGTAAATACAGAATGGTAAAGCATTTGAAATTTCAATAATCGTTCTAAATAAGTTCTCAGCTTTATTAAGAACCGAAATGATGTGATTTTGAAAGAATTTATTTATCCTACCGTTAAAATTTCACGAGCGTCTTCAAAAACTTCTCAATCTCAACAATTTGGACTAAACATTCACAGTAATATTGCTATTAAATTCTTGGCGATTCCACGGATAGGATCATTTTTACCTTTAATACAGAAATTATGCAGGAGAAATAGCCACCAAGGAAAGTTTGCCCATAAAATCTGAAGTAGGCGCCGCCTTAATCGTCGCATCAAATTATCTCATTTTTGGAGGGTAGAAGCAACCACAGCTAAAAAAGATGCAGTGTGTTACTTTTAGAAAACACAAGAAGTATGTTAGTTCACTCAAAATAATAACCTCTTAAATTTTATTTACCATTTAAACCTAATATGAAGCTTAAAAATAGTAAATAGTCTTACGTAGGTACATCAACATCATTGTATTAACTTATCGACATCAAAATAATAACTCTACATTACTTAAAAGTACATCTGTTCATAGCTCAAGGGGCAGATTTGCATCCGATCATTGAATTACTGGAAACGTTTCTTGTTTATATACAATACATAAAAGTGATTCAAATTATCAATTATTGTCACAGTGTGACTTTAAGGTCCAGTTGCGTAATCGATAATTACCTCAACTAATGGTTAAATGTCGTTACCAGCGGTTGAATATATACCTTTACCAAATGTCAGAATGGATATTTTTCTGACCATTTCGGTTAAGATGAGGTATATTTACTTCAAAACGCAACATGCACAAACTAAAATATTGAGCCGCTAGTGACGATATTTAACCAGTACCTAGTTAACTATCGATCACGCAACCGGGCGTCAGTGTTAACTTACTGAATAAACACGTCCTATGGATCGGTTATGGAAATAAATTGCCCGTTACCAAGTAACAGACTTAAATACATTGGAAACGATTATACGGCTTGCCTAACGGCCTGGCAAATTAAGAGTTAGTAAGCACTAAAGATTTGTGATCCTCAAATGGGCTAGAAATTAATGAGTCAAAGAAGTTTTTGGTAATGAAAATTGGGCGATAGCTGATCACTTCAACGAGGCTTCGAGAATTGTTTATCTATTTGAGAGCCAATTTAAAAATTTCAGTTCGAATTTCAGAAATATTCTATTTCTCGGAAACGTTGGATAGACTGTTGAGAACCGAGTTTCTTAACTTATTTTACTATTTAATATTACTGAAAATGATAGGTAGTCTACAAGAGTAAAGTAACACAAGTCTACTAGTAGTAGTCTCCCTAGCCGATTTCAACTACGGTGGCCAGTCACAACGACTAACCGTTTGCGTGGGACATATTGTAGTGTGAGCGCAAACACAGGTCTATTCCAGCACTCTCATAGCCCAGTGTGACAGCAAAATCTGACACGACCGGAGAGAGATCAGGCGCAGGCCCCCGGCTTTTACGTGCTTTCCGAGGCATGGGGGTGAAACACCGCCAACTTCCAAACTCCGGGCTACCCTAATAATTTCTACACAGCTCACTGTTTAACAGCAACAGATTTTAGAGTTTAGCTTGGGCCTATTCAAAAAATGAGGGTCGGTATGAGGTAAAGAATAAGGTAATATGCATAAATTGTAAACTTACCTGTAGTTTTATTGTAGTAGATCTGTAAGTCCTGTCTGCTGTGTTTTGGGCTTGGCATGTGAATGTTTGGTTGTGGTGATGTCTTCTAGGCCTTAGTCGAAGGATAGACCTAAGAATAAAATATAAAAAAATGTATAAACTGAGTGAGAATGAGTGACATTTTTTTAGTTCTAGAGCCTAATTTCAAGAACAAATGAATGAATATAATACTTAAAACTATTTTCACTGTTAAAAGTATTAAGTAAACTATTTGTCAAGGAGTTCAATTTTGATAAACAATCCAAGGCGTGTTGCTGGTTACTTTAATTAATACCCGATCAATATAAGTCTCATTAAAGCATATAAGATTGCCTCTTAAGCATTAAGGTCCACTTTTACCCTGTAAGCCCTTTATTGCTTCAAATTGCTATGGTAAAATATTTTGAATTTTACCTGGCAGTATATCTCCGTCCATCTGCTAAAGGTTCTGCTGTGTAAGTAACTCCTTGAGTCAGCACACCTCCATCATCGTCCACCCAAGTTATCTAAGGAAAAGATAACACGTATGTTTGAGTAACTTAAGTAATTTAATTAAATACAATGTACAATATTCGTAACGTAAGCGTAGCGAGTTCACTAAACGATTACAACAGCCAGCTATAGTCACGATTATTTACGTTAAAGAAAGTTTCATGATCGCAAATTTAGGACAAACGTCATAGGCACGTATACCGCACCATTAAATTATATTAGGTACGATGCGCCTGAATGCCTGACGCATCGTACCTAACATAATTAACAGTCCAATAGAGTTGCTCTAATGATTATTATTCATATTGTTTACAATTCGCTTACGATTCGAATACTTTAACTCAAATTATTCATGCTTGCCCTGCTTGTCCCGACAGGCAACTCTAATCACTGTTAGGAAAGTACTTTCCCTGCTTCTGTAAATTATTTCGAGGACATCTAGTTACCTTATTTAAAAATGTTATGAATTAAAAAGCAGTCTTGTAAGAAATTTAATTGTGCACTTTATTATCTTTAGTTACGCCTTATAGTCTATTAAATGAACAATAGGCCTAAATAGGAGAAAAAAAAACATCCCACTGCAGGGAAGTATGAGTTATCGTATTATTTTTAATATTCTGCTAAACACTTTCAATCGGAAATTGCTTGCGCACACGACACAAAAACTGACGGCTGCAAGCGATTTAGACTTTGGTGGTTAGGCTGCGATGACCTCTAAAGTTAATAATTTATCCAAATATGTATAGCTACCTCAGCTGCCGGTTTGCCCCCCGCAGACACACACTCCAAATTCACTTCGCTGTCTTCCACTGCTTTCAAAACAGGTCCTTGAAGGATCTTCGGAGGTTCTGGTGGTGTCAAGATGATGAGACGGGCGTACCTCGATCTGATGGCAGGTTCACCTGTGTATTTTTGTTATTTTAGTATATAAAAGTTTCGGGTATTTATTATGAACCTACGATCAAAAGCGCAGCGTTGATCGTCAACCGACAAGATGGATATACGACCTTGTAAAGATAGCAGGATCACACTAGAAAGTTTGAGAGTTCAGCAGTCCTTTGACTTTTAATGATGATGATGTGTACAAAAACATTTAATTGCAGACAAAGTTGAAGTGTGAAATATGTCAATATTGAACTGCCTTCGAAGACAAACACTAAAAGGACTAAAATAACGCTAATTGGAGAATCAAACTTATTTGATACTGCTGCTCTCCGTTAGGGTTGACATCATGCCCTGACTTCAAATGAGTATGTTTCTCCTATTAGCGTTAATTTAGTTCTTTAATGTTTATTTTTGTAAGTATTTTGTTTAAAGTAGTTTTGAGTTATTGTTTACTTGTAACTACGTGGAATAAAAATAATAACTAAAACATTCTCCTCAGTAAAACAAATACTTAAGTGAAAACTGCATCTAAATCGGTCCAGCCGAACGCGAGATGTTTGCGGTCAAACATACAGGTTTTAAGTCAGTTACAAAATAGTAAACTCTTTTAAAATATACTCGAAATCAAAGTGTTCCCAGAGTTATGGTCATTTCATTCGCTTGTTATGCAATTATTCGCAGTCGCGCTTTTAAAGTTTAACTATAATAAGTGCATTGAAAGCAAGTTCTTGTTTGAAAACACTCATTTGATTGAGCTGATTGAATACGCGAGTTAATAATGTAATTAAGCTCAATCAAAATTTCTACAAGCATTTTCATATTGCATTTATGTTATTAACGTAATTAATCGTGTAGGTTATTGGAGAGTATTTTAACCAATTAAATCGACTTTAATTTATTAATTGATTCACAAATTCACAAATGAGATTTTAACACCATTTTCCAATCATTATATCTCAAAATAACAGCAAAATTTCCTCAGGTTATACCTTTATATAACATCCAGTAAAATTTTATTTTTTCCAATAGAAATAATATGAACGTAAATTGATTCTCTACAAACGGCTTTTACAAGTTCTCATTTCAAATTGCACCGTTCAGCTAGTTCAGCGGTGGAAGGCTAGACACCATTTATTTATAGAAAATCAGGAGGACGATTCTCCTGGCGCTCAACATTTTTTCGTGTGGTAATTGGATTGCAAATGTTACAATTTTAACTTAAAAAATCAAGTTAAATAACGACACGTAAAAAAACAATAGCACGAACAAAATGTAAATACATAGAAATCGTGACCCTGAGAAATCAAAAGCTATTTTTTTCTTCAACAAGGAAAATTCGATCGGTGAATTTTTTTGAATACGAATTGCGAGAGTATTTGCCTCTCAGATAGTGCTCGAAAAGCTGAGAGAAAATTCCTGTTGACGTGATTTTTCTAATTGTATGTTTATCTTTAAAAACATCTTCAAATTTTATTTTTAAAAACACGACAACATGAATTTCGACTCTGTGTTTTTCGAGCGCCATCTGGTGTTCGATAGGTAAGTTATGTCGAGACTTCATCGCAGGACCAATCTAAATAACTATTTCAGAAGGAAGCTAAGAGGATGAAAGCCCCAACGTCTACATTTTAATGTATTTTTTATACCGCGGAAAGGCCTACGTCGGCAACGCTTTATCGAATGTAAAATCTTAATAGCTTTACAGTCTAGATACGTTTATGGCACTTTTATTGTACCATTGTTATTCAAAGTGGTAAGGAAGTCTGGAAAACAAAAGTTAAAGGAAAATATTCCTTAAAGGAGCTAATAAATATAATATAGGATGTGGCCTATAAGACGAGCAAAAATTTTCAATATAAGCCCTTCAAAGTAACCAGGTATTATTATAACTATGACCAATTACATACTGCGACTTTTAGCAGCGATGCTAACGCGCGTTGGCATCGATGCAGTCGCAAAATATGAACCTTTACACACTGCGCTACTTTTAGCATCGATACATTCATGATGCAGAAGCTGGAAATGTCAAATTATGTACTGAATTTTGGCACTCCATCGATACTAACGCGCGTTGGCATCGATGCAGTCGCGCTTCTGCATCGATCCAAACGCGTGACTGGATCGATTCTAAATTAAATCTGTTCATTTCGTGAGTCGCGATGCTGAAGCGCGTTTTCAAAACGCGCGACTGCATCGATGTTAAAAGTCGCAGTGATATCTCGATATCTCGGAGTTAAGGCATTTTAGAACACTATGATCAAGTCAAGGTAACTATGTATACTCTGTAGAATCACTGATTTGTGCTGCTATTACAGACGACACGCTGTATATAATCTTAACAATGGTTTTGCAAAAGCGATAATAACTATTGTAAATAAAATTTACTGTTAGATATTGCAAGCTCTAACTCCTACACCATCAGTGTTATAAAACTCTGGAACTCCCTCCCTGATACCATCAAGACTTCATCGTCTAAGTATTCCTTCAAGAAGTCTATTCGTGAACTTTTTCTGAGTGAGAATACCACGTGATGCTTGATAAGGTTTGTCCTTCTGTGTTTCCCTATTATAATCTCTGTTAGCCTATGTATGGATAATTGAATGTATTCAAGTATGTTTAAGTCGGTTTATTTTTTATTGTTTATGTAAGTATATTAGTAGCTTAAAATTATTTTGTTGCTTTTATGTGTTATTTTACGCCGCCTCAATCGTTTCTGCTTCACTCAATGGTTGACTGGTAGAGAATGCTTTAAGCATTAAGTCCGCTATTTGTACTTTAGTTTTTTCAGTGCAATAAAGAATAAAATGAATATATCACTCTTAAATCAAAGTCTTTCGTATTTGTTTTAAATTCAAATATAGATATTTATAAAAAAACTCCTTATTATTTTGTTCAGATGGAGAGTTTATTTCCTTGATGATTTTATTGCATCTTCAACATCTATACTAAAACTATAAAGGTGATAGTTTGTTTGTTTGAAAGCGCTAATCTCAACATCTACTAGACCTATTACAATTTTATTTTGTGTTGGATAGCTTATTTATCGGGAAAGGCCTTAGGCTATAGCTCATCACGCTGTGACTGGAGGGGAGGGAGCAACCTAAAAACACGCGGATGAAGTCGCGGGGAACTGTTTTTCATTTTATATTGAAACATATTTTCTAATGTCTAAATTCTTTATTTGCTGATGGTGAAACATGCTAGGGCATGTTTCAGATGTGTTGTTAGAGCGGGAGTGAGATAATTGATGGTGAAACATTAGGATGTTTCACCATCAAACATTAGGATGTTTCACCATCAATTATCTCACTCCCGCTCTAACCAACGAATAGTTCAAATTGAGGAACATCACTTAAGTTTTAAGTATTGGATAGAATATGCTAACAGGAACGTATTAGTACTATTATCAAACAGGAGGTAAGTAAAAGATATTGACCAAAGCCGGGCCTAGATTGCGTCTTTGTAGTTTATATTTCAAAAATCTTGTTTGAATTATAATTGCACTGGTATTTTAAGGGTAAGTAAGTATTGAATTATTTTAGTAAAATATAACAATTACCTTCTGAATGTATCAAAATGAATATATATAGGTGAGGTGCAATAACTCTGCAATCACAAAACATAACTTCAAAATGTCTACCGTTGATTCCTCGTAAACCCCTAATTAATTTTCAAAAATATTTTTTGTCTGTTTTTTCTTTAAATATTTTTATATTTTATCCGAACATTTTGTAAAGACGCATGCAGACGCAAACTGGGCCGGGTTTCTATAGAGTTTAGGTCAAGATCCTTTACCATCAAATGAACTAGAAGAAAAAGTAATAATCAAGAAAAATAGAGGCGTTAGCAATCACATAGATGAATGTGTCAACATAATCATTACAAACGTCAGAGTTCGCAAAAGTTAATCGCGCAAACTATTTTGCGTCCACCGCGGACCGCCGGAAAAAATCCAAAACTTCCCCAACAGAAACCATTACCGGGAAGTTGGGAACTATTAGAATAAATCAGAACCACCAACTATGCTCGTAATATATAAAGAGTTAAACGACTCTATTCACAAGTTCAGAATCGGTGGTTCGTTACCCAGTTTTATGCATAGCAGGTTTTTTATTATGAATGTTTGTGATGAGTGTTGGGTATTAGAAAAATATCATCTAGATATATAATATCATCTCTTTTGATATTATTGTATTTCTCAATTCGACTCCCGACGTGCTATAATTTGATTTTCATCCATTTAAAAATCAAATTATAGCACGTATTTATCACGGACGTTTCCTATAATCGTGAAATATGAAAAAGAAAAAGCCAAAAAATGATCCACATAATTTGATAAAGTCTTTTGATAACTTAGAAACGATCAAACAAATTAAAATTAACTTGTTAATACTCTTACAAAACCTCGTTCAATATTCCCGATGTAATTGAATACTTAATAAAATAATTCTTTTCCATAGCTTCCAATGTTGAAACTGTTGCCTCTAGGGGCAGGAATTAAACTCCCTGTCATATTATTCATGAGGCTTTCAGCACTTATGGAGCAGTAATCAAATTGTATGAAGCAGCATTTATATAACTTGAGAGGAACCCTAAAGGAAATTGGGTCAGCCATACAACACACAATTTTGCGATATGACTACGATAAATTTGAGCAATACATTGGCTTACGGCTTACAACAGTTTGTCATCAAATTCGTATCAAGGGAGTGAATTTATAGCCGTAGCTTAGTCTTAGTCGAGTTTCCAAGAACAACCTGTGTTGAGATTTTGGGTAACTTTGTTAAGAAGTGTGATTGGAATTTGTGGGCAGACATTTGTATACTCTGCTTCGTCTTCATTACTTATGTTATTTATAATGCAAAATAAATGTGATTCATTCACAGTCAGATCATTTTCACAAACAAAAGACAGTATTTTAGAATGCAAGACACAATCATCACTTTAACTTATTTATTTATTCTTTAATGTACAAACAAAATGAAGTATAAGTGACGGACTTTATGCTTTAAAGCATTTTCTACCAGCCAGCCATTGGGTGAGGCAGAAACAGTTAAAGCGGCGTAAAAGAACAAAAAAAAACTCATCTATATAAAAGAAAGTCATGGTATTCATGAGGTTACACTATTTATAACTCAAGAACGGCTAAACCGATTTGGGTAAAAATTGGTACGGAGGTAGCTTAGAACCAGAAAAAGAACGTCAAATACTTTTTATACCGATAGACGAAGACGGGTCTGGGGCGACACAATGTTAGCTGGAACCACCTAACTTTTAAAATTACGGGGCTAGGCGGGACGAGGCCAGAACGGCACGGGGCTGGGGGCGAAACAAAGTTCTCTGGGTACGCTATAAATTTATAGTTATGTTGAAATAAAGCCCGTATAAAAATTCCGCAATGTTTTCTCGAGCTGATGTTCCCGCGTTACCAATTCTGGAGTCACTCGGAATGTGCTCCATTTAATTCCCCAATGGTTCGTGTTACAAATTATAAATAAGGTGTGCAATCTCAAGTAATCAGGAGTTGAGTTAGTCATGATTACCGTCACCTGGTGGAGTTTCCTCAGATGCTTGTAGATTTCTTTCGGGATTTGTTCCATTAATGTCGCCACCCAATCTTCTGGAAATCTCAGACTTCGCTTTCGTCATCAAATTATGAAGGGATTAGAGACGACGTGGAATTTGCTTTTAAGGACAGTGTTGTCGGGACGGCAATCTTGGCTTTTTTTTGTTGATAAAGGCACATTATGTTGGTTATTTCATTATTTGAAGGGGGGAAAGGGGGGGAAGTTGATAATTGAAAAAGCTAATGGTCACAAATGCAATTTCTCAAAAAGCGTATAAAATAAAGAAATTGTATTCAATTTCTTTGTTTTAAAGGAGTCTAAATGAACGTATCTTTTTTTTTTCAGGAAATATTTTATATTACCTACCTAAGAAAATCTAGAAACTTACTAATGTATTTTGTAGATCTATTTCATTAGCAAAACCAACAAACGCTAATTTTCATTTCGTAGAAAGGTCCTAGTAAAACCTTACTCTCTAAGTGCTAACATAATATCTACAAGCCGTTAGGTCAATTTCTATTCCAAATTCAATTCCATGAGTTAAGCAAACGGACTACAAAAAACACCTTTTAACATCAAAGGCTACAATAGTTGTGTCACCGTACAAAATGATGAAACTTTTGGTCGTCCACGTCGTTGTTCAAATAAAATTCGACTCTAGTTTGTTTTCTGGTCTGAGTCAATAACTTACTACTTATATGATAGTGGTTTTCTATTTTTTATTTTTATTTTAATTTTTTTTTTTTTTTTTTTTTTATTTTAATTACTTTACATCAATCGACAGCTCTTAAGACTAAGAAAGTAAACAATATTTATATATATAACCTACAGCCAATAAAGGATTGTCATTTTACAAATTGCTCCTATAAATTAAATACAGCGAATGGTTGTGAAAGATAAATTTACAACAATAAGACGCATATAACTCTTATTAACTTTAGATTATATAACAAATAAAAAAGAAATAAATTAAGCAAGAGTCATTTTTAAAATAATAAGTAAGTAGGTAAATAGCGAAACGCCAAAAGTTAAAAGCATACAGTTAATACTTTATTTCTTTAACCTTTTACGCATAAAGATCATGCTATCCACACATTAGCGTTATACATGCACTCACAACAAAGCAAATCAAAAATAAATAAATATGAAACATGAAAATGCAACGAGGAGTGTACCGACTCATCAGGTTCTCGTTTTATTCCTCAAACATTTTTATTACTAAATTTCTGAATGCCGATTTACCCAGGTGAAATATGTCAATAGAACTAAACTGTTTATTATAAGTTCTGAGTAAACGGCATATTACCGAGTTTTGAGCATAGTTCGTACGACCCATTGGTTCAGAAAAAAGACTGGTGTGCCTTGTTCGTCTTTTAGGCACGCGGAATCTTAACACAAGAGTAGATAATTCAATACAGTCAACGTTGCCCCTACAAATTCCAAACAACATTAACATATCAAGAAGCAACCTTCTATTCTCCAAAGACAGAAGGCGATGGTATTTACAATTTAGGCCATAGTCACTGCTACATCGAAAACTGCGGAAATTCAGGTGTTTAATAAATTTTAATTGTATGTCTTCAATGTCCTCCTTGTATTTTATATACATTGGGTTCCAAATACTGCTGCAGTATTCCAATACACTGCGAACATAGGAAAAGTATAACATTTTAAGACACGAGATGTCCGAGAAAGGCTTGGCAGTACGCAGCACAAAACCCAAATTTTTATAGGCTCTGTCAACAACATTTTCTACATGGTCAGAGTAAGTCATTTTGGAATCCAATATAACACCCAAATCCCTGATAGTGTTGAACTTTTTAATATATGTGTGGTTAAAGTGGTATTCAAATTGAATAGGATTTCTTTTGCGACTGAAAGTAACATGTGCGCACTTCGAAATATTTATCGTTATCCTATTATTGGCATAGTACTCATTAAGACTATCTAAGTCACACTGAAGTTTGTCACAGTCGGAAATATCACTGATGCGGCAATAGATTTTGGTGTCATCAGCATACATGAGAAACCTACTGAAGAGAATATTGCGATCAATATCATATAAATAGGCGAGATATAGCAAGGGCCCTAGAATGGAACCCTGTGGGACGCCGGATGATATCTGAACATAGTCAGAACGATACCCTCCCACCACAACTGCCTGACAGCGATTACGTAAATAAGAGTCTACCCACCTTAAAAGATTCCCGTGGATTCCCAGTTCATACAACTTACGCTTGAGAATAACATGATCCACACGATCGAACGCCTTCTCAAAATCAGTGTAAATCACATCAACCTGACAGCCCTGTTCCATGCCGTGCAATACATCGTTAGTGAAGATAGCGAGATTAGTACAAGTGGATCGACCCTTAAGAAAACCATGCTGTTGAGGAGGAATACGTCGTCGGTGCCATCACTTTGACCATCAAGCATAAACTATCAGAGCACGGATTCCGAAAAGAAATTGTTTACCTAAAATGGCTTCCTTTCCTTTCAAGGGTCAAGAGTTTATTTCAGACTTTTTAGTGCATTTTGGTTTTGAAGTCTGTTTTTACTTTTTTTTAAAGTTAATTTTATTCCACTTATTTTCAATTTTTTTAAAAAACTTTTCAGCTCTGTATAATGTGGTGCATTTTTGAACCTTCTTCTTTTTACTGCAAAATAACATCAACGTTTCAATCTCCTTTGATTTAGCCCAAATGCCGTAACGAAGTCGTCCGTGGCCAGACAATTTGCGGGATGTTTGCGCCGGCCTTTGACCGGGATTGCCCTCTTTTCCTTGCCCCGATGTTTTTCATAATTAATAACGAATATTCCAAAAGTTCTCCCGTAATTAATTAAAGAGGAAGACTAAGTTTTTGATAACCACAAATTGGAAGAACGGTTCAAAAATTAATATTATATTGAGGGTTTTCAAGCTGTAACATTTTCGTGTGTAGAATAATAATAATATAAAATTCTGGAACTGATTCAAACAAGGAATAATGGCAAATCAAGGTGAATAAATCTTGACAAAAAATATATAATGGTAGACTTCATTTCATGAATGAAATTTTATATTCATTTCAGTTAATTTTATAGTCAATATATATATTTTGCATTGTGAGTACCAAAATCCTAAAGTGAGTACTTACAGTCACGTTCACGTACTTAATTAAAATCCTCAATATTATCTCTATTTATATACTCTTTTAATGGGAGTCAGGCCAAAATCTTTTAAGCGTTCTCTTAATAACAAGAAATGTTAAATAAGAATTCATTATGCTGTATCCATAACTCTATGACAATTGAGGAAACTCTGTTTTTTTTCAACTCTCTGATAAAAACGGCTTGTTCGAAATTCTTTAATTCAATTCATCTGTGTAGTGCTAATGTAGTTTCAGAATAAAGGAGCTGGGTTGTGACAAAATACGGACGGACAGACTTTACGAATCTACAAGAGGTCCGTTTTTTGCCATTCGGCTAAATAACAGTAAAAACTGACCAACTATGTGAATCTGAAAATATTTCTGATTCAGGAAGATTGATATTATTTTTTCTAAATTAGATAGAGATCACTCCTGCCTAATCATCTTAAGAGCTAAAATCGCTTACACCTTGCGCTGTATTTGGTTTAAACCGTTTTAGTGACGCGAGTTCAAGCGATGTTCGTTTAAAACTGGTAAGGCACCGGAGACATCAACCGTACTTATAATAATTTACACGTACTTTACTTTACTCGTAGATAGTAATTTCGTATTCACCGTATATTGTCTAATCAACGTCCCACATGTATTTAATCTTATCAACATACAATTTGCATGTTGATACTTCAAATTAATGTAATATTTAACGCACGTAAACAAATCCTTCGCGAAATAGGTTGGCTCGTTAAAATTTAACTGAATCGCTAGTCTAAGCACGATTCTAGCACTTAACATTATAACACAAAATGAACAGTATCAACAGAGTGTAAATCCTTTCTAACCATCGTACGAGTAAATTAAGGTCTAACCAATGTATAAATTAAAATATCGAACGACGTATGGTAATTGACAGGTAGATAATGCCTCAAGGAGTTAAGTCCGTCAATCGTATAACTTACAATGCAATAAAATTTAACTTTTCTCATAATGGAAATAGGAAGGAAAAGGGAAGCGCTTCCTTCCGTCAGATCTGTTATTGGTACTACATAAAGTTAGCCTAATCGAAAACTCACATATCGCGGTTCAGGATTGTATGGAGTTTCGATTTTTAAAGTGTAAGGCAACCAGCGCCATCTAGTCGTATTGAGCCGAGTTAAGTCGTTGTGTGCACCGCACACATTTAATAATACCCCAGATAATATAATACTACTAGATAATACTCATAAGTTGTAAGTAGATCTTACAAGACATTTCGAATACCTTTGTGCAAACCATTTTCTCTCAACTGTGTGTACCCACTATGCTCAGCCCGACATCAATTGACTCTTGAATAATGCAAAATGATAACGACTCCACAGTTATCTCTTTGAAACGATATGACATTTAAGAGCTGTGGCTTGTACCTAAGCGGAAAGTGAAAAGAACTTGCACTAAAAATATTTTGAAAAACGTGACATTTATAAGTAAAAAAAACATGTAAGTTTGGAGTTAAATGCCCGTTTTTTTTTGGTAGACCAATATTGTTTACAAATTATTTAATATTTTAAAATAACATCAGTGATTTAAAATGATATCAATATTTAACGATGAAATAACCTATGTTGTGAGTTTTGTTTTTATCTTATTTTCAAATGAATCATTTCGTTAAAAAGGAATGGCAAGATTATTTATAATATAAGACAAGCTAAAATATACTTTAGGTTCGTATAATACTGTCTTTTTTATGTACGAGTATAAGTACTTGAAATTTTGGCGACCTCATTGCTTTTGTAAATACTTTTGGCGCCCCCTCTAGTACCACTTCATAAACTGAAATTTATTTCTATAAGTACTAGGTACATACAAATTATTACTTTAACAAAAGAACTGTGGGTTTGTGGCACCTCTATCAGTCAAACCCAATCTTTTGCTCAAGTTATTTCGTTAAATTTGTAAGGTTTCAATGTTATAATGTCGGGTAGTTATAAGGCTTCTATACTCAGGGGTTAAGGAATATGACTAATAATAAACACATAGGGTTCTTTTGGGGGCCACCAGTCGGGTGAATGAATAAAAACATGACTGACATTTATGTCATAAAAGTTTTTCAATGTTTTAGGTTAAGACTAACGGACCCAGCAAACATTGTTTCACTCCCATCCCCGTCCCGCCCCGGCCCCGTCTCGCGCAGTCCCGTAATTTTAAAAGTAAAGTGGTCCCAGCGCACATTGTTTCGCCCAGCCCCGTCCCGCCCCATCCCCGGCCCCGTCGATAGGGATAAAAAGTATCCTCTTTCCTTCTCATGGGTCTTAGCTACTTCCCCGCCAATTTTCAGCAAAATCGGTTTAGCCGTTCTGGAGTTATAAATGGTATAACTAGCACGACTTTCTTTTATATATTTAAGATAATCTAATTGATTTTAATATGAAGCAATGATTAGTAAAAAAGAGTAGGTTAGACCTGGTTATAGTATAAATAGACCAGACACTGCGCGGCGCTTTTCATTGCTTCATTTATATTTGACAAACGCGCAGCCATAATGTACGGACAACAGCACGTCAAGGTACACACTGCGGTATCTTATGCATTTGTAATAAGGGCTAGTTTGCAACAAAAGTGGGTAATCTGACGTGCTGGCCACTGTACGTCCCACCTTTAAATCGGTTTAAGTCAATATTTAAACCTACCGTAATAAATCAATCGTACTATAAGAGCCGATTTTAACAACGTAAGATAGGAGTATTCACTGTTAATTTAACTCACGTCAGATAGTGAATATTCGTCAAATATAATACAAAACGCCTTATTTGGAAACGTTACCCATTTTTCCTGATATTTTAAAATCTGACGGTATATTACTTATTTATTTGGTTTTTGGATAAATTTTAGCTGACCTTGGTGAAATAGGCCCTTAATAAGTATAAAACGACCGAATCTCAAATGGCACTTACTAAAAGATTGCTGACAAATAAGTGACGTTTTCAAATTAGGCACATTATTATATTCGACGAATATTCCTTAACTGGTGTTGTAAAAATCAGGGCACTTACACTTACAAAAAAAAACAAATGATTTTCATATAATCTTATTAGGTATTTTAATCATAGACAGAATAAATAAAGTGGTCATGAAAAATATTGGTTAGACTAGACAGTATTACAGTAAAAATGATATCATTTAGGTGGTAAAAGGTCTAGACAGACAGATTACTATAAAAATAAACTAGGCACATGTAAATCGGTGAAACTACGTGTATTTAGAGGTTATTAAGGTATTATAAATTAATGGTATAGCGAATGATTGAGTTCCCATTTTGTCATTATTTTTGTACAATATAACATTTAAATACTTTTTTTTATGTCAGTCGACTTGTTATTAACATGCCAATCGTTAAAGGCACCTTTACTTTTTTTACTTTATTCAAAGCATTGCTAATCGTTTATGGGCTTCACCTAAGATTTTTTGGTGTTTTTTTAGTCATAATAATTATCATCATTATTAGTCAAAGGACGTCCACTTTTGAACGTAGGCCTCCCCCACGGTTCTCCACATTCACAGATTACAAGAGATCTGCATCCAGTGCGATCCTGCGATCTTCACAAGGTCGTCTGTTCATCTTTTCGGTAGCGTCCTACGTTGCGTCTTTGGTCAAAGGGTTTCCAATCTAAAACGTTTATGCCCCAACGGCCATCAGTTCTTCGTGCTGAATTGTTATTACCTTAGTAATAGAAACTTAGTAACATGCTTAAACCGGTACTAAGATGACTGGCCAACCTAAAAATAATGTCATACTTACAAAATTCATAAATAGAGACATACTTTTCGATTGGCGCCTAAACTTAGTCTTGGTTTAAAACTGAAACAACATTTTTTGGAATAAAGGGGAGACTGTTTATCCTGAAATATAATCATGAAATATCTTCGTAACAAATCTAGCAATCACATTGTCGTCGTCAAATGTGATATTTATCGAAAATAAACGAATATCAAAAGAGAAAATGATTTTCTCACGTATTCATAAGGCATTCAATATGTATTCCTATTTCCGTTTCATAAATAAATATTAAGTCCATATAAAGGGAGTTTTCTGACAGTAATTGGAGTATTGTTATGTTTATTACGAGTATTCATCAGAATTTACATGAAATTCAATAAGACTGTTTATTCGGAAGCGTGTGAATAAAGCCTTATTTCAGTATTCGTAAAAAGGGTTCGTTTGTATCCGATGGTCAAATGAAACGAATTTGTACTTTATTTACTACATAAGAGTTTTCAAAAAGATGATTGTCAGTTTGATTAATGGTTTGATCTGTGTGTATCTAAAGGTGAATCCACACCGCCCATACGTCAATTAACTATCAAATATTATTAAAACTTCCGCTGTGGCATCCGCGGCATGCACTGCTGCATCAGCATCATGGCCGCCGGCAAGTGCCGCTCGGCGGTGTGAATACACCATAAGTTATATTATTGAATAATATTTTAGTAAGATGTGATGAGCTCTTCATGGCCTATTTCACAATATTTTTTAGTAATTAGTTTGTTACCAGTCCTTTGTTCTTTGGCCATTACTACATACGAAATGACGTTCCAGATTTTGAATTATTTTTGGATGAAGTTTCGATTGTGAAAAACTTTAGCAGCCCTATTTTTTAAACACTCACTGGAATAGAGCATGTGATTGTCGTTCGAAAGTAATAAAATGTAAACGAAATTCTCGCGAAATATAGACGTGAGTCACACAGAACTGAGTTTTAATATTTTTTATCACTCCTGTGTCGAGTTCAACTGATCTACATACAAAAATCGGAGATAAATTAATGTAAATCACACGCCATCTTGACGCTAGTGATTCGAAAATAGAGCCTCAGGTCCTTAGAAGCCTGAAAACTCGGCAAACTATCAACGCCTTGTGTCGCATTTGCGAAAGTCCGGATTAGTTTAGTTCTGGGTTGAATCATCATTCTTAATTTTTTTTCTATGTCGACAGAAAAATAATAATGATGTAGGTACTGACACCCGCTGAAGTTGTTAGTTTGACCAATTGGGACTTTTATAAATTCTGTAACGGCCAATTAAGCTGGCTGGTTCCTAGCTCAAAGTACTAGCAAAGCTATTCAACGCGGCAACGCAGCCAGCATCATAACCTCCTTGCCGCAAGGAAATGGTTTCATTTATGCATAGGCAGGGTACACTGCGACTTTTAAAACATCGATGCAGTCGCGCGTTAGTATCGATACAGTCGCCAATATACATTACATAATTTGACAATGTCCAGCTTCTGCATCGCGACTGCATCGATGCAACAAGTAGCGTAAGTGTGTAAATGTTGACATTTTGCGACTGCATCAATGCTGCATCGTAGCTAAAAGTCGCAGTGAGCAAATGGTCTTAAAGATAGTGTAGCTAAACATAAACTTATCAAAAGAGAACTAATCATTCAATTTAAATAATAATCTATCAATATCAAATACGTTTGTTTTCTAAAAGTCGCCGTGACTTTACTAATTACTTAAAATAGATGTGAAGAGAGCAAGTTTATTCTAAGTTTTCCAAATCATTAATTGGAATACTTAGTAATATTATGATTTCAGAATTTCAATTTCAAAAGACTTCATTTATCTTTTGTAAATGAGATTCGCAGTAAGTGGCCTACTGATAGTTTGTATATAGTCTTATTTGAAGTTAATTACGAAGATACAAGTTTCAAAGTAAGTCTGATTATGGATGATGAAAAATATACTACCAACTAAATTAATTTTCAAATGATTTCAAAGATATGTAACTTTAAACATCCGAGTATTACAGTAAAATTAAATCACTAAGTATAAATATAACTAAACCCCTACAAAAGTACAGAAATTCAAGAGGAATAACAGTTTTATATTGTTGAAAGTTTAATTAATAATACAGGGCGAAACTTCAATCAGTGACCGAATTTTGTGTAAAGTCTCCACTGATGAATATAAATAACTTATACAATGGGTACAGTAGTGAAATTGACAAAAGAATCATCTGTTCTATACAAATTGGCGCGCGGTCAAAATATATGGAACTGCTGGTTTTTTTTCCTCGAACTTACTATTGCCCCGTGCCGGTAGTAAAAGTTGTTCGACCCATCAGTGGAATCTTCACACAAAATTTGGTCACTGATTAAAATTTCAGCCTGCATAAATATTTCACACTCCCGTACACTGAGCATCTTGAATATTAAAATTTCATTAATGATATAATCCTGTGAGTATGAAAATATTTTACTTTCGCAATTAACACTTTAAAATTAAAACAAAATGTAGTCGCAAAAAACCATAAGTTTTGAGATAATTACACATATTTCACTGTAATTACATACATAATATCACAGGTTTTTAGGAGTAGTACAAACACAAAGGATTAAAAATTAAACAACAGTGGAAACACATTTAAATAAAATATATGTCGTCGTATTGTAAGTGCAAGTTTTGGTCTGTTGCCAAATATCGAATAATACGTTTAAAGTATTTTAAACTATATAAATTGCTCTTGTAAAAAGCAGCTGTGATTCCTCGTCTGTCACAGCCAAAGTTGCTTTTAACAAGAGCAATTTATGTTATTGAGTTTGTATTTGTTTGTATTGATATTGAAATTATATAGTGGCTTTCTTTATCATAACCAATTGTAAAATATTTGCAAAAATATTTCCTTCGGGTATTGTGAGATCAATCTCGCAACATAGATGATGTCACGCAGCCTACGCGTTAAAGTAAGCGCTTGCAAAATTCAGCAGTCTTGATAATGTGACGGTGGCCGAGTGGTATAGGCATACGCCTGGATAGCGTAAGACACGGGGTCCGATTCCTCGTCTGTGACAGCTAAAGTTGCTTTCACAAGTGCAATTTATATTATTAAGTTTGTTTAGTGACAAAACACTATAAAAACAAAATTTGATTATACTTTGAACTCTTAAAGCTTAAAAAGCGTAATTATCGGTTAAAATTAAGACGATGAAATTGTGTTTATCGGAGTTACAAATTTCGTTCAGTCCGTGTAATTAGGAAACACACGAAAACGATGTTTAGTGAACCGATCGTTGAGAACGTGAGGTTCTTTTGTATTTTTAAAATGTAAATGGTTATATTATTTTGTATATTTTGTAGCTTAAAATTAATTTATTGCTATTTTGTGTTATTTTACGCCGCCTCAATCGTTTTTGCTTCACCCAATGATTGACTGGTATAAAATGCTTTAAGCATCAAATCCGCCATTTGCACTTTATTTTTGTCAGTGCATTTTTTTTGTATAATACAAAATGTTTAAGATGTAAAAAACTTCTTCTATGGCGTTGTAAGCTTAAAAGTAAATGGACTTGATTTCAAAGTCACGTATTTTCTCGCCCGAACTAACACATTATTATCGAGCATAAATTTGGGCATTCTGCTTTTACTATAACCAATTAGAGCGTTCAATCTTGTCCCTTTTAACCCGAAACACTTATCATGAGCAGTATTATGTATGTTTTCAGTGTCTTACACGAGCTACATTACATCCTAAACAAACATGGTGACCCTCTTTTGCGCAGTCGGGTAAAAACAATGTCATTATGATAACTAGTCCTGTTTAGCTTTAATAAGGGGTAAAGAATAGGGTTGCAAACGTGGACGAAAGGTTGCAAAACATGCAACATAAACTTCCGAAATATTTTGATATCTTTGGGTAGCGAGCTGAAAAAATATTTTTAATTTTATAATTTAAATAATCAATTTTGACAAAAATTTGACGACCTCCTTGGTGTAGTGGCTAAGCACGCTGGTTCCAAGGCATCGCTGCTTCGAGGTCCTGGGTTCGATTCCCGGTCGGGTTAATATGGAAATCAAAGTTATCTATATTGCCTCGACTTTGGGATCAGAGTAATGAATGTGATCGGTGTATATTTTTTTTTTAAACTCAATATATTTTTACGTTTCTAATAAGATTTAAATATCATAAAAACATTTGTTGGGTGTATTCTATGTATATCATGTATGTATTTACAAACAAAAAAAGTATTTAAGTATAATATCCGTTGTCTGGCACCCATAACGCAAGCTTTGAAAAGCTTACTTTGGGGCTAGATGGCGATGTGTGGGAATGTCCCAAGGATATTCCAAATAGTAGGTAGATAATTGTAGAGCTTCCAAAGATTGGTACAACCCTACAAACTATTTTTGTCTTTCTTTTCACTCTGAAAGATCCATCATTATAGCCTTCATAAGGTAGATGTAGACTTAGACTTTCTTCTTAGTCGTATCTTCATTTCTGAAGGTCGTGCCCGTCCTGGTAAGCCTTGGTGGATGATCTTACGCGGTGTTTCCACGCCACTCTATCTTCAGCTTGTCTAAGAGCGGCAGTCACCGGAAGCCCTGTGATTTCTATGATAGAGTCAGACTAGCTGGCTCGGTGATCGGCCTCTAAGTGTTTTGCCTTCCATTTTGCCCACTACCACAAGTATTTCGAGGTCATCAGGCTTTCTTCGCGCTAAAAGACAAGCCGTTTGATACTTTTGACTCCACAACATTCTTGGGAATCACTTTAGACTCCAAACTACAATGGGGTCCTCATATAGGGGCCTTGTCAGGGAAACTAAACTCAGCTGCTTTTGACGTTTGACTTATGTAGAAACAGGTAGGTTAGTTTATTTTTGTTATTTCCATAGCATAGCTTTCCATAGGGCGTGGCTGCTGTCTTGTTTCTCTTTCTAATCAATTTTTTGCATTATAAAAAAGAGCCTGCTCTTAATTAATAATAATAATAATTTTTTTTTTAATATTTTTTATTTATTTATTTTTTTCTATTTATAATCATAAACCTTCCTCAAGATTCCTTACAAGAGGAGTTTTAATAAATTAGTATATTGACTGTAGCCTTTCAGAATATTTATGAAAATTTAATGTATGTATGGAATAATATACATTCATTCATGAAAAAAAGTGATTAACACAATTATAATACTAGAAACATTCAGGCTTCGAAAAGTTGGTAATTCTTTAATGGGGAAAGGGATAAATTTTTTCAACAAGCTACCAGAACACAGTGTAAACTTACCGGTTAATAATTTAAAACTGTTATTAGAGAAACCCTCATGACGAAAGGGTATTATAAAGTACATGATTATTTAAAATATAATAATGTTTGGACTTGCATGATCACTACAAACAAACATTGTAATCCTTTTGAAAAGAGGCATTGACGATAGTGACTGAGTTTGTTGCGCAGCTTCTTCTCGGCACTAGCCTTCAATTGACCCGAAGCTGTGGTAGGGTTTATATTTCGGACGTGTAAAAGTGGCTCCCAGTGAGCCTATTTGCATAAATAAATGTCTTTTTTTGACTATGTGGCCAAAGTAGGAAAACACCCGCTGATACCGCACACAGTGGAGACTATATAGTTTTGATTTTGAGCTGGTCAAGAATCGACTTGTTAGTTCTCTAGGCCGTCCATGGTATTCTTAACATTCTTCTCCAGCACCACATCTTAAAAGTGTCAATTCTTTGCTTGCCTTTTGCCATAATCGTCCAGCCCCCGATTTAGAACCATTCGGATACGGATTAGGTGACGAATCGATAACTTTCAAATATGAATAAAATTATAATAACGTGGATTTATCCAATGCAACTATTTTATTTTGTTCTTTTATTATATTTGTTACCGAATTGATATATCAACATCCGATTAAACTGCGATATAACTGGAAAATATAGGCGAACCCCAAACCGAATGGCTAATCGAAAGTTCTGAATCGCTCTGGACTTAGAGGCATATTAGATAACGGAAAAACTAAAGTTCTTACCAGTTTAATTTTGGTAGCATTGGAGACGAAGGTACTTCGACAATATGATATATTAATAATGACCAAAATATTTTATACTCGTAATAACGTGGACATTTTTAGAACCAAAAATAAGGTTTAAACTTTAGACTGGAACTGAATCCAGACATATAAATTTAGCTGCACTCATGTCTATAAAACTGTCGGCGGGTTAAAAATATGATGTGAGTCATTCGGTGGTGATCGTAGTTTCTGTGAAAGGGGTGATTCATGTTTTTCACTTTTATTTTATTGGGGAAACGGTTTCATGTGAAGGTTCACATATTTTATTGCAGCGCAACTCTTCTCTACAAACATACTTTTTCTTGAAAAAAATAATAATACTTTATATATTTTAGATTGGACAGGTGTGCTCTTACCTTTATTTTAAGGTATTAGACCACTTACACACTGCGACTTTTAGCATCGATGCAGTTGCGCGTTTAGGAAACGCGCTTCAGCATCGACTCACGCAATGAACACACTTAATTTAAGAATAAAATAAACTTTAAAAAAATGAAAAACCGACTTCAAAACCAAAATGCACTAAAAAGTCTTAAATAAACTCTTCACCATTGAAAGGAAAGGAATCCGTTTTAGGCAAAGAATTTCTTTTTGGAGTCGGTGCTGTGATAGTTGATGCTTGATGGACAAAATGATGGCACCGACTCCAAAAAGAAATTGTTTGCCTAAAACGGATTCCTTTCCTTTCAATGGTGAAGAGTTTATTTAAGACTTTTTAGTGCATTTTGGTTTTGAAGTCGGTTTTTACATTTTTTTAAAGTTTATTTTATTTCTTTATTTTTAGTGATTACATAAGAGGGGGGGGGGGGAGTTGCACCTTATGATTCTATTTTCTACGAAGCTACAAATTACCTATCATAAGTTTCATCATTATAATTACTGAAATCCTAGGCGTTAAGGAGTTCCACCATCAGCTCAGCCCCACAAGATGTTGACTATCAGACGTAACAACACGTCAACATTAAGATTCTAGTAAAGAAACACTATACGTGCCTTTAAAATTTGAGGGTTTCCCTCGAATACACCAAGATCCCATCATCAGATCCCAAAATGGAAAAAATGGGACCAACTAGAAGGTACACCCTCTAAGTAGGTGAAAAATTTTTTCGATTCGGTCGACAAACGACTGAGATATGAGGTAACATACATACAAAAAAAAAATGATAAAAAAAAACATACAGTCGAATTGATAACCTCCTTCTTTTTTGAAGTCGGTTAAAAAGCGCGACTGCATCGATGCTAACGCGTGTTAGCATCGCGACTGTATCTATAGCTGAAAGTAGCGCATTGTGTAAAGGCTGACATTTTGCTACTGCATCGATGCTAACGCGCGTTGGTATCGCGACTGCATCGATGCTCAAAGTCGCAGTGTATAAAGGGTCTCATATTAAGGAATGTCACATAGAGAATTTGCACTGTAATGTTTCAATATTTGGTAGGTTTACTTTACGTTTCTATATTCATAATAAATTTGGACTATAAATTATTTACATTACAATCTAAAACGATAACGTGACATTAAAAAATATGAAAAATCTTGTCTTTAGTAACGACATGGAATTTAAGATACTAGCGGTCCCTCGAAACTTCGTCTGCGTGTTTTGGTGTGCTCCCTCCCCTCCTGTTGCAGCGTGATGTACTATGACTTAAAAAGCCAATCCTCTCCTCTTCGATAAATAAACTATCCAACACAAAAATAACTTTTCACATCGATCCTGTAGTTCCTGAGATTAGCGACGTCAAACAAACTCTTCAGCTTTACTATAGAAGTACTATTATATTTTCTGTGCTATAGATTAGAAATTTCTCATAAATCACTTAGAAACTTGATCCTTTCCTTTCCTTTTGACATTACCACACATCGCTATCTAGCCCCAAAGTAAGCAACTCAAAGCTTGTGTTATGGGTGCCAGACAACGGATATAATACTTAAATACATTTTGTTTGTAAATGCATACATGATATACATAGAAAACACCCAGACCAATACAAACAGACATGTTCATGCACACAAATGTTTGTATTGTGCGGAGATCGAACCCGCACCCGCTGCGTAGTAGGCGATTTCTCGACCACTACACCAGACGAGTCATCATCGAGCCCTACTTTTATAGCATTTTCTATGAAACGAGGACTAGAAATAATAACGGATAAAAAGGTAAAATGTTTATATTTACTGTCACCAGTGCATTGCACTGAACTCCTAAAAAAAGGTTATTTCTATCAAGAGACGTTAAATAGTTTATAAAGTAGTTCTTAATTATCTCCCTTAGTTTTTTTTTTACGATTAAATGAAGCATCTGAAAGTATCAACAAATGTTATAACGTCTGAGAAACCGAAATTTCTGTACACAGAAATACTGTGTTTAAATTTGTCCAGACATTCTAAATGATATTTGCTATAAATATTATTAAAAAAAAACATCTTCGAGCAGTGCGTTGTTATTACTAAGTAAAGTGAGGCTATACAAAGAAAAATATTTGTAGCAAATACGACGACAAGGTAATGACGTATTTCTTGAAATTTAAATTTCGAATATGAAACCATTTGTATGAGTTCATAACATGTGGCGCCAATCATGGCACACGAGATTTTTTCGTGGTGTCATTTCCATACGTTATAAATTGTCTTTGACCCCTAAAGGGGCTCCCCGGTTTTTTACCGCGCACACTAGTGCCACTTTACTAGAAAAAATATAACTCGTTAAATAAAAGATCAATCAAAAATCTGGTAGATATGATTGTAGCTCTGATTATGTGGTTTAGATACAATGTTTAAGTTCAATAAAACAGAGTTATCTGCAGTTACAGTTAGAAAAATTGCTAAAAGTGGCCATATTTACCAGTTTTTCTAACTCTAACTACAGTAAACTACTTTAGAAACAATTTAAATGTACTAAATAAACTATAGAACCTGTACTACAATCGTATCTACCAGATTTTTGATTGGTCTTTTATTTAACTAGTTATGATTTTTTAACCGACTTCAAAAAAGGAGGAGGTTATCAATTCGACTGTATGTTTTTTTTTTGTATGTATGTTACCTCATATCTCAGTCGTTTGTTGATCGAATCGAAAAAAAAAAACACCTACTTAGAGAGTGTACCTTCTAGTTGGTCCCATCTTTTCCATTTTGGGATCTGATGATGGAATCTTGGTGTAATTGAGGGAAACCCTCAAATTTTAAAGGCACGTATAGTGTTTCTTTACTAGAATCTTAATGTTGACGTGTTGTTACGTCTGATAGTCAACTTTTTGTGGGGCTGAGCTGATGGTGGAACTCCTTAACGCTTAGGAGTTCAGTAATTATAATGACGGAACTTATGATAGGTAATTTGTAGCTTCTTAAAAAATAGAATCATAAGGTGCAACCCCCCTCCCTCTTATGTAATCACTAAAAATGAAGAAATAAAGTAAACTTTAAAAAAAGTAAAAACCGACTTCAAAACCAAAATGCACTATAAAGTCTTAAATAAACTCTTCACCATTGAAAGGAAAGGAATCCGTTTTAGGCAAACAATTTCTTTTTGGAGTCGGTGTCATCACTTTGACCATCAAGCATCAACTATCACAGCACCGACTCCAAAAATAAATTGTTTGCCTAAAACTGATTCCTTTCCTTTCAATGGTGAAGAGTTTATTTAAGACTTTTTAGTGCATTTTGGTTTTGAAGTCGGTTTTTACTTTTTTTCTACTAAAGTGGCGCTAGTGAGCGCGTTAAAAATCAGGGTAGCGCCTTAAACACTGCGGTTCTCAACGTACACACTGCGTTTCATTTAGCATCGATGCTTTCGCGATGCAGAAGCTGGAAATTGACAAATTATGTACTTTCTGTATTTTGGTGACTGCATCGATACTAACGCGCGACTGCGTCGATGCTAAATTAAATATTTTCATTGTGTGTGTCGTGATGCTGAAGCGCGTTTTCAAAAAGCGCAACTTATCGATGCTAAAAGTAGCAGTGTGGCTCTTTAACCCTTTACACACTGCGGCTTTTAGCAGCGATGCAGTCGCGATGCAAACGCGCGTTAGCATCGATGCAGTCGCAAAATGTCAACCTTTACACACTACGCAACTTTTAGCATCGATGCAGTCGCGAAGATTCCAGAAGCTGGAAATTATCAAATTATGTACAGAATTTTGGCGTCTGCATCAACACTATCGCACGTTAGCATCGATGAGGTCGCGCTTCTGCATCGACGCTAAATTATGTAAAGGGTCTTTGAGTCATTGCTAAAATCATAAAGCACAACACAGACTCACTATAAAATCAACTAAATTCAAGATTCAATGAAACAACTTTAACAACTAAATAAGTAGTGTTAAGTAAATTCCAGAATTACAGGAATCCAAGTAATTCCAATGATTACTTGAACGTAGCGAACTCGTCTCACAGCTTTCATTCACTGCAAATGTGGACAAGATCTAAATAAAGGGAATTGCTATTCTGGAGACTACAAATACTTCATATTGTATCTTGGATGTGGCTTTAATTTAAAAACTAAGATAATAAACTGTTGGTAAGTTGACCATTATATACAAGGCGATATTGTGTGCGCACGAGCGACAGCAAGTTCGCCGTATGAAAGCCGCGTATATTATGGTCACAGGCACACGCCATCCAGTCGGTCTCATACGACCTTTTTCAACACACTTGCGATGAAAAAAACAGACTCCAATCAACGGAAAAAGGCGCGTTATTTTTTTTTTCTTGCCGCGAAACCGATCCGCGCGCAAGGCTAAGGCGCGAATTAGATCGGCCAACAGCCAAGATTAAAAATTTAGTAATTCGGGTTTAAAACACAAATTACAGAAAAATTTAAATGAATTTGAGTTATTTTTTGGTAATAAAGTTGGATTTACCATTTATTGAAATAAATATGTACATACATACTGGTTTTTCGCATAAATACTGTTTGTTGCTAAAATAAAAGGTATAACCCGATTAAATTAGATCGCTTCTTCTTCTTACGACTTGGTACTAGGGTACAAATGTAAATTGGTCGGGTTTTAATAAACTAAAGGCACTAGTGCAATAATATACTACAAAAGCACGCGTATTTAATATCTAGGATTATGAGCCAAAAATATCGGTGGAATAAAAACGTCGTTTTGAGCAAGTGTAGTATTAATTTTGTATTCTTCATGAAATAAGTATCCAAAAATTTCGCACGACTGGGACTCGAACCCGTAACCCGGTTAGCCAGAGGTTGCGGTTTGAGTTCCGCCCGTGCGCAAAATTTGGTATCTTATTTCATGTTTAAATAAATTGCTACAATAAGGTTTCAGTCGCTAGAAAAGTTTTATGATGAACTGGATCTTTTCCAAATACTTATATTTGGAAAAGATCCATATATTTGGATTTCTCGTATGGATTTCTGAATGACACTGAGTTTAAGTGACTTCAGAAACGTCGTAAGAAATTATACTTCTATTGACCTCATTCATTAAAAAAGCACCACATCCATACATTGTCTCATCCTTAATCTGCCCATCGTCTTGGTACAAAGCGGAACTCAAAGCGTATGCCTGCTTAAATAGCCTGCGGGGGTATTAACTAACTCAATAGATACCGCTCTGCTTTTGTTAATGGCGTCATTGCCAGTATCTTAAAGCTTTAAAGTAAATTTAAACTAAGCAAGTGCTCGTATTTAACAAGGCTAAAAAATTTTTATCGGATACTCTTGCTTGACAGTGCGTCCACAATTTTACTCAGCGATGGCTATGGCTGACTATGCGTTGACATCACGCTGACATGTTAACCTTATGTCAATAAATGTGTTATTGACATAAGGTTAACATGTCAGCGTAACCGATAGCCGCTTCAGCAGCTGCCGTTAAACCAATGATAGACGTCGAGAATCATTGTTGAAGACGCTGTCATTCTGACGCAGCGCGCTGAAGTCAGGTCTTTAAAGTTAACGGAATATTGGCGACTTGTCGACGGCAGCGGTTTTATTACAAATCATATAATGTCAACGAAAAATCGCAACTCTTAATTCAGTCATGCCATAAACAAATTGCAAAATCGCGATTGCGGTTAAGTTACATAAAAACCCAGCCGTTCTAGAGCTAGCACTGTTTTTGAGCTGTTACCTAGATATAACCTTTGTGTTACCCTCTCGGCTGCTTATGGGATGGCTTGGCAAAGCTAGGAACCTTAAATTGGAAAAGACAATGTCTAAAGTGGAAAATATTCTGCGTCTTTTGCACATAACATATGGTATGAAAATGAAGTGACAGGGTCTTTACCCTGGGTACCTTTGTACGGGGTACCTTTGTACCCCGTCTTTACGTATTTAGAAATGTATTGCGGGACTTCATGTGTCTCATCATGATACTATCATCATATTTTTAACTAATTTAATTAATCAGAAGAACTATTAAATGAATTATTTGGCCTAAGATAGTAATATTCACAAAGCAGCATGTCAACCTACTATGATAATATGAATCATATTAGGTTTAAATTATGTAGTTAAGGACAAATCATTGCAGTAGAATGATCTGCTACCAGTCAACAAAACTAGGAGTAAACTATAACTACTACTATGATGACCCGTCTGGTGTAGTAGTCGAGAAATCGCCTAACTACGCAGCGGGTTGCGGGTTCGATCGCCGCACAATACAAACATTTGTGTGCATGAACATGTCTGTTTGTGTTGGTCTGGGTGTTTTCTATGTATATCATGTATGTATTTACAAACAAAAAGTATTTAAGTATTATATCCGTTGTCTGGCACCCATAACACAAGCTTTGAGTAGTTACTTTGGGACTAGATGGCGATGTGTGGGAATTTCCAAAGGATATTAAAGGATATTTATTTGACTACTATTACTCGCGCATGAAAATGACAGCTCGGACAAATTTCGTACTCCATAAGTTGACGCCTTTTGTCATGAACACATTAAAACGGTCATGTTTGACAGTGTTCGACATTCAAATTTCAAGGAATACGTCATAACATTCTCATTTGTTGCGGCTCATTTTTTGCTTGGCATAACTTCTACGTAGTAATAACCACTCACTGGAGTTAACAGACATTTTGGTTAATATTTATGTAATCGACCTACCTCTAGGACCTGAGCTGACTTGACACTGGTACAATGCATCATCATCCAAGGTCACTTCTTTGATGTCCAGAGAATAATCCCCTGTAACAGAGTACACAATTCGTTACGGAGGTATGTCTTACTTTGATAAGACGAGTAGCTCGAAATTTTAAAACAATATCCAAAGTTACTATTTTCTGTCCTAAAATACTCGAAAATATCATTCACATACAAATACGAGTACGCTATTTGATTGTAAATTCAACAAAACTACTTTTAAGCTTCCAGAATTTCTCCTTCCCCTTAAGTTATTCAACTATCATGTCATATAACTTTATCAGCCACAGGACGTCCTCTTCTGAAAACAGGCCTCCACCATGCCATGTAAGTTAGTTAATTTTCTAGAGAATCCCTACAGAATGAGGGAAGGTTAACTCAACAGTTATGATAACTTGGCTACAAAAATAAAATGTCCATACCTTCTTCATCACTGCCAATCATCTTGTACCTCTCGTATCCGTTCAGATGACGATGTGTGCCCAGTCCAAAGTCATCTTTAGTCCACTGAAGTTGCCCGGCTTTGTTCTCCACCCGGCAGGGTAATGTCACCCTGGATCCCACAACTGCACTCTGGAACAGACGGAGAAGGGGTTATCTATGGTCTGATAAAATATATAACGGTGTTTTGCGATTTGGATCAATGAAGATAACGGCAATCGCAAGTTGTGACATGTCTTTGGGGAATCAATTATAAGATGATCCTGTTACAAGCATCATTGCCATGATTAGCTGCTATCAGCCAGTTTTTAAAGTAATAGGGTAGTAATCTCCCAGTATAAGGGCAATCTTTTACTTTACTTCTAAAATTAATATTGAGTTAACCACTAACAGTCATCAACTATCATAAAGCTGCAGAAGTTCCCTAATTAAACAACCTTTTAACAGTCATAATTATCACCCGCAGAACGTCTACTACTGACCATAGGCCTCTCCTGTGGTTTTCTACAGCAGCCGATTGCAAGAGGTCTGCATCTGCGAAAGGGTCTCCAATTCAGAACATTGCTGCTTCAACTACCGTAAGTCCTTTGCTCTATATTCTCAGCCCATTGCCCCTTAAGCTCATCACAAGTTATTCTAAGTATCTTCTCATTCCTTATACAGTCTCCTGGAGAAATACTAGGCATAAGGACTCGCGTAGTATTTACATAATGTGGACGTTTCAACACTACATTCTTAACCATTAGCAAAGAATTACTACACGATACAAAGATTTTAAAATCCGGTGCCTATGGACATAATATATACTTCACAGTAATTATGTTAAAACCGCCTGTCGATTTATTGCGAACTGTACCAAACTTCGTACATTATAACGTAAACTGAAATGACGAATCAATAAATATACAAATATTGGACACCAATCACATACATTGCTCTGATCCCAAAGTAAGTAGCTAATACACTTGTGCTATGGAATTCAGACACAACGGTGGTACCACAACACCCTGATCCGAGACAATATAGAAAATTTTGATTTCTATATTGACGCGACCGGGAATCGAACCCGGGACCTCGGAGCAGCGACGCCTTGAAACCCAGCGTTCTAAGCCACTTCACCACGGAGTTCGTCAACTATACGAGTAAATGTAGCTGAACGCCAACGAGATACAACAATCGAAATAAATCATACTTAATAATAAGCCTCAAGGCGTCAATTTAGCCCCCCTACCGAAGAACATTTAATTTTTGTATCTTTATGCTGTCTTCCGCCTACTGTTTCTTTTGTTGTAATTAAAGAAACCATTAAAATTTTACGTTAAACGTAAATTATCAAGATGACATCAGTGTCCCTCTGGGTACGATTTTGTGATGAAGAATGTCCTCATTTTTTAAATAAGTCATTACATAAATTAAGATTCAAGTAAGTTCGATTTACCTTTTTATTTCATAATGTATGATTTACCAGAAATTACCGTTCCAAGGCAAACGTATTTGATTTTAGTACATTTTATATACTCTGATTTTTTTTATTAGATGGACCAGAATAACAGGTTGTATTTTATTTTTATTTTTTTAACGTTGCAAGCTTGGTACTAATAGTGATGTAACTATTCAATAGTACCTACGCGATAAACTAAACTTGTGATACGATTATTCATTAATGCGTTATTACTCATTAGAATAAATAATATATGTACGAGTAAAACGTTAGGTAAAGCTGTATATAAAAATAAACATAAAACAGTTTGTGTAAAAGTAATAAAAAAACATTTTCTTTTAATACTTTTCATAAAAAATATATTAGAAATAATGATGATCTTTGTAGAAAACATGATTTTTAAAAACGGATTATATTTGAATATTTTATAATCGATTAATAACAACAATTGATGAAATTAAAATTTTGGATTATTAAGGAACATCACTAGTTTTAAATTTCGAAAAAGTGGTAACCCACTAAATGTCATTTTGGTCTATCTAATAAAAAATCAGAGTAAAGATACTTAATTTAATTCAAAATCACATTTAAAAGCCAGTTTCACCATTGACAAATGTGCACTATGCAACTAATGATTCAAAAAAGAGAAGTCGATTCGAATAAGTATTGCACAGATAATACTAGCGAACTTATGATATAATACTTCGATTTGTAGAGAGGAGATACTGAAATAATAATTTCAAATCATAATGCCTTCAAAAAAAATATTATAAAGCTCAATATAACTGTTTGCGCTCTCTGTTTAGGAGATACAAATTCACTTGGAGTCAGTGCATGATGTGCGTAAACTATTGATAAACGTTATCTTGAGAGAAGCATTATTTTGAGCATTTTAGTTCCGCAGCTTTTTGAAGCTGGTTGTTTTTTTTTTTGTTTCTGTTATACCTATATCTCAAAAACTATTGGAACAAATTTGATGAAACTTACGCTGTACCTTAAGTTGAAATATACAGGATTGAACTAAAAATTAATTATTTCGGCTTCTCATTTTTGAGAAATTTGTGTCAAAAATACACACATACTCTTACGAAACTTAGTAGGTACTCGTGTTTAGAAGCCTTCTTAGATCAACATTCTCAAATATTATCAAATTCTAACGACATCACATACATACGCATTGAATTGATAATAGCTTTTTATGAAGTCGGTAAAAAGAAACATCCGATACCATTTAACTAAAGTGATTAAACCTCCCACAATTTCATTGAAGCTGTAATAAGCTGGCAATTTATTTTTTACCTCCGATATTTACCTCAAAATATTTTCCGGATGAAAACGTTTAATCCAGACACGGATTCGAGATATTAATTTAAGAGGTCCATAAATCAGCATCTTCCGAAATCCCTGGATACCGCACCCGATATTATTCTTTTACCAACTTAAAGTTGACACAGAAAGGGCTTGTATTGAAGATGATATTAAAAATTCCTTGCCCGAGGCATGGGCTAATCCGTTTTTGCTATTAATATCGGTATTTTCCAGCTAAATTTTTGGTGACGTTAGCATTTTTGTTATTTTATGTTTTATTAAAAAATTTGATATGCAGTACCGTTACCATGAGTTTACTCAATAGCGACGACGGTTTTACTCGCTAGCGACAACGTAACTTTTTGTATGTGAAACTTTAGTTCTGTCAGCGACCGCTAGAGGCGCTGTGCAATTTTCCATACACTTTTTTTTCGTCGTCGCTAGCGAGTAAAAACGTCGTAAACTCATGGTAATGGTACAGTAGTACATTCTGGAGGCTAGTAATTTAATATCTTTGCTGGAGCTATCAAAATGTCATATTTTTTGATCTCGCCTTGATAAGTTTAATCGTCTGAGTGTCTGTAGAATAAAACATCACTTTTAACTTATGTGGCTTTTTCTTTCATAAATCGAAAAAAAAAAATTTTTTTTCTTTACCCATAAATACTCAAAAGCACGATTTTTTTAAAGCTAAAACTGTAAATTACTAGCGGACCCAGCGAACTTGCTTCGCCCCTAGCACCGTCCCGCCCCGGCCCCGTCTCGCCCAGCCTCGTAATTTTAAAAGTTAAGAAAATCACTATAATCGGTCAGATATCGAGCGGGATAAAAAATGATGAAATTACAAAAATGGCTTTAAAAGAATAGGGTTAATAAAAATTTAGGGTTGTATGTATTTTTTAATGCCACATTATAAAAAAGTAAAAACAAAAAATTTCGTCCAAAAATTAAAAAAAAATAATTAATCACTTAGGGGTTAGAAATATAGATAGTAGCTGATTCTCAGACCTACTGAATACGCATATAAAATTTGGTAAGAATTGGTAAAGCCGTTCCGGACGAGTACGGGAACGAACATTGTGACACGAGAATTTTATATAAAAGAATAATTACACTTGTGTAAAATAGAAAGCAGCTGTGTCAGACATGGTTTCGAACCCTTTGTATTGTCGCCGTCCGGGCCTATAGCGATTGATGGAAAGCGTAATCGTAGTTTTTGTAAGTGGATTTTTTAATAAAATGTTGGCTCTCTCACTCGTGATTAAATTATCTCGTGGAAAAATATAGACGTGAGAATTGGAGCCCTGTTTTTTTTTTCTTCACTCGCCTATTTTTCACCAAGAAGTCAACCTTTTTCCATTAGAAAAATATTTTATGGACGAAGCAAGAAGAAGTTTCTCAGCACTAAAAAGTTGGAAACGGACAATTTTATCTTAAGACAAACTACACTTTTCACTGGTCAACTTCTTTCATCCACTTTGAATTTTATTCCATTTTACATGTTCTGATGGAGAAAAAACCGGCCAAGTGCGAGTCAGACTCGCGCACTGAGGGTTCCGTGCCAATTTTAACTGAATAAGGGAATCGGCAAACTTTTACTTACAAATTTTCGTTGAAAGTATTTGTTAAGATCTGCATCAAATATTTTTTTCAAAATTTACACTCGCTTAATTAGTAAGTGTTAAGTTTAGAAGTTAAAGGGGGGGGGGGGAACGCCCATTGAGTATGCCCCCCCCCCTTAAATACCTATCATATTTTTTTATTTTTTGTATAAGAATTTTAGAAAGTATAAATTTTTCTATCAAATTTCAACAGTGTGATGCCCACAGTTAATAATAAAGGGCCTGTGACATACGGACGGACAGACAGACAAACAGACAGACAGACTTGACGAAACTTAAGGATTCCGTTTTTTGCCATTCGGCTACGGAACCCGAAAAAGATGGCCGAAAATTATGGATCTAGAAGAAGTTGAGAAAACGGGTACCCGAAGAATAACAGCATGTTAAATTAGTTTTTCTTCGCTTGTGCAATATTGTTAAGAAACTTTGTCAATCAATAAAACTACGTTACTAACAATCTTTTTAAAAGAGATCTGTGTTCAACTTTGAATTACTTATGTAGTTTGTGGGTGGTGTGGTAGTCTTATTTAAAATGAATATATTTTTTTAAAAAATATGACAGAATTGTTAACAATATTTGCATACAAGCATAGAAAAACGGACCTTAGACTAAGTTGTGGATGTGTAAGATGAAAACCATTAATCTTTAAGGGTATTTAATAAACGTCTATAAGTTCAAATCATTTGAGGTGATATTATTTTACCTGTGCCTTTGTATACATAGTAAAAACCGAATAGGAGCTATGATTATCATTTGCAAAATCAAGTTTTTTAATTTTACTCTGACAACGAAAACATCATTTTTTACAACGACACCCTGACGATTTTAAAAGTTAACTACCATCATCTTTGCCTCTCATTGCCCAATCATTCTTTTTCTCTGATCTTAAACTACATTAACATAACAAAAACAAAACTCGAAAACTATCGTATACAAACCCAGTGTTTTACAAAAAAAAATGTTCCTCATCAGCCCTTTAAATATTATTACTTAAAACAAGGTGTTACACATTAATAAGTTTAGTTTTTTTCTACCTTGTAAATTTTGATTATAATTCTGAATAAGGACAAAATGTTGATTTGCCTCTCCTTTTTGATCGTTCAATAATATTTTCAATCAATACATCATTGCGACAATAAGTTTTTTGTATGATTGACAATGAGACGTAATTACTGGAATTGTTGAATGTTCAGCTCAGCTGTCCAATAAATGAATTCGGTCACACAGGAATTAAAATGAGATTTATTATTTCATTGTAGCAAACATTTTCGGTTTTATCGACGAATCGTTGTGGAAAAGTAATACCTTTGGGGAAATGATAATTTTATTAAACATTTTGTGGGTATTCCAATTTTGGATGACATATATAGGTATATGATAACATAAACTATATTATAACCGACTTCAAAAAATTGAGGTAATCAATTCGACTTGTATGTATGTGATATCGTCAGAATTTGTTAAACTTAAACTATATTGATGTATTAAGGCTCCCTTACACCTTCCTGCAAATTTTCGTAAGTGTATGTATGTTTGTGTAATTGTATGTTCGTCTCAAGATTTCTTGAAAACTAGAAGTCATAGCGAAATGATCCTTTTTTAGGTAAATCAAGTGTAGTTCAACTTAAGGGTTCAGTGTTACTTTCATCAAAATCGTTCCAGCAGTTTTTGAGATATCTGAAATAACTAAAAGTCATGGAAAAAAATATTTCAAAAGATTAACTGCCTTCAAAAAACTGACTAAAAAGCTTAAAATAGCGCATTTGTCTTCTATTTCGAGAGAGTTAAAAACATTTTTTTTCGAAATAGGACTTCAAATTGTTGCTTTGCTTTCAATCTCAGATAACACTACAAAATACAGATAGATACAGAAGTCAATTTACATACAACTCACGCTCGAGCAACGCACACATAGATACCGTTCACGAACACGAGATCTCGGAACATTTCGAAACAGCAGTGCGAGCGCGAGTGTCCCTCGGTTCAGATATGCGTTTGTGTACGTATTCTACTACTTTACTATTCCAGCTAGTTTAATGTCATAGTTTCTTATTCTGAATCAATTTAAACGAAGTAACTACATTCTTGTTAAGTAAAATTATCCATGCAATAAAATATTACGTCCACGTGCTTGGTCGGCGTGATTTCAACTGGAGTCCTGTCTGTCAGTGTCATGTACAGTGGCCAGCACATCAGGTTACTCGTTTTTGATGCAAACTAGCCCTTATTCAAAAGGAATAAGATACCACAGTGTTTATCTTGATGTGCTGTTGTCCGTACATGCGCTAAATGCTGTTAAATGCGCTAAACCTGAAAATAATTTGATTGGAATAACGAGCAGAATCGACTGACGCACTTTTTAAACATGGGTTACATTTTTGAAAAATTCTTTATTAAAATGTTGCCCTGACTATTTATTAATAAGACTAGCTATCACGTGCGCAGACCCGACAATACATATGTAAAGAAGCAATGGTTAGTTCTTTATGAGCGAAGAATTCCAGCCCGGTTAATACCTGCTATAGACAGAGCGTCGTCCATAGAGCGCGAAATGATCAGCAGTACCAGTAATAAAAAAAACACATGAAACCTTTAATTATTTCTAAATTATTTTTTCTTCCGGAATTAAGTCAACTGAATTAAATTCGTTTTGGATGTCTGAGGTTTTGATCATTTAACATTATACGTTGTATATCTTGCTTGCAGTTACTAATAAAGCTGCGCGCTGTATATTCCTATGTCTATGGACATTAGAGTCACAAAACTTAATTTCTAACGTGCTGGCTATAACTAAAATGGTATTATTGAATAAAAAAGAACTTACCTGATCTTGCGGTTCTATTGCGAATCTCTGCTCCTTATGTCCAGATACACTCGACACCATAAAAAACAACACAAAAAACTGCACTAAATATTTGTCTTTGCTTATCCTCAATAAAAGGAACAATGAGTTGCTACTTCTACTCGTCACTTTAGATGTTTTTTTCACCAACTTATCTATTCTCATCATTTTTATCGATTCTTTGTCACTGTCACTTATCACCTTGGGTTTATTGTCGACAATTTTATCGTTTTTATGAATATTTTTATCGACGTTTTCATTTTTCTCTTTATTACCCATGACTGTTTTAATAAAGTCACTTTAATAGCCATATGTCAGAACGACGATTGTTTTTTGAAGAATCCAATAAGATTATATTATCTGAAACAAAAAAAAACAAGGATTAGATATATATTTTTAAATACGAGTATGTGAAAATATAATCGCGAAATTTCTTGTGTTTTTATGCATAATGAATCAAATAAGTAGGTATAGAATTTAATAAAATTATATCCCAATTTGAGCAAGTAACAAAATATTTTGCTCATGGAACATTATTTTGGAAATTGAATTACTTGAATCAAAGGTTTGATATCACACAAGCGATAATTTTAATTAATTTAGTTAATGTGTCAGATAGTTTGAGCAACAAAATATATTTATGCATTTAGGAACAATGTCATAGTTTATTTAATTTAAAACTTAGTAGGTACGTATAATTATTAGCTTGTTATTTTTTTTTGTTATGCAACATTGATAAATTATGGTCTAGTTAAGTTTAATTTGCTTTTAACCTTTTAACCTTAGTTTTAAGACAGATAATCGCGTTACAAGCTTTCAAAATTGCCATTAGGAAGATATTTAATTACCAGTCAGTGTAGTTTCGCTTGCATTCTTATGAGTACAGCTTCATAAAACTATGTATATGAGATCACATTTAACATGTTACATCTTTTTCCAGTAAAAGACAAGTTTTAATCAAACGCAAGATATTTAAAAAGTTTACTATATTCGATCGAGTCCAAGTTCAGGCTATATCCATAAAAAAGCAATACTTTAAAAAAAAAGTGTCAATAAAAAAACGGCCAAATACGAGTAGGACTCGCGCACAAAATTTCCGGGCCACTTTGTATTTTACTATGTATGTTAGCACTTGTATTCCTGTAAAAATATGTCCTGTAATAGGTGATGGAGATTTCCTTAAAAGGTATGATTCCCTTAAAATAGCAAAATATCCGAAATAATGAGGCAAAACCGGTTACATCTTTTAATCGCGCTAACACTCAATTTTTATTTTAAATAAAAATATTTCTTTTTAGGCTAAAAGAACAAATTGAAATTGATATTTTACTGTATTTTTAGTTTCATATATTTAGTTTCATTATATATTAGTATTATACATATTCTTAACCCGTTTAAGAGAAAAAAAAATGAAGCGAAAATGAACATGTAATTTAATTTGTTTTAAGTTTATGGACTACAACTCTGTAATTTGTTAACTTATCATAGCCGTGATAGTTTTTCTTCTGAATTCAACGCAATATGCTACTGATGTAGTTTTTATCAAGTATCTACCTACTACCGTTTAGTTGCGAGGGGATGGAGACATTGGACTCAAAACAAAAAACTAAATATAAATTAGTAATATTTAGTTTTATATATATAAAGTGAATACTTTATCGCAAAATGATGTAAGCCTGTTAGATAACTTATAATCATTTTAAAAGACATATTCAACGATACCCCACACGGTGGGTTAGGTAAGAGGAAAAAATCATCCCCACGTTACTTGTATGAGGAGTATAAAAAAAAAATGCGCTTTGCCGGGGAGATTAAAATAAACATACCCAAATTACAGTTTTCTAGTACCTAACTGCGGACCTGGACTGCGGACAGGCGGATATGGCGAAACTATAAGAGTTCCTTCTAGGATTACGGAACCCTAAAAGGTACAAACTCTACAAGAAAGTAAGGTTGGTGTGATTCGGTAAATGTTTACACAAATTTGAGTTGGACTATACTTCGAAATACTTCTGAGCACGACATTTATCAAAATACCGAACTGAGTCAAAACTATGATTGCACATTCTGGACATTTTGGTGAGGAGAACTGAAAATAAACATGGTGTTCCGTTTTAAATTATAATTTTGTAACGCATTATCGAAACGCTATTTAAATTTAAATTCTTTTGATAATAGCAAGCGGTACGCCTCTGCCATGGCGCGTCTTCGTGGCACCTCCAACAGTATTCTGAGGGTCTTTATAGATCGTTGGGAGTTACCACTTATTCAAAAATGGGTGGTCTCCCATACCAATTTTTAATTTCATCTCTCTGTTTATTTTATTTTTTAATCATTTTCTTGCCTTGTTTACTAACCATAGTTATAAGGTCAATTTATTGTATACTAACATTATATGGGCTTTGCCTGAAATAAATAAAATGAATTGAATTGAATTGAATGTGTTGGTGACCAGAATCACCAGCATTAGTTATAATCCTGCTTTCTCGGCCTCCCTAATTCAAAATTATCAGCATTTTTATAATCTATTAAACATTTGTTTTTTACACCAGACAGAAATATAAACTTCACCTTGCTACATTCAGAGCCCTGGTTTTACTTGTCTTCAACACATTGAATAAATTTATTAGTTGGATACCATGAGACTCGTTGTTTAGTACTACAGTTCAAGTCAGTCAGTCAGTTATATCTTTAGTTTTGTTATATCCTGTTTAATTAGATCCTGTTTTACAATCGACAAATAATTACTCATATACTAATAATTCAAATATGGAACGTCATTTTGTATAAAGTAATGTTCAAATAAGGGCACAAAATAAAGATAGTTTATAGTAGTTACGGATTAATTATATCATAAAACAGACGTAATTGCGAAAGACTTTTAGATTAGTACACCAAAAGCATACTTAGTTTAAGTAGAAATTTTGTAACCTATATTTACCGCGAAGAATCATACTGTATGTAAGTGGAAGCGTGAAAACTTGAGAGCATAAATTAACTTTTACAGCTCATGTACGGCGCTCAGATATTTATATAAATCGTAGAACTATCAAGAATCCCACGCAGTTAGGAATCAGAAAAGGGCCACTTTTGAGCGTAAAGTGCAGCAGAAAGATATAGGACTAAAGTCTGTTTTTCTTTGCTTGGTGAATATTATAAACAATTTGTTGGTTCAACTAAAATAAGGTGAGTAAATTTAATTAATTAACTATTTGATTTAAAATCTTTTTCAACAATTAATTACCAATGTATGTGGAAGTTACGTATTTTTCATTTCGTGCATGAAACTCATATTACTAAATATAGATAATACATTATTATCATTTTCTTCTGTGAGTGAGTTTAACGCTAATACTGACATAAAAACCATTTTCAGATTTATAATCTTGTTTTTGTTTTATTGTGTTACTCGTATGTCACTAAATAATATAAATAGCACTTACCGAGTGATGTAAAAACATAGGGTTAGATTCCTTGTCTGACACAGAGGATGTTGTTTACAAGTGCAATTTTAAGTATGAAATTTAATATCGTTCTTCAAAGTAAATAGAAGTATATTTTTTTACAATTTAGTAGGTATTTTAGTACTTAACAAACCCCAGACGTTTTAAAGACAACTTGTAACTTTTTTATAGCAATAATACTTGTACACACAATTTAAACCCACCGTTACAAACTACATCACAGTACTTCCTTTTTGCTTGTCATATCAGTTACATTATCATAGTAATACCACATCTTATCTCGTGCTTCCATTCATACATTCTTCAATAGTGTTAATTCTTACTTTTTGTATCGTAATCTTCCTAGTTCGATGGATTTCCTCTTTCCTACTAAGCAACAATGATTCCCAAAGTTTTTGTTGAATCTTCAACAATCTATTTTGCGGGTTTTTACGAAACTATCAAAGATGATAGTGGAGTGAAGAAATGGTTATGACACTTCCGTGGTTCAATGTTTCTTCGATTCCTCGTGAAGCTAAACATAGGTCTACAACCATTTTTTTTTTGTACTAAATGATATCCTCAAATTATGTATGCCGTAATAAAGTAGATAAAATATCAACTTTAATTAGCCAAAAAAAAAACTACTTCAAAATGAATATTTTAATTTGAGGTAATCACATATCATCTAACTAATACAAAGCATCTAGAATGACACCAAATGCATGTCTTATTTATGTGCACCAATTGTGTTTTGTTATCAATTTGTAATTGTTAAATAACGTTGCGTTTAGTAACATACATTCCATCGTGAAAACAGTTCTAAAAGGAGTCATTTGTTTTTAAGCCAAAACACCAACAAAATAGAGATAGACCAACAATTATAAAGCACTCCTAAATAAAGCAGCCACAATTTACGTATTCATCCTTCTATTATCCAGACCTCTGTTCATAAGACGTCGAAAGCAATCCAACTCCGCTAATACCTCGCTATGCCGAAACCCCAAACAAATTAGGGAGCTCTCGAAACTTGTATAGAAGATGAAAAGTAGTTTTGACGGATAAGAGCTAGTCAAAGTGTTAGCAAATGTACAGCGTTGCGCATCAGGTTATACAATTTTGTTGAAAACTAACCCTTATTACTAGGGCGTAAGATACCGCAATGGTAGCTTGACGTGCTGTTGTTACAGCGGAATCACTCGAAAAGATAATGCAGATATTAAAGGAAAAGGACAAGTTTTGAGGATACACACTGCTTTGCCGTTTGACCAATTTGGATTTGAATTTGTTGAAAAAAACACTAAACTCTTAATAAAAGAAACAAATTATTTTAAAGTCAGTTCATGATATACATCCGTAGACTGCTGCTGTCCATTTAGACAATTAAATTTTGGAAAAAAATGTTTTAGGAACCTCGATGTTATTTTAAAAGACTTACCCATAAGCACCCAACACGCATAGGTTTGTCAAAAAAAATATTTAGGTTTTATTTTCATGTATGGGCGCCACATATCATTATTTTTTATATGAGAATCGTAAATCGGTTTACAGGATACATCTATTCTCTAAGTTTGAACTGTGTAATACTAATAGTTTCGTAATAAAGTGGCTGTGACATACGGACGAACAGGCAGACAGACAGATAGATAGACAGACAGACACAGACTTGACGAAACAACGACTTACAAAACCTTCTCCTAAATGTAACAAACACTTGTCTGAAAACCGTATCAAAATCAGTTCCGCCAAACACGAGATAATCACAGACAATACCCACACACATATCAACATAGCAGACCCTCCTTTTTTGATCCCTTCATAAATATAAATACCTTATTTAGAACTAAGCCAATCATTTACAAAACTTTCAGTAATAAATTCATGGGTATAATATTGTTTATCTGAGAAAAGTGTCTAGTGAAATTCTCAACCAATGTATTTAATATATGTATTTGATATAAGTAACTATTTAATTAAACATTCGCTTACTCAATAACTAATTTATTGTAATTCCATTATTTAGAATGAGCTAAGTAATTGAATGACAGGCAATTCACGAAATGAAGTGACGAAGCAAAATTATTGTGAGTGCAGTTTTTAATCAAATTGATGTTGTCTAATAACTTTATTACATGACCTTTCTAAAACACTAAGGGCCGATTTTACTAACGACTGATAAGACTTATCCAACTGAATAAGTATAAAACGACCGATTTTAAAATGATATTTACATAATTTGTTACTTAATTAAAGTGTTGTTTTTTTATTATTTTAATTTATTAGCAGGCTACTAACAATATTTGCCATTATAACAATATTGTTTTTTTATGAAATATCGTGAGTATGTATGCTATCTGTACAAATTATTTTCAGTCCTCACTCACTTCCAAACTTAAATTGCTCGCCATTCTTACCGTCCGTGTGTACTATATTACAGTGGGACTATAATTTTCTGACTTTCGCGGATTCTTTGAATAGTTTCAGTTAATTCGACTTCGTTTCAACTAACTGTAAAGCAGCAATTATAGAACGCCTTACGTGTGGTGGCAGACATTTTGCAATTTCCTTATTTCCAATTAAAGTTTTGTATTGCAGTATTTTTCTTTCTGTTATAAGTGAGACTGTTCGTTTTGTAATTTTGGCACATAACATAAAATATTCACTGCCTATTTATTCGTTTGCATGTTTGTTTTGAAGAACCTTTTGTGGAAAAGTTGTATTATTTTACTGAAATAAAATGTGACCTATATATAATTTGTCTACTTAAACTCTAACATGTTTCATTTCAGCTTCATTCATGTGATTGGTACTTAAAGAAAATATAACAGAATAGTACATAATAAAAGAAATAATGGGTTTCAAGGTGTCCCAGCTCCGAGGTCCCGGGTTCGATCCTCGGTCGGGTCAATGTATAAATAACCACTTCCTATATTATTTCTGGTCTGGGTGTTGTTTTTTATCTCCATAACAAGTGCAATAGTTACCTTTACCATTCATTCATGTGTACATCCGGCCGTCTGAGCCAGGCTTCTAGAGAGATCTAGCATATCTAGGCTGATAACGAATCGTTAGTGACGCTGATATATCCAGGTTTCATCGTTTGTGACGCAATAGTTTTCTTGGAAAATCAAAAAAACTAGGCTCAGACAGCCAGAATTTCGCATTTTCTGACTTTCCAGATCTCAACTATCGGACGGTTTCAGGGCGCTGTTTCTTATAAAATGTGATGTGACGCGTTAGTGACGGTGATCCGAAGTAGTTTCATCCATTTTAATCCAGTACTTTTTGAGAAATCTTGATAAACGTGTGGCTCAGACAGCCTGATATCCGGTCGTCTGAGCCAACTTGTTTTTCTCTATATTTCATGAAATGTTATGTTTCGAACAAATGTTTTTAGGATTTACTGATGTGACGACGTTAGTGACAGCTCTCGACCAGATTTGAACATTCGTGACGCACGCGTTTTGGAGAAATTGAGAAAAAGCTGCTGGCTCAGACAGCCGGATGCTGGCTGTCTGAGCCACCTAGTTCTACCACTTCCAGGTGTTGTACGAAGCTGAAAACTCATCTAATCTGATGTGACGCGGCCTCTAAGTACAAAAAATCGTAAGTGACGGCTCTATATGCCTCCAATCAAAAGTTATAAGCATTTCAAATGTTTCCCATACATTGATGCATTTGGGTGGCCACACTTCGCACTTTTTATGGGAACGGAAAGACAATTTAGTAGAAAATGTAAGCTAAAGCCCCTCATATCAAGGCGGATGCTTTCTCCTGCTATTTAAATATTTAATTACGTAGTCAATAACTACGCCGATTAATGAAAATATGTTAATTATTTATGGTCTCAGGTATTTTAAGTATTTATTTGAAAACAATCGCTTGTTTCAGTAAGGTACTACAATTTAGAGAATTTTGGTAAAGTACATACTACTTACATATTCCTCGACTCTTCCCATGTGTTTACCGCCCACTTGGGACAAAATGGAAAAAACAATATAAATACTAACTTCATTCTGCAAGTCGTTTCCTTATTTGTTTGGATGGAAATTTAGTAATTCATCAACTCGTCCCACCATGCCTATAAAATATTTGGGACGAAATGCAGAAAATTAAAGTTATATTTTCATTCTGCAGCTCGTCCTCAGTAATTCTTAAACTTGCTCAACGTTTAAAAGGAGGCTTTTATTTTTCATTACTAGTTTAAATGAGATGTACCTACCAAGATCATATTTTATCAGACCATGTACAGGCTCATATTTTATTTACCATTTAAAAAATCAGGAATATGCTATCAAATTAAAGATATCGCTGGTTATAAACTAAAGGGCCACATTTCAAAATGTAACTTTTTGTCAGGAAAGCACATCGCTGGTTATAAACTAAAGGGCCACATTTCAAAATGTAACTTTTTGTCAGGAAAGCACATCGGTTATAAACTAAAGGGCCACATTTCAAAATGTAACTTTTTGTCACACAGCACAAGTGCTTTCCTGACAAAAAGTTACATTTTGAAATGTGGCCCTTTAGTTTATAACCAGCGATATGTTAAATGAGAACTTTGAAAAATTTTTAATCACTGTTAATTCGACATGCAAGATAGCGTCAGACGAAAAAGTTGACATTTGCAGTTGCTGAAAAAAAATCTACATTAATGATTAGTGATTGATTTACTGACAAGGAAAACCTGCACTTTCGAAATTAATCATTAAAAAACGCAATTAAAGACATTTTTGGTGATGATATTGGGCTGGTTATACTAAAAGGGGGCACAAAGACTTATGACAATAATCAGGCATGTTTTGACGTAAGCTTCAGACTCAGAACTCAGTGAGCAGATCAGTATTTATTTAGACTACTTACTACTCTTACTAGGCGTAGTAAGCGTTCTCTTGAAAAAAGATAGGCTCCAGGCTGACTAGGCATACTCAGCGCTTTGCACTTACTTTTTTACTCGGTGTTTAGATAGCTGTTTACTGATAATTTAGTAAATAAAAAAGTTATTTTACGGATTGTTTCTGGTGTAGCATTAATACAAATCGTAGCTCATCAATTTATCCCATATAATGTCTGCGGCTTATTTTGGACGAAATGCAGATAATTTAATCAAATGATTTTTTCAACGTAATTTAAAGTACCAATATGTTAAAACTATCAAATTGAGTATATTCAGAATACAATTGTAGTTATATGAAAGGAAACCCTTTTACAGTTTACAAAGTAAAATATAACAGTTCCAAAACACAAGATTTTATTTCATTGTTTTCGTAAGTCGGTCCCTACGCACCTCTCTAACCGCCATATCCATTGTTACTTACTTTCATTTTTATTTATTATGTATACATTTTGTAAGATACATATTCAAACTTTCTTGTTAAATTCAACAAAAATCTTTTGAACTTTAAAAATAAATGATATTAAGTGGACCATTACTTCAAATCCTACATATATTTTTTTATATGATCAGCCATTTGACCACTATTACACCTCGTGGTAAGTGATGATGTCGTCGAGGATGGATATGTCTGATCAGTAATAGCTTAATCACTCTTCTCTTGAAAATGCCCAAATTAAGGGTTTCGTGAACACTTCAGCCGGTAGCGCATTCCATTCTTTATCCGTCCGCATCAGAAATATTGATCGAAACTGTTTAGTGCGCATTGATGGCATGTCAACCGAAAGGTGTTCCGAAGGTGAAATAAGGCTGGCTTAGTAATTTTTGTTCATAATAATAATAGGCGGTCCCAGCGAACTGCGTTTCATCTTCGGGGCCGATTTATGGTTATTATTTTGCAACCAAAGAAGCAGGAGACAATTTGCATAATGATAAAATTTGATTTTTGAATCTTGTCCCAAATAGGCCGTAATCATATGGTACGAGTAGGAAGAATGTATTTTATACCGAAATAGTCTTATATTCTAGTAAATAGCTGGAACTAGCGATTATTTTCAAATAAATAGTAATCAAACCTTTTTTTTTCTTGAAATACCTGAGACCATTATTAATTAACACATTTTCCTTCATCGGCGTAGTTATTGACTACGTAATTAAATCTATACTAATATTATAAAGCTGAAGAGTTTGTTTCTTTGTTTGTTTGTTTGTTTGTTTGTTTGTTTGTTTGAACGCGCTAATCTCAAAAACTACTGGCCCGATTTGAAAAAATCTTTTTATGTTAGATAGTCCATTTATCGAGGAAGGCTTTAAGCTATATAACATAAAGATACGACTCATAAAACCACAGCAGAAATGAAAAATGTTGCGAAAACGGGAGAAAGATATTCCTTTTGAGAGCTTCCGCTGCATACGCTGCGGAAACCGCTTAAGCTACACAAAAACCATGTATTACAAGATTGTTCAGCATCACGAGTTCTATAATAAAGTCCGCGACAGCATAAATCTATCTTTTATGGTTGACTTACTACAACCTTTTTTATGTTAATAAATTTGTAAAAAAATAATGCATCATTTTTAGAGGTGTATTATACACACAGTTATTTATTCTTATCAAAATAAATACATTCATCATCACGAGCATTTCATATAAAACAAAGTTGCCCTTTATATCATTTGATTCCAATAAATGTCTTAGGAGCTATCACAGTTTTAACATAACTCCGCACCAAAATAATGTTCGCAGCTCAAGTACAACGTGCGCTTGCGCTAATTATATTATAAAGCTGAAGAGTTTGTTGGTTTGAACGCGCTCATCTCAGGAACTGCTGAACCGATTTGAAAAAATATTTCTGTGTTAGATAGCTTATTTATGGAAAAAGGCTTTAGGATATAAAACATCACGCTGCGACGGGAGGGGAGGGAGCAAACTTAAAACGCGCGGACGAAGTCGCGGGGGACCGCTAGTATTTAAATAGCATGAGAAAGCATCCGCCTTGATATGAGGGGCTTTAGCTTACATTTTCTACTAAATTGTTTTCCGTTCCCATAAAAAGTGCGAAGTGTGGCCACCCAAATGCATCAATGTATGGGAAACATTTGATATGCTTATAACTTTTGATTGGCGGCATATAGAGCCGTCACTTACGATTTTTTGTACTTAGAGGCCGCGTCACATCAGATTAGATGAGTTTTCAGCTTCGTACAACACCTAGAAGTGGTAGAACTAGGTGGCTCAGACAGCCAGCATCCGGCTGTCTGAGCCAGCAGCTTTTTCTCAATTTCTTCAAAACGCGTGCGTCACGAATGTTCAAATCTGGTCGAGAGCTGTCACTAACGTCGTCACATCAGTAAATCCTAAAAACATTTGTTCGAAACATAACATTTCGTGAAATATAGAGAAAAACAAGTTGGCTCAGACGACCGGATATCTGGCTGTCTGAGCCACACGTTTATCAAGATTTCTCAAAAAGTACTGGATTAAAATGGATGAAACTACTTCGGATCACCGTCACTAACGCGTCACATCACATTTTATAAGAAACAGCGCCCTGAAACCGTCCGATAGTTGAGATCTGGAAAGTCAGAAAATGCGAAATTCTGGCTGTCTGAGCCTAGTTTTTTTGATTTTCCAAGAAAACTATTGCGTCACAAACGATGAAACCTGGATATATCAGCGTCACTAACGATTCGGCATCAGCCTGGATATGCTAGATCTCTCTAGAAGCCTGGCTCAGACGGCCGGATGTACACTTCATTCATTGGTTAGTGTCCAATAACTAATAATTTAGTAAGTCAAAGAAAGCACCAAAATGTAGTCACTACAACTCAATAAAGTTAGTTTAGTTGATAAATTTAAGAGTCGACTTTACCAACGTCCGATAGGAGAGGAATATTCGTTTAATATGATACAAAACGGCTAATTCGAAAACGTCACCTATTTGTCAGCAAGCATTTATTTAAATGTATTTTTTTACTTATGACGTTAGTAAAATCGACTCTTAGTAAAAAAAAAAACATTTATTTCTCCAAAGAATTTCCTTTACGAAAACGCATTTCTGTGTTTGCTTCAACCATTTAATATAATAAGGAAAAGTGCGTTGAAATTCGGGTTCCACAAGTAATGTATTCATAGTGTATATACGTATTTTAATGTACGAAATGATAACGACAAGGAAAGTCTGAAAGTGACATAATAAAGGAATGGAGCACGTGTAACGAATGAGGGAGTATTTTTTGTTGTATTCATGGAGAAACTGACAGTTTTTGATTTGGCTTCTTTTGTAGCTCTCGTTTTGGGATACGTTATGTCTATTAAGCAGGAGAGTTTAGACTAAAGGTCTCTTTTACCGTCGAGAAATGAACATTAACAAACGAATCTACCATACTATTATTACAAAGCTGAATAGGAGTTTGTTTATTTGAATGCGCTTATCTCAGGAACTACTGGGTTGATTTGAAAAAAACATTTTGTATTAGATAGCTTCTTTATCGAGGAAGGCTTAAGGCTATAAAACATCACGCTGCAATGGAAGGGGAGGGAGCCAAATCCAAACGCGCGGATGACTTCACGGGGGACCGCTATAATTCTTATGAGGAACGTCATTTTTAACCGACTTCAAAAAAGGAGGAGGTTATCAATTCGACTGTATGTTTTTTTTTTTATCATTATTTTTTTTTTGTATGTATGTTACCTCATATCTCAGTCGTTTGTCGACCGAATCGAAAAATGTTTTCACTTACTTAGAGGGTATACCTTCTAGTTGGTCCCATTTTTTCCATTTTGGGATCTGATGATGGGATCTTGGTGTATTCGAGGGAAACCCTCAAATTTTAAAGGCACGTATAGTGTTTCTTTACTAGAATCTTAATGTTGACGTGTTGTTACGTCTGATAGTCAACATTTTGTGGGGCTGAGCTGATGGTGGAACTCCTTAACGCCTAGGAGTTCAGTAATTATAATGACACAACTTATGATAGGTAATTTGTAGCTTCGTAAAAAATAGAATCATAAGGTGCAACTCCCCCCCCCCCCCTCTTATGTAATCACTAAAAATAAAGAAATAAAATAAACTTTTAAAAAAGTAAAAACCGACTTCAAAACCAAAATGCAATAAAAAGTCTTAAATAAACTCTTTACCATTGAAAGGAAAGGAATCCGTTTTAGGCAAACAATTTCTTTTTGGAGTCGGTGCCATCACTTTGACCATCAAGCATCAATTATCACAGCACCGACTCCAAAAAGAAATTGTTTGCCTAAAACGGATTCCTTTCCTTTCAATGGTAAAGAGTTTATTTAAGACTTTTTAGTGCATTTTGGTTTTGAAGTCGGTTTTTACTTTTTTAAAAGTTTATGTATGAAGTATTGGAAGGGTAATACTAGTGGCAACTTTTCCAGTCATTGTGAAACTGGCCGTTAGTTTTGGATGCCAGCTTAAACTGAACTGATGACTAATAGGGTACCCTTGGTATTACTAGTTACAAAAAAGTGAAGTGTATTATTTTGAATACTTGTACGCCTTTGAAATAACCTCTGATAAAAAGAGCGCTTATGGAAACAATTAAGAAAAAGCACAGGTCTAGGAAATTACGTTCTAAACTAGATTACAAAACTCGCTAACTAAGGTTTTATAGTTAACTATAGCACGTAGGCCATGTCGGATCGTTTGCTTTATCTATTAATTTCCTCTGAGACTGAACCGACCCGTTCTAGACTGTGAACAGAGGTTAAATAGAAAAGCCAGTTCATTGGGTCCCTACGATATCAGGCAGAAAATAATGATACATAGATGCATACTTAAAAATACTTATTACGAATACAATATTCATAATTTTTAAATGATTCGTGATTACTATAGGGTGAACCCAGCCGAAATGCCGAGCAGTAAGTAGCCAAAACTCATATTTTAAATTCACCTTTAGATCCGTCATGTCTAATTCTCAATGTCTTAAAACTATTAAAAACAGCTTTGGTACATATTGTTTTAAATTAAATGGATAATGGATTTACAAATACATTTAAATGTACAGACAACAGCACGTCAAGGTAAACACTGCGATATCTTATGCAGTTGTAATAAGGGCTAGTTTGCAAGAAAAGTGGGTAACCTAATGTGCTGTTGACTGTACTAATGAGAACGTTTACAGCTACGTTTTGTTAAGGCATCTATCAATATGTTTAAAAAATCAGAAAATTGTGAAGATTTCAACCTACTCCTCACTTTTTATGCTCAAATAAATAAAAAGTTACTCTGTATTGAGTCTTTTGTTTCTCTTTTTCTGTAAAATGGTAAGATATAAATGTCTATCACGTTGCAAAGAAGGGTTATGTGTGTTATTCGTCTTTTCGGAAAATGGCAGTAGTTTATGTATGACACTAAACAAAAGATCGTGTCATGATCGTTGGCGATTAAGCAACTCTATTATTGCTTTTAACATAAAATATATGGGACGTAGGCAAATTCACAAATAAAAATCTTAATCTTAGATAAAATTGTATAACTCCTTGTAAATAAAGTGGTACCTTTTTTCACAAATCACCGATCTCGGGACCTTGCATGGACTGGCTTATTTTGTTCTACTGTGCCTATACTCTCTAATTACGATCGCAGTTATACACTTAAACGCATCTCTTCCTGTGAACGAGACCTTATATCGAACGCTTTGATACTTAATTCCTCTTTCCTGCCATTTAAAGCTATAAAAAATGGCTATCGCACGGAATGGGAATGACTTTATAAGCATTGATTTGCAAAGGTCTGGTATAAATTGGTTCTAATTCATCCTGTGCTCGTAAATATAGGATTCAAATAAACTTGAACGGGATTAAATGCGGTGAACATTCATATACTAAGTGCACGCTGCTTACTTTGAGATCAGAGCATTGCTGTAAGCGTTGTCGTCCAGGTATTTAACTTTTTTTATGGTAAGCATTTTATTTTATAAATATTTTTACAATGGCTCTCGTTAGTAGACTGCTATTTTTAATAAAAACTAGCGGACCTCGTGAACTTTTTTTTGCCCCCGGCCCCGTCCCGCCCTGGCCCCGTAATTTTAATAGGTATTATCTTATTCCAGACGATAACGAATGTAACAAAGTAAATATTTTGAAAATCTGTCCACCTCTTAAATTTTCTTATTATTTTTCTTTCATAAGACCCTTTTTTGACCATAAAAAATACAGCAATAATAATATCGAAATCGGTCCAGCCGTGCACGCGTGATAGACCAAAGGAACAAAGGATTCTTTCTTATATTTGAAATGAATTGACAATAATTGCCCCCGTTTAATTGACTCTTTAAATAACATTGTTAAAAGGTACGTCCTTTTTTTAAAGGGATTGTCTAAAAGTTATTTTATCGTATGTCATTCATTATTATTCTCATATGGAATCCGTAGTTATAATATCCCACGTTCAATTCAGTCACATCTGTTGACACTGTTCTTCTTTATTTAATTCAGTCACATGTTTGCATTGCGTTGTCAATCTATAAGGGATTTTAATCAGTCACATTAAGATCGAAAATCGAATGAACTTTTATATTACCAAAATAAACTGAATTCCTAATGATGGGAGCATATCAGTGAATGGGTTAGATGATGTTAGTGGCATATGACAAGTAAACATGAAATATAGAAAATGATATTAGTGTTTAGGAAAATAAACGTACACAGTTGAGGTTTTAAGCTTTTGTACGGATATAAAACGTGAGTAAAAATTAGGCATTTACCAATTTATGGTTGGTGTTTGGTAAAAGAACGTTTATAGTGTCTGACAGCCTCGGTGGTGTAGTGGCTAAACACTGGGTTTCAAGGCGTAGCCGCTCCGAGGTCACGGGTTCGATTTCCAGTCGGGTCAACTTAGAAACGAAGAAAAGTTTCTATATTGTCTCGGGTTTGGGTGTTGTGGTTTCACTGTTGTTTCTGATTTCTATAACACAAATGCTATAGCTACTTTCTTTGGGATCAGAACAATGTATGTGATTGGTGTCCAATATTATATTATTATTATTACAGCCAAAAATGAGGACATCCTATAGTTTCGCCTAAGGTCAGGAGGTGTACGGCATACAAGTACAAGATCCTCGACTTAGCGAGGATTGTTAAAGTTAATTAAGTCTAAAATTTCTCGCTGCTGGGCAAAGGTCTCACCTCAAGTATGTGGTGGAATGAGCGCATTATGAGCCATACTGCACATGGGCTCAATGCAGATTGGTGGAAGGATATTTGCAAGGCAAGCGACCAACCAAGTTGTCAGATGTTATCAGTCCACCTCAGGGCCTCTAACTATGCTTAGTGATAACTGTAGTTAAAGATTTTTTCAATGTACAGACGACAGCACATCAGGTTACCCACTTTTGTTCCAAACTAACCCTTATTACAACTGCATAAGATACCACAGTATTTACCTTGATGCGCTGGTGTCCGAACATCGGTGTTGTGAATTATAATTCAGTATCTCATACAGTCAAGTTAAGAACCAATCCAATAAAAATACTTCCTAGAGGTAATAGGAGAGTCAAAAAGCGGAATAATACCACGTCAGTTCCTAATTTCATTCTGATAGAATTATTGCATGCAGTTCAGCAGTTTGGACCCGATCCAACATAAAAATGAAACCCTCACCTTTCTTTGCGGAAAATTAAATTTTAAAATCAAAGATAGCAAGGGTTGGAGATGGTTAGTAATAAGTAGTAGTCTAGCCAATTTCGGCTTACGGCGGCCAGTCACAACGACTAACCGACTGCGCGTGACATATTATAGTGCACAAGTGTGTGCGCAAACACAGGTGCACTCTCTATTCCTTTCATTCTCATAGCCCGATGGGACAGCAATCTGAGACCACCGGAGAGAGTTCAGGCGCAGGACCAACGCGCTTTGAGTGCTTTTCCGAGGCACGGGGTTGAAACACTCCGACTCCAACTTCCATCTCCGGGGCTACACTAAGAATTTCTGAACAGAAAAAAAGAATATATATTTGGCCCGACCCAGGTACGAACCCGGGCCCTCTGGCGCAGCGTCGCTTAAAAGTGCGAACCTAGTAATAAGTAATAGTAATAAATATAAAGGGTCAATTCAATCAATCACAATAAAATCTTCACAAATGAAACATGGCGATGAAGTTTGACAGACGTTATCTACAGGTACACAAAATTGTTCTGAAAATCTCATCAAAAATCGCGGTCTAACAAAATATTTTTCGAGTTCGATTCCTCGTCTGTTACAGCCAAAGTTGATTTTACAGTGACAGAACACTATAAAAGCAAAAAATTAATATTTTTTTAAGTCAGTAAAATAATAGGGATAGGCCTATATTTAAGGTACGTGCATATGCACCAAATATTTGCGTAAGCTTAGATGTAGTCTAAGAATATAATACTCAAATTACAGTTGCTACGATTTTTCTTCATTGCTCTATAAACTATGTTTAAAAGAAAAAAAGTTTTTATTGAAGTTTTGCCTACTTACAAATGACAATTACGCATGAAAGGTCATTACATCCAATCATGAAAGTCCTCCACTGATATCAAATGTCATTCATTATACTAACATATCTCTATAATACTGTTGATGGTGAATCGGGGGGTGTATTACGAATGTGCGATAGCGACGCGATTGCTATCAGTGTGTAGCATGATGGCATAGCTAAACAAGGGGTTTCATAACTACCCTTCAAAAGTGAAGGGGGCAAATCAGAATCAGAAACTTAACAACTTTTTGCTAGAAACGTGGGTCGTTCTACTTACGATTCTAGGAGAAAGTTGATGAGTTGTTGATTCTGAGTAGCTCCCTTCAATTCTATCGGGTAGGTTTGAAACACCATTTATACTGTGGCTGCGGCATTGGCTCTAAGGGCCACTTGAGCTAACCCGAGTTAAGAAGCTAACCTTTTGTTGAAATTTGAACGTCTTTATGTTTCAGTCAACATCACACAAAAACTGATAGCAACTATAAATGATTGAAGGTTGAAGCAAATCTACCCACCCGGCACAGGAACAACACCAATCAGGCGTCAACCATACGTCACGGAAAGGATACAGCAACGCCTCGGATGGGATCGGCACCGGATAGCGAACGCCTCGCTTCGGATCGTGTTTGCTACAACTTATGACAGTTCTTCTTGTAAATGACAGCCCGTTTGACAGGGCGTAACAACGCATGCGCCGCTGGTCGAGAGTGGGTCCCGAGTTGATCTCGATCCGAGCTAGTGACGTTACGAAGTGGATAGATGTGCGTTGAAGTATCATACAAAGAATACTAAACGCCTCGAGTTGATACGGTGTTGTCACCGTGACGCGTTCATTACTGGGCTTAGACCTTTCAACTAGAGCTAATAAGCCAATTAAAACCATAGTATTAAGTTTCAAAATAGTAATATCGATCTAGATACGTAATCGGCCGTCGATAATAAATTATTATAAGTCGTTCTTTATGCGAATTATTTGGGGCATGGGAATTTGTATTGAAATATAATCACATTTTGTACACTTTGTGCCGCCAGAATCGTCGAAATCATTCATTATTGTGATTCAGTATAAACGAAATTCAATGAAAGCAATACATAAGAGATTTCTGATAAAAAATATCTATAAGCCTGACTTACAAAGTAATGAATAAATAAATAAATGTTAGCAATCGTTGAAATAAAACTTTTGAGTTTCTTGTGAATATGCGATATAATCGCCTCATTCGGTTATTTGTGACAAGTGTACGACTAGGCTGTATGGCCAAAGGCCTTAGTAGTCCATTGAATAAAAAGTTCTAGAGTGCGTGAGTTAGTAACGTAAGATGTTTCTTCGGAAACATGTCAAGAGTCCCTAGGTAATAAACATACTAAAACCCCGGGACACTAGGAGGAGCCCTGGAGTGGGGGGAGGGGGGGAAAGGGTCCATTTTTTCATTTTTCGCTTAAATCTCAAAAACGGCACATGTTTGAGAAAAACTTTCAAGGAAAAGTTGAAAGGCCATAAAATTATCTACAAGTTGTACCTAAATCATTTTTTCCTATATCCTACCATTTCTGAGTTACACGCAGTAAAAAATGATTTTGGCTCAAACAATTTCCCCATACTACATACCCATGTTTATCACATCAATCGATCAAAAAATATTTTTTTCTTCCAAAAACCTCAAAAGTGCAACTTGTGACCGGTACTGATAGATTGCTCTTAATTAGGTCTATAATTGGTAAAATAAACACATTCCTCCATGGAAGCCTTTAGGAGGAATCGATTGTCAAAATATATGTTAGGGTAGTTTGAGTTACTGAACTTGATCTTTTTTATTTTTTTCTTCCAAAAAGCTCAAAAGTGCAACTTGTGACCAGTACCGATAGATTGCTCATAATTAGGTCTATTATTGGTAAAAAAAACAGATTCCACCATGGAGGCGTTTAGGAGGAATTGAATTTTATTAGGGTAGTTACGATACTTGAACTTTTTATTTTTTTTCCTCTAGTGCCTCTCATATGACATCAATGTCCCAACATTATCCGTTGTTCGGATTTTTTCGATGAAGTTTCACTCGTAGCATGGGAAGGAGTCCGTCCTTGTTAAGCTTATGCTAAAGTTTGCTTATGTTTTTGAATTTTTCACCTTTCATGGGATGTAGCTCGAAAACGGCTGCTAATAGAAAAAAATGATTTAGGTACAACTTGTAGATAATTTTATGGCCTTTCAACTTTTCCTTGAAAGTTTTTCTCTAACATGTACCGTTTTGGAGATTTAAGCGAAAAATGAAAAAATGGACCCTTTCCCCCCCTCCCCCCACTCCAGGGCTCCTCCTAGTGTCCCGGGGTTTTAGTATGTTTATTACCTCGTTTGACAGCCTTAAACATGAGCCTATATTCAACGCTCTGGAACGCTTGGATGTGGACCCCACCTACATACAACTCTTGCGACTCATTTATCAACAGAGTACAGCAGAAATAAACGTTTGACAGCCTTAAACATGAGCCTATATTCAACGCTCTGGAACGCCAGGATGTGGACCCCACCTACATACAACTCTTGCGACTCATTTATCAACAGAGTACAGCAGAAATAAAACTTCATGCACCAGGCACATCATTCCCAATATTAAAGGGCGTCAAGCAAGGAGATCCACTTTCCCCTAAATTATTTACCAGCGCCTTACAAGAGGTATTTAAACAGCTGGTCAATCCCTGGAAAACGATGGGTATCAATGTTGGGGCAAAGAAGCTTACAAACCTTCGCTTTGCCGACGATATAGTTCTTTTTGCAAAAACATCGTCAGAGCTCGAAACCATGCTCGAACAGCTGAGTGAGGCGAGCCTTGAGGTTGGATTGATGATGAATAGGTCAAAAACTAAAGTCATGACCAATGCCACTGAAAACGACATAGTGGTATGCGGGCAGAGAATGGAATATGTCGACGAGTACATATACTTGGGCCAGATAGTGTCCTTCGAAAACAGGCAGGATAAAGAGATCGGTCGTCGTATCGATAACGCCTGGAAGAGCTTCTGGTCCCTGAAAACGTATATGAAGGGAGACCTTCCATTGTCACTGAAAAGAAAACTCGTCGACACTTGCATCCTGCCCGTACTTACTTACGGAGCGCAAACGTGGTCATTGACCGAAAGTCAAAAATCCAAACTCAAGGTTTGCCAAAGAGCTATGGAAAGAAGCGTATTGGGTATTAAAAGGATTGATAAGATCCGGAATACCACAATACGCTCCAGAACTCGCATAACAGATGTAGGCGAAAAGACGGCAAAGCTTAAATGGGAGTGGGCGGGACATGTGTGTAGAATGCACCCGGATAGATGGGCCCAAATTGTCACGCGATGGATACCACCTGACGGCTATCGACGAAGGGGTAGACCAAAAAAGAGGTGGTGTGACGATCTGTCCAGCTTTGCGAGGGATTGGGAAATGTTGGCCGCTGACAGAGACACATGGAAAAGGTTGGGGGAGACCTTTGCCCAGCAGTGGGATGATGTAGGTTAGATAAGAAGATTAAGATTACCTAGGGACTCTTGACATGTTTCCGAAGAAACATCTTACGTTACTAACTCACGCACTCTAGACCCCCCTTGGAGGGACTCATTCAATGGACTATAGCCCAAACGGGTTTAAAAAATAAGGATAAGTATTGTGACATGTTTGACAGTTCTGTTGCTTGTTAAATAAAGAGCAGATTGTTTGAGAGAAATATATATCGTTAAAGCCCATACTGACGAGTTTTTATTATAAGTAAACTACACAACTATAGCGTCTCATCACCAACAGCAGAGTTTTAATGCAATTTTGGTGTTAACTAAAAATAAAATGTTTCCTATTGAGATTTCAGAAGAATAAATCATAATTTGAAAAGCCTGTACAATATTTATTTATTTATACTATATTGCACAACCAAAATTTGTACAAAAGGTAACCTTAACGCCCTTGGGCTAAACATAAATTATTGAAGGCGGTGCGACAAGAAAATAAAAATGTACATTTATTTAAATATTGTACAACCTACGCAAAAATGTAGGAGCACAAATGATATTATCACAAAACAAAGTAATAAATACCGAGCCCCCACATTTCATCACAATCCTATTATTCCCATCATAATAGTTGAAGAGGCATACGATTGTGAAGCACCAATTACTCTACCGTTGGGGCTAAAATAAAACCAACTTGAGACATAGCATGAACAGGTCAGTTACAACAGTTAACCTCTATAAGGCGAGAGAGAATAGGTAGCTTCTAAGTAGGTATACACCACTCTAAAACTCATCTACACCTGACATTAGGTACGATCGAGGTCAAATATCTGATTAACAAATAAAAAAACAGTTATCATTTAGAGTAGATGGTATCAGGGTTGCACTAGATTCTAATAAGATTTTGACTACAATCACGGTAGAAATTATGGATTTATAGAAGTGAGAGGAACTTAATCAATTTCCAGGCAGTTCCATTCCCACTCGGTAAACGCATATTATCAATTTAATAATATTATAATAATGATTTAGAATGTTTTAACACTCAGTGTCATATTTTATATTAATAAAGATGTAATAAGAAACCAAAAATTTGCGCTCGGGCGGGACTTGAACCTGCAACTTCTTGGCTAACCGGGTGCGTACACGTCACGCGTAATGACGTATCCGTAAGAGACCATAAATTATGCAAGGTCGGACAGACAGCACGGTAGCTCAATTGGAAGAGTGTTTGGGCCGAACAGCCAAGAAGTTGCTGGTTCAAGTCCCGCCCGTGCGGAAATTTTGGTTTCTTATTTCATCTTTATTTAAATATTAAAATAATACTGTAATGGTATGAATATTTTTAGTTATAATCAATGTAATGTAAAATCACAATACGAATTGCTAATTTGACAGTAGAGCAGAGTTGTCAGTTTGAGTTTTACGGCCTATTTTAAAATGTCTTGATACGTTGTGGGTCCAATTCTTCATACGAAATTACGTTCTATATATTTGAATTTTACATTGGTACTAACCAAACACTTTCTCAATTTGTCGATACTGTCAAGAGCAAATGTGCTGTTTCTTATATTTTTACTGTGATCAACCAAACGCCCTTGTTTGTTCTCTTCATGAATACGTGCCGTGTGTACGGACAGCAGCACGTCAAGGTAGACACTGCGGTATCTTATGCAGTTGTAATAAGGGCTAGTTTGCAACAAAAGTTGGTAACCTGATATGCTGGCGACTGTACTATATTTAACTTTAAATACTTTATTGGAAATAGAATTAAGTTCAATAGCATCAGTAATTATTTACGAGAAGAATTCTTATTGTATTTTGGTTTTAAATGCACTATGGTATATTACACAAAATTTTAATATAATACTGTCAATGAGAGCAAAATCTTAAAAACATACATTTCATAAGACTATCGATTTCTTATGAAATGTATGTTTTGAAGATTTTTTCTCTCATTGAACACAGTATAATATTAAATTGTACTTGTTGGTGATCAGCATCACCAGCATTAGTTATAATCCTTCTTTCTCGGCCTTCCTAATTCAAAATTATCAGCATTTTTATAATCTATCAAACATTTGTTTTTTATACCAGTCAGAAATATAAACTTCACCTTGCTACATTCAGAGCCCAGTGTCGGAAGTCTCGACATAGTTCCGTGTAAAACCACCAGGTGGCGCTCGAAAAATGCTGAGACAAAATTGGTGTTTTCGTGTATTTATTGATTGAGAAGAATTTTCGAATGATGCTTAAAAAACTACAAATATTTTATAAGATTTATCAAAGATATAGCTACGTAAGTTAAAATGATATTTGATGAATTAGAAAATCATAAAATTGAAATTGTCGACGCGAAATGTCAAAAATGATGCATCAGACTTCGCCCGCTGGTTTTACTTGTCTTCAACAGTACTTATTACCCGATTGATATATATTTAATTGCGAATGTTTCGATTTGATATGGAAAAAGGATTATGGTTCGCTTTATATTTCAGAAATAGATTATAGATTAAGGCACTGTTTCACAATCATCTAGGCTATCAACTTTAATACAAAATATATAGTACTAACCCTCCCAGCATATGCTTCCCTCTCCGCTCGGTTCAACAGCTCCGAGCTGGGACTGTTGACCTTCTAACTAGTCCAAACAATGATTTTTTGAGCTTTCATTGCCCGAGCTCTATTTTTGAATCAGTCGAGACAATATTAGTAGAGATTTTCATTTGAAAATTAATTATAAATTTAAAAAAAAAAACAATTTGATACAAGTAACTAAAAAAATGAGATTTTTTTTATTATTTTTTTACTCTTGTGTGGATTTTATCCGGTTATATTTTGAAAACCGTACATTAATCAGATAAAACCACACGCAATATTGACGCGAATGATTCGAAAATAGAGCTCCTGCGGGCGAATTGATGTAATTTTTTTGACATTTCGCGTCGACAATTTCAATTTCATGATTTTCTCATTCATCAAATATCATTTCAACTTATGTAGCTTGTATATTTAATAAATCTAAAAAAATATATTTGTAATTATTAAGCTTCATTCGAAAATTCTTCTCAATCAATAAATACACGAAAACACTTATTTTGTTTCAGCATTTTTCGAGCGCCACCTGGTGGTTTTACAGGGAACTATGTCGAGACTTCCGACACTAGTCTATCTCGTACGTACAATAATATAGTTTAACAAAAAATTCGTCCGTTACTTTTTGTTCTTGAATGTTGTTAAAAATCTTGACATTCATTCTTACCGAAACACTTTATTTTAAAATAAGATAAATACAAAACTCACAAACAACACAGGTCACACAAACATCGTTTAGCACTGAGATCTTTTTAAATCAGATTTTAAATGAATTTTATGCACTGATATTATTTTCAAAGCTACAAAGGTATTTTTACATTATTTGACTAGCACAGAAAAACAGATTTTAATTATATGTGGGTTAAAACCCAAGTGTATTTTAAAATAAAAGCAAATAAATAAAGGGACAGAGTTCAACCAACCATCAAGTATAAACAATAATGAAGGTGAGTGTACATTAGACTTGTCTAAAGTAAAGGTACACACGCCTGTAAAAATAGCCATCAACCCTTCAAACCTTCCGTATTTTTGTTCTCAAATTACGAGGTAATTTATACATAAAGTAGGGTGAACCAAATTAAAGCCTCCCTGTGCACCTATTGACGGAACAAAATAACTTTTTAATTAAAAAATATTTTTCACCCTATTCACCGAGGCAGCTATGGGAAAAATGGATTTATTAATTAAAAATGTGTTAAGCCGTATATTGCAAAAGTTTGGGTAGGTATTAGGATGTTGTGAAATTGAAGAGGAATTTTTGGATTCATCATTGCTACCGAAAGCTTTAAGGTAAGCTTGATGATTTTTTTCTCAACAGTGACGTATTTTTAATGTTTTTGAGTAGTATTTTTGATAGTATTAAGGCAGGTTACTGATGACACGTATACTTAAAGAATCGATTCTCTTTCGTAGTATGATTCATTATTAAACTAGCGATCTCAGCGAATTTATTTCAACTCTATCTAAGTTTAAAGCTGAAGAGTTTGTTTGTTTATTTATTTGTTTGAACGCGTTTATCTCAGGAACTACAGGACTGATTTGAAATATATTTTTTTTGTTGGATAATTTAATTATCGAGGATGGTATTAGGTTGGATTTTTTATAAAACATCACTCTCAAAACCTCAAAACACGTAGACGCGGTCGCGGGAGACCGCAAGTGGTATTATAATCATTAAAAGCGGACCCTTATTATTTCTATTCGTGGCGAAAAAAGTAAAAAATAAGAATCTTGAAAATCGGTCCACCCGCTCTCGTGGTATAAGTAGTGTAATTAACACGTCTTTCTACTCTGTATATAGAAGTAGAAGTGAAATAAAGAAAGATAGAAGATACCACAAATAAGTTTTACTTTATAAGTAACACACACCCGTCAAGGAGCTTAGACAAATTTATAGAAGAGAAGAGATTACTAAGTTTTCAAAATACTGTACAAACAATATTAATTCCAATTTAATCAGAGTTAAAAACTATATACGTGTATTACATTCCAAGAATACGTATCTTAATTATCAAATGTCAAAAATGTATTAGCGATCGTCATAAAAAAAACTTATTATAGTTACAAATATTGACAATGTAGCTTAGGCCATATTGGGCGAATCTGGGTATAAATAGGAGAGAACTGGTAGATACAAATAGACCTCATAACCACTAAGCAACAGGCTTGCTAGATTGTAGTGTATGAACCATACTATCGAGAAGGTTATTGCGTTTTGGTACAAGTGTAAACATATTTTTTTGCTCCAATAATAATTAAGTTGAAAGTCACATTATGTTTATTTATATTTTATGATTTTGTAACATGAAGGTACATCAAATAATTTATCCTATCTAACTAGAAATTAAAACAACAATTTAAGTCGAGTAAGAACAAACTTATTTACAAATGATATGACTTATACGAGCTATAAAGTCGCATATTCAGGTGTTCAAAAATTAAAAGATATCTTTTTTTTTTTATTCACGAATATCTATTATTTATTCCAATTCTAATATGTAAGAAATAATAACTTCTTTTCTAAAAACTGTCTGATCAATTGTCATCAGTGGTAAGTTTGTTATTCTATAAAACGATGCAATAATAATATTCTACCTGAATATTTCTAGCATACAAGCAGTTACAAATTCAAATTCTTTATTTCGCTCAAAAATCCTGTACGTATATTGATTAAGAAGCGTTTTCTCACTTTTAACCAGACACTGGCATGCAAAAGATACATCTTAAAAGCTTTCAAATTGAAAGTTTAGCATATTCAATAAATTAGTGATCATACTATTATCTGAATAGATCACTGTAGCCATTCAATAAAAACATGTTATACTCAATAAAATTACAATAAATTAAGAAAACAGTTTTTAAGATCTAGGCGAGTTTTCAGGAAGTTAATTAAGAAGTGTTCAGACATTCGTCAACAGAGTAGAAACCACTGCTTATTGGAGCTAAATTTTTATTTTATTTTATTATTATTTATAAGGATAACCAGGGTATACAAGTGAACAGTAAGCTACAAATCATATAAAATTTTTAAACCATTTATTGGTAATCACAAATAAAAGTAACTTAAAGAAAACGAATGCACAAATCGAACACAATCCAAAGTAGACTAAAACAAAATACTAATATTATGTCTTATTAAAGGAATAACAATTTTAAGTAGATTTAGTAGTAAAAAAAAACCTAATTACAATGCTATTGTTATGCAATTGCTAATCTTAACTTAACAGCCGCCTTACTGCTGCAACACTGGTATGAAATATGTCAATGTCAATATAAATTAGTTAATTCCCGAGTGCAAGTGTAGTTATTACAGCTATTTAACAATGTCGCCCAGACTCAAATGAAACAAAACGCAAAATACACATTTGCGTCGACCCAGCGTATTCTTATCACTTGCGCCACACAAACAATGGTTCGCATTCCTCAACGCCAGGTGCTCGCTAGTCGCTACCCGTCCTATACGTTACTTGGTGGGAACTGGGTTTTTGTAGCATTACTGAGAAGGTAGTAATTGTTTGAATAAGTAGATAATACTGGTTAAAGTAGTTTTGTGGACTCGATTGTCTTTATGTATATTGGACACCAATATTACCCAATATTATATTATATTGGACACCAATCACATACATTATACTCTGATTCCAAAGTCAGTACCTAATGCACTTGTGTTATGGATATCAGACACAAAGGTGGCAATACAACACCCAGACGCGAGATAATATCGAAAATTTTGATTTCAACATTGTCCCGACCGGGAATTCAACCCGGAACCACGGAGCGGCGACGCCTTGAAACCCAGCGTACTTAGCCACAACACCATGGAGGTCATCAATATGTGGATTAGCCGATATAGAAATTAAATCGTTGACCCTTTGAGTCAAGGTCATAGCGAAATAAATATGCAAGCCATGTAAATATGAGACCCTGCGTAGTCTTGCAAAAGAAAACTTCCTTGCTTTTACATTCAGTGCTGATCACTCGGCCTTGGGTGTCCAAGGACCATTCCAGCGTCCGACCATTCGCGCCCGCGTGACGTCATTTTATATAAAGCTCCCGGATTCGAGGGTTTGGCCACCAGCACGCTGTGTGATGACCATTCGGATGCGTGTGTCTTTGTTTCTTAAAATAATAATAGTGCATTTTTTTTAACAAACATTTAAAAAATGTGTTTTCCTGGTATTTTCTTTGTATTTTTTAATGACTCTAAAAGTGTTAAATTGTTCATTATAAATGTAGGTGTAACTTTACACGTGAGACTACAGTAGTTTTTGTAACTGTAATTTTATAAACGTTAAACTTCAGATATCAAAGTGATCCAGCACACAGCTTTCTAACGCAAATTTACAAGGCGCCCGAAAAAATAAAAAAAAATAAGAATCTTGAAAACCGGTCCGTGCTCTCGAGTTATAAGTAGTGTAATTAACACGTCTTTCTCTTCTGTATATAGAAGAAGAATCGAAATAAAGAAAGATAGAAGAGACCACAAATAAGTAACACACGCCCGTTAATACCTCAACACCCGAGCGGTCGCATGCGACCGCATAACAATAGAATACCTATTGTGTCTCGTTCACATACGCTTGAGGGATTTAAGGTGCGTAGACGAATTATTAAAAGATGCTTACTTAGTTTTCAAAATACTGTAAAAACAATTACAACTTCAGAACCGACTCCAGATAAAGTGGCAAAAGGGCTGGAAATAATGATGAAGTGATAATGACTCCTAACCAAAAATAAGTGTGTATAATCTAAAATGCAAAACTAAGAACCCCTTGACACGTGTTATAATTAAAGTCATGGTAAACTTACTGTGTTATTTTAATATTATTCATGTAAAATTTCGAATCGATAGGACATGTGCAAGAAATATAAATCAGTGCAATTGTTACAGAACTGAAGATCTTCAAAAGGCTGATCAGGTCATGGTTACCTTACAATACACTTTCAATGTCATCGAAGTAACACTGCACCAAATTTGAAATCAATCAGACAGTCGGAAACTAGAAAAGAGCTGTTGATCTTCAAACAGTTGAACTGATTTTCATAAAACATGGCTAAGAACATTCGGAAGAAAATATAACACGAAAAAACTAAGCGAAAATCAGTTGTGTTTGACCGTTTGAGAGCTACGATAACGACAGATACACAAATACACAAACATACACGTTAAACTTATAACAGCTCTCTTGTTGCATCGGGATTTAAAAGGCCGGTCACAATTTTTGAAATTGCACATTGCTTCAGATGTCAAAACAGTTGGGCGCAAAATATCTTTACGTAAAATTTTCTTAAACTTTCTACATAAAAATTACAGCAAGGCTTTGTAGGCGTAATAATTCTCCCCTCTAACCCCTAGAGAAATGTTGCTTCTCCTATTGTTGTGCATCAACCGTCAGATCGTAATTAACTAGGGAAGATATATACAGGTATTATGTAAACAAGTGATAGCGATAGCGATTGTGATCCCTGTTTGCTTGTGAGTGCTTTAAAGTAAGATGATGGACGCATTTGAGTGAGTTAAGTAAATCAAAGTACCTAGTAGGTATGAAACATTTCATGAATAGCAGATGAAATTTTATATGAAACGAAATTCATAACAAATAGCAGTCTGTGACTTCACAATATCTTACGGATTTCATTTCATTGCGAAATGAAATGTAGCAAGCGATATCCTTGAGCGCGATTGAGCGAGTAAGAATTAAAAAATATGCACTATCTATGAGGTCGTATGTGACTTACGAGGCTCAGGGGTCAAAAATTGAATTTTAATCTAATATTCGTAAAGTTGAGATCATTTTGTAATTATTTTGTAGCGGACATCATATTTGCGTATAGTGAAAGCTTGGACGAATAAACCACTGGACGCGCAATGACGGGCCATTTCGCTTGTGCCCCCTTAGCCACGAAGCGGGCTTTTTGGCCTCACTTAAAGGTGACGTCTTGTCAGTATGGTGATAGAGCTTAGTGAGAATCATTGTCGGAAAAAATGGATAAATGTTCCATATTTTTGTGTAAAAATTATAGCGGCAGCACAAAAAATATTTTTTTTCATCCGTGAGTAACTTTTTATCCCAATAAAGCTGTTAATTTGTATTGAAAATAGTGAAATGTGTTTTCCAAGAGAAAAGTAACATTGCCATTGAAAAAGTAGTGGTCAGTTACTACAAAATCAACGAGATAACGTATACTTTATACGGTAGGATTGTCGTACGTTCATCATTCGTTCCCTTGTCAGTTTAGTTTTAATTGTGCTTGACAATTGTCGATAAATCATATCGATAAACGTACTATTATTAAATTATTAATATTAATACTTTTAAAATAAAATGATAAATCTTTAAAATGTTTCTCTCGAGTCGAGAATAGATTAAGATAATCTTAAAAATACAACAGTTTGCTTTAAAATTTTAAACTTCATATTTTATGACAATACTCCTTAAAATATAATTTCAGATTTCCTGTGGATTCATTAAGGAATATAAAGTGGGTCGAAGGGAGACAAAATGGATCCACACAAAACATCACCGAATATGTGGTATCCATTTAACACCAGTGTGATTTAAAGCCAACGCAAAAATCTACTGCTTAATTATCCCACAGGAGGATTTAAATGGTGCTGGGCTGTATGTAGGGACAACAGCACGTCAAGGTCAACACCGCGGGATCTTATGCAGTTGTAATAAGGGCTAGTTTGCAACACAAGTAGGTAACCTGATGTGCTGTCGACTGTACTTACGGGCGGTTTCACAATGTCTCAGGAAGTTCTAGTTAGTGTTACTTGCCAAACCGTTCATATTAACGTTGTATGTTTCAGTTGTTCATTCGATGGTTTGTGCATTAAACATCTCCATAATGTAATTTATTGTTTTGGTGATAAAATCTATATGTCTATTTACAAAAGATTCGTTCATTCATTCGTTCAACATATATCGATGAAAAAATATCGACACTTTCATGCACTAAATGTCAAAAATTGACACGACAAGCTCCCCCCGCCCCGCAGAAATTGGCTAATGATGTTTTCATACATTTGCTCTTCCGTTTCATATCCAGTGGTTATTTCATCCAAGAGTGAAAGTCATGTGAAATTCATTAGTGGCGTTTTGGCGTCGCAATTCACACTGCGAAAAATACATTGGCAATGAAATTTTGCATGTGCTTTCATATGAAAAAAACATAATTACATAAAATGGAAATATTATATAAAAAGTAGCAATCATTTCCATGCCTAGTACCTAGTGACAAATGGCTGTGATACATGATACATAGTAGACCATCGGTCAGGTGAGATCTAAAAGCCTTGTCATTGAAAACCGATTTTGATATCGATTGCAAGTATTGCAACCCGTACCGTTACCATGAGATTACGACGGTTTTACTCGCTAGCGACGACGTAAAAAAGAGTGGAAAATTGCACAGCGCCTCTAGTGGACACTGACAGAACTAAAATTTTCCATACAAAAAGTTAGGTCGTCGCTAGCGAATAAAACCGTCGTCGTTCTCCGCCATCGTTGCCATAGGTTTTCCATTGCTTGTTGCTTGATTCGGAGTTTTCAAAATACTGTAATGTAGGTAGAGTACTGTTATCAGTGAGTTGTTATTACTACGTTTAAAGAAAAAGAAGCATAATATGGCAAGATTATAACTCACCATCATTATCATTATCAGCCAAAGGACGTACACTGCTAAACATAGGCCTCCCCCACGGCTTTCCATAGCGACCGATCACTAGCGGTTTGCATCCAGTCTGATCCCGCGAACTTTATAAGGTCATCTGTCCATCTTATCGGTGGACGTCCTACGCTGCGTCGTTGGTCGAAGGGTCTCCAATCTAGAACTTTCCTGCCCCAACGGCCATCAGTTCTTCGCGCTATGTGCCCTATCCACTGCCACTTAAGCTTACTGATTCTTAAGGCTATGTCCGTTATCTTGGTTCTTCTACGTATCTCCTCGTTTCTGATTCGTCTCGTAGAGAAACACCGAGCACGAATCCAACTCGGATGGGCAGCGTTTGGGAAACTGCGCATGAGCGTATTCTCGTCTCAATTACCTCAGTGTCTGAAGACGAAAGTCTTCAACCAGTGTGTGTGACCAGTGATGACATACGGATCCGAAACGTGGTCTCTAACTATGGGCCTCATAAAGAAGCTCAAAATTACGCAACGAGCGATGGAGCGGGCTATGCTCGGTGATTCTCTACGAGATTATAACTTATTCCTTTAAATTTGAATTTCGATTATGAAACCATTTGAATAAGTTGATGACAAGTGGCGCCAATTCATTTCGCACGAATCTTGTAAATGGTGTCAGTTCCATACATGTCAGGTAGTAATAGCAGTTCTATGACTGTAATATAGCAATGTGAAAGCAATCGAGTTACATGTAATTAACCCTGTGGGTCTTATAGGAAATAGCGAGCCTTATTAATTACGCGATTTCTTTACGTAATTACAAGGAAAATCACTGTTACGAGTATGTTTACTAATAGTAGTATCAATACCTATAGTATCCCAAGCCGATTTCGACTACGGTGGCCAGTCACAACGACTAGCCGAATGCGCGGGACATATAATAGTGCACAAGTGTGTGCGCAAACATAGGTGCACTCTCTATTCCTATACTCTCATAGCCCGATGGGACAGCAATCTGACACGACCGAAGAGAGATCAAGTGCAAGACCAACGGCTTTACGTGCTTTTCCGAGGGTGAAACACCGACAAATTTCAAACTCCGGGCTACCCTAAGAATTCCTTAACAGAAAAACTCAGGTATACATATTTGGCCCGACCCGGGGATCGAACCTGGCACCTTTGGCGCAGCCGTCACCTTATAGTGCGACTTTCTTACCGCTGAGCTACCGAGGCAGTTAGTGTTTACTATTTTGGTCGAATCCAACCACGGCAGTCAATCTCAACTAAGATTGGCCAACGGCGCGGGACATTGCTTATACTGCTCAAGTGTGTATACACAAAAGCACTCTCTGTCCCATAACTCTCATAAAAAATGATTCACGCTACAACGTTCCGGACCCGTTAAAAAAATCCATAGACAATCCAACGCCGTACCCCGTCCGGGCCCGGACGGGCACGCTTAGGCATGAGGCACTTCATACAAAATGTATACAATAATGTTTGACAGCGCCCCGGCCGGCGCCCGGTCGGAGCCCGGCCCGGCGCCGGAACGGTGACAGCATGAGTCAGCCTTTATTCGGTGAGACGGCGGATCTGACATGACCGAGCAGATCAGGCGCAAGACCAACGGCTTAACGTGCTTTCCGAGGCGCGACCACGGAGGTGGCATCACCATCAACTTCCTGATACCAAGCTATTTCCAAGCATTTTCAAGACAGAAAAAACGCAGAAACAAATTTCGGCTCCACCCGGGATTCGAACCCGGAACCTCTAGGATAGCAAGCCGCAAGCTAACCGCTACACCAATGACGCAGTTAATTTAATTTTATAAATAGGCTAGACAAAACAAGAGTTTGTATATTTTTCGAGTGTATCAAGACTTAGTCCCACTAATTCATAGCTAAATATGGTTTAGAAAAAAAATAGAAAGAGCCAAATAGATTCAAAGTTTTTTATTTATTTTACTGTGATAATTCGGGTAAGAAAACTTACTCTTTACGTAACTTAGGTACTCATTCCTAGATGTAAACCATCTAACTACAAACAGTATTTTAATAAGAAATCATTATGGAGAGTTTGCCGTAGCTGCAAGTGAAATAATTCTTCTCACAAGCTCAGTTGTGACTGACTAATAAATACTTAAAATAACTACAGTAACATCTGTACATTTAATTTAATTTAATCCTATCATACACAGAATGTATCAGTAATACATAATATGACATTGCCACACAACCTCAAGTTATGAAGTCATCACAATTTCTACCTAACTTTTCTTGTAATATAGTCGATAATGGTCTGACATTTCAAATACTTTGTACGTGAGTTGTGTCACAATCAACTTAGAATCAGAAGAATAATTGAAATATTACTTGAGTTGGTGCATCTTAGCATATTGTTACAATATTATAATGTCTCCAAAGAAAATGAAGACACATGTTATTGAGACACAGCAATGTTTATTTTGTAAGTATGATTGAATTAAACATTACATTATTCAAGAGCAATCTACCTAAATGATTTCAGATATGAATGGGCTAGTTGCCACCAACAATCTTTGACGTACATTTTTTAATTTTCTAAACGCTTCTCTTTCATGAATTTACTATGGCGATTAAAGACTATGACTTCAATGTTTTCTTTGTTCATCTGACGCACTCTACTTTTTATAGAGCTTTAAAATATGCAAACTAATAAGAAAGGTGAATTAGTCCCGCCCGTGCGAAATTTTTGGTTTCTTATATCATCTTTATGACTATAAAATATGATACTATGAATCTTAAAAACTTTCTAAACCACTGAATAGCGAAGCGTTATCAATTTTCAAACTTGAATTTATTTATTCTGCAATTAATGAACTACTTGGCCTACTACTGTTCTTAAACAGTTGGGTTGATAACGCAGACGTCACTCGTAATGACGTATCCATAAGAGATCAGAAATTTCGCACTGACGGACCGACAGCACGATAGCTGATAAGAGCGTTTGGCCCGGTTAGCCAGAATGCAGGTTCGAGTCCTGCCCGTGCGCAATTTTTGGTTTCATATTTCATCTCTGTGAATATAAAATATGACACTGAGCTGTGTGTTAAAAACATTCTAAACCATTTTATAAGAATGAACAATGAAAGTAGGTGTAAATAAAATATTGCCTTTTTTAATTGGTGATTGCAGTGAACTATCCAATTGTTGAAAGAATATTTATAAATAAATATCTGTTTATGTTTTCGGATTTAAATGATCAATAAGCAAGAATTCAAACTTTTTTGTGACTTAAAACACTTGCTGTAATCAGGGCTTTAGATTGACGTAAATCTAAGTCCGATCAATCATCATTCAGTCGCTATCAGTTTAATGTTTACGGACACAAAACACGTTCAACTTCAGACGATTTTTTTACGCTGGCCGGTGCAAGCGGTTCTAGCAATTGTACAAACATGAACTACTGATTGTAACTGTACTGTGGCGGAGGCATCTATTGGCAGGGCGAGACAGGTGTAAGTGCGGATATGGACCGCTCCGCGTCTCTTAGAACTAGTATGCGGGTATACAGGATGTCAAGATTTCATCATCATTATCAGCCAAAGGACGTCCACTGATGAACACAGGCCTCCCCCACGGCTTTCCACAGCGACAGATCACTAGCGGTCTGCATCCAGTTTGATCCTACGATCTTTATAAGGTCGCCTGTCCATCTTGTTGGTGGACGTCCTACGCTGCGAATTTGGTCAAAGGGTCTCCAATCTAGAACTTTCCTGCCCCAACGGCCATCACTTCTTCGCGATTCTTCGTCAAGATTTAATCTTTAATATTTATTTAAAAGTCTAGTCTAATTCAAACCTATAATGCGCCAATGACAGTGTTAGGTCAGCTTCAAGCATTCAATCTTTGAGGTCTTAGTCGTGATTTGGGTGACAATTTCTTCAATACAAAAGTGGTGATTCAATAATGTTGTTTAGTTTTTAAACTAAAATAAAATAATGTAGTTACCATAAGTATACCTAGCACACATCTTTGATAATAAAAAAACAACTTCTATCTAACAATATGGTAGTTCTATGCTAATAACTTGGCTAGAATTGACCCCTCACCGACACAATTAATTAGGTGGCATGCAATTTTCATAACAAGAACTTGAGATATATTTCAACATGAAAATTTTAACTTTTTATTCACATAGGTCAAGCAGGCACCTCATCAGTTCGACATCATTTTAAGTTGAAAACCATAAAACTTCCAGTAATTAATTTGATAAAAAAACGATACAACCTGTATATCAAGCGCCGTGGAATATCGATAATTGATAAGGTCGTCTCACTCACACTAGTTCACTGACCCCTAGAAAAATCCTCGTATAAAATATCTAGTCTAACTTGACCCCTACTACTCACAAAAATCTTTAAAATCACAGCTCAAGTGACACTGGTGAGTATACACACTAGCCAGTATAAAAAGAGCTCTAACTATATAAGACTTGTAGGTGAGGTGCAGGTCTTGGTAAATGGATAGACGAGGTTTTGAGTGACCATATCAATTTGTGTTTTTTTATGTTTATGTGGAGTTATTTAATATGTTTGATTAGTGGTGCTTTGAACGCATGCGTGATGGTTAGTTAGTTTATTGAGTTCAAAAATAATTGTGTAGCTTACACTTGATTTGGTATGTACACATATTTGTATTTATAACTTTGTTTCTTGTGGTAGAGCTTTTGCGCATTTTTATGTAGGTACCTAATATTTATTCAAGTAATTCAAAAATTTGTTTGATTTTTTCTTGTTAGTAAAATATATGTGAAAAAATAAATACTTGGCTAAAATTTCGTAACTTCAGTAAATTAAATACTACTTGTTAAACTTTTTTTAAGTCATTACAAAAAAAGCATTTAATTATTTTTAAATCAATATGTATAGTTTGACGATCTCCGTGGTGTAGTGGCTAAGCACGCTGGTTTTAAGGCGTCGCCGCTACGAGGTCCGAGTTCGATTCCCGGTCGGGTCAATATAGAAAACATAATTTTCTACGTTGTCTCGGGACTGGGTGTTGTGGTACCACCGTTGTGTCTGATTTCCATAACACAAGTGCAATAGCTACTTACTTTGGGATCAGAGCAATGTAGGTATGTGATTGGTGTCCAATATTTCAATATTACTATTTTTATAGTTACGACACAATAAATACTAATATTTTGATCAACGCACACAACAGCACAGTGTTGACAAGTGTCGAACAGTAACGTATCCATCAGTGTCAGTGAAAAATGATTATGAACGAGAGAAAGGATATAAAAACAGATGATTTTAGGAAGCACTAAGATATTTTATTATTACACAGTTACAGTCCTTTTTTCCACTTGTTATTTCATAGCGTTGCTGAGCAATACACATAAAAAATATCCTTTGGACATTCCCACACATCGCCATCTAGTCCCAAAGCAAGCTACTCAAAGCTTGTGTTATGGGAGCTAGACATCGGATATAATACTTAAATACTTTTTGTTTGTAAATACATACATGATATACATAGAAAAAACCGCGACCAATAAAAACAGACATATTCATGCACACAAATGTTTGTATTGTGCGGGGATCGAACTCGCAAACCGCTGCGTAGTAGGCCATTTCTCGATCACTACACCAGACGGGTCGTCATAATATATAGGGTGTCTAAAGCAGTTTTATACAGTGTGTCTGCAACATGCTCCGGCGCAAAAGATGCCGCTAGGCATTTTTGTTATACTGGTACTTATGAATTATAAAATACAAAAACGAAAAGTTTTAGGTCGCTGGGTCTGCGAGTCAGTAAACATTTAATTTAAAGTCGATGTCGAGTCATGTCGTGCAATTTCTAAAGGAAATTGTAGCAACAATGATATTGTAGCATACATCTTGTACGACGCTATCCGCACTCGTTTGACGACCCGTCTGGTGTAGTGGTCGAGAAATCGCCTACTTCGCAGCGGGTTGCAGGTTCGATCCCCGCACAATACAAACATCTGTGTGCATGAACATGCCTGTTTGTATTGATCTGGGTGCTTTCTATGTATACCATGTATGTATTTACAAACAAAAAGTATTTAAGTATAATATCCGTTGTCTGGCACCCATAACACAAGCTTTGAGTAGCTTACTTTGGGACTAGATGGCCATGTGTGGGAATGTCGAAACGATATTTATTTAAAGGACTCGTCAGTGACAGTGACGTTCAGTGATAAGAGCACTCTGTTGTGTGCGTAGAGGTCTGTATTTTTTTTATACCTAACACTCACAAGTTCACCGTAAAAGTACGTCTCAACATCACAAAAACCTACATAATATAATCACGATTGGTATTAACTTATTTACACACAATCATTGAACACTTTGGAAACAAAGTCCAAATTGTTCAATTAAACAATTTCTAAACTGTAAATAATTGCATGGCAAATGAAAAAATATTATGTATTCGTTGCGGTTGTCTGCATAGTGGGATGGAGTTGTTTTTTAATTGTTTATGTCACGTCACTATCTTTACGAAAAATAATAGCTTTTTCGAATTAACTTACGTCCTATTTCACAATGTGCTAATAAGTAACTATACTCCGACATTTGTTTGTGTGATTATGGAATTATTAAATACTTGTAGCTTAAATTTGTATTCTGCATGTAGGTATTATTGGCATGAATTATATAAGTTTTATTTAAAATAATCTGTAAAATTATCATCTATTTAAAATCATGTTTCCTACAAATATCATCATTATCAATTATCAATTATTTTTAAAAGTGGTCAAAATTTAAAAGCTTTAGAATGTTTTTAACACTCACAGTGTCATATTATATATTCATAAAGATGAAAATAAGTAACCAAAAATCACGTCACGCAATTGACGTTTTCATAAGAAACCACAAATTTCGCAGGGTCGGACTAACAGCACGGTAGCTCAATTGGTAAGAGCGTTTGGCCCGGTATGCCAAAAGGTTGCTGGTTCAAGTCCCGCCCGTGCGCAAATTTTTGGTTTCTTATTTTCATCTTTATGAATATAAAATATGACACTGTGAGTGTTAAAAACATTCTAAAGCATTGGATAGCGAAGCGACATCAATTTCCAAGTTGAATTTATTCTGTAAGGAATAACTGCTTGGGCCATCTGTTTCATAAACAGACGGCTAGATGGCGCTAAGCGTCACGCAATTGACGTTTTCATAAGAAACCACAAATTTCGCAGGGTCGGACTAACAGCACGGTAGCTCAATTGGTAAGAGCGTTTGGCCCGGTATGCCAAAAGGTTGCTGGTTCAAGTCCCGCCCGTGCGCAAATTTTTGGTTTCTTATTTTCATCTTTAAAAATTTAAAAGATCTAAAAATCAGAATACAGTATTGCTATTGCAAGGAATAGGTTTTCGATTTTTACTCGTTAAAATAAGTATTTTATGTACAACGTATGTTTATAGCTCTATAAACCGTTTAACATGTACTATTTAACCAAAAATCAGATTATTGACAACTCATATTACAAAATTATTTAATCGAATGTCACAACACTATTGCACTACGATTGCAAGATTAAAAATAAACTTTAAAAACAAGTAAAAACTGACTTCAAAACCAAAATGCACTAAAAAGTATTAAATAAACTCTTCACCATTAAAAGGAAAGGAATCCGTTTTAGGCAAACAATTTCTTTTTGGAGTCGGTGCTGTGATAGTTGATGTTTGATGGTCAAAGTGATGGCACCGACTCCAAAAAGAAATTGTTTGCCTAAAACGGATTCCTTTCCTTTTAATGGTGAAGAGTCTATTTAATTCTTTTTAGTGCATTTTGGTTTTGAAGTCGGTTTTTACTTGTTTTTAAAGTTTATTTTATTTCTTCATTTTTCGTGATTACATAAAATGGGGGGGGGGGGGGGGGGGGAGTTGCACCTTATGATTCTATTTTTTAAAAAGCTACAAATTACCTATCATAAGTTCCTTCATTATAATTACTGAACTCCTACGCGTTAAGGAGTTCTACCATCAGCTCAGCCCCACAAGATATTGACTATCAGACGTAACAACACGTCAACATTAAGATTCTAGTAAAGAAACACTATACGTGCCTTTAATATTTGAGGGTTGCCCTCGATTACACCAAGATCCCATCATCAGATCCCAAAAAGGAAAAAAGGGACCAACTAGAAGGTACACCCTCTAAGTAGGCGAAATTTTTTTTCGATTCGGTCGACAAACGACTGAGATATGAGGTAACATACATACAAAAAAAACATACAGTCGAATTAATAACCTCCTCCTTTTTTGAAGTCGGTTAACAAATGAAAAGTCATCAGAGTATAGTAACGCTATCTGCCCATAATTTTAATCGAAATGACGTTCTATATTTTAGTGATAATTTGTCAATGGTGAAACAAGCCCTTAAATGAACGTGGTTGTATAGTTTTGTTACAAGCGTATTCAGAACTAGCTAACAATTTACAACATTATTGGTCTTCATTGGATATTGCTAATAAAGTTATGGATACAAAAAAATATAGCTAATGCAAATTACTTCATCGAAGGGTAATGTTTCGTTATTAGCGGTTGGGTATTTAAAACCGTGTGTGTTTTGAAGAAAAAAAATCATATCCAAAGGCTGGTTTTTTAGGGTTCCGTAACCGAATGGCAAAAAACGGAACCCTTATAGTTTCGTCAAGTCTGCCTGTCTGTCTGTCCGTCCGTATGTCACATCCATTTTATTCTATAACTATAAGCATCACACTGTTGAAATTTGGTAGGAAGATATGTCCTGTTAACCGCTTTACGATTCTCATACAAAAAATAAAAAAATATGACATTTAAGGGGGGGCTCCCATACATGAAACTAAATAAAAAAAAATCTTTTTTTGCCAAACCTATTCGTGTGGGGTGTCTATAGATAGGTCTTTTATAATGACACCGAGGTTCCTCAAACCATTTTCTTTTAAAGTCTAACGTTTCATAGCTAGACGCTTCTAAAGTGGTAAAATGGGCGTTCCCCCATCTAACTTCTAAACTAAGCGAGTGTTAATTTTGAAAAAAATATATATGTAGATCTTAACAAATACTTTCAACGAAAATTGGTTCGGATGGAATCGAACGAGAAGTTTCCACAACCACTATGAAAAACAAAGTTATATTTGCTGTCCACAAAATATTGTGGATTTTACTAAGTAGAAATAAGTGGATTCCCAAATTCAGTTAACGTTGGCACGGAACCCTCAGTGCGCGAGTCCGACTCGCACTTGGCCGGTTTTCTTCAAACGCACACACTCGCAAATATTCGACGACATTTTACCATTACTATATATAAATATTCAAAAGCCCCAAAATAAATAAAGATTGGAAAAAAAAATAACCTTTCCATAATACCCTTATGGAAAGTTTTGTAACAATATCGACACCCAAAATTATACTTATTTAAAAATAATAACAGCTACAATACAACCTTGTTACACATGAGGAAATTATCGCTTGTCAAATCGATTGCAAATTAAAGAAAAAGTTAAATATTTAAGGACCTTTCACACGAGGTTGAGTTGTTGATGTAAACAAACTTTATTTTTTGTTTTACCTACTTTAATAGTTCCAAAAAGCTTTTTCCAAAGCCCAGGCCAAATGAAAAAAGCAAGAGTTAAAATAAATAAATAAATATTATATTATCCAACTGATAATTTACTAATTTTAACTCTATTCTTTATAATCAAAACGAGAAAATAAAAACATTTTTTCAAGCGTAATTTAATACGCTAATTATAAACAGGGAAAATGTCAACAAAAGTCATCGCACTGTAAAAATATTGATTATTGAAAGGATCTTTCAAAATATAACAAATCAAATTTTCTCTATAAAAATTACAAATTCAGATAATTCGATAATGAATACTCTGTATTAACTCTAATTATTTGAATTCCCCTTAAACAAGTTGATGTTTTCGATTGCAATTTTAATCCGAAACTATTTCTTTAAAAACGGTAACAAGTGTACAAAGGTCTTTACTACAATTTCAATAACTGCTCTAATTAGGGGTAATTTGAACAATCATTACAATATTTTGCTTCGGTCCCTTTTACCCGACTACAGAAAAGCCAAAAGGAAGGGTTATTGAAGTCATAATGACAGTTATTACTGCTTCGACATTTACAGAACTAGTTGGGTAAGTTTTTGTTTTAAATGTACAGACAACAGCACGTCAAGGTAAACACTGCGGTATCTTATGCAGTTGTAATAAGGGCCAGTTTGCAACGAAAGTGGGTAGCCTGATGTGCTGGCGACTGTACTTGAAATAAATATAATTTGCAGCTAGAGGGTATAACAATTTGTGAGGCAGGTGGTTATTTTGGCGCGTACCAAAAGGGGTTACTAAAATAGATTTATAAATGGTAGGTTGGAAGCTTCGGCAGACGAAGAAACATAAAGAAAACGTCACGCGTAATGACGTATCCATAGGAGACCACAAATTTCGCAAGATCGGACCGAGAGCACGGTAGCTCAATCGGTACAGCGTTTGGCCCGGTTAGCCAAGAAGTTGCTGGTTCGAGTCCCGCCCGTGCGCAAATTTTTGGTTTCTTATTTCATCTTTATGAACATAAAGAAAAGTTTCTAACACACATCTTATAAAGTCTGTTTTTTGTTGCTAGTCGAATATTTTTAACAATCTGTACATTCTTTTTTAACGAAATAATTAATTGTAAAATAAGGTAAGCAGAAAACAAACATCCTACATAGGTGACTCGTTGTTGAACACTGAAATATTTTTAAATCAAATTAATAACTAATTTTATTTACTGGTAAAAGACATAAAAAGATTGTTGACATTACTTGACTAGCAAATAAAAATAGACTATATAAAGAAGCTAATAAGGTAGGTATTTGATTACTTATGGACCAGTATGTCAACATATGATACCGTCCTAACTAATTTTCGTTTACGTTGTATGGGGGACGCCTATTTTACCACTATAAAAGCGTCTATCTATCAAAAGTAAGAAACGTTAACGTTAGAAGCGGTTAACGGGATACATCTACCTACTAAGTTTCAACTGTTTAATACTAATAGTTTAAGAATAAAGTGTCTGTGACATACGGCCGGACAAACAGACAGACTTGACGAAACTATAAGGGTTCTGTTTTTTGCCATTCGGCTACAGAACCCTAAAACAAACTCCTGCGCTGAGAACTCTATATTTCTTCAAACACACACACTCACACTGACCGTTACTTTATGGGTTATATGTAGTTATCGAAATGTAAAGTCTAATGTGTCTGTATTGTATATACAAAAAAAGATGAAATGGATTGATGATTTATCAAAATACAGAATGAATATCAGAAGTATTTAAAAAATACAACAATACCCCGTATCAAACTTAATACTTAGAAAACTGCTTAAGTAAACAGCGTTCGTGCTACTAAACACAAAGGTCGGTAGCATCTATGGGAACTATAATGTGATGATTACAAGCAATTTGCTATACTTTGTACTAACTGTATTTGTTCTCTGTGCAGGAAATAAGAAACTACCTATTCCTAGAAAACAGATGTGAAAAGAAAGCTTCGACAAAGCTGTTTTAAGTAAGTTGTTTAAGGAAATGATCAGTTTTCGTGTGTGAAACCAACTAATATAAATAGAATTGAAGATTTAAATAATATAGTTGTAGATGAAAAACCAAAAAACTACTTATTTGAGATTTGGAGTCGTGCTTCGTGTTATCCAGTTGAGGAATGACTGAAAACCGGTAGAAGTCTCTAATGCCTAACCTAATCTTAAGATCCAAAATCACCTGCTCCTTGCGTCATCTTTTGTTTGAAATGACGCAGTTTATGTGTCGTGTGTGCAAGCGATTTTCGTTAAAAAGTGCCATACCTACCGGGTGAAGGCATAGCGACAGCTATAATAGGTGTGATTAAAGGAGCTCTTACACACGACAGGCAAATTGGCCACCCACTCGCCAAGTGGCGGCGACGGCTGCCGTTGACAAACTACTGATGATTTACCGTCAAAACATTCAAAGCGCTCGTGACACCGACGGCAAGTCGCTACTTGTCATCACTGACCTTAAGGCTTTGACTGCCACAAAACTAGACACAATAGAAATACAATACAGGGTGTTTTTTTGGTCATTGACATCCAACTCAGGGATGATAATATGAGATATGATTATTAAAAAAAAATGTCTTCATTAAATTCTAAGCAACAAGAAAACCTCTTCACGACATAAAAAAATTACAAAACGAATGGGAAAACTCGCACCCTAGCACGTAGCTAGCGCTTATCTATGAAATACTACGCCGTAGCTAGTAAGCTACGAAGAGGCTACTTGGTGTTGGTAGTTTTAACTGGATCGCTGTACCGAATAAAAAAATGATTTTGTGGGTTTTTTCCATTTTAAAAAAAAATTTTTTTTTAATATTTTTTTGGCATCAGTATCGTTTGTACAGCCACACCTGAGTCGCTCGTCGCTGACCAAAACAACACCCTGTATTGTTTGGGGGCCACCGGTGACCACCATGGCACTCAATGTGACTTGACCCAACTCCTTTGCAAGCGTTGACCATAATTAAGCTGTAACTACGTTTAGTTTGAAGTATCAAAACGTGGCCAGATACTGTGTGTGCGGTCTACAATATTCAGGCCTAACTGCCGTCACTCGAGATTCACCACTGAATGTCGTGGTTTCAGATGTTTATTACCAGTTTAGGATCAAACCACTGATATAGGTTCTAAATTATAATCTGGTATTAGACGATGTTTGAATATTAATAAATTTGTTTATTTACTTAGGGCCGATTTTTCAATGGTCAGATAAAACTTATCAGACTGATAAATTATAAAGCGACAAATTAAAAAAAATGGCAGTTACGTATGATTGCTGACAATTAGGTGGCGTTTTAAAATTTGCCTTACTGTATTTTGTTCGACGAATATTTCTTATCTGACTATTGAAAAATCAGCCCTTAATAAAGCTATTTAAAAAATGTCTATTTAACCAATAAACGCAGTTGTGAATGTGAATGCTATTTTGTACAGAACACGCATTTAAAACAAAACTAAAGTGCTAGTATTTTACTCGAATAATTATTTAATGAATTATAACTAAATTACCAATTTCAAAAAATAAAATACCGTAACAGCCAATAACAAAGCTGGATAGTTCTTAGCTCAAAGGATTTGCATAGGTATTATATCCTACGCTGCAACACAGCCAGCATCATAGCCTCCTTGCTGCAAGGAAATGGTTTCTTTTTTGAATAGGCAGCCTTAAAGTTTTATTTTATGTTCCATGTCTTAGTTTTAAACATTTCTTGTTTATTACCAATATTTTTTATAGGCTTAATCAGCAGTAATGGTTTTCAATTACCGTGTTCTTAGTTTTTCATCTTTTTAGCTGATTCAAGCCTTATCTCAATATCGTGACTGTACATTTTAACCAAGCAGATTAATTTATTAATTGTTTTCTTGCTAAGGATGTTGTTATGGACTGTACTTTGGATGGAGTCTTGCGGACCCGTTGAGAACTCATGTACAAGCAGCTTATGTCCAGTCGTTGAATCAATATTTGATGACGACCTCCGTGATGTAGTAGTTAAGCAGGGTTACAAGGCGTCGCCGCTCCGAGGGTCCGGGTTTGATTCCCAGTCGGGTTGATATAGAAATAAAAAATTCTATATTGTCACGGGTCTGGGTGTTGTGGTTCTACCGTTGTGTCTGATTTCCATAACACAAGTGCAATAGCTACTTACTTTGGAATCAGAATCAGAGCAATGTATGTGATTAGTGTCATATATGTGTATATTAATTTATTTATCAGATACAACCCACTGTAAAACTTACGGCCTATTTCACAATGCCCAAGGAAGTTCTTAAAAGTATTATTAACTGCCAGATATGTAGTTACTTCATTTGAAATAACGTTCCAATTTTTTTTTAATGACTAGTAAGTGACGTTTGTTAAACAGGCTATTAGAGTCCAATTACATTTCTTTACTTTAAATTTGAATTATTCAATTCAAAACAACGCCATCGTGAAATATCAGGAGTCAAACTTACGACGTCTTCCAAGTTATGAACCTACGGAACCAGGTAATGAGACAGTAATGTGGTTCAAATGTTTCAGTGACGAGTTCAACTTGAAACCACATAAGCAATGCGGTCTAACCCACACCGGCTAATAAGTGTTTACCAGTTTAGAATTACGCGCCGCCATTTTCAAAACCAGTTCGTATTGTGTTTAGTTAAATTATTGGTATTACATTTGAGACTCGTATGAGCTTAAATAGAGACATTTGTTTTCAATATTTTCTGTGGAAACTTTGTTACACTTTACACACTAAGCTAAGTAAGCTAAGCACGCTTTACAAGGCAGGTTCGATTCCCGATCGGGTCAATGTAGAAATTATAATTTTCTATATCTTTTAGGGATCAGAGCAATGCTTGTGATTGGTATCTAATATTTATATTAATTTTATTCTTATTTCACATGGTCAATGACTCCTGAGGTCTTAAGACAGGAGCGTATATCATTATGCGTACTTACAGAAATTGAGCAAACGACGTTGTACTTGTGTTGACAAGTAACTTTGTATAAAAAATCCCGTTTCACTTAATACCTCTATTTACTCCAGCACTTATTCTAACCGCGGAAATGATAACTCAGAACAAGTTTACTATACTCAACTATCGCGTTCCAGGAAACCGCAGATTCAATAAAATATTGAAATTGTGACTTCGTGGATGTTGTAATAAACCAACTTAGAAGGAGCAGTTTTTTACCGGCAAAAAAATTACTTAGACTACTTCTTTAGAATGTTTTTAACACTCACAGTGTCATATTTTATATTCATAAAGATGAAATAAGAAACCAAAAATTTGCGCACGGGCGGGACTTGAACCAGCAACCGTTTGGCAAACCGGGCCCGGTTTGCCAAACGGTTGCTGGTTCAAGTCCCGCCCGTGCGCAAAATTTTTGGTTTCTTATTTCATCTTTATGAACTTAGACTACTTACTTAAGTTCCCGACGCCTTAACTTTTGTACTGAAGAGCAAATGGAAGTGGGCAGGACACGTCACCAGATACGATGAATATCGATGGACTCGGAGAAAGAAAGAAAGAAAATTAATTTATTCGACCAAAAATTAATAGCGTTGAAAAAATACATATATTACGCTATTTACGCCAAAAAAGGCACCCGCTCAGCATTGATCGTGGCAGCAGCAGAACGCATACCACGACGCTGATTTTCAGCGAGTGCCTTTGTGGGTACAAACAAAATTGACATAAAATAACACAACCTTATAAAATAAATAATATTAAACAATATTATAACGTAAAATTGTGAAAAATTAACATTTGAAAAAAAAAACAATTGGAATTTGACATATTATTAAAATTGATATATTATTAAAAGCGAGCGGTAGAATGGCCCGGTCCACAAGGAAAAAGAACAAGAGGTGTCTGTCCGCCAAGTGAGCAGAAGAAATAGTAGCAACAGCAGGCAAGAAATAAACAGATACAGCCTAACACAGAGAAAAGTGGCATACCTTGGAGGAGGCTTTTACCCGAAGGGGGTCCACACAATGATAATATAGTAACATTTTTTCAATTATTTAATTCGATTTAATTTGAATTTATTTTTTATTAATTTAAAATTTAATAATTTTTATTTTTATCCGATTAAGATAAATGTAAATGTTAAGTTAATGTTTTTCAGTTTAATTAAATTTCAATATTTTTTTACTATTTTAATTATTATTTTCAATTGTTAATTTGTTTTATCGAATTAATTTGTAGATTAAAAAAACTGATGGACAAATAAAGCTTTATATTATATATTATTATATACGAATAGGACGTTATGTAGCAAATTAATCGGTGTACCTACTTTAAATCTTCCAAAATCAATATTAAGTAAATATAAAATGAAATTTGCGTCACACAACACACTTATTGTCTGGTTTCAAAGTAAGGAATTTTATTTCTTATATTAGGTACGAAGTACCAGGCAACGATCAAGACGGGGACGTCTCTCATTAATAATTACATACATATAACGTCCATGACTTAGGTACAAAAGTGCGTGCTCAGCACACGAACATTTGCCCCTTGCGGGATTCGAAACCGCGACCGCTGGTTCAGTAATCAGGAGCGCTAACCGCTGCACTAAATCGTCAAACTCAATCAATACCAACAAACTATTAACTTTTTTTTACATTTTAATTTAAGCTGCTCATGATTACGGTCTTATTCAGTTATGACAAGACGCAGTGTATAACGAGACCTTATAAATAAACCGCATTAAGAAACAAATATTCTAAGAAACAAAAAGTCGACCTCCGTGGTGTAGTGGCTAAGCACGCTGGTCCCAAGGCGTCACCGCTCCGAGGTCCCGGGTTCGATTCCCGGTCGGGTCAATGTAGAAATCAAAATTTTCTATATTGTCTCGGGTCTGGGTGTTGTGGTACCACCGTTGTGTCTGATTTCCATAACACAAGTGCATTAGCTACTTAATTTGGGATCAGAGCAATGTATGTGATTGGTGTCCAATACTTTTTTTTTCTCCTGCAAAACCAATTTAACTTAAGAGCTTAGGAATTTCTCAGTGTAAATGCACACAGTACATTACACAGTAACATCTCTAAACAGTTTTAACGGACTACCTGCACCAATTTAAAAATACCTATTACACCCGCCATCAAATACCATTAGTTTCCCACAACCACTATTCGTATCCATTAAATACTAAACCTAGGTCTTACGTCAGTACTAGGGAGTCTATGTGAGACAGGGCTGGAGTTAGGGGAGGGTCCCGGGGCCTCAACTTTCTAATGTCTTCAAACATCAATATCTTCCAAGCTCTGCATTAGTAAAAATTAATGCTCATAAAGTTTTGCCATGAGAATTTATGAGACTGAAATAAATGATAATGTCGTGGCAGCCTTTAATTAAGGCAACACTATAATTATGTGGTAATTTCTTGTCTTGTAGCATCTTGTAGTGTATGCTTTGTTGGCTGTCCTCAAATAAAAAAAAAATATCGCCAATCTAAGCATAATAATCAGTAGTTTTAGAGAGCCCTGTTTATTTTATCAAAGAAAGTACTTCACGAGATTAAAGAATGGGTGACAGTCAAACCGACATTAGAGTTAGTTTGTCTTTGTATTATTATTATCTATGCTTGTTTTAGCAGCTTTCATTAATATGACCTATTTGGTCATAACTGCAATCAGGTAGCAAACAATCACTACTCAATGCCAATTTCTCGGGACCCGCAGACCCAGAACCTGGTCACCCTGCAAAAATACCCAGAATTGTTACATTAAAGTCGCACCTATGAACCCGGAACTTTCACCTAAAAGACATTTGTGATACAGAGGCCCCGGTCACTATAAATAAATAAATATAAATATTGGACACCAATTACATACATTGCTCTGATCCCAAAGTAAGTAGCGAATGCACTTGTGTTACGGAAATCAGACACAACGGTGCTACCACAACACTGACAACCAGACCCGAGACGGTATAGAAAATTTTGATTTCTAACATTGACCCGACCGGGAATCGAACCTAGGACCTCGGAGCGGCGACGCCTTAAAACCAGCGTGCTTAGCCACTACACCACGAAGGTCGTCACTATAAGGGAGATAGTCAGCTGGGGCCCCAGTTCTCTTACGCCGGCCCTGTTCTCTGCAACTGCAAAGACGCCGGCGGATGACCGCCTAGGATGCTACGGATTACTAGGATCAATGCGCGTTCTTTCTAGAAAACGTTTTAGTGGTCAGTGATTTAGACATTTCTAAGTAAAGATTAAATAACGTTACGTAGGTAATTATAGTGTCAGTTAAGACAATTTATAACGCAAGGAAAAATATATTCTATTTATCTCCCTTTATAGGAGTAAAAAAAAAGTGAACGGCCCTAAAGGAAAGGATATGTTTTGCATCAACCGAGAACTAACATTAAATAAGTGGGATATAATTTCAGATATTTGCTAGTTACTTTCTAAAATTATTGAATAAAGTTTTTATTGATTATTAATCACAGTTACATTACCACTTATCAAATTTTATTTTTTGTTAACTCCGTTAGATGCACAATGCACATTTTCCTAGGTAGGTTAAATACTCAGTGTTAGGTTGGTACTTACAGGTTAATCAAAGCGAAAATAGCACAGGCGATGTAAAGAAACAGAATAAAAATGTAAAAACTTGTTATAGACACAATTTCAACTATAAATAAGTAATTATTTTTATTTGACAAACCTATCTCTTAAGATAATAAATAAAATATGATCACATAATGCATCTGCGTTACAATAATATACCACACGCACTTACTTCAAACTACGCTTTGAATTCTGAGTAAGCGTAACCGAATACTATGTCTTCTTGTCACAGATACCGCACCTGTTATTTTGCGTACTTGTTGTTTTGGTCATTTGATATATCTCCGCACTATACTGTTACAAATGTGAGTGGCGTATCAACAGTTTGTTTTGAAACTATGCTTTTTCATACTGCAACTGGTTGTTGAAGTATTTTGCTAAAGCAAATAGTATGTAGATATTTTTATTACTATACACAAATGCATCACTTATGTAATGAATGAATTATTAATTGAATAATACGTAATAAAATACTTACAGCGTGTGGCCTAATAGGAGCAAAAATTTAATACAACATGCGCAAACGCTTGTGCCATAAATAAAATCAATTGAGAAGAAAGGTCGCTTTTAAAGACCTCATAGAGGCGAGTTCGTTGAACGAACAAAACTGTGTGCGGGGGATGATTGGGAAAGGCCTAGCTACACCAGGTCCCCCACACATAGAGAGATGACACGGTGGTTATTTTAGTGGGTAGGCCTCTCTACCTTCTAGAGAGGAGAGTCCCATACAACCCACCATCTAACCATTTGGATGCAATTCAATGCATTTTTTCCACCTTAAAAAAGGCATTCTCCTAAATGTCAGGTGAAGATGCAAAGCTTATGTTGCAAGCCTTTGGTAATTTGGGCAAGTGTTAATTGTAAATCAAGTGTAATTTGCTCGTTATTTCAGTTTCAGACAACGATTATACAGAGTAACAGTTAATTTGACCTGATCACAATACTTTAAAACTGAACTAAATCAGAGATATACGGATTTTGAACCAATATTTTAATTGTAATCACGCAGTTTTTACAATATTACTGTGACATACAATACCTACTCATAAGGCCATTGAAAATTATTTAATAGAAAGGACTGTCCTATACGTTACATTGAAAACTTCGTAAAAGGTTGCAAGGTAGGTCGCTTGCCTTGCAACCCCTACACTACACCAGTCCGAACTGAGCCTGAGTGGTGGAGAAATGACTCATACCACCTCATAGTTGAAGTGAGGTTTTTGTCCAGCAGTGGGATGCTTACAGGCTAAATTTACGTTTTGCTTCATAAAATTAATCATCATCATTATCAGCCAAAGGACGTCCACTGCTGAACATAGGCCTCCTCACGACTTTCAACAGCGACCGATCACTAGCGGTCTGCATTCAATTTGATCCTACAATCTTTACAAGGTCATCTGTCCATCTTGTCAGTGGACGTCCTACGCCGCGTCTTTGGACAAAGGGTCTCCAATATAGAACTTTTCTGCCCCAACCATCAATTCTAATAATATTAATAATTAAAAACTAATATTTCTTAGCAAAAGATGGTGGAAAAAAGAAAACGGCAAACATATAATTTTTACGTACTACCTATAATTAACCCAAGAGTTGAGTTTACTCATAAAGATTTTTTTTCACTTCATTTTTTTCCCAGGATATCAAATGAAAAAAGAAGAAAGCCCAATCCCGATAATTTTCTCTTCAACACCAACTCTGACACATCACACACATAGCATGAAAACATCGGGTTTTCGGTTAGAAAACGTACTTCTAAAGTTTCTACTTCCCAAAGTAGTTTCCTAGAGTTGGACAAGTTACTACGCGGCGTCGGGTCACGTGTGGGTCCCATAGTAATTTATAGTACTGCCCTGGCAAGTTCAGGACTTTTAGGGAAGGTTCAACCATTTTAAGCCTTAACTTTAACAGGGAGCTGCTATTTGTGTTTTAAAAGTTAATCTTAACAATCTCCAATAGATGTTTTACGGACTTAAAAGGTAGTAAGTAAGGATTGGTGGCATTATCTTAACTTTGTGTTTCAAAATCGTTAAAAGCTATTAAAATATTACTTACGCATCATGTGCAACGCGCATGAATATCTCAAATCGAATTCAGTCCATTGCAGTAAGAATTTCGAAATGTTTGCATATAACTTTTGGTTCAGTTTACTAAATTTAAAAATATGTATTCAACACAAAATAAATAAAGTTAAATACAATACAACAACTCTAAGAAATACTTATTTAGAACTTAAATAGAAACCGAATTTAATATATATTTTTTTTAAAATACCGATGGTTTGAAGGAAAAAAATGAAGCAGAAGCATCTTTTTATGACCCTCAAAAAGAAACTTTTATCTCATTCAAAATCCAATCCAAAACACCTATTAGGTATGCATATTGAGTTAGTAGCCATAAGAGAAGCCTTATCCTACATTTTTTCAATAAACCATAATAAATTTGTAGTGCTGACTGAGTCCAAGAGTGCCCTGCAACAGATAGCTCGGTGCACCTCGACTTTTTGAGGCACGAGTTCCGATGGTTTTCATAATTATAAAACAGGTTTTAGAGCTACAATTTAATTCTAAATTAATAAAACTGCAGTGGATCCCATCTCATGCAAATACGGAAACAAACACGTAAATTCACTCGCCAGGAGTGCCTGTGATGATGGTATACCCTTAGACATATTTAATGGGTATATCAGCGTCACCGCTTTGTGACGATTGAGGAACTACGGATGACGTACAGCACATCTTGATGGAGTGTGTGCGGAGTGAGCCACAAAGATCACGGTTGTTTCGGCCTCTCAACAGGAGCCAAATAGGCAGTTGCAACTGCCTACTCGCACAGCCCCCGTTAGATGAAGCACGTGTTCTTTATAATATATACAATAATACTGTGAAAAATTGAGGTATAAGTCTTCATAAAGTTGTATTGTTGTAATCTTAAGGTTTGGGTATTACGGAGCGACATAGTCCATCGTGATCAAGCTCCTTAAATAAAGAGAGAAATAAAACATGTGCAACCGACACTTTATTTTATTTTTCTCAGTTTATTAAGATAACTTATTTTTTGGTGCCACTTACCTTTACTAACAAAGAAAGGAACAACCCATTTAACGAATTTTAAGCGTGGGGTAGGTTAGATTTTTTAATTTGCCATACAATCTTTGTTCCATATTTTTCTGCTATAGCTGAGAAAGTAATACAATACAAAATATAATTACATCATAATAACATAGGAATTACTGAAATAATACACAACGCTAGTAAAAGTGCGGCCATTAATAAAAATACCATCACATTTATTTGCGTTTAATTATATCACGCGCTCATCATTTTGATTTATGGAAATAAGCCCCGCCTGATTACGGCAACGTCTATATTACCTTTAATAATTGAATAAAACATATCAGTATTATTTTATTTGTATCTTACCTACTTTGGTATTAATGGACTGAATACTTAGTGGCATATTCTAAAATAAAATAATAACCGGCCAAGTGTAAGGTAGACTCGCTCACGTGGGGTTCCGTACCTATTACTATGTATTTTAGCACTTTTATTACCATAAAAATCACCTGTAAAATATGATAAAGATTGTCTATAATAAGGATTCGATTCCCTTTCAACCACAAAATATTCGAAATTTTGACCCATAAGGATAAAATATATTTTCAATGTCTTAAAGCCTTAAATTAAATGGAAGGGCGTTAGAAGTGAAACCCTTTTCAACCCTATCTAATCGACAAGTAATTAACTACAGCATCCAGAACTCACCCCATCTGAGGTTAAAAATAACCCTGTTTGTATTATCGATTCCCTAAAGTCGAGGTTTGAAATAACACAATTCCGGTCGTTCACAGAAACTATAACGCTGCAACAAAAAACATGGGATCCAATCAACCGGCACTGTTTGGTTTCTTTATAGCAATCGATTGCTATGCAATGTCTATCAAACCGTGGACACGTGTATTTGATTGCACTAATAACTATGATCGGTGCTTTTGTTTCTGAACTAGACTGGCAACAGATTTAGCCTTAAAAAGTGTAGGGAAAAACTCTTTACTGAAGTACAGTCAACAGCATATCAGGTTACCCAATTTTGATGCGATCGAAGGCTTATTACATCTGCAATAGATACAGTTTACAGCAGTGTTTACCTTGACGTAAAATTGTCCATTCTATCAAGCTATGAACGAAATTATTAAACAGTAATTCACGTTTTATTTTAACAAAAACATTCGCACTGAGGTATTAATATACCTATCTCACTTTTGTTTGAAAATTAACAATAAATCAATATAAATAAAAATGAATCTATATTTCCCTTGACCACGCGTGAACTGTAGGACAGATTTCGCTAATTTTTAGGGTTCCGTACCTCAAAAGGAAAAAACGGAACCCTTATAGGATCACTTTGTTGTCCGTCTGTCCGTCCGTCTGTCAAGACCCTTTTTCTCAGGAACGCGTGGAGGTATGAAGCTGAAATTTATATCAATTACTCAGGTCTACTGTCCCTTGAAGCTGTGAAAAAATCAAACTTCTAAGCCAACGCAATCAAAAGATACAGCCGTTTATGCCGCAAATTTTCGACACTTGCAAGGGAATCAAAACCTACAGGGTGCTTCCCGTGAACTCAGAATCTTGAAATTTGGTACGAAGCAACGTCTTATAGCATAGATAAAGGAAAAATTACGAAAAACATAAATTTTTAGTTACATCACATAATATATATTTTTTTTAATAATTTTAAACTTACTACCCATTTCCTCATAAACGCGTAGAGGTATTAAATTGAAATTCATACCAAATACTCAGGTCTATAATACCTTTAAGCTGTAACAAAATCAAACTTCTATGTCAACGCAATCAAAAGAAACAGCAATTTAAGCTGCATATTTTGAAACTCGCAAGTACTCGTAAGGGAATCAAAACCTAAAGGGTACTTCCAGTCGACCTAGAATCTTGAAATTTGGCATGAAGCAACGTTTTATAGCACACATAAAGGAAAAATTCCGAAAACCTTAAATTTTTAGTTACATTACAAAATATATATTTTTTAATAATATAAACTTATTACTTTTTATTTTTACTTTAAATACCATAGTTATGACTCGATTGTCGTAATGAACGAACTTTGTAAACCTTGCAGGTTTGTACGGAACCCTCGGTGCGCGAGTCCGACTCGCACTTGGCCGGTTTTTATTGTTGTGTTTGTTATAGTCAGGTAAAAGGTATTATAAAAGAAAAATAATTGAGCGAGCGGGCCGATTTTCACGATTTTTACTTTGTTAGATTCGTCGCTGTCCGGAGAAAGATAATAATCATTAAAATTACACGTTCGGGACGGGCGCCGGGGGCGAACTAAAGTGAGCTGGGTTCGCTAGTGCTGCATAGATATTGTCCTCCTGTAGTATTCTTCAATATACATAATACACACCCATTATTGCCTGTGCTTATTTTTCTATCACAGCACTCATTATAACGTCAACAGATTGAATACGCAGGCTCGATGGAAATCATACTTATGTGTCTTATGCCAACTGTGTAAGGTATAAAATCGAATGCATAAATAGAGTCATCATTTCTCCTATGATTTCTTGGAAGTATTATTATAATGCTACCGTTTACCTGAATCGAGATTGTTGTTCCCGAAAGGAATGGGATCATATTATTGTTTTTATACGGAAAAGATGGTATCTTGTCCAAATTAGTAACCATCTATTTCTAAACCAGGTAGAAACCTTCTATGTTACGCCTAAAAATGATGTTTAATAATATCGACTAGAGTATATACAAAATTTATTACGCGCCGCGCTTTTAAACAAGAACCACACTAACTAACTAGAGGCCTATATATTGGACACCAATCACATACATTGTTCTGATCCCAAAGTAAGTAGCCAATGCACTTGTGTAATGGAAATCAGTCACAACGGTGGTACCACAACACCCAGACCCGAGACAATATAGAAAAGATCGTTTTCTACATTGACCCGACTGGGAATCGATCCCGGAACCTCACGAGATGGCGACGCTTGAAACCAGCGTGCTAGCCACTCGACCACGGAGGTCGTCGTCGGTTATATATTCACAGTTTATTTATGAAAAATTTATTTATGTTCGTAAAAACTTTCACATATTTCCAAAAAAAAGTGATTTACATGATTTCAATGCCAGAAACAAGAATAAACTTGCCGTTACAAACTTCAAACTTCAGAAGGTTAATCACTCGATAATTGGAAGATGTATTACTTTCTTTAATAAATTGCCTCAAAATATAATTGAATTTATTTATAAATATAAATATAAATTCAAATCGATTGTAAAACAATGTCTAATGACTTAAGGATATTATAGAATTAATTATTATATGAACGATAACAATGTATGGTCTAGCTTGTAAGAACATTTAAATTGTAATATTTTAAAAGACAATAGTGACTAAGTTTGTTGCGCAGCTTCTTCTCAGCACTAGCCCACAATTGTCACGAAGCTGTGGTAGGGCCAATGTTGGGACGTGTATAAGTGCTAGCAATAGCCTATGTACAAAATAAATTTATTTTGAATTTTGAAATTTTGTTAGATAATGCCATAATTGTACGATACAGTATAATCAAGTTTAAATTAAAAAAAAAACTATTATTTACATAATGTCAAGTTTGATTTCAAACGCAAAGCATTTTATTTCATTTGATGAAGCAAGTTATATTGACTCTGATAAAATTAATTGTTTATTACAAAACTTATCTAACCCGACACTGAAACTAGGGCAAAGTCAATGAACAATAATTCATTTAAGTGATAACTAGTTTTACTTGCTCTTAAAAATATAGAGATCATATTAATATAGAGATCATATTATATAGAGTAATATGAGCATATGAAGACTGTCTTCCACTTATAAATATTAAATACCAATCACATACACTGTTCTGATCCCAAAGTATATACCTAGGTATATACTTTTCCATAACACAAGTGCAATTAGCTACTTACTTTGGGATCAGAGCAATGTATGTGATTGGTGTCCAATATTTATTATTAGATATTATTATTATCCTCCAGTGTAACAGTAAATGTGTATGGGTGTGTGTGTGTATGTGTTTATTTATGAAAAATATCTAACGTATTGTCGGAACCTGCGCTCTACATTCTTTTCTCGTTATAAACATAGGGTACTAACTAGATAATACTGAAATCATTGCTTAATTTAACGATATTCTGTTATTTTTATGTAAACATACATATGTTTACAATTTAAATCTGTGACTAACCCATTCTTATTTGATTCTTTAGAGTATTGCTCTTAGATCACAAAAAAAGACAAACGCCAAAATTGACCACTCTCCTTTACTAAAAACCGATACGTATCCCTATTAATTTCCAATAAAAACAAGGCGCGAACAGAGGAACAGTGAATCGGCAAAAAATGGTCGATATCAAGGAATACACCTGTGACCATTAAAAAGAGAAACAGAATAATCCATTCAAACCGAATGCGACCGCCATGTTTTTTTGGCGCGTTTTTATTCAAAAACGGGTTTCGATGGGAAAGGCTCGTAAGAACAGGTGCTACCGTAAAATCATTCCTTTTGAGCATTCAACTTTTTGAGTGTGTCGAAATAGTTTGTTTTATAGATTTTTAGGGCAAGTGAAATTGATTTTGGTGTGTCTGTGACTGTGACACGTCATGATGGTGGATGAAAAGACCGTTGTTTAGTCATCTATACTAATATTATAAAGCTGAAGAGTTTGTTTGTTTGAACGCGATAATCTTGGAAACAACTGGACCGATTAAAAAAAGGATTTTGTGTTGGATAGCTTATTTATTGAGGAAGGCTTTCAGCTATAAAACATGACGCTGTGACACAAGGGTAGGCAGCAAACTCAAATCAGTCGGGGGGATCGCTAGTTGAATAATAAATATCGACTAATGGTGGAAAAGACCGAAGTTTGATTGAATTTGTAAATTTTTTGTTAAAGTATAAATTGCATTATGACATTTTCATGTCCAAAAAATTATTAAATACATTGAACCTTTTCAAGATTAACAGTCTGGTCCGTTAGATACAGATTAAACCCGAAGTACATATTTATTAACAATTTCGTATAAATGCAATTGTAAATAAGTTTCTCACCTTAAATTATGTTTGGTAAGTAAGGTTCCTATAAAAACAATGGCTACGGTAAAGGTAACCTATAGTGCCGGTAAAGAGGTTTTAAAGAGCCTTTATCAAATAAAACCCTTTTTTTGGCAAGTTATTCTGAAATATTGGATTTTCTCATCCAGTTACCTGTTTAAAGTTCATGGGTGTATATTTTAATATTCTTTATCATTATTGTGCATCTATACTAATATTATAAAGCTGAAGATATTGTTTGTTTGAACGCGCTAATCTCAGGAATTGCTAAAATGATTTGAAAAATTATGTTTATGTTAGATAGCTTATCTATCGAGGAAGGCTTTAGACTAAAACATTACGATGCAATGGGAGAGGAGGGAGCAAACTTAAAACACGCTGACGCAGTCCTAATATGGGGCCATCTGACCTTAATAACAACGTTTGAATTCGTAAAAATATCTGTACGCGTAATAATATTTTCTTTAGAAAGTAATTTTACATTGCTAATTAACTTATACTAGACACTAATTGGCTGAAAGTGTTTTTTTTCTTTCAATGCCCAATATCTGTCTACTTACTACTAACTCAAACTTATTCAAAAGAGGCAAAAACTGATAGCTAATTTAGCTTTGTAATAATTAACCTCTACACAACGTCGAATTAAATCGAGTCAAATTAAAATTATATTAGAAACTCTCATTTACTCTTAAAGACAAAAAGGGTGAAGCTACTGTATTTTTAACAAAAAGCTCGCTTTTTAATGTGACATAACATCTAAATATTAAAAAATATGACCCTCTAGCCTCTTGGGGCTATCTTGTTGGGGAACGCCAGTACTTGAAAAAAAAAAACAATACGATTCTATAAATATAAAATAATATGATTTCAAAGACTATTCAAGATTCTGTATAATATTCTAACGGAAATCAAAATTGTGGAAAACGTTCATACATTCAGTTAAAATGCAACATTTCCTCAGTAGACGTAAAATCTATACTGTAATATAATGAACCTGGAGAGTTTCTTTGTTTGTTTGAACACCCTAATCGCAGCAGCTCCTAAACCGATAAAAAATATATTTTGCGTTGGTTAGCTTATTCATCGAGGAAAGATTCAAGCTATAAAACATCACGCTTCAACGGGAGGGGAAGGAGCAAACTCAAAACGCGCGGACCAAGTCGCGGAGGTTGGCTAGTGTTGGATAAATACTATTTGTCCAACAAACAAACAAAGTCATAACAAAACGACTAGCGCCATCTTACGACAGCGTTCTCAGTTGCAACACTCACCTGTTTTTTTTCAATACGGCCTGTTTCACTAATTCTAATAAGTTTTGGTTAGCATTACTCATTTGTTAAAAGCTTCATACGAAATACTTCATGCGATCCATAATTGAATTATTCATTGATTTGTATATATTTTTAATGGTAAAACAGGCCATACTCTAACTCTTACATGCATTATTTGGAAGGTTTGATTAAATAATAATAAAAATGTGACAGTAGGCATTTACAGTCTTAATTAACAAGCCAATGCTAAATACCGGCAGGTTAATGAGTGAATTAGTCGATACATAAAAAATATCAAAGTTGTTAGTTATATGGAAGTAGGTACATACCTAGTTTTTAAATAATAACTAAGTTGTTATTTTTAATGTCAATAAGGAATCTTAACTGTAAATGCCATTAAAATTATTTATTTTTATTTTATTTATAACAATATTATATTTAACACTTTCTAATGAAATATTTTGACTTACGTTTATAATTCGTTGCAACGTTACTGTCATGTGAAAGCCATCAAGCAATACCCAAATCCTATACTTTTGTAAAAAATATATGTATCTTAAATTCCTGTCGATCTCAAAATCCAAACAAAATCTCCGTAAAATCTGTGTAAGTCAAATTATTTTAACATAAAAAATCCACTTACCAATCTGTAGCATCGTAAAATCCAAAACAAATATCAATCCGCACAAAAATAAACACCAAAAACTATCAAAATGTCAAAACGTGAAACCTTTTCGAGTCACATATCACGAAAGAAAAAAAAGTATGTACAGATTAAAAATAAAAACAAAACAATGGCGAATCGCGTACGAAATTCAAATTGGAACGCGCGCTCACCCGTATGGCGCGAAGCCTGGCTACTAACTGTCAGAGAGACGGTTTCCCGCCCTTTGAGCCATAGATTACAAACTCGCAGACGCGACCTTTTGATAGCTCAATTTTGAGTTAACAGCGTTATAATTTGATAATGTTTAAATCGCTTCTAATAGGGCTCCGTAATGACTTTGTGTGAAGCGCTTTATTTTCTTTTTGAAGAGCTTTTGCTGACTTTATTGAATAAGCTTCAAAATGGCGACGTTTTATCTAGGAATTCAGAGAAATTGTGATCAATATTACTTACTTGTGAACTCAAGGCAAATTATCATTTTGTATATAAGTAGTGTAAATAGTTTTAAAAAAACAATATATATCTCAGAGTATTCTCAACATTGTTACCTCTAAATATTTACATAACGTGTTTAACTGAATGAAATTGATGCAAATTACATAGACTATTGTGTCTGTTTTAGTATATTTTGCTTGACTATTGATGTATAAATATCAAGCCAACATTTGGTTTGTCGTAACCCCGAATTGCCGTACTAAGTATAGCTCAAATGAAACAGAAAACTTTCGTTCATAAGACATAGTCTTGGTGTAAGTTGTAATGAGATTCATAACTAAAGAATATTCGTTATCTAAACAGTTACTTATTAAGAACTAACGACCCGACCCGGTTTCGCACAGGCACAATGCTGGTAATACTGTCTTTGTATTGATATCATTAGATAGACAATTCATACAGGTTTTCTTTAGATGTTACTCTTGAAAGAGCAGAGGTATAATTGGATATGTGAAAAACACTCAACGCTCAAATCTAGTAATAAAACTTTTACCCTAGTCCCGTTAAGCCCCGTTAAAAGCTTAAAAAAGCGTAACTGTATTGGTTAGGGATTATTTAAAATCGCTTCGTAAATAATCATAAGAGTAAAGAATATAAAAATATTATTACAGATTATCCTCAATAGACAGACATATACCACCGAGAGCTTTTTTGTAGACCTTTTGCCCTCACTTAGGAGAAACAAACTAATTTGGAGTCGGTGCATGACGTCAAGCTTACCTACAACAACAGTCTGCTCTACATCAGGCACCGACTCCAAATAAATTTGTTTCTTCTAAGTAGAGGGCAAATGCGTTATTCTAAGCTTTTTAGTCAGTTTTCTGGAAGCGATTGAATTTTTTGAATCAGTTTTTTACTATGCAGTGATGATAAAGAAAAACTTCCAGTCTTACTTCAAATAATTTAGACATGTTTGGAACAATGACTGGTAACTAACTGGTACATACTACTACTGAAAATTTACATAGTATTTACCTATGTAAATTTTTTTTTGTTCATGTTGTGGTTGTGCATTAAATAATAAATGTTTAAAAAGTTGTAATATGATGCGTATAAATCAAAATTTATGTTATGTGACTTTTTGGCATTTATTTTTAAGTAGCTGATTGTTAAACAGTCGAATCAGAAATGAGGAGATACGTAGAAGAACTAAGGTAACGGACATAGCCTTGAGAATCAGTAAGCTTAAGTGGCAATGGACAGGGCACATAGCGCGAAGAACTGATGGCCGTTGGGGCAGGAAAGTTCTAGATTGGAGACCCTTCGACGAAAGACGCAGCGTGGGACGTCCACCAACAAGATGGACAGACGACCTTATAAAGATTGCAGGATCAAACTGGATGCAGACCGCTAGTAATCGGTCGCTGTGGAAAACCGTGGGGGAGGCCTATGTTCAGCAGTGGACGTCCTTTGGCTGATAATGATGATGATGATGATGTTAAACAGTGGTTCAAACCTAGTGATATTATTAAAGTAAGGCCTAAGGACATTTTTATTAATTTCATTTATAAAGAAGAGCGACATTCACTCATATGATACAAAAACCGGCCAAGTGCGAGTCGGACTCGCGCACTGAGGGTTCCGTGCCAACTTTAACTTAATGAGGGAATCCATTTACTTCTACTAAGTAAAATACCACAATATTTTGTTGACTACAAATATAACTTTGTTTTTCATAGTGTTTGTATGAAGTTATGTTTGCGGTTGTTGAAAATGTGCTATATCTCAAAAACTACTAGTTCGATCCTGTCCGAACCAATTTTCGTTGAAAGTATTTATTAAGATCTACATCACATATTTTTTTCAAAATTTACACTTGCTTGGTTTAGAAATTAGATGGGGGGGGACGCCCATTTTACCACTTTGGAAGCGTCTAGCTATGAAACGTTAGACTTTAAAAGAAAACGGTTTTAGGAACCTCTATCTTATTTTAAAAGACCTATCTATAGACACCACACACGCATAGGTTTGACAAAAAAATTTTTTTTTGGTTTTAGTTTCATGTATGAGAGCCCCCCTTAAATGACATTATTTTTTATTTTTTGTATAAGAATCGGTAAGCGGTTAACAAAATACATCTTCCTACCAAATTTCAATTGTGTAATGCTTATAGTTACATAATAAAAAGGGTGTGACATACGGACGGACAGACAGACAGACAGACAGACAGACAGACAGACAGACAGACAGACAGACAGACAGACTTGACGAAACTATAAGGGTTCCGTTTTTTGCCATTCGGCTACGGAACCCTAAAAAATAAACACAAGCTTGTCGTTCCTAACTTAAGATTAGTTAAAACTAGTAATTCGTTCATGGGAAATATACCACACAATCTTGTCGAATTGCCGGTTAATAAATTTGAGAAACACGTTAAAAACACGCTAATGTCTAAAGGCTATTTATTATAAGGTTCAAGACCACCTGAACGACACGAATGTGTGGTACGTCCAGCCTGCACTGACTGATGTACTTACCTTTGATGATTTTGATTTTACGGCAGCTAGTGTTGACTGAGTTTATTCCGGCGTTTCTTCTCAGCACTTGCCTAATTGTCTGTGTTCTGTCTCGAAGCGCTGGTAGGGCCCAAAAGATAAGGAGACATGATTCGGCCCCTTCAGGTCACATTTATTTTAATTTTATTTTTCACTGTACATTTGACGTTCATAAGTGGCATATTGTGTCCTAAATTGAATAAACAATATTAGAATTTAAATTTGAATTAATTTCTAGCTACTTACCAGTACCAATGTATGTATGAGAGCTATGATCACCACCTACTTTGATGACCTGTAAAAAATACAACCAGAATACAATACAAAAAGATCTTCAGTAAGAAAATTAAGTAAAGTTAGTCTGCAACATTGCTGGGCAAAGGCCTTACCTCAACTGTGAGGTAGTTCGAGCCATAATCCACCACGCGGGCTCGGTACGGGTTGGTGGAAGGGTTGTTTGCAAGGCAAGCGACTAACCCTGCTGTCAGATGTTACCAAGCCGCCCATAATGCCTGTGACTAGGCTTAACGACTAATATCAACCGGTATTAGCCGGGACCAACAGCTTAACGTGCCTTCTGAAGCACGGAAATGCTCGTGATGTATGTCACTTATATGGTCGGAATGGTCACACATCTAAAAACGACCGCGCCGTAGGTTGCCTCAATTCGGTATCACTACCAAAACGCTGCTCCCACTGCGCTACGAGCACCTCAAACAAAGAAGGTCATAATTATATAAATTGCAATTGTAAAAGCTACCGTGACATTGACATTGGCCAGCGCCCGGATAGCATCAGACGCAGGATTTGATTCCTTGTCTGACACAGTTGCTATTACAAGTTCAAATTATGTTATTAAGTTTGTATTGTTATTATCCATGACATCAAAAAAATGCGTTTACTAAATTTGTTACAATAAATTTCTTTAGTTTGTATAGTGACAAAAAACTATGAAAAAATTAAAGGTCTTTGAAAAGACTATCTGACTAATTTGGGCTGTGGCTGAACCCAGCTTATTGTAGCATTGAGGTTTGTACGCCTGTACTGAGTTCATTAAAGACGCCCCATTTAATAAGGGTCGAGACCATCTAAAAGCCGAATTTAGCCCTCAAGGCTTTTTTTGGACACCGAAAATGGTTTACTGGTGACGAATACGAATGAGAACTGAGTTTTTCACACAAAAAAATCTCCGATTCTCGCATTTTTGCACATAGAAATAAGGTTGAATTTCGTTCTTTCCGATTACCTCATAGGAAGCAGTGTTGGTGGTATTGATTCAATTTATCCGTCAAGTAAACGAATTAACATTTTGCTAACAATATTTGGCAAGTCTGGATGTTGTGAAAATAGAACCACTTTTAAGAGCATTATGTTGTTTATAAAAAAACAACAATAATTTAAAAAGTTAGGCCCCCTTCCAAAAGCTGACTAAAAGCTCAAAATAACGCGTTTACTCCCAGTTTAGGTCTAGCTTTCTTTTAAACAGATGGTAAAAGCGTTATTCTGAGCTTTTTAGTCAGCCTTTGAGAGCAGTTTCATATTTAAATTTTATGATTTTTAGTTTTTTACCCATATCTCAAAAACTACTGGACCGATTTTGATGAAACTTAAACTGGACCCTAAGTTAAAACGTATCTGGCTAAACTAAAAACGAATCATCTACGACTTTGAATATTGCTTCTCGTTTTGGAGACATCCATGGACAAACATACGAACATACAAAAATACATTCATACGTAATTTAGCACACGTGTTTGGGAGCCTTATTAGATCAACATACTCAAATATTATTAAATTTCAACGCTATTACATACATTTACATTGAATTGACTACCTTCTCTTTTTAAGTCGTTTAAAACAGATTATTTCCTCTCTGTCCTTGAAAGGGTGTATTTGTCACTTATTTTTTTACATTCCACGAAATTTTGTCTCGTTTCAAAAATAGCTCCCCTAATCGCATTTAAACAGATTTCAGTAACATACATCTATCTCTTTTCAGTTTACTAAATGTCCCTGTACTGGTGGGTTGCATCCCTTTCTAGCGATACTGCAGTGCTTTGCGTCTAATAATAGATTGCGTTTGTAAAGTCTATGTAAAGCTGCGGCTTAAGTGTAGCGGGAGTAAGTTATGGTTTTGACTGTGAGCTTATGTTGTTAATAGCTAAGAATATTGTAGTGTCATTTCGATGTTACACAAGATTATTTGCGAACTGTTATTAATTAAGTTGTAGGACCAGTTACAGCTTATAAAATTTTGATCTAACCTTCAGTTTTATAATATATATTATTGTTGTAGAATCAAAATAACTTTTTTCATATTAACTTCAATTTGTATATAAATGAAAAATCATTGAAAGTTCTAAAAGTTTCATTTCATTAAGGCCTCTAAAAGTACCACTACTGGGCAAGAGCCAAACTTCAAAAATTTGGGTCCACTGCGGCTTAATGAACGCTTAGCTTCCAAATATATGTGCAAAATTTCGTTTATGTATGTATGTTTGTATATTTGTCCACGGATTTCTCGAAAACGAGAAGTCATAGCGAAATGTTTTTTTTTAGTTTGATCAGGTATATTTCAACTTAGGGTATAGTGTATGTTTCAGCACTATAATCCAGCTAGACGATCAACAGTCCAGTTGTTTTTGAGATTTGGGTAATAACTAAAAATCATGAAAAAATATATTAAAAAAACGCCTTCAAAGCACAAAATAACACATTTGCCCTCAGTTTACGATAAACAAATTTATTTGGATTCGGTGCATGATCTCAAACTTACGTTCATCAAATAGTCTACACGCATCTAGCACCGACTTCAAATGCTTTTTTTTTTCTCCTAAACAGAGGGCAAATGTGTCATTTTGAGCTTTTAGTTGAGCGTTTTTCGAAGGCGAATTAATTTACACTGTAATATAGAGTCCGAATCAAACCTAAAACTGCAACATTTTCGAATTTCTAATTAACAATTTTGTGAGCAATGTTGGGACCCGCTATCAAAAGGCCCGTCCTAATAAGATCATAATAATAACCTCTTTACGCAGCCCCTTCAATCTATTTCCATACTAAGTGTTGCAGTCTCTTTTTATTCGCAACATTCTGCCATAGGTGATGTGGTTTTGCGGTTTTAACTGGGTTGGCATATTGTTTAAGTGGCGGTAGGCAACTTATATTTATTTATTTTATTATTTATTGCACTGACAAAAATTGGTTTGCCAGCAAGTTGGTTCATAACTGTATCCAGATGTTGTATGTGACGGCTAATGTCGTGGCTGTACTGTGTGTGTGTAACGTGCCGTTACGCACTAGTTTATAAGATTTTATAAAATCTTCTTACTCACTCCCACCTTTAGCTGACACTCATAGCGCTATCGCATGAGACAAAATTGGATCTGCAATTAAACATAACCTGTGGTAGTTTTCGATGGATATTTTTAACATTTGAGTGTTTGATAACGTCCGCTCTTTATGTACATACTCTGTTTTCTTCCGTGCCGTTACTAGTCGTTATAATCATGTGTTCTTTGTATAGCGACAGTATAAACTAATATTTTGTGCAAAAACATTAGGTGTCATCGATCACCAAACAACATAATACCTTTTATCACATTTAAAATCACACAGCTTAATTTATTTATTTTCCTCGCAGTCTTAATAAAAATAGTGTGTTTAAATCGGGTGAAAGTATCTATTTCACTCTCGAATTATTACACTCTCGAATATCGAGTGAATAAGTTTCTTTCTCCCCTTGTATAACAATCTCCTATTGACTACTTTAAAAAATCCATGCTCTTAGTTATTTTTTCGGTATTCCTATCGAACTCAGTTAAGTAATAAAATGTCATCGAAGCATATTTCGCGGCGGACAACTCATATAACGCTCACGGGCCTGGTATAGATAGATAGAGATGATAGATTGTACCTCAGAGCGCTGGTACTTGCGCACATGTCTGGTCTCCTTGAACCGCTGGAACAGGTCGTCGATGAACGCGTGCCAGCGGTAGAAGTACGGGTCGCGCATCGTCGTCGCCTCGTCCGCCATCACGCTGTGCGACTCCTGTGAGGTTTTAAAAATTTTGCGACGTTACGTTATATATATGCTTTGTTCAGTGATCGGATAATCGGATGCATATTTACCTAAAGATCATTTTAGGCCAAGATATTATGGAGGCGGCTTTTTGAAAACTATATTTTTTAATATTAATCCCGGGATTCCAGAAAATTCGGGAATGCGAGTAGCATGTGGTATTTATTCTCTTAAAAAAACAGGACTCCGGGATCACAAAAAATATTAATGTGTATGTCCTTGAAGTTAATTTTAAGCTCCCCATAAATTAATGAGTATGTTGAGTTTAAGAAGGGCAGTAGACAGTACATGCACACAGTAGTTCATCCGATTTAGTTCTATTTAGTTCTATAATAAAAGCACCAGATTATTTGATTCAGAAATCCCGGGAATTTTTCGTTATAAAAGTGCATTCAATATTAGCAACACCTTAAAATAAGTAAATACTATAAAAAATAAATAAAAAAATAAATAAATTTGGCAATTCCGCAATCCCGGGATTTATCCGATTTAAAAGTGCATTCCGATAGCCAACACCTCAACTTAAGGTAAATATGTATCAATATCCGATCACCAGTTATGTTACATTACCGTTAGCAGAATAATAAATCTATTTTTCCCTATATACAAATTTAATGAAAATTGTTGGAGCCTTTTATACTGCCCGGTTATTATAAGAATGAACCTGTCAAACATGTCAAATTTATCCAGCTTCCCGGCTCCCTCACCCTCGTTTATCCGTTGCGTGTCAATACAGTTCATTTTTGCACATATCTCACCGCGCGGTGACAGTGACAGGCCCATTCTTACGGGGAGTAGTAGCCCATGATATGATTGGTTGGCTTTCTATTTACATAACTTTAAAAAAGGTACAAAACCGACTTCAAAACCAAAAAAAAGCACTGAAAAGTCTTATACAAACTCTTGAACTCCTTTAAAGAAAAAGATCCATTTTAGGCGAACAATTTATTTTTGGAGTCGGTGTTCTGATAGGTGATATTTGAGGTGGTCAAAGTGATGGCCTGACTCCAAAAAGAAATTGTTCGCCCAAAATGGATCCGATAATCTTTAATCCGACGATAAATCATGAGTAATTTTTAATAAGTCTCAATTTATGACGAATGCATGTGATGGTTCCCCAAGGAAGTGTTCTTAGGCCACTATTATTCTGTTGGGCCACTGTTATACTGTACAGGATGTACCGTAAGTCGTGATTCAACCGAAGTCCGTGGATGGATTAGGTCATGATCGGACTGAAATGACGAATAAAGAGGCGATGGAGCGAGAACGAGGAAGACCCTCACGCCTCCTTGCTTCGCTGGCGTAGGAAGAGAAGACAACAATACATAAGCTCAACACTCCTTGCTGGAGCCGTGCGGATGGGAGGTACGAGGGTACAACCCTCCACATTACACGGGGCTCTACCGTTGCCGATGCCGCTCTCGCGCTGAGTCATTTCCATTGGGTCATTCCCATCAGCCCCACCTGAAGTATTTTTCATTGATAACTTTATGGCATTTATTTTGCAAAACTGCGAACGGCTGCCGATGGAATACTCTTTGTTACACTTACCAGGTAGTGGTTGTTGGGGTCGGTATGTAGGCGGTGACGCTGTGGCCGTTGTTGTGCAGGCTGCGGTAGAAGCTGGGGTTTAGCGACAGGATGTTAGCTTTTAACATGTTGCAAAACGGCTAACGGCTGCCGTTGGAGACGAGCTTATATTACTGGCAGCATCCATTCGATAATCGATAAGAAAATTTATATCGATTAAATAATCAATTTTAAATCTAATCACTGTTTCCTACAAAAAATACTATGAAATAATAAAATATTAGAAAGAAATGGCTAGCCACGGTAATAGAAAAGAGTGACTTGTTGCAGTTTCACTAAAGTGTGCATTTAATTTTTTTGACCAAAACGCACGGAATCTTTTTGGTAGGATACGGAATACTACGGCATGCTACGTCGCTTTCGTAGATAACTTTTATTAAATAATTTGCAGGATAAAAAACGGAATTTTACGTACCTATCAAGAATTCTTATGACCAATCGATACGTTACTGATTTCCTTGGACACAACCGAACATCGATGATGTATCGCGACTGCATTTCTAATAAAAGTAGCAGCGTGCAAAGGGTCTTAGGAATTGTCACCACATAGTGTAACGTTGTATATTTTTGTCTAAGTTCGCGTGAAACGAAAAGCTAAATGGATGTAGGACTCCAGTCCATATTTTGGCATAGATATGATGACACTGACATTTGTCAAGTGTGACAGCTGCTTTTTTTCCGGTTCCGCACTGTTGGTCGTGCGTCGGAGTGGAACGTGTGTGGAAAATGAAAAATTAGATATTTGAATATGGGGCACGCCCCAAATTATTTTGTAGTTTGATAGTTATTCCTGGTAAGTATCTGCAGAAAGGTTTGCGTTGATTTTTGTTTGTTGCGAGACATTTCTTAGAGTCTGAGCACATGGTTCTTTTTATCGTTTCAGACGCCGCCAACATGTCAATTTGGATGAATTAATTTCGAAAATGATTTGATATAAATGACTGGAAAAATGGTAAGTATGTTGAGAAACTCCTTTGGAAATCCTTGTAAAGAAAATGTAGCCTACCTACATCTGGGCATATTGTATTGAGAGTTGTAATTTTTATCATTTCAGGTCTCAAATAGAATAATTAGCATAAATGTTTAGTAATCAATTCAGAAATTATATGGCGAGCCAGCTTTTGCAGGTATTAAATTGGTTTATTATAGATTTCATAAATAGGGTGATGAAAAGTATAACCACCCTCACTTAGAAAAAAAAATTGGTTGTTAACTAGAACTTTCTTTCATTTCTAGGTTTCACTTTTGATATGTGTCTGTAAGTTGAACAGTCACAATTTGGTGATCATGTTGTAACCTCAGGTAAATATTTATTATGAAAAGTTAGTGTTTTTTTACTTTTACTTTGGTTTGTGCGTTGAACTAACCTTTTGTAAATTCTTTTCAGTGACCTTACTTAGACCTTACTAAGACCTTACTTAGACCTTACTTAGACCTTACTAAGACCTCATTTGGATTAATTTTTGAAGTCAGAACTTCCTTATGGATTGATTTGCTTCTTGTCTGCTGTTTTGAGAATGGATCGGTATCGGTGAAATTTTGGGGTAATGTTGCAGAATTGTTTGTAGTTTGATGCAACAAAGATTTGAAATAGTAACCTCCGTTGAAATCAAAGGTTGGTTTTCCTTGTATTACTTTAACTTTAGTGAAAAGTGGGATAATTTAGCTATTAATTTAGGCATAATTTAGGAATCCCTTTGAGGATAAATTTTGGAATTTATTAGGAAATTAAAAACTTAAATTGGTGGTTTATCTTTATTTAATTAGAAATTTGTGAACATTAAGATTTGTAATAGTATAGATATTGATAACTAAATTAGAACCTAACCTAGTCTCTACTGAATTCTGAGCTATTAAGTTTTGAATTTGATTTGTTTAAAGGTGTTAAAAGGTAGATGTGTAATAGCAAATTTGAATAAACTTTTGTTGCCAAATGCTATACCCGGATTTCTTTATTTCATTCGAACATTAGTACCTTTTAAACACCCTTTGTCCACACTAGCCGGGAGTGACTGCGACAAATGGCGCCCAACTTTAGAATTAGTTATTAGTACAATTTTGAGCACTTTGTTGTTAGAATTTTTTTGGAATGCTAATTAACCACCATATTATTTAGCTTAGGTTAATTTTGCCTGTGTTACTAACTGGTTAGGAATTATCCCACAAGTTTAGTGTTGCATCAAACAATTTGTATTTACTAACCAAATAAAAGTTATTGTTATGGTGTAAACCTTATTTTGTGAAATCCCAAAACCTTTTGTTTGCTTTTACCTAGCATTAATGAAATTCTCTAAACCTGTATATGTATTGAGGTATATTTTGTATTTGTTTTGATTGTGATATTTTCACACCTATTTTAACCATTATAACTTCGTTGTAAACATTTGCCTAGGTCACAACTTGTAAAAATATAAACCACCAAAAGAAATAGTAAATAATTTGATTTAACAGTGATATAACAGTGTAACTCGCCCTCGGTCTCAAATGCATTTGAGTATGCCCTCAACTCGGTAACTCGGTTGTGTATGACATGTTTTTCTTTATGACCAAGCATTGTTAATATCTTAATACTTTATTTTCTTACAATGATTTGAAGTGCCAAAGTAGAGGGAGAGTTGTAGCATCCATCTGTCTTAATTTTGTAGCAATTTAATAGTATCGTTTATATATAGGTATTTTAACATGATATCGAGGTTTCTAAAACCTTTTTGAAAACAAAGTTATACAGGTTGTTCCAAAAAGAGCTAAACCATAAACCTTATAGATGTACTCTCCAAAAAAAAACACTTTTTGTCTTATAAGTAGCACACCAGACTGACACTGTAGATAGTTTAGCAAAAGACCTCTTATAAAATAAAAAAACATGAATCTCATGAAAGTGTTATAGTTTGGGAGATAATGCCACTTTCTTGTTTACCTTATAGAAAAAAATACAAAAAAGTGGCCTTATCTCCCAAACTATGAGACTTTTATTAGAGTCATGTTATTACCCAGTATATGCTGTCAACCAGAGACAAGAAGTCGTGATTTTGTGTATTTATTGATTGAGAAGAATTATTGAACTAAGTAAAAAAAATACAAATATTTAAGTTAAAAGGATAATTGATGCAGCGGAAAAGCTTTAATTGAACCTAACTACGTGAAATGTCAATAATTAGATCAGAGAATAAATAAACTATTGTGGTATTTGCCGGCTTGTCGCTAGTTTCAAGGTTTCACCAACAAAATGTCTTCCTTGGGCTAAACTAGCGAGCGAATGATTTAGTTCGCTTCAGATTTGATTCGTGGAAGTTTCACTCGCATAAATCTTGTGTTGTATTCAGTATCGCTATAAAAACATATAGTACCATACCATAGAATGAATCAGACAATTATCAATTATATTATCACACACCAAAGCTCAATTTCACTTGAAAATTACTGGCGTTTTGAAGAAGATTAATCAGTTAAGTAGGAGGGTGTGTTTGTTTTTTTTTTATATTTTGATGGCATATGCATTTTTAGTACCTACTAACGATTATAATAAGTGAAATGTTCGTCATAAAAATAATTTCAACAACGAAATAAGTAAAAACATTTTAAATGACATCATGAATACTAAATTTTAAGTATGAAAAGTGCTGATATTGCCCAAGTTTTAGGCTCATTAATATTTTCCAGATGAAATCAAACATATTTTTTTAATAACACTGTTTCAGTGTATAAATCGGCAGAAATTAATAACCTTTTAACAGCTTGTCAATATTAAATGTGTGACTAGCATAATCATTTATTGTGTATCTTAATCATAGATGTTATGAGTATCTAAGTATTTATGGGAGACGCCCCCACCATTATCGTACTTCGTAACACAATGAAGAAAATTCCTTCCTTCGAAACCAGATTTGGTGTGATGTGATATTTATTATTATAAAACAAGGATTAAAATAACAATAGTTTTGGAATGATTGACAGTTATTCCGATAAACTGATAGGATAATAATAAACGCTGTTCTAGTTTTAAATTATTGGGTATGAGTTCAGCCAAGAGAAGGGAAATAGGTATGAAAAGAAGTAGCTTCTTAATTCCAATTTAAGTTTTATTCCAGTCCTTTAATTAAGTCATTAAATGAGTCAACCTTTTCATAACTTAAACAAAATCCATTCAGTTTCTTGGTTTTAATTATAGCCACAAAAATCGTGATGAAATATGTTAATTTAATCCTATATAAATATGTTATCCTATATAAATATTTGATATCGTCCGCGTTTTATGTAGTACTCTGTTGTCTTCCGTGCCATAACTGTCCTTCTAATTTTGTGTTTTATGTATCACGACAGTAAACAAACTGATATGTGATGTAAAAACTTGAGATTTCATCTCTCGCCAAACAACATAATATCTAAATAAATTTATTTATTTTTCCTCACAGTCGAAATGAAAAATAGTATGTATAACTCAGGTGAAAGCACCCATTTCACTCTCGAATTATTAGCGCTCTCACTCCGTTCGAGCGCCAAAAACTTCTCGAGTGAAACGGCTCACTTTCTCCCCTTGTATAACAATCTACTATTATCTATCTGTTTTTACTTTAGAAAATACCTAAAGCAAAAAGTAAATATTTCTTCGATAGTTATGTTTTAATACAAGATTTTATAATTTTTAATGAAGAAAATGTGTTAAATGGACTTTCGATATTTTTTTATGGGTCTCGGGTCGGGTCTGATGATGTAGTCTATATCTAATTAAACAATGCTGCAACCCTTATCAGCTTGGGCTCGTTCGATTCATCTTAAGACCTTAGATATCATCTCGGACCGACAACAGTCCTTCTCAAAACAAATAAAACAAGCCCAAACTCGATGATGTTGTGTTGTTTTATTGCAGAGTTCCCATGGTCACCTTCCAGCTTCATCATCAGACCCTGAAAATGGGCTAGAGTCAATTTCAAACATATTAGCATAGTAGATAATTCTTCATTCTTCGGTTTCTAGTGCCTTTATATCTATTATAGTGAATCAATATTCGCCAATATCGATAAACGCCAGGAGATGGCATCCGACAGACGACCGGCTTTCTCAATCCTTAAATTCTGGCAACATTGCAAAAGTTTGAAAACGTGTTTTTGGTATAGCAAGCAAGTAAAAAAATGACTTCCTAATTAATAAGCAATTTTATACCCGGCGAAGTTTTTGCTTGATATTAAACAAGTTTATGAAAAAAACAAAAACTTAATTTTTGATAGTAAATTTATTATGGTACAAAATGAAACCATGATTGGGCATTCTCCTTCGTATGTTTTGCCTAGACTTTTTTGATGTGTGCAAGTTTGTTATTAATATCCACTTAGACGGCGAGCGTGGTCCGCGAGGCGCTGCTGTCGCTGGTGCTGCCGCGCGGGGCGGACGCGGCGCGCGCGCTGCTGGCGGCGTGGATGTAACCGTATGGTTCGAGTATAACTAGCGGGCTCTGTGTGATTACACGGTCGATTCGATTGATTTTGTAGTGTATAATCGCGTATCTGCATCCGGGCGTGGCGCAGGCGCAAGCGCAGGGCCGAGCCTCACCGACGATGTCGTAGTAGAGGCGGTCGCCGTCGGGGTCGCTGGCCTGCAGCACGGCCAGCAGGAAGCCGGGCGCGTCCAGCTCGGCCACCTGCAGCGGCGGCGGCGCGGCCAGCGCGGGCGCGGACCCGCCGCGAGACACCGCCGCGCCGCGCACGCTCACGACTCACCGACGATGTCGTAGTAGAGGCGGTCGCCGTCGGGGTCGCTGGCCTGCAGCACGGCCAGCAGGAAGCCGGGCGCGTCCAGCTCGGCCACCTGCAGCGGCGGCGGCGCGGCCAGCGCGGGCGCGGACCCGCCGCGAGACACCGCCGCGCCGCGCACGCTCACGACTCACCGACGATGTCGTAGTAGAGGCGGTCGCCGTCGGGGTCGCTGGCCTGCAGCACGGCCAGCAGGAAGCCGGGCGCGTCCAGCTCGGCGAACTCATTCATCGCGCCTATAAATGGACTTTCCAACGGACAGACTTTCATCTGTCCGTTGGAAAGTCCATTTATCGAGGAAGGCTTTCGGCTATATAACACAAAAGATACGACTCATAAGACCACAGCAGCAATGAAAAATGTTGCGAAAACGGGAGAAAGATATTCCTTTTGAGAGTTTCCGCTGCATACGCTGCGGAAACCGCTTAAGTTACACAAAAATCATGTATGACAGGATTGTTAAACATTAAGAGTTCTATAATAAAGATCCAGACAGCATATGTCTATCTTTTATGGTTGACTTACTACAACCTTTTTTATGTTAATAAATTTGTAAAAAAATAATGCATTATTTTTAGAGGTGTATTAGACACACAGGTATTTATTCTTATCAAATTTTTATATCACATCGTCACATTAAAGCTTTCCTTCTGTTTACAAACGTCATAACAAATGATAAATTTCATCGTCGCGTGAACATCCTTTCAAAATTCATTCATATTAACACATTTGTTCCCAATTAACTTGAAATATACACTGAGAATTTTGTCCGTCTCTTCGTTAATGAATATCTTCTGAACGCTTCTGTTGTCATTATGAGATTGTATGTCGTCCGATTTTCCGTGATATATCGATATGTACAATATATCTACCCTCACAATCTCGAGTAAAGAACTTACTTCAAGAAATGATGGAAGCTCTGCACGCTGCAGGGCGACCAGCGGAAGCCCTTCTCCGTGTGACGCAGGTCGGACATGATGAACCCGTCCTCCCAGCGACACTTCTCCGCGCCCGGACCGCCTAGGTACGAAGGCGGTGGGCTGCCGTCGTGGACTGCGCCCAGTCTGAAAATGGAATAAATAGGTACAATACAAACATATTTAAAACTATTTGCTTCTATTTACAAGATGGTATATATTGCAAAGACTGCTGTTTTTTTATTATTGCTTTTTTCGTATTGTTCAGGTGTGGTATCGTTATGAATATATTATACAGAGAGTTGTATAATATATTCATAACGACGATTTCACTGCATGCTGAAGTATTTGACAGCTTACTAACGGTTATTTGGTATAGATTACCAGGCATTTTCTCCATATATTGATCTCCCGATCTTAATAAAAATATAAAGTTTTCTGATTGGCTAAGCGGTTTACGCACCGACCAATCAGAACAGTTGGCAGTAGAAATAACATGTCAGTAACATAACCAGAATGTGATCAGCATACGGGGAGAAGTAATGCTATCGATACCAAATAGTTAACTTAAGAGTATTCTGTCGATAGAATGGAAAAATTGTATGGTATTTAAGTTATTAGTATCGACAGTATGCTGGAAGTATGTGAATAAATGATGCAGCCATATAGTAGGTAATACCTGACCTTATACCTACATTGGATATAAATTAAAATAAAGCTGTATTACCGCCGATAAACTCAAAATAAATGGACACACACATAACGTAAACACATTTGGATCCACAAACGTACCATTATCCAAAAAATGGTAAACGCTAAAAAACTTGTTCGTCAAAAATTGAAATTCTTTAATACCTTAAATGACTCTGCGCTAGTAAGGTCGCTTTTATGTCACTTATTAGATATATTAATACCAGATTTCCGTCCGTATAAAAAAGAATAAAATATCTGCTACACTGAATGATTATGTCTGAATATTTACCAACAGATCCAACTTTGCAACAACAGGATAAAGCACGTCACGTCACAAATGATACATTTTACAAATGAACCAAGAAATCAGTAAATTCCTCAAATGCAAAATCACTACGACCACCCCATTTAATGTGTCTGAAATCCTTAATTTCACTCGGACGCTCAAGTTAAAGATCCCTCTATAGCCAATGTATTCATGCGAATCAGTAACAGTGACCCGTGTCACACACACCACAACACAACACACGCCAAGCCCCACACCCGTCAATATCGGTGACAGTCACTGTGACAGATGACTGTCACTGTGACAAGCAACAGGTGCACTCACCGTTGAGCGACGCGAGCGACTCCTCCTGGGTGGAGTGGTCGTCCGCCGCGTACTGTGACTCGCGGAATGAGCTGCAAGATGATAGCAAGCTGCGGACGAAACAATAAAATAGTTATAGACATTTCCATTTTTTTAGAAGACTCCAATCTACCGTGTAACATTAACTTTAAAATGCACTAAAAAGTCATAAATAAGCTCTTCAGCCTTTAAAGAGTCAAAGTGATGGCACCGACTCCAAAAATCAATAAGTCGCCTGAAATGGATTCCTTTTAAGGGGAATTAGGTTTTTTCCTTTTTTTAGTGATTACAGGGGGAGGGGGAGGAGGGTTGTACCTTATGACTCTGTTTTATCATAAGTTATTATAATCACTGAACTCCTAAGCATGTTAAGGAGTTCCACTACCAGCTCAGCTCCACACCTCCTCCTTTGTGGAGTCTTCAAAATTAGATAGGGACAGACATAAATTAGATAGATTACAAAAAATAAGAAACGAAAAAAATGGTAGTTGTTGGTCATTAGTTTTCATAAAAAGTTCACGTAGAACCAACAGTGCGGCGTCGGTACCGAATACATTCGACGACAGGACGGCAATCGCCGCAAACACCACGTGTTTGAATAGTGCGGTGACCAGACGTAAGAGCTAATTTCATCGAATCGATGTTCAGCTGACATAGTATGTCGGAATATAGTTTCGTGACGTTGAATTTTAGAACTTAGGTAACTAATTCATAGAATCATTATTTAGACATTCTTAAATAATTTTAAAAAATGCTTGGATCTTGTTTTAACCCAGGGTAAAGATTATGGAAATCACCAAAATTATATTTTACTAAAAATATTGGTGATGCCATTGGATATTTTTCAACAAAAGCATTTGAATGAATTTACTTTACAACAATCTAGTTACTCCGTTTATACAGATTTTAAATAAGAAAGTATTACATAAAAACTCAAAACTCAAAGGCGCGTGCCTGGAACGAGCAGTTCTCGCGCTCGCACTGTCCCGACATGTTCCTATATCTCGTGCACGTGAACGGTGTCTATGTGTGCGTTGCTCGGGCGCGCGTTGCATGTGGATTGTTTTATGGTTTCGGTATCTGTCCTAGAGTGTTACCTGGTCCGTTTGGGCGGCGTGGGCGCCTGCTTCCCGCGGCGATTGGTGGGCCGGCGCATCTGCACGCCGCGCTCGCCGGAGCCGGTCCCGCTGGTCTTCTTCAGCGACATCTGAGGGGTGCCGCCGGAGCCAGTGCCTTCTTGGAGCTGCTTCTCTACTTCTGTGGGACAGAAGTATAGAGAGTCATCGAAGACGACTACTGTTACCTTCTTCGTAATAAATATCATGCTATACCAAGATAAAATATGTACAGTTATTGGCAATAATTTGCATGAGGTAAATGATTTATTTTTTATTTTTATACAGTTGAAACTAAGTAGGTAGATATATTCTGTTAACTGCTGTACGATTCTCATGAAAAATGATGATATTTAAGAGGATACATGAAACTAAAACCTATTTTTTTCTTATCAAACCTATGCGTGCCGAGGTTCCTTAAACCATTTTCTCTAAAAGTCCAACGTGTAAAAGATAGACGCTTCCAAAGAAGTAAAATGGACGCCCCATTTAACTTTTAAACTAAGTAAGTGTAAATTTTGAAAAAAATACATGATGTAGATTTTTTTTTCTTTAAAGGAAAATTGGTTTGAACGAGATCGAACTAGTTCATTTTAAGATAGAGCACATTTTCAATAACCGCACACTTTACTGTGTTATTCATACAAATGTTTTGTTATTTATTATTTATTTATACAGTTTATTTTTATATTATTTACGTTATTTAAACCGAAACTGAGAGGCATTACTTGAAATACCTCTGAGTAAGGCCTGCGTCATTGTGGAGTTATTTGCCTGCCACATCCTTCCTAAGCTAGTCTTTTACATTTTGAGTGTAAAATTTTAAAACGAATATTGGGAATGAAGACCTTATTAAATAAATAAATACGTATTCTGATTTATGTCGTCCCTGTTTGCCGTTCCATTTCAATTACAAAAAGAAAAAATCACTAAGGATTCCGTGCCAACTTTAACTATGCATGTAACGTACCATGGATCACATTTAAAAAAAAAAATTACTCAAATGTTACCATGTCTATTTAATAAGACAAGCCATCATTTTCGCAAAGCCGGCAAAATACGTAAACAAGCAATGGTTAGTTCTCTATGAGCGTAGATAGTAATAATAATAATGTGAGGCCAGCGGGCCTAAGATGCGCGCCTATTTGTCATTTATCGATAAATTTCAAACGTCTTTTTTATCATTTTAAAAAAGGTTTTTTAGTTATTTTGTTGTACTTATTTGTTTTAAAAAGCAAAAAGGATTGATATACAAGTGAAAAATATGTGTCAAAACATGTTGTTTAGGAAATAATATTATTTTATCGACGCGATAAACGGTATTGGGGCGTGCATGTTAGGCTTACTGGTGAATACCTATCGAATCCTCTCTCGACAGAGCGTCGTCGGCAGAGCAAGAAATGATCAGAAGTACCAGTAAAACAAGAAAACTACATAAAACCTTAAATTATTTTTATACATATTTTTTTTCTTTCAGAAGTAAATCCATTTAATTAAAAATCATTTGGGGTGTCTGAGGCGCCGTAAGTTGCTTCACTACGGTATCACTACCAAAGCGCTGCCAGCACTGCGATAGCTGCACCTCTTTTTTTATACCTACTATTATATAATTATTCCGTTTTATTATTTGACCCGTTTATTATCAAACACACCTTCACGACTGAAACAATACCTGCCAGACAAAAACTCTCTTGACACGCCGTACGAAAGTTTTGCTTTACAAGTGGCAGTTGCTATAAATCAGCCTGTAGGAGGAAAATTCCTATATTTTATGGCAATTAAGTTCGGCCCGTCATGTCACTCTTGCGACGACTACTCAGGAGTAAGGCTGGGTACACATTGATGAAGGGACACTGTGTAAGCTCCTGTCAGAAGAATATTGGCAATATTTTTCTACAATGCGCATAAATTCGCTAATACAGTAAAAAAAAAGAACGAGTCAAATTCAATATGGCAGTTTTCAATCGAGTTCAGAATAAAGGAAAAATAAAAAAATATTCAAGATTATTTATTTTCTCCTGTATTCTAGACTTGGATGATTTCAGAGATCCGTGGGCGCTTTTTTTATATTTACTCTTTCTTATACTTGTATAAAAAAAGAGTCAAATTCAAGGTGGTGGTTACCAGTCGAGTTTGAATACATAATTATTTATATAATTTTCTTTCAATAACGTTTTATTTTTATTTTCCTGTATTTCTAACTCGATTGACAACCACCCCCTTCAATTTGGCTCGAACTTTTTGTTCATATTCTGATATAGATATAGATTTTATTGATTGTATTTATGATCGATAAATCTGCATCGAGTTGAAGGTGTGTAAATGTCATAAGATTTTTGATTGTACCGAAAAAAAATGGCAAGAAAATAATCAAAGGAATTTACTTTATTTCTTTATTTAAAACGTACCTAAGATGAGTCTACTACAAATATAAGCGCGTGCACGCGCACCCTCGTGCTGAGTGGAGCGAAAATGTTAACTAAACGAGAGAATAAAACATTTCTAGTTTAATTACACTAAAATAAATCATAATAGATCGTAATTTGCCAGTATCATTGCCCATTTTAGTAACAAAGAAAGACATACATTTTCATTATTTGAGGTCGAGCTACTCTCATGTACTATTATACACCAATTTGTTAATATTCAATAAAAAATGTTAGGTAAATATTATTTTATTAAACCAAGTGAAATGACGAGGAAAATTGTTGCAGCGCAGTAATTTCGGGTGCGCTTTATTCTTTCCACCACTTGAATTATGAAATAAGTTGCTTGATTAATTCTGTACATTCATAGAAAATCATTTTCAGGTTAATCTGATCTTGGACAATCTACATCACAGCATTATTATAGCATCAATTAAAGTATAAGTAGTAAAAATACAATGATATTTATCTAATCGCACTGTATAATTGGTTTATCAGTTCTCTGTTTCTGAATTACACTGAATGTCATTTAGTTTCTGGACTTGTACATGATACCAAATCTTCAATTTAAAAAAAGTATGCTAGCAAGCTTTTTGATATGCGACCCTTCATAATTAAAATGTAGAACGAAATCTTTCGATTTTTTTAATAATTAGCATAAAAAGTTGTATGTATTAAAACAGGATTCCTATATTTAACTCGGAATTTCCAACTTTGTTACTCCAATAGGTAATAATAGGCTTATTTCCAGGGCAAGCGTTCATTGGAGGCTGAAGCCTGGTGCCGGCTGTGTTAATGTAATTATTCCCAGCTCGCCAAAATATGAGCCCGCGGCGCGCAAACGAATATCTCACACGCAGACTGCAATGGTTGATCAATAAAAACTATTTTAATATAACAGTTGTTAAGAATCTTTTGATGTTTTTCAAGGGTTAGCTCTCGACTTTTGCCAAATCCAAGGCTGAGACAGATGTGGAACGCGATCGTCCAAAAGCTCTGTTAACTGTGATTTAATTAAATTCGGTCATATTAACAGTCGGTATTTTAAAATTCGGCATTTTAGTATTCGGCATTCCAATCATAGGTCTTATAAGATTCGGTATTTTGAATTTTCGGGATTTCAAACTTTCGGTATTTAGAACTTTCGATCATATAAACATTCGGCATTCTAAAATTCGGCCTTCCGTTCGTAGGGCTTATGAAATTCGGTATTTTGAAATTCGGTATTGTAATACGTACCCGTTCTTCTTTGCTAGTAAAAATGTAATTCATTTACCTACTATTTGATTGGAAAAGATTTCGGTGTTAAACTATAGGTAGCCTATGTATTTGGTGAGTTTAGATAGAGTTTGTCTCATTTTAAAATTTCGGAAAAGTTATGGCAAGATTGTTTACAATATTGGACAAGCAAAAAAAAACAGACCTTACACATAGGTCTTTTAAAATTGGAAGTAAGTGGACCCCTAATTCAGTAGAAGTTTTTATTGAACCTCCAATGCGCGGCACCGACTTGCACTGAGCTGGTTTATTTTATAATTTTGATTTGGTGTAGGACCATAAATATTTAGTAAGTAATAAGTCAGAATAAAAATAATAATAATAATAATTTAAACGATATATTTCAATATAATAATATATGGTTGTTAACCAAGTTTATTGTTTGGTGTTGTTGTTAACATATGCGGGTAATGTTTGTTAAATATACTTTTATAGAGATTTTTGGTATAAACCACTAACCTGCTGGAAAATAATACACCTTAAAATTAAAGCTATTGTTTTACTGTTTACGAAAACAGAGGAGCGTATCGATTTTTCACCTATTTTTTGAACTCGGAATTACGCAAGTCGGCTGTCAGAAATGCGTCACACAAAAATCGGTCCGACTGTACTCTTCGTTGCTGTGAGCAAATTGACGAAGCAGCCACTTTCCGGGTGTCGCTGCCTAAATAAATGTTTTTTCACGGGGCACTGGCATAATACTGTTTGCGTTCTGTGTCGTCCGATATTGATGTGTGAAGTGAAAATTAGAAGTGTTCTGGAAAGACTGGAATTTGATTTTGCACGCGACATTCATCTGTTAGACCCCTTGCACACTCCGACTTTTAGCATCGATGCAGTCGCGCGTGAGCGCCGATGCAGAAGCGCGACTGCATCGATGCTAACGCGCGTAAGCATCGCGACTGCATCGACGCTAAAAGTAGTGAAGTGTGTAAAGGGTCATCGATGTTCGGATCAACGTTGCCTTTTGTGGAGTCGGACTGACTAATCATAAGGTTGTGGTAAGTTAACCAACCACCGAGAAGCCACCTTGCTCACAATTGTCAAAGCGTAACAATAACTAGATATTTTTTTATTTATCTTGTCGATGTGTGACTTCCAATTTAAATTAATATCTATGTTAACACCTAAAAACCTTATATCCGATACAGTTTAAACACGCTTATCGTCAATAGTAACATCTAATGGTAGGTGATTATTTTTGTAATTTCTTAACTCAATCATTGTAGCCTTTTCTAAATTAACTTTTAAATTAATTAATCCAAGCTATTTGATTATTCTATTTAGTGTTTTATGACTTTCATCAACAAAGATATTTTTATTTTCTTTAATTTCTGATATAAATATTGTAGCATCATCAGCAAACATTGCACATAAGTGTTCAACTAACGGGAGCTCATGGACAAATACTAAAAATAAAAGAGGTCCTTATACCTTGTGGGACGCCAATACATGTTTTTTGTAATACATACTGTACTCTGATAAATGGTTTTGTTCTTTTGTCGTATACATCTAATACCGTTGCTTGAGTTCTATCTGTGAGATAAGATTTCATAAGTTTTGGAGCAGTCCACGTATTCCTATTTGTTCAAGCTGTCTTAGAAGTATTTCATGCTTTACTCAATCAAAAGTCTTTGCAAGGTCTATAAGAAGTCCAATACAAGTGTTTTTCTGGTCGATATCTGTCCAAATATTCTTTAGGATTTGGAATATAGTCGACGAAATATTTTACCCTTTTTAAAAACCAAACGGAGTTTTGTTTAAAATATTGTTTTTATTAAAAAAATAAACTAACCTATTATTTTAAAAAATCTCAAATATTTTAGCAAAATTCGATAGTAAAGCAATGGGTATATAAATGTTCATGTCACTTTTTGTACCGTTTTTATGAAGTGGTTTTATTAGTCCTTCTTTCAAGTCGTCTGGGAAAACGCCGCCAGTTTCAAGTGTTAAACTTAAAATGAATGTCAACGGATCAGTTATATTATCAGCACTGGATTTTATAAGCGTAATGGGTTACATTGTACCACTTTGGAAGCGTCTATATATATATATATATATATAACGTTAGACTTTTAGAGAAAATAGATCTAGGACCCTCGATGTCATAAAAGACCTATCCATACACACCCCACCCGCATTTTTATCGGTTTTAGTTTCATTTATGAGAGTTCTCCCTTAAATATCATTATTATTATTTTTTGTATAAGAATCGCAAAGCGGTTAACAGGACTCATCTAGACAGACGAAACTATAAGGGTTCCGTTTTTGCCATTCAAATAAAAAACAAGTCAGATAATCACTTAAGGATGACAAGAATTGATAAGTAGTATCGCTTCGACGATACTACTTATCAATACCCCATCGTCAATACCGTTCAAATCCGTCGTGTTTGACAACCCTGTGTGCTTTCTTCGTAGATATTGTGCGCCTAGCCGAGACCTATCCGCGGACACCCCGTTTGCGCCGCTAACATCAAAGGAACGCAAAAAATTCGCAAAACATACGTTTTTCTTATACCGAACCGAGGTATAAAGGCTGGTAGCGATTTTCATAGAAAGTATACATTTTCAATACTGAAAGCTGAAATATTAGCACTTTTTGCGCTTCTATAAAATTTTATTCGCCGGTTTCTATTTATTTACGTTGAAAGAAGCGATTAAAAGCATATATTTATATTTAATTTTGACATTTTTTACATATTTTCGAATTCTTCATACAAATTTGGATTGAAATTTTTCTAAGTGTTTTCGCGTGGTAACTTTTTCAAAATTTTTTGTTTCTAAATCGTAGTGTCCGTTATTCGGGATACTACTTATCAATTCTTGTCATCGATAGTATCCATTGATCGCTGGATATCCACGATAAATTGTGGATTTGCTTAAAGAATTCTCTACAAGTCAACCATCGGGTGAAGCAGAAACGATTGAGGCGGCGTAAAAAAACTCAAAAAAGCAACGAATAAATTTTAAGCTACTATTATACTTACATAAATTGTTTAAAATAAACGTACTTACATACAATTATACATACATAGGCTAACAGAGATTATAAAAGGGGAAACAGAGAAGAACATATCTTATCATCTTTGACCATACATTTATTCTATGTCTTTGACGACCTCCGTGATCGAGTGGCTAGCACGCTGGTTTCAAGCGTCGCCATCTCGTGAGGTTCCGGGTTCGATTCCCGGTCGGGTCAATGTAGAAAACGATATTTTCTATATTGTCTCGGGTCTGGGTGTTGTGGTACCACCGTTGTGTCTGATTTCCATAACACAAGTGCATTGGCTACTTACTTTGGGATCAGAGCAATGTATGTGATTGGTGTCCAATATTTATTTTTGTATATTTATATTTATTTATTTATCAAGAATCACATGGAAGGTATATATTCTCACTGAGAAACAGCTTAAACTTATCGTATATTATTCTGTAGTAGGTATATCTAGTTGGTCAAGAGTTGAGTTCATTGGGTTCTGTTAAATTGTTGACGCTAACTAGTTTTTTTTTCTAGATTTAAATATCTTTACAATGCAAGTCCGCAGTTAGGAAACGTTAAACAGTTGATCTACGGACCATGAGTCTTAGTTGACTGCGCTCAGTGCAGATTGGTAAAGAAATGTTGGCAAGCGACCAAACTTGCTGTCAACATATCAAGCCGAAACAATGAGCAGTTTTCATGTGTTTAGATGTTTATATCATCGATAGATGGCACGCGCTAGCGTCACTTAAGACGATTTTTTGTACGGCAGAGGGGAGAATATTTACTAAGGTACTTTTTTACGTTGTCTATGATTTTCCGCAAACGTCAACAAAAATAATGTTTCTAAAGCTATTCTCATCTCATCGGCTAAGCCTAACGACTAATATCAAGCGATATTACCCCCGGCTAATATTTATTGGCTAATTTAAATTATAAGTCGTTGGTCGCAAACGTCATAACGTGCCTTCCAAAATACTGTGATGCTTATGATAAACGTTACTTACATGACTAGAATGGTCAGCCATCCAAACACGACCGCGCCGTTAGTTGCTTTACTTCGGTATGACTACCTAAGCGCTGCTACCACTGCGCCACGAGCAGAACGTATAATTTTGTTCCTTCGTCTGGTCATGTCGAATTGCCATCTCACTGAACGCTACAAGTTAAAGAAAGGAATTGGCAAGATATTTATAAACAAACTAGGCTAATACTTAGATGTTTTTAAATTATAGATACGTCGTATGCGCTCTAAAATGGCCACACGAAAGGCAGGTAATTGCCCGGGGTGCATTCAGTTGGGCTCACTATCTCTTTAAGGCTATACGTCCCGACAGCGCCTTAAATTAATTCTCGTTTTCTGGTAAAATGTCTTCCTGTGTAGTAAGGAGTAGTACCAATTACACTGCAACTGTTAGAGACAATAAAAAACGTGTCATTACATTAATAAGTTTTTTTTTAAATTTAAAGGTATCAAATCTTAAATAAAACATGTATTTAGTCTTTACCATAATTTGGCAATGGCTGACATTAGGCTAAAGACCGAGATGTCACGCGCTCGCGCCAATGAGCTCTCAATAGCACAATCAGTACGTAACATATGTTATAATTATATTTATCACTTTCTATCAACAGGCATGCCCCATAATTTTTCTTTTTTAGCATTTTTGTTTGTAATACAAAACTATACGTTCATTTATAGAGTAATCCATGCGCAACTTTTTAAAATGCTTTAATGTTGGTGTATAACCTGTCTATCGTTTTAAACGTCATTGGGCCAATATGTCTGTCAGCCATTCATTTAGATTTTGAAGGCCTAGATGGCGAAAAACAAGGGAGTCAAAGAATTTTTCTTCCAAAAACCAACTGGTGACCTGACTATAAAATCTCATTAAGCGTGATTAATTACTTTCTGTAAAGCAAACGACTTGACGACCGCGTTTGGGAAACCTTACTTTTTCTTGGAAAATTAATACGCTAATGACTCCGTAATAAGCTGAAAAAATATTTGCGTAAGAATAATTTGAAGGTGAAAGATCTTAAAGAAAGATTAGAATTAGTTAAAATTGGGTTTCGTAGGTTTGCCGGTACTGCATTGCAAAATATATCTTACTTTGGCATATAATTAAGTTCATATAACATTAAAAATAAAAGTAATGAACAGGGTGTAAAAAAGTACGAGCAAAATTCAAGGGAGTCAATATTTATAAAAAAAAAAAGAGAATTATTAAAATGTTTTTTTTTTCATTAAATTATTTTCCTTTACTCTAGACGCGACTCTTAATCACGGCTTGGATTTGGCTCTTTTTTACATTCTGTATCATAAAAGAAAACCTTATTTACCAGATCAAATGTCCGCGGATCCCTTAATTCACTACAGGGTGTAAAAAAGTACGAGTCAAAGCAAGAGGATGGTTAAAAGTCGCGTCTAGAATGCAGGAAAAAATTAAAAAATACCTTATTTTTTTATATTTTTCCTGAAATCTATTCTCCATTGACAACCATCTCCTTTAATTTGGCTCGTACTTTTTTTGACAACCTGTATTTTAGTAGCGCTCCGGCGAATTTTGTTTCCCTTAAGTCCTATTCGGGGCAAATACCAACCCAACAAAGGAAAATCATGAAAAGCTGTCCAGCCGTTCTCAAGTGACAAGTTGTACGACTTTTTCTGACTTTTGAAAAAAATGACAGATTTCATCCTAAAACTTAATTTTATACCTGACGCCTGTAGAGTTTTTGAGCTTTTACTTACAAATGTATTGATTGAATGGTTGTTTCATCAATAACAGTGCTGTTTAATTGTTTAATTTCATAACAATCTCGCTAAGTCACATTTAAATCTAGATTCTAGACTACTTAGTAAATAATTTAACAGAATGTAAACCTGATTCAAAGTCTAGAATTAATTAACTTGAATTGAAAAGCAATTAATGTTGTGTAGTTCGTTCTATGGTAGGCACATTTTGTAACACAAGTGCGCTATATGCTACCGTTGCAATGTTTGGCTATCCCTTACTAACGTATGGTAAGGGCTTTGTATCTCGCTCGCACACTTGTCACATGCTGATCAAAGTTTTTTGATTCGACACAGATGGGTCACAGTATTAAGTAAATTTTCAGAGAAGCAAATATACTGAACAAAAATTCAAAACTTAGCTCTGAGAGTAACAATGTATTTCTATATGCGTTATGTTTTTTCCTATACTAATATTATAAAACTAAAGAGTTAGCATGTTTATTTGAATCTCTTATCTCAGGTACCATTGCAGCGATTTGAAAAAATATTTTTGTAATAAATTAATTAAAAAGACTTACAACTTTCTTAGAGAAAGTGCAACGTGTCAATATTAAGATTAATTATATTATTGAAAAGACAGATAGTAGAGGATCAAGTAGCTAAAACATTATCAGCCAAAAGAAGAGAGCAACAAATAATAACAGTAGAAAGCCGCTAACTCTACCCTTTTATATTACTTTTATCCATTGCTTCGTTTCATTTCTCTGCTTTAAGTAGGAGCATTTTAAGTTCTATTAAGGCCCGTTTTTACCAACGTCAGGTAAGGAATATTCATCGAATAAAATAGTACATTATGCCTTATTTACCTATTTAACGTTAACGTTACCTATTTGTCCGCCATGATTTATGTAAATGTATTATACTTATGCAGTTCTGATTTTTCCAACGTCAGATAAGACTTGTCATATATAATTTCGTATAAAACGACGATTTTAAAATGTCATCTACATAAATGATTGCTGACAAATAGGTGACGTTTTCAAATTACGCGTATTGTATTATATCAACGAATATTATTGAATATTGCTTATCTGACGTTGGAAAAATCAGGCCTCAGTCAGAGAAGTCTTATTAACGTTGTTAAAATTGACCCTAAAAAGTTACTTTGGAACTGGTTGCCAAAATGTTTCATCTTAAAACCTCACATATACCAAGTAACTGACCTCACCTAACGACGATGGATCAGCTTTTTCACCGCGACACGCCTGGCAGGTTTGCTTCGATTCTATTTTCAAACTGGTAGCTTTTTTTCTTTGCGGTCATTTGTTTTTTGATGACATTTCATCCAGCCAGACCTTTTTTCTGAGGCATTTTAGAGGACTTTTATTTTCTTGCGTTATTAACCGGCCAGTTTTTGTAATAAGTTTAAGGAGGCGCTATTGTTTGACTTTGGATGATTCATGTCATGGTCATAGGGAGGAAGTTTGTCCTTGTAAATTTTGTGTAGACGTCGTAACTATTTAACAAGTGTATCGTTTTAGTGTTATTAAATAATGATCATGTAATTTTTCCAATTGAAGTTTACAATACAGTAATTGAGTACTAAAATATCGAAGTTCAACTTTAAAAATAGGCAAAATAAAAATATTTATTTCTTTACAAAAAGTATAACATAATTCATACAGTCACCTCTAGTCATATAAAATAATAATAAATAAATATCCTTTGGACATATATTGATTTAAACTTACATGGTCATTAACATTAGAATTGATTGTAACGGGATTGCTACCATGTACCTTATTATTTTTGAGTTTTCGATATTTCGGCACTGTTGCAAGTGCCATGGTCACGGCGTTAAACTCAAAAATAATAAGGTACATGGTAGCAATCCCGTTACAATCAATCCTTTGGACATTCCCACACATCGCCATCTAGGCCCTAAGTAAGCTACCTACTCAAAGCTTGAGTTATGGGTGCCAGACAACGGATATAATACTTAAATTCTTTTTTTTTGTAAATACATACATGATATACATAGAAAACACCCAGACCAATACAAACAGACATGTTCATGCACACAAATGTTTGTATTGTGCGGGGATCGAACCCGCAACCCGCTGCGTAGTAGGGGATTTCTCGACCACTACACCAGACGGTCGTCATTAGATATGTACCGTTGTACATGTATAACGTGTAATAAATTGAGTACCTTAATATATTTAGCATTCATCGGACTCACATTAACATTTTCATCACATTATCTTTGTTTTTCCATGCTTTCATTTCCTTTTTCCATCCAAAGATTGCTGGTTCATTTGCTGTAAACACGAACTTAGAGTTAATCATAGATTCTATCTACCTTAACGCAGTTTGTATTTTCTCCTTAAAAAGTCTTACTGTAGACATTAAACTATAGGCATTACCTGCCTTTCTACTCTTCTTATACTATTACTCTGTATTTTTGGATTATTGATGTTTTCTAATCCTTTTTGAACAATATTTATTGTGACTCTAAAAATGTCAACCTTTCAAAGCTCTGTTATTCTACTTTTCTGTACATAATACTGTAAAAATAGCTGTGTTTTACCTTTGTTTGCAATTTTCCTTTATTTTTATCTTTATTGACATGGTTGTTATGACAATATCTTTCAAAGTCTGACAACTTCTATCAAAGTTTATTACTTTTTCGGGTTTAATCCTCTGTAAACCACCAGTATTCATGTTCTATTTTTGAACCTATCTCGATCTAAATTTGAACGGCCTAGGTCCCCTATATAAGCCTTTACTTTTTTTCATTCAATTCATTCGATTCCGAGTTCTAAGCTCGAACAGCTCTATTATACTTCAAGAAATAAACACTCTACATCTTCCCTCAAGAAGTCTTGAAGAACCGCCGGTGACTACTGAAACACCTCCTCACGCTAGGGGAGGGATCGGACACCGGAGGAGTATCTGAGCCCATTTACTGCAGTAACACCTCCTCGCTCTAGGGGAGGGACCTGTCTCCTGAGGATCCGAGACCAAGTACTTCTGGCACTCCAACTGATTATAACATTTTCTATATAGTGCCAGTTACCCTCATTACTGCTGTGAGTCACTCCCTCACGGCGCCTGTCACCGCTGCACATCGGCGTCGCTGCTCTTCACGGCGCCTGTCACCGCTGCACATCGGCGTCACTGCTCTTCACGGCGCCTGTCACCGCTGCACATCGGCGTCACTGCTCTTCACGGCGCCTGTCACCGCTGCACATCGGCGTCGCTGCTACCTCCGCTGTGTCGGCCCTGCACTCCGATGCCGCCCTTTGCTGCCTCCAGGACAATACTTATTGAAGATTTGAAGATACTTACTCACGCCCACTGCACTTTACTTACATTCATACAGACATCACCTCATTTCACATTTCGGTACTGTATTTTTTTTGTTTTAATATAAATTCTATTCCCTCTTCTACCTCTTTCTTTTACCTTCTTCTACTTCACATTTGTCGCTTCACGACAAATTGGCGCCCAACTTTTAGTCTTCAGTCTTCCCTCTTTCTTTCTTTTCTTACATCTCATTCTTTTCATCTTCTATCTTTTCTAAAATCAAAAATAACACTTTATCTAGTGTTCTTTACCTTTTCACCCTCTTTACCTTTTCACCCTCTTTACCTTATCACCCTCTTTGGCTATCTCTTTTGGATAACATATTATTAACTCCTTCACTATCTTCATATCTTAACCCCTTCACTATCATCTCATATTATCTTAAATCTTAACACCTTAACTATCATCTCAGAACTTAACCCCTTGAAACTCGGAGATAGTAAAATTTTGTTTTAGTTAACTTAACTTGAGAATTATTAACTTAACTAAATCTACCTTAATTGGTCTTAAGTTAACTTTGTTCTTTTAACTTAACTTTGATTTAAATAACTGTTCTCTAATTAACTTAACTTGAGAATTATTAACTTAACTAAATCTACCTTAATTGGTCTTAAGTTAACTTTGTTCTTTTAACTTAACTTTGATTTAAATAATTGTTCTCTAATTAACTTAATTAACCGAGAACTCTTATTTTTCTTAAACTCTCTACCTATTTATTTTTACTCTCCGATTTTCTTTCTCAACCTATATCTTCACTAATTCACTTTAATCACTATTTGAAGAGGAATTAAGGTACTCAATTTTATTTTTAACTTTTTAATTTTTTTAACTTTTTAACTTAAGGGATTTTAAATCCCTTACGTTAACTCGGGAGGCTCTAAACCTCTTCTCTTTACTTAAGGGACTCTAAATCCCTTACGTTAACTCGGGAGGCTCTAAACCTCTTCTCTTTACTTAAGGGACTCTAAACCCCTTAGTACTAACTAGTACGTTCTTTTGAGCGGTTGATTACTCGTTAAATAAGCCTTAGGTCCGAGCGGTTGATTACTCGTTAATTAAGCCTTAGATTGGAGCGGTTGATTACTCCTTAAGTAGGCCTAGATCAAACTTTTTTTTCCATCTATGGAGCGGTTGACAACTCCCTAAATAAGCCTGTCGTTATTGAGGAATTCTTTTCTAGAGTGGCAGTCATTGAATGTGAACTCCACCCTTACGGTATGAAGATGATAGAATGCTAGAAGAATAAATATTTTTATGTAAGGTTGTATATTAGGCGAAATAGATTCCTAGGTTTTCTTTAGGTCTTCTTTCAAAAATTTTCTCTAAGTCGAAATTTTTTCTGGGGTTGTGGGGGAAATGTTCCGTTGTACATGTATAACGTGTAATAAATTGAGTACCTTAATATATTTAGCATTCATCGGACTCACATTAACATTTTCATCACATTATCTTTGTTTTTCCATGCTTTCATTTCCTTTTTCCATCCAAAGATTGCTGGTTCATTTGCTGTAAACACGAACTTAGAGTTAATCATAGATTCTATCTACCTTAACGCAGTTCGTATTTTCTCCTTAAAAAGTCGTACTGTAGACATGAAACTATAGGCATTACCTGCCTTTCTACTCTTCTTATACTATTACTCTGTATTTTTGGATTATTGATGTTTTCTAATCCTTTTTGAACAATATTTATTGTGAATCTAAAAATGTCAAACTTTCAAAGCTCTGTTATTCTACTTTTCTGTACATAATACTGTAAAAATAGCTGTGTTTTACCTTTGTTTGCAATTTTCCTTTAATTTGCATTGGGTGATAATTCTTTTACCTGAATATTTTTATAAATTGCTTGATTTTTGACATATTTTTATCTTTATTGACATGGTTGTTATGACAATATCTTTCAAAGTCTGACAACTTCTATCAAAGTTTATTACTTTTTCGGGTTTAATCCTCTGTAAACCACCAGTATTCATGTTCTATTTTTGAACCTATCTCGATCTAAATTTGAACGGCCTAGGTCCCCTATATAAGCCTTTACTTTTTTCATTCAATTCATTCCATTCCGAGTTCTAAGCTCGAACAGTTCTATTATACTTCAAGAAATAAACACTCTACATCTTCCCTCAAGAAGTCTTGAAGAACCGCCGGTGACTACTGAAACACCTCCTCACGCTAGGGGAGAGATCGGACACCGGAGGAGTATCTGAGCCCATTTACTGCAGTAACACCTCCTCGCTCTAGGGGAGGGACCTGTCTCCTTCTCGGAAGAGGATCCGAGACCAAGTACTTCTGGCACTCCAACTGATTATAACATTTTCTATATAGTGCCCGTTACCCTCATTACTGCTGTGAGTCACTCCCTCACGGCGCCTGTCACCGCTGCACATCGGCGTCGCTGCTCTTCACGGCGCCTGTCACCGCTGCACATCGGCGTCACTGCTCTTCACGGCGCCTGTCACCGCTGCACATCGGCGTCGCTGCTACCTCCGCTGTGTCGGCCCTGTACTCCGACGCCGCCCTTTGCTGCCTCCAGGACAATACTTATTGAAGATTTGAAGATACTTACTCACGCCCACTGCACTTTACTTACATTCATACAGACATCACCTCATTTCATATTTCGGTACTGTATTTTTTTTCTCTTCTACCTCTTTCTTTTACCTTCTTCTACTTCACATTTGTCGCTTCACGACAGATAGTGGTTTCAAAAATAATAAAAAAATATTAAATTCATACCGCCAGTAAAGAACATAATATTAAATTTTATCTTTAAACTTATTCAAAAGTAATTACTTTCCCTAAACACGACGTAGCTAATTTAAACATCGCCCTGTAAAGAACGCTAATAAAGGCTCAAAAACTCCCCAACGCCGGATTAAAAAGGGCGCGAAAGGGTTGCGTGTTGCAGGCAGTCTTGGAAATTTTACTTTTTCAATAATGCCCAGTTTTTAAAATTATATTATAAAACTGTAACATTTAATTTTATAGTTAGCCAGCGTGATTTGTTAGTTAGAGACTATTAAAATGGTTAGTAAAAATAATACTGTGTGTTTTCCACTAACTAAGAAATAAATATATTCATAACCTAAATCAGATAATAGCTGGATCGCAAAAAAATCAGTTTAGATCCATAAAGCTTTCAGACAAAACGTCTCTGGTCTGGGTGTTGTGGTTCCACCGTTGTGTCTGATTTCCATAACACAACTGCATTAGCTACTTACTTTGGGATCAGAGCAATGCATGTGATAGGTGTCCAATATTTATTTATTTATTTAGTGCAATTTTTAGTCCAATATTCATTAATTTATATAAAACGAAGTCGTGTGAGCTATACCACTTACCTATTACTCGAGATCGGGTGGACCGATATTTATTACATTTACTTCGTTAGAATATTCTTGGCTCCGGAGACGATAATAACCCCGAAACGGGTCGGGGCGGGACGAAACCGAGAGTTAAACAAAGTTTGTGTATTGATTTTTATAGTATTGTGGCCGCAACAAAATAATATATACATTAAATAAAGATAGATATTATTAATGTCGTAGTAGTATGTAGCCGGTATAAAATTTCAAGATCGAAGATAATACTCGTATTAAAGTTTTTATCAAAATTTTTATTTGTAACTAATGTATCGTTAAATCATTATTTAAGAGAAATGACCAAATTAAAAACAATGTCTAACTTACATAGGTATTATTGGTTCCAACTGAATAAATTGAACTAAAACATAACTGTCTTTACTTAAAACCGCTACGCTACATAATTATCAGATATTTATAAGCACAAACATACGTCAGTACATTTTTTTTCAAACGATTTTAAAATAGACAATAGTACTTGAATCGTATTTTACCACAGGGTGACCCACTTAGCTTACTACGTCCGAACAGTGTTTAAAAACTGGGTATTATCGAATAATACCGATTTTAGAGCCGCCCACGACATGGATCGCCCGAGCAAATGTCACTTGACACCGTAAGTCGACCTTTGGTACCTACCTGTCTCTTAGGGTTCCGCTGTGATATATTAAAAACGGCGGTCAATGAGTATAAATTAATAAATAAATAAATATCCTTTGGTCATTCCCACACATCGCCATTTAGTCCCAAAGTAAGCTACTCAAAGCTTGTGTTATGGGTGCCAGACAACGGATATAATACTTAAATACTTTTTGTTTCTAAATGCATACATGTTATACATAGAAACACCCAGACCAATACAAACAGACATGTTCATGCACACAAATGTTTGTATTGTGCGGGGATCGAACCCGCAACCCGTAACTGAACTGCGTAGTAGGCGATTTCTCGACCACTACACCAGACGGGTCGTCAAAGTCAAAGGCTTAAAAATAATTTAAAGAACTGCTCTGTATGAACCAATAGGAAGGTGTACTATAAAATGCCTTTGAATTGTTGTCACAAGTCAAATACTTTCTTTAACGGATCTAATTAAATTCCAAAAAATATCGATATATTATCATCATTTTCGATACTTACTACGCAAATAAAACTGACCTGCTATAAAAATTTATTGCCTGTCGCTTAGGTACCTTAGTTAAACAATCAATATGTAATGTGATGAAAATGCATGGCAATTTATCTCGATTGCTTACTACATACAAAATGCCGAACTCACCTATTTTAGAAAAAACGGGCTCTGCGCCCGACCTACATTTGCTCGATCACCATGATGATTCCGATCTTGATAAGGTGAATATGCAGCGGCGTAAGCGTAAAACAATGGAAGATGACATACATTCACTATTTAAACAGTTTTCATCTGAATTGTCTGCAAAACTACTTTTATTCAAAACTGAATTGGAATCCAAAATAACTGACGTCCGCACAGATATAAGCAGCATAATTAAATCCGACTTGGACAACATCAAATCGAAGCTGACAACAATCGAAGTCAACCAGTCCCAGCTATTTATAGACATGGAATCCATGAAATCAGCTATCAACTTTCAAGACAACGTCCAGAAAGAATTGGTGAAAAGAGTAGATGATGTTTGCCAGACCGCTGGGACCCACGGCTCGGACATCGCGGTCATGCAGATTCAGATAAGCAAGCTCCAATTTGAAGTCGATGAGCGGGAGCAGCGTGACAGGGCCTGCAACCTTGAGCTCACGGGCGTGCCGGAGCGGGCAAATGAAGACCTGACTAAGTACTATCGCAGCATCGTTGAGTACCTTGGCGTGAAGTCCGCGGCCACTGATATCGTACACATCACGAGAGTTCGACCCGTAAATCCAGTTCCGGGCCGCCCAAAGGCCATTGTGATCAAGCTAAACTCCCGTCTCCTGCGTGATAACATCTTGTCAGCGGTCCGCGCCAAAAAGGGTTTTCGTACATGTGATATCGGCTTACCAGGCGAGCCTAAAAGAATCTTTTTAAATGAGCACCTCACCCCCAGCAACAAGCTTTTGCATAAGAACACCAGAGAAAAAGCCAAGACCGCTGAATATAGATTTGTCTGGGTGCGTGACGGAAAGATTTTCGTACGAAAAAACGAAACCTCGCCTGTCATTCGTATGATGAACCCCTCCGACTTACGTAAAATAGTGTGACTGGTTTACAGTGTATCAAGTGGTATTTACAATTTTTGCTGCATGTGCTTGGTTATATGCATTCCGCTGCAATTGTATGCGTATGTGTCGGGCATGAACTATACAAGTTATTATTATGTTACAATTTATTTCGGTAAGCAGACAGTATTTTTTGTATATTTTTTGTATTATTCACCTTTTAACTTTATTCGTGTTGACGGTGTAAGCACTCAAAAGTCATTAACGTTTAATTTACAAAGCAAGTCATTATTAGGTAACACAGATTCATCTAAGTACTGTTTTGTGATTTTTTTTATTCCATTGCTCATTAATATGATCGGTTTCTTTTCTATAGCCTTGACCCCGAACCATGTAAATTATTCCTGCAGCGTTAATAATAAAACACTCGTGATTTGCATACCTATTTTTAATGAGTAGTAATTCATTAAAAGTATTTTATCAAAATGTACGCGGTCTCCGAACCAAATGCACTGAACTTTACAACAGCATCCTTCTTAATAATTATGACATCATTCTTATTACGGAAAGTTGGTTACAAAGTGATATTTTAGACACAGAATTGTGTGATAATAGGTACGACGTGTTTCGTGTCGATCGCGATATCCCTAATAATTCAGCAGGTAAAAAGGGTGGAGGCGGCGTCCTTTGCTGCGTTCGTCGCGAGTTAGGTGCTTTGCTCCGTTCTGACTGGATGAACGATGATTTCGAAGCACTGTGTATAACGTTACCTTCACGTACACTAGGCACTAATGCCAATTTAAATATTATTTTATCTTATATGTCACCTGATGGTGACCGCCTGCCTAACTGGGTCAATAGTTATTATTCTAATTTTAAGCAGATACACGATAACTTCTCAAACGATTTTTTTATGCTGGTAGGAGATTTTAATTTGCCATGCTTACGTTGGAACTCAGATGGATGGTCAGTGGCGCATACAGGTTCCGTTTCATTGCAGGATGCGGCTTGTCGTTTTGCTGAGAATTTAAGTGTCCTGGGCCTCGACCAGTTTAATTTCATACCTAACAGATGCGACAATATACTTGATCTGTGCTTCTCGAATTTATCATTATCTGTTAAGGCAACTTCGCATCTTACCAAAATTGACGCACTACACCCCCCACTTTATATCGAAATCATAGATCTTAACATAAAGCCTCTGAGAGAAATCTCAGTTTCACGTTTCAATTTCTTTAAAGGTAACTACACAGAAATCAATAAATACCTACTTGCTATAGACTGGGACCAACTTTTCTCGAAGGCGACCTCAATCGATGAAGCTGTTGATATTTTTTATAGCCAGATACATGAATGTGCCTTGTTACATATACCCCTTACTGTAATTAAAAACAAACACTACCCTAACTGGTACAGTCGGTCACTTATAAAAATTATCCGCGAGAAATCTAGAATTCACAAAAAATGGAAAAAATACAGTAATCCAAGAGACTACGACGAATTTAAAATTCTTAGAACTAGACAGCATCTTTTACAAAAACAGTGTTTCGACTCATTTACGCGTAATACTGAGAGCAATATAAAATCAAACCCTAAATACTTCTGGACCTACGTTAAATCTAAAAGAGGTGGATCTGGTTATCCCCGCCAGTTAACTTTAGGTAGTAAAGACTACACCGATGGTCAGGAGATCTGTTCTGCATTTAATAAATTTTTTGAGAGTGTCTTCACTAAAGACTCAGTAATCTCATCTTCCTATCTAAAGTCACTTTCAAGTAGCTTTCACTTCAATGACTCAATATCTTATATCTCAATTACTCAAAAAATGGTATATAAATACCTGTCTTGCTTGGATAAAACTAAAGGAGCGGGCTGTGACGGCATTCCGCCTTTTTTTCTATCGTCTTGTGCAGAAAGTTTGTCCTATCCTATCAGTTTATTATTTAAATTATCTTTAAAACTTAACCTTTTTCCCTCTTTATGGAAACAGGCCTATATAATCCCTGTACACAAAAAAGGTTCTAAAACCAAAATTGACAACTACCGGCCTATTTCAATTCTGAATTCTGTGTCTAAAGTGTTTGAAAAGATTGTTTTTGATCAGATCTACCCTGTCATATGTAAGGGTATCCCCCAGGCTCAGCACGGTTTTATTCGTAGGCGATCTACGGTTTCTAATCTTGCGTGTTTTACTAATTATGTTCTTCAGAATATGGATAATGGTGGTCAGGTTGACGCGGTGTACACCGATTTTGAAAAGGCGTTCGATCGGGTGGACCACGTCATACTATTATCCAAGCTGCAATGCCTTGGAATCCATGGAAACTTACTCAGATGGGTTGAATCCTACCTGAAAAATCGCTCACAGGCGGTTGTGATTGGAGGATACAGGTCTAACTACATCTCAATCCCCTCTGGTGTGCCCCAAGGATCACATCTTGGCCCTCTCTTCTACAACGCTTACATATTTGACATCGGGAGGCACATTAGACACTCCAACTACATTCTTTACGCAGACGATAAAAAGGTTTATATGCGAATTAGATCAAATCTCGACAGCACACTTCTGCAACAAGATCTTGACTTGCTGTTTAACTACTATCGTTTAAATAACATCACTATTAGCATTAAAAAATGTCAATGTATCTCGTTCACGCGAAAAATTAAACCTATTGTTTATCCATACAATTTTAATGGTACTATAATCGAACGGGTCAGTGTCGTGCGCGACCTCGGTGTACTTTTAGACGCTAAGATGTCATTGCGCGAGCATATTGACGCTGTTACTAGTAAATCGTTCCGAAATTTGGGTTTCGTGATGCGAACATGCCAGCATTTTCAGAGCATACTTAGTGTGAAAGTGGTTTATTTTGCATATGTACGATGCATTTTGGAATACGCCTCACAAATTTGGTCACCGCACTATGACATTCATATAAATAGCATCGAAAGAATACAAAAGAAATTTATCTCACATCTTAACTATCGTTTTAAGCGTTCCAGCTCTGATTATAAAAACAATTGTCGTTTGTACAACCTTCTAACGCTAGATGAACGGAGGTTACTGATGGATATGGGTTTACTTTATGATTTGCTACTTAATCGCATTGATTGTCCTGATTTGCTTGCGAGTATCTCATTTAACGTCCCTAAAAAAAGAACTAGGCATACTAACTTCAGTTTATTTCATATACCGCGTTATGTGACTAATTATGGCCGAAACAGCATTTTATCGCGACTCGTCAGTACTCACAATACAATCTTTCACTCTGTAGACATTTTTATTGAGAGCAAACGTAGCTACAAAAGAAAGATTCAAGAATTACTCCTGAACACATCAAAGTCGAACTAATTTTAAATTATTATTTTATACTTTAAATGTAAAAGAAAGTCGTATTTGTTATACCAATTACAGTCCGCTCTCATTTGGAGGTCGAATATTGTAAAGAATTGTGCGTGCGTTCCTTTGTAACGAAATGATTAATTTTTATAATGAAATAAACACGAAACTCATATATTATATGGGTAATACATTGTTTCATACTGAGTTGCTTTTAAATTAAATAGGGTATTAATATTACTCATTCATATTATTTTAAAAGTTATGGAAATATTGTTTACATTATTGGACTGGCCAAGAATAACGGAGTTTATGGCTCAGGATCAGCTGGCCCGACTATTACTTTGTTGTTAATCGGCCTTACCTAATGGGTGCTTGTACGCGGGCTATTGTTACCGATCCCGAGGATACCTTGCGCATCCGTAGGGCGTACAGGCACCTGTAGGTACGTGTACGGGCGGATGTACACACGAACGCACCTCCTTCTTATTCACATACTTATGCGACACAGTCGTGCTTACTTGCTCACACATACTCAACATGTAAACAATGTTTTGTTTGGTTGGGAGACCTTTCGATTTTCGATGCCTTACTGCGACGTACCTTGGTTTGGGGTCAATGGTCTTAACTAAAATTGCATGCATGCATATTATGATAGTTACATAGGATCCGTGCTACGTCATTCACTACTTACCACCGTTATACGCACGAATAATGTCATGTTTTATGTTTACACATATAATGCTATTATAATTATCGTCTTAACGTTCTGCTTACCGTTAATGATTTGTCCATCTCCTCATCTAAACAATGTTAACATTATCGTGGTCAACTGTTATTGGCTATTCGAGTAACCTATCATGAAATATTATATTTTTTGTAAGCTGTTGTTGTCCCTTTACAAATAAAATAAAAATAAAAAAATATTTGCAAAAATCCACTTAATTAAATCATGCAAAGAGACAATTTTGGTCTACACCTTTTTCTTTCGAATTTTTGGTACATACCTTTTTATTCCCAATTTCATACGGAACCCTTGAATACACTGTCACACAATTCACATTCTTTTCACAGTATGTTTATAGTTATAGAATACACCACTTTCGCCCGTAAAATACACTGAATTTATAACGCAAGTGGTTTTAATGACACACCCCCCAATAGCGAAGTAACGTGAAAACTACTTCGTTAGCAACCTAGCTGTAAAGTCAGCGTAACTCGTTTGTTATCCACTTTTAAAAAAAAAATACAAAGATTTCAATGGAATATGGAACATACTTAAACGCCTAGTGTTTTCATTATAGCAATCAGAGTTAATACCCAGCGAAGACTGTATGATCGTGATGCCTTTTGCAGGAATCTTTCTTATTTACGTTTGATACAATAACATGTAAGTATCAGTAACAATTTTTGTAAATAGATTTAAAAATCTAGCATAACTTTTAGATACCAATTGAAATAAAGAAATAATCTCGCTAAAAACCATTGTTATTTATTTAACAATCGTTTATATTTAGAACCTACCGAAAAATAAAACTTTTAACCAGATAAAACCGAAATTTAATGACTTCAACGAGTCACGAACATTAATTATAAATTAAATGTTACAGCTCAAAATATTGGGGTTGTAAAAGTTATTTGCGCCCAAATTTTGTTAAAGAATGTATGTCGGTGCAGATGCTATTGACGAAATGTATTCTGAACTTCATTGTTTCTAAATTTTTTTACGCTTCGGTACTAACGATAAGAAAAGTTTGTAACTTTAAAAAAAGTAAAACCGACTTCAAAACCAAAATGCACAAAGTTAGTTTTAAATAAACTCTTGACCCTTGAAAGGAAAGGAAGCCATTTCAGCCAAACAATTTATTTTTGGAGCTCTGATAGTAAATGTTTGATGGTCAAAGTGATGGCACCGACTTCAAAAGAAATTGTTTGCCTAAAATGGCTTTCTTTTATTTCAAGGTTCAAGAGTTTATTTAAAACTTTTTAGTGCATTTTGGTTTTAAAGTCAGATCTCGAATTGACAATAATGAGACCAACTAGAAGGTTTACCCTCTAGGTTGGCGCAAAAATTTTCAAATCGGTTGACAAATGATTGAGATATGAGGTAAACTATATAATTATAACATAGAAACAAATGAAACATACAGTCGAATTTGTAACCACCTCCTTTTTTGAAGTCGGTTAAAAATAGATAACTAGCATGCCTGAAATAGTATTTAATTAGGGAGAGTCTTGGACGGTTCAAAAAAGGCTTTAATAGGCTTCCTATAACTTAACCGAGTCACCAATTGTAAATGTATTTCATTCGGATGTTGAAAGATTACTATCTCGCCAAATTGATGAGGTGACACAGACTACGCGCAAAGAAAATACTTTCAGAATTCAACAGGCTTGCCAATGTGTCGATGGCTGAGTGGTATAGGCATGCGCCCGGATAGCGTATGACACAGGGTTCGATACCAAGTCTGACACACTTGATTTTTACAAGTGCAATTTATAAGACTTTATTTTTTTCACGTTTCTTACACATGAGGCCTAAGGCCGCATCATCACTTACCATCAATTAAGATTGCAACCAAATGTATGGCTATTCTATTGCTTTAAAAAATAGGGTAGAAACGAAACGCTTCTAAGTATAAGTTAATTTATGAAGGTACTGTCCGAAGTATCAAACTGAAATAAGATGGATCAAACCACGTGATCGCCGTTTGTTTCTAACTGTTATAAATTCACAGTAATTTTTGTTCAAAATCTATACTAATATTATTAAGCTAAAGAATTTTTTTCTTTATTTATTTGTTTGAACACTCTAATCTCAGGAAGTACATACTAGACTGATTTCAAAAATGATTTTTGTGTTGTATAGCGTATCACGTCGTCACATTTCATTTTTTATAGATATATCATGTTGATTTGACGTAAGTGTTATAAATATAGTTTCATTGAAGTACCAAATAACCATACGTTTAGTGTATTAGCGCTTTTGACTAATACGCCGTCGGTCGCGGGTTTGAATCCCGCAAGGGGCAAATCTTAATGTGATGATCACGAACTTTTGTACCTAAGCCATGGATGTTATTATGTGTTCAAGTATCTGGAGACGTCTCGTTATATTCGTTGTCTGGTATTCGTAACACCATGAAGAAGATTCCTTTCTTACTTTAAAACTAAGATGTTTGGTGCATACAAAAAAGATACACATCTATAACAATCTAATACGATATTACTTGGTATTTGATATTTGACGACCTCCGTGGTATAGTGGCTAAGCGCGCTGGGTTTCTAAGCGTCGCCCCTCCAAGGTCCCGGGTTCGATTCCCGGTCGGGTCAATATAGAAATTAATAAAAACTATATTGTCTCACGGGTCTGGGTGTTGAGGTACCACTGTTGTGTCTGATTTCCATAACACAAGTGCATTAGCTACTTACTTTGGGATCAGAGCAATGTGTGTGAATGGTGTCCAATATTTATTTATTATTTATATTATTACTTTATAGTTACTTTTCACAAAATAAACAATCTGTCAAAATTTTCAAACCACCGCTTTTAAACAAGCCTCAAACTCTAATCTAATAGCATGTAACATCTTCGCATATTTATTAAAACCATAGAACCGAATTGCAAAGGGTAGACGGTAATATTTTTACAATATTCCCGGCCTTTTACCTCAAAAGGCAGCAAATCAGCTGAAAAGGGGGTGCCTTTTTCACTCTTTTGTTCAACAACTGTAACAGACTCGTTTGGTGATGTAGAGTTAGGTTGAAATAGAGCTGTCCGGACTTAAAAACGGCTAAAAAAGTATTTTTTTTTAACCGACTTCAAAAAAGGAGGAGGTTATCAATTCGACTGTATGTTTTTTTTATCATTATTTTTTTTTTGTATGTATGTTACCTCATATCTCAGTCGTTTGTCGACCGAATCGAAAAAATTTTTCACCTACTTAGAGGGTATACCTTCTAGTTGGTCCCATTTTTTCCATTTTGGGATCTGATGATGGGATCTTGGTGTATTCGAGGGAAACCCTAAAATTTTAAAGGCACGTATAGTGTTTCTTAACTAGAATCTTAATGTTGACGTGTTGTTACGTCTGATAGTCAACATTTTGTGAGGCTGAGCTGATGGTGGAACTCCTTAACGCCTAGGAGTTCAGTAATTATAATGACGAAACTTATGATAGGTAATTTGTAGCTTCGTAGAAAACAGAATCATAAGGTGCAACTCCCCCCCCCCCCTCTTATGTAATCACTAAAAATAAAGAAATAAAATAAACTTTAAAAAAAATAAAAACCGACTTCAAAACCAAAATGCACTTAAAAGTCTTAAATAAACTCTTCACCATTGAAAGGAAAGGAATCCGTTTTAGGCAAACAATTTCTTTTTGGAGTCGGTACCATCACTTTGACCATCAAGCATCAACTATCACAGCACCGACTCCAAAAAGAAATTCTTTGCCTAAAACGGATTCCTTTCCTTTCAATGGTGAAGAGTTTATTTAAGACTTTTAAGTGCATTTTGGTTTTGAAGTCGGTTTTTATATTTTTTTAATTCATTTATTTTTTTATTTTTTATTTGAAATTTATTGCACTGTTAGTTGTACAATCGGCGGACTTACTAAGAATTTTTGAACAGAAAAACTCAGGTATATATTTTTGGCCCGACTCGGGATCGAATCCGGGACCTCTGGCGCAACAGTTGTTTTAAAGTGCGACCCTTCTATCGCTGCGCCTCCGAGGCAGTTAGTAATAATAAGTGAAGTGGGTGACAAAAGATACATATCAAACTTTCTGGCGCAAGTGCGTGAGCAAACTAGTAAAGGAGGAATTTTTTGAAATGTGTAAATAGGAATCGGGTGGGTAAAAATAAGGTATAAATGGATATTTATCCAGCGAATATCTAGTAGGTATATGTACAATTTTACCTGTTTTTTTTTGCTTTGCAATACTTACTTCACTTATATACTGGTTGTTTACCATTATAAATATTTTTTTAACTTATTTACTCTGAGTTAACCTGTGTTGTTCGGTACACATACTAAGGGTAAATATTAAATAACTTTTATTTTATCTTTATAGAAAAATACATATTTATTACGTTTATATTCTTTAAAAAGACAAAAGCTAGCTTTGTACAAAAACGTCCTTTTCACGCTCTCGTATAAATAAATACAAACATCTCACTTTAGTTTTCCAACTGTCTATCTCTTTCTATCTCTGCAAAAGGGAATGCGAAGGCAAATCTGTGACTGGCAAGTTTGAAATATGATAGTTTTTGCACAAACGCCGACGTTTATGAGGTGTGAGTCCAACCCAAAGATCGTGTACGGATAGATGACGCACGTGTGTCTGTGTGACACAAAAATCACACAAAATTGAGTGTCGTTGAAATACGTAACGTTACGTAGTACGTAATTATTATTTTTACATTATATCTTTAGTTACTCATTAAACCAGCTTTCAGCATTTTATGATTATCTGTCAATATGGTTTAGGCCTTAATTCTTTTGTGAATTTGCAAACTACCTATTCAGATTTGTATGTGTTGTCTGGACTCTACTATTAACTAATCTTAGGACCAAACGAATGAATTGAATAACATTTTTAAAACCTTCTTTTCTTCTTTACATGACAATTTAGTTCTTTATTTTGATTTTGTGGTCTTATCTAATTTTATTTAATTTGATTTGATGTTATAGAATTTGTTTTTTATTTGATTTAATTTGATGTGTATGTAAGTACTTACACCTAGATTTAAGCGTAAATTGGATGGATTTTTTGTCCGCAGTAACTTAATTTAAATCGAATTGAATTATATATATTTACGGCTCTTACATTAGAGCCTGCAGCTAAAATACGCGCGTCATCCAAGTACATATATATCTGTGGTCAAACCTTTGACACCAGTATGTATTCCATATGCGGGAGGCGTATATTCATAAAGTTTGTACCGTATTTCGCGTTGGAACAGAAACTATAGTGAACACGAGTGACTTTTGAAAATTTAAAAGTTGTCTGCTGCAGCACTACTGTGGCGGGACGGTGTTAATTTCCACTTTAGTGTAGAAGAATAGTGAAAATTGAATTAAAAAGGTCTGGCTATACTTTCCGTAATACAATTTAGCAGCATTGTTAATATTGGCTTGGGAATGGACATTCGGAGGCGGAAAATCCCCGGTTCGTAAGTTGCGCTGTGAAAAACAAGAAGGAAACCACCATACTATTCCCTTATTCGGAGATTTAATGAAAAAGCTCCTAAGCCAAGAGTTTAGCTTTTTTAAATTTGATGACTATAAATATAATTTGTGGGAAAAACTAACTGTGTCCAATGTTTATTTAATATTTAGTTTTATTTTAATGTAATTCTTGCTCAGCGCACTCCACTTTTTTTATTTTTTTCATTTACCGATTGGTTGTCTAAAAAATATTACGCCCAGTGTTAAGCCTGCAGAAGCCCGTCCCGCCCCGGCCCTGTAATATTAATGTGTAATATCGTATTCCAGACGGTGACACATCCAACAAAGTAAAATCGGTCCAGCCGCTAAATTTTTTAAAGTTTTAGTTGCATATAAAACTTTCTTCTCTGACCATTACATACACAGCGAAATCGGTCCAGCCGTTCACGCGTGCTGTCGTGACTAAGGGAAAAAAGGATTCATATTATATTATAAGGATTAAGTAACAAAAAAATATAGTTTTTGTTGTGTTGTTTTTGTAAAAATACAAAAAAGTATTTGAATAAAAACTAAACATCATTCCTAAGGCATTTTATAAGGCTCTGGCGCTCTGACCAAACCCAAGAAATCACCATCGAATGTAAATCAAAAGCGGTCTTGTATCACTTGTCCGAGGAGATATTGGCACCGTTTGTGATCCTCACGACACTACGGACGGACTAAACTTGTTGGCAGCATAAACATTTCAATAATTCAGGCCCTACGATAGACCCTTTGGGTGCTACTCAGATAAAGTTGTTATGGAACTGACATGTTTAAAAAAAAAAAACAGGGTGTCAAAAGGAGAAAAATTGACACAACGACCCAATATGTAGCTAAAATAGTACATTATGATACAAGTGTGCTAAGTTGACCATTATATGCAAGGCGATATTGTGTGCGACCATAAGAAAGCCGCGTATAAACTACTGTACCGATTTGAAAAAATATTTTTGTGTTGAATAGCTTCGACTTTCGGCTTAAAGCAGCAGGGAGAGCAGCAAACTCATAACGCGCGGACAATGTCGCGGGAGATCGCTAGTCTCTGACATATTCTTTTGTCATCTTTCACTACATTGCAGGTCCTTTTGAAAGCACACAATCATTTTTTGACTTAGTAGCAAACTTTATAGTAAAAAACGACGAAATATGTGATGGTGGTATGAGCCATATTTCACCGCGAGGGCTCAGCACTGATTGGTGGAGTGGCGTTAACTCTGCTGTCAGATGTTATCAAGCCTTCTTAACCTTAACGACTAATATCAACCGATATAAGCCGGTAAGAAGCACGGAGATGCTTGTAATATGGTCGGAATGGTCACCCATCTTATATTTCAGTTGCTTAATTTCGTTTTATTGCCTACTGCGCTACGAACACCCTTATACTTTTTTTTCCAAATAATCATCTCAGATAATTCAAATACACCTTTTCAAAAGTATAATATACTCCACAATTTTTTGAGACATGTACGCTTTCAGAGGACAGCCAGATTAATACAGGGTGTCCAAAAATAATAGGTGCCATTTACAATTCTTCGGAGAAAGCTGTAAGATAATTTTCCCACACGGCGTCTGGCTTTCTTTTATTTTTTATAGTCACTTTCAGCTCTACCCTACCAAATTTTGAAGCATGTATTCAAGTACGCATTCTGAGGACAGCCAGATGAATACAGGATACAGAATGTCCAAAAAATAATAGATGCCATGCACAATTCTCCAGAGAAAGTAGGAAGATATTCTTCCCACACGGCGTCTGGCTTTCTTTTTATTTTTTATAGTCACTTCCAGCTCTACCCTACCAAATTTTGAGGCATGTATTCAAGTACGCTTTCTGAGGACAGCCAATGAATACAGGATACAGAATGTCCAAAAAATAATAGATGCCATGCACAATTATTCGGAGAAAGTAGGTAGGTATTCTTCTTACACGGCGTCTGGCTTTCTTTTTATTTTTTATAGTCACTTCCAGCTCTACCCTACCAAATTTTGAGGCATGTATTCAAGTACGCTTTCTGAGGACAGCCAATGAATACAGGATACAGAATGTCCAAAAAATAATAAATGTCATGCACAATTCTTCGGAGAAAGTAGGTAGGTATTCTTCTTACACGGCGTCTGGGTTTCTTTTTATTTTTTGTAGTCACTTCCAGCTCTCTCTTACCAAGTGCGACCGCATCGTAAATTCCTGGTTTTACTGCGGAACACGACATCTACCGAGTACCATTTATGGCGGTCATATATCCGAACCTTGAAAAACCCGCATATAAAATTTTTTGGCCTACTTGCGAAGGTATCGAACTATCGGCGTTTTGGCGCCCCTGGCGGCGAAATTGGGTACTTTTGTATAGTGGGTATGGGTTGGGTTTTCTGGCTGAATAATCGCAGTATTCAAAGTTAATGTTTTGTTATTAATAGTATTATAATTATTTGAATTTACTGCTTGTATTTCGTTTAAATTTTTTGACATCCTTTACGTACCTATCAAAATAGTACATTTAATATACCTGTTAATAGTATTTTGAAAACTTAAAATTATATCAGTGAATAGAATTGACGACCTCCGTGGTCGAGTGGCTAGCACGCTGGTTTCAAGCGTCACCATCTCGTGAGGTTCCGGGTTCGATTCCCGGTCGGGTCAATGTAGGAAACGATCTTTTCTATATTGTCTCGGGTCTGGGTGTTGTGGTACCACCGTTGTGTCTGATTTCCATAACACAAGTGCATTGGCTACTTACCAAAGTAAGGAATCCCAAAGGATCAGAGCAATGTATGTGATTGGTGTCCATTTAAATAATTAAAAAATTAAATAAAAAATCATTTTTATTTATTTATTTATTAAACATAATTACAAAGTGTACAATGGTTAGCTTGCCAAACTGTGCAACAGTTTGTCAGCAGTAGTCGTCACTAAAATATTTACGCATTGATTGAAAAAATATCTAGTAAAAGTAAGTTTATTTATTAAAAACATGAAGAACATGTATTTATTTGTTTAAACTTTATTGCACTGTAAGTTGTCCAATTGGCGGACTTAATGCCTAATGGCATTCTCTACCAGTCAACACAATAAGATAATACACGTGTAGTTCATAAGTTATGTGCTTATCTTATTTGAAAATAAATTATTTACACAAGCAAAAATAAATGGACTTTAATAAATACATTCCAGCAAAATAAACAATACGAATCTGAGTGGTCTAAATATATGACTTTTTTCCACTGAATCTAATCGACCTACGCCAATGTCACCCCAACCTGTATATATTTTTATTATTAAGTCCGCTGTTATAGGATTACACAAATGGCAACACTAGTTCCAAGAATTTCATTATGAGCATTTTATCCTCACATAAAAAACTAATATGAAAAACATATCAGAAGAAAACCGATTTTCATGTCGTAAGAATTTGCGATGATACACTTTATTAAAATAATAACAATAGTTTTTTTCTTTATGAAGGTAGTCTTTCATAAAACAAAAGAATATTATGATAACAACCACATCCTGAAAACAAACGACTAACTGTCTTTGTTAGCCGAGTGGTCTAAGGCATCTCCCGACTTGCAAAAAACATGATTCCTATATTAAAAGTTGACTTTTCATTGCTATATCTATACTTAATATTATAAAGCTGAAGAGTTTGTTTGTTTGTTTGTTTGTTTGAACGCGCTTATCTCTGAAACTACTGGCCCGATTTGAAAAATTATTTTTCGTTGGATAGTCCATTTATCGAGGAAGGCTTTAAGCTATATAACATAAAGATACGACTCATAAGACCACAGCAGCAATGAAAAATGTTGCGAAAACGGGAGAAATATATTACTTTTGAGAGCTTCCGCTGCGTACGCTGCGAAAACCGCTTAAGTTACACAAAAATCATGTATGACAGGATTGTTCAGCATTAATAGTTCTATAATAAAGTCCGCGACAGCATATGTCTATCTTTTATGGTTGACTTACTATAACCTTTTTTCATGTTAATAAATTTGTAAAAAAATAATGCATTATTTTTAGAGGTGTATTATACACACAGGTATTTATTCTTATCAAAATAAATACATTCATCATCACGAACATTTCATTTAGAACCAAGTTGCCCTTTATATCATTTGAATTCAATAAATATCTTAGGAGCTATCACAGTTTTAACATAACTCTGCACCAAAATAATGTTCGCAGCTTAAGTACAACGTGCGCTTACGCTAATATATTATAAAGCTGAAGAGTTTGTTTGTTTTAACGCGCTTATTTCAGGAACTGTTGGACCGATTTGAAAAAATATTTCTCTATTGGATAGCTTATTTATCGAGAAAGGCTTTAGGGTATAAAACATCACGCTGCGACGGGAGGGGAGGGAGCAAACTCAAATCGCGCGGACGAAGTCGCGGGGGACCGCTAGTTAAAAAAATGAATTTATCTTCTATTTAGGAGAAACAAATTCTTTTGAAGTTGGTGCATGATGTCAAGCTTACGTACACCAACAGTCTAGCATATCATGCACTGACTCCAAAAGATTTTTATCTCCTATATAGAGACAAATGCGTTATTTTAAGACTTAGATTAGTTTTTTTAAGGCGGTGAGATTTAAAAATAAAGTATATTTTAAAGATTTTTAGTTATTATATTACCCATAATTATCTTTAATACTACTACTCGTATACCGATTTTGGCGACTCTTGGTAGTTTTGACTCGCTTACTAGTATCGCAAAAAAAAGTAAATCAAAGTTAGCCTGTAACATCCCACTGCTGGGCAAAGGCCTTACCTCAACTATGAGGCAGTTTGAGCCATACTCCACCACATAGGCTCAGTGCGGATTGGTGGAGGGGTGTTTGCAAGGCAAGCGACTAACCCTGTTGCTAGATGCTTCTGACTAGGCTTAACGACTAATATCAACCGATATTAGCCGGGACCAACGGCTTAACGTGCCTTCCGAAGCACGGAGATGCTCGTGATACACGTCACTTATATGGTCGGAACCAAACACGACCGCGCTGTACGAGTGGGTTGCTTCACTTCGGTATCACTACTAAAGCGATGCTACCACTGCGCTACGATCACCTTTATCTAGTATCGTTATAATAAATTGATTTTGTAGGTATTTTCCATTAAAAAATATATTTATTTGGCATCAGTATTGTTTGTTCACCCCTGAGACATTTGTCACTGACCAAAATAACACCTACACTTACGAAATTTAGCAAATGTCAATAAATCATTTGGAAAACTTACTAAATCAACATAAAAACTAAATCAACATACAAATATTATGAAATTCCAACGACATCCCATATGTACACATTGAATAGATTACCCCCTTATTTTGAAGTCGGTAAAAATACCTTCTATCGTACATGCCTAGCGTTTCTTTAACTTTAAATAAAATAAAATAATAAATATTTGACACCAATCACATACATTGCTCTGATCCCAAAGTAAGTAGTTAATGCAGACCCGAGACAATACAGAAAATTTTGTTTTCTATATTGACCCGACCGGGAATCGAACCCGGGGCCTTGGAGACGCGACGACGCCTTGAAACCAGCGTGCTTAGGCACTACACCACGGAGGTCGTCATTATATTTGATATATTAACTGGACGTCAAAAACGAAGTCAAAAATGCAATTTCCTCTATAATCTTGTCAAACATTAATTTTCAGTCAATGTCATCAAAAAAGATTAGCCGATTTAGTCTTATAATTTCGAATATTTCGTAATTGCAAGGGAATCAAATCAAATATCAAACTCTTTGTACGCGAGTCTGACTCGCACGTGACCGGTTCAACTTTGACTTTTTCGTAGTCAGCAAGATTTTCCGTGCTCAGATAAAAACAAATGTCACATGTTAATCTTCTTAATAGCACAGGAGGCTATACCAAAACAATTCTGACCAATTTTGACCAGGGGGCTGATTCTCATGGCAATCGAACTTTTTCGAGTCGTAATTCGATTGCGAGTTTAAGTGTTTTACAAAAAACGTTTGTAATAAACTATGGCATGAACAAAATCTAAACACATAGAAATGGTGACCTAAAAAAATCAAAATCAATTATCTTCTCATTTTTTCGTCTTTCTCTTTTTTTAAAAAAAAATCCACCGATCGGGTTTTCTTTGTAAAAGGCAAAATTGTTTCCGATTTCTCAAGGTCACGATTTCTATGCATTTTGATTTGATTTGTGTGGTAGTTTTTGTACGTGTGGATATATGACCTAATTGATAGAAAAAAAAACGGTCAAACTAGCAATCAAACTACCACACGAAAAAAGTTCGGTTGTCGTGAGAATCGCCGCCCAGCAACGTACGTCCGACGCCGTTACTTTTTATTTTATACCCATACACCCCGGAACGGTTTTATTACCCCAAAAACAGGGTAAAATGACACATTTCCAATTTCGCATTCGCAACACAAAGGGCACGCGACCGTGATAGCACGAATAGATTTGTTTTCATTAACCAATATTAATTAATATCTCTCTGACCTCAATAATAGGTTTATAGTTGATTTTAGGTTTATTAAATTTGTTTCCATTTACACTTTATAAAATCTTTATAAAATATAAAAATGAGGATAAAATCCACACCGTGCTGCGGCGCCGAATGGCCTCGCTGATGTTCCGCACGCGCGGGAGTCCCAACAGTATCCTGAGTATCCTGAGCGACAAGCCGGACTGCCCCCTTCTGCGGCACTGGGTACAAACACAAGTGGTTGTGCCCGGTGCCCCAGAACGTGGCAGATATCTTAATTAAAACTGTTTGAAAAAAAAAAAAAAATGTGTACATATATTTTTGATTGAATCTCATTTTGTGTCATATTGTAGGTATTTTAATTAGAATTTGTGTTTAACTTTATTTAATTGATTTGAAATTTATTGTCATGTTTATTTTATTATTATTGAATTGAATTGAATTTAATTTAATTTTTAATTTTTAATCTTGGTTTTATGTCAACAGTTTCTTATATGGACCACGTCTGAAATAAAAGTATTTTATTTTATTTTATTTTTATTTTATTTTTTAAAATCAATTCGAAGTGAGCTTTTGATGAAGAGATTCCCAATTCATTTTTTGACTTACGCACTGAGGGCTCCGTGCCAACATTAACTCAATTAGGGAATCCGCTTACTTCCACTTAAGTAAAATACCACAATATTTTGTTGACAGCAAATATAACTTTCTTTTTCATAGTTTTTGTATGAAGAATAAAGTTATATTTGCGTTTGTTGAAAATGTGCTATATCTCAGAAGCTACTAGTTCTATCTCGTCCAAACCATTTTCCGCTGAAAGTATTTGTTAAGATCTACATTATATACTTTTTCAAAATTAACACTCGCTTAGTTTAGAAGTTGGAGGGGGAGGGGGCATTTTACCATTTTGGAACCTCCAGACTTCAAACAAACGTAAGACTTTAAAAAAATGGTTTAAGGAACCTCTATGTTAGTATAAAATACCTATCCATAGAATGGACGCATAGTTTTGACAAAAAAAACGGTTATAGGGAGACTCCCCCCATACATGAAAGGGTAAATACATATATTTTTATTTTTTGTATAAGAATCGTGTTTCGTTTTTTCACGGTTATATCGATTGATTTTCATTTTAATATCCGTATGTGGAAGGGTATGTTTGTATGTTTGTCCACGGATTTCAACGGAAAAAGAATTTGTTTTTTTCTAAATAGAAGACAAATGCTTTATTTCAAGCTTTATAAACAGTTTTTGAAGGCGCGATGATTTTTTTGTTTAAAATATTTCCAATGTTTTTAATGACGCCCTGAACGTCACCTGTGTAATACTCATACCTAATCTTGACCATTTTCAAGTATATGATTCTGTACTTTAACGGTGGACGGCTCATTGGACTAATTGCCTTATAATTTTCCCAGATAAAACCAATTTATATTTATTTTACAGACCAACAAGAAAACAATCACCAATTAAACGGAGTACAATACAAGAAACCTAACAATCAATACCAGTACAAGCTCAAATTAGTACTACAGCATTCCCTTTCCATTACAGAGTCCACAAATCTGATACAAATCAAACAATCGCCGTGATTGTTTCACTCCCTAATCGATTGTCTAAATTACACTAAGCTGCGTATACACAGTGTAAATGAATACAGTAGCTTCTGATGAAAATAGCGCTCATTGGTCAGGAACAACGCAAATATTTGATAAATGATAAACGGCGTGATTTTACCTAACAACTCGTAACGTTATAATAATTATTACCCTTCTATTACTTCCTTCGCGCCGTCAGCATTTTCTCTGTATAGACCTATGGTTGACTGGTAGAGAATGCTTTTAGCATTAAGTCCGCCATATGTTCCTTTTGTGTGTGCATGGAGTGTTTTTTTTTTTTTTAAATGGTTCAGTATTTGAAAAAATAAGTTGTTGTTACAGAAAATTCATTTGGAAGCGCTTTAACTGAAGCACTTAATCCTCTAAAGTATTTTTAAAATTTGCAAACACGTCATATAAACCAACTATTTAAGTAAAAATATCCACCGAAAATAGCCATGCATATCGATATTATTCCATACATCTTATTTTATACAGAGCTGGAATTGTGTAAAGAAATCGTATTCATTTGACAGTTCATAACGTACGGTTTGATCTGTCAAACCCTTTGTTCTTTGCCGTTTGACAGATCATACCGTACGTTTTGAACAGTCAAATTGCTTTACACAATCGCACCCCAGGTCTAGTAAGCAGTCATCATAATCCTAGGACCTCTACTAGCTTGTCATAATAATAGTATGCGTTATTTTTTTAAACATTTCATTACATAACCTTTCCACTCCAAAGTGGACACTATGTATCATCGAAATAGAGTGAGTATACTCCATCTTTTTGCACTATATTCGTCCTCCCATACAAAATTCATGGCCAATACAGGGTGAATGTCTAATGCGAATCGATACTCGATACGTTACGTGTAATTGTCTCGGTGTCAGTAACCTCTGCTGTGTCTGTCTGATACTTGTCTATCCCACTGCTGGGACTAAGACCTATTTAGGTACTAAGGTTTGCTGTGTGCGAAGTAGGTCGGGGGAACCTGAATGTATGACAGCGCTCGCCGTGACCAAAGGGGGACGTCTGTTACCATTTCTTTAGCAATTTTAGTACAAAATTTTTGTATCCGTGCATTATATTTTATTGATGTAAAATCGACACTACAGATTAACGTGGTTTTACAAATAAAATTGATTATACAAAACTGACGACCTCCCTGGTCGAGTAGATAGCCGCTGGTTTCAAGCGTCGCCATCTCGTGAGGTTCCGAGTTCGATTCGCGGTCGGGTCAATGTAGAAAACGATCTTTTTTATATTGTCTCGGGTCTGGGTGTTGTGGTACCACCGTTGTGTTTGATTTCCATAACACAAGTGCATTGGGTACTTACTTTGGGATCAGAGTAATGTATGTGATTGGTGTCCAATATTAAAAAACATATTTAATAACTGTATTTTAATGCATAAATCGTAAGTAAAAAATCAAAGCTCAGGGTTTGCCAAAGAGCCATGGAGAGGAGCGTGTTGAGTATTAACAGGATGGATAAGGTTCGTAATACCACAATACGCTCCAAAACTGGTATAGTAGATGTAGGCGAAAAGACAGCAAGGTAAAAGTGGGAGAGGGCAGGACACATACGTAGGATGCACCCGGACAAATAGATCCAAATCGTCACGCGATGGATACCAGTAGACCATCGCCGCAGAGGCAGACCCAGGAAGCGCTGGTGTGACGATATGGTCAGTTTTGCTAAGGATTGGGAGTCGTTGGCCATGGATAGAGATAGATGGAGGAGTTTGGCGGAGACCTATGCCCAGTAGTAGGATGATGAAGGTTAAAAAAAACTTTATTTCAATTGCTTTTTGTTACGACAGCCAGCCATTTGCCATTTCAACGTCCACTAATAATTTTAGGCGCTGTCCTTACGCACGGTCCTAATACCCGTCAGCAATATAATAAGTATGAATATGTAGCTATTTGACATTAACTAAAGATAAAGTAAGAAAGTGCGAGGTGCTCGTAGCGCAGTGGTAGCAGCACTTTGGTAGTGATACCAAAGTGAAGCAACCTACGGCGCGGTCGTGTTTGAATGGGTGACCATTCCGACCATATAAGTGACGTACATCACGAGCATCTCCGTGCTTCGGAAGGCACGTTAAACCGTTGGTCCCGGCTAATATCGGTTGATATTAGTCGTTAAGCCTAGTCAGAGGCCTAATGGGCGGCTTGATAACATCTGACAGCAGCGTTAGTCGCTTGCCTTGCAAACACCCCTCTGCCAATCCGCAGTGAGCCCGCTAGTGGAGTATGGCTCAAACTTTTATTTTCCTTTGGGTGTATTTGCAATCAGTCCTCAGACTATGAGCAAATGTTTTGAATGGTATGGCTCAAACTACCTCATAGATGAGGTAATGCCTTTGCCCAGCAGTGGGATGTTACAGGCTAACTTTACTTTTTACTTAAGTAAGAAAGACAACCGAGACAAACGTAAACATTTAAAGAAGTCAAAGGCTGTGCACTTTGTTAAAAAAAAAATTGAAAAAACATATTTCATAAAAGTGCATTTGATGTTAATAAATAAAGGTAACTATAAAAATACAAATTCGTTTGTAAATTGCCTTTAACTAATTTGAACATGGCCGTTGTTGAACCAACGGAATTAAGATTGTTTTTTTACACGGATAACTATTTGAATGTTTTTGTACTTTTTTTTCATATCAGTTACTCAAAAGTTGTCCAGGGTTACAAACCATCAGAACTATATACAGGTTGTGGCCTATAATAAAAGCATAAATATAAAATAAAGTTCATTTTCTCTTTCTTTTCCGTTCCAAGTAATCAATAAAAAAAACTTAAGGTTTTAATTTATTGTAAAGTAAAATAAATTTGTTGGTTTTTCCTTACAAAAGTAGATTATACACAGCACGGCACGGGCACTATCAGGAGTCACAAGCGACACGAAATGTTTGTAATTTTGACTCCTGAGCAAAACGAGGATGTTTTACTCCCGAGCGATCCTGAGTGTAGGGTTTAAAACTTTTTTAGAGAATTTTAAACTGGCCCAAGACTAAGACAACTTTATTCCCGTGGTAAATACTCTGCTTTTTAATTCTCTTTGCGGGCAGTTTATAAGATTATCTGCCTACCTACTTAGTCCATACAAATTTCCACTTGAACATACACAATGCGCTGCATAAAATCACAAGTAACCATTTAATATAAAAACGATTCAGTTAAGTAACCACTAAACAAACCTTTTCCTTACCATAATGAATGACATTTACAAAGCCCAAACATACATTTTGTTACTGAGATTTAATAACAACCTATATAATACTTACACATTATTCACATATTTTTAAAACAGTAACATTTTTTTTTAAATATTTTACGAAAAAGGCACTGTAAAATGGTGTCATACAGACAAATCTCTAAAGTTTTAGACGTATTTTCTTCTTTCTCATCGAGGTGGGGCGTGATCATCTTGAATTTCGAATGATCGCAATCTCGCGCAAACTGCCGCGTTCGTATGAACTCGTCTTCTCATTACATTACAGGGCCGCGATGGATTTTAATACAATATTTCGGCCCGTGAGTTGAGATGAATCATAAAGTGATTACCCTGAACTCAAAAATCAACATTATTTGACGTATGATCGAACGATTCTAAGCAAGTGAAGCAAAAAATAATTTGTTTTCTTAAAGTGACACATCTCCGGTCACGGGCCAGAACACATTACTTTATTCTCATAGTGAATAATTGACTATAAACCAACAGTGTATTGCAAACTAAAGTGTCCTGTCATAGATTTTGACATTGTCATTTACTATAATGAGTTAGCGATTTTGTCGAGGTAACTACTTACTCTGTAGAACTTTGATAAAAAAATATATACATGCTACACGCTGTATAAGTTTAGGAACAATTAAAGGCACACTTATTTAATGTTACCTAAATAGGTGGATATAAACTTGTATTATCATCTTAAAGAAACTATAATGATAAAAATACCAATTACACTAAATTGGAACTAAACTAGAGTGCACTTAAAAGTAATTTCATCTAGTAGTAAGAAAGTATATTTTGTAAAAAAGCAGTGACCTGAATTTTAGGTTACGAATTTACTCGATAAGAAACTAGTAATTGGTTTTTTTTATTCGAACCAAATGCAAATCGAGTTCTCACTTCTAAGTAAAGTATAAAATGTTACGATTCCAATATTTATGCATTCGTCTTAATAGAAATTGAACTAAGCGAGTGGTTGTAAGAAGTATAATTTACTTGTCGATAAAATCATGAAAATTGCTTTTTGTATTTTGATAGTGCTATTATCAGTCGTGATCGAGGCAGAATCATGTGAGTAGGTAATTTACAATAATTTCAATGGAGTTAAGAACTCTACTTTAAACATAATAATGACTTAATTAAACGTTCAACCTTGATATTTTAAAATATAAACGCCATCAATCGCTCCTAATTTTGTTTAGTTAAAATACTTGCTTAACGGAACCCTTATAGTTTCGTCAAGTTTGTCTGTCTGTCTGTCGTTGGAAGATGTATCATGTTAACCGCTTTACGATTCTAATACACGGGGCTACTAAGGGGGGCTTCCATACATGAAACTAAAACCGTCAATTTGTTTTTTAGTCAAACCTATGCTTGTAGGGTGTCTATGGATAGGTCTTTTAAAATGACATATAGGTTTCTAAAACCATTTTCTTTTAAAGTCTAACGATTCATAGCTAGACGCTTCTAAAGTGGTAAAATAGGCGTCCCCCCTCCCCCCATCTAAAAAAACCTTCAACGAAAATTGGTTTGGACGGGATCGACCGAGAAGTTTTTGAGATACCTATAGAACATTAACATAACTTTGTTCTTCATACAAACACTATGAAAAACAAAAGTTAAATTTGCTGTCAACAAAATATTGTGGTATTTTACTACGTGCATTCCCGAATTCAGTTAAAGTTGGCACGGAACCCTCAGTGCGCGAGTCCGACTCGCACTTGGCCGGTTATTAACCTTACTCATTTCTTTGTTACCAGTGACATGCCGAACCAATCAAACAGAGAGTAAACTATGCCCTCGCCTGTCCGAATTATCTTGCACGGGAAGGACCAGAAAATTTCAGCTGCTTAGCTGCTTACTGCCTCGGTGCTACTGCCAGTTCGGATACTATAGAGAACCATTGACAAGGAGATGCTATAGGAGAAAGAGAGACTGCCCTAATTTCACTAGATTGTACACTCTTTTGGGGTTGACATAAATTGTATAGTACTCTTTGCTATATTTTTTAACCTATCCTTTCTTACAGTTTTGATAAACCGTTGGATTTATTCATTAAGTTTTTAATTAATTCCACTCTCCCCTAAACAAATACCAAAGGTATTTGATTACACTCATGAAAATCGTTCTGGGCCTAACGAGTATAACCATTCATTAACGAATATTAAAATAAGGTTACATAGAGCTCATGTATATTAGAGGTACAGTCAGTTTTGCGCTTTTTGGGGTTGATACTTTGGGTGACTTAGGCCCTGAGGCCAAAAACTGTTCGCCAAATTATCCACTCGTATAATTAGTATTACTAGTGACATGAGGACTGGCAGCAACCTTGGCCAACGCATAAGCATGGCCATTCAACGGGATAATGCTGCTAGCCTTCTTGGTACCGATGTGATTCGGGGTTAGGTTAGTTTCTTTTTAGTTTTGTTATATTTTGTTTACTTTTTGTACATATTATTTTAAATTTGTTTTAGTTAGTTTAAATCTTTTAAGTTTATTACAATCACCCACGAACGATTTTTTTCACTTTTCATTTAGTTATAATTAACGATAGCTTTTAATTGCATAAAACAGAAAGGACGAAAAAATTCTGTTATTTTTACATATAGCGTAATAACTCGCCATTAGCAAACGACGTAACTACTCTGCCGCATCACAGTTTTGTTACTAGCGTGGAGGGTAGGTGCGACTTTGCCGTCATGTTTTTGTAGTCAATGTTTATGATTGTTCCTTATTAGTGCAAAATCATTGTAAATAATCAAACAAACTATTATTTATTTATGATATTTGTCAGTTATGAACATGTTTTTGTATGCTCTTACTGCATTGCAATTTAATGCACTCCTATAACTCATTTAAGAATTAGGAGAAAATGATTTTATTAACTTCGCCACAAATCGCAAAATTTGAAGCTAATGTAATATTATTTAAAAAACTTCAACAACATGTTATAAAGTTCTGCACTCTTATTGCGTTGAGAATAATTAGGAAGCGAAATAGGTTGTTCCTGTAACTGACTGAACTGAAACTCATGAGATGGCATCCGTTGGGAATTGATTTTAAACTTTATGGTAACTGTTTATTATTCTAAAGAAAGAAAATGATTACTCACAATTGTATGAAAATACCATTGGTATTAGTTCTTGGTACTATAGAGTGGAATAAATGGACCGCTCAATTGTCAGGCCTATCAACAAGAAATGACAAAACAATAGTAGAGATAAGTATAGCATAGTAGTAAGTATAAATATATTTACAGTAAATATATCGATGTATTATGCTGTGGGAGTATAACGTTATTAAAATTATGAAACATGTTTTTAATTTTTGTTTTCCTGATGTCTTTTGGCTGCATGTCAGAATCAGTATATATGGTCCAAGTTCAGTGTTTCCTTAATAATTACAACCCTTACATCTTTAAAGCCAGAATTAACAGGCTTCAACAAACTGCTATAAAATTCTGCAGTCCTGATGCATTGAGAATAATTACTGACTGAACCGAAACACCTAAGATGTCTTCTAGGAAACCCGAGATCATCTTCGTCTCGTTCTTAAGTTTATAAGACCCCGTACACTGCGAGTTTTAGCATTGAAGTAATCGCGCGACAGCATCGCGACTCACGCAATAAACAGATTTAATTTAACATTGATGCAGTCGCGCGTTAGCATCGATCACCAATATACGGTAAGTACATATTTTTCAATGTCAAGCTTCTGCATCGCGAATGCATCGATGTTAACGCGCGTTAGCATCGTGACTGCATCACTGCTAACCTTAGCGCAGTGTGAAAAAGTTGACAGTTTGCAACTGCCTCGATGCTGCATCGCGTTAGCATCGATGCAATCGCAAAATCCTTTGCACACTGCACTACTCTTAGCATCGGTGCAGTCGCGATGCAGAATCTTGAAATTGACAAATTATGTACAACATTTTGGCAACTGCATCGATAAATTAAATCTGTTCATTGCGTGAGTTGCGATGCTCAATCGCGTTTTTAAAACGCTTGACTGCATCGATGCTGAAAGTCTCAATATCTAAGAGTAAGTCTTTCAGCAGAAAAAAAAATTATAGCTGTATCAAATATTTACAACGGTACGTGGAATCGTTCTCTTAAAAAAAGGCACGTTGAACTCAGTACAAAAAGCTTATTAAAAATACAAAATCGTTACTTTCTCATTAGTATGACAGCCTTTGCTGGTATTGCAGTAAAATATTTTTAAATCTAAAGCTTCACACTGAACTCAATTCATGAAGAACTAATGTAATTATCTACAATTAACTACTCAGCACTAGTGGTGGGCATTCATAAACAAGTATCGATATATTAAATATATCAACTTATATTGTTCACGATACGCGAAGCTGCAAAAATAATTGAAATGATGTTGTTATTATACAGACTAAACTCTGAGTACTTTGTGGCTTCTTCAAGAGCACTTGCCCCCTCGGCTTTGTACTTGTTCCAGCACTTCATACACAATTTTAAGTATGTCTTTAGTACAGAAAATAAAATAAGGAGTCACAATGCTAGACCACTTTTTCACACCGAAAATACCGAGAATTGTAGATATTTCCATAGAAAACCGCGGAGCCCAGCTCCAAGTCGAAAACGTATCTCGTGACGACTCAACTGACCCTTCACTGTATTACCGTACAAAAGTTTTTATTTTCTACCCTCTAACTTAGCAATAGTTTTGGCAAGTAAAACCGGCTATCTAAACGGAACACAACTCGTTCAAACTATGGTCAATTACTTCCTACCCATGTTATTGTCTTAAAATCAGTAAATATTGTGATGATTTTTGTATTTAGATTCAATCAGTAGCCCTGTTGTAATCTTAACTCATTATAATAACAGTTGACGTTATTTATGTAAAAACGAGTATTGTTACTTTATCGAATAACGTTATCGCTATCGCTATTTAAAAATGGCAACACTGGCTGCCCCTTCCCTTCTTATTTTCTGACTTGCGGAGTGCACTCGAAAGGCGAGCCAGTCTAGTGCTGACCGCCGAAGCGAAAGGTTGAGGGAAGGAACCTATGTTAAATTGTAGTTATAATTATTAATGTGGCTAGAGGTAGTGATTTGTATCATAGATAAGTGTGTTGATGGAATAAAGAACTTTATAAACTCAACCGAGTTTGATTCACGACACGTCGGAAGTGGAAGAGGAAACCTTCAGCTCACAAAGGGTATGTATGTACTATTATTTTCAAATGATAAGAGCAAGTAATATTATTTAATAAAATTTTCTTGAAGATAACGCCATAAATACCACGATAGGATAGCATTGGTTGGGATAATATTCTGCTGCGGTTGAACTGTAGCAATATTATCCTGATTTAATCGTGTTAAGTTTCCAACTGATCGTTTGGTCAAGGCTACTCCTTGATAATGATCTGAGGTGATTAATACGAGTATGCTCATAAGCAAAGTAGGTAGGTAACAAATTGTCGGGCTGGCCCTAGGTTGTTCTTAATATGAACTGGGTATATGCTAACTCGACGCAGTCGTGCTAAGCTATCATCAAATCATTTGGGCAAGGCTACCCTTTGCTAATGGTATGTGAAAGCTAAATGCGCGATTTATTAAATTGGGTCAACTACGTAGGCATGTTTAACAAAATATTATAATTTTTTTTCTCATAATTATCGGGGTAGTGTTAGGTTGCATTGGTTGGGATAATATTTTGCTGCGGCTAAGCTGTTGCACTATTATCCTGACTAAATTGTGTTTCGTTTCTAACTGGCCATTTGGTCAAGGCTACTCCTTGATAATGTTCAGTGGATACGAGACACGAGTACGTGCAACTAAATAGCTAAATATAATAAATGACCTCAGTAGTTCCTTCATCCTAAAAGGAAATACGAAAAGAAATAGGTATTAAATATTATCATGTCACAGCCTATTGTAGGTAGATATGTTTAGTTGATTGAGAATAACCGTTCAACCTGCAACTGTTCTAGGGCTAATATTTTTGTGTTCATAAATAATTATACCTACAATAAATAAATAAAACTTTATTTCAGACTTTGCATTCATAATTTGTTAACAGACTTATAAACTATGTTAGTGAGTTCAACAATTGTATGTTTTTAATCAATTGTGTTAAATTTCAACCAATTCAATCCAATTTAATTATAAACATTCGAATCATTTTTTATTTCAATTCAATTTCGTTTGTTATGACTTGAATTGAGTGCCCTTTAGGGTATATAATTTGTTAATACACCCATTGATTATGTAAGTGAGTTAAATAATACTGAGTTTTTTATATTTATTAAAACTGAGTTCAATTTAAACCAACTTAAGTAAATTAAATTAGAATCATTTTACTTTTACTTCAATTCCATTTGACATGACTTGATATAAAGGCTTTTTAGGTAAATGACTTATTGCCAATTCAACCCAATTAAAATTCATATACATTTTTATTTTAAATTCGAATTCATTCAATATATAACTTGAAATAAAGGCCATAGTGTCAGATTTTACAAAGTAGTTTTAGCGGCCAGGTGTGTCGCGTGGACCAAATGTGTCTTTAAGTAGCGGCCAGGTGTGTCGCATGGGCCAAGTGTGTCCTTATGTAGCGACCAGGTGTATCGCATGGACCAAGTGTGTCCTCAAATAGCGGCCAGGTGTGTCGCGTGGACCAAGTGTGTCCTTAAATAGCGGCCAGGTGTGTCGCGTGGACCAAGTGTGTCCTCAAATAGCGGCCAGGTGTGTCGCGTGGACCAAGTGTGTCCTCAAATAGCGGCCAGGTGTGTCGCGTGGACCAAGTGTGTCCTCAAATAGCGGCCAGGTGTGTCGCGTGGACCAAGTGTGTCCTTAGGTAGCGGCCAAGAGTGTCGCTTGGGCCTAGTGTGTCCATAGTTCTGTACATTTAATTATTCAAAAGCAGCAGAAGTAACCAAGTCAGTCAATCAATCAACAAAATTCATTTATTGTGTAATACATATACATTAGTTATGTACATGTAAGTTATGTATAGTAGCTATGTATTTTCCTCGATTAGATCGGGCCATTTGTGCCATGAAAGAGCTATGTATGTTTTACAAAAGGTCAAGTCTAACTGTGAATTCTTTTATTAGAAATTTTCAATAGCAACGGTCATGTGAGCCATATAGGCGCTCTTACTTGCGTTCAGGATTATTTGCAATATTATTCCTTTACTAAAATTATGCTCTAATAAATGAATAGACTCCATAGTAATTAGATTTAAAGATATTTATTCTCATAAATACATACAATTCATTTACAAAGATAATTATTGAAACCATAACTTAGTAAATAAATACCATATCCAAAATATAATTTTGTTGATAACAACACTAATGCTGGTATTCTTTTTCTTCCGAGGTGATGAGACTGAAGAGCACGAGACCAAACCAGGCTGGTTGGGCCTAAAAAGACGAAAGAGCTCGCGATCGAGGTTGAGGACATCGACATCTTCTAAAGGAAGTCACAAATCAAAAGTACCCTTTCGGCGTCACCAACGCTCGAAACCGTCGAGTCACCTGAAATTACCGTTTCACACAATCCGAAGTGACTGTTTGGCTCCGATCACAAAAAGAAAAAAAGAACAACTTCTATGTTTTAATTGTAATATATTCATTCATTGAATAAGTCCTTGTACACACAATTCTGATATTTTTCGCAGAGGTTTATCTTGATTCCCGTCGTTTTAGAACCATTGCAGCGTTCGTGGTCGCGGGTAGGCTAGGATGTTATTTATCCAAAAGAAAATAATATCATCACTTCTTCTTAGTAGAATGGGTTATTTTGTTGCGATTGAGTACAGAATTTTGAATATATGTACACTCCGACAGCACATCAAATTACCCACTTTTGTTGCAAACTTAACCTTATTGCAATTGCATAAGATACCGCACGTTTCACCTTTACGTGCTGTTTTCCGTAAAACTGATAATTTTGGTAAATGTATAATCGCTCCCACAGACCTAATATACTAAGTTGACTTTGCGAAAAATACCGCGCATTTATCACGATCATGGGAAAAATATACCTATTGAAACACGATGTCAGTAAATTCTTACTTGAATTAACGTTGTGACTTAATTATTTCAAAACAAAGATTTAATTAATTCATTGACGCGGTGATTTTATTGTCGGCTTACTTAAACGCCATTAAAGTCGCGTAACGCGTTATAATGCAGTTCGTTTACATTCATAGAAAATACCTTTACTTCCTCTACATAAATTGTTCTGTCGTTTTAACCATACTAGAACTATAAAGGGTAGCAGATTCCGTTGCAATTTTGATAGCGCAGTTAACCTCCAAACTTGTAAGACATAAAATTTATATAAAAAGTTTATAAATTATCATTTATTTAATGAAAGAAATACACAGAAGATAAATAATTAATTACAAACTTAACATCGCTCGCTACATGTAAGTTAAACAATTTTATAGGTAAATTTTACCTGTTAATAAACTGTGGAGTAATTACATTAATTTTGGGACAGATGGTCCTAAACTTATACATATTAATATTAATTTATGACTTCTATAAATATTTAGGAATCAAATAACTTACTACATATTTCTGTAATACTGCACAAACAATAAAAAAATAAATAATTGAAATTATACATCAATAACGAGCTTCGGTAGGTATACTTTACTTATTAAATAACCATCTTATAAGTATTCCTGACTAGTAGACAGTCAGTTATACATAAATTAATGTATCCTCAATGTCTACATAAATTTGTTTTAAATGACATTGTTTATCTATAAATCATTACTCCGACAATTTGTAAAAACATTTGTTTTGTTATATTATTTTTATACTTATTGTCTTTTAGCACTTTTATTATATACGTCTGTCTAGTTTTCGCTCAATCCAGTACTTACGTAAGAGACGAAAGGCATTGTCGCGGGACAGGGTGCCCTTAAAGAATAATATATTTTTTTTGTTAGGAAAAATAAAATCATATGCGGGCCAGTTTTCAAAAAAAAATGAGTCCTCTTTCTATGTTATTGTTTGATGCTCTGTTAAAATATTATCACTTAAAACGAGGTGACCTTACATAATATACTAATCATTGACTTCAAAAGAAATATATTTTCATATATGAATTTTATATTGACGCCAAACACGACGTTTGCTCTGCAATATGCTTGGGTTTGGAATAACTAAAGACGCGTTGTAATACATTTAAATGGGGACTAGGGACGTCTACACGCCAAAACGTAAATAGGAGACCGTGATCTCATAGGTCAATTGATAAATAATTATGCACAAAGGCTTTATTTCAAAACTGGTTTTTATTCTAGTTCCCCACTTTGATATTTTTCTGTATTCTTGGCAATATCATGCCGTTTATTATTATTTTTTACATGTAACAGCATAATATCGTTGAGTTTACTTTGCTGAGTAAATTGTATTTGTAGTAGGGCTTAATTATTAATGTCATTTGACTATTAAATCTAACCTCAATTCTATTTAAATTATTTGTATAATGATTAATAAAGTGAAGTAAGTACTTGTTCCTACTACTAAATAAAAACCACATCTTCATGTACTGTTCGTATATAATTAACAAATATGTATTAATATGGGCCCTTAAATATTGATTTTTTCTCATACGGACACACATAATATTAGGGAAAGTTAAACTACAAAGTAATATTTTATGGTAACAATAAATTGAAAGATCATAAGAGATTATATAAGTCACTCAGATAATATAATAATAATAATGATCCCTTAAATGACTGTATCTCTGTAAACAGTCTTTATAAGAGATTGAGATTCCATTCAATTGCAATAAAAAACAAACAATGAGTTATTAATAATATACATAATAGCTTAATTCTACTTGTATGACTTTAAGTGCTAAGATTCAAGTGCTAAGATTCATAACTTTCATTATTGATATGTGCCACGCAAATTACGAAATTTAACTTTTAAAAAAAAGTTATCTAAGTAGCTTAAATAATTCTTGATTATGTTCTCCCCGATTAACAAAGGACGTTTATTATGGATGCTTTACTGATTTTCTTAATATCTATCTCAATACATAGGTTTATATCCTAATATATTACTTATTATGAAAAATTCAAATCATGAGACTGTGTTTCAGAAAGAAACTTTGTTTTCTCCTTATTATTTTATTTACTTTATACTTATTATCATTATACAAATTGTGAACTATTATCATATTGCTGAATGCACCGTTCAGTCATTCCTTTAAGTTATTCAAAAATTGAATTAGATGCTAGAAAATGACGATAATAGAAATTAAAGACTCGAAAACATATTGTAATGGAGTATAATGATGTCATTTGTAGAAACGAGGTATTAATTTGACAACCTCCGTGGTGTAGTGGCTAGGCACGCTTGTTTCAAGGCGTCGCCGCTCTTAGTTCCCGGGTTCGATTCCCGGTCGGGTCAATATAGATATCAAAATTTTCTATATTGTCTTAGGTCTGGGTGTTGTGGTACCAACTTTGTCTCTGATTTTCATAACACTGAACAATGTATGTGATTGATTGTCCAATAATTTGTTTTTTACTGTGTATGTAGATAAGGTCTCCTTAAAGTTAGGATCTTAAAACTACAAAAAGTTACCAATAAATTTCATTCATTCATCAATTTAAAAGTCAATTAAGTTAGATTCTTTCCATTTTGTTATCTTAAATTCAGATGTTTTTTTTAAATTCCTATTAAATATATAAGAACATAATAGATTGTTAATAAATAAAATGGCTTCGATAAATGACCCTTTGTCATTCATAGACAGGAGTAAAAAAAAAACATTAGTTTCATTAATAATTACGATTGCGATCATAATTATAATAACATAACCATACTTAACCTTTTAGCCTTTAAAACGAAATAACCATGAAATTATAGGTACATAATAGGTTATGAACCCGGTAACATAAAAGATATAAGATGTATAAAATGTTCGTTGCCGCAAGTCTTACAAGACACTGGATTAATACTTCACCCTTGATAAAGCATAATCAATCTAAAGATTCAATAGATCAATCGATATTGGTCAAGTAAACCAAAAAAAATTTAAAATGATAAAAAGTACTAGAAATGTGATAATTGCTATTAATAAGAATATTTTGTAATTATGTATTACTGAGTGAGCTCAACAGTATAATTGTAGCATAACCTTTATTTCTTGTTAGACTTTAATGCCGAATGTGATGATTTTATGATGTGTACTCAACAGCTTAATTTTGGCATAATCTTTATTGCTTGTAATATGATAAATGTAGTATGCTGTAGTAGTATTGATATAAATGCGCCATTGTAAATATTTTATAAAATGCACCAGGAGGTGCATTAGGTCGGATGGCCGAATGTGATGATTTTTGTATTTAGATTCAATCAGTAGCCCTGTTGTAATCTTAACTCATTATAATAACAGTTGACGTTATTTATGTAAAAACGAGTATTGTTACTTTATCGAATAACGTTATCGCTATCGCTATTTAAAAATGGCAACACTGGCTGCCCCTTCCCTTCTTATTTTCTGACTTGCGGAGTGCACTCGAAAGGCGAGCCAGTCTAGTGCTGACCGCCGAAGCGAAAGGTTGAGGGAAGGAACCTATGTTAAATTGTAGTTATAATTATTAATGTGGCTAGAGGTAGTGATTTGTATCATAGATAAGTGTGTTGATGGAATAAAGAACTTTATAAACTCAACCGAGTTTGATTCACGACAATATGTTTTAAAGGTTAGCTTTTTCATTATAAACATGCCACGTTTGGTAAAGACCACTTTTTAGAAATCGTTTGTGTTTGCTAAAATAAAAACAAAGACAAGTATTAAAATTTGACATCAGCAGTAAGAATGATAAATATTGATCTTAAAAAATAACGAAATATATTTCTATATCATTGAATCCCACAAACGGAACTTTTACCTAACTTGGTACATGATTTAATTAAATGATCAGAGACCAATGATATTGTATTTAGAAGTAGATGACGCCTCGCGAACAAAAAGAGTATACAAATATGGCACTGTCCGATTACTGGATGTCAATGGATTGACATCCATCACATCAGACGTCAGTTTCGGAACAGAGTCTTAATAGAGTAGCGTGTTTGATATATTTTTTAAAGTATGTAGATACATTTCAATAGACTCGTTAGCCTAATTTTAAAATTGAGTTCACACTTTAGCTCGGAAGTACATTAATCAACAAAAACATTTTATTTTCAAACTATTTAACGTTTAAAATATTGAATACCTAACTACCTAATAAATGCAATTTGAATGTATCACGTGGAGCTTGAAATGTCATGGCGCCAATATCAGAGTCACGTTCACTGCTAGGCATTCACGATCACTTGACCACACGTATATATTTTTACAAATTAAATTATAAAAAATATTTAGCGTTCTTATTTAAATAAATGAAGAAATATTTATTAATACACCATAGTAATCTGGCACCATGTAAAAAAGATGATTCCTTCAAATAACATGCTAATAGTTAGCATATATATTTTTTCCTACAATCGTGCGGATCATCCCTCACTGATGTGTTTATCAACAGTACTTTGTTATACTTTATTTAACGCGAGCGCCGGTGACCTTTTGTTCCGTGAGCGTCTATGCTGTTACTTTAAAGAAATTGAAGGTGTACTTTATAGTTATATAACAAAGACATATTAACATACATTTCCATATACATATGTGTTAGGGTCGTGCGGGCGGGATTTAAACCCGCGACTGCTTATCTTTGTAGTCCGGAACGTAAACCACCACACTATAACGATCGTTATTTTTTATTTTTTATTTTTTTAAGTATTGGACACCAATCACTTACATTGCTCTGATCCCAAGGTAAGTAGCTAATGCACTTGTGTTATGGAAATCAGACACAACGGTGGTACCACAACACCCAGACCCGAGACAATACAGAAAATTTTGATTTTTATATTGACCCGACCGGGAATCGAACCCGGGACCGCGGAGCGGCGAGGCCTTGAAACCAGCGTGCTTAGCCACTACACCACGGAGGTCGTCTTTATTAAAAACGAATTATTATTAAAAAAATATAGTATCAAACTACTCCACGTATGGCACTGTCTTACAATATCGACCATGTTGGTCCGTGGGTTGGCTAAGAAACAAAATTCAATATTTTATTGAAAATACTTCAATCATGAATGACAATATGATATCCGGACTGTTTTTATTTATTAAGTTAGTTGTTTCTGCAGTTTTAAAGGCGCACTGAGGCACTGAGACACTGACGCTATCAAAAACAGACTAAGTCAAAGTTAAGACCTCACTTTGACGTGAGGTGGTGTTTGCTTGACTGTCTTTTAGGCTCTCGCCGGTGATCCATCTAGTTCTTAATACAATATCATTGTCAGAGACCTTTTTTCAATCTTTGGTTTTTTTCTGTCAATCAGTTTGATTGAATTGATTTGAACTGTTTTAATATTTGCCTTGTGGATTCACAAGGCAAATATTAAAACAGTATCAAGTTTTTACCGATTTCAAAAAGGAGGTCTTCTTCTGCTTTCGTGTCGGCAAGAACACGGGCTAAATCTTACTGGCCCAGAAAGCAGCCACTGTGGTAGCCCTCTGGTTACAGACAAGTAAGTCCTCACGCGAGCAGGTGGTCGGGCACGCGGGACAGTTAGTGCGGTGGAACCAAGGTTTGCAGGGGTTCCCCACATTCACAGCTGGCGTCTGCTCTGCTTGAGTACCCCCACCGACACAGGTTATCTTTACTCCGACCAACCTACCTCAGCCGATTTATACTTAGGTACCTTATAGCCTGGAGGCAGATTTTCATCGGAGGGGAACAGTGAGTGTGGGTACTCGCTTGCCCAAAGCCTGCACCTCATGTCCGTAGGGGTTTAGTGGGTAAGCTGTGTAGATCGCAGGAAGCTATTGCGGCTTCGCAACCGACCTGTAGCGGGGGAGAGCCCGTAGAGTGGATGTCTCGGGTCGCTTTCTTGTTTTTGTATTTCAAGCGAACATGTCACTTCTCTGCGGACTCTAGGTGGAGCTATTCCCGCAAGAGGAAACAGCATACCGACCGGGGTTGGCTTAAGACAGCCAGTCACTATGGGACAGGTGTCGTTCAGCTCAAGGTTCAAGGTTCAAGCTCAAAAAGGAGGTGATGATGATATACTTGTGACTACTTAAACAGTACTTTTGTTAGTAGGTACTCATTTATCGATAAGATACATAATCACATTCCATCCCTAAGCTTCCATAAAACCTACTTAAATCGCATGAAGGATTTCGCAGTACATTATGAAGATGGTTAATTTTTTAAAACCAGGCCTTTGTATGCTTCGTTTCAAAATTCTTATTCTATGAACCACTTTACGGCTACTATATCCACACTTTCCGTCCTTTTCACTCATACTGAAATTCAGCCAAAAGTGAGCAGGACGGCAGGAGTCAAAAAACGAATACTTACTTGCTTAGTTTAATAAAGTCCGTTTTTCTTAGCTAGTCGAATATTGTAAACAATCTTGCGTCTTCCTTTTTACCACGCTTTTATTAGCTTGGGTTGTATCTATGTATGTATGTATGTATCTAATGGAATCTTTGAGCATAAATTTGACCGATTTCCAGAAGATTGATTAATTTGAAACTTTGCACACGTATCAAGGACCGATGACAATGCAATAATTTAATAACAGTTTCTCAATATCCTTATAAGGACCGCCAGGATTAATAATTTTTTTCGTGGATCCTCTGTAAGGGAGTAAAAAAGATAGAGCTATCGCGTATCGCATGTCCGCAAATAATTAATTGAAACATCGAACTTAAAATGAAAAATAAAAGCGTGGGGTGCAACATTTAATATATCAAGCACCCCACGCTTTTTACTCTGAATTGAATTATTCTCTAACTCTTTGTAATTAAAAAATATTTTCTACTTTTTAGTTCGGTTAGCTATCAAAGCGTGGTTTTTTAGTTTTTTTAAACTATAATTTACGAAATGTTTAATTTTAAAATAAGATAAACACAAAACTCACAACTTACTAATGTAATTGATTGTTTAATACAGAGATATTTTTAAATGAAATAGTTACTTAGGTTTACTCGCTAATATTATTATAAAAAGTTATGAAAATATTGTTTACATTATTGGACTAGCAAAAAAACGGACTTTACAAAGTAGGACTCCGAAAAATACAACTAACATTCCACTTCATTACGATTTGCTTTAATTTTTATTCGCATATATAAAAATCATAAAATTATTATCCCTTTGGAATAGAACGACAAAAGCGAGATGCCACTAGCAGCAAACTGTGTGATAATAAGAGATGGGTAGCAGAACCATTTTTGTCAGATGTCAAACAGTTGACCGCCCTGCAGAAGCTCGCTGAAAATTACGTGCATTTGATTTTTTATATTTAAAAGTGAAATTGTGTATATTTTGGAGAAATAACGCGTCAGAAACATGGTGACTTGGTCGGTGATTGATTATTATGCATTACAGCGGCATAACCCCAACAAATAATCATTTAACAGGTAGATTAGTCCACATCGCAGCCTCTTAATATAGGACTTATATTTACCAATGCGCTTCAAATTTAAAGTACGCAGAATGATTATTCTATTCTACAAACGTTAATTTACGTAAAAAATAAAGACATAATAACACAGGGAATGTATATCGACGAATATTTTGTATAATGAAATAACATTTAGTTTTACACTAGAGCTGCATGTTCAATATTTTGTGTCGACTGTTTATCATGCAGTAAACTGCTATATTTAACCTAGGAACATTGTTATAAATCACCTGATCGAAAGGTTCTCTCATTTAAAGCTACAAATGTTACTTAATTATGTTAGTTACTGACATCTTAAATCGGTTTCGTTTGACAGCTTTTACTTGTCCTTCTATTCCGATAGGAATATTAATTTTATGATAAAAATACATTCAAAAATCGATGTCACTTAGATTTCAGAATTTCAATGACTTTGTTTATCCTCTTGGGACCGTGCGTAACAATAGCGTCACTTTCGGAGGACGTTGAAATGACAATTGATTAGCTGTCATTACGAAAAGTTATTAAAACAACAATATGTTAACGAAATATTGTATTATTCGTTTTTTCTATTTCAATCTGTGGTGTCAATTTTTACAAATTAATAAAATACAATGCACGAAATACGTAAACACTTATAGACATGACGACAGACTCAAGCTACAATACATGTTACTTACTTAAGTTAGTTACTGACATCTTAAATCGGTTTCGTTTGACAGCTTTTACTAGTCCTCCTCTTCCGATAGGAATATTAATTTTATGATCGGTTCCGCATTTTAAATTTGAAAATGTTTAAAACAGACGCATGTATACTAGTATGGAGGTTTTCCGCACATCGAAACACGTGCTGTTAATACATCTAAAATTGTATTAATTGAAAGTTATTAATAGATCCAAATAAACCAGTATTATATTACGTGACAACATCATCGAAATAGAAAACGTAATTACTCCCGTGGGTGTTAGGTATGTATTTACAAACTCAAGAATAAGTTATTTTTAAATATTGCTACGCCAATCTAAAACCTTGGTGTAAACGTTATTGTTTTGATATAAGTTTTTTATTCTCTTATACAAAATGGTGGATTAATAGACCCAAAAATATGAAAATAAGTTACGAACTAAGAAAATAAAATATGCTTACTTCTTAATACAAATCTAAGCAAGTTTTTCCTTGACGCAAATAGAAACCCGTGGGCAGTTCTAATGTCGAAAGTGCGAATGTTAGTCTCGACTTCCTATCCACTCACCGAGTTACATAAATCTAACTTAGCCTAACTTACCTACAACAAAGGAAAGATAAAACCGCCAGCCCGAATAACTACTTGTCCCACTGTTGCATAAACAGGCGGGTAGATGGCGCTAAACGTCACGCATAATGACGTATCCATAAGAGACCACTAATTTCGCAGGGTCCGACATACAGCAGCACGGTAGCTCAATCGGTAGTGCGTTTGGCCCAGTTAGCCAGAAAGTGCTGGTTCAAGTCCCTCCCGTGCGCAAAAAAAATGTTTGGTTCTGATTTCATCTTCATGAATATAAAATATGACAATGTGAGTTTTAAAATCATTATAATCCATTCGATAGCGAAGCGTCATCAATTTCCAAGTTGAATTTATTCTGTAAAGAATAACTACTTGGCCCACTGTTGCATAAACAGGCGGGTAGATGGCGCTAAAAACGTCACGCTTAATGACGTATCCGTAGAGACCACAAATTTCGCAGGGTCCGACAGACAGCACGGTAGCTCAATTGGTAAAGCGTTTGGCCCGGTTAGCTAGAAAGTGCTGGTAAAAGTCCCGCCCGTGCGCAAAAAAAATATGGTTTCTTATTTCATCTTTATGAATATATAATATGACACTGTGAGTGTTAAAAACATTATAATCCATAATCACTTACTAGCTATAACTTCTGGTTTTCGAGAAATCCGTTGACAAACATACAAATAAACATCAAATATTTAAGTGTTATAAAATTCTGAAATTATCAAATTGAATACCTTCGTTTTTGGAAGTCTGTAAAAATGCGCCTCGGAATAATCACCATGCAGTATTCTAACAACAACACATACATAAATGTCGAATGCAAAACATCCTATTTAAAGTCAGGAAAATATATATTATCCCTAAGCAACCAAATAATTGTGTTTTATGGCAAAAAATATTCATATGCAAAGATGGCTGATCTTTTTACGCTGTGACCTAAGTTACCTCCGGCGAGTTTTACCAACTTAATTCTAACTTTAACTAGGAACTGAAGTGTTATAAAATTTTAACGAGTCCTCCTTTCTTTGGTGGTGAAGGTATTTCTTTATATAACTTACATTATCTCATGTTCTTAAGCTTGATCTTAATAATTTAAATATTTATGAAACAGCAAAAATATACACATAAAACACTAGGTAACGCATAGAATTAAGGTGGATTTATATTTGTCTAACGTGTCGTGTGGTGACGTATCAGAACGCAATCGGTTTCATACATTTAGTACGGAAACGTTTAGATCCCATCACGACACGTCATATCACACTAATATAAACTTTAAATCATACTAAGTGTATGACACAGATTCCGTTCTGATTAGTCACAACATGACACGTCAGACAAATATGTCTCCACCTTTAAAGTCCAACATATCGCAAACTTTTAAGCGTAAATATTAAAAAACCGTTTCAAGGAGATTTGTTAACAGGAAACCCGTCCAAAAATGACAGTTTTTTTTTAATCCTCTTCTTCAAACAACCTATAGCCCCCAAATTGAATAAGTAAGGAAAACCTCAACTTTTACCAACATTTCAGATACAACGTTGACAAGTCATTGGAACATCTGAGGAATTATTACGTCTTCCAAAAGCATATTAAGACGTTCGCGGCTACGGTCTAGCGAATCAGTGATGTGGTGATTTGTATCTGCTCCTTTTATGAACCTACTATTCGACAGTGTTTTATTACCTTACAGAAAAGATGTTGTTCTTAAAGTTTAATGCAATCAAAATGGTTTTAAGACGCAAATTGCTATTTATGTTACCGAATGATTAAAAAGTAAACATGAATGTTAATTCACAGCAGTAAAAGTTATTGTTAGTAGATATGTCAAACTTAAGATCCTTAGCTTTATCACGTGACTATAATTTAGTGAAAAAGACATATTTTTAGCGCTATATTCCATTTATTAAAACCCTTGCATTTGTGACTGGTAGCTGCGCATTTAAAGAATCATTAGTTGATTCAAGTATCAATTATTAACATAAATCTATGAATACAAAATTAATAATACAAATTAAACTTGTAAAAAGCAACTGTGTCAGACAAGGTATCGATTCGGTCTTACGCTATTTATTTATATTTACAATTTCTGTTATTAAGTTTAAATAGTGAATAAACATTACAAAAACCAATAATAAAATCATCAATTAAAAAAGTTTGAAAGTGCACTTTCATATATTAAGAGCACTTTCACAAAACGTAAACCACCCGTGTCTCTGTTAACACAAAGTAATTTGTGTCTCCAACTTCAATGCAGTATGTTAAGTAAACTACTCTTTAGCGGTCCAACTTGTATGGTCCGGTGACCTAATGGATGAACTTCGTAGAAATTTCGGGTGAGGCCGCAAGACATAGAACTAGAAGATAAATTATACAAATTAACGTTATTAATACAAGGTTGCTGTTAATATGGCGAGGACATTTATATAAAAAATTAACTTTAAAAAAGTAAAAACCGACTTCAAAACCAAAATACACTAAAAAAATATTTTCGAATCGGTCTACTAACGACTGAGATATGAGGTAACAAACATACAAAAACAAAATAAAAAAATAGTCGAATTGATAACCTCCTCCTTTTTTGAAGTCGGTTATAAACAATACTTATGCTGTTTTTAGGGTCCCGTAGCCAAATGGCAAAAACGGAAACCTTATAGTTTCGTCAGGCCTGTCTTCCTCTCTGTCCGTCCGTATGTCACAGCCACTTTATTCTGAACCTATTAGCATTACACAGATCAAACATTTACTTGGTAGGTACCTAGTAATATCTTGCTAACCGCTTAACTATTATGACACAGAAAATAATAATAAAGACATTTGAGAGGGGCTCCCATACATGGAGCTAAAACAAATAATATTTTTTTTACTCAAACTTATGCATGTTGGGTGTCTTTGAATATATCTTTTTAAATTACATCGAGGTTCCTGAAACCTGAATTTTCCTGAAAGTCTAAAGATTTGGGAGATAGACACTTCTAAATTGGTAAAATAAGCCCCAAAATAAGTATATAGGTTTAACTCTGAGATATAGCACAGTTTCATACAAATACTATGAACATCAAAGTTATTTTTACTGTCAACAAAATATTGGTGATGGTATTTTGGCTTAGTGGAAGTAAGTGGAACCTTTATTTAATTAAAGTTGGCACGTAACCCGCGATGCGCGTCCGACTCGCACTTTGTCGTTTTTTTTATATGGCTCAAACATATTCTTATTGATTTCATTGAAGTCAGAAAAACAATTAAAATCAAGCTTATTGGAAAATAGGCCACGAGAAAGAAAATGGTTGCAAGAGATTGTTGTAAAATGGGATATGTTTATGTGTTTAATTGACTTATGTAAATAAAAATTAAAATTATGAACTGTGAATAATAAATACATTGAGTACCTGTTTTAGACAATCATGCTATGTCTCACGTCATAAAATACATACAAACTAAATACTTACCCAAAACTATAAGTTTTTCAAGTTCATATTTTTGTTAATATGACGTTAACATTTAAGTCTGTCTGAACTAAAGTTCACTCTAATCGAAATAAGCATTTCAAATAAAACTACGCGTAGTTAATGAAATACTAAACTGATTTCATGAAATAAAGCCTCTGGGAATTTTACCATTATGTATAATTCAGTCGTTATTATGAACTGTTACTTAGTGCGAACTGAATTGAATATTTTTCTAGTAATTTGAAATAAAGATTTTAATGATTGTGCTAACTGTTGCTAAATTTTACAACGCTTACTTGGTTACTACTAACTGACATTAAACATTGATTTTAGTATTAAATTATCGCTTTGCTGACATTTATTTTTGTATGTTTATGTACCATGTAGGTACATTGTTCATAATGTGTACTACGAGTATGTAAGTATTAAGAAAGATGAAATTGTTATAACATTTTCATCTTTCTTAATTCACACATTACGAAAATTTACATCGCATAGATGAAACTCTAATTACACTCTAAGTATACGAATAATTAACTTCAAAATTTCCCACCGATGACGTATCTGTTATTTGTCACTGTTACTTAAAATATCACATGACAAAAACCTTCGCTGGCACATCACTAGCGAAACCGAAATTCAATTTAGGGGCTTTGGACTCCGCTTTCAGGCGCTATTCAATGAGGAGTCATTTATTTATTTCCGTGTCAATAAATTAGAATATAATATTAATTTACAAGCCCCTAATAAAATAATCTGAAGCTAGAGGGATTATTCCATTAATTTTATTGGTCTTTTAAAAAGTCACGGAGGGATGTTTGGTATAGCAAGACGTCGTGGTGTGGTCGGATAGGTATAGTTTGACTGCGAAGCTGAGCCGTTTCTGACGTCATTCTTGTCGCCAATTTATGAACCTACTTATTTTTTTACCCGAATACGGCGAAGCAAAAAGGAGGGTTATGATTTTGACCTGTATGTATGTATGTGGGTATGGATGTTCATCTGTTCCCTGCTAAAGTATAAATCATAATAGGACAAATGAGGTGTTGTTGGAAGACTCTTAATAGTCCGCTTTTTATAGGCTACATGATTTTACGTTAAATTGACTACAGCGCCCTCTAGGAGACTTAAGATTAAAACTAAAAAAAAGATTTTTACGGTTTCGTGTGTGTCAAATGAAAGAGCACTTTTAGAACATGTCAAGTCTGTAAACAATATTAGTTGTTGCTCACGGCTTTGCTTGCAATCACCTGATGATTGCAAGAATTTATGAACTCACTTTTAACTAGTAAGGTATTAGGTACTTTACTAGGTCTGCTCTGCATAATGATTATACTTAACACAAAAAAAATATTTATAATACTCAAACACGCTCTAAAAAGTACGAAACAAGAAAATAGTCCTTAAGGATAGACGTGGTCTTACTTTTTAGAGCGTGTTTTAAGTGGTCGGGTTTTAGTTTTATAAACTTTCATTTTATTATTTATTCATAAGGGTGATACGGAGTACATTTTATTGAGAGGGAAATGAAAACGAAAGCGGCAAAAGACATCAGAAATGTTTCAGTTTTACGGTCGACCAAATAAAAAGGCAACAGCTATAAGTATTTAAAGACCCTTTGCACACTGCGACTTTTTGCAGTGGTGCAGTCGCAATGCAGTCACGAAGCAGAAGCTGGACATTGAAAAATAATATAATTATTTTATTTTATTTCTTTTTACAATTTAAAGTCAATAGAATTGCAAATAACCGTAAACATTATTCACATATTGAATTTTATTTATCTTTTACTAATTTTATAATCTGTTTTTAGTTTTTAAATTATTTTGAAAACTCTAACGCAGATTCATTATTAAGCTCATGTTAAATTCAGATTATTTTGACTACTATAGGCTGATCAAAAACCAGGCCACTCAGAAAGCAGTGCGAAAAAAAGTATTTCGACACAATTGCTCAAAACGACGTTTTTCCACCGATTTTTGGCTCATAATCCTAGATATTAAACACGCGTGCTTTTTCAGTATATAATTGAACGAGTGCCTTTAGTTTATTAACCCGACCAATTTACATTTGTACCCTAGTTCCAAGTCGTAAGTAAGAAGAAGAAGAAGCAAAATAATTTAGTCGGGTTATAAATTTTATTACACAAACCGTAATGCCAAACAAAAACTGTTCAGTACCATTTTAAAAATTATACATTTACTAACTGTTTTAATAATTAAAAACTTACTAAATGAAGAGTCTTGTTTTTTCCTCGCAAGTGTGTTGAAAAACGTCGTATGAAACACGTGTGCCTGTGACCATAATATACGCAGCTTTTTTATGGCGCACTGGCTTTCGCTCGTGCGCACACAATATCGCCTTGTATATAATGGTCAACTTAGCACACTTCTATCATAATGTACTATTTATATATGGGTCACTGGCAAGTCAGAATCTTTTTCGAAATATAATTATTTATAAGTTACAATAGGTGTGTTTCATTTTCAAGATTTCCCTCTAAATTTTTTGCGAGCCAATTCAAAATATCGTGCCTCGGGTCTGGGTGTTGTGGTACCACCGTTGTATCTAATTTCCATAACACAAGTGCATAAGCTATTTACTTTGGGATCGGAGCAATGTATGTGATTGGTGTTCAATATTTATATTTATTTAGAGATAACTTTTGCGCGTCTCTGTATTTCACGTCAATAAGACATAACCTGAAAATCACTTTTCGAACTTTCAAATAATTAACTTCTCAGAAGTGTCCGTCAATAAATAATTGTTTTTAGCCATTTTCAACCCAGAAAGTAGGACCTCCTTTGGTTGGTTCTTAGACCTACTTTGTTCAGTTCAGTATTCTGAAAATCTTGTTTTATACTTTTTCAGCGTCGTTTTTTGTGGTAGTGGGTTTTAGTTTTTTTACTTTTTATTATTTGTACTATTTTGGTGTTAAAGTGTATTTGTGGCCCATAATATTAACAAAAGTTAAATTGATGAACTTAAAACGAGGTAGTTGACATACGACATCTCTTTTGACTTATGTATCGGTGACAAGCTTTATAGCTCATAACCAACAGAATATCAAGGCCCTTATAATGGCACTGCAGTGGTCTTATTCTGATAAGTAGTAAAAAAGCTATGAACGAAAAGATGTGAATTATATGTATGCAATCAGCCCATGAATACAGGTAAAGTCACAAGCTAATGCTAGTAATATATATATTCAAAATGTACAAGTAAAGCGCTTTCAAATGATACCAAACACGGCATATTTGTCTTAACTTTATTTTTTTACTCTGTATGTTTTGTTCGCTAGAGGGCGCCACATTAGATTTTGTGAAACACCATATAACCTATAACCAGCAGATCATTAAGACGCTTCTAATGATATGTCATTTGTCGAATTCTGATAAGAAGTTTAGAAGTTATGAGGGAACAGATGAACATACATACATACATAGCCTGTCAAAATCATAACCCTCTTTTTGCTTTGCCGCAGTCTGGGAAAAAGTAAGAGAACAAAATATAATCCCCAGCACATCAGCTTAAACATTTGTATTGTAAAACTTACATTTATTTCAGGTTCATAAGATACCGAGATAATTAATAGAGATTATGTAAGTATTAATTGTAATTATTTGGGACTTTTTTTTGTATATACTTAATTTTGTTTCTTTGTCGCACCGCCCACAATCATTTCTGCTTAGCCCAAAGGCATGACTGGTAGAGAACGCCATATGGCGTTAAGTCCACCTTTTGTACAAAATTTTATTATTGTGCAATAAAGTATAAATAAATAAATAAATAAATACCGGTTAGGTTCAGTGGTTACTTTGACATGCTGTTATCCGAACATTAAAAGTGTAAACTCTGTCGCAAAAATAAGTTAAAAAAACCGGCCAAGCGCGAGTCGGACTGCACGAAGGGTTCCGTGCCATTGAATAGGTAAACAATTTGATATCGAGCGAAAAAGAGTAAAAAAATCGCGTTTGTTGCATGGGAGCCGCCCCTTAATATTAACTTTGTTTTGTATTTAGTACAGAAATACATAAGTACATACACAGAGTAACTCCGTAATCATGGCGCTTGCAACAGTGCCGAAATATCGGAAACTCATAAATAATAAGGTACATGGTATCAATCCCGTATCTAACTATTCTAATGTTAGTGACCATGAAAGTTTAAAACATTAAATAAATACATAATTTTAAAAATGACAACTGTTTAGCTAAAGCGTTTCTTGACATACAGCCTGGTCATAAAGATGAAATAAGAAAACAAAATGTTGCGCACGGGCGGGACATGAACCAGCACTTTCTGGCTAACCGGGCCAAACGCTCTACCAATTGAGCTACCGTGCTGTCTGTCGGTTCTGCGAAATTTGTGTTCTCTTACAGATACTTCATTATACGTGACGTTTAGCACCATCTACCCGTCCGTTTATGCAACAGTGGGCCAAGCAGTTATTCAATGCTTTAGAATGTTTTTAACACTTACAGTGTCATATTTTATATTCATAAAGATGAAATAAGAAACCAAAAATTTGCGCACGGGCGGGACTTGAACCAGCAACCTTTTGGCAAACCGGGCCAAACGCTCTAACCAATTGAGCTACCGTGCTGTCAGTCCGACCCGGCGAAATTTGTGGTTTCTTATGAAACGTCAATTGAGTCCCGCCCGTGCGCAAATTTTTGGTTTCTTATTTCATCTTTATGAATATAAAATATGACACTGTAAGTGTTAAAAACATTCTAAAGCATTAGATAGCGCAGCGACATCAATATCTGTTTCATAAACAGACGGCTAGATGGCGCTAAGCGTCACGCAATTGACGTTTTCATAAGAAACCACAAATTTCGCCGGGTCGGACTGACAGCACGGTAGCTCAATTGGTAAGAGCGTTTGGCCCGGTCTGCCAAAAGGTTGCTGGTTCAAGTCCCGCCCGTGCGCAATATTTTGGTTTCTTATTTCATCTTTATGAATATAAAATATGACACTGTAAGTGTTAAAAACATTCTAAAGCATTAGATAGCGCAGCTACATCAATTTCCAAGTTGAATTTATTCTGTAAAGAATAACTGCTTGGGCCATCTGTTTCATAAACAGACGGCTAGATGGCGCTAAGCGTCACGCAATTGACGTTTTCATAAGAAACCACAAATTTCGCCGGGTCGGACTGACAGCACGGTAGCTCAATTGGTTAGAGCGTTTGGCCCGGTTTGCCAAAAGGTTGCTGGTTCAAGTCCCGCCCGTGCGCAAATTTTTGGTTTCTTATTTCATCTTTAAGCAGTTATTCTTTACAGAATAAATTCTACTGGGAAATTGATGACGCTTCGCTATCTAATGGTTTAGAATGTTATTAACACTCACAGTGTCATATTTTATATTCATAAAGCTGAAATAAGAAACCAAAACCTTGCCCACGGGCGCATTGTTAAATACATTCTTAACCACGGGGCAACGAGGCACGGGATATTTTTTATGTGATGAACATGAACGTTTGTAACGAAGCCATGGATGTTAACATGTATTTTAATATTTATGGGAGACGCCGCCATCTAATCGTTGTCTGGTATTTTTAGCACAAGGTAGTAAATTCCTAAGCTAAAAACCAAGGCAATCAGTGTGTTGTCTGGCGCATATTAGTAATTTAAAGAAAAACGGAACCCTAAAAAGTACTCAGTGAAATGGGTCGCCCCCCTAGGCAAAGTATTTCGGCCTTAGCCTTCCTAAAAGCCTAAAAAGTACTTAACTCTCGTCAGACAACAAAACTTGCAGAGCAAACCGGCCGTTGAATTCTTTATGACGGCTGTAAATCTAGTTGAATCGTAAATTTTGCTCGCCTGAAAAGGGCCTGACCCTTTCCGTGCTGAAATGGATACTAGCAAGGCCCGTACTATGAAACATGATGGGCAAGAAATATTGCTTGTTATCTCTTCAATATTTATAGTACCGACCACTCGCGCCTGAGTGCACGAGAACCAATCCAACGCGGTAGGTATACTCGGGCCCGAGTTTACGGTGATGTCATATTATACAATAGCACTCAGACCGGAATGTTTGGTCGTCAGCATGTTGTGTGCCCACCACTCATGATCAAGTGTCTATGTTTTTATATAATAATAATAATAGAGGTCCCGGGTTCGATCCCTGGGTCATGCCAAAAATATGTACCTGGGTTTTTGAAGTGAAAACTTCTTTAGCGGCGTTGAGCACTTTTGTGGGAAGGGGGAAAAATGTGAAACTCGCGTCAGGACACGTGGGCTGATCGAAAAACCGTAAGACGGTTGGCGAAATTATGGATGTAAGTTGATTTTTCTGAGAGATAAACTTTTTAATATAATTTAATATAATATAAATTGTAATGTTCGTGTACGATAGCGCAATAAATAAATATTGTATTCTATAAAAATATTATTATTATTATTATTATTATTATTATTATTATTATTATTATTATTATTATTATTATTATTGTATTCTAATAAAAAATGATAGTACTTTTATATTGATAATAAGAGCAATTCATTCAAAATTATTCCCTAACTATTCCAAAAAATCAAAAATGCACAACGTTGATATTCAAGTTTTCATTTCTGCCGGCACTCCCGGAGTGCAATTTTTTCTGTTCAGAAATTCTCAGGGTAGCCCGGAGTTTGAAAGTTGGCGGTGTTTCACCCCCGTGCCTCGGAAAGCACGGAAAGCCGTTGGTCTTGCGTCGAATCTCTGTCCAGTCGTGTCAGATGGTTTGCGTACACACTTGTGCATTATAATATGTCCCGCGCAGTCGGTTAGTCGTTGTGCCTGGCCACCGTAGTCGAAATCGGCTAGGAGGACTATTATTAATAGAGCAAATATTTTTGACATTATAAAAGAAATAAATGTTTGAAAATAACGGTTTCCGAGGACTTTCGACGTATTTTTTAAGAAAGCTATTGAAATTGTAATTATTTGGATATCCTTTTTGAATGTATGTTGCGTCAAGAGTGACTAAATGTGATAAACCGCCCTATAATTTATGTAAATATAAATAAATATTGGACACCAATCACATACATTGCTCTGATCCCAAAGTAAGTAGCCAATGCACTTATGTTTTTTAAATCAGACACAACGGTGGTACCACAACACCCAGACCGGAGATAATATAGAAAATATCGTTTTCTACATTGACCCGACAGGGAATCGAACCTGGAACCTCACGAGATGGTGACGCTTGAAACCAGCGTACTAGCCACTCGACCACGGAGGTCGTCAAATGTAATGTATGTAAGAATAACTATTATTATTTTGCCTTGTCTCGAAGCGTAGTGCAATTTTGCTTAGTAGGTAAGCAGCTCTGCTTTTGAACGGATTGGCAATTACGAATTACGATTTCATATAATATACTTGTGAGTGAAATAGAAATATTTTATTTTTTACAAAGTTGCATTGCAAAGCAGTTTGGTGACTCAAATAGTTAAATGGGATTTGAACTACCTGGAATTGTAACGGATCAAAGCATGATCGCAACACGCCCATTAATTGGCAATTATTGTTTCATTGGTCCATGATTGGTCATCATCATAATTATCAGCCAAAGGACATCCACTGCTGAACATAGGCCTTCCACAGCGACTGATCACAAGTGGTCCGCATCCAGAATCCTGCGATCTTTACAAGGTAGTATGTCTATCTTGACGGTGAACGCGCTATGCCGCGTCTTATTTCGGTCTAAGGGTCTCCAATCTAGATTTTTTTTGCCCCAACAGCCATCAGTTCTTGCGCTATGTGCCCTTGCCCATTGCCACTTGAGCTTACGATTCACAGGGCTAAGTCCGCTACCTTAGTTCTTCTACGTATCTCTTCATTTCTGTTTTGATCTCGTAGAAAACCCCCCTCTATCGCTCGCTGTCTGATTTTGAGCTTCCTTATAAGGTCCATAGTAAGAGACCATGTTACGGATCCGTATGTCATCACGGGTTACCCACACGGGTTGCAGACTCATGTATTTGTGTAATCATAATATTCCGCCGCATTCCGATAACATGACTGACTCCTTCTCCTCTTCCAAATAATCATAAATATGAAGGCGAAATAGGTTAGCTAAGTATAATAGTAGTATAGTATCGAAAAAGCCAAGGAAGTAAAGAGGGCCGCCTAGGATAAACTTTCAACCACGTAAAGGAGAAAGTCTTTTTAATGTCGTATCAAGAAGTCAAGATGAAAGCAGGCAGAAGAAAATAATGAAAATAAAATACACCGACAAAAGCGCGGCTCATCAATTGAAAAAGAGAAAAATATATATAAACAGTCACATAGTTGGGGTACTCTGGTTGCCAAAGGAATGGTTAAGGTAGGATGTGGTTTGAGCCCATTTAAAATTCCAATTTCAGACCTTTGATACCTGAATTCGTACCTACGGCTGTTTGAATTCAAAATATACACCATATCCCTTGCGAATGTACGAGAAGCAGAGAGATGCAAATTAAATATTTATCTAAACCACGTTCTACCATTTTAATTAAGTGATTCCGTTTCAGGTTATGTGTTACTTAACCTTAGTTATTATTCAGCAGAAATCACTTGCATCACTTAAACTCATTTTCAAAGAGAAACCTAAAAACTAGAAAATCTGTCGTCGCATAAAACCTAGGGTATTGCGATCCAACTTTAGCCGTTCTTTTTTCAGGTAGCTTAATTCCGACTCAATGTAAACGAATCTTATCACTTAAATAATACTACAATAGTGCGAATATTATTTTTTATGAACTAGGTTTTTACCTACATTGCATTAAAAGTGTGAACACGAAAGATCAGGGCCCCCCTATTTCCTAATTACTCGCGTCAAGATGGCGTATGATATTGATTAATTGAAGTCCAATTTCGGAATTATAAAAGGGATTTATAAAATGATATTTCAATTTTGTGAATCCTCACGTCTTTATTTCACTTTATTTTCGTTGATTTTTTATTCGTTTTTAAGCGCAAATCACACGCCACATCCAAGCGAGTGATTCAAAAATAGGAGCTCAGTACATTTGTAATTATCCGAAAACAAAACGCAAATAAAACAAAATGTTCATTTTATATCTCCGCCTTTCAAAAGGACTAAGATTTTAAGGCAAAAGATCGTCGCAAACCTTTCATTCGAGGCCGATTCTCGCGGCAATCGAACTTTTTTCACATGGTAATTCAATTAGTTAGCTTTACTTTAGCGAGTTTAACCGTTTTACCTAATAAATCAAGTATAATATCTACACCTACAAACCGTCGCACATACAAAATATAAATACATAGAAATCATAACCATGAGAAATCAAAAACTATTTATTTTTTGACAAATAAAATTCAATCGGTGAATTTGTTTAGAAAAAATGCGCCAAAATTAAATTCTGTAACAGCAAATAAGAAAGCTGGCTGGTTCCTAGCTCAAAGAATTAGCATAGCTATCCAACGCGGCAACGCAGCCAGCGTCATAGCCTCCTTGCCGCAAGGAAATGGTTTCGTTTTTGAATAGGTAGATTTTAAGTTATTTTTTTATGTTGCCTGTCTTAGTTTAATAACAAACATATTATTAATAAAGATTGGTAATCTTGTTTCGAAAACAAATTGCATGAGAATTGCCTCCCTGATATAACAATCGAGTAGGGAATGTTGCATCCTTTCTACCAGAAATGCTCTACTATTAACAGTTACAAATACCAAACAATACTGACATAATGCAAGTGCAAATTTCGGGCTCGGCAGCGGATCGTATGAAGTAGCCTCCAAACATTGGTTTCCACTCTAAAATTGATTTCAACAGCGCGCTGAAACTCTGATAGTCCGCAATGATCAGCTACACGTTTTAGGAAGAATGTAGCTTATATTTCTATACAACATGATCTTTAGGGTTTCCTTGAAAATTAAACCTAGGACTATAAGGAAAGTATAAGGAATATTTTCCCGAAAGAATTATTTCTTAAAGTAAGATTGTTTTTTCAAAATCAGTTCGTCATTATTTGCTCTGTGTTTTTTTTGACGTTGTAAACTTTACTAAAACTGAACATCCGTCAGCAAAATATGTCACAAACGAACATGTATGCTTTGTAATTTTTTGTAACTGTTTTTTGTTACTGTTTCCTTAATGAGCAGTTGTCACACATCATTTATCTCTCATTAATTTTTTTTTTTATTCATCATTTTTGTAGGAGGGTTTTTTCTAATAGAAAATGACACCCTCATTGTGACCACTACAAATAATTAAATAACATTTCGTCGTCTCATTCCAGTTTTCACAAGTGCATATAACGTTTTTGCTTCCTCTGAAAGAGGTTTTGATAAAACACTGTTACAAATACCAATTTTGGAAGTGAATGATACTAACTGAAAGAAACTAAGTCTTTCGGCACATAAAGTGAAAATTTTAAAATGTTTTAATATTAATTTAGATACTTCTTGATTATTATTTTAATAATTTTAATATCCATGTTTTAGTTCACGTAGGTACGCATTATTGTGATTTACTTTTTATTATTTACATTGTCGAAATACAATTACCCTCTGGTATAGCTCCTACATAAAGTTAAAAAGTTACTTCGCAAAGTTACGCAAGCGCCATCTCTTGATGATGAGATACAACATCTAATGACAAACTGCTTATTGCGAATTTCTCATTTCGTGACGATTCCGTTCACTGTGGAACATCAAGCTGATATACATTTTATTTATGGATTGAAGAAGAAAAGAAGAATCAAAGAAATATCGCAAGAACTTTTTTTGATAAGTAACCATCAGAAGTCAGCCATCACTTAGAACTAGAATTTATTGCTGGCTGTACTAGAACGCATTTTACTACTAGTATTAGGACTCACCGAGAGCAAAGTGGTAATTGAATTATTTTTTATAAAGCTCGAAATAACTCACAAATGCATATTTCATAATACTCTTTTAACACGACCTTTATTCATGTAGTCTGATTTTAATCTTTAATTTTCAGGAAAACAAAAAGAACACGTTTTAGGTATAATGTTGAAATGTGTATTCTGTTATTTTTTTTGTTAGACAGAGGTTGGCAACATTGTCTCTCTCTAAAATATTACTTGGGTTGATACTATTGAACAAAAAAAAGTAAGCATCTGAAAATGTATCAAGTAAAACATGAAAGCAACGTTGAGTAATTCAATTTGTCATAAATTCATAAACAATAATACTAGTATTACAAACTTCAAGAGTTTTCTGTTTGTTTGACTATAACTAAACATGGTGTCGGGTTTCATGTGGTCCAAACGAAAACCATCCATAGAGGGGTCCAGGGGCTACACTAAGGACCCTCATGTATGTTCCGCGAAAATTTATAGTAACCCCTCGACCCCTATATCGATGGTTTTCGTTTGGAGCACATGAAACCCGACACCGTGTATATTATATAATATACACATTGGCTTAAATTTAGGTAGGTACATATTTTATTATCATCTGATGCACAGCTACCTTACCCCTCAGTTCCCTTAGTATGAAATTCTTGTCCCGGGTTCAAACTCCGGGTCAGGCCTAAAATATGTTCCTGGGCTCTTCTGTTCAGAATAGTAGTCCAGGTTTGGAAGTTGGCGGTGTTTCCACTGAATTAGTCAAGTTAGGTTAGCATTCATAGAGTATTTATCACTGTTCGCCGACACATCGGCACTTCGTAAGTTTAAAATTGATTTGCACTTAAAACAGCCTGCGGAGTTTTATACCATTCGGCTTTTATCTCGAAGTTAGCGCTTTATTAAGCGCTCTTTTATAGCGATTTTATAGATTCGATGCAAGGCGGTGGCGTGTTACCTAACCCGATTGTTTTCATATGGCAAAAAACGTAATGATAGATTGGAAGCTTTAAATCTTCATTAACTGACTTCAAAAAAGAGGATTCTCTGTTTTTAACCGACTTCAAAAAGGAGGTACTCAGTTTTGTTTTAAGCGTCTGTAAGTTAGTGTAACCTGTATGTTTGTATATATGATTTTCCGCGATCATCTCGCGTTTTGCTGAGCCGATTTTGACGAGTACTCTGCTCGGGTGCGTTTGATTGTCCGTTCCGTCGGCCATTTTATTTGCAAGAGCTTGAAACTCTTACTGTGCTAAACAATCACGTATTGAAATGGCTATTTACATCGTTTAAGTTTAGTAATACAACTGCAGGCTGGATTTCGGTACTTAAACTGTAGGTACAAATTCTTCGACTGTCTTGGTTCAGCTATCCTTGCTCTGGACAGGCAACCTTTGTGGGTTCGAATAACGAATTGATCAAGTCAAGGTAGGTATGTCCATGTGTCATCCTTGCGCTCTCATTATTTAGTTTTGTTTTCAATTTATTTAAAAAAAATACCTTAATCTACCAAATATTTTTACCGCTGACTTTATACTTTAAATACTATCATCATCAACATTATCAGCCAAAAGACGACCACTGCTGAATAAGCCTCGTCCACGGCTTTCCACAGTAACCGATCACAAGCGGTCTACATCCAGTCTGATACTGCGATCTTTACAAGTTCGTCTATCCAACTTGTTGGTGGAGGTCCTACGCTGCGTCTTTGGTCAAAGGGTCAGAAGTTTTCTGCCCCAACGGCCAGTTTTTCGCGCTATGTACCCTGCACATTGCCACTTAAGCTTCAGATTCTCAGGGTTATGTCTGTTTCCTTAGTTCTTCTACGTATCTCCTCGTCGATCTCTTAGAAAAATACCGAGCATAGCGATCAATTCTTCGCGGTATGTGCCCTGCCTATTAGCAATTGAGTTTAATGATTTCAAGTCAAATACTACTAATAAACAATTTTTCACTCTTCTCACGACCGGTCCCACAGTCATTCGACTTTGGAATGGGCTTCCAAAAAGTGTCCAAACATCTACCTCGAAATTCACTTTCAAGAGGGCGCATTGCGAACACTTTACAGAGACGGACTCACTGACCAGTATCATCGACATTAACTTGTGTGTACCATATTATGAATATTTAAATGATGTGTATGTTTATATGATAAATACATATTTATTTATTTTTATAATATCGTATATAAGTAATATGCAGTATGTATGTTTATCATCGTATTATAGTTATCTTTATCGCTATTCTCTTCTCTTTTCTTGCCTTTATAACTTTACTTGCACCGCCTATATAAATATAATATATTATACCGTGGTTGACTGGTATAGAATGCTTTTAGCATTAAGTTCGCCAATGTACAATTTTATCTTTTGTGCATGTAGTTTTATATAAATAAATAAATTTCTTTGTTTTAGATTTGTTTTAAAAACTAGACACCCAAACACACATTGTATGTATTTAAACACATTTTTGAAATTTATAGCCATAATACTATTGTAAATGTACAATTAGCACAACAGTTAAGATGATTTCACAACTACCACCAACAGATGGCGCCGCCCGTTAAGTCGCTTCTCCTGAATCGCACTTACGAAGTTTTGCAGTAACGCGCAAACTTCAGTTGTTAGCAAACAGCTGTACAGAATACATTAACCTGTGGTGATTGTTTACTGGATAGCTGCTTAATTTCGACACTGGGGCATTATATTATTATAGCCTAAAGTTTAAACCCACTGTTTCTTGTTCCTACCGAATAAATTAGTACATTGAGAGACGATGTCATATTTACCGGTCTTATTTAAGACCATAAATGATAGTGGTTTTAAATTGATAAAAGCAGTTAATTGAAAATTAATGACCGTAAAAGTACTTTCTTCACCCATAAACTATTATTTAGGAAGAAGCTCTGAGGGCTGTAGCTTAGGCGCTCAGAGGATGCAATTTTGAAGTTTTTAATTTTGTCTCAAAATTTATGGAATACATATCAAATTACTTGACTTTCACTTTTCTTTAGGTTTTCTGTAAAAATTGAAAACGCATAAAAAGCATTCTCTGAGTTGAACTATAGTAATGCAGTAGGGCTCCTAATTTATCAACAAAAGTTTCGAAACAAAACAAATCATATAAAATACTATCAGCTGGATTCGGATACAATAGCGTTTGATTATGTCTAGAAAAAAAACGAATATCAAAACATGTACTACATCTGCGGCTGAAGTCTGAAGCAAAATTTTTGACATTTCGCGTAGATGTTTCAATTTTCCGATTTTCTGCCGCATCGTCCTTTTACCTATTAATTGTAGTTATTTATAATAAATCGTAAAAAGTATGTGTAAAATATTTATTAAATATACATGTAAGTATGTTTAAACATTTTTAGCTTCATTCATTTCTGAATCATAAAATACAAGAAAGATATATCATCGACTATGCTGATTTGTGCTGTACTAACCTCACTGAAGCCTTCATTGATAAACTTGAACGTCTCCTAAATAGTTATATTAGATTCCTCTTCGGCCTCCGTAAATACGACCATGTCACCAGTTACAGAGCATTACTGAATTGGCTTACCATCCGTCAACGGAGAGACTCTCGAATTCTTTGCATTCTTCACACTATTCCGTATAACCCCTCTGCCCCTTCTTACCTTCGAAATATGTTTCCATTTTTAAGTCAAACTCATGATCGTTCTCTCCGTTTCTCTGACAACCTTCGGCTAGGTACGCAGGCTCACCGCTCCTCGTATGTTTCTAAGTCATTTACAGTGAGAGCTACACGACTCTGGAACTCTCTTCCCCTAGATATAAAGAAGACTGATTCGAGGTTATCCTTCAAGAATACAGTTCGCACATTTCTGAAAGAGTGAATAATTGCATAGTAATATTATTATTATATGTATGTATTATTGCTTCATTTATGCTTAAGTACGTATAATAATATATGTTTATAGTTAAAGTTGCTATTTTAAAGTAGGTTTGTCTATTTATATAATTATTTATAATATGCATATTTATCATTATAGGATATTAGGATTATTGTTACTATGTTCCTTCTTTCTTTAGAAGCTTTTCACTGCACCCGTTGACACCTTTCTGCATGCCATAAGGGTTTGACTGGTAGAAAATGTACCCACCTTTGTTCACTAAATTTGTGCAATAAAGTCTTTAAATAAAAAACAAAAATAAGAGAGCCAACTTTGTCTCAGATTTTTCGAGCTCCATCTGGTTGCTCTACAGAAAAACAATGTCGAGGCTACAGTAAGTACCTTAACTGTATTTCTGTAAACGTGTTAAGCACTTCCAATAGCCGAACATACCCATAAGTGCCCATTACGACTGTTTTACAGCTCATCATTTCAAGCACTTGCCAAAACTTCCACTGAGGTACGTACACGCACAGTTAAATCGGCATCCTTAGCGCCAAAGTTGGTACCATTGCGATCAGATGCATTAACACGACGTGGTTACATAAACATACGATGGTTTTGGCGGGCTGAAAGCGCTTTCACACTTATACGACTTTAGCAGCGCGACGGTCTCGCTGCAGTCGCGCTGCTGTCAATTTCATACATAAAATGACAGCAGTAAGCCTTTCACATTAGAAAGACGCGCTGCTGTCGCGCTGTTGTCGCTCTAATGTGAAGGCGCACTTAAAACGAGGGTGAAATTTTTGCTTTAATACCTAGTGCTTTTGCTGAAATATAATCAATCACAAAAAAATAGTTGAACGTCTGGAATGCTATCGAGCACATTAATAACAAACAATTATATTCTCATATATCGTTTTAGTTATCTAAATGATATACAATTTTAGGTACTATTGATTGGAGACATCATTGTCATATCTAAAAGTTACTTAATACTAGTGATGGGCCGAGTACTCGGTTAATACCCGGTACTCGGCGTTTTTTTTTGATACTCGTGCTCGGCCGAGTAATTCGGTTTTAATGTCGAGTATACTCGGTTTAAGTAAAGCAATATATTTCGGTAAATATCGTATAAACAACAGGGGAGATCTTTCATAATGTCAATTATGATACTAAACGAGTAGTAATGAAACAAAATGAGGCGAACTAGTTAATGAAAAAAAACAAATACGTGAAATGTTATAAAGTGAAATCATGATGCAGTAACACAAAGCTCTTTGCATAATATTTTTTTTCTTTGTAGATGTTACTAGCCTCCGAAAGTAATCACTATACGTGGTGCTTGCAGGTGCACATGTAACCCTAGTGCTAAACGTGTCAGTTCTAGGTACCTGGTTTGGTGTCCTTCCCACCACTCGAATGGACTGTTGTCAGCTTATTCTAAAGCTTCATCTATCATCGCACTCTCGTTGCTAAATGAAAGTTAATTCTGCGCGAACCTGTTTGTACTTGTTTACTCGGCCGAGTACTCGGTTGAAAAAAAAAACGAGTAAAACCCGGTACTCGTTACTCGGCAAAAGTGTAAGTCATCTCTACTTAATACCTTCCTACATTTATATTCTGTGTGTGTGAGAGAATACCATTTATATACAAAACCCCCGGCTTTGCACAGGTGCAATGTATTATGCATATAAACCTTCCTCTTGAATTACTTTATTTCTTTTAAAACCGGCCAAGTGCGAGTCGGACTCCCGCACTGAGGGTTCCGTGCCAACTTTAACTGAATTAGTTAATCCACTTACTTCCACTTAGTAAAATACCACAATATTTTGTTGACCGCAACTATAACTTTGTTTTTCATAGTGTTTGTATGAATTACAAAGTTATGTTTGCGGTTGTTGAAAATCTACTATTATATCTCAAAAACTTCTTGTTCGATCCCGTCCGAACCAATTTTCGTTGAAAGTATTTGTTAAGATCAACATTATTATTATTTTCAAAATTTACACTCGCTACGTTTAGAAGTTAGATGGGGGGGACGCCCATTTTACCACTTTGGAAGCTTCTAGCTATGAAACGGTAGACTTTAAAAGATAATGGTTTTAGAAACCTCGATGTTATTTTGAAAGACCTATCCATAGACCGAATAGGTTTAGGTAGGTTAGGTAACACACGCACAGGTTTGACTAAAAAAAAATTAGGTTTTAGTTTCATGTATGAGAACCCTCCCTAAAATGTCATTACTTTTTATTTTTTGTATGAGAATCGTAAAGCGGTTTTTAGGATACATCTTCCTACCAAATTTCATCAGTGTGATACTTATAGTTACAGAATAAAATGGGTGTGACATAAGGACGGACAAACAGACAGATAGACAGACAGACAGACTTGACGAAACTATAAGGGTTCCGTCTTTTGCCATTCGGCTACGGAACCCTAAAAAACGCATCAAAATCTGTGGCGCAGATTTAAAGATTTAGGCATACATGCATACAAACAGCGCAAAGCGACTTTGATTTAAACTATGTAGTGATAAATAATAATTTTTATTCTACTTTTTTATTCGGTAAAACGCCACTCTGTGACCACAAATCCAGAATAAATAGGAGTAAGTCAAGTTTGTTTGCCAATCAAAGTTTCCCAAAGTTCTGTTAGAATTAACTTTTAAACGCCCCTCGCATAGATGTGATATTGTTATATTTATCCTCATGTCATACACATACACATCTTACACCATGTCCCGATCACTAAATCCCGACGTTGCCAACTTTGATTGTCACTCACAGTTCACAACTCATTAGGAACATGCTCTAAACATCGTTACCACAGTTAAAATAGGTACAGTACTATAAACAGCATATACTTTATGCAGTGTTCCGTAAAGGGTTCCGTAGCCGAACGGCAAAAAATGGAAAACTTATAATTTTGTCAAGACTGTCTGCCTGTTTGCCCATCCGTATGTCATTCTGAAATTATGAGCAGTACACTTGGTAGGTAGGTGTATCATGTTAACCACTTTACGATTCCTGGACAAAATTGAGGGCGGAGGCACCCACACATGGAACTCAATCAAAAAACAACGTTTGCTCAAACCTATCCATGTTGGGTGATTATGGATAAATCTTTCAAAACAGAACATCAATGTTCATAAAACCATTTTATTTGAAAGTCAAACGTTAGTAAGATAGATGCTTCCAAAGTGGTAAAAAGTTTATTTTTGACATTTTTATTTATTTAAAACTTCATGCATAAAACATAAAATTGTATGTATAACGGACTAAATGCAAAAAGTATTCTCTACCAGTCAACCATGGGTCAGAACAGAGAAAATATATGTACAGGCGGTGAAAGTTTTATTTATTTATTCGAAATGGGTTTGATCTTGACTCTAGCCTACACCTAATTGGGCTTAGACAGAGTCAACGATGGAACGAGCTCACCCAGAAGAAACCTGTGCACTCTGTTTTTGAAAGTTTTCGGGTTATATTCCCTTGGAAACACAAGTAAAGTTATAGAGGCGAGATAGAGAAGAGAATAGCGATAAAGATAACTATAATACGATGATAAACATACATACTGCCTATTACTGATATACGACTATATAAAAATAAATAAATATGTATTTATTATATAAACATACACATCATTTAAATATACACATTTTTGTACACATAGATAAATTAATGCCATTTTGTCAAAGATTTCTTACAAGTAACTTGGGTTTGAGTTAAGCTCGCCGTTTAGCAGAATCGTGTAAGTTGTTTTATCAACTTTCTTTTTTAACCTTTCTTTTTAAATCCATTAATTGGCACTAATATTTTATATATTTTCTCGATAATTATTATTCATTAAATCGAGTGGAACGATCCAATTACCCATTTTTTTTTTCAAGAGTAGAAATTCTTCGTCCTTATTTGATACCAAAATTTGTTTTTGTATTATTTATTTTTCTAGATTTTTTTATTCAATAAAATAACACATTTTTCAAAGAGATACATTCTTCAAGGAGATTTTAATGGACCGAGATTACTGCACCTACTTGTTTTACTAGAACGCTATGTCATAGTGTTCGACATACAACTGCTAAGCCATAATTTGTCGGAACTGTCTTGTGCGAGTTTGAAACTATTGTTGCAATTATAATAACTGTAATTATAGTCGACGGTGGAAATAGCGTGTGTGGTCGCGGTATCGGCGTTTTTGAGATGTAAAGCTTAGGACTATTCTCGTAATTTCACTGTGCTGAGGGTGCCATTATGTTGTCAACCTCTTGCCATCCACAAAACAATGTGGGTGGTTTCTTAGAAACATCTTTACAGACGATCATTCTTCAATGGATTGATAGTATTGATTCTTTGTCACTTTAGGTACTATTGACTGAAGACATCATTGTCATAATAGTAACTTATTTATTACTAGAGATGGGCCGAGCACTTGGTTAATACTCGGTACTCGGCGTACTAGCCGGTTTTTTTTAATACTCGTGCTCGGCAGTGTCATAACTGATAGAATATCAGCTAATTTATAATTAGAAGCGTAATTTGCGGTCCGAATCATTACTGACTTGTTCAACCTAAATTTGAGAGTACAACTAGCCTCACTGCTTGGAAAATGGGAATAGGGTTATTGATGTAAATTCCATTTCTTTTTGCTTGGCGAATATTTTAAACAATCTTGACATTCTTTTTTAAATAAAATTATTCATTTTTAAATAATATAAACAAAAAACTCACTAACTAAATATAGAATTCATCGATCGGCACTGAAATCTTTTCAAATAAAGTAGTAAATAAGTTTTATTTACTAATAATATTTTAAAAGTTATAATAACATTGTTTACGGTAATTGTCTAGCAAAATAAACTGCATTTTTATAAATGATTTTCTTTTCTAGTGATAAGACGAGGTATAAAAATAAAAGTAATTTTATTTTTAAAATAATCGCTCACAGTCGCTCCCCACCTCTTTCTTTTAAGATTAGGCAAAGTTTGAAAACAAGACTGAAAGATAATTTATTTGGTGACAATTGGGTGACTGTACCTCATTTCTATACTTAGACGTGTAAGTATAACTTTGGCAAAGGATGTAACTGTAGCTACAAAACTTGAATCATGCTTAAATTATCGTGATCATTATCACAAAATGAAATATGATAGAAAGTCAGTTACTTTTCCCATATAAAAAATATTTAAAAAAAACTACTTTAGATACCTGTAAATGGGTATTTCTAATTTGCGACATCTGCATCATCTGTTACAGCTGCGATTTTTATTTTATGGGATGACCTTATGAAGTCACAAAATAATATTAGATTTACGAAACAGTTCTAACACATCAGTAGCCAATGACATATTTTTAAGATACCTTTAACTGATGAAATATTTCGAAAAAACTTTTACTCACTAGTAATTACAATTCCAACCTTTATGACCAACTTTCAAACGTGGGTAAACGCAAAAAAAAACAAATCAGAAACCGGTCAAAGATCACGATAGCTCAGTGTATCAGCCGCACTCATAGGAAGCACTGCAAAGCCCAAAATTAGCATTGCCGTAAAAACTTGTATCTTTACGAGTTTTGTAAAGGCTCCCAACCACTGAAGTATCCTATAAGAATTTTTAATGTGTTAATTACTGTTTCTAGCAAAACCTGACACTGAAAAAAAACTCAAAGTCTAAGTCAAGAAGGGCATTTTATAATCACTATTCAAAACCTCAATTTCAAGCAGAATCTTAAAAACTAGCAAACAAGTTATAATTTTTACGAATCTAACGTCCTTCTGCTTGGGAATGGTCTCCTCCAACATCTTCTGTTCGTCCCTGTCAACTGCCAATGACTCCCAATCTCTCGCGAAGCTGGTAAAATCATCGCTCCACATCTTTTTGGTCTACAACCTACGTTGGTAACCGTCTTGTGAGCTCCATCGAGTGATAATATGGGCCGATATATCCGGTTGAATCCTACACTCATGCCTTTCTTATTGACTTTCTTGATAGATTTAATTTTTATCCAACTTCAGAATGAGTTATGTAGTTTTGTTAGGACTGTTATAGTCTTTTAATTACCTGATTGTTACATTGTGTAATAGGGCGTTAAGTCCACTTTTTGTACCTTTTTTTTTTGATGTGCAATAAAGTATAAATTGTGCTATGGTACTAACTCTCCATCAAACTAACTTTAATAACGGATCAGCTGATATCAAAAATCCTACCAATGTTTCAGATATTCTTGATCACTCTAGTGTATCAGCGCCCCCTAAAGTCGCAGGCCGCAGTCTCGCCGTAAAACGAAAAGCTATACCTACCCGCCGAGTGGTACAAGGTAAAAAGTAAAACCGGTGAGTTACATACTCGAAACTAACGAACTTGCGTTCAAAGCGCGAAACACAGGTAGATTTGTACGTTTAAATGATTGGTTCTGTATGAAAAATCTGTAATATATTTTAGAGGTTTTATATTCTGACAGCGTATGGACCATGATCTTCTAGAACGGTGGCCAGTACGGTTCGATAAGAATTTTTTGGCCGACAAGGTCTGAACTAAAACTTGTCAGATCTTGTGTAGCTAAATCTTTTTGATTTTAAAGGTGTAATAAGGAGACTCGTATTTAAACAGCGTAGTCAGCAGCAATGGTTTTTATTTCAGAACTTCCATCGTTTACATTACAACCGATGGGTGGTTTATTGACAGGATGTTCCAACATCTTGAATACCACTCTGTTGATCACCTGACTAAACGAGTGCTCAATAGGGGGCAGACTGGTTCAGCCGCTCACTAATGCCTTGTAGTGTGTTCCAAAAACGCCACCTCCTATGAATGCCTATTGAATGCCACCTCCTAGTTCACTAAGGTCTCTAAGACGAGACTACTGATAAGACGTCGTTAGAAACAAAGTTTAGTGACACAAAGTGTTAGTAGAGTTTATAAGGATCCGGAGACAGCAAAAGTTGCCGCGAGTCAATGTACTTCCAACGCCACCTTGCGGTGCGTAGTGGTACTACACACGGTCTCAGGTCATATGAGGAAAAAACTAGTTGTAGCCGCGCGTTAACTGACAGGCAGCGGCATCTAGTGGTGAGTGAGTACCAAATAAATAGCGCGTCTTACACCCCCTTCCATTCAAGTACAATGTTGTCCCAACGAGGCACTATTAGGTATTTATTCGGTCTTCTTAGTTTTAAATTAGATTGCATTCCTTGTGGGGTTTCACTCATTGGTTAGGTAGGTATTGAGCAGATTACACGATGGTCCACATGTCGGTTGTCATTTTCATGAAGGTTGTAGAAGAGCTTATCCGGTTTCAGAGTTAACATAACTCTTGAGGGTGACGTTCTGTGGCTTGAATTCACACCGATTCGGTGTCCGTAATTCTGTGGACATTCGTCTTCATGGGTCGTTCTTCTCATCTCTTTCTTTTTGCAGTTAATCCAAAGTTTTACTGAAAAGTTTTGCTTCGCTGTTAGAGCTGGAGTTGTTTTATCGAGCTTGAAGAACAGGTCGCCAAACCGTCGTGGTAAGGTTTCCTGGTCTTCAAGGGCGCGAGTTGGGCGTCAATTTAATAAAGAGGCTTGTAGATAAACAGCGTAGTCAGCAGCAAAGTAAAATGATTGCTTTTAACTACGGTAAAGCTAAACTCTTTATATTAAGTTTTGATTTTGAATGGTTGTTTTTTATAGACAATTGTTTTGCATTTCATATCGGTAGAACATACATAATTACAAACATATACCGTTATACTGTTTCCAATTAGTACCGTTCTCTTTGACTTTGCCATGTTAGGGTACAAATCATTAGTTAGGGGCCGTTCAAGTATTACGTAAGCACTATAGGGGGGCGGGGGGGTCTTTGCTTTGCTTATTTTTGATGACATGGGGGGTCGGGGGGTCGGGATGGTGATTACGTCAGCAGACCGGCAGTAGTTTTTTTTTCATATTGGCAACCCACACATTGTCGTTGTTTGAAAACTATACCCATTTTCGGGGATACTTATAAATTATGAATACGTTAAGATCCTGTAACCTGTCCTCAAATATACTCCCTCAAACATTTGAATGATAATATTACTGCTGGTAAAGGAAAAGTTACAAAGTTAACAGATTTTTAGTAAAGTTTAAAGAAATTTTCGGGCACTCGCCGTTATAAATCAATCTTAAACCATTGGTATGCGGTATTTGACATCACTTGCTTCGCTCGTGTAGTAGCTGGTAAAATTAAAGAAGGTTTTTGCGGTAGCTTTGCTTAATTTTTGCTTATTCATTATTAAAGTGAAACCTCTTTATCGGCGTTGGAAAAAAAAATACCGTCACATTTTTCGGTTATGCGTCACATTTTTCCGTTACGCACCATCTTTTTCTTGCCCCTACCACGGTTGGTTCAGACGAAGAGTACTTTCACTTTCTCATGCTGTTATAATCTTAGTAGCAAAAAGGTAAAGTGAAATAATTGTATTTATGCCTATGATAATTAAGTCCTTTTGTTTAAACTTTATCTAATTTAACTTTATTTAACCAATTACCGAAAGGTTGCATGTAGATCATTTTTCCAAAAATAAGGCCATAAAGTAGTTTCACTTCTTACGTGTGTACACTAGTACACGCACACATTTTTTTATTAGGTACAGCGTTTACGTAATCAGGGGAGGGGGGAGTAAGAGCTTTGCTTACTTTTGCTGACAAGGGGGAGGAGGGGGTAAATAATTGTCATAAATCTGCTTACGTAATACTTGAACGGTCCCTTAAACAGCTCTCTTAACTCCATTAATTAAGGGAGATTTTTTCATTAGCTACTCTGATTGAATGCGCCTTCCTGTCAATGTTAACTATAGGCCAGAAGCCAAAAGATCCTTGTCGCAGTCTACTGCAGGGTTGTTGACATTGCTCTGACGCAGCGCATGTGCAAACAGTCAGCTAATCCGCCCCCTTACTCTGGACACAAAACCCGATGCAATGAATATAGCCATCCCTGTTACACTCGTACACGGCCTGGTATGAGTGACAGGGATGGGTATTTTCATTGGATCGGGTTTTGTGTCCAGAGTAAGGCCTCTGATGGAGTTGCAGATACGTTTTATGTGATCGATAGCGCGTCATTATGATTTCTGTGACTAGGGCCAAATTTTACCACCGTCACATACAAAACGGCTTATTTGAAAACGTCACCTATTTGTCAGCAATCATCTATGTAAATGCCATTTTTAAATCGGTCGTTTTATACTTATTCGGTTGGATAAGTCTCATCTGACGTTAAATAAATCGACCCTTAAGAGTGGTGAGTATAATACTCGTTATATTTTGTGTAACAGTAAACATTCTGTATTTAATACAAGAGTGTTTTATTTTCCTCGCCCGATAATCTCCGTCGCACAGTCGTTATATTTAAGGACTAGCGGTCCCCCACGACATTGTTCTCGCGTTTTTAGTTTGTTCCCTATTACTAGCTTTTCTCGATAAATAAGGTATCTAACACAAAAATATTTTTTCAAATCGGTCCAGTAACTCTTGAGATAATCGCATTTAAACAAATGAACTCTTCAGCTTTATAATATTAGTATACATGTAGATGTAGAAGATTAAACTTTGAATGAAAATTTGCTAGAGTGTCTAATGCTTCCAAATGTAACTCCATAAGTAGCTCTACTTATATAGGTTAAAATTATAATGTCAATTATATTAATTATAGGATAACAAAATGTCAAGACATCATCGTTTTCGGGCTTACGCAGATAATCCGAAATAAGGCAAGGATCAATAATTAAGGCGCAAAACGCCTCGAATGGACGGATCAAGGTCGAATGTAGTAGTAGTACAACACAATTATCATAGTAAAGTAGCGGGGTTACACTTAATTGATATATGTAATTATCTGCATTTATGAATGAAAGTAAAAAAAAATGCTACAGAGCTAAACCTCTTAGTATTTCACAGTAAAAAAGTGAATGAATAGTTGGACACTAATCACATACATTGCTCTGATTCCAAAATAAGTAGCTAACGCACTTGTGCTATGGAAATCAGACACAACGGTGATACCACAACACGCAGTCCCGAGACAATATAAAAAAACATTATTTCTGTATTTACCCGACTGGAAATCGAACCAGTCCGGGTTGGGAGCGGTGACGCCTTGAAACTCAGCGTGCTTAGGCCACAGAAAATATAATAGTACTACGTACAGAAGGATCACTGTGCTAAGAATGATAAAGTAAAAACAACTTTCGCTGCAACGCCATGAAGTGCAATTCACTTCGCACGATTTTAATTCAAGGTTGTTTCATCTACTTATCTATACCTGTCTCTTTCTAACACGTAACGCTTTCCCTGTTTTGCGGCCTTGCATGTGTCAGGGTTGCGAGCGGCGCGTGGCACGAACATACGCGTAGGTACACGACGCGCTACTCAAATAAAATGAATAGTTTAGAGGACCTAGCACATTTCTTGACTGTGTTCTATCGGAGAAAGTAATTGATAGTGTCAGTGTTCGTTTAATATTAAAATAAGTGTTTACTCTGTCTAATTTAATTATTTGGTACAAAATTACTGAATTCGGAGAAATGAAAGTACAAACCAAACACACATGTATGTACGGACAACAGCACGTCAAGGTAAACACTGCGGTATCTTATGCAGTTGCAATAAGGGCTAGTTTGCAACAAAAGTGGATAACCTGATGTGCTGTCGACTGTACATCACACTTAACCAAATAAAAATGTATAGTAAAATTATTTTCTCCGTGCAGTTTGGGTCATAAATCATAGCTCGGCCTCAGCTCGGTTAAGTCGGTGAGTATGTTGCGCGGACGCACCGCCGTTTTAAAATTTATATTATTTAAAATTTTTAGTTTACTACAAATAATTTCATTAAATATAAAATTTTATATTAATTTATTTGATTATAAAAAAATATATAGTACATTCGCCAGCATCTTAGGTTACACACACTTTTGTTGCAAACTAGCCCTAATGTCAACTGCATAAGATACCAGTGTTAACCTTAATTTGCTGTTGTCCGTACTTAACTACAAAAAGAGACTTTTGTTTATGTGAACCTTATCTATCGTACATTTTTAATGCAATCAAAATCGAGATTAATTTTATTGGAATACCTAAAAATTAAGGGTGATATTATATTGCTAAAGTAAAATAATGAACTGTAGCTCTTGGACTACCTATTAGATTTTGGACTACATAAAATCCTAACGAAAAAAGCGCGGGAAACGTGGAACGCGGCGGGCGCGTTTTTGGAGATAGTGATTTATTTTCATTAATTAACTCTTGAAAAGTGATCAGTAGGGTGTATTTTTAGTTGTTTAGTTTATTTGTATAGTGTGTATATAATATTTTGTATTGTCGGCTGACTTTTAGGTAAGTTTTTGGACTTTTTCAATATGAACGAGCCCCCCGACCTGTCGGGGGGCTTCGTAGGCCCTCCCTCAGAAACTAACTTTGTTCCTGCAGCTGCCGAGTATGTCACGGTAGGTTGTTCTGAAAGGGAAATGGAATCGAGCAGAGAAACTGATGAAGGTCATGTACTTACTGATGGTTGCACAGGGTCTGGGAACTCCCCAAAGCCCCGTATAAAGAGACGTCGAAAACATAATGGCCGTCAATCAGATGCAATTGCAGCTACTAATGCTAAAGCTAACGAAAATATTGCTCCTCCCTCCACTAATACTACTACAGAATTACCAGGTTCCACTCACATTCCTGTTGGTCGGCAAACTTATAATAGTATTGATTCAGCTCCATATGTTATTCATGTACAAAAGATAGCTTTACAGGATTCTGGTACTACATTGCACCCTGTTGTTTTTGGACGTGTTTTAGAGAAATATTCCATTCGTAACATTATAAAGGGAAGCTTGAAAAAAATAGGGCGAAATAAATTGTCCATAGACTTCTCGAACAGTGATGATGCTAACGCTTTCCTGTCTCATGGATGTTTAAAGGCAAATAATTTGAAAGCATTTATCCCCACCTTTAATGTAACTAAAATGGGTCTAATCAGAGGAGTGCCTGAAGACTGGTCACCTGAGGAAATTGTAGACAACATCACTGTTCCAGAAGGTTGTGGCAAAATTATCAAGGTAAGAAGATTAAATTTTAAAACATTCATCAATGGTTCACCTGTTTGGAAGCCTTCCCAATCTGTTGTTGTTACCTTTGACGGTCAAGTTCTGCCTAAGCGAATTTTTATGTGCTACAATACCCTGCCTGTTGATATGTATGTATACCCAACTATACAATGCTATAGTTGTTGTAGATTTGGTCATACAAAGCTACAATGTAGATCAAAGCCAAGGTGTTACAAATGCGGCCAATCTCACACTGGTGAATCTTGTCAAGTAGGTGAAGAAAATGCAAGTTGCTGTTTATGCACTGGGTATCATTTTGCGACAAGTAAATCATGCCCTGAATTTTTAAGACAGAAAAACATAAAAACTTCAATGGCAAACAACTCTTTGTCTTATGCTGAGGCTTCAAAACTACACCCAACCATATCCAAATCATATGCTGACATACTAAAACCCTCTAAACCTACTTTAAACTCCACCAGTTATAATTTTAATAATGCCAACAATGTGCCATTAACATCATCATATAAAAAGACTGTCTTCTTAAAACCTCGTTCCCCCCCAAAATTAGTCAAAGGTTATGATAGGGACGCCCATGAGGCACTTATTAAAGAATTCTCTATACCTGCACCTCCAAATGGATGTGCTTTAAACTCTGAAAAAGAAGATGATTCCTCCCTACAACAATTTTCTTTAATTAATTTAATTATTTCTTTGATCAAGATTACCCAGTCCAACTTTAATACACCGTCCAACGCAGCCTCTATAATTGAAAAATGTTTTGAAGTAGTTAAAAATGGCGTCAGTGGCGAAGGTGCTGCAGTGGAATAGCCGCAGCATCATCAATAAAAAGTCAGATTTGATATATTTACTAAATAAGTTCGAGCCTATTGTCTTTGCATTAGCAGAGACATGGCTCAAACCGATGTATAGTTTTAAAATAAAAGGTTACCATGTGGTAAGGGATGATCGACATGATGGCTATGCCGGTGCAGCTTTATTAATTAAAAACGGCACACCATTCACCTTGATCGCCCTGCCTGACCTCAATGTAAATATGTCTATAGTAGCTGTAAGTGTAAATAATATTTGTTTTATATCTGTATATATTCCACATCCATCTTCAGATATTTTTAATGCCTTTAATAATTTACTTTCCTTACTTCCTAGACCATTCTTAGTTCTTGGTGATTTAAATGCACATCACCAGACTTGGGGTAGCTCAGTGACTTATGATTATGGCAACCACCTTCTTTCTATACTGGATTTCCATAATCTTTGCATTTTAAATACAGGTGTTCCTACTAGACGTACTAAGCCCAGCCAAAGAATCAGTGCAGTGGACCTATCCATTTGTACTCCTAATCTTGCATCATTATTATCCTGGGATACTTTACCTTCTACTTTTGGAAGCGATCATTTTGTTATAGTTATTTCTTTTCCATTTATAATGTCATCTAGTACTAAACAAGCAATTCGCCCTAAATTCTGTGTACCTAACTGCAATGATAGTGAGCTATGGAAAACATTTAAGAGGTGTGTAGATAAGAGAGTTACTTCTCTTCCAAGAAATATGCCAGGGGACGAAAACTCATGTGCAGAAGCTCTGACCACTCTTCTTACTGAAGCTGCCAAAGAAGTCTTCCCCATGAACAATAATTCCCTACGAAAAATACCTTCACCTCCTTGGTGGGACGAGGAGTGCACTGTGGCCGCTAAAGGAAGAAAATTAGCTGAACGTAATTATAATAGTAACACGACCGATGCTAACTATCAAATATTAACTAATGCTATTAATGAAACACGTAAATTATTTAAAAACAAAAAATTCGATAGCTGGCGTAAGTTTTGCACTTCTATATCCCCTGATACACCTTCCACTGTCGTATGGCGCTGTATTAGAAGATTCCGCTCGGCTTTTTCTGAATCCACTTATAATTCTATTCCTGAAGCTTTAGAAAATGATTTTATGAATAAACTAGCTCCTCCTTGGGTCCCTCAAGATATAATATTATCCCCACCTGCACCTTTTACTGCTTCCGAATGTACTGGACTTACCTCGCCTTTTTCGCTTCACGAGTTGAAAAGCGTTATTAGCCACATACGAGATTCAGCTCCTGGTGCTGATAGCATACCTTATTCATTTTTTGCACATGTCGAAGATAATATCCTTGTTTATTATTTACATTTGATAAATAATATTATGATGACAGGTAATGTGCCTCCATCTTGGAAAATTCAAATCGTGTTGCCATTCTTAAAACCGCATAAAAACCCTTCTGATGCTACATCGTACAGACCGATTGCTTTGTCATCGGTTTTAGTTAAAATTGCCGAACGTCTTGTCAAAAACCGGTTGGAATGGTATATTGAAAGTAATGGCTTTCTTGCAGATAGTCAATATGGATTTAGGAAGAGCAGGAGTACGGCTGATAGTTTGAGCCTTCTTTTGACTGATATTAGATTATCTTTTTCTGTAAATAGCTCGTTATTAGCAGTATTTCTCGATATAAATTCTGCCTACGATAATGTTATTTTACCGGTTTTACTTGCCAAACTTAAACATTTGAATGTTCCGGACTTCTTCTGTAACTTTATCTTTAACTTATTAACTGAACGACGTATAAATCTTTGCTCAACTACTAAAACTCACTTGGTTTGGAAAGGGTTGCCTCAAGGCTCAGTCCTAAGTCCATTATTATATAACATTTATACCTTTGATCTAGATCCTTATATACGCAATAATAATACAAACATTAAAATTCTTCAATACGCTGATGACCTGCTATTGTACTGCTCTGATAAATCCATAGAATATACTAAATCCACTTTAAGCTCTTCTTTAACATTGTTAAAGCATTGGATGGACAGTAACGGTCTAGAAATTTCATCATCAAAAAGCGCAGTAATGATATTTTCTCGCATGCGTATAGCTCCACCTATTGAATTAAAATATAACGATACTGTTATACCTGTAGTAAGCCAATACAAGTTTTTAGGTGTCATATTAGACCCAAAACTTAAAGGGGTTCATCATTGTAAGTACGTGGTTAACAAATGCGAAAAACTTCTTAACATGCTTAGGTGCCTGTCTGGAGTTTGGTGGGGAGCACACCCTTACTCGATGAAGCTACTTTATAATGCTCTTATTAGAAGTATATTAGACTATGGCACCTATCTTCTCGAACCTGGAAATGTAGCTGCTTATAAAGAACTAGATAAAATCCAATACAAGGCTCTAAGGATAATAACTGGGGCTATGAAATCGAGCCCAATTAATGCCCTTCAGATCGAAACCTGTGAACCTCCATTGCATCTTAGACGGCAATTCCTGTCTGATAAATTTGTATTCCGTACAATGGAATATTCCAAACATCCTCTTATACCTATGCTCTGTTTACTTTCCGACGTAGTGTCCACTGCAAGCTACTGGACTCATAAACCCATACCATGTTTAATACAAAGTTACAGAAAATTTATGTCCTTAACATCACCTGCGCACCGATCGAGTCGCTTACCTCTGTTTGCCAGTAACTATGAATCTCTTTGTTTTTCACCTACTGTCAATTTAGACTACCTTCACAAATTAGATCATAACATCAAAAGTACATTTAATTTCATAGTTGGCACGGATTATAATGATTTCCATCATATATATACTGATGCTTCCAAGCATGCCTTTATGGAATGCGTGGGCGTTGGTGTATACCATTCACAATCTAAAATTGTCCAAAAAATTAAAATGCCTCCCGAATCTTCAGTTTTTACTGGAGAGTGTTTTGGTCTGTTAAAAGCTGTCGAATTCGTTCGTATTATGAAACTAGACAAAACTGTTGTCTTTTCGGACTCCAAGAGTGCTCTACAAGCTCTTGGTAAATTTCCTTTTTACCACACGTCTCAATACCCAGTTATATTTGAATTAAGGCGTACCATTTATGATTGCTTTATCAATGGACTTTTAATACATTTTGTTTGGATTCCAGGCCATAGTGGCATTACTGGTAACGAAATTTCTGATCGTCTGGCGAATGATGCGGTGCAATGTGGTGATCTGCATCCTTTTAAAAATTACGTTCATGATCTTTTAGCTTTACCTAAGACCTACCTGCTGGATGATTGGAATTCTATTTGGAAAATATCAAGTCAATCTAAAGGCAGATTTTACGCACAACTCCAACCTGTTATACCTCGTAAACCGTGGTATTTTGATGCAAAGTTTGGTAAGATGAATACTTCAATATTAATACGTTTGCGATTGGGACATGTTTGTACACCCGCCCATCTTGCCAAGCTTGGTATAATTGCTGACTCAACGTGCGAATGTGGTGTGGAAAATGCTGACGCCAATCACATAATGTTCTCTTGCTCACTTTATGACCGATCAAGCTTCTATGATTCCCTTGTTTCCTACCATGTTCCTTTCCCTACAAGCATATCTCAATTATTATTTAGTAATGATCCTTTTATTTATAAAACTATAGCTTCATTTATAAGTCTAAACAATATTAAAATATAATTCTATTTATATATATATATTTAAAAAAAAAAAAAAAAAAAAAAAAAGTAATTATATAACTTAGTATTATTGTATATTTATTTAAATTCCTTTTACCCACCTGATCACCGTCCTTATTCCGCAATTACACGTCCTATCCTACCGATCATTCCTGAAATAATCCTGTTTCCCCGTTTTACTTGTTAAATGGCAACTCACAAGCCGTGTAAGCCAAAAACCGAAAAAAAAAAAAAAAAAAAAAAAAAAAAAAAAAAACCTAACACAAAATTACTTAAGTGATTTGGTAGGTACTTATAAATATTATGCTAAATTTAAAGTAAGTTTATTGACCTGTTTCCGTTTATTTTAAGTTAGATTGACGTTAGTAACTGGGTAGGTATCTTAAACTCAAACCTATTTCTTTGAACATGAAATGTTGAATACCTACCTACAAAATTTGTTTTGATAAATAATGTCATAATTAGGAACACATATTTTAAATTATTAATAGTTATTTCGTTGTAACGAAGTCAGTCACAGACTGAGAAAATAAACACAGTCACAGGCGCGTGGCGCGGTCCGCGAGCGGCAGCCCCGCGCTCATTTATGCTCGGCGTACAGAGTCGCTCGAACGTACCTAAACTGAGTGACACCCCCCTGCTTAGGCTAAGCACGCTGAGTACATGGGCTATTTTTATGGGCTATTGGCAGTACATGGGCTATTTTATTCAACTGCAGACCCCTAAATACAAGAGGCCGGCAAATATCGGCGCACAAACACGGCGTTGGTAAACAACACAGATTGAAAAGTATCGCCTGTATCGCGATACGAACAAAACTTCACTGGCCAGAGGTAGGGGCCCATTTTGGTGCTGAAATGCAAAAAAGTCTAAAGAAAAAAGGACTATGCATTGGACAGATTAAACGAATAGGGCGATTCTGCTACCCCAATAAATAAAACCTGAAAAAATACATACAGGTTGTAAAATTTTTGAATGTTGTCCGGATTGGAGTAGAAATTTGCCACCGGAAAAGTGTTTTCTAGTCATTATAATTTGGACGCTTTTTATAAGACGCTGAATAGGCTGTTATTAGGCAGACATGATCCATATAAGGACGCCGTTGTCACTTACTATCAGGTGATAAAGTGGCCAAAAAGAGTCTCTTTTAAGAGACTTCAACAAAAAGAGGTTCTTAATTTAATCTGTTATAATTATGTATGCTGGTCCGCGATTATGCCGCATTTAGATAATTCATAAACAGACGGCTAGATGGCGCTAAGCGTCACGCAATGACGCATCCTTAAGAGACCACAAATTTCGCAAGGTCGGACTGACAGCACGGTAGCTCAATTGGTAAGAGCGTTTAGCCCGGTCAGCCAAAAGGTTGCTGGTTCAAGTCCCGCCCGTGCGCAAATTTTTGGTTTCTTATTTTATTTTTATGAATATAAAATATGACATTGTGAGTGTTTAAAAACATTCTAAAGCATTTAGATAAGCTGATATTGAAACGGTTTTCAATGAAGTATTTGTTGCATTCTATATGGGAAAGGTTATTAAGGTATTTGACCAATTTCAAAAAAAAGAGGTAATTAAAAACCAGGAAAAAAGTTTTTTTTTTTAAATGGCGTTCAAAAAATTTCACTATTAAGGACTCAATAATGCATTTGATTTATAAATAAGAAAAAAAAAACATTTCAAGTCAGTCCTTGATATCAGCCACGGATAGCAACAGTCGCGTAGACTGTTCGCATATCATGCACCGACTTCAAATGAATGTGTTTCCTCTGTTCATAAACCAAATGTATCTTTTTAGGGATCCGTAGCCGAATAGCAAAAAACGGAACCCTTATAGTTTCGTAAAGTCTGTCTGTCTGTCCGTCCGTACGTCACAGCCACTTTATTCTGTAACTATAAGCATGACACTGCTGAAATTTAGTAGGAAGATGTATCTTGTTAACCGCTTTACGATTCTTGGGGGTTCCCATACATAAAACTAAAACCGAAAAAAAAGTCATACCTATGCTTGTGTCTATGGATAGGTCTTCTAAAATAAAAAAGAAGTTCTTTAGCGTTTCATAGCTAGATGCTTACAAAGTGCTAAAATGGACGTCCCCCCCCCCACCCTCCCTACAACTTCTAAACTAAGCGAGTGTAAATTTTGAAAAAAATATTTAAGGTAGGTCTTAATAAATACTATCAACGAAAATTGGTTTGATTCCGGTAAGTTGGTATCGGGAACGAACGATAAATTTTTGAGATATAGCACATTTTCAACAACCGCAAACATAACTTTGTTCTTGATACAAACACTATGAAAAATAACGTTATGTTTACTGTCAATAAAATATTATGGTATTTTACTAAGTGGGAGTAAGTGGATTAACTAATTCAGTAAAAGTTGGCACGGAACCCTTAGTGCGTGAGTCCGACTTGCACTAGGCCGTTTTTTTTGTCCCTTTAGGGAGATTTATTGAAGGCGGTTATCTTTTTTTATATTAACGCATACACAATTTGTACGGACAACAGCACGTCAAGGTAAACATGGCGGTGTCTTATGCCGGTGTAATAAGAGCTAGTTTGCAACAAAAGTGGGTAACCTGATGTGCTGGCGACTGTACGTTAGTCACGGCAATGAAGTGATAACTTAATAAAACATTTGGTACCACATCGGTTCTGGGTAAATAACTATTTATTTTTATTACTTATATAACTTATTTTTTATGCAATTAACTTGAAAATAAAACAATGTCTTCACTGAGTAAACAATTATATGACTACAATGAGTAAATAATCTAGTCTTCCTAACAGTTTCTGATCATACCCTAAGTAGACTCGTTACTTCGTACGCTCCAATACAAATTAAATTGTCTCAAAATACTTTCTTACAACATTGTTTAGAAAATTGGCTTATTGAAAATGTATTCCAAAGTATGGACCGATAGTTTTTAATCCAAGACCGTTGATTAAATGCATCGAAGTGCAAATTGCATAAACATAATTCAGTTCAGTGTTAGCAGAGATGCACGGAGTAGCATACAGATATGCTTTTTTCTTTTTCTATTTTTTACTTGGTGTTGTAAGTAATTCGATACTTTGTTTTTATTTTGTAACATAACTTCTGTCTTTATAGAAATCTTATTTTGTATTATATATCTGTAGATTAATCCCTCAAGCATATGTAAACGAGACACAATGGATATTCTATTGTTATGCGGTCGCATGCGACCGCTTCGGTGTTTATGCGTTAATAAATGAATATAAGACACCAATCACATACATTGCTCTGATCCCAAATTAAGAAGCGAATGCACTTGTGTTATGTAAATCAGATACAACGGTGGTATCACAACACCCAGACCCGAGGAAATATAGAAAATTTTGATATCGAAATTGACCCACCGAGAATCGAACCCGGGACCTCGGAGCGGTGACGCCTTAAGACCCAGCACCTTTGTCACTTCACCATGGAGGTCGTCAAGATATATTATTGAGGTCACTACCGGCTTGCACCTTTTGACCCAAAATCGCTTGCACCTCGCGTTATCTTTTGTTTGAATTGACGTCCGTTTTCGTCACGTGTGCGCAAGTGATTTTACTAAGAAAGTGGTTAGGCGGCACAGGCCTCAAATCGTACCCCTGTTCGTTGGTTACTTGGTCCGCTTAAACTCCTTAAGTACCAAACCAATTTTCAAAGGTTTTTATTTTTATTGACCTAATTTATTATTCATTCCAAGACTTAAATTACAATATTTGACTTTGACTTTGACTAAAGATATCAGTTTACAGATGTCATAGTCTCTATTTCTTGCCATACTTCAAAAATATATTTATTGATTGAACCGTCTTCCAAAAACTGACTAAAAGCTTAAAATAACGTTTATGTCAGCAATAAGGTTGCTTTAAAATAATCTTAAATAACGTTCATTTACAGAATGGCTCTGGCCATTCAGCATCTCAAACTGTCCAAGAATTCCTGAAGAGTCTCCAAGACGCAAACCCCTCACGTCCTGTTTTACTCCTCTTTAACCCTGGAAGCAAGACTAGATCATCAAAATTAAGAGGACTGCTTGACGATCTGAACGAAGTTGATAGAACCAGACAAGATTCGGCGTCATCATCATCATCATCGTCATCCGAAGAGAATACTCATTCACAGCGTAATGTTGGAAGGGTATGTAGATAAATCATTACTTATTTTTCTACTTTCCTTCGTGACTTTTTGAAGAAATAATATCCGTATGTACGATGGAATTTACAGAACGTATTGTGTAGTAAGAATAGCAGATATAATTTATAGACAAACCCTGATTAAGGGATACCTTCTATACTAAGATACAAAGATAAGAAAAAAAGACGTGTGGCACTCGGAGACTGCCGCGGTTTAGCTATTGCATAGCATTTTCTATCAACTTATGCAATTATAATTATTTATGCAGTATATTTTCCTTTGATTTTTTTTCTTTGATAGACGCCGAGTTTCTGAAAAGTTCAGCTATTCATCGATAGAGGAACAAAATAAAAACCGGCCAAGTGCGAGTCGGACTCGCGCACTGAGGGTTCCGTGCCAACTTTAACTGAATTAGGGAATCCACTTAGTAAAATACCACAATATTTTATTGACAACAAATATAACTTTGTTTTTCATAGTGTTTGTATGGTGTACAAAGTTATGTTTGCGGTTGTTGAAAATATGCTATATCTCAAAAACTTCTCGTTCGATCCCGTTCGAACCAATTTTCGTTGAATGTATTTGTGAAGGTCTACATTACATATTTTTTTCATAATTTACACTCGCTTAATTTAGAAGTTAGATGGGGGGAGACGCCCATTTTTCCACTTTGGAAGCGTCTAGCTTTGAAACGTTAGACTATAAAGGAAAATGATTTTAGAAACATCTATGTCATTTTAAAAGACCTATATTCATAGACACCCCATACGCATAGGTTTGACTAAAAACATTTTTTTAGTCAAACCTATTTATAATTTTTATGTAATTTCTGTTTCAGCAAGGAAACGATGTACCAGCATCATCAGCTAGTTACACTTCAGAAGAGCAAAAGCAGGCTCTCCGAACGGCTCTTCGGTCCAGGTGTAACAAAGTTTGGATCTGCAAGCAGCAGTGTCCACCGCGAAAGCCTTCATGTCCTGGCAGATGTCAGAAAATATTTGATGACTTGAACTTATGCCCTGAACCGACCACACCATCTCCGTGTGATGATAGACCGAGATGTGGAAAAACCATGCCTCCGCGCTGGAAGTTTTAATGAATAAAATATTGGTTTTATTCCTATTCGATTAGACCGTCATTGTTTATTTCCTACTTTTATCCATCTTTAAAAAAAATAACTGTGTATTTGGATTACATCATCATCATTATCAGCCTTAGGGCCTCCACTGCCAGACATGGTTTTCTAAACGACCGATTGCAAACAGCCTGCAACCATATCGAAAGACCATAAAGTCTTTCGATAAAATAATACTTACATCTTATGTCAGTTGATCAAATAAGATAATTTAATTGACAATGACAATCAAAACATGCGATGGAAGACATATACTTCATTGATTAAAACACTTGTTTTCTTTAATAGAATAAAACTTTTATAACCTACACAATTCAATTTACTTTGGTGGCCAAATAGATATCCTCTTCACCAGAAAAGAGTATAAAAAGCCTTTTAATTCTCGCAATTCACAAACAGATAAAATGATAGTTTGAAAAGGATTTGTTTTAGTTCATATATTTAAGTTTAAGATAAAAAATATTTTATAAAATTTGATAAAATATTTTTTTCTATACTACCTCTATGTATAATATTATTGATCCGCAAGAACTCCTCTGAAGGTGAAGACCTCCTCCAAAGAGTTCTCTACTTCTACTTGGACTAAGTCAACGCAGGCGATGTTTTAATTTGATCTTCCCAACACTCTACAGGTCTACCTATCTTTCTTTTGCCTTGTGGACCAGCCCAATCAGTCACACTTTTTGTCCATCTTTGGTCCCTCAGGCGCGCCATATGTCCAGTCCAACTTCTATTTCAATGATTGAGCGTGTGTCAGTCCGTCTCGTGACTTAGTGATGTGTCTTATTTTTGTGTGTCTAATTTTCTGTTTCTTTTTAATATTCATGATTTTATGCTCCATTCCTCGCTTGCATGAAATGATCTTGTCTCTTGTTTTTTGGTAAACTTCCACGTTTGGCAAGCATATGCTAAAGGCGGTATAAGGCACGAGTTTAGTACCTTAGTTTTTATTTTTGTTGGCATGTTACTTTGAATATGTCTTTCAGTGCCCAGTATTTATTCCAGGTGAATTGCCTCGGTGGCGCAGCGGTAATTGGGTCGCACTTTAAAGCGACGGATGCGCCAGAGGTCCCGGGTTCGATCCCCGGGTCGGGACAATAATACACCGGAGTTTATCTGTTCTGATTTTTTTAAGGGTAGCCCGGAGTTTGGAAGTTGGCGGTGTTTCACCCCCGTGCCTCGGAAAGCACATAAAGCCGTTGGGCCTGCGCCTTATCTCTCTCCGGTCGTGTCAGATTGCTGTCCCATCGGGCTATGAGAGTGAAAGGAATTGAGAGTGCACCTGTGTTTGTGCACACACTTGTGCACAATAATATGTCCCGCGCAGTCGGTTAGTCGCTGTGACTGGTCACTGTAATCGAAATCGGTTAGGGGGACTATTATTATTTATTCCAGGTAAACTGCGTCTTATTCTCTACTTCTAAATCTTTGATATTACCAAATAAATTCAGCAGTCTGTATATTTGAGAGCTTTGCAACCAACTTATACCTCTAGTGTTCTCTTTGTGCTGTCATCAATATGGTCTTGTTATATTTAACTCGAGACCCACTTCTTTGCTGGCAACATTGTGTAACTATCATATGCTGAATTTCTTCTTAGATGAACTTAAAAAGAACTAAGAATCAACACGCTATGATTTCTCGTCTTCGACAAATCTGTGAGCATACATACAATTATACCAACTTACATACACTAACAAAAGGATATTGACCAAAGCCGGGCCCAGATTGCGTCTTTGTAGTTTATATTTCAAAAATCTTGTTTGAATTATAATTGCACTGGTATTTTAACTTAAGTAAGTAAGTATTGAATTACTTTAGTAAAATATAACAATTACCTTCTGAATGTATCAAAGTGAATGTAGGTGAGGTGCAATAACTCTGCAATCACAAACCATAACCTCAAAATGTCTAATCTACCATTGAATTCCTCGTAAACCCCTAATTATTTTTCAAAAATATTTTTTGTCTGTATTCATTCAAATGTTTATATATTTTATCCAAACATTTTGTAAAGACGCATGCAGACGCAAAGTGGGCCGAGTTTCTATAGAGTTTTGTTCAAGATCCCTTGCACACATGTTTGTTTACTGATGATTGACTCTTAAGTCGCTATGAACAACAACGGTGAGGGAAGGTCGCCCTGTCTGACTCCTCTTTTGACCGGAAACCAAGGCCCAGCTGTCTCTAGTTTGACATTACTCTTGTTGTTTTTGTACATTCTCTTAATCACATTAATATATTCATTTTCTATTGTTCGTGATATACGGTCAAAAGCTTTTTTGAAATCGGTCTATTCTAGGGTGAAATATGGTTAACAAAGAGTATAGAGGATTTAATATAATAGGGCAAATGCTAAAACCACAATCTCTGTTCTAATGGAAACTTGTAGCAAATAGATAAACAAGATCATATACGAAGTATTTTGCCCTAGATTCGCTTACAAAATTCCAAAAAAAAATATCAAAGCTGGCTTGGCAGATTCCCAAATAATCACATAAGGGATTCTCCAATGCTCACATCTTCCGTGGAATGCTTTTGAATTGCCTTTAAAATGTGCCATCGATCGCTAGATTCCACTTACTCCGCATTCCACCACAATCAGAGTAGATACAGTAGACCTATGTGATCTTATCACAGCAACACAGACTCAGAATAATGAAGAAGGCCTCCTTATAAATACAGCTTTTTTTAAGTTACGTCTTTCATCTTTGCCTTCAAGCAAAAAGTTCTCAAACTAGGGTTTTCGAACTTCGTCAAAAAGTCGTTCATGTTGTGACAAGACTACTAGAAGTAAAAATCATTTTTTTAATTCATGATTTTTAGTTAATAACCATATCTCAAAAATACTGGACGAAAGCGCATTATAATACATAAAATTATTACAATAAATACAAAAACAATAAAATAATAATAAAGCGGAATAAAACTAACTTACTACATATACACATTAAAAAAACTCGTTCCCCTGTGGGGAAGTGCCCAAATGCCGTCGCTACGAACAAGGCCATTCGGTTCCAGAAAGGCCGGAATACGGGCACTGACGAACAGCCACCGAATGACGCCGTTCAGACTGGCATGGCGTGAAATTCTGCCAGCACTTCTGCAACAGGAAAGACCGTGGTGAGCTAAATTATCTTATGGCTAATATATCTAATATTGACGGCTTGTTGAGACTTCTAATGAAGCAAAGGCTGGCCTCTACCTCGGCCAGAGAATTAGTCTCATCATCCAGCGAGGTAATGTGGCCAGCCTTTTGGGCACTTTCCGACAAGGCAACGAGTTTTTTGATGTATACATATATGTGGTTAGTTAGTTTTATTCCGTGTTATTATTATTTTATTGTTTTTATAAAATACGGGGCCGATTTTGATGAAATTTACACCTTATCCTAAGTTGAAATATACCTGATTGAACTAAAAAAACCGGCCAAGTGCGAGTCAGATTCACGCACTGAGGGTTCCGTGCCAACTTTAACTGAATTAGGGAATCCACTTACTTTTACTTAGTAAAATACCACAATATTTTGTTGACTGCAAATATAACTTTGTTTTTCATTGTGTTTGTATGAAATGAAAAGTTATGTTTGCGGTTGTTGAAAACATGCTATATCTCAAAAACTACTAGTTCGATCTCGTCCAAACCAATTTTCGTTGAAAGTATTTGTTACGATCTATGTTATATATTTTTTCCAAAATTTACACTCTCTTGGTTTAGAAGTTAGATGGGGGGGACGCCCATTTTACCACTTTGGAAGCGGATAGCTATGAAACGTTAGGCTTAAAAAGAAAATTGTTTTAGGAACCTCAATATCATTTTAAAAGACCTATCCATAAACACCCCACACGCATAGGTTTGACAATTTTTTTTTTTTTGGTTTTAGTTTCATGTATGGAAGCCCCCCTTAAATGATATTATTTTTTATTTTTAGTATGAGAATCGGTAAGCGGTAAACAGGATACATCTTCCTACCAAATTTCAACAGTGTAATGCTTATAGTTACAGAATAAAATGGCTGTGACATACGGACGGACAGACAGACAGACAGACAGACAGACTTGACGAAACTATAAGGGTTCCGTTTTTTGCCTTTCGGCTACGGAACCCTAAAAAAGATCTGAGAATCATCTCGCTATGACTTCTTGTCTTCGAAAAATCCGACATACATACAAATATACCAACGTACATACACTTAAGAAATTTTGTACCTGTGTTTGGAAGCCTTTATAGATAAACATACTCAAATATTATTAAATTTCATATATATCACATGCATACATTGAATTAATTACCTCCTTATAACGATACGAAAATATGGAGTACCTACCAAATTATTACAAAGTGGGATCTCTGACTTAGGTGCACTACAGGTTTTTCATACTAGGGGTATCATCATCATGATGCATGAAGGATGGTAATTTTTTTAATGAAAATAAAAATGCGCATACCTCCGAAATTACTCTTCCTAGAACCCTCCGTCCTATTTCCCTCTAGCTATGTGTATCTTCACAAGACCGCTTATGTCTCTAACTCCTTTACGCTCAGTGCTATAAGACTCTGGAGCTCCCTCCCTGATACCATGAAGACGTCAACATCTAAGTATTCTTTCAAGAAGTCTATTCATGAGCTTCTTCTCAGTGAGAATACCACATGACGCTTGTTTGTTAAGGTTTGTCTTTCTCTGATTCCCTTATTATAATCTCTGTTAGCTTATGTATGGATAATTTTATGTATTCAAGCATGTATAAGAAGGTTTATTTTCAATTATTTATGGAAGTATATTAGTAGGTTAAAATTAATTTGTTTCTTTTTTGTGTTCTTTTACGCCGCCTCAATCATTTCTGCTTCACCCAATAGTTGACTGATAGAGAATGCTTTAAGCATTAAGTCCGCCATTTGTACTTTATTTTTGTCGGTGCAATAAAGAATTTTTAAAAAACTCAAAAAGTTTAGGAATCGAAAGTTTGTTTAAATTATAGTATCAAATGTGTTTAAATAATAGTAACTCCCTAGGTGGCGCAGCGGCTTGAGGGTCAAACTACAAAGCGACGGCTGTCCCAGAGGTCCCGGTTTCGATCCCCTGGTCGGGCCAGAACTATGTATCTGTGTTTTTCTGTTCAGAAATTCTCAGGGTAGCCCGTAAATAATAAGTTGGGGTGGTTTCAAACACATTACAGGCGTCGGTAGTTGGCGGTGTTTTCACCCCAGTGTCTCGGAATTTCGGACGTAAAGCCGTTGGTCCTGCGCCTGACCTCTCTCCGATAGTGTCGGTTTGCTGTAACATCGGGCTATGAGAGTGAAAGGAATAGAGAGTGCATCTGTGTTTCCGCACACACTTGTGCATTATAATATATCACGCGCAGGTATTTATTAGACTAACGTTAGTAGCAAATGGCCTCCTTTGTTTATGGAGATTCTATATCAGAGCCAGTCATCTTCTAGGCGTAAATTCGCAAGTCTTCTACATTGCTTCTATTTGATATCTGCTCAAGACACGATATCAATGTAAATTGTTTTCCTATAATGTTCTGGAGCAGATATTTGAATTTTATACCAATTTTACAAGGATAGAAGCAGAACGAGGGATGGCAGTTAATTTTTATTTTATCGATCACAAAAACAGAGCACGGTCGAATGGCTCATACCTGATTCTAGGATGATTCGCTTAGGTAAAGAGACACGGACTAAAGCTCAAAACCCGTGAAATATTGAAATGAATGGTTTGTCTTAATAATACATTACTTATGAATACTTTTATGGTTTCCTACTATTTTTACGTTTTTACTACCAATAAAAAAAAACTAATTGTAAATATTGTTTGCTGAGAATCTGAAGCTAGATTCATAAGATAACTATATTTATGTGCCAAGATGGGTGCGTGGGAAGTATTTGTAAAGAGAAGGATTGTTTACTTTACCTAGTCTAACTTAAATATAACTTTATGTAGGTGTTACCCTAATTAAATCCTATTATTGGCTCAGAAATGATTTACTAGTCATGCCCAAAATGCTATTTTAATCATCAATTATTTAATTAATCTTTTATCTATATATATACTTAAAGAAAGTCTTAATAGTTACACCACTTGCAAAACGAGAACGGGTGGACTGATTTTCATGATTTTCACTTTGTATCCAACAAAGTTGACGCCCAAAATGGGATAGTTACTTTACGGGCCCCAGCCAAATACACGTAGTTTTCCGGGAACGCTACATTTTTAGGGTTCCGTAGCTGAATGGCAAAAAATTGAACCTTTATAGTTATAACAAGTCTGTCTGTGTGTCTGTTTGTCTGTCTATCCATATGTCACAGCTACTCAAATCTGAAACCATTAGCATTGAAGTATCTTAAAACGCTGTACGATTCACATACAAAAATAAAAATAATTTTATTTAAAGGGGTATTTTAACAAACAATTTCAACGGAATTTTTTGTTTGTAAGAGATCGAAACAGTAGTTTTTGAGATATACCTAATTTTCAACAACTGCAATTATAACTTTGTCTATCATACAAACAGTATGAAAAAGTCAGTAGGTAGTCTATGCAGTCAACTAAATAGTGTAGTGGGCGCTAGTGGAATGAAGTGGACCACTTATTCAGTCAAAGTTGGTACGGAACCCTTAGTTTGCTAGTCCGATTGGCACTAAGCCGGTTTAAAACAAAAACATGGCGTTAACGACTTTAAAAACAGTAACGAAATGAAAGCAGAAAGTTTAGAAAAAAAATGTGAACATCACGATATGGTTCTATGTCTTCAAAGTGTCGTGGAATGCATGGAAACGTCACTCTACTATCCTAGGGTCGATTGGACCAACGACAGATATGACTTATCCGACTGAATAATCCCTCAAGCGTATGTGAACGAGACACAATAGGTATTCTATTGTTATGCGGTCGCATGCGACCGCTCGGGTGTTGAGGTAATAAGACCCTCTTTACAAAAACAACGCGACATCGTATTATAAAAGATTTTGATACGATGTTGATTTTAAAACGTCATTTTAACATTAATAGAGCAGAGCTTTATTTCTACCCTCTATGCGTCATACTACAGGGAAGCGAAACTGAATGGCAAAAATCGGAGCCATTATAATTTCGTCAAGTCTGTCCGTGTGTTACAGCCACTTTAATCTATTAGTATTAAACAGTTGAAACTTAGTAAGTGGATAGGATTTTGTTAACCGCCTTACGATTCTTATACAAAAAATAATGATTTTTAAGGGGAAGGAGGGGGATGAAACTGAAACCTAAAAAAATTTTTTGCAAACCTATACGTGTAGGGTGTCTATGGATAGGTCTTTTAAAATAACATCGTGCTTTCTAAAACCATTTTCTCATAAAGTCTAACGTTTGAGAGATAGACGTTTCCATAGTGTGAAATCCCCCCCCCCCCCCTCTAACTTCTAAACTAAGCGAGTGTACATTTTGAAGAAAAAAAAAGTAGATCTTAACACATACTTTCAACGAAAATTAGTTTGGACATCATCGAACGAGTAGTTTTTGAGATATAGCACAATTTTAACAATCGCAAACATAACTTTGTTGTTTACACAAACACATGAAAAACAAAGTTATATTTGGTGTCAAAAAATATTGTGGTATTTTAGCTAAGTGGAAGTGCAACATAAAAAAAAAACTTAAAATCTACCTATTCAAACGCGAAACCATTTCGCGGCAATGCAGCCAGCATCATAGCCTCATTGCCGCAACAAGGAGGCTATGATGCTGGCTGCGTTGCCGCGTTGGATAGCTATGCTAATCCTTAGAGCCATGAACCAGAAATGAAATGAAATGAAATGAAATGTTTATTATTTGCGTAAGAAAAAGGTTACATTTTTAGATGGAATTCAAGGCACAGTTTCGTTCGTCTTTTTCAAACTATATACGAGGGTCAAACTGAAAGTTCTTAGAAAATCAAAAACTGATTACATTAGCCAGTTATTAGTTTTATTATATCTTTTCAAAATATTGTCCATTGACGTCAATACACCGCTGCATGCGATGGAACCACTGGGAAAAGCACTTTGCCCACTCGTCCTTAGGGGTCTCTTCAATGGCATCGCGATACGCAGCCACCGCTTCTTCAGCATTCATAAACCGCTTTCCTTTAAGTTTTTCTTTAATTTTTGGAAATAAATAAAAATCACAAGGCGCGAGGTCGGGGCTATACGGCGGGTGACCCAGTAATTCAACGTTTGATGTCGCCAAATAGTCGATCGTTCGCTTGGCGGTGTGCGACGAGGCGTTGTCGTGGTGAAGGAGGATCCTACTGCGAGGTCGTTTCTCTCGAACTTTTTCCAAGACAAGTGGCAAACAATTGGTAGTGTACCATTCTGCAGAAACCGACTTCAAAAAAGGAGGAGATTATCAATTCGACTGTATGTTTTTTTTTTACTATTATTTTTTTGTATGTATGTTTCCTCATATCTCAGTCGTTTGTCGACCGAATCGAAAATTTTTTTCACTTACTTAGAGGGTGTACCTTCTAGTTGGTCCCATTTTTTCCATTTTGGGATCTGATGATGGAATCTTGGTGTAATCGAGGGAAATCCTCAAATTTTGAAGGCACGTATAGTGTTTCTTTACTAGAATCTTAATGTGGACGTGTTGTTACGTCTGACAGTCAACATCTTGTGGAGCTGAGCTGATGGTGGAACTCCTTAACGCTTAGGAGTTCAGTAATTATAATGACGGAACTTATGAAAGGTAATTTGTAGCTTCTTAAAAAATTGAATCATAAGGTGCAAACCCCCCCCCCCCCCTCTTATGTAATCACTAAAAATGAATAAAAAAAATAAACTTTTAAAAAAAGTAAAAACCGACTTCAAAACCAAAATGCACTAAAAAGTCTTAAATAAACTCTTCACCATTGAAAGGAAAGGAATCCGTTTTAGGCAAACAATTTCTTTTTGGAGTCGGTGCCATCACTTTGACCATCGAGCATGAACTATCACAGCACCGACTACAAAAAGAAATTGTTTTTTATGGCCTGACGTTTCGATCGGGTTTCACCGATTGTGGTCACAGTGTGGCGAGCTGCCACATAGATCCTTTTTTAACATGCAAAACTTTCTTATTTGTAAATATTTATTTCTTTTTATTTTGACATTGTCAATCTTTGAGCTCTCTTTAGAAAAACAAAATTGCGACATCGAATTTCCACAAAGGAAATTTATAATTATTTAATTTTGCATCCTAGTTTTATGTCTTCATCCGTTTCGTCTTCTGTAAATATTTCTCCTTCTTTTATCTGAGTGTTGTGTATTGTGTGAGTGTATATATATGAACTGTAAATAAACATCGTGTAAATAGGCTTCTGCTTCTTTTGATACGAACATCCTTCTTTCTACATTCACTACCAATACGACGCTATATCTGGTGACCCGCTTTTGGACACAATATGGCTACTCAAGACGGATTCTCGGACTGCGCTGCAAGGGATCAGAACACAGCCCCAACCGGTGAAGTATTCAAAGTTGGCGTGCGAATACCCCAATTCTGGCCTGAAAAGCCGTCAATTTGGTTTGCCCAGATCGAAGGCCAGTTCGAGATATCAGGTATCACGGCAGACACAACAAAATTTTACTACGTTATCGGTCAACTAGACCAACAGTACGCTGGCGAGGTGGAAGACATCATCACCAATCCACCCGCCACGGTCAAATACGAGCAGCTAAAGACCGAGCTTATCAAGCGACTTTCGGCCTCCAGGGAGCGGAAGGTCAAACAGCTCTTGGTTCATGAAGAACTTGGTGACCGCAAACCGTCCCAGTTCCTGCGTCACCTCCGACACCTGGCCGGCCCCGGCGTACCTGAGGAGTTCTTGCGGACGATTTGGACCAGTCGTCTACCTAGCTCTACGCAGACTATCATCGCGTCTCAAGCAGCGACTCCACTTGACGGGTTGGCAGATCTTGCCGACAGAATTCACGATGTCGTACCAACCAGCCCGCAAGTAGCAGCCATGTCGACGGCATCCTTATCCAGTGGCATGCTAGATACCCTAGTGCAGCAGGTCGCAGCGCTGACCAAGCAGGTAGAAGCCCTTACCACTGCTCAACATCGTGACTCGCGCCCGAGGTACAGGACTCCGAACCATTCCCGAGACCGTTCGAAATCAAGCAGATCACAGTCCAGCTATAGGAATTACCCCATTTGCTGGTACCACGCTAAGCACGGATCGCAAGCGAAGAAATGCATGAAGCCATGTGACTATCAGGCGGAAAACTCTTCGGGCGGACGGTAATGGCGACCAAAGCCCGCCCCAGCACCGGTCGCTTATTTGTCACGGACCAACGGACGAAGATGCAGTTTTTGGTGGGCACAGGCAGTGACCTCTGCGTCTTCCCCCGGTCTGCACTGAAGGAGCGACGGCAACCGACGAGCTACCAACTCTGCGCAGCCAACGGCTCGGCGATCGACACCTACGGCCATGTTAATTTAGTTTTAAACCTAGGGTTACGCCGCGATTTTACTTGGCAATTTATTATAGCTAATGTCACTAAGCCAATAATAGGCGTAGATTTTTTATCTTATTATAATTTAATAGTAGATTGTCGTTGTCAGCGCCTCATAGACAATAGCACTAGCCTCGTCACCCCTGCTTCACCTGCCTTCTCAACTGACGCAATCTCGTCGGTCAAGGTAGTTACCGGTTCCTCTATATACCACGATATTCTGCGCGAATTTCCTGATATCACTCGCCCATCTGGTATACATAGGACACCAACACACAATACAGTGCATCATATTCGTACCACACCTGGCCCACCCGTGTGCAGCACACCGCGTCGTCTGGCACCAGACAAACTTAAGATCGCGAGAGACGAGTATGACTCGATGCTGAAGGCCGGCACCATCAGACCCTCTGAGTCGCCATGGTCTTCTCCACTTCACCTGGCCCCCAAAAAGGACAACGGATGGCGTCCCTGTGGTGACTACAGGATGCTGAACGCCAGAACCATACCGGACAGGTACCCCATCCGCCACATCCATGACTTTTCTCACAGCTTGTCAGGTTTTCAGGTCTTCTCCACCATCGACCTGGTAAAAGCATATAACCAAATCCCAGTCCACGTCGACAATATACCAAAAACAGCCGTCACTACACCGTTTGGGCTTTACGAATATCCGTTCAAGCCGTTCGGACTTCGTAATGCCGGACAGACGTTCCAGCGATTCGTCGACGAGGTGACACGGGGCCTAGATTTCTGTTATTGCTATTTGGACGATTTTTTAGTTTTTTCAAAGGACCAGCAAACCCATGAAGCTCACCTTCGCCAGCTGTTCTCCAGACTCCAGCAGTACGGCTTAGTCATTAACACTGGTAAGTGCGTCTTTGGTCAGCCTTCGGTCAAATTCCTGGGCTATAGCATTTCTGGTGCTGGCTCGCAACCCCTGCCTGAGCGAGTGGAAGCAATACAGGCTTACCCGACTCCAAAGACCGTGAAAGAGTTGCGCAGATTTCTGGGTATGATCAATTTTTACAGGCGTTTCATACCTAACGCCGCTGAACATCAAGCACCTCTTCATGCCCTCCTCACTGGTTCAGTCAAAGGCTCGCACCCAGTCAACTTTACTCCTACGGAAGAAAAAGCTTTCGCAAAATGTAAGACCAGCTTATGTCAAGCAGCATTACTCGCGCACCCAGACATTGACGCAAAACTGGCTATCGTCACAGATGCCTCCGATACTGCTATTGGTGGTGCTTTGCAGCAGTTTAGAGATGGGTCTTGGGAACCACTCGCCTTCTTCTCGCGTAAGCTAAATGCTGCGCAGAAGAAGTACTCACCTTACGATCGTGAGCTACTGGCCATATATGAGTCAATTAAATACTTTCGGCATATGGTTGAGGCTCGACATTTTATCGTTTATTGCGACCACAAACCCATTTGCTACGCATTTCATAATCGTAAAGAGAATTGCTCGCCAAGACAGTTCAGACACCTGGATTTCATCTCACAATTTACCACAGACATCAGGCATATTTCAGGTAAGAACAACGTCGTCGCTGATGCCCTTTCACGAGTCGAGGAGATAGTTCAGCCCATTGATTTGGCTCAGCTAGCTGAATCTCAATACTCTGACCCAGAACTCAAACAGCTACTCAACGACTCGACGTCATTACGTCTGAAAAAGATGAAACTGCCAGGATCGAGCTTAGAACTGTACTGCGATGAAAGTAGCGAGACATTGAGACCTTACGTCACACATGAAATGCGTAGGCAAGTTTTTGACAGCCTGCACTCACTCAGCCACCCAGGAGGAGCCGCTACTACAAAATTAGTCACGGAACGCTTTGTTTGGCCTGGAGTTCGACGAGACTGCCATGAATGGACGCGCTCATGCATCGCCTGTCAACAAGCCAAGGTAACTCGACACGTTCATTCGCCACTCGGCACATTCAAACTCCCGCGTGCCCGATTTACCAAGATCCACATCGATCTCATCGGTCCACTGCCGCCATCTCAAGGATTTCGTTATTGTCTCACGATCGTCGACCGTTTTACACGTTGGCCTGAGGCGATACCGCTCCAAGACATAACGGCAGAGACAGTGGCAAGTGCACTACTACAAGGTTGGATTTCTCGATTCGGATGCCCTACTGAAATAGTCACAGACAGAGGACGCCAGTTTGAATCTGCACTTTTCCAGCGCCTGTCTAACTTAGTCGGCTTCCGTCATCTACGCACTACTGCCTACCACCCAGCATGTAACGGCCTAGTCGAGAGATTCCATCGACAGTTGAAGGCTGCCATTACATGCCATACCAACCATAACTGGGTTGAAACACTCTCACTCGTTCTTTTGGGTATACGAGCAACACACAAGGAGGATCTCCATGCTTCACCAGCCGAGTTGGTGTATGGAGAAACTCTTCGGCTGCCTGGAGAATTCTTCGAACCACAACCTATCGACGTTCCGGACTTGACCGATTTCGTTACCAGAATACGTCAGTTCGCTCAAAAGGTAATTCCATCTCCAGCTTCACGTCACATATCCAACCGTCCAGTGTTCATCTTCAAAGACCTGAAGACCTCACAGCACGTCTTCCTGAGGGACGACACATCTCACGGGTCATTCAAACCTGCCTACACTGGACCACACGAGGTACTACAACGCGGTGACAAAACTTTTAAGATCGCGGTCAATGGTAAGCCGGTTACCGTATCAATAGACCGGATAAAGCCCGCGTACACATTTAACAGCAACCAACCTCAGATGCCTTCAACTCCGGACGTCAACACCGAGGTAAAGACGACGCGTTCAGATCGGAAGGTACACTTTCCCGACTATTATCGCCCGTAGCCCGGTCTCTGGAGGGGGGTGATGTGGCGAGCTGCCACATAGATCCTTTTTTAACATGCAAAACTTTCTTATTTGTAAATATTTATTTCTTTTTATTTTGACATTGTCAATCTTTGAGCTGTCTTCAGAAAAACAAAATCGCGACATCGAATTTCCACAAAGGAAATTTATAATTATTTAATTTTGCATCCTAGTTTTATGTCTTCATCCGTTTCGTCTTCTGTAAATATTTCTCCTTCTTTTATCTGAGTGTTGTGTATTGTGTGAGTGTATATATATGAACTGTAAATAAACATCGTGTAAATAGGCTTCTGCTTCTTTTGATACGAACATCCTTCTTTCTACATTCACTACCAATACGACGCTATAACAGGCCAACTGATGATCTGCGATTTCTTAAAGACTCCGTTTGCGGGGTAGAAGTATCTTGTTCCACCCGCAAAGTATTTACGAGGGTCAAACTGAAAGTTCTTAGAAAATCAAAAACTGATTACATTAGCCAGTTATTAGTTTTATTATATCTTTTCAAAATATTGTCCATTGACGTCAATACACCGCTGCATGCGATGGAACCACTGGGAAAAGCACTTTGCCCACTCGTCCTTAGGGGTCTCTTCAATGGCATCGCGATACGCAGACACCGCTTCTTCAGCATTCATAAACCGCTTTCCTTTAAGTTTTTCTTCAATTTTTGGAAATAAATAAAAATCACAAGGCGCGAGGTCGGGGCTATACGGCGGGTGACCCAGTAATTCAACGTTTGATGTCGCCAAATAGTCGATCGTTCGCTTGGCGGTGTGCGACGAGGCGTTGTCGTGGTGAAGGAGGATCCTACTGCGAGGTCGTTTCTCTCGAACTTTTTCCAAGACAAGTGGCAAACAATTGGTAGTGTACCATTCTGCAGAAACTGTTTTTTGATCCTCTAACACAATTGTTGCGAAATGACCTATCCTTCCAAAGAACGAGGCCACCATTTTTTTTCCCGCACTTCGATCTCTCTTCACTTTAGTTGGCAACTCCTCGAAAGGAAACACCCACTGAGCAGATTGTCTTTTGGTTTCAGGATCATAACAGTAAATCCAGCTTTCGTCACCTGTTAGTATGTCGAACACAGCATTTGAGTCACCTCCGTTAAATCTTTCAATCATTTTACGGCACCAATCCACACGATGGAGTTTTTGAGCCTTAGTCAAATTATGAGGTATCCACCGGGCGCAAAGCTTCCTGACCGCTAATTGTTCGTGGAGGATTTTGTGCACTTGACTCATACCGATGCCTAAGCTTGTCCGAATCTGCTGATAGGTCACTCTTTTGTCAGTCTCTATCATACGCCGCACAACACAGATGTTATTTTCAGTCGTCGCCGTAGTAGGCCGTCCCTTACGTACATCATCAGTGAGATTAGTGCGACCACGTTTAAACTCATTAAACCAGTTGTAAACAGTCGCACGAGATGGGGCTTCATCGTGAAAGGCCAATCGTAGTCTATCATAACTTTCTTGTTGACTTAAATGACATCGAAAGTCATAAAAAATCATTGCTCGAAAATTTTCTCGTGTTAAATTCATGTTGACGTGACACAGACAATTTTCAATTTGCCGCCAAATCGTAAAACAAATGACAAATGAATGAAATATATACTCAGTAATATTGGCAAAGAGTTCTATTTTCAAATTTTAGAATATTTTTTTTTATTATATTGTTTATAAGTGGCCAGTTCTAAGAACTTTCAGTTTGACCCTCGTATTATTTGCGCACCACCGCCACACACTACACTGACAATGTCCCTATTCTGGAGGCCGCTCGACGCGTCCGTATTCTGGTGATTACTCAACTGCGAACTTAAACAAGGCTGTGTCATTAATGACACAGCCTTATTTGTGACAGAAACGTCAGACCAAAACATAAGGTATTTATGTTTTTATCGCGATCGCGTTAATTCCCGTATATATAAGTGTAGTTTTTCGTAAGCCTAGCACTCTTGGGAATTTTATCTGACACTAGTCTATTTCCATTTCTGGTGCTTCTCGTGTATATATCCTTTGCTTGCTTGAAGTAGTACATGTCAGCTTTATTATTGGCTGTTTCAGGATTTAAGTTTCGCGCAATTTTTCTAAACAGCAATTTAGCAGAGGGTCCACGGCCCAAATGTTTCAACGCTAAACGGCGCAAACACATAATCACTTGCAAGTGAGACGTACTTGCGACGCTTGGTGTTTTCAGCCAACTCCGCTGCTGTTCCAGCTTTAAGGGCTGATTCTCTGAGATGGGAGGGGGCCAAAGTATCGACACAAGTTGCATCCCAAACTAAGGCCCGACCGCGTTCCCAGGGAATTAGCGTGAAGCCATCGGGTCTCTTGCCATCGTCACGGACCAAAGCACGTGGTTCCAACGTGGAAGGAACATTAATGGCGGCAAGAGCTCTTTTGGCGTCATTAAGGGTAGCGTGACGGGCGAGACGCCCAGCGCTTTGCTGGCAACAAAGGCAGTGGAAACCAAATTTGTTAACCTCTTTGCCACAAGGACACGTAAAAATTTCACATATAGGGGTATAACTGACCTGTTCGCTACGCTTACATTGTTGAACGAACAGGTCAGTTATACCGCATCTCCACTTCTAAATATATTTTCAAATCAACAATGTATTAATAATAACCGTCAACTACCAACGGATTAACTTCATTTTCAAATTTCCGTTACAACGATTACGTCACCTCATTAGTGGACGGAAAGTATAAAAGGCCTTTTCGCCACCCGACACAGTTCAGTCGTCCGAGCTCCGCCGAGGCGACAACATCTCCTGAGGATGCCACGTGTAGTGGCGAAACGCGTCGAGGTTTTTTGCACGTTGGTGTTGGGTACTAATAATTGCATCAGCTGTGCCGCATGCGTATTGAGGGAGGGCGGGTGGTGCATCCTGCATTTGCCTGAACTAATACTAAACGCGGTGACGATTCGTGTTGTTAGTTGCCTGCGCCGGCGTCGCTTAGCGGAAATTTAAATCAAAATAATTTTATAAATTTCAAGAATCTTTGCAGGAAACCGCCAAGAGCCTTGCACGACTAATGTCACTGACGGAATTTTGATGTAAAGAATTGAAGGTCTCTCTCGCAAAAGGGACATCCCAAAGTTTTTGCTGTTGACGTTCCTTTGGAATATCCTTTCTAGGACAGAGACCTTGCCAAAACTCCTCCGCCTCTCTCAGCTCAGAAAGCTGGCGTGGATGCTTAAAGATTTTTCCGACTGAAACGGAAGTGCTATGTAAAGAGGAGAGAAAAGCGGGGATAGCTATACTAGAAATTTGGTGAATTGCGATCCCACCAAAACGAATAGGAAGCGAAGCCTGTGCCCAAGGATTGTTATCAAAATGTAAATTTAAAAAATTCAAACTATTTTTAAGAGAGGTGTCAAATAGTTTTAAATAATATTTTTTTACATAAGCAATGTGTGAATTTAGGTGTTCTAATCTGGGGGCGGAAAGGGTGAAATCATTCAATTTTTTATCAAGAAAAGGTTCGATGCTGGGATCTAGAATAGGGGCACCCGAAAGGCAAAGCGATTCAGAATTAAGCATTTTAATGTTAGAAGCAAGGGAATTAAATTTATCAATGATATTCTGACGGTAACCAGACGAAACGTGATCATTAATGAACAGTTCACATTTTGAAAGGTTCAGGTCTAAGCCTAATTTCTTAAATCCTTCAATAACCAGGAGAAGATCTTGGAAAACAACATCTGCTTTGCCTCCAAAGGAACCGTCATCCAGATACCAGGCATTGAATTTAGAATTTAATATTCATGTTATTTGCATGTCTTAGTTTTAATATTCATAAATTTGATAAATATAGTATACTGTTTTAATGGAAGTAAGTGGATTCCGTACTTCAGTTGGAACCCTCAGTGCGCAAATCCGACTCGCATTTGGCCGGTTTTTATTTTCTACCCTCTATGCATTTTACATAAATGATTGCTGACAAATAGGTTAAGTTTTTAAGTAAGGCGTTTTGTTTTATATTGACGAATATTCATTATCTGACGTTGGTAAAATCAACTCTAAGAAAGTGAATAGTTAGAAGTTCTGTGAGGGAACAGTTTTGCATTTGAGTGTTTACTCTGTTGATCAATAGTCATGGTATGCTTATTTTACATGTTAACGACCCGTCGTCTGGTGTAGTGGTCGAGAAATCGCCTGCTACGCAGCGGGTTGCGGGTTCGATCCCCGCACAATACAAACATTTGTGTGCATGAACATGTCTGTTTGTATTGGTCTGGGTGTTTTCTATGTATATCATGTATGTAGTTACAATCAAAATACGGGAAGGAATTAGAAGTAGAATTATTCATACAAGAAAGCAATATTCATGTTTTGTGTGTCACTGAGCACTGGCTCTAAAAGCATGAACTTATGTTGTCTATAGAAAATTGTAGCCTTATTAGTTCGTTCTCAAGGGAAACAGCCATCCATGGCGGGTCACTTATATTCATCAATAATAATTTAAAATGTAAAGAGCGCAAAGATATTGTATCTCTTTCTGTTGAAGGAACTATTGAGATATCATTTGAAGAGCTGGACGATTACATAATTGTTTGTGTTTATAGGTCCCCTACTGGTAATTTTTAATTATTTGAGTCTATTATGGAGGACTCACTCAGGAAATTATTTACAAATAAAAAGAAAGTAGTTGTATGTGGGGATTTCAATGTCGATATTATAGATGAAAAAAAAACCTATCGAGTGAGGTTTTAAAGCCTTTTCAAATCCTTTAATTTAATGCCTGTTTTTACTGAACCAACTAGAATTACTGCTACAACAGCTACTTGCTTAGACAATATATTTTGTAATCCTAGTGTGATTAAAAATCTATAGTAAATTTTGTAAAATCCGATCACTGTGGACAGTCAGTCACGTTTGAACACCGATTTGTGCCGGTTAAAAATGAAATTAAATTTAGACCAGTCACTGATTTCCGTAAAGATAAAGTTAAATCGAACTTAAATTTTAAAAATTCCTCTGTTGCCTTTTATTAATGACAATGTTAGTAACCAATATAAGTATTGGTTATTAACTTTATATAAGTATTTTTTTGAATTAATTAAAAGTGAATTTGACAAAAATTTTCCTAAAAAGAAATTAGTTATAAACAACCTGAAACCAAAATTCAGTGACTGGGCTACAGTAGGTATACACATCAGTAGAAAAAAAATGTTTGAATTACATGATCAAAAAGTTTATAGAAATAATGGCCCAATATTTTTAGAATATGTTAAAAAATACTCAAAGTTATTCAAGAATGTTCATCATATAACTATACAATTACAATAGTATCATACTTGTTTGTGTTAACTAATAGACAATAGTGTTGTACTGTACTGTCGCTACAATAATAGTTGTGTAAGTAGTCACAACCGTATTTGTAGACGACAAATTCTACCAATACTCAGCCTTTTCTTTTTGTGTTGATTTTCTGTTTAATATCGTGCTATGTAACGTAAAATATTATATTTAAATAATTTAACTTATCAATAATCCAATTTCGTAACTTATCTCATAATTGAAATGTAAGCTATTATGACAGTAGCCTTCTGTTTCTTACTCATCTACGGAACATATTGTTGGTGTGTACTTACTGTGTAACTATGTATTTTTTTTACACTTTTGTACATTACCGTTTGTGTTCTTCCAATTAATGAAAAATAAAATAAAAATAAAATAAAATGTTTGCATGGTAGCTAAATCTAATTATATACGTGAGAAAATTAATAAATCCAGTAATAAAATTAAAGAGACTTCGAATATTATAACCAAAGAAACTTGTAAAAATAAACCACGTGATCATACGTTTACATTAAAAATTGATAATAAAAATATGAAATCTGACTGAAGTTGCAGGTGCCTTCGAGAAGTACTTCTGTTATATACCCATCGAAACCACAAAACAACTTAATTCGTGCGCTCTGCATGCTAAATAACTGCTGGTATCGTGTGTTGACAGGTGTACCTCCTCATTTGATTTCACTCATACTAACCCTTTGACGATTGTTAAAACTTTCAAGGAATTAAAACAAAAAAAACTAAGGATATATGGGGAATATCAACTGACACAATAAAACCCATTATACCTCTCGTAGCATCTCACTTAGCACATATATTCAACGAATGTATTGATCCAGGTCAATTTCCTACTTTAATGAAATATAATAAGATTATACCTTTATTTTAGTCAGGTGAAAAAAGTGACCCAAGCAACTTCAGGCCAATATCCATTCTACCTGCATTTAGCAAATTTTTTGAAAAAGTTATATGTAATCAATTGCTTTCATCTCTCATTTTAAACTTCACAAATTTCTGCATGAGAAACAGTTTGGTTTCTTTAAAGGTAGAAATACAACAGATGCTGGGGTGGCACTCGTCAAACACATTTTGGATGCCTATGAAGATAAACACGATGCGATAGGTGTATTCTGTGACTTATCGAAGGCATTTGATTATGTCGATCATCAAACACTCATTATTAAGCTGGAACATTACGATGTATCTAATAATGCTTCAAAACTGTTGAATTCTTACCTCTCAGGCAGACTACAAACAGTAAACTCCTCAGGTGCCCCACTTCAAATGGCAGTGCCCCAGGGCTCAATATTGGGACCTTTGCTGTTTTTGATCTATATTAATGACCTTCATTTTTATTCAAAGGACTCCTGTGAGATAGCTCCTGTTTGCTGATGATACATCTTTAATCTTCAAATCAAGAAGAGGCGAAAAATCATTTGACAATGTTAGCAGAGCTCTCTCTAAGGTATTAAATTGATTCACTAGCAATAACTTGCTTCTTAATACAAAAAAGACTAAATGTTTTAAATTCACCATGCCTAACGTGAAGCAACCTACCACAAAAATTGTACTCAACGGTGAAAAATTAGATTTATCAAACTCTACTGTTTTTCTGGTCATTACATTGGATTCGAAATTGCAGTGGGGACCACATTTTGACGCTCTGGCTGGGAGACTCGCTTCAGCTGCCTTTGCGGTTAGAAAAATTAGACATTTGACTGATGTTGAAACAGCAAGGCTTTTAGGTATTTTAGTTACTTTCATAGTATAATGTCTTATGGTCTTCTCTTCTGGGGTTCTGCTGCGGACATCGATACCATCTTTATTTTACAGAAAAGAGCCATTCGTGCTTTTTACAAACTTAGTCCCTGAGAGAATTCTTTAAGGAAATTAACATCCTCACTGTCGCTTCTCAATATATATTTGATAATATCATGTATGTACGCAAAAATTTAGATTATTTTTCAACAATATACCCTATTAATGTCATCGATCTACCTATTCATAAATTTAAGTTACATGTCAAAACTACCCTAATGTCGAAGGGGTATTATTAAATTCAAGACTATCTCAATGACGAAAATGTATGTACAGTTCAGCCTGCACCAAACTGATGTACCTACCTGTTTATTTTGATTTGTATCATTTTTAACCGACTTCAAAAAAGGAGGAGGTTATCAATTCGACTGTATGTTTTTTTTTTTTTTTTTGTATGTTTGTTACCTCATATCTCAGTCGTTTGTCGACCGATTCGAAAACATTTTGCGCCTACTTAGAGGATATACCTTCTAGTTGGTCCTATTTTTTTCAATTTGGGATCTGATGGTGGGATCTTGGTGTAATCGAGGGAAACCCTCAAATTTTAAAGGCACGTATAGTGTTTCTTTACTTGAATCTTAATGTTGACATGTTGTTACGTCTAATAGTCAACATCTTGTGGGGCTGAGCTGATGGTGGAACTCCTTAACGCTTAGGAGTTCAGTAATTATAATGAAAGAACTTATAATAGGTAGTTCTTAAAAAACAGAGTCATAAGGTGCCCCCCCCTCCCATTCTCCTGTAATCTCTAAAAATGAAGAAATAAAATTAACTTTAAAAAAGTAAAAACCGACTTCAAAACCAAAATGCACTTAAAAGTCTTAAATAAACTCTTGACTATTAAAAGGAAAGGAACCCATTTTAGGCAAACAATTTCTTTTTGGAGTCGGTGCCATCACTTTGACCATCAAGCATTAACTATCACAGCACCGACTCCAACAAGAAATTGTTTGCCTAAAATGGGTTCCTTTCCTTTTAATAGTCAAGAGTTTATTTAAGACTTTTAAGTGCATTTTGGTTTTGAAGTCGGTTTTTACTTTTTTTGAGGCAGCTAGTGGCAACTGAGTTTGTTCCGGCGTTGCTTCTCAGCACTTGCCAAATTGTCTGTGTTTTGTCTCGAAGCGCTAGTAGGGCCTAAAAGATAAGGAGACATGTTCTAGCCGCATACGGGCCAAAATTGATTGATATTACACTAATTATTGACGTTCATAAGTAGCATTTTGTGTCCTAAATTGAATAAATTATTTTTTATTTGATTTGAAAGTATTTAAATATTATATCCGTTGTCTGGCACCCATAACACAAGCTTTGAGTAGCTTACTTTGGGACTAGATGGCGATGTGTAGAAATGTTGTGTATTACGGTCGAGGACTCTCGCGCCTAACCATTTTTAAAGAAAAACGCTTCCACACACGCAATAGGAGAAGCCCATTTTACCACTTAGAAGCGTCTTACCCTCAAATTTATGGTTTTTAGGAAAGGTTATTTGAATTTTTTTTAAAGACCTATCGTGTTGATTTGGTCAGTGACATCCAACTCAGTGTGACTCATCATGAGCTACGCTTATTCAAAAAAAAACTTTAAGTCATATCAAAAAAATCCTCGTCACATCATTAAAAAAAAAGCCTAATGAAGAAACTCGCACCCTCGAGCCTATCTACGAAATACTACGCCGTAGCTAGTAAGCTACGAAGAGGCAACCTGGCGTTGGCAGTTATGACTCGCTCGCTAGTATTGCAATAATAAATAGGTGTGTTGAGAACAACATAAACAGAAAAAATCTTGTGCCAAGGCCGTAATTTTACTTCAAAAAGTTATCCTTTTGCATTGTTTATGCCTCTGCCGATTTCCCTCTCTCTGTTCGATTCAACTCACGGCGCGTGCGGGTCAGCCTCTGACAATATTTTTTAAATACTTATATTTGTACGGAATACATATAAAGACTGCTCCTATATAAAGCACAGATCCGACCGTGCATGGAATATTGCTGCCACCTATGGGATGGTTCAGCAAAGTGTCACCTGGCTGCTTTGGACTCAATCGAAAACCGGGCGAAGAGGATGATAGGTGACGCCACACTTGTTGAGAACTCGCTGCAAGAACTAGTACATCGCCGTAGAGTGGCATCGTACCGTACCGTATAGTACCGTAGAGTCGATCTTTTACTGACTGTACTTCGGTCACTGTCCCGCCAGTCCCGCCAGCTCCTTTCCATCACAGGGGGACTAGACGTAGGCTAGCGTACCATCGCTATGTTGTTGACATTCCACCTACTGGTACAAAGCGCTTTGCCGACTCCTTTATAATGCGTGCAGCTAGGGAGTGGAACTCGCTGCCTGCTGAAGTCTTCTCTCAGGAATATGACCTAAACACCTTTAAATCAAGAGTGAATAGGTTGCTACTTAGCAGATATGCACCACCCTAGACCTCATCCACACCTGACATCAGGTGCGATCGAGGTCAAATATCTGTTTAGCTTCAAATAAAATAATAAAAAAAATAGACATTGTAACACGTTATTCACGTTGTGATCTATCATAAAAGTGGGAATTTGTATTGCTATTAAAGTTGAAAATAAAAAACAATGTGTTGGTGTTGTGCAAAGGAACATCTTTTATTTCATCTGCGCAGCCTACATTCCCCCTGGCATTCATCACACACATTTACATGGACGTACCGTCCAGATGTAGTGGGTTTTATCCATTCATATTTTGTTTGGCATCAGTATCATTTGCAGAACATCGCCTTAGTCCTCAGCCTCGAACTTAGCGGGCAGCGGGGCGGCGGGGGTGGCGGCACGGGAAAGGCAGGATCTTATGCGTAAAATCAAATGAACCAGTTTATTAAAAACAGTCAGCTACTTGTTAAACGACGGCAAGCATCGAGCGCCGCCGCCGCTGTCGCTCCGCTGCCCACAAAATTTAAGGCTGAGGCCTTAGTCGGTTCATAAATTAAAAAGTTAAGTAAAGTTAGCCGTCGGCATCCCACTGCTGGGCAAAGGCCTTACCTCAACTATGAGGCAGTTTGAGCCATACTCCACCACGCGGGCTCAGTGCGGGTTGCTGGAGGGGTGTTCGCAAGGCAAGCTACTAATCCTGCTGTCAGATGTTATCAACCATAAGGCCTCTGACTAGGCTTAACGACTAATATCAACCGATATTAGCTGGGACCAACGGCTTAACGTGCCTTCCGAAGCACGGAGATGCTCGTGATGTACATCACTTTATATAGTCGGAATGGTCACCCATCCAAACACGACCGCGCTATAGGTTGCTTCACTTCGGTATCACTACCAAAGCGCTGCTACCACCGAGCACCTTAGTCGGTTGTTGCTGACTAAAACATATATATAGACACCCCACAGATAGACAGACTAGAAGAAACAATAAGGGTTCGATTTCTTGCCATTTGGCTAGGGAATGGTGCCTATGTAATTTTCCGTTTACATAATACTAACATTCCCTGCGACTGCGTACGTTTTTTGCATTTGCTCACCCCCCCCCCCTCCCCATCCCGTTGCAACGTGATGTTTTATAGCCTAAAGCCTTCCTCGATAAATAAGTAATACAACCCAAATATTTTTTTAAAATCGGTTACGTATTTACTTAGATTAGCGCGTTCATACAAACAAACTCTTCAGCTCTATAATGTTAGTAATATTGAAATTTCTTAATGATACGCCACGCACTACGCTCTAAGTAAGACCATACCTCAAAATCCAAAATACAAATTAGATTACTGAAACTTACATAAAACCACTAAATTTCTAAACAATATGAAATTGGTAACATAAACATTATTGATTAATTCGAGAGCCTGTTATCGTACTAATAAGTTTTCGTTAACGTTGTTTCTAGTTCTACTTTTATTGTAGTCTCCATTCTGGAAAGATTAAAATGGTGGCTCCGATGCAAAGAAAGTCGGAGCTCAGGGCTTCATGTTGTGTTTTGTTAATAACCGTAAGTAAATATTATATGGTTTTTTTTTCTTAGCTTTTTTTATTCCACCCAAACCTATTTTTGTATGCTACAATCAAACACATATTAAAGCGTATCTGCGTGGGTTATGTTTCAATATCAATTGGAAGTTTTTTTTTATATATTGGACACTAATCACATGTACATTTCTCTGATCCCAAAATAAGTATATAATGCACTTGTGTTATAGAAATCAGGCACAACAATAGAACCACAACACTCAGACCCGAGACAATCCAGAACATTTTGATTTCTATATTGACCCGACCGGGAATCGGACCCGGGACCTCAGAGCGGCGACTCCTTGAAACCAGCGTGCTTAGCCACTACACCACGGAGCTCGTCAAAGATTCCCCTAGTTATTTCATTTGAGCATTAGAAATGGCCGCAATACAATAAATACTTTGTTTTTCTGTTGACCCCTTGTTTGTTGAGACTGGTGACCTATGGAAAGTAGGAAATACTTGTGAAACAGATCACTAGGTCTCCGCCTCTAATTAAGTGTGAAAATTCAGTATCATTGATAGTTTTTCATATCAAAAGTAAATTGTGTGCAGCCTTTTTAATAGTATCAGTCGCAACTCTATCAGTATTTTTGATATTAATTGCAATGCACAAGTTTTGTTATCGATTCTTTCCACAGTATTAATAGCCTTTCATGTGAATAGACTATTGATATTTTTAATAGTTCCTGACATCAACTATCGATACTTTTTCAATAATTTTTCTAACTTAACGACCCTACGCACTACAACTTTTAGCAGCAATGCAGTCGCGAAGCAAACGCGCGTTAGCATCGATACAGTCGCGATGCAGAAGCTGGAAATTGTCAAATTGTGTACTGAATTTTGGCAATTGCATCGATACTAACGCGCGTTAGCATCGATGCAGTCGTGCTTCTGCATCTATGCTAACGCGTGACTGCATCGATGCTAAAAGTCGCAGTGTGGGAGAGGTGATGAGGATGAGGTGTATGATTACGATCAAAGCACTCTTAAATAAATCATACTTTTTGCTATTTAATAAAATAAAAACAATACAACACATTGGCATGTAAAATATTTTTGCAATCTTTACTTTTCAAAGTTTTTTAAATTATGATGTTCATGCTTCAAACCCCAAGGTCATAACATGAGACGCAAAAAAAGGCCATTGTGTCTGAAATCTCGGTGCTTAGTTATTGATTTTTTTTCAGATCATTTGTTCAGCAACAGCAAGGCACAGTTCCCACGTCTTATCCCATTTATCTCAAAAGAGTAACCGCCCAGTGGTTCTTGTCTTGGATGATTCGGAACATAACAGGGACCAAAACTACAGGCCTTCGAATGTAGAAAACTACAGTAAGAACTCACCATTGTCCCTTCTACAGAGATTATTGGAGGTAACTTACAATTTTTAATTTGTAACACAACAGCGTAATTACACACTGCCATACTCTAGGTAAAAAAAACATTAATTTCTACTTTGTATGTAATAATGGCATCATTTCGGTACCTTTTCGTGGTAATTTGAAAGTTTTATTTCTCAAGCTCAAATACTTCAAATCGTTGTTTAAGTTATCCATTGTTGGCGATATTAATATTGTTCTTTTTTTCTTCAGGGAGGTTCTTACGAGCAGTCAAAATATTCAGGTTCAAGTTACAGCAATCAAAGGCCACGGCTTAGCAACAAAAGACACAGACACGGACCAAACCACAATTACAGAGATGTCTACGATCGCAGGGATAGATACAGAAATGACTACGATGATGATGATAGTGATGATGTGTACAATCAATTGTACAATAGGTATAACAATCAATATTTAAAATCATAATACAATCAATTGTACAATACGTATAATAGTATAGGAATTCGAGAAATCCTGCCGTAATGACCGCTTCAAGCGAATTGTTATTAATAATAATATTACCATCATTTGACATTGCATTCATTAATTTCTGACCTAACAGTTTTAATTACATGCTTATATAATGACTTGTAAAAAGCTTATATTGACTAGAAACATCTTTGTAGAAAAAAAAGTTATAAAATTTAACTATATACCTAACTGAGATTTTGTAATTTAGCGCTGTTTACATTTACTGAATTCGAAATGTTATTTTACTAATTTAATATGTATGCTCACACCTCGATAAATCATGCATGCTCACACCTTATAATTATAGTAAAAACTTGATAATGCACCATGTTTTAACAAATAAATATTATTCTATTCTATTCTATTCTAACAGGTATTCCAATGACCGCAGAGACAAATACAGGTCTAATCGAAACAGGCACGAAGACAGAGTTTTAGAATACAGATTGAAACAACTCCTAAGTAGCCGCCAAGACAGGAATAGATATAACAGACAGCCCACACGGCTAAGGACTCAACCTGAGGATAAGCAGCAGGAAAAGGTCGTCCTTGATGTGGTTCAGGAAAAACCAGCCGAGAAGGTTCAAGGTTCAGCTCAAGCGCAGGTTCCTGTTGTCAGAAGCTTGCTTCGATCTCTCAACTGTGAAGCAAGAGATGAATGTGAAGACGAATGCGATAAAGGTAATGATGAATGCGAGGATGAATGTGCTGAAAAGTTCGTATGCGAAGAAGAAGAAAATAATGATTGCGGTGATTCGTGCGAAGAACCAACTACAAAGAAACAATGCACCGGCAGCACTAAAGGTGTAAAATACGAAACCGAGAAGCCGGGGTGTAAGAGATGTTAAATAAATTGAGTGGTTGTCATAATTATTGAGCATTTTTCTTTTTCAACCGAAGTATATCCTATCTAACATACGTTATTAAACCTTTTCCTCTGTTCATAATTAAAATGGAAGAAAAACTGGGATGACAGAAATGACACATGGGTAAAATGACAGTACTCTTATAGTGAACAAAACAACTTTGAATCATTTTTAGCCTATGAATAATATTGCACTGAATAAATAAGCATCTTATGCTAAGCTAAGCAGAATGTCTAAACCACGAGATGAGGTAAAGTTTTTGTCAATTAACAATAGAGCTACACTTAAGATGAACATAAGATAAAATCACTTCCACATTTCCACCAAAAAGGAAGTTCTATAAACTAAATGTTTCTACCAACAACGGTTTCTACACGTAAATGCACAACATGTAAAAATTGGAAGAATTTGAGAAGGTTGAGAAGGTAACAAACATATCAGTATGCTCAATGGGCAAAAGGGCATTTCCCAATCCCGGCCTAAATAAATTACATTTCGATAAATTATCTCATTTAAATAAAGAATACAGTTTGTTTCTGACTACAATGTTTATTTCGCATGTCGTGGCAGCCTTAAATAAGGGAAAACTATTATTACTCGTATGTTCTCATTTGTTGTCTTCTATGATTGTGAAGTGTATGCTTTGTTGGTGGTCCTTAAGTAAAGAAAAAGGGATGACAGAATTCATATTAATTTATCAACTCACTAATTATGGTTGAGTTTTATGTTATTAGTAATTTAGAAAGTATTGAACTGATGCTGATAGTATTGAATACTTTTGTTAGGACCATAGACAAGGCAAACTCGCTTCGGTAGAGCAGTGAATGTCGAAGAGTGCGTTCCACTACGGGCGTCTGTAACTGTACAATCTTACGACCATCAGCTTTCTCGTTTTGTTTGGTACTAAGTGTTTCGACACGTACTTATATTCTATTACCTATAAATTCCAGAAACCTCCAGAAAAAACACCCGATCTTCAATCAAACGCATCGTTGGTATGTAAAATTATACAGAGGTGGACAAAATGCTTACGCTATCAATTTCTTATACGTTTGTGTGTTTCAGCAACAGTCTTATCACAAAAGGCGTTTAACTATAAATGAGGTAACTAAATTAAATATAACTTTTCTTTCGTATACTGTATTTAGCGAAACTCTTATAACGTGTAGTTCAGAAATGAAAATGTGGACCATTTTTAGGGTGATGATGTAGCTTCTATTTATACCTTGAAAGATGAACTTTCTGACTACATGGATACCAAAATGCAAGACAGCTACGCTGAAGTGTACCCTGGAGCCGAAAGAGTAGAATATGATTTTACATTAGAGAGGCAGAACGTTTATTCTACAAAGTAACTATAAATATTTCTTTTCCAACTCTCTACTAAAAATAAAAAGGTTTATAAGAAATCCGAAATTTAATCTCGTCTTCCTTGTGTTATCGCTCGTTCTTTCTGATAAATATTTTGGCACTACCAATACACATCTATTGGATGGACGATCCAAAATAAATAAATTTTAGTCGAGCTAGCGATTTCATGACCAATATTAAATGATACCTAATATACTCTAGGTTACGCCAGCATTTAGGTGGTCCAGGGTTAATATTAACTTTCTGTGCAGCTTCAAAGAGTCAACATCACATCTCATCAAGGGATGTCTAGGAGCGGGTATCATGAGCATACACGAAGGCTACAAATATGGAGGCCTTTGGGCCTCTCTCGCCGTCTCCTTCGTCATTGGCCTTATTTCACCCTACACTATGTATGTGAGTATTGCCTTTCCTCTTTTTTATACTCACTCTATTTTTAATAATCTAGGCTTACAGCTATATAAGCTTTCTGCCAGCTGCATTCTTCCATCGCACACTGAAGCACATTATTAATACCGTGTTTCTATTCCAGCATTCCACCGATACAAACTATTTTTCACTTTTGATCGATAATAATTAAATCACCACCTCTGTGTTTCCTGTGGTAACAAGCGAAACATCATAGAAGTCAGGAAGAACAGGCATTTTCTAAGTGAACTTACGCCAATCGTCGACTCTGACTTTGAAATACTCTTGGTTCAGAATATTTTTAACACTCACAGTATCATATTTCGCACTCATAAACATAATGGTGTATCCGTAAGAGACTACAAACTTTCGCAGGGTCACAGACAGCACGGTAGCTCATTGGTAGAGCGTTTGGCCCGGTTAGCCGGGGAGTGCTGGTTCGAACAGGCCCGTGCGCAAGTTCTTTTAATATAGCCTAAGACATTCAAGCTCATTTCTGGGACTCCCTAGGCTTCACTGCCATGCTGTAGTACCTAGCAACACAGGAGTGGCAGCGGGCAGGAAATTTATTTATTATCAATACCATCTTCATCATTACACATGCAGGATGTCCACTGCCGAACATTAGCATCGCTCCTGGTTTACCAGAGCGTTGTTGCAAGTGGTATTCAGTGAGATTAACTATTTTACACAGTCTACTATATCTTGCAAGTGGTCCTCATAATATCTGGTTTCTATAGAAGGGTATAGACCTTTTCCGAAAAAACAAGTGACTATAATAACAATAAAATTTCAGATGTTGGTGTCGTCAGCTCAGGAGCTGTATGTGAGACTGCGGGTACCAAGACTCACTTATCCTGATCTGGCAGAAGCTGCTGTCGCTACAGGACCTATAAAATTCTTCAGAAAGTATAGCAAGACCTTCAGGTAACTTTAGAAGGGTATTTTGTGGACATTGTATTTTTGATACTAAGTTTTGGAATTCCTTCATTTCATAAAATTAGGAACATAAATAAATAATCGACACAAATCACGTACATTGTTCTGATCCGAAAGTAAGTAGCTATTTACTTGTGTTATGGAAATCAGAAACAACGGTGGTACCACAATACCCAAATGTGAGACAATACCTATAAGTAATTATGATTCCTAATCGAACCTTGGACCTCAGTGTGGCGACGCCTCGAAACCCAGCATGCTTAACTACTTCACAAGGAGGGCTTCATCATTGGTTGTAGGTTTTAGTTCTATCAACGAGCTATATGATCTGATATATGATATTTGATATTGTTTTTTAGAACTATGTTTAACTGCTGAGCGATCGAATAGTTATTCGGTAAAATAGTTAGTCATCAGAAATGTATTATATTGTCTGTGTCATAAATGTCGTTTAACCTTATAGTTCTTGTGTAAAGTTAAAACATAATAGTTAGGAAGGCGAATAGGAGAATTTTCGGTAATACTCGAGCGTGGCAGTTTAAGATATGAGAGATACCTTGGACCTAATAGAACAACCTTGTAAAGTATTTAGCTCTATATGTAGTGACGCGCGCCTAGAATAGACGATCAGATTAGTAAAAAAAAATCGATAGTCTGAAATACTCGCGCGCCAGATTAAGATATTGAGGGTTGATTTTAGTGTTTTAAGACTAAATTTAACTAATCTGACGATAAGTCCTTGACGCCGCCGAGTTATAGGGTCGCGAACTTGTAAAAAAAAACGTTAATCCGGCATTCTCGAGCGCGATTTTTTTATTTTTTATTTTGAAGAATATAATCTAAAACGTACTAAAAATACAAAATCTGCCGGTTTCTTCATGACCGGGAGTATGGAGGAGCCATTTCGTCTTCCGAAAAACGCGTTGCGGCATATAAGTCGCGAACGATACATTTTACAAAAAAAAAGTTTAAATAAACAAAAAAGGTAATTTTATTTTACACAAAAAAGGTATCTTTACATTTTTATCCAAAGTTAAAACTTTTTGACTTGAAGCATCATAAAAACTCAAACTCCCGGTTTTTTGAGTATATCTTGAAAACTGACGGTGTTAAAAAAATTGATATGAAATAACGATGATTAAATTATGTTACTTTTATTATATCTAAAATTTTTTTTCTAAAGCTTCTCGACAATTTTCGTGGACTCGGAAAAAGTTACGCGTATCTGTATACAAAAGTATTATTAACATGTACAGTTTCCTGTATGTATATTATTCAATAGCCTTTCGATCCTTAAATTGTTTTTTCACTTTTGATCGATAATAATTTATCGTAAGCAAAACGAAGTGAAGAATTGAATCAAAAAAGAGGAATTTGACATAAACATGTAATACAGACTGAGCGAAAGGAAAAAACAAGAAACCAAAAAACCTTTCCGGTCAGATTAAGAGAACCCACCAATATTTTTGTCAGATTGAGAAAATATGCTTTCAGGATACCGAGATAAACCTCCCCTATGAAAGTCTGACGCGCTCGAGTATTTCAAAAAAATTTTATTTTTTGCATTTTCAAAAATTCTTCGTAACTTATGGTCACGCCGAAATCGTCAGTTTTTTTTAAAGGGAGCTTCCTTGGGGCCTACTTAACACCCCTTCCGAAAATCTGATGCGCTCGAGTATTTTCTTTTTTTGCATTTTTGACTACTTTAAATGCCTACCCCCACCACGCAAACCGGCAGATTAGTATACCGTTGTTATCAGAGGCACTTGGGGCATACGTAGTATGAATATCTGACGCGCTCGAGAATGCCCAAGTAACTGTTTTATTTTTACATTTTTGAAAAACCGTACACGCAAAACCCACCGCTGAAATGGTTTTTACCATACGAGCTTTTCTTTTCGAAATTATTTTATATTTCGTTTTTGATAGGTCTCGACGGCGCCGTTGAATTACGTCATTTAGCTACCTCGCCTCCCTAACTATAAACTGCGTTCAAAGGAACGAGTACCCTACAAAAAGTAATTTCCCGAAAAGCTTTCTAGTTACACTAATTAGGAAATAAAGCACTAAACAACATTGTACTCTACAAGTACTGAACCCACTCGAAAACTAACTTCGCGCCGTAATCTCTCTCAAACTGGTAACAGGACGCACTGTAGAGTTTCAGCCAAGACAAGAGTAAGTGATTGCATGTTTTTTTTAATACATATAGGAAATGCATTTCGTCTGTGAAATGCTTTCGAAATAACACTTGACAGTTAACGTTTCATGGTACAACTTAGTTATAGTCTGAATAATCGGAGTAACGTTTTATTCTTGATTTTAATAATGTTGTACATCACCTACCTAAATATGAACAAATACCAAAATTGAAGAATTTGTCAGTAAAAGCAAATTAATGAAAGTTTGAAAAGGGGTATGGTAATTTTGGTTCACTTCTTGGTCCGTTTTTTCTAACATATTTCAATATTGTATGAATAAAGTGAAATATTCCATGTTACGTTTAAGGTTTACTACGGCGTAAGACAGTACGCGTCAATCCGTTTAATAGGCAACGTAGAGCGTATCGTGTTGCTTTTCGTGCTTAACACGTTTCTAGGATGGTCATGTTATGCTGCGGTGTAGTAGTCAAACCCTTTAGCCATAAGCACGCAGTAAAGAACGCTTGAATTTTCGTTTATCATCTTTAGCAGCTTATAATTCGAAAACTTGGCACTTGATGTAGTTTTATCAAGGTGTATCGTAGTTTTATATTAATCTTATCAATAGATTTTCAAAAGTATTAGCAGTAGCTGTCATTTAAAAAAAAACGAGATACAAATGAGTCAGCCTTCATAGTACAAATTTGAAAGCCCTTTTACTAAAAACTAAAGTTCTACATGTGAGCATTGTTCATAATCTTGTTTGCATTTTATTTTTATTTATTTTTTGTTATTGAGAATTGCTGCATTGCAGCATGTCTTTAACAGACTGAAAAATTTTTTTTTTTTCTCACGTATCTAAAGAAATGTTGTTACTTTATTCCTTTAAAAATTTTAACTTTGTAAATCATACCTTGGCATATTTTTCATTGCTGCCCTGTTTCGTTGGGTTAAATTTAAGGAAAACATTGTTATACTAGAAAGTCATGTATTGTTAACAACTGGCAGACTAACAAGTTTACATGTTCATCTCGTGTGAACTAACGTACCCAGCTTGAAGTAGACTTAAGACTAGATCCACTTACGAAAGATAATTTAGACTAAATTAAGGACTTAACATATCCTACCTGTTTCATTTTTATCTGCATGTTTGTGATATTGTTAAAATTGGACAATATTTAAGTATTGGTGATTTAGTTAAGCTTCCAAACACGTATGCCAAGTTTCGTAAGAATAAAAAATATTCATGTTTTTACTTGCCCACGGATTTCTCTAAAACGATTTTTTTTAGTTCAGTCAGCTCCTAAGCTAGAACAGTCAGTTTTATTCTAGTTCCCTAGAACAACACAATCTTCATCAGAATCTGTTCAGTATAATTTACATGAGTTCAAAACAAAAAAATAAAGTGCGTTGAGTATTGCGCTGTAAACTTGACATCATGCACCATCTCCGAATTATGAAATTTCTCATAACTAGACGCAAATGCGTTATTTAAAGCTTTTTAGCGAGTTTTTGAAGGTAGTTAATATTTAAAAAAATAATTTTCATTTATAGTCAACCTCTCACAAGACCTTAGAGGGAGCATGTCTGAATGCCCATCTGATGGAGCATGTCTGAATGGGGCAATTGTTTGTGTGATGAGGACGAACATTTGTATCTCAGTCATGGGTTAAATGTATTTAAGTACATTAAGATGAAATAAGAAACCAAAAATTTGCGCACGGGCGGGACTTGAACCAGCATTTTCTTAGAATGTTTTAAACACAGACAGACAGCACGGTAGCTCAATTGGTAGAGCGTTTGGCCCGGTAAGCCAGAAAGTGCTGGTTCAAGTCCCGCCCGTGCGCAAATTTTTGGTTTCTTATTTCATCTTTATGAACATGAAATACTGACACTGTGAGTGTTAAAAACATTCTAAACCATGTATTTAAGTATTTGTGGGAGACGCCCCCGTTATAATCGTTGTCTGGTAATTCTTAACACAAGAAATTAAATTCTTTACTACGAAACCAGACAATGTGTGTGTTATATGGCGCATAATAATTAAATATAAATTTTTAAGGATAATGTGTGTTTGTAACTCCTTCAGGCAAAACTACTGGATGGATTGCCAACCACATTACGCGGGTGAAGCCGCGGGGAACCGATCTAGTATAGTACATTTTACTATTACTTATTTATTTTGTTTTCTATGTATATCATGTATGTATTTACAAAAAAAAAGGTATTTACGTATTATATCCGTTGTCTGGCACCCATAACACAAGCTTTGAGTAGCATACTTTGGGACTAGATGGCGATGTGTGGGAATGTCCAAAGGATATTTATTTATTCATTTATTTTTGTTTACAGATATACGTTAGATGTTTCCCTCTTCGTACAACTGTGTGGGACGTGCTGCATATATCAGATCATGATAGCTCAGACTTTGAAACAGGTGTGCTCGTCAAATTCTGACTAACAATATTTCAAAACATAAGTAGGTAGCAGCTATACTTGAAGAAAATATCTCTAAAATGCTTACAGTATCTGGATGAGTGAGGCTCCACCAAAGCCGGGTCAAAAAGATAAAAAAAGCTCTGTGTGTAGCTTTAAGATGTAAGCCACACCGTATCATGTCATGACCGCGCTAGAAGCGTATCAGACACGAATAGAAACGTGATACGTTCTATTTTGCCCACTAAACGTATCAACAGAGTTCTGTTCTCTTCAGACCGAGTGAGAGCGTCTTATTGCTGGTATGCTCCAAGCATGATACGCGAAGATGTTGGTTGACGAAACGGTCTAGGGAGAACATAATATTTTTTTCCTGAAACGTTCCTAGCACGCTCATGCTATGGTGCAGTAGGCAGAAACTACTAGAGGTGCTGTTTAATTTTCCATAGACTTTTTTTACGTCATTGCTTGTGAGTAAAACCGCCGTTAAATCCCATGAGTTAGAGTTGAGACAGACTTAGCGGTACAGGATAGTCACTGAATATGTAGACCGTTATAGCAGATGAAATTAGAGCAAATGAAATTCTAGCAAGTGGGTGTAACCCGGTTGAGAGATTTAAGTAAACTTTAACGTTAGGGAGCTAGGAGTAATCTATCTTTACCATATTACCCCTTTTTAACCGACTTCAAAAAAGGAGGAGGTTATCAATTCGACTGTATGTTTTTTTTTTGTATGTTTGTTACCTCATATCTCAGTCGTTTGTCGACCGAATCGAAAAAATTTTTCGCCTACTTAGAGGGTGTACCTTCTAGTTGGTCCCATTTTTTTCATTTTGGGATCTGATGATGGGATCTTGGTGTAATCGAGGGAAACCCTCAAATTTTAAAGGTACGTATAGTGTTTCTTTTCTAGAATTTTTATGTTGGCGTGTTGTTGTTACGTCTGATAGTCAACATCTTGTGGGGCTGAGCTGATGGTGGTACTCCTTAACGCTTAGGAGTTCAGTAATTATAATGAAATAACTTATAATAGGTAATTTGTAGTTTCATAAAAAATATAATCATAAGGTGCAACTCCCCCCCCCCCCTCTTATGTAATCACTAAAAATGAAGAAATAAAATAAACTTTTAAAAAATTAAAAACTGACTTTAAAACCAAAATGCACTAAAAAGTCTTAAATTAACTCTTCACCATTGAAAGGAAAGGAATCCGTTTTAGGCAAACAATTTCTTTTTGGAGTTGGTGCCATCACTTTGACCATCAAGCATCAACTATCACAGCACCGACTCCAAAAAGAAATTGTTTGCCTAAAACGGATTCCTTTCCTTTCAATGGTGAAGAGTTTATTTAAGACTTTTTAGTGCATTTTGGTTTTGAAGTCGGTTTTTTTTAGTTAGCAGTCATTAAAAAAAAAACTTTTGGGGAAAGATCCATTCCACTCTTTTACGGTCTTAAATAAGTAACCGGTAACGTTAAATGTCCAGTTCCTCATATTATATTGAATTTGATTATCTCATATTAAATTTGATTATTCGTTGGTAAGTGCTTTATAGTCGATGATGAAACTGGCCCTTAGTGCGCCTTCATATTAGAGCGACAACAGCGCGGATACCCATAAATAAATAAAAGTAAAAACCGACTTCAATACCAAACTGTTTCTTTTTTTCTCAGCTGAACTGAAGGTGGAACTTCTAAACGCTTAGGAGTTCGGTGATTTTATAGACAGAACTTAGTAGTGCAAGGTAGTTATTTTTATTTGCAAATTTATAGTGATTACAGGATGGGTTGCACCTATTTGAATCTGTTATTTAAATACTCATCATAAGTTCTGTCATTAAAATCACTGAACGTTTAAGAGTTCCACCATCAGCTCAGCTGAAAAAAAACAGTCGAATTGATAACCTTCTTCTTTTTTGAAGGCGGTTAAAAACAGCGGCTCTGCTGCCACGCGACTGCAATGCAACGCTGATGTCACATACATATTATCAGCAACGTGAATACAACCAACAAGTGAGGCGGCAACGCTCCTTGTAAACATGATTTCCCGCCATTAACTCCATTCTCTCGTGGTTATTGTTATTCATTGTGTCAGATTCGATGAGGCTGACATGCCAGACTCTGGTAAAAGCCTCCAAATAAAAATAGAAAAAAAAAACGAGAATGTCACACGACCGTCGCGCTGCCTCGCTGCTAAAGTCGCCTAATGTGAAAGCGCTCTTATAAGTAACCAGTACCGTTACCATGAGTTTAATCTATAGGCGACGGCGGTTTTACTCGCTAGCGACGCCGTAACTTTTCGTATGGAAAATTTTAGTTCTGTCAATGGCCACTAGAGGCGCTGTGCAATTTTCCATAGCCTTTTTAGGGTTCCGTAGCCGAATGGCAAAAAACGGAACCCTTATAGTTTCGTCAAGTCTGTCTGTCTGTCTGTCTGTCCGTCCGTATGTCACAGCCATATTCTGTAACTATAAGCATTACACTGTTGAAATTTGGTAGGAAGATGTATCCTGTAAACCGCTTACCGATTCTTATACAAAAAATAAAAAATAATGTCATTTAATCCCATACATGAAACTAAAACCAAAAAAAATTTTTTAGTCAAACCTATGCGTGTGGGGTGTCTATGCAGAGGTCTTTTAAAATGATATTGAGGTTCCGAAAACCATTTTCTTTTAAAATCTAACGTTTCATAGCTATCGGCCTTCAAAGTGGTAAAATGGGCGTCCCCCCCCCCCATCTAACTTCTAAACCAAGCAAGTGTAATTTTTGAAAAAAATATGTAATATATATTTTAACAAACACTTTCAACGAAAATTGGTTTGGACGAGATTGAACTAGTAGTTTTTGAGATATAGCACATTTTTAACAACCGCAAACATAACTTTGTACTTCATACAAACACTATGAAAAACAAAGTTATATTTGCAGTCAACAAAATATTGTGGTATTTTACTAAGTAGGAGTAAGTGGATTCCCTAATTCAGTTAAAGTTGGCACGGAACCCTCAGTGCGCGAGTCCGACTCGCACTTGGCCGGTTTTTTCATCGTCGCTAGCGAGTAAAACCATTATTAACTCATGGTAACGGTACAGTAACGTTAAATGTACAGTTTTCTGTATCATGGCGTTCCGAATTTGAATGATTCGTTTGTATGTGCTTAATTGTCGATGATGAAACTGACCCTTAGTCTCAACATTTTTCAGTTATTAGAAGCTGTATCGGATTCAATGAAGAGTTCTAATTTGACAATAAGGATATATATTCTAATGGTACTGGTTCCATTATTCCTTATTTGTATGATAAGAAACTTGAAGTATCTAGCGCCGTTTTCTTTGATTGCGGATGTGTTTATTGGTAAGTAATGTATATTTTTAAATGCAAGAGCCAAGAGCCTCATTTTTTATACAGGGCAAGTGCAAATTTAGAGAAGATATCGTTTTTAATCGACGTTAAAAATGGAAATTCCTAATTTGACCTGTATAATGGCGGAATTGATTTTGACGCAGATTTTAGTACATTATTTGTTACATTCAGGAAAAGGTTTATTAAGCAAATATTTTGACAGCCTTCAAAAAAGAAAAAGACTCAAAACTAGGAAAAACATTTTTTTAAATGCTGTCCACATAAATATCATTAAAAGGACTAAAATAACTTATTTAACTTCTAATGTTTAACTTAATGATAACAAATTATTTTGTATTTCTTAATAAAGAACAAATATAAGTCAAATGCCGTATATTTAAATTCTTTTACCAAATTTAATGACAGTCTTTTTTTTAAACATGTTTGCATTTATTTACTTTTTTACCTTTCCAGGTATCTGTGTCGTAACAACGCTATACTACAGCATCGCTCAAACGACCGACGTAAGCCAACGACCAGCTTATAAAAGCTTTCAGGGTTTGATTCATTTCTGTGGGGTCTTTATCTACAGCGTTGACGGCTGTTTCATCACTTTACCTATTGAAAATAACATGAAGAATCCAAAGAGCTTCACTTTAGTATTGCAAGTTGGTGAGAATCGCTTGATTGCCTCGTTTGTGTAGTTGTTAGTTCGCTGATGCTACCCAAGAGGTCCTGGGTTTGAATTCCGAGTTGGGCCATAATTTGTTTTTGCGGGATTTAAAGTTCGGTAGCCGAATAGCATAAAACGGAACCCGTATAGTTTCGTCATGTCTGTCTGTCCGTCCGTCCGTCCGTATATCACAACCAGTAACTATAAGCATCGCACAGTTGAAATTCGGTAGAAAGATGTAACCTGTTAACCGCTTTACGATTCTAATATAATAAAAAAAAACAATTATGTTTAACGGGGCTCCCATACTTAAAACTAAAACCGTTTTTTTTTAAGTCAAACCTATGTGTGTGGATTGTCTATGGATAGGTCTTTAAAAATGACATCGCGGTTTTTAAAACCATTTTATTCTAAAGTCTAACGTTTAATATGCGCATCGCCCCCATCTAACTTCTAAATTAAGCGAGTGTTAATTTTGAAAAAAAAAATTATAATGTAGACCTTAACAAACACTTTCAACAAAAAATAGTTTGGACGAGATTGAACTAGTAGTTTTTGAGATAAATCACATTTTCAACAACCGCAAACATAACTTTTTTTTCATACAAAAACTATGAAAAACATAGTTATATTTGCTGTCAACAAAATATTGTGGTATTTTAGATAAGTGGAAGTAAGTGGATTTCCTAATTTTGTTAAAGTTGGCACGGAACCCTCATTGCGCGAGTCCGACTCGCACTTAGGCGGTTTTTCACTTATAAGAGGTCGGTGATGATGACACCCCCAAGCCTCTGTAATCACGTTAAGCCGTTGGTCTTGCGCCTGATCTCTCACCGGTCATATCGGATCTGCCGTCTCACCGAATAATGAGAGTGAAGTAACAAAGAGTGCTCTTGTGTAATGCGAACACACTTGAGCACTATAAGCTATGTCCCGCGCCGATGGCCCATCTCAATTGAGATTAACCACTATAGTCAGATATAACCAGGAAGACCTTATCTTAAACAATATATACATTGGACATAGATATTGGACATGGGTAAAAACTGAATATGGAGTCGTTAATGAATTATTTAAGGCTTCGAAAGCACATAGGCATGTAAGCTGTAGCAATTTGACAATCTGAATTGATCAGAAAAGGGATGAAGTTTTTTTTTGAGACCTGGGATCAAAAAACTATGTACATTTACTAATCTGTGGTGCCTACAAGACTGCTGGAAAATTTGCTATTATTACTAAAGGGTCAGCTGAAGGATCCCTTTTAGTGTGTGGCGCATCTCTCTTAGGATAGGTTCTTATACAATAGGTATAGTGTTGTAAGTTTAGTCAGTAATAAACGGATTTTCGATCAAACAACACGTTTCATTCATTGTACCCTAATATATAATGTATTACAGAAACTAGTTTTCAAGAGTCAAAGTTAATTATGTATGTACTAGACTTTCTACCATTTTCACCTTTTAACGAGAACTTATTATTTTCAGCTTGGACAGTCGTTATATTGGCTGTCACTTTAACAGGCTTTTTCGGATATTTGGGCTGGGGTGAAGACGCCCAGAGTCCAGTCACGATACACATGCCCCTGAAGGGGTATGTGATTTTACGTTTTATATAATTTATACTTTAGTATGCGTAGATAAGCTAGTCACCGCCTTTGGTATGTAAGTGGTGAGGGGTTGGTGGACAAACATCAGTCTACAATATCGATCACGATCATGTATGCGTTTGACATTTACGCCCACCACTTCAGACGCAAGTTTTTGTCACCGAAGCTCCTCGACGGATGAACCAATTTGATCGCGTTTTTTTTAATTATTTCAAAAAAAACAAGCGACAAATATATTTTGTTAGCAGAACAAAACATAACATATATATATATATATAAACACAAAATTTAATTATATACGAATCGATAACCGCCTACACTAGGTAAAACCTGTATCTTAGGCAATTAAAAGGTACCATCCATAACCATAGCTAAAAAGCGATGGTTCTTAGCTTTGTATGGTAGAAAGCGAACCAGCCGTCCCAAACATATTAATGTCGATATTTTTAAAGGGCTTGAGATTTTTTACTGAACAGCGTAGCTCGCTTTGTTTTCAAATTTGTACAAAGCGATGGCCACAACTAAAACCAATAGATCAAAAAAAAAAAGATCGCATTAATATAAACCGACAGATATACTTGTCAAAACAAAATAAGGGCCACGAGGTATTATTTTAATTTTTGTGTAAATTATTGAACATTTACATATTGAAAGTGGTAAAATATTGAGTATACAAACTCTTTGATACCTAAAGTTTTTAATATTGTAGTATTCATCTAATGCTGGCAACAATTTGATTTAAAATTCTTTTTGAAAATTTTGATTCCATTTTCTTTGACGTTTTGCTTTCCTTAGCTTCTTGTTTTATTATAAATTATTAGAGTTCATTGATATCTCGAGTCAGAAACATCTTTTGCAATATGCCACAAGCACGCAAGCGTCCAAGGCTCCAAAGTGTTTGCAAGGGACATGTCTATTGGGCAGAGCCTGTTGACGAAGCTTAAGACGGAGGACGGCAGTGTAGCGTCGACGAAAGCAGAGGTTTTGAGGGAGATCGAAAGGTTCTATGGGCAGTTGTACACCTCAGTAGCCAAACCCGTTGATAGCTCGGCCAGAGACCCACGAGCTATCCTGACCCGTCATTACACCGAAGACATCCCGGACATCAGCCTCTACGAGATTAGGATGGCCCTTAAACAGCTCAAAAACAACAAGGCACCTGGCGAGGACGGAATCACAGCAGAGCTTCTGAAGGCGGGTGGAACACCGGTACTTAAAGTCCTTCGGAGACTCTTTAATTCCGTGCTGCTAGAGGGCATCACGCCTGAGGCATGGAACAGGAGTGTGGTGGTGTTGTTCTTCAAAAAAGGAGACAAAACCTTATTGAAGAACTATAGACCCATCTCACTCCTGAGCCATGTCTACAAGCTGTTCTCAAGGGTCATCACGAATCGTCTCGCACGTAGGTTTGATGACTTCCAGCCTCCCGAACAAGCCGGTTTCCGAAAAGGCTATAGTACCATAGACCACATTCATACGCTTAGGCAAATTATACAGAAGTCCGAGGAATATAATATGCCTCTATGCTTAGCGTTTGTGGACTATGAAAAGGCCTTTGATTCGATCGAAACTTGGGCGGTGCTTCAGTCTCTGCAGCGGTGCCACATAGACTACAGGTATATAGAGGTGTTAAAGTTCCTTTACAATAACGCCATCATGTCGATCCGAGTACAGGAGCAGAACACGAAGGCGATTCCATTGCGGAGAGGTGTGAGACAGGGAGATGTCATATCTCCGAAACTGTTCACAGCGGCATTGGAAGACGCCTTCAAACTTCTGGAATGGGAAGGAATCGGCATCAATGTTAATGGCGAATACATCACACACCTCCGATTTGCCGATGATATAGTTGTTGTGGCAAAGACGCTGGACGATCTTGGCACTATGCTCGAAGACCTTGACCGAGTATCCCAACAAGTGGGTCTTAAAATGAACATGGAAAAGACGAAAATTATGTCGAACTCCCTTGTCGTACCCACTCCAGTATCCGTTGGGAACTCAACTCTCGAAGTTGTCGACGAGTACGTCTACCTGGGACAAGTGATCCAATTGGGTAGGTCCAACTTCGAGAAAGAGGTCAACCGACGAATCCAACTCGGCTGGGCAGCGTTCGGAAAATTGCGCAAGAGTGTCTTCTCATCTCATCTACCTCAGTGTCTGAAGACGAAAGTCTTCAACCAGTGTGTGTTACCAGTGATGACATACGGATCCGAAACATGGTCTCTTACTATAGGCCTTATAATGAAGCTCAAAATCACACAACGAGCGATGGAAAGGGCTATGCTGGGTGTTTCTCTACGGGAACGAATCAGAAATGAGGAGATACGTAGAAGAACTAAGGTAACGGACATAGCCTTGAGAATCAATAAACTCAAGTGGCAATGGGCAGGGCACATAGCGCGAAGAACTGATGGCCGTTGGGGCAGGAAAGTTCTAGATTGGAGACCCTTCGACCAGAGACGCAGCGTGGGACGTCCACCAACAAGATGGACAGACGACCTTATAAAGATCGCAGGATCAAACTGGATGCAGACCGCTAGTGATCGGTCGCTGTGGAAATCCGTGGGGGAGGCCTATGTTCAGCAGTGGACGTCCTTTGGCTGATAATGATGATGATGATGACGCAAGCGTCATATGGACTCGCTGACAGCAACCAGAGCCGTTACAATGATTGAAGAAGGTCATTCGCAGCGATCTGTGGGTTTGCAATTGGGATTTTCTCGAAGAGCTATTCAAAATCTATGGAATCGTTTCCAAGAGACCGGCAGTGTTAGAAGAAGACCTGATTCGGGCGAGTTGGCATTACAACAGCTCAAGAGGATCGTCACATTCGATTAAGTGCGCGCCGAGATCGCACAACGACGGCCCGCGAACTGCAAAATCGTTTACGGCTCACAACAGGTACACGTGTCAGTGACCAAACTATTCGTAATCGATTGCATGAAGACCAGCAGGCATCAAGAAGGCGAGTTGTCCGTGTTCCAATAACCAGAATCATCGTGCAAATCGTTTAAGATTTTCCCGTCAACATTTGGACTGGGACATAAAACAATGGGTCATGGTGCTCTTCACAGACGAATGCAAAGTATTTTTTTTAACGATGATCGGCGTATTAGAGTACTAAAAATAAGGAATGATTGAAATGAGGGTACTGTTACTGCTCAGCGGTATATTGAGGAAGGTGTCAGACTACATGTGATCCCATTTGCCCAGCGAGTGGGTCCTGGATTCATCTTGATGCAAGACAATGCTCGTGCATACACGGCTCAAGTGACTCTGTTTGTACTGGAAGCCTCTCAAATTCAAGTCTTGCCGTGGCCGGCGAACAGTCCGGACATAAATCCAATAGAGCACAGGTGGGATCAGTTGAAACGAAGAGTTAGAGACGGTGTTCAGGAAATCCACAACCAACAGCAACTCATCAACGCTGTTAAAAGGGCCTGGGAAGAGATTCCAATGGAAAATGGCAGGCATTTGATTGAGAGCATGCACTCCTACCCGTTACTAAAAGATGAGCAGGGAGTATTTTCTTTTGTTTTCAGTAACTTTGCATTGTTTTTATTTTTAACCTTAAATGTGTTTTTTTCTTTCAAAAGCAAATAAACTTTTTAATCACTATTATTGCAATAAATTTATTGGTCTACACGGTAAAAAACAACATTAGTTTTCGTTATGGAGACAAAAAATATATATATTGGTTTTATTATTTTCATGGTACGGACAAAATACCTCGTGGCCCTTATTTTGTTTTGAGTAGTATAAATCTTTGTTAAAAGACTGGTTTTGAAATATGTTAGCTGTTAAAAATGAATAAAAATAAAATTCGAAATTAAGGGATTTTGTCGTGTCCGTTACTCTAGCAAGAAAGTGTCTCGTAGAGCACATTGAAGTATGCCGTTGTATAGTCCGAAGTATGCTTAAATAGTGCGCCGAATAGAAAATTTGTGGGGGCCACAGTTTTTGCATAAAACATAAAATAAGTTTTCTGCTGGAGAAACGCTGCTCCAGCAGGAACTTTTTTAAATAATGACTCTAGAGCAGAACAAAGTATATTGTTAGATAGATCTTATAACACATAATTTGTGCGACTAAAAATTTAATCTCTAGGACTCACCGTTTTTAAGATATTCCATTTCCTGCTAGAGAAACGTTTCTCTAGCAGGGGAACCGTTTAATGTGCGACCGTACAAAAACTCACACTAAAAGGTGTTAATTTGTGACACTTTATCCATTATTTGTATGCAACTATATCTTTCTGGTTTTTGAGAAATAAGCATGTATTTGGAAATGTAAAAATCGATAGAACTATTTAAAGAAACATCCAATGAATACAGTTCCAACGTTTGAAGAACATATTTATTATTTTAAACCACCTCAAAGAGTATAAAGAGCAGCCGTTTATTAGTTTCCTAATAATTCCACTTTGACTCCAAACTTACAGTGCATAATTTTGACATGTAAATCTATACTAATATTATAAAGCTGAAGAGTTTGTTTGTTTGTTTGTTTGTTTGTTTGAACGCGCTAATCTCAAAAACTACTGGCCCGATTTGAAAAATTTTTTTTACGTTGGATAGTCCATTTATCGAGGAAGGCTTTAGGCTATATAACATAAAGATACGACTCATAAGACCACAGCAGAAATGAAAAATGTTGCGAAAACGGGAGAAAGATATTCCTTTTGAGAGCTTCCGCTGCATACGCTGCGGAAACCGCTCAAGTTACACAAAAATCATGTACGACAGGATTGTTCAACATTAAGAGTTCTATAATAAAGTCCGCGACAGCATATGTCTATCTTTTATGGTTGACTTACTACAACCTTTTTTATGTTAATAAATTGGTAAAAAAATAATGCATTATTTTTAGAGGTGTATTATACACACCGGTATTTATTCTTATCAAAATAAATACATTCATCATCACGAGCATTTCATTTAAAACCAAGTTGTCCTTTATATCATTTGATTTCAATAAATATCTTAGGAGCTATCACAGTTTTAACATAACTCCGCACCAAAATAATGTTCGCAGCTTAAGTACAACGTGCGCTTGCGCTAATCTACACTAATATTATAAAGCTGAAGAGTTTGTTTGTTTGTTTGTTTGTTTGAACGCGCTAATCTCAAAAACTACTGGCCCGATTTGAAAAAAAAATTTTGCGTTCGATAGTGCATTTATCGAGGAAGGCTTTAGGCTATATAACATAAAGATACGACTCATAAGACCACTAAAGCTGAAGAGTTTGTTTGTTTGAACGCGCTTATCTCAGGAACTGCTGGACCGATTTGAAAAAATATTTCTGTGTTGGATAGCTTATTTATCGAGAAAGGCTTTAGGATATAAAACATGACGCTGCGACGGGAGGGGAGGGAGCAAACTCAAAACGCGCGGACGAAGTCGCGGGGGACCGCTAGTTCAATAATAAGGACCAACTGTATGTGTACAAGTATACACTAACGTTTAGTGCGCTTAACAAAGAACGTGTCTTGAAATATTTACATTGAAATAAGGCAAATTTAAGCAGATATAATCAATAAGGCTAATCGATTTTACGTTATTGATTATTCGACCAAATTAGAATGGTCACAAAAAAGCGGCCTTTATATACAAATTGACGACCTCCTTCATTTTGTTTACAATCTGGTTGACATATACTTGGCCTTGTATAATTAGCTGCAAAATTTTATTTTCCAATTCTATGGTTCAAAGATTAGGACCCTTTATACAACTTTAGCGATTTTGTAACAAATTAGATTAACTTGTATTTTTTACTTGATTGATTTCTGATCAAAATTTAAATTAAATGTCAAGTGAAATATTATTGAGCTTTAAATAATTTTTATCATAAGGAGATGGCGCTGTCTGACTTTCAGGAACAGGCAGAGGATAAATGTTTTACGCCAAATAAATTTAAAGTAAACGAGTAAAACACAATGGGTAAAGGGTACAAGTTTAATCGTAAACATTTTTTTGCAATAAAATTTATTATATTGTGGTGTGTGATGACACACAGCATCACTCATACGTCAACTTACCCTTAATAAATAATATTGTTTTATTATCTTCTAAAATATTCCTACATAAGTGAAAGATCATAGGTTAAGGAAATGTCATGTGACGTATAATTAAGTAGGAAGAGCCTGTATATAAACCTTTGGAAAATGTACAATAAAGAGAGTTCAGTTACAACCACCCAACAACCACCTTGTCTTACGTTAACGCCACCGCCGCGCCCCGCGTAATTCCACAATATCATAATTAATAATAAACATTTTAATATATAGGCTGACTTTGTTATCAGTACCAAAATGTTGTGTAAAGACTCCTCTGATGAATATGAACAATTTTTATGTGTGGCAATAGTGAAATTGAGAAAAAAAATCAGCTGTTCCATACATTTTGTCCGCGCGCCAATTGAACTTTTGTATGGAACAGCTGATTTCTTTTTCTCGATTTCACTATTGCCCCCATAGCAAAAGTCTTTCATATTCATCAGTGGAGTCTTTACACAAAATTTCAGTACTGATAGCAAAGTCACCCTGTATTGTTCCTAGAGTTATCAAAGCCATCTAGTGAGAAGTATAAAATGCATGCAAAAAATATTAGTTTTCTCCATGCCGAAAATAAAACTCTCATTGAAAAACTTTAAAAAAAAGTAAAAACCGACTTCAAAACCAAAATGCACTAAAAAGTCTTAAATAAACTCTTCACCATTGAAAGGAAAGGAATCCGTTTTAGGCAAACAATTTCTTTTTGGAGTCGGTGCCATCACTTTGACCATCAAGCATCAACTATCACAGCACCGACTCCAAAAAGAAATTGTTTGCCTAAAACGGATTCCTTTCCTTTCAATGGTGAAGAGTTTATTTAAGACATTTTAGTGCATTTTGGTTTTGAAGTCGGTTTTTACTTTTTTTAAAGTTTATTTTATTTCTTTATTTTTAGTGATTACATAAAGGGGGGGGGGGAGTTGCACCTTGTGATTTTATTTTTTACGAAGCTACAAATTACCTATCATAAGTTTCGTCACTATTATTACTGAACTCCTAGGCGTTAAGGAGTTCCACCATCAGCTCAGCCCCACAAAATGTTGACTATCAGACGTAACAACACGTCAACATTAAGATTCTAGTAAAGAAACACTATACGTGCCTTTAAAATTTGAGGGTTTCCCTCAAATACACCAAGATCCCATCATCAGATCCCAAAATGAAAAAAATGGGACCAACTAGAAGGTATACCCTCTAAGTAGGTGAAAAAATTTTTCGATTCGGTCGACAAACGACTGAGATATGAGGTAACATACATACAAAAAAAAAATAATGATAAAAAAAAAACATACAGTCGAATTGATAACCTCCTCCTTTTTTGAAGTCGGTTAACAAACAGATATTGTTATAAATAAGGCTATGATCGAATATTATTATCCGCCAACACCTTTTTAACTGTGTTTCAATTATGTAATAGGTATTAATAGTTTCAGAATAAAGTGGGTCTGATATACGGACAGACAGACAGACAGACTTGATGAAACTATAAGGGTTCCGTTTTTAACCATTCAGCTACGGAACCCTAAAAAGTATGTTGACATGTTTAATTATATTAATAGAATATAAAAAATGATAAATTACATCATAATGTGTATCATCATATCATATCATAATATATACTTATAAAACAGCATATCCCTGGATAAAGTGCAATTTCGAAAGGTTTTACCAACTCTTCGTTTTCATCCTGAATAAAAGACAAACTAATAAGTATGACATCAGTTTCAAATAACAACAAACGTGAAGTTTAGCACCAATATATAAATGTTGTGCGGCTATAGCAATGCTTAAGATATCTGTAATTCTATATTTCGCCCGTAGGGTCTAGTGACTCATTAGACGTAGCAGCGTTAGTTTTAAGCTAGTCAGCTTTAAAGTATGAACCTCCGCGCGCATCGTGTACTGAAATAAAAATATTAAACGTAGTGTTTCAGTGCTTCCAGTACTAATGTAAAGTAACAGAGATAATAATAAAATACACAGAAAATAATAAAAACTTTATTCAATTTACAACTATTATACCTTTCAAATAGGTAAAAACAACAAATTTAAAAGAACATCCAAATTTGTATCAAAAAGAAAGGAAAGTCGTACCTATTCAATGTTTACCTCTTATACCTCCACAAATTTAAGCAGGTACATACGTACGTGACTGTACGTAAAATGGCCTTATATTATATGACTTTTTAAAGGAGGCCGTCAATTTATATATAGAGGCCGCTTTTTTGTGACCATTCTAATTTGGCCGGATAATCCATAACGTAAAATCAATTAGCGTTATTGCTTATATCTGCTTAAATTTGCCTTATTTCAATGTAAATATTTCAAGACACGTTCTTTGTTAAGCACACTAAACGTTGGTGTATACTTGTACACATACAGTTGGTTCTAATTATTGAATTCACATGACAAAATTATGCACTGTGAGTTTGGAGTCAAAGTGGAATTATAAGGAAACTAATAAACGGCTGCTCTTCATACTCTTTAAGGTGGTTTAAAATAATAAATGTGTTCTTCAAACGTTGGAACTGTATTCATTGGTTGCTTATTTCAATAGTTCTATCGATTTTTACATTTCCAAATACATGCTTATTTCTCAAAAACCAGAAAGATATAGTTACATACAAATAATGGATAAAGTGTCACAAATTAACACCTTTTAGTATGAGTTTTTGTACGGTCGCACATTAAACGGTTCCCGTGATATAGGATATGGAGAAACGTTTCTCTAGCAGGAAATGGAATATCTTAAAAACGGTGAGTCCTAGAGATAAAATTTTTAGTCGCACAAATTATGTGTTATAAGATCTATCTAACAATATACTTTGTTCTGCTCTAGAGTCATTATTTAAAAAAGTTCCTGCTGGAGCAGCGTTTCTCCAGCAGAAAACGTATTTTCTGTTTTATGCGAAAACTGTGGCCCCCACAAATTTTCTATTTGGCGCACTATTTAAGCATATTTAGCACTATCCAACGGCATACTTTAATGTGCTCTACGAGACACTTTCCTGCTAGGGTAACGGACACGATTTTGTCATATAATATTAAATTTCAAAACAATGCGAGAAACGGTACTTTTGAACATAATTAAAATAGTGGATCGAAAAGTGAGCCAAAAGTTCAATGTACCTTGATTGTTTTTTTTTTATATTTGCGACTAGCCTTTTTTTATTTAAAATTAATACAATAATAACCTTAAACTTTAGTCTTAAAAGTTAAATTTCCTTTTTTTCTTGATCAAATTTTTCTAAGTTATGACAATCTTCTTTTTTGCAGTGTCACCATTATGCTACAATTTCTTTTTTGCGCAGTACTGACGGTAACTTTTGCTGTTAACTTCTGGGTACCATTTCGGATAATATGGCATTACATTGGCAGAAAACATAAAAGGTTATTTCTGCGGTTTTTTAAGTTTCATCAGAGGCACATTAATAGATAGATTGCGAAATTGAGTTCTCGCCTGCGGGGCACAGAAGCGCGCAGGGGGTTTATCCTACTATTTCCATAAGGTATTTCTATTGATAGAAAATAAATTCTGATACTGGGACTGATTCTTTCACTTTTCCCATTGCTGTAGCAGCAAACAACACTGCATCACCTGGGCATTTCTTCAGAAAGTGTTCTTCGCGTCACCTTCGTGGCAAAAATTTATACTGATATTATTCAAATGAAAAAAATACAACTTTATAGAAACTATCAAACTGTAACAAAGTCTGTTAAAATCATGAAAATCGGTTCATTATTCATGTAGATATTAAATATTAAAATTTCGCAAGCCACAAAAGTTACTTACCGTGACACGAAAGATACGCGGTTTTTTTTGGGATAGATAATTCGGTAATAAAAGTATCAATTACTAAAAATATTATATACATATGAGACAAAAAGTAATGTGGTTAGGTATTATATACATTTTTAAAAAAATATGATGAACACTAACATAATAATAGTTTGTTACCTTCGACATTGCTACTATGTACCAAATTATTTATGAGTATCCGATATTTCGACAAGTGTTGCAAGTGCCATGATCACAGCGTACCTAAAACTGTTGCGAGTGAGCTGTTATTTGCAGACTTAATGGTCTACCCTTCTTTGAAGTCTTTTTTTGCATTCACTTGCGGTATCACTGACCTCAAATTCACTGTTTACTCGCATTTGTTCTCGACACACAATACTGAAAGTATTAGTCAGCTATAGGATACTTTGGTAATTTTTACGGTTTCACACTTTCGAAGCTATGATATTTCGACTTTCGATAATATAAACCCATACTCACGATCGAATTTTTAGTATTTTGTAACTTAATCGCTACCTTGACCAATCTTGGAAAGTAGTCGGATTCTGTAGGAATTATCTGAGGTTATAAAGGTAAGGGTAGCTTATACATGGTAGCAAATCTGTAACAATCAACTCTTTACCCTCCAAAGTAGTGCCTCAAATGACATACGAGTATAGGTAACCCTGCATTTTAGTAGTTAGATATTTGCCGGCTATTATGATAAGAGATCAACTAATTTTCAAAGTCAAATGCATAAGGTTTTTCGCTTCATAATTTTTAGAAGCAATAAATTAGTCTTCCAGTCTTCCAGATATTTTTCTTGCCTAGAGTGAGACGATTTAGACTACTAGCTGCTGGATAATAGCTGTAAGAGCGTTCAAAATGTGACCTTTTCTTATCCAATAAAGAATTAAACTATTTCTTTAAAATCTTTGGAAATAAACAACAGACGTCACGCGCTTATTGTCGAACCTTGGATGTTATAGTATCATCATTCATTGTAGATTTTTTCCATGAAGGAAACTCATGATTTCAAGTTTTTATCTAGTAGACCCAAAGTAGATATCTAGGTAGCTATTATAAGGCTGAATGCATGAGCCTCACGCTATCATTATCAACTGATGTACTTGATTATTGTATTATTTCAAATAAAACATTTGACTTGACTTGACTAGACTCTTTTATAGGTCTAGGTGGTAAATTTTCAAGCTTTAGACCAGACTCAAACTCAAATTTAGCCATGCCGCTTGGTTGAATAAATTAAGACGACTGGAATAAACTGACATCATTCTTATTAGTGGTAAAGAATTATTTCAAGGTTTGTTTTTGTGATATTCATTATTTTCTCATGTAAACTACACAAATTGGGGTAAATACGAATATTGCACGAAAATTAAATAATTAATGAGTATGATTTTTTTAGAGTAACTTATTGTGATTACTTTACGTTGTTATATTAGTAAATAGATTGATCAGGCGATTCAAAGCCGAATGAAAATCAAGATTTAAGACGTCAAGTTCTACACAATTTTCTAGTAAGCTACATTATTTATATAAATCATATCTGTGCCTCTGGCCACTGTCTTAGTAGAAAAATTCAAGTTTAATACGTTAAGGCGGTTATTTTAACTGCATTTACAAACCATGAAATATAAAATCTAATGAGATCAGTACACTTTGATAACCTTTCGTGGTATGATTTGTAACTTTCGTGGGCAATTGACCAAGAAAGTTGTGCCACGCAAGTGACGAAAATTTTACATTTTCAGAAATATTAAATTAAGTAACTAGCGCTTATGTAATCTAATCAGCTCAAATGAATCTTGACTATGAGTTTTATGATTCAATAGTAGAAAATTATTCTTAACGCTGACTTATAATCTTAAAACATCACCCATGAAGGGTCACATGAACTAAGGTCTTAAGAAAAAAAAAAACAAGGAGCTGTATTAGCTATATCATAGCTGAGAGATAATTATTTGTCTTTTTTTTGTGTTGTGACACGTCTGAAGTTTCTGCGAACCTATTGTTTGTGTCGATAGGTTGAACCTTTTTGAAGTTATGAGCAATTATGTGGCATATTTTCGAAAATGCTAAAATCGTGTGACCGACACAAAATTAATTATATTAAATTTAAATCTAAAGACGGTTTTTTTCCACCACAATATAACTAATCCTGACTATATGCCCAATTTTTTGAAATATATCATGTTAATATAATGTAAAAGCCCAGCAAGATATAAGTGTCGAAACTGAGCGCCAACTTGGTGTGACGCGCGAAGAACAGCAGTTTTACTCCCGATTCCGATGGTAAAATATTTTTTCCTACAAAACTACAAATAAAATAACACATTTTAAAGTGAATTTATATAGATAGATACATGATAAAACATACAAAATTTATTCTTAAACTAAACATTTAATATGTTTGGAATTACAAACGTGTGACCATCAAAAAACGGTGCTCAAATAATGGCCCACCTCTTATATGGCTTAATTGTGTTTTGTACTATGCAATATGTGGTGTAGAATTGTTCACTAAAATAGAAGAAGCTTAATTTTCCTTCCTTATTTTTATTTATTAAATACGAGTTTTGTTGTAGTGCCAATGATCCAACAAGGAACCCTACTATTTTTTTTAATTAATAATGAATTTCTATTTTATTTAAAGTAATTAACAGGCTGTCATAAATACTAACGTGGAAACAGATTCTTAATTGACCCAAATCTGTTGTTTTTTTGCCGCAATAGAAATAATGGGATACAACGAAAAAACGCAAGTCCCACTTTTTCTATGTAATATCCCCGAGCGGGGAGGCGAGAGCGGGTTGCGTGAGGGGTGCGGGCGGCGCGGATACACTTGCCTCCTCCCGCGCCCCACTACCTTGCAGGCGAAGTCTCAATATAGCGGCTTACCTATAAGTTTATGTCAGGATTCAATATAAGAGAGCGTATTGAGTAGGTGACAAGAATCACGAACAATTCCGAGACATTGCCAATTGGAGCAATACTATTACATAAGACAGATATAGTGTTCATACATAATATCGTTTAAAGTTGTTTTAAAGGCTTTTTTAAAACTATACAGTTTTACATTATATGGTTAAGATTTATTTAAACACTCACAGTATCATATATTATATTCATGAAGATGAAATATGAAAGCGAAAATTTACGTCACGCGTAATGACGTAGGTATTTCTAAGGGACCCGACGGTACGAGGAAGGAAGAGCGTTTGGCCCCGTTAGCCAGTAAGTTGCTGGTTCGAGTCCTGCCCGTGCGCAATTTTTTGATTTCTTATTTCACTTTTATGAATTTACAATTATATTCCAAATTCATAGACTACCAGTGGTTAGATGGTGGTTGATAAAAAAACATTACCTAGCCTCCGGAATATTAAGCCTGTTTATAATATGACATGTCACCAAGTTACTATTTATGTCAAATATATCGGATAATAGGTGGTTATACCTATTATCCGATATATTTATATACCTATACCGGCTGTAACTTTACTTATTGAGTTTCTTATAAGGGGGTATCCTCTTATTACTTAAAAAGTCAATAATGTGAACTTTTAACTATTTATTTACTAAAAGACAATGGTCATGTGTTTGTAATGTTTTCTTACTATTTTCAGGATGCGTGGCCACTGGGAACGTGGCTATAGGGGACTTCTTACATTACTATTAACGTGCTTGTCTTTAGCGTATCCGAATTTATTACGTATAATGATCTTTGTGAGTTCTTAGTTTTTTTTTAATAACTAACTTTATTAGGCATATTCAAACGAAAATGAATTATGAAATAATTATGTAAATAGTGTGATGTTTTAAAACCTATCTAGCACATTATCAAGGATAATAATCCCAGAATCGTAGGGTGAATTGATGAACTAATTTTGTTCTTATTATTTTAGCTCGGGAATTTTCTGTCAGCATTCGTTTCCTTCATAATTCCAGCCTTCATTGACAGTTGTGTGTTTTGGAAACATGCGAAAGGTACAATCAGGTAAACTGTTTATTTTGTCAAAAATAACGATCACTAAAAATATAGATTTTTAAACTTCAGATAAAACTTATCAAACTGGGGCTTGATTATACCGATACGTCAGATATTTCATTTATTCGTGCATGCATACTAGGTGTTGCTAACTAACATAGCTGATATAGGTGTAATTATAAAATGTACTGTTAACCTTATTACCCAGAAGGTAGGTATATTCCATTTTAAAATCGATCTTTTAATACTTATTAAGTATGATAAGTCTTATCTGATGTTGGCAAAATCGGCCCTATACAGGCTGTTGTTTTGGTCAGTGACATCCAACTCAGGAATGATAATATGAGTTATGCTTATTCTAAAAAAAATATTATTTTTGAATTCTGAGCAAGTTTTATAAATTACAAATCGAATGGGAAAACTCGCACCCTAACACGTAGCTAGCGCTTATCTACGAAATACTACGCCGTAGCTAGTAAGCTTCGAAGAGGCTACCTGGTGATGGTAGTTTTGACTCAATAGCTTTACCGCATAAAAAATGATTTTGTGGGTTTTTTACATTAAATAAATAATAAATTTACATTTTTTGGCATCAGTATCGTTTGTACAGCCACCCTTAGTCGCTCGTCGCTGACCAAAACAACACCCTGTATAATATAAAATGCCATATGGTAGTATAAAACGCCAGATTATAAATTGTCATTTTCAGTAATGATTGCTGACAAATAGGTGACCTCTTAAATTAGCCATAATGTATTTAATTCTACGAACATTTCTTATCTGACTTTTAAAAATCAGGCCTAAGTATTCTTCGATCAATTTACATTTTAACTCGCCACGTATTACTACAAATACCAAACAAGATGATAATCGTTGAACATTTTGATTGTATTTTTAAATTAAACTGAGTATAAAATTGTTGGCAGATGGCGCTGTTTAAAAAATCTCCTTATCGTAATGTTTGGATTCATGCTTGCTGCAAGTGTGTTTTACACCTAATGTAATTATTCTAGGAATAAGTTAATAAAATTATCGATTTAATATTTCTTTTACTTCTCAGTAAGCCTATCATTAAGGCAATACGTCTACTAAATATTGTTTTTCTATATCTATCATTTCATACCTTCGATCAAAGCGTAGGATGTGCACCAACAAGATGGACAGACGACCTTTTTAAATATCGCAGGATCACACTGGATGCATGATGCTGGCAACCGGTCGCTGTGAGAAACCATGGGGGAGGCCTATGTTCAGCAGTGGACGTCTTACTTACTTGCCAAACTATCTGTTGAGTTCAGTAGTGCAACAGATTTAGCAGAACCTCTGCCAATTCACGTCATCCACCTCCTCATCGTCCACCCTGGGACCTGATGCAGACACGCTCTGCAGCTGAGCTGAGGATGCAGGGCGAAAAGCGAGTACTCTGCGCCTAAGAGTAGAATCTCATCACTAGGGAAGATACCCGGAAAACCAGCAAGTCCTGAAGCTCTGTGGCAGCCCCACGAAAAAGTTATAAGAGGATAAACGCCAACTTTCACGAAATCACCTGATTTATGAAAGGAACACTGCTGTTAATGATGACGATGTAATAATATACAATAGTCCCGAAAACACTTAAAAAAAACGTATACATATTTATACTGAAAATACCTTAAAGCGGACCCAAAGTAACTCAATAATCTGGCAAATCTTGCCGTTAACAACACCCCTACGAATTAATAACAGAAGCGACCATCAGTGTGTGCGGCAGTTTCGTAGCTGTTTATGGCGTTTTCATACCGTTACCGCTGGCGAGATATGCTGGCGCCACAGAGATGCGATTACTCTACGTTTTAGGCTGCACACGATGCAGCCACCGCGCACCGTGCCGACGACGCGGTTTTACTCGTTAGATACGCGCCATCTAAATGTGCACATTTCATATGTGCAAATTTTGATAACGAAACGTTTATAATTGAAGTATCCTCTACTACACTTATAAACGTTATAAAATTTTGGCAACGAAACGTTTACTCGAATAAGTGTAGTATCCTCCACTACACATATAAACGTTTCGTAATCAAAATTTGAGAGAGAGAAGTGTTATTACCTCTTAACATTTTCTTGCGAGTGCGTCACATGCGATCTTCGTATCTTGCAATGTATTTGTAACAACGGTATAGCGGACTAGTAAAATAATGCTAGGGAGCGGTCTGGCTTACGGGGTGCGTATCTTCAGTATAAAGGTGCGGCGTCGGCACGGTCACGGCGCGGTGGCGGCGTCGTGTGCAAGAGCGCTAACTCTGTAGATTTAGGTTAAATAAATACCTACGTCACACGTATTATAAGACTTGTCCTACAAAGTATCAAAACCAGTACTAAAAAGTGTAAGCAAAAAAGAGAGATATATACCTGAAAATACGAACGACATTTCACAGTTTAGAGACTATCTAAATGGAATGTTAAAGATACAGATAATACAGATAGAGATGCTTTCATTATTTTCCCTTTATACCGAAAAACATTACCCTAATATGTTGTGGTAGACGGGATATAATTGACATTTGAAGGCTCTAGGTCGACCGCAAAACTGAGACATTTCTGCCGACACTTTTGTCGCTTTCGTTTTCATTTCCTTATGTATTAAACTATTCACCTTAAAGTAGAACTTTAAATACATAACAATAATATGAAGTACGTAAGTTGGCTGGCTTGCTGTAGCTGGCTGGCTAATTCGACCAAATACAGACTATCACGCGCGTAACTAAATGAAAATTAATAAATTTTTAACAACATCACATACATTGCTCCGATCCCAAGCTTAGTAGCTTAAGCACTTGTGTTATGGAAATCGGAAACAACGGTGGTACCACTACACCCAGACCCGAGACAATATAGAAAAGATCGTTTTGTACATTGACCCGATCAGGAATCGAACCCGGAACCTCACGAGATAGCGATGCTTGAAACCAGCGCGCTAGCCACTTGACCACGGAGGTCGTTGTTTATACTACTACTACCACTTACTATACGAAGGATGATATTGTTCCGTGACTTTGTACTCGACAAAAACGAAGTCGCTTTGCGACGTAAATTGTAATAGGAATTACTAAACGCGCGTAATTAACGCCTCGTTAACGCCTTTCGCGGAACGCCTGTTAGTTATCATATCATGATTTTTCTGATCAAAATGACAATACTTGTCGCCCATGGAATGGAATTTAATAAAAATGACATCAAGAAAAATCGTAGAAGAACATAAAATTTGGTAGATACCGCAACTCTGTGGGGCAACAAGAAGCGTTTGTCCCGTAAGCGGTCGGTTTCACACGAACATTGTAAAGGGTTTCCAGTCAAATTGAGCGGTTCGTACGACGCGGCCGAATTGATGACGCAACATAACGTCTGAGATGTTGTAGTTCGCAGTTAAAGTTTAATTCGCTACTCGTCTGGCTAACGATGACAGATAAACTTTCCACAAGTTCTCGTAGACTTAGCCTTTATTAAATACAGTTGATTTTTCAAGTGCTATGGTTAGTGTTCAGAGGACAGAATATAGGATAGTGATAGATGGGCTATCACATTTTGTTTGAAGGTTTAGGCCAACTACAATATCATACCGTGACCTGACCACAGAGGTAGAAAAAAGCTACCATGACTGCCGCGTTGGTATGGTGGTTAGCTTGCTGCTTTCTAAGACCCTTTGCACACTGCGACTTTTAGCAGCAATGCAGTTGCGATGCAGCATTGATACAGTCGTGATGCCGTCGTGCGTTAGTTTTGATACAGTCTCGATGCAGAAACTGGCTATTAAACTGTAGCGATACTGCATCACTTTGCGAAAACGCTAACGCCGAAAGTCGCAGGGTGTTAGGGATCTAAGAGGTCCCGGGTTCGAATCCTGTAACAAGTTGAATCGATTTTCTCTATTTGTCTGTCTTGAAAATACTCGAAAACAGCTCGGAGTCAGAAAGTTGGTAGTTATGAGACACCCGTGCCTCGAAAAGCACGTTAAGCCGTTGGTCTTGGGCTGCGCCTAATCACTCATCGGTCATATCGGACTGCCGTCTCATACAGGGTGTTGTTTTGGTCAGTGACGTCCAACTCAGGGATGATAATATGAGTTATGCTTATTCTAAAAAAAAAATCTTGAAACTCTGAACAAGTTTTATACAAGAAAACCTCTTCACAACGTTCAAAAATTTACAAAACGAATGTGAAAACTCGCACCCTAGCGCTTATCTACGAAATACTACGCCGTAGCTAGTAAGCTACGAAGAGGCTTCTGTTGATAGTTTTGTCTCGATCGCTGTACCGCATAAAAAAAATATTTTGTAGGATTTTTTCATTTCAAAAAATATATATATTTTTTTGCATCAGTATCGTTTGTACAGCTACCCCTGAGTCGCTTGTCGCTGACCAAAACAACACCCTGTATAGATTAATTAGTACCTACCTATTTGTAAAGTAATAAATTATGATAACTACATTGTACTTACCTTATAGAGAGTGCACTTGTTTATTGCGCACACATCTGGACAATATAATATTTAAAAACAACCAAGGCTCTGTACCCGAATGGCAAAAAACGGAACCATTATAGTTTTGTCAAGTCTGTTTGTCTGTCTGTCCGTAGGTCACAGCCACTTTATTCTAAAACTATTAGTATCACACAGTTGAAACTTGGTAGGTAGAACTACAAACAAATTATTATTTTTTGTTAAACGTATGCGTGTAGGGTGTTTATGGATGGGTTTAAAATGGCATCGAGGTTTCTGAAACCATTTTCTCTAAAAGTCTATCGTTTGGGTGATAGACGCTTCCAAAGAGGTAAAATGGGCGTCCCCCCATCTAACTTTCAAACAAAGCGAGTATACAAATCTCTAAAATCATACAAGGTTTGAAGGGAACAAATAGTGTAGGATACGACGGTATTGCTACTAAAATAATAAAATCTGTTAATAAATACATATGTCAGCACATATGCCCGTACTTTATGCTATATATTGAATCTAAGTATAGTAAAAGGTATCTTCCCCAGTGATCTAAAGTTGACAATAATAAAACCTTTATTTAAAAAAAACAATAGAGATCTCATGGAATATTACCAACCCATTGCACTCATATCAGTCTTTTCAAAAATCTTTGAGAAATACATTTATAGTGAATTAAACAGTTACATGGAAAAAAATAACCTACTTTGTACTGAGCAAAAAGGATTCCGACAAAACAGAACAATTAACATGGCTATTTTTGACTTCTATAAATATGTTATAAATCAGGTGGATAGGACTAATCCTGTATGTGCTCTGTACTGTGACATGACCCAAGCGTTTGACTATGTTGACCACAACATTTTATTAAAAAAACTGTCAGCTTATGGCATCAGGGGAAATGTCCTTAATTTAATAAAATCCTATCTCAGTGATCGTTCTCAAAAAACCGAAATATGTAAAATTAATACAAAAACAGATTATGAGGAATTTTTTACCTCTAAGGAACGAAGTGTAAAGTACGGGGTTCCACAAGGCATTGTATTAGGGCCTCTTCTATTCATTATATATATTAATGACCTGCCAACCGCCACAAGACAACCTATGACATTATTCGCAGATGATAGCACGGTGACAATTAAGTGTAATGACATAAATACGTATAAATTTGACATTAATGATTCTTTAAACTCTATAATTTCGTGGCTGAATAATAATAATTTGAAAATAAACATTGAAAAAACCCATATAATGCACTTTAACCAAAGATCTGAAACTCCTTCTGACATTATTATATCGTACCAAGGTAAAACAATTAGCGAAGTAGACACTGCTCGCTTTCTAGGTATCCAAATAGACAATAAATTGAATTGGAAATATCATACCAACGAGTTATGTAAAAAACTAAGCACCCAAGCGTATGCGTTATATAGGCTTTCAAGTACAGTTAATGTTGACGCATTACTAACTGCTTATTATGGCTTAGTCGAATCCCATTTGAGATTTGGTATAATTTTTTGGGGTAACTCTACCAACAAAGACATAGTTTTTAACCACTCGACTGTCCGCGCTGTCAGACTATGATGTGGGAAAACTGTCCGGCGATATCGCGCGACGGTTGCATGATAAAAATCGCGCGACTTGTCGCGCGATAAAAACGATTATATAAAAAAAAGTATAGTTGTTATTACGAAAAGAAAAATACTGGTAGATAGGTAATAGTTATAAATATATAAAAACTTGAAAATATAATATTACTTACTCTACTATAATATATACTAAACTTAATATATATATATACTATACTCAATACATACTTTTCAAGTGGTGGGCACTGTAGTACCACGGACAGTTTACCGTAAAAAAGAAAATGGCACTGTAGTGCCATTGGACATTGGCCAAAAACGTTGCATTCGCTCTATGTTTAGATTACAAACTACTGATACGTGTAAAGGTATGTTCAGAAAGCATAAGGTTTTGACGCTTCCGTCATTATACATTTTGGAAACCGCTCTATTTGTGAAATGCAACCCTCATTTATTTGAGCGCATGGCTGATATATACGTGCGCAATCGCCGTGGTGGAAACCGTTTATGCTTACATCCTTCGAAAACAGCATTGTTAAGTAAAAGTTGTGTATGCATGGCCCCTAAAATTTACAACAAACTACCCAATAACTTGAAGCTTTTGAATAAGGACCTTGTTAAAAATAAACTTAAAGTAATCTTGGTCGACAAATGTTATTATAATGTACAGGAATTTTTAGATGACAAATTTTGACATTTTTATATATAATTTAATGTGACATTGTTTCTTTTTTATCAATTATTATTATTTAATTATGACTTGATGGGATTGTGTCTGCATTCTGAATATTTGAATACAATTTTTTCGCTTTTAATGATATTTTTACACGCCGAATGTTGGCAGAACATGTTGATGCTAAAACTTTGTTGTCATCATTTATGTACACACATGTTTAGTAAATAAATATCTTTATCTTTATCTTTATACATTTTGAAAAAAATACATGATTTAGATCTTGCCAATAATTTTAACGAAAATTGGTTTAAACGAGTTCGACCTAGTTGTTCTTTTAGATATAGCACATTTTCGATAACCGCAAACATAACTTTGGTTTTCATACAAATACTATGAAAAACAAAGTTATATTTGCTTGTCAACAAAATATTGTGGTATTTTGGCTAAGTGGATGTAAGTGGATCTCTAATTCAGTTAAAATTGGCACGGAACCCTTAGTATGCGAGTCTGACTCGCACTTAGCCGGTTTTTGTATACTTAAGATGAAGTAAGCAACCAAAAATTGCTACACTTGGCTGGAAAATTTTCGGTCCATCCTTTTGGGAGTTACGAGCCATAGAAAAAAACGCAAATAATTTAAAAATCCTTTTTTTTCGGTGGTTAAAAATGCAATAGGTCTTAACTATCCTAGCTATTGCACTAACACATCGTCCGTCGACAACGGATAGTCGAATGCTGAAGGTAAAGCCCGTACTTTTAGCTCCATTCATATTTGATCAGATTTTTAGGGTTCCGTAGCAGAATGGCAAAAACGAAACCCTTATAGATTCGTCAAGTCTATAGGTCCGATAGTACTTCTATGGTCTGTCCGCATGTCACAACCACTTTATTCTGAAACAATTAGCATTACACAAATGGAACTTGATAGGTAGATGTATTTCGTTAACCGCTTTACGATTCTTATCCATAAATAAAAAAAATAATGACATTTGAGGGGTCTCCCATACATGGAACTAATTGTTTATGGATAGGTCTCTTCAAATGACATTGTTTCCAAAAAAAATTTTTTTTAAAGTCTAACATTTTGGAGATACACGTACAATGTCCCATTTTGAAAAAAATCCGGCTAGATGCAAGTCGGACTCGCGCACTGAGGGTTCCGTGCCAACTTTAACTGAATTAGGGAATCCACTTACTTCTACTAAGTATGCAGTGTTTGCTAAGTGTGTACTAAGTGTTTGTATGCAGTACAAAGTTATGTTTGCGGTTGTTGAAAATGTGCTATATCTCTAAAACTTCATATTCGATCCCGTCCGAACTAATTTTCGTTGAAAGTATTTGTTAAGGACTACATTGCATATTTTTTTCAAAATTTACACTTGCTTGGTTTAGAAGTTAGATGGGGGGACGCCCATTTAACCACTTTGGAAGCGTCTAACTATGAAACGTTAGTCTTTAAAAGAAAATGGTTTTAGGAACCTCTACGTCGTTTTAGAAGACCTATCCATAGACACACGCATAGGTTAGACAAAAAAAAATGGTTTTAGTTTCATGTATGCGAGCCCCCCCTTAACTGTCATTATTTTTATTTTTTGTATGAGAATCGGTAAGCGGTTAGCAAGATACATCTTCTTACCAAATTTCAATTGTGTAATGCTTATAGTTACAAAATAAAATGGCTGTGACATACGGATGGACAGACAGATAGACAGACAGACAGACAGACAGACAGACAGACAGACAGACAGACGGACAGACTTGACGAAACTATAAGGGTTCCGTTTTTTGCCATTCGGCTACGGAACCCTAAAAAAATACATGACGTACATTTTTGCAGAAATTTTCAACGAAAATTGATGTGAACGAGATCGAGCTAGTATTTTTGAGATATAGCACATTTTCAACAAACAATATAACTTTGTTCTTAATACAAATACTATAAAAAACAAAGTTTTGTTTGCTGTCAACAAAATATTGTGGGATTTTGGCTAAGTGGAAGTAAATGGATTTCTAATTCAGTTTAAGTTGGCATGGAAACCTCAGTGGGCGAGTCCGACTCGCACTTAGCCGGTTTTATTATCAGAATGGAAACTGATGTCGTAGTACAAACAGAACAAATAATCAATCCCCTTCATCCACGCACCAGATTACTTTTATTTAATGCAACTGAGACAAACACACAAACACGAAATTTTGCACACCTTGAAGCCTTAATAAATCATCATACTCAAATGTTGTCCAATTCCGAGGCTACAACATACATACAGGTCAAATTGATTACTTCCTTTTTTAAGTCCGTAAAAATGACAAAGCTAGCGTATCTTTCTGGGCTATGGACATTGGTCTGTGTCCTCTCAATTGCACTCGAAAGATTTAAATTAGGTTCACGCTTAATATTGTTCCACGCGGGACTTTTCCATTCAAGATAAAGTGCTGAAAAATAACTTTTTGGTTAGCCAAGATTTTCATTTTTAACTGACTTAATAAAAGGAGGAGGTTATCAATTCGACTGTATGTATCTCAGTCATTTGTTCACCAATTCGATTTGATCGATTTTTTTTGCCTACCTAGAGGGTATACCTTCTAGTTGGTCCCATTTTTGCCTATTTGAAATCTGATGATGGGATCTTGGTGTAATCGAGGGAAACCCTCAAATTTTAAAGGCACGTATAGTGTTTTTTTTTTTACTATAATCTTAATGTCGACGTTTTGTTTCGTCTGATAGTCAACATGTTCTGGAGCTAAGCTGATGGTGGAACTCCTTAACGCTTAGGAGTTCAGTAATTATAATGACAGAACTTATGATAATTTAATTGATATTGACGACCTCCGTGGTCGAGTGGCTAGCACGCTGGTTTTAAGAATCGCCATCTCGCGAGGTTCCGGGTTCGGATCCCGATCGGGTTAATGTAGAAAACGATATTTTCTATATTGTCTCGGGTCTGGGTGTTGTGGTACCACCGTTGTTTCCGATATCCATAACACGAATGCTTTAGCCACTTAGCTTGGGATCGGAGCAATGTATGTGATGTTGTCTTTTTTTTATGATAGGTAATTTGTAGCTTCTTAAAGAACAGAGTCATAAGGTACCCTTTCTCTCCTCTTATCACTGAAAAAAAATAAACAAAATTAACTTTAAAAAAAAAGTAAAAACCGACTTCAAAACCAAAATACACTTAAAAGTCTTAAATAAACTCTTGACCCTTGAAAGGAAAGGGTTTTGAAGTCGGTTTTTACTTTTTTTAAAGTTATTTTTCGATAGCGTGTATTTTAGGCTGTAAGTAATCCGGTTACTAAAAACATTACAATACAAATTATTGCAGTAGTCGGTTTTGTGTATAATTTTGTGTCAAAAATGTGACGTTCTTTAATAGTAATACATTGAAACATTTATTAATAATACATTTGTATTAGTAATACATAGTAATACATTGATGCTGACGCAAATGACGTCATAATTGACTTCAATAATGGATATAAACCAACATTTGCTGCAATAAGGCATGAGATCTACTGAGCTAACGCGATAAAATATTTTTTCATGTGACAGAATACGAAAATAATATTTTTTTAACTTGAAAATCAAAACCCTTGATTTGGTGTAAGAAGTTTTGGGAACTCCGATATTAGCGACAGAGAAAGCAACGAAATGGCGCTTGTTAAATACTAATAGATAATACACATCCCTGGCTGCAATAAATTTCAGACCTAAGTCGGAGTGACCTAGGTCCTTCCTTCCTTCCTTCTTCGATCCTTTACCTCAATTGTTTTCTTGATTCTTTTGATATTAATAACATTATGCCTGACTAAATAGAGTTTGTGTTCTCCCACTCTTAAGAACCAGTGCTCAGACGAGCATGTAAAAAAAGAGCGGTGGCTGTAAAAATATAGCCCTTATGTCCGATATAGCTTTAACATATTAACACATCGGTGGACATTGATCCTTATACCAGTACTAACAAGATGTCATTGGTACAATGAACAAGCTACTTCAGAAGCACTGTCAATCACAGTCTTTATGCAAAGTAATATTGCCGATAAAACCAGTCAGGCTATCTGTGTTCGTTCTGAGGAATCACTTGACTGACGTCACAGTTTTTTATTTATTTTTATTTATTGAAGAAACAACAGCTTTACAATCATTTGTGTGGGGTTAGTGTTAAAATAATTTCCTCTTCTGATTTTTACAAGATGATTCTAATAGGCAATCACAAGAAAATGTAAACAAACACGCAATAGTTTAGAATGTTTTTAAGTGTTAGTTTTGTATTCTTAAATAAGATAAAATGAGATAACAAAATTTTCGTACGGGAGAGCTGCCGTGCTGGTCGGTCCGACCGCACGAAATGTTTTGGTCTCTTATACAGGGTTACAGGTTAAGTCGACCTAGATCCGTAAAGGGTGTGTAGTACCCATCTTTTCTGACATATTTCACTATGGAACACCCTACGCCAAACCTAAGCGTTTTCAAGAAAATCGACAATGATTTTTTTACATATAAATTGCCGATTTTTTGCTATTAATTACGATATTTTAAAGTTAGTGCATGTTATTATTATTTTTATTATAGATTTTTTACATGCGGATTAAGATGCTCTATGAATTGAATAACCAAAATCCTACGTAGGTTAACTAAATACGTTGTTCTGAACGATTAAAAGTTAAAGGATTTTTAACACTCAGTGTTATTTGTATTGTAATAAGTCGAATTTTTAAGCTGATTGCACACTTATCCGAGCCAAACGCGCCGAACGAATCGAATTTTTAAATTCTTTATATGAAATCTCATGAAACCTCGCACACTTTTCCGCGTCGAATCGTCCCAATCTGGAAGAATTCGGATGACTAGGACGATTCGGACAACTCGCCGGAAAAAATCTTCATACTCACTCCCACCTTAAGATGTCACTCCTAGCGCTATCTCATGTTTTTATTCGATGCGGTCGAATCGTCCGATGCGGATATGTGTGCGAAGCCTACTTGAATTCGATTCGTTCGGCGCGTTCGGCTCGGATAAGTGTGCGTTTACCTTTAAAATAACTTTGCTAGCCACATTCGTGCGCTCGCCAGGAGGCGAACCCTAAAGTGTCGCTGACTATAGACACATTCTTATAAAATGAAATTATGCACGGGCGGGACTCGAACCCGCAACCTTTGTCTAACCGGACTAACGCTCTTTTGGGTTCGAGTCCCAACCGTGCGCAGTTTTTGTTTGTTTACTACAATAATTTGATGAGACCTGTGTTGCAATCCTAGTCTTGCGACGCGCCCTCCTACGCTCATCATTTTGAATACTAACCTATTTTTGCTTGTTTGAGAACCTCGTAAAGGCGAATCCTTTACGGGTGTGCCTGTATCTTTGGTGATCACCTGCAACCCTGGAAACCAACTATTGGCGGATAATAGGTGAGTCTTGACAGACTAAACCTCCCTTATGTTTTTTGCCCCACCACGTTGAATCCACTGCCGATCTCGAACATTGTTATTTCCTCTTATAATCAAACATGCAAAAAAATACACACATACACGTTCGGACAACAGCACATCAGGATTAAGACTGCGGCACCTTAAAAGGCTGAAAAACCTTTAAGATTTTTAAGCTTTAAAGCTTGAAAGCTTTTAACAAAAATTTTTGTCATCATTTGTGACTAGATCTGTTATTATACACAAGACTTGATTACACAAATAAATAGCCTAAGGGTCTACTGTGAAAAACCAAATCCATCAATACGATTATCGTTTGAGGAGCCGAAACATTTCGTAAGTAGGGATTGCTATCGATTCCATTTTTTAGGGTTCCGTAGCCGAATGGCAAAAAACGGAACCCATAAGCGTGTTGGGTGTCTATGGATAGGTTTTTTAAAATAACATTGAGGTTCCCTAAACCATTTTCTTTTAAAGCCTAACCTTTCTTAGCTAGACGCTTCCAAAGTGGTAAAATGGGCGTCTCCCTCCTCTCCTCATCTGACTTCTAAATTAAGAGGGAATAAATTTTGATAAAAATATGTAATGTAAATCATAACAAATACTTTAAGTAAATAGTTAAATAAGTAAATTAGTAAATATATAAATAAATAAATAAATACAAAAGTAAATAAGTACATGAGTAAATAAGTACATAAGTAAATAAGTAAATATGTAAATAAGTATAAAAGTAAAAAAGTAAATAAGTTAATAAGTAAATAAGTAAAAAAGTAAATAAATTAAAAAATAAGTAAATAAATTAATAAATAAATAAGTAAATATGTCAATAAGTAAATAAGTAAATAGTTCAATAAGTAAATAAGTAAATAAATAAATAAATAAATAAATAAAAAAGTTAATAAGTACATAAGTAAATAAGTAAATTAATAAATAAGTAAAAAAGGAAATAAGTAAATAAGATAATAAGTAAATAAGCAAATCAGTAAATAAGTATATAAGTAAATAAATTAATAAATACGTAAATAAATAAACAAATATATAACTAAATAAATAAATAAGTCAATAAGATAGTTAAATAAGTAAATAAGCAAATAAGTAAATAAATAAATAAGTTAATAATTAAATAAGTAAATAAATAAATTAATTAATAAATGAATAAATAAATGAATAAGTAAATAAGTAAATATAATAATAAGTAAATAAGTAAATAGTGAAATAAGTAAATAAGTAAATAAGTATAAAAGTAAAAAAGTAAATAAGTAAATGAGTTAATAGTTAAACAAGTTAACAAGTAAAGATGTAAATAATTAAATAAAAATATTAATACATAAATAAATAAATAAATAAATAAGTAAGTAAATATGTAAATAAGTAAATAGTAAAATAAGTAAATAAATAAATAAGTAAATCAGTAAATAAGTAAATAAATAAATAGGTAAATAAGTATATAAGTAAATAAATAAATAAATAAATAAATAAGTAAATAAATAAATAAGTAAAAAAGTAAATAAGCAAATAAGTAAATAAGTAAACAAGTAAACAAAAAACAAGTAAATAAGTAAATAAATAATAAGTAAATAAGCATATAAGTAAATAAATAAATAAATAAATGAAACAATAAATAAATAAATATGTAAATAAGTAAATAAGTATATAAGTAAATAAATAAATAAATTAATAAATAAAAAATAAAAAAAATGAATAAGAAAATATGTAAATAGTTGAATAAGTAAATAAGTTAATTAGTAAATATATAAAAAAATAAAAAAGTAAATAAGTACAAAAGTAAATTAATGCATAAGTAAATAAGTTAAAAAGTAGATAAGTTAATAAATAAGTAAATAAATTTATAAATTAAAAAATAAATTAATAAATAATTAAGTAAGTAAATAGTTTAATAAGTAAATAAGCAAATAGGTAAACAAGTCAATAAGTATATAAGTAAATAAGTAAATAAGTAAATCAGTAAATACGTAAATAAGTAAATAAGTATATAAGGAAATAAATAAATAAAAAATAAATTAATAAATATATAAATGAATAAGAAAATATGTTAATAAGTAAATAAGAAAATAAGTAAATAAGCAAATAAGTAAATAAGTTAACAAATAAACAAGTAAATAAGTAAAAAAGTTATTATTTAATGAGTAAATAAGCATATAACTTAATAAATAAATATTTAAATAAGGAAAAAAGTTAATAAGTAAATAAGTATGTAAGTAAATAAATAAATAAAGAAATAAAAAAATGAATAAGTAAATATGTTAATAAGTAAATAAGTTAATTAGTTAATAAGTAAACATATAAATAAATAAATCAATAAAAAAGTATATAAGTACAAAAGTAAATAAGTACATAAGTAAATAAGTAAAAAGTAGATAAGTTAATAAATAAGTAAATAAATAAATAAATAAATAAAAAAATAAGTAAATAAGTAAATAGTTAAATAAGTAAAAAGTTAAAAAAGTAAATAAGTAAATAGTTAAATAAGTTAATTAGTAAATAAGTAAGTATATAAATAGATAAATAAATAAAAAAGTAAACAAGTAAATAAGTAATAAAGTTATTAATTAAATAAGTAAATAAGTATATAAGCATATAACTTAATAATTAAATAAAAAAAATATTTAAATTAGGAAATAAGTGAAAAAGTAAATAAGTATATAAGTAAATAAAAAAATAAATAAAAAAATAAAAAAATAATGAATAAGTAAATATGTAAATAAGTAAAAAAGTAAATTAGTAAATTAGTAAATAGTTAAATAATTAAATAAGTTAATTAGTAAATAGGTAAATATATAAATAAATAAATAAATAAAAAGTAAATAAGTACAAAAGTAAAAAAGTACATAAGTAAATAAGTAAATAAGTAAACAAGTAAAAAAGTAAATTAGTAAATAAATAAATAAGTAAATAAGCAAATAGGTAAATAAGTCAATAAGTATATAAGTTTATAAGTAAATAAGCATATAAATAAATAAATGAAAAAATAAATAAATAAATATGTATTTAAGTAAATACGTAAATAAGAAAATAGGTAAATGAGTAAATGAGTATAAAAGGAAATAAATAAATAAAAAATAAATGAATAAGAAAATATGTTAATATGTTAATAAGTAAATAAGTCAAAAAGTAAATAAGTAAAAAAGTAAATAAGTAAATAAGTAAAAAAGTAAACAGTAAATAAGTAAATAAGTTTAAAAGTAAGTAAGTAAATAAGTTATTAATTAAATAAGTAAATAAGCACATAAGTTAATAAATAAATAAATAAATGTTTAAATTAGGAAATTAGTTAATGAGTAAATAAATAAATAAGTATATAAAAAAATAATATATAAATAAATGAATAAGTAAATTGTTAAATAAGTAAATAAGTAAATTAGTAAATAAGTAAATATATAAATAAATAAAAAAATAAAAAAGTAAATAAGTACAAAAGTTAATAAGTACATAAGTAAATAAGTAAAAAAGTAAATAAGTAAATAAATAAGTAAATAATTAAAAAAAATATATAAATAAATAAATAAGTAAATAAGATAGCAAAATAAGTAAATAGGCAAATAAGTAAATAAGTAAACAAATAAACAAGTAAATAAAATATAAATTAAATAAGTAAATAAGTAAGTAAGCATATAAATAAATATTTAAATAAGGAAATAAGTTAATAACTAAATAAGTTTATAAGTAAATAAATAAATTAAAAAATAAATAAATAAATAAATAAATAAGTGAATAAGTAAATATGTTTATAAGTAAATACGTAAATAGTTAAATAGGTAAATAAGTAAATTAGTAAATAAGTAAATATATAAATAAATAAATAAATAAAAAAGTAAATAAGTACAAAAGTTAATGAGCACATAAGTAAATAATTAAATTAGTAAATAAGTAAATAAGTAAAAAAGTAAATAAATAAGTAAATAATTAAATTAATAAATAAATAAATACATTTATAACTAAATAAGTAAATAAGCAAATAAGTAAACAAGTAAATAAATAAGAAAGTTATTAATTAAATAAGTAAATAAGCATATAACTAAATAAATAAATATTTAAATTAGGAAAAAAGTTAATAAGTAAATAAGTATATAAGTAAATAAGTATATAAGTAAATATGTAAATATGGTAATACGTAAATAAGTAAATCAGTAAAAAGTTAAATAAGTAAATTAGTAAATAGGTTATTATATAAATAAATATAAAAGTTAATATGTACAAAAGTAAATAGGTACATAAGTAAATAAGTAAAAAAGTAGATAAGTTAAACAATAAGTAAATAAATTAATAAATAAATAAATAACAAAGTAAATAAGTAAATAAGTAAATAGTTAAATAAGTAAAAAGTTAAAAAAGTAAATAAGTAATAGAGTAAATAGTCAAATAAGTAAATAAGTTAATTAGTGAATAAGTAAATATATAAATAAATAAAAAAGAAAAATAGTACATAAGTAAATAAGTTAAGAAGTAAACAAGTAAAAAAGTAAAATAGTAAATAAATAAATAAGTAAATAAGCAAATAGGTAAATAATTCAATAAGTCAATAAGTTAATAAGTAAATAAATAAATCAATAAATCAATAAATAAATAAATATGTAAATAAGTGGATAAGAAAATATTTAAATAGTTAAATAAGTAAATGAGCAAATAAGTGAATAAGTAAACAAGGAAACAAGTTAACAAGTAAACAAGTAAATAAGTAGATAAGTTAATAAGTAAATAAGTAAATAATCTTATAAGTAAATAAATAAATAAATGAAAAAATAAATAAATAAATATGTATTTAAGTAAATAAGTAAATACGTAAATAAGTAAATGAGTATATAAGGAAATAAATAAATAAATTAATAAATGAATAAGAAAATATGTTAATAAGTAAATAAATAAATAAGTCAAAAAATAAATAAGTAAAAAAGTAAATAAGTAAGTAAGTAAATAAATAAGTAAATAAGTAATTAATTAAATAAGTAAATAAGCATATAAGTTAATAAATAAATAAATAAATATTTAAATTAGGAAATTAGTTAATAAGTAAATAAATAAATAAGTATATAAGTAAATAAGTAAATAAATAAATAAGTATATAAGTAAATAAATAAATAAATATGTTTATAAGTAAATATATAAATAAATAAATAAATAAAAAAGTAAATAAGTAAATTAGTAAATAAGTAATTCAGTAAAAAAGTAAATAAATAAGTAAATAAATTAATAAATTAATAAGTTAATAAGATGGTAAAATAAGTAAATAAGCAAATAAGTAAATAAGTAAACAATAGACTCTATTCATAAGGTCATAAATACAATCGGACACACTTTTCACATAACACAACTTCTTACTGGTCATGCATATCATCGGAAGTACCTTCACAGGTTCCATATCACTGACACAGATAGATGCGTATGCGATAACAATACCATTCAGGATATGGAACATTTACTTAAATCATGTCCACGGTACATACAAACAAGATTTCAACATGAACAAGTCTGCTGCCATTTAAATACGCAACCATATAACTTAAATACACTTATAAATCAAAAACCCGCTTTAAAATCATTTTTAAGACATGTCCAATATATAGTAGATACGCTCAAGGAATACAATAATACTTAACTACCAATATTTTCATAGCACGATTATTAGACGAACACAAATACACGCAGTCAGTATACTAAATTCATGGATATTCTATAAAAACATAATTTTGAACACAACGTAACATTATAACATACTTTAAATCTATAAATGTTCTAAATTTATTTATCTGGAGAATTACCCAAAGTAATAGTTTGGCTCAGTGCGGACGTGCGGACGCGGGTTGGTGGAGCGGGAGGCGCTGTTGCCGCTCCGCTCGGTCAGCCGGCGGCTCGCTGCGCGACCGACGACAGACCGCCGCGCGGTATTCACCTAATATTGTTATTATGCTCGCGATGCTCCCGCGCGGTATTTAGATAGGTACCTACTTATATCGATATCGTTATTTATTATAAAGCTCTTCTAGCACGCATGAAAAATTACTACATTATTTTTAAGCTGTGTCAATGGGTCATAATGATAACATTAGCTTTACCTTGGTATGTTTAACTTCAACTTCTTTAAAAAAAAAAAAAAAAAAAATAGTACTATGTTTCCACCGCTGTTTTCTCTTCTCATTAATTGTAAAAATACATTGTATCACATATCAAAGATATATTTCAATACGTAATAGATAATATAATTCAATACGTAATTTTAAACTGTAATGAAGGGACCGGTCGTAGACCAATAGCGACGATCCCTTCAAATTCATTATAATCATGTAATTAATAGGCTTAATTAGTTTATAAATATTTTTTTCAATAAACAAGTTTCAAATAAAAAAAATAAGTAAACAAATAAACAAGTATACAAGAAAACAAGTAAACAAGTAAAAAAGTTATTAATTAAATAAGTAAATAAGCATATAACTAAATAAATAAATATTTAAATAAGGAAATAAGTATATAAGTAAATAAGTTTATAAGGAAATAAATAAATAAAAAATAAATAAATAAATGAATAAGAAAATATGTTAATAAGTAAATAAGTAGATAGGTCAAAAAGTAAATAAGTAAAAAAGTAAATAAGTAAATAAGTAAAAAAGTAAAAAGTAAACAAGTAAAAAAGTTATTAATTTAATAAGAAAATAAGTAAATAAGCATATAACTTAATAAATAAATATTTAAATAGGAAATAAGTGAATAAGTAAATAAGTAAATAAATAAATAACTAAATAAATTATTAATAAAAAATAAATGAATAAGTAAATATGTAAATACGTTAATAAGTAAATTAGTAAATAGTTAAATAAGTTAATAAGTACAAAAGTAAAAAAGTAGTTAAGTTAATAAATAAGTAAATAAATTAATAAATAAATAAGTAAATAAGTAAATAGTTAAATAAGTTAAAAGTTAAAAAAGTAAACAAGTAAACAGTTAACAAGTAAACAAGTACATAAGTAAATAAGTAGATAAGTTAATAAGTAAATAAGCATATAAGTATATAAAAAAATAAATGAAAAAATAAATAAATAATACGTTTTTAAGTAAATAAGTAAATACGTAAATAAGTAAACAAGTATATAAGGAAATAAATAAATAAAAAATAAATAAATAAATGAATAAGAAAATATGTTAATAAGTAAAAAAGTAAATAAGTAAAAAAGTAAGTAAGTAAATAAATTAGTAAATAAATAAATAAATAAATAAGTAAAAAAGATAGTTAAATAAGTTAATAAGTAAACAAGAAAACAAGTAAATAAGTTATTAATTAAACAAGTAAATAAGCATATAAGTTAATAAATAAATAGTAAACAAGTAAACAGTTAACAAGTTAACAAGTTAACAAGTAAATAAGTAAATAAGTAGATAAGTTAATAAGTAAATAAGTAAATAAGTAAATAAGCATATAAGTAAATAAGTAAAAAAGTAAAAAAGTAAGTAAGTAAATAAATTAGTAAAAAAATAAAAAATAATAAATACTAAAAATAAGTAAATAAGATAGTTAAATAAGTTAAAAAGTAAATAAGCAAACAAGAAAACAAGTAAATAAGTTATTAATTGAATAAGTAAATAAGCATATAATTTAATAAATAAATCAATAAATATTTAAATTAGGAAATTAGTTAATAAGTTAATAAATAAATAAGTATATAAGTAAATAAAAAAATAATAATAAAAAATGAATGAGTAAATATGTAAATATGTTTAAAAGTAAATTAGTAAATAGTTAAATAAGTAAACTAGTAAATAAGTAAATATATAAATAAATAAATAAATTTAAAAGTAAATAAGTACAAAAGTAAATAAGTAAATGAGTAAATAAGTAAAAAAGGTAAAAAAGTTAATGAGTAAATAAGTAAATAAGCAAATAAGTAAATAGGTAAATAAGTAAATCAGTAAATAAATAAATAAATAAGTAAAAATGTAAATGAGTGAATATGAAAATAAGTAAAAAGTTAAATAAGTAAATAAGTAAATAAGCATATAAGTAAATAAATAAATAATTTAATTAATTAATAAATGAAAAAATAAATTAATTAATAAATAAGTAAATAAATAAATATGTAAATAAGTAAATCAGTAAATAAGTATATAAGTAAATAAATTAATAAATAAATAAATAAATAAATAAATAAGTAAATATGTAAATAAGTAAATAGGTAAATAAGTTAGTAAGTAAATAAGTTAATAAGTAAATAAATAAATAAGTAGATAAGCATATAAGTAAATAAATAAATAAATATGTAAATAAGTAAATAGTTAAATAAGTAAATAAGTAAAAAAGTAAATAAGTGAATTAGTTAATAAGTAACCAAATAAATAAGTAGATAAGCATATAAGTAAATAAATAAATAAATAAATAAATGAAAAAATAAATAAATAAATAAGTTAATATGTAAATAAGTAGAAAAGAAAATAAGTAAAAGATTAAATAAGTAAATAAGCAAATAAGTAAACAAGTAAACAAGTAAAAAAGTAAATTAGTAAATAAGGAAATAAGGGAATAAGTAAATAAGTAAATAAATATATCAATAAATAAATAAATAAATAAGTAAATATGTAAATAAGTAGATAAGAAAATATGTAAATAGTTAAATAAGTAAACAAGTAAATAAGTAGATAAGTTAATAAGTAAATAATTAAATAAGCATATTAGTAAATAAATAAATAAAGAATTAATTAAATAAATAAATAAATAAATAAATAAATAAATAAATAAATAAATAAATAAATAAATAAATAAATAAATATGTAAATAAGTAAATAAGTAAATAAGTATTTAAGTTAATACGTAAATAATTAAAAAAGTAAATAAATAAATAGGTTAAAAAGTAAATTAGTAAATAATTAAATAAGTAAATAAGTAAGTAAGTAAATAAGTATATAAGTAAGTAAATAAATAAATAAATAAATAAATAAATAAATAAGTAAATATGTAAATAAGTAGATAAGAAAATAAGTAAATAAATAGATAAGTTAAAAAGTAAATAAGTAAATAAGTAAATAAGCAAATAAGCAAATAAGTTAATAAGTAAACAAGTAAACGAGTAAATAAGTGTATAAGTAAATAAGTAGATAAGTAAATAAGCATATAAGTAAATAAATAAATGAAAAAATAAATAAATAAATAAAGAAATAAATTAATAAATAAGTTAATAAGTAAATAAATAAATACGTAAATAAGTATATAAGTCAATAAATAAATAAATTAATTAATAAATAAATGAATAAGTAAATATGTAAATAAGTAAATAGTTAAATAAGTAAATAAGTAAATTAGTAAATAAGTGAATATATAAATAAATAAATTAAGAAAAAGTAAATAAGTACATAAGTAAATAAATAAATAAGTAAAAAAGTAAAAAAGTAAATAAGTTTATAAGTAAATAAGTTAATAAGAAAATAAGTAAATAAATAAGTTAATATGTAAATAAGTAAATAGTTAAATAAGTAAATTAGTAAAAAGTTAAAAAAGTAAATAAATAAATAAAAGTGGAAGTAAGTGGATTACCTAAGTTTAGCTAAGTGAAAGTTGAAATTGGCACGGAACCCTCAGTGTGCGAGTCCGTCTCGCATTTAGACGGTTTTTACAAAAAAGGAGGAGGTTATCAATTCGACTGTATGTTTTTTTTTTGTATGTATGTTACCTCATATCTCAGTCGTTTGTCGACCGAATCGAAAAATTTTTTCGCTTACTTAGAGGGTGTACCTTCTAGTTGGTCCCATTTTTTCCATTTTGGGATCTGATGATGGGATCTTGGTGTAATTGAGGGAAACCCTCAAATTTAGAAGGCACGTATAGTGTTTCTTTACTAGAATCTTAATGTTGACGTGTTGTTACGTCTGATAGTCAACATCTTGTGGGGCTGAGCTGATGGTGGATTTCCTTAACGCTTAGGAGTTCAGTAATTATAATGACGGAACTTATGATAGGTAATTTGTAGCTTCTTAAAAAATAGAATCATAAGTGCAACTCCCCCCCCCCCCCCCCCTCTAATGTTATCACTAAAAAAGAAGAAATAAAATAAATTTTAAAAAAAGTAAAAACCGACTTCAAAACCAAAATGCACTAGTTAAAAAGTCTTAAATAAACTCTTCACCATTGAAAGGAAAGGAATCCGTTTTAGGTAAACAATTTCTTTTTGAAATCGGTGCCATCACTTTGATCATCAAGCATCAACTATCACAGCACCGACTCCAAAAAGAAATTGTTTGCCTAAAACGGATTCCTTTCCTTTCAATGGTGAAGAGTTTATTTAAGACTTTTTAGTGCATTTTGGTTTTGAAGTCGGTTTTAACTTCTTTTTATTTCGTAGTAGGTCTCCTGATTGCGAAATAGGTTAGTTTCTAAGGTTAATCTTTATAATAACAACCCTTTAACAGCTAGATTCAAAAGCCTGCTTCTGTATGAGCTCACAGGAGGAAATCGTCGAATCACACAACAAGGAAAATTTTAAGAATACCTTACTAAATCTAAACTTGTCTAAAACTCCGAACCTTTATTTTTTGTTCTGATATCAAGGCTAATTTAAGGGGATTTAAAAGGTCTCTTTGAGCTCTACAAGTATTCACCTATACCTCTTTGAGACATGCCTTGACTCTTCTAATACGGGTCTTTCCCGTTTAGGCACCTACCCCTGTCCTAGCTCTCAATAAATACAAACACAAAAGTTTCGTAACCATTTAATACTCCATAAACTTTTTGATGTTTGGACAACCATATTGGCCTATATTTCGTTTCGTTTGGTCACTCTTTTGCCTGAGTAGTACAGCTGGGTAGAAATGGGAAGGTATTCAAACGGGAAAGACCCATAGGTATACAGTGCGCTAATATACAGTGGTCAGCACATCAGTTTCCCCACTTCTGTTGCAAACTAGCCCTTATTGCAACCGAATAAGATACCGCAGTGCTTACCTTGACGTGCGGTTATCCGTACCATCAAAATGTTTGTTTATTTTACAAATATTTAAGCCTTACCTGTTTAACATTATTTTTTCATTGTTACACTGAAATCTGGTACAGCTAATACAGTTTAAACAATCTTCAGATAATGCAAAACGTGTTTTAGATAAGGAGATGTATCTAATAAAATACTTATAGTATTTAGTAAGTACAGTCAAACTAAACTCGTTTAAATTATGTAAGTAGTATTATTGGGTTGAAAGCAATTGTTTTAAAATGAATTAAACCAGTTTCTAATCTTTTCATTTATACGGGTGAGTCGAATAAATTAAGTTATAAATATATCTAAGGATTTTGGTGGTGTGTGAGTAGTTAGAGTTTGAGTACAATAGTGCACAAAAGTGTTTAACACCCTTCTACTACCACTGCATTCGGATAACAGAATTTAGCTAACTTACAATGTTTAAGCAGTGATAGCACTAACCATAGGGACACGGTCGAGGTGGTTATGTGCATGAGATCGTCATCGTACCTACGTACTTTAAAATGTCAAAATGTAAATGTTTTAAATGTGGTACAACATTAAAATGTCAGCAGATTACAAAAAACCCGGCAACGTGAGAGTTGAACCCGCGCACTGAGGGTTCCGTGCCAATTTTAACTGAATTAGGGAATCCACTTACTTCCACTCAGCTAAAATACCACAGTATTTTGAAATATGAATTTGTTTTTCGTAGTGTTTGTATGAAGAACAAAGTTATGTTTATGGTTGTTTAAAGTGCACTATATCTCAAAAACTTCTAGTTTGATCCCAATCAAACCAATTTTCGTCGAATTTGTTTGTTAAGATCTACATTATATATTATTCTCAAAATTTACACTCGCTTAGTTTAGAAGTTAGAGGGGGGGGGGGGACACGTCCATTTTACTACTTTGGAAGCGTCTTTGTATCAAAAATTAGACTTTTTAAGAAAATGGTTTTCAGAACCTGTATATCATTTTAAAAGAACTATCCATAATGACAATTTTTCGGTTTTAGTTTCATGTGTCAAAAAATTAACAATAATGATATTTAGGCTTCTCTTAAATATTTTTTTTAATTTTTGTATAAGAATCGTAAAGCGGTTAACAGGATACATCTTCCTACCAAATTTCAGCAGTGTGATACTTATAGTTACAGAATAAAGTGTATGTGACATACGGACGGAAAAACAGACAGACAGAAAGACTGACTTGACGATACTATAAGGGTTTCGTTTTTTGCCATTCGGCTACGGAACCCTAAAAATGGTATGCCCAGTTACAGCAGTGTCTGGATGGCAATACCTTCTTCTACTATAATAACATTTTACAAATTTTAAATATCTAAATAAATTTTCTGATTGCAACACACCATCTTTTTTCCTTTCTGGATAACCTTGACCAATAAAAAATAAACTAACCTGCGCACTTTTTGCGGATCATTCAAAAACAAGTTAACATGTATGTAGATTTTCTTGAGGATATTTGGCTTATTTTCCTTTTATTACAAACAGTACAGTCAATAAAATAAATAAATTATAAAAAGTCGATACACAAAGATAGGTTTTAGGTACAAAATATATCGTCCAAGTTAAAAGCCACGGATAGATAGGACTCCGGCGGTTGCGTTCCTAAGAATTACAAAATAATGTCGTCCGTTAGGGATACCATCATATTTGAATGAAATTATAACCCTGAGACTTCTTCAAGACTTTTATTCTTCGAACAGGGTTCAACTTCTTCAACTTGATGCCGCAAACCAACTGAACTGCCGGACTCCACGCTCTCCCCGAATACAAAACTCCCTTACAAAAATATATCGGTGTTGCCAGTAAATAAATTTAAATGTAACTGTTATAAGTACCAGTACGAATAAATAATAGCAGCTATTTATTTGAAAATTACTGAAAATTACGACACTTGCGTGAATATAACATAGTACCAATCCTATTGCATTTAGCTATTTAGAATGTCTGTGATTGGTCCGTTGTCGGTCCTGGCTACGTCACTACATTTGGGCGGCAATTATACAAATTTCCCGTACTTATTTATGTGAAAGTCCCTTAATAAAAAATAAAATAAATATTTGGGCGATATAAAACATAAAAACTTTTCACCTGTGTCACAATATTACTCTATAATCTTCTAGCTATCTCTGGTCGATATTATTGATAGGAGTGCCACTTTAAAAGAGTTTATTATTTAGATGTACGAATAAAAAACTTTACAGAGTAATGGTCTGTTTTACCATCGGAAAATCAGCAATAAGCAACGAATAATACAAACATGGAACGTACTTCGTATGAAGTATTCGGCAAATAATCACAACTAATTTGGACATTGTGAAACGGGCCGAAAGACTTGTGCGAACGCAAGATCAACGAGGCAATCAAATAATAGCTAAACTTGCACCAGCCTTAAAAAAATATAATAGTCCCCTAGCCAATTTCGACTACGGTGGCCAGTCACAATGCTAATCGTCTTTGCGGGACACATAACAGTGCACAAGTGTGTGCTTAAACACAGGTACACTCTCTTTCACTCTCATGGCCCGATGGAACAGCAATCTGACACGACCGGAGAGATCAGGCGCAGGACAAACGACTTCACGTGTTTTACGTTATATGTTTTCGACTGTACTGCAAGGTCGTTTACGTGAGATGTCTGCCTCGCTTCAATTGATATGTGTATTAAGAACCGTTGAGAACACTCGTGCTGTGTGTGCTAACATGGAATTACACTCTAATCATGTGAGTTGATACAAATTAATAATATATAAAAGTGACAAAGAATTACATACTGCATGTGGTAATAGGAGCAAAAATTTTAATCAATGATTCTAAAGAGTATACGTTGTTACCTTGACCTGGTCATAGTGCTTTAAAATGCTTTAACTTAAAGATAATTATAGTAATTCAAAGTCATCCCTAATCAATGTTTATCAAAATCGCTAACTCGTTGTAATAAAATGACAATGTCAAGTAAGTACTATGACTAGACAGACACATTGCTGGTTCAATTTATTTTGTTAGAAAACAAAAACAAAGTTTATTTTAATAAAAATAAATTAAAACTATTTAGATTTCAGTACTGGTTTCTTAAAGAGCATTGATTTAAAATTTTGCCTAATATCCTTTTCGATCAAACTACGTTTCTATGCCGCCTGAAGTGACCCTAAACACTATGGTAGGAGCATTATCTAGAAAAGAGTGATTATTATTTTACTAGTCATAAATTATCGATGATGATGAGGTGACGGTATTAGAATGTCTAGCTATTTATTAAAAAAACAGCCACGGGCGAGTTGCACACATGCAAATTGAGGGTTCTGTGCCAACTTAACTGAATTAGGGGTCCACTTACTTCCACTTAGCCGAAATATCACAATATTTTGTTGACAGCAAAAATCACTTTGTTTTTCATAGTGTTTGTATGAAGGACAAGGGGTGGAATTGTGTAAAGCAATCGTATTCATTTAACAGTTCAAAACGTACGGAATGATCTGTCAAACGGCGAAGAACAAAGCGTTTGACAGATCATATCGTACGTTATTCCACCTAAGGTTAGGACGCCCATTTTACCAGTTTGCAATTAAATCTTACAAATGTCAGACTATTCGAAAAAATGAGTTTAGAATAATTTCATATACACATTGGATTGAGTAAATAAAAATGTTTATTGATTTAGTTCTAAATTTCAACTGTGTAATTCTAATCGTTTCAGAATAAAAAGATTATGACATACAAACGGATAGATGTGCAGACTATAGACAGACAGACTTGACGAAACTATAAGGGTTCCGTTTTCCCGTTCCGTTATTCGGCTGCAGAACCTTAAAAACAACACGTGAGGATAAAAAAATAAGGACAGGTAGAGGTGAAAGATGAACTGCTATTCAATTAATTGTCTCAGATTAATTGATATTTGATGTTCAACTCGTTAACAGATTTATTTTTAAGTATGTTTTTATTGTTATTTAGTTGCACTGTAAATTTGTTCAATCGGTGTGCTTAATGAGGCGTAGGACGTCCTTTATAAAGATTGTAGTCGCTTACTAATAAAGGCTATCGTCTTTCAGTCTTTCTAGTGGTCTTCCGATGGTACACTTTTTATCAAAGTGTAGACTTTGTTTTAGTTTTTTTCTCTGTAAAACTATTGCTTATTTCACTTTAAGTAACATTTTTCTGACGATAAAAGAAGATAAAAGAAATACACACATTAAAAAAAGTTTATTATCACTAGCAGAAGCTGATTTATTTTTGTAATATAACCGTATCAAGAAATCATTTTGTTCTATGTGTTCTTAAAAAATAAACATCCTGTAGGTAATAACAATAATATGTAATGATATCATTTACCGTGACAAAAAGATGTAATTTTTCAAAATGGTCGCAAACTTTTGTTGATGTGTGTACATAAACAAATACAACACTCTTTGATCTATTGATATAATTAAGCCGCTCAAATAATGCTTTTGTGACATACATATATATATAATATACAAGTTTAACGTCCTCGAACGGAGCCATACGAACCATTATTCATTAATAAATTCAATATTTACACTTTATACTATAAAACTGACACTAAACTAGCCTAGCCTATCCTTACTCATTGAAATGCGGGGCTGGCACTCGCATTTCAATGCTCAAGAAGCAAGTTTAGCACGAAAATAACGATCCGAATCAGAGGGCGCGATCTGCGTGAGCACGCTTTACTTCGTTTCCTACTTTGTCTTCATTGTTTTCTTAAATAACACACATTATTTTGATGATTCCAACACAAAATCACAATGACTAAATGACTAGAACAAATGACTAGAAGGATCCAATTACTAAAATGAAGAAACAAAATCCAACTTCCTTTTCTCGTTTCCCGCGCTAAACTCATGTTTTTGTGACGTATCAATTTTGACAGAAAATGTGTAGGACACTATGTGAAAATCGAAAACGTCAAAATATTATTCTATGAACTAAACCTTAACATAGTCTATAGATACGACTATTCATATAAATGCAGAATATAATATTGATAAACGCTTAGACTTACATAAAACAATTATAAGACCGTTTTAGAGATCGCGTCTCCTAAAAACCGGTCAAAATTATTAACGTCTATCGAATAGTAACTATTCTTTAAAGAATAGAAAATCATTGATATTTTAGCAATATTAAATTCGACGATTCGTATATAATGGTAAACTAAACTAAATAATAAACTGGCCAAGTGCGAGTCAGACTCGCGCATTGAGGGTTCTGTACCAACTTAAGCTGACTTAGGGATCCACTTACTTCCACCAAGCAAAAATAGGTACCACATTATTTTTTTACAGTAAATATGACTTTGTTTTTTTTATAGTATTTGAATGAAGGACAAAGTTATACACTTATAGGATCTCGTTCAAACCAATTTAAAAAAGTGATTGATTATTTTTCCAAATGTTTTTATTTGTTTGGTTCAATAATAAGAGGGAGACGGGACGTTTATTGCTAAAAAAACAGATCGAACGAAATTCTAAAAACAGATCTTATTTTTGAATAAACCAACAAGTTTTTCCTCTTTGGTTGAACTTTGGTAAAACGGAACCCTTTGAAATGTTATGCTACAGTCCGTTAAATACTTAGATTTACTTTGAACAGTGTATAATATTAAACCTTATCATAACCATACCATATGACGTTAGTAGGTTAACTTAAAACAATGATGGCATGCATTCTAATCAATTTCCATAGTAACCGTTTGGAGCAGCCGCATTCCTGCGACTGTAAAGGTGCGTATCCATTTGAGTAGACTCGGGGCGAGGCAGCCGTTAGACTTGAGCCCGCACGAGTACAGAGGCTGACTCAACCTGAGGCACGCTGCGCCACGAGGCAAAATCGTTGCCGCGCGCTGAGACATATTTTGTCGGTTTTTTTGGCGCGCTCAAAGAAGCCTCAGTCCGAGCCGTGCACTTGGTGGAGACGGGCATGAAATGGATCAAAGTGAGGCATGCCGCCTCACCGCAACGCGCCTCAAACCTATGCCTCGGAGTAAGCAGCCTCGGTTTGCTTCAAATCGAGGCTGATCTATTGGATACGCACCTTTTCATACTAAAAAAACATAACGAATGGCCGTTAAAATAGCCATTCTGGCACTTGGTTAGGGTATCCCTTGAAAACACAAACAATCGTATAAATTTAACCGCTGGCAATGATACATTTAGTAAGTAAAGCTAGCCTGTAACGTCCCACTGCTGGGTAATTATGGTTGGTTGGTTTCCTAACATATGTTGTTAGGAAACACTTGACTTGGGTAGCATAGCGTTGTTTTTTATACAAAATCATTTTTTGCTACGTTTACACTAATCTCGTAATTAATTGAAAAGCCAGTTTTTCAGGCGTTTCCTTATGGTTTTCGTAAGTTACGTAATGGAAAAAGACGCGGAAGTCCCGCACCATACGATAATATTACAACAAAGTAACTAATTAGCAAACTGAAAGTCGTGATCATTACAAATTACATAAACATTTAGTGGAATATTGTACATGTTGTAACATGTTGTAACATTTTGTGTACAAAATTTATGAAAGGTATACATTTCCAAAGTTACTCAGGAAACGTATAAAATTTGGATACTTTATACAATTCCTAGGAGTTTTATAGAATTCCAATATAAAACAAACGCTATGTGTGAATAAAATAAATATAATACGTTTTTAAATGCAGAATCAGAGTTTTTTTAAGGGACTTATAGAGACAACTGTCACAATCATATAGTATATTAAAATATCTTTACTTCCTGCTAATTCAAGGATCCGAGTTTTTATTAAGACTCTCATGTAGACTATCGAATAAAAATCATACAATTTATAAAAATATCATTATACTTCTTGATAATTTAATAAATTGATTTATCTAATTAGGCTTTCGTTGAGACAAGTAACAATAAAAAAATATAAAGTTTATTTTATATAGCTAGTCCGACATTGTAAACAATCTTTTCATAACATTTATAATAATACCAGTGAATAAAACTAATTTACTATCAATTTAAAAATGATCTCAGTGTTTTATGATTAATTGGCTATGTAGGATTTGAGTTTAGTGTTTATCTTATTTAAAAATTTCGATAAAAAGGAATGTCAAGATTGTTTACAATATTCGACTAGTAAAGAATAAACGGACCTTAAATGTATAAATTTACTAGAAAATATTTCTCACATAGTTCTCATCATATATTTCAGGGTGATTTGAGAAAGTATTACAATTCCTAGGAATAGTGCTATCTAACGGGAACGGTATTGAATATACCATTTTATTGACCGCTGATATAAGCTATCTCTATACAATTTTATTTAAATAGATCCAGTCGTTTCGTAGATTAGCTTGTAACGGATAAACAGATGAACAGACAAACAAACAGAGGTACGAGAAATTGTAAAGAAATCGAGATTAGTTCTATTTCTCTTCTAACATTCCCTCTGACTCGGTTTGTAGCATTTTCTTTTGTTGTAAGGAAATTCAACCTCGGCAATTTTGTGATATTAGAAGTGATACTTTAAAACAAGTTAAAATGACACTAACTTAGCATCTTGGTATGCTGTTTAAAATATATTTATGCATTTTGTTTTCCAAGGCTACGGTCCGTAACGAAATTATAGAGCCTCTGTGTTCTATCCTTTGTGAATTAGGAATGGCTAATTAGTTTACGTACCATCTTTTTTTACATTTGCTACCCGAATTACCTTCTGAAAATTTTCGTCAAAGTATATAATCATTATGTATTTTATTATTATTACTAACACTAGAACGTAAGTTATTGTTACTAACCTACTATGAACAAATGTCTGAAATAAAATATTTGAATTTGAATTATATCTGGATAATATTATTAATTAACCTTCGTGGTGTAGTGGCTAGCACGCTGGGTTTCAAGGCGTTTCCTAACCGAAGTCTCGGGTTCGATTCCCGCTCGGGTCAATATAGAAATCATATTTTCTATTTTGTCTTGGGTCTGGGTGTTGTGGTACCACCGTTGTGTCTGATTTCCATAACACAAGTGCATTAGCTACTTACTCGGGGATCACAGCAATGTATGTGATTGATATCTTATATCTCTACTAATATTATAAAGCTGAAGAGTTTGTTTGTTTGTTTGTTTGTTTGTTTGTTTGTTTGTTTGTTTGTTTGAACGCGCTAATCTCAGAAACTACTGGCCCGATTTGAAAAATTATTTTAATGTTAGATAGTCCATTTATCGAGGAAGGCTTTAAGCTATATAACATAAAGATACGACTCACAAGACCACAGCAGCAATGAAAAATGTTGCGAAAACGGGAGAAAAATATTCCTTTTGAGAGGTTCCGCTGCGTACGCTGCGGAAACCGCTTAAGTTACACAAAAATCATGTATGACAAGATTGTTCAACATTAAGAGTTCTATAATAAAGTCCGCGACAGCATAAGTCTATCTTTTATGGTTGACTTACTACAACCTTTTTTATGTTAATAAATTTGTAAAAAAATAATGCATCATTTTTAGAGGTGTATTTACACAAAGGTATTTATTCTTATTAAAATAAATACATTCATCATCACGAGCATTTCATTTAGAACAAAGTTCCCCTTTATATCATTTGATTCCAATAAATATCTTAGGAACTATCACAGTTTTAACATAACTCCGCACCAAAATAATGATCGCAGCTTAAGTACAACGTGCGCTTGCGCTAATTATATTATAAAGCTAAAGAGTTTGTTGGTTTGAACGCGCTTATCTTAGGAACTGCTGAGCCGATTTGAAAAAATATTTTCCGTGTTAGATAGCTTATTTATTGAGAAAGGCTTTAGGATATAAAACATCACGCTGCGACGGGAGGGGAGGGAGCAAACTCAAAACGCGCGGACGAAGTCGCGGGGGACCGCTAGTTTATTCATTTATTCATAATTATAAAGCTGAAGAGTTTGTTTGTTTGTTTGTTTGTTTGTTTGTTTGTTTGTTTGTTTGTTTGTTTGTTTGTTTGTTTGAACGCGCTAATCTCAGAAACTACTGGCCCGATTTGAAAAATTATTTTAATGTTAGATAGTCCATTTATCGAGGAAGGCTTTAAGCTATATAACATAAAGATACGACTCACAAGACCACAGCAGCAATGAAAAATGTTGCGAAAACGGGAGAAAAATATTCCTTTTGAGAGGTTCCGCTGCGTACGCTGCGGAAACCGCTTAAGTTACACAAAAATCATGTATGACAAGATTGTTCAGCATTAAGAGTTCTATAATAAAGTCCGCGACAGCATAAGTCTATCTTTTATGGTTGACTTACTACAACCTTTTTTATGTTAATAAATTTGTAAAAAAATAATGCATCATTTTTAGAGGTGTATTTACACAAAGGTATTTATTCTTATTAAAATAAATACATTCATCATCACGAGCATTTCATTTAGAACAAAGTTCCCCTTTATATCATTTGATTCCAATAAATATCTTAGGAACAATCACAGTTTTAACATAACTCCGCACCAAAATAATGATCGCAGCTTAAGTACAACGTGCGCTTGCGCTAATTATATTATAAAGCTAAAGAGTTTGTTGGTTTGAACGCGCTTATCTTAGGAACTGCTGAGCCGATTTGAAAAAATATTTTCCGTGTTAGATAGCTTATTTATTGAGAAAGGCTTTAGGATATAAAACATCACGCTGCGACGGGAGGGGAGGGAGCAAACTCAAAACGCGCGGACGAAGTCGCGGGGGACCGCTAGTTTATTCATAATTATAAAGCTGAAGAGTTTGTTTGTTTGTTTGTTTGAACGCGCTTATCTCAGAAACTACTGGCCCGATTTGAAAAAGTATTTTTACGTTGGATACTCCATTTATCGAGGAAGGCTTTAGGCTATATAACATAAAGATACGACTCATAATACCACAGCAGCAATGAAAAATGTTGCGAAAACGGGAGAAAGATATTCCTTTTGAGAGCTTCCGCTGCGTACGCTGCGAAAACCGCTTAAGTTACACAAAAATCATGTATAACAGGATTGTTCAACATTAAGAGTTCTATAATAAAGTCCGCGACAGCATATGTCTATCTTTTATGGTTGACTTACTACAACCTATTTTATGTTAATAAATTTGTAAAAAAATAATGCATTATTTCTAGAGGTGTATTATACACACAGGTATTTATTCTTATCAAAATAAATACATTCATCATCACGAGCATTTCATTTAGAACAAAGATGCCCTTTATATCATTGAAATTCAATAAATATCTTAGGAGCTATCACAGTTTTAACATAACTCCGCACCAAAATAATGTTCGCAGCTAAAGTACGACGTGCGCGTGCGCTAATAATATTATAAAGCTGAAGAGTTTGTTTGTTTGAACGCACTTCTCCCAGGAACTGCTGGACCGATTTGAAAAAATATTTCTGCTTTGGATAGCTTATTTATCGAGAAAGGCTTTAGGATACAAAACATCACGCTGCGACGGGAGGGGAGGGGGCAAACTCAAAACGCGCGGACGAAGTCGCGGGGAACCGCTAGTTTATTCATAAAGATGAAATAAGAAACCAAAAATTTTGCGCACGGGCGGGACTTGAACCAGCAACCTTTTTGGCTGACCGGGCCAAACGCTCTTACCAATTTAGCTACCGTGCTGTCAGTCCAACCCTGCGAAATTTGTGGTCTCTTATGAAAATGTCAATTGCGTGTCGCTTTGCGCCATCTAGCCGTCTGTTTATGAAACAGATGGCCCAAGCAGTTATTCTTTACAGAATAAATTCAACTTGGAAATTAATGACGCCTCGCTATCTAATCCTTCAGAATGTTTTTAACACTCACAGTGTCATATTTTATATTCATAAAAATGAAATAAGAAACCAAAACTTTGCGCACGGGCGGGACTTGAATCAGCAACCTTTTTGGCTGACCGGGCCAAACGCTCTTACCAATTGAGCTACCGTGCTGTCAGTCCGACCCTGCGAAATTTGTGGTCTCTTATGAAAATGTCAATTGCGTGACGTTTTGCGCCATCTAGTCGTCTGTTTATGAAACAGATGGCCCAAGCAGTTATTCTTTACAGAATAAATTCCACTTGGAAATCAATGACGCTTCGCTATCTAATGCTATAGAATGTTTTTAACACTCACAGTGTCATATTTTATATTCATAAAGATGAAATATGAAACCAAAAATTTGCGCACGGGCGGGACTTGAACCAGCAACCTTTTTGGCTGACCGGGCCAAACGCTCCAATTGTTAGTTTCGTATTTCATCTTTATGAATATAAAATATGACACTGTGTAAATATAAAATATGACATCCATTAGATAGCGAAGCGTCATTAATTTCCAAGTTGAATTTATTTTTAATAATAACTGCTTGGGCCATCTGTTTCATAAACAGACGGCTAGATGGCGCTAAGCGTCACGCAATTGAAATTTTCATAAGAGACCATAAATTTCGCAGGGTCGGACTGACAGCACGGTAGCTTAATTGGTAAGAGCGTTTGGCCCGGTCAGCCAAAAAGGTTGCTGGTACAAGTCCCGCCCGTGCGCAAATTTTTGGTTTCTTATTTCATCTTCATGAATATAAAATATGACACTGTGAGTGTTAAAAACATTCTAAAGCATCTTATATTTATTTATTATCTTTTTAGTCAGTTTTTTAAGGCGTTTTTTTATTTTAATTATCATTTTTCCAAAACTACTGGACTGATTAAAAAAAAAACCTGTACCATAAGGATTAGATAAGGTGGAGTATAGATAATTGAATAAAAGATAATAATCTCGGGATGACTTCTGTTTTCGAAAAAACCTTAAACCATAAAAACCGTGAAAAATACCTACACTTACGAATTTTTGCTCACGTGTTTTGAAGCCTTTATAGATTAACATACTCAAATATAATAAAATCCTAATAATAGCACATACACACACATTTATTTGATTACCTCTTCTTTTGAAAAATGAAAACATAGAGCTCATGATCTTTAACTAAAACTACTGAGAAACGCTTACCTCCCTATTACGCACTCTGATTCAAAATCGATTCAGTATTTATTGATGATCACGCTGACTTATGAAATTTTACAAATCTCCAGGTGAACCACACAAGAACAGATTCCGAAGCCCAGGACCCACACATAAAGCCGCCACCACTGCCTCCGCCCGATGGGACCAGGAAAAAATACGTTCTACACTCAGATAAAGAAACCTACGACTTTGTCGCCCATAGATGTACGCCAAAGCCTACTAAGTACGTCATCGATCATCACGATCATTATAAGAACTTACAATAGCAGACTGAACAGACGCCGCTTTCTCGTAAAAAGCATTATTACCTATCGGGTTTACACGAATATAAGACTTTACTCGTATTTATAATATTATACATACTTTATACCGTAAACTAAAATATACATCTATGAAATAATATATACAACTTAAAGAATAGAAATTATAAACTACAAAATAAAATAAAAAGTATTACAAAAGAGATATTAAAATAACATTATAAAAACGGCCCTTGTGGTAAGGTGCCCAAAATGCTGGCATCATTGCCTCGCTGAATGGCTATACTTATTCATTCGCTGTGCGAGGAAGCTGCCAGCTCTTATTGTGGTTATGCACCTTAAACCTATCGAGTTTAATTGTGATTCATCATCACTATCAGCTAAAGGACGTCCGTCCGCTGCTGAACGTAGGCCTCCCGTACGGTTTCCACAGCGACCGGTTGTAAGCGGCCTGTATCTAGTGAGATTCTGCGATCTTTATAAGGTTGTCTGTCCATCTTGTCGGTGAACGTCCTACGCTGCTCCTTTGTTGGAATGGTCTGCAATCTAAAACTTTTCTGCTCCAACGGCCATCAGTTCTTTGCGCCATGTGCCCTGCCCACTGCCACTTGAGCTTACTTTCGCACCAACAAATTGCGATGAGTAAATTAAAAAGTAAAGTTAGCCTGTAACATCCCACTGCTAGGCAAAGGCCTTACCCCGACTATGAGGTAGTTTGAGCCGTACTCCACCACGCGGGCTGAGTGCGGGTTGGTGGAGGGGTGTTTGCAAGGCAAGAATTTTCGAATAACCTGTCAGAGCTATAAACTTACTCAGATCGCACACCAAAACTACAAGACATTTTAAACCAATTATCGAAATTGCGTGTACTCATTTTTAGGGTTCCGTAGCCGAATAGCAAGTAACGGAACCCTTATAGTTTCGTCATGTCTGTCTGTCTGTCCGCCCGTATGTAACAGCCACTTTATTCTGATACTATTAGTATTACAAAGTTGAAACTATGAAGGTAGATGTATCATCTTCACCGCTTTACGATTCTCATACAAAAAAAAGATATTTATTTCCCTCTTATTCATTGAAAAACATGAAACTAAATCCTAAAAAAATAGGTTTCCTATTATTTATTGTTACTATGTTTTTGATATATTTGTTTAAATACGAGTAATATGTAAAACAGAATTTCAATATTGGCTTAATTCTGTGCTCTTTTATTTCGTTCAATTATGGAAAAATAACGATAATTTGCTTTATTGAGTATCCTTCCCTCCTATTTTCTCTCAAAATGGAAACAATTTCTGTAGTTCCTCTTATGAAAAATTGCCTTTTTAATTATTTAATATATATAAATTGCTCATATAGGAAGCAGACGTTTGATACATGGATTATGATACGGTCCACTTAAAAATTAATATCTTATTTTCTTGAGTTGCCTATCAATGTAAGAATGTACGGCACTCAAGATGAGTACCTGAGTAATTAGTACAGTGGTACTCATAGCTTTGTCGCGATTTCGTTTTATCAATTAAATACAATAAGGCAAAATTACTCCACGCGTTTTAAGGTTTTTTATGATCGATCTTAAAAGAGTTTAACCTCTTACAATATAGCAAGCTTGCTTTTGTACTAAAGTATACGTCACAATAGATCACGACTGAACGAAAGAAGAAAAGAGGTATACTCAAAAGGTGGCAGTGGAATAGCCAGATAAATGAAAAGTTGGACGGCGTGTCTTATCGAGGGGAAAGTGCAGAAAACTCTACTTACTCGTACCAGAGCGAAGCTTTTAATTTAACCCTTAATTTGGCAGACATAATTAATATGAGAAAAACATTAACTACTGAATTACTTGTATTTATATGGTCATATAGAGTACAGGAAAAATAAAAAATAAAATCTCATCCAGTCTATTTATAAAAAAAACTATGTTTATCACCATGAACATTGCCAAATGCAGGTGAAATCACTTGACATTTGGTATGTTCATTGTAGTAAACATTGCCTAATAAGGGTATGTAATGGAATTTATGTAATGTTTTACAACTTTTAAATGCACAAATTATAAAGAAACAATTGCTAGAGATATCAAAAAGAAATATTTATATATTTATATAATATATCTTTAACAATTCGCGGGCAGTCCACGTTTATTTTTTTCTTAAATTCCTTAGAATATCGCTTGATTCAATGTAGCGTTTGTGTCTCAACAAAAGAGCTTATAAGTGTCACCGGTTTGTTATCATTCCAGCGTACCACGGCAAGTTTACTTTCTTCACATACTACTTCTGCATAGGCACCCCTGGGTTTCTTTTTCATACTCTTTTCATCCAGTAACAACTTTTCAGCACCTCGAATCCGGTTACTATGTAATGTTCCAAGCCCAAAGACACCGTAATTTTTTTCAGCATACAGAAAAGTTCGGGCGAGGAAAAGAAGTTGCCGCAGAACACGATAGCCGGTTTGGTTTTGATAGTTTGACATAAGGCAATAACAATTTAAGCGCCAAATCCTAGGGAAACTTCTTCGTCTGTCAATGTGTTAAAACAAAATGTGTCCTCTCCTCCATAGAGTATAAAATCGAAAATCATACCATTTACTCCAGCCCTGACATAATTCTTAAATCCCCATTTATGAGGTTTGTACTTCATGTACCGCTTCCTATTACCAGCTTTTCTTCCCTAATAAGGAATCATCATTTCGTCCACACTGAATTGATTTCCTGTCTCTGCTTGTAAGCAGTTCTGTCTAATGCATTCCACTATAGGTCTAACTTTATAAAATCTATCCGAATCCTCCAAATTGTTGTCGTTGAAATGAAGATATCGTCTGATTTGTTGATAACGCTTTAGCGTCATTATATCCGCTACTTGACCGTATCGAAACTTCTGGCTACAAAAATCTAAATAAGATGGCATTAGCACGTTTCCCATCACGATGTATATCGCTATGAAGTCATGTCACTCATTTTCCAAGAGTTCAATAGATTTCCCTGTTACCTGCACGGAGTAAGAGTTTGTCTGCTCTGTATCTGTATGTGTAAATATATTAGGTGAAAAAAAATAAGAAATAATTTATAGAGTAACAGCTTTTTTCCATTTAAATGCCAGTGTATTTTTTAAAATTTTCTTAGGTTTCTTCGCTTCGTGTAAGGTCAATGCTATAATATGGGTCTTGGCGTACGGCATCGGAATCTTAAGGTTCTTCTTGTGTATCACTATCGGAGCAACTTAGTGAATGAAAGCGTTCGAGGCTTGAGTCAATGGAGCTAGGAGGGGATGAAGCTATGCTTGAAAGAGAAGGTGCAGTGGGCAGCTCATCATCAGAATTCGTGCATGACCTATCACTAGTATCAGAAGGTGCGTGCTTATTCGGGCGGGACCAGCGCTAATATTCTTGAAGCTCTTTTATAGCTCGCGTATCAAGCTGCCAACAGCCAAAACAAGAAATAAAGCAACTAAAGTAGGTAAATAATTGCAATAAAATTGTATAATACACCAGAAAATATGCTTAGGCTATTTGATAACGTTAACTGTGATGAACATAAGAAATTAATAGCATTTTGTTAGTAATTTGGCAATGTTCACCGGGGTGTACAAACAAATTTCGTCTGTAATAACATGACTGTTTCAATAAAAAATCATAAGAAATCAATGCCACCAATAAGAATAATGATTATACAACACATTGCAACCCCAACCACAACCAAATAATGATAAATAACTAGTGTAACTTAAATAAATACCTTGACACAAAACGTAGGTCCTCGTCTGGCAGCTACTTTGGTTTCACTAAAACTTTATGAGTGTTGGTAGAGTTCTAAAATAATTTTCTATCAAAATTTAAACATATTTCCTAGTAAAATAAAAAAAAAACACTTATAAAAAAGCAGTCGTTATTAGCCAATATTTTTTTCTATCGAATGTTCACCGGTATGAACAAAATCAAATTAAGGGTTAACAAGAAGTTACTAGCTAGACTAAAAGCTAAGGCTTATTTGAATGAAAATGCTCTAATATTTTATGTCATTTAACATTCAATATGACGTAGGGCCCTATTTTATAATCACTCGTGTTATATTCATTCATTAAAGTCCAATTTTGGAATGAAAATCAGTTGAAATCCACCCACAAGGGATTTGAAAAAAGATATCTCAACTTTGTGAGTACTCAAGTATATATTTCACGTGATTTTCGTTGACTTTTATTCGTAGACGAATGACAATCACACGACATATCCAAGCGAGTGATCCAACAGAGAGCGACTCTCGCAATTTTTCGAGCGTTTTCACTAATTATTTTCAACTCGGGCAGTTGAGGTAGGCACATGGCCCCACATTATTAGGTCAGTATATAAGTATATCTTGACAGTCATTAAGTAACTGTTTGATAGACTTAGCCTATGACATTATTCCATCATTAGTCTTAATAATATGCGACTGCGCACTCTCAAATTGAAGGTTAAATCATTTGAATGTCTAAAATTGTCAATACGCGGCTGTTAGGCAATTAATATAAATTCTTCTTGTTACAATACTGCTTTTCAGCATGTTGTTTTTTTAAATATTATTGTGTGTGCTTGTAGCACTATGGTAGTGATATAGAAGTTAAGCAACCTACGGCGCGGTCGTGTTTGGATGGGTGACCATTTCGACCATATAAGTGACGTATATCACGAACATCTCCGTGCTTCGGAGGGCACGTTAAGCTGTTGGTCCCGGCTAATATCGGTTAATATTAGTCGTTAAGCCTAGTCAGAGGTCCCAGCGGCTTGATAACATCTGACAGCAAGGTTCGTCACTTGCCTTGCAAACACCTCTGCACTGAGCTAGCGTGGCATAGAGGATCATACTACGTCATACTAGAAGTAAGCCCACCTCTTTAAAACCAACTAAAACCAACGTTAAAACTGACTGAGTCAGCAAGGTATAACGGCCACCGACATGTCGAAAAGCCCATACAATATATACCTTAAAGACTAACATACATATAATAATATTGAAATATCAAAACAAATGGAACACTTGCCGGCGTAGTGTTGCGCATCTTGGTGTCCGGTAACCGCCCGCGAACCCGACGATACAAAACACCCTTCGGCCATAATTCTACTTTTATGAAGGTCGACAGCTGTTCGGTCGGAACCCACTCCACATACGAATTTAAATTAGAATTGAGACGAGATTCAAACCATGATTTTAAACTGGTAAATTATATATGATGCTCAGTTATTTATTTTTTTACTAATTTCAGTGCACTAGAATCCACAGGCCATCTTATCAAAGGCTGCCTAGGCGGAGGCCTACTAGGAATTCATGAGGCATACATGAAGGGAGGACTCTGGACGTCCTTAGGAATCACTATCGTCTTTGGATTCTACATAACTTATTGTGTTCATGTAAGTATAATTATTTTTAATGATTCAAGTTTATCACAGCTCCGCACCTAACCACTTTTCAACGAAAATCGCTTGCATACACGATACAATAACGGGCTTTACTTCTAACAGAAGATGACTCAAGGTGCAAGAAATTTTAGCTCATCGGGTTACACGCAATAATTCTCTATCGTACCATGGTAGTGTATATTGACTGCCTCGGTGTAGAGGTTAGTTCGCTGGTTTCAACCCAATAGGTCCCGGTTCTAAGCCAGGGTCGGGCCGGAATTTCTTACCGAACTTTTATGTCTTGAAAATACTTGGAAACGGCTTGAAATTAGGATGTTGGTGGTTATATCACCTCCGTGCCTCGGAAGGCACATTAAACTGTTAGTCCTGTTCTCTCACCGGTCACGTCGAACTGTCGTCTCGCCGATAATGCGAGTGAAGGATCAGATGCCCTTGTGCATTACGCATACACTTGAGCACTATAAACAATGGCCCAAGCCGATGGCCAATCTCAGTGGAGATTGAATGCCGTGATCGGATACGACCATTAGGCCTAACATGCATAACACAATATATATTTCGTTCGACATGACAAAATTAGTCGATCTATGCTATTTTATCATATTCCCTAACATGCCAACCACTTTGGACAAATTTATCCAAAACGATAACGAGATAAGACAATTTCTAACCATTCACTCTATTTTATGTCCAATTTGGCTGAGAATTATAAACTTGACACAATGACAGATTGAGATTGGCCATAGATAATGAATGCAAACTAATAAATAGGTGTCTTAGGGATAAAAAAAACCACGGAGACATTCTTTTCAATATTTTTACCCTTTATTGTTTTTTGAGAGCCTAGGATAAGATATGACACAACCCAGTCATATATTTTTGCTTTAAATAAGTTGTTTTTCATTTATCGTTGACGCTAATGGTGGACGATAAAGTTTCACGGCAAAATTTCAAAATTCGCTAAAAATATGTGTCGCATGTTAGCGTTCAATGATAATTCTGTCATATTTCGAAATTTGACAGTACGACATGACTTTCATGACAGCCATGGTTGCAACTGTGGTTAAGTGGATTTGAGACAAACAAACGAGATAGAATGCCGCGATATTTTTTTTAAACGGCGTGCATGTTAAGCCTGCTGGACGTTATAGAAGTGTATAGTAGCTCCTGTGTAGAAACACAGTTCTGTAATTTAGGTAACTATTCTAAACCTAATCTTAACCAGTCATGATATTGTAATTAAAAAATCAGTTAAGAGGAACGTCGTTTAAGAAGTACTCATCGATAAGCTAATATATTTTAAACACGTGGAATTTAAATGCATTCCTTTGTCTTTATTGTGACTAAGCAACATAGTTTTACGGTTGATTTTGTTATTATTTTTATAGTTTTTTGTAATCGATCAGTAAACAAAACCATTCGTCATCGTTATTGTGATTTTATTCATTACAATCCCTGCTGTGTTCACCTTTTTTCATCATTATCATTATCAAGCAGCAGGACTGGATCAAATACTGAATAGGCCTCGTCCCTTATGGTTTTCATTGCGACCAGTCGCAACATGTGGTCTGCGTCTGTAGTTGGTCGGAAGATAATCTCGAGAGTTATCTTCCAGATGCGCAGGACAGGGCTAAACAGATTCATTAAAAAACTAACAGCAAAGCAATACAATGATGGTAATTGAACCCAAGGAGCTAGCTAATCCGATAACGTGCAAAGTGACCTTCTCTGGTGTGGAAAGTAAGCTTATTCGAATAATTAGGGCCTTTCAACACTAGTACAGTGCGACTTGGATCTTTTGGCTGACGGTGAAAATCAGAACTAACTCTGTCAAAAAAGCGGTTGCCAGATCGAGTGTAGCCAAATCTTACAGGTGATATTACTTAAAATATTACAGGAGATTTCCCAATTTTTTTATTTTTGTACATGTTCTGTTAAAACTATTAAAAATATTTTTTTTCAGTACCGTTGAGTTAAATTCCTTGAATTAAGTTATAGCTTTCAATGGTTTATTGTTCAGAATTTTAAATCGGTGGAACATACATCATACAAACATATTACAATATTAAACTGCTTTAAATTATTAACCTTCTCTTTAACTTTGCCATGATTGGGTATAAAATAGTCGGTATATTATAGCTTCTTAAACTCCTTAATGGAGGAAGATTATTGCATTGAATATCCTGATTGAATACTTGCGCCCCCTATTAATGTTATTAAAGGCCAGAGGATTCTTGTCGGACTGGTAGGTTGCAATAGTGTTACGGGCAGAGCGAGTGCGCGGCGGGGACGTCGCGGACACGCTACGTTTCTATTTATTACCTTTTTCAAGGCCAAGACATTCACAACCCGTCAATGTGCAATGTCTCACTTAATTATCTGTGTCCAAGCAAACTAATATTATATGATGTTTAATTATAACCTTTATTGAATGAGCAATCGTTGTGCGAAGTAGTGTTCACTCTGGGTGTCCACAAAAGACCAGCATCGTGGCATTCTTGAGATGCTACGACATGTAGAAAACATTCTTTCTAACTATGATAATATTTTCACATAAAAGATTTGAAGCTATCGTATTGTGTTGCAATAATTATTAGACATGACATATATTAAACTGACAATTTATCTAGTGGTGGCAGACAAAACTTAAGTCGCCCGCGCAGGCAACGCTGCAATCCACCAGTTGGCTCGTGACCACGGCAGTTGCAATACAGCATGAGTAATAAAAATTAACTTTAAAAAAAGTAAAAACCGACTTCAAAACCAAAATGCACTAAAAAGTCTTAAATAAACTCTTGACTATTGAAAGGAAAGGAACCCATTTTAGGCAAACAATTTCTTTTTGGAGTCGGTGCCATCACTTTGACCATCAAGCATCAACTATCACAGCACCGACTCCAAAAAGAAATTGTTTGCCTAAAATGGGTTCCTTTCCTTTCAATAGTCAAGAGTTTATTTAAGACTTTTTAGTGCATTTTGGTTTTGAAGTCGGTTTTTACTTTTTTTAAAGTTAATTTTATTTCTTCATTTTTAGAGATTACAGGAGAATGGGAGGGGGGGAGGGCACCTTATGACTCTGTTTTTAACAAGCTACAAACTACCTATTATAAGTTCTTTCATTATAATTACTGAACTCCTAAGCGTTAAGGAGTTCCACCATCAGCTCAGCCCCACAAGATGTTGACTATTAGACGTAACAACATGTCAACATTAAGATTCAAGTAAAGAAACACTATACGTGCCTTTAAAATTTGAGGGTTTCCCTCGATTACACCAAGATCCCATCATCAGATCCCAAATTGAAAAAAATGGGACCAACTAGAAGGTATACCCTCTAAGTAAGCGAAAAAATTTTTCGATTTGGTTGACAAACGACTGAGATATGAGGTAACAAACATACAAAAAAAAAAAAAAAACATACAGTCGAATTGATAACCTCCTCCTTTTTTGAAGTCGGTTAAAAAGGACATAATTTTTCTTCGCGTTTAGACTCGTCATGTTTAATACTCACTATCTGAATATTCCCATGTTAAAACTAAACCATTATATCCATTTCAGTTACTAGTGAAATCAGCACAAGTCCTGTACCAGAGGCTGCATGTCCCTGTGATGTCGTATCCGGATGTGGCTGAGGCGGCATTGGAAGTGGGCCCCTTTCCAAAGCTTCAGAAGTATAGCACTTGGTTTAGGTATGACTGTTATTACAAGTAAATCAATATAAGAAACCAAAAAATCGTGCATTGGTAGGATTGTTTGACGACGTCTGTAGGTTGGCGCTGCAGAATACACTGCTAGTGGTTGCTGGTTTGAATCCCGCAATTGGCAAATGTTAGTGTGATGAGCACGAACATTTGTACCTAAGTGGATGGACTTTTCAATGTATTTAAGTATTGTGGAAAGATCATAATCGTTGCCTGGTATTCGTAACCCAAGGAAAAAAATCCTTACTTTGAAACCAAGACAATTGGTGTGTTGTCTGGCGTATTATTATTTATTGAACCCCGCGAACTATGGCCAACGCTCTTACCAACCGATCTATCAGCAGTTGTTAGTTAAAGCATTATATTATCTGGGGTTAATGCAAGATATTACAACAAAGCCATAGATTTTGATCGGCCGAGAATGTTTTCAGCACGTACCTTTTATTTTTCACACAAAACTTTTCACTTTTACGCTTTTGAACCTTGAACAATTTTATGGCGACGGTAATGGGGTACATACTTTCATCCCGTTAAAAGTTTTAGTTTCACTATTCACCCCTTGCAATAAGTCCACCATTTGTTCTTTCTTTTATTTGTGTAATAATAATTAAATAAATAATATGCTTATCTTCCATAACTATGTTTTTAGATACGCAGTCGATACAATAATTTGTATTGATCTATTCGGCGCCTGTTGCGTCTACCAAATAATCATTGCGAAGACGATAATGCAGATGGTTGAAGACACCAAGGACTTCGATTCGGCAGACCTGGCGTCATTGAGGCTATACGTACTGGCTTTGCTGGTTCCAATATTACTGCTTTGTATGATCACCACGTTGAAGTATTTAGCACCATTCACTTTGATCGCTGACATTTTTATTGGTGAGTTTGCTTTACTATAAGTGCTTTCTCCCTTTCTTATTGAATCCGAAAGATGCCAATAGTGAACATTTTAGGTTGTAATTAGTGAAAGATCTCTTTCAGCTCCTAAAATATGGCAACGCCTACCTATATCAGCCTTTATAGGTGTCGATAAACCAACTTCTGTTTTGTAGCTTGAAGGCAAATCACAATCTCGATAACTTAAAAAATGCACTAATACCTTTTTTTTTTTGTTTTTCAGTGGCATGCGTAGTAGCAACTGTTTACTACAGCTTAAGGCAGGCTCCACCATTATCAGAGGTGCCGTCATGGAAAAACACCGTAGGTTTCTTCGAGTTTTGTGGCATTGCGATCTTCAGCATGGAGGGAATCGGTGTTTCTTTGCCCATTGAGAATAACATGAAGAATCCTAAGCAGTTCCCTTTAGTTTTATGTTCTGGTAAGATATTTCAAGTAACTAATGTACTAGTAAACGCAAGGACTCGCGGCAGGGAGAGCAATAAAACGTGCCAAAGTGATAGCGCACATCATTTTTTGACGGGTGACGTCACACAGAGATGCGTTATGATACGTGCTTTTATCGATGACAATACTTTTGAAAATAGGGTTTTAAATGCATTATCGATATCAATTACAAACACTTCCGTGAGTCTTTGTATTTAGTTAGTTTGGGGTTAGTTTTTTGCCAGATAATGCTGCATCTAATTTTACACCCGTATAAAAACGATACGTGAACAAGGCGATTCAAAACTTCGTCGAAGCCGTATTTAAGTACCAATATCTTTTCTTTTATAAACTGTGTTTGATTGTATTATAAATTGCACTTGTAAAAAGCAACTGCGTCGAATTATGTGTCTTCGCTATCCATCAATAAAATAGAACTTGCAAAATACAACAGGCTTGCTAATGGCCGAGTGGTATGGGCATGTGCCCAGACAGACCAGACGCAAGACACAGCGTTAGATTCCCTCACTGACACAATTGCTTTGCACAAGGGTAATTTGTAATATTAAGTTTGTATGGTGACATGATTGATTGGTATGTTGAATTCAGTTAAATGTATTCTGTTCCGTGTACTCTTTTTTAGCAATGTTCATTGTGGTGTCTTTCCTCATTCTTGTTGGATTCTTCGGATATTGGGGCTTTGGCGAGAATTGTATATCTCCTGTGACCTTGAATTTTCCGTCAGAAATGTGAGTGGCTATATTTGTTACCCTTTGATTTATGTTTGTACCGACTCAAAAACATAGAGGTAATAAATTCCACTTGCATGTGATATCGTCAGAATTGGATAAATACGTATGTTTATCTACCAAGGCTTTCAAACACGTGTACAAAATTTCGTAAGTGTATGGATGTTTATATATTTGTATGTTTATCGAAAACGATAAGTCAAAGCGATATGATTCTTTTTCAGTTCAATTAGATATAGTTAAACCTAGGATATAATGCAAGTTTTATCAAAATCAGTATTATAGTTTTTGTGATATGAGGAAAATAACAAACAACCTAAAATAAAAATTAAAAATAAATAAACCCCTCTTAAAAAGCTGACTGAAAAGCTTAAAAAAATGCATTCGTCTTTTATTTAAGAGAAACAAATCCTTTTAGAGTCGGTGCATGATGTCAAGCGTTACTACACCACATGTGTGCACAGACTCATCATGCACAGACTCCAAAATGATATGTTTCCCCTAAATAAAAAAAAGCAAATGCGTTATTACCGACTTAAGATTTAAAATTTCCAGTCAGTTTTTTGAGGGCAATTTATAATTATTATTTTTAAATTAAGGCTAAGCAAGTTTTTGATCTGGATCGCACCTGATGCCAGGTGTGGATGAGATCTAGGGTATTATGCTGATAATTTAATGGTGCTTATGTTTTTTGTTTGAAGTTCATGTATTTTTTTTTAGATTTCCCAAAGTCCTCAAATGTCTTATGGCATTGATGATCTTCGTGACGTTTGCGTTGAACTACTGGGCTCCCTTCAACCTTGTCTGGCACTACATCTCAAAGAAACATAATCCGAAGAAACACTGGTTATGGGAGAGAGTGTACAGAGCAACTTTTATCATCATCATCACCGCTATTGCTATTGCCTTTCCAAATATTGGCAATTTGATGGGGCTGGTAGGTATATTTGTGTAAATAAATATGTGTGTTTTCACACGTATTTTATCAGGAGAGTGAAGATCGCAGGATCACACTGGATGCCGACCGCTTGTTACCGGTGGCTTTGAAAAACCGTGGAGCCGGCCTTTGCTCAGATATAGACGTCCTTGGGCTATCAATGATAATTATTACGAGTGATCACAGATGACGCTACCATAATTCGTTTCTATATTTATCAATGATTCTTCAGTTCACTTGACTGATACAACCACTCATTTCTTATTTCAGTGATCGTTTAGACCTTGAGACGATTTATTGGACAAATTTATTAATGAAAAATGTTTTTTTCTTCCAGCTTGGTGCATTCTGCCTATCAAATATGGGCTTCATATTTCCCTCACTGATTGAGCTTCTCGTTGTGTGGGAATCCCCGGGCCTAGGTAAATATAAATGGCGACTATGGAAGAACATCTTCATCCTAATCATTGGAGTCTTACTCTTTGTGGCCGGCACATATTCAAATCTGAAAGGGTTGATAGCTAATTTATGATGTATTGTTACATAAGAAATTATTTTAGAAATTACTTAATAAATGTATTTAATAGCGTTATTTTATTACACTCAGTGCTCTTATTGACCATGTCTTAAAATACTTTGAAACTGCACGAAGTCAGGAAGTTGCTAGTGATGACACCTATCAAGCTGTTTTCTTTTCTGAATTAAATAAACTCTTGAAAATTGAAAGGAAAGGAATCCATTTTAGGGAAACAATTTCTTTTTGGAGTCGGTGCTGCGACAGGTGAGGCTGAATTTTCAAAGTGATGGCACCGACTCCAAAAAGAAATTGCTTCCCTAAAATGGATTCCTTTCCTTTCAATTTTCAAGAGTTTATTTAAGACTTTTTAGTGCATTTTGATTTTGAAGTCGGTTTTTACTTTTTTAAAGTGAGAGGGGGGGGGAGTTGCACCTTATGACTCGGTTCTTTAAGAAGCTACAAACTACCTATCATATGTTGTCATTATAATTACTAAACTCCTAAGCGTTAAGGAGTTCCACTATCAGCTCGGCCCCACAAGATGTGGACTTTCAGACGTAACAATACGTCAACATTAAGATTTTAGAAAAACAACACTATACGTGCCTTTAAAATCTGAGGGTTTCCCTCGATTACGCCAGATCCCATCTTCAGATCCCAAATCGGCAACAATGGGACCAACTAGAAGGTACACCCTCTAAGTAGGCGAAAAAATTTTTTGAATCGGTCGACTAACGACTGAGATATGAGGTAACAAACATACAAAAAAAACATACAGTCGAATTAATTACCTCCTCCTTTTTTGAAGTCGGTTAAAAAGGGCTTCTTGGAGGTTCTTATTTACTGGACATCCAATCTCGGACCTTTTTCGCATTGTTAAATGGTTCTGGCCGTTGTCACAGCGTCGGCAAATTGACGGCGATTTGCCTGCTTTAAGGCGATTAGCGTTTGATGTAAGATGAATAGTTTGTTTACCGCAGCGAGGTATTACTACTTTACGTTTTTAAAACGCAAGACGGCATTAATGACGCATTAATTGAACAAATGTCACATTGCATACCGCTACGAGCGGGAGTGACTGGGATGCCGCGCATGCGTTGATGTTCTGGGCCATCAATTCATTTGGGACATATTACTTCGGGATGTCATTTCCATGCGTAGTAGTATGGTTCAACTGCCTCGGTGGCGCAGCGTTAGGAGGGTCGCACTTTAAAGCGACGGCTGCGCCAGAGGTCCCGGGTTCGATCCCGAGTCGGGCCAAGAATATATACCTGAGTTTTTCTGTTCAGAAATTCTTAGGGTAGCGGAGCGGAGCTTTTGGAAGTTAGCGGTGTTTTAACCCCCGTGCCTCGGAAAAGCACGTTAAGCCGTTGGTCCCCAACAAACAAATACGTCTTATAAGTCTTGACTTGTACAACCTAAAGTTGGATAGCCGTCTTACAATGGTAATGAGATGACTGCCAGGTCCTATAGATGTCTTTAATGCAACTAATTAGTCGTGCGACGAATATGTCATAGTAAACTGGTATTAGCAACGTTGGGGAGACTAAACGATACGACGTTATATTACAGTCTTAGCTAAAACGTTTGTACGACAACGCAATAGTCATACTAACGTTATAGTCCAATAAACGTTTTAAACACACAAAATTATGTTTTTGGAAAACCTTTATAAGACATTTATACAACGTGGATGTTATATAGACGTTTTCATAGTGCCGTTTATATAACAATCAGTACCTTGTTTTACAGCGGTCAATTAAATACTCTTAAATGACTGGGTTGTTTATTGACGACTCAAATATAACCTTTATATTACATGATGTCCGTTTAAAGCCCTGTCCTGACTTTAATCAAACTTGCAGTCGCAGTTAAGTCAGGTTTTGACTTTATAATGATTAGACGGCCATATTTACGGAAGTTACTCTAATAGCTAGCTGTCATGGCGACCATGATCATCATCATCAGGTCGTACAGGGGTAAGTGTGCGACAAAAGCAACATATTATATATGTCGGACATTTTTAGAAAAAAAAAACTATTTTTGTAAATGAAAATATAATGATTTTAACACAAAATTACGAGGGGGCATGAAAATCTGAATAGTATTCACATAGGTATATTATCATAAAACTTTAGTTCCCAGTCAAACTAAATAGCATGAGAGACATATAAAGTAAGCAAGATATGAAAATTAAATAACACTCATCTTTGTATTTCCTTGTAGTATTTATTTTACACTAAATTAAATCTTCGAACCACAAACGACTACTGCGCGAAGTTGGCTCGAGCTTTCTGTATGACCATTATACGACCACTAGCGGTCCCCCGCGACTTCGTCCGCGCGTTTTGAGTTTGCTCCCTCCCCTCCCGTCGCAGCGTGATGTTTTATATCCTAAAGCCTTTTTCAATAAATAAGCTATTTAACACAGAAATATTTTTTCAAATCGGTTCAGCAGTTCCTGAGATGAGCGCGTTCAAACCAACAAACTCTTCAGCTTTATAATATAATTAGCGCAAGCGCACGTTGTACTTGAGCTGCGAACATTATTTTGGTGAGGAGTTATGTTAAAACTGTGATAGCTCCTAAGATATTTATTGGAATCAAATGATATAAAGGGCAACTTTGTTCTAAATGAAATGCTCGTGATGATGAATGTATTTATTTTGATAAGAATAAATAACTGTGTGTATAATACACCTCTAAAAATGATGCATTATTTTTTTACAAATTTATTAACATAAAAAAGGTTGTAGTAAGTCAACCATAAAAGATAGACATATGCTGTCGCGGACTTTATTATAGAACTCTTAATGCTGAACAATCTTGTCATACATGGTTTTTGTGTAACTTTAGCGGTTTCCGCAGCGTACGCAGCGGAAGCTCTCGAAAGGAATATTTTTCTCCCGTTTTCGCAACATTTTTCATTGCTGCTGTGGTCTTGTGAGTCGTATCTTTATGTAATATAGCTTATAGCCTTCCTCGATAAATGGACTATCTAACATAAAAAGAATTTTTCAAATCGGGCCAGTAGTTTCTGAGATTAGCGCGTTCAAACAAACAAACAAACAAACAAACAAACAAACAAACAAACAAACAAACAAACAAACTCTTCAGCTTTATAATATTAGTATAGATTTAGGTCGTATAACTGGGGCCATTTTCGCGTTTAGTAAACGTTATTATAACGTTAGTATGACTTTATTATAGCGATGTATGGTATTCAGATAACGTTTACTGTACTTAACCTTTATACGACGTTAAATTGTTACTTGGGTCCTGCGCCTGATCTCTCTCCGGTCGTGTCAGATTGCTGTCCCATTGGGCTATGAGAGTGAAAGGAATAGAGAGTGCACCTGTGATTGCGCACACACTTGTGCACTATAATATGTCCCGCGCAGTCGGCTAGTCGTTGTGACTGGCCACCGTAGTCGAAATCGGCTAGGGGGACTATTAGTATGGTTCAATGGTTTACCGACACATGAACGACATGTCGAAGAAAGTTCTCGTCAATTTTTGCCTCGAATAAATAAAACTGTCGTCTTCTTCTTCATCATTTCCTCGTTGTGGTAAGTGCGATTTGTAAGTGACTTCCTGTTTTTTTTTTCGATTTGCTATTCTACAATAAAAGTAAGTTGGTACATATGTATCATCATCAAGCTTCAAACTAAAAGGAAAATTATACGCAAGGACGACTGTTACCGGTGAAGCAATTGGTAAGTATTAAATACCTACCTACTAATCAACCTATGTAAAACAGACATTCCATCTGCTCGTTCAAAACGACTTGCTGACTCCTTTGCAATGCGTGCAGGGAATGAAACTCGCTGCCTACCTAAGTTTTAGGAATATGATTTACTTGCCTATTTAAGGCAAATTGAATAGGTTGCTACTAGGCAGATATGCACCCTCATCCAAACCTGACATCAGGCGCGATCAAAAACAAACATCTGCTTAAGCATAGAATCAAATAATAAAAAATATTTTAGTGATTGTAAACTTAGAGTAGATTGTAACGGGATTGCGACCATGTACGGACAACAGGACGTTAAGGTAAACACTGCGATGCCTTATGCCGTTGTTATAAGGGCTAGTTTGCAACAAGTGGGTAACATGATGTGCTGGCGACTGTGCCTTATTATTTTCGAGTTTCCGATATTTCGGCACTGTTGCAAGTGCGATGGTCACGATGTAAAGTTGTTGCGAGTAAGCTGTTATTGCCAGACATATCGATCTACCCTCCTTTGAAGTCTATCGAAGCAAAATTTAAAACCCTTCCAGTTAAAATTGTCTAATGACTGGAATCCAGTGATTTTTAAATGCAAAAACTAGAGAATTCGGCAAAAAATGTTTCGCGTGTAGATACAGTAAGTGTTGTGTGTCGAGAACAGGTGCTAGAAAATAGTGAGTTTGTTAACAATGATACTGCAAGTGATCGCAATAAAAGACTTCGAAAGAGGGTAGACCAATATGTCTGCCATTAACAGCTTACCCACAACAACTTTAGTTACACTGTGACCATAGAACTTGCAATAGTGCAAAAATATTGAAAACTCGAAAATAATAAGATACAATGTAGAACCCGTTACAATATATTCTAATGTTAGTGACCATATAAGTTTAAATCAATATGTTATGAACCTAGTCCTTATTTACAATAAACTTTGCTGTGATAGTTGATGCTTGATGGTCAAAGTGATGGCACCGACTCCAAAAAGTAAGTGTTTTGGTTTTGAAGTCGGATTTTACTTTTTTCAAAGTTTATTATTTCTTCATTTTTATTGATTACATAAGAGGGGGGGGGGGGAGTTGCACCTTATGATTCTATTTTTTACGAAGCTACAAATTACCTATCATAAGTTGTGTCATTATAATTACTGAACTCCTAGGCGTTAAGGAGTTCCACCATCAGCTCAGCCCCACAAAATGTTGACTATCAGACGTAACAACACGTCAACATTAAGATTCTAGTAAAGAAACACTATACGTGCCTTTAAAATTTGAGGGTTTCCCCCAAATACACCAAGATCCCATCATCAGATCCCAAAATGGAAAAAATGGGACCAACTATAAGGTATACCCTCTAAGTAGGTGAAAAAATTTTTCGATTCGGTAGACAAACGACTGAGATATGAGGTAACATACATACAAAAAAAAAATGAAAAAAAAAAACATACAGTCGAATTGATAACCTCCTCCTTTTTTGAAGTCGGTTAAAAATAATTAAAAGCCAGTTTTTTCATATAATATTTTATTATAACAATAATAAATCGATTTTGCAATTGTAATACACTATTATAGTTTTGGATCTAATTCTGCGACCAATGCATTTTAAGCTGTTAAACCTGTGAGAAACACAACAAGAAATTAGAGATGTTTCAATTTCTAAAACATGTGACTAACAGCTATGACGATCAGATCAGTTACCATACCAGACATTCATTTGTAGACTCTGATGAGTTCTGTCAAGTTGACTACCGTCCCGCAAGCGAATATGAAAAGTGCGATTATAATCAGACCAACCGCTCGCCACAGCCTCCATCTATATTTGCCAAGTCCAGGTCGACTCCAAATCACCATCAGATTGATGGATATAGGCCAGATAAATGCCATGTTAGACAGACAAAACGCTCCCAGCTAAAAAAGAATGAAAATTGAACAGCTATGTCACTTACTGCTAAGACAAAGTCTAAATTACCTAGCACGACCACTGTGAATTTCTTGTTTTTTTAAATGTTTACTTATTGAAAAGGTACTTTATATTATGAATCTTAGTAAGATGACCCCTTACTCACTGCGACTTTTCGCAGCGATGCAGTCGCGCGTTTTGGAAACGTTGGAAAGCCGCGACAGCATCGCGACTTACGCAATGAACAGATTTAATTTGGAATCAATGTTGCGTTGGTATTGATGCATAAGTGCGACTGCATCGATATGCTAACGCTCATTTGTATCGATGCAGTCGCCAAAATACAGTACACAATTTGTCAATACCTAGGTTCAGCATAGCGCCAACATCGATACTAATGCGCGTTAGAATCACGACTGTATCAATGCTAAAAGTAGCGCAAGCGTGTAAAGATTGACTTTTGCGACTGCATCAATACTGTATCGCGTTTGCATCAAAGGTTTGAACGCGCTTATCTCAAGAACTACTGAAACTTTTTTTTAAATTTTGTGATAGACGAGGCGCGGTTTCTAATCATAAAAACTACGGAAACGTTTTTTTTTTTAAATGTTGTGTTAAACGCCGTGCGGTTTTCAGAGAGCGGTTTTATTTCGAAACCCACGAGCCCGCCGGTTTTTGTGACCACACGCGGCTGCAATTATTGGGCGATAATCTCCGGGCGGTTTCAATGTAGACTATGATTTTATGAACCCGCAACCCACATAGACTGCGGGAACCGCGATCTGCGCGAATCTCAGAACTCGCGACGCGGTTTTCACCCGCGTCCGCTGGCGGTGGAAGCCGCAAACAAACCACGCACGCCGCGGACACAAAACAAGTCGTGAGTTTAACTTTAACTTTTTACATGCAAATCTGCATTCTACAGAGGCTGCGCGCATGCGCGCATACACCGTTGTGGGCACTGTGGGCATGCCCACAAACCTAATCACAATTTATAAAGTGAATGGTAGAAAGAAACTGTCATTTTACTACAAGACAAAGCGTCCATAGGGAAGTCATCTAAACAAGGATCTCGTTAATACTACACTCGCTCAAAATTAATTATCATTTTCTTGTTTTCATAAATGTCGTGAACCAAATTTTAGCGCGCTCTCTTCGCTCCCGCTTTTGTTTTTACCATATCCTGGGTTTGAGAAGCGTCGAAAACCAAATTGAAGCGCGCTCGCTTATCATGTTTTTATTCGTTAAACCAATTTTAGCGTGCTCGCGCTTGAATTGATGTAATGTTGCATCAAAAATAATTGAAACTTAAGTGCCTTCATGGTTATTTGTTCATTGAACAAAACATGGCGTACCCACAACCTTTTTGGAGGGCTGGATCCGCGCCTGGCTGCGCGCCTGTAATCGCGGCGGGTTCGGGAATAAAACTTATTTATCAGGGAAGACTTAAAGGTGAACAGATTTGGGTCTGTACCGTTACCATGAGAATACGACGATTTTACTCGCTAGCGACGACGTAAAAAAAGTATATAGAAAATTGCACAGCGCCTCTAGCGGTCACTGACAGAACTAAAATTTTCCATACAAAAAGTTACGTCGTCGCTAGCCAGTTAACTCATGGTAACGGTACTGTACCGTTACCATAAGTTTACAACAGTTTTACTCGCTAGCGACGACGTAAAAAAAGTCTATGGAAAATTACACAGCGCCTCTAGCGGTCACTGACAGAACTAAAATTTTCCATACAAAAAGTTACGTCGTCGCTAGCGAGTAAACTCATGGTAACGGTACTGAAGTTTGAAATGAAAGATTTCGCGAATATTCTTGGCCTGTAACCACGTGTGTAAAGCATTCGAAACGTCAGGCATTTAAATAAAATGTGCGCGAAATAAGTCCGTAGTCTTTCATTTCAAAGGTAAACAGAGTTCGCTGCAGGGGCCGCTAGTCTAAATACATAAGTAAACTATTTGTACATATATTAAAAATATCGCTTACAAATCCCATCAAGGCGTCGATGGTCGGGAAAGTAATGGCCACTATACTGATGATCAGCACAAAGATTGCTCTATAAATGTATTCCCACATAACAATTTTATTTTGGTTATGTTTAGGTGCGATATAGTAGAAACATAGTTGGAAGGGTGGCCAAAAATTCAAAGCGTGAGTAACGTATATCATGACAGCAATCAAGCCTTTTAATACCTTCTGGAATCTGTAAAAAAGGATTTAGTTAGGTATCTAATTATCTGTATACATAAAAATGAATGATTTTTTCCCTTGATCACAACTTCACGCGTGAACGGCTGGACTGATGGCGCTGATTCTTTTTTGTTGCGTTTGTTATGGTCAGAAGAAGGATCTTAAAGAAAACATCAACAGGATCCAGCGGGTGGACCGATTTTCATGATTTCTACATTGTTAAATTCTTCACCGCCCAGAATAAGATCATAAATTGCTATTCAAATTACGAAGGCGGGACGGGGCTGGGGGCAAAATAAAGTTCGCTGGTACCGCTAGTAAGTTTAAAAAAATATGGATGCTAGAATTGATTGTAACGGGATTGCTACCATGTACCTTATTATTTTTGAGTTTCCGATATTTCGGCACTGTTGCAAGTGCCATTGTTACGCCTTGACCATGGCACTTGCATCAGTGCCGAAATATCGGAAACTCAAAAATATAAGGTACTCCATGGTAGCAATCCCGTTACAATCAATTCTAATGTTAATGACCATGTAAGTTTAAATCAATAATATGGATGCTGTTCAGATGAACTGATGAAATGAAATTGATCACTTCGTCAGCGCCTTCATGAAGCAACTTGCAAGCAAGTGCAATGTTATCAGATCGAATCAAAATCAACTTTTATTCATTACAGACTACTTAGGTCTTTAGGTTAGATGCATCTCGCGACGAAACACTAGTTAGGATTAATGTGTTTGTTAAGTAAAAACAGTATAAATAAATTGTAATGTTGCTAATAAATGTTCTTTGGACTGTGACAGCATTGATTTATCATTGCTCCCTGGTAACATATTTGCCCGCACTGTGGCCAAGACACCTTAAGCTATCAACCTTGATCAGTCTGGTGAGTCTGCTGGACTGGCAGTGAGAAATCCAACCCTTCACCGTGTTCCTCACCACCCTCCGTCTGCCACCTTAGGTCTCAAGGTGCAGACTTCATGTACTTATCTGTATATTTACGAGTATTTATTACACATTTATACTGAAGGATAGGGCTTTAGGGAGTCTTAGGCTTATAGCTTTATGTGTAGTCAGCCGGTGCCTTTACAAGAGACCACACTTACATTCACTTACATGAATACACTTTACAATAACACTAGTCAGCTCCTGCACAGATGCCATTCACATAACACAAACTTTGTTCTGATCCCAAAGTAAGTAGTAGTAGCCAATGCATTTGTGTTAGAGAAATCAGAAAAAAAATGGTGGTATCACAAACATCCAGACCCGAGACGATATATACTATAAAATATTGATTTCTACGCACATCATGCAACGACTCCATTGGAATTTATATCACCTAAATATGTAGAAGACAAATTGAGATATTTGAAGCCGTTTCGGCATAACTAAATTGAGCTTTGACGATACGTTTGGTGCATTGGTTAGCGCTCCTGAAGTCAGTCGCAATGCTGATAATTTCATAAAGTCTAACGTTTGATAGATAGACGCTTCCAAAGTGGTAAAATGCCCCCCCCCCCCCCTCCCATCTAACTTCTAAACTAAGCGAGTGTAAATTTTGAAAAAAAAATATAATTTAGGTCCGTAGATCATCCGCTGTTGCCGCGCTGCTGTCGCTCTAATGTGAAATTGTGAAGGCGCATTTATGATCACAGCGACGCTTCATTGTTGTGTTGTTTAGCGCATATTTATTAATTTGAAGTGTAATATAAAATAAGTTTTAATAGAACACTGACGTCTCACCCTTGTTTTTGATAAGCTAAGTTATTGTCAGTTGTCACAATAAGTGCGCCTTCACATTTGACAGCAGCATCTCTCTAATGTGAAGGGCTAACTGCTGTCATTTTATGTATGAAATTAACAGCAGCGCGACTGCCGCGCGACAGTCGTGCTGATAAGGTCGCCTAAGTGTGAAAGCGCTCTAACAATTCACAGGCGCACTGTGTCATTTGGCAAAAATGTTAATAGAGATTGAGATTTACACATATAATAGAAATCTTTGGGGAGCCCTTTGCTAAGCAGACGTATGATTTACAACAATAGAAAAAAACGAAATAGCTATAGACATACGAAAATGGGGACTCAATATATAACGCGACCACTGTAAAAACCTTTACAACCCGCCGATTACAACTGACTTGTGCACTGACCCAGTCTAAATCTGCCTTTACTTCCTACTGGGATGTTATCAAGCCGTCCTAAGGCCTCTGACTACGCTTGACTACTAATGTCAATCATATTAGCCGGGACAAATGTGAATTAACTTACGTCACCATCGGAAAGTTAACAGTTATCGGTGATTCGCTCTTGTCCAAAAATGCAGCGTACCCAAAGAATCCAGTGGTCATTGCTGCACACACAATTATCGACATTCCTAGAACAAAGCACGTAGATTTATTAATTTATTTATTGCAAATACATAGAGTATCAATTCACATAGTCAATATCATTCATATGCGCACCCTGTAGGGTACAGCAAATAATGGTTTAGATACATTTACCAATTAGTTTATTTATTTTTTATTCAATGGATAAATTAATTTAAATAGCTTACAACTATAAGGAACAATAATTATAGTTAGAAATATTTAAAATCAAATCAAACAAACAGCTTAGTTATAATTATAATATTGTACTATTTAAGGTGTAGTATAATAAGTACACCTACTTGACTGCGGTAGATCTTATTTCAAATGGCTTATCAAAATACTATAACTACAATCTCCTCTTGTTAGCCTGATTAATATATCTACAACTAAATGTACTATAGTTTATTCTCCATAAAGCCTGTTATTTTGAATTTTAGCATGTTTATCGCAAGAATGGACCAGCCACTGTCACTGCGCGGAGATGTACCTACTACTTATTATATTTTCTGTGGCGGAGTGAAGTGTTAGATAAATTGATCGTATTGACATAAAAAAGTAAAAACCGTCTTCAAAACCAAAATGCACTAAAAAGTCTTAAATAAACTCTTCACCATTGAAAGGAAAGGAATCCGTTTTAGGAAAACAATTACTTTTTGGCGTCGCTGCTGTGATAGTTGATGCTTGATGGTCAAAGTGATGGCACCGACTCCAAAAAGTAATTGTTTGCCTAAAACGGATTCCTTTCCTTTTAATGGTGAAGAGTTTATTTAAGACTTTTTAGGGCATTTTGGTTTTGAAGTCGGTTTTTACTTTTTTTAAAGTTTATTATTTCTTCATTTTTAGTGATTACATAAGAGGGGGGGGGGGGGGGGAAGTTGCACCTTATGATTCTATTTTTTAAGAAGCTACAAATTACCTATCATAAGTTCCGTCATTATAATTACTGAACTCCTAAGCGTTAAGGAAATCCACCATCAGCTCAGCCCCACAAAATGTTGACTATCAGACGTAACAACACGTCAACATTAAGGTTCTAGTAAAGAAACACTATACATGCCTTTAAAATTAGAGGGTTTCCCTCGATTACACCAAGATCCCATCATCAGATCCCAAAATGGAAAAAATGGAACCAACTAGAAGATACACCCTTTAAGTAGGTGAAAAAATTTTTCGAATCGGTCGACAAACGACTGAGATAAAAAAACATACAGTCGAATTGATAACCTCCTCCTTTTTTGAAGTCGGTTAAAAACGGACGAACACGGGTGGGTTAGCGGGGAAGTGGGTCGGGGGTGACAGTCATGACCACATGACAGGCAACTTTGATACAGTACCGTTACCATGAGTTTACGACCGTTTAACTCGCTAGCGACAACGTAAAAAAGTCTATGTAAAATTGCACAGCGCCTCTGGCGGTCATTGACAGAACTAAAATTTTCCATACAAAAAATTACGTCGTCGCTAGCGAGTAAAACAGTCGTCGCTATCGAGTAAACTCATGGTAAGGGTCATCATCCAATTTAAGAGCTAGGCTCTTGTCGGTGGAGTTTTTTCCATTCCTCTCTGCTTTCCGCCTTTCTCTTAACCTCCTGATACGACCCGACATTTATCTTTTCCTTTATTTGCTGCATGTAGCTTATTCTTCGTCTTCCTCTCTTCCTGTTTCCTTTTATTCTTCCTTCAATTATCGTTTTAATAAAATTGTAGTGTCGAATCAGGTGGCCTAACATTCGTCCCCTCCTACACTCTATTGTTTCCATCAATCTCCTTTTTTCTCTAACCATAGACAAAACTTCTTCATCTGTTTTCTTCTCCGTCCAACTTATACGCTCCAGCACCACATCTCGAAGGCTTCCAGTCTCTGTCTGTCCCTCTTTGTCAATGCCCACGCTTCACATCCATAAAGTGCTATACTCCAAATGTACACTTTAACAAGTTTTTGCGAACTTTGCTTGATATTCTTGCCTTGAGCAGGTGTTTTTTGCATTATAAGCTTGTCTCGCCATCGCTATTCTAGCTTTTATATCTGGTGTACATCTGGAGTCACTAGTTATCAAGCTACCTAGATATTTGAAGGTTTTAACCTGTTCTATTTTTGTGTTATTAATAAATAATAATTATGGTTAGGGTACAGATCTCAAAATCGCACTGGATGCAGACTACTCGTAAGTAGTGACGTGACTGGTCGCTAAAGAAAACCGTAGGGGGGAGGCCTACTGTCAGCTGCGGATTTCCAATGGTAATTATGATTAGAAAATAAGTACCAGTTTTTGATGACCTTATCGTTACAATGAGTTTGCGGCCGTTTTAATCGCTAGCGACGACGTAACTTTTTGTTTGTATGGAAAATTTTTGTTCTGCCAGTGACCGCTAGAGGCGCTGTGCAATTTTACAATACCGTAATATCGTCGTAAACTCATGGTATCGGTACGAGTGGCGTTAGGTATTTAATTTGACATTACCAAATTGTAATGTCGTCAAATAAATGTAATTGTGCTTAATTTGAGGTTATTTAATTGGCGGGCTTTTTGCGTGATGGCTGCCGCGGTTGCTAACACTGGACAACAAACGGTTAAAAGTAACAACTTCGAAGCTGTGTTTGGATAAACACCCAACTGTGAATTTTAGGGACCGAAAGGGACTTACCTATTGACTTATTTTAATATGAAAACCTGCTTCGGCGAAGAAGAAAAAAGTGGAGCATTTTTCAGAATATTAAAACGTGAAGAAAAGTGTATACTTCTAAATGGAGATAACATTTAAAAGTAAATAAAAAAGGTTTTTTTTTAATTTCGAACACGGGTACTTATTGATCGAAACACGTAAGCCACAAAAATCTGTCAAAATGTCAACACTCTTACCTGTGGCTAGAGCCATTGGAAACTTTTTCGGTTCCCTCATGTTATTCTCAACTGGTATTACTATTCCGGAGCAGGACATTGTAAATACGATTACGCCAGTATATTCAAATGTTTGCCATAATGTATTAACAGACTTCATGCCCGTCAACTTTGGGTTATATATTGCACAATAGTATACGGCTGTGCAGATTGCGGTCACTGCAAATATAAATAAAATTTTAACTTATACAAATAAAATATTACAATTGGCAAACGCTTACTACTCAAATATATATATTACTTAAAATCATCAGATGAAGAGTTTGGAAGCGCTCATCCAGAGAACTATTCGCTGTGAGCGAAAGTAGGTGGCGGTGGGACCCGAATCGATTACAGCGCTCGTAGTGACCAAAAAAAAAACAACATTGGAGGACGTCCGTCACCATTTTACTAATTTTAGTCCATAATTAATTTTATTAATAAGTAAAAAGGAACACTAAAGATTAACGTGATTGAATAGAATAAATGGATAATGGAATATTTCATTATAATAACTTTGGTTTAATTATTTTTTGTAATGACAGCCAATGACAGGTGCTCGTAGCGCAGTGGTAGCAGCGCTTTGGTAGTGATACCAAAGTGAAGCAACCTACGGTGCGGTCGTGTTCGGATGGGTGACCATTCCGAGCATATAAGTGACGTACATCACGAGCATCTCCGTGCTTGGGAAGGCACATTAAGCCGTTGGTGGTGGTTGATAAAATCTGACTGCAGGGTTAGTCGCTTGCCTTGCAAACACCCCTCCACCAACCCGCACTGAGCCCGCGTGGTGGAGTATGACTCAAACTACTTCATAGCTAAGGTAAGGCAAAGGCCTTACCTTAGCTAAGGCAAAGGCCTTGCCTTACCTTAGTTACCCTGTAACATCCCACTGCTGGGCAAAGGCCCAGCAGTGGGATGTTACAGGGTAACTTTACTTTACTTTTAATCATAGCCAGCCATTTGTCATTTCAATGTCCGCCAATAGTTTGTAACGTTGTCGTCACGAACGGTCTCAATAGGTAAACCACAAAACTGAGATGTTTCTGACATCACTATAGACATCTTCCCTTCCTTTCCTTCTTCTTCTTCTTCGCTCCCAATTTATGTATTCCATTTTATTATTTTAATAAAACATTTTCCGTTTAGGTCAAAGAAAGATCGTTTAATTCATAAGAATGATATCAAATACTTTAGTGAGTAGGAAAATTAAAATGAAGTCGGCAAAATTGACGTCATAAACGTCTCAGTTCGAGCGCATCACTAATGTGAAGTGCTTACTCCAATCATTTTATGTATGAAATTGACAGCAGCGCGACTGCCGCGCGACCGTCGCGCTGCTATAAAGGCCTTATGGCGCAATTTACTAGTCGATGGGTCCGCATGCGGCGTGCGGGAGATTTCTGGAACGCATGCGACAGGGCCCGCATTCGGGAAACCGTTTTCATTCGTCGATTCGTCGATCATTGGGTTAAAAGAACCAGAAATAAAATATGCGGAACCAGAAATAAAATAAAATGTGCGGAGTGCGAGAGATTTCTGGTTCTTATAACCCAGCAAGCACACGTAAGAAATATTTGACTCAAGACCCCGCAAGCAAGCTGTATACTGATGAATTTCATTGGTCGATAGCACGGTCTCGGTATAATGCGTACGGGGAATTCCCGCAGGCGTTGTACCGAACGCGTATCGACTTTCAACTTTCATTGGTCGTTATCTCGCATGCTGGGAGTCCCCGTGTGCTGTATACCGAACGAGTTATCGACTAATGAAAATGCGCCATAAGTGTGAAAGCGCAAGCTAAGTCTTCCGGTCGACGTAACCAGCTGTTGACGTGTTATCAACTGAGCCCTGCTACTGTCATGTCTGTCTATCTGGCGTGTACTTACTGGCAAAGCGGTATGATTCATATTCCTATCTCTGTAAACATTGCCTCACGATTAAGTTTCTATCACGCCGACTATAGTATTATTTACTTACATACGAATAAGTTGGCTGCAAGAGAAAATGGCGCTAAGTACTTCAAGTGTCTTATTAGGCAAATCAAAATGACCGGCACAATCATAATTGCCAAGTACACCCGTATCGAAGGATGATCTAAAAAAAAAACTCAGATTAAAATCATTCATCACACACAACTTGCTCCCAGTCCATTGAAGTTATTTTTTTTCTTTCATACTCATTACTTGTCACGGAATTATCAACTGTCTTTGCAATCACTTTTATAGGTTTTGTCTAAACTTAACATTATAAATTCCACTTGTTAAAAGCAATTGTGTCAGACAAAAAATCAAACCCTATATCTCACGCACACCGGGCGCATGCCTTACACCGACACATTGACAGGACTGTTGAATTTTCTTACTTGGTGTTATTCCTTCCATGGATGTGCGCTCAGTGTTTTCAACCAGCTGTTTAATTGATTTCGCTATAATCAACTGGTAGCAAGCACATGAACCGAACAGATCTAAGCTGATGATGGCGTCTATTGCATACCTGATGGAAGAAAATTATGATAAAGTCTTTGTTTAAATTAATGTTTTTTTGTGCTTGAAATTCTACGTCGACACTCTTAATATAGATAGATTAGGTAGGTAGGACTTAGGTAGATAGATAAGCAATAAATAGGTACGGTTAACGTAACTTACGCCTAATATCAAAAACAGTCAAAATCGCTTGAATCTCGCGTCGTTTTTTGTTTAAAATTAATCACCTTGTGTGTCGTGTGTTCAAACGATTTTCGTTGAAAAGTGGTTAATCGAGAGGATATTGGGGCGTTTCACGCCACAAGATTTTCGTACCACGCGGATCAAATCGCCCAAGTGCTGTTTTAGAAAGGGGTTATTCGCACCGCCAGTAGTCGTCGTCGTTCCTGCACCTCTGAACCACTGTTATACCGCACATTTTTATACAACACTTCGGCGAATTGACCTGCGGTACACTGAAACCTTGGCTGTACCTGAATAGCAGGGATTTATTTACCTAAAGCACTTCGAAAATCTGGCCACTTTGGGGTTAGGAAATGTTGCCATTGCGCATTCTCCCACATCTGGGTATGTCATAGTGGGTACCCGTGTCCGTTTATACAATATTGTAGCTGAGTGGACGAGCAACTGCAACCAATTTTTGTTATAGCTAAGTACCTTTACACGCTGCGACTTATAGAATTGATGCAGTCGCGCGAAACGCGCGACTGTATTAAGCGCACTGATTGGACAGTGAAAGACTTTGAATAGTATCATAATACTTACGTAAAGACAGTAAGACATGTATATTCCGAATAAAACATTAAGGAACAGTGCCAAATAAGCTCCACATTTAGAGTAGGCCACATGACTCCCTAGGATTCCACCTCCGAGTGCGCCCTTCACCAAATGGGCTACAGCACCAACAAATCTGTAAGCAAATATATTCGGTACAAAATTTTATAGCCGGCGTGTTATTACCCGAGTCGTGTTAGTATCTTGTCCATCCCGCATGCACATAACGGTAACGCGGCGTGCTTCATATTACTTTCTCTATTAAAATTGCGGCCTCACGACTCTGTTATTAACGGACCGATTAGTAGCTAGTATTTACGTCGAAAATTTGTATAAGAATTTATATTTATAATAAAACTGTTAGACTAATGAATAAATTCTTAAAAGGTCTGTTTTTTCCAAGATCAAATACAATAAACAATTCCTTAATAATAATTCAAATTATCGCAATATCCGTCACTATCAACATTCTAACGGTTGGCGTCGCCGGGTACGTATTACAATACCGAATTTTAAAATACCGAATTTCGTAAGCCCTACGAACGGAAGGCCGAATTTTAGAATGCCGAATGTTTATATGATCGAACGTAAATACCGAAAGTTTGAAATCCCGAAAGTTTAAAATACCGAATCTTATAAGACCTTTAATTGGAATGCCGAATACTAAAGTGCCGAATTTTAAAATACCGACTGTTTATATGACCGAAAGGTTAATATACCGACTGTTTATATGACCGAAAGTTTAATGTACCGAAAACTTAAAACCCGATGATTAAAAATACCGAATTTTAGTCCTATGTACGAAACGCCAAACAAATTGTATACCATTGAGATTGAGGTTCATTAAGAAAAACTAATTTTGAATGACCCCGACTCGCCGTGGTCCTTCGCCGTGGTACTAGTCTGCCCGATACTAGAGTGTAATTCAAAAGCCAGAGGCGCGGAGGGAGAGCAGCCTTCACCCGCTGTAGCGAATCTCAGGCTCCCGTGCGAGCTGGAGCCGCTGAGGCTGGTCGCCTAAGGCGACCAGCAAGCCGAAGCTACGGAGGCGAGCGTGGGTGCCTGAGATTCGCTACGCTAGGGCGAAAGGGCTGCACTTCCCGCAGCGCCGGAGAAGAGCAAAACCTATGCATGCTGCTACATGCATGCCTGATTGATTGTTTGCATGCTGCATGCCTGCTTGCTACATGCATGCATGCCTGCTTGCTTGATTGCTTGCATGCTGCATGCTGCATGCTGCATGCTGCATGCCTGCTTGATTGCTTACATACTGCATGCCTGCTTGCTGCATACATTGAGACTGAACACTGCTGCACACATTGTAAAAAAAAAACGCCTACAGCAAAGTTAATCCTACTTTCGGGATTTTGAACTTCTGTATACTGACTGTAGGTATATTAATCTTCGGGATTTTAAACATTCGGGATATGAACCTTCGGTATTTCAAACTTTCGGGATTTCGAACTTTCAGGATTTCTAACTTTCGAGATTTTGAACTTACGGTTATTTGAAATTATTCATATTGAGCTTCAGTATATCGGGTAAAGGTATTTCATTTGTAGGTATTATGAACTTTCGGTATTATAATACGTACCCGCGTCGCCGATGTTCATGAAAACAAAAACCATTTTATGCCTTAACCAGACATAGCGGCCTCTTTGGTGGACTGAAGTGACCTGACCCTAGCCTAATTGGATTACATTATCTTTTCGAAATAAATTGTACATTTCGTATTCTTATACGCAACCTTAAAAATTACAAAGCTATTTAGTACTAATTGTTTTATTGAACAAACAAATACCCGATACTCTTTTTGACACTCTGTATGCGGGAAAGAAGACTCACACAATCGCACTATAATACCAAACTTACCCAGTAGGGTTCGGGTGGTTCCGTTCTTTGACATAGTCGTATGCTTCCTCTTCAGCCTCCGTATGAGCCACAATCTTAAACACCCGCCGAGGCTGTCGGCCAGACTCGGTGGGGCTAGGTGATGTGGGCCTTGGCGGCGTGGCCTTAAAAAAGAAATGATCATCATTGTCAGCCGAAAGAGGACCGCTGCTAAACTTAAGCGTCCTCCCATAAATTTAATGGTTACTTTTAAACGTCCTCCTGAACATGACAGTTTTTTTTGGACGTCAATCATATACATTGCTCTGATCCCAAAGTAAGTAGCTAATACATTTAGTAAAGTCAGCCTGTAACACCCCACTGCTGGGCAAAGGCCTTACCTCAACTATGGGTAGTTTGAGCCATACTCCACCACGCGGGCTCAGTGCGGGTAGGTGGAGGGGTGTTTGCAAGGCAAGTGACTAACCCTGCCGTCAGACGTTATCAAGCCGGCCTTAACGCCTGACTATGCTTAGCGACTAATATCAACTGATATTAGCCGGAACCAACGGCTTAACGTGCCTTCCGTCCGAAGCACGTGGATGCTCGTGATGAACGTCACTTATATGGTCGGAATGGTCACCCATCCAAACACGACCGCGCCGTAGGTTGCTTCACTTCGGTATCACTACCAAAGCGCTGCTACCACTGCGCTACGGGCACCTCTATACAGCTAATACACTTGTGTTAAGGAAATCAGACACAACGGTGGTACCACAACACCCAAACCCGAGACATTTAAGTAATATGATAATACGATTTCGGGACACATTTCTTCTGCATACCGCTAGGGAGTGGAAATAGCTGCCGGCAGAAGTGTTCCCTGCCAAATAAATTTTGGACGTTTCAAGAAAAGAGTGAAGAGGCTGTTACTAGGCAGATATGGTCCATCATAGGCTGCATTGTCACTTAACATCAGGTGCCATCGTGGCCAATATAAAAAAATATATAGATAATTTTGATTTTTATATTGACCCGGCCGGGAATCGAACGGGACCTAGGAGCAGCGACGCCTCGAAACCAGTGTGCTTAGCCACTACACCACAATGGTCGTCAACTAGCTAGGCCAGTGAGAACGCGTTTTAAATCAGCATAACGCGCGATTGAACGTCAACTTTTGAACCGCCCATATAAGATATTAGAAAGAAAGAAAATAAATTTATTTTATTTAAATAATTACATCAACATAAATACATTTATTTATATTCTAAAAGCAGGCTACTTGAGTCAAAAAAACACCTGCTCAGCATCAGTCGTGGTCGCGGGACGCATACCACTGATTTTCAGCGGGTGCCTTTATGGGTAAAATATCTGATCAGCAAATAATTAGGTGTATACATATTAGCAAATACGTAGTAATTAGGAATTATTTAGTAGGATTAAGAAGTACGTATTAGGAAGTTCTCAATTGATTAAAATATATAGGACGATAAAGAAAGATAGGAAGTTTGAAGTTCTTCAAAATTTCTGTTTCTTCACTTGGAGAGACGGCATTTTGACATAACTGGTGGTAGACAGCGACCTCATATACTATTTACTTTTGTTTAAGTACACTAGCTGACCCGGCAAACGTTGTTTTGCAGTAAAAACAGATAGAAGCCGATTCTCATACCTACTGAAGACGCATATAAAATTTGGTAAGAATCGGTAAAGCCGTTTCGGAGGAGTACGGTAACTAACATTGTGACATGGAAATTTTATATATTATTCGCTGCTTACCGTGTTTGTTGTAGCTACCACCATGAGCTTTTTTTCAAGTACTGACAATATAGAAAAGTTCAATTGGAACTTGCCCGGATATCGATCCCAGGACCTTATGAGTACAGTTGATACTTATTGACTAATACTTATTAGGTTAAATACATCTAACTCTTACCATCCCGCCGACTTATGAAAAGACACTGAATTATTGATTTTAAATTATTTTATAAATTAGAAAATATCTTGAAAACAGAAAGATTTTCTAAAACTATCGCATTCACATAAAAATAACGTCAAAACTGATATTGAAAGAAAATTCTTCTTTCAAATATGACGTGAAAATAAAAACTTACTTCATAGAAGAGTTTTTAGGTTTTCAGGAATATTTTTGCTTTTGGTACATTTTATTTCCAGCTGTTCAAGTTCCAGTCTGACCATACCAATATAAAATAAAACCTATCGAAATAAAATATGATACAAATATTAAAGTTGCCTAAATTATGAGTCATAATAAGTTTTTTTTTTCATTTGTTTATTTGGTAAACCGACAGGTTACGTCTTACTCAAAGGGTTACATACAAGCATTGACAATAAAATAGAATTAAAATTAAAAGTTGCATCTAGTATCTAACCCAATTATAGGTGAACGCAACATTGATTAAAATACGACAGACTTAAATAAATATTTGAAAGCTTCAAACTAGTTCCGTAACATAAAAGTAATAATTAACAAAGTAAAAAAAAACAATAACAATGTGTAGTTGATAATATTACTCGACTCTATCTTTAAATTTTGGTCCAGACTCATGGCAAATATCGAGACCAAATTTGCCATTTACGCTATTGTAAGATTTTAACATTCTCAGTAAAGGTGCATTTTTTCCAAGATTAGTGTTGGATCGAGGCACAACAAAAGTGTTTGTGAGCTTCCTCCGGGAGTTTGGCCTTGGTACAGCATGTTTAATGTTCTGCAGAATGTTAGAGTATCTATCGAATGTCAATAGACAACCTAATACAAAAAAAATATAAGATCCATCATTAACGCGACGATCAGCAAGAGATGTAAGTTCAAATTTCGACAGGCGATCACTGTATACGCTCCTATAACTATAATTGAGAGTTTTAAATGCTAGGTATCGCGTAAATACTTTCTGAACGAGTTCAATGTTAAGAGAGTATTTTTGTAAGAGTACTCGTAAGTTTATATTTAGTCCATTGAATGAGTCCCTCCAAGGGGGGCTAGAGTGCGTGAGTTAGTAACGTAAGATGTTTCTTCGGAAACATGTCAAGAGTCCCTAGGTAATAAACATACTAAAACCCCGGGACACTAGGAGGAGCCCCGGAGTGAGGGGAGGGGGGAAAGGGTCCATTCTTTCATTTTTCACTTAAATCTCAAAAACGGTACATGTTAGAGAAAAACTTTCAAGAAAAGTTGAAAGGCCATAAAATTATCTACAAGTTGTACCTTAGGTTTTAGTATGTTTATTACCTAGGGACTCTTGACATGTTTCCGAAGAAACATCTTACGTTACTAACTCACGCACTTTAGAACTTTTTATTCAATGGACTAATTTATAAATAAAAGTTTTCTTCTTGCAAGTGTTCTTCAAGCTGTAGGGTAAGTAAAACCTTTGTACGTAACATTTAATAGTATTGCAATATCTGCCTAGCTTATAGCTTGGCACATTTTATTCCATCAATGTTCCATCTACTTCTTTATTGATTAAACAACGTGTAACGTGTTACAAGACGATTCCCGATCCGAGTCAGCCCCACATAGGTATGTAGGTACATACCTACTTAGTTCTGTAATATTACGAGTACTTCAGCACTAAACCACATACTCACTGCGTGTGACTTATGTTACCCTATTGTATTCACTTAATTACACATTCTCTTTGTCGTATGTGGAATACATCATAATTTATATATCTATCTAGATAAACGTTTGATGGAAATGCCAGAAGTGTCCACCATTGATTGTAATTCGGCTATGATATAAGAATAATTTGGATTAATCTTTAGATTATTTAATTATTATGATACATTTTATTAATTGTTAATTGATTATTTAAAAATTATTGGGACACTTCTTAGATTTTTATGTTTGCCGTATAACAAATGTTCATGTTGACTCTGATTGGATGGTGGAGGTTAGATTTATTTTTAATATTGTAACTATTAAAATTTTAATCTAAAAGGCTAACTAAATTCAGTACGATTATTTAAATAATTAATGAATTTACATATTTAATTAGCAGATTTTTTATCCCTACAAAAAAATATACTAGTAAATGTTCAGATATGGAAACGGATATCGTCCACACTGTTTTCTACTGTTGTTCAGGGTTTTGATTTGTATAAAAGCGAGCTGCATGCCAGAATATGCGCTCTATTAGTACTTTCTCTTACTTTGTGCCCTATCTTTATGCTTTTTTGTTGGAATAAATCTATTTGAGAAGAAGATGTATACTACGTGTTTATTATTCAAGCACCCACGCGCGTCACAAACGTTAAATAGGCAAAACCTAAAAAATATATTGGAATAACGAATACAAACAAATAAAAAATCTTCACATAAATGTTGCCCTGTCTATTTATTCAGAAGACAAGCCCTAATATGGGCAAACCCGCAAAAATTCGTAAAGCAACGTTTAGTTCTCTAAGAGCATACAGGGCGACATGGATCTCTTGGCCGACGGCGAAAATCAGAACTAACGATATCATCTTCAAAAATGCGGTTGCTAGATCTAGTTTACCCAAATTCCCAATCTTACAGGAGATTTCCCCATTTTTCGTTACGACTCCCTGACGTTTCATTTTCGTTACACATTTTGTTAATAATAAAATGATTATTTTAAAATACCGTAAAGCTAAACTCTTAAAATGAAGTAAACATTTTCAATAGTTTTTATAGTTTATACAACTGTTTTGTGTTTCAAGTCGGTTGAACATGCATAATATACCTACTGTACGCTTATTACTGGTTAAATCAGTAATCTTTTCCATGACTTTGCCAAGGTTGTGTAAAATACTATTATTTTCTGAACTCCCTGATTCAAGGGAAATATTTGCATCTTCCACTCCGAATACCGCTAGTATTCTTCCTGTGAATATCATCTATTGGTTAAATAGAAGATCCTGGTCGCACTGTAGACAGTGATAATAATAAAGTCAGCTCGGCGCAGCGGCCCGGTGATATATCTACTTACCGACTCCTCTCTCTACAGAGCGTCAGCCACAGAACAAGAAATTATTAGAAGTGATAGTAAAACTAAAACACCACATTTCTTCTGTCTTAATTAAATTTCATTTCGGGTGTCTGAGGTTTGCTCATTTAAAATTTAACGTTGTAAAGAGTCACCGGACATATCTTCTCTCACTTCGGTGTCTAAAGACAGATGCAACTGCCAATGTGTGGAGTTAAATAATTCGGAAGCTCAGAATGTAGGCTAGAGATCCCTGTCTTCTTATTATATAATCTCCCTAGCCGATTTCGACTACGGTGACCAGTCACAACAACTAACCGACTGCGCGGGACATATTATAGTGTACAAGTGTGTGCGCAAACACAGGTGCACTCTCTATTCCTATCCAAGGAAGGCCAACGGCTTTACGTGCTTTTCCGAGGCACGGGGGTGAAACACCGCCAACTTCCAAACTCCGGGCTACCCTTATAATTTCTGAACAGAAAAACTCAGGTATATATTTTTGGCCCGACCCGGGGATCGAGCCCGGGACCTCTGGCGCAGCCGCCGCTTTAAAGTGCGACCCTCCTATAATAATATGAAGTCGATCATGACGTGACGATGAAGAGATTGGTTTTATGAGTATTTGATACTTAGTGTTAGCCGGTCAGCCAAAGGTTGCTAGTTCGAATCCAACTTGTGCGCAAGTTTTTATGTTGTTGTAACTAGTAGATGTATAACATATTTATTTAAATCAACTCGTTCTCTTCTAGTTTTAATAAATAAGTCTAAAATTCGTTTGAATATTTTGAATTTTATCAACACTGATAAGATGTTTTTTTCCGATAAATAAACATGCTAAAATTTTAAAGATGACACGGTGAAACGCAACTTAATTTGCTATGGAGATTAATCAGACAAAGACACAATATGGATGACTAGCGGTCCCCCAAGACTTCGTCCGGGCGTTTTGAGTTTGCTGCCTCCCCTCCCATTGCAGCGTGATGTACCTAATATGTAACAATGTGTAACTGTAATAACTAACCTAAAGCCTTCCTTGATAAATAAGCTATCTCACACAAAAATATTTTTTCAAATCAGTCGAGTAGTTTCTAAGATTAGCGCCTTCAAACAAAGAAACAAACCCTTAAGCTTTAAAATATTAGTATAGATGTAGGTAATCGTGATTTATTTCAGACAAGACAATCTTAATGAGTTAATATTTTGAACATAAAACAACGCATCGCTGTGCATCATTGGGTACCTTATTAGTGTCTTCAGCCATATTTATTTCAAAACATAGTATTCTGAAATCACACAAATCCAAGTGTCAGGTTCGGGAGACGATTATCGCTAAACTAGTGAGGTTTCATTACTTTACCCAATGTATCTTTATGGCATTCTCTTCAGTACATTAAATACAGATATCCCATTGTATTCACACTCAGCCTACATTATTTCATATCTACGTCCAAATGGGCTAATAAGCGTAAATATTAATCAGCAGTAAATGCTGAAATGAGCGCTAACTGAATTGCTACGCGTGCCTTATGCACGTCAATTCAACTAATCGATTTCACACCTGCTTGACCACAAGAACAATACGCCAACTACATTTAGTTGCAACACATGGGGCCTTGTGTTAACACAATTAGAAATTAACAGAATTAACCACAAGACAATGAATTTAAATCTAGCCCTATCAATCTTACTCATCACCTACGCGTCTGCTGAAAGCGATGATGCAAAAGTAAGTTTTCTATAATCACACTACTTAACGGTGGGTTTGAATATTAATTGATATTTAATATTTGTAGAACGCTGAAGAGCTGAAAGTCAAAAGTGTCAATCCAGACGATAATGCCGAATCTTACACAGTTCCAGTGGAAGTTGTTAGGGATGTTGTGACAGAAAGTGAAGCGGTCAAAAGTGCAACCACTGATGCAAATAATAATGAAGACGGCCGCGTTGAAAGGTCAACAGTCAGTCAAGTAGACGATCTTTCAAAATTGGATGAAACAGACCAACTTGTATCTGATACTGAGCATAGTGCCAATCGAAGATCAAACGATGAAACTTCTACGGCTGTTAATGTAGATGAGAATTTGGAAAAATCTGCCACCTCTGATGATGTCAAAGAAAAGGAAGCAAAATCTGAAACAGTAGCCGTAAATGATGATGAAGTTTTGAAAACAGATGAAGTTGCTGAAAAAACTGATGATTTATCAGTAAAAAGTGATGCTGACGCTAATACAAATGCTGATGGTGAAGGAAAAGCAGCAGACGTTCCACATGGTGTGTCTGAAGAGGAAGTGAAAGAGTTAGAGAGGGCTGCAGGACTTGAAGATGTGCCTTCATTGTTAGCTGAGGGAGCTGAAGATTTCACCAACTTCAATACTAGAAGAATGTTGCTCCCATTAGAAACAGTTGTCGAAACTAAAGCAAGACAAGGGGAAGAAGCGGTGGAAGATAACAATGATGATGGCCTTCTGAAAACCGGTTTTGACACATTGGAGACTGTAAGATCTTTTGGTATGTAAGAAATCGACCAATATTTTAGTGTTAATACTCACTTTAGTTGTGAAACATACAAAAACATATTTATAATACATCATCACACTATTGGAGTTGACAAATACCTTAGTGAGAAGGTATGTAAATCATCACGATTGGACAAATTTGAAATTAACTATCATGCCTGTAGAAGTTCAAGTTCAAGTTCACAAGATAAATTATTCACAGTTCTATGCGGTCTTGCAGGCTCTAGTCAATTCTCACCCACTAGCTAACTACAACACTAATCCACTCAAAGCAGAGAAATAAGCTCAATACTGTTAATACTTCGCCCCTAAGTTTCGATATGCTCTCTTTCACCAGAAAAATCATGTTTTCATGAACGAAAAATTACCTGGATTCGAAAATACAGACATTGTTTTACAGAAAAGGCCTTCACTCCGCTTCTCAAGCCAGACCTTAGAAAAAATCCTGCCCAAGATTCCCTTCTGTCACGTTTGCTGTCTCTCTACAAAGGTTGTTTCAATCTCTGTTCTGTACCCACTTCATCAAGACGATTTCTCCTAAAAATCTTGGCGTTTCCAGTAGGAGGTATCTCAACTTATAGTAACTACGCTAACATAAAGTTTTAGAGTATAACTACACATAATATTGGTATTGGAAGCAAGTGTTGATATGTTAGGTAGTACGTATAAGCCACTTGCTGCACATCTTTAGAAATTGAAAGGAAATGATAACTGATTGATAGAATTATTTGATAATAATATGATACAAACACACACAGCGTCATTCGGTCTGTTCTTTTAGAGTTCCGAAACCACAGGGTAAAAAACCTTTACTAGGATTTCACGTCTTTCCGTCCGTCCATCCCTGTGTGTCTGTCCATATGTCTGTCAGTCAGACTATCCATCTGTCTATCACCAGGATGTATCTCAAGAACTGCGATAGCACTGGACAATTGAAATGTTCACAAATAATGTGTTTTTGTTGCAGCTATACAAATATTAAAACCAAAATAAAATAAATATTTATGGGGTGATCCCACACAATGATACGAAATTGTATACCTACCTCCTGTTTTTTACCTAGTCAATGGTACAGAACCCTTTGGTGGAAACAATTTTATTAAATAACGCCTTTAACCAAACTGGATCCTAAACCTGATTTTTATTGGTTAGGTCATTGCAAACGGGAAATCCGTTTGAAAATATCGGCACCTGCAAAAAATAGTACCAGCAAAGGGCACGGGTATGTGCCCTGTCCTGTTTTTTCATTATTTATTCATTTATTGTAGGCAACATTACAAACTAACATGCATACAATACAGGGTGTTGATTTCAATACGAGCGGAATTTTCAGAGGTGATTATGTACCTTGTTCTGATCATGAATCACAAAAAAAATGAGTTCGTAAAAATATTTTTATTTTTATTAAATAATGACGGTTTTCAAAGTAGACCCTAGCGATTTTTAGAGTAGGCCCCCGACACCAAACCGCGCCGCCTTGCGTGCGAACGAACGATACCTACAAAGCACAAAGGCACCGCAATCCTTTGTGTTTGGCGCGTGAGCGCCGCTCAGGCTTCCCGCCGCCGCCCGCCATAGCGCCGTGCGGTGAAATAGCGGCTATCTCTTTTTATCGCCCAGCCCGCGCTATCTCGTTCTCACCCGTCGCTCATACCTCAGTTGTGCTAATAACATCGCATAGGCAACATGTTTTGCGAAAATGACGCAAAATTATTCTAACGGTGAACTCGTTGAAATGGTGCGATTGTATGCAATAACTGACAATAGTTTGAGTGCAGCTATAAGGAATATGTTTGGTGAACTTATTGTGTATACCGAAGAATCAACAAACCTAAGACAGAGAATAGTCAGTGCATTCGAGTTAGTTTGACAAAATCGTTTTGTGCTGAACAGTTTAAAAGGGAACACCAGACGCCGTGCCAGACTGTGTCTTGCTCAGTCTGGTGGACACTTCGATCATTTATTGAGGTTAGTGTAAATAAAAATGAACAAAAAACTAGATGTAAAGATAAATCGATGTAAATAAGTTGATTCCAAATTTTTAACTACGCCAAAAATACTTTAGACTCGTGTCATTTAATAATCTTGGTACTTTTTTATTTTGAAACGGTTTAGCATAAATCTAGACAAAAGCTCAGGGTTCGATTTCCGTTTGAACTCCCGAAGTTAGTTAAAATGATATACCTACCTACATGACTTTTGCTCATTAAGTAATAATAACTAAAAAATTCATAAACCAACACAAAACTTCTTTTGATTTTCAAAAGATTAGCCAAGCCAATTCCCACCTGAAGGCTCAAATTGTGTTTAACTTACAGTACAGTACAGATGACTTTAGTTAGCCTAGATTAAGATTCAATTCGTAGTAGTAATTTAGAGGTTGAGGTTCGATAGATTCTCGATTGATTGCTCAAATTAATGAAAAACAGTGCGATCGATACCCAGTGCGCCATTAATTGATTCAAATTTAAGTGTTTCGGGTTAAAGGTTCAGAATTTCTGATGGATTGCCCAATTTCAGTGAGTTTTATCAAGATTAGGTAATTTGATTTGTTACAGATGAGTTTTGATATGTTTGTCGGTCCTAAGCCCGATAAAAGTAGGAAGGGAAATTTGGAATCAACTAATCCAAACACGTCAAATCGCTTATTCTTAAAGTCGGTAAAAATAGCAACATACACACTCGGGCATAACGTACCCGGCAGATACAGATAAATCAGCACTGACCGCTAGTTAGTACCTACTTGTCGCGTGCTACGCGATTCGCGCCCGCTACGATTACAGTGTAAACATAATGCAGTGTCTGACGCCACAACGCAGTAAGGGTTTCATAAAAAATAATCGCTTAAAATTTCAGTTTAATTATTTTGTAATATTTGGTTCCACATACCTGTTCTATATGGGATCATACATTGTTTTTATAAATACCGCTCGGATTGAAATCAACACCCTGTATATCAAAATTAAATTTAAAAAATACCGGCCAAGTGCAAATCAGACTCGCACACTGAGGGTTCCGTGCCAACTTTAAATAAATGGGGCTCACTTACTTCCACTTAGCCAAAATACCACGGTATTTGGCAGCAAAAAAGTTTGATCTCGTTTGAACTAATTTTTGTAGAAAGAATTTGTAAAGATCTACATCGTGTATTTTTTTCGAAACTTACATTTGCTTATTTTAAAAGTTAGAGCGGGGGGACGCCCACCACCACTACGCTACCACTTTGGAAGCGTCAATCTCTCAAAAGTTAGACTTTTAGTGGCAAGGTTGTCGGAATCTCAATATCATTTTAAAATACCTATCCGTAGACACCTCACACGCATAGGTTCAACTATTTTTTTAAAGTTTTAGTTTCATGTCTCCCATACAATCCCCCCCCCCCTCATCCCCCCTTAAATCTATACTAATATTATAAAGCTGAAGAGTTTGTTTGTTTGTTTGTTTGTTTGAACGCGCTAATCTCAAAAACTACTGGCCCGATTTGAAAAATTATTTTTACGTTGGATAGTGCATTTATCGAGGAAGGCTTTAGGCTATATAACATAAAGATACGACTCATAAGACCACAGCAGCAATGAAAAATGTTGCGAAAACGGGAGAAAGATATTCCTTTTGAGAGCTTCTGCTGCGTACGCTGCGGAAACCGCTTAAGTTACACAAAAATCATGTATGACAGGATTGTTCAACATTAAGAGTTCTATAATAAAGTCCGCGACAGCATATGTCTATCTTTTATGGTTGACTTACTACAACCTTTTTTATGTTAATAAATTTGTAAAAAAATAATGCGTTATTTTTAGAGGTGTATTATACACACAGGTATTTATTCTTATCAAAATAAATACATTCATCATCACGAGCATTTCATTTAGAACCAAGTTGCCCTTTATATCATTTGATTTCAACAAATATCTTAGGAGCTATCACAGTTTTAACATAACTCCGCAACAAAATAATGTTCGCAGCTTAAGTACAACGTGCGCTTGCGCTAATATATTATACAGCTGAAGAGTTTGTTTGTTTGAACGCGTTTATCTCAGGAACTGCTGGACCGATTTGAAAAAATATTTCTGTGTTGGATAGCTTATTTATCGAGAAAGGCTTTAGGATATAAAAAAATGACGCTGCGACGGGAGGGGAGGGAGCAAACTCAAAACGCGCGGACGAAGTCGCGGGGGACCGCTAGTATCATATATTTTTTTTGTATAAGAATCGTGAAGCGGTAAACAGGATACATCTACCTACTAAGTTACAACTGCGTAATGCTTCAGAATAAAGTGGCTGTGACATACGGACGGACAGACATCAAACAGACTTGAAACCAGTGGCGGCTGGTGAGTTATCAAACTGGTAGTGCACTTTAAAAAATCGAAACAAAAACTAAAAACAATTACGGAAATATAAATAAATAATAATTAATGCGTCACACGTACAGTGAAACTATACTGATAGTCTGATAACGAGATGTCAATCATGGCTGCCGTCGTCGATTCGCGCCCATGCCGGCCGGCTGATTCGTCAAACATGGTGCTCTCGGCAATCCTCGGTTCTTACGTGCGGCGCTCGAGAACCCACTCATTACTCGGTACATTTTTATGAACTATCTTTTGTTTCACCCGTCAGGCGTATTAACTCGTATCTCCTACAAGTTATATTAGCAGTCCTCGTGCACTCGCCGAAGCGCACGAGAATTTGTCTTTACAGGAAAATAAGTCTTAATAGTTTAGTAAGGCGCTCAAACTGATTCACTATAATTGGAGATTTAATCTTTTATACGTTTTTGTATCTTTAAAAATACCTATTAAAATGGTTATTTAAAAATAAAGATGAAGTAGGTACTTAATATTTTGTAATTTTTAAATCTTTTGAATTGGTGGTTCAGCGCACGAGCGCACTTAAGGTACAGCCGCCACTGCTTGAAACTATAAGTGTTGTGTCGATGACGCGGAGACTTTCACGACAATTAATTAGTACGGTAGGTTACATAATATAAACCGGCCAATTGCAAGTCGGACTCGCGCACGAAGGGTTCCGTTCCATTGCCTAGGTAAATAACCTAAGTTAATATTTTAAGTGCCCACCTTTTTGTCATTAGAGATATCGAGCAAAATAGGGCCAAAAATCGTGCATGTTGTATGGGAGCCCACCTTCAATATATATTTTATTTGATAAATGTATAGGTCATAGAAATACATAATTAGTAAAAAAAAATACTATCTCGCTATCGCGGTTTTTGACATAAACTCCGTTTTTCTTGCCTACTCCAATAATGTAAACAATATTTTCATAACTTTTAAAGTAATATCAGTGAATAAAATAAATAAACTAATTGATTTAAAAAGATCTTAGTATAAAACGATGGATTAGCCGTGTAAGTTGTGAGTTTTGTGTTTATCTCATTTTGAAATTAATCATTTCGTTAAAAAGGAATGTCACGATTGTTTACAATATTCAACTTGCAAAGCAAAACGGACTGTACAGCCTGTGACAGACAGGAGGACCGACAGACATCGAAGTCATGTAATAGTGTCCCGTTTTTACCCTTTGGGTACGGAATCCTAAAAACATAGTCGAATGTATAACCTTCTCTTTTTTAATCCGGTTAAAATGCGAAAATGTTACATAATGGTTTTTTTCAAGCAGATTTTGGAAGGTTTCGTGGTACTTTAAACAGTATTTGTACATCGTTACTCCGCTTTTGCTTATAACGCAAGTTAAACTAAATTATCGTTAAGTTAACACTGCCTTTTGTTTCAGATAGCCACGGAAAACATGAGAGCCAGACGCTTCTCCCGCCATTAATGCCAGTTCCGAGCAAGCAGAACTTCTTTCTTTCTCCAACATTACCCGTAAACCGACCTCATCACAGAAGGTCCAACTCACCGTCAAGACGATTCTCAAATCAGTACTCAAACGGCCAACCTTTGAACTTCCTGAATCCAGAACCAAAACCCTTCCTTAATTACAATTCCAATCCACTCCAATTCTCACACGGTCTTCCACAGCTTCCACTGACTACTGCCAGACCATTAACACCTTTAGGACCTCCCCTACCATATCCCAGCTTGCCCAACTACGAAGAGATCTTCAGAAAAGCTGCAGAAGACTCAAAGTCCCTTGAAAACTTCAACCAGTTCTCAAATAACGGCTACAACAGACGATTTGTTGCTTACAGTGTACCGAACTATCTTCACTACGTCTGACGAGTTACTCGATAGGATTTCTTACTTTAGATTAGCGTCAAGTTAATATTTAAATAAATGTTTGTAATAACTTATGACATATTATTTCAACTATTAGTCAGAATAAGCTACGTGTGATTACATTTATTTTACACACACACACAGGCACAGCGCTTGAATTCGACTTTCAAACCTAGACGAAGTTAAATAAAACCTTTCTTACAGCCACAAGCACTTATACAAAACAAATATTTAGGTATCTTTGCAAATAGTTTATTGCCGTCAAAAGCTAGGTCATTTTGACAGCTTTTTGACAGTATTAGAGATGTAACCTGCCATATAATCGACTAAAGACACTATCGATTAAAAGTCCAATTAATTATATTAACTTTTTTTGTATCGGTACCTACATAGTTTGGCGTACCTATACTGTAAAATAATCTCTAGTCTTGAAAATTACGTAAATCGGCTCAAATGAAATCTTACATGATTACAAAGGAAAAAAAAACTCATCTAAAATAGTTTTTTTTATCATACCTTATTTTTGTTCAATTATTGTTTGCCGCGATCTTATTTATCCTTATTCACTATTCACATACCTTTACGCCGACAAAAATTATTGATTACCCTCGTAGCAATATTATTCAAATAGTAGATTTTGATAATCGATACTTAATTCACATACAAGTTCACTTCACTAGTCTTCTTCTTTATTTTCAATAAGTATAAACTCGGCCTTTGTAAATTATTTGATAAAATTTTAATAAAAATGATATTTATTTTGTCCAAAAAATTGTAACTATGGGTAAGAGATACCACTGTGAATATTGTAACAAAACAATGGTAGCTGCTCCAGCTATCATCAGAACTCACAACAAAGGTGTCGTACATCAAAAACTTGTTCAAGAACATTACCAACAATTCAAAGGCAAGTAATATTACGAAACTATAATACTACATTCTAACGAATTCTTTGTAGAATATAATATGTTAGCTTTGATTCTAGCACTGAAATCAAAACTAGTCTGATCCTGTTTTGATACTTTTTCGATAAAGTTTCTTAATTTATGGGATACGCAGTGCTAGAGGTCTTTATAATTATTACAGACACATAATCTCTATAGCAATTTTGTTTTTACTTTAAGGAATTTTTCACTGCATAGTACCATACCATGACCATTATATGAACGATTTTTGGCACAAAAGGCAATGCTATATGCTCTTCCTTGCCTACCTAACACATTGACAGTGTTCTGTCTTACCATTATATGGAGCAAGAATGCAATTGGCATTGTGCTGACACAGACTGTGCATGGCATGCTACAGTGTTAGTCAGTGACCAAACGGTCTAGGTGTCATATGTATTTAATACAAAAAAAAAATATTTCTTTCCCAGATAAATTCCTATCATGTTGCTCTGAACTATTTCATTTTTAGATCCAGAAACAATACTAACAGAAGAGGCTTACAAGAAGCCATGCAACAGATTTGCTAATGGCCAATGTCAGTTTGGGGGTATCTGTCGATACTCTCACTATTCGAGACAGGAGATTGATGCTCTTAGAGAATATGGTATGTTTTAGGTATTATTATTATGGGCACCCAGAGTCCCAGAGAGTTCATGTAGTTAAAGTTGGGACACTCTCTACTTTAACTAATAAGGCATTGACTTACGCTTTATTGGTTTTGCATGGAGTTGTTGAAAATCTGATACATTGCTTTTAGAGATTTAGCACATTTTCAACAACTCCTTAGAGAATACATTAAATATTTTTTAAATTTTCACTAGCTTGATTCTAAAGTTGTGGGGGTTTAAAAGGGGGACACCCATTTTACCACTTTGGATTCCTCTTTCTATTAAATATATGACTTTTAGAAACAATAAAACCCCATTTCAGTTTTAGTTCAGTTTCAGCTTTCAGCTAAGGTTTTTGCCTTTCAGCTAAGGAACCCTATAAAAATATTGTAGATACTTATCTTTTCTTAACTTCTCAATGCTCTACTATTGCTCTAGCTACTTTACCTATAGCTGATCTATTTATCAAATAGATTCAGAAATATTTGTAATCATCACTTAATTTAGGCATCAAAATGTAGCTAAAGTAATCTTAATTTGTTTAACCTTCCTATTGTTAATCACTTTACAGTTGCATCAAAAAAGAACATGGAAATGTTTAACCCTCCACCGTCGTTCCACGATTTATACCAACAACTTCAAGACAAGAAAGCAAAATCTGAACCAGATGATAATACCACAGTTTTGTACAACAGTAGCGGTGTAACACATGTATTACCGTGGACTTATAACAGTGCATTTGATAGCTACGGTGATAATTTACCTCCAAGCATCAAAAGAATGAGATTGGATGATTTTGAAACTGCCGAATTTTGTGAATGGGGATGATTATGAATTAAGGTAAATAAAAGGTTTCTTTTTATTTTAAGGATACAAATAAAATAAATAAGTATTCGCCAGACAATACACATTAACGGCATTGACTAGAATGGTTTTATAATGTTTGACTACATATTTACAATTTGTCATTCTATCTCAGTCAGTTTCTTCGAAGCGCTAGTAGGGCCCAAAAGATAAGGAGACATGCTCTAGCCCCATAGGGGCCATAATTCATTGATATTACACTAATTATTGACGTTCATGAGTGGTATTTTGTGTCCTAAATTGAATAAATTATTTTTGACTTTGACTTTAACTTCAGTGATGAAAAAAAGAGGATATACTGGAACAAAGAGTGCTATTTGATTTATAATGAAGTAGGTTACTAATTTATTAATACAGCATTATACATATTTATTGTAGATTAGTAATCATAATCTTCTCCTTATGTTTCGTGTCACTGGTAGTGGTTTTGGTTGAAAGCTGACTCTTGGAAAGCGAAATTTGTACTCTGGGTAGTAGATGAATCTGAAGTGTGCAGGCACCTCATACCTAATTAATGCAACAGTCTGTAAAATTTTATTGGGTTAATAACAATTTTATAATACTGGTAAATAAGTAGACAAAAAGTTTTAGATTGGGGACCCTTCGACCAAGCACAGCATAAGACGTGAGCTAATGAAGACCGGTTGCTGGTTGGTGTGGAAAACTTTAGGGCACTGTTGAGCGTCTCTTTGGCTGATAGGAAATTAATCTAACTTTATGATCTATGATTTATTTATATCTTTATAATGAAACTAAATTTATTTTTTAATAATTTACTTTTAAATAGTAGCCAGCCAGAAGCCATAGTGATTTCTTCGTGTAGCAAAAATAAAATTAATAAATTCTCGTAAAAATGCTGAAATGTGTAATAAACACTTTCAAAATGTAATCTTATGATTTTATTTGAAAAAATAACAATAAAGCCGAAGTCACACATTTGAAATGTTTATTTAATTTGATTAATTTAATCTTACCTGGATAAGAACCGTGACTAGCAAGAATATTTTAAAATGAAACATATTTTATTTCGTAGAAGTTTCATGCCTTGAAATTGCAGTGAGTGTTTTTATTTTAATCTGCTACAGATTTTACAGTCCATAGGCATAAATAAAATCAAAATAGCGTAATTCGAGAATTTATTATGAATGCAATAAATGTATTATATTAATATACAGGTTGTTTGGTACATTGTCGTGTAACAAATTATTTGTGACTTACCTATAGTGGGAGTCATTTGCTATCTTTTTCTGCCTTTTAAAAACATTAGGTCCCTCGTGAAATGTTTTTTATGTATGGAAGACCCATCTTATTTTTCATGTAATAAACTAGTTTTGGTGCGAATTTTTTTCGCACAATTTCAAATTACAAGAGACCCATCTCTTAATGACAAAATTGTTGTTGTTGATGTTTTCATGACATGTGGCATATGATAGTCTTTAGAAGATTTCATAAAGTTCTAAGAGATCATTTGGTTTTTTTTTCACAGCCATATTATGTTGCAGGTAAAATCTATACTAATATTATAAAGCTGAAGAGTTTGTTTGTTTGTTTGTTTGTTTGAACGCGCTAATCTCAAAAACTACTGGCCCTATTTGAAAAATTATTTTTACGTTGGATAGTCCATTTATCGAGGAAGGCTTTAGGCTATATAACATAAAGATACGACTCATAAGACCACAGCAGAAATGAAAAATGTTGCGAAAACGGGAGAAAGATATTCCTTTTGAGAGCTTCCTCTGCATACGCTGCGGAAACCGTTTAAGTTACACAAAAATCATGTATGACAGGATTGTTCAACATTAAGAGTTCTATAATAAAGTCCGCGACAGCATATGTCTATCTTTTATGGTTGACTTACTACAACCTTTTTTATGTTAATAAATTTGTAAAAAAATAATGCATTATTTTTAGAGGTGTATTATACACACAGGTATTTATTCTTATCAAAATAAATACATTTATCATCACGAGCATTTCATTTAGAACAAAGTTGCCCTTTATGTCATTTAAATTCAATAAATATCTTAGGAGCTATCACAGTTTTAACATAACTCCGCACCAAAATAATGTTCGCATTTTAAGTACGACGTGCGCTTGCGCTAATAATATTATAAAGCTGAAGAGTTTGTTTGTTTGAACGCGCTTATCTCAGGAACTGCTGGACCAATTTGAAAAAATATTTCTGTTTTGGATAGCTTATTTATCGAGAAAGGCTTTAGGGTATAAAACATCACGCTGCGACGGGAGGGAAGGGGGCAAACTCAAGACGCGCGGACGAAGTCGCGGGGGACCGCTAGTTAAATATAATTTTGTTCCGCATCTTTACTAGTAAATTAAAAAATACTAGACGGCTTGTGAATGTGATTTTGATGTTATGTATACCGCAAAATAATGCATATTTTCAATGAAACAGAAAACATCGATATAAAAAACCAAAGGTCCCATTTTTTGTTAAGACGGAAAAGGATAGTGAATGACCCCCTAGTGGGGGTAATTTTTTTTATTTAGCAAAGGATGTACCAAACATGCTGTATATTTAAAAACTCAGGAATTAATCGATCATGAATTATTTACCTTTCTATACGTTCATTTTTTAACAATATCAGTCTAGTTGGCTCAAATATAAGCTCTTACAGCCTACAAAATTTTTATCTATTTATATAATACATTATAATATGAATATTTATTATTATAGGATAAAATGATTATTGTTACTATGTTTCCTTTTTTCTTTAGAAGCTTTTCACTGCACCCGTTGACACCTTTCTGCATGACCTAAAGGTTTGACTGGTAGAGAATGCTTTTAGCATTAAGTCCACCTTTGTACACTAAATTTGTGCAATAAAGTCTTTAAATAAATAAATAAAATAAATAAAAATTGTCTCATTTGATAATAGGTTTAACTACTAGTTTAGTTATATTTTAAATCCCATATTGCCTTTATGGAATTTATAACTTTATATTTATCCTTTACAAAGCAAAACCAGATGAAAAGGTAGTCTACGTACGATACATCAATTCACCCACTTTTTATCGGCCTCATAAAATATCAGGCTTTTATTATCCAATCATTTTTGTTTTCAACCAGATTGAGAACCGTGGCCGCGCGAGGAAATCAAATTAAAATGCACAGGCGTGTCGCTTTCTTAAAATGAATGTTTTGTTTTTACTAAGTAATGTTATTATTATGGTGAGTTGTATAAACAATCTTCAAACTGCAGTAGTACGTCTTACTTACTATCTTACTTATTACACTTTTTTACTTCGGTCCCTACAACTTGGCGTGTGTTTTCATACACTTGTTTTCCGCTTAATGCGATTTGTCTCCTGGTTATGTACGCTCTTTTTGGATGAACTTTGGCATGGTTGACAGAAAAATTGACTAAAAAGACTGATCTGAGTCAAGTTGTAGTGTTAAATGGAGACACTTATCTCCATTTTAAAAGAAGTTACATCTATACAGAGTTTAACAAAATTAACTGCAATCCTTCTCGGTTGTGATTCTGTTACTAAAATACAATAACTTTTTATAGGGAGCCAACATCGAAATCCCAAAAAAAAATACTTCTCCAAACAAACTAGCATCAGCTGATCGGCATTGTAGTGTAGGAAAGTTTTTTTTTTGATTTTGATGTTGGTCCCATACAAAAAGTTGTTTATTTAGCGCTAGAATTACCCCCTAGAAGTAATGCAGTTAATTTTGATAGACCCTATATTTCATCTTATATCGTGTATTTTTTTTAGATTTATCTGTATCTATTAGGATAAGTTGAAAATGTCAACTAAGTAATATTCTATGATGCAACGTATTCTAATTCGTAGGTACATTTTATGAATGTAGCAACTTTAACGATGTTATAAATACTCATACATGACGATTCTGTCATGTAATAATTTATTTTCCCTGTTCCATACGTCCCGTTCCATAGATAGGCTTATAAACATTTCCTGTTTATAACGCATTTTTGGTTGGGTCCCGTCAAAATAGTACAATCGGGATTTTACTGCAATTAAAAGGTATATTATATTCAAAATAAGATATCGAAACAAAATAATAACGAGAATACGTCAAAAAAGAACTCAAGGTACAGCCGCCAGAACTTCAGGTTACCCACTTTTGTTGCAAACCAGCCCTTATAACAACGACATAAGACACCGCAGTGTTGATCTTGACGTGCTGTTGTCCGTACATAAGTAAATTTAAGGGGATTAGGTAGGTATACAACTCTGTCTGTGGGTCCGTACCACTAGACACTCGCAACAGCAACGATGCTCTTTTTGCCTTTCCGCTGTCATGGCGAGCATAATAGCTAGTGGGTATGCATCGTGTATCAGGACAAATACCCTTCTTGCACTATATTTATACAAGGTGGAACAAGGTTGCCAAAAAATTTGGAGGTGAGTGAGACCAGCAATATGAACAACTTTTACTATGGGGTCATGTTCGAAATCTTAAATAAAATTTCAGGTGCCCTATACATTATCGTCAATGAACCTGACTGATTTTGTATGGGGCACCTGAAATTTTATTTAAGATTTCAACCATGACCCCATAGTAAAAGTTGTTCATATTGCTGGTCTCATTCACCTCCAAAATTTTGGCAACCTTGCAAAATTCCACCTTGTATTTCTGGATTTTGTGTATATCATAAAATCAGAAGTTGGCACACTGAGTGAACAAACTATTATGCACCCTCTTTTCTTCCACTTTCGTCGGTTGTAACATGTACGGACAACAGCACGTCATGGTAGACACAGCGGTATCTTATTTACTTGTAATAGGGGCTAGTTTGCAACAAAAGTGGGTAACCTTGTGTGCTGACCGCTGTACACAGACATATTCGAAAGGTCTCTTTCTCTATAATGTGTTAGACTTATTTAATTTGTCGGTTAATAAATTAAAATACAATTGAAATTTAAAATGAAATTAAAACGAGAGTTTAAAGGCAGGATAAAATATTAACTACTGACTTAAACTGAGACTTTTATCTTTTTTGTATTGAGGGAGGAATTAAAATCTGACCATCGAAATTTATCTTTTATAGTGATTGGCTATACACCCGATGTTAATTAATATTAGTTTGTGAAAAATCGAACTAAAGTAATCATCTATTACTACCTAAAGTCGTAAATTAAGACCGACTTAGAAAAAAAGAGGTGATCTATTCGACCTGTGTTTATGTGGTATCGTAATTGGATAAAATTTTAGTACCTACGTTCATATATTCAGGCTTCTTAACACGTGTGTAAGATTTCGTAGGTTCATCTATGATTGTCTCAGGATTTCTTAAAAAATTAGAAGTCATAGCGAGATGATCCTTTTTTAGTTTAATCAGGTGTAGTTCAACTTAGGTACAGTAGGTTTCATTAAAATCGATCCAGTATTTTTTGAGATATGAATAATCACTAAAAAATATGAAATAAAAAATAAAACGTGTTTCATTCATTTCATATCATTTTCAGCTTTTTGGCCATTTTTTAGGGCGTTTTAATTTTTTAATATTATTTTAATTACTGATTTTTTTAAACAAAATAAAAAGACGATGTCCTTAGAAGATGTTTAATTTTTTTTTTAAAGTATTATTTAACCGTCAATTTATTTCTTACAGATTATTCGTTTCAACAATGTGGCAGCCGAACCAAGCTTGGCAAACAATGGGCGCGGCATCAGAGCAGTATTCCTAATAAACTCAAAAAGCAATCCTCCAAATATAATTACTAAAAGAATAGGAAGATCCGGGTACGGACTAGAGGATGAAAGAGAAAAAACAAAAAAGGAAATTCTGGTAAAGAAACAACATAAAAAAAAAATGGCGGAGATCATTGAATTTATGGAAACCCACCTTTCGAGTACGAACTACTTTTACGAAGAAATGAAAAGAATAAAAGAGAAACGCGTTATTAGAAGTACATTGAGAAAAATGATCGATTGGTTAGAGGAGCCTAACCATGAAACCGTGAAAAAAGAATTATTTAAGTGCTATATGAACCTCAGACGTGAGAAAGAACACAAATCCTTGGATATTTGGAACCAAAAGGTTAACAATCTTGTAATTAGTGTGGTTAAAGACCCATTCAATGATGGTACCATAAATTAAAATAGAATGGAAATAAATGTTTTAAGAACTAAAGAAAACGAGACATTATTGCTTTTTAAATATCATAAGAAGTACCAATATAAAATTTTTTTAAATAAAAATAGTCTAAAAGCACACTCAGAGAACTTCATTTACCTTTATTTAAACTTAATTTAACTACCAAATTTTCAGCAAGAGGTACACATTGTGTGATTAGTTATGACACCCCACATGCATAGGTTTGAGCAAAAAAATGTTATTTTTTTAGTCGCATGTATCGGAGCCCTCCTTAAATGTCATTGATTTTTATTTTTACTATATGAATCTTGAAGATACCTACACCTTCCTTCCAAATGTTATCTGTGTAATGCTTAAATTTTCAGAATAAAGTGGCTTTGACATACGAACGAACAGACAGACAGACTTGATGAAACTAGTGTTCAGTTTTTGCCATTCGGCTACGGAACCCTAAAAAACACTGAAATGAACATGGGAGTAGGCATTTCACATGTTAAGCCTTTGCAATGATACCAAGACGCAGAAAAACACAAAGACGATGATATTAAAAATAAATATGTCAATTGGAGAACGTCGAAATGACAAATGGCTGGCTGTCATTACAAAAAGTAAATAGGTAACCAAAATTATTTCAAAGATAATATTGCATTGTCCTTTCATTATTTGCAATTACTTTAATATGTAGTGTTGATTCACTTAATAATTAAATATAATACACGGAGACGTAAAGTTTGTACTATTTATAGCGAAATGGTTACAGCCGTCCTCCAACGTGCTTTTTTTTGCTCACTCCTTCGGGTTCCCCCTACCCCAGATAATATAATCCCCTACTTTGCACACAGCGAAACAAGCGTCCACTAAAAATCATGGCAGACGGTGCTACAGAAACTTGAATATCGGTAAACTTATACAATACAAAAGAAAATACAGAGTTTGAAATAAAACGAAACGCCATCGTAAATAGGTTTTTATTTATTATTATTTATCACGTAGAGAAGTCTTGGCGAGTAGGGCTGCAGCACAGACACTAGCTCATAAAGCTTTGATCCTGGCATTATTTTCGCTCGTACGGAATTCTGAAAAAAGGTTTCTGTCAATAAGCGAAATGCTAAGTTTTTTTATTAAAAAAAAATGTCTTGATGAAAAAAAAAGTTTTTGGTCAATAAGCGAAAAGATAAGTTTTTTTATTAAAAAAAAGGTCAAGTCTTCACCTTTCAATATCAATGTGTAAGTAATACAAGCCGGTTGAATACCGGTTAATGGTGGACAACGCGATTCATCCACTTATCTCTTACTGTGAAACCTTTATCTATTTTAAAAATTAAGGAAGGTATCTTACCAGCTTAACTGAAGTTCTTTTTTGTTTCTTCTTTAATTGTTCCTTAAAAATAAATAAATGAATAATAAAGTTAAAAGTGAGTTTACAGGAGCAATAAAACGTTCCTACATTTTCCATAACTATTAGAAAAAATATTTACCAATTTATCCCTTGATGCTGATCTCAAGACATCTTTAGGACCATCTTCCACCCAAAATGAGTCCCAATAAGCCTACAAAATATAAACAGTATAAAGATCAAAATATTGTTAGTCAAACTTTCAAATAACTAATTTTGAGTCCATCAAAATGGTGGAATGGTTCCTTATGGTATATCCACACCGCCCGGTCATGCAGCAGCGTCTGCCGCGGATTAGAGTGTTAAGTCCAATGTATCCTACCAAAGTATGCAGTAGCATTCCGAAAATTTCATTTTAAAACATAAAATAAAAAAACCTTCTCAAGGATCCGTGCCAACTTTAACTTAATAAGGGTACCGCTTAGTTCCACTTACCCAATACCACCATATTTTGTTGATAGCAAAAATAACTGTTTTCCATAGTATTTGTATGAAGGACAAAGTTGTATTTGCGGTTGTTGAAAATGTGTTGTCTCAAAAACTAATAGTTCGATCTCGTTCAAACCAAGTTTTGTTGACAGAATGAATGAATGAAAGGTTTTTTTTAAAACTCACTTGCCATTGGGGACCATGGCACTTGCAACAGCGCCGAAATATCGGAAACTCGAAAATAGGTAATGAGATACATGATATCAATCTCGTTACAATCTATTCTAATGTTAATGACCATGAAAGTTTTAAACAACCAATTTTACTACTTTGGAAGCATCTATCTCCTAAATGTTAGACTTTCAGGAAGAACGGTTCTTGCTTGGAACCTCGATGTCATTTTGACTTTACGAAAGTAAGGGTTCAGTTTTCGCCATTCGGCTACGGAACCCTACAAGTAATGTTTTTTGATACAAATAGTCACCGCAAAAAAGTTAAAATGTTATTTCAACTTAAAACGATTGCGAGACTTGTATAATAATAAATATCCTTTAGGGGAAAGGGGGGCATAGTGGAATACTTAACTTCAATCGAAAAAATAAAAAGGACTGGAGTAGTTCTGAAGTCAAATTTTAATCGTAATGGTTCTAGAACTATTGTATTACAGATAGAGAATACAATCCCGAGCATGTTTTTCAATCCCGGGATTACGGGATTTTTGAACCGTAATCCCGGGATCCCGGGCCTATCCCGGGATTAGACTATGTGGTTTCTAATTGGGCTCAAATTAAAAAAAAACTTGAGTAATTAAAAAACTTTATAATGTCTTTGCACAACAGTCAACACAAATCACAATAATAATAAGAAAATAAAAAAGACAAAACAAAAAAATTATACTTTTGCAAGAAATTAAAAAGACAACATAAATATACTATTTAGTATTTCGAAAATATAATCGCAGAAATATCAAAGCATCCAATGTTTGACTTCCAAGCCTGCTTCGTAGTTTATTGCCAACATAAGCGGCAGCTGAAAACGCTCGCTCAGGTTCAACGCTGGTTGGAGGAATAGACAATAGATACTTGTATGCTGTTTCTAAGTGATATCCACGAACTCCTCCATTTTCGAACAGGCTCATTTCACGTCTAATACTATTTGCCAACCCCAATTCATTTTGTACTTGTACATCAGGATCTGGGGATTTCATACTCTTGTTAATTTCCAGCTGTAACTTTTCCTTTAATGTCAATTGGGGTTGGGAGGTTTCTGGCCTTAGCTCATCATCTATTTGTGATCCTGACCTTTCTTCTTCTTCTGTGTCATCTCGACTATTAAGTCTTTTAACAATACTCTTTATTTGCTTCCTCACTATAGCCTGTGTCGGAACTGGAAATAAGTCATGCCATTCCAAATCCGATAACAACTGATTTTCATCATTCATTCGTGGATTTTGTAAATAATTTAATACACCAGTTAAATTATCACTTCGTCGTTGCTTTATACGTTCCACTAAGGATGTTTTCATTTTTTTGGCAAGTGCTGAGTTTTTGCTAGACAGTTGTTTTATAAGAAATTTCAAAGCGGCATCAGCTGTGCATAAATTAGCATCTCGCCTACAGATTGCTTCTACTGTCAATTTAATTGGGGTCAGCACATCAACAATTTTATTTACCAATTCAAAATCAACATCTTCTAAACGAATTGGATGATTGAGATCTATAAGAGCTTTTTGAATGCATGCTTTTAAAAGATAAAATCGCTCCAGCATTGTTAAAAGACTATTCCATCTGGTTTTACAGTCCAAAAGAAGTGACAGCTCTTTTCCATGTTCAATTTTCACATATTTTTGAAGTACTGTTTCATTTTTAAATGGTGATCTTTTGAAATACACTACAACTTTGCGGATTTTCTTTATCAGCTCATTAATATTTTCATATTGTGTTAACTCTGGTACGTGTTCTGGCGCAAGATCATTTTGTGACATTACGATTAAACCTGATTCTGGACAGTCTAAGTCTTCTAAATCGTGTTCATCATCGCTGTCGTCCATATAATCAACAGTAACAGCTGGTTCATTCAGAGTATCATCTGAGGTAGGGCTATGTTGCAAATAATTATGTTTTCCATAAAGCACATCACAGACCGCCAAATTGATACCATGTGCGAGACACAGTTGATGTTCGGTGCAAACAAGCCGCCCCACCTTTATCATAACATTCGGTCCATCGGTTACAATAGCCACGATGTCAGTTTCCAGGGAAATATCAAATTCACTGAGACGCTCTTTCAATATACGAAGACAATTTTCAGCTGTCATACTTCCGTAAATAGGAACAAGTCCTAAGTTCCAAAATTTTTTATATGAATGAACGTTGACAGCCATGTATCGTTTATTGGAAGTTGAAGTCCACTCGTCGAAAGAAAGACTAAATCTTTCACCTGCACTTTTCAATTGTTTCAATTCTGCAATTACTTGCTTTTTGATTTTTTCACTGTAATTCATAACACGTTTTCGAACAGTGACGGCTGACTTTGGTAAATCCGGGTATTTTGCTAAGAGCAATTTTCTCAAATCATCTGAAGCTATGAATACACTGAATGGAAATCCATCTAATGCAACCATTCTTGCCAAAACATCATCCAGGCTATCGTCGGCACTTTTAGTAAAATAATCATCTAACTTTCGCTTGGTTGGCGGCGGCGGAGCTGTGTTCATATTTTCAGAATCTTGACTTGTTGAAGCTGATATAACCTTGATGTTATGTTTTGATAACAAATGTGTATGTAATCCCTTAGTCGATCCACCCAAAGTCTTGAGAATGGCTGGGCACCGCTTACATTTAGCACTATTCCCATCCTTCGCGACTAAAAAATAACTCCACACTGACGTCGCATCACTGTCTTTTTTATGTTTAACAAAGTCTGCCGCCATTTGAAATACTTAATTTCAGGTAATTTACTTTAAATTTAAATGACGAAACCTTCGTAACCCGTCACTGACAGAATAATAAATGAAAAAAATAAAATCTGATTAGCATATTTATACTTTCATACAGGGAATCCCCGACGGGAAAATACCCGCAACAATACTATGATATGAGATGATCGGGTGATTTCCCTGTTGGTTCGTTGGGGACTTGGGGAATCACCTTAAAAGTAGCATATTTAATACTTTCGTACAGGGAAACCCCGACGGGAAATACCCGCAAAAATATTATGATATTATGAGATGATCGGGTGATTCCCCTGTTAGTTCATTCATTGGGGAATTACCTTAAGAGTATTGTATTGAAGTACTCAGAGTGGGGAAGTCCCTTCTAAGTTTACAACAAACATATTAAGACTGTACCTGTGTGTGTAGTGAATAGTACGTATCGTATGACGGCGTATCTAAAAGTGTTTTTTGTCGTTATGTATTAAATGCTATTAAATAACCTAGGCAAGGTTATCGTCAAGGCGCAACGGACTACGGCATATAAACTAAACTTGTATGTGGCAATCCCGAAAATCCCGAGATTAGCCAAGTGCAGTCCCGGGATTTTCGGGGCCAGAAAACGGTCGGGATCCCGGGATCCCGAGATTCGGGATCCCGGGATTGTATTCTCTAATTACAGATAGGGTAAATATTTTTAACAAATTCTTAACCATTTTGGTAATAAATTAACTTTTTTTAGAAGTAGTTATTTTCCGCTTTGCCCTTATCACAAGGGTAAAGTGGAATTGCACATTGGACAAAGCGAAAAAGGGATTTATTTGGCGTATTTCCCATCAACTTGAGTATTATGCTAATGAAATCAATAAAATTAAGTAATATAATCAACTAATTTGGTATTAAGGAACTATTTCAAATCAAAGACTTTCCACTTTTCATCATTAGGAGTAGGTAAAGTGTTTTTTTTATTTAATATAAAAAGGCCACATATTTGACATTCACATACAAAATGCATTAGTTCCTATATTTAACACAAACAAAACAACCGCCTTCAATTTCACCACATAGTTCATGAGCGATGGAGGGTTCCAATTGGGATACCATATTTTTTGGATACCGAACTCGCTCGATCGACCTCCTCATTTGACCTTCCGTTCATGAGCATTGGTTTGTTTTTCTTTTGTAGTTATGAAATAAAAGTTGATGTCGCTTTAATATAACATCTTAAATCAACTGTCAACAAAAGTGGAAATCATTCCACTTTGCCCCCTTGTAATTCTTTCCACTTTGCCTTTATGATAATAATATAGTTTTCAATTCATTACTAAACAAATATTTAAATTTCTTCAATCTACTAAATGTCTGAGTGAAGTAAAATAAACAGATATTAGATTAAAATAATAAATACACCGCCACTTCTCACTTTTATCATAAATATCCAGCCTCCAAAATCCTTGAATTTCATAAAAAACTCACTCGATACATATCGTGCAGCCGGGTAGCCCGCTAGGTGGTGCTAGCCGGACTGATTTTGGTCAATGACCTTGGTCGGCCGTGCGCTAGGCTTGTGCGAGGTGCGGGTGCCGTTAGGTGAAAGAGTGTTGGTAAAATCAAATTTTTCGCTTTGCCCCCCTCTTCCACTATGCCCCTCTCTCCCCTACTTTTTGTTTGTAAATACATACATGATATACATAGAAAACCCAGACCAATACAAACAGACATGTTCATGCACACAAATGTTTGTATTGTGCGGGGATCGAACCCGCAACCCGCTGCGTAGTAGGATTTCTCGACCACTACACTAGACGGATCGTCACATTTGATATTTTCAAATGTGCTCCAGTTTCTTTCACAGGCTGCAGACAGAGCTGGTATGCATAGAATTTTACTAGCAATGGACGTGTAAGTTAATAAAATATAATTATATTGTAAAGTTATTTATATATATCTTATTTTGTGTAGCAAAGCTTCCCCTCTCTGTAGCACTTGTTTTGCAGCGCCCGAAAGGGTCCATAATGATCATTTTGCCCTTTGCCTTAATTGTAACACCTATAATTGCACATTATGGAGCATTAATGTATTGAGTACCTATTGGTTATTAACAAGGCAAAACGGTGGCGCCCCTAGCTGTAAGAACTGTGCTAGGGCAAAGGCTGATACTAAAGAAAACCCACATATGGCATTCAGCCCATCGTGCCCGCAATGGCAGACATGGGATGGAATAGCGCGTTCCAAAATAGCATATTGCTAAGGTTCGCCCACAAGACAACGGCTCAGTCTCCACCGTAAGTACAGGCTCTTCAACAACAATATACATCATTCAGGCCAATCTGCGAAAATCAAAGCAGGCCACGAATGAACTGCTCCTGGCCGCGGAGAAGAGAGGTGCGGGAATCGCCCTGGTGCAAGAACCCTACGTTGGATCCACAGGGATAGTCAAACAATATCCAGGCACTAGGGTAATCCAATGCACCATTAATAGGCAAAAAACGATAAAGGCTGCGATTCTCGTCTTCGGTGACCTGTTAAAAGTCATCCATGACCCCCAACTGGTCACCGAGACAGAGTGCGCAGTCCTATTGGAGGCCGGATCTCTGCGACTGGGAGTGGTATCCCTGTACTACGAAAGAGACCAACCTATAGAGCCGTACATTGAGCGTACCAAAGCAGTATGCTTAAAACTAAACACCCAAAATCTATTAATAGGAGGAGACGTAAATGCCTGAAGCCAATGGTGGGGCAGCTCATCTGAGAACGAACGAGGTGCAACATACAGCTCATTCCTTATCGATATAGACTTCCACATCCTAAACGTTGGAGATACACCTACCTTTGAGGAGTATCGCAGAGGGAAACTATGCACAAGCATCGTTGAGGTTACTGCATGCAGTACCCAACTTCTAGGTAAAATACAGGAGTGGAAAGTTGACCGAAGCCTAACCACATCAGACCACAACGCCATAACGTACAACCTACACGTAGGCGAAAAACTACATAAAGTAGAACGCCCTACTACTAACGAATAAGTGAATGGAGCGACCGTCACAATTAAGTGTTGAATCCCTCAAAACCAAAATACATGATTCTGGGGTCGGATCAGGTTATGGCTGATATCGCTGCACAGCGTCCCGCTATTTATAAGATGGATGAACTTTTGGATTGTGTACCACAAGCTCGTAATCTTGGCCTGGTGATGGATGGAAGGTTGCGATTTGAGCAACACATGCTTGAACTCATGCGTAATTGCTTCTACCGGCTCAAGGTCCTGTATCAAGTCCGCGACTACGTAACCGTCGAAACGCGAGTCAAGTTATGTGAAGCTCTCATACTTTCTAAGTTGAACTACGCCGATACGGTGTTTGGGGGTTGTTTTCTGGAGCGTACTCGAAAACTTATTCAGCGTATTCAAAATGCTTGTGCTCGTTATTGCTTCCCTGTTCCCCGACGTTCACATATAACTCCATTCTTAAACTGCAATAATTTGCTTGACATGTCAGCTAGATACACCCTACACTTTGCGATACTGCTTTTTGGAATAATAAAAAACAAAAAACCGGCCTACCTTTACGATAAGTTAGAATTTTCTAGACGTGCCACAAGAATTTCATCCCGATTAATGTGCCCACAACACAAAACGGCTGCTTTTCGTGGTAGTTTCCGTTACGCTGCCACGAAATGCTGGAACAACTTGCCACCACCGATCAAAAATTTAAATTCTTTAGTTTCCTTTAAACACCGTCTCAGAGTTTTTCTAATCGAGAACCAAAAGGTCAAAAAATAAACAGCCGTTTTACACACACAAACACACACGCACGCATGCACAAACGCACGCACGCTTGCTCGCACGAGTTTCATTTGTTATTTAATAACACCTGGAATGTAAGCATAACATTTAATTTTTGCTATTGTATAAGTTTTAATTTTAATACAATTTGGTGGTGGTATCTCAACCTCAATGGTCTCCACTGAAAACCAGCGCCACGGCTTGCCATGGCAAAAAAGCTGAGTGGAAACCAATCTGGTTTCACTACATAATATGTAGTATATATAGAATAATAACGTTTTTTTTTAATATTTATTTCTGTATTTTTGAGTGTACCAAATAAATTTCTTTCTTTCTTTCTTTCTACTACAAGGAAGTACAATACCAACAAGGCAAACTGGTTGAGCTTCGATAGGCAATTACTCAAGTCCCTAGAAGAGCGACAAATAACTCCAGACAACATTAAAAAGGCAACCAACGGAGAAGAGCTGGAGTCCATAACTGAAGCCTACACTGAAGGCAATCGAAGAAGCGTGCGAAAGCGCGATTCCAAGATTAGGCAGCAAAGGAAGAACGGCTGTGCCACCTTGGTGGAATCAGAACCTACAGGAGCTCAAAAAAGACGTCCTTAGAAAAAAGAAACGTGTTAAAAATGCAGCCCCACCAAGAATAGAAACCGTACTGAAAGAGTACCGTGACGCCAAAGAGCTGTACGCTCTCAAAACACAGGAGGCTCAGACGTAGAGTTGGAAGGAATTCTGCTCCAAACAAGACAGAGAGAGCATGTGGGACGGGATATATAGAATCATTCGAAAAACGGCGAGAACCCAGGAATTCACACTGCTTCGCGACTCGAGTGGGCAAACGCTGAACCCAAATAAGTCATTAGAACTTCTTGCCGAAACCTTCTATCCGAAGGACTCTATATCAACAGATGATCCGTCACATGCTCATATCAGACACATTACAAGGAGCGGAACACCAGAGGAGACAAGCAAACTGTCGCCGGATGACCCTCCGTTCACGCGGGCCGAAGTGAAAGCCGTGCTTAAAGCGCAGAATCCAAAGAAAGCCCCGGGAGCGGATGGTTTTACGGCAGACATATGCGGAAGGGCAATCCGAGCTGCAGAAGAGGTGTTTATGGCGATCGCTAACCAGTGTCTCGCCATATCATACTTCCCAAAAATCTGGAAGTCTGCCCATGTAGTCATCCTCAAAAAACCTGGTAAGGATGACAATTCCCACCCGAAATCTTACCGCCCTATAGGACTTTTATCGGTACTAGGGAAAATGGTAGAAAAACTAATAGTGGGTCGACTCCAATGGCATCTCCTTAAAACTCTCAGTCCAAAACAGTACGGTTTCTTGCCGCAACGTGGAACCGAGGACGCCCTCTACGACCTGACGAGTTATATAGCCAAAGAACGGGCCGACAAGAAGTCGATAATTGTAATCTCGTTGGACATAGAGGGTGCCTTTGATAACGCGTGGTGGCCGGCTCTCAAATACCAACTTTTACAAAGACACTGCCCAAGGAACCTCTACAAAGCAGTGGAATCTTAGCTGGAAGACAGAAGCGTAGAAGTCCATTACGCAGGATCTACCTGCAAAAGAGAAACCAACAAGGGTTGTGTGCAGGGATCCATAGGAGGCCCAACCTTTTGGAATCTCACTTTGGACCCGCTGCTCCACCTTCTGTTCAAGGAGAAGGTACACTGCCAGGCGTTCGCCGATGATGTGGTCTTAGTCTTCTCTGCCAAAACAGTGTCAGATATGGAGGAACCCATCAACGAGGTGTTAAACATGACATTAGAATGGGGAAAGCAAAACAAACTGAACTTCGCGGCGCATAAGACCAATGCCATGCTCATCACCCGAAGATTAAAATTTACCTCTCCTAAACTTATAATGTCAGGAGTACAACTCCCCCTCGTTGATGAGATCAAACTTCTCGGACTCATAATAGACAAACGACTTAACTTCAACTCACACGTATCCGCCATCTGCAAAAAGTCAGCGGACATATATAAACAGCTAGCGTGTGCAGCGAGGGTCACGTGGGGTCTAAACGGCGAGATAGTACGGACGATATACGTGGCGGTAATAGAACCCATCGTCACATACGGCGCGGCAGCCTGAGCAGTGGCAACTCAGCTCCAAATGAACAAAAAGCGCCTGGAGGCGGTACAGAGGGGCTTTGCGCAGAAAATATGTAAGGCTTATAGAACCACTTCATTAACCTCTGTGCAGATTCTCTCTGGGACCCTACCTCTAGCTAGACCTACGCATCCAGGAAACAGCAACCCTGTACGAGGCAAAGAGAGGATACGCAGCCGATTTCTTACCCCCTGGCAGGAACCTGGAAAACAAAGTTAAATTTACAGACTTTCCACATCCATCCAACACCACTGCCTTGGGGTATGAACTCCTCGAGGATATGAACCCAGAAACCCAAAAACGCCACGACATCTCAGGTCCACAGGTTTATACCGATGGAAGCAAGATAGAGGGTAGAGTAGGAGCAGCGCTCACGTGGTGGGAAAACGGTAAGGAGACAGGCAGTGAAACCTTCAGCTTACACCCAACCTGTACAGTCTTCCAATCGGAACTATATGCTCTCCATAGGGCAGTGCTAAAGGCAAAAGAGAGCGGAACGGTCACAGTGAACATATTAAGTGACTCACGATCTTCACTGGAACTACTGTCTAACCCCGCTTTCCTACACCCACTGGCAAAGACCATTAAGGAGAACATATCAGCCATGAATGCAGAAGGGAGACAGGTGAGGCTGTTTTGGCTAAGATCACACGTTGGAACAGCGGGAAATGAAAGAGCTGACGAGCTAGCAAAAACAGCCGCTACAACAGAAAAGTCAGAGCCAGACTGCGCAGAAGTCCCATTGTCTTATGTGAAGAAAAAGATCAGGGAGGAATCGGTCCAGAGATGGCAGGACAGATATGACGCCTCTGCAACGGGATCAGTAACCAAGGCCTTCTTCCCAGACGTACGCGAGGCGTACCGGCTGGTGAGAGCAGTAAAACTGACCCCGCTCCAGACCCAAATCTTCACAGGACATGGCGGTTTCGGGGAATACTTACATCGGTTTAAGCTTCGCAGCTCCCCCGGATGCGAGTGTGACCCGGACACAAGCGAAACAGTCTGGCATATACTATTAGATTGCCCGCGGTTCCAACTGAGCAAGCACAACCTGGAATGCGACATTCAGATGGAGCTGACCAAAAATACTATGAAAAAAGTCCTAATAAGTGCGAAGTTAAGAACCACTTTCTTAAACTACGTGGAATCAGTCGCCAAAATAACAACAAGGCGGAATAGCGCAATACCAAATTGCACACCCACGACATAGGACACACAACAACAAATACAACAACTCACCACACAGAAACCCTCACAAAGTCAACCTAAACCCTACAATCTGCTGGCATCCGGTGAACCGGGAGAGCCTGGAATAAGGCTGCGAGGAGTCGCGCTGTTCATGGACAACAACTGGGAGCGGCTAGGAATCGCATTCTGTAACGCCATGGTACGAAACACGGTCTATATTTCACCCGGTCTCAGCGCACTTATCAACGGAAGTACCTTTAAAACATCAATGAGACGAAAGGTCTACAACAAATTACCAATTGTAACAATAGAGCAGCAAGAGTGTAGAAGTGCGAAAGAAAAACAAGACTATCGCACTATTCTCCAACGAACTGCATGTTACGGAATTCGAACAGGCATGCAAGGTACTTACGAAGATAAGTGAGCGAGGGGAGAAAGGAACATCGAGACCGGTTAAGATCAGTCTGGATGCGATGGTCGTAAGCTACCAAAAAGGCAATACCGAGGACTACCTTGGGGCCGTGGCAGCTTCTAAATATCACGAGGTCGTGGTCTATGAAGACAGAGGCCAAAACCTCAGCTTCCTTAAACCACGACCAGCAGACCAAAACGCACCACCACCACCCACAGATTGCTGGGACCACCCTATAGTCAGAACTGACATCAGTGGGTCCGAGCGATTGGAACTTAGGGTGAGAAGCGAAAAGTGCCAGACGAAACGGAGTGCGAAAGAGCTGAGCGTCGACGAGAAAGAGAAAACTCAAGACACACTCTCCACTATGACAGCAGCACTCAGCAGTGCTTTCAAGGCGATCCCGGAGATGATCACCAGAAAAATAACGAGGATGAGGAGTATAACAGCGATCGAGAAAGAAGTCGAAAAGTTTACCTCACCACCACCAGAGGAGGAAAGAACCCAAGAGTGGAACGCACCAGGGCAGACATGAGACAAGTAGCTCCACCGACTCTCAGACCAGCCTGTCAACCACAGGAGCACATGCTAAATGCCTTTATCGAGTACGTAGCGGTAACTAAAGCCACTAGAAAAGTCAACGAAGACACTTGCAAGGGCATCATGCAAGCGTACAATCTTGACAATCTGGGACTGCTGCGAGCTAAATTAAAGGACGCAGAGGCCGCAATATACGACAGCGAACAATCCAAGGTTATCCATGGATAAATGTCGGGGTCGTATATGGCGGCATATAGCAACGCGTGTGGCTTCGTGGGACAGGACGAACAACTGAGTAACTTAGAGGAGGGAAAACTTGTCTTCAAAACACCGTCCGAAGACCCCATAGTCGTAGCCGCAAAGTGTACGAAGGTCATGCTCGACGACAGAATAATCAAAATGGCTAACACCATATCGGGAGATCTGTCGAAAGGTAAGGTCCCGGAACACTGGACTATACCGACAATTACATGGGTCAATGGAGTCCCTGGTTGTGGCAAAACCACGTGGGTAATGTTCCAAATAAACCCCGAACAGGACATAATAATCACTACCACGACTGAAGCAGCAAAGGACCTCCGAGAGAAACTGGCAACGAGAATAGGGGAAGAGAGGGCAAAAAAGAGAGTCAGAACAATGGCATCTCTACTTGTAAATGGTATGAGTGAGGGAGAATCGTGCACACGCCTCATGGTGGATGAAGCCCTCATGAACCATTTTGGATCCATTGTATTGGCTATCCAAATAGTGAAAGCCAGCGAGGTGACTTTGTTAGGAGATAATAACCAACTCCCATACATAGATCGCTGTAATCTCTTCACCTTGGAATACAACAGACCTAATAAAATCACAGAGGTTACTAAGGAGTTACTGTGCACCTATCGAAACCCCCAGGATGTAGCGTATGCCCTTAGTGAAATCTACAGCGGCATATACTCAGCCAATACTCAAGTACAGTCCCTTTCCCTCAAGCGCTTCTCAGGTACAGTGATCCCAAAATCGGAAAGAACCCTATACCTCACTCACACCCAAGCTGAAAAGGCAAGCCTAATCAGCCAAGGATACGGGAAAGATGAAGGATCACGCACACTTACCATACATGAAGCACAAGGGCAGACTTTTGAGTCAGTGGTGATAGTGCGCACAGTATCAAAAAAATCCCATCTCCTAAAGAGTGTTCCCCACGCTGTTGTGGCCATCTCTAGACACACAAAGTCTAGTGTTTATTACACAGACAATGCCACCGACGACGCCACAGCTCATCTGATAATCCGGGCAGAGAAGGCCACACCAACAATAATCCGGGACTACAACCTGCGGATGGCCATGCGCAGGGACGACGAGCAACTCCGAAACAAGATATTGGCCAATCCACTAACATAACTAACTCCATCAACCAAGTCACTAAGAACATCTTAGTACCTAAAGGCGACGACGTAGAGGGATTACTTTACTCCCCAAACACAAACACAATCACTAACACAAACTAGAATAAGAGCAATATTGTTTAATATTGTATAGCAACATCACAAGGATAATACAATTCCAAAACCTTATATAATAATGCAAATATGTAATAATAATAAAAAAATAATACAACAAAAATATATGTACATATACAAATAAATATAGAAAAAGAAAATAGCAATAATAACAACAACACAAGAAAAAAAAACAACAAAAAAAATTTAGGTTATCTTAGGTAAAAATAAGAGACGATGTTTAACTTATAAGAGAGTTATAGCATAAATTAACAACCCTAGTAATAAGTATTGTAAAAATCACTGTAAATTTTGCGCGGAGCGAAAATAAAAATTAACCCAACATAACAAAAACCTAAATCAAAAAAGGCACGGACCAAAGAGTCTGTGGACTGTAGTTTTATCAATGAAAAAAAAAAGAGTACCTATTGGTTTATTGTGATATCTTGCTAATTCCATAATATAAATTATCTACGTAAGCTACCTGCTTAGTGTGCCGTAGCATTCCGTACCCTTCCGTGTGTTTTGGTAGGCTACGGTAGTTTTCAACACTACCGCGGATCCCATACAACAGTATTTTTTTTCATAGAATCTGACAATTAATTGACGTATGCCGCCGGGCTATGTGGATGTACCATAATGTTGCACTACATGACTTCAAGAGCAAGTGGACATTGGGCCACTAACACGACCAATATTGGCTCAAGTCAAGCCTCGAAAGTTACTAAACGCGACTAGTACCTATCTGTATTAGTAGTTTTGCCATTCTAAAAGCTGTAATATTCATGAGTGGAAAAAAAAACAATTTATCAAAAGTCATCATTATAAATTCTGATCTAGAAATTGCTTTGACAACTTACACCGCTTCTTAGAATTTCATTTTCGTTCCTGACATCTTCTGAACTCTTTACTGGGTTTATCGCTTGCTCCATTGCTGATTTCAATGCTACTGCAAGAACTTTTTCAGGAGGTGCCTATGGAAAAAAATCTTTTATTAGCTATGTAGGATATTCACGGAATTGAATAAATAAACGCTTGTAGGTAGGCACGTATTTTTTTAATCCTTAATATGAAAGAGAAGAAAAAGCTTACTTTTACGGGTATTATTTCCTCATGAACGTTGTTTCTAACTTCCTGCAAAAGGCATTTTTTTTATAATAATTATAATGTTGAAAAGTGTGCTTGAATTAGGTACTCATCACCGCAAAAATGGGGTTGGTACTACAAATACAATTCAAATGAAAATTATTGTTACCATCGACTCATCTTCAGTTTTTGAGAGCTCTCTCTGTAATTAAAACATTTTGGTAAACTTTACTAATTTATAGTCTGAATAAAAGGTAAGCGTAAAGATCAGTTATAAATTATTATAATTAATTAATAATTAAAGCGGTGCGCCTCAGTCCTAGACGGTTCCGCGACAGCACAAATAGCATCCTGGCGGCATTGGCTAACCGGTGGGACTCGCCGATGCTAGAGCGCTGTACCGTTACCATGATTTTACTCAATAGCGACGACGGTATTACTCGCTAGCGACAGTGTTACTTGTTGTATGGAAATTTTAGTTGTATCAGTGACCGCTAGAGGCGCAGTGCAATTATCCATAGACTTTTTTTTACGTAGTCGCTAGCGAGTAAAACCGTCGTAAACTCTTGGTACTGGATTAGTTTGCACGCTACCAAAGCTGGCGGCTTCTACTAGGCGGCATCCCTCTTTGTTTCAAAATGTAGGTATTTTACTAACATGGGCTAAGTTCAAATTTGTTACTAACATTGAATATGGACCACGGTCTCAAATAAATTTCTTTCATTCATTCATTTTTCTGTCTTACAGTTTCTTTATTGTCGAAAAAAGACGGAACGGTATAATCTATAACTGAACTAATTCTTACGGCCTTAAGTATATTAGTAAGAAAGCGGCGTACAAAAAATGTGATAGCATAGTCGTGACGTCTGTTCAACTAATAAAATTCGAAGTCCATTCAAATTAAGCGTGATCGTTATGTTCGTTCTTCTCTAGACTTTTATATAACAACTAGCGGTCCCCCGCTACTTCGTCCGCGTGTTTTGAGTTTGCTCCCGCCCCTCCCGTCGCACAGTGGGTCGAAACAGTAATATGAGGGACATAGAGGGTATTTTTGACAAATCTTATTTTTTTGGATACCGATCGATAGTCCTTTAGACACTCGTAAAGACATGTTATATAACATTTTTCAATAAACCTAATAGTTTGGTCATAAAAAAATATTTATGTTTTTTTTGTATGAAACAAGACCTAAAGTACTAAATATCTCCCAGGAACTGCTTGACCGTGTCCTATAATGACTTAGGTTGGCATAAGTGCATTGTGCACTCACATCCTAATCTATTTTTAGCTGCTCCAAACAGTAATTTTGCCTGTTAAATAGTTCGGAAAAAATATATTTTTGATAAACCTATTATGGGATTATAATTATAATGCTAAGAAAAAGCGTCGATTAGGGTACTAGGAACTAATTACGTAGTTAGTCTACATTGTTCTGTACTATCAGAATCTTTTGAAACCTTTTTTTGTTATCATCGGATGACTTTAAAGTAATAATGATGTCAGGTAATTTGGATATTAAAGAGACAATGGTGAAGGATTGGGGGTAAGTAACCTGGAACTTTGTTATATAATGAAGGTGTATTCATTTTAAAAAATAGTTTGTGCAGTGAAACCTTACTAGTAACACTAAACTTGATTTGCGATGTATTACTTAGGATTACAATGGAGGCCATTGTGAATAATTTAGATTTATTCGTAATCCTCAGGGAAATGTTAGAATCTTTGACAGACAGTGAAAAGTTATATAATCATCTTATGAAGAAAATGGGACGAGAAGAAAACAGTGTTAAATTAAAAAAAAGTTTTGCCAGTGTTTCTGTGCTAATATTGATAGTAGGTGGACAAAGTCCCATCTATCATTTCCCCAATTTTGAAGAAGAATCAGAGATTGGATAGAAACCCCAATTAATTGGCCACAAATTATAAATTAAGAAAATATTTAGCACAATATTGTTGTAGAATTTAAGCTATGTATTTTTTGTACATATTACTAAATATTTGTTACTTAGATATATTTTTTATACATTTTAAGCTTGCATTGTAAGATTTTAATCATTTTTTCATTTATTTTATATTTTAATTACTATTAAACAAATATTTATAAATATGTGATATTTTGTAGAAATTATATTATTATTTTATGGAACCGCTATTCTCTGTTGCCTTACCTAATTACCTGACATAATTTTTATTTTAAAGTCATCCGATTCTAAGAAAAAAGGGTTTTAAAAGATTCTGTTGATAAAGAACAATGTAAACCAACTATATACGTAATTAGTTCCTGGTACCCTAATCGATGCTTTTTTAAACAGGAGCAGGTAAAACCCCAAACCACTATCTCTTTATTTGTATAATTCATATCCTAATGACCTGAAATCATTATTACGTTATAGTCATCCGATAATAACAAAAAAAAACGTTTTAAAAGATTTTGATAGTACAGAACAATGTAGACTTACTACGTTATTAGTTCCTAATACCCTAATCGACGCTTTTTATTAGAATTGTAATTATAATCCCATTATAGGATTATCAAAAATATATTTTTTTAACAGACAAAATTGCTGTTTGGAGCAGCTAAAAATAGATTAGGATGTGAGTGCACAATGCACTTATGCCAACCTAAGTCATTATAAGGCACGGTCAAGCAGTTCCTGGGAGATATTTAGTTCTTTAGGTCTTGTTTCATACAAAAAAAAACACAAATTATTTTTTATGGCCAAACTATTAGGTTTAGTGAAAAATGTTATATAACATGTCTTTACGAGTGTCTAAAGGACTATCGATCGGCATCCAAAAAAATACGATTTGTCAAAAAAAAACTCTATGTCCCTCGTATTACTGTTTCGACCCACTGTGCGTCGCAGGGTGATGTACTATAGCCTCACGCCTTCCTCGATAGATAGTAAGCTATCCAACACAAAAATATTTTTTCAAATCGGTACAGTAGTTCCTGAGATTAGCGCGTTAAAAAAAACAAATACTTCAGCTTAATAATATAAGTATAGATACTCGCTTCAGTATAAGGATACACAGGTACGAATCTCCTTCCAAATTCTTTATAGAAGCGAGGGTGATGATAATGCTGGTTTGACCCGAACATGTCAGATGGGTCTCCCGCCTTTTTTTCCGCCTCATATTGTGGATCAATTTCGACTTTCTAGAATGAAATAAAAACATACATTGCACAAACAAAATAAAGTAACAATGACGGACTTAATGCTTAAATCCATTTCTAACGGCTGGTCACTGACAGGGTAAGCATAAACAATAGTTCGTTCTTTTCAATGATACTTGAAAATAATTACCTATTTTAAATATGCTATACTTTTGCTATATTTCATTCGGTTCAGAAAAAAATAAATGGCGGATTGAACATTGTAATGGGATTTGGGCAGACGAAGCCACAGGATAATACTTTTTTTACTGTTATTTACTGATGGGAGCTTCGGTACCTACAAGTGTTTTATCGTAGAACACGTTTCTTTTAGTCGCAACATGCAGCGCTATTTTACTATGCAAGAGTGAGACAGAAGTTTTGATGCGAGTTGATAGCAAAAGATGGCAATGCAGCTAGTTTTTGAAATGCCTAATATTACCTTACAGTTTGTAAAATCTTACCTCATTTTTACCTTTAAGTCCACGTTTAGCTTCCAAGACTGCTTCAATACTATCTTCATCCATACTTTCCAATGTTGAGCATGACTAAAAAAACATGGGCTGACAAATATTAAAATTGCCTAATTTAAGCTACTTGCGCAGACCCGAGCAAGCTACAAACTCTGTGGCAAAATCATCAGCTCCCCCTTGCTATCATCCAGGTCAGCGTCATTGATACCTTACAGAAAGACGTGTTGTTTCAAAAGGTACCTAACTCTTGCGCAAGTGGGCCTTCTTACAGAAGTAATAGATTGGCTTAGTCTTTGCTTCAAGAACATTCCTCGCAAATTAAAGTAAAAATAAATCTTTTTACCCACCCCTAGGGAAATTTGACATATAAAACATAATGTAAATCCTATCAATGTCACTTCCATTCTATCAGAACTGTACGTGTGGTATTGTAGACTACGATAGAACCTAAATGTGATTAGAAAAGTTAATTGGTGTGAGATTTTATTGTAGTTGTAACAACCTAAGTTATCATGACTTTGGTATGCGTCCTATTCCACAGACAAACATGACTGTCTAAGCTTCTTCACTAGAACAGAAAATCGTTTATTGCCTCCATAACATAAGAATGGTCCAAAAAAAGGAGTAATTAAGAATTAGTAAAGCAAATGGGGAGGGGCTCAGCTTGTGGTGGGATATTGGATTGACGTGATCCCACTTCAGCGCTGGTTTTCAGCCACTCCCATCTCTTACCTAACCTACCTTTTTTTTAACGTCAGGAAATGCTGATTACGCACCGTACCTCTCCGTCGGGGAACGGAGAGGCGTGTGTGGGACAGGAGGGGTCCCTGGTGATTGGACAGAGGTGTCCCTACACCGTCTGTCCGAGACCTACCATTCCTTGACTACCTTTTAGCGTCTCACCGGTGATTTAGTTCTTAATACAATATCATTGGTAAATAGTCACAGAAAAAATGTTATAGGTACAGGAAGTAAAAAATGTGTGCGTGTACTAGTGTACACACGTAAGAAGTGAAACTACTTTATGGCCTTATTTTTCGAAAAATGATCTACATGCAACTTTCCAGAAATTGGTTAAATAAAGTTAAATTAGATAAAGTTTAAACAAAAGGATTTTATTATCATAGGCATGAATACAAATAATACAATTATTTCACTTTACCTTTTTGCTACTAAGATTATTACAGCATGAGAAAGTGAAAGTACTCTTCGTCTGAACCAACCGTGGTAGGGGCAAGAAAAAGATGGCGCGTAACGGAAAAATGTGACGCGTAGCCGAAAAATGTGGCGGTAATTTTTTTTTTCTAACGCCGATAAAGAAGTTTCACTTCAAAAAGGATTTTCTTACAACTTTGAAACAATTGCGAGACTTGGTGTGTCACATCACATTATCTTGAAAAATTCTTAATAGAAGTTATCTGCGAAAACTACGTAGTATGCCGTAGTATTCCGTATCTTATTGGAGAGATTCCGTGAATTTTGCTAGGCTACGGTAGACTTGCAACACTAGCGTCACCGCTTGGAGCTAGAGCGAGAACGTATTTTGCCGGTGCCGATACGCTCCATGCATGGCACGCTACGGTATTGGTTGGTGACGAAACGGTCTAGTGGGCATGGTGTCATATTTTTTTTCAATAGGTATAGTGCCACCAACTTATCTGAAGAATGGCCAAAAATTGAACTACAGTTGTCACTTTGAATACGTCATTGCTGCCTGTGCCGATACAAGTCAGTGTGACTACTAGTGATATTCTAAAATTATCGGAAACACATATTTGTGTGTTACCCTATTTTAATCCCTCAAGCGTATGTGAACGAGACACAATGCAAATTCTATTGTTATGCGGTTGCCTGCAACCGCTCGGGTGTTGAAGCATTAATGGCCTGATATTGCTTTTAGCGCTGATATTATAACGAGCAGAGAGGCGAACACTAACATTGCCCACGTTCCAATTCCAATGAGCCCTAAAGTAGGTATAAGGTATAAGTGTTAGAGAATGCCATTTGACATTAATAAGCCAGAATTGACAACATTTCATTTTTGAAAAGGTGTGAATATTCGAAAACCGTTTCAAGACTTACTTTTTTTGCGCTTTATTTTTAAAGTTAAATGAAAAAGACTAAAAATAAAATGGAAGTTGTCAGTTTACAGGTTACGCCTTTGCAATTACATTTTGCAGAAAAAAAACGCGTTTGAAGTTTTTTTTTTAAATTTACAAGTTTAACGTCCTCAGACAGAGCCATACGGACAATTCTTCATTTATAATTTCAATATTTACACTTAACACTACAAAACTAACACTAAACTAGCCTAGCCTAACCTAACTCATTAAAATGTGAAGCTGGCGTTTGCATTTCAATGCTCAAGAAGGATGTTTAGCACGAGAATAACGATCCAAATCAGAGGGCGCGATCTGCGATCTGAGCACGTTTTACTTTGTTTCCTCCATTGTCTTCATTGTTTTCTTCAATAGCACACATTATTATGATAATTCCAACACATTTCTTGTGATTTTCACAAGAAATTACTAGAAAAAAACAATTACTAAAATAAAGGATCAAAACTATCAAAATCCAACTTATTCGTCTCGTTTCCCGCGCTAAACTCCCAGCGTTTGAAGTTAGAGCTTGCTGTCAGCTGTCACTTTGACATTTGGTGTTATGTTTGTTTCCGGATGATTACATGATCAGTGGTTTCCGGTGTTGTGTTGGACATAATCGATAAATTACGATATGGTATATTATTTACACATTTTGCATTCAAATTATTTTTAAGTCAGATACGAAATATTCATCACAATTCCTCATTCGAAATATGATTGATATTTGTAGTTATGAGAAAATATTTGAGTGATTTTCAGACATGACATGATAATAATATTAATTAAGAAAGTATGCTTCGTTAGCTTTGTTTGGTTATTATTTGCATTACTTAACGGTAATGTTACATAAAAGTAAAAACTTTATGGATATAGCATCGATATCGCATCGATATTTTTAAACAATTATTATTAGAGAAAATACTAAAAAGAAATAAAAATGAAAGAATACGGGTGCCTTCATTTTTGAAGTTCTTTCAAGGAAAAAATGTGCATTTTTTTTTCGAAATGTTGTCAATTGTTTATTTATATATAAGAAAAAGCGCGAGTAATAAAGCCAGAATTGTTTATTTAAGATAAAAAGGGCAACCATTTTCGTGGTGCCAATATGTCATTATACAGTTAGTACCTAGGATGTCTAAAGATTGAGAAAAGTTATACAAAAAATATTTTTGTGCCGGATAGATACGTTCCTAGCACGATCATGGTTTGCTACGGTGTACTGAGCAAATACCTTAATTGTGATGTTTAAAGCCTACGAATAGTGTAAAAGTTTCGTGCAAAACTTTATACTACTTACCAGACAGCTAAAAAATTAGAAGTGAGAAGGTTCCTAGTACCTATCAATGAATTATAAGTTTCTGATTTCTGGTGGAATTGTACAGTGGCCAGCACATCAGGTTACCCACTTTTGTTGAAAACTAGCCCTTATTACAACTTCATGATACCGTAGTGTTTACCTTGACGTGCTGTTGTCCGTACATACCTACATTATATGGATTGGTACTCGATAAATCAACTAATTATAATTACTCTCCCCTTATGGGGATCGGTTGAGTAGTCGATTTTAAATCGATGATTTAGCTATGTGGTGCGGACGGGAAGTCTTCAACATTTAGACGGTAAAATGGACCAAAAAGAGTTGGGTCTTCCGACTAGTTTTTAGAAGGTGGGTCTTATGAATAGACCCCATGTACTAAAATGTAGTTATTACGATTTTTTTTATCCTGTATTTATAAAATTTGTTCTATGGTGATAAGTTATCTTATTTATATAAAAAATATTATGTTTCAGCTTTGTTTCGAGGTATTTGAGGGTATAATTGAAAATTTATAAAGTAAACATTTATTATAAATACGGATGAGTCATGTTTTTTCCCGCGCTACCTTCTTTATCACCTCAGTATTAATTAAAATATTTCATTAAAAGACTTGACCGTCACTGGAAGCTTTATATTATTGAGATAGCATTTCCGTTTCCCGTCGATTTTCCTACCCTTTTTTAGTACTTGTATTGACTTCGTGAATCCGGCTCAGTGGCGACACCTGGCGATTGCGCGCCATTTTTAGTTTTCGTAAAAAAGCATGGCGCCCTTTTGGTTCATTGGCGTTTTGTTTTCCGTCGAATTAACTTGTGCGCAGCAGTTCCGTCTCTGCAACTTGTGGAAACAACATCAAGTAAAAGTAACAGTGATTATAATTAAATAAGTGTAAGTGAATTTTACGCAAATTGAAGAAAAACTGTAAGTAACCTACCCTACTATAGAAAAGTGTAAATATTTGAAAATTACGACTGTATCGTATATCTTTCGTTACTTAATTGAAATTAAAACCCCTTTCATAAAGAGTAACGTAACATTTTGGTACTATGATCATTAAATTTAACGGTTTTTCCGTTCGTGTCAAAATATGGTATAAAATATTTTGAAAAAGTTTCGTGACTTTCCGGTTCTAATAGCAGCTGACGTTTAATTTAATTTGATATTTGTTAGAAATGGACAACCGTGAAAAAGATTTGGCGGGTGACCCGCAACCACCGCCACCTGTACCTGGCCCGAGCGGGACGACTCGCAAGCGGACCCGGAGCAGTAGCAGCAGCACCTCGACTAGCAGTGGCTCCTCGAGCTCTTCATCATCGTCCGGCAAACGAGGTAAACGATCACACCGCCGGCGCCATAAGAAAAGTAAACATTCGCGTTATTCTAACCGGATGATAGATAAATTGTTTGATGAAATGGGTGAAATTCGAAAGCAACTAGCTGCAACTACTAATAATAATGAGGCGTGTGATAATTTATCGATATATTCAGGGGTTAGTGGCGATTTATATGAACCATAAAATTTCTTTTACTGGGGAACAATGTGGTGACTCGGAAAGCCAAAATTCGGCGTCAGGATTCACTTTTGATATTGAGACTAAGCTTAAAGAACCCACGGTACCAAAGACACCTGATCAGTACCTTAAGTTTCTTCTTGACATACAACGTTTTGGAAATAGTTCTTGGTCCAAAGTTAGATACGCTGATACACAAAAGCTGTACAACCACACTCCAGGTTTCATAGACTTGGAAACAAACGATGAGGTAAAAATGTATGATAACCTTCGTCATTTGGCTCACACTGAAAAAGCTTATGCAGCTATAACGTACTGCGTACTAAAACAAAAAGAAACTTTACAAGAAAGCATTCGTAATCTTCTTTTTTGGGCTAAAAATACAAATGTCACTTTTGATAATTTAAACGCGAAAGTGGAAGAACTTTTTCAAAAAGGAGATTTCCACAAAACATCCTCAGATCTTTTACAGTTAGTTTGCGGGCACCGGGCAGAAAGTATTGAAATGAGGCGAGAATCGATTACTAGCCAAGTGCGTGACCCCCTTATCAAAGCTTCTTTAAACAGAATACCTCCAACCCATACAAATTTATTCGATCCAGAGAAGTTAACTTCTGTTCTAGAAAAAGCTGGTGGTGTTCGTAAAGCATTTTGGCCACTGAAGTCCGACGAATGTGCCCAACAAAAAGGCAATTCGTCTAACCGCCGCCCCTCGCGGGGGCAAGGCGTGCGTAAACCTACCGTCCCATCGCGTCGGACTCAATATACTTTTCCCGACTCTGGTTTCCCCACCCATGCATATGCTGCTAGCCACAACCCACCCTCGCGGGGTGGATATGCTCAGGCCAGCTACCCATCGAGAGGGCACCCCTCTTACCACTTTAGCACCAGAGGTGCATTCCATAATCGAGGCTCGCGGCCCGAACACAGAGGTAACCGAGGACGCTCCAATGCTCCTAAAGCTACCAAAGATGCGGCAAAACGATACAAACAATGACTCCGAACGATTTCGAGCAGGTCAGTTAGCACATTACCATTCAAAATGGAGGGAAATGAAGGCACCAATAATTCTTTTAAAAATAATACAAGGATATCGAATCCCCTTTTATCAAAAACCTCCTCTTATATACCCGGATATAGTAAATTGCCCATTCCAAACTCCTGTTTCGGATTGCATGACCACAATAATCCAGAAAATGAAAAAGCAGGGCGTTCTCAAGATTGCTCACCCGTCACCAAGCTTCATTTCCCCTCTGTTTCTTGTGCCGAAACCCGACGGATCAGCCCGTCCTATATTCAACCTCAAAGCGCTAAACGAATATGTGCTAACCGAACCCTTCCATTTAATAAATATGTATCGAATCCCAGATTTCCTGCAACCTCACGATTGGATGTGCAAGATAGACATATCCCAAGCATACTTTCATTTAAAAATAGCAAAGCCACACAGACGCTTTCTAAGAGTAATATACGACGGGGGGCTATTGGAAATGACTTGCCTTCCATTCGGTTTGAGCACAGCTCCAAAAACATTCTCAATGTTAACGAATTGGGTAGCTCAGATGCCTAGACGACATTTTGATAGTAAATCAAAATCCGAAAAACCTACACGATCATGTCAATCACACAGTACGAACTCTAAAAAATCTAGGATGGCAAGTCAATTTCAAGAAATCCATACTTCATCCCCAAAAGAACATAATTTATTTAGGCATAATGTGGAGAACTTGGACCAATCAAAAAAGTCTGCCTGTCGAGAAAAGTTCATCATTCAAAAAACAAATAAATCATGTTCTGGAGCGAATGAAAATAACTGTAAAAGAATTACAAAAAATAATAGGGATTCTGAACTTTGCCAGTTTTGTGGTACCACGAGGTCGGCTCAATCATCGGTATTTAATGAGGTTTCTAATCTCTCTACCCGAACAATCTTTAAAGGAATTCCCGTTACCTCAAGAAGTGTACGAGGAATTGATGTGGTGGACGGAGAATTGTCAATTAGCAACAGCAATACACAACCCTCCTCCGAATCACTTTTTGACAACAGATGCTTCAGATCAGGCTTGGGGAGCGCAGTTAAACAATCGGGCGATCTCAGGAAGTTGGACTCCGGAAGAGAAAGGATTGCATTGCAACCAGAAAGAAATGCTTGCCATACTACACGCCCTCCAATGCCAGATTCAAGAACTCCGCAGCAGTTCGATTCTCATACAGTGCGACAACAAGACTGCAGTAGCACACCTCCGAAAAGAGGGAGGCACAAAGTCGCTACCCCTATTAGAAATAACTCACCAAATTCTAAATCTACTGGATCAACATCAAATACATTTCAAAATACATTATATACCCGGCAAATACAACAATCATGCCGACCATTTATCTCGCCTTCGCACACCTCCAGAATGGCACTTACTGGCACCAGGCGTAGACATAGTATTTGCGAAATGGGGATATCCAGTGATAGATTTATTTGCCTCGAAGACAGCACACGTAATCAGCAACTACGTGTCATTGGATCAGACAGATCATCAAGCTCTATTTCACGACGCGTTCAGTATTCCATGGAACTACCCCCTCGCGTGGGTATTTCCACCACCGTTTCTAATACCCAAAGTCCTGATTCACTTAAATCAGTCGACGGGGGTGTTTCTAATAGTAATACCTCGGTGGGAGAAAGTATATTGGCGCGCAGACCTCAAAGCTCGGGCACTCGCGGCTCCGTTAACCCTCAGGAACCTTCAGAGACATCTCGTCGACACAACAACGGGGCTGCCTCCTCCGAACGTAGAGAACCTGGTTCTAGAAGTCTGGAGATGTGGGGGTGGTCCGAGGCGGTAGAAACATGGAATCCTCAACAGGTATCCCTACTTAAAAACTCCTGGCGAAAATCTACACTAACAACTTATGAGGTGGCATGGAAGCGATGGTGTTCTTGGGCCACTACTAATGGAATTAATATAAACAGCCCTACTGGCCCACAATTCGCACAATTCTTATCTGACTTATACTTGATTCACAACTTGTCATACAATACAATACTTTTACATAAATCAGTAGTCTCTACGTTATGTAACGCTGAAATATCAGGTCAATTAAGCTCACATGTTTTAGTAAAACATATTTTAAAATCCATCGCTTTTGTAAAACCAAAGAACACCAAACCACCTGTATGGGACGTGAGTGAACTGATACAGCATTTATCGAAATATACCATTGATGCAAATAACATGTTTCAAACATCACGTCATGCTGCGATTTTATTACTACTGTGCTCGGGTAGACGTATACATGACCTAAGTTTACTTAGAATTGATCCTGGACATTACATTAAAACCAGTGAAAGTGTAATATTCTGGCCCGAATTCGGTTCTAAGACGGATAGTAATACATATAGACAGTCTGGTTGGAAATTGTTATTTAATTCAACTAACAATAATTTGAACCCCCCATATTGGATTGAAAGGACGATACTTTTGATGAACGAACGACGTGAAGCTTCAAAATCATCTAGTTTATTCATCACAGTAAGAGGTCAACCGAAACCTGCTTCACGAACAGTTATAGCGGGGTGGATAAAAACAGTATTTCAAGAAGCTGGCATAACAGCCACACCGGGCAGTGTTAGATCAGCGGTGGCTTCCAAAAGTTGGGTGGAAAATCATCCTTTAGACGAAATTCTTGCTCGTGGAAATTGGCAATCAGCCAAAACTTTCCAAAAGTTTTATAGACGCGAGATTATAAGAAATGTTGATTCAGAGAATGTAACTCAATTATTTAACCCAGTAAATTGAAAAGAGTTCATCAATATGTAATAAATACATAACTATGTAACTTCGTTAATGCTAACTACAATCATAGTTAAATATAATTTAATGTTTATGTATTAAATTTAATAAATGTTATTTAATCAGAAATTGTGTTTATTTTATTAACTTCATCACATTGGCGTCAGATCAGTGTTTCTCAGTGACGTCACCAGGCGATAACAAACAGGTCTCAATAATATAAAGCTTCCAGTGACGGTCAAGTCTTTTAATAGGAGCGTTTTACCCTGAAATAAAACGCATATTAAAATACTTACCTCACTGGAAGCTTTCACTTCCATTCCTGCCTGGTGATATAATTGAGCCAATGAACCAAAAGGGCGCCATGCTTTTTTACGAAAACTAAAAATGGCGCGCAATCGCCAGGTGTCGCCACTGAGCCGGATTCACGAAGTCAATACAAGTACTAAAAAAGGGTAGGAAAATCGACGGGAAACGGAAATGCTATCTCAATAATATAAAGCTTCCAGTGAGGTAAGTATTTTAATATGCGTCTTATTTCAGGGTAAAACGCTCCTAGTAACGTAATATTTAGTAAAACAATGTGATAGCTAATACAATAAACAACAAATCCCCGTTTACAAAATGATGATAGCTCATTCTTACCCCGAGGTATTTATATTTTTGTAAATTGCGCGGCCCGCCCGATGGCGGGCGCTTGGTACCAGATAGAGTCGAGGCCACGCGCGCGTTTGTCTTATGACAGTTTCGCGCACGCGCAGGCGCGTTCTTGAAGCGGATTGATAGGTTAATAATAACTTGAATACGTCATTGACGTCGATGTCTTATTTAAAATAAAATGGTTTTCGCTTTACTAGCACACAACGTTCGATCACATGTTTCACATAATGCCCTAAATATTGTATGTAAAGCCATCGCGGCCCATGTATTTTAATGTGATTTGAATTTGGAAGACGAGTTCTTAAGGACGCAGCAGTATGTGCGTGGTTGCACCAAAGAGGTCACAATTTGAAAATTGAGATTGGGGGCCATCTCGATTTTCAAATTATGACAAGTGTGCCAGGGAAAAAAACCTTACACAGTCTCCTCTTCCCCTATCAGACATGGCTGTACGTACGAATCTACAAGGCTTTCGTCCGTAAAGCCATATCGCGGTACAATCCCCAAAAATAAAAATAAAACCCTCTTCCCCTTTAGGATTGCCAACATGCAGATACGCACCATATTTGCGTCAAAATAAAAATAAACCATTGCTTTAGTTCAGTATTTTAATAAACAACTAGAAAAGAAATTAAATCGCACCAGGAAAGTTACAAATGTCAATGAAAAAAATATTTCACTAAATTCTTAAAAACAAACTCCCAAATTTTCTCGATATTAATACAAATTGGGTAGGGTTAAAATGAGAGTAAATAGATATTTATCCAGCGGATGGGTTTTTATCGAGTACGCCCCCGTTATTCATACAAGATAGATAAAGAAAATGTATCAAAATATCCAATTCCTCAAAACTGACATGAAACTGTTTTTATCTCAATCAGTAGTTATTTGATAATTGACTTTCTTTGAACCATATGCTAAATTCGTTATTCTCTTTCTGTCCTTTTATGTTTTCGAAGTAAAAATCGACTAGGTGGAAAATGGTATAAGTTGATACAATTCACACGAGTCGATTATTGATACTAGCATCCCTAGTGACAAAGGACAAAACCAGCGACAGCCAGAAATTTGACGTTTGTTTGAGTGATTTTTCAATTACAGCTGAAAGAAGGAAAGTGCATTTTTATTTACTACTTATATCGTTATAAACTAAATTGCTGTTTCGTTGGCTGTGTAATCTTGTGGTTTTATCTATCGTTCGGCCACTTCGATGTGGTATTACGTCATAATATCGTGAATAACTCACGAGGACGGAATTCCATTGTTTGGTTGTTTAGTTTTTATTGTAAAATTGTTTAGTGATGTTTGGTAGGCCGAGGTGCAGAGAATGGACGCCTTTAGCAACCCAACAGCTCCGTTTGAGAAGCCTTATCCAGGTAACAATCGTTTAAGATTGTGGTAGCAGTAAGTTTTCAAGGTTTACTAACATACGCCTACATGCTTTTCATCCGACAGAGGGGCTTATGTCAAAATAGAAATGACGGGATGTACATTTGATTCGCAAGTGGTAAGAGGTGTACATAGGTATAGAAGAGTCTTTTAATAACCAATTGAAATAAAAACTGTAGTATTAGTCTTAACACATTAACACCCGAGTGATTGCATGAGACTGCATAACAATAGAATTTCTATTGTGTCTCGTTCACATACGCTTAAAGGGTTAATAGTAAAGTATACTTTATTTACAGCTTTTCATAAGGTTTCAATTCAGGACCTTCTAAAAATGTATCAACTATAAAATAGTATTGGCTGGTTAATATTTTTATATATTTTTTTTTCATAAAAACTGTCAAGAGATCGTTTTAACCACTCAACACGTGAAGTGTCATAAAACAATCTCGGTGACGTGTTGACAGCTGATGATTTATTACAAAAATGGCGTCGCACATACCCCCTATTTCTCTAAAATATTTTTTCTTCCGAGCAAAATTATGTTATTTTGATTTCATTACTATAAATAATGCATTAGATCTCATCACAACTATACTGAAATCAGTTTCTTTTTCTTAGATTTATCAATTTACTGTACTTACTATGTTATTATCGATAACAATGACAGGCACTTGCAAAAAAAATTGCAAGTCCGGTTGTAGGTTAGATACTTGCAAAACATTATCATTACGATATATTTCTTACAAAATATAATCTCAACACACTAACTATGAATCAAATTTCACTTTTTATAATAATTTACCAGTAATAAGCTGCAAAATCCATACGAAAATCCATAAAACACTTCAAAGCACGGCACTGAAACCAGACACCATTTTTGTTTTGGTCAGCAGAAAAAATGATTACAGATTAAACAATTTTAGTGAGTTCGGATACACAGATGATGCACTGTAAAGTGCGTATGGCAAAACTTCTTCATACAAAAATAGCCTCTATCATTAAATAATAAAGGTTTAAAGTCGCTTGGGACGAGCGGTCGCATGCGACCGCTTCGTGTTTCACGGAACGGCGCGCTACACAACAGCGCGGTCGCTGGCGACCGCTTCGGGTTTTCAGCGTTAAAAGTAACAAAAAAAGAATAAGTGAAATCGGTCTAGCTGTTCACACATAATGCTGTGATCAAGGAAAATATGGATTCATTTATATTTATAGAGATTATAGAAGCGTAATTGTGCTGTACATATTACACTATGTATAGACAAGTTTATTAATTAATTAATTAATTGTGCCTAAGACTTAAGGAAAAGCTATGACTGAGGTCTATGTTTAGAATTGGGAGTCATGTGACTGTGTGACTAATAAAAATGAAAAGTTAACAAATTTAGTCTTTTGACAGAAAAAAAACTTTTTTTTTTTCAGATTGTAGGATACAACATTCGGCCCCCAGAAGGATGCCTGTCCCAATGCAGCTTCTATCTCACACTTCACCACACCACAATGTCAGCACCATTCTATACAAGTGAGAGAATATCTTCACCACATCCAAAGTGGAAAGAAATAGACTCAGGTAAGCATTAATATATTAAATATTGGGTCATAAAAGGCTTATTATGCCTTTATGAGATCCAATAGTTGAGGTCTTGCACTCCTTACCAACTTAAAGCCAGAATCTCTTGCACCTCTCATCGTCTTGAATGCAAGTGCTGTGTGCTAGTGATTTTCATTAAAAAGTGATTAGGCATAACAGACTTCTAATATTCCACAATACTTAGTAAAATTTCCCACATTCCCTGGTTTGTAGATGGCATTCAGTGAAATATTATGCTAGGAGGCTTATGCTGAGCTATGGTCATTTAAGTTTTCAATATTATCATTGCTAATGATGATGAGTGCCTATAATTGCCAACATTGACTTTGAGCTGTGTCTGACTATTTTGATCAAAGCAAAACCTAGAAACTAACATCAGTCTACTAATAAAAATCTACCTTCTTACACAAGCAAATTTTATATTTTCTTTCAGACATTTCTCAAACCGAAATAACATAATCAAATCTTATTCCTGAATGTATATAATACTCTCTCTGTAAAAGTAAGATTAACCTGTAGCATCGCACTGCTGGGCGAAGGCCTTTCCTCAACTGTGAGGTAGTATGACTAGCTTCTAAAATACAAACATCACAACACAGAATATGGCTGCAGCCTTTAAATACTGAACTTTATATCCATATCAATGAGTCATGTTTGTTTAGCAGATAAAAAGGACTATCTGCGAATGTGTGTCAGTTGTGTCTCTGGTCTATGTAATAGGGCTACGATAGTTTGGCTGCACTATTTCATACGCGTGTCATTATTATCAGAATGACCTTATTACCTCAGAACTAGCCAAATTGTTTTGCTCTTGAACTGATTTAGGAATTACTAGCAGTTATCTGCATACATATGTTACAAACTTTTTCTCCTACAAAGAATGACTTCCAGGATCAAAACTGATCTATATCTACCGTCTTTGTCCATATGTAAGTAAAGTAAAGTTAGCCTGTAACGTCCCACCGCTGGACATATGCCTTACCTCAGCTATGAGGTACATTGAGCCATACTCCACCACGCGGGCTCAGTGCGGATGGGTGGAGGGGTCTTTGCAAGGCAAGCGACTAACCCTGCTGTCAGATGTTGTCAAGCCACCCATAAGGCCTCTGACTAGGCTTAACGACTTATATCAGCCGATGATATTAGCCTGGACCAACGGTTTAACGCGCCTTTCGAAGCACGGAGTTGCTCGTGATGTACGTCACTTTATGGTCGGAATGGTCTTCCATTCCGACCATAAAGTGACGTATTATTGGGTATATAGTGATTAATTGGGTAAATCTACCAAAGCGTTGCCACAACTGCGCAACGCCCACCTCGTCCATAATATGTGTATGTTAAAAAACATCAATTTCGGTTCAGTCGTTTTTAGTGTGAAAACAGAACGTGCAAATGCATAGTCGATTTGTCCTATTAAATTTAAATCATGAATTAACGGGTCTTCACTCGTGCTTAATTATAATGACTTTGAATAAATAGTTTAATCTAGAGCAGACGAAGCTACATTCATATGAATAATAGCACTGTTAGTAATTATAAAATATTATCATTACTGTGCTATAATAATTTATAGCTAATTATCATGTCAAGCCTTTATTTAATGACTTCATTGCCAAAGCTGACTAAAATTTGTTTATGTTTACGAATATAAAATTGCAAATCTTATCTGAAATTTAAAGTCGGATTACATTCACAGAGAATAACAAATTTAAATATTATACGCCATAAAAACGTAATTGTTCGTAATGAAAAGACTTTATCTCATCCATAAGATAAAGCCATTTTTTATTTGTCATATTACTATGAATAATCATGTTTTGGTCAACAAACAAACATTCCATTCAGTTTTTTTATTATTGTGATTGTAATGTCATGCTTGTAATGTATGATCCACCTTCTTTTTATTACATTTCTTATTGATTCAAAAACACCTAGTTCCCCGAATTTTTAACGCGCTCACTAGCTTTAGTAGAAAAATCATAACTCGTTAAATAAAGTACCAATCAGAAATATGATTAATGCGATTGTAGCTCTGGTTATGTGGTTTAGATACCATGTTTAAGCTCAATAAAACAGAGTTATCTGTAGTTACAGTTAGAAAAATTGCCTAAAAATGGCCAAAAATGGCAATATTTAGCAGTTTTTCTAACTCTAACTACCTACAGTAAACTACTTTTGAAACAATTTAAACGTACTAAATAAACTTTAGAACCTGTACTTTGTAGTACAGGTTCTAAAGTTTATTGTTTATCACGATTGTTCGTGTCTACCAGATTTTTGATTGTTTTTGTATTTAAAGAGTAATAATTATTTTAATTAGAGTGGCGCTAGTGCGCGCGTCAAAAATTCGGGTAGCCCCTTCATGTGAAACATGCTTATCTTTTATACCAAAGTAATTTTATTACTTCTAATATGAAACTACTCAAAAATAATGTCAACTTATCTCCTTACAGAGCTAACGCATCGTATGTCGTCAACGAACGTTGTCATTCGAATATGGTGTCACGTTGTGACACATAGCGACCAATCCGAGGCACCGCAAGACACCATAATCCAAACATGGGGTGTCTACTTCTCCGGGCTAAGATATATCGGGGCCAATCTATCCTTAAACTTTACGTCAGACTGCTTTAAAAGCAATACACTAGTATTCCAAATGCATGGTGGATACTTCTGTTCATATAAAAGTCTCAAACTAGATATAATACCGGCTGAGAACGAACTAGAACACGGATCGTTGTCATCCGATTCGTCAGGGAAGACGAATCTTTCTAGAGTGACTTTAGAACCGAAATTCATACAGAGCCATAAACATTTGAAAGAATCCAGATCGGTATCTCCAAGTAAATTTACAAAGAAACAAGAAAAAGAGTATTCGAAAAGCAATAGCCCAGTGGAAAGGTGTTTTAAACAGAGTTTTCCAACGATACGAAACTCTGCCAGCTTGAACATCAGTCAGACTCAAAGAAGAGATAGACGCAGAGAGGACTGTAATGATAGCGAAAAGAAGAAAACAGATCCGAATTATATTTACGAGCATTCACCCGAAAATCTGGACGCAAAAGAAATGACTAATGGTTTATCGAAAAACGCGTCTCAAGAAAACCTGTCTGGTAGCAAAATCGATTTGAGCGAAACAGCTGAGAGCTACGATTTACGCAACGAATCAGATGGCGTTCCGAAGTATCGATATTTGGCGTTAAATTTCCTCAAATCCGAAATACGGCCAAGCTACAACGCGGCAAAGTTGCAAAAGTTGCATTTACTCCAATATTCAATAAAGAAGAGGCAGGAAGCTGTCCAAGAGATAAAAGAGAGGATATACCAAAAGTCTGCGGTTGCAAACGATTGTTGGTCGCAGCCAGAAGACCAGCTAGAGTTTAGACTTAAATTTAAAAGTAGGTCACAAAAGAATTTGTTTTCTCCAGACGATGAAGGGTTAGAGAAACAGAAGTCGTCGTCACAGAGTGATTTGACGGTCAAAAATGGTAGGATTAGGGAGGATAAGCCCCCAGTTTCTAATGGACCAAGATTAGCGTTAAAATTGAATGATCTCCTGTCATATAAGGTGCGTATTTTTCAAAGCTTCAATTAATTAACTTTGTACGTACATTTAGCCTCATTTTGTTTTCTCATAAAGGATTTAGGGTAGCAATAGCTTCCATATAAATAAATAAAAATATTTCGGACGAAATATTCAATTAACAATTAAATTACATTAATCAAATAATAAAGGGTGTTGTTTTGGTCAGCGAACAGCGACTCAGGGATGGTTGTACAAATGATACTGATGCCAAAAAATATATAAATAAATAAAAAAATAAAATGGAAAAAACTGACAAAATCAATTTATTATTGCGATACTAGCGAGCGAGTCTAAGTTACGGAGTACTATTTCGTAGGTACTCGTGAAAGTTTCCCCATTCGTTTTGATTTTTTCAGAATGTGGTAAAGAGGTTTTCTCTTATAGGTAAAACTTGCATATAATATAAAAAATAAGTATTTTAGAATAAGCAAAACTCTCAACACTGAGAAAACAACACCCTGTGTACATATTTATTAAATTGTATCAATTAATGTTTGTGTGATGAGAACCAACATTTGCGCCTAAGTCACATAAGACGGACGGAGGGAGACACCCGTCATCTTCATCTAGTATTCGTAGCACAAGGAAGAAAATTCCCTAATTCGAAACCAAGACAATTGGTGTGTTGTCCGGCGCATATTGATATTATTAGATGCTTATAAATTCACACAAATCGATCGATTTGTATAAGCATTGTATTCGTTCCGAGGCTTTCTTTAATCGAATAAGTATAAGTTTCGGATGAGTTCGTAAGCTTATGTTTTTCTCGCTTTAACTTCTAAAATCTGAATCGATTTTAGTGTAGAAATCACCGAAAATTTATCTACAAATAGAGACGACAAAACGTTAAGCGAAGAGTATCGATTGACTTATTACACGCTGTATTTTTTCAATAATAATAAGCGACCCGGTGTCGCACTTCATTAAAAGATTTAAGCATACTGTTACAAGATGATTCCCGATCCTAGTCTGCCCCACATATTTACTTAGTTCTGTAATAGTAGATTTATGCACTAAACCATATACTCACTGTGTGTGACTTATGTAACCCCACTGTATTCACTAAATTACACATTATCTTCCTCATATTATGTTCAATACATCATAATTCATACACCTATCTAGGTGTCAAACCTATTTAATATTTGTTATGGAAATGCCGGAAGTATCCACCATGTTGAATGTAACTTGGCTATGATATAAGAATATTTTGGATTAATCTTTAGATTATCTTATTATTGTAATAATATTTTATTAATTGTAAATTAATTATTTAAAGATTATTGGGACACTTATTAGATTTTTATGTTTGCCGTATAACAAATGTTCATTTTGCCGCCAAAAGGAAGTTGACTCTGATTGGTTGGTGGAGGTTAGATTTATTTTAAATATTGTAACTATTAAAATAATAATCTAAAAGGCTTACTAAATTCATTACGATGAATAACTAAATAATTAATGAATTTATATATTTAATTAGCAGATTGTTTATCCCTACAAATAAATATTATAGTAAATGTTCATATATGGAAACGGATGTCGTCCCCACTGTTTTCCTACCGTTGTTCAGGGTTTTGATTTGTATAAAAGCGAGCTGTATGCCAGAATATAGTCTCTGTTTGTACTTACTCTCACTTTGTTCCCTATCTTTGTGCTATTTTGTTGGAATAAAACTATTGGACAAGAACTTGGAGATTTGTACTACGTGTTTATTATTCAAGCACCCCACACGCGGTCGCACCTCAGAAGTGGGATGTGCGAAAATCACGGGCCTTACGCTGCCGGCTCTGACCAAGGAAGATTCAAGGACCAAGAAGACTGCTAAGATTTGGAAGACATGAGAGAAAGGCATCGTCGAGTGACACGTGCTTACGCGGAAGACATCCCCAAATTTCATCGAGAAGAAAGTACGTGTAACATCACAAATTGACTGCTCAAAATCAACCAGCTGCGTGAACTCTGTGGATACTAATCTATTGATCATTGTTTGAAAATCTACAAGTAGAAGCCACGACGGCATTGCGAAAATCAACTTGGAGAAGAGGCAACATCACAAAGTGACTGCTCAAAATCAACCAGCTGCGTGAACTCTTCGGATACTTTCCTATTTATCATTGCTCGAAAACTACAAGTACAAGCCACGACGGCATTGTGAAAATCAACTTGGAGAAGAGGAAACTCTGAAAGAAAGAACCAGTGCAACATGACCAACGGCAACGATACTGCAGCAATCAGGAGCGAGGCGGTGCTACATCTGTCGACGGGTCAGCCAGAGATGCGAGTCTGCCGTACTCAACGACGTGACACCAACCAGCGCAGCATTCCAGCGGCCACGTATGCATCGATTGATGGTTCGCAGCATCCAGTTCAACGCATCAGCCGCTCCAGCCACCTCAAGGTGAGTCGCATTATGTTTACTCCTAAGTGACGTATGTAGACTAAATAGGTCAAACCATTAAATACTAAAATTTGCCATCGACCAGTGCAATACGGAGCTTTCGAGATGCTCACATGCAATCGCTAGGTGGATCACACATAGTTTTACACATAGACAACGTTTGCTCGAAAATAACGCATACATTACGATTACGCTGATAAAGATCTTATTGTAAGGTAACCTATAACCAAATTATTCTGGTGAAAGCTTAGCGACGGGGAGGTAGACAGAGATAATCCAATCAATCTAGACGAAAGTTAATTGAGTAAGTTAGTAAGGTTATTATTTTGAACGGTGATTATACTTTTGTTAGTGCGTGTAAAAGGGGGTAGTTAGTGATGAATTGTTAAACCTAATAACTTCGTTCTGGGTGAAACAATAACTATGTGTGCGTATTTTTTACGAGTACCGTTTACAACAGATTTGATTTAACTGTAAGTATAACCACGCATACAATATATTTTTTATTGCAGTATGAAAAATTTACAACATAATGCAATAAATATAGTTGTTTAATGAGGAATCAACGGTTCGGGTTTCTTTTTTCCTCCGTTGAGAAGATTTTCTTTCTTCAACCTTAAACAAAAGAACAATGATATTAGTGTTTAAACATTTATATCGGAGCAGTAGTAATAGAAGTTTAATTTATTGGAGTATATTAGTATTAGCTACAGTATTTCAAATATTCCTACCTACTTGTTACCTACGTAAACTCTGTGTGATCTAAATAAACTGATTTCTGTGTCACATACGGATAATGATTGTCTGTGTAAGCAGCAGTGTCTATGTGACCTATGCAGCTACGTAAAGTAATGTATGTATGAATGACGTAACGCAATGCTGGTGTGAAATGTGACCCACATAAATTATGTCTGTGTGAGTAGCAGTATCTGTGTGGCCTAAGTGAAGTACTGTGTGAACTACGTAGAGAAATGCTGTGTGAGCTACGTAAATTGTCTGTGTGAGTAGCAGTATCATGTATTAATTCAAATAAAGATTTTGATTGATTTTATTAATTGATTGATTGATTGATTGTGGCCTACGTGAAGTACTGTGTGAACTACGTAGAGCAATGCTGTGTGAGCTACGTAAATTGTCTGTAAGTAGCAGTATCTGTGTGGCCTACTTGATGTACTGTGTGAACTACGTAGAGCAATGCTGTGTGAGCCACGTAAATTGTCTGTGTGAGAAGCAGTGTCTGTGTGGCCTACGTGAAGTAATATCTGTAAACTACGTAGATCAATGCTATGAGAGCAACACAAAGTATTGCCTGTGTGACCTACGTAAAGCATTGCTGTGTGAGCTACATAAAGCAAACATGTGTGATGAATATAAATTATGGTCTGTCGGATCTAGGTCAAGTAGTGTGTGTGTGACTTACGTAAAGTTATGTCTGTGTAACTGGTGTCGGCTAATACCCCTTCAGAATTCATTACACATGCTGAAATTTCCTTACTAGAAATTTTTCTTTGTAATGCAAAGTAACAGAATTACCGTGTCCACCAAAGCAAATTATTACCGTGTCCTTCAAACAAATTTCTTGCAAGTTTCCAGTATACTTGTTGATTCTGCTCTTTCTCATTTTCAGCACACCGACAACGCAGACTTCCAAAACACCACCAGAGCACCGTGTGACACGGAGGTTGCAGGATGGCCGAGTGTTACAAGATGATTCCCGATCCTAGTCTGCCCCACATATTTACTTAGTTCTGTAGTAGTAGATTTATGCACTAAACCATATACTCACTGTGTGTGACTTATGTAACCCCACTGTATTCACTAAATTACACATTATCTTCCTCATATTATGTTCAATACATCATAATTCATACACCTATCTAGGTGTCAAACCTATTTAATATTTGTTATGGAAATGCCGGAAGTATCCACCATGTTGAATGTAAATACTTCTGGAAATACGTGAAAATGAAAAGAAAATCAAACGCTTTGCCTAACATAATGAAATTTGACGATGTTTCTGCCAACAATGGGACTGATATAAGTAATTTGTTCGCTCGCTATTTCAGGTCCACTTACCTGGATTCCAGTACGACACACTGTGAACCAAGCGTAAATTCTGCTTCCTGTGTCCCTGGTGCTACTGTCGGATCCGTTGTGATTGATGAAAGCGCACTATTTAAATTGTTGTCCCATTTAGATCTATCTAAAGGTGCTGGCCCAGATTCGATACCACCATATTTGATTGTCCAGTGTGCTGATAGTCTTGTTATTCCCTTAAGTATTCTTTTCAGACGATCCTTGTCTGAGGGTGTCTTCCCCGACAAGTGGAAGTCTGCTTTTGTTTCCCCGATCCATAAGGGTGGTAATAAATCAGATGTTCAAAATTATCGTCCTATATCTAAATTATGTCTGTTTGCGAAGGTACTAGAAAAGATTGTTCATGAACAAATATATTCATCCTTAAAATGTTGTTTTAACGAGGAACAACATGGTTTCCTTAAAAACAAATCAACAGCTTCTAATCTTATTATTGCTAATGATTTTATCACAGCTGGTATGGATGATGGATCGCAGGTAGATGTTATATATACGGATTATCGTAAATGTTTCGACAGAATCGATCACAAAGTATTACTATCAAAACTTTATGCAGCTGGAATCCATGGTGATTTACTTCGCTGGCTCGCATCATACATCGAGAGACGGTCTCAGGCAGTAGTGGTGCAGGGTTTCTCTTCCGAATGGTTCGCTGTACCTTCTGGTGTTCCCCAGGGATCAATTTTGGGACCGCTTCTATTCACTATCTTTATTATGGACATTACTAACTGCTTTCATTATTCTAAGATATTATTATTTGCTGACGACATGAAGATCCTTAAAGTTATTTCTACATTAACGGACGTCCACAACTTGCAGGAGGACTTGCTTAGATTTCAATCGTACTGTTCTTTAAATAAGTTGGACCTGAATGTTAATAAATGTTTTTATATTACTTTTTCTCGCAAACTTGTAAACGTGGATATAGGTTATAGTTTATTTAATACTCAACTTAAAAAAGTGGACGACGTGAAGGATTTAGGAGTGATTCATGATTCTAAACTCATCTTTGACAAACATATAGATAATATAGTGCAAAAAGCATCAAAGGCCTTGGGTTTTATTATGAGGACTTCAGTCGACTTTCGTTCGCTAAAGACTGTAAAAATATTGTATTGTGCTTACGTCCGCAGCCATTTAGAATATGCATCGCAGGTATGGAATCCCCAGTATTCTATTTACATCAATAGAATTGAAAGCATACAGAAACGTTTCCTTCGTTTCTTAGATTTTAAAGCGCATGTGTATAGTACCGATTACCAACATAGGTGTGAGCGATACCATTTCCTACCACTAGAGATAAGACGCAACATAAGTGACATTTGTTTCTTGGCAAAGATTGCCACCGGTGTCATAGATAGCCCAGAACTGCTATCGAAAATATCATTAAACACCAACATGCTAAGGTTCCGATCACGCCCAATACTATATGTACCCTTAGTCCATGCAAATTACAGGCAGAACGCATTTCTGATCCGTAGTTGTAAAAGTTTTTCCAAATTATCTATCGACATTGACCTGTTCTTTACAAGCACTACCTCTATTAAGCAATTAATGACTAAATCATATTTTGAGATTCTCAATCTTCGTGATAAATTGGACTAACACCATTGTTTCTTAGATATATATTTTCTTACTTTGTTTTTTTTTTTGTATTAAGAGATTATTGTTTCTTTCCTCTGGATTGTAGTTGCCGCAATCGGACCTTATTTATAAATCTGACTACTCATGTGTGGAGATTTATTATTAGTATTGATGTTTAGCATTAAGTTATTTAGATATAGTGATTATTAAAACTGTAAATCTTCCTAAGAATATATAAATATATAAATAAAATAAATAACTTGGCTATGATATAAGAATATTTTGGATTAATCTTTAGATTATCTTATTATTGTAATAATATTTTATTAATTGTAAATTAATTATTTAAAGATTATTGGGACACTTATTAGATTTTTATGTTTGCCGTATAACAAATGTTCATTTTGCCGCCAAAAGGAAGTTGACTCTGATTGGTTGGTGGAGGTTAGATTTATTTTAAATATTGTAACTATTAAAATAATAATCTAAAAGGCTTACTAAATTCATTACGATGAATAACTAAATAATTAATGAATTTATATATTTAATTAGCAGATTGTTTATCCCTACAAATAAATATTATAGTAAATGTTCATATATGGAAACGGATGTCGTCCCCACTGTTTTCCTACCGTTGTTCAGGGTTTTGATTTGTATAAAAGCGAGCTGTATGCCAGAATATAGTCTCTGTTTGTACTTACTCTCACTTTGTTCCCTATCTTTGTGCTATTTTGTTGGAATAAAACTATTGGACAAGAACTTGGAGATTTGTACTACGTGTTTATTATTCAAGCACCCCACACGCGGTCACAATACATACATAGGAAAGCGACTTGTTTTATACTATGTAGTGACAATGTATGTTATATTGTTGTGTTTTCAGGCAAAGCCCTCGCCCTTCCAAAGGTCGGAGCACATAAGACTAACAAAACAATTAGAAATATTAAGGTTTAAGCGGATAATACTCTCCGACGAAAGAGATAGCAAGCTAGCGAACATAAGAAGACTGAAAGAGATACGTGCTAAGTTGTTTGAAGAAAACCAGGATATTGGTAAGTGAAATAAATACCTTATCTATTGAGACAAATGCATCCTAGCATCAAAATTCCAGTCTTAATTTTGCTATGTGTATGTGTAGTGATGATTAATGCTAAAAATAATAATTTGGTCTCCCTTTATCGCCTATGGTATGGTATGGAGTAGTAAGATTAAATTATCTTCGGGTTAAATCAATATTTTATTGTGAATTAGTGAGCTCAAGTGGCAATGGACAGGGCACTAAGCGCGAAAAACTGATGGCCATTGGCCCAGAAAAGTTCGAGATTAGAGAGACTTCGACAAAAGACGCAGCGTAGGACGTCCACCGACAAGATGGCGAGGACGACCTTGTTAAGATTACAGGATAAAATTGGATACAGATGGTTATCGGACGCTGTGGAAAATCGTGGGGGAGGCCTATGTTCAGCAGTGGACGTTCTGTGGCTGATAATGATGATGATGATGATGATTATTCTGTTACCCTTAGTTGCCAACATTAAAATTTTGACAGAGATAGAAACCCTTGTTGAGATTTAAACTTCATGTTACTTTGTGACTTCTGGCCTATACAAATATGCCTGGGTGTGTTTTACATTGCGAAAACCAAATAGCTTAGGAATAAATAAGTAAAGCATTCGAAATGTCAACCGTATAGATAGTTTTTAATAAATGTGCTCGAAATAAATTCGTTACGTGTTTATATTGCAATTAATACTTTAATCAACAAATTTTTCATTTAAATTTTATTTGACAGTTTGACAGAGAGAGAGAGAGAGAGAGAGAGAGAGTAAGGAAGTAGAGAGAGAGAAAAAGCGAGATACTGACAGAAATATGTCTTACATGTTTAAAATTGATAAAAACTTCGGTCTTATAAATTGCTCTTGTAAAAATCAACTGTGTTACGCAAAGTCAGTTGCTTTCAGGAATCCTATTTTTTGACAAGACACTATAATAAAAAATAAAAAAATTAACTTTTTCAGGGTCGGAACTAATGGAGAACTACCACACTCTCTCTCGCCGCACTGAAACTGTGAAAGAGAAGAAACAGGCTTGCGCAGCGCTACGCTCGCTCGCCGCGCGTTCGCACGCGGCGCTCGCAAGCATGCGCGGCGAGCTGCTCGCTGCTATCCACGAGATATTTTATATAGAGCAGGTATTTATTGAGGCTTATATTATCAAGTACAAATTACATAGAAAAAAGACATTCATAACATTGATGTACTTTGATATGGCGAAACCACGGCTGGTACTTACATAGTGAAATCGAGAAAAAAAATCAGCTGTTCCATACATTTTAACCGCGCGCCAATTGAACTTTTGTAACAAAGTCATCCTGTATATTAGAAAAAAGAAGTTAAAAATTTAGTTTTATATACCCAGTAAAGTAAGATATTACAATAAAAAGAACAAGTGATGAGCATTTGACCAGGTGACTGTTTTCCTTAAAATCAAACAACTGGAAACATAACTAGTGACAATTCAGTAAACTTATTAATTATCTATTAAGATATACTATAAGACAGCTGTTTGTTTCCTTAATAAAGATAAAATAAATAAATAAGTAAACTTATAACCTTCCTTCGGAAGGTAGCTAAAGAGCTAGCAAATACCTCTAGGCTATAACTGTGTTCATTGTATAGTCGAAAAACTCGTGATTACGGAGCATTTCTCCCATAAACTAGTTAAGTAATATTGGACACCAATCACATACATTGCTCTGATCCCAAAGTAAGTAGCTAATGCACTTGTGTTATGGAAATCAGACCCAACGGTGGTACCACAACACCCAGACCCGAGACAAAAGAAAAAAATTGATTCCTATATTGACCCGACCGGGAATCGAAACCGAGACCTCGGAGCGGCAACGCCTTGAAACCAGCAAGCTTAGCCACTTCACCACGGAGGTCGTCAACTGTACGTCTTGTGGGGGTAAATAAAGGTTTAATTGGGTTCCGTATTGGTCGACGTGGGATTTTGAGCTTGATCTGTTGGGACAGCGAAGGGCAGTCGATTCACTGTGTCAGTGGGAGCATGCGCGGCGAGCCTCTACCTAACCTAACCTAAGCTCGCCGCGCATGCTCGCGAGCGCGCTGCGAGCGAGCGCAGCGCTGCGCAAGCCTGTTTCTTCTCTTTCACAGTTTCGACGGACACAGTGAATCGACTGCCCTTCGCTGTCCCAACAGATCAAGCTCAGAGTCCCACATCGACCACCACGGAACCCAATTAAGCATTAATTCACCCCCACAAGACGTACAGTTTATGGGAGAAACTCTCCGTTATCACGTGTTTGTCGACTATACTATGAACACGGTAATAGCCTCGACGTCTTTGCTAGCTCTTTAGCCACACTGAATTGTCACTAGTTATGTTTCCAGTTGTTTGATTTTAAGGAAAATTCACCTGTTCAAATGCTCATAGGTAGAGCTTATGTTTCTTTGCGCTCATCCACTATCGTATTTGGCTTATCTTAGGCTATCTTGCTACAGTGTACTGTGGACATTAGCTTTTCAAGGCTGATCCGCACACAACAGTGATCACTGAACGCTACTGAACGTCACTTTCACTGACTAGTGTAGATACTTTCGTACAAGCTGTATGCTACAATATAATATTTCACTGACACTAATAGATACGTTACTGATCGTCACGTCACGGGACGGTGCCGACACTGTTGTGTATGGATCGGCCTTTACAGACACAAACATTGTCCACAGAAAGACGCCACAACATGGACCATAGTGAACGTGCCTCTCCCAATATGCGGAGACGACAATCCTCGCGCGAACAATCCAGTCAGTGATTCCGTAGCGGCCGGTTTCGTGGCGCAAGCGGCTTGCTTGGCCGCCGCGGCCTTGAACCAGCCCTTAAGATACAAGATCACACTGCTCGGATCGGCGTCTAAGATACTGGATATAACGCCTGATTTGCCGGACCCCAAGTAAGTTCATTGGGCCTTTACGACTTAGGACCGATTTTACTAAGGTCAGATAAGACATATCCGACGATATAATTATAAAACGACCGATTTTAAAATGACATTTACATAAATGATTTCTGACAAGTAGGAAACGTTTTCAAATTAGTTGTATTGTATATTCTACGAATAGTCCTTATCTGACTTTGGAAAAATAGTGGGTGGTAGAGACCATATAAAAATAACTTTCTGGTCTGGTGTCTAGATAAACAATTAACAAGCGAATTGCATGGCCGCTGCGGTCTTGAACCAGCCCTTTATTAAGATACAAGATAACATTGCTGGGATCGGCGTCTAAGATACTGTATATAACGCCTGACATGCCGGACCCCAAGTATAAAAAACGACCTGTATAAAACGACCGATTTTAAAATGACATTTACATTATTGATTGCTGACAAATAGGTGACGTTTTTCAATTAGACGTATTTTTCTCTACGAATATTCCTTATCTGACTTTGGAAAAATCAGGCCTTAATAGTGGGCGGTAGAGACCACATAAAAATTATATGCTGGTTTAGTGCTTAAATCAACAATTTACAAGAGCTTGCTTGGCCACTGCGGCTTTGAACCAGCCCTTAATTAAGATACAAGATAATATTGCTGGGATCGGCGTCTAAGATACCGGATATAACGCTTGATTTGCCGGACCCCAAGTAAGTTAAGCGGCCCTTTTACGACTTAGTAGGGGACTATAGTGACCATATAACTACGTGCTGATTTACACTTCTGGACACATATATTGGCCCACCTTAGAGTTTAGGTTTCGATGGCCCCTACCGAAATATGATTGCTAGATTGAACAAAAACTGTTGATGCATTTTTAAACGTGATACATTTTACATTTGACATGGAGCTACGCCTAACAAGTCGGATATGCCCCTTGTTAAAGGCAATTGATTTTTGAATAAAAAACATGTTTTATCAAATAAAGGTTTAATCTAATAACGCGTGTTGCCTCCATGGGCATCTACCACAGCTCTCATACGATTAGGCATAGAGTTTATCAACCGCTCTATGAAATTTTGAGGGATCATCTCCCATTCCTCTTCTATAGCAGTTTTCAACTCCTGCATCGTCTGGGCAACTGGCTGACGAGCCCTAACACGTCTTTTTAGCTCGTCCCACATGTGCTCAATGGGGTTCATGTCTGGGCTTCTGGCTGGCCAGTCCATAACGGTGATGTTCACATCCCGAAGATATTCCCTGACGATGCCGGCCGCATGGGCTCTTGCATTATCATGCATAAAAAGGAAATTTGGGCCCACATAGTCCGCGTATGGTATCACGTGAGGTTCTTAGCACTCACGAATGTACCTTTCAGCATTAAATGTTGGCAACCGTGGTTCTGTAACAACCTGAAGTTGAGTTTTGCCGCTCGCGGGTATGCCGCCCCAGACAGTCCACGCGCCACCGCCATAAGCAACCCTCTCTTCAAAGCAGCATTGTACAAAACGCTCTCCCTTACGTCGGTAGACCTTCTTTCTTCCATCATTGCCATGTAACACAATTTTAGACTCGTCAGAAAAAAGTACACGGCTCCAATTTAACTGACTGCGTGCGAAATGAAGGCGCGCTGTTCGGTGGGCTCGCGTTAGTTTGGGCCCATTAGCTGGCTTGTGTGGTACCATATCGCGTTCTTTTAACCTTCTCCGAACAGTTCGAGCGCTCACAGATACTCCGTGGAAGTCGCGAAGTTGTTTTTGTATCTCAATGGAGGTAAGGTGACGATTTGCCAAGCTGGTCGTCACGATGAATCAATCCTGCCTTTCAGTTGTGACCCGAGATCGTGGCCTTCCTTGGCGACGAATAAAGCCGCCAGTCTCTAGGTACCTCCGATAAACATTTCGGACCGCAGATCGACTTAAATTAAGTTGAGCACTCACGTTTCTTTGGCTGTGTCTGGCCTGAATAAGTGCCACAGCTTGGGCGGCGACTTCAGGTGAAGTATCTATAGATTATTGATAGAACCTCACCTTAATGTTAAGAATAAGTAATGTTTGTTGCAAAACCAAAGATATCAATCACTTTTTCAAGAATTAAATCCAAGTAAACCAATAAAACCAAGTTTTCTTAGTGTTCGATTGTTTGATATCAACAAACAGGCTCCAAATTGCCTTTTGTTTCTTTAAATTCTGTGTTCGAAATTCAAAAAAAGACTATTGAATGAAATTGTGAATGTGCCAGGTTCAAAACTGCATAAAAACTTTTTGCTCGACCTAATATAAAATTTAGCTAGGACCAAACGAAACTGAAAATACAAGGTGGGCCAATAGATGTATCGAGAAGTGTATATCATAAGCGGCTTGCTTGGCCTCTGCGGCCTTGAACGAGCCTTTGAGATAAAGATAACATTGCTGGAATCGGCGTCTAAGATACTGAACATAACGCCTGATTTGCTGGATTAACACTTATCTGAACCTATGATAGGTTTCTGAAGATTTTTTATATATTTTCGATACAAAATTTTTGATGAATCGGCACTCCCCTTCTACCGAAGATTGATTTAGGTCAAAAATGTTATAAACTGTACATCGATACATATTTTTTTGCGTACGACGTTTGCTTATGGACTTGTGTTATAATTATATGTATTATGTTGTAATAAATAAAGTATTTATTCGTTATTTCAGTATACCTCTCTTCGCTCGCGGTGGAGATGCCACACTCTTTCTTTACGCTATGTTTCTACTGAACAAATGCATAGCGCAACTGTTGTGGGGTCGCGGCATACACGTTGCCGATTTAAGGCCAACACTGGCCAATCTTCAGAAGCTACTGACTGCTCCTAATAACTTGTGAGTTTTTTATTAGTTTATTTTTTATTTTTTTATTATTTCCAAACTTATATATATCATTACAGGATAACATAACACCCAATGCGATATTATAAGTAAATGAGAATTTAATCTACTATGATAACTATGTATAAAACAAATCTATGTATAGCAAATAATATACAGTGTGTCCGGGATAGCTTTAGCGATATTGGCGGGAGGTATTTTAAAGCAAATTTACAAAAAACTTTTATTAATGATACAATACCGAAAACTTGAAAAAAAAACGCTTTTCCATACTAAAATCAAAATATAGGTTAGATTTTAGTATGAGAAAGTGATTTATTTTCCGAGTTTTCGGTATTGTTTCATTAATAAAAGTTTTAGTATTTTTTTTTTAATTACGTCTCTCCAATATCGAGCTATCTCGGACACCCTGTATAACGCAGCTCGTGTGAACTCACTCAGAGAACAACTGAAACGGTCTACATCGTTCGGTAATAAGTTGATATATCGTGTTGCGCAAGTAAACGGGGCTTCCTTTAACAGTTTGGTGCGCGCGCTCGGCTCCGATTTAAAGGCTTTATTGCACAAATCATAGTGTTAAAAGGTAAACTTAATGCTAAAATCATTCTCTGCCGGTAAAACCTCATGCAGAGAGATGGCAATGGGTGCAGCGAAAAGATATTTAGAGAAAAAATATATAAAAATATTAATAATAATAATGAAGGAGACTCGACTCACTCTAAATATGTCATATTGTTGTTTATATTATCTAATCAACAATAAACCTTATTTCCTAGGTCCGATACATCAAAACTGTTCGGCACGTATCGCTGGCTCGCCGACAGCCAGTGTCCGCGCACGCAATCGCTACGAAGCCTCGTGGCGACCGAACGCGGCAAGTACCGGCAATTCAACCGGTTCAAGGTAAACGTTGGGGCTTTCTTGTCTTTGTTCATGCTATGGGTTTTACAGTGTGTTTTGGATCGGACTACCGGTACTTTACCCATGTATTTTGCGGCAAATTTCATCTGTAAAATACTGGGAAAAAAAGGATTGCATCCATCACCCAAAAGACATGGCTAAATAGAAGTATGGGCGACTGGGCAGTCGGTTAATGCATTGTTAGGGCTAACAATGTATTAACATGACACCTAGTGTTATATAATGCTGAATAGATTACTATTAATATTTTGTATTTAAAAAGTTTCAGGAACTTTTCAAAAAACAACAATCTTAAAAATAAAATCGTGGTAATTTCTACTTTGATTGGTTAACAAACTTGTCAAAAATTAATTTTGCTATGACAATTTATAAGGCGTTTGTAGTTTCGTAGTAAGATGGGTAGCCGTGACTTTAAAAATGAATCCACCAACAATAAACAAGACGACAGTGAGCACAATCGAGTGACGTTTTTTTTCATGGCCTGACTTTTGTTTTTTTTTTGAGGTCATTATTGACGAAAAAAATCAATTTTAAAACTTATATATTTTAATTATTTTACTTAAGTTCTAAGGGAAGTAATAAATATGGAATCAATAATTCATGAATATTTCAGAGTTATAGGATATTGACAAACCTCTATACATTCTTAGGGCAGTCGTTTAGCCATCTCCTTTGTCAATAAACTACCAGAACAAATTGTAAACTTACCAGTTAATAAATTTAAAACTAATTAAAGAAACCCTAATGACAAAAGGGTATTATAAAGTTGATGATTATTTAAAAGATAGTTATGTATGGACTTGCATGATTACTACAAACATTGTAAACCTTTTGAAAAGAGGCATTGACAAGTGACTGAGTTTGTTGCGCAGCTTCTTCGCAGCACTAGCCCACAATTGTCCCGAAGCTGTAGTAGGGTTTATATTGGGACGTGTAAAAGTGTCCTCAATACTTATTTGCATATATAAATGACTTTTATGACTCATATGACACCTATGAGTGAGAGGCATTATAAAACTGCACTTTGCAAAACTTTCAGTGCTCATTGATACTCGTTTAAATTTTATTATCTGTATCCCTAACAAAGAAATGACTGCTTCAATTTGCAAAAGTTCATACCGAAAAATAATTATATAATTATTAATTTGTTGGAAAATATTGTTAGGTATTGTGCATTTTTTGAGTAATGGAGCTTTATCCAAGCATCTAAATCCATGACATTAAATTAACTATATCCTTTACTAACTCTGAAAATGCAAGTAAAATTAAGCAAAATTTTCTAACTTATTTTGATTTGTTATTTTTCAGTAAAATTGTTTATTATGGTGTAAAATTGCAGCGAATTTAGCAGTTTTCAAATGAGGTGTCATTTATGTGTGTGGGATACAGACACAGAAAATTAAAAGAGTTTGAATGAGCACCCAAAGTTTTGCAAAGATAAATTTTAAATTGCCTTTCACACGGATGCGTGATGAATGCGACCTTTTTTGCCTAGTATTTTACCGATAAAAATTGCCCCACAATACGAGGGTGAAGTATCGGGGGTCCGATCCAAAACACACTGTATAAAATGACTTATTTGTTTGTATTGTATTGTAAACAACCTTGATATCAATTTTTAACGATTTTTTTATATATAATAAGATAAAGACAAAACTCGCAATCCACATAGGTAAATCATGTTTTTTTTTAAAGTTACCAAATATATATTTTTTCAATATTTTACAAGCCAATAGAGACTGACTATACATAATCCGGTGTCTTTGCATAAGCTCTTAAAGCTGACGATTTAAAACAATACCGTTTAATAAGTCAAAATTCATTAAACTGTCTGTCTGAAATTAGTTGTGTTGCCATAAACTAATGGACACATAAATTGTCCCACTTTACCCCTTGAATGAATCTGCACACTTAGAATAAGGTAAAAATTATATCGTAATTAAAAATACTGCTATAAGAGTTCATTGCAAAGACGCTGGTCAGGACATAAAAGATTCACTCGATTTTCGACATTAAGGATCAATTTATTTTACCATTTCAATTGTTTCTCTATGTTTGTGAATTTGTGTACCATTATGAGTGTTGAAAATGACTAATTTGTCTGTCATTTATGGTCAGAAACAGTTAAGAATTGACATAAATGGTCATATTCAGTCATTTGGATTTCAGTAATATTTTTTAACTTTTTAACCGACTTTAAAAAAGGAGGAGGTTATCAATTCGACTGTATGTTTTTTTTTTATCATCATTTTTTTTTTTTTTGTATGTATGTTACCTCATATCTCAGTCGTTTGTCGACCGAATCTAAAAATTTTTTCACCTACTTAGAGGGTATACCTTCTAGTTGGTCCCATTTTTTCCATTTTGGGATCTGATGATGGGATCTTGGTGTATTCGAGGGAAACCCTCAAATTTTAAAGGCACGTATAGTGTTTCTTAACTAGAATCTTAATGTTGACGTGTTGTTACGTCTGATAGTCAACATCTTGTGGGGCTGAGCTGATGGTGGAACTCCTTAACGCCTAGGAGTTCAGTAATTATAATGACACAACTTATGATAGGTAATTTGTAGCTTCGTAAAAAATAGAATCATAAGGTGCAACTCCCCCCCCCCCCCCTCTTATGTAATCACTAAGAATAAAGAAATAAAATAAACTTTAAAAAAAAGTAAAAACCGACATCAAAACCAAAATGCACTAAAAAGTCTTAAATAAACTCTTCACCATTGAAAGGAAAGGAATCCGTTTTAGGCAAACAATTTCTTTTTGGAGTCGGTGCCATCACTTTGACCATCAAGCATCAACTATCACAGCACCGACTCCAAAAAGAAATTGTTTGCCTAAAACGGATTCCTTTCCTTTCAATGGTGAAGAGTTTATTTAAGACTTTTTAGTGCATTTTGGTTTTGAAGTCGGTTTTTACTTTTTTTAAAAGTTTATTTTTTTCAATTGCGCGTAGTACGCGAGTGTTGAAATTCGTCGGCTTACGTGAAGTTCCGTGAATCCCTGTTCTTCACATTTTATTACAACCTTATTTACTCGTCATTAAAGTCTAGTTTAATGTTATATAAGTTATTTGATAATTTTTTTGCTGTCTGAATCCGTTACGTTATTATCTTAAAATCTGATATGTTGTGTACAGTACGTGACTAACAATGATTTTTTCTGAGTATTTAATGACGATTTCTGTTAGTAAATACATTAAAAAAAAATCAAATAATTCTCACACCGACAAAATATGTGATTTAGTTATTTGTAGCGAATACTGAGGCAGTAAACTTAAATTTACGGTCCATAACATACGGTCAAATTGACTGAATTTGATAGTATTTTACCGGTCATTTAAGGTTAATGATAATTGTCAGATTTTCTCATTTTACAACACTAATCATTATACTTGTGGCGTACATAGCACTGTTACTGTGTGGTGTCGGTATTTGCAAAGCTTGGGTGTCAATATTTGACAGAAGTATGGTAAGGGTGGAAAGGAAGGCGAAAGAGATAATAAGATAGATAAAAATCACCAAACGCGAATAATCGTGGGCAAAAAACATTCAGAACTGAGAATCGATATTATTAAGAGTTGATATAGCCAATGTCAGATAGGACTTATCCTTCCGAAAAAGTATAAAATGACGGATTATCAAATGACATTAACGTAAATGATTGCAGACAAATGGGTGAAGTTTTCGAATTAGGCGTTTTGTATTGTATTCGACGAATATTCCTTATCTGACGTTAGTTAAATCTCTAGGGGCCGATTTTTCAATGGTCAGATAAAAAATATCAGACTGATAAATTATAAAGCGAGAGATTTAAAAAAAAATACAGTTACGTATGATTGCTGACAATTAGGTGACGTTTTCAAATTAGCCATATTGTATTTTGTTCGACGAATATTTCTTATCTGACTATTGAAAAATCAGCCCTAAGTCGGTAAAAAATATGTAACACGAGGCTAAGGGATGTAATAATAGAAACAGGTTCGTAAAGGGGCCAAGGCATGGTACAGGGTAATTGAAAGAACTCAGAAATGCTATGGGGAAAATAGGATGATGTGGAAAGGTGTATAGTGAATGGGATCCTTTATCGGGAAAGGTTGATTTATAATAGAGGAAAGGCCCACACAGTGACAGCACTCTATGTAGTATTCACCGTGATGGTTTTGCCTTAGGACTGTGTGGAGGGACAGCCACCGCAAACACTTTCAAGACACAGACACTCCAGGAGTGTGGGCAGTTATCACGACGATCAGGTAACGCATGCTTGGTAACCCGGTTATTATAAGAATAGACATATCCTGCCTGCCTCGGTGACGCAGTGGTAAGTGGTACTTTAAAGCGACGGCTGCGCTAGAGGTCCCGGGTTCAATCCCCGGATCGGGCAAAAAATATGTACCTGGGTTTTTCTGTTCAGAAATTCTAAGGGTAGCCCGGAGTTTGGGAGTTGGCGGTGTTTCTCGGAAAGCACATGAAGCCTTTGGTCCTGCGCCTGATCTCTCTCCGTCGCGGCAGATTGCTGTCCCTAAGGGCTACGAGAGTGAAAGAATTAGAGTGTGCACCTGTGTTTGCGCACACACTTGTGCACTGTAATATGTCCCGCGCAGTCGGTTAATCGTTGTGACTGGCCACCGTAGTGGCTAGGGGGACTATTAAAAACCTGTCATGCATGTCAAGCCCCTCCCGCTTTTTCGCTCAGCTACCCTCGTTTCTCCGTTTCGTGTCAATACAGTTCATTTTCGCACAGTTCTCTCACAGCGCAGTGACAGTGACAGGTCTCTCTTTACGATAACCAGGTAATATAAGTCCTTATCGCACTCATTTTAAAATATGCACCGGGTTCAAACCAAGACTAAGCTTACCCGACCAATGCAAAAATTCTATTTCAATTATTTTGTGCTGTCATTATCTTTAATCTCTCTATGGCTGGCTCAAATCTGTCTATGGCTTTCGCTTTCTTGGTATCGTTGACTTTTTGTTGGTGCCTGATTTTTCCATTGACGTTTTGCACCTTTGGTTGGTTTTCTTAAGACGGTGGTTAGCTTAAGTGTTAAGCCTGTTATCGATTGATCGATATTATCAACTTTGGCGTATTTATTGACTAAATATTAGTGAATAAAAGCAATCGCTACTATAAACTGACACCATTTGCACTGATTGTGTTTGCATTAGCAAAATTCTGCCTTTTTCCATTCCTATATTCACTTCATATTATCACCCCCTCCCCTCCCCTCCTATTCATCATTAAAAAATAACAAATATATGTATACGTTTTGCTTAGTGCAACATGGGTGTATGTGCTGTTTTATTTTCTAACACTTTGTTTTTGTTTCGCTGCTCAGTTGTTTTTTGGTTGATGTAAGTTTTTTTTTATTGTTTTTTATTTCTGTTTTGTGATTTTTAAAACTATCTAGCTATAATATCCGCTTTATGAAAAAAAGTGTGACGCAGATACTTTTTTTTTTCAAGTTTATTGCTTAAAATTTATCGGTTCAACATATTTAAGGTACTACTTAACTGTGTCATGTTAACGTTAAGAGTAACAGAATTATTATACCAAATTTGTTGTAGTACCTTATTTTATCAGAATAAAGAAGAAACCAAAAACTCCAGATGAGTGGGATTTGAACCAGCTCTCTAACCAATCGAGTCACCGTGAAGTTAATCCTCTCTAGAAAATTTCTCGTCTTTACACACGAGATAATTAACTACACGGTGGCTCGGTCAGTTCTTTCTAACTTAAGTTTAGTGAGAGCGTTGGCCCGGTTCGCTAGAGGTCGTGGGTTCAAATCCCACTGATGCGGAGTTTTTGGTTTCTTATTTGAGTATATGATAGAGTAATAAGTGTAAAAAAAAGACGCTTTAGTAACTATTTAAAATTGGTTTGCTTGCATGTTTAATCTGGGCTGTAAATTTTGGGTTACCCTTATTGCTTCTCATCATACGTATACCCTATTCACCAGGCAAAGTCTATAAATGTAAACAAACATGGCGGCTTGAATACCATAGACAAACTTTAGTGCTGGAAAATATAGAGGAATTTAGTCAATTGAACTGGTACAATATACAATCGATTGCTATTCATGAAAAATAAAGAAAAGTGAAATGATTTAACTTTGCAAATATTTAATATCGATCTTTTTACGTGTAATCGAAACATAGGAAATTAAGAAGTGATTTTATTACAATTTAAAGATACTTTAGTCATGAATACTTTGAGTTTGAATGTCCGTGAATATAATATCTTACATTTAGAAACAAAATTCACATCCAAACAAAAAAAAAATAGGAACGGTCACACACAATTACGAAATTGTATATAAATTTAATCAAACGTTTGTATGGGTGATGACTGATTGATAGCATTAAGTAATTTTAAAAGGTTAAACACGAATTATTAATCCTTCATTTTAAAAATGCGTATTATTTACATGAAATTGATGATTTCTATAACACCATGTTTGAGCAATTCAATTAATTGACAAAAAAGTTTGACAATATGAAATTTAAAAACCTTAAAGTGTTATTTAAGTTTGTTTAGTGAGTTTGATTTTTTGAAGTAAGAATACTTTGCTGAAACGGCATCCGAATCGGTGCATCAAAATGCTAGATAAACGCGGAAAATACCGCATCAAAATCGGTTCGTCCAAATGCTAGATAATCGCGGAAACATACATACCTCATTTTTAAGTCGGATAAATGTATTTAGTATAGTAATATTTAAATAACTCTAATTTGTAATTGGAAAAAATAATTTTAGTTCATTATAATAAAATAAAATAAACTCAGACAACCCATATGATTTTTGTTTCAAATGACAAAATTCTAATAGAAAGATTTTTTTTTATAAATAATTTAAGATTTAATGGGGTGTAATAGTTTATTTGACACTTCTGATCATTTCTTGCTCTGCGGACGACGCTCTGTCGAGAAAGGATTCGGTAGGTAGTTATTTTACCATAAGCTTACGCGGTTTTACTCGCTAGCGACGATGTAACTTTTGGTATCGAAAATTTTACCGCTAGGGGTGCTGTGCAATTTTCCATAGACTTTTACGTCGTCAACTAAATCTTAATCATACAATTTTGGGGTTTTCCCACACAACGTTACGCGTTGTACATCCAATTAAAATAATATTATTTTGTAAACAACAATTTACTTACAATGATTAACAACAAACCATTTCATGCACAGTAAAACAACAAAATTTTGATATCAATCCTTTCTAGGAACTCGCACGTTTAGTAATATTGACCCTAATATTACTATACATGCGAGTTTCGAATAACCAATTGAATCGATCAATTGAACGAAATTGGTGTCCCAACACTAAATTAAAAAATATGAAGATTTTCGTCATCTTCTTGTCTTTGTCAAAATGGTGGTATTTTTCCTATGAATCACGATTCTTACTTTAAATAAGTGTGTTTGAATGCAATAATCATATTTATATTGTTACGGCGTAATTGGTAAAGGTGTTTGTGAGATCTGTGAAGAAGTTTATTTGTGTATGTGCCGAGAATTTTCTGATATTAAGGTTAATAGGTTAGTCAATGGTTTGTTTACATTTATGGACTTTCCTTTGTGAATAGGGTATAGTCTGCGTTAGACTTGACTGCGTTAGATTTTAGATAAAATTTTAACAACATTGTGAGTGCAAAAAAATAATATTCAAAACGCCGTAGAACCTATTTAAAATTGATCTGCTTGCATATTTACCTGGGCTGTAAAATTTGGTTAAATTGCTTTTCATCAGACGTAGGTAGTCTGCGTTAGACCGGAATATTCAATAAAATAATCATTTAACAATCTACCGTTACTTTGTTCATAGGAGCTGACTGCGCTGGACGCGTCAACCACTTCAATAATGGGAAGTGAACCAAACATATACAACATGAAGTTAACCCAAGCGAACAGTACTGATATGCCACCCAATCTACTTAAAACTCACATTTCCGACTCCGAAATCCAAAGGCATACAGAAGAAATTACAGCAGATCAATCAAAAGTGATATTCACACTAGGTGAAGACACGTCTTTAGCTCTGGAAGCGGAACAATTAGTTAGAATTTCAAGTAACAATGGCGACCAAGTTTGTGACACCTGTCATGACGAGAACGTCAAAAGAATATGCTCAGAAATCGAAAACTTTTGTACAGCGAGCGGCAGTCGTGATATACACGAAGGGTTTGATGTAGCTAAACATATGGAAGCGATAAATCAAAATATGGCTAAGTATGTGGAAAGTAAAGTTGGTGATATTGAGACTGCGGACGTTGCGTGTGACGCGTGCGAAAATAAAGGCGTGTGTGACGTTGTGTGTGCCAAAAATGTGACAGATGTCATTGTCATACCGAGCGCGGAAGCCATCTTGGATACCGGGCAAGTGACAGTTGGGCAAGATGGCGACGCGAAATAATGATGGAAGTAGGTAGTCTTTCATCAGAAATGTTTTTTCATATCCGACAATATAAATTATGATACACTATTTCAAATATAAAAAAATCGTTTCTGATGTCAGACTATGTTTTGTAGATATGTGTCTGACTTATTTAATTACAGATTGTATAGTAGCAAAGTTGATGCAACGATTTTATGTTTTGTAATAATATTTACATAATAATGTAATATTTATGTACCGAGTAGATGTAAAATCTTGTATGTCTTAAATAATCCATTTGGTAAATTAGAAACCCCAATAACAATATTTAAAAGTTTGGTTACTTCAAAATCATCAAACAAACCTGTGTCCCTCAAGATAAAATTGTTTATAATGTAAAGAAGATTTATTCACCAGAATGATCTTATATTTATTATAACCCACTTGCTTATAAGTATCCAAAACAATTTTCACAACAATTTACAATTGTAATATAACTACTTAATAATTTGATTCTAATTTTTCAAAGAGACTCGGCTAAAGATGAGCTATCTTCGGTTTTGTAGTGCACTCTCTTTCAGTCGCTATACTCAGTCAGTGCGACGTCATAAGAAATCCTTCAAAACTCTGTATGTATTATAGCTTTTACAATTCTGTTAGTTTAATTGAAGTGATGGTATTGTAAATAGAGAGTTATGTATTCCTACATTTAGTTTTCATTTTTGTGCCTGATTTGGACGGGGTTGATTTAGAAAATATCTATTTATTACGAACAGTACAACGTGTTTATCGTGAGGATGGACCTGTCAATGTCACTGAAAAGTGTGAAAAAATGAACTGTATTGACAAGAAACAGACGAACGCGGGTAGGTGAGAGGGGAAGCGGGAGGAAAATGACATGTTTGATAGATCCATTCTGATAATAACCGGATAATAAAATTAATTTAATGAAACTACTTTGGCAATACGATATAAACTGACATTAATCTGTCAGTTACTTTAGATTTATTAAAATCGTAATCGATTTTACAAAAATAATATGCATCTGTGATAGGTAACGTATCTTTTACTCGACTGCGATGAAGTAAAAAAGGGAGGGTTATAATTTTATGTAAATTCTTTTTTAATTTTCTTGCCTTGTATAATACATAAATAGTAGTAAAATTTTAATGTATCCGCGGTATCTATTCCCAAATTTTTTGTTAGCACTTTTTCTCCCATAAAATAAATTAGAAATGCATTGAAAGTGTCTTGGTTGTATATTTAGGTCAATGTATTGATCTGTGATTGTTGTTTAAATTATTATTTTTATTTTTAAGTAAGTTGTAAGCTCCATCTATCTATCACATTTCCTATCTCTCATATTGGTTTAAGTATATTTCGTACCTACGGAAAAGTTAACAAGTATGTCTAATAATAGGTTGAGTTCATTTATCATCTGATTTTGATAATATGTTAATGTGGTCGTTTATCCTCATGAAAATATATAAACATGAATATTAAAAGTATAACTACTAGGTTATTACATTAAAATTTATTACAGACACATTTGGTAACATTTATTTTATACCTTAAATAACGCTCAAGTTTTTCGTACCGTTATGGTTACAGGATTTAAATATGTTTTACAGAACGTTATATGCCGAAACTTTATTTGAATAATAAAAGTTCGCCAATGCCTATAATTATTATCTAAAGAGGGTGAAAAATCTTAGTGTTAATAGTGTCATTTTCCTTTTTAAAACTATTAATGTCAAATCTCAAATCAAAATATTTTCAGATAAGTGATTTTTACCAACATTAAGGCAATTCACCCTTTATTTTCCATACATAGCAAACCAATATGTGATGTTTTATAAGGTAGCCTGTAACGTCCCACTTCTGGGACTCGGTGCAGATCGGTGGAGAAGTGTTAGCAAGGCAAGTGACTACCCTTGCTGTCAGATATTGTCATGCCGATCATGCCCTAAGGTTTCCGACCAATATCAACCGATATTAGCCGATATGTTATGTTTGATTCGGTATATTTCTCTTTTGTGTTTCTTTAGCGGATTCTTGTATTGAATCGATAATACTGTAATTACAGTTTTGTTATATTACTGCATTTTATAATTTATATGGAATCCTTTTTGGTTATTTATAAAAAAGACTATTTAACCCCCTACGTTGTCCGTTAACTTTTATCATTCCTTTTCAATATTTTTAAATTCAAAAACATAATTATACATAACTTTTGTTGGTTAAAAACGAATTAAAAAAAACTATTTCAGTAATAAATAGAAAAATCGTGTTCCTTATTGTCGTATTAAAAATACGTCCCTGCGCCAGAGGTCCCGGGTTCGATCCCCGGGTCAGGCCAAAAAAAAAATACCTGAGTTTTTCTGTTCAGAAATTCTTAGGGTAGCCCGGAGTTTGGAAGTTGGCGGTGTTTCACCCCCGTGCCTCGGAAAAGCACGTTAAGTCCTGCGCCTGAACTCTTTCCGGTCGTGTCAGATTGCTGTCCCATCGGTCTCTGAGAGTGAAAGGAATAGAGAGTGCACCTGTGATTGCGCACACACTTGTGCACTATAATATGTCCCGCGCAGTCGGTTAGTCATTGTGACTGGCCACCGTAGTCGAAATCGGCTAGGGGGACTATTACTAATAAAATACAAGTATTTATCAGAATATTATTCTACTAGCGGTCCCCCGCGACTTCGTCCGCGCGTTTTGAGTTTGCTCCCTCCCCTCCCGTCGCAGCGTGATGTTTTATATCCTAAAGCCTTTCTCAATAAATAAGCTATCTAACACAGAAATATTTTTTCAAATCGGTTCAGCAGTTCCTAAGATAAGCGCGTTCAAACCAACAAACTCTTCAGCTTTATAATATAAATAATTAGCGCAAGCGCACGTTGTACTTAAGCTGCAAACATTATTTTGGTGCGGAGTTATGTTAAAACTGTGATAGCTCCTAAGATATTTATTGGAATCAAATGATATAAAGGGCAACTTTGTTCTAAATGAAATGCTCGTGATGGTGAATGTATTTATTTTGATAAGTATAAATACCTGTGTGTATAATACACCTCTAAAAATGATGCATTATTTTTTTACAAATTTATTAACATAAAAAAGGTTGTAGTAAGTCAACCATAAAAGATAGACTTATGCTGTCGCGGACTTTATTATAGAACTCTTAATGCTGAACAATCTTGTCATACATGATTTTTGTGTAACGTAAAAGGAATATCTTCCTCCCGTTTTCGCAACATTTTTCATTGCTGCTGTGGTCTTGTGAGTCGTATCTTTATGTTATATAGCTTAAAGCCTTCCTCGATAAATGGACTATCCAACATAAAAATAATTTTTCAAATCGGGCGAGTAGTTTCTGAGATTAGCGCGTTCAAACAAACAAACAAACAAACAAACTCTTCAGCTTTATAATATTAGTATAGATTCAACTTAAGGAACCGTATTTCACTAAAACGGCGGTAAATCAAACGGTTTACATCGCGTTAAATTAATACAAAATGAAATAAGAAGCGAGCTAAGGAAACTTTCGCGAAATGATCTCAGCGCAAATAAACAATGTTTCATCTGGTTGTTGGCTGCGAAAATAAATTTAAACCGCCATTTGTCGGTCCAAGTATTTTCTCCACGCGGATTTGGCGTGGCGTGGTCTTGCAAATGTATCGATAGTTTTGAGTATCGCATGCTCATTAACCCAGTTATTACTAGTGATCTTTATAAAGATCACCTGAGTTAAAAGAAACGACATGTAGTTTTATCAAGTAGCTTACAAGTTATCACTTTAATTATTATTTTTTTTCAAATCCAAATTACTAAAACCTGTACTACTCTGTGTACCTGAAACTCTTTTTAATATATTTATAATTAAATTTAAATTAAAAAAAACATATTTAATATAAAGTAATAAATATAATTAACAAACAAATTTTGTTCCAATTTCGTACATAGGCCCTTATGTTATTGAGGCATAATATTTCCGTAATAACTGTGTTAAAATATAAATATCGATATTTATTTCTCTCTGTAGTCAATAATGTTGAGCGAACATGTCTTTTGAATTACAGAAGCAACTACCGAAGTCTCTACCTAGATCTGCACACTCAGTCGTTGTGATTTTGTGACGTGAAAAATATCATAATATGTCGTTTCGTCATTATTTTACAGTTGACATGCTTTTTATTTGATAATATCGATAACTCATCCATAGTACCTTGTCTTACATCTCTATCGTAAGTAGCAAATTATAAGTGATTTTAGTGCCTTCGCCCGATTTCTTCATCAATCATATTATTTTGATGCTCAAGCGAAAAAGGTATAATAATATCTGTGAACTTTATTTTTAGCTCCTTATTAAAGGTATACTTATTAAGCAAACTTACTTTTAGATACACTGACGAATAATATGCCGGTTAGTGAGGATTAAAAATACTGCTCTGAAATGTTAGTCTAAAGCTTTTAATTAGCTCAACCATCGAGCACTAACCAAAATAAAACAAAAGGCAAGTATTGGATGTCAATCAACGTTATTTCTAGCTTCACCCCGTCCTATATCACTTGCTACCAACGTGTGTAGAGTAGCGTAGATATTTGTTTTTATTTCGACGTATCTGTTAACTAAACAGATCGGACAATGAAATGATATTTTCAAATGTTTATAATTTTTTCTCTTTCTTCAATAGGCCGTTGACACTTTTCAGGAAGCTCAACCCGGCCGGGTACCCGCCGTGTGTTGCTTCTCAGTCAAAATATCAAACCACTGGCCAGTTCTCTCTGAGCTGCGTCTTAACAATTTGCTAAACAAAACTCCTTGAAGCGGTAAATGTTAGGAGATCTTCACATACTGGTTGTCGTGGCTCACCCAGCGAAAATATAAATAGCGAAGGTACGTGCGAGACGATCTCGTTCTATATTGAAGTCCGGCACCCAAGCGGCCGGACCGATTCGAAAATTGAATTCGGTTAATTCTTTTTTCAAAATTCGACAACGACTGGAAAGGCCATAGACTTAGAAAAGGTGCGTTTGGTTTTAAAATCGCGTGTGCTGTGAAAATGTGTGATTTGTGCATTCAACGTTAAAAGGGATGTTTGTGCGTTACTAACGCATGTGGTAAGTACCACATTCATTAACTTTAGACTTTATGACTTTCCCGATAAGATTGGTTTTTCGTTACGTTGGTGGATGACCAAAAATATGATTCGTGAAATAGAGCATCTGGCCACAAGGTATAAGTTATGTAACGAACAAATTACAATAGTAACTGAGCTAATTGTTTTTTTTTTAATTTCAAAATTGGATCGATGCCGATTCTATTCTGATTAAATTGACATATCAATGCTGTAGACAGTAATTGATTGGCTTATTCAGGATGAAAGACAGCTTGTAATAAGATCAAGGTAATTTTAACGCCACATTAAATACCAATGAAAACGAACACATTGTCACATTTGAATTAATGACCGTTTGTAGAGGCAAAGCTCCAATGTAATAATAATAAATAATTAGTTTCAATAACACACTAATTCATAAATTAGTACGGTATTAAAATATTTTTAACGAAAGTAAATTTTTATAAATAAAATCATATGTTCTTTTTTTATAAATAAATTAACACACGTGACAGACGAAGGGTTAACGTTTTTTTTTCTTTTTTTTAAAACAGCACTATATCGAACGAAAGTAAAAGAAACTAAAGGGAAATCTAAATTTATTTATACAATGGAACAAGGCAGCTCAATAAATAAAATTTATATTCATGGCTAAAGAATTTGGCTCGCAATTTAAGATATTTGACCGCTGCGTGCCTCCTACTATAATACTATTGTACTTATGTGAGAGATCTTAATGACAAACCACGATGTTATTTAAAATGGAAAAGCTGTATCAAAATATGTTTATTGAAATCGAGTTCTTCTTATTGCATTTTTTTTTTAAAACTGTTAATCGAACTCGGAACCATGTAGTCAAACTTTAATTTCTAACCTACCAGCACGTTAAGCTCTTTGCTTAAACGTTGGTTTTCTATTCCTGCGTCTACCATATACATTATAATATGGTCTTGTTTTACAGCATGACATGTCCTTACAAAATAAAAACTGCTCTTACGCATTCGGTCCGCCAATTTTTTGATTCTGCTATGCATAGCTTAAGAAAATAATTTAGGTTCATGCAAAACTACTTTTTGGTCAATCTGTGGATATCAAATATATACTTTGTCTGTCTGTACAAAAAATATCTACCCTCTGTCAATTTTTTTTGGCTTCCAACTAAAAAACGTACTTACTGTGGTGTCAATTTTCGTTCTAATTTTGCCAACCAAGTCGTACTTTTCTGGCAGTCCGGACTGGCAAACTTTTACCACTTTTTCACGGGACATGTAGACCGCACAAAAAACTGACTAAACAAGTTTAATAACGCATTTGTCTTCAATTTTGATGTGTGTAGGGAAATTGCTGGTGTACGTAAGCTTGACATCATGCACCGACTAAAAGAATTTGTTTCTCCTAAAAAAAACACGAATGTGTCATTTAAAACTGTCTCAAAAACGAATTATTTTAAAATTATAAAGATGTATTTATTTAGTTTTTGCTCGTATCTTGAAAACTACTGAACAGGTCTTGGATGAAACTTCCACTGTACCCTAAAGTTGAACCATAACTAATTGAAAGAACCATCTCGCTATGACTTTTTGTTTTCGAGAAATCCTTAGGCAAACATACAAACATACATTCACTTACGATTTTTTTCATTTAGGAAGCCTTACTAGATCAACATACTAAAATTTCATCCAAATCTAACGATATCACATACATACACCTCGAATGATAATAGTGTACATCCGGCCGTCTGAGCCAGGCTTCTATAGAGATCTTGCATATCTAGGCTGATAACGAATCGTTAGTGACGCTGATGTATCCAGGTTTCATTGTTTGTGACGCAATAGTTTTCTTGGAAAATCAAAAAAAATACGGCTCAGACAGCCAGAATTTCGCATTTTCTGACTTTCCAGATCTCAACTATCAGAGGGTTTCAGGTCGCTGTTTCTTATAAAATGTGATGTGACGCGTTAGTGACGGTCATCCGAAGTAGTTTCATCCATTTTAATCCAGTACTTTTTGAGAAATCGTGATAAACGTGTGGCTCAGACAGCCTGATATCCGGTCGTCTGAGCCAACTTGTTTTCCTCTATATTTCACGAAATGTTACGTTTCGGACAAATGTTTTTAGGATTTACTGATGTGACGACGTTAGTGACAGCTCTCGACCAGATTTGAACCTTCGTGACGCACGCGTTTTGGAGAAATTGAGAAAAAACTGCTGGCTCAGACAGCCGGATGCTGGCTGTCTGAGCCAACCAGTTCTACCACTTCCAGGTGTTGTACGAAGCTGAAAACTCATCTACTCTGATGTGACGCGCCCTCTAAGTACAAAAAATCGTAAGTGACGGCTCCATATGCCGCCAATCAAAAGTTATAAGCATTTCAAATGTTTTCCATACATCGATGCATTTGGGTGGCCTCACTTCGCACAATTTAGTAGAAAATGTAGGCTAAAGCCCTTCATATCAAAGCGGATGCTTTCTCCTGCTATTTAAATATTTAATTACGCAGTCAATAACTACGCCGATGAAGGAAAATATGTTAATTATGTATGGGGTATTCCAGGTTTTAAAATTACTCTTTATTTAAAAATAATCACTAGCTCCAGCTGGTTACTACAATATAAGACTTTTTCGGTATTAAATACATACTAAGTACTCATTCCTCAACTCGTCCCATATTATAACGGCCCATTTGGGACAAGATGCAATAATTAATTTTAATCATAATGCAAATCGTCTCCTGCTTTTTTGGGTGCAAAATAATAACCATAAAACAGCGCAGAAGGTGAAACGCAGTTCTCTGGGACCGCTTATTATTATTACGAACAAAAATTACTTAGCCAGCCTTATTAACCTTCTGAACACGAGACGCGCGCCATCTTTGTGTCCATCTTTGTTCGTACAATATTTCTGATGCGGGGGAATAAAGAATGGAATGCGCTACCCTTATGCGAAACCCTTAATTTGGGCATTTTTTAAAGAAGATTGATTACGCTATTACTGATCAGACATGACCAATCCTCGACGACATCATCACTTACCACCAGTTGTGACAGTGGTCAAATGGCTGATCATATATATAAAAATATATAGATAGACTATAAAATTATGCAGGATGGAAAGAAATCATCCACTTAATATCATTTATTTTTATAGCCCAAAAGATTGTTGTTGAAATTTACAAGAAAGTTAAAATATTTATGTTACAAAATGTATACATAATAAATAAAAATGTAAGTAAGTAACAATGGATATGGCGGTAAGAGAGGTGCGTAGAAACCAACTTACGAAAATAATGAAATAAAATGAAAAAAAATATTTTGTTTTGAACCTGTCATGTTTATTACCACAGGTTGTAGCGTTTATCTTATTTTAAAGTTTATGTTCATAGGACAAGTAATAATTATTTTGTTTTAATAAAGCAATGATATAAGTTTTGTGCTCGTGGATTTTTACTTAGTTCGTAGACTTTATTGATTTTATGACGAGTATAGTATACCTATTTACGAGGAGTATAATTCACATTTGACTAAAATTGTTTTATCAGATGTATATTATATTTTACTTTGTAATCATTAAAAGGGTTTCCTTTCATACAACAAAATTGTGTTAACTTTTTTGTAACAATATTATTGTTTTTTTCTGATTATACTCATATTGATAGTTTTAACTTTTTCATTACATTTAATGACGTTAAAAATCATTTGATTAAATTATCTGCATCTCGTCCAAAATAAGCTGTAGACATGTATGGGATGAATTGATGAACTACCATTTGTATAAATGCTACACCAGAAACAATTCGTAAAATAACTTTATTATTTACTAAAATATCAATAACAGGAGACTTCCACATGGTAATTCTTAGTCGTTGGGTGATATCAGAAGTATCAGTAAACAGCTTCTAAACGCCGAGTAAAAAAGGAAGTGCAAAGCGCTGAGTATGCCTAGTCAGCCTGGAGCCTAGCTTTTTTCAAGAGAACGCTGACTACGCCTAGTAAAAGTAGTAAGTAGTCCAACTAAATACTACTCTGCTTACTGAGGTCTGAGTCTGGAGCTCACGTCAAAACATGCCTGATTGTTGTCATAAGTCTTTGTGCCCCCTTTTAGTATAACTAGCCCAATATTATCACCATAAATTTCTTTACATGCATTTTTTAATGATTAACTTCGGTAAGTGCAGGTTTCCTTGTCAGTACATCAGTCACTAATCAGTAGTGCGGATTTTTTTTCAGCAACTGTCATCACTGTAAATGTCTACTTTTTCGTCTGACGCTATCTTGCATGTCGAATTAACAGTGATTAAAAAGTGTTTTATTGTTCTTATTTAACATATTTTCTTTAACTTGATAGCATATTCCTGATTTTTTAAATGGTGAATAAAATATGAGCCTGTACAAGTGTACATGGTCTGATAATCTTGGTAAGGTCATCTCTTTAAACTAGAAATAAAAATAAAAGCCTTCTTTTAAACGTTGAGAAAGTTTAAGAATTACTCAGGACGAGCTACAGTTTGTAAATATATCTTTGATTTTCCGCATTTCGTCCCAAATATTATATAGGCATGGTGGGACGAGTCAATGAATTACTAAGTTTTCCATCCAAACAAAAAAGGAAACGACTTGCAGGATTAAGGTAGTATTTATTTTGATTTTTTGCATCTTGTCCCAAGTGGGCCGTAAAATCACATGGAAAGAGTCGAGTAATATGTAAGTAGTATGTACCTTACCAAAATTCTCTAATATTGTAGTACCTTCGATAAACTAGCGGTTGTTTTCAAATAAATAGTAACGATTTTTTTCCTTGGAATACCTCAGACCATAAATAATTAACATATTTTCCTTCATCGGCGTAGTTATTGACTACGTAATTAAATATTTAAATAGCAGGAGAAAGCATCCGCTTTGATATGAGGGGCTTTAGCCTACATTTTCTACTAAATTGTCTTTCCGTTTCCATAAAGAGTGCGAAGTGTGGCCACCCAAATGCATCGATGTATGGAAAACATTTGAAATGCTTATAACTTTTGATTGGCGGCATATGGAGCCGTCACTTACGATTTTTTGTACTTAGAGGCCGCGTCACAATCGAGTAGATGAGTTGTCAGCTTCGTACAACACCTGGAAGTGGTAGAACTGGGTGGCTCAGACAGCCAGCATCCGGCTGTCTGAGCCAGCAGTTTTTTCTCAATTTCTCCAAAACGCGTGCGTCACGAAGGTTCAAATCTGGTCGAGAGCTGTCACTAACGTCGTCACATCAGTAAATCCTAAAAACATTTGTCCGAAACGTAACATTTCGTGAAATATAGAGGAAAACAAGTTGGCTCAGACGACCGGATATCAGGCTGTCTGAGCCACACGTTTATCACGATTTCTCAAAAAGTACTGGATTAAAATGGATGAAACTACTTCGGATGACCGTCACTAACGCGTCACATCACATTTTATAAGAAACAGCGACCTGAAACCCTCTGATAGTTGAGATCTAGATAGTCAGAAAATGCGAAATTCTGGATGTCTGAGCCTAGTTTTTTTGATTTTCCAAGAAAACTATTGCGTCACAAACGATGAAACCTGGATACATCAGCGTCACTAACGATTCGTTATCAGCCTAGATATGCAAGATCTCTATAGAAGCCTGGCTCAGACGGCCGGATGTACACTGATAATACAGACTTTCTTTTTTTGAAGTTGCTTAAAAGAATCAAAATGAGAAATAGTTTGTTTATCATTTCACCTTCAGCTATTTGGCTGTGCGTCTAAATATTTCCTACAAATTACTATATTTATTTAAAGGCATCAGCCTAGTTATTTTACTGCTGCTACATTTCACCTCACATTCTATGCATTTTCAGAAGCAAACGAACATAATGTCAAGGCTGCTTCTATAATACTACACGACCACAGTATACTTTTACCAGTATCGCAATTTTATACTAACACACTCAATGGGACGTTGTACAGACTTTACAATAATGCAAGTAGTTGACTGGAAGAGATTAAGGGGCTCCCCGAATTTTTGACGCGCAAACTAGCGAGCGCCACTCTATTTAAAATAATTATTACTCCTTAAATAGCTTTCTTGAGGTCACGGTTTCAATTCATTCGACCTTTTTCCCTACGGTAGTTTTTATACGTTGTTCTTCTTCTTCAATTTTAGAGCCGCGCTCTTGTCGGTGGAGTAATCGCCATTATTTTCTACAGTCTGCTTTCCTCTTTACTTCTTGATATGACATGACATTAATTTTCTCTTTCACTTGGTCGAAATAGCTTATCCTAGGCCGTCCTCTTCCCTTCTATTTTTCCTTTTATGATATTCTTTAAAAATCAGTCATGTCGTATCAAGTGTCCTATCATATTGCCTCGTCGATTTTATAAGTTGTTATTACTTGGTTTTTTCGATAGAAATAATTATTGGACTTCCATGCGAATCAGGAACTAGTCGTTTTGCTCACATGCGTAATGCTATTAATTTCTTCTCAAGCTGCTTCAGCACTCTGTACTGTGACAAAAGCGAACCATGTCTCTCGTGGGCTGCCCCGTAAATCGTTTAGGCTGTATGTTGTATCTCTGCAGCCTTGCGAGGTCGAATTTTGCAGTGGCTTCCTTTGTGTGCACTTTACCTTAGCTAGTTGAAATGTGTTTATTACACTGACTTCGGAGTCAAAGGTCATGTTTTTTGTCCAAACATTTGTGTCCATATATTGCATCTGAAGTAAATATTATTTTGATCTTTTGGAGGAAAAAAATGTAGATTCATAAAGAAACAATTTTTTGCATCCATGTGTACTATACATTAACTTTTAAAAAAGTAAAAACCGACTTCAAAACCAAAATGCACTAAATGGGCAAAGTGATGGCACCGACTCCAAAAAGAAATTGTTTGCCTAATATGGCTTTCTTTTCTTTCAAGGGTCAAAAGTTCGGAAGTCGGTTTATCTTTTTTAAAAGTTAATTTTATTTCTCCATTTTTAGTGATTATAGGAAAGGAGGGGGGAAGTTGCACTTAATGACTAAGTTCTTTAAGAAGCCATAAATTACCTATCATAAGTTCTGCCATTATAATTAATGAACTCCTAAGCTTTAAGGAGTTCCACCATCAGCTCAGCTCCACAAAATGTTGATCATCAGACGTAACAACACGTCAACATTAAGATTCTAGTAAAAAACACTATATGTGCCTTCAAAATTTGAGGGTTTCCCTCGATTACACCAAGATCCCATCATCTGATCCTAAATTGGCAACTAGAAGGTAAACACTCTAGGTAGACGAAAAAAATTTTCAAATCGGTCGACAATTGACTGAGATATGAGGTAACATAGATACAAAAAAAAATACATACAGTCGAATTGATAACCTCCTCCTTTTTTGAAGTCGTTTAAAAATTTTCAAATATGTAAAGATCTTTGTAATGTGTGGATTGACGATAGTAAGTTTCTTTAACGCATAATTGCATTTTTACTCTATTTGAAATTGATTTTCATCGAGTATATTCGAATATTCTAAATGAACATGTTTATTTGTCGTAATTGAAGGTTTTTGTTTTTCATATAAATAATATATATAATAATATTGGAGACCAATCACATTCATTGCTCTGTTCCGGAAGTAAGTGGACAAAAATAATAATAAATAATAATAATAATAATCACCCTCGATCGTGCGTCCAGAGGCTGACCTTACCTCGAAGTGAAGGAGGGAGGGGTATCATAGATATTACTAACTTGCATAACAAGCAAATAGCAAACCTCCATAGGTATTTTCACTACAAAGCTGATACGTCTCCTCTTCACAATGCAATAACTTCAAACGACCACCGATTAACCCCACTTAATTTGTATGACAGAGCTACTCAAGTAAATGAAGAAATAGTGAACAAAGAAGAAAAACTGTCTGAATGGGCACGGAAAGCTCTCCATGGCAGACACTTCAACGACTTAAACCAAACAAACGTCGACAAGAATGCGTCGAACGAATGGTTAAGTCAAGGAGAATTGTTTCCAGAGACGGAAGGGTTCATGCTAGCGATCCAAGACCAAATAATAGAAACAAGAAATTACCAGAGATATATAATTAAAGTTCATAATTTGCCTACTGATTTGTGCCGAAAATGTAATAGTTCTTCTGAAACCATCCAACACATTACTGGTGCATGTAAATCCATAGCCCAAACAGATTATAAACATAGACATGACCAGGTTGCTAACATCATCCATCAAAAACTTGCGGTAATGTTCAAACTTCTACCAGATCCTCCGGTTGCGTACTATAAATATACACCAGTGACTTTGTTGGAAAATCAAACCCACAAACTTTATTACGACAGAGCAATTTTGACAGATAAGGCAACACATTTTAAAAGGCCGGATAACACAATAGTAGATAAAAACAATCAAACTGCCCTGCTAATAGATATAGCAATCCCCAACACACACAACCTACAAACAACAATAGCTGAAAAAATGACAAAATATACAGATCTTAGAGAAGAAGTCAAAAGAATATGGAAATTAGAAAAAGTCAATATAGTTCCCATTGTTTTATCAACAACTGGCGTTATACCTAATCAATTGCACCAATCACTTAAGACCTCTTAAGACTCTTAATCTTCCCAAGTATACATACACACAATTACAAAAAGCAGTCATATTAAACACATGTCGAATTGTTAGAAAGTTTTTACAGGTAAATGAAGAACACATACTCCATATAAATACATTAAATTCACAAACAATGGATACTACTTGTCTTCGGCCCGTATTATTCAAAACTCCAGCTAAAATGGCTGAGATCAAAAAATATATACAAATAATAATAATAATAATAAGTTCTTGCAGGACCACTCTAATTCCATAGGCTCAACCGAAAGTGCAGTTCACTTGGCCTAAGCCCGTGACACTGGCACTATAAATACCGAAGGCAAACTGTCTTCGAGATCAGAGAACTGGATCAGAATAATAATAATGCACTTGTGTTATCGAAATCAGACACAACACTCAGGCCCGAGACAATATAGAAAATACAGAACGCTGTGAAGTCATCTAAACGTTGATATCAAAAAAATATTAAATCTCCACGAAAAATATCCGTAAATTGTGTTTTAATCAATGTCCTTTTAGCAGTGAACTATCTATCGCACCCATACCTATTGGCGTCTATTTTGAAGAACTACTTTTACCCCCTCCCCCTTGGGCTTACCTGAATACTTGCATTCTCTTCTTCTTCTTCTTTTTTATGGCGCCCGAACTTACATTCGTAATTTATATCCTCTTTATATTTTATGTTCACACCAAAAATAAAAATTTAGACACGACACGAGAGAACACTTCGTGTTAGTTCAAATTCAAATATAGTAAAATATGTTTAAAGAGTTTTCCCCAAAAAGTCTCTTTCATCCTATACCAGTTTATTTTCCCCTCGTAGTAAGGATTGTAGAATCAAAAATTCATGAGCAAAGCCCTTAGTTCCGCAATCTAATAACATTAGTTCCTTTCGAATTCGACTCCCATTTTCTACGAAAAATCTTTAATTTTCTGTACGTGTTAGGTAATTAATTTATGATAGGTACTGTAATAAAAAAAAACTTAAATAATTAACTTCTAGATAATTTTTAATGCAGTACAATTTTCAAAGGTCAGATAAAGTTTATCAGATTGATAAATTATAAAGCAGCAGGTTTTAAAAAAATTACAGGTATCTATGACTGCTGTCAATTAGCTGACGTTTTCAAATTAGCCATATTGTATTTTGTTCGATGAATATTTTTTATCTGAATTATATGATTGTGAAGTAATGCTTCATCAAACAAACTTGCAATATTAGTGCAAATACAAGTTGCATCTCCCAAAGAGAGAGCTCCCAAAACTAACAATAAAACATTCTGAATCATTCATTATGCTTTATAGCCATGTTTATTTATTACAAAATAAACTTTTTATACTCAGCAGTAATAACCAACTTCAAATTACCCTGTTTGTAGTTTCGTTCAACAGGCAACCCTGAGCTTTCAGAATCAGAAAGCTTTAGAGCTTTGCAGTTGATTTCAGTTGCCTGCGGCATTTCGTCGCTAGCACACATGCGTTGTGTCCTGAAAGCATTTTCAGACAAAAAACTACGTCAAATTTGCAACTGAGATTAAAAAAACATTAATTGTGAAGGTAATTCTTTAGAAAGATAACTAAAAAGTATTTTGCCAAAAAATCGGGGAATGTTTGTGTCAAAATAGAATAAACACTACATTTTCAGCTAGTTTGAACTACCTGACATAAATTTAATTTTCGTTTATGTGTGTGCAGTGAAGTGTGTTGCGTCAGTGAAATATTTTGTAGTGTTCGTTTTGTGCAACATAGGCATAAAAAGTGTTTTGTAGTTATGTGATATTAAAATTTTATATTGGAGTTAAACAATGGATCTGTTGTGTCGTGGTAAGTGGAGCTTAAACCCTACTTTTGGGATTAAGAAGTATTCTTTTGAAGATGTTTTTGAAAGTGATATGAAACAATAAAAAATACGGGGTTGTCACTTTTATTTATAACGTTATAGGTGTAACGTCGCAAGCCCAGTCCCAGACAATCTTTGATTTGAGGACACATAAAAAAATAAACGCTCTATATTTTGACGGCATTACCTATATAGCGCAAGTAATTTAACTTTTTTTTAAATGTAATTAGTGACGTAGACATTTAAAAGAATATTTCTACACTATCAAAAATATATCAGAACTTTTGAGTCTATTTTAATACTATTATCTAAAAAAATGTTTATGGTATTCCATTGCTTGTTCTGCAAGCAATATTTTTCAGAATTTATCGTCATATTTTTTCCCCGCGCCATACGTTCCTAAAATAACGAAAACCATAGATCACTTCAGCAAAGTACGATAGTATTTTTAGAGGTTGCACGTAGCGTGCCTGAATAGATTATGTTGCAACTAGTATCAGACTTAAATTTATTACACATGCCCTTGTATAATAATAACAACTGTAATGGTTTGCACTAGTTACCATACTCACTGGTACTCGTAATAAGCTGAAAAGCTGTGCTGCAAAATCTCTAATATTGGGAATATGCAGGTCTTATGTAAAGTAGGAGAATCTTATTCGAAAATAGTAAAAAAAACTTTGGTTTAAAGTGAAAAAAAAATGGTTTTAAGTTTATATTTTTAAGGAACAGACATAGCCATGATAATCAGTAAGCTCAAGTGGCGATGGGCAGGGCACATAGCGCTAAAAACTGATGGCCGTTGAGGCAGAAAAGTTCTAGTTTTGAGACACTTTGATCAGAGACGCAGCGTTGGATGTCCACTGACAAGATGGCCATACCACCTTGTGAAAATCGCGACCTCTAGTGATCGGTCGCTGTGGAAAGTCGTGGGGGAGGCCAATGTTCAGCAGTGGACCTCCTCTGGTTAATGATGATGATGATGAAAGTTTTATAATCTAATGCTGTGTTAATCAGTTATTTTCAATCGTTCAATTACCCACCTCTGACATGGCATTTTTATTCAAGTGCGTCTTAGTTAAAGCTTATAAATAAACAGTTTGCTGTTAAAAAGTTGACATGCTATGTCACGGTTGACAAGAATGTTACTCCTTATTTTTTGGGGTTTAGTTAATCACACTGCACAGGCTTATGTATGCTTAATACTTGAGTGATAGACAACCTATTATCACCCTATCTATAGTAATATCTACAATTAAACCCAATTAGAACTGCTGGTAACCATTTACGACCCGTAGCGCTAACTCAAAACTGATACCATCTTCACGGACTGCCGTCATGACTTGTTTCTGGAAACCGTTTCACTGCCAAGTCTGGTCTTTATCATTAGATGTGTTAGTGCCCAGTGTTGGAAGTCTCGACATAGTTTCTTTGTTGAACAAACAGATGGCGTTCAAAAAACGCAAATGCAACGTTGGTGTTTATGTTTATTTATTGATTGAGGAAAATTTTGGAATTAATACTATCGTGTGCAGGCGGAATAAATGAATGTCGGCAACATTTGCGGTCGAAATATGCTTGCAGGCATGAACGTTTTTCAACCCGTAAACCTTGGAATGAGACAAAATTTTGTCTAATTTGTTTTTATATATATCTTAAACTAAGCTTGAACTGACAACAGCACGTCAAAGTTAGCACTCTGATATCTTATTCACTTGTAATAAGGGTAATTTTTCAATTAAATTGTATAAACTGGCGTCTGTACAACTTATTTTATTATTAATTAAGGCTTGATTGGTCAAAAAGAACGAAATTATGAAGATGATTTATTTTGTCAAAACGTGAATGTTTAGGTTCTTATATTTACTGAAACATTTATTATTATTATTTGTTAAATTAAGACGTAGGTACTATTTTTGAAAACGAATGAGACCGAATTTGTCTTATTCTATATAGGTACGGGTTGGAAAATGTTATCGCCCGCAAGCATATTTTGACCGCAAATGTAGGCAATTCCGCCAAATGTTCCGCTTGCACTCGATAGTTTTCCTAAAAATTACAAATATACGACTTATTTAAAATATAGCTACGTTAGTTAAAATTGATATTTGATGCAACAGAAAATCCAAAAAAAATATATTTAGCTACGCGAAATGTCATGAATTTGTCATTTCTTGTGCTTCAGACTTCGACCGAAGACCTATTTCATCTTCAGTCGGATTTGACCGCATTCGCGAAAACGTATCATGTTGATCGCATTGGTTTTTCTTTAAGCAAGAATGCAGTCTTCCGATGACCTTCTTTAGTTTGTAATAAAAAATAATGAATAATTTTGTCTTAATTTATTATGCACATAATACCCCTTCCTATAAGCTCATTATTTCTTTACACAAAGGTTGTCTGGAAGAGATCGCTTATAGCAACAAGACCGCCGAAATTGTACATTTTCTCGAAATGAATTTGTTATTAACCATTCTGGTGTGCAATAAAGAGTTATCTTATCTTTTCTTAATAGCCTTATTCGTTGGTCAAATATAATGCTATGCAGAGGTGTGGTTTGGGAAGAGTTTAATCATTTTTTTTAGTATGGCCATTAGGTAATTTAAATGCTACCTTGCAAATGCTAAAATGAAAATATTTAATTAATCTCAATGTAAATCGGCTGCTATGAGTGAGAACACTAAAGAATATTCAAGGTGCATTATGTATCAAGACTAACTAATGTATCAATTAACACAAGATTTCTAGTGTTTAACATACATTTGTTTATTCATCAATTGCACTATAAGTTGTACATTTGGCGGATTTAATGCCTTATGGCATTCTCTACGAGTCAACCGCTTAGGGAATGCACAGAGTTTAATCAGTGGCGGAACATGGTCCGTATCAAAAATAATAATTTACTTTTACAAGAGTGCAATAAGTTGCCAAAAATTTGCGCTCGGGCGGGACTCGAACCAGCAACTTTTTGGCTAACCGGGCCAAACGCTCTACCAATTACCGCTACCGTGCTGTGGGTCTGACCTTGCGAAGTTTGTGGTCTCTTATAAATACGTCATGACCCGTGACGTTTAGCGCCATCTACCCGTCTGTTTATGCAACAGTGGCACAACAGTAGTAGTTGCTGGTTCGAGTCCCGCCCGTGCGCAAATTTTTGGTGTCTTATTTCATCCGTGTAAATATAAAATATGACACTGAGTGTTAAAACATTCTATACCATAATAATTAACTTTATGGTTACAAAATGACCCAATTTAGCTTACAGTATACCGTCCCCATTTAACTTGACTGTAATGTCGGTGTAGTTGTTAACAACCACTCCATCCATCCATATAATTACGGGGCTTATTTATTTGTTAGTGGTCCCTGACAATATTTTATAAAAGTCGTTATCATAGCTGTGTTGAAAGGTGTATATTTAATTTTAGAGTAATTGTACAAGAAAACGCAAACATATTTTAGAATATTTACTACTAGCAGTTCCCAGCGGCTTCACCCGCGTCTATGTCGGATCTTGATAAGTAACAAAATAAATGTGCTATTCAGATGTATGAGTTATATTATTGTAAAGTTTCATCAAAATCCTTCCAGTACTTTTTGCGTGAAGGAGTAACAATCATACGCACTTTCGCCTTTATAATAGTAGTGTAAGTTAGGTATTTATTTTATTTGTGCAAAGAGTTTCTCAAGATTGAAATTGACCGTAGGCTAACCTGGAACTTTCAAAATTTATTAACTCTGGATTTAATTACTATAAGAAGAGTGACGGTCGATTGAAAAGGACGTTGATACGCTTCAATAGCAGTTTATCCCATAATCTGGATGATTATACCCGAGCTCCGTAGCGAGCGTTCGATTCAGTCGACCTCCGAGTAAATAAGTAAATAAATATTGGACACCAATCACATACATTGCTCTGATCCCAAAGTAAGTATCTAATGCACTTGTGTTATGGAAATCATAAGCAACGGTGGTACCACAACACCCAGACCCGTGACAATATAGAAAATTTTTATTTCTATATTGACCCGACTGGGAATCGAAAACGGGACTTCGAAGCGGCGACGTCTTGAAATCCAGCGTGCTTAGCCACTACACCACGGAGGTCGTCAATGCTCCACCTTCTGTCTTGTCCTGCGAGCTCCGATTCTTGCTCTTTAGAGGACCTCATGCGTGCCAATGACAAGCCAATACGCGTCGCGAATTAATAAACATTTACCACCACCATACCGCGGAGGACGTCAAATACAGTTACAGCTAAACCCGCAATTGGTTACAAGTGTTCCGCCCATGGCATGTCTCAGCTGGTGTGGGAAAAGAAAGTATGTACCGTTAGATTGAGTCTGAGATAATTAAAAAATGGAAGGTCTTTAAAACTAGACGTAAGCGTGAGTCAAGAAATACCCAGCGCTATCTAGTGGTGCCCGACGACAACACATACATTATCCTTCTTTCGACAGTTTTTTTTTCATGTTGGCAGAGGTGGGATGACGTCATCATCATTCTCTTTGCGCATTCATGTTTGGGTTCGGCTTTTGATACTGGATTGCAATCGTGGTGATCTTGGATCATAACATTGCAATAAAATTATTTATTTGAATAAACATGGTGAAATAACTTAAAAGATTATAAAAATAAGAAAAATCACGTTGAATTATAGCGTGAGGAAACGTCGTCATATCTTTGGAAATGGTTCTAGTCCAGGTAGAATTAGGATGACGTGGCTAGTTTTTACCCTCAGTAAGTAGGTTAATTCCTCTTAAATTATTGAGACACGGAATCCTAAAATGAGTTGACATAAATTAAAAACTGCAGTCTAGCGAGAAAGAAAAAGCAACTTGCAGCGATGTGGCGATAAAAATGCAAAATAGGTACCTACACTGTTTAGAGGCTCACGGGAATATACCAATAACGTATTTTTAAAATAAAGTCTTCATGTTTATTTAGGCATAAATGTAGAAAAAATATTTTATATTTTTAAAGTAATTAAAAAGTTAGCACCAAATAGTGGCACATTATAAAATAAACGTGTCTCGTCATTTCCGGCCGGCCGGTGAAAATTAAAAAAAAAAACACGATGTAAAGCTTTACGAATTCTTTCAATGAAAATTGGTTTGAAAGAAATTAAGAAATCGAACTGGTAGTTTTTGAGATATAGCACATTTTCAAAAACCGCAAATATAACGTTGTTCTCCATACAAACACTGTAAAAAACAAAGTTAATTGTACTGTCAACAAAATATTGTGGTATTTTGGCTAAGTGGAAGTAAGTGGATACCTAATTCAGTTAAAGTTGGCACGGAACCCTCAATGTGCAAGTCTAACTCGCACTTAGCCGGTTTTTTTATATTTAAAAGGTTCACATAGGTTTAACATAGTCAATAACAACTATAAACCCGACCCGAATCATGTGTCTAGTCCATATATCATATTATCTTGTTTTGGTGCTGAATTTTCGCTTATTCTGGCAATCTGCCAATACAAGCTGGGTCTCTGAACTGTGTTAGATATTATTTTTGGTATTATTTTCTTCTTGTCACTTTCTAAGAAAATCCGTGTTAAGTTAACTATTAGCTTTCGTTGTAAAAATCTGTTTTGTACTAATGCAGTTCTCCTTCTCTAGTCTTCTTTCTTCTTCGACGCAAGGTGGTCGAAACAGTGTCTTCCAATTTTTTTTTCGACTCTTACATCTAGTTAGGGCTTCTATATGAATATAACATAAATCTTTAAGTTACCTAATCTAAACCTTTATAGTTTAAGAGGTTTTTATTTTATTTTTTGGACACTTTTGTTAGTTTTAGTTAGCTCATAATTTGATTGAATCTTATTCTTACTCTTTCTTATCTCATAATTTAATTTGAATAAAAAAGACGATAACAAAACGTGGAGGATTTATTTGTTTGAAAATTCTTATTATTTATTAATTTTATTTTATAATTGTATTTATTGTATATGTAATATTTATAATTATAATTGTTTTACACATGTATATTTCTACATCACTTAATTACCTCTTCATTTTCTTCGTATGAAATACCCTTTGCTAAAAACTCATAATTTCTTTATTACCCAAAGGTTGTCTGGAAGAGATCGCTTATAGCGATAAGATCGCCTAAATTGTTACGCCGAATTTGTAAATTAATTTATGTTGTGTAATGAAGAGTTATTTTATCTTATAATTTACGATAAAAATGAATATCACCAAAACTACGAAAATGCGGCTAAGATACAAATAGGCTATATATGACGTTTGATGGGCCCGCTAGTTTATATACCTTAGTTACTTAAATATTATTTTTTTTGTTTTTAAATCATTTTACTTTTCTCAAAAAAGAGGTGTGTTATAAGTTCAAAGTGCCTGTCTGTGTATTTGCCTGTAGTATTGTAGCTGCCATACGGTTGAACCGATTTTCGTTTAGTTTTTTGTGACCAGCCATGTTTTATAAAAATCTGTTCAGCTGTTTATATAATAAGCTTTTTTTTAGTTGATGTGTTGATCTAATTTCCGTAATGCCGTATGTCTGATTGATTTGAAATTTGGTACCGTATCACCTTTGTCGGGGGTTTATTCTTATTATTATTTTTAAATTTGGTTGTATTTTGACGACCTTTGTGGTGTAGTGGCTAAGCACGCTGGGTTTCAAGGGGTCGCCGCTCCGAGGTCCCTTTCTCGATTCCCGATCAGGTTTCGATTCCCAGTCTTAATTTTTTATATTGTCTCGAGTCTAGTCTACACCCATTGTCTGATTTACATAACACAAGTGCATTAGCTACTTACTTTGGGATCAGAGCAATGTATGTGAGTGGTGTCGTATATTTATTTATTTACTTCTCTATTACTTACTTCAGTGAGTAGCAAGACAAAGTAAAGCTAAGTTAGGTCCATTCTAGATTTCCTACAATTTTCGTTTGAAACAGCACACCAGTATACTTAATAGAGTTCATTAATTAAACCTGTACTAATACATATTCATAGCGTGGGCTAAGTAATAGCACAGTTAGTTATTCTCGGTTAATTGAAGTTCTTTTAATGATAGTCGACTGAAGTGAAGTATCAGCCTTTTAGTTAGACCGAATATTTACCGCATTGTATCCTGCTAGACTATTTTAGTAACAATTTTAAAACCTCTTAGAGCCGATTTTACCAACATCAGATAAGACGAGAGATCTGACGAAGTAAGTTCAAAAAAGCCGATTTTTATTTTACATAAATGGGTAACGTTGTCAAATTAGGCGTATTGTGCCTTATTTAAGGAATATTTCTTATCTGACGTTGGGAAATCAGGTCTGAGACTCGATTTTGCCAACTAATTAACTAATAAGGAATATTCATCGAATATAATACAAAACGCCTAATTTGAAAACGTCACCAATTGCCACCGATCATCATTTATGTAAGTTTCGTTTTAAATTCGGTCGTTTTATACTCATTCAATCGTATAAGTCTTATCTAACGTTGGTAAAGTCGGCCATTTGTTAAATGCTGGTTAGTTGAGTATTTTTTTAAATACTGATAACCAATCACATACCTGGCTCTGATCTCAGAGTAAGTGGCTGCACTTGTGATATGGAAATCGGAAACAAAACGGTGGTACCACAACACCCAGAACTGAGACAATGTAAAAAAATCTATGAAATGGCTATATTGACCCGACCGGTGTCGCTACCATGGGTTTACTCGCTAGCGACGACGGTTTTACTTGCTAGTGACGACGTCACTTTTTGTATGGAAAAAAATAGTTCTGTCAGTGACCGATAGAGGCGCTGTGCAATTTTCCATAGACTTTTTTTACGTCGTCGCTAGCGAGAAAAACCGTCGTGAACTCATGGTAACGGTACGGGAATCGAACGCGAGACGTCGGATTGAAGAAAACAACTTATAGTTAGGTCGTGTGGTAAACATCGTAAAACAAACGTCACAGATTAGAGAATAGTTACTTCGTAACAGATACATCACTCCCATACAAAAGCTAAAATACCTACGCTATATTTACCTACAAAATGCGCCGCAACTCGGCTGCAGTAAGAAATGTACTCTACAAACGCGCACCGAGAAGCGAGTTTCCCGCGCACGCCGCGTGATTGCGTCATCAAGCGAAAACTTTAGGGTTGAACCGAGCGCGTAAATTAAACACAGAGTTGCTGAAACACATAATTTTTTATTGTTAATTATATTTGTTACATTATACAATAACAAAATGAAATCTTATTGATAGTAGTTGTGTCCTTCGGTTTCACCCGCGTGGACCCGCTCTATATTATGTGTCCCCTAGATAAAAAGTAGCCTGGTAGGTTTGTGAGTTTCTTTGTTACTGCGTGGCTCGGGGGCTGCTGACTATATGGCTGAGATTTACGGGTTCACGGGTAGAGGGTTCATTCGGGTAAATGTGCGGCCACAAGACCAATACAGATAAAAATTATATGTGCTTTAATTTTATGAAATGTTCAATGTTTTTTTTACCATCGCTGAACTTACGGTTATTCAATTTAACTGTTGTAAAAATTCTGAATCTTATGAATAATTTTAATAAATAATCTTTTGGAAAGCAAGGGCAAGGTGGAATGAAATTATTTTTTTGTAACTCATTCAGCAAAGTACTTCCCGGCCGGTTCATCAAAACTTTGTCAAAATTAAGTAAAAATTATTTTTCCAATTCTTCGACGTACTGATTAAATGACTCCGATGGGACCCTCGGTAAAAAGAAGATTTTTTTTATACGCCTTAAAATGGATATACAGTTTGCTATCATCCATATTAGGTGAATCTTTTAATAGCGAGCGCGGGAAACGTGAAGCGTGTGTGCAATCTCGCGTGTGCCAACCAACTGCCGCTTGGGTCGGTACCGACCTACTGTGCGGTAGGCACTTATAGCGCGACCTTGAGCGAGTGACGGAGGCCTGCAAACGTGTCCGAACGAAAGTCGCAAAGATAAGTCGTTAATGGTTATTTTACGACACATTTTATGTCGTGGACATTTTGATTTTTCATCAGGGTGAAATGTTTCGTACTATTTGTTGCAAATAATATTATGAAGCTTAAGAGTTAGTTTGTTCGTTTAAACGGGATTATCTCAAGAACTACTGGACCGATTTGAAAACATATTTTTGTGCTGGATAGATAAATAAGGAGCTCTCCCCTTAGTTAGCTATCCTGCACAAAAATATTTTTAATCTAACTCATAAAACGCGGACGTAATCGCGGAGGACCGCTAGTTGTTGTGATAAAATCACTAACCAATCCGTACTGATGATTCTATTCAAAAGTAATTCGAAATCGTGATCTTGTAACCTAATTATTAGTTTTATTATCAAGGAAATTATTGTTTACCTAAATCATTTAACGTTCTTCGCTCCCAAGGCTTATGAAGAAACAAACATAATTTCTATTACAATATTACCTTTGCTAAAATTTACGTATTTAAAGATCTTTTTACTTAATATTTATGAAATACAGACGAAGGGTACTTCTACAAAACAAAAACCTTGAAGTAAAATAAACTCGCTCCCAAAATAAACGATTTGACTTCAGTGGAGGACATTGGTAAGTATACACATATATAACACCTTACATTAAGTTGGAGTGTGCCTTGAATGTGAAATTGTCTTCGTGCTTCTCCTGCCTATTTGTTATAACGAAAAGTCGTTGAACACGAGAGTATTTGAGAGTATTTTTGGCATCGAAATGCCGTCACACTTTTATCATAATAAGTTAACGGTTGAAATACCTATTAAAAATTTATGACAGTTTCCCAATTTTAACCTTCGAGCCTTTCATGTTTAGCTAAATAATTGATTTATAACATCAATATCCCTAAAATGTTGGGTTATGACTACACCTTTTTATTTTTATTGACAGTGGAATTAATTTCTTTAATATTACAAGTGTTACTTTAACCTTGGTCCGACAACACGCGATATTTCTGTCTCGCCACAGGTTCGAGATAAACAGCCGGTACAATACGGACAAAAATGTACCGGATGTACGGACTCGAGATAAAATTATCTTTTTCTTCTTCGTCGTTTCCTCATGTCTGAGGGTCGTGACCACTAAAAGCAGCGTTGCGGGTCAGGGCTCTCCAGGCATACCTGTCCTGGGCTCGGTGGATTGCCTCTTGGGCAATTTTAAATACACAATGTAGTATCAATTCCTTAATCAGTGTTATACGTGTGCATACCTAGTAGGATACAGCAAATTTATTTAACTTTAAAACTTATAATGTTAATAGATGATGATATATAAATTAACGTGAAGAATACGAAAATGAGAAAAATATCAGTTTTAGTTTAATTTATAAACAAGAAGCACAAACTGAAAATGTAGGATACAAAAATACACTTGGGTCGATGTTATCGTCTAGACTTTTTTGAGGTATAATACATAGACCAGCCATAATGGTCGCAAGTTGACTACAAATAACAAACATTATTATACTGCCTGTTATTTTTGTACTTTGTACCGGCGAGACACTGAAACCACTAATAGATATATTTTTAACTAACAAGCCAATACGTCGACTTGGAAACTCGCCTTCGTAAGCTCATGTATGTATAGCTATATTTGTGTGGGAGTGAGTGTCTGAATGATTAAAAGTCTTTTCTAAGTTGGTTTGCCTGTCTTAGTCTTAATCAATCACAGTGTCATATTTTATATTCATGAAGATGAAATAAGAGCCAGCAACTTTCTGGCTAACCGGGCCAAATGCTCTACTAATTGAGCTACCGTGCTGACAGTGCGACCTTGCGAAATTTGTGGTCTCTTATGGATACGTCATTACGCGTGACGTTTAACGCCATCTTCCCGTCTGTTTATGCAACAGTGGGCCAAGTAGTTATTCATTACAGAATAAATTCAACTTGGAAATTGATGGCGCTTCGCTATCTAATGGTTTAGAGTATTTTTAACACTCACAGTGACATATTTTATAATCATAAATATAAACATTTTTAGTTTCTTATTTCATCTTTATAATTAATCATTATCTTATAACCTGTAACTCTGCTCAGTGTCAGCCAATGAATTACAATTACTAACGAACGGAACTGACACCACGAACAAGCTCGTGCGTCATGAATTGACGCCAATTGTCATCAACTAATACAAAGGTTCGTATTCTAAATTCAAATTTCAAGGAAATGTCATAAATCTTGATGTCGTATCTGCGACACAATTTTCGTCATACTCTTTAAGTAGTTATAACAACTCACTGGTGTCAATCCGTTAGCTGCATTTTAAAAGCATCATTCATCGTTTTAGTAGATTCTACGTTGTTTATCAAATTTATTTTTATATTTTATACTTTTACATTAAATAACCTTTAAACGCATCCATTTTAACATCGACCAAAAAGATTGTGTAACTTTTTGTATTTGCATATCGTCAAGCAATGTCAGTAATAGCAAAGCCCATAATAAACGAGTGTCCCATGACACTCGTTTATTATTATTTTCACAACTCAGCATTCATTTGTTATCATTAGTGCATCTGTCCTCTAGGGAAAAAGATTAAGCAAACTCAACTTATGGTAGATTAGTAGCGACTCAAACTGAGGCTTAAAAAAGTTAAAAAACTAAACCGGTTTAATTTTTTTTATATTTTTTTATTTATTTCATTTTTTTAGTTACAAGCCAGCTTATAAACTACTGGACCAATTTTGATGAATCTTACACTGTACCTTAAATTACTGCTAAGACTCTAGAGGTCTACATTAACAACACTACCATTTTGAATAATATTGTTGGCTTTATTATTGTATAACATTCGCGAAACTACTTTAAAATGATGTAGCTATTATTTTTTTCAATTAACTAACAAAAGTTTTTACTAAGTATCATTGAAAGAAAATCATCATCACTTACCGTCAGGTGAGATTAAGGCCAAATGTATATTTATTTAAAAAAAAATAGAACAGGAACTGGTATTTGTGAAGAGAAATCCGTGAAATAGATCTCAATTCTTTCGCCTTGTGCGAGAAAATGAGCAATCCACCCCATTTTAGGCACCTCAATTTTTCTCTGTCCCTTCTGAGCTATAAAATATCTTCCGTTTCATGATTTACCATTTATCTTCACTATGCTATTTGTTCGAAGTCGCTTTATCATTAATCATAAATTCCTTAAGTTGATTTTGTGGAAATCTAATTAATTAATCCTTCTAAAGTAATTTTTAAGATTATATAATGACTTTCTATAAACATTACTTGATCACGCTATAGAAGATTGTAATGCAATTTTAATAAAAAGTTTTTGTCAAATCATTTCTAGTCTGGGGCGTCATTAGTATAATCTGCACGAAAAACATGCATTATGTTTGATTAAATTAAAGTATAATTTAAATTTACAATTTGGTGTTCAGATGAAATAAAAATAATGTGTAGAATTTAAAATAAACGTAATTCATTCCAACTTTTACGTCCCAGGGTAGCTCATAAAGATTAATCGTTTACTTTACGTGACTCCGTTGCAGTAAAATAACATCAGCTAGCAAGTTTAGTGTCAAATATGACGTAAATTTATTTCCTTAACCGTCATGACATGAGCCTAAAGGATATGTTTGTACATGAAATTTATCAAAATTTGGCTTTATAGTTTTTGAACTTGAAATATCTGATTTCCACTAGGAGTAACTTTTTGTATTTTTCAGCAAATTCTTTCAAATTTGGCGCATGTCGTAATGGCACACATAGTAGAGATTAAATGTTTGTTTTCATAGCACTCGTAGTGAGCTACGAGGTTTTGTAGCTTCACTGATAGAAAATCTGTGAACCAGTAACTATCATCGCTTCTTTTTTATTTTTATAGTTAGCTTTTCATATTTTACGCTATGCGTGTTTAGAAAAAACAACTATTTTGCACAAGTGTTTTGCACCTGTTTGTTCTTTTTATATTATGTATTTACATTCCACACAAAGTAGTAATTTCGTCTCTCAATATTTTCACGGCTAGCTGGCTTATCTTCGTTTAACTATCTGCAGGATAGTAAAACCAGTAAAACGTTAGGACATGGGATAATCCTAGTATTTCATCTTTATAGACTTAAACCGAGCTTCCACGAGCTTTTGCTACGTTAAAAGTATTAATTTGGGCCCTGCTTTGGAGGATGTTTTGGTCTCTAATTAATTGATTGACGACGTAATGGCTAAGCGCGCTGGGTTCGACCCCCTTTGGGCCAATGTAGAAATAAGAACTTTCTAGATTGTCACGGATCTGGTTTGAGTTACTTTGGGATTAGAGCAATATATGTGATCGGTGTCCAATATTTATTTATCCTCATATTAGTTAATTTATCAATAAGTTAATAATGACACTGATTAGAGAAAAGTTCATGTTAATTATATTTTTACCGCTTTAAAATGAGAAAGTAATCAATTCAATGTGTTCTTATGAATGTAATATCGTGAGAATTTTATAATACTTGAATTTGTTGATTTAGTAAAGCTTACAAACACGTGTGCTAAATTTCTCAAAAAGTTAATGTTTGTATACTTATAGTATGTTAGTCCATGGATTTCTTGAAAACGAGAAGTCATGAGATCATTCCTTTTTAGTTGAATCAGGTATATTCCAACCAGTAGTTTTTGAGATAAGTTTTATAACGAATCATGAAATTTGAAAAAAAAAATATTGTTTCAAATAAAGTTACTCAAGCTTAAAATACCATTTGCCTTCTTTTTAGGAGAAACAAATTCATTGGGAGTTGGTGCATGTGCGTAGACTGTAAATGTTGGTGTAAGTGAGCTTGAGATCATGCACCGAATTTTTTATTTATAATGTCTATATACTCACGTAGTCTATTCTAATATTTTAAGACGACCCGTCTGGTGTAGTGGTCGAGAAATCGCCTACTACGCAGCGGGTGCGGGTTCGATCCCCGCACAATACAAACATTTGTGTGCATGAACATGTCTGTTTGTATCGGTCTGGGTGTTTCCTATGTATATCATGTATTTATTTACAAAAAAAAAAGTATTTAAGTATTATATCCGTTGTCTGGCACCCATAACACAAGCTTTAAGTAGCTTACTTTGGGACTAGATGGCGATGTGTGGGAATGTCCAAAGGATATTTATTTATTTATATTTATTTATTTTTGCTATAAAGTTAAGATAGGTAAATTATAAGGTTTTATTTGACAATCACTTTTATTTTGTGACATTCCCATTTTAACTATAGGGAGGTATATCATGGTTGCATTTTATATAATAGATCGTGTGATAGTAACCTGAGAGTTGACGCAGAGTTAAAACGAGATAAAACCAGAGCCTCTTCTTTAAAAGACTGCCCGTATTTTTGGATATATCTTTCATTAGTAGGGTCACCGATATGAGCGAAAAGGACGGTTACATTTGTAAATATGTTTTTTCAAAATAAGCCCTTACGCTAATTAGTCATCAAAGCGAATTTAGTTACATCTCATTTCCAGCCAAATTCAGTTTAATTTCGTCTGCCGCTCTGCTATAGCCTATTACTTCGTTGCGAACTTAAATGCGTTATTACAACGCGTACAAATGCTCGAGTTATCATTTTCAATTTGTCTCGGGTCTAAGTGTCATAGTACCACCGTTTTGTCTGATTTCCGTAACACAAGTGCATTAGCTACTTGTTTGAAATGAGAGCAATGTATGTGATTGACGTTGAAAATGGTATTCAGCATGATATTGGTGAAAAATACTTACGTTGAACACAGGAACACTTGTAGTTATACAACTAAGCTCTTAGCGGTTTGGTAGATAAAATCACGTAGAAGTAAGAAAAACAACAATTTGTAAAACATTATAACGAGAAATCTCCAAAGCAAGAGACGCATTACCAAATTATATATAAAATCTTACGAACCCAGCTCACATTTTTCGAAGCAAACCATCTCAAATGGGCTTATTTTTTCTCGAATCTTCCATGGTCGAACGCCTGACTGGGTTACATAATGAGGTGTGATTCCATCTTAAGTTTTATATGTCATGAAATGTTAATAAACTGCTCTGAATTAAGTTTTTTCATTGCGTTTCTTTGTTTTGATTTTGCGGTTTTAGGTCTGACAAATAGAATTTAAACCTGCGATTTTCACGATATGAAGACAAGGGATGAATGCCAAGTAATACTATTTCCTCTACAAGATGTGTTCCTAGACACATTTTCTTTCTCTTTAAAAAAGTTCAATCCAACCATAGAACTTGACCCTAAGGCCGTAAATGTGCCCCCAGGGGGTCTATTTGCATAAAAATGACTGTTATGACTTATTGTTCCTACCAAGACGCCATGGTGACGTCGCTGGCTACGTATCCAAGCGGATAATATTGTATGTAATGTATGGTATTTAACTCACATGGTGACGGTTTGGCTATCATACATTTAAATATTTTCTGCTAGAATACTCAGCCGGCAACTGGGTGAGATACGATGGTTTAGGATGCTATTAACACAAACAATAACAGTGTCACATTTTATATTCTTAAAGATGAAATAAGAAACCAAATATTTGTGCTCGGGCGGGATTCGAACCAGCAACTTTTTGGATAACCGGGCTCGCCGCGCGGCACCGAACGCTCTACATATTGACGGTAGCTTTTTAGCTATTCAACTACTGTCAATTGGTAGAGCGTTTGGCCCGATTAGCCAAGAAGTTGCTGGTTCGAATTCCGCCCGTGCGCAAACTTTTGGTTTCTTAATTTTCATCTTAAGAATAGGTTAGATACGGCTAATAGGTATCTACCGACTGTTTATTTTTTGTCATGAAAAACTATGTACGTCATCGTCCCCACGGGACACTTGTTCTAAAGCAAAGTTCTTGTCTAAAATAATATTATCTTGCTTATGAAAACATGCATGTCTTAGATCAGTAGGCCTAACATGCACGCATCGATACCGTTTATTGCGTCGATAAACTAAATTTATGTATATTCTTTATTACACTTATACGTTGTACAGAAACTACATGAAGTCACAATGTGAACAAAGGTGTGTTTATTCATTAAAGAGATCTCTTCCAGCCAACCCATAGGTTGTTGTACCCATATTGAAAATGCAACGAAACAAAAAAACAAAAAGTAGTTTATTTCCTAAACACACACTTTTTTGACTTTCATACCAATCCTAATTAATTGCTTTTAAAACCAAATGTATACATTAAACTTAATAAAAACCTGTTTAAATATGGTTAAAATGACGATTAAAGTTTATCGTTTGCTGCGATAAATGATAAATTGGCGCGCATCTTAGGTTTGTAGTACTTCCTACTAATTTACACTGTGTATCACACATGCCTCTCTGAATTCCGCGGTCAAACTTGTAACATTTGTAAACACGGCCCCGTGAGGTTTTACTTTGAAGCGTTCCGTACTGCGGGAGACACGGTATTATGAATGAAAATGCGGCGAAACCCTTTGCGAAGATAAGCCTGTGTCTTGCTTACGAAATATTGTTGGGTACTGCATAATTAGGACTGGGGGAACTGAGTTATTTTTGGGTTGGATTCCTGCATTTTTGTGTGAACTCTACGTAGTTACTTTCTGATGATTATAAATCTATTATTATTAGGTTTTATCCGACGAGCTTCGACGGGTTTTGTTCGTCGGTTCTTTCAGGCCAAGAAGCCACCGCATTTCAGTCAAGACAAGACATATGATTTTACTAAATTTATTCTATTCGTCAATACAAATGTCTAAGCTCCTAAGCTAAGCTATGAAAGCTTCAAAACCTTATCATAATTCTTTGCTTGTTGTTATTCGATCGATCTCGCAAGATTAGCTCTCGTCTGCAATACTGAGATTACGATATTTTGTAATGCACCCATTATTGTCAGTATAGATGGTGTTGTGTTTGGCAATAGTATCGATATCGATACAAAACATTCCCTCGAAACCATTTAAAAACCTGGTTTTTATGCTTTATAATCGTAACGGATTAAAAGGAATTTTTAGGTAAGAGTTCGCCACATTGAGTTTTGACGAAACTTTTTGAAAAAGTAGCTATGCTCTTTTTTCGCAATATTATACTGGTGCTCTTAATTCAATTAAGTTTTGCATAGTTATGAGGCAATTATTTTGGAGAGCGAATGGGGATGTTTCAACTCACAATATTATTCTGGACAATAACAACGCAAATTGTTCCTCCACTGCGATCTCAAAATATCAACCAACAGATCTGACTATGGAAATCCTAACTATCTAATACAAAGTTGTCAAGTCTTCTAGACTGTTCAGCCATCAAAATTAATCCGGAAGTGAATTCCTATCCTCGTTCAAACGCTTTGTAAACAACCAACCCTCTGAGTTTGAAAGTTTTCATTGTTCCCACTGCCCTATTTACTTTGCGCTTAATTTACTTACTTTAAATTACTTGGCAGGTTATTCGGTTGCGTGTTGGCACGCATTTGCTGGATTTTTCGAGGCTTGTCATGACAACAACAATAGTGTCAGTGCCCACCGACTTAATTTGTAATTAGGGCACTATCAGTTCAAGGTTTTTAGACCTACTAAAAGAACATGCCCAACACTCTGGGGTTAATTAGCCAAAATATAAGTTTTTATTTTAACGGGGTTATCTTTCATTATTGTGTGGTGAAATGTTGTCCCGTAGCTATCTGGTATAAGAACTTATGTCTCTTTTTGACGTTCGTTAATCAAGATCTACGTTTCTGACTGCGTATAACATAAAAAACAGGTGTTCATTATCTGTCTCTTTTAAGTTATATCAAGTTTGGGTTTGTCTCTTTAGTATTTTAGTGTCGTCACATCACTAAACCGATCAGTCGTTATCCCTAAACGGGGGTGGTGGGCCACATCTTTGTCATAAACACCACCCCCTTTTACCGAACCATACGTCAAATGCTGATACTAAAGTAAGTACCTCCTTAGAAATTGCTTATCATTCCAATGGTGTGTGTGCTAGCTTACGAGATATTTTTTAAGGAAATATTTACCCTTGCCTTTGGAGCTATAGTTAAGACGGCATTGACCGGAAGTCAATTCAATCTGTATATTTTTTGTATTTTTTTTTGTATGTTTGTTACCTGATATCTCAGTCGTTAGTCGACCGATTTGAAAATTTTTCGCCTACTTAGAGGGTGTACCTTCTAGTTGGTCCCATTGTTGCCGATTTGGGATCTGAAGATGGGATCTTGGTGTAATCGAGGGAAACCCTCAAATTTTAAAGGCACGTATAGTGTTGTTTTACTAAAATCTTAATGTTGACAAATAATTCCTTTTATTTACAGACGTTCAATGACCTCAGTTCAAATGCTAGTTCAACTCAATAATTTAACTACCCCATGTGGGATTGGCATCACTTTTATTGTTTGTATAACCTCTCCAAAAATGACAGGGTCATGCACCTGTTTAACTAACAACAAAACTTTTTTATAAGTATTTTTTACGAGTACGGAAGCTTAAATGCAACCTACTTGTCGGCTCGACAACTTTTAAAAATCGCAATCGTCTCTTTCATGTATTATTTTTGAGCCTTATTATCCTTTTCCAGAGTAAGTATCAGTATCTGCCAGTATCTTTACAAAAAGCTGCCAGTTTTCGGATGAGTTGAGGTTTGCTGAAGAAAACATTTCTTGGTAGTTTTAGGAAAATAATATAATGGTTTCTCGTCTCTCAATCTGTACAACATTTTCATGCACGTACGCGAAACATGCAAAAGCGATTATGCAAGTGCTAGCTTCCGTATGCAACCCTCGTGGTTTCCCGCTGGAATGGTGATTAACGGACATTTGCGATGGTTCGGTTGAGCCGAACTATGAGACTGTGATTACTGGAGACATATGTTTTTTATTTTATTCTGTATTTTTTTACGTACAATTGTGTGTTGGTGATATATCGGTAAATGTACGTACAAGTATTTATTTATGGTACAGTCGAGCAAGGTCTCTTCCCCCAACCACTTGTCAATGAGAATCGCTTGCACATACTTAATACACTAAATCAAACGTCGCCGCGTCGCTTCAACCATAACTCGACGTATCGCGATCGCGACCGCACGTGCAAAATAGGAGGATATTAACTAAATATTTTAAAAAAAGTACAGCACATTGACATTAATACATACAATTACGATTCAAAATGTTTGTATTTGCACTCCTTTAAAATACAGGTAGCATCTAGGTATTTGTTTTCAAGCTTTCATTGATTCAGTAAAAATCGATCTTATTTTAGTGTGATTTAAATAAAATCTCAAAATGTATATAAAAATAATAATCAAATGGCGTGCAAAGTATCCATATTTTTACCCGAGATTCTCTGCCCGACATCTATTTGAAAAACTTCCTTGGGGAAAATACTTGTGCATCCTTGTTTTATTGGCTAACATTCGCGCCTATTGGTATTTGCTGCGTGACAAAGGGTTTGCTATAAAAATAAAAAATAAATGTTTTATCGATATCGATACTCTGAATAAAATTGAAATTAATATGGTTACTTAATTTGTCCATCAATAAGTTGAGAAATTTTCTTTCAGTGTCATGACCTCGCTGTGAACGTAGATTTTTGCAAATATTCAACAATAATCATTTACTGATATCTGAATTATTTTAAAATATCTAATTGTGTAATGAACACAGGCACTTATTTCTGAAAATTAAAATTATCTACTATTTATCTCCTTTAATTTTAACCTTAATTTTCTTTATTTTACAAATAAGTGTACAACAATTCTAAATTACTACTAAGTGTTTTAATCACTACGGGATATTCCTAAAGACGTGATAAACGTCATTAAAACAAAGCCTCTTTGTGATCATAACAATCAAATAGTGCATTTTCATTTTAGCCAGAAACATTGATTAGGCACTGAAATCATTCATCGATATGCAAAACTATCGACAATGTCACAACACTATCCAAAGGATTTCAGATAAAATGAGGTCTCCACCTTCCTGCGTTGCGTACTATGGGGTTATATTACAGCCTTCATGGGTATCATGTTCCTTGTTCGGTGTGATAAGGTCACCCTTCTCTCAAGTGTGTGGTACTTAGCTGGTAAATTACCTTTGGTTAGATAGGTATCATGTGTGAGGCAATTTATTGTTATATTTTATGAAAACAGTAACTGTGTATTCAAATAAACCATAATTTACTGTAACCTTAAAAAAAACTTCGAAAGATGTCCTTTATCAATCGAAAAGCCGAAATAACTTCATTCGGAAGTGATCAGAAGGCTGTAATAATACGCAATATTTAATAAAGATGAAATAAGAAACCAAAAATTTGCGCACAGGCGGGACTTGAACCAGCAACTTCTTGACTAACCGGGCTAAACGCTCTACAAATTGAGCTACCGTGCTGTCAATTTGTAGAGTGTTGCTGGTTCAAGTACCGCCCGTGCGCAAATTTTTGATTTCTTATTTCATCTTTGTGAATACGAGGGTCAAACTGAAAGTTCTTAGAACTGGCCACTTATAAACAATATAATAAAAAAAATATTCTAAAATTTGAAAATAGAACTCTTTGCCAATATTACTGAGTATATATTTCATTCATTTGTCATTTGTTTTACGATTTGGCGGCAAATTGAAAATTGTCTGTGTCACGTCAACATGAATTTAACACGAGAAAATTTTCGTGCAATGATTTTTTATGACTTTCGATGTCATTTAAGTCAACAAGAAAGTTATGATAGACTACGATTGGCCTTTCACGATGAAGCCCCATCTCGTGCGACTGTTTACAACTGGTTTAATGAGTTTAAACGTGGTCGCACTAACCTCACTGATGATGTACGTGAGGGACGGCCTTCTACGGCGACGACTGAAAATAACATCTGTGTTGTGCGGCGTATGATAGAGACTGACAAAAGAGTGACCTATCAGCAGATTCGGACAAGCTTAGGCATCGGTATGAGTCAAGTGCACAAAATCCTCCACGAACATTTAGCGGTCAGGAAGCTTTGCGCCCGGTGGATACCTCATAATTTGACTAAGGCTCAAAAACTCCATCGTGTGGATTGGTGCCGTAAAATGATTGAAAGATTTAACGGAGGTGACTCAAATGCTGTGTTCGACATACTTACAGGTGACGAAAGCTGGATTTACTGTTATGATCCTGAAACCAAAAGACAATATGCTCAGTGGGTGTTTCCTTTCGAGGAGTTGCCAACTAAAGTGAAGAGAGATCGAAGTGCGGGGAAAAAAATGGTGGCCTCGTTCTTTGGAAGGATAGGTCATTTCGCAACAATTGTGTTAGAGGATCAAAAAACAGTTTCTGCAGAATGGTACACTACCAATTGTTTGCCACTTGTCTTGGAAAAAGTTCGAGAGAAACGACTTCGCAGTAGGATCCTCCTTCACCACGACAACGCCTCGTCGCACACCGCCAAGCGAACGATCGACTATTTGGCGACATCAAACGTTGAATTACTGGGTCACCCACCGTATAGCCCCGACCTCGCGCCTTGTGATTTTTATTTATTTCCAAAATTTAAAGAAAAACTTAAAGGAAAGCGGTTTATGAATGCTGAAGAAGCGGTGGCTGCGTATCGCGATGCCATTGAAGAAACCCCTAAGGACGAGTGGGCAAAGTGCTTTTCCCAGTGGTTCCATCGCATGCAGCGGTGTATTGACGTCAATGGACAATATTTTGAAAAGATATAATAAAACTAATAACTGGCTAATGTAATCAGTTTTTGATTTTCTAAGAACTTTCAGTTTGACCCTCGTATAAAATATGACACTGAGATTTAAAAAGATTTTAACCAAACGCAATATTTGATTTACAAAATACATACGATCATGTTTGATTTGCTGTGATTTTAACTAAGGTATCGTGTATTAATTTTCATATTTTAACTAAGTTGATGAATCCAAGTCACGACATTGAAAATATTTAAATTCTTGTTAAAAAAGTTGAAATAGTACATTATGATACAAGTGTGCTAAGTTGACCATTATATACAAGGCGATATTGTGTGCGCACGAGCGAAAGCGAGTGCGCCATAAGAAAGCCGCGTATATAATGGTCACAGGCACACGTGTTTCATACGACGTTTTTCAAAACACTTGCCATTAATCACAGATTAGTAAGAGTATGTCTAAAGACCATTAATCCAAACTTCGTCACACCACAGCCGCCAACTATTTACGAAAAATGGCGCGTTGTTTTTTTTTCTTGCCGCGAAACTGATGCGCGCGCAAGGTTTTAAGGCGCGAACTAGATCGGCCAACAGCCAAGATTAAAAATGTAATAATTCGTTATTTAAAACACAAATTATAGGAAATTTTAAATTAATTTGAGTTATTTTTAGTAATAAAGCTGGATTTACCATTTATTGAAATAAATATGTACATACTGTTATTTTTCTCATAAATACTGTTTGTTGTGTAAGTTATAACCCGACTAAATTATATCGCTTCATCTTCTTACTTACTACTTGTTACTAGGGTACAAATGTAAATTGGTCGGGTTAAAAAACAAAAGGTACTAGTGCAATAATATACAGAAAAAGCACGCGTGTTTAATATCTATGATTATGAGCCAAAAATCGGTGGAATAAAAACGTCGTTTTGAGCAAGTGTGTTGAAAACTTATTTTTCGTATATTGCGGTCCTGGAAGAGTTTGAAAGAACTTTAAACCTTGTAACATTCGTTTTAAACTTGCATTTTAAGTAGACTTCAACACACTGCAGCACTTTATATCTTCAATGAATATTCATCGACTACGAATTTCAGTGCTACGTAGTACCTACATTTCCTTGGTGTGAAATGGTATTTGTTCACTTGGACTAAAGTTAAAAGAAAAGAATCAAATCCAGCTCTATTTCTGAGACACAAGACAACTTTACAAGTATCTCTATAGTCAAACAAAAAAAATTCAAACTACGGGTCTCAACACATTAAAATAACCAATACGGTACTTTATGCAGATGTAATAAGGCCTAGTTTGCAACAACCTGATGTGCAGTTTGTACTACCTTTTGAGAAAGATTCGTAACGTGTAGTTTTGTAACTGTTTCCTTGGAACAATGACCAGAATCACTTTAAAGTTAGTCTACGTATTTTGCTGTGCAATTTTCAATCCACTGTCCAGATTTCAGGTAATATTTGCATCATTCAGAAGACACTTTAAATAATGTTTCCGCATTGCGGAGTGCATGCTAAAGGCTAGTACAATATACACATGGAATATTTAGCTAGTAAAGTACTTCAGTATGACAACAGGAATATTTTCATCCTTGCTTTTGAAGTTTTCCGTTGTTATGAGATTTGAAAAGCCTATTTTTACTTTTTAAGACTCACAATACACAACGTTGCTTTTGCACAGTGAGTATTGTGACAACATTTTGTAATGAGCTAATGAGAATTACGCATGAATTAAAAATACGAGTAATTCCACCAGCTGGTACGTGTACAAGAAAGTGTAATCCAGCCGAAACGTCGATAAATTAAAATCTTAAACCACTGTCGTTTCACTTTGGTCTATCTCACAACGGCACATTTTTCTAAGTATGTTATTCGTTTGTTGTCGAAGTTACTCTATTCAGTAGGAGAACATAACACAAAGGGGATACATAATTCACTTAAAATTAGATTTTCTTATCACTCAATAAATAATTAATTAGCTTCAAAAGATTCTGATTCCTGGCTTAACATAAAATTTTGAGTTATCTCGCGATCCCGTTTATAACTGAACTTGCAGCTAAGAGCATTAATTTTTAAACTACCAACCAAAACTTTGTTAAGCGTATTGCTAAGTAGGTCAAGAGCAGCATTCAAGTTCAAGCTTGAACACCTGAGCTTTGCTTCTGAAGTTTGAGTTTTACTGTAGTTGGTGCAAGAATAAATAATCTGGAACACAAGGTGAAGCGGAAGTTTTAACAGCTTGTAGAGATAGAATCATATCCACTATCTTAAACAAAAATATCAAATAATTTTGCTGCATCTTACCAAATATATCAATACCAAACGTATCTATGAGTATAGCCTATAGTATTTTTTACTCACTAAGTAAATAATAATTACCTACATGTTGTAGAAATATCTAGTAGGTACTCATAGCTAGCAGTCCCGTATTAAACTTTTCTATTTGTGAATAGGTATTTTGTTACATGCATAACCTACATTTTTCCACGGATCGTAGTATTTATATTATTTGTATGCACTTCTAACGTCCAAGATGCTCCCCAAATAACTTAAATTTTCCAGAAATGTAAGGAGAAAATCCTTTGACAAGAGTTTTCTGCAAAGATTTCATTTTATTGCAAATATATGTACGGCTGATATTTTAATCAGAGACCAAATTTTGTGTAAAGACTCCACTGATGAATACTATGAAGGCAAAAGTGAAATCGAGGTCAAAATGTACGGAACAGTTGTTTTTTTTTTCTCGAATGCCCACTGTTGCCCCCATAGTACCTAAAAGTTGTTTTTATCCATCAGTAGTCTTCACGCAAAATTTGGTCACTGATTTCAAAAAATTTCAGCCTATATAGCAAGCACGCAATAACCTAACCATTACTTTAAGATCCTAGCTTCCTCCCATAATTCAGGAAATACCTGCAAAATATCCTCAACCGTGCCTAAGGGAAAGGCAATAAGTTAAGCTGGGAAAACAAAAGCCTACTCTATAGCTTTGACCCTTCTTTCAGTCATATCTATCCCTTTCACTCTCAAGACCATTTTATTTGAGCGATCGAGATGGCTATATTCGAAAATATGGACGTTGTTGTATAGAGTAAGCTACCAGATACGCGGGTCAAGCCATATATCAAACTGCTACGTAGGGGTTTCAGGTGAGAAATGCAGAGTCTGAAGTTTTAGGGAAATTGACCAGTGAAAAAGTTTGTTAGCTGAGATATTTCTGATAAGGTACGTTTACTCATTTTGTTGTATATAGATGACCTTTTGTCTTCGGCAATGATATGTCTCGCGTGTTTACTGAAAGAGTGTTTTGTCAGTAATACCTTATATGTGGTCAACCTAAATAAAAGTTTTTCTCAGTCTTACAAACAAGCAATACCAAGTAAAAATCATCTCTTGTGTCATATTTCCTGCTTCATTATCCTCTAGGATTTGCATACTAAATATTTAACCCTTCAGGTCTAGCAAAAAGAAATTTAAATAGTATTTTTTTGAACGAATAAATAAACGATTTTGAAATTCAGCCCTTCTTTCTCTCTCTCGCAATCTCTATTTCTCTGATAGAGTTTGCCCTAGATAAGTTTGATATTCAAGCTTCGTTAAATATCATTATTTTGCTTTGCTTTCCCCTTAAAGAATATTGTCTGTACCAAATAAACAATTGATAAATGCGATATGAGCATGACAATACTTTCCGCTTGTTTCTATATCATTTTCCTCACAATAAGAGCTTCACAAAGAACGGCATTTTAGGCACTTACTTCGATATGTCTTCTGTCATCTTCACTCATGGCAGCATGTTAGTGAATGTGAAAGAGATGGCAAGATGCGAAGTTATGGGCATGTTTGACAGAACTCTCAAGAAATATTTAATTTGGACCTACCTGTGCCATTAGGAGAATTTCGCGCTCTCGTTGAGAATTCTAAGACTTTAACGAGTTTTTATTTGGAAATAAAAGTATTAAGTAGCGGAAATATCTGTATTTTTAGTTGAATGCGTAATTTAATTGCTTTTCATTTTCTTTTATACGTATAAAGAATAACATATTTTACATAATTGTTAGCGAAATTGTTTTTGTAAATGCGTAGACGCTCACGGATCAAAAGGTCGCTGGCGGACGCATAAACAAAAGCATAACAAAAGACTGTTAATAAACACATTCGTGTGGTATTTCGTGATGCATACCTACTCAATAATTCATATAATAGTGATATAATAATAAATCATTTATTTCAGATTTCATCCAATCCATACAATTGTGTTAGTAACAATAAAATAATTTTAAGACGAAAACCTATGTCTATGTTAGTAAATTACAATTTAAATTGGATTTCATTTATTTATTTGAAAAATAGGTTTTTAGTTCCTTGAGCATGTAGGTTAACCCAGTGTCTGAACAAGGAACATGAGGGCCTATCCTTTATGGCCATCAGATAGTTGTTGACGCTCCGCCGGACTCTGTTTAGCATTGAAGCCGTGCGCTTCCGAATAATGGCGTAAAAGTCGTCAACACCCGCTTGCGCGAACATTGTTGATGCACTACAGAATCTGGATCATTTCAGATCTGGATTCAGAATCTGAATTCATATACCGGTTTTTTATAGGTTACATTCCAATGAGTTGTAGCACGATTTTTAAACAAAGATATCGTAGTGCGATAAGCAAAAACCTATCAACGCGAGTATTTTCCACGAATGCAAACGAATTCATCGTTCTTTGATCAGTCATTTATTTTCAGTTATCTATCGTTAATCTTCCCACAGGCTTGTTCAGTGGCTAGCACATCAGGTTACCCACTTTTGTTGTAAACTAGCTCTTATTTCAACTGAATAAGATATCGCAGTGTTTACCTTCACGTGCTGTTGTCTGTACATAACGTAAGAATTATTTATGGGAAGGCGCGAAATCCAATATAAATATCGGCTGTTCAGGCAGCTCGGCTGTGGGGTGGAAGCTCTTTTGTAATTATATTTTTGGCACGTCGCTTTGGTTCTGTAAAGAGCTTTTTAACATTCTTAGGGCTTTTGTTTGGAAGATATAAATACCGCTGATCACGATCATACCTGATGGTAAGTAATGATACGGTAGATGGATCGTGTGGTTTCTTTATGCATAGGTAAACGTTTTAAGTACTCCGCGTGGAGTGATACTTTTATTAGACTTAGAACATACTAGAACGACAAAAGTATATGATAAACTTATTTTTTCTTTCGTTGAAGTTGAATTCGTTAGAGCAACGGAGTCGTACTAACTCAAATGCGATGTTTTTACCCTTCATTTTGTCCTATGACGTAACTTTTCAAAGAAAATTCAGATTGTTATCAATCTTAAGTTTCCACAATCTGAGAATGTCGACATGGCAGAAAGCCAAGTGCAGATGAAAATATGCGAGTTTTATGCTGTAGGTAAGATTAAATATTTTTAGCCTTGCATAAATGCAGCGGATAAAAGAAGGATCTGTGACTTTAATAAACACAAGGCGTTTTGTAAGTGTGAATCTCTATTTACCCTATTTTATTTATCTCTATTTTGTCTGTCTACGGTGCAGAATATTGGTGAAAATTCAACATGGTTTCAGAGCTGCATCAAAGCTCTAAAGCTAAGTAAAGCTTTAGGGTGATAAAACTTTGAACTTAACACAGCAATCGAAAAATCTTAGAAGCGTTGTATAAAATTGATTGCACATAATTAAGCGTGACGTTCTCAAAAGATATGCTATTTAAATACAAACTTTAAAAATTTTCTTATCCTCGATACTATGGATTGCCACAAGGCCGTATGCTAGGTCCTTTATTTGTCCTTATAAATATTATGAGTGAATGCATACATGAAACAGTGCGTGACAAAAATAAATAAGCAATTTACGATGAGAAAAAACTTCTGTGACTTATCTATTTGAAACTAGAATTTGTTGCTAAGCTCTTTACAAGATATTACCTAAACCACAACGATTTGGAGCAGAGAAACTTAGCATGTTATCTTATTTCTAGAGTTGCGAATTCAGAAAGGCAAAATTAGAATCGAAACTTTTGATGTAGATTTGTCTGCGTTCTATGACTTCGGAATTAAATGAGAAGTTTGTGCGTTGTAGAAGAAGAAGAAACTATTCGCAACTTTTCGCATAAATTCTTTGTAACGCTCTATTTGTTTCATAAAGATGAAAAAAAAACAATTGTGCTACCGAGCTGTCTGTCCGACCCTGCGAAATTTGTGATCTCTTATGGATACGTCATTACACGTGACTTTAAACGCCACCTACCCGTCTGTTTATGCAACAGTGGGCCAAGTAGTTATTTATTACAGAATAAATTTAACCTGGAAATTGATGACGCTTCGCTAAGTTGAAATTTATAAAATTATTTTGCTTTAAATTTCCGCTAAGCGACGCCGGTGCAGGCAACTAACAACACAAACCGTCACCGCGTTTAGTATTAGTTCAGGCAAATGCAGGATGCACCACCCGCCCTCCCTCAATACGCATGCGGCACAGCTGATGCAATTATTAGTACCCAACACCAACGTGCAAAATACCTCGACGCGTTTCGCCACTACACGTGGCATCCTCAGGAGATGTTGTCGCCTCGGCGGAGCACGGACGACTGAGACGCTTCGCTATCTAATGGTTTATCAAATTGGTAGAACGTTTGGCCCGGTTAGCCAAAAAGTTGCTGGTTCGAGTCCTGCCCGTGCGCAAATTTTTGGATTCTTATTTCATCTTTATGAATATTAAATATGCCACTGTGAGTGTTAAAAACATTCTAAACCGCTCTATTTGTTTCTTGTGGCTAAAATTAGGCACTTGACTAACTTAACTTGAGGCGAATATTTTGGTACATCGCTTACCAATCTTATTGCATTTTTTATACATATTTTAACGGGTTTAGTCTGGGTCTGGGTAGCTGAGTGGTATAGGCATACGCCCGGTTAGCAAAGAACGCTGGGTTCAATTCCCTGTCCCGTAATGTTTAAAAAGCGATTTATAATAATAAGAATTGCATGTTTTTTCCAGATATGCATTTGAAGAGGAATGGTGCTTTGACATTCGATCGTTGAGCTGAGCTGAGCGAGCGAAATCATGGCGGAAGCGGAGGGGGGAGCAAGCGAGCAAGATGATGTTTCATTCTTGCGCACGGTGAGTCTGAGTTTTATCTATTTCTTTTATTCTTTATGTTACGGTCAAAATTAAGTGCAAGTCAGTCAACCATTTTTGCTTAATGTACTAGTTACGCAAGTCACCTTTCATTGCAACAATAAATAAGATAGCAAATTGAAATCGACGACTAGTTTTGTGGGCGAGAAAAATTGCGTTAACTCCAAAAAGACCGTACCATACCATGAAAGTGTTATCAGACACGAAAAGCAACACCATACGCTCTGCTATGCCCTCTGAATAGTATATCGACAGCGTTCTGTGCCTGTATACAACACGTATGATGCCAGTAAAGAACAACGAACAAAAACCAATAAGGAATTCGTTTCATTCTTTCATGCGTCAAGTCACAAATATGATAAGGCAGATTGTAAAGCTCCTTCAGCATATATGATTGTTGTAATTTTCAAATAACATAAGGTAATGTTTGGTTATTTATGTTATTTGTGTACTCGTTTCAACTTAACTGAACTGCAAGCCAATCCAGCGCCAGGAGGCTGCTCGATATAGGATGGCCGAATGTCGTAATTTTCAAGTAAATAGCTACTATCATTTATATAAACTGGTACTTGAAACAGTAAATTGTTGAGTAAATTGCTGAGTGAGTGTACCTCACTCAGCAAGGGTCCACTGAAAACCAGCGCCAGGGCCTCCCGGGTACCTGGCTTATGCTGAGTGAGGTCCTCTTGATTTGGACATCACCGACACACGGCATACTATGCACGCACTGCAGGGTTAAAATATTTTTTTCTACTTAGTTTTTTTTTCTTTTTCTTTTTGGTTGTATTTGTCTGTTTTGTAATTTGTAAATTCGTTGTGTGATTGTGTATGTTATTGTTTTGTAAACTCGTTTAAATGTGTGTGTGTTTGTGATGTCCTAAATTAATAAACTCAATTTCTTTCTTTCTTTCTAAATTCAAAGGAACATTCAAAGGATATTGACCAAAGCCGGGCCCATTTGTAGTTTATATTTCAAAAATCTTATTTGAATTATAATTGCACTGTCATTTTAAAGGTAACTAAGTAAGTATTAAATTACTCTAGTAAAATATAACAATTAGACAATTACCTTCTGAATGTATCAAAATGAATGTAGGTGAGGTGCAATAACTCTGCAATCACAAAACATATACTCAAAATGTCTAATCTGCCATTGAATTTCTTCGTAAACCCCTAATTATTTTTCAAAAATATTTTTTGTCTATATTCTTTCAAATATTTAAATATTTTATCCGAACATTTTGTAAACACGCATGCAGACGCAAAGTGGGCCGTGTTTCTATAGAGTTTTGGTCAAGATCCTTTATTTACTGGCAGCACCGATATATTTTGTATTTGGGGAGAGCGCGGAGTCCGGCAGTTCAGTTGGTTTGCAGCATCAATTTGAAGAGGTTGTACACTGTTCGAAGGATAAAAGTCTTGAAGAAGTCTCAGTGTTATAATTTGATTATAGGATGCATATAAAGCGGTTTAGCTTCGTCGCGTGTCATGCACCGGCAAAATGACGCTCCGTGCATTGCAACGGTTTTTGTCGGTGTCGGAACGGTCTAGTGGGCAAGGTCATATTTTTAAAACAAGTAATATACTACCAACTGAAAAGACGTCTCAAATCTTCAAGTCACTGTTGTCCCGGATCCTTGATGTCTGCTACATTATGTACGCGGAACAATATACGGCGCGCGGTGTGATTGCCGTCTTAATATTATATGGGCACCGTGTGCGGAGATTTTGAGGGGTTCTTCCAAATGCTTATAAAGACAGGGATGTTAAGATTGTAGTACAGTAGGATTGTAGGCAGTACAGAATAAGACAGATTTTTAAACAAATTGTGTTTTGGGCACACAAGATACTTTTAGATGCTTATAAAAACAGGAATTGGAGGATTGTTGTAAAGTACGGGGTGCGCTTTTGGTCAGTGACATCCAACTCAGGTATGAGATATGCATAATGTAAAAAAATAAAAAAAAATGTATGCAAGTTCTATAAATAAGTTATATAAATAAAATCTCTTCACAATATTCTAAACAACAAACAGAACGAATGGGGAAGCTCGCGCGTACCTACTAAATACTACGCCATAGCTAGTAAGCTACGCTAGCTAGCGAGTCCAAACTACTAACACCAGTTCGCCTCTAACTGGTATTAGTAGTTTGGACTCGCTAGCCATTATCCCAATAATTTATTGATTTTGTGGGTTTTCTCCATTTTTTTTTGGCATCAGTATCGTTTATACAACCACCGTCGCCGTCGGCGGGCATCGCATCCCAAAACAACATCCTGTACGAACCCAAATTGGCCATACTCGTAGTTCAAGTTGAGTAAAAATGGAATTATTTGAGTTACAATGTTTTTTACGTTAGACACCCAAAGGATCTTGACCAAAACTCTATAGAAACTCGGCCCACTTTGCGTCTGCATGCGTCTTTACAAAATGTGCGGATAAAATATATATAAATATTTAAGAGAACAGACAAAAAATGTTTTTTAAAAAAAGTTAGGGATTTACGAGGAATTCAAAGGCAGATTAGACATTTGAGGTTATGTTTTCTGATTGCAGAGTTATTGCACCTCACCTACATTCATTTTGATACATTCAGAAGGTAATTGTTGTATTTTACCAAAGTAATTCCTTAAAAATATCAGTGCAATTATAATTCAAACAAGATTTTTGAAATATAAATTACAAAGTCGCAATCTGGGCCCGGCTTTGGTCAATATCCTTTGTTATAAACTATAGTTTTCGATTCTGGGTTGTGAACTGATGATTACCGTCAAACTTCGTTAAAAAAGTGTTGTTTATCCAAGGCACATGAAATACCCGCTGTACACACCTGTGTCTTTAATTTATCAAACAGTTACACTACCCGTTATGAATATCGTCTCGTTTCAAAGCATTTATAAGCTGAGGTAAGCCATTACTCGAACCCGCCACCTGTTTAGGCCATTTTCCCATCGTAAACCTCATCTGAGTCGAATGAATGCGGGCAGACCTTTTCTGCTTTTGTCTGGGACCGCTCATTAATCTTACGTTTTTGTGCAAACGCTGAATAGATCATAAAATGTTATATCGGTATCTTAATGGTCAAAGAAATTTTTTGTAACAAACTTTAGTATTAGAACTCACTTTTAAATAAGACTTATTTGTAGGTTTTGTTACACGTGTTATGTTTTGTTTGTGGGGATGATTATAAAAATCATACCCAAGTGCCACTACCAGCCAGACTGCATTAAGATTTTAGACGATAAGAGTTTTAAGTTATTTAGCTCTTGAGAACATTTATACATTAGCGGGGCTCATTTTATTATTTACTATTTCCTCGCTGAGGAATATTTACACACTGCTAAGAAAGCCGTGGGTTATGTGGGATTAATATACTTGACTATCTCATTACGCTACACTAAGCTTAGCTAAGCTCGCTGGTTGCTATCCAAGAGGTCCCGAGTTCGAATCCCGGGTTGGCCGCAATTTGTTTGTGGGGTTTTATGCATTAAAAACATTTGGTAACAGTTCGGAGTCAGGTAGTTGGTGGTGGTGACACCGACGTGCCTCGGAAAGCACGTTAAGCCGTTGGTACTGCGCCTGAACTCTCATCGGTCATGGCGGACTGCTGTCTCACCATATTAATGAGAGTGAAGGAACAGAGAGTGCATTTGTGTTTTGCGCACACATCTGGGATGTATAATATCTCCTGCGTTACTGGTAAGTAATGGAAGTCTCGACATAGTTCCTTGTTCATCCACCAGTGCGTTTACCATGAGTTTAATCGCTAGCATCGTGGTTTTACTCGCTAGCGTCGGTGTATTTTTTGTGTGGAAAATTTTAGTTATGTCAGTGACCGCTAGAGGCGCTGTGCAATTTTCCATAGACTTTCTTTTACGTCGTCACAAGCGAGTAAAACCGAGTAACGGTAAAGGTGGCGTCTCCAAAAACGCTGAATCAAAATGGGTGTTTTCGTATAGTTAGTGATTGAGAAGAAATTGTGTACAAAGCTTAAAATATAACAAATATTTTTTTATGATTTATTAAAGATAGTAGTAGTAACAGAAGCTATGTAAGTTGAAAGGATATTTGATGGAGCAGAAAATCGGAAAAATTGAATTTGTCTACGGGATACGTCAAAAATTTTGCTTCAGTCTACGCCCGCTGGCCTATCTGTTTAGAAGAGCCGCCATTAGCGAAAATAGGAGAATATTATACTCGTATAAGTTTACGTTTACCTACCGAAGCTTCTGCGGATTTCTTCCGACAACTACCAGTGTAACAGAGGTTCGCTCAACGCATGCTCTCGTAGTCAGTTTGCTACGAAATAAAGCCGTTTCGTAGGTCTGCTACAAAAATAATCGTAGTCCGTAGCTCTGCTACGAAATATAACAGTGGTTCGTAGCGTCTACGAAGCATTCGAACGAATAACCAGAGGTCAATTATCGTGCAATTCACACGAAAAAAGTTCACCGATCGATTTTTCTTTGTCAAATATAACATAGTTTTTGATTTCTCATGGTCACGATTTCTATTTATTTTGATTTTGTTTGTGCGATAGTTTTTGTACGTGTAGATATTTTCCTTGTTTTTGTGGGTTAAATAGTTAAACTCGTATTCGAATCACCACACGAAAAAAGTTCGATTGCCGCAAAAATCGGCCTCCTTTCCTAGCATAGCAAGGATTTTAATGTAACGTTGGTGTTTTCGTCTTTTAATTTCCTAATATGTAAACGAAGTTTTCGTTTCCAAATCAAGGAAAAATGGCGCAAACTCCAATGGACGTTGACCACCCACATTATGGAAGTTTTGAGGGCAATCTAAGTTGTACAAGAAAGCTACCAACTTATAATTACATTCGGATCGTAGATAAGATTGATACATTTCAATTTGTGTGGTAATTTTGGCCTTATGGAGTCACTGGGGTATATTTAGTTTCGTGTTAAAATTGTGTTAAGAATTCCCATATAAAGTGCTGACTGTACATGACATGATGAGACAGTATAATATTAGTTTACTAAAGTAACTCGAAGTGTCTGCCCGTTTTAGCTATATTTGTATAGACGCTCCGTCTGTATTGTTCGTAGCGAGAGGTAATATGGCCTACAACAGTGTTTGCCGAATTAAAGATAGATAGATAAATAGGAACACTTTATCGCACACCACATAATAGTAAAAGATTCAAGAAATTATCTGTTCAGCATTTTTTTAATTCGATCTGATAACTTAGTTCTCAGGATTAACGTGTTTAACCAAACAAACAAACTCTTAAGCTTTATAAATATTAGTACAATAAATCTAGCCTGTAACGTCCCAATGCTGAGCAAAGGCCTTACCTCAACTATGAGGTAGTTCGAGCCATAATCCACCACGCGGGCTCAGTGTGGATTGGTCGAGGGATGTTTGCAAGGCAAGCGACTGACCCTGCTTTCAGATGATATCAAGCCGTCCATAAGGCTTCTGACTAGGCTTTACGACTAATATCAACCGATATTTACGGCTTACCGTGCCTTCCGAAGCAGGGAGACGCTCGTGATATACGTCACTTTTGTGGTCGGAATGGTCACCCATCCAAACACGACCGCGCAGTAGGTTGCTTCACTTCGGTATCAATACCAAAGCGCTGCTACCACGGCGCTAGAAGCAAAGAAATATTATAAATATTAGTAGTAAATACTTATTCAGAATAATCAGCCACTCCCTTCTTTTCTAATTCATCAAATATCATTTTTACTTACGTAGCTATCTTTAATAAATCTTAAAAAAAATGTATTTTTTGTAAGCATCATTCAAAAATTCTTCTCAATCAATAAATACACGAAAACACCAATTTTGTCTCAGCATTTTTCGAGCGCCACCTGGTGGTTTCACACGGAACTATGTCGAGACTTCCGACACTGGTCGGGTCAATGTAGCAATCAAAATTTACTATATTGTCTCGGGTCTGGGTATTGTGGTACCGCCGTTGTTTCTGATGTCCATAACACAAGTGCATTAGCTACTTACTTTGGGATCAGAGCAATGTATGTGATTGGTGTCCAATTTATTTACTTATAAAAAAAAACTTCTCCCACCAAATCATTTGCTAGCAATGCACCGAAGATCTCAAAATAACACAGACAGACGTCACAACCGTTGGCGCTCTTGTGCATGAATCATTAATACGGAAATGGTTTGCTATTATTAGTCTAGTTAGGTATTTATTAATAAATGCATTGATAAAAACACTTTGAGTTATCTGGACTATGTGGTAGAGATCGTGTTGGCTGACTCATATTTTGTTTACCATCGTCTTTCGAATGATGTAGATCACTTTAATAAAATGCAGCTATGCATACTGGTTTCTTGGGTTTACACGAATATTACTCATCGAAATGAAACACTTTCTTACGAATTAACTTTTCCAAAATTTATTAAATTTTGTCTCGACGGTAGTAGCTAAACATAGACGGAACATAAAATCTGCAGAGTGTGAACATGCCTCAGACAAACCCAACCACTTTAAACGATTTGACCAGCCCAAAGTACTGTCAAAAAAACGTCGGTTCGTTCTACGTATGCTACGCGAAGCTATAGCAATAAGAAAACATCCAAATTTCAACAGAAGATGGTTGGAAAATTCCACCAGCATGGGATCCAGTTTTAACTAGGACCCAAGCTAGACCACTCACTGCAAGATCACATGACACAGTTAGCTCTTACTGTGTGGATAGGAACGGTAATTAATATTATTGAGTGACGGTAGTGTAATTTTTCAAAACTCTGTAAATGACAAGTAACATCTAAGTGATCGAAACTTCGAGATAAAATTTAATAAATTCGCGAAAAGTTAGTCAGTAAAAAAGTGTTTCAGCTCGATGCAGCTATTCAGTTTCAGCTGGTGATTTGGATGAGTAGTTTCAGAGATAAGCCCCTACTAACCTAAAAACTCTGTGTAGAGTAGACGTAATAAAGACACAGATCTACTAGCGGTTTCCCCTGACTACGTCCGTGCGTTTTAAGTTTGCTTCCTCCCCTCCCGTCGCAGCGTGATGTCCTATAGCCTTAAGCCTTCCTCAATAAATAAGCTAGCCAACACACAAATAGTTTTTCAAGTTAGTCTAGAAGTTGCTGAGATTAGCGCGTTCAAACAAACAAACTCTTTAGCTTTAAAATATTAGAATAGTTAATTTCTGTATTGTCTGCACAGTAGAAGACGTTGTTGAAACTTGGACAGCGTGTGGTCAGATATGGGAGCAAAATTTTTAATCTATGATTCTACAAAGTATGCGTAGTTACCTTGAGCTGGTCATAGTGCTCTATAATGCTTTAATCCCTCAAGCGTATGTGAACGAGACACAATAGATATTCTATTGTTATGCGGTCACATGCGACCGCTCGGGTGTTGAGGTATTAATTCAAAGATATACTCTTAGTCATCCAAAGGTGTACCAAATCAATATAAACAAAATCGCTAACTCGTTGTAGTAAATGACAATGACGACCTCCGTGGTGTAGTGGCTAAGCACGCTGGTTTCAAGGCGTCGCCGCTCCGGGGTCCCGGGTGCGATTCTCGGTCGGGTCAATGTAGAAATCAAACCTGATTTCCGTAACCCAAGAGCATTAGCTACTTACTTTGAGATCAAAGCAATGTATGTGATTGGTGTCCAATATTTATGTATTTACAATGTCAAGTTTACACCATAATTTGTTTGCGAATACACTGCTGGTTCAATTTATTTTGTTTGAAGTTAATATTTTATTTTTTCATTATAATTAAATAAAATCATTTAGAATTGATTACTGGTAACTAAAAAAAATATATTTAAATTGTTTGATGATTACTGGTAACTAAAAAAAACTATATAAAAACTCCTATCAGCCAAGTCCTGTATACTAAACTGTAACTGTAACCGTGACCTTGCATAATCTTATCACTCCAGAGCTGATAAAACCGTCTTAAACTCGTAGGATGTCCCTCTCCTCCCTGTCATACGGTAATTAAAATTATCTGACTGCAAATTTAGATTAAACTGCTGAAGTCGAGTTAGAATCTCATCAAGACGTCTCTGCTAGGACTTTAATCAAAAGACATGTATCAAATAGTAGTCTATGGTCACTATGATGATTTAACACACGCATGCGTATTTGAATAAACTTTTACTCAACATACTTGCTTATTGTGACACGGCTATTTGTGGAATGTTTATGAAAGGTTGTAGTAAACATAGAAAGATGAAATATATATATATATAATAACAGTCGTCTACAGCAGGTGTTAGCCTATAAATGAACCCATTTGAATAAGCCGGCGTTATTAAAAAGTCTCCATTAATGAAATCGTTTCCACGTGGGTGCCGCCGGTAATTGGACGCTTTACCCTACTAGGTAGGGTTGGCGAGTTAAATAGTGGACTAGTTCGAAAAAAAAATCTCAGTATCGGCCAATTCTAAAAACAAACTTACAGTCTGTATTTTGATTGATAGTTATATCGTTACAAGTGGCTATCAAAATCAGTAACGATTATTTATTATTAACGATCGGTTTAAGAGATCAAAAAACTGGCGTTTAGTTTTAATTGAAACCTTCACTTAATTATGAACTAGCAATTCCCCGCGACTTAGTCCGCGCGATTTGAGTTTGCTCCCATCCTCGCAGCGTCATGCTTTATAGCTTAAAGCCTTATTAGATAAATAACTTATCCAACGCAAAAATATTTTTTTAAATCGGTCCAGTAGTTCCTGAGATTAGCACGTTCAAACAAACAAACTCTTCAACTCTATAATATTAGGATAGATTTTGTATTTATTTAAATAATAATAAATAAATAAATAAATATCCTTTGGACATTCCCACACATCGCCATCTAGCCCCAAAGTAAGCTACTCAAAGCTTGTGTTATGGGTGCCAGACAACGGATATAATACTTAAATACTTTTTTTTTTTTGTAAATACATACATGATATACATAGAAAACACCCAGACCAATACAAACAGACATGTTCATGCACACAAATGTTTGTATTGTGCCGGGATCGAACCCGCACCCGCTGCGTAGTAGGCGATTTCTCGACCACTACACCAGACGGGTCGTCTGGTGTAGTCATTTGCAGAATTGTTTCGTATTTAATTATTAAAAAGTGACAAATCAATTCTGATACAGTTACAGTTTAATGTTGTTATTTATTATTTGCCACGTACGTCCTTTGTTTTCAAGCTAAGTATACAGAAAATATGCAAACATAAGTTTGTTTATTTTCAGAATTCTTTTATATTTGAACTTTTTACTACCAAGTTGACCTGTAAAAATGGGGTAAAATAAGAAAATGGGAAAAACTGAAAAACACCATCGTGAGATGAAAAGACGAAAGGAAATTTATGGCCGAAGTTTGTTGAGGTTTGGCTTGTTGAGATTCTAATAAAGTAAGATAAACACCTAACTTTATGTACTATACGACATAATAACCAAATTGTAGAATCAGTTGACTTCACAAAGTACTTAGGTACACTATACATATAGATTATGAAACAAATTGGACGACGCATATAAACGAGCTGTGTTCAAGTACTTATTTGTAGATTTCTGAAAAATATACTTGTTGTCTACAACATTTCATCACGTCCTCACTAATGCCTAGATGAAAAAATAAATCTAGATACTGTACTTCATTGAGCTAAGAATATTAAAAAAACTGATACAAAAAACACAACGATGGCAAAATTTGCAAATATGTCCCATGTCGGATTGTCATTTCCAATGATATTGCAGTGCTATTGATCAAACACACTCATACCCAGTCTAGCTATGCCGTATCACTATGCGATATATTTATACTAATTTATACTAATATTATAAAGCTGAAGAGTTTGTTTGTTTGAACACGCTAATCTCAGGAACTACTAGACCGATTCGAAAGAATATTTTTGTGTTGTATAGCTTATTTATCGAGGAAGGCTTAAGGCTTAAAACATCACGCTGTGACGGGAGGGAAGAGAGCAAACTCAAAATGCGCGGAAGCAGTCGCGGGACACCGCTAGTACACATGCGACATCGGTTAATTTAGTGGTTTTCTGACAGTTAAAGTGATAGATAGATAGATAGATAACTCTTTATCGCACATTACATAAATTGATTTACAAATTCGTTTTAGGGAAATGTACAATTTAGGCGGTCTTATCGCTATAAGCGATCTCTTCCAGACAACCTTTGGGTAAAGAAATTATGAGTTTTATAGGAAGGGGTATTTTGTGCATAAAAAGAAAAGAAAATGAAAATGAAGAGCTGAAAAAGTGAAACAGAAATATATCTAGAATTATTTTGAAGAGAGTAGATGTTCTTTCAGCAGTTTTTTGAAAATAGCGATAGATTTTGATTGCTTGATAGCCAAGGGTAAGGAGTTCCACAAGCGTACTGATTGGACAGTGAAAGAGTTTGAATAGTAGATCGTTGTGTGACAAGGGGATTCAAGGTGGAGTTTCCTCGATGACCGCATGTCAAGACCGTGATTTAGCACACTGTCAAAGGATATAAAGCTCATCAGTCAAAATGTATGTTAAATTAAGACCTGTAGATATGTAATATCGTTAGAATTTGATAAATCTCTTAAGTATAATAATGCGAAAATTCGTAAGTATATGTATGATTGTATGTTAGTTTCAGGATTTATCGAAAACGATAAGATGTAGTGAGATAATTCTTTTTTTGTTCTACCTGGTATATTTCAAATTAGGGTACAGTTTTAAGTGTAATCGGTCCAGTAGTTTTTAACTATTGAGAATAACTGAAAATCATAAAACTTTAAAAAAAAGTAATAACCGACTTCAAAACCAAAATGCACTAAAAAGTCTTAAATAAACTCTTCACCATTGAAAGGAAATGAATCCGTTTTAGGGCAAACAATTTCTTTTTGGAGTCGGTGCTGTGATAGTTGATGCTTGATGGTCAAAGTGATGGCACCGACTCCAAAAAGAAATTGTTTGCCTAAAACGGATTCCTTTCCTTTCAATTGTGAAGAGTTTATTTAAGAATTTTTAGTGCATTTTGGTTTTGAAGTCGGTTTTTACTTTTTTTAAAGTTTATTTTATTTCTTCATTTTTAGTGATTACATAAGAGGGGGGGCGGGGGAGTTGCACCTTATGATTCAATTTTTTAAGAAGCTACAAATTACCTATCATAAGTTTCGTCATTACAATAACTGAACTCCTAAGCGTTAAAGAGTTCCACCATCAGCTCAGCCCCGCAAGATGTTGACTATCACACGTAACAACACGTCAACATTAACATTCTAGTAAAGAAATACTATACGTGCCTTTAAAATTTGAGGGTTTCCCTCGATTACACCAAGATCCCATCATCAGATCCCAAAATGGAAAAAATGGGACCAACTAGAAAGTACACCCTCTAAGTAGGCGAAAAAATTTTTCGATTCGGTCGACAAACGACTGAGATATGAGGTAACATACATACAAAAAAAAATAATGATAAAAAAAAATACAGTCGAATTGATAACCTCCTCCTTTTTTGAAGTCGGTTAAAAATCAAGCTTACGTACACCAACAGTCTAAATGCACCATGCACCAACACCGAAAGAATTAGTTTCTCAAATAGAAGACGAATCCGTTTTTTTAAGCTTTTTAGTATTTTTTTAAGGTGGTTTAATTTTCTTATTTTTTTTTGTTAAACCTTATTAAACTTCGATTCTCTTTAGAGGTGATGACTTGTCAAATAAGCAGTGACGATTAGAAATATGATTGTTAAGTTAAAAGCTTGCTTCATTATTGATTGCGTTCTAATAGTACTTTTAGTGTCATTAGTGTTTTAATGTCTTTTTTTCTGTGGGATGGTAATATTTTTTATTTGATTTTCTTGATTCAACTGATCCCAGTTAATAATAAGGACGTCTTAATTATATGTTTTCAAATTTTTAAGATATATCGAATAAATTGGAATGATGAAAACTGCCCGTGCGCGATTTTCAGTTTTTTTATTTCGTCTTATTAGCACAAAATATGGAGTTTTTTTAAGTTATAATTCCATCGCAAATAATCGGAATCATGAACAACTTCGATTGTAAGGGACAAATATATTGCTCATATTATTTTTTGGTGTTTAACGTCTATCTATTTATAGGTTATTTTATTATATATATTATGTTGATGCACTTATTCGTTAAAGTGGCAACCCTAGTCAAACAAAGAAAATCATCGTTAAATGTGGCACCGGGTAGAGAGGCTTTTGTGCCGAATGGAGAAGAAACTATATTCTTAGCCATTTCCTCTTTTATTCGGTTGAAAGGCTACTCTAGTGTTTGATTACCGTTTGATGGGTGAAGAGGTACTTTGGTGGGGAAAGAATAAATATTTATACGGTTAGTTAATCAAAATGGAAAAGGAAGGAAACTTATGTAGTTTAATTTGGTATATTTTTTGTATGTTTCTTGTGTTTTTTACTTAAACACAAAGAGTATCTATCTATCTTTGGCGAGCTGTTTAAAATGTATAGATTGTAGACTGGTAGACAATGCTTCATGATGTCAAACACTACTTTAAAAAATATTTTAGAAATAAGCCTGTACAGTCAAAAGGAATGCCTAAAACATTGTTCTCTTTTACCATCTTAAGGATTTCCATTAAGAGAAGTAATCTCTTAGTCAGACACCAAAAATCGACCTTTTGACGAAATGTCTGCAAAACTAAACTCATTATTAGGTACAATTTCTTCTGAAATTTCTCTTCTGAAACTCAAGTATTATCTTGAGATTCTTTTCATTCAACAATGGTGTTAAGCTGCCTTCACATTTATTTATTCCAAAAATAATATAAGTATTTTAAATAAACAATTAACAAGGTCGGTTTATTGTTGTCTTGCGTTTCATTCGTTGTTTGACTGTGATAAAAAAATAGGTAATATATAATGTAGTCATTCTTGTTCAGAAAATATTTTAATGATTGTAAAATGGAAGTCATCATTATCATTATTACCCAAAGGATGTCCATTGCTGGACATAGGCCTCCCCCACGGCTTTCCACAGCGACCAATCACTAGCGACCTGCATCCAGTTTGAACCTGAGATCTTTACAAGGTCGTCTGTCCATCTTGTCGGTGGACGTCTTACGCTGCGTCTCTGGTCAACCTATCTGTTTGGTCTGTCTGGTCTGGGTTTCCAATCTAGAACTTTTTTGCACCAACGGCCATTTGTCTTCTCGCTATGTGCCTTGCCCATTGCCACTTGAGCTTACTGATTCTCAAGGCTATGTCCGTTACCTTGGTTCTTCTACGTATCTCCTCATTTCTGGTGTGAGTGAAATGGACGTCGAAATAGTTATTCAAATATTATCTCTCTAGGTTCAAAAGGTTTTTTTTCTCTTATAGCTCCATTTTGGATAGCTGTCAAACGTTGTGTTTTAAAAGTTAATTTTGCTTCATTTTTAGAGATTACAGGAGAGGGGGGGGGGGGGGGGGGGAAGCTGCACCTTATTACTCTGTTCTTTAAGAAGCTACAAACTACCTATTATAAGTTCTTTTAATATAATTACTGAACTCCTAAGCGATAAGGAGCTCCACCCCACCATCAGCTCAGCCCCGCAAGATGTTGACTATCAGACGTAACAACATGTCAACATTAAGATTCTAGTAAAGAATCACTATACGTGCCTTAAAATTTTGTGGGTTTCCCTCGATTACACTAAGATCACATCATCAGATGCCAAATTGAAAAAAATGGGACCAACTAAAAGGAAGGACATCTATGTAGACCCATTTTTTTTCGAATCGGTCGACAAACGACTAAGATATGAGGTAACATAGATACAAAAAAAAACCACACAGTCGAATTGATAACCTCCTCCTTTTTTGTAGTCGGTTAAAAATATGGCTGATAGATATTTATAGGTGGTTAGATAAGGAAAAGTTAAATGATGCAACTGAGCCTGTACTTATTCACTCGTGTGACCTTAGCCTTACATCGCCTTGGCCTAATTTAAGCAAAGTCGAGTCAAAGGTCGCCTCTATATCTTTTAGATTCGTTCGCGTAATATTTTTGCACTCACTCTTGCATTCGGGTCGAAATAGTTAACCATTGCCAAGTTTTGAAGGGCCATTAATTTTCTTCAAATGTCTTCCAGCGGTTGGATTTTTTATTTCATGTGTCATATAATGATTCTGCCTGTAAAGTGATTTTCACGACATAATTCTTAAATGCTAATGCTTGGCACAACTGGTGTTGTTTTGGGGAAGAAACTTTTTAATGGAAATTTCTTGAACGTGTTCTAGTTTTCAAGATATCCTTTTAATCTTGCCTTGTCAAAATCGACCATTTAGTCCAGTATGTAATATGTATACAGTGTGTAAAACAGTACGACCCAAAGTCATTAAATTATATTTTAATATATAGATTGAAAACACTTATTGATAAAACCTTTTTCTCTTGATTAGTTTACACTATCAATAAAAATTTCCCCTGTCCCTAATTAGTCGTCCAGCCATCAAAGGCATGAGAAAGTAGCAATGTAGCCTACATGGAAATTTTAAAAAATCGCAAGTAGGTAGGGTGAATATTTAAAACAGGTATTCATTTACTTATTCATAAAGAAAAAAAACTTCAAAGCTTCGTGATTTATAATATTAATCGGTATTGAAGGAAGCCGTTGCTTATATTTTGATAGTGTCCCTAATAACATGACCACTACCGTCGGTTTAGTATCCCTTAGAAAATAATTACCATGCTACGTCTAATGGTTTAGAATATTTTTAACACTCACAGTGTCATATTTTATTTTTAAATCTGTAAAGATTAACTACTTCGCCCACTGTTGCAAAAACAGACGGCTAGATGGCGCTAAACGTCACGCATAATGACGTATCCATAAGAGACCAGACCAATCAGAAATGAGGAGATACGTAGAAGAACTAAGGTAACGGACATAGCCTTGAGAATCAGTAAGCTCAAGTGGCAATGGGCAGGGCACATAGCGCGAAGAACTGATGGCCGTTGGGGCAGGAAAGTTCTAGATTGGAGACCCTTCGACCAGAGACGCAGCGTGGGACGTCCACCAACAAGATGGACAGACGACCTTATAAAGATCGCAGGATCAAACTGGATGCAGACCGCTAGTGATCGGTCGCTGTGGAAATCCATGGGGGAGGCCTATGTTCAGCAGTGGACGTCCTTTGGCTGATAATGATGGTGATGATGATGATAAGAGACCACAAATTTCGCAAGGTCGGACTGACAGCACGGTAGCTCAATTGGTAGAGCGTTTGGCCCGGTTAGCCAGAAGAGCCCATGCGCAAATTTTTGGTTTCTTATTTCATATTTATGAATATTGCTTCGACTAGCTCTGAATTTTGTAACATTTTTTCTGATCCTGTTCTAGATTTATGAGACTAATACCATCGTTTTACCCTGCAGGAGGACATGGTGTGCCTCTCGTGCACAGCAACAGGCGAGCGCGTGTGCCTCGCAGCTGAGGGTTTCGGCAACCGGCACTGTTTCCTGGAGAACATTGCTGATAAGAACATACCGCCGGATCTGTCGCAGTGCGTCTTCGTCATTGAGCAGGTGAGGGGTTAACACTATTTTTTTTAGGTTAAGGTACTACCACAAAATAAAGACAGTGACAGAAGTCAAACTCATGCATTATTTCACTCGACATCGCCGCCGCGCTGGTGATGTCAACTTTGGCATACACCAAAGAACTATCGTAGTCGTCGCACTCACATCTAGTCGTTTAATGTTTTGTTACCAATAAAAAACAAAAAAAGCAACCAATAAACCAAGAAACTAAACATACACAACTATATATTAAATATAACACTTTACAAGAAAATTAAAGTACATTCTAAACGATTTACGTTAGGATTTCTTGGCTTTATTTCTTTAGACTTTTCCGTTTTAGACCAAATCCTATCAAATGAAAAATATATTTTCATATTACATAATATTTTTTGGTATCAATGATATATCGATTCAAAATTAAAATATAACAATGATTTGAAAAGAGCTGAAGTCACCTAACAACATATTTTCACATTACAAAAACCCTTCCGAGACGCGTTTCTCAAGCGGGCAACACTCGCGCTAGCATAGTCCCCGAAACTTTGTATAAAGTTTGACTTCTGTACTAGGTGCTATCCATATTTTGTGGTACATCCCAATCATAAGAATGGACCTGGCAAATATGTCACGTTTTATCCTGTTCCTATCACTCCATTTCGTGTCAATTCAGTTAAAAAAAGGGATAGATCAATGCCGGCAGCGAATTTCACTCCTTATCCGTACGAAATGTAGACCAAAATCGTTTGGTATATCTATAATTACCTACTATTTAGAGGTTTTAAAACTTAGTGCCCGCGGATTTATTATAAGAAGTACTAAATGAGTACAATGTTGCAAGCACGCGATGATTGCACGCGAACCGAGCACTTGCGAAAAAGTTTTTATTACTATGTTTTTTCTATAAAATTAAACGTACAGTGTCACCAACTTATCTGAAGAATGACAGAATGGTGGCCACAATCGAAAAGCATCTCCTTTTTACATACATATACACTTCTGGCTTTTTATAACTCACCGTTATATACTAGAATTGATTGACGAATAGCATTTACTACCACTTACTTACTTAGATACGACGACGACGTTTGAACGAGCGGACGCTTTTTCATTTGCTCCGTTAAAACTAATTCATAATTGTATCAAAAAAGCGGTTATCAGTGATATTCATGTGTTGGCGTTGTAAACAAAACATCCTGTTATCAGGATGTGTAAAAATCTTCGTGAAAAAAAACAGTGTTATCCCTAAAAGTTGATTTATTCCCGAGTGAGAGTACGGTAGTTAAAACTTTGGTTTGCAATATGAATCGGGTTCTTCAGCGGTAAATATCTTGCAACAACACTCTGCAATGTTCGCCATGATTATCGCTACCACCGCAGCCTCGCGGTTTGAACTTCTGTTTTAGTGCGACAATCACGTGTAAAGACCACGTTCGATCCTCAGTGCACATGCATCTTTTTGTATGGGGATATTTCATATTTTTTACTTCACTTCCTTTGAATTACACTAGAGACTGAAAATATTTTAATTTTAAGTTTTTGTTAGTATTGCAGTTTGCTTTTTATTTGTTTCAAATAATTGACTTAGTCTTTTTTTTAATGTTATTTAATTTAAATTGTATGTTGTAGTGTATTTTTTTTAATTACATAAATTTTTGTACTTGTTGAGTATATTTGTAAGATTGGCTTAGTTAAGGGTAAGCTGCTTAGGTTTGTTTCAACTTTTAACTGGGTATTCTGTTTTTACTTTTCATATTTTATTTTTGCTTTACATATTTTTTATTTGAATTTTGACATCGATGTGTTTAATTGTTTTTGATATGATTTTATTTTGACTTTCATGATTTAATTTTTAATTTTATGTTTTTACTTGTAATTAATTATTATTATTTTTTATATTTTTGATTTTTTTTTGACATGTATAATTTTTTCAATTTTTATGTCTTTTTTATGGAACATTATTTTGACTATACTATCAATTGCTTGTTTATAGTATTATTGTTAGTATTAAATATTTTTGATTCGTCACAATGTCAACGGCCGGTGGATCGGACTCATCTTTAGTATCTTGTCCGCAGTGCTCTCGCACCTTTAAGCCTCGAGGTCTTAAAATTCATCAAGGTCACAAACATAAAAATGTAGGTGGGACCTCTTCGATTGTCCCTACACAAACTCAGTCTGTACAGGCTAATGCTTCTCAAATTCGTTTGGAAGATATCATTTCGTTAAGAAGATCAAATCATGTGCTACGTCATATACCCAAAGGGGCACGTAACTTGGCGGCAGGGACTCTTTGCAAGTTAATTGATAAATGTATCAAATCAAACGGGTCTGAGGAATGGGTTAATTTACTATCATTTTCATATGTGGCTTTGAAGATGCCCGAAAGGGGGGGTACGGGTAACTTGACGCAGAAGGTTAAAGCCAATATTGATAGTTTTCGTGAGGGATTCAGGGATTATTTTGGTATTGATGTGCCTGTTGTTGAAAATAATTCTCATTATAATATGAAAAAAATTGAGTCAAAGGTTTACGAGGGTGACTTAAGAGGAGCAGTCCGACTGCTTGTTTCTGAGGACTCCATGGCTCAACCGGGTCCCGAAACTGTTGCTGCTTTACAATCCAAGCATCCAGCACCATCACGAACACTTTCTTTTCCTCCACCTCCTGATCGAACATACACACCTCTTACCTGCACTGTAGAGGATGTTTCTCGCGCTCTGGCATCTTTTTGTAATGGTTCCGCCGCGGGATTAGATGGGATTCGACCAGATCACTTAAAAGAACTGACCTCTATTTCTGCGGGAGAAAATGGTATTCGTTTGATGGACTGCTTAAACAATTTGTGTAATTTTCTGTTGAGTGGACAACTTAATAAGGTTGTTTGTCCGTATTTTTATGGAGCTTCTCTTTGCGCGTTATCGAAAAAGGATGGCGGTATAAGACCGATAGCGATCGGAAGCACTTTTAGGCGTTTAACTTCTAAAATAGCTTGTTTCGCGATAAAAGAAAGTATGGCTGAATACTTACAGCCGCATCAGTTGGGGTTTGGAACTCGTCTTGGGTGCGAAGGCGCAATTCATGCCACACGATCATTTGTTATGGACGCCAATAATGCTGGGTGTGTTATTATGAAGCTGGATTTAAAAAATGCTTTTAATTCCTTGGAGAGGGATGTCTTGCTTGGGGAGGTTAAGGATAATATTCCTTCTCTTTATCCATTTCTTCACCAGGTGTACGGATCCTCTTCAAATTTGTTTTTCAAAGAAAACCTCATTCTATCACAAGTAGGTGTGCAACAGGGTGACCCTCTTGGCCCGCTTGTTTTTAGTCTGGCTATTCATAAAGCTATAGTCAACTTACAGTCTCCACTTAATACGAGGGTCAAACTGAAAGTTCTTAGAAAATCAAAAACTGATTACATTAGCCAGTTATTAGTTTTATTATATCTTTTCAAAATATTGTCCATTGACGTCAATACACCGCTGCATGCGATGGAACCACTGGGAAAAGCACTTTGCCCACTCGTCCTTAGGGGTCTCTTCAATGGCATCGCGATACGCAGCCATCGCTTCTTCAGCATTCATAAACCGCTTTCCTTTAAGTTTTTCTTTAATTTTTGGAAATAAATAAAAATCACAAGGCGCGAGGTCGGGGCTATACGGCGGGTGACCCAGTAATTCAACGTTTGATGTCGCCAAATAGTCGATCGTTCGCTTGGCGGTGTGCGACGAGGCGTTGTCGTGATGAAGGAGGATCCTACTGCGAGGTCGTTTCTCTCGAACTTTTTCCAAGACAAGTGGCAAACAATTGGTAGTGTACCATTCTGCAGAAACTGTTTTTTGATCCTCTAACACAATTGTTGCGAAATGACCTATCCTTCCAAAGAACGAGGCCACCATTTTTTTTCCCGCACTTCGATCTCTCTTCACTTTAATTGGCAACTCCTCGAAAGGAAACACCCACTGAGCAGATTGTCTTTTGGTTTCAGGATCATAACAGTAAATCCAGCTTTCGTCACCTGTTAGTATGTCGAACACAGCATTTGAGTCACCTCCGTTAAATCTTTCAATCATTTTACGGCACCAATCCACACGATGGAGTTTTTGAGCCTTAGTCAAATTATGAGGTATCCACCGGGCGCAAAGCTTCCTGACCGCTAAATGTTCGTGGAGGATTTTGTGCACTTGACTCATACCGATGCCTAAGCTTGTCCGAATCTGCTGATAGGTCACTCTTTTGTCAGTCTCTATCATACGCCGCACAACACAGATGTTATTTTCAGTCGTCGCCGTAGAAGGCCGTCCCTCACGTACATCATCAGTGAGATTAGTGCGACCACGTTTAAACTCATTAAACCACTTGTAAACAGTCGCACGAGATGGGGCTTCATCGTGAAAGGCCAATCGTAGTCTATCATAACTTTCTTGTTGACTTAAATGACATCGAAAGTCATAAAAAATCATTGCACGAAAATTTTCTCGTGTTAAATTCATGTTGACGTGACACAGACAATTTTCAATTTGCCGCCAAATCGTAAAACAAATGACAAATGAATGAAATATATACTCAGTAATATTGGCAAAGAGTTCTTTTTTCAAATTTTAGAATATTTTTTTTATTATATTGTTTATAAGTGGCCAGTTCTAAGAACTTTCAGTTTGACCCTCGTATTTGGTATCTTGACGATGGCACGCTTGGGGGTCAACCGGATACAGTGAAACAAGATTTGCTCACCTTGATTCCTCGTTTCCAAGGATTAGGGTTGGAGTTAAATTCTGCAAAATGCGAATTTTACCCATGTAGTATGGAGTTGACTTCACAGTTTCAAGATTTCGTAGCTGTCCTTCCCGGATTAAGGATTCTTTCACAGGACAACTTTGATCTTTTGGGTTCCCCTATTTTTTCAGAAGGTATTTCAGATGCTCTCAAGAAACAAATACAGAGTCTTGATTTTGTTAATGAGCGCCTTAAGTTTCTTAACCCACATGTGGCTTTGATTCTCTTGAGAATGTGCCTTGGAGCTCCAAAACTCATATATTTATTAAGAACTTCTCCGGTTTGGTTGTTCTCGGACGACATATCTGTGATTGATGGGCGTCTGAGATCTATGGTTTCTGGTATTGTTAATGTGTCCCTTAATGAGGTTCAGTGGAGTCAAGCTACGTTACCAATTCGTCATGGAGGTTTGGGTGTGCGTCGTGTAGGTGACATTGGACTTCCTGCTTTCTTGGCATCAGGGCATGCAGTAGTTAGTCTGGTTGCTAAAATTCTTTGTAGAGAGGACAACCAAGTAGTCTTGCCTTTTCTTTCTGATGCTATCAATAAATTTGCAGTCTTGCATCCAGATATTGTTTTGCCGGATTGTCCTTGGGTGCAGCGTTCTTGGGATGACATTGGGGCGAAATGTGTAATGAGTAGTCTATTGAGTGGTGCCACTGGGGTAGATTTGGCAAGATTGCGAGCGGTATCACAGCCGGAATCGGGGGCGTGGTTGCAGGCTCTGCCCTCACCTTACTTCGGCACTTTATTGGATATTGACTCTTTGCGAGTGGCGGTTGCCCTTCGCTTGGGTTGCGATGTATGCGAACCTCATTTATGCATTTGCGGCTCTCGCGTTGAGGCAGACGGTCACCATGCTTTAAGTTGTCGACGTTGTGAGGGTAGGTTTCCTCGCCATCACGCTCTTAATGATATCATTCGGAGAGCTCTGATTTCTGCCAATGTCCCATGTGTGCTTGAGCCACCCGGCCTTAGTCGAACTGATGGCAAAAGACCGGACGGCTTGACTCTGGTACCCTGGGATAAAGGTAGATGCCTCTTGTGGGACGCGACCTGTGTAAGTACTTTTGCGGCTTCTCACTTGGAGCGAACCACGTTGGCACCTGGGGCAGCTGCTGAAACAGCGGCTCTTAAAAAACACTCTAAGTACAGTGAGTTAAAAGCAGCCTACCATTTTGTCCCCATTGCTTTTGAAACTTCAGGTTGTTGGGGATCAGAAGCCAAGAGTTTTTTCGCTGAGGTAGGTCGTCGCCTTAGAGTGAGAACCAATGATCCTCGGTCGGGGTCATTCCTGGTTCAGAGGATAGCCGTAGCCATACAGCGGGGGAATGCTGCGAGCGTTATGGGCACTTTTCCTCCGGGGTTGACATTGTTTTAATTATCATAGTTTATTTTAACTGTCTTTAATAATAGTATATTGTTTTTTTTTGTTACCTGAATTTATGTTTTTCATTCTTATATTTTAGGGCTTAAGGAAATTTAAATGTTAGCTATAATAGTGATCGCCTCCTTGCTCGCTATAATATCAACGCTTAAAATAATATAAAAAACATAAAAATAGGCTAACAAATAATATAATACGTGCTAGCGCTAATTTTCAAATATCAATAATATCACACTGACTAGTACTGGCAGCAATGACGTTATCAAAGTGACAACTGTGGTTCCATTTCATGTTATTCTTCCGATAAGTATGTGGCACTATAAGTGTTACTCCTTCCTTGCATAGGTTTTTGTATTAAAAATTGACAACGCGTATTTGCGTAGATCTCTCTATGACTCGATATGATTACTTTTCTATCTGTGTGGCTTTCCCCGCTGATAAAGTCAGCTTTGCATTAGACTTTAGCAAATCATAATTATGTCATAACAAAAGAAAGTTATTTAACCCATTATGGAGTGCCTGTCCCGGTGTTTATGACCTCCATAAAAACCTTATTTACGTCAACAAACCTCGTAAATGGCATCTGTTTACTACGTATCACCCGGTAGAGAGTGCGTCAGAATGAATAAATTATAAGCCTGGGCTCCTGAGTTAATATTACGGGCCCCGCAGATGTTAAATGGACTGTGGTTAATATTAAACTGTTGGCTATGCCTTTAAGGCTGTGGGCACATTTTTACGTATATTTTTATTTTCTGCTCATACGGATAATTAAAAAAAACTGTCTCGGGTCTTATTTGAAAGTTATAAGCAACTAGCGGTATCAGCGAACTTCGTTTCACCCTCGGCCCCCTTCCGCCCCTTTGCCCCATAATTTAAATAATTATTATCTTACAACGTACAATGACAAATCTGATAAAGTAAACGGATTTCGATTATCAGATTTCAAAGTAAGAAATCATCAAAATCATTTCAGCCGCTCATTTTTTCCCTTCATAAAAACTTTCTCCTGACAATAACAAACTCAACAAAAAATATGTCAGAATCGGTCCAGCCGTTCACGTTTGATGTATGACTTAGATCTACTGGACCAATTTAAAAAAAAGGGTTGGATAGCTCATTTAACGAGGAATTTTAATCAGCTACTTAGAAAAATAATCACCTCTTCGATTGTGACTTTACCACAAACGATAAGTGTTGCTTTAAAGAATAACTATTTACTACAGCAATAACATAATTTTCCAGTTTTATTGTTTAGTCAACGAACTTCAGTGTGACTCATTCCTTAGGGTTTTTATGACGATAATACTATTAAAAATTAAACAGATGATTATAGATTGGCTGTCGGCAAGTCGATAACAACGAAAAGTAGTGATGTAATAACACGACATTGGGTAAAAATAGACGTGCCCATTAGATATTTGGGTATGACAGCACCTGTCTACATGTAGATATTTAAAATTTTAATTAGGGCACGCCAAGACAGCTAAAAAAGTTCACATCCATCAGTATGTCAATTTGTCTAGCTAAACTATTATGTAGCTTTGATTTTGTAATCGTTTGTAAAGTAGATTGATCGAAATTTTTATCGGTATATCGAAGTAAAAAACTATGTTTTTTATTGCAAAATTAGCTGCAAATAGTTCTTTTTTTTATTTTCAAAGTTGGTAACATGCTATGATTTTAGAAACTGAGTAACCAAAAATAAATTAATACAATGTCAATCCTGGTTCTGGAGGAAAAGTGCCCATGAGTAATTAAATGTATATAAAAATTTATTATTATGAATGTTAATAATACTATATTATTTTTTTCAGGCGCTTTCAGTCAGAGCTTTGCAAGAGTTGGTGACAGCGGCAGGCTCCGAAACCGTAAGTATACACAATAAATATAAATTTAAATGTATATTCGTATATATGTTATACCTGAATGATTAACAGTAAACACCTGTCCGATATATCTTGTTCACCTAAAATAATCTTTAATTGTAACAAAATATATTTTATGTAAGTACTTTTGTGTACCGTTTATTTGCGTAGGATTTTTAAGCACTCTGGCTTAACATTAAATCAAGACTGGCTGTCTCTCTCAATTTGCGCATATTTTTCCAGACGCGGCACCGAATGAAATAAATATCTCATAAATTATTAAACAGCTTATGAAAGCAATTAAATTTTAAAGCTCTGTCTTTAAACATTTATTCTAAAAAATCCTTTTGAGGTAAGATTATGTTTTTGATATATAATATTAATATTTTAACGTCAGGTTACTTAACATTGAATTCGGTTTTGAAATTTAGATAATCTAGTTATTTTGTAGCGTCAATGTGCATTTCAAAATGTTACAAACATTAAACTACGCATTTAAATTTTTTTTAAAAGCAAATAAACGGTACACATTTTTAAAAATATATCGTCAAAAAAGTTTTAAAAGGCAAATCTTTGTGTCGACACACGTCTATTTGTGTTTAACATTATACTCTCTCCTTTTGTTAATAATAAAACCTTCAATGTCCACAATTTTACAGGGCAAAGAAAATTTAGTGAGTATACTTGGAATTGGGTAAAACGCATGCCATTATCACATCACTAAATTGAGAATTGGCCAAATTTTTGCACTCTAAAATCAGTTATGTAACAATGGAAATTATGCCTCTTTCATTCTTTTTCTTACCTTATCGCACTTTTTACCCTTTATACCCAAAACCTTTTTTTTATTTTACAAAAAAAAAACATTTTTTTCGTAACTTATTTATTTTCGGGTATTTAAGGTATGGTGTATCTAACTTATGCGATTGCATTTTTTAAAATAAAATCTGTTTAATAATTTGCATGTCTTTAGTTTTGAGCAGCGAAATATTTTTCGCAAAGATACAGTACGCTCATTGTGTCTTTGCAACAAAAAATATGCTGCGTTTTTATTAACTAGTCTTTCCCATAAGTAATCTAACAATTTCATTTCATGTGAGTATGTACTTTCATGGCTTATTTCTGAATTAATAATTTTCATATAAAGGTACGTGTGAACACACTTCGTTACTTTTTACCGTAAATATCTTGAGAGTAGGTATGCGTTAGTTTTTTTTCGTCAGACGAATAAAATAAAAGCTTTGCATTAAAGTAATTTATTTTTATCCATTTTCTTTTGATATTTAGTATATTTTTTTGGGACAAGCTTTCTTATATTTCGACTACGTAAGGACCATGACCAAACCAAAGATTGTTTGTTTATAGACTTTTAATTAAAGATTCAAGAAATTCATAATTATTTTTTCATAACTTTGAGTCTGACAAACAACTGTTTATTCATCTGAGACCGATTTACAGATTTAAGTATTTTAGTTAATTTAAGCTATATTACGACTTCGTCTACTCACTACTTTTATTCAAGTAACAAAAAAGCCTTTTTTTTAAAAAACTCTTTAAAATTTTATAAGCAATTATAATTAACGAAAAAAAACAGCAAAATAGCTAAAAAGTTGTAAGTTTTAAACACGTTTTTTTTCTGTTGCAGGGCAAAGGCACAGGATCCGGACACAGAACACTACTTTACGGCAATGCTATACTTTTACGTCATCTCAACAGTGACATGGTAATTACTATCAGCTTTGTTTATTATTATGGTTTTTGACTTTAAGCTTAGCCAGGCTTAGTCAAATTGATCATATGTTTAACTTATAGCGATTAGGATTTCATTAACGGCAAATAAGACTTATCTGACTGAAGAAATTTAAAACGACCAGTTTTAAAATGACATTTACATAAATTGGTGATGACAAATGGGTAACGTTTTTTTTTTAAATTAGGTGATGTTAGAAAAATTGGGATTTAAATAAATAGCATAAAGTTTATTTGGTCTTGCAGTAAGGGGTTAACTTCATACTAACTTAAAGAATCAAACTGTTATTAAAATTACTACAAATGCTATTAATCAAAACCTGACGATGTTTTGTCAGCTGAATCAATATCTACACAGTGAAACATAATCTGCTAATCTGTTTTATAAAACTTTTTGACACAAGAAAGAAAAACGAGTTACCTCTTTCAATTCTTTAAGTTTATCCTCGTAAGTGAACTTCGTATTTCTTTCCCCCAGTACCTGGCATGTCTGTCCACATCATCGTCTCAAGACAAGCTGGCATTTGACGTGGGTCTGCAGGAGCATTCGCAGGGCGAGGCTTGCTGGTGGACCCTGCATCCAGCTAGCAAGCAAAGGTAATTCTTATATGGAGTTTTTAATTATCATCTTCTTAGCGTGCCGATTGTAAAAGCGACTTAAATGCCTTTTAATTCGCGACGCGGATTGCCTTGTCATTTGCACACATGAGGTCCTCCAAAGAGCTAGAATCAGGACACACAGGACAAGACAGGAGGTGGAGCATTGACGATCTCCGTGGTGCAGTGGTTAAGCACGTTGAGTTTCAAGGCGTCGCCGCTCAGAGGTCCCGGGTTCGATTCCCGGTCGGGTTAATGGAGAAATCATAATTTTCTATATTGTCTCGGGCCTGAGTGTTGTGGTACCACCGTTATATCTGATTTTCATAACACAAGTGCATTGATTACTTACTTTGGGACCAGAGCAATGTATGTAATGGGTGTCAATATTTATGTCTTGTGAAGTGAAATCGCAGACGCAGGATAGATCGGTACTATCAGACATCCACACGCGAGATTTAACTGATCGCCGAAGCTTCGCCCTAGGTCCCGAAGTATTCGTGCATACTTAACTACATACAACGCAAGAATCCGAATTACCGCATGATCGCGATGGCTTATGTGTGTCCATTATCAACCTCTTAACGAAAGTGGCCGGTGAACATCACAAGTCAACAGAAACCGGACCAGTAGCACATATCAGTTACTGGCATGTGCTAGTTCAGCAATTTGTGTCCTTATATGCCTATATACATGCTATTTATATTTGCAAGCGCCTGTTTTTAAGCCACACGTGCCTATACTGTTAGCGCAGCTCGGCCACTCAATCGCAAATGTCACACTGTAAAGTCTCCCCATGTTTTGAGTGGGTCTAAAGTGAACACCAATGAATTAGGTCTCTGCTATATGAATGATACTGAACGTCACTGCCACTGACGAGTGTAGCGTCGTTCAAGATGTATGCTACAATATCATTTTTCACTGAAACTGATGAATACGTTTCTGATCGGCACGCCACAGGACTGTGCCGGCACTGTTGTGTGCGGACTAGTAGTAGTAAGGTAGTCATAAGTTATGAAAAGATTTTTTACAATATTGGACTAGAAAAGAATAACGTCCTTTAACAATCAATTTTATTTTTGCTGTACAGATCTGAAGGTGAGAAGGTGCGAGTGGGAGACGACTTGATTCTGGTGTCCGTCGCTACTGAAAGATATTTGGTAAGTGCACCCATTTCCGCGTTTATTTATTTAGAAAAAAAATCATACTGTATATCCAGGCATGTCGTAATACAACTTTATCTTTATATGCAATGTATTTCATAGAAATAATGTGGAGGGTCAATTCGAAAACCCCACACCATACTGTAGTAGTTTTTGTATTTATTTTACAAAAAAATTCCTAACTCGTGAAATTTAGAGCAGTTTGAGTCTCACGTCGTCTAGAGGCTGGTAATTGATGTAATTTTAATTAAAAAGGTGTGATGTGACTTATACTTTTAAAAACGCTTAAAATAACACCAGGTTTTGATTACCAAATAGAGAAAGTTTTTTTTTCTTCAGATATTTTGCGCATACGGGCATTTCATCCAAAATAGTACTAAAACTTAAAATTTAATATTAGAACCTTTTTCAACCCCTTTTTTATAGCCATTTTATTATTTAAGGGAACTAATTAATTGAGCTGTTATTTAAATATTCAAGATGTTATTATGATCAGTTGGAAAACATATTAAGCAGTTATTTAATTTTATGGCGGGTGTTTAATTACTACGAAAGTAAAACATAGATAGTAATAAAAAAACAATTAGTCAGTTATTATATCATACAATGTCCATTCTAAAAATAATTGATCAGTCCAATAACTGAATGAGCGGTAAAAATGATGGAATGAGCGGTTTGATAAATAGTTCGGCAGATCATAGCGAGCGGTGATTCCCGAACTCATACGCTTGAAGTACGCCGTACCTCCAGTTGAAGCTAAAAACATTCCACTCGGACAAAAAGGAAGAAAGGCAGACCGTCGAAAGCCAAACCTGCTCTTATTTTACAATAAGTTTATTTAAGGCGCTACCTGGATTTTTACCGCGCACACTAGCGCCACTTTACTAGAAAAATCATAACTCGGTAAATAAAAGACCAATCAAAAATCTGGTAGATACGATTGTAGCTCTGATTATGTGGTTTAGACACAATGTTTCAGTTCAATTAAATAGAGTTATCTGCAGTTACAGTTAGCAAAAATGCTAAAAGTGGCCATATTTAGCAGTTTTTCTAACTCTTACTACAGTAAACTACTTTAGAAACAATTTAAACGTACTAAATAAACTATAGAACCTGTACTACAATCGTATCTACCAGATTTTTGATTGGACTTTAATATAACGAGTTATGATTTTTCTACTAAAGTGGCGCTAGTGAGCGCGCTAAAAATCCGGGTAGCCCCTTAAGCTGCTACGAAGCAAATTCTTTTATTGTATTGTATTAATGAATAAATTGCATCGCCATTTTGCCGATGACGTTATGACATTTATCAACAATGCCTACGATGTATTACTCTATAGGCAATGTGTGAGGGGTTAAGTATGTTTCGAATTACGAATAAGAATCCTATTATTACCCAATTTGTTTTTTTTCAATTCCTTAAGTCAAAGCAAAAGTAATAAAATTTTTCATTACTACCTAAGTACCGATTTTTTTATATTTAATTTTACCACAAACAAGTTTTATTTTACCATTATTCTCTATAGAATTGCTTAGAATGAGATTTTTTACTGACAAATTCCTATTTATAACTGCCCACATGTAACTGCCCGTTCAATATTTTTTACCACTAATTTAATTATTTTCCTGCTCAGTTATATATTCACTGATTCATTTCATTATTTTTTATTACTCATTTCTGTTGACTTTACTGCTAAGTTTTAACTGCTGAACTAGTTATTAAACCTGTCATTTATAATTTTTAACTTATTAAAACTGGTATTTTCAACTGCCTCTTTAAATCAGCGCCATTAATTAGTGATTGTTATTCGTGTTAGAATAGTTACTTACGTGATCGCTACCATGTACCTTATTATTTATGAGTAACTCCGATCATGGCGCTGCAATATCGGAAACTCGTAAATAATAAGGTACATGGTAGCAATCCCGTATCTAACTATGTTAATGTTAGTGACCATGAAAGTTCATCGTTATGTTATTCGTGTTAGTTACACTACTTATAACTCAAAAACGGCTGAACCGATTTGGCTGAAAATTGGTGGGAAGGTAGCTTAGAACCAGAAAGACGTAGAATACTTTTTATCCCGTTCGACGGGGCCGGGGCTGGGCGGGTCGGGGCCGAGGCGAAACAATTTTCGCTGGAACCTCTAACTTTTAAAATTATGGGGCGGGGCAGAACGGGGCTGGGGTCGGAACAAAGTGCGCCGGGTCCGCTAGTATTGTATAAATATAAAAAATATAATCGAACAGCTACAATAGCTGTTAGTAAAACACACGAAAAAATCGTCCACGCTCCCTACGCCCTGAAAAAAGATCCTATTTATTTATCTTCGTCTTTTCCAGCACACAACAAAAGAAAACGAAGTATCAATCGTCAACGCGTCTTTCCACGTCACACACTGGTCGGTCCAGCCGTACGGCACCGGTATATCTCGCATGAAATACGTTGGCTACGTCTTCGGCGGTGACGTGCTGAGATTCTTCCACGGAGGTGATGAGTGCTTAACGATACCAAGTGCTTGGGCGAAAGAGACTGGGCAGAAGTAAGTTGGGCTTTAATTAACTCATTATTTGCATGATTTTGACGACCCGTCTGGTGAAGTGGTCGAGAAATCGCCTACTACGCAGCGGGTTGCGGGTTCGATCCCCGTATAGTACAAACATTTGTGTGCATGAACATGTCTGTTTGTATTGGTCTGGGTGTTTTCTATGTAGGTATACTTATCATGTATGTATTTACAAACAAAAAGTATTTAAGTATTATATCCGTTGTCTGGCACTCATAACATAAGCTTACTTTGGGACTAGATTGCGATGTGTGGGAATGTCCAAAGGATATTTATTTATTTGCGTGATTTTACCTTCATATTACTCATAACGTAATGATTAAAAGTTGTGCATTTATAGTTATAACATATAAATGGTCACAATCTCGGTTCTTTGCCAAAAAAATGACATATTTTTACCGAATTCAAAAAAAAATGAGGTTATCAATTCAATGTGTATGTATGTGGTATGGTCAGAATAAGATAATATTTGATTATTTTAGTCTATTATAAGCTTCCGTACACGTATGCTTAACTTCGTTAGAGTATGTAGGTATGTTTATATTTTTGTCTGTTTGCGTACGAATTTCTCGATGTGAGTATACTTTAACTTATAAATGTTTGTATTTTTGTGTGTTTGCGTACGAATTTGTCGAATTGAGTATACTTTAACTTATAAATACACGAATACAAAAAAATATGAAAACAAATTATTATCAGCGTGTATATGTGTGAATTAATATTTGCCGTTATTAATACTTCCGTCTCAGGTTTCATTAATTTGTCAATTTATCCACGCATAATAAAAAATGTTTCTCAAACCACCAATGCTGGGCCCACAGACAGACCACAGATAAGTATCGCAACTTTAAAATTCAAGCTCTTTTCCACAGCATCGTAGTATACGAAGGAGGGTCAGTGATGTCGCAGGCTCGTTCGCTCTGGCGTCTAGAGCTGGCGCGAACGAAGTGGGCAGGCGGTTTCATCAACTGGTACCATCCTATGAGGATCCGACACATCACTACGGGACGGTATCTGGGAGTAAACGACCAGAACGAACTGTATTTGGTTAGCAGGTACGTGTATTTCTTTTGTAATTTATTTGCAACAACTATGACGAGTACTTATGAGCATTTTTTTAACAAATTATTCTGTGTTATTGAGCTTACAGTGCTATTATTGGCCTAAACTGTAAGGCTTGCGTTGGTTAAGGAGTATTATTTTTTAAAGTTTTTCAGTTCGGAAATTAGGTATGTTAAACACTTGTTAAAGCTGTTAAGTGTGGCTTCCTTGGAGACCACATCTGTAAGTTTAAAACGTTGAATCTATCGATGTTGCAGGTGTTCTTGTCGGTGTAGTTTTCTCTATTTGTCTCTATTCCAAGTTATCTTCTTGGTATTTACACTTAACTTACTTTTTACTTTTACTCTACCTAAATTAGTTTCCATTTTTACCCCGCTCATCATTTATCTCTATTAAAACTACGTTCTAGACACGTGACTGTGTGTCAGCCAAGTCCAAAATTTTTAGTACAGATGCAAATTTCAAACTTATTCGCTGTGTAGTAGTAGGTAGTGGGCGAACCAGTGTCAATGAACTGAATGAAAAATAAACGCTGGGAGACGTTTGTCCCCATTTCTTTAGCAATTATAGTACAAAATTTTCGTATTATTGCATTATATTATATTAACTTGTAAAAATCTTGAGTTAAATTTTTCTTCGTAATGATAGCCAGCCTTTTGTCATTTCGAAGTCCTCCAATAGTTTGTGACGCTGTCGTCGCGTAAGGTCCCAAAACGAATTCTCCGACTTCTTAGACTAATCCTCACTTTCCACCTTACAGAGAAGAAGCAACAACAGCCTCCTGCGCCTTCTGTCTTCGTCAAGAGAAAGATGACCAGAAGGTGGTCCTTGAGGACAAAGATTTGGAGGTTATTGGTGCTCCGATCATCAAGTATGGTGACTCTACTGTCATTGTGCAGCACTCGGAGACTGGGCTATGGCTTTCTTATAAGGTAAGATAAGTCTAAGGGATTGTTTCACCATCGATTAATAAGGCCAAACTTAATTAAAATACGTCATTTTTCATTAAGTTTTGAACAGATAGCGCTAAAACTTATTACGACATTGTGATACAAGCCTTCAGTAGCATAGAGTATTTTGCCTGCTTTCGATGAAGGTTTACAGGTGGTATATGATTTTTTATAGCCATTTAAAATTGATAGTTAAACCGTTTACATCTAAATTAAATTTTACTATACCAAAAACAATCGATGTAAGAATTTGATCAAAATTTTGTTTTTGGAGTAAAATTTACTGTACCTAATATTTATTTTACTCCTGTCTATCTTTGTGGTAGAGTAGTTAGCGCGCCAGTATATAAGAAACGTCATCACCCGGGTCTCGGGTTCGACCCCCGGTCGGGCCATATACATCATTATTTTCTATTATTTATTCTGGGTGCTGAAAACCCAAGTGCCTAAGCTTTTTCCTCTGTGATCAAAGCCATGTATGCATATTACGTATGCTAATTACCTACCATTTGTATCTATGTGTCTAAGAGTCGATTTTATCAACGTTAAGGTATATTCGTCGAATACAATACAAAACGCCTAGTTCGAAAACGTCACCTTTATTAGTCAGCAATTATTTATGTAAATGACATTTATACTTGTTTGGTCGGATAATCTTATCTGAAGTTAGTAAAATCGACCCTAACACCTATCTTTCTCCACAGTCATACGAAACAAAAAAGAAAGGCCTAGGCAAAGTGGAGGAGAAGCAGGCCATACTGCATGAGGAAGGCAAGATGGACGATGGGCTGGACTTCTCCAGGTCGCAAGAGGAAGAATCCAGGACTGCCAGGGTTATTAGGAAGTGTTCCTCGCTGTTCACTAAGTTTATCAAGTAAGTGGCTATCTTAACTGACTTTTAAGAATTATGTTATTAAAGACCCCTTACACATGCGAGCATCGATGCAGTCGCGCGGTTTTGAAACGCGCGACAGGTTCGCGACTCACGCAATGAACAGATCGATGTTAACGCGCGTTAGTATTGATGCAGATGCGGGACTGTGTCATTCTACAGATAACTTGGTGGGTCTTTAGCATTGTTACAGTTTATTCGCTAGCTTAAGTATCTCGATTGCATCGATACTAACGCGCGACAGCATCGCAACTGTTTCGATGCTAAGAGTAGCGCAAGTGTGTAAAGGTTAAAATTTTCCGACTGCATCGATGCTGCATCACAACTGCATCGATACTAAAAGTCAAAGTATGCAAAAGATCTAAGACCTATGTATAATGTGATATCGAACGAGTGTGATGTTATTTAGGCAAATATTTTAATCATTATAAAATGCAATTTATCATGTTTTTCAATAAGTTTTAAATTGAATAGGTACTTCTTGAATTGGTTATTAGTGAAGAAAATATTATATTATACATCTTTACTTAAGTGCCTAAAGACAAACGCAAACTGTCGTAGTTGTTTTCCCATTTGCATATACAATTTCGCTTATCAACAAGTTTCTGTTCAGAATGTTATCTATCTTTAAGAAAATGATAGAGATAAAGTTAAATTTCTAAAGCATTGATTTTCTTTTGGTTTTAAAAAACTCCCTGAAAATTACCTTGCAAAGTTGAACTCAGTTACTACAGTCCGATTCTCTTTGCTAATCGAATATTGTAAAAAATCTTGACATTCCTTTTTAACCAAATGATTTATTTTAATATAAGATAAACACAAAACTTACATAGGTTATCTATTGTTGAATACTGAGATCTTTTTAAATTAAATAGTTTATTTAAAAAGATTAAATTTAAATTTTAAAAAAAATAAAAATATTGTTTACGTTATTGGACTAATGAAGAAAAACGGATGGACGTTAAAACCTTATATGTATTTTTTCATAATTTATGAAGGTGACCTCAATTTACTCGGTAAAATAATCTTAATCTGATCTTCTATTCCCGAAACCAGCATTTAAGCCTATATTTACTATTCCGCAGTGGTCTAGAAACCCTACAAGAGAACCGTCGCCACTCTATGTTCTTCGCATCTGTCAATCTCGGCGAAATGGTGATGTGTTTAGAGGACCTGATCAACTATTTCGCTCAGCCTGATGAGGATATGGGTAAGTCTTTTAAAGGTCAAGGCTATACAGGTTATTGTTTTGGTCACTGACATCCAACTCAGGGATGCTGATAGTTTGAGTTATGCTTATTCTAAAGAAAAATTATTTTAACTATATGTAAGTTTTATTAAAGATAAATAAAATCAAAACGAATGTAGAAACTCGCACCCTTACGCGTAGCTAGCGCGTATCTACGAAATACTACGCTACGTTGGTTAAGAATGTTTTTAACACTCACAGTGTCACATTTAATAATCATAAAGATGAAAAAAGAAACCAAAAATTTGCGTGCGGGACTTGAACCAGCAACTTCTTGGCTAACCGGGCTAAACGCTCTACCAATTGAGATATCGTGCTGTCTGTCCGACCTTGCGAAATTTGTGGTCTCTTATGGATACGTCGTTATGCGTGACGTGGGCCAAGTAGTTATTCATTACAGAATAAATTCAACTTGGGAATTGATGGCGCTTCGCTATCTAATGGTTTAGAATGTTTATGTTCATAAGAGGCCACAAACTCGCAAGGTCGGACAGACAGCACGGAGGCTCAATTGGTAGAGCGTTTGGCCCGGTTAGCCAAGAAGTTGATGGTTCAAGTCCCGCCCGTGTGCAAATTTTAAGTTTCTAATTTCTTCTTTATGAATACTACGCTACGTTTAAGAAAGCGCTAAATGTTTAAAATTCTTCAGGCTTGCCAATGGCCCGTGGCCTAGGCATGCTGGTATAGGCATGCGCCCGGATAACGTATACGCAAGTTAATTTCCTTGCCTGACACAGTTTGCAGTAAGCAATTTATAGTATCAGATTAAGCTGATGTTTCTAAAACTCATATGAGTAGTTCAAACACTGCCATTCTGAGTTTTATTATTGATTTAGCAATGTATTCAGATTTTTAATTAAAAATCTTTTAACCACAGAACACGAAGAGAAACAAAACAAATTCCGCGCTCTCCGCAACCGTCAAGACCTGTTTCAAGAGGAAGGCATCCTCAACTTGATCCTCGAGGCCATAGACAAAATCAACGTCATCACGTCACAGGGCTTCCTCGCTGGTTTCTTGGCAGGGGACGAGTCTGGGCAGAGCTGGGACATGATCTCCGGATATCTGTATCAGCTGTTAGGTGAGTTCTTGTTTCTTTTTGGTCGATTATTATTTGGGTTATAGCGTCACTATTTTAATTTGAAAGAAGGTATTGAACCACTTTAAAACAGTTGCCAAGTAAATTCCAGTAACGAAAGTGTTTCAGTAATCTTACACACAAAATTGGTGCTACAATAATACAGTACTTTACAACGAGTATTAGCAAAACATGACAATCGAAAATGAACGTTTCATCAAAAACGTTTGACTTGTAGATATTTTTGAAAGTGGCGCCATTTCTGTTCCTAAGGGGTGAAAATTTCGCTGCTGCGGGTGAAATCGATTATTTTAGTCCCTACTATCACTGTGCAAAGTGGCTTGCTTTGATCTTATAGTGCAGCTTTAAAGTCATGAAACGTATGACTCAATAGACCTTTCAGTTAAAATAAATCATCATCATCATAATCAGCCAAAGGACGTCCACTGCTGAACATAGGCCTCCCTCGCGGATTTCCACAGCGACCGATCACAAGCTAAACTATGCTAATTTCTAATCGAGTTTTAATACTCTCACAACAATGTAATCTTACTATTCCTTCCTCAGCCGCAATTATAAAGGGCAACCACACTAACTGCGCCCAGTTCGCGAACTCCAACCGTCTGAACTGGTTATTCTCGCGACTCGGCTCGCAGGCCTCAGGGGAAGGCACGGGGATGTTGGACGTACTGCATTGCGTGCTCATTGACTCGCCTGAAGCGCTGAATATGATGAGGGTATGTACAAATACTAATTTAGTACATAATTTACGCATATAAGTTATTACGATAACTTGGTAACAGGCTACAGCCTAAGTTTTTGGGTTCAAAGGCAAGATTAGCCACAGGATAGCAAACGGATAGTAAGCTTGCCAAGTCGCTCCGAGGTACCGGGTTCGATTCCGGGTTTCAATGTAGAAATCATAATTTTCTATATTGTCTCGGGACTGGGTGATGTGGTCCCACCGTTGTGTCTGATTTTCGTAACATAAGTGCATTGGCTACTCACTTCGGGATCAGAGCATGTATCTGATTGGTGTCCAAAATATATTATTATTATTATACCAACCATCATGCTGGCTTGAGCTACAGAAACAGGTGGAGACGTATACAGTGTGTGACCTGTAATAGGAGCAAACAATTCAAATGTAGGCCCTTTATATAGCCAGTAATCAATTCTAAATGGTTTTAGTTTATTGCAATGTAAAATAAATCTACCGTCATATTCTAACATAATAAATCGAACCAATAATTTATTTCAAACAAATGTGACCAGTCATAGAACTCGACATTGTCATATACTACGACGAGTTAGCGATTTTGATATATATTGATTAGGGATTATAACTTTGGATTAATATCTCTAAGTTAAAGCATTTAAGACCACTATCACCAGGTCAAGGTAACTGCATTACCTAGCTCTGTAGAATCATTGGTTAAAAATATTTTCCCTATTACAGGCTACACGGTACAGACTACAGATTGAGTCTTTAAGATTTAGGTCTTGAATCAGCAAAGTAGTCAAACTCCAGAAAGCTGGTCCTACAAATGACCGTGTCCGGAAAAACTAATCGGCTTCATAATTCCATTTTGTCACAATTTGTTACATATTTGTTATTTCATATGTTCTCTTATAAATAGCTAAATGTCAAACAATACTCGTATATTATGTATGTTTAAGAAACCTTTGTTATCTTAAAATTATTTCAACAGGACGAACACATAAAAGTCATCATCTCCCTCCTCGAGAAGCACGGCCGTGATCCCAAAGTACTTGACGTTCTGTGCTCTCTCTGCGTCGGTAACGGAGTTGCTGTGAGGTCGTCACAGAACAATATCTGTGACTATTTACTGCCGGGAAAGAATCTGTTGCTACAGACACAGCTTGTGGACCACGTGTCAAGGTAAATTTAACCTTATTCTATTGTTTTAAAGTTCAAATTAGGTGCTAGTCGTACTGTACTCTCTCTGTGTGGTATTGGAGATGCTGTAAGGTCATCACAGAACAACATTTGAGAATATTTATTGCCAAAAAGAATCTCTAGTACGAAGACAACTTTTGTACCACGTGTCAAGGTAAATTTCTCCTTATTCTATTGTTTTAAAGTTTAAATTAGGTTACTGCGTGCTAGACGTACCGTTCTCTCAGTGTGTTGGTAACGGAGTGGCTGTGAAGTTGTCACAAAACAACTCTGAATCTTTTTTGCCACAGAATCTGCTACACAGACACAGCGTCTGGCCCACGTGTTGATGTATTTCTACCTTATGTTGTAGACTTTAGAATAAGTTCTAATGCATTGGACGTACTATGCTCTTTCTCTACATCAGTAATGAAGTCAAAACAAACATCTGCAACTATTTACTTCCGAGCAACAATCTGGTAAAAGAAGAAACATGGCAAGGCAAGAGACATATCGTGTCATGGCTGTTAGATTACTGAGTGTCAGGCTTACTATATTCTCTTGAATATTAACGGATTGACTGTGGGCAGAGAAACGTAATCTGATATCCATAATGAGCAAATGTACTCAAGAACGTTACACCCTAGTCAAAGCAATAGTATGTCAAGGGTAGGTAAAAGATAAAACAATAAACATGTTTATAAATGATTAAAAAATCTCCCTTAAAACTAAACAAAGACTCATTTGTACACCTCTCAGGACGCTTTGATTATCAGTATTTCTCTTTCTAGTGCTTTTGGCATTGATTTGTATTTAATCATACGACTTTTTCCCCAGTGTCCGTCCAAACATATTCGTAGGGCGGGTGGAAGGCTCAGCGGTCTACCAGAAGTGGTACTTCGAGGTTACGATGGACCACATCGAGAAGACAACTCATATGATGCCGCACTTGCGTATTGGATGGGCTAACACTGCCGGGTAAGTGCTTAGTAGAAATAACTATAGTTAATGTGGTAGAGAGATTTGGATAGATTGAAAATTATATAAGTAGATAATCTTTGTCAGTTTTTATAGGTCATTTATTCATCATGAAAAGAAAAATGACGTTAAAACCAATCGAAGCCTCTTTTTAGGTTAGATGGTGATGGAAAAGAAACGTTCAACTTTATTACAGTCACATTTATATTTTCATTGGTGTATTTGAGAATTAATCTGACTTAGGACCCAATTCATCCCTCAGTCTTGTACAACAGATCACTTTGGAAATGATAATATCGAGTTTTCTAAAACCATTTTATCTTAAAGTCTAACATTTGAGAGATAAACGCTTTCAAAGTGGTAAGATGGGCTCCCCCCCTCCCCTCTAATTTTAAAACGACGCGAATGTAATTTTTGAAAAAAATATATGATGTAGATCTCAACAAATTCTTTTAACGAAAATTGATTAAGACGGAATCGAACTTCTTCATACAAACACTATGAAAAACAAAGTTATGTTTGCTGTCAACAACATATTATGGTTTTTGGCTTAGTGGAAGTAAGTGGATCTCTAATTCAGTTAAAGTTGGCTTGGAATCCTCAGTGGGCGAGTCGGACTCGCACTTAGCCGGTTTTTAAACATAATTTAGGATTTCACATAAACTAAATCGAACAGGGTCGTAAAAGATATATGTTTGATTGCTTCAACTTCCGTAGAAAGCTTTGCATCTTTAGAAACGCGGTCTTAGCGCATACCTTTTAAAGTTCTAAGAGTCTTAAAGCTTATGATAATAATAATTGTCTCCCTCAGATACGTGCCATACCCCGGCGGGGGCGAGAAATGGGGTGGCAATGGTGTCGGTGATGACCTGTATTCGTTCGGCTTCGACGGCGCCTTCATGTGGTCTGGCGGCCGACGCACTCCTGTTAACAGAACGCATGCCGAAGAGCCGTACATAAGAAAAGGTGAGTGATCTCGTACATCTTATATATAAAATTCTCGTGTCACAATGTTCGTTCCCGTACTCCTCCGAAACGGCTTTACCGATTCTTACCAAATTTTATATGCGTATTCAGTAGATCTGAGAATCGGCTACTATCTATTTTTTATACCCCTAAGTGATAAGGAGATTGATGGAAACAATCGAGTGTAGGAGGGGACGAATGTTGGGCCACCTGATTCGACACGACAATTTTATTAAAACGATAATTGAAGGAAGAATAGAAGGAAAAAGGAAGCGAGGAAGACCAAGAATAAGCTACATGCAGCAAATAAAGGAAAAGATAAATGTCGGGTCGTATCAGGAGGTTAAGAGAAAGGCGGAAAGCAGAGAGGAATGGAAAAAACTCCACCGACAAGAGCATAGCTCTTAAATTGGATGATGAAGTGATAAGGGTTGTGAGAAACTAAATTTTTTGTTTTTAATTTTTGGTCGAAATTTTTTGTTTTTATTTTTTTATTAAAAATACATTAAAAATACATACAACCCTAAATTTTTACTTTTTTATCACCAACCCCTATTTTTTTATAGCCATTTTAGTCATTTATGGGCGAAACAAAATTTACTGGGAATGCTTTACTTTTAAAATTACGGGACTCGGCGAAACGGGGCTGGGGCGGGACTGGGCTGGGGGCGAAACAAAGATCGCTGGGTCCGCTAGTCAATAAATAAATATTGGACACCAATCACATACATTGTTCTGATCCTAAAGTAAGTAGCTAATGCACTTGTGCTATGATAATCAGACACAACGGTGGTACCACAACACCCAGACCCGAGACAATATAGAAAAGATCGTTTTCTACATTGACCCGACCGGGAGTCGAACCCGGAACCTCACGAGATGGCGACGCTTGAAACCAGCGTGCTAGCCACTCGACCACGGAGGTCGTCATCAATTAAATTAGGCATACAGCCAGCCGTAACCGTGTACCTAAGATCCTTTACACACTGCGACTTTTCGCAGCGATGTAGTCGCAATGCTAACGCGAGTTAGCATCACAAAATGTCAACTTTTACACCCTGCGCTACTTTTAGCATCGATGCAGTCGCGCTTCTGCATCGATGCTAACGCGCGGTTGCATCGATGCTAAATTAAATATGTTCATTGCGTGAGTCGCGATGCTGAAGCGCATTTTCAAACGTGCGACTGCATCGATGCTAAAAGTCGTAATGTGTAAAGAGGATGACGATCCGTAAGCGCGCTGTTGACGAGTTGGAAACCTAGGTATGATGCCAGGGCTAAAAGCCGTAAAATCTGGTTTTCTTTGACAAATATTGTAACCGGCTCTTTTATTTCTATTCAAATAATGTCAGTTAATAAAATCAAACAATATTTGATCTTAAAAGATCTCTGTGTTTTACTATGAATTACATATGTAAGCAGTACGTTTTATGTTTATCTTATTTTGAAATTAATAATTTCGTTAAAAAGCGATTGTCAAGATTGTTTACAATAATTGACAAGCAAAGAAAAACGGACTTTGAAGAGAAAAATGATCGAGAATGAGCTATAAATATTAAGTAAATAGAGGTAAGGGTAGTGATGTCAAACGGCAATGCGTATCGAAAATTAGGGATGTTTAGCCGTATATGCGAGGACGATGATCTGTAACTAACTGGGTGACATGTCGTCGAACGTTCTCATAGTGGTTCGTGGGCTTATACCGAGGCTGGGTTTACGTTAGTAATTAGAAGTACTCAGTAATTCATTAGAATTAATCAGTAATCAGTTTTTTTTTAACCTGCACCATTCCACTGCTGGGCAAAGGTCTCCCCCAAACTCCGCATTCTATCTCTATCCTTGGCCAACGACTTCCAATCTTTAGCAGAACTGACCAAATCGTCACACCAGCGCTTTCAGGGTCTACCTCTGCGGCGATAACCATCTGCTGGTATCCATCGCGTGACGATTTGGGTCCATCTATCCGAGTGCAGGCAGTATCAGTATCAGTATTAGTATTCTGCTTATTAGTTGTAAAAAAAAAACATTATTAAGCAATGAAAAACAAGTAGTTTCCCTATTTACTGCGATCGGGTAAAGCATTTTTAGTCAAGTTAAAAATAAAAGAAGAGATTCAAAATTAACCACAATCCAATATCGACATTCCCACGGTAATGACGTCATCTACACTAAAACACAGTCAAATTAGTAAAGTACAATCAGAATTCCTTTCTCCTGATACCGTAATTTGTTTTCAGGCGATGTAATCGGCTGCGCTCTCGACTTGACGGTGCCGATTATAAACTTTATGTTCAACGGCGTAAGAGTCACTGGATCTTTCACTAACTTCAACTTGGAAGGGATGTTCTTCCCTGTTATCAGCTGTTCGAGCAAATTAAGGTAAGGAGTTTTTATTAGATATTGAAATACCAATGATTTAATTTAAGAAAATGAAGAGTATTTATGCCGCTTTATTCTAAGGCATATTTAACTTAAAAAAGTAGTTTTTCACGACATTACACAATTTAAACCCTTTATAATTATACCAAGACTTATTTTTTTGCCTGGTTATTAAAAATATAAATTAAAATCTTTTATATCAGATCAAAACTGTCCACACACGTTAGAAACAACAAACACTTAAAAAAACTATGTTAGTAAAGTGGTACTGTAAAAAATAAGGGCAAATAGGTTCACCGATTTGCACATTTAATAACATCTCAGTGAACCTATTGGGGACTACAGAGTCCATTCTTTCCTCAATTATTGTACTTGTATATTTTTGTAAGAATAATTTAACAAACGGCAGAAAAAACCGACTGATCGATAAAGTATATTGATACCTATTGTAAAATGTTATTTATTATGATTGTCACCACAATAGGGATGACGTTCTCCGTCTCCACAATTGTGTTATAAAATCATCTACGAATATTTTGTTAGGCGAATATTTCCTGACTATTGCAAATGAGGCTTTCTCTCTCTTCTCTTTCTCTTTCGAAGTAAAAAAAGAAAGAAAATGATTCATGACTTTGACCTCCTTTTTTGTATAGTCGTATAATTTAGGTATTATGCTTGCATGTTTTTGATACTGAAATACATTTTCAATTATCACAGCTGCCGCTTCCTCCTCGGAGGAGAACACGGTCGTCTTCGCTACGCAGCGCCGGAAGGCTATTCGCCTCTCGTCGAATCACTGTTACCGCAGCAAATCCTAGCCCTGGAACCGTGTTTCTACTTCGGAAACCTGGCTAAGAGGGCCCTAGCTGGACCACCATTGGTGCAGGACGACACGGCGTTTGTGCCTACTCCTGTGGATACCTTACAGGTAAGTAATTGTTGATTACAACCCTACATTAATTTATTGGGTATGCCCGACCGATTTCGATAAGGTGGCCTATCTCAACTGAGATAAGCAGGTGTTGTGGAACATTTTATAGAGCTTTAGTGTGTGCGCATCACACAAATTCTTCGACATGACCGATAGTCAAGCGATACGGCTTTGAAATGATCGGAAAGAGATCAGGCGCAGAATCAACGGCGTAACTAAGCTGTTACTAGGAAGACAATGATGAACCATTATAGGCTGCATTGTCACTTGACATCAAATCTAGTGCAATCGTAGCCAAATGTCTGGTTATCTCAATATATAAAAATAAAATAAAAATGACTTTTGCGATACGGATGTGTCTTACTGTAACTTCTTTCTCGTGATTGCATTCGGTATAATCGTATTAATAAGATACTTTTTCTTTGGTTTCAGATCACACTGCCATCGTACGTAGAACAAATCAGGGATAAATTAGCAGAAAATATCCATGAAATGTGGGCTATGAATAAGGTAAGTCGATACGTTTTACTCTTTATTTTTAGTGTCATAAATAATGCATTTGCTCTGTCGGCTTACTTTATGTAAAAAAATCTAAAATATTGAATAGATTCTTATATAATAAAATGTTTGCTATTGCGGAAAAATACAGTACAAGAATTTAAGTTACTACTATCATATATTCTTTTTTAATGGCTCGTTTTGTCCGTTCAAGTTATTTTAGTTGTCTTTGAAGCAATTCTTTCATTCATAGTCCTTGTCTGCCACCATAGATTGAAGCGGGATGGATGTACGGTGAACAACGCGAAGACTTGCACAAGATCCACCCTTGCTTAGTGCCATTCGAGCGGCTACCGGCCGCTGAAAAGCGATACGACATTCAGTTGGCGGTACAGACACTTAAGTATGTATTGTCCTTTTCTTAATATACAACAGTATGTTATAAGTTTTAAGTTAATATATAAAAGTAATGTCTATCTTTCGACAAAAGTATATTATTTTATGTCAGAATTTATCATTTGGTTCATAATCCATTTTGATCAATTACGTTGCCTCTAAATTGTTAGCGATGATTCAAACCTACTAGCGCTGATTGTGATTTCCATCAATAACTAGCTGCGCTCATTCATAACTGTTATAGAGATTTAATGTCACTATAGTTTTACTTTATGTCACTCATATTATAACTATTAGAACAATTTATTCTTTTCAGGACCATCCTAGCTCTGGGCTACTACATCAGCTTGGACAAGCCGCCAGCGCGCATCCGCAACGTTCGTCTGCCTAACGAGCCTTTTATGCAGGTAAGTTACAAACTGCTGTTAAAGCCATTTCTCTTAAAAAATGCTATTTTAAAAGTAAAGTTCTTGTTTATCGTTTGAAAGAAGTACAAAGTCGTCAAGATAAACCAAAATAGTAATTTCGCTTTATTATAAAATAAAAGTCGATAAATACTTTAAAAAGCTTCTTAGGTGCAATAAGTAATCCATAAGATACTTAATAATAATTTATTTGTTTAGAATGTGGTTTGTTTTATTTATTAACATATTATATTGTACAAATGGTGTCATAAAAAGTCATATCCCAAGTCTTAGGAATCTAACATTCATTGCTTATTTGTAGTGCTAATTATACTCTATGCCATTTTTATATTGGTATTAAACTTCTTGTAATTTATATGTTTTTTGTCCCCAGTCGAACGGATATAAGCCAGCACCCTTAGACTTGAGTGCTGTCACCCTAACACCAAAGATGGATGAGTTAGTTGACCAGCTGGCCGAGAACACTCATAATCTTTGGGCTAGGGAACGCATCCAGCAGGGATGGACTTATGGACTCAATGAGGTATGTTATCTTCCAACTGATATTTTAAAATATGCAAAACCATTTCTCTAGCTATGGTTACGTAACTACTAGTATTTTATAGCAGCATCATAAACTTTTGTAACTATATGTAATAATCTTAGATTTTACACTAACGTAAAGTCAGTGTTATGTTTAATTGTTTTTTTTCATTATCTATGTTTACAGGGTGTAAAAAAGTACAAGCCAAATTTAAAGCAATGGTTGTCAATACAGGATTTAAAAAAAAATAAAGTAATAAAAAATAAAAGTTTGTTTTTACTTTTTCCTGAATTCAAGACTCGACTCCTATCCGCCCCTTTCAATTTGGTTCGTACTTTTTCACAACCTGAATAAATATTGTCAGAAATTGCCTGTTTTGAAAGATTTTACATTGTTATATCTGTTGCTTTTATTTTACTTGTGTTCTATAATTGTATACGCATTATGTGTAATTATATCAACACCTTGGGAAAAACGATAGCTGTGACTCCAACACTAAATATTTAACTCATATAATAGATGTGTGGGTCACAGCTTGAAATATTTGAGAGTATTCATCTTTAATCATGTTTTTTATCAAACTCCTATATTTGCGGTCTTGTTAGTTTTATCACTTTGTTATTTATATTATTATAGTCATCGCTGTGGTTAATACAGCTGCTGTGACTCTCACATCTGTTATGTCACTTGTATCTATACTAGGTGTGAGGGTCACAGCTAGTTGTGTTCGACCAATATTATCACAAGGCTTAAGTTTGATTTGATTGTCTTATTGATTTATTTTCTTTATATTATGTAAAAGCTTTTTGTTTTACTTGTATTGTACTTGTTTGTTATTTATATTTTTGATCATCACCGCATTTACTTACCTTCACAATAATCCTTTCTTTATCTTTATTAAGGCGGTTATACCTGTAACCCTCTCACTTAATCTCATTTTTCTATGTCTTATGTGAGGCTCACTGCTTGTCATATTTGGCAATCATCATCATCATTGAAGATAACTTCCATTTTACTAACAAGTATGCTTTTTTTACATCTTTTGCTATATATTTATAATAACAGTTATCTATTTAGGCAAATATGTCAGCTGTGACTCTAACACTAAATATGTTTATCCTTACTTGGTGTTAGGGTCACAGCTTGTCATGTTTGACCACATCCATCATGATTGAATTATTTTTCTTGTAAGATTGCATCTCAAGGTCTGTTATTCATGTCATGCCATAATTTTTTCTATCTTTGCTTCGCAATAACAGCTAACAAGGGAAAATATGTCAGCTGGGACTCTCACACTAAATATGTTTATCTTTACTTGGTGTGAGGGTCACAGCGTGTTATATTTGACCACAATCATCATTATCATCGCTCAAGATTTTGTTGTATATTCTTCATTATATTTATTTTATTAGCTGTCATCAAAATATCTTCTTAACGTGGCAGATATGGCAGCTGTGACTCTCACGCTAAATATGTTTGTAATCTATACTTGGTGTGAGGGTCACAGCGTGTCATAATCGACCATAATCATCATCGCCATCTTCTCAAGACGTCAAATGGTTCTAATTATTGCAAAAGTTATCGTAAGAATATACCTGTCAAACATGTCACGTACCTCGTGCTTCCCCGCTAAACCACCTGCGTTCGTCCATGTCTCAATACAGTGACAGGTCCATTCTTTCGATAACCTGGTAATATATGTATCTATTTTGTTTATTTCTTTTAGTTTTGCTGACATCATGGCAGATATGACGGCTGTGACTCTCACACTTAATATGTGTCCAATCTACTAGGTGTGAGGGTCACAGCTAGTTATGTCTGTTTTTTTCTACGTTCGAAGAGAGAAGACATCATTTTGAATATTTTAATGTTATATTTTATTATGTATATTATATTATTTTGTTTTACCTTATGAGTGTGTGTATTTATGTAGTTTTATATACATTTCTTTGCTATATATTAGCTTTTATGATGGCACGTTTGGTATAGTGGTTAGCGCTCACTCCGGCCGTCATAGGTTCGAATCCCGCATGGGGATAATGTTTGTGTGATGAACATGAACATTTGTACCTAAATCATGGATGTTTATACGTTGTAAATATTTATAGATTACGCTCCCGTCATAAAGGTTGTCTACTATTCTTAACACAAGGAAAAAATCCTTACTTCAAAACTATTTTCTTTTGGTGTGTTTTCCGGCGCTTATTTTTTTTTTATTGATTGCTGAAAAATCTGTGGTATAGTACGTTTAAAAACGGACTATCTACCAATTTTATAAATCAAAATAATAATCTTCAATACAAATTCAAAGTCAAAACTACAGTATTATTTCACCCCAATATTCGTGTATAGGTACTTTTATAGTCCGTTTTTCTTTGCTAGTCGAACAATGTACACAATCTATTCATAACTTTTAAAATAATATTAGTGAATTATAATAATAAACTATTTAATTTGAAAAGATCTGTGTCTCAACTATAACTGTCCTATGTAGGTTTGTAGTTTTGTGTTTATTATATTTGAAAATAAATTATTTCTTTCAAAAGGAATATCACGATTGTTGACATTATTGAACTGGCAATGAAAAACAGACTTTAGTACCTCAAGATTTTTTTACTTACACTCTCTTGTTGAAATTACTTCAAATTGGTGTAACTTCAATCGCCCTCTGTTTACTAAATCTGCCAATATAAACTCGTTCTGTGCCGCGCTGTTTTTTTTAAACAATTATACCGCAAATATCAATTAAAGATTTTTAATTAAATTACCTGGGTTATTCTTCTTACTTTTTAAGGCAGTCAAGTGTTTAACCAATTTATGACATTCTAGGACCCCGAAATGCATCGGTCGCCGCATTTGGTGCCGTATCCAAAAGTCGACGACGCGATCAAGAAGGCGAACAGAGATACCGCGTCGGAGACTGTCAGAACTCTACTGGTCTATGGTTACAACTTGGACCCGCCTACTGGGGAGCAGCATGAAGGTAAGATCACTTGTGAGGTTTTATAGTTGGACAGCTTTTAACCTGCGTATTTGACGATTTGATTGCATTTTGACCGACTTCAAAAAAGGAGGAAGTTATCAATTCGACTGTATGTTTTTTTTGTGACTGGGTAACCAAAAAAGAAGGAATCAAATTAACTGTAAAAAAAAGTTAAACCCGACTTCAAACTTTTTTTTTAAATTATTTGACATGAATGCTAACATTAGAAAGCTGAAAGCTAATGCATAGTTTATAATGATGACCAAATCGCAGTAGATAGTACAAAAAGAGGGCCATTCTATCAATTTCCTTGCTATCTATGTACTCATATTTTTATTTTATTAGAGCTCTTGTTAGACCATTGTTTGTTTTTAGTTTTTGTCGAAATTTTAGCTTCCGCTTTAAACTAATCCTATAGTATCGCTAAAGAGAAGTAGGAACCTAAAAAAAAGCTTTGTATGACTGGTTTTACTGCTGAAGTTTTAATTCGTACATTATGTGTGGAATATTCCCATCTATCCATTTTAGTAGGAGGAAATAAATAATCTAATCATTTGGACAAACTTTCTCTTTTATGTTTCAATGATTAGACTAAGCAGCATAAAACAGCAAATCTTTGTCAATTGAGGAGATAACAAACCGTTTATTTCTTTTCTTCAGCATTACTGGCTGAAGCGTCAAAACAGAAGCAGGCAGACTTCAGGACTTACAGAGCGGAGAAGAACTACGCAGTCAGCTCAGGAAAGTGGTACTTCGAGTTTGAAATCCTCACCACTGGGCCTATGAGGGTAAGAACTAAGACTGTTGAATATTGAATGTAAAAATAAGGCAAAACTGTGTTCAAAACCAACATGAAGAAAACAATAAAAGAGAACTAAGGATAACAATTATTTTTTGGAGTCGGTGCCATGGCTTGGACCATCTTAAGCTTCAACTTTCAGGGCACCGACTCCAAAAGGAAATTGTTTGCTCAAAATGAAGTCCTTGCCCGAAAAGAGCCAATAGTTTATTTAAGACTTTTTAGTGCATCCAATAGGTACAGTACGAGGGGCGTTCAAAAAGTAATGAGAATAGCTATGTTAGAAAATGAATTTATTTAATATACTTAATTTTATTTTTCGACGTAGTCAGGGCCAAAATCCCCTTTTAAAAAAAATCTTCATCTTGAGTACTTAAAAAATCGTTTATGGCGGCTTTCACTTCTTCGTCATCTTCAAATTTTGTGCCTCTCAAGTGTTCTTTCAAACGCGGAAATAGGTAGAAATCACTAGGGGCTAAGTCCGGTGAATATGGTGGATGATCGAGGATCTCAAAGCCAGCATCTTGGATTGCTGCCATGGCAACTGCAGACTTGTGCGCCGGCGCGTTGTCCTGATGGAACAAAACTTTTTTGGAGAGTTTTCCTCGTCGCTTTTTAAGGATTTCCTGACATTATTTTTTTACTTGTTCTGCGTAGACATTTCCTGTGATAGTGGCTCCATGATCAAGGTATTCAATCATTACCAACCCCTGGCTGTTCCAAAAAACTGAGCCCATGATCTTGCCGGCAGATGGTTGAGTCTTGAATTTCTTTGGCGTGGGAGATGACGGTCTTTTCCAAGACATTGATTGTTGTTTGAAAAATGGCTTCATCATTATGATCCAGAAACGTCTGGATCATAATGATGAAGCCATTTTTCATCCATTGTTACGAATCGGGACAAAAAAATATCAGGATCTCGTTGAAACAGTTCCAATGAGCTCTTTGAAATGTTGAGTCGCGTTTGTTTTTGTGCGTCCGTTAGCATTCTCGGGACCCAACGCGCGGATACCTTTTTCACACTACCTGTTGAAATCTTCAACTCTTCAGCTATAAAACGGATTGTTACACGGCGATCATCCTGAACATTTTTTTCAACTTTTTCGACCATTTCCTGAGTGACTGACGTCGAAGGGCAGCCAGAGCGCGGGTCATCTTTAACCGATGTTCTACCACGTTTAAACTCTGCACACCACCGAGCCACTGTGGAATATGGAGGAGCAGACTCCCCCAATGTCTCACGTAAATCTTTAAAAATTTGTTCCGTAGTAAAATTTTTAAGCAAAAGTATTTTATCACCGCACGGATTTCAATTTTATCCATTTTTAGCGAGAGTTATCGACACGTCAGAAACAAATAATGAATTCAACTGACACAGACAAGATAGAAAGCTAATTATTTGAGGGTATTATGACAAAGAACTAATCTTTCCGTGACAATAAAACCTTTTTTCAAGTACCCACCATTACTACTTCATTCTCACTACTTTTTGAACACCCCTCGAATGTTGAGGTTTTTTTTCCAATACTTATTTATCTCTTTTTTTGTGGTGCAGGTTGGTTGGGCCCATGCTGATATGCCTCCAGGGATGATGTTAGGTCAAGATGAGAACTCCTGGGCGTTCGATGGATACAATGTAAGTGTGTTGCAATTGATTAATACCTAAAAACTACAGATTTTAAAGAGTATATTAAAGCAAGTAATAGAAAACATTATTTAAGTATTGTCTTTGCAATGGAAACAAAAAATAAACCATATAAAGCTGAGACATATTATCTGCATCCCCAAACGGATGACTAGTAGAGAATACCACAACGTATTAAGTCCGCAAATTGTTCAACTCACAGTGCAATGAAGTTTAAATAAATAAATAAATATTTTTTGTGTTTAGCATTAGAACTGTAATGCTTAATCTACCTACTTTTTAATTGATCTATGAAAGTAAAAGGACCAATTACGTTATTAAGTAGACTCACAGTATTTTTATTTAGTTAATTTGTCTTCGAAGATATGAAGTAAAAAGTATAATTTTATTATCTGAGCATCAGTGATTAAGGCATAATAATACAATCCAAGCCCAGAGCTAACAGAACTCTGAGCAAAATTTGTATTTCCTAGTTATGGAATTAGGCAGATTTGTGTGGTGATGTCAAAGTGGGCTCTACTATTTCTTAAATTTGGTGGTATAAGTTAAGGCAGAAATGTGTGATGTGCACGATCAGTCTGTTGAAAAAATATTGAACAAAATTTACCGCAGTGTGTGAAAGTGCACTGCGGCTCGCACGACGCGTTTGGCGCGCAGTTCAAAGTGGGGGACATTGTCGGATGCTTCCTCGACGTCTGTGACATGACCATCAGTGAGTCGTCGCCGACCTTCGGACCTTGATACGAACTGACTTTATACATTAAATGATCAATTTTGATACTTTATAAATTAACTGATCAATCTTGGTACTTTATAAATTAATTGATCAATCTTGTTACTTAGCCGACGAATATTTATTCGTATCCAATTTTTATTAATACTTAGCGATTGACTTTAAATTTCTTTCCCATGAATCTTGATACAGATTTCATAAATATTGATATGCATCCGATAAGACTAAATAAGAGTAAGTATCCGGTTAATCTTGATACGAGTACGCAATAGATAAAATTTAGTATCGTTCACGTCCCAATCTTTATACCTTCGAAAGTAAAAGAAGCCGTTTTAAATAAAACGTCTTGATATTTGAGTGTCTACAATTAATATTGAATAAAAAACTTCTTAAATCTTGTTCTATTTTAAACATAGGACTTAAAATTGGCCTTTGAAGAATATCTACTAAATTCAATAGCATATTTTTTTCCAGAAAATTAGAATTAATATAGGAAACGAAAATTACTTGTTTCTTAATCGTGTTTGCCACTTTTATTAAAATTTCCAGTTAATTAATGATTCATAAAAAAGTATCAAGGGAGAAAATCGGCGTAATGTGGGTGTTATAAATGTTGTTAACTCAGTGGTAACAATTAATGTGTCTTGTCCCTCAATTACCAGTATAAATGTGGCCTGGTATATATGTACTCCCATTCCAATTTCTTGATTAATACCTCTACTTTTTGATTTTTCAGAATTAGTTAGAATTTTAAATTGTGTAGTAGAAACACATGTACTTAGGTGATAGAAATGATAATGTAGATTTAGAAAGCATTGTATTCATGTCACAATATTGGAGCATATGTTTGTAATTATAGTTTTGAAGGCATGATAACGGTGATACGACCCGGTAAAATGACACCCTGTATTCCCAAGAATACAATTTATTTACTGGCGTGTACTTGAGTAGCTTCACTCTGTGTTCAAGTTGTGGTTAAAATAAAATTGGTCTCTAATAGATAATTATACCTATACTATTGAACACTATCTGAATTAATTAATGGTGGATTGATTGGTCTGACCGCACAGAAGAAATTTGACCTATACATACAATTAAATATTAGTCCTAAAACTATCAGGGGTGTCAAACATTTTCATAAGTATTTTTGAAAGTTGTTTTACTGTGTGAAAAATTTTTAGGGGGTATTTTTTTTATCTTTCACGATATTCTTTTTCAAAATATTATTTTTCCCGACTTTTCAAGGAGGAAAAGGTATACAGCGGTAGCACAGAATCTTTCGGCAAGCAGTGGGCGGTGGGAGACGTTGTCGGAGTGTTTCTTGACCTGATAGATAAGACGATAAGTAAATATCACGTGACGCCACCATCCATTACGATAAAGCTTTTGGCTGGCTTTTTAGATCAGTGGCAAGAACATTTTTTTATTAAATCACTCATTTCATGTAACAGTTTTCATTTTCACATGTTTTAAAGTGTCATATTGTGAATGTTAGCTGACGATTTGTAATTGATTCTGACGCCTAATAAAATTATTTTTTTGCGTTTTGTTAGTGAGCAATTTCAACTTTATCAATCATAAACAGTAAATTATTCGCTTTGCTCAAAAGTTTCTCTTTTCCCCAAAAAGAAAAAAATATAATTGATCTTTTAGTACAAAAGGCTGATTGAAGTTTTTTCAATCTTTTTACCTATTTTTTTTTTAAATTTTCGTTTTTTATTTTATTTTGTTGTTTATATTAAACCATAATATTACCATAGATAGGTTTATCATAAATGCTAGTTAAAGAAAAAAAAACTAAAAATGTTCCTGCCACGCCGCTCAGAAGCTTTTAGACATTCCCGAGAGCCGTAACGCATCAAAATTCATGACTTACATCGCTTCAATAATACGGCCACTGCATCGCTTTGCTTGGGTTGACAAATATTCAATTAGCACCGAATTCACTTTGATTTGAATTGAATTTGAATATCGCCACGTAGGTATTTTCTTATCATTGCACGGAAACTTTCAGTTTACACTTTTGAAATTTTTGGACAACCGTATATCAAAAGTACAGTCAGAAACATAAATGTTGACAAAATTGTTTAGTTTTTTTTTTTTGTATAATACAACTGAAAGTTTTCCATTTCATACGTAGATGAAACCAGAACTATCCGAATTCCTAGACCTATCGAAAGAGCATGACTACGTTTTTGAAGAAAGATATGAGTAGCGTAGATCTCATATAATTGAGAACTTTTTAAGGTGTCCTTGTAAATGTCAACAAGAATGTACAAATGCGTGTTTAAGAACTGTTACCTTACAGTACGGTCGACAACTGAAGTTTAATATTTTATAATTATTGTAATTTGACTAATAAATATTAAAGTTCGACGTGCATAGGTAGAGTAAGTTTGACGCTTTTTGCTTCAAAAAGCTTTCATAGAATAGCTTTCTTTTTTTTAATTTCAGGATCTCAATTTTTGAGTTACTTAGTTTTTAGGGTTCTGTAGTCAGCAAGGAACTCCTTATGGTTTTTTTATATATAGACTAGAGTAGGCTCTAGTTAGGTAGACATGTCCAAATTTTACTAAAATGTGTGACTAACTCCATCACTTTGTATTTATTTGTTCTAAATACACATTGCCTTCACTGTAATTAACATCTCTGAACCCTGTTTTTGTTCGTTTCACTCATCAAATCTTAACAATTAACACATTAATTTCGTGTGTAACATAAAATAAGCGTTTCTTTTCTGCTAATTTGTATGATTTAGATTGTACAGAATATACTTAGCATAAAAAGTAACTACTTAAGTAACAGTTTTTTTTTTCAATCAGTAAATTTATAAATCTTTTTAAACTTTTCTTAAGCAGTATTTTTTAGCTCACATCTTCTTATAGACACTGAAAGACTTTCTTCTCAAATATGCATATATTTTTTATCATTTTACTGCAAAGCTACTTTGCTAAAAGAATTTAAAAAAAAAACTATTTCATTTTCAAACTCACTAGACACAAAAAGGATAAAAGTTAATAGTAAAAGAAACACGTACAGTCACATGCAAAAGTGGATGGTACTAACTAATATTTGTACCATGTTAGGTTTCTCACTAAACGGCGAGTTATTGATGGATGCGTTGGGTGGTGAGACGACGTTCGCCGACGTGCAAGGAGACAATTTTGTGCCTGCCTGTACTTTGGGAGTTGGACAGAAGGCTCGGTAAGTAACTATTATCTTTATGGTTTAGAGTATTTTTAACACTCATAGTGTCAAATTTTTATATTCACAAAGATAAAATAAGAAACCAAAAATTTGCGCACGGGCGGGATTTGAACCAGCAACTTTCTGGCTGACCGGGCCAAACACTCTTTTGAACGCTCATAGAGCGTTTGGCCCGGTCAGCCAGTAAGTTGCTGGTTAAAATCCCGCCCGTGCGCAAATTTTTGGTTTCTTATTTTATCTTTATGAATATAATCTTTATGTTTTCAAACGGTTTCAAAAAACAATCGGTTACTATTAGATTTACCCAAGAGTAATTTTGACGACCTCCGTGGTACTACACCATGCAGGCTTAGCACGCTGGGTCGCCGCTCCGTGGTCTAGGGTTCGATTCCCGGTCGGGTCAATGTAGAAATCATAATTTTATTATATTGTCTCGGGTCTGGGTGTTGTGGTTGTGTCTGATTTCCCGTCCGATTTTATTTGTACTGCGGGTGACCTGTAATAGAAGCAAGTATGAGCGTTTTCACATTTAGGCGACTTTAGCCGCATTTCTGGACTTAGCTAGAACATATACAATTGTCAACGTTATTTTAGCAACTCTTACTATTTGGACTGTACAATAAAATGCGTATTTTTTCCACAGCCTCACTTACGGTCAAGACGTCAACACTCTGAAATACTTTACTACTTGTGGTCTTCAGGAGGGATACGAACCATTCTGTGTGTAAGTAGACTATATTTAAAAAAGAACTGGAAATTATCAATAAGATCTTCTTCTTTTATGTACCACTGGCACTGTTTCTATGGGAGACGTCCTGTTATAATTGTTGTCTGGTATTCGTAAAACTAGGAAGAACATTTCTTACTTTGAAATCAAGAAAATTAGTGTGTTGTCTGGCGCGTTTATTAAATTTCTGTTGAAATTAAATAAATATACGCTAAAGACCAGCTATAGTACGTCCACTTCTAAACATAGGCTGTCCCCGCGGTTTTCCACAGCGACCGGTCGTTAGCGGTCTGCATCCCGTGTACTTCTGCGATCTTTACAAGGTCATCTGTCCACCTTGTCGGTGGACGTCCTACACTGTGCCTCTCCAATCTACAACTATTCGGCCCCAACGGCCATCAGTTCCTCGTGCTATGTGCCCTGCACATTGTCACTTGAGCTTACTGATTTTCAAGGTTATGTCGGTTTTCTATACCATCTACTGTCTTTTTTTCAGAAACATGAACCGTGACGTCACGCATTGGTACACTAAAGACCAGCCAATCTTTGAAAACACAGACGAAATGCTTGATACCAGAATTGATGTGACTAGGATTCCTGCTGGTTCTGGTAAGTCCCTGTACATAATAATACTGATAAAGGTTTTTTCCCACTGCACCGTACCATACCATGATCGTGCTAAGAACGTGTCAGGCACGAAAAACACGATACACACTACCTAGCCCACTGAATGGATTGACAGCTCAGCATCGCTTATTCACTTAGGCTTAAGTTTGATCTACCAAAGTACGACAGCGTAAGCATATAACCATTTATAGAGCAACGACGTTATCATAACCTGATATGAGGCTTCACCACAAATAAACTTGACACGAATTTGTTCTTCCAGAAACGCCACCATGCTTGAAGATCTCACATAACACCTTCGAGACCATGGAAAAGGCGAACTGGGAGTTTCTTCGGCTGTCTCTGCCAGTCATCTGTCAAGCAGAATTCATTAGGTAAGCATAACCTTCAGTTCCGTTTAATATTTACGTAACCACTCGAAATACATTTTGATGACTAAGGTTAATAATTTGACGATCTCCGTGGTAGAAATCATAATTTTCTATATTGTCTCGGGTCTGAGTGTTGTGGTACCAGCGTTATGTCTGATTTCTATAACAAAAGTGCGTTAGCTACTTACTTTGGAATCTGAGCAATGTTTAATTGGTGTCCAATATTTATATTTATATTATAGTGGAGTCAAAAGGCGGATCAGCGCTTGTAACAAGCCTTCAAATATATTGCTACCTACTCCTTTAAAACAAAAATATTTTTTCAAATCAGTCCAGTAGTTCCTGAGACTCACGCGTTCAAACAAAGAAATATACTCTTTAACTTTCTTTCTATAGGTAGCCAATTCTATTCTCAACCAACATCAATTCATAAGCAAATAGTTATCCTGTTTCTAAATATTTTACTTCTTCTCCAGTGAACAAGACAAAGCCAGAAGATGGGTGGAAATCAAAGAACGTCAGCAGATTCTAATGAAAGAAGCGACCGAAGCGCAAATGCCAGCTCACATTGACCAGATCATGAGGAGCGGTTTCACTATGAATGATATCAAAGGTGCGTTGTATAGCGCAGTAAGAAATTACCCCAGATAATGGAGTAGTGATGTTTATACAGGGTGACTTTTTTATCAGTACCGATATTTTGTCTAAAGACTCCACTGATGAATATGAACAACTTTTACTATGGGGGAAATAGTGAAATCGAGAAAAAAAAATCTGCTGTTCCATACATTTTGACCGCGCGCCAATTGAACTTTTGTATGGAACAGCAGATTTTTTTTTCTCGATTTCACTATTTCCCCCATAGTAAAAGTTGTTCATATTCATCAGTGGAGTCTTTAGACAAAATATCGGTACTGATAAAAAAGTCACCCTGTATGTAGTGGTAATATTGGAACACCTTGGACTAATTTTAGCTTGCAAATATTTTATTTTATTTGAAATGCCCCCTTAGTGGTGAATGACAGTGCATTTTGAATTAAAATTTGACAGATTGACTCAATTGTATCATTAAGTATCTTAATTTTTTTATTTTATTTATGATTAAAAAAAACTGAATTACCCCTATCAAATGAAATAAGTATTTGTTTTTCAATTTCTCACTTTCGGTGAGAATGTGGCTAAATGTCCGTCTAGCTACACAATCTTAAAATAAATATACCATTTTCAGTACTTTACAAGAGTAGAATTAGAGAAAAAAAAGAAAATCAAGATTGTTTACATTACTCGACAAGCAAAGAAAAATGGACTTTATGCGGTCACGTTCTTTATTATTTTATTCCCAAAATGCAAAGTCATTCCCCCAAGTCCCAAAATAGTCCCGCTTTACCAAGTAAACTTTACTTTGCCGTACCCATAACCACCACAGCTTACTCTACCTTTCCCAAGGTCTACACTATGAGGATAACCAGGAGGAACAGCCTTCCAAACTGAAGAAACAGCCTACCAAACCTCCCAGGAAGGGATCTGTCACCAGAGGCGTCACGTATCAGCAAGGTTTACAGGCCAATATTTTTGCTGTGCTCTCTCATTCTTTCACAGGCATCTTTCTCGCTTATATATGTGTTCGTTTTTCAAGACTTCAACAATTGTATGAATGAAATATCTAAAACTATCAAATAATACGGATGTTCAGTTTGGTTATCATAAAAACATCATTGTGACGTCTTCAATATCAATCACGAAAGTACATCACATAATACACTTTTTTTCCTAACATTATTCAAACAGCTTTACTTTTCGACATAGCTTGTACAGTCAAGTAACAAAAAACATTCAAAAATAGTTTAATCTCGATTAATTTTGATAACAAATTTTATAGGGCTTAATGCCTACCACTATATCACTATGCTTTTAAAGCTGCTGCATAACATACTGTCGTGATCAATATCAGAACTTAAATACTTTTTGACAAAACTCTAAAGTATCTTGAAGCAGTCATCTTCTCTGAAACTTACTAAATCATCTATCGACTCTTACTTACTTCTTATCCATACTTACAATTACATTTTGAACTTTATTTCTCTATTAATAAAGGTTATTTTTTTCTCACAGGTCAAGTGAACGGCATGCACCGATCGACGAGTGAAGCTGAGATGTCTAGATACGAACTAGGCGTGCAGAATGTAGCTGACGAAAAAAAGGACAAACGTGGCAGATCTCCTTTCAAGTAAGAATAATAATAAATTAATTAAAAGTGCATTGCACCAAAGAATGTAGGATGTGTTTAAAAGTATATATCAAAATTTAATACTCACAATGTTTCACATGATTATCACACAATAGCAGGCATTATTTTTCTGCTTTTGTCTCATGAGCTTACATACTGAAGCTGCTTTTCGTTCATCTAGCGATTGTAAATCTTGTAATATGGTTATATGAGTATTATTCAAACATTAAATCAACTGATCCCATATTATGGAAGAATATTCAAAAATATTTTGTCAGTCAGTTTTTTTTGACGTAACTAGGTACGGTAAGCCAAATGTCAGTCTGAAATACTAATATAACCCTTTAAAACCCCAGATTCTTCAAGAGCAAGCGAGGCGAGAGCAGTGACAGAGCGAAATCCCGCAAATCGAAGACTCCAGATCCCTTCAGCGATACGGAGGTATCCCCCGAAAGGGCCGGGCCTAGGAGACCCAACCCACAGATTAGAGTGTCACAGGTATGTTTACTATTTTACGGTTGATTTGGTTTTGGTATGGAATTGTAAAGGTCCTTGTTAGTTTTTGTTTTTATATCAATTGTAAAAAATAAATTAGTTTTAAAAATCGAAGATGTTTGATGTTCGAAGTCCACATTCCTAATGATAAATTGTAACAAATACTCATACCCTTAAACCCATTATTTACATCGCCTGTTGGTTCACCAAAAAAATTATATGCGGTCCTTGCTTATTTTAATTTTTAACTTGACAACACATAATCTATGTTTTACAATTACTACTTTGTTTTTGTTTTTCTTTTCCCCTACTTGATAATTTAAAGTTTTTGTTTTTGTGGTTAATGTCCTGTTTTCTCCCTAAGGCGAATCAGAGATATAACGGCATGCCTCCCAGAGTTAGTAAGCACTCATTGTATGGAAGCCAAGGAGGTTTAAACGTAAGTTCGTGTGCTAACGTTACTGTCTGTGAAATTCTTACTACCACTTCTTAAGTTAAATGATATTTAAATTTTTAAAAAAAACTTTTGCGTAAAGCAAATGGTTGACCATCGTATCTTCTGATTCTTGATGAGTGATATCACTTTTGTTTCTTTTAGACACTAAAACAATATTTCATTAAATGAAACGTCAAGATTTTAGCAGTTCCATGATATCAAAAACTATATTTAAGCTGGTTTTAAAGTGAATGACGCATTTAAACAGTGTGTTTTTAGCTGCACCATAGTATATTCTTAGCTCAAATCTATCTTTAAGGATGCTCAAAAGTCATTGCCTTGTAGTTATTTCTACGAACTTCACAACAGGAGCTTAAAGGTTGTAAAAATCGATCCTTAAATTGATGCATAATTTAAAAAAAAAGCTTGTTATGACCCTATGATGTTCTAAACGAACTTTAACACAATGAAAATGGCCAGTTAATTTAAACAATTTATCAAACTGCTCCACACACGCACACGTATTTTTCTCAATCTAAAACCCCTGTGTCCTTGTTCAAAGATGACTGACAATCAACAGACGAACCTGCAAATGGCGACGCCGACCCAAGACCGTAAACAGATGACTACCAGCACCTTGTCTGCTGCGACCACAGAGACGGTGGGGAACGAGATATTCGATTCGGAGTGCTTGAAGCTGATTAATGAGTACTTTTATGGTGTCAGGTAATGTTTGTTCGTTTAAGGTTTTTGTCCACTACAACGTATCATACCATCACTGTGCTAGGAAAGTGTCGGGCAAAAAAATATGAATTGAAATTCCTACGAGGGTCAAACTGAAAGTTCTTAGAAAATCAAAAACTGATTACATTAGCCAGTTATTAGTTTTATTATATCTTTTCAAAATATTGTCCATTGACGTCAATACACCGCTGCATGCGATGGAACCACTGGGAAAAGCACTTTGCCCACTCGTCCTTAGGGGTCTCTTCAATGGCATCGCGATACGCAGCCACCGCTTCTTCAGCATTCATAAACCGCTTTCCATTAAGTTTTTCTTTAATTTTTGGAAATAAATAAAAATCACAAGGCGCGAGGTCGGGGCTATACGGCGGGTGACCCAGTAATTCAACGTTTGATGTCGCCAAATAGTCTATCGTTCGCTTGGCGGTGTGCGACGAGGCGTTGTCGGGGTGAAGGAGGATCCTACTGCGAGGTCGTTTCTCTCGAACTTTTTCCAAGACAAGTGGCAAACAATTGGTAGTGTACCATTCTGCAGAAACTGTTTTTTGATCCTCTAACACAATTGTTGCGAAATGACCTATCCTTCCAAAGAACGAGGCCACCATTTTTTTTCCCGCACTTCGATCTCTCTTCACTTTAGTTGGCAACTCCTCGAAAGGAAACACCCACTGAGCAGATTGTCTTTTGGTTTCAGGATCATAACAGTAAATCCAGCTTTCGTCACCTGTTAGTATGTCAAACACAGCATTTGAGTCACCTCCGTTAAATCTTTCAATCATTTTACGGCACCAATCCACACGATGGAGTTTTTGAGCCTTAGTCAAATTATGAGGTATCCACCGGGCGCAAAGCTTCCTGACCGCTAAATGTTCGTGGAGGATTTTGTGCACTTGACTCATACCGATGCCTAAGCTTGTCCGAATCTGCTGATAGGTCACTCTTTTGTCAGTCTCTATCATACGCCGCACAACACAGATGTTATTTTCAGTCGTCGCCGTAGAAGGCCGTCCCTCACGTACATCATCAGTGAGATTAGTGCGACCACGTTTAAACTCATTAAACCAGTTGTAAACAGTCGCACGAGATGGGGCTTCATCGTGAAAGGCCAATCGTAGTCTATCATAACTTTCTTGTTGACTTAAATGACATCGAAAGTCATAAAAAATCATTGCACGAAAATTTTCTCGTGTTAAATTCATGTTGACGTGACACAGACAATTTTCAATTTGCCGCCAAATCGTAAAACAAATGACAAATGAATGAAATATATACTCAGTAATATTGGCAAAGAGTTCTATTTTCAAATTTTAGAATATTTTTTTTATTATATTGTTTATAAGTGGCCAGTTCTAAGAACTTTCAGTTTGACCCTCGTACTAGACCGTTCCGTCAGCGACCAACATCGGAGCGTATCATGCACGGAGCGTATCAGCACCGGCAGAATACGCTAACACTCTTGCTACTAACGCTTTGACGACCCGTCTGGTGTAGTGGTCGAGAAATCGCCTACTACGCAGCAGGTTGCGGGTTCGATCCCCGCACAATACAAACATTTGTGTGCATGAACATGTCTGTTTGTATGGGTCTGGGTGTTTTCTATGTACGAGTATATCATGTATGTATTTACTAACAAAAAATATTTAAGTATTATATCCGTTGTCTGGCACCCATAACACAAGCTTTGAGTAGCTTACTTTGGGACTAGATCGCGATGTGTAGGAATGTCCAAAGGATATTTATTTTATTATAATTATTATTAATATATAACGGTCAGACAGAACGCTGTAGACTTATTCAGTGGGCATAATAGAGGGTATATAAGGTCAAATCATTTTAAGTGATAAGATTTTAACTGTGTATTTGTATACATCATAAAAACAGGAAACTTTCATTATTTTTGGTAATTTGAGATTTTAATATATTTACTTACTCTAACCAATAAAATATCATTTTTTAAAGCACCCTGACAATTTTAAAAGTTATCTACGTCATCGGCTTCGCCTCTTTGATTCAATGCTTAATCTTTCTTTTTCTTTAATCTTACACTTAATTATTAAAAAATAAAATACTGAAAAAAATATTATCTTAATCTTCAATTTTCTCAAAAACTAGCGTATAAGAACCCAAAGTGTTTTCTACAAAAAATGATCCATTTATCGTGCTGAATCAGCCCTATAAATTTAATCGATTATAACAATAGGGCCTGATTTACTATCGACATGTAAGCACTAAACCACGAATAATTCATTGTATGAAGTATTTGGCAGATAACGCTGACCAGACATTGTGAGACAGGTCATCAGATTTAATATGAATGCAAGTATTTTGTAGAATAAACATGGTTGGTTGTAAAATTATGTTTATCCTTTATTGATTGCTTGTTGTGATCATCAAATCTCAAATTCTAAATGATAGATGATCTAAGATGATCATCATCAACACTAACAGTATATGCTAAAAGACGTTCACAGCTGGACAAAGTCCTCCGCCATCAATACCAGTTTGACCAACCACCGCTTTGTAGTTGAGCTTTTAACCCAAGTTAATACCTAATTGTCTATCTCGTTTTTAGAATATACCCCGGTCAAGACCCCACCCACGTGTACATAGGATGGGTGACCACCCAATACCATCTTCACTCGAAGGACTTCAACCAAAACAAAGTGATGAAGTCCTCTGTCATCATCACCGATGACTACGACCGGGTGGTTGAAAGGTGAGTTTCAATTGACGACCTCCGTAGTTTAGTGGCTGAGCACACTAGGTTTCAAGCGTCGCCGCTATGAGATCCCGGGTTCGATTCCCGATCGAGTCAATATAGAAAAGTCTCGGATTGTTGTGGTACCACCTAATGGAAATAAGACACAACTTATTTCCATAACACAAGTGCATTAGCTATTTACTTTAGGATCAGAGCAATGTGTGTGATTAGTGTCCAATTTTTAAATTATTAATTAAATTCTTAGCTAATTATATCCATATCAACTTGGAAGAAAGTTCGTCTTAAGGTTTTATCCCACTACATCGTAGCATACCATGACCGTGCTAGGAACGTGTAGAAACATGTCTGCACCGGCAAATACGTTCTCGTTCTCTCTCGCTTTCGCTCCATATAACGGTGAGACAGAACGCTGTCAATCCGTTCAGTGAGCAAGGCAGAACGTATTGTGTTGCTATTCGTGCCTAACACGTTGCAGGCGCGGTCATGGTATGGTACAGTGCAGTAGGAAAAAACCTTAAATTTTAAAAAAATATCGGCTTCATAAAAAAAAGTGAACAGGATGTTTCTTAAAAATGACCTTAGTCTTAACATTATGTTATTTTCGTACTCACGGTAATATTTTGATAGTGTTTTCTACGACTACGACTAAACGTCATTTTGCAGGACTGGTCCTTCAAACAGGATAACATAAACAGCTCAATGGACTAGGTCCAGGCTAGTAAACTACAATCAAAAGGCTCTGTTTATAGCATAATCGAAATAAATAGACCAATTCAATTAGTTTTCGTTTTCAGCGTAAACCGTCAATCCTGCTACATGGTTCGCGCGGACGAACTATACAACGAAGTGATGGCAGAAGCGGCAGGTGCCAAGGGCGCATCGCAAGGCATGTTCGTTGGCTGCTCGGTCGACACCTCAACTGGTGTTGTGGCCTTCACTTGCGAGGGGAAGGACACCAGTTTCAAATTCAAGGTACACCTACTTCTTACTGGCTTTTAAGTCACCATTTCAAAATCCTGAGAGTCAAACAGCACAGGAACTGCTATCGCAGTTCAGATCAGTGCGTTATAGTATGCTATGCTATACATATATTTGGGAAATGTCACTTTAAAAAGATTACGGCATGGATGTGTAACTTGTGAACGAGATTGCAATCGTGTGTTGCATAGCTGGTGTATCTGTCAAGGCCAAGACCACCCAAGTCACTAAAAAGAGTGTGACCGCATTTTTTGTCTGAGATGACGCTGCTATTTTTGAACTTGCATACCCTATAGTAATATTGAACACTTGCTTCCTCTGTGGCAATTAAACGTGGGACTGCGACAACGCATACGTCTCTCTTTTACTTTCACAGGCCTTATAGTGAGGCGTAGTGTTACACTGCACAGTAATCGATAAGCGCGTTCGCGCACAGCTTACTCCCTAGGGCTTGAATGATTAATAGCCGCAGAGAAAGCGAGTGTTTAATATTGTAAATTTTAGATGCTCTGCAAAAGCGGCGCTTATGTTATGCAGTTTTCAGAATTGATCATATTGTTTATCAAAATTCTCAAATCCACCCATTGTTACAGATGGAGCCAGAAACCAAGCTCTTCCCTGCGATATTCGTAGAAGCAACTTCCAAGGAGATCCTTCAAATCGAGCTGGGCCGTTCAGTTACAAGCCTGCCTCTTAGTGCTGCCGTGTTGCCGACGAGTGACAAGCACGTGATACCGCAGTTTCCTCCGAGGTTAAAGGTTCAATGCTTGAAACCACATCAGTGGGCTAGGGTAAGTTATCTTAGGGTTTCGTCTCACTTCGGTCAAAAGTTTTTTTTTTGGTTTTTGCACGCTTAGTGGCTGAAGATATGGGCAACACTTTTTATTCTGTTGATAAACTCGATTAAATAAATGAACCCCCCCATAATCATGCAAATGTGCAGTGCGTACCATTACCTGGCTCAAAACTGCGACTGCCTACGAAGTTTCTCAGTTCACTTTAGATCATATTATTATGTCACTGTTTTGTTTTAGGTACCCAACCAATCGCTTCAAGTTCACGCATTAAAACTATCAGACATCCGTGGTTGGTCCATGCTTTGTGAAGATGCGGTCTCCATGTTGGCGCTACACATTCCAGGTAAAATATTAAACTGGATACCTCAAGGCAGCATACTTAGTCCAATAATATTTCTTATTGATATTTCTTAAATTACTTTTCTTACTTTATTTCTTCATGTCTTGTTGGTAACTATTCAGTCAGTCTCATTAAACACATAGTATGTACAATGTATTTGTTAACAGTAGGTGAATAAATGAAATAAAATTGTCATTTTAAATAAAAATAAAGTAGCAAATTAACAATTCTTTTTTTTCAGAGGAGGACCGTTGCATAGACATTCTGGAGTTGATCGAAATGGACAAACTGCTAAGCTTCCATTCACATACCCTCACCCTGTATGCTGCCCTGTGCTACCAGAGTAATTACAGGTAAGCTATCCTTTCATTTACTGACCTTATTTAGCTAGTTAAAGAAATATTTTTCTTATCTGACGTTCCAGTAACGTATTTTTTATTTTTTAAATTTAAATATTTAATCGTATATTTTTTAGGCAAAACATATTTTGTCTTGATCAATCCTGTAAATTTCTAAAGGTTCAACCAAATATTTTGTATGAAATGTTATAGAAAATTTGTATTACGTGTTAGTTGGTACTTCTGCCAGTATCTGTATACTTTTAATGTATTAATGGTCCTCCATTTCAAGACTGGAATATATATATGGCATATGAATGAAACAGAAACAAATATATCCTTCGGACGCACAAACATAATTAAGCGGAATGAATAGTGACTGTAAGAGAGTGTTGTCAACTGCTCAAATTTAGATGATCATTATCATCAAGAAGCAAGAGCTAGTCTTTTTTCAGTAGAGTATTTTTTAATTCTTTACGTTTTTCCGCCATTATTTCTTGATACGACGCGAAGTTTAATTGATTACATAAAGCATATTCTTGATCATCCTTTTCTCCTTCTACCTTCTATTCTTCTCCCTATCACGGTTCTGATAAAGCTGTCGTGTCTTAAGTGTCCTAAAATTTGTTTACTTCTACTTTCAATTGTTTTCATTAAGGGGCTCCCCGAATTTTTAACGCGCACACTAGCGCCACTTTAGTAGAAAAATCATTATTCGTTAAATAAAATACCAATCGCAAATCTGATTGATGCAATTGTAGCTCTGATAATGTGGTTTAGATACAATGTTTAAGTTCAATAAAACAGAGTATTCAGTATTTACAATTAGAAAGATTGCCAAAAATGGCCATATTTAACAGTTTTTCCAACTCTAACTACAGTAAACTATTTTTGAAACAACTTAAACGTACTAAATAAACTATAGAATCTGTACTTCAATCGTGTCTACCAGATTTTTGATTGTTTTTGTATTTAAAGAGTTATAATTATTTTAAATAGAGTGGCGCTAGTGTGCTTGTCAAAAATTCGGAGAGCCCCTTAAACATTCAGATGATAATAAACTCCTGAACTGATTATCCAATTTAGAGGCTTATCTAAATCATTTTATTTGCAGGGCCGCACACGCGCTGTGTCAACACGTGGATCAGAAGCAGCTTCTCTACGCGATCAAGTCACAGTACATGTCCGGTCCATTGAGACAAGGATTCTACGATCTGCTCATTGCCTTGCATTTGGAATCGCATGCTACTACCATGTAAGTACATACTATTTTATTGCATATCTGTTACATAAAATCTTTTAGACAAACTCAAAACTGGCTTCGTGTCTGAAGTCTCTACTTAGTTTCCCTGTCGAACAGCCATGTGTCATTTGAAAAACGCTGAGATAAAATTTTTGCTTTCGTGTATTTATAGGAAGGCCTTTTATTGTGCTGTGTTTGTAAGTGATTTTCGTTGAAAAGTTATAAGTTGCCAAAGACCTTGTGCATAATCCCTGATGAAGTATGCATTGGGCATTTTTGGAATACGATGCTTTGATTATAATGGTTGACATCAAAGAAACAGATTGTTTAATATAAATGTTATCTACGCTGCTCATTGTATAAATGCATCAATCGTATTAGTAATAAGGTCTTTAATTTGTGAATATTGGAAGCCTTCAAAATACTTCTCTTTCACAGGGAAACCTGCAAGAACGAGTTCGTGATACCTCTCGGTCCGGAGCTGAAGGCTCTATACGACGAACCGGAAATGGGCCACAGCCTCCGTTCGCTGCAGACTGAGTCCGTACGCCCGCAGATGAAGATGACAGATATCGCGTAAGCATACTGTCAAATTACTTATTTTTTTTAAATTTTGGGCTCTTTAAGGCGCAAGTCCGTCACATTTGTCTCCGTCTGTATGTTAATGTACAATTTGATTGTGAAAGAAAGTATCATAAGTCCATAAAAATCGTGCCCTGACTTTGATAAAAAGGTCACTTGTAATTTGTGCATGTTCTTCAACTACATGTATTTTATTACTTATTATTTCAAGGTACCCGTTTATATTGGCTTACAGTACTTTACGATTATAATGGCCATAAATAAATTCGTGTTCTTACAACGAATTAGCTTTATATTCTTGAAAACATGCGTATTGCATTGCGAAGGTCGTTATTTAATATGCATACCCGGCTATCTACACATGTAACTTCAATTTTCCGAACAGGAGAAATGTAATAGTATATTGTCATACAATCTTTAGAACCAAAATTTAAATAAATAAAAACCAAAATTTAAAATTTAAATTAAATAAAATAAAAATAACCAAATAAATGTACTTTAAAAATAAAAGGTACTTTTTGTTAATCGTTTTCCAATTGCTTACGATGATTTCTGATGCCCATTCTCTATCTTGTTGTAAGGTCACGTTTATAAGATAATATTGTAAACAATCTTTTCATAACTTTTTAATAATGTCGTGAATGAAACTAATCTAATTAAAAAAAGATTTCAGTGTTTAACGACTAATCGCCTATGTAGTATTTAACTTTTGTGTTTATATTATTTAAAAATAAATCATTTTGTAAAAAAGTTAAGATTGTTTACAATATTCGACTAGCAAAGAAAAACGGACTTTACACCTATATTCACCAACTCTTATTTTGTTGATAACGAACAACTACCATTGTCCAATGTTTTGTTACAGCGAGAACATATCAGACATAAGCAACCTCTACTCCCCTTACTTCCCGCTGGAGGTGGTCCGCGAGTTCCTGATGCAAGCGCTCGCAGAGGCCGTGGAGACCAACCAGGTTCATAACAGGGACCCTGTAGGTGGCAGCAACGAGAACCTCTTCTTGTGAGTAATTTTACACTTTGACAGCCTTTGATAAAAACTTATAATAAAAAATCGTCTAAAAATATTTGCGCTATTTTTTTTAAGAACGTGCACACTTAGCCCCGAGTGCTATGTACAGGGTGTTGTTTTGGTCAGTGACATCCAACTCAGGGATGATAATATGCGTTATGCTTATTCTAATTTTTTTTTTAATTCTGAGCTAGTTTTATACAAGAAAACCTCTTCACAACATTAAAAAAAATCACAAAAGGAATGAGAAAACTCGCACCCTTGCACGTTAGCTAGCGCTTATCTACGAAATACTACGCCGTATCTAGTAAGCCACGAAGAGGCTACCTGGTTTTGGTTGTTTTAACTCGATCGCTGTACTGCATAAAAAAAATGATTTTGTTGGTTTTTTCTAGAGATGGGCCGAGTACTCGGCTAATACTCGGTACTCGGCGTACTCGGCGGGTTTTTTGATACTCATACTCGGCCGAGTAACTCGGTTTTAGTGCCGAGTATACTTACTCGGTTTAATTAAAGCAATACATTTAGGTAGATATCATTAACAACAGGGAAGATCTTTTACAATCTCAATTATGATACTAAATGAGTAGTAGTAGTCTAGTTTACGAAGAAAATTCTATATATAAAATTTTATAAGGTAAAATTATGATGCAGTAACACAAAGATGTCTGCACGTTCTGGTAACAGCCTATACTTTTTTTTCTTCAAAAACGTTGTCAGCCTCCGAAAATAATCACTCGCTATGCACGGTGCTTGCAGGTGCACATGTTAACACTCGGGCTTAACGTGCCAGTTCTAAATACCTTGTTTGGTGCCCTCTACTCGAAAAGACTTTTGTCTTTTGACAGCTTATCCTAAAGTAATGGGGCTTTTAGTATCATCGCGCTCTAGTGGCTAGATGAAAGCTAATTCCGCGCGAACCTATTTGTACTTGTACACCCGAAATAGTTATTTTATTTTAAACCGAGTAACTCGGCCGAGTATACGGTTGAAAAAATAATGAACCGAGTAATACTCGGTACTCGTTACTCGGCAAAAGTGCTACTCGGCGCATCACTAGTTTCTTCCATTTCAAAAAAATATTTTGTTTTTATTTTTTTGGCATCAGTATCGTTTGTACAGCCACCCCTGAGTCGCTCGTCGCTGACCAAAACAACATCCTGTATAAAATGACGTCAAAAAAAGACTTCGCCGTAAACACTCGGGCCCGAGTGGGCGGCACCGCTAGAATGGTTCTCGCGCACTTGGACCCGAGTGATCGGCACTATACGAGTAAAAGAGCAGAGAATGTAAATAGCAAAGTTGGACTGGCTGAACATGGCTCTACTTGTTCGGTTCATAAATGTCATTTTAAGCGAAAATATTGAATAATAAGAAATATAATTCCTAACTTCTAAAACAATTGGTGTGTTGTTTGAAGCATAAATTATTTATTATAATTTTATACTTATCAATAAAACTCCTTGGTTCTGAAAACAACACATGAAGATCTTTTACTTTCAGTATTAATTTAGCAAACTTGACAATTACAAATTTGAAAAGAAAGAGATTTCTTTCTGTGCTATGCACACAGAAAGAAATCTCTTTCTGTGTGTCGAATGTCAATTATTATTAATGAGTGATAGTATTTTTATTTTTCATAATCATGTAATGACAAATAACACCTTAGTCTTGCCTATGACCACGGATGCTATAAAGCATTCGAAACGTCAGGCATATAGTTTTAATAAAATGTAAAGTATTTCATTTTATTCAGTAATTTTCGCGTAAACTTCAGATTTTTTTTAAATATTTTAATAGTTTTGTGCATGCAGTCAAGAAGAAAAAAGACCTTCAATTAATTTCATTTTATATTTCAGGCCCTTGATAAAATTGGTGGACCGCTTGCTTCTCGTCGGTATGATGCGAGATGAAGATGTTGAAAAACTACTCATCATGATCAACCCAGAGACTTGGGACCCTACCTTTGACAAAGGTAATAAACGAATAGTTTCTAACACGATTGGAGTCTTATCAGATTGGAGATAATCAGAGACGTCCATATTTTTTTTTAGATTCTATTCATACAGGGCTATTCAAATATATGATATATTAATGATAGCAAAATTGTAGCAGTTTTCGATTTTTTTAATTTGAAACTGTTGTTAGTCTTAGTTTTAGCTAGCTCATAATTTTATCTGATTAAATTTAATTTATAAGGATCATACAATACAAAAAACCGACATAACACCAAAAAGTTTGGAGGAATTGTTTGTTTGAAAATTCACAAAAGTTGCGAAAAAAAATAACTAAGAAAATTCGGCTAACATACAAAGGGTATATTTGAATATAATAGTATATTTGAAATATTTTTCCAAAAAAATTTTTTGGACGTCACGTATTAGTACACAACAACCGCAAATATTAATTTGTCCTATATACAAATCAAAGTCATTTCTGTTGTCAACAAATATTGTGGTATTTTGGCTAAGTGGAAGTCATTTAGTTTAAGTTGTGTCTGTCTGTCAGTCCAATGTCACAGCCACTTTATCCTGTAATTATAAACATCACACTGTTGAAATTTGGAAGAAAGATCTATCATATCGCTTTACGATTCTAATACAAAATATAAAAAATATTGATATTTAAGGGGGATCCTATACATGAAACTAAAACCGAAAAAAAAAACTTTTTTGTCAAACCTATGCGTGTAGGGTGGGGTGTATATGGATAGGTCTTTTAAAAAATACATAGAGATTCCTTAAACTATTTTCTTTTAAAGTCTAACGTTTGATAGATAGACACTTCCGAAGTGGAAAATTGGGTGTCCAATTTCCCCTCTAACTTCTAAACTAAGCTAGTGTAATGTATATTTTAACAAATACTTTCGAAAATTGGTTTGGACGGGATCGAACTTGAAGGTTTTGAGATAGAGCACATTTTCAACAACCGTAAACTTGTTTATTCATACAAACACAAGTTGATAAAAAACAAAGTTATATTTGCTGTCAACAAAATATTGTGGTATTTTAGCTAAGTGGATTCCCTAATTCAGTTGAAGTTGGCATGGAACCCTCACTGCGCGAGTCCGACTCACACTTGGCCCGTTTTTTTTAAATTTGCTCTCATCACGTCTCCATTACTTTTCACATTTCATGCTTAACAAACGAACACCTGACTGAATACCTTTTATTTCTACATCTAGAAGGCAAAGACGAACACCGCAAGGGTCTACTCCACATGAAGATGGCGGAAGGCGCCAAACTGCAGATGTGCTATCTACTTCAGCATCTGAATGATATACAGCTCAGACACAGAGTGGAGTCGATCATAGCATTCGCTCACGACTTCGTTGGTGATTTGCAGACAGATCAGTTGAGGTTAGTTTATTAGGTTCTAGTAACTTGAAAATAAACTTGTAACTTTCTCTACGAGATCGAATCACAGAAACGAGGAGATACGTAGAATAACTAAGGTAACGAACATGTTCCTAAGAACCAATAAGCTCAAGTGGCAGTAGGCAGGGCACAGCGCGAAGAACTGATGGCCATTGGGATATAAAAGTTCTAGTTTGGAGACCTTTTGACCAAAAGTGCAGTGTAGGACGTCCACCGATAAAATGGATAGACGTCCTTGTAAAGATCGCAGGATTACACTGGATGTTACACACTCATACACCAACACACAAACACACATAATAATTGTAATTGATTGCATAGAAAGATTGACGACATCAGTCACACTCGCTTTTTTGTTTATAAAATGTAAATCCAAGTTGGCTGTATATTTAGAATAAATAAACACGTAATATTGTAATTTTGAGAGCTGTGAATTTTGTTGTAATAATAAAATAAATGTTTACCGCTCACAATTGGTCGTTGTGGAAAACCGTGGGAGAGGCCTATGTTCAGCAGTGGACGTCCTTCGGATAATAAAGATGATCATGATGAACTTAAAAATAAAAAATAAAATGTAAATTAGAAGCCTTAAGAGGATCTCATACTGTCTCACTGACTGTCATGAATATTTTTTCAAGAATGCTGTTCATTTTAGATGTGATCTATAGATCTAACTTTTATTACATGTAGTGCAATAGTGTTTGTGGTCACGCTTAGTTTCCATCAATACCATGAGTTTAAAGCAGTTTACTCGCTAGCGACGACGTATAAAAAGTCTGGAAAGTTGCACAGCGCCTCTAGCGGTCACTTACAGAACTAACATTTGCCATACAAAAAGTTACGTCGTCGCTAGCGAGTAAAACCGCCGCAAACTCATGGTAACGGCACAGTATTCTAGCTTGATGATAGTTATTGCTAAACTTGCGAAAGTTGATCATTTTATACAAAAGCTAGGATTAAATTATTTAAAAAAATATATGTTTTGCAGACGTTACACCGAAATTAAGCAATCAGATCTACCCAGCGCTGTCGCAGCTAAGAAGACGAGGGAGTTCCGTTGCCCTCCCAGGGAACAGATGAACGCTATCCTCAGTAAGTTGCTATAAAACCCAATAATCCTTTTGCGCTTCTCCGTAATTTGAAACTCTTTTATCTTAACGTATTAACTATCACAATTTAGTTATGTAATTAGTAAAATTACTAAGTTGTATCTTGTGTCAAAAAATTTCAAGTCCTAATCTTAAACGTTTGGTGCACTTCAAATTAACTACGAAATTAACTATTGACATTGTGGATTATCTCTTTACCAACAAATAATGTATTACGTATAAATTAAACACCTTTAACCATTGGTTTAAAAAGCTAGCAGTTCATATTAAACGTAAGTTGCACAATATCTTTGTTCAGTCGCCTGCACATCAGGCTACCTAATTTTGTTGCAATCTAGCCCTTATTACAACTGTATAAGATACCGCAGTGTTTACCTTTACGTGCTGTTGTCCGTACATAATAAAAGTCACTATAGAAAAAGTCAATAATGGTATGGGAAAGTAAAGATGTAAGTCAAATAACTAACTATTGTAACACTTTTTTCAGGTTTCAAACATCTCGATCAAGAAGAAGACAAAGAAAACTGTCCATGCGGCGAGGACCTTATCGCTCGTATGAACGAGTTCCACGAAGCTCTGATGACGCATGTGTCCCTCAGTGCATTGCAGGAGCCCGATTCTGAGGTAAATATACAATATAGTTCAGAGTAAAAAAGGAATAATATGGTCTATTATAAGACCGTTTCTTTTTAATAAATATCCTTTGGACATTCCCACACATCGCCATCTAGCCCCAAAGTAAGCTACTCAAAGCTTGTGTTATGGGTGCCAGACAACGGATATAATACTTAAATACTTTGTTTTTTTTGTAAATACATACATGATATACATAGAAAACACCCAGACCAATACAAACAGACATGTTCATGCACACAAATGTTTGTATTGTGCGGGGATCGAACCCGCACCCGCTGCGTAGTAGGCGATTTCTCGACCACTACACCAGACGGGTCGTCAATTTTTGCTTGTCGAATGTTGTAAACAATCAATCTTTTTTACGAAATAATTCATTTTAAAATTAGCTTAAACACAAAATTTCCAACTATATACGTTTTTTGTCGTTTTGCACTAAGCCCTTTTTACATCAAATGGTAAGTAAATTTTACATAAAAAGTAAAGTTGCCAGTAACATCCCACTGCTGGGCAAAGGCCTTACCTCAACTATGAGGTAGTTTGAGCCTTACTCCACCACGCGGGCTCAGTGCGGGTTGGGGAGGGGTGTTTGCAAGGCAAGCGACTAACCCTGCTGGCAGACGATGTCAAGCCGCCTATAAGGCCTCTGACTAGGCTTAACGTGCCTTTCGAAGCTCGTGATGTACGTCACTTATATGGTCGGAATGGTCACCCATCCAAACACGGCCGCGCCGTAGCTTGCTTCGATTCAGTATTACTACCAAGGCGCTGCCGCTACGAGCACTTCTTTTTTACATAATGATATTATTTTAAAAGCTATGAAAAGCTTGTTAACATTATTCGACCAGTAAAGAAAAACGGAGATTATAATGATTAACACTCTTTACACCGCGCATAGATAATAATTTTGAAAAAAATGGTATATTACGTTATGGGTTCATGTATAGTATTGTAAGTATACATACTGGCGTAGAAGGAATATAAACTTTGAGCATTGATAAATCGTTTGTTGTTTTAAGTTTATTTACTGGATCTAAGGATTATCCGTAAGGATTTATTAAATGTTGTAAATTTGAAATATTATATATGTTTCAATCAATTAATTATTACAGGAAAACGCTGAACCAGAGACTAAACCAGGCGCTATCGGCAAGCTTTACAACATCATTAACACTGTCAAAGAGTTGGAAGACGAACCGAAGGTAATCATATTTCTTTAATATTCTACCATCAGGTGTTGCCATCATTGCCCAATGCCTAGGTCCATATTTTAAAAAACCTTCAAAGAAAATCCTTGGAAGTCATGATGACACAGGGTTATTAATTTCAAATGGCACTTATCTTTCCAACAACTCCTACTTACATTACAACCTTTCTCTCTTATGAAGTTTGTGTAAAAACTAAGGCATTCCAAAAAAAAAACTTACTTAAATATGACAGATATTCAATCATCAATTTTCAGAAAATCCTTGGAAGTCATGATGACACAGGGTTAATAATTGCAAATGGCACTTATCTTTTAAACAACTACTACTTACATATAAACCTTCCTCTCGTATGAAGTTTGTGTAAAGACTAAGGCATTTCTAAAAAAAACTTACTAACACAGGACAGATATTCAATCATCCATTTCCACTAGAGTTAGTAGCAAAAGTGCTGGTACGTCTAATGCAGAAACAAAATCTTATATAAACTGTATATATAACCTTTGCATCTGATTTCCATAATACGAGTATTAATTTATATAAAATCTTGGATAATTATACCTTTTTCAGGCTATTGAAGAACCTCCAAAGAAATCTCCCGAAGAAAAGTTCCGCAAAGTGCTGATCCAAACAATCGTGAGCTGGGCGGAGGAGTCTCAGATCGAGACGCCCAAACTTGTTAGAGAGATGTTCAGGTTTGTTTATGATTGAAAATTTTACTATAAATTTTAAATACTTTATAGTTCAGATTTGTTAAAAAAAACTGGTTAATGGACCAATAAAAAGGCTCTGTCTGCAGTCTTACCATTATTCTAAAACCATTTTTTTAATCAAATTATTTATGAAATCTAAATACTCATTCTAACATGCTCACAAACAAATCATCATGCCCTTTAATAACTATTGATAATTATTGTTTTATTAACATCTTAATATATTTCTCCCACAGTCTCCTAGTCCGTCAATATGACGCAGTGGGCGAGCTTATCCGAGCACTAGAGAAGACATACGTGATCAACGCTAAGACTAAACTAGACGTAGCGGAGATGTGGGTCGGCCTCAGCCAGATTCGAGCTCTATTACCTGTACAGATGAGTCAAGAAGAAGAGGAACTTATGAGGAAGAGGCTATGGTAAGAATTTCGTATTACAATAGTTTTAAGGCTGAAAATTCAATAAAAAATAAGTGATCAAGGCTAAAATGAAACTAGACGTAGCGGATATGTGGGTCAAGCTCACTGCTCAGCCAGATTTAGGCTCTATTACCAGTGCAGATGAGAAATCGATGCAAAAGCGTCTAAGGATTTAGGACATTATTTCTACAGTATTTAGGCTGAAAACTGCGTGAACTATTAAATCGCACTTATGAGGAAGAGGCTATGGTAAGATAAAGGGCTTTACTATGATATAGTTAAGGTTGAAAATTCGAAATTCAAAAAAAAAAAATTGGAGTAAAATGTATCTGAGATTTAGGTCCGGCCTATTCGAGCTATATTACCAGTACATATGAGTGAAGAAGAAGAGGAACCGATGAGGAAGAGACTTTGCTAAAAAATTGGACCTTTGGAATATTTTTAAGGCTGAAAATAAGAAATATGACGTGAGCAACGCTAAAACAAAACTAACGTAGTGGGGATGTGGGTCGGACTCAGCCAGATTCGAGCTCTATTACCAGTACAGATGAGTCAAAAAAAGAGGAACTAAAAGAGGAGGAACAGGTATTACAATATTTTTAAGTCTTAAAAGTAAAAAATATTACGTGACCAACGCTAAAACAAAACAAGACGTAGCAGAGATGTAAGTCAGACTCAGCCAGATTTGACCTCTATCACAAGTACATATGAGTCAAGAAGAAAAGGAGCTAATAATAAGCCGCTTGGCTATGGTAATATAAAAGAACTTTATTAAGATTTAAGGTAGAACGTTAAGTTACAAATGTGCGCAACAAAACATGGCGTAGTTAAAATGGCGTAAGTTGATATTACAATCTTTTTGCAGGAAACTCGTGAACAACCACACGTTCTTCCAGCATCCTGATTTGATTAGGTAAGTGCGTTTTAAATACTTCAATTCTCTGTTGTTTAATATTCAACCGAAAATCAAGTTAACTTCTAATAAGGGTTATTTTAATTGAATACAATTTAAAGTGAATAACTATTATGAGTCTTATAACACCCGTCATCGTTTCCGCAGAGTGCTCCGAGTGCACGAGAACGTGATGGCCGTAATGATGAACACGCTGGGCAGACGTGCGCAAGCGCAGTCCGACGCGCAGCCCACCTCACCACCTTCCGCAGAAGATAAGGAAAAGGTAGGCTTTATTTTTCAATGCATAGGGTTCATAATATCATCAAACTCTAAGGTCCCGGGTCCGAATGCCGCGTCGGGCCGAAATTTGTTTCTGGGTTTTTCTGTTTTGCAATGACTCGGAGTTAGTAAGTTTGTGGTGATGACACCCCCAAGCCTCGGAGACACGCCGTTAAAAATATCCGGATAAAGCTGTTGGTCCTGCGCCTGATCTCTAATCGGTCATGTCAGAGCCGTCTCTCCGAATTAATAATAATATAATGCGATTCTCAACACATGCCGAATAGTTAGGAAGTTCTTGCAGGACGACTCTAATTCCACAAGCTCAATCGAAAGTGCAGTTCACTCGGCCTAAGCCCGTGACACTGGCACTATAAATACCGAAGGCAAACTGTTTTCGAGATCAGAAAACTGTAAAAATTAAAAGAATAACTAGATCCAATTTGTTAGTAACAATGTAATCTTATACTATGTTAGTAGATATGCTTGATACGAATTATGATTAATTATGAGGCAACAGCTTAGTAGTGCTGCAAAATAACATAATCAGTGGCAGATTATCTAACATTTTATTTTTCGACTGAAATACTACATACTAGCTCTTTTTTGCGTTATAGACAAGTCCATGATCCAGGGCATATTTTTCACAAACTTTCAACAACTTGCGCATGGAACTGATTGACGGCGCCAGCAGAACCATGTCATCACACCATGTTAGCACAAGTTATTCATACATACGCCGTCAATGTAGCATCCAACATGTTCTCTACTGAGGTCACCAATTAGTTCATTTATGTACAGATTAAAGAGCCTAGGAGAGGACAACCCCTCCTGTCTCACCCCACATCCAACCTGTACGGGTCAGAAAGAACATTGTTCCATTTGAGACGATTGACTTGATTCTTGTACCAATACTCAAGAACTGAGACCAATTTACCCGGAACATTAGCATCCAATACCTTTTTCCACAAGATGTCATAGCGCACCAGATCAAAAGTCTTAGACAGATCCAGGAAACATGCAATTACAGGAGTTTTTCTGTCGATATAATAGCTTACTATGGACTTAAGACCTAGAATCGCAGTCTCCGTCGATAAGTCACGCTGAAAACCGAATTAATCTGTCCAAGACCTTCGATAGTATATGTATATTTTATTTATTTTTTCCCCCAGGACACATCCCACGAAATGGTGGTAGCTTGCTGCCGTTTCCTCTGCTACTTCTGCCGTACCGGTCGCCAGAACCAGAAGGCCATGTTCGACCACTTCGACTTCCTTCTGGAGAACTCCAATATTCTCCTCGCTAGACCCTCGTTGAGGGGATCCACCCCATTGGACGTGGCGTATTCGAGTCTCATGGAGAATACTGAACTGGCTTTGGCTTTGAGGTGAGGACGTTATTTCATTTAGTGCTGCTGATTGATTTTAATTAATTACGATTCAATCAATTTATTGACTTTTTCGTCTTTAAAGTATAGTTTGCCTATTTTACCTGTTCTTCTTAAGTCTTCTTAAAGTTACAGTCGGCTTGTTATCAACTGAGTCTTGTCAACTCCTGTCAGTGTCATATCTCGCTTGCACTTACCGATAAAGCTGCAAGCTGTATATTCCTGTCTCAATTGACATAGGGCCTTCTTACCTAGCTGACAATAGTATGCTGTACTTTAAGAGTATCATTTACTTAAATTAGCTTGTCAGTGTCATATCTATCTTGCATGCACTTGCCGATAAAGGTTGTTGTCCACTACACTGTAGCATACCATGACCGTGCCATGAAAGCTATGTCATAGCTTTGCCCACTATACGGTTTGGTCACTGACCGAAACCGTCGGATGCCATTCACGGTGCGTGTCGGCAGCGGCAAAATACGTTCTCGCTCCCTCTCGCTCTCGCTCAACATAACGGTGAGAATGAATGCCGTCAATCCGTTCAGTGGGCATAGTAGAGCGTATAGTGTTGCTTTTCGTGTGTGACACGTTCCTAATACGGTCATGGTATGATAAGTTGTAGTGACCAAAAACCTTAAAGCTGAAGTATTTATATTCCTATTCTATTGACGTAAGGGGCGTTAAGATTCCGTTTCTAACGAGCTGACTAGAGCAAAAGCATAGTGTCATGTTATATTAGATAGCATATTACATAAATGCAACACAGGCCCAAAATAATAAAATTTGTGTGAGAACTACTTAGAGTTGATTTTACCAAAGTCAGATAGGACTTATCCGACCGAATAAGTATAAAACAACCGATTTTAATGACATTAACGTAAATGATAGCTGACAAATAGGTGACGTTGTCAAATTAGGGGTTTTGTATTGTATTCGACGAATATTCCTTAACTGACCTTGGTAAAATCGACTCTTGGTCGCACTTACATTAAGTGCGACCAAGAGTCGATTTTACTTCTGGTACGATGTCTTTTGTGGTATATATTGTTGCAGTAGAGATGCAAGAAGTTCTGATTATATGTAGTTATTAGAATTCTTATTTATAGACATACCTACGCCCGAATAGCGTAAGACAAGGGGTTCGATTTCCTCCAGTTCGGTCTGTCACACCGTCAAAGTAGCTTTTTACAAGTGCAATTTATATAATTAAGTTTGTATAGTGACAAAACACTATAATAACAAAAAAAAATATTTTCATGAATCAAGCATTAAGAATCCTACTCTACTATTCCTCCTTCACAGAGAGCACTACCTAGAAAAGATAGCGGTGTACCTCTCTCGTTGCGGTCTGCAAAGCAACTCTGAGCTGATCGAGAAAGGGTACCCCGATCTTGGATGGGACCCGGTGGAGGGTGAACGGTACTTGGACTTCCTAAGGTTCTGTGTATGGGTAAGTTGTTACTGTTATTTTCAGCTATGACTTACCTAGTTTACTGCATTAACTGAAGACGATTTTAGTACTAAAGTGCGATTTGTGGAGTAAGTTTTCATAAATCTTTAGCGCTAGATTAGTTATTTATATTAAGACAACTTGATAGAGCATCAAAGTCAAAGTACCATTTCGTCTTATAAATTCATTTCATTATAGTTATGCAAATCAATCAAAGTGTTATTTTCGGATAATAAAGTGTATTAGTGGGTGGAGAAATTTAATATTCCTTCTAATGTAGCCTTTAGTTCATGATTATGGCGTGTTTTCTGCTGGTAAAAATCTGAAGAAAAATATATATTCTTTTCACACCACACACTAAACCCTAAAAAGACACGTAAGAAAGAATCTGTCTTTGTTACGTGTCTTTTTAGGGTTCAGTAGCCGAATGGCAAAAAGCAGAACTTTTATAGTTTCATCAAGTCTTGTCTGTCCGTCCGTCCGTATGTCACAGCCACTTTATTCTGTAACTATGAGCATCACACAAAAAAATATAGTCAAACCTATGCGTGTGGGGTAACTATGAATAGGTCTAATGCTTTAGAATGTTTTTAAAACTCACAGTGTCATATTTTATATACATAAAGATGAAATAAGAAACCAAAAATTTGCGCACGGGCGGGACTTGAACCAGCAACCTTTTGGCAAACCGGGCCAAACGCTCTTACCAATTGAGCTACCGTGCTGTTAGTCCGACCCTGCGAAATTTGTGGTTTCTTATGAAAACGTCAATTGCGTGACGCTTAGCGCCATCTAGCCGTCTGTTTATGAAACAGATGGCCCAAGCAGTTATTCTTTACAGAATAAATTCAACTTGGAAATTGATGACGCTTCGCTATCTAATGCTTTAGAATGTTTTTAACACTCACAGTGTCATATTTTATATTCATAAAGATGAAATAAGAAACCAAAAATTTGCGCACGGGCGGGACTTGAACCAGCAACCTTTTGGCTAACCGGGCCAAACGCTCTTACCAATTGAGCTACCGTGCTGTTAGTCCGACCCTGCGAAATTTGTGGTTTCTTATGAAAACGTCAATTGCGTGACGCTTAGCGCCATCTAGCCGTCTGTTTATGAAACAGATGGCCCAAGCAGTTATTCTTTACAGAATAAATTCCACTTGGAAATTGATGACGTTTCGCTATCTAATGCTTTAGAATGTTTTTAACACTCACAGTGTCATATTTTATATTCATAAAGATGAAATAAGAAACCAAAAATTCTTGAATAAATAGAAAAAAAAAACAGCAACTTTTTGGCAAACCGGGCCAAAAGGTTGCTGTTTTTTTTTTCTATTTATTTGGGACAAAAAACAGTTTTACAATATGTCTGAGTACTACTTATTATTAAAGAAATATAAAGGTTATTGTAGAACCAGCACCATTGTCCACATATTACATCAGTAGAAAGAAGTTGAAACAAAACATTGTTTACTTAAAAGCTATAAAAAAAAAAAATGCGTTACAATGATATTGCTTAACATAGATTGTTTGCGCAAATACGCTAATAAATTTGCAGTTTGTGTGTGTGTGTGTGTGTGTGTGTGTGTGTGTGTGTGTGTGTGTGTGTGTGTGTGTGTGTGTGTGTGTTGTGTGTGTGTGCGTGTGTGTGTGTGTGTGTGTTTGTGTGTGTTTATAGGTACCCATAGGCCCTACGGATTTACTCCTTGGGATCGGTATAGGCCGCCAACTGGTACCTGTATTGTTATGTGTATAAGTCAAGTAACCTAATGACACCTTAATATTGCCACAATCTCACTTTTAAATTTGCTAGACTTTAAGTTAAATATATCTAGGTTATTAAATTTTTCGTTAAATATGTTGAATAATCTATTGAGTGGCGATCGTTTTTCCGCATTGGTTCGACAATCTGCAGGTGCAAATGTTTTAATTATACGACAGGAACGAAGAGAAGCTTTTCTCGGTACTGAAAATCGTAGACTATTAATAAGTTCGTTACTATCGTATTTACAGTGACAAAGATCATGTAATACAGTCATATCTATCATTATCCGTCTATCATTAAGTTGTAATAGTTTATATTTATGTAACAGTGAGTCATTCTAAGTAGTTGCGAAAACATTTATAGTTTACACATCGCAAGAATTTCTTTTGTACGTTTTCAATTGCATCACTATATTTTTGATAAAATGGATTCCAAACTGGTACGGCATACTCTAATTGGCTTCTAATGAGTGATTTATATAAGTGTAAAAATGTCTTGGGCGATTTGAATTGTTTACAGGCTCTAACTAAAAAACCAAACATTTTAAAGGCTTTATTGATAATAGTATCTATATGTTTGTCTAAATGTTACTTTGAATCGAGTACTATACCAAGGTCTTTTATGCAGTCAACTTTTTCTAAAACATTATTTCCTAGTTTGTACGGAAAAGTGCTTATGAGCTTTTTCTTAGTAAAAGTGATAGATTTGCATTTGTTGATACTAAGACTTAATTTGTTAACATCACAAAATCTGGTAAAAGTATCCAAGTCGTTTTGAAAGCGAACATGGTCATTATAATCCGTTATGGTATGAAAAATTTTCAAATCATCTGCGTAAAGAGAAAAGTGACAAAATGCGAAACAAGTATGTATGTCATTTATGAATAATACGAAAAGGAGTGGGCCAAGGATAGATCCTTGCGGAACGCCAGAAGTGACCAACACTGAATTCGATTCAAAGCCCTGAATTACCACCTTCTGAGTTCGGTTACTGATGTAGGACTTGAACCACCGCCATAAGTTTCCCCTTATACCATTAAAAGCAATTTTTTCCAACAGTATTTTGTGATCCACCCGATCAAATGCTTTTCTAAAGTCTGTATATATACAGTCTATCTGTTTGTTTTGATCCATTGCATTAAAAAGATGAGAAGTATAAGCTAAAAGATTGGTTGTAGTTGACCTTTTTTGAACGAGTCCATGTTGTTGTTGAAGTATGTTATTGTGAAGTTTAGGATAAATTTCATTTCGAACAAGAGTTTCAAACATCTTCGACATAGTAGGTAAAATTGAAATGGACCTATAATTCTCAACATCCTGTTTGGTACCATTCTTGAACACTGGGCTTATTTTAGCTGATTTCCATATGTCAGGGAACTCACTAACCTCAATAAATTTATTGTAAATAATATAAAGTGGTTTGCATATTGTCTGAGCAATTTTTTTTAGGAATATGGTTTTTAGCAGTTTTTTTTAGGTATATTATCAGTACCGGGTCCCTTTGTTATGTCTAAAGACTCAAGTTGTGCTAAAATTTCAGATTCAGAAATAAAAATATTATGAATGTTTGGTTTATCACTACTTAAATTATTACCATTAAAATCAAGTCCCGCCCGTGCGCAAATTTTTGGTTTCTTATTTCATCTTTATGAATATAAAATATGACACTGTGAGTGTTAAAAACATTCTAAAGCATTAGATAGCGAAGCGTCATCAATTTCCAAGTTGAATTTATTCTGTAAAGAATAACTGCTTGGGCCATCTGTTTCGTAAACAGACGGCTAGATGGCGCTAAGCGTCACGCAATTGACGTTTTCATAAGAAACCACAAATTTCGCAGGGTCGGACTAACAGCACGGTAGCTCAATTGGTAAGAGCGTTTGGCCCGGTTTGCCAAAAGGTTGCTGGTTCAAGTCCCGCCCGTGCGCAAATTTTTGGTTTCTTATTTCATCTTTATGAATGTGAATAGGTCTTTTAAAATGACATAGAAGTTCCTAAAACCATTTCCTAAGTCTGATGTTTGATAAGTAGACGCTTCCAAAGTGGTAAAATGGGCGCATTTGGATATTCATACATCCATCATTTTGTTTATCACCATCATCATGAAAAATCTCTTAAACTTATTGACGCATACCATTCTTTTCAGGTTAACGGCGAAAGCGTAGAAGAAAACGCCAATCTCGTGATCCGTCTCCTCATCCGTCGCCCTGAGTGCCTCGGCCCCGCGCTGAGAGGCGAGGGCGAAGGCCTTTTGAAGGCAATTGTCGATGCCAACAAGATGAGCGAGAGGATAGCTGATAGAAGGAAACTGAGGGAGATGGAACAAGAGGGTGACGTCACTGTGAGTTGTATTCTATTTTGAATCTTACGGTTTGAAATAGTTTTTTTTTGCGGATATCATTATTGCTAGTATTCCAGTGAGTTAGGTGCAAACCATAGCTGATTTCCTACAAAAATAAATTCTAGGCAAGACAGTTTGAGATGTGGGTCTATTTCTTTGCTACCTTGCTATCACCGCGCATCTGGTGCGTTGGCGCAGGTGTACTGCCTATTACCCAATAGTCCTGGGCTTGAACCACAAAAAGAGTTTTTTGCTCAAGGAGGTTGTTGTTCTTATAAAAGAGGACGACATTAGTACCTTAATGATTTGATTTCTTTGTATTGGTTGAATTCTAGAGTAAACACAAAAAAAAACCACAAACGAAACAAAGCTCCTGATTAGTTGCTAACGATAGCTGGCCAGTAACCATACAAGAACCGTAGGGTATTTCGATTTGATTCGATTCGAATCGAACAAACGCAAAAAGTTCCACAGATAAACCAAAAACCTAATTGGTTGCTTACAATAGTTGGCCAGTACCGTTACCATGAGTTTACTACGGTATTACTCGCTAGCGATGACGTAAAAAAAGTATGGAAAATTGCACAGCGCCTCTAGGGGCAACTGACAGAACTGAAATTTTACAAAAACCGTCGTCGCTAACGAGTAAACTCACGGTACTGTAACCAAACAAAACCGTGAAGTAAATAACAAAACAAAACAAATTTACAACATAATTGAATCTTGTTCCAGTTCAGCCACCCGCTTCCCGAATCAGATGAAGACGAAGACTACATCGACACCGGAGCTGCTATACTCAACTTCTATTGTACGCTTGTTGATTTGCTGGGACGGTGTGCGCCTGACGCAGCTGTTATTGCTTTGGTAAGGAAACTCATGTTATAACCCTTTTCTAGGGTAAGTGCATATGGAAATCGCATTATTTTGAACCTTATTCACTTTTCATTCCGTCGAAGGATTATTCCCAGTTGCCCCCACCAGCTTCGCTCCAACTGGGGGAAACTGGGAACGTTAAAAAAAATCCTTTGTGCCACTATTGCCATTCTGGCAGGCAACAGATATGTTAAAATCTATGCTTCAAAGGGTTTATATGATCCCTTAATGACTTCAGGTTCGAATATGACTAATAGTTATATGGCAACGGTGGCAACTAGGACATATGTTTTTTCATATTCCCAGTTGCCTCCAGTGGGGTCTACTGGGAACAACCCCTGTCGAAAACCAATGACATAAATTCTTGGTCTGGATAAGAGTTTAAAAATGTTTAATGCCCAACTCACTCATACATTACACATATAATTATAGTGTATAATAACATCGGCTTCAAGATAATATGAGTATATTTTTTGAAATAAATAAATATATAAAAATAAGATAAGTAAATAATATCAGAAATGTACTAAGTTGGTTATACTCATTAAATTATGCGTAACGTTTTTTTTTTTTTTTGAATGCACAGCAGTCTTCAAAAAGAAAAGACAAAGTTAATCGTTGCAGAGATGTGACAAAGCTGTGCCAACATCACAATTACGTATTTATTTTATAATTGGTTTTGGGCTCTATCGTTGCCAACTCGACCAGTGGGCCTAGTAGTACGAGAGCCCACGACCAAAATTTTTGTCTCATAGCAATACGGCCAAAACCGCATCAAATCGATAGATACGATTATCCTGAACTCGAAAATACCAATAGCAGACATTTTCCGCGTAGCGTTTGATCTGACCGAATTTTCAAAATTGTCAAAAATTTTACCGAACTGCATCATAGCAATATGTCTAATTTGCAGACTGTAGTTGAATGATAGTTCTGAGATACCGGAAACATATTTTTCAGACGTTAGTGGTGTAGCGCAAACCCGTAAAATCACTTAAAAAAAATAAAAATGAGACAAAAAAAATGTCTCATAGCAATACGTCTGAAAAATTTTTTTATTAGTAAATTTTGGTTATTTGATGCGAACAAAACAATTTTCAGACGGAAATGTGAACGCATTAAATTTTGAGACCGTTTTGAAAATGTTAACAAATTTTACCGATCGGTATCAAAGCAATATGTCTGAAAATTGTTGGACATGATAAAATAAGTTGTCCACATGTGCAAAAAATTTATATCAGACAAATTAAGTGTAGCACCTTCTCTATCAGACAACTTTTCGATACTCAGATATCATTTAAAAATCGTATTGAGGCATCTTGAATTTTCTGTTACAAACCAATGAATACGTTGCGACCCTGAATTTATTAGATGATAATTAACGAAGAATTTACCCGAAACCGTAACATTGAAGTTGAAGGACTGAAATAAATCTTTTTCAGCGTCTCTTCGGTATTTTTTTTCACTTTCTCAATCGTTGTTTCTTTACAAAACACACAACTCAGGTCCGACATTTTACACCACCACAACCGCACAACGTATGACAACTAAGTGAGCGTCATTCCAACGTTTGGAGCAGCTGGCGAGTGAGCTGTATAATAGTAAGAAAGGGGCAGGAGCGTAACAAGCGCTGAGGCTGTTGAAATTAAATACTGATTGATTTGATAGTTTTGGTTTTATTTAAAGCACACTTGAGTAACTTTTACAAAAGAAATAAGTAATGACATCTGTCATCTGTCAAAGTACATATAATAGACAAGGGAGATTCTTGAATATCTATGAAGGCTGTAAATTTAAAAAAACATTTAACAGAGGCGTCGGCCAGGCGACTCCGAAACGTTATTTTCGTTTTTGGGAGTATATGCTACACTTAAAGTGTCTGAAAACAGGTTTTTGGTAATCATGGCAGCAATACGAAAAGTTGAAAAAAAAATTATCCGTATTGCTATGATACAGGTCGGCTAAATTTGTTGACATTTTCAAAAATGCGCTCAGGCTATATGCTACGCGCAAAATGTCTGAAAACCAACTTTTTCGTAATACAATTATAAAATCTATGTACATTTTCACTATCAGACGTATTGCTATAATACCGACTGTCTTTTTTTTTTGACACAGCAGAAATGGCCTCCCACGCAGTTGCTACACTTTCGACCGTTACTACACACCTAGTCGGGTTCAGAATCATACAATCTAACGATTTTATAGGGTTTTTGCCGTATTGCTATGAGACATGGTTTTGGTCGTGGGCTCTCGTACTATAGGATGCGCGTCTATTTATCATTTATCGCGGCAATCGATAATTTTCAAACATCATTTTAGACATATTTTAAAAGGTTTTTACCTTCTTTTTATTTGTTTTCAAAGGCAATTTAGCTATTAGGATCGCCTAACAAGTGGAAAATATATGGGAAAACACGTTGTTTAAGAAATAAAATTATTTTCTCGACGCGATAAACGGTATCGAGGCGTGCATGTTAAGCCTACTGGTATGATCTATTCCGGCCGCCCTAATGTTAAAAGTTCACTATTTAGTCCCGTTGAGTCTACAAATTGCTTATCTATAGATTTATTGGAGCGTGATATCTGCAGTCTCTTCCGGGTGCACTATGTTTCGCCCGAGATAAATAAATACGTACATCTCAAATCTAATTTCTTGAATATAATCTTTCCAATATTTTCTGAGTAGGTGTACACTGCATTGCCAATTACTAGTCACAATAAATAAAAGTCGCTTATGAAAATTACATGCATATTAAAATGTGAGATCTTTTTACAACATTTTGACATATAAATTGCACTTGTAAAAAGCAACTTTGGCTGTGTAACAGACGAGGAATCGAACCTATAGGCATAGGCATACGCCCGGATAGCGTAAGACACGGGGTTCGATTCCTCGTCTGTGACACAGCCAAAGTTGCTTTTTACACGGTGCAATTTATATTATTAAGTTTGTATAGTGACAAAACAATATACAAACAAAAATGTAATTATAACATTTTGACATGTATCTAGGGCAAGAACGAGTCCCTCCGAGCGAGAGCCATCTTACGTTCGTTAGTGCCACTGGAGGATCTACAGGGCGTTCTCAGTCTTCGGTTCACTCTGAACAATCCGGCTGCAGGGGAGGAAAGGCCTAAGTCAGGTTGGTATATATCTATTGCCATCATTTATTCGCTGTGTGTGAAGTAGCTGTGGATGAACCCGAATCAATGACAACGCTCACTGTGACAAAAAAAAATTTACATCTTTGTCTATTTCTTTAGCAATTTTAGCATGTGCATTATATTTTATTACTCAGTAGAAATTGACACTATAGATAGCGTAATTGAACAGAGTAAATGGATAATACTGTATTTCATTTAGGGCCGATTTTTCAATGATCACATAAAACTTATCAGAATGATAAATTATAAAGCGACAGATTTTAAAAAATGACAGCTACCTATGACTGCTGACAATTAGGTGACATTTTCAAATTAGCCATATTATATTTTGTTCGTCGAATATTTCTTATCTGACTATAGAACGGTATAAGGTACGGGAAATAGCCTTGAGAATCAGTAAGCTCAAGTGGCAATGGGCAGGGCACATAGCACGAAGAACTGATGGCCGTTGGGGCAGAAAAGTTCTAGATTGGAGACCCTTCGACCAAAGACGCAGCGTAGGACGGCCACCAACAAGATGGACAGACGACCTTTAAAAGATCGCAGGATCAAACTGGATGCAGACCGCTAGTGATCGGTCGCTGTGGAAAGCCGTGGGGGAGGCCTATGTTCAGCAGTGGACGTACTTTGGCTGAGAATGATGTTGATGATGATGATTGAAAAATCAGCCCTTAATTACTTTGCTTTCATAACTTTTCGTAATGACAGCCAGCCATTTGTCAATTTAACATACCCTATTACTCGAAGTATGTCGCGCGCGGTCTCGATAGCTTAGAAAAATGAAAATGTTATCGGAGATGTGAAGGTAAATCTAAATGTTACTGGCTATATCGCCAATGAATATTTGTATCTTTGGAAATCGGGACAATGTTATAAATACTTCTTTACTTCCATCTAGAAGGGCTCTTTTACAGATAAGTAATATGGTTTTTGTGAATCGCAAATACTTTAATGAATAGACAATGTGATGACGGGTAAAAGAATGAAACAACGAAAATATTTTTATTATTATTATGGATGGTGGGGAAACTCGAATCGATGACAAAGCTCGTAGTAACCAAAAAAATATTACGTCTGACACCATTTCTGTCGTAATATTAAGTAGTACAATATTTACGTAACCGTGCGTTATATTTTATTAATAAGTAAAAATCTACACTATAAATTGACGATATTAAAAAAATATAAAACAATATTTCATTCTTTCATATACATTTACATGTAATACGAAATTACTATGGTTTCATTACTTTTTGTACTGGTTGAGCCAGTTATTTGCCATTTCAACATCCCCCAATAGTTCAATAGTTTGTGGCGCTGTTGACGCGCACGGTCTCAATACTGAATGATCATCATTATTGCATTAGATTCTTACCTGATCTAATGAAATCTCAGCACTATAAATCAGTTACATTTTGTTTGGTTACCGAAATAAAGAACTAAAAAAATATATCTCCCACAGACATGCCATCCGGCCTTATTCCTGGCCACAAGCAGAGCGTGGGCCTGTTCCTTGAGCGAGTCTACGGCATTGAAACTCAGGAGTTGTTCTATCGGCTGCTAGAAGAGGCTTTCTTGCCGGACTTGAGAGCGGCTACAATGTTGGATCGGGTAATAACTTTGAACAATAAAAACAGTAAATGTTAGGTTTTGTAGACTTACCGCTTTTCTTCTTTTTTGTCAGCTTATCATGTATAAATATCTAAAAGAGTTGACGACGCTGACGTCATGCCTAATGACTATCCATCAGACCAGAAATTTCTAGTATTGGAAAAAGCGTTGGCTAAAGGTTGCGAGTTCGAGTCCCGCCTGTGCGCAATTTTTAAAAACATTCTATATCATCTTAAAGCTGCCTTAATTACTTATTTTTTTAAGTTTCTGTATTTTCATATATATCTCTATTAACAGCCTCTAGTTAAATAATATTGATTAATGACTCTGAAGAACTCTGTTGATGGTTATAGTATTTATTCATTTTCAGTTTCTATTGAGGCATTTATGAGTTGGGGATTAATTTGTGTCTTAAACCTTAAATTTCACTCTTGTGACGTTGGTGGCGCTCTTTTCCAAAATATTTTATCGACATATATATTTTCCATAGCTTTTATACATTAGTGATACAAATATTTATACTTCCAGAACGACGGGTGCGAATCCGACATGGCGCTATCAATGAATCGGTACATCGGCAACTCGATCTTGCCGCTTCTGATCAAGCACGCGAACTTCTACAACGAGGCTGAGAACTACGCCAGTCTGCTTGATGCCACGCTGCACACTGTTTACCGGTGAGTTAGTTAATTAACACACACTTTAATATACTATTTAATTATTATTAGAGATGCGCCGAGTAGCACTTTTGCCGAGTAACGAGTACCGAGTATTACTCGGTTCATTTTTTTTCCAACCGAGTACTCGGCCGAGTCACTCGGTTCAAGAAAATAACTGTTTCTTGCGCGTAAATTACAAACAGGTTCGCGTGGTCCGAGCGGCCGACTCGCGATACACCCCCCTTTCGTCTATCAGTCGCTTTGAAAAACTGACCGTGATGCAAAAAAATCTAAAACTGCCAGAGCGCAAACTCGTACAAGATGTAAACACAAGGAATAGTACTTTTCATATGATAAACAGATTGTTTGAGCAAAAAAGGGCAATATCTACGTTTCAGACAACCCAAGTACAGCCAATCTGCAACAATTAACTGAACGTCAATGGGAGATCCTACGAGAGTGCATAACATTACTCAAACCATTCGAAGAAATCACTAAAATTACCAGTTTTACATTAGCATCAATTTCTGAAGTGATACCTCACACCAATGCCCTATTAAAATATTTATCAAAAACTGAAGTCTGCCGCAACTGCCCAAATATAGCAGATATGAAACAAAAGCTTGAACGTGAAGTTCAGGGTCGCTTTCAAGGGTTAGAAAGAAAGGTTAGAAAGAAGATTATTTTTGGAGGCTGGAAACGTCTATAAAGAAAAAAGGAAGTGCAGGGAGCATTATGTTACTGCGTCACAATTTACCCCTATTGATTGTTTTCCTTACCATAATTTTAGTTTTGTCTCATTACTACTTATTAATAATCTAATGTAGATTGTCAAAGATTTCCAAAATTAGTAATAAATTCTTTCTGATTAACACTGATCCGTTGTTTTGATTTAATTTACATAAAAATATTGCTTTGTTTAAACCGAGTATACTCGGCATTAAAACCGAGTAACTCGGCCGAGTACGAGTATCGAAACACCCGCCGAGTACACCGAGTACCGAGTATTAACCGAGTACTCGGCCCATCTCTAATTATTATGTACACAGACGGTCTGAAAAGTACTCGTCTTTGTCGTGAAGATGGCAGCACTCGTAAATAAAGGCCAGGAAACCTAAAAATTATTTTACTGTCGGCGCGTTAACAAGTAAGTCGTGAGGTCAAAAGACAAAGAGGTAGCGCACTGCTTTATCGGCAAGTGCAAGCGAGAAAGACATGTCACTGACAAGACTAAGCTCATAACACGCCAACTGGTATATATTTATATACTAGCGGTCTACCGCGGCGTGGCCCGTGTAAATTTCGGATTTCCCATATTTCAACGCAAAACACATATTTTCATGGGAAGTAAGAGGCTAGAAACCATAGCGGCTAGCGCAAGCACGTGCTGTGAGCACGTGTTGAAAAGTTTATATTGGTGCGAAGTTATTTTAAAACTGTGATTGTTTCTAAGATATTTATTGAAATCAAATGATCTACAGGGCAATTTTGTTCGAATTGAAATGCTCGTGATGATGAATTTGTTTATATTGATAAGAATGAATACCCGTGTACATCATAACACCTTTGAAAATAGTACATTATTTTATCAAATTTATGAACGTAAAAAGGTTTATAGTAAGTAAGACATAGCAGATAGACATATGCAGTCGCAGATTTTATTGTATAACTTATTTTCACTTATATTTGATTTTTATGTATCTTAAACGGTTTACGCTGCGTTAGCAAAGTAAGCTCTGAAAAGGAATATTTTTCCCCGTATTTGCAACATTATTCAGAACATATTAACAGAACATAACACAACTTAAATACATTAAACTGGAAAACAATAAAAAGATGTGCTCGAAAAATATCCGTAAAGTGTTTATAATAAATAGGTAGATAATACTATCGAGACTCAAATACCTATTGATATTTTCTTTCAGGTTATCAAAGAACCGCATGCTAACCAAAGGTCAGAGAGAAGCGGTGTCGGACTTCCTCGTAGCGCTTACGTCCGCGATGCAGCCGTCCATGTTGCTGAAGTTACTGAGGAAACTCACTGTGGACGTGTCACGGCTGTCAGAGTATACCACTGTGGCTCTTAGGGTGAGTGGTTATCATAAAGGCTGTTTTGTATTTGAGAACACAAACTTACCTTATCCACTGACGTTTATCAGTAAGTGAGCAAATTGACGACCTTTACCTACATCCATTCTATTTGTGGTATTGGTATTTGTATATTGTTTATTTTTTTATTTTTATCAATCTTTAGATTTTTTGTCCCTATAAAACTTCTAGCAGTACAAAATTCTATCTCCAGTAGAGGATAGCTATTTTTGACTATAGTTTGCATATAGGGAATGGCTGTGAATGTCACTCTTCTCTTGACCTTTAAAAAAAAAAACAATTTTTATCCGTTGGATTCCAATTAAAAATATTAATACTCTATTCGAAGTTGGTTCTTTATATGTTTTGTTTTTTTATTACTTTGAGTACTAAATTATTTTTTATGTATTTCAAAGAATACAAATATTTCTTTATCGTAACGATAATTGACAATGACGTTGTAAATCAAGCACAATTAATTAATTATTTATCAAACCAATATTTATACAACGTGTAATATTGAATGCGGATAACCTCAGACACCTCAAATGATTTTTAATTCAATCGACCTAATTCTGAAAGAAAAATATAATCTAAGTTTTTATAAGGTGTTTTAGTTTTACTGGCACTTCTGAATATTTCTTGCTCTGCGGACCACGCTTTGTCAAGAGAAGAGTCGGTAGGTAGTTATATCACCGGGCCGCGGCGCCGCGCTGATATTGTTTTTATTACTATCTACGCTCATTACGAACTAACCATTACTTGTTTACGTATTTTGGCGGGTTTACGTATGTGAAGGCGTGCCTTACTTTTTCAAAAATTAGACCCATAAAAAATTGGTTCAATTGATTCTACTCATTATTCCAACCAAACTGTTTTCAGGTTTTGCGCATTTAACTTTACACGTTGTATGTTGATGACGACCCGTCTGGTGTAGTGGTCGAGAAATCGCCTACTACGCAGCGGGTTGCGGGTTCAATCCCCGCACAATACAAAAGCATTTGTGTGCATGAACATGTCTGTTTGTATTGGTCTGGTAGTTTTCTATGTATATCATGTATGTATTTACAAACAAAAAGTATTTAAGTATTATATCCGTTGTCTGGCACCCATAACACAAGCTTTGAGTACTACTTTTACTTTGGGACTAGATGGCGATGTGTGGGAATGTCCAAAGGATTTATTTATTTATTATTTATATCTTTTCAAATCCACAGCTGCTAACCCTTCACTACGAACGCTGCGCAAAATACTACGGCAGCACGGGCGGGCAGGGCATCTACGGCGCGTCGTCTGACGAAGAGAAGCGTCTCACTATGATGCTGTTCTCAAACATCTTCGACTCGCTCAGCAAGATGGACTATGAGCCGGAGCTGTTTGGGAAGGCGCTACCTTGTCTTATTGCTATTGGTGAGTGGTTCTTATCCTTTATATGACGTCATCTTAGGCATCTTAAGGTTGCTCCATACATCTCGGCGGTAGAGCAGTACCATATTAAAAAAAAAAGGATTTATTGAACGGAAATCACAAAGACACAAAATAATACACATAAATTACAAACTTAAGAAAACTAAATACAAAAAAAAGTTCAATCGTTTGGGTATCCTCGTGAGTCATCATGGTCATAGCGAGAGCGGGCACTGCGCAAGTCATACCTACCCACCGCTCCGCTAATTTAATTATTAGCTAAAACTAAAAAAAAGAAAATAATAACAAATTTCTAAATATAAAAAATCAAAGTCATATTAAAATATTCATGAAAAAATTACGACTAGTCTGATAAAGAGAAACTTGATAAAGATAAACTGACCTGAGGCATTACTCCAGACACAAAACCCGATCCAATGAATATACCCATCCTTGTCACTCATACCAGGCCGTGTTCGCGTGTGACAAGGATGGCTATATTCATTGGATCGGGTTTTGTGTCCAGAGTAAGAAAGTTGTTTGAGAAGGCCCTATCTTGTCTTATTGCAATTGTAAAGTCATATATAAGTTTCATTAAAAGTTTGAAATTGTGGTAAAACAGTTTTTGCCTGAAAACATCGCTACACACTGACTCGACCCCCAATGACTAGATGGCGCTGCGAGTCAATAAACAGGGTTTGTTTTGGTCAGCGTCGAACGACTCAGGGGTGGTTGTACAAACGTTACTGATGCCAATTGCCAATAAAATAAAATAAAATAAATAAAATTTTGTTTTAATGGCAAAAATCCAAAACAAAAATATTGCGGACTAGCGAGTGAGTCAAAACTACCCACACCAGGTCGCCTCTTCGTAGCTTACTAGCTACGGCGTAGTATTTTGTTTCCTGACTATTTTTTTAAATACAATTTAGTTACATTATTATGTATTACCTAAAATATTTTTATTCAAATATGCTCATGTGTTGTGTGTCTGTTCACAGGTTGTGCGTTGCCACCAGACTACTCTCTCTCCAAGAACTACGACGATGAGTTCTACGGAAAAGAAACACAAGCCACAGGTAAGTCATAACACAGGTAACTCGGTGTGTCGAATCCATTGAACTACTATTAACTAGCCTATGGAACTGACACCACGAACAGATTTCATGCTCCATGAATCTACTACACAGACATCAACTCAAAGTACAGAATCAAAATTCAAAATTCAAAGGCGACAACAGTGAGCTGCCCCAGAGTCGTTTCATGTTCGATTATTGAAATAGGTACACCAAGCAGCAAGACTTCAGCATTTTGCAATAAAGGATTGAAATATTAATTTAGGTTTTTAGTTTGCTTCTATTAAGCGGAGTTTGAATATACAAAACTAAGATATTTGACGATTTAATACAACGTCTTTTCCCCGATAATTGCTACTAATTGATGATTTGGTAGAAAATAGCGCATAAAAGGGTCGCACCCGTTCGCCAAAATGGCGGCTTGTGCCGGGTCTACCTTGTTTCGCAGATTTTTTATTGTCATAATTTTATTTGGCATATCATCAAATAGCATAAACTTCCTTTCGCAGAACATCAATTAGCATTCACTCATTTATCAGACGTTCAAAACGCATAATCGTGTAAGCTAGAATCATCTTTAGGCAGAAATTTTATATCCATAATAGTCTTAAAGCAGAATCATCCTAACGCAGAAAGTTCACAGCTAGAATCGTCTTGTGGCATACAATTCGTATATATAGTCATTAATAAGCAGAATCATCCTATCGCATAAAGTTCACAGTCCGAATCGTCTTTTGGCATAATTTTGATATTTAATATTCTCCTATAAACCTTAATTTCTCTGTGTATCCCAAGTAGTTCTATCTCAGCAATACTAACATACAACATGCATGGCAAATCAAACATGCAGCATGCAAGCAAGCAAGCAAAGCATGCAGCATGCAAGCAAGCAAGCAAGCAAGCAAAGCATGCAGCAAGCAAGCAAGCATGCAGCAAGCAAGCAAGCATGCAGCAAGCAAGCAAGCAACAGCTTGCATGCAACATGCATGGTTTCTGTCACGGCTCCGGCGCTGCGGGGCTCCGGCAGTCCTACGCGAACTTATCGTCGCAGATGGTTTTCGCTCACCGCCGCAGCTTCGGCTTGCTGGCCGGTTTCGCCGGCCAGCCTCAGCCGCGGCGGCGAGCTTTCAAACCACCTGCTCCTCAGCTCGCGGGCTGCCTCGCCCCTCCGCGCCTACGCGATTTTGAATTACACTCTAGGGTGGGACAAACAAGACTGCGTGGAGTCGGTTTTGCACCGATTCGTTTCTGTCACTAACTTTTGTACCACAACTTAATGACTTTTTAATTCAATTTTAAGGTAAAATAAAAAAATATGCGTAGTGAAATTATTCTAGACGAAATTCTGCTTTCTTCATAGTATGCCTAGTCAAATTATGCCAAATAAACATCGTACTTAATAAACATTATGCTTAGCGAAAGTATGCAAATTTTGCCAAAGGTAATTATGCCTTATAAATTTCTGCTATCTTAAAAGTATGCCATTGTAAATTCGGGCATATAAATATTCGACCAAACAATAATTATGCTAACAGAAAATTCTCCCTGAATAATATTCGACTAAAGAAAATTATGTCAAGTGACTTTCGGAGCAAAAAGATTCTAAAATTAAATTCAATTCAAAAAGATTCTCTATGCCAGATAGAGGGAACCCGATTGTGCCATATAATTGACAGTTAGCTCTTGTAGGAAAGTGCTAGCAATTGATTTTTGAAGAGAATACGCATAGTGGCGATTTGCTATGACTTTTATTTGCTTGCTTAGATGGCGCTTTTTCTAAATAGTTTGGAATGCGATTCTACTAATAATTCTGGACAGCTCTAGTATGGGCTAAACGTCAAAAAAATATTCCATTAGGATTTGTTATAATTAGTTAGTTGAATTGGGGCCCTAAACATTGTGGAAGAGATTGACTCCAAACACAGTTAATTTCTTTTAATGTAAATACCCTGCAATCTACGGATACATTTATTGTATATTCTAAAACAAGATTGAAAACCGAATTAATATAATTCAATTTTCGGGTCTGAAGCACAGAATTTTATTTTTGGGGCAAGCAAACAATGTATTCCTTTCCTTTAAAGGACACGATCTTGTCGTCTTATTTGCTACAAATTTTTTGCTTCTCATAGCTTCTCTATACGTCGTAGAAACGAGTCACTGATAGAATTGTATTCGCCAATAATTAGACAATATTCAATGCAGTAAGGAAAATACGCGCGGGACAATACTATATCACCATCGATCTAATGTCAAATACCATCCATCTGACTGATCTAGCGCTGTCCATGTGTGCTAGTATTGTCTACCATAGTCAAGCCATAATTGATTATCCGTCTAACAGTAAATTAAGCGTGGATAAAGATCTACTTCCAGTCTACCTTCGGACATAGTTTTAAGAAAGCCCTAAAAGACGTTAATCTTATTTTCTAGATAAATATTTTCAAGATGACAATCTTATTAAGGGCTTTCTTAAAACTATGTCCGAAGGTAGACTGGAAGTAGATCTTCATCCACGCTTAGATTCGTTTATGGTTATTTAAATAGTTTTTCAAAAGATGTATTTGATTAATTGTTTCCAGCATGCATAGGTATATGTTTAAAATCAGTGCTCTTACTACTATTGTTAAAACAATTGTCAAAATAAGCCAGTACAGCAGATACGGAAGCCTCAACATAGTTTCCTTGTAGAAAAAAGTGGTGGCTCTCGAAAAACGCTCAGACAAAATTGTTGTTTTCGTGTATTTAAATTAATCTTTTAAAAATAAATAAATTTTTACAATTAAAAAAATAGCTTCGTAAGTTAAAAAAATATTTGTTGCAGCAAAAAATCAGAAATATGATATTATAGTTCCACTTATCTGAAGAATGACAGGTCGCCACAATCGAAACGGAGTATCGAATAAGCCAGAATTGTAAAATTTATGTGAAAGACGTCACATAAATTAAACAATTCTGGCGTTTTAATACTCGCCGCACTGCACGATGAGAAATTGAAAACAAGATTTAAAAAGTAACAGTAGTCAAAAGTCAACACAGGTTGTGTCAAAATTCGTTATATGTATCTTCAATAGTTTCATACTTGTGTTTCACATTGTACTTCCTTGTAGGTGGTCCCGACAACCCACAGTACGACCCGCAGCCCATCAACACGTCGTCGGTAGCGCTCAACAACGACCTCAACACGATCGTGCAGAAGTTCTCCGAGCACTACCACGACGCTTGGGCATCCAGGTGAGAATATCATCTATGTACAGTGACCAGCACATCAGGCTACCCACTTTTGTTGCAAACTAGCCCTTATTACAATTGAATAAGAGACCGCAGTCTGGTTCTGTTGGGATGCTTTCGTTTGGGTACATTTCCAAAATGTTTTGACCCGTTGTGAAACGTTTTTACATACAATAACTAGCGCTCCCCCCCCCCCTGGATACGTTCGTATTTGTATTATTTTTAACTCTGCGTTGACACAAACAAATTCTTCAGCTTAATAATATAAGCAATAGATGATAATAGCCATCGGATTAGAGTTGGGTCGTTCCTGAATGAATGCTTCAATTAAAGTGCTTTCGCAATTTAGTTCATTCATATATCACTTGTTCAATATCGTTCAATACGGCTCAGTAGATCAGTCCATCAGTGGCTCATCAAGAGCTAGACGGTTGATCGGCTCGGCTCATGGGGCCTCGGGTAAAACCCAAGATAGTTTCATGCCAGATTAATGTTTTAAACATCGTGAGCAGAAATGATCTTCAACGTCATTGCAATAAGACTTAGTGTTGTTTGAAAGATTGATGTTTGAGGGGATTTTCAGAGTAACGTTAATATATTTTGTCGTTGTTACTTGTTACAATTTTGACAGCTATTTTAATAATCGTACTTCTAGTCTGCCGAAATCTTAAAAATGATATATTTTTTGACATTAAAATAGGTACACGATACATTAACAATTCAGCTAAACGAATATGAAGTAGTGAGTGAAATTGTGATAGTAGATCTACTGAGCTAAATGAACTAGATGAGTGATATACATATCTTTGGCTGCTACTGAACTATAGCACGAAATTCACTTTAGTGACCCATTTGCATATGTTTACATTGGATAATAATAAATTTGTTCACATTGCAGGAAAATCGAGAACGGATGGGTGTATGGAGAGTCGTGGTCTGACGGCCAGAAAGCGCATCCCCGCCTTAAGCCATACAACATGCTTAATGACTATGTAAGTACTTTTAATCGTTATCTAGGTATACTCGGATTTTTATTAGATAGGTAAAAAGTGGTCTTTAAAAAAAACTTTGTTGGCTAAAGACCTTTCTAGTGGTGGACAGGGCACCAAACAAGGTATCCAGAGTTAGCATGGTTAGCAAGAGTGTTTCTATGTGTACCTGCAAACACTATGTATAGCGAGCGATTATTTTCGGAGACTAGTTATGTCCACGAAGTAATAAGGAATAGACTATTACCAGAACGTGCAGAGAGCGTTATGTTCCTGTGTCATAATTTACTTTTATTATTGTTATTTTATTATGCACTTTCTCCTTAATGTCTAATAGTAATCAGCCTCATTCATCTTCATAATTGTAATAATTGAGATTGTCAAAGATGTCCCAAAATAGTTTTGTTGTTTTTTATTTAAACTGTTGCTTTATTAATTATATGTATATACTTATATAATGCTTTATTAAAACCGAGTATACTCAGCATTAAAACCGAGTTATTCCTCCGAATACGAGTATCAGAAAACCCTCCTAGTATGCCGAGTACCGAGTATTATCCGTGTATTCGGCTCATCTCTAGTAAAAACTATCGTTTGTGAAGATAAAAAGTATATATATTTTATTTTTATATTAACAGGAAAAGGAGCGCTACAAGGAGCCAGTGCGCGAGTCTCTCAAGGCGCTGCTCGCAATCGGGTGGTCGGTGGAGCACTCTGAAGTTGACATTCCTAGTACAAACAGAAGTTCTATGAGACGGCAGTCCAAGTCCGGCGGTGTGAGTATTACTTTTTTTTCGTTATTCAACTACAGTCTTGGTCTGCACCTTGAATATTACTTTTTGTTCTATGTATTGTATATAAAACGGTAAAAAATATGTCATTATATTTTTTAAATGTCATTTGTTACAAGCTGCCTATTATTGAGTAATTCAGTCTTTGAAATATTCCTCGCTATAAACCTTATGTTAATGGAATAAAGTTAAAAATGTAGTGTCAAATATATCATTAAACACTGCTGCAGACTCAAATATACTATTGTTCTTGAATGGTTCTGATAGTGAATTGTACAAAAAAAAATACAATTGTTTAAAACTTTAAAAAGTAAACCTAAATATTCGATCTAGCTAGATAGTTAAATTGTTTTTAAATTAGAGAAATTACTATTGCTTATCGTATGTATGATTTTGTAATGTGTTATTTCTTGCTACCTATTTTACGCTCCCAGGAAGTAATGGAAAAGGAAACGGTACATTTTTAATTTTCTTAAAATACTTTATTCAAAGTTTTTCATACTCTTATCTTCCTATTTTCGTATGATCATAGTTTTAATGCTGAAGTTACAGATCTTTATATATTTTTTACTCATTTGTCAATAACATCTGGTTTCCCTTGCATCAATGTGATTTCGTACCTTTATTATGCATGGTGCAAATTTTACAAACCTTTTTATCTTTTCCTAATTGTAAAATATTAAATTTTAAGGGTACAACCACACAAGACTGGCTTAGTTTTAAAAATCATAAACTTTGTACCATAATAAGACTATGTCTTCTTATCCTTGCTGCCTTGTGCGATTGTATCCTAATACATTTATAAGCTATGTTGAATGCTCAATCCAAATAAAATTATGAAGGTAAATCAAAGAGACCATATGGTTTTATATTGAGCTATTTGTCAATCACAGCTTACAAATGTGGTTCAACCCTAATAATGTATGTTGTTTCCATATACCCCGCCCCGCACCCCCTCCAGAGACCACCAGACATAGTGGTAAGTTCAATAATACCAAACTGGTATTATTTATGCACATAAATATGCTTCCACTCATTGACATTTAGCTATATTAACACCATTGACAAATGACATACTTTTAAAATATTATATATGATAAAAAGCGCATCGGGGATGTTTGCAGAGGTGCGGATAGATAAATAAAATGATTAATTTCTAACATAGATTGATCCTTTTAGAACTAACAAATTATAAGTCATGTTATTTAATAAAATAAATTGATTATTATAATATCTAAGTATACAGTAATTTTATTTCTTTAAATATAGATTCGAGAGGTGATTTGGAAATGGTGTCATTTACCTAATTCTGCAAATAAATTTATAACTACAATTATAGGAGTCAATTTGAGCAGGTCAAAATCTATATTGATGCTGTTGTATGTAGCATTGTGACTAACATTCCTTTCTATCATTACCTAGATGCTTTCCCATAGTGTAGCAGCTCAGATGTTGTTATTTTGATGTGTTCAATTTTAACACACGTATGGAAGGAATGTAAATTTTGCAGACTGACGAATTTCCTATAAATTTCCTGTCAAAATTGAAAATGTCGAAATAGCATTCCTGAGCGGCTAAATTAAAGTTCAGTTAGTATTAATTTAGTAAAAAGGTAGCGCGCTTTTAGTACAATTTTAGTACTTTACAAAACAGAGTAAATTGACAATATAACTAATCTTGTTACCTATAAACACCAAGGTTAGAATGATTCAACAATTATTTTGAAACAGGTTAGACTTTTGGAAAAAAACCTAATCGCATATGACATATAACGTGTGTATGTTGTGCCCATAACATAGGTATTACATAACCCGTGAAACAGCCGATAAAGCCTTGTCTGTTTCCAAAGACCTCAAAGTAATTATTTAGCGCAAATTATAAAGTAGCATTTTGATGAAGTCATGGCATAGCCAGAGTCGGTCACTCAAAAACACATTTTAATATCATCTCTTCTTATTTTTAACCTATCATCTCCCACAACAGACGGACTCAGCGACGCCCTTCAATTACAACCCTCACCCAGTGGACATGACAAACCTGACTCTCTCAAGAGAGATGCAAAACATGGCGGAACGGCTCGCGGAGAACGCCCACGACATCTGGGCGAAGAAGAAGAAGGAGGAACTGGTTACTAATGGAGGTATGTTTTTATCCGACTTAAAAAAGTTTACGTTTGGTCGCGATGATCTCGCGTTTTGCTAATCCGATTGCGATGCGGTTTTCAGAAAAGCATTTGTTACACTTAGGAGTAGGTTTAGTAACTATTATAGTTATAGTATAGAAAGAAATGTTCTGTATTTGATAATAGTAAAAACATTTTTTTAAATGTTGTTTATGATTTTTTGTTCTTGTACATAAAATCGTGTTAAGTTAAGCACGGTGGCATTTTATCTACTTTAACTGGGGCAATTTTGCAACAAATACATAATTTAGTTAACTAATTGAAGTCACGGTCGGCACAATGTTTAGATTTAGGATTTAAATCCCATTCAACTACAATAACATTTATTCAGCTACTATTATTATTTCGCATTTTATTAAGGTGCGCCTTTGGCCTTTTAAATATTTTTATTTCTTAATAAATACGAATTGTAAATGGAGAAAATGCATTTTGAAAAAAAAAAAACATCTCTGCTCCAACGCTAGTGTCAAAACTGTTGATTTAAAATGAAATATATTCCTTCCTTCCCTTCCTATAAAACTTATAATTTCTTTACCCAAAGGTTGTCTGGAATAGATTACCTATAGTGATAAGACCGCCTAAATTGTATATTTCCTTGAAAAAAATTTGTAAATCAATGTTATGTGAAATCGAGTTATCTATCTATCTAAGTTCTACGAAAGTACTGAATACTATTAACTTATTTCTGTTCTCCCTGCCAGGTGGCATCCATCCCCAACTAGTGCCGTACGATCTCCTCACCGACAAAGAAAAGAAGAAAGACCGAGAACGATCCCAGGAGTTCCTCAAATACCTTCAGTACCAAGGCTACAAACTGCACAGGCCCAGCAAATCATCACCGAGTGATACGGAACAAACCACTACTGGTGTAGCCATAGAGCTCAGATTCGCGTATTCACTGCTCGAGAAATTGATACAGTATATTGACAGAGCCACGATAAATATGAAGCTGTTGAAACCGTCTACTACGTTTAGTAGAAGAAGCAGCTTTAAGACTAGCACGCGGGATATCAAGTTCTTTTCTAAGGTAAATACTGTTTTATTAAGAGTTATTGTGTCTTTGAGAATTGTTATCAGTGGTCCAATGAGAATTTATTTTTTCCTGACCTGTATACATACTGAATTTCCCAAAAAAAAGTGTGTTAAGCCGTAGTCTAGGTACGGAAGTCTCAACACAGTATACTGTAAAACCACCAGATTGCACTCGCAAAACGTTCAGACAAAATTGGTGTTTTCGTGTATTTATTGAATGAGGAAAATTTTGGAATAAAGCTTAATTTTTTTTTTTAAGATGTATATGAAGCTAAGTTAGTTAAACGGATATTTAACGCAGCAGAAAATCAGATAATTGAAATTGCCTACGCGAAATGTCAAAAAAATGCTTTAGTCTTCGATAACAGAGGTAAAACATCACTAGGATCACCCCCATGTAAGAGTATGTTCCGCGATTCTCAATAGATTTCGTGTCATGATTTTTTAATTTTATTTATTTGTTTCTGTGTTAAGGCACCTTTTTATGGTCACTGTGCTAGCTTGTAGGCTAGCTGATTCAGATTTTTTTCCATCCATAGCACTAATTTATCCAAAAAAAAAAGATATTGACGACCTCCGTGGTGAAGTAGCTGAGCACGCTGGGTTTCAAGGTGTCACCGCTCCGAGGTCCCGGGTTCGATTGCCGGTGGGGTCAATGTGGAAATCATAATTTTCTATATTGTCTCGGGTCTGGGTGTTGTGGTAACACCTTTATGTCTGATTTCCACAACACAAGGGCATTGGCTATTTACTTTGGGATCAGAGAAATGTACTAGTATATGATTGGTGTCCATTTTTTTTTAAATTGAAACATATTGAAAAAAAAAACATTACTCGAAAATTATAAAAATCGCGGATCATACACAGGGGTGATTCAGATAGCCCTAAGTGATGCTCCACCTCTGGGCTGTGGCTTGACCCCAATTTTGACACATCCTGTATATTATGTACCCCTATACTTGTTTAACCGTATTTTTATGTATTTATTATATTTGTGATGTGTTTTATATTACAAGCAAGCGTGCAGAGCTGAGATAAAATATATCAGAAAGGTACCATGTACCTAGTTATCCTTTAGCTGTTGTCATGTATTCGTGCTAGATTCATAGATCAATGTGTTTTTTCAACCGCTATATAGATTCATGTTCAGAAGAAAAGTTATTTTAGGCATAATTCACGTAAGAATACAATCACACATATAAGTAGTTTAATAAAATGTATTAGGAGATATGCCACAGATCAATAAATAATTACCGTTATGCTAAAATCTCATTTTTTTATTGAAACAGCATGACAGATGAATCTTGTGTTTTTATTTATAGCTGCTTATTAAAATAGACCCCGTAATTGAAGTTTTCAGGCAGCTAAACATTTTATCAGCATCTATATTCATTCACACACCATCTCGCGCCTTTTTTTCCACTCAAGCAAATTGCACTTGTAAAAAGCAAAAGTTGCTTTTTACAAGTGCAATTTGCTATTTATATTATTAAGTTTGTATAGTGACAAAACACTATAAAAACAAAATAATAATTATCGAAATTAGATGTTAGTGTCGATGCAGTCACTTAAATTCAGTACATGATCTGTCAAATTCCAGCTTCTGTATCGCGACTGTATCGATGCTAACGCGCGTTAGCATTACAGCAGTAATGTAAATGATTTAAGAAAGTCGCAGTGTGTAAATGATTTTAGGGCCACAATATCAATTGGAATAAGAATGTGCAATCGCCGCTTTTACCGATAATAATCGAGAAGATATGACACTGACAGTACTCCGTTGATAGCACGCTGGCTAAAGTGTATAGTGTATCATATCTAGTCATCATATAAAAATCACAAGCTAAAACCATCCATTAGTCTGTTGCAGGGATATTATTAAAACCGTGATGTTATAATTTCACTAGTGTTATTGTAATTATTATTGTCATTCGTTTGCATTACTTACATTATAACGAGCTAATTTCAGTGCCATTATAATTTCACTAGACCGACACAGTGAATTTGTAAGACAGTGATATTTTGACAATAACATTGGTTTAAGGAAACTGTTATATTATCAGAGCGATCGTTGATTGTTCCGTTTTCGTTACCAACTGAATGAACAAATGTTAAAGATAGAGTTACCAAATAAGATACAGGTTTTTTTAAGATCTATTTATGTTATATTATTTGTAATATTTTTAAAGTACTACATTTACCATAAAATATAAAAAAACGTGCTGAAAATGTTATAACACTTACTAATCATCAGCAAATGGCGACTGATTAAATCAATTGACCAATCAGAACACATGGAACCCAACCACAATCTCAACTCATAATAAACCTAGATTTAATAAAATATCACTGTTGCAGCCTTGTGAAATTAAAATGTCACCGAAAAGAGCCCCTGAAATTATACGAACCACCACTGGTTCGTATAATTTGATTGACAATAATTAGTGTTATTATCTGGTTCGTATAATTTGATTGACAATAATTAGTGTTATTATAATTTCACAAGTGAAATTATAATATCACGTCTTGTACATGCGACATATACAATACCCTAAAACACAATCTCGCCCGCAGGTGGTCCTACCTCTAATGGAGAAATACTTCTCCACGCATCGCAACTACTTCATAGCGGTAGCGACGGCGACCAACAACGTGGGCGCAGCCAGTTTGAAGGAGAAGGAGATGGTCGCAGCCCTGTTCTGTAAGCTGGCTAGCTTGCTGAGGTCTAGGTAAGAGAATCGATATCCTGTCAAATACTCGTATTTTATTGTTAAACTTATATCCCAAACTATGGATAAAATAACTTAATTTGTTGAGAAAAGTCAAATTAAATGTTTATCTACTTTCTGAATATCGAAATGTATTAGCGTGTATTTTCTTATATTCGTATCATTTATTCAATATTAATATTTGGGTGAAAAAAGGATAAAAAGTTACAAACACTTATAAAAACAAAAATAAAATTAAAAAATATTCTATTGTACTTGGATTCGTACCCAGGTCCGAGTTCCGAGCCCGCCTATCCTATGATTGCTGGCACCAAAATATACCCTACTTATTCTAGCTCTCAAATACTCGTATAACATCATTTTCCAAAAATGTAACCTAGCTCGCTAGCTACATAGCTCCGAAACCCCCTTTTACAAAATTTGCTATTGGCGCTTAACAGCAGAGTCTGAGTTCATAATGTCAATTAAAATAGGAAAATGCAACGCGCCGATTAGAGAGAAATAGATAGATAAATCGAGATAGACATGACACTGACAGGACTTAGTCGATGACATGCCGACTATAAGAATTTCACAACAATAGTATAGTCAATCGCCATACGATTATCGCCTCTATTACAAAGCCCTTACCCTCAATTCTTCCCACAGACTGGCAGCATTCGGCCCAGACGTCCGGATCACTGTCCGCTGTCTCCAAGTGCTGGTCAAAGGCATCGACGCGAAGTCACTCGTCAAAAACTGTCCGGAATTCATTCGGACGTCTATGCTGACGTTCTTCAACAATGTGGCTGATGATCTCGGGCATACTATACTAAATTTGCAGGAGGTAATGAAAAAACATGTAGTCTCTTAGTATGAAATGTAAGCTTAAAGAAGTTAACTGGCTGTAGTTTCGATTTAGATCGAACTACACTATTGTTAGTGTTCAATAAGCGATGCACAATGTTTTTTTGACAACAGCCTCGTATACGCCACCAAACTGTCTTCTTAAGCTATTGCATAGCTTCTATCGCGGGCCTAGAGCGTGGAGACCGAATCCAGAAATTCCGTGACGAAAATAACTTAACACCCCCCACTCCGACCTGCACAGCGGGTCCATCTATCGATGAATAGCAGAACTTTTAATGACTTTTTGAAATATCACGCTTGTCTCTTTAATTCAGTAACCCGCCTTTAGGTGGCATTGGTTGTTTGTAACTTCAACTAATATCAAAGAAAAAAAACAAAGGAAAAATACTGCATAAATAAACTAAATAAATAATTATACTTGCAAAAGTTGATAAAAAATGCTATGCAATAGCTTTACCGCGGCAGTCTCCGAGTGCAACACGTCTTTTTTTTATGTCATATCTCTGTATCAGCAAACGTTTCAATAGATAGTTTCAATATACCTGTCTGCATGACGTAAAGGTTTGCCTGGCAGAGAATGCTTTTTGCATTAAGTCCACCTTTTTACTCTAAATTTGTGCAATAAAGTCTTAAAAAAAATAGACAGTACGTTCTAACAAGCCACCATCGCCATAACATCTTAAGAGTCAAAATCGCTTACACCTTGCGTGTTTTTTCGTTTTTTTTGTCGTGTGTGCAAGTGATCGTTTGAAAGTAGTAAGACGGCATAGGCCCTGACATATCAAGGTACACTAGTAAAAACTTGTGGACAGTGGAGACAAGTAAGCAAACGGCAACCCTCAAAAATGTTATGGTAATGACAACTGTGAATGACTTGTCATTCACAGTTGACGTCATTCACAGTTGACATTTAAGACATAACTTTTCAAAAACTGCTCTGCACTTGACAAATATTTTTAGTATCTATTTCATTAATTCAATTGATAAATCAGAAGTTGGTGATTTTAATTTAAAATACACTTATTTTTTCAGGGCAAATACGCGCATCTTCGAGGTACACATCTAAAGACGTCGACTTCTCTGGGATACATCAATGGTGTTCTCCTTCCGATCCTAACCGCTATGTTTGATCACCTAGCGAACTGCGAATATGGAGCTGATCTGCTGTGTAAGTGATATTCAACATTATATTTAACTAGATTAAGTTCTATTTGGATTGTGTGTAACAAATTGAAATAGCGATATTATATAATGACAACTTTAGAGAACAAATTTAAACTTACGTTTTTTTCTCGTTTTTAGTCCTCCAAACATAAAACGGCTCCGTGCACGTGCGCTTTCTCTCAGATCACGCTGGAAACTGAGGGGGGAGGGGCGTTGTTGCCAATTCAACTTTATGTGTAAAATACGCGAAGCGGCAACGTCGTATTTTAAAGTTAGGTAGGGTGACCCCCACCCTATGTGCATTTATTATTCGACTCTGAATGAAACTCAGTAAAGTTTAATTTACTCTGGGCGAGTAGTTTAATTAGAGTTGATGGTAACTTTTGAGTGATCGCCTAGCAAACTGAATGAAGAACTGATGTAGGGTCGGCGTGTTCTCTTATTAACGTGGTAAATGTTAAATATATTAAGAACTATTCAGCAAATTTGACTGTTACAAGCTATAGTCACATCACTTGTTAAATAACCTAAAATATAATTGCGCAGTACCCAAAATCCAAACTTTAAACATTTATGTAGTACAGTTCGTGCCTGCCTCGGTGGTGCAGCGGTTAGAGGGTCTCAGTTTAAAGCGAAGGCTGCGCCAGAGGTCTCGGGTTCGATCTCGGGGTCAGGCAAAAAATATGTACCTGTTTTTTTTGTTCCGAAACTCTCATTATAGCCCAGAGTTTGGAAGTTAGCGGCGTTCCGACCCCGTGCCTTGGTGCACACATAAAGCTGTTCGTTGGTCCTGCGCCTGATCTCTCTCCGGTCGTGTCAGATTTCTGTCCTATCGGACTACGAGAGAAAAGGAATAGAGTTTGCACCTTTGTTTGCACACACACTTGTGCACTATAACATGTCCTGCGCAGTCGGCTAATCGTTGAGACTGGCTACCGTAGTCACAATCGGCTAGGGGCACTATTATTATTACAGTTCGGGCGTACGATGGGCGAATATCAAAACTCTCACATGACCGCAGATGTTTGTATATGTCACCTTAATATTGTAAAAACTACGTGATCACAATTAAACGGAGCTCAAGTAAACACGGGTTACTTATGAAAATCGTTTATTTCTTAGAACACAATACGCGACGCCATTTTACAGCGCAAGAGAGAGACAGAAGATACATGTCATACTTTTGGCGCGAATCCGCGCGCAGCTAGCTTTAAATCCGATAGATTGTAATCTGACTATTTATTGTGAACTGATTTTCATACAATATAACTGATTGTGGCATTACTATGATAGACAACACTAGGACTTATGGACAGCACTACATAGACCTTTCAGATAGATTTTGTTTGTTATAAGTTTGATTGTTGTGGAATTGTCCCGCGCAATTTAATTACTGCATTGATTATTGTATAATTAGTAACTTTGTTATGAAATAAGAATATTCTTCAACACACAAAGTTATCTCTTTCATAACGTGGACTGGAATGACGAATCACTGGGCAAAGTGAAGGGTCAGGATTGGTGAAGGATAAACGGGATAAGTGAAGCGAATTCTCGTTTATACTTCGTGTTAGGTTAGGTAAGGTTAGTTACCAATAAAAGCATGAATGCTAAACCTTGTCGAGCTTGCTCAAAATAAATTGATAGTAAAGTTAGTCTGTAACATCCCACTGCTAGGCAAAGGCTTTACCTCGTAGTTTAAGCCATACTCCACCACGCGGACTCAATGCGGGTTGGTGGAGGGGTGTTTGCAAGGCAAGTGACTAACCCTGCTGTATGTTATCAAGCCGCCCACAAGGCCTCTGACTAGGCTTAAAGACTAATATCAACCGATGTTAGATAAATTAATAGATTACAATCCCCCCCCCCCCCCGCCCCCACCCTCTCACATACCTCAAGCGGATCCTAGCCTGACCGGCGTACAAGTACAATTATACTACTGAATAAAATTCCAGTATGTTCCCCAAATGACAAATCTGTATTTTTCAGTCAGAATATTTTAATTGACTCAAAACCTAAAAGCTAAAGTTTTCTTCATCGCCACCGCTTCCGCTACCGCTGCCGCTACCGCTTGAACTAGAATCGCTCGAGTCAGACTTATCCTTATATTTATTGTTTTTGTATTGCATCTTGCATTGCGTCAAACAGCTTCGTCTGAAAACTTTCCTTTTGCGTCTACCACACTCGAAGTTCGCGCATGCGCCGTTGTAGGCGAACGAACAGGCTTTCAGACATTTTTTTATTGACACCTTTGTGCAGGCTCTCTCATATCGGTCTCTGAGGGCGCTGACCTCTGGATCGAATACTAGTGGCGTCTCGTTTCGGAGAGCTGTTGGCTGAAAATGAGCAAAAAAATGTGCAAAATTCACTAAAACAACGACAAAAGTTAAATAGCTGTCAAACTTCATACCTAATGATGTTTATTTAACAGGATGTCCCAAAAAAAATCTAGAGCCGTAATCCAGAGGTAGACCATCACTAGGGCTATCCGAATTATCCTAATGTATATTTCGTGATTTTAGATAGTTTTCGAGTTGCTTTTTTCTATGTTAAAAATCTTTTTTGGTTACTGTGTAATAGTTAAGGTTAATGCATGTCTTTCATGGGGTCCGTAGCCGAACGGCAAAACACGGAACCCTTACAGTTTCGTCAAGTCGGTCTGTCTGTCCGTCCGTATGTCACAGCCACTTTATTCTGAAACTATTAGTATTTCACAGTTAAAACTTAGTTGGTGGATACTGTATCATGTAAACCGCTTTACGATTTTCAAAATAATAATAATAATAAAGATACGTTAGGGGTTCCCATATATAAAACAAAAACCTTTTTTTTTGTCAAACCTACTCGTTTAGGTTGTCTATGGATAGGTCTTTTAAAATGACATCGAGGTTCCTAAAAACATTTTTCTCTAAAAGTATAACGTTTGAACAACGAAAATTATACTGAACGAACGAGATCGAACTAGTAGTTTTTGAAATAGAGCACATTTTCAGTAATCGCAAACATAGCTTCGTTCTTCATACAAATACTATGAAAAACAATGTCAATAAAATAAAATATAAAATATTTGCTGTCAACGAAATATTGTGGTATTTTGGCTAAGTGGAAGTAAGTGGATCTCTAATTCATCCAAAGTTAGCACGGGACTCTTAGTGTGTGAGTCCGAATCGCACTTGGCCGGTTTTTAGGGTTCCGTAGCCGAATGGCAAAAAACAGAACCTTGATAGTCTCGTCAAGTCTGTCTGTCTGTCCGTCTGTATGTCACAGCCAATTTATTCTGTAAACACACATACAAAAAATAAAAAATAATAATATTTTAAGGGCAGCATGCATGAAACTAAAACCGTATTTTTTTTGTCTAACCTATGCGTGTGGGTTGTCTATGGATAGGTCTTTTATAATGACAAAGAGGTTCCTAGAACTATTTTCTTTTAAAGTCTACGTTTGATAGAAAGACGCTTCCAAAGTGGTAAAATGGGCGTCCCCTCCCCCCTATAACTTCTTAACTAAGCAAGTGTAAATTTTGAAAAAAATTCAACAGCTGCAAACATAACTTTGTTCTTTATACAAACACTTTGAAAAACGAAATTATATTTGCTGTCAATAAAAAATGTGGTATTTGAGTAAGTGGATTCCCTACTTCAGTTGAAATTGGCACGGAACCCTCAGTGTGCGAGTACGACTCGCACTTGGCCGGCTGTTCTTTATTAAATGAATACTAGGACTGATTCAGACGTATTTCAATCCATAGCTGTAACTTAACCTTTAAAAAAATATCGAAAACTATTAAAATGTTAAACTATTGAATGTGTATTCGTGGTTAAAATAAGTTGGTGAAACCGAGCTTTGCTCTCTCATTATACTATGTCAAAATTGCGTGATAACTTACTGGTTGACCGATCAGCGGGTAGCAATATTCCAGTCTTACTCTTGTTGAATCTCTAAATCTTCCTGAAAAAGGGATATGACTGTCACGGATGTATTTATCAACATTAATTTGTTAATGCGGCCACTGGCAGCCATGGATGTAATTTATCTTATTAAAAATAAACATGATGTGTTTTCGATCTATTGGCCAAAGATTTAGGGCCTATTTTAACAACGTCAGTTTCGACTTATCCGACTGAGTCTCGGATTTTACTAACGTCAGACGTTTCGAAACGTAACGTGAGACGTTGTTAAAATTTGTCATCAAAATCCGAATCAAAATTAAATTCGAATTCAATCAAAATCATAAAACGTTTCGAAATTCAGCAATGTGCCAGACGACACACCAATTGTCGTGGTTTCGAAGTAAGGAATTGTCTTCCTTGTGTTACGAATACCAGATAACGATTATAACGGGAGCGTCTTCTATAAATACTTAAATACATATTAGACAACCATGACTCAGGTACAATTATTCGTGCTCATCACACAAACATTTTCCCCTTGCGAGATTCGAACCCGCGACGGCCGGCGTAATAGTCAGGAGCTCCAACCAATACACCAACGCGTCTTTGTATTATTAGTACAGTGATATGCTACTTTAAACAACTTACTGTCATTAAACACGTCATCAAAGTTAAATTCTGTGGTAGTAGAAACAGTAGTAGTTGTGGGCCCGTCTGGTGACGCTGTGACACCAGCTAGGTGGAACTCGTTTATACATCCAGTCTTAGCGAGCGATATAAACTTCCCTTTAAACGCGCTTTTACACTTCATGGCTCGACAGGATATTTTTACCGCTTTTTTCAATGCCTTCAAAAATAAATAATTATTTTTTAAATTAATAACTCCGTCACACATAAGGTGACAAGCAGCGGAAAAACCAATTTCAAACTTGAAGTATTATCACAAATAACGCACAAAACTCGTTCCGAGATTTCACACAAGCATCCAAAAATCCACGACACACACACACACGCGCGCACGCACACACACACACACGCACACACACACACACACACACACACACACACACACACACACACACACACACACACACACACACACACACACACACACACACACACACACAGTGAGAGTGAGAGACTTCAATTAACGTCATGTTTATCGGTGGCTATTGGACAGTGCTAATTTGTCGATATTGAAACAGGACCTTAGCCTAAGTGGTTTAATAATTTTATGAAATTTACGATCGATAACTTACCAGGAAACATTTCTTCACTACAACTTTCGCACAGGCGTCGCCGTAAGCTTGTCTCAGTAACTTTGTCTTCATCAGTTCGTTCTTGATAATTTCCTTGTCCTCTTCAGACATTACTTCCCAGACATCTAGATTGTCGGCGTCTTTCTGAAAAACGGTCATATCGGCTTTGTAAAATGATTAGCAGCAATATGTAACTATTAATAGTTCTGGCTGTGGCTTTAGCAGATTTTAATAAAAATTGTGTCATACACCTCGAATTTCACTCGCCACCTTGATTCAAAAATTGAGCCCCTGGGTGTTGAGGTACCATGGCAGGTTAAAAGTCCATACAGTGTGTTAAAAAGCTAAAGGAAAAAAATTCTTACTTTATGTTTCGTCACAATCACTAAGGCTGTTTTCTTTTGTCTTCTGTCATTTAGTTCTCCTGTCCTCATAATCAGTTTTGGCTCGTACATTTTTCTATGATAAGCCTTAAGATTAACGGGCTTTTTATTCGCTATATCAGCCCAAATATTGTCTGGATTAAAGACTTCTGCGTACAACACTTTTTGTACGTTTCTTGTGGAACGTATCGTTGTTTTACGAGTATATTCGTAACTATTCTGCTTTATATTTTCTTTTGTTGACAGTATAGACAATTTGCTATTTTTTAGTGGTTTTATAAGCTTAGGTTGATTCGTTTCTGTCTTTTTAGTAGTTTTCCTGCTGTATACGCCGTCCTGAAATACGTGAGCAGGTATTTTTATTTCATCGCTATGTTTATGATTAGCGTTACTCCGTGTTTTCTCGGTTGCATCGCCTCTTTCTTCTGATAGAAACATTGCAGTGCCATGAAGAATGCCAGTTTTGCTCTCTGGTGCATTAGTACTTTCGTTGTATGTTCTGGGTTTTCTTTTAATGTATGCGTTCACGTGTTTGTAAACTTCGTCTACTTCGACATCTGAAGAGTAATCTTCTAAGCTGGTCGTTTTGTACATATTCTCCAGTTGTTTGTAGTTTTGGATCAGCTCTTGTAGTACAGTATTGACTCTGGTTATGTTTTTGATGGCGTCCGCAAATGTCTCATTGTCATCATTATTATTTTTTCTTACCTGTGAGATAAATTTATGTTTAGTTTAATACTTTTCGCTTAAACGGGAAAAATATTTCAATGGCAAGAAATTTTAATCGGTGGACTGTGTCTATGGATGGGATTAGATTGTGATAAATTAATTGACGTATCATAATAACATAACGTCTTCCTGTCGTGTCTGATCATGGCTGCCACGAATGGCATCATCGAAGATTAGCCATCGACGCGGGATATATTAAAGTGCTCAATTGTGCACTCTCTATTTCTTTACTCTCATAGTTTAGTGAGACGGCAGATCAACACGACCGGAGAAATATTACCAATGGCGTAACGTGTTTTCCACGAGGTGCTCATAGCGCAGTGGTAGCAGCGCTTTGGTAGTGATACCGAAGTAAAGCAACCTACGGCGCGGTCGTGTTTGGATGGGTGACCATTCCGACCATATAGGTGATGAACATCACGAGCATCTCCGCGCTTCGGAAGGCACGTTAAGCCACGGCTAATATCGGTTGATATTAGTCGTTAAGCCGAGTCAGAGGCCTTATGGGCGGCTTGATAACATCTGACAGCAGGGTTATTCGCTTGCCTTGCAAACACCCCTCCACCAACACGCACTGAGCCCGCGTGGTGGAGTATGGCTCAAACTATCTCATAGTTAAGGCCTTTTCCCAGCAGTGGGATGTTACAGGCTAACTTTACAATGTGTTTTCCGGCGAAAAGGGGTGTCATCTCACCACCAACTTCCTGATACCGAGCTGTTTGTGTTTGAAAGTTTTGGCCCAACCCTAAATATGTGTCATCGTCATCATCATTTTCAGCCAAAGTACGTTTACTACTGAACATAGGCCTCCGCCACGGCTTTCCACAGCGACCGATCACAAGCGGTCTGCATCCAGTTCGTTCCCGCGATCTTTACAAGGTCGTCTGTCTATCTTGTCGGTGGATGACCTACGCTGCGTCTTTTGCCGAAGGGTCTCCAATCTAGAACTATTCTGCCCCAATGGTTATCAGTTCTTCGCGCTATGTGCTCTGCCCATTGCCGCTTGAGCTTACTGATTCTCAGGGCAATGTCCGTTACCTTAGTTCTTCTACGTATCTCCTCAATCGGTATAATATCAATAGATCACTACATCAAAAGGCTGTTTAAAATGAAAAGAACAACCGACAAGAGATAACATCATAAAAGATGAAAAAGTCGATGAAAAAAAATTCGATGTAAAATTTATTCACCGTAGCACCACTAATGAAGACAAACGCGACTTGAAGATAACACAAGCCCAACAACATTGAAACTGCATTTGTTAACATTCCGATTAAACAAATTGTTTTCACCTTTTTATGGCTACGTTACATGTTGTTGCACTTTTAAACACAACAAAAGTAATGAAAATGCGCTTGCAGCGTAGCATGAGCAACGTAGCTTATGGATTGTTATATGTAGGATTTCACGAGTAAAAAGGAAATAAAATATACAACAGGATGAGAAAAAGCATCCGTTTATCTTGGTTCAATTTTAAGTAATGACTAGCGGTCGCCCACGACTGAGTTCGCATTTTAAGTTTGCATTTTCCCCTCCCGTCGCAGCGTGATGTTTTGTCATTAAGCCTGACCCGATAATTAACCCAGAACCAGAAATAATATTTTTTTTAAAACGGTTTAGTAATTTCTGAGATTAACGCGTCAAGAAAAAAACAAATAAACTCTTCAGCTGTATAATATTATTATAGCCCTAGCCCACAATTGTCCCGAAGCTGTGGTAGGGCCAATGTTAGGACGTGTTTATGTGCTAGCAATAGCCTATGTACAAAATTTATATTGAATTTTTATAGATGATTACGTTTTTAAGTTCAGAAAATTAAATTTCTTATAATTACTTTTGAAGTTGCAATTTTAACACTTTTACGGACAGTACTCCAGACACAATAGAAATTTTATTGTTATCCCGCCTATAGGCGGTCACTGTCCGTGAAAGAGTTAATTTGCCTATGTACTCACTATATGAAAACGAAATTCGTATGAATGTCGTATGACTTTCAAGACCGTAAGAATGAATTATATTTAACACTTCAGTATGCTGAGTTGTGAATGATACGAGCATATTTATAAGCTTCACTTACCTCTGTTTACAAAATTATAATCATGTTATACACTGTCATTGGTTTACCTTTTAGTCTGTAAGTCTAAACCCTAATCTTATGGCTTGGGTATTACCGAGCGACATAGTCAATTGTGACCAAGCTCCTTAAATAAAGTGAAAACAAAAGTCTTAACCTTTAAAGTATAAGTGTTGACTTTATCATCGTCAGAGAGGACTTATCTGACCGAATAAGTATAAAACAATCAATTTGGAAATGACATTTACATAAATGATTGCTCATTGAAATAGATGACTGACTTGTTGTATTCGACGTATATTTATTCTGACGTTGGTAAAATTGGCTCTCAGTAAGATAAGACTGTGATCTGTTGGTGTAATACATAAAAAAAAAAAAAGTAATTAAGCTTATAGAATTGGCTCAAGCATAAGGAAATAAAATAAAAATAAAATTCCATGCGGATGTCTCTTTCGAAATCGTATCTTGTTAACAAAATACTCACACCAACACAGAGATGTATCGCTACGGCTTAGATTTAGATTCGAAGCGTTCTAATATCGGCGTACGAGGGCAAAGGTTATCAAAACTTTTGTACTATAAAGTATTTTTCTTAAATAGCTCCTTTGCTCCCATTTAGTTTGAAATGTGTCTTCTGTGTCACTTACATAGTAAATTGCGTCGCGTGTTGCGTTTTAAGTAATAAATTACCCAAGTAAAAACTGCGTTTACCTGTACCGTTTTCGTAAGCTTACGGCAGTTTTGCTCGCTGGTGTCGACGTAAAAAAAGTCTATGGAAAATTTCACAGCGCCCTAACGGTCACTTGCAGAACTAAAATTTTCCCTGCACTTTTTTTAACGTCGTCGCTATTGAGCAAAACCGCCGTAAAATCATGGTGTTCGTAATAAATAAGATTACCTTTACCTAAGACATTCTTTAATTTCATTTTATTTTGTTACAGTGGACGAAATTCAAGTGGCTTCATACAAGATGCTGGGATCTCTCTACTCTCTCGGCACGGACGCGACGCTCACACATGACAGGAAGTATCTGAAGACAGAAATTGAAAGGAATAAGCCTGCTTTGGTAAGTGATTTAGGTCTGACTTTACCATCGTTACATAAGGAATAATTGACGATTATAATACAAAACGCCTTATTTGAAAACGTCGCTTAGGTATTTGTCAGAAAACGTTTATGTGTGTTTAAATGTAATTTTCGTTTAATACTTATTCAGACGCGGATAAGTCTTATCTGATGTTCGTAAAATCGGCCCTAAATTTTGGTTACTGGGATGCTCGTACTAAAACTTCAAGGCATTTTAAGAAATTTAATTCTAATTATCTAGATGATAACCAGCTGCCTAAATATTTTTATGACGTCCGCGGTCTCATTTACTTTTGTCTGCCCTTCTCGCCTCAAGATATGGAACTATGGAACCCAACCATAATGTCTAGGTTGCATGGTCACAGATCTTAGCCAATTCCTTGTGGAACAAAAGGAAAAAAAAATGGGCGCGTATCATAGCGTCAAATGTTTGACGTAAGGTTTGACATATAGGATATATGTCAAACCTCTCCCTCCATCTCACTTTTCACTCTGGGTCATAGAAAGAAATAAACAACGTTTTTACTGTTTCTTACTGTGTAACTGTTATCAGCAATAGTCACCGCTTATAAGCAAAATGGCGAACGCTAACAAATGGCGTTTTGTGACGGTCAAAATAGCTGTAAGCAAACGAGCCAAACTCAAAAAAACTGTTTTCGACCGTCATTCTGCTTACTAGCGCCCTATCGCTATTTTCTGTCAAGTATCCACTGACCGTAGTTTCATTATATATTTTTATCCAGGGTTCGTGCCTAGGAGCGTTCAGTTCAACGTTCCCTGTAGCGTTCTTGGAGCCGCATCTCAACAAACACAACCAGTTCTCGCTACTCAACCGCATTGCTGACCACTCGTTAGAGGCTCAAGGTAGAAGCCCAATTATTTAAAACTAGCTAACATACAGGGTGACTTGAAGATGGGTGCAAAGCTTGGAGGCGAAAGTAGTATAGACCATTTAGAACCATTTGAGCCATGGTTGTCTTAGACGTAGTTTCACTATATTTTTTTAAATACTTATTATCGTTTAATTAAATATTCAAAATTTTCATGACTTTAAATGTCTGTAAAAAAAAAGTTTGATCACATGAATGCTTAGAACTTGTTTTATTAGATTGCTTACACATTACTTTGATTAAGAAAAATGAAAAAAAATACTCACTTATCATTAAAATTGGCCATTATTAGCATTTAATTGTAAAAGTTTAGGTTTTCTTTAAAAAAACATATTAAGTATTTTTTTTAAATAATGAAACGTCGTCTAAGACAAGCATGGCTCAAATGGTTCTAAATGGTCTATACTTCTTTCGCTTCTAAGCTTTGCACCCATCTTCAAGTCACCCTGTATATGCGTTACGTAAGAAGCATGTTACAGTGATATCATGTTATGATACGGTATACAGTTTCTTTCAGTTCACATCGTTCAATATTGCAAAATAGATACTGATACCTCAATATATAGTTTCAGTATCTGATTTAGGATATCGATATAAGTTTATTACAGGGTGATCGGTAATGCGATACATTGCCTTTGAGGCAGGAATGTATCGAATCAAAATGAGATTCAATTAGGATCAATTTAAAAATATAAGCACAACAACTTTAATATCTTAAAAAGTAATCACTATCGGCTACGGTACATGATAGGCTTGTGTAATATCGGATTTTAACGATATCGAATCAAAACCATATATATGGTTTTGATTCGATATCGTTAAAATCCGATATTACACAAGCCTATCATGTACCGTAGCCGATAGTGATTACTTTTTAAGATATTAAAGTTGTTGTGCTTATATTTTTAAATTGATCCTAATTGAATCTCATTTTGATTCGATACATTCCTGCCTCAAAGGCAATGTATCGCATTACCGATCACCCTGTAATAAACTACTCAGTCTTGAGTTAAGAATTGTATGAGTACTGAATTGGCATGCATAAACATAAATGAATTTAATACTGTACGTATAAAAAATCCCATAACACCAATTAACCAGTTTTCTACAATTCAGTTTATTTATTTATATCACATCTTGCTTTTATTGAAGTCACCAGAAATCACTACGACTTGAGTAACAATAATATCTTTTCCCACAGACATAATGGCCAAGATGGAGCAGTCTATGCCGACTTTAGAAACCATACTGAGCGAAGTGGACCAATTCGTGGAGTCAGACAAAACGTACAACGAAGCTCCACACATTATCGACGTGGTGTTGCCACTGTTATGCTCATATCTACCCTTTTGGTGGGCACAGGGGCCTGATAACGTCACACCTACCGGCGGGTAAGTATTTTCCCATAATTTTTCAAATTATTAACTAGTTCGTTCAAACATTTTAAGGAACCTTAATTAAGGAAGGACTTAATTATACCAAAAGTTAACACTGGAAACCGAACAATCATCACCGAGTTAATATGGTTTGAATAATAAATAAGTTGCAACAAATAATATTATTGTATCTGAACGAACGAACGTTGGCTGAACTAGAGACGTCGATAAAGACGTCGCGAGGCGCAAGCTATTTTGGCCTTAAGGTGGCTAGGTACCAGACTTGGACCGTACTCAACACATTAGAATTGTAAGAAGTACGACTCTAAAGTAATTTCTTAGCTAGTCTAATATTGTTTTCAAGCTTGACATTCCTTTTAAACAAAATAGTTCATTAAAAAAAAGATGAATACAGAACTCAAAACCTACATAGGTAATTACTTGTTAACTCAAAAATCTTTTGAAATTTAAAAGTAAATTTGTTTTATTCACTGATATTATTTCAAAAGTTTTAAAAAGATAGTTAAATATTGGAATATCAAAGAAAAACGGTCTTCCATGTGTTTATTAGTTTGAAATCCATGCGTTGATTGTTGTTATATTAATGCTCTAACTTAACATTTCTCTTCTAGCAACCACGTTACAATGGTAACAGCCGAACACATGAACCAACTGCTCAAGAACGTGCTCAAACTGATAAAGAAGAACATAGGCAACGAAAGCGCACCCTGGATGACTCGCATAGCGACGTACACACAGCAGATAATCATCAACAGCTCTGAAGAGTTGTTGAGAGACTCCTTCTTGCCGCTGGCAGAGAGAGTCAGGAAGAGAACGGACAATATGTTCCATAAGGAGGAGAGCTTGAGGGGCTTCATTAAGGTAACAGTTTTTCCTGAATTTTTACAACATAAATCTCAGTTCAATTATGACACAAAAAAACCGGCCAAGTGCGAGTCGGGCATAGAATTTGGGATCTATTTACTTCCACGTAGCCGAAATACCCCAAAATATAGGAGTTCCTATTAATTCTATTTTTTTGTATAAGAATCGTATGTCAGCCGTCAGCCGTTAACAGGATACATCTATTTACCAAGTTACAACCATGTAATGTAAATAATTTTAGAATAAAGTGACTGTGACATATAGACGGACAGACAGACAGACAGACTTGACGAAACTATAGGGGTTCTGTTTTATTGCCATTCGAGTAAGGAACCTTTCAAAAACTGTCAGCGTTAACATATTCTTCTGGGTGAGCTTGCTTTTTTGTAAAAACTATCTTTGCCACTCTTGGTTTATTTTTATTCAAAAGCTTATAAATAAAATTAAACAAAAACATTACAAAATATTCATAAAATCCCATAATTATATGATACTTTGGTGAACTAAAGAAACAACTTTCCATTTGGTTGTAATTACCTACATAATTATGATCAGAGAGTAATTCCGATTCCAGTTAATACGTTTTCTGATATTTATGGGTAAAACCACCACCAATGTACTTACCTAACGAATCAAGATATCTCTATTTTTGATATTTGTTAATTTATCTCTCAAGACGGCACTAGCCCATAGTAAGATACCATGATCAGCGATCTTTTCACCATAATCTTTTGTTCAAAATTTTACAAGTAATACGCGTCAACTTAATCATTCAAAAACCTTTTTCATGTATTATTACTAAAACAATAACTGGGCTTGGGTGTTGTGGTACCACCGTTGTTTCTGTTTTCCAAAACACAAGTGCATTAAAATACTGTTCTTTGAAAAAATAAATAGAAAGCTCTTCTGGACAGGTAGTACTCTGCAATGCTTAAAAAGACCAGCTTCATCGTCTCTGCACTTCTCATTAATAACATTGGAGACGATTTGTTTCAGTATTTTGAGTTTCAATTTGTTCTTTCTACTAACCGCCTCTTTTGTTTCCAGTCATCAACAGACGACACGTCACAAGTGGAGTCTCAAATCCAAGAGGACTGGCAGTTGCTTGTACGAGACATCTACTCGTTCTACCCGCTGCTCATCAAGTATGTGGACCTGCAGAGGAACCATTGGCTGAGGAATAACGTCCCAGGTACGCTTGGAGTGATTGACCACTGGGTTGAGATAAGATAAAATAGGATAACTCTTTATTGCACACCAGAAAGGTTAATAACAAATTCATTGTGAGAAAATGTACAATTTAAGCGGAACGCTACAAGCGATCTCTTCCAGACAACCTTTGGGTAAAGAAATAATGAGCTTATAGGAAGGTTCTTAACCGTCTTAGTTTCGTGACTTAACTAGCGTTCCCCTGCAACTTCGTTCGCGCGTTTGGAGTTTGCTCCCTCCCCTCCCGTCGCAGGGTGATGTTTTATAGCCTAAAGTCGTCTTCGATAAATAAGCTATCCAACACAAATATAATCTTTCAAATCGGCCCAGTAGTTCCTGAGGTAAGTGTCTTTAAACAAGCAAGCAAACTCTTCAGTTTTATTATATTAGTATAGATTCTATGAATTCTGACAGCACACACTGCTACAGTCCACTTAGTTATAACTAAACCCAAAGACTCGTTCCAGTCCGCGCCATAAATCTCTTTTGAAACGAGGATGAATATACTGCACAATCGATAATACAAAAACCATGCAAAACCCCACTTCCAAGTGTGTATTGTAATCGATAAACGCACGTAAGAAACAACACGCATCTCTGTCTGTGTGACGTCACCTATAAACAGTGCATGTGCAAAAGAGAAAATGATGTGCACCGTCATTTTATTGCTCCACCTGACATGATTCCTTGGGTTTACTATAGAAACTTCCCTTTGAGGAACATCGTTCTGAGCGTGCTGATGATAAATCGACTTAAGTTTTCTGATTTATGTGTGAAGGAGGCTGGTAAGAATATCGTGTGCAGGCGGAACGCAGCTCGAATATGCCTACATTTCGAATGCCAACGGTCGAAATATGCTTACGGGCTATAACATTTTCCAACTCATAAACTTTTACAGATTGAGACAAATTCGGTCTTATTCGCTTTAGCCTATCCGTTTTCGATTTTTTTAAATTATGGGTCGATTGGTTGAAATTGGACGAAATTCAGAAGTGATTTTTTGAAAAAAGTGAATGTTTAGGTTCTTATACATAATGTTTTGTTATTCTTTCAAATTACTGCTTTCACTAATATAAATAAACAAATCAGTCGAATTAAACAATATTTCTTGTAAAAATCAAAACATACGTTTTGATTATATGTCTTTAAAATGTTACTTTAGTTAAAGTTTTTAAAATGCTAAATAAATGAAAAATAAAAACAGCAAAATGACATCCAACTCAGTGATGATAATATGAGTTATGCTTATTCTAAAAAAAAAATCTTTAAATTCTGAGCAAGTTTTATACAAAAAAACCTCTTCACAACATTAAAAAAAATACAAAACGAATGGGAAATCTCGCACCCTAGCGCGTGGCTAGCGCTTATCAACGAAATACTACGACGTAGTTAGTAAGCTACGAAGAGGCTACCTAGGTGTTAATGGTTTTGACTCGATCGCTGTACCGGATAAAAAAATTTTTTTTTTGGATTTTTTCATTACATTTTTTTATATATATATATTTTTTGGCATTAGTATCGTTTGTATAGCCACCCCTGAGTCGCTCGTCGCTGACCAAAACAACACCCTGTGTGTGCACGGTTCACATTCGTTTTGACAGCTATAGTTTGTCACTTTTTATTCATGTAACAAAATTGATAGAAATAAAAACTTTACTTTGTCTAAAAGACTTTACAGGCCTAGACTAATCTTGCATGAATTGTTTCTGTAACATCAGAATATTAATTATATTATTTTTCCACAGAGGCTGAGGAACTCTACAACCACGTGGCTGAAATATTTAACATCTGGTCCAAATCACAATACTTCCTCAAGGAAGAACAAAACTTCATATCAGCTAACGAAATTGACAACATGGTGAGCAAAATGAGACCTTATGTAATCTGAAAATATGTATTAATCTGGCCTGTTCACGCGTGTTAATACTTATCACGACCACTTTATTTGTATACACTGGTATCGATTCATGTTGTTGATTTGTCTTTATCAGCTTTGTTTTGAGAATATGTTTCATGCTTCACCAGTTATTTTAAAAATATGAACTCCTACGAAATGAATTATAAAATTATTTTGTGTCCTCTGAGGAAATTATGGCAGAAAATAATAGTCAACTTTTAACATCCTAGTACTGACTGGATGTCTGTGTATTTTTATGTAAATTGTTACGTCATTAGTTGCGATCAAGGTCATATATCTGCTTAGCTGTGAATAAAAAAATATATGTGAATTTCTTTGCCACTCAAATAGTAGTATCAAATAAACAAGCTCCTTTAAAAAACAAAGACAAATACGCAACACGGATCAGAAAATCACCGCCATTTTATCCACTAGTTCGTTTTCACTTACTTTGCGTTCATAGGTGCTGATAATGCCAACCGCCACGAGAAGAGTGACGACAGTTGTCGACGGCGCCCCGCAAGGGGGCGGTAAAGTAAGTTGGAGGAATTTTAAACTACCCACAGTTTTTTTGGCTACGCTTTTATAGTCCTGGATTTATATTTTTCGGTCTTTTTACACATCTTTTTCTACATTTACACTTCTTTCAGCCACATTGACTCATATTTATCATCTCAGGCATTGACTCGTTCATTCTAACTACATTCACTTGTCTATTCATTCATGGATACATTTTAATGTTTACATATTTTTACACATACCGTATCTTTAAGTGTGAGTGAGTGAAAAAGACGAAACTCGAGGATAATGTCGTATAGCGTTGTCTTTTTCTGTCTCTTTTGCAAAAAATACTGACTTTTACAATTAATCCAGCTACAACTTAGGCAGAACTAAGAAATGCTTTAACGATCACCTAACTAACTAATACATACGGGATTTACAGTTTTTTTTATTTATTAAAAACTTATTTTCTCTCTATATGATAGAAAACTATTTTGCTTTTACTAATCTAGAAAACTAAATTGAAGCGTAGTTTTATCTGTTTTTAAACTGAACAGTTAAGAAAAATAATAAGCGGTATTTGACTAACTTTATTACTTTTATTGAACTTAACTTTTTAAGGAAATTCCACAGTTGATTTAGTAGATTTATGCACGTGATTTTGTAGAAACTCATGTTATTATTTTTTTTGGAATTCTGTCATACAAATAACTTTTAATCTTACCATAAAAAGGGTAGTTTTCTACGTACTTTTAAATGGTTTTGCTTAAGAAACTATGCTGGTATTTTTTAACTCTTTAACTTTCTTTTTACTAAATAAGAATCGTGTTTTTCTTTGTAATGGAAGGTAGTTTTTCGACTACTTTCGATACCGAAACTTAACAACTAAAATACCTTTGCAACATTATAGAAAAAGAAGAAACACCGCGACAAGAAGCGGGACAAGGACAAAGAGGTGCAGGCGTCGCTGATGGTGGCCTGTCTGAAGAGGCTGCTGCCGGTTGGACTGAACCTCTTCGCCGGGAGGGAGCAGGAGCTCGTGCAGCATTGCAAGGACCGGTTCCTGAAGGTGAGACAGAGACAGATATATATGTTACGAAAGAGAGGCACAAGGACTAGGTGGTGTAGGGGTCGTTGATGGTGGCCTGCCTAAAGAGGCTGCTGCCGGTTGGACTGAACCTCTTTGCCGAGAGGGAGCAGGAGCTCGTGCAGCACTGCAAGGACCGGTTCCTGAAGGTAAAATAACGAAAAAGAATAGAATAGAAGCAGAAACGTTTATTGCCTTTATAACAAAAAAAATAGAATATTAAGAATTATAAATTGAATTGTCTTATTTTTAGATTTGTAGCACTTTCTTTTCTTAAACGACTTTTTCCTTTTAATAATTGTATAAGTGACTTTTTCTTGTGCATGCTGTGTTCGCCTGTAGGAGACTGTACATTTAGCAAATTTTAATTATGTGAATTATATTATATTAAGTAACAATGTTCTAGTTGTAGGTGAACCTATTAAATAAAAATAAAATAAAAATTATAAACGCAAATAACGAGTGGCGCAGCTTGTGTTGCTAAGGGATGTGATCCGACTCAGCACTGGTTGCAGCCATTCAGAATAATCATTAATTTGCATTAAAGCATGGTACTTGTCAGTAGTTTATTTTGTGACTAGCGGTCTTCAGCGAATACGTACGAGCGTTTTGAGTTTTCTCCTTCACCTCCCGTCGCAGCGTGATTTTATAGCCTAAAGCCTTCCTCTATAAATAACCTATCCAACACGAAATGATTTTTTCAAATCGGTCCAGTAGTTCCTGAGATTAGCGCGTCAAACAAACAAACTCTTCAGCTTTGTAAATAAGTATATTAGTAGAATCGCAACGTACTTCTATGTTATACGTTGCGACTATAGCTGAATTTTTTTACATACTCATGAGATGGTCAGTATTGAACCTATATGTACCTATGGTCCAGTAAAATCAAAAATTGAGCTTGTGACGCAATTTGGTAGATCTGCACATTTGTTGATGATGATGTGCTAATAATTACTTCGAGTTCGTGAGCTCGAGCTCCGATCGTGAACAAGAAAAGAAACAAAATAATATTTGACAAGCAAAGAAAAACGCCTACTGTATTTTCTTTCCCTTGAACTGTGCCAAAAACATTACTTATTTGTGACAAAACTTATAAATGTCTTTCACACAGAAAATGTCAGAGCAGGACGTAGCGGAATTCGCCAAGATCCAACTGACATTACCAGACAAAATAGACCCGGCAGACGAGATGTCCTGGCAGCATTACTTGTATAGCAAACTTGGATCTAAGAGCAAGACGAATATAACGATTGAGACTGCTGAGAATAAGGCCAAGATTATTGATGATACGGTGGAAAGGATTGTGGCTATGAGTAAAGTCTTGTTTGGACTTCATATGGTGAGTATTTCTACAGTTTTTTAATTTATTGTTTTTTTCAACGTTTTGACAAAAAACAGTCCCTTGCCCATAGAAAGTATAGAAATGATGGAAAGCGCTTTTAAAATCGGAATCAAGTGGAATATTCTATAAGTTTCGTATTTGAATTTCTACTAAACTCTCCAATCTACGACTGAAGAAATCTAGTTAGATAACAAAAGATGCAAAAGCAATTTAGTATCGATTATTCCCTCTCGACTCTCGATTGATACAGTACCGTGGATGTTGCACTTATGTATGTAAATTGTATTATATACGCTAGTGACTTATTTTAGTATTACCTTATTTATTATCTTTATTTAAAATATGTATATGTTTTTATACCCAATTTATACCCAAATATCTATATATACCCAATCTATATTTATACCCAATAGATCGACCACCCTCAACAAATGAGTAAGAACGTCTACCGATCGGTTGTCTCAATACAGCGCAAGCGCGCCGTCATAGCTTGCTTCAGACAACTGTCACTTCACTCTTTGACCAGGTTCAGTGGAATATAAATCTTGTGTGGAGTACTCTAGTATGATTGTTGTATGACAACTAACTGTTACCTCATTCATTGTCAAAGATAAGGCTTAGTGTAGCTATGGGCTTGTGTGTATAGTCGTAGGATTGATTGGTGTGTGGCCACTAACTCTGATTGTTTCAACTGCATTTGCTAGATCCTACCCACTGATGAGATTCATTAAAAATAATTTAAACCGTGTGTCTGTTGTCTTAAGAACAATTATTGTTGTATGATATCTAACTCTTAATTTATTTAGGGCCGATTTTTCAATGGTCGGATAAAACTTATCAGACTGATAAATTATAAAGCGACAGATTTACAAAAATGACAGGTACCTATGATTGCTGACAACTAGGTGACTTTTTCAAATTAGCCGTATTGTATTTTGATATAAGCCGTATTGTATCTGACTATTGGAAAATCAGCCCTTAAATGACATCCTTTATTATTATTAAGTAGGTACTATTATTTCTGGTTATATGTACGTTCGAGATAAGTTTAGCGTCGATGAAATATTCAATGCACTATTTTATGTAATTATTAACAATAAAAACGCATTGTGCATGCTGCTACGGACTAACAAGGCGACTAAGCCAAAACAAAGGACGAATAACTGGAAAAGAGTTCTCTGTGCGGCTAGAAAGAGAGCCGCAATGGCTTGCCTGAGATCTGTACACCTGTACAAGATAAGCCGGTATGTAAAGTTGACATAGGTCTTACAAAAGTCTAAACCGGTACTTTGCACTAGATGGTACCATACACGAAGGCGCACGCTGTTCATGCTTGACTGAGGAAAGCCCGGGATGCGGTTTGTGTGGCAAATATCAAATAATACATGTTGAATAAATTATTATAATCATCATAATATCATCAAATATTGACAAAAAACTTGCACACATTTACCACCATAAAGGAGGACGAAAGTTGGCGCTCGCCTTCTTGGATGACACTCTATCTATAGTGTGAATATCAGCCAACAAATTTAAAATGGTTTCCATATAAAATGTTCAAAAATTATTTAAACTGAGTTTTAATTAACCTAGATCTTCATTTCTATTATGAAAGTGCCTGTGTTGTGTTTGATCTTAAGTAGGTTGCTTCTAGAAATTCAATTTTATTGACCAATGACAGCTAGCTTAGCTAGGAGTATCTAAGGAGTGCTATATTTGTCTCCAAATTAATAACAAAGTTTAACGATTGTAATTTTAATCTGACAGGCATAGAGCGTGCAATATATTCGCTAGAACATACTACGAGCTCTGGTTGGAAGAAGAAAACGTCGGTCAAGAAGTCATGATCGAAGATCTCACGGTAAGGACATAGGCTATGATCAGTTGTCCTTATAATATTAGACCAATCGATGATGGTAATGGCCATGTATATCATCAAACGTGACGTATATCATAAAAGTTTGATTGCCACCAACATCTAATTTAATGTCCTCTGTGGTGTAGTGTCTGAGCACGCTGGTTTTCAAGGCGTCGCCACACCGAGGTCCCGGGTTCAATCCCCGGTCGATTCAATATCGAAATCATAATTTTCTATATTGTCTCGGGTCTGGGTGTTGTACCACCGTTGTTGTGTCTGATTTCCATAACACAAGTGCATTGGCTGCTTACTTTGGGAGCGGATCAATGTATGTGATTGGTGTCCAATAAACTTAAACCAAATAAATGTCGCTTAATTTAAAATAAAAAAAAAACATCTTTATATTTGCTAGTGGGATCTTCTCAGATTCATTATCAATCACGTAGAGCATGCCTAAAAAAACACTTGCTTGATGAATCCCTGAACTTCATTGTCGCAACGTTTATGTGATCTTCAAACTTTTCAGTACTCAAAGTTATATAGCGTATAATATTCAATACTATTATTTTTTTCTGTTATTTAGCAATCATTCGAAGACGCAGAGTTAAAGAAGAGCGAAGCAGTGGAGGAGGAAGGCAAGCCTGATCCTCTCACTCAGCTCGTGACCACATTCTGTAGAGGCGCCATGACTGAGCGATCCGGTGCTTTACAGGTAATGTTATAAACTTATATCTGAACTGTATTTTAATACACTGATTTAGGAATTCATACAAAAAAAAAGTGAATCGGCTGTTACTATTTTAAAACTTCGGTTATAACTTCGGCAATTTTTTTGTCATTCAGTCCTCAACTCATTCGTTGGTCATTCGTTCAGCGACAGTAAAAATCGATTTTTATTTACCAATTTTGTTCGGCTGACTGACTTTAAGGTGCCATGTTATTCACCAGTGACAGACTTTGAGGCTCCATGTACCAGCTACCTCACTTAACCGGACCGAACAAAAACTATACCGGGTGTTATTTTGGTTAGTGACATCCAACTCAGGGATGATAATATGACCAAAGAAGCAGAAAAGCAAGTTTAATACAAGAAAACCTCTTTACAACATTTAAAACAATGACAAAACGAATGGGGAAACTCGCACCCTCGCGCGTAGCTTGCGCCTATCTACGAAATACTACGCCGTAGCTACTAAGCTACGAAGAGGCGACCTGGTGTTAGTAGTTTTGACTCGACTGCTGTATCGCATCAATAAATTGATTTTGTGAGTTTTTTCCATATCAAAAAAAAAACTTGTCATCAGCATCGATTGTAGAGCCACCCCTGAATCGCTCGTCGCTGACCATAACATTACCTTGTATAGTTTATTATTATTTTGTTTTAACCGTATACTTAAAAATGAAATACTGATTCTACCAGGAGGATCTTCTCTACATGTCGTACGCGAACATAATCGCCAAGTCGTGTGGTGAAGAAGAGGAAGAAGGGGGTGGGGAAGAAGAAGAAGGCGGTGGAGAAGCCGAAGGGGAAGAGGAAGGCCGTGCTAGTATACACGTGAGTGAATTCATAATAGGCTAGTTGACTAAATTTCAAATGTCATGGCGTCCTAAATAAAGTCACATAGGCCTTTACGGTCACGTAGCCAAAAATGAAATTTTGATAGTTTACAGCAACGAGAATATGATTTTATTTGGAACTAAGCTAATTCCGACATGTGTTGACTTTGACGACGTGTTTGGTGTTGAGCTCCTGACTCCTACTATGCCGGACGTTTCGGGTTCGAATCCCGTAAGGGGCAAATGTGTGTAATGAACACAAACATTTGTACCTAAGTCGTGGGTTCTATATATATTTAAGGGAGACTCCCCGTTATAATCATTTTCTCGTATTCTTAACACAGGAAAAAAATCCTTACTTCGAAATATCTGGTGCATATTTATTTTATTATTTCGAATCGATTTTCTTGTAAAGATGACAATAAGTATTAAGTTCGGAAATTTTTACGATGAACTTAATCTGTAATTAAACTTTCAATTTTGATTGCACATATACTTTAATGTTACATGCAGAAAACAATGGAAACATATATGGTACGTAACTAGTAAGTAGCTACTTAGTTTATGTAGTATTATATTATCTGGGATTTAGTTTACCCTGACTTTCCGTCTCTATAATATTTTAAGGATTTTTTGTAAGATAAGTGCTGGTATACCTTTTTTTTTCAAAGTTTAAGATGTACATTTCATCGCTAAGCAGCCAGCTTATTTTTTTTAATCAATGATTACAGGAGCAAGAGATGGAGAAACAAAAGCTACTATTCCACCAAGCCAGGCTAGCCGACCGGGGTGTTGCAGAAATGGTCCTACTCCACATATCCGCGTCTAAGGGTGTTCCAAGCGAGATGGTCATGAAGACACTTGAGCTGGGCATTTCTATACTAAGGGGAGGCAATATTGATATTCAGATGGTAAGATTTGATATATTTTTTTTGTAATAATATTACTTTTATTAATAACTAGCTGTCCCAGCGAACTTTGTTTCGCCCCCATCCTCGTCTTGCCCGGTCTCGTCCCGCCCAGTCACGTAGTTAAAGAAAAATAGAAAAGGGCTGTTCAGGGTTTTCCCGGAAATTATTCGATTTTTTCTCGCCTTTTAAACCTCCCTAGACCTCCACGAACATTTCAAGACTAAGATAAGATTAATCCGTTCAGCCGTTCTCGAGCTTTAGTGAGACTAACTAACAGCAATTCATATTTATATATATATAGATAGATAGATAAATCCAAGTGCAACGATAACGTGCGATGGAGATGCTCAATGTTTCACTACGAAATCGAATCAGAAATTAGGAGATACGTACAAGAACTAAGGTAACGGACATAGCCCTACGAATCAGTGAGCTTATGTGGCAGTGGGCAGGGCACATAGCGCGGAGAAGTCATGTTAAGGCAGAAAATTTCTAGATTGGAGACCCTTCGACCGCGACGTAGGATGTCCACCGACAAGATGGACAGACGACCTTGTTAAGATTGCAGGATCACACTGGCTGCAGACCGCTTGTGATCAGTCGCTGTGGAAGCCGAGGGAGAGGCCTATGTTTAGCAGTGGACGACCTTTGACTGATAATTATGATGATGATAAAGTGTAATGATTGATCACTTACCAATCACATGGCAGCTAGAATTATTTAAAGCTCCATTTATTTATTCAACTGTACAATTCTTTTTTTTTTGGTTTTGAAAAAAAAAACAAATTGGCTCACACTCATTCTTCACTTTCATGTTTTATATTCGTCATGAAAAAACTAAATAAACTAAATATTTTTTTTCTATCCAATCATAAATATCCAAAAATAAGCAGTTCGAAGAAATGTCTGATAACAGGCAACATAAATAACATATCGCTTCCATTTTCAGGGCATGCTGAATCACCTAAAAGACAAAAAAGACGTAGGTTTCTTCACATCCATCGCTGGTCTCATGAACTCCTGCTCTGTGCTGGATCTCGACGCGTTTGAGAGGAATACTAAGGCTGAAGGTAACATATAATGATTTTTGTCACTGGTTTCCTGTCTTGAGCTAACAAATGAAGGCTATAAATGTGACGAACAATTTCAGACACTGCCCTCGTTATTATAATAAAAAAGTTTGCGTCAGGTATATTTTTTTGGGTAACAAAAGTTAAGGTGAACGCACAGTTATCCGAGCCGAACGCGCCGAACGAATCGAAGTCAAGGAGGCCTCGCACACATATCCCATTCGGCCGAATCGACTGAATCGGACGAATCGACCGCGTCGAAGAAATCATGAGATAGCGCTATGAGCGACATCTAAGGTGGAAGTGAGTATGAAGATTTTATCCGGCGAGTCTTCCGAACCGTCCGAGTCAACCGCATTAGCCGCACCGAATCTGATGACGTCATCCGAATTTATCTGGGATTTCTTCCAGATTCGGACGATTTGACGCGGATAAGTGTGCGAGGTTTCATGAGATTTCAAAGAATTATAAAATCCGTTTCTTTCGGTGCGTTCAGCGCGTTCGGCTCGGATAAGTGTGCGATCAGCTTTACCTGACCAATTAAAAAAATATTCGCTGTGTGCGAAGAAGGTAGTGGAAGAACCCGAATCAAACCAAATAAAACAATGTCTGTCGCAATATCTGTAGCAAATTTAGTAAAGTCCGTTTTTCTTTGATTGTCGTATATTGTTAACAATTTTGACATTCCTTTTTAACAAAATTGTTTTAAAATAAGATAAACACAAATCTTACACCTAACATCATTAATTTATCATTAAACTCTGAGATCTTTTGAATTAATTTTTTGATTTATTAAATTTATTCACTGATATTAAATTAAAAGTTATGTAAAGATTGTTTACATTATTCGACAAGCCAATAAAAGCGGACTTACAAAATTTACATACCTGTGCAATATATATTATGATTACGTTATTTCTTAAGTCGTTATTTACACAAATTACTAAATAATATGTTCTTTTCAGGTCTGGGCGTGGGTCTAGAGGGAGCCGCCGGTGAGAAGAACATGCACGACGCAGAATTCACTTGTGCTCTGTTCCGATTCATACAACTCACTTGTGAAGGGCACAACTTGGGTATGGCATTGTTCATATTTTTATTATTATTTATAGAAAATATCAAATTCAGGCGCACTTGATATGTCACAAAACCTTAGACATAATGTTATAATGACTAAGTCTAGAAAGTATTTAATTGTGTCTAACTTTAAACATAATAAAAACTTGCTGTTAATAACCATTTTAATAACTTTGAAGAGATAACTAGCCAAAAAAATTCATTATGTGTTTATATGGGTAATAAACCCTCTGTACCTCAGCCAATTATGTCTCTTAGAACCTAAATCCATTACCTAATATACAAGATATTATGTAGTAAGGATAGGTACAAATTCTTAAATTCTTATATTTGAGGCGTTATTATTTTTGCTAAGCACGGTGGAGTCGTAGTATACTGTCTTATTTTTTTTACTAAAAATCGTAGGAAAAAAATGTTATTCTTTTTACAGTCCGTTCTTTGCTAGTGGAATATTTTAAACAATCTTGAAATTCCTTTTAAACGAAATAATTAATTTTGAAATTAGATAAAAACAGATCTTTTCAAATCAAATATTTAATTTTATTTTTATTTAAAAGTTGTACAAACATTGTTTACATTATTTGACTAGCAAATAAAAACTGACCTTACCAAAGCTCCACCTAATCATCCACCTTTCCACAGAGTGGCAGAACTACCTCAGAACGCAAGCGGGTAACACGACCACGGTCAACGTGGTCATATGCACTGTCGACTACCTGCTGCGGCTCCAAGAATCTATCATGGACTTCTACTGGCATTACTCGAGCAAGGTAACACTTTATCTGTAGATGTACAGCGTCTTCATTTTTTAATTTTCTTTTCGCTCGGTCTCGTTTATTTTATTCATCCACACCAGCAAAAAGCAGGTTATCTATAATTTACGATAAAATTTGCTTGATGGTAAAGTTTTATTATAAATATAGATTTACGGTTTTAATCAATGAGATACACTCGTTAAGTTCAGAAAGATAAACGGTATAGTTAGTTGATTTTAGATTCCTACTGTAACGTAATAGGTTGTTAAAATCTTTCTAAAAGGCCAGAGAGTTTCATGAGACCAGTTTTATTTTGAAATCAATTAAATTTAGATCAGATTTTTTTTACATCAAGTAAAACATGAATGCACACATCGTTCACGATAATGTAGTAGTCCCCCTAGCCGATTTCGACTACGGTGGCCAGTCACAACGACTAACCGACTGCGCGGGACATATTATAGTGCACAAGTGTGTGCGCAAACACAGGTGCACTCTCTATTCCTTTCACTCTCATAGCCCGATGGGACAGCAATCTGACACGACCGGAGAGAGTTTAAGGCGCAGGACCAACGGCTTTACGTGCTTTTCCGAGGCACGGGGTTGAAACACCGCCAACTTCCAAACTTCGGGCTACCCAAGAATTTCTGAACAGAAAAACTCAGGTATATATTTTGGGCCCGACCCGGGGATCGAACCCGGGACCTCTGACGCAGCCGTCGCTTTAAAGTGCGACCCTTCTACCGCTGCGCCACCGAGGCAGTTCACGATAATATAAAAATGGTGACATAACCCCTCCCTACATTTCAGGAACTAATCGACCCGGCGGGTAAAGCGAACTTCTTCAAGGCGATAGGAGTTGCTTCACAAGTATTCAACACGCTCACTGAAGTCATTCAGGGACCCTGTACGCAGAATCAACAGGCTTTGGCACATTCCAGGTAATTTTATCTTTCAAATAAAATACCGATTAGATCACTACACTACCAAGCAAAAGTTCTCCACCGACTTTTTCAAATCGTTTGGTATTATTAACAGTTTCAGATATATTTATATATAATACATATTTTATTTCCTTTTCTATTCATTTGTATGATCACTCTAAGTAGATTAAGACTATGGACTGGCACGGACTTAAAAAACCTTTTTTTTTTCATTTATTTCTGTATACAGGTTGTAAAAAACAGTACGAGCCAAGTTAAAGAGGGTGGTTGTCATCAAGTTTGAAATACAGGAAAAATATATTTAAAAAATTGAAGAAAAATATTAAAAAATACATGTTTTTTTCCTTTTATTTAAGACTCAACTCTTAAGGGGGTGGCCCTTGATTTGGCTCGTCCTTTTTATACCCTGTATACTGTATAAGAAAAACCGGCCAAGTGCGAGTCAGACTCGCGCACTGAGGGTTCCGTGCCAACGTTAATTGAATTAGGCAATCCACTTACTTCCAATTAGTAAAATACCACAATATTTTGTTGACAGCAAATATAAGTTTGTTTTTCATAGTGTTTGTATGAAGAAAAAAGTTATGTTTGCGGTTGTTGAAAAAGTGCTATATCTCAAAAACTTCTCGTTCGATCCCGTTCAAACCAATTTTCGTTGAAAGTATTTGTTATGATCTACATTATATATTTTTTTCAAAATTTACACTCGCTTAGTTTAGAAGTTAGATGGGGGGGACGCCCATTTTTCCACTTTGGAAGCGTCTAGCTAAGAAACGTTAGACTTTAAAAGAAAACGGTTTTAGGAACCTCTGTCATTTTTGAAGACCTATCCATAGACACCCCACACGCATAGGTTTGACTAAAAAATTTTTTTCCGGTTTTAGTTTCATGTATGGGAGCCCCCCCTTAAATATCATTATTTTTTATTTTTTGTATGAGAATCGTAAAGCGGTTAACAGGATACATCTCCCTACCAAATTTCAATAGTGTGATGCTTATAGTTTCAGAATAAATTGGGTGTGACATACGGACGGACGGACAGACAGACAGACAGACAGACAGACAGACAGACAAACAGACAGACAGACAGACTTGACGAAACTATAAGGGTTCCGTTTTTTGCCATTCGGCTACGGAACCCTAAAAAAGGGTAGATATGTAACATACAATTTTCACGGATCCCTTAAATTCTATGCAGGGGGTAAAAAAAAGCCAAATTCAAGTAAAGTGGTTAAAAGTCGTGTGTAGAATACAGGAAAATACAAATAAATGTTAAAAATGTTTTTTAATATTTTTTTCCTTTATTCTAAACTCGACTGACAACCACCCCCTTTTATTTAGCTCGTACTTTTTTAAACCCTGTGTAGACTTACTAGGAGCACGGGACTAACTAACTTACACTCGTCCCATAATATAGACCCTACCACATGTAACTACCTTCTTACTATGTAAAACTTCTAATTTTAAGTTTATTTTACTTGTGTCGCTTATGAATTACTATTTGACTATTCTGGTATGTAGAATTTAAACGATTTCTATTTTTGACTTTAGCACTATGATTATGTAAACACAATTGTTAACACATAATCTTGTTCCAGATTGTGGGACGCAGTAGGAGGATTCCTCTTCCTTTTCTCTCACATGCAAGACAAGCTGTCCAAGCACTCGTCGCAAGTAGACCTGCTGAAGGAACTGCTCAACTTGCAGAAGGACATGATCACTATGATGCTTTCCATGCTTGAAGGAAACGTCGTGAACGGTGAGTGTGTTAAAGCATTTGGAGCCTTATGTGTAATGTGTTAAGGTTCAGAAATTAACAGTTGAATGTAGAAACGATGTTGAATGTATGTTTCGCTAATTTAACTGGTATAGCTGCCGAATTACTTTACCCTAAATCTCAAATGTTGATCTACCGCATTGTGTTAGCTGTATATCATCATTAACTGACATAAAAAATATGATTATCAGTTCAAGTTGATTTGGTTTAGAATGTTTTAACACTAACAGTGTCGTATTTTATATTCGTAAAGATGAAATAAGAAATCAAAAAATTGCGCACGGGTGGGACTCGAACCTGCAAATTTTGGCGAACCGGACTAAACGCTCATCCAATTGAGCTACCGTGCTATCAGTCCGACCGCGTCAAATTTCTGGTTTCTTATGGATACGTCATTACGCGTGACGTCAACGCTATCTACAATTTTTTTGGTTCATTATTTTATCTTTAAGTTGATTTGTTTATCTATACTAATATTATAAAGCTGAAGAGTTTGTTTGTTTGTTTGTTTGTTTGTTTGTTTGTTTGTTTGTTTGAACGCGCTAATCTCAAAAACTACTGGCCCGATTTGAAAAATTATTTTTACGTTGGATAGTCCATTTATCGAGGAAGGCTTTAAGCTACATAACATAAAGATACGACTCATAAGACCACAGCAGAAATGAAAAATGTTGCGAAAACGGGAGAAAGATATTCCTTTTGAGAGCTTCCGCTGCATACGCTGCGGAAACCGCTTAAGTTACACAAAAATCATGTATGACAGGATTGTTCAGCATTAAGAGTTCTATAATAAAGTCTGCGACAGCATATGTCTATCTTTTATGGTTGACATACTACAACCTTTTTTATGTTAATAAATTTGTAAAAAATGATGCATTATTTTTAGAGGTGTATTATACACACAGGTATTTATTCTTATCAAAATAAATAGATTCATCATCACGAGCATTTCATTTAGGACCAAGTTGCCCTTTATATCATTTGATTTCAATTAATATCTTAGTAGCTATCACAGTTTTAACATAACTCCGTACCAAAATAATGTTCGCAGCTTAAGTACAACGTGCGCTTGCGCTAATATATTATAAAGCTGAAGAGTTTGTTTGTTTGAACGCGCTTATCTCAGGAACTGCTGGACCGATTTGAAAAAATATTTCTGTGTTAGATAGCTTATTTATCGAGAAAGGCTTTAGGATATAAAACATGACGCTGCGACGGGAGGGGAGGGAGCAAACTCAAAACGCGCGGACGAAGTCGCGGGGGACCGCTAGTTTATAATACTTTCAAATTACTATTTTACTTTTTGTCAAGCAAAGTACGTCAAAGTAACGGTACAGTTTTAATGATTTCAGCTATTATGTTTGCATTGCCTAGAGCTGACTCTTCAAATAAACATGTATTTTTATACGCTTACTAGCTGACCCAGCGAACTTCGTTTCACCCCCAGCCCTGTCTTGCCCCAGCCCCGTTCCGCCGAGTCCCGTAATTTTGAAAGTTAAGCATTCCCAGCGAATTTTATTTCGCCCTGAAATTAAGGGTTAAGGGAAAATTTAGGGTTGTATGTATTTTAAATGCCACATTTTAAAAAAAGTTTGAAAATTCAAAAATAATTCAAAATTCAAAATTGTTTATTTTGTACATAGGCTATTGCTAGCACTTATACACGTCCCAACTTTGGCCCTACCACAGCTTCGGTACAATTGTGGGCTAGAGCTGAGAAGAAGCTGCGCAACAAACTCAGTCACTAATGTTAATGCCTCTTTTAAAAATATGACAATTTAAATGTTCTTACAAGCTAGACCATACATTGTTATCGTTCATATAATAATTTATTCTATAATATCCTTTAGTCATTAAACATTGTTGAACAATAGATTTGAATTTATATAAAGGTAATTCAATTATATTTTGAGGCAATTTATTAAAGAAAGTAATACATCTTCCAATAAACGAGTGATTAACTTCTGAAGTCTGAAATTTGGAACTGAGTTTATTCTTATTTCTAATATTGAAATCATGTAAATCACTTTTTTAGGAAATAAGTGCAAGTTTTTACGAACATAAATCAAATTTTCATAAATAAACTGTGAATACACTGTAAGTATCTTGACTTCTTTAAACAAATCCCTTAAAGAGTCGTCAGATATTAACAACCCATATCACTTAGGGGTATTAAAAATAGATGGAAGCCGATTCTAAGACCTACTAAATACGCATATAAAATTTGGTAAGAATCGGTAAAGCCGTTTCGGAGGAGTACGGAACGAACATTTTGACACGAGAATTTTATATATAAGATGTCATATCCACACAAGACTAACTCACTATAATCAGTGGCGGCTGTACCTTATGTGCGCTCGTGCGCTGAACCACCAATTCAAAAGATTTAAAAAATTCAAAATATCAAGTATTTCATCTTTATTTTTAAATTCCTATTTTAATAGTTATTTTTAAACATACAAAAACGTATAAAAGATCAAATCTCCAATTATGGTGAAACAGTTTGAACGCTTTAAACTATTAAGACTTATTTTCCTGTAAAGACAAATTCTCGTGCGCTTCGGCGAGTGCACGAGGACTGCTAATATAACTTGTAGGAGATACGAGTTCATACGCCTGACGCGTGAAACAAAAGATAGTTCATAGAAATGTACCGAGTAATGAGCGGGTTTTCGAGCGCCGCACGGGCGAACCGAAGATTGCCGAGAGCAACCGATGTTTGACGAATTGGCCGGCGCGAGACGACGACGGCAGCCATGATTGACATCTCGTTATCAGACTACCAGTATAGTTTCACTGTATGTGTGACGCATTAATTATTATTTATATTACCGTAATTGTTTTTAGTTTTTGTTTCGATTTTCTTAAAGTGCACTACCAGTTCGATAACCCACCAGCCGCCACTGACTATAATTAAACATAACCTCCCATTCCCAGGCACAATCGGTAAACAGATGGTGGACACACTCGTAGAATCCGCTTCCAACGTGGAACTCATCCTGAAATACTTCGACATGTTCCTGAAACTGAAGGATCTGACGTCCAGCGCCAGTTTCCAGGAGATTGACGCGAATAACGACGGTTGGGTGCTGCCGAAGGACTTCAAAGAGAAGATGGAGCAACAAAAGAGTTATACACCGTAAGTACTCTTACTGTAAAGTTTAAATTAGGCTAACTGATGTTATTATTTGTGACTGGTTTGTTTCACTTGATTGCTCGCCATTTTTTAAACTTGATCACATTTTATTTGACTGCAGGATATTTGATTATTCAAATGCTAAATATTTTAGTAGTAAAGCAATACTAAGGCCTGACTATTGATCATTTGCATTATTTAAGTAAACAAATAACAAAAATCCTTAAAATAAATAAATAAAACTACTTTTCGTTTTATACAAAATATTGAATAATTTTGGCTTAGCCGTAGCTGTTTAAAAAACTCAAAAAAAAATGCACAAATTATGATGTACACAGGTGGACTAAATGCTAAAAGCATGTTTTGCTAGTTAACCCTTTCGGTAATGTTGTGGACTTCTTATCAGATGGTTTTATATTACAAAGTAAGTGCTGATGCTATTCAAAATAAATTATAAAAAATAATTTAAGACCTGAATCTAAGTTTTTGTACGTATCCACGAAATCAAAATAAAGAATAATATTTTTACCATTTCAGTGAAGAAATAGAGTTCCTCCTAGCCTGCTGCGAGACGAACCACGACGGCAAGCTAGACTACATCGGGTTCTGCGACCGGTTCCACGAGCCCGCCAAGGAGATCGGCTTCAACTTGGCCGTGCTGCTCACCAACTTGTCCGAACACATGCCGAACGAACCAAGGTAATTGTATTAGAGTCTTATATAATTAAACTAGCAATCACGTAAAGTAAAAACCACGGCCAAGAATATCGGCTTAAACTTGGCCGCGCTGCTAGCCAACTTGTCTGAACACATGCCGAACGAGCCAAGGTAATTATATTAGAGTCTTATATAATTAAACTCGAAATCACGTAAAGTAAAAACCACGGCCAAGAATATCGGCTTAAACTTGGCCGCGCTGCTAGCCAACTTGTCTGAACACATGCCGAACGAGCCAAGGTAATTATATTAGAGTCTTATATAATTAAACTAGCAATCACGTAAAGTAAAAACCACGGCCAAGAATATCGGCTTAAACTTGGCCGCGCTGCTAGCCAACTTGTCTGAACACATGCCGAACGAACCCAGGTAATTATGAGCTCAAAATTATTTACAGAATTACCCTTGAACTTATCATTCTTAAGTAATTATTTCGGCGAAACGAGCTGGGTAAACAAAATATATTTGTATCAATGAACGATGAACAGTGATTTCTATGTACAATTATATCGTTCAAGGTTAATTCTGTAAATCATTCGGAGCCCGGTAATTATATTAGAGCAACTAGCAATCGCACACGGCTGACAGATAGAACCACGGCCAAGGAAATTCGCTTCAACTTGGCCATACTGCTCACCAACTTGTCCGAACACATGCCGAACGAGCCCAGGTAATTATATTAGTACAACTAGCAATCGCACATCGCTGACAGATAGTACCACGGCCAAGGAGATCTGTTTCAACTTGGCCGAGCTGCTCGCTAACTTGTCTTGTAGAGCAACTAGCAAATGCACAAGGCTGACTGACAGAACCACAGCCAAGGATATCGGCTTCAACTTGGCAGTGCTACTCACCAACTTGTCCGAACACATGCCGAACGAGCTCAGGTAAATATATTAGTACAAGAAACTAGCAATGACGTAAACTAAAAACCAAGGCCAAGAATATCGGCTTAAACTTGGCCGTGCTGCTCACCGACTTGTCCGAACACATGCCGAACGAGCCCAGGTATAATAAATAAAGTATTCATTTCAGACGACTGCGATCCAATGCTAGTATAATGAATGACATGATGACTATGTAAGTTATTCATTGTGTATAAAGATATCATGTGACCGATCAGAGGTTGTTTATCTCCTTGAGGACTCTGTGGTAGCTGCCGCGTATTTCTAGTAGCAGAGCTTTAAAGTTGTTTGTTAACCTGCAAGCGCAGAAGAGCTGCAGAAGATAATAGGCTCTATTAGTCAATGATAAGGATAAAGTTAGTTAAAGAGTAGCTAAGGAGATCGGCTTCCAATTGGCCATACTATGCTGCTAATCAAGTTGTCGGGACATATGCCCTAGCCGAGTCGAGATAATTTGGACTCTATTTAGCAATAACTAGCGGTTCCCCGCGATTTCTTCCGCGTGTTTTGCGTTTGCTCCCTACCCTCCCGTCGCAGGGTGATGTTTTGTAGCCTAAAGTCTTCTTCGATAAATAAGCTATCCAACACAAAAAAAATGATTTTTCAAGTCGGTCCAGTAGTTTCTGAGATTAGCGCGTTCAAACAAAACTCTTCAGCTTTATAATATTAGTTTAAATAATAAGTAATGATTGATGAATTTAATTTGCTACTACGTTTCCGATTAGATCGGCTTCTTGGCTGTGCTGGTCACCAACTTGTCAGTGCATAGGTATGCCTAACGGTTCCAGATGAGTGTGATGATATCTCACTATACAGGGATCCTGTACGCAGAATCAATACACTTTAGTGTTAAAGTGATCCTGCGATCTTCATTTTTTAAATAATGTATTGACCCACCTACATGAAACCTTTAGGTCCAAGGCAAAGTACAGTAACCAGCACATCAGGCTATCCACGTTTGTTACAAACTAGCCCTTATTACAACAAAATAAGATACCGCAGTGCTTACCTTGATGTGCTGCATCGAATATTGACGTGATCCCACGCGTGTTAAACACGACCACATAGGGGCCATGTATATATTTAGAATCGACAGGGGTATACAAATGATTATTATTTACAGTAGTAATAATCGACTTTATATCAACAATATGATTTACTGCACACCTGAGGTGGAATTGTGTAAAGTAATCGTATTCATTTGACAATTAGAAACGTACGGTATGATCTGTCTAATTACAAAGAACAAAACGTTTGACGGATCATACCGTACGTTTTGAACTGTCAAATGAGTACAATTGCTGTACACAATTCGACTTTTGTTTAGCTACCTCAGTACAGACAGCTTCCCAGACAGTGTATCTGTTTTTTTTTTAGTTTAGCTGTGACATATTTCATAACTTCTGAACATATTTGTGTCCCCAGGTTGGCTCGTTTCCTAGAAACAGCCGGTTCAGTACTTAACTACTTCGAGCCGTTCCTCGGCCGCATCGAGATCATGGGCGGCTCCAAACGCATCGAGCGGGTCTACTTCGAGATCAAGGAGTCCAACATCGAGCAGTGGGAGAAGCCGCAAATCAAGGTAAATAATAATTATCATCGTCATCATCATCATTATCAGCCAAAGGACGTCCACTGCTAAACATAGGCCTCCCCCACGGCTTTCCACAGCGACCGATCACTAGCGGTCTGCATCCAGCTTGATCCTACGATCTTTATTTTTAAATAATAATTATAGTCCATTTTATTTATGATGATTGTTGAGACATTTATTATCGACTTGACACTTTCTTCCGTTTCATGCATCCTACATTTCAAGAAAGAAAATATTATTGTACAAAATAAATCTAATAAAATGTTTATATTGTATCCAAAGTTATAACAAAACAATGCCTTATTAAATATAGCCATTTAATTTGCTTCACCAATGATGATTTGTTTTTTTTTTTTTGTTTTAAAAACATCAAAAAATATTTACATGCATATTTTTTGATGTTTTCGAAACTTGAACTACTATAGTGATTGACAAAACCTAATCGACCTTCTATCGCGTATGTCCGAATTATCGGAATCACTATTTATTGATGAAATATGCATGAAAAATCCTTTCGTTATCGTTTAATTCATTTAAATGAATCTTATCCTACTTGTTCTTGTTTCACTTCAACTACTTGTCGTTCGATAGAATGATCAGTCATCAAGTTTAAACTAATATGGTCGCTTTTGTCATATGGCAAAGGATTAAAATACACGCAAAATATAAAATTACAAAAAACTTTAGACTAATCGATTACTTTGTACGAAAAACATCGATTCAGTTTCATTGGGTTACATCACTTAAATTGTCGAAATGACAACGTCTCAGCTATCATCTTAGGCAAAATCAACTATGAGATACCAACAATCTGCCAAAGAACGTCCACTGCTAAACATAGGCCTCCAACATAACTTTCCACAGTGACCTTGTCTATTATATATATGAGCCTTATATCTATGTAGTGTGATCCTACGATCCTTATAAGGTCCTCTATCTATTCTACCGGTCGATCTCCTATATCTTTATCGCCCGGCGCAAATTTTTCACTTTATTTGATTTTTCTTTAAAATCTTAATATTTATATTATTCTGAATTGTTTATGATAGTTGATTATTGAATTTGATATTGCAGTAACACAAACTCTCTTAAACAAAAAAATATTTTCTTCTTTGTAGTTCGATTCGAAAAGCGTGTTTTTTTAGTTTTTTTAAACTATAATTTATTTATTACACTAAAACACGCGATTTTTCCGAGCAACTAACAGTTCTTTGGTTTGACGTTTCCATTGCAGATTTTCTCATTTCATTTATTAGTATCAATTTACTAGCTCGTCACTTCACTGGCTACTTGTAATCAGTCCAAAATATTTCCACAGAGTAAAGTCCAAGTGTATTCAACCATCACCTATAACAATCTTAACCAAACAAATTTCCTCCCAGGAATCGAAACGAGCGTTCTTCTACAGCATAGTGACAGAAGGAGGCGACAAAGAGAAGCTGGAGGCGTTCGTGAACTTCTGCGAGGACGCCATCTTTGAGATGACGCACGCGTCCAGCTTGATGGCCGCGTGCGAGGAGACCGCCGGCGGGCAGAAGAACCGGGAAGCGAGTTACATGTATATGGGGGATGATGATGATGAGAGGTCAGTGTTCTTGACTGTCTAAACTAGTCTTATTTGTTTCCTTATTAGATTTAGGGCTGAGTTTTCAATAGTCATATAAGAAATATTCGTCGAACAAAATACAATATGGCTAATTTGAAAACGTCACGTGATTGTCGGCAATCATACGTAACTGACCTTTTTTTTTAGTCTGTCGCTTTATAATTTATCAGTCTGATGAGTTTTATCTGACCATTGTCAAATCGGCCCTTATGAAATATAAAAAATCAGATCAAGCTCGAATTCGAATCGTGTCAAACTCAAGATGAGAAACATAAGACCCTTTACACACCTTTTAGCATCGATGCTAACACGCGTTAGCATCGATGCAGACGCAAAATGTCAACCTTTACACATTGTGCTACTTTTAGCATCGAAACAGTCGTTTTCAAAACGCGCGAAGCATAATTAGTTAAGCATAAGCATTATGCTATATATATATGGTATTTGCCGAGTTGAGAGGCGCTGTAAGTAAACCGAAATACAGGATACACCTATCCACATATGCTAGTTCGGTAGCAGATGCTATGTAATACGATTATAATAGAATAACTTCGTTTTATTTATATTGTAAAACAATTATAACTGTAATAATTTGTACTGTTAATAAGTGAGTGTCGTTCTTTCACAGGGCCGGCAAGGATCCGTTCCGTCGAGGTCTCCAATCAGTCAAAGACGGCATCTCCACTGCATTTTCATCCTTATCGCCCTCGAACATAAAGCAGAAAATCGCTGACATGCAGCAGATGCCTCCCGCTGAATTGGCTGTCGGCTTCTTCAAAATGTTCTTCTATCTTTTCTACTACATTGGCTACGGTGGACTTGTGGTGGTCAGGTGAGATTCAACTCTATGCAAATAGTGACAGGAACTATTTTTGAAGGATATAGTATGTTTTATTTTTTTCAAAATTCAAAATCCATTTCATCATTTATCTGGTTTTTGGTCTCATGTCAAAAGTAATCTGAATAAAGTACCAAGTCGCATGTGGTTCAAATATCCGTTTTCCGTATACTGTTTTTATTATTGTGTGTCATTGTGTATTCAATATTTAGACTGCGACATTGATTATACATTTATTTAATACATTTAATTTTTTACACAAATAAATACTACTTATCACAAAATTCATTATTGTAAATTCACTAAAACATTAATAACAGATTTTTTTGCATACTTATAGGGAACTTGATCAAATGTAAGAAGTTTTCATATATTTTATTGTGTATTTCACGCAAAACATTGGTGCACAGTCATTGGTAAATGCTTTATATAATAATGTCTGTATTGAATGTATAGAGAGTAAATGTGTACTTTGTGTGTTTTTATGTTAATATTATAGACTGGTTACTTTGTAATAGAGATATACTTCTTTTTTAAACAGACTGCTTATTTGCCCCCTTCCTACTTATTCTCTTACTATCTCTCTTCCATCTTTCAGACATATGTCTTACAGATTATCTACGTGTTAAATAAATCCATTCTTAACTCTGTTCCCTTCTTCCAATTAGGATTTTGTTAATCTAGATTATTATTTCTTTACGATAAAATAACGCCGTAGAAAAGTGCTCTTAAATTTTACTTTAGTATATATTTAACTTTTAAGCACCAGGTTTTTATTAAGGCTTTTTAGCACAATTCCTTATCGAAAGTGATCTATCCTCTGTTGTCTACATTAAAAGTGTTTTTGTTAACGTATGTAGCAACGTATGATTCTGAAATAATAATAAAAATGCCATTAAATACCGGGCAATGTTTCACGTTAATATTACTCTATCTATTTATACACCATTTTTCTTTTTCTTTTCTCTCACAAATTTTATTTATCGAATATCACCTTTTTTTTTAACTTTGCACCAATGCACTTTTATTTTATTACTATCACATTATACCAAAAAAATGAATCATTGGTATGATCACATACTTGAACAAGGGCTCTTGCCATTATTAACTCAAGAAATACATTTATTTATATCTATATGAATATTTTTTATCATACCAATGATCCTATTTTAAGTTAGAAAGATTTTTGACATGTCGTTTTATAAATTTGATTCTATTTAAACTTAATTTTTAACACACTATCACTCTTAAAAATCTGAAATTGTAAAATGTACAGTTTAATTTCGAAAATAATATAATATTTTTGAATATATTTTATATATAATAAAATGAAAAGTAATATTTTATTGTTACTTGTCAAAATCTCTCTTAACTTCCGCCATCACTTCTCTAACTTCCGTCCTCAATTCTCAAACTTCCTTTCTCACTTCAAGGTACATATTCGGAGTCCTTCTCGGTCTGATGCGAGGGCCACAAACGGAAGAACCGCCGCCCGAACCGACGGAGGAAGAGAAAATCGGTCAGTTGAGGCACAGGTTGCTCGCGCAAAGTAAGGCACACACACATACAGGTATCCGTGTGACGCTTTGGGCTTTTGTGTTCGGTCACTCGGGTTGAAGTGGGGTGGGAATTGAAAATGTGACATTACAAAATTATAAAGTAAATCTTTAAATAGGAATCATAAATAAAGTATAAATCTTAATTTTAAGTCCTAGAAGTTTATTTAATTGGAAATATATTTCAGCAATAAAGTTTCTTAATAAAATATCAATAACTAATTACTAATAACCAATCGTCTATGTGATGGTTAACGACTAAGAGTCGAATTTACCAACGTGAGATAGGACTTATCCGACCAAATAAGTATAATACGTCCGATTTTAAAAATGATATTTTCATAAATGATTGCTGTCATATAGGTGATATTTTTAAATAAGGCGTTTTGCATTCGACACCTATTTCTTATCTAACGTTGGTAAAATTTCTGTTAAATTAATTAATTCACTCAGTCCATAGAAGTACCAAATTATTTATAAAAACGTAACGTATTTAAAGCTATGCAACTTAACTTTATGTAAATAAAACTAACTGCTTATAATCAATGAAATTATTTTAAATAAATGACCGAACACAAACTTCAAGGAATTACACTTAATCGCCAAACGCAGGTTAAATAACAAAATAACACGTTTTTCCAAATTGTACGTTACAACGTATCTGACTTCTGAATGTTGTCACATTGTAACAAAATATCGGCGCTATGCTGTCACGTTTGTAACAAACCACATTTGTAACAGTTTATGTAACAAAAATCTGCTTTTGGATGTTAACACGCAGGTAACACACATTTTATTTTATTTTAAAAAATATATCGTTGTATTGTAATGCTTTATGTGAATTTATTTGTGCATAATTTAAATAATAATGCTAATTTAATATCATATTCTGAATTGTTGAATTTAATAACAATTGAATTCGAAGTTGTTCCATCACAATTGAACTGAGTATTATTCAGATATGTTAAATGCAAATACCAACGTGTTACTTTAAATGCACAAAACTTGAAAATTGATTGATTGAAATAACGAATAGAATCAATCAAACAAATGTTGCCCTGTCTATTCATTAATAAGACAAGTCATCACGTGCGCTAACCCGCCGAAATACGTAAACAAGCAATGGTTAGTTCTTTATAAACGTATCGTATCACTTCGCAGCGGCCCGGTCATACAACTACCTACCGACTCCTCTCTTGACATTGACAAAGCGTCGTCCACAGAGCAATAACTTATCAGAAGTGACAGTAAAACTAAAACACCACATAAAACCTTAAAATGATTTGTTTTCCTGCAGAATTATGTCAATTGATTTAAAAATCATTTGGGGTGTCTGAAGTTTTGTGCATTTTACATGTAATGTTAGACAATTCGTTTGGGGTAGTACTTTTTAAAGGCTACCTACATGCACGTTTGGGCATTTTATTGCATTGTTTTTGTCGGAACGAATATTAAAAAAACATATAATTATTATCCATCTTTTAATATTATTAAAAATGTCTTATTCGGATCTATAACGTCAGACCATAATCCCAAGTTCATATCTAATTATTTATTTTCTATAATAACTCAGGTCCGTCAAGACATCTACCAGCGTTGCCGCCAGCGGATGATACAGGACAAATGCAGGTTCAGGCATTCGGTTTGGATATCACTAAAGAAGACAACGGCCAGTGAGTAGCTAATAGTTTGAATGCTTTAGAATGTTTTTAACACTCACAGTGTCATATTTTATATTCATAAAGATGAAATAAGAAACCAAAAATTTCGCGCACGGGCGGGACTTGAACCAGCAACCTTTTGGCAAACCGGGCCAAACGCTCTTACCAATTGAGCTACCGTGCTGTTAGTCCGACCCTGCGAAATTTGTGGCTTCTTATGAAAACGTCGGTAGTAAACACGGTAGCTCAATTGGTAAGAGCGTTTGGCCCGGTTTGCCAAAAGGTTGCTGGTTCAAGTCCCGCCCGTGCGCGAAATTTTTGGTTTCTTATTTCATCTTTATGAATATAAAATATGACACTGTGAGTGTTAAAAACATTCTAAAGCATTAGATAGCGAAGCGACATCAATTTCCAAGTTGAATTTATTCTGTAAAGAATAACTGCTTGGGCCATCTGTTTCATAAACAGACGGCTGGATGGCGCTAAGCGTCACGCAATTGACGTTTTCATAAGAAGCCACAAATTTCGCAGGGTCGGACTAACAGCACGGTAGCTCAATTGGTAAGAGCGTTTGGCCCGGTTTGCCAAAAGGTTGCTGGTTCAAGTCCCGCCCGTGCGCGAAATTTTTGGTTTCTTATTTCATCTTTATGAATATAAAATATGACACTGTGAGTGTTAAAAACATTCTAAAGCATTAGATAGCGAAGCGACATCAATTTCCAAGTTGAATTTATTCTGTAAAGAATAACTGCTTGGGCCATCTGTTTCATAAACAGACGGCTGGATGGCGCTAAGCGTCACGCAATTGACGTTTTCATAAGAAGCCACAAATTTCGCAGGGTCGGACTAACAGCACGGTAGCTCAATTGGTAAGAGCGTTTGGCCCGGTTTGCCAAAAGGTTGCTGGTTCAAGTCCCGCCCGTGCGCGAAATTTTTGGTTTCTTATTTCATCTTTATGAATATAAAATATGACACTGTGAGTGTTAAAAACATTCTAAAGCATTAGATAGCGAAGCGACATCAATTTCCAAGTTGAATTTATTCTGTAAAGAATAACTGCTTGGGCCATCTGTTTCATAAACAGACGGCTGGATGGCGCTAAGCGTCACGCAATTGACGTTTTCATAAGAAGCCACAAATTTCGCAGGGTCGGACTAACAGCACGGTAGCTCAATTGGTAAGAGCGTTTGGCCCGGTTTGCCAAAAGGTTGCTGGTTCAAGTCCCGCCCGTGCGCGAAATTTTTGGTTTCTTATTTCATCTTTATGAATATAAAATATGACACTGTGAGTGTTAAAAACATTCTAAAGCATTAGATAGCGAAGCGACATCAATTTCCAAGTTGAATTTATTCTGTAAAGAATAACTGCTTGGGCCATCTGTTTCATAAACAGACGGCTGGATGGCGCTAAGCGTCACGCAATTGACGTTTTCATAAGAAGCCACAAATTTCGCAGGGTCGGACTAACAGCACGGTAGCTCAATTGGTAAGAGCGTTTGGCCCGGTTTGCCAAAAGGTTGCTGGTTCAAGTCCCGCCCGTGCGCGAAATTTTTGGTTTCTTATTTCATCTTTATGAATATAAAATATGACACTGTGAGTGTTAAAAACATTCTAAAGCATTAGATAGCGAAGCGACATCAATTTCCAAGTTGAATTTATTCTGTAAAGAATAACTGCTTGGGCCATCTGTTTCATAAACAGACGGCTGGATGGCGCTAAGCGTCACGCAATTGACGTTTTCATAAGAAGCCACAAATTTCGCAGGGTCGGACTAACAGCACGGTAGCTCAATTGGTAAGAGCGTTTGGCCCGGTTTGCCAAAAGGTTGCTGGTTCAAGTCCCGCCCGTGCGCGAAATTTTTGGTTTCTTATTTCATCTTTATGAATATAAAATATGACACTGTGAGTGTTAAAAACATTCTAAAGCATTAGATAGCGAAGCGACATCAATTTCCAAGTTGAATTTATTCTGTAAAGAATAACTGCTTGGGCCATCTGTTTCATAAACAGACGGCTGGATGGCGCTAAGCGTCACGCAATTGACGTTTTCATAAGAAGCCACAAATTTCGCAGGGTCGGACTAACAGCACGGTAGCTCAATTGGTAAGAGCGTTTGGCCCGGTTTGCCAAAAGGTTGCTGGTTCAAGTCCCGCCCGTGCGCGAAAAAATTTTTGGTTTCTTATTTCATCTTTATGAATATAAAATATGACACTGTGAGTGTTAAAAACATTCTAAAGCATTAGATAGCGAAGCGACATCAATTTCCAAGTTGAATTTATTCTGTAAAGAATAACTGCTTGGGCCATCTGTTTCATAAACAGACGGCTGGATGGCGCTAAGCGTCACGCAATTGACGTTTTCATAAGAAGCCACAAATTTCGCAGGGTCGGACTAACAGCACGGTAGCTCAATTGGTAAGAGCGTTTGGCCCGGTTTGCCAAAAGGTTGCTGGTTCAAGTCCCGCCCGTGCGCGAAATTTTTGGTTTCTTATTTCATCTTTATGAATATAAAATATGACACTGTGAGTGTTAAAAACATTCTAAAGCATTAGATAGCGAAGCGACATCAATTTCCAAGTTGAATTTATTCTGTAAAGAATAACTGCTTGGGCCATCTGTTTCATAAACAGACGGCTGGATGGCGCTAAGCGTCACGCAATTGACGTTTTCATAAGAAGCCACAAATTTCGCAGGGTCGGACTAACAGCACGGTAGCTCAATTGGTAAGAGCGTTTGGCCCGGTTTGCCAAAAGGTTGCTGGTTCAAGTCCCGCCCGTGCGCGAAATTTTTGGTTTCTTATTTCATCTTTATTAATAGTTTGAATCTTTTTCATAGTACACAAAGAACTCGTACTTGAAATGTATCGTAACTAAAGGTGTAAAATAATGTTTCTGCTTTCACGTTTTTACCGTCCAAAATAAAGGAAGCAATCAATTTAACGTGTATGTATGTGATATTGTTGGAATTTGATAATATTCGAGTATGTTGATCTATAAAGGCTTCCAAACACGTGTGCAAAATTTCGTAAGTGTATGTATGTTTGTACACGGATTTATCGAAAACAAAAACTCATATTAAAATCTTTTTTTTTTCAATAGGGCTATATTTCATCTTAGGATACAGTGTAAGTTTCATCAAAATCGGTTTAGTGGTTTTTGAGATATGGGCTATTGATACGCGCTGTCCGATTCACATGAAAGCGACATTCAATTACTCTACGTTAACAAAAGATTTAAAAAAAAAAAACAATTAGACCACTTTCTGACATTTATTACATAAGCCCATCAATAAGTACATCGATAAAGTTACCATTAAATGATTCATGGGACCATATATAAAACTTTACAAACTACGAGATTCTATGCAACTTGCACTCGTAGGCAAATATGGTATTACCTTACCGATGTTTCGACGCGGTTACACGCGACATAGCGACCATGTCGGGAAGGTTATACCGTCCTGAAGGAAATCATCATGAAGGCAATACCATCGTGAAAGTAGTACCATATTTACCTACAAGTGAAAGTTGCATTAAATCCCGTAGTTTGTAAAGTTTCATAAACAGACGGCTAGATGGCGCTAAGGGTCACGCAATGACGGATCCATTAGAGACCACAAATTTCGCAGGGTCGGACTGACAGCACGATAGCTCAATTGGTAAGAGCGTTTGGCCCGTTCAGCCAAAAGGTTGCTGGTTCAAGTCCAAGTTTTTTATTTCATCTTTATGAATAATTGTAAAGTTTCGTTTAAAAATGCAACAAAGTTTGAAATCCACATATATATTAATGTTTTAGGATCCAAGTAAAACCGCACGAATCGCCTAGCACATCTAGTCCATCCTCAGGCGAGGAAGCCGACGCCTCGCTTGACGAAGGCGCCGAACACACAGAAGAACAACGGCCACCGTCACTCATCGATCTACTTGGGTAAGTTATTTGTATATTTTGACGACGTACTTATTTGAACTTATACAGAACGCAAGAGAAAATTGCAACAGAGATCCTTGCACTAAGGATAATATCTATATCTCTCTCCACAAGTAATAGATATAAAATAAAATATACCATCATCACTTATCGACATGATATAAACATGTTTCCTCCGACTTCAAAAAAGGAGGTTGTTCGGCTGATCTCTCTCGGCCCGGTTAGTGTCTGAAATGGTAGCAATACACTGTCTTTTTTCAAAGAAACAATTGTCTTACTGCTTTTCGATTTTGAAGTCTGTTTAACTTTTCTTTTCAGTATTTCAATAATGTATACACAGATTATGGTTACTTTAATAAAACAAATGACAGCTGCATAACATTTCTTTATGGGGCGTTGTGAATACAGCAAGATAAATAATGCCTTCAATATTGTGTAGAGTCCCGTATATTTGTTTTCTGAAACTAATATCAAAATTGTTTCCTTTTCACAGTGGTGAACAAGCAAAGAAACAGGCACAAGAAAGAATGGAAGCCCAAGCAGCCCAACAAGCCGCTATGTCAGCCATAGAAGCGGAAAGCAAAAAGGTAACATTAAACTTTATTACAGTGACCTTAAATTCAAAAATACCACTCAAAAATAACATTCATTCTCATGATACGTCATATTTCAATTTGAAAATTTCATTGCTTTTTAGTAAATTGTAGTCATGGTATTTTATCATATTTCACGCAGCGACCATTCACAAGGAAAAAGGTAAAAATTATGACATTTACAAGTAAATTTTTATGATAGCACCTCAATTAGCAATTTTCTCCCATCACTTATAGCTCTCACTAGATGGCGATAGGATCACTTTAGGGACGTTTTTTCACGTTGTTGGTAAGCCATAGACAAACATTCTAACATGCGTTAAAATACGTTACTAAAGATTTAACGATTAATAAATATACTTTAATTTTGTCTAATTTAATGTATTATTATATTTCATTTATTTATTTAAAAAAAAATATTTATTATTAAAATTACGCCTGCTGTAATACTAAAATAAAGTTTTAAAAGTTAGTTCGTAACGTGACATTAGCGCCATCTCTCGATAATATTAACATCTGATGACAGAATAACTAATAACTCATTGGTATGTTTATTATTTTCTTCACTCAATTTACAATTACATTTATGACGAGCTGTTATAGTATATAGTATTTTTTTTTAATTTTATCGTAACCAAACATTGACTTATTGGAGAATTGCTCAAGCATCAATGAATCAAAAGGTAGAGGATTTAGTGGGACGCATATTCACAGAAACGGAGCTAAGCAGAAATGTAATTTTGTCATTTTTTGAGCAACATCATTGCTCAATTTGTATACTATATCACTGCTCTGCTCCTCTTCTATAGAAACGAAACCTTACTTTTGCATGTTAATAATTTTGATACATTTTTTTTTTCATACGTCCGGCGTTCATAATTTCCGTTATTTAGACCTCCGATCTCCGTGGTGTAGTGGCTAAGCACGCTGGATTCTCAAGGTGTTCCCGACAGAGGTACCGGGTTCAATTCCCGGTTGGGTCAATGTAGAAATCAGAACTTTATACATTGTTTTCGGTATTGGTGTTGCGGTACCACCGTTGTTTCTGAGGTGGAATTGTGTAAAGCAATCGTATTCATTTGACAGTTCAAAACGTACGGTGATCTGTCAAACGGCGAAGAACAAAGCGTTTGACAGATCATATTGTACGTTTTGAACTGTCAAATGAATACGATTGCTTTACACAATTCCACCTCTGATTTCCATAACACAAGTGCATTAGCTACTTACTTTTGGATCAGCAATGTATGTGATTAGCGTATAAAAATTTATTAATTTATTAAAATGTATTATTATTAACACGCTTATATGACGAGTAGCTTCACTTGTATTGTAACTATATAAGTAAGAAAATCTTGGAATCTTAATTTGATCCACTTCCCGGTCTTTAATTAGGATGAAATTTTGCACACTGCTGAGTTCTGATAACAATACATGACTAGCTAAGAAACGTCACAAATCCAATATGGCGGCCTCCCCAAGATATGCGAACAGGCTACTTTAATGAGATGGGTATCAAATGAAAGGGTTTTCTGTCAGGAATACGAAAAAAAATGTCACGTGACTTAGAACCAACATGGCGGACATCCAAGATGGCAGATTGGCTATTTGAAATGCACTCCCATGATATGGGTATTAAATGAAAGGGTTTGCTGAATGGGATACGAAAAATATAAAAAAGCGAGTTTTTTTTTAACTATTATAATTATGAATGAATGAATGATTTATTTATCTTAATTAACAATGACTCATTTTTGTTAGTAAAACGGCACAAGAACGGCTCATATAAATGCAGTCGAGTCTATTAGCAATCATACATTATGATACTCGTGTTTCCAGGCAGTGCAAGTCCCTGCGCCGTCCGCGTTGGCCCAAGTGGACCTGTCCCGGTACACAAAACGTGCCGTCTCTTTCCTCGCCCGCAACTTTTACAACCTGAAGTATGTCGCGCTCGTGCTGGCCTTCTGTATCAACTTCGTGCTGTTGTTCTATAAGGTGAGTCCCTTAGGCATATCAGGTGTAAAATTATAGGTTTAAGATCTCTTGCACACAGCGATGCAGTCGCGATGCAGCATCGATGCAGTCACAAGATGTCAACCTTGACGCACTTGTGCTACTTTAAGCATCGATGCAGTCGCGCTTCTGCATCGATACCAACGCATCGACTCACGCAATAGACAGATTTAATTTAGCATCGATGCGATTTTAGGTTCCAATGAGACGGGTAGTCAGGAAAACCACCTAGTTTATTCCGGAAAATCTCAACGTTATATTGTAAAAACCAAGAAATTATAATCTAACGGTTTTAAATCCGTTACTTTGTAATCGGTCGATTTATTGTGAACAAGCTCGACAAAGTTTAGCATTTGTGGTTTTTTTTCGTACTGACATGTCAGCTTAACATGACCTACCCTGACCACCACTTTGCTCAGTGATTCGTAATTTCAATTTACTTTATAATGTATAAAGTTCGATACAGTTTACTATAAATCGATAGATTACAATCTTACGTATTTTAACCGATAGATTGTGATCACGCGGATTCAATATTACGGTGACATATACACTGTAAGAATTTTAAGAATACCCTGGACGGTTAAAAGAACTAATAAGACGGTTCTTGACCAGCTCAAAATTAAAACTAGACTCTTCACTGTGTGCTATCAGCGTGTACTTACCTACTTTGGCCACATAATGCGAAGGGAGCCTGATAACCTTGAAAAACTTGTGATGGTTGGCAAATTGGAAGGCAAAAGACTCAGTGGCCGATGACCGAGCCGCTGGTCTGACTCTATCAAAGAAATCACGCGGCTTCCGGTGACTGCCGCTCTTAGACAAGCTGAAGATAGAGTGGCGTGGAAACACCTCGTAAGAGCATACACCAAGGCTTACCAGGACGGGCACGACCTTCAGAAATGAAGAGACGACTACGAAGAAGAAAATACACTGTATGGCCTAGCAAGCATGGACCGTTAATAACAACAAATTCATTTAAGGATTTTTTTGACAATATTGACATATATTTTTTTAAGTATGAATCGCAACACTGACGATTCTGAACATGTATAATTATGCAGCACGTTAATTATACCTACATATTGGACTGAACTCGTTCCAGGTGTCAACGTTAGACGCGGAGGGGGGCGAGGGCTCGGGACTTGGTGACATCATCGGTGGATCTGGATCGGGACAAGGCTCGGGCAGTGGGGACGGTGAGTCTACGGTTCTGTTAGAAAACATAACAACAAATAAAATATTTACTGTTATAAAGCTGAAGAGTTTGTTTGTTTAAACGCGCTATACTCAGAAACTGCTGGTCCGATTTGAAAAAAAAAATGTGTTGGATAGCTTATTTATCGAGAATGATGGCTTTAGGCTATAAAACATCATGCTGCGACGAGAGGGGAGCAAACTCGCTGACGATGTCGCGTGAGACCACTAGTATTGGCATAAGATTAAAGTGAATCACATCATTTTACTTTAGACTAATTATAACTGCAATTTTGTTTTCGTAAGGAGTTTTATAGCTATTGATTACGTGCTTGTAATTGCATGAAATAAAATGAAAAGACCATTCGACATAAATTCGACACAAATATAAATAAACATCGAAAAGGCAATACAATAAACAAAACATGAAACCAATTAACCGACCTGAACCAAATTGAAAATGTTGTTGCAATCATGCCCAAAAAAGGTATCTAGAACCCTGACACAACTGGAAGTTAAAATAAAGAACTTAATCCTATTTTGATTGAATACATAGGTGAATTGGTTTATAAAGTTTTACATGGTTTCGACATACTGCTTCTAAACTTGGCAAAGGGATAAATAAAATCCGTTTTGTATTACCTAATGCTTACAAATTTTTATTTATTAACCTTTGTGCATGTAGAGTTAAGTTTAAGACAATCGCCAGCACATCAGACTACATTTTTGTTGAAAAATAGTTCTTATTACAACCGCTTAAGATACCGCAGGTTTTATCTTGATGTGCTTTAGTTTCTGAATCAGATTCAATTAAAACCTTTGAAACTATAATTACAGGTGGTAGCGGTGAATCGGGTGAAGATGACGACGCATTAGAAGTGGTTCACATAGACGAGGACTTCTTCTATATGGAACACGTAATAAACGTAGCGGCTGTACTACATTCGGTCGTCTCTCTCGCCATACTTATCGGATACTACCATCTTAAGGTGAGAATAATAATATTCTTCAACAGTTTTCGGCAATAGCGGCCCCTCCCAAGAGTTATGCCACCTGACTATTATTTTATAATATGTACGGCTATGTAAATATACTAAAATTGCTAGAGAAATGGTGACAAAAGTCCACCGATGTTGTCATTTTTTGGTCACTGCGAGCGCTGTTATCGATTTGAGTCACCTACTTCGCTACAACACTACATAGCGAATAGTGTTAGAAGTATCTTCATATCTATACATATATTAAGGGGTTTTATAATATACATATATTCGGGTACTACGAGGGTCAAACTGAAAGTTCTTAGAAAATCAAAAACTGATTACATTAGCCAGTTATTAGTTTTATTATATCTTTTCAAAATATTGTCCATTGACGTCAATACACCGCTGCATGCGATGGAACCACTGGGAAAAGCACTTTGCCCACTCGTCCTTAGGGGTCTCTTCAATGGCATCGCGATACGCAGCCACCGCTTCTTCAGCATTCATAAACCGCTTTCCTTTAAGTTTTTCTTTAATTTTTGGAAATAAATAAAAATCACAAGGCGCGAGGTCGGGGCTATACGGCGGGTGACCCAGTAATTCAACGTTTGATGTCGCCAAATAGTCGATCGTTCGCTTGGCGGTGTGCGACGAGGCGTTGTCGTGGTGAAGGAGGATCCTACTGCGAGGTCGTTTCTCTCGAACTTTTTCCAAGACAAGTGGCAAACAATTGGTAGTGTACCATTCTGCAGAAACTGTTTTTTGATCCTCTAACACAATTGTTGCGAAATGACCTATCCTTCCAAAGAACGAGGCCACCATTTTTTTTCCCGCACTTCGATCTCTCTTCACTTTAGTTGGCAACTCCTCGAAAGGAAACACCCACTGAGCAGATTGTCTTTTGGTTTCAGGATCATAACAGTAAATCCAGCTTTCGTCACCTGTTAGTATGTCGAACACAGCATTTGAGTCACCTCCGTTAAATCTTTCAATCATTTTACGGCACCAATCCACACGATGGAGTTTTTGAGCCTTAGTCAAATTATGAGGTATCCACCGGGCGCAAAGCTTCCTGACCGCTAAATGTTCGTGGAGGATTTTGTGCACTTGACTCATACCGATGCCTAAGCTTGTCCGAATCTGCTGATAGGTCACTCTTTTGTCAGTCTCTATCATACGCCGCACAACACAGGTGTTATTTTCAGTCGTCGCCGTAGAAGGCCGTCCCTCACGTACATCATCAGTGAGATTAGTGCGACCACGTTTAAACTCATTAAACCAGTTGTAAACAGTCGCACGAGATTGGGCTTCATCGTGAAAGGCCAATCGTAGTCTATCATAACTTTCTTGTTGCCTTAAATGACATCGAAAGTCATAAAAAATCATTGCACGAAAATTTTCTCGTGTTAAATTCATGTTGACGTGACACAGACAATTTTCAATTTGCCGCCAAATCGTAAAACAAATGACAAATGAATGAAATATATACTCAGTAATATTGGCAAAGAGTTCTATTTTCAAATTTTACAGCGTGTTGCGTGGCGACGGCGATAGATGTCGCAACACCAGCAACCGTCACAAATATCATATTCTCCAGTACCGTGTACTGTTAGTTCTTTTCCTTCCTTAAGATGACTCAAGGAATAAGAACTATCCAGTATTCTTCTAAGGTTCTACAATTGCTTGCTTAAGAATACTCATAAAATAATTCGCCAGGTAATTAAAAATATGTTAACAATCAGACAATACGACCTCCTCCGATGATAATCTTAGTTTTAGTTCCCGCTGAGATTAAAATGAACGGATGGCTGAGTCACCCTTTCTTATATAGTTAACTTATAATTCAGTTCTATTTACAGTATATGTAATTGTTTCTAGGTCCCGCTAGCCATCTTCAAGCGCGAAAAGGAGATCGCCCGTAAACTGGAGTTCGACGGCTTGTACATCGCCGAGCAGCCTGAAGACGACGACCTCAAGAGCCACTGGGATAAACTTGTCATATCCGCCAAGTTAGTATTTGAATTAGTTTAAATTGACCACAAGGGTATGTTAGTAGTAGAGCTCAAACTCACACAACGAGCGATGGACAGGGATATGCTGGGTGTTTCTCTACGGGATCGAATAAGAAATGAGTAGATACGTAGAAGAACTAACGTAACGGACATAGCCTTGAGAATCAGTAAGCTCAAGTGGCAGTGGGCAGGGCACATAGCGCGAAGAACTGATGGCCGTTGGGGCAGGAAAGTTCTAGATTGGAGACCCTTTTGACCAAAGACGCAGCGTAGGACGTCCACCAACAAGATGGACAGACGGCCTTATAAATATCGCAGGATCGAACTGGATGCAGACCGCTAGTGATCGGTCGCTGTGGAAAGCCGTAGGGGAGGCCTACGAGTATGTTCAGCAGTGGACGTCCTTTGGCTGATAATGATGCTGATGATGATGAAGCGTATGTTAAGACGTTTCCTCGACTCAACTTATACTCTTCTCAAAATGTACTCATATTATTGGTATTCTTAACATTTGGAACGAGTTATGCACCCCCGGGTGAACATGGCCGCCGCAATTGTCAATTGAATGGATTGTTGAATATATCATTTAAGCAAAACGGTATTATAAGATTACCTTTCATATACACCATTGTAATCTAAATTAAATTTATAATTAACTAAATTGGACCGAAGAAACAGACGACAAATTGACCAGTAGCGTAAGTCGATCCTTTTTGCGTGTCGAATGTTGTAAACAATCTTGACATTCCTTTTAACCGAAATAATTTATTATAAAAAAGGATAAACATAAAAAACACTAACTGTTTGATGCACACATGGTGTGCACGAATCTCGTCGCGGTACTAAAACGAATTCTTAAATATTACGTTTGTATGATGAAAGGGCAAAAAATCCTACACTCAAACTTTTGCTCAGTCGAGGTGAAGTAGGTTTCAGGAAACGATTGTCAATCTCGATGTACCTCCTTCGCCAAGACTATCTTAAGAAAAGTTTCAAGCAGGACTTTTCAGACTTCTTTAGACAAGTTTGAGTCAATGAAGTTTTAATGACACGTCTATACATACGGCAGATATAAGTTAATAAAACCAAAAAAGTACTAGACATTTTGAACGCTTCAGAACGGCTGTCGGCTGAATCTGGTCACGGTAACAATTGATTGATGTGTCTGGAAAAACGGTGATTACAAGATTAATATATAGCTGACATTAATTGCATACACTGTTCTGATTGAATGATCCCAAAAAGTAAGTTGCCAATGCACATGTGTTATGGAAATCAGACACAACGGTGGTACCAAGAAAACCAGACCCGAGACAATGTAGAAAATTATAATTTCTACATAGACCCGACAAGGAATCGAACCCGGGGACCTCACAGCGGCGGCGCCTTGAAACTCAGCGTGCTTAGCCACTACGCCACGTTAACTACAGCAAGTTCGTCATTATTTTAGTCATTAATACTCGTAGTAATTATTTTCTGTTTTGAAGTCGTTCAAAACATTGGACGCTATTAACCCCTCTGTTAAGTTGGCGACTAAAGATCCCACTGCTGGGCAAAGGTATGAGTATTGCATAACTGGACATACCTGTACTGCGGGTTGTATTTAAAGTCCGGTTTTCTTTGCTAGTCGAATAATGTAAACAATCATTTTATAACTTTTAAAATAATATCAGTGAGTCAAATTCATTAACTATTTGATTTAAAAAAAATCTCAGTCTTAACGATGATTTACCTATGTAGTCAATGATATTTGTATTTATTTTATTTAAACATGAATTATTTCGGTAAAAAGGAACATCAAGATTGTTTACAATGTCCGACAAGCAAAAAGAAACAGATTTTACCTATAGGTTGTAGGTAATTAGTGATCGTTACTAGTAATATTTACAAATTATTTTTCTGGCATAGCTTATAAATTAGTCTTCTGCAAAACATCTCACTTCATTTTATTTAGATTGTACATTTCTTTACTGTATTATATCTTATCTTCTCTAGATCGTTCCCCGTGAACTACTGGGACAAGTTCGTGAAGAAGAAGGTTCGCGCCAAATATTCTGAAACTTACGATTTCGATTCAATCTCTAACATGCTGGGAATGGAGAAGACTTCGTTCACTGCTCAAGAGGAAGAGGGCAGCAAGGGACTGATTCACTAGTAAGTAATACTTTAAAACAATAGGTTAAAATACTTAAACCAGGTTTTTTTTCGTATCCCATTCAGCAAACCCTTTCATTTAATACCCATATCATTTGGATGCATTTCAAATAGCTAATCCGCCATCTTAGACGTCCGCCATGTTGGATTTAAGTCACGTGACTTTTTTTTCGTATTCCTGACAGCAAACCCTTGCATTTCATACCCATATCGTGGGAGTGCATTACAAATAGCCTGTCTGCCATCTTGGGTATATTGGATTTGTAATAACATTTCTTCGTTATTTATGTATTGTCATCAGAACTCACAGCGTGTGCAAGAAGCAGGGGCGTAGCTAGCGCCGTATCTGCCGTATAAATTACTCGGGGCCCCCGGGGTACGGGACCCCCCGAAGTGCGTAAACAATAATTAATAGGAAATAACTTAAGAACTTCAAAGGGACCCTAGTGGCATACCAACAATCATAAGCGCCGTCAACATTAACATCAGCATCAACGTCTGTGATTTTCCTGTTTGTTCAAATTGTAATGCTATTGAGGTTCTGAAGGTCAAACCATATTGGAAAATCGTACGTCGAAACGTGCTGCGCCACGGCCTGCGAATGTAAATCTAGCGTAAAACATCTGGTTAAATATATTTAAAAAATAGCATTTCTTTTGTGGGAAATCTTCACCCATGATAAGGGCCCCCAAACAAGTTTTTATACAGGGCCCCATCAAAGCACGCTACGCCCCTGGCAAGGAGTTTTGCGCGGGAAATGAAAAGGGACGGACGGACCTTATTTCTTCGTTTAAGTCATTGTTAAGCTATTGGATAGCTTCTATCAGACTTGACCAAAAACTCTCTAACGAAAATAACCTAACACCCCCCACTCCGACCGGCACAGCGGTGATACTTTTTAGTTTTTCCATCTATCGATGAATAACAGAACTTTTAATGACTTTTTGAAATATCACGCTTGTCTCATTAGTTCAGCAACCCGCCTTTAGGTGGCATTGGTTGTATTAATAAAATGAATAAATAAATATAATTACATAAGTTGATAAAAAATGCTATGCAATAGCTTTACCGCGGCAGCATCCGAGTGCCGCACGTCTTTTATTTTTCTTTGCTGTAATTATTTTTCAGCGAGCTTCGTTTTAGTAATTATTGTGATTGTGTGGTGGAATTGTCATGATAATTTGTGCTTTTGAAGAAAACAATGCAATTAAAGTGGGGAATTAAGTGAAGCGATCTGATCGCGCTGTCTTACCCGGATCGCTGTTTCTGCGCTAAGCTTCCCTGTTGAGCATTGCAATGCGAACCATCTCGAATTAAATGAGTGGCGTCATTATTGAATGACGTCACTACTTACAATCGAAAGTTTTCTTGTCTGCAAAATACTATTAAGAGTTGTATGTTGTTGTAATGTGTGTCTTAGACAATCTTACTTATTAAAATTATTAATAATACTTATTCAGAAATAAATTATTCATTTTGATATCTTCACACCATAATTAATCACTAAAAACTACCTATATTGTGATTTGTTCTTAGTGGGAACTAGTTTATTGCATAAGTATAAATTTGAAATAAGTACCAAATAATGGTTTAAGAGTATTTTAACACTCACAGTGTAATATTTTATATTCATAAAGATGAAATAAGAAGCCAAAAATTTGCGCACGGGCGGGACTCGAACCCAAAATAATGTTTGTTTACATGTTTCTTTCTTATCCTTCCAGCATAGTAAACATCGACTGGCGCTACCAAGTGTGGAAGGCGGGCGTGACGATCACAGACAACTCTTTCCTCTACTCTCTATGGTACTTCTCATTCTCCGTGATGGGCAACTTCAACAACTTCTTTTTCGCCGCGCATCTGCTAGATGTCGCTGTTGGTTTTAAAACCCTGAGGACTATCTTGCAGTCGGTCACGCATAATGGGAAACAGGTACGATGTTGTCTTTTGTTTTATTTAATTTTGATCATAATCGATTTAGCAGTTTATAAACCTTACATATAACAACAATACAGTAGCAATCTAGTTTGAATACATACATACTTACCTATGATTTAGCAATGATTAGCACCGAAATTCGGCGTTTGTAATAAATAATGTGGCGGCATCAACAAAAATAGACCTTTTATATTTCAATCAGATGCGCCGTATATTCTGCAATAAGCTGTCTTCATATCAATTTGATTAAACGCTAGATATGCTAAGTTAACTTTTCTTAGCTAGTCGAATTGAATTGTAAACAATGTTGAGATTTCTTTTAAAGAAAACGATTCATTTAAAAATAAGGCTAACACAAAACTTAGAAGCAACTTAGGTAATTAATCGATAAACACTGAGATCTTTTTAAATCAAATACTTGGTTAATTTAAATCACAGATTAATTTTAAAAGTAATAAAAAGATTATTTACAATTGTCGACTAGGTAAGAAAAACGGACTTTACAGCGATTTACTAACAACTCGATAGTATTCCTAAAAAATAAATAATTATGCGCCTGAAAACACACCAATTCACGTGGTTTCGTACTGAGTAAGGTATTATTGTTGCGAATACCAGACAACGATAACGACGGGGGCGTCTCCCATAAAAGCTTAAATACATATACATCCATGACTTAGACCCTTTATACACTGCGGCTTTTAGCAGCGATGCAGTCGCGATGCTAACGCACGTTAGCATCGATACAGTCGCAAAATGTCAACCTTTACTCACTGCGCTACTTTTACCATCGATGCAGACGCGATGCTAACTAGCGTTAGCATCGATAGAGTCGCGATGCTGTAGTTGGATATTGTCAAATTATGTACTGAATTTTGGTGATTGCATCGATAATACCGTAAGTTAGCATCGAAGCAGTCGCGCTTCTGCATCGATGCTAACGCGCGCCTGTATCGATGCTAAATTTAATCTGTTCTTTGCGTGAGTCGCGATGCTGAAGTGCGTTTTCAAAATGCGCGACTGCATCGATGTTAAAAGTGTAAGGGGTCTTAGGAACAAGTTTCGTGCTTATAACACAAACATTTGCCCCTTGCTGGATTTGAACCCGCGACGGGCATAGTAGTCAGGAGCGCTAAACTACACCGACCGCGTCATCAAAGGTTCTTAATCATGTATTTTCTTGTCCACAGCTGGTGTTGACAGTGATGTTGCTGACGATCATAGTGTACATCTACACTGTGATCGCTTTCAACTTCTTCCGAAAGTTCTACGTCCAAGAGGAGGACGACGAAGTCAACAAGAACTGCCATGACATGCTTACGGTGAGTCGTTCAGTCATGAAATATTGTATCATGCATGACACAATATTTCTTTCGATCGACATGTCAAAATTAGCCGATCTATATTATTTTATCATATTTCCTAACATGCAAACTACATTGGACAAAATCATTCCAAACGATATTGAATTAAGACGATTTCTAACCATTCATTCAATTTTATGTCAGATTTGGCTTAATAACTTCGTTCCAAATACGTGATTTTAATTTTAATACAAAACTAATGATAAAGTTGACGTGTCAAGTTTTAAAAAAAAACATTCCTTTTTAATGAAATGATTAGTTTTAAAATAAGATAAACACAAAACTCATAACTTACGACAGTGTTGTTTTGGTCAGCGACGAGCGACTCAGGGGTGACTGCACAAACGATCCTGTTGCCCAAAAAAATATTTTTTAAAAAATGAAAAAAGTAAAACTCAAATAATTAATGCGATGCAGCGAACGAGTCAAAACTACCACCACTAGGTCGCCTCTTCGTGGCTTACTAACTACGGCGTAGTATTTCGTAGATACGCGCGAAGGTGCGAGTTTCCCCATTTGATCTGTGAAGAGGATTTCTTTTATAAAATTTACTTAAAATTTAAAGAAAAATATTTTTTTATAAAAAAAGCATAACTTATATTATCATCCCTGAGTTGGATGTCACTGACCAAAACAACATCCTGTAGATCTTTTTAAATCCAATAGTAAATTTATTTTATTCTTTGATATTATTTTAAGAATAATTACTTACGTTTATATTATTGGACTAGCAAAGACTTTAATATTTGTCACTTTGTTTACTCAAATCACTTGTATTAGACTGCCTCGGGGGCGCAACGGTAAGAGGGTCGGACTTCAAAGCGATGGCTGCGCCAGAACTCCCGGGTTCGATCTCCGGGTCGGGCCAAAAATAAAGACCTGGGTTTTCCTGTTCAGAAATTCTTAGGGTAGCCCGGAGTTTGGAAGTTGGTGGTGTTTCACCCCCGTGCCTCGGAAAAGCACGTAAAGCCGTTGTTCCTGTGCCTGATCTCTCTCTTTTGTGTCAGATTGCTGTCCCTAAGGGCTATGAGAGTGAAAGGATATATATCGGAGGATGTATTTATATATATCCTTTGGACATTCCCACACATCGCCATCTAGTCCCAAAGTAAGCTACTCAAAGGTTGTGTTATGGGTGGCCAGACAACGGATATAATACTTAAAATACTTTTTGTTTGTAAATACATACATGATATACATGGAAATCACCCAGACCAATACAAACAGACATGTTCATGCACACAAATGTTTGTATTGTGCGGGGATCGAACCCGCAACCCGCTGCGTAGTAGGCGATTTCTCGACCACTACACCAGACGGGTCGGGAATAGAGAGTGCGCCTGTGTTTGCGCACACACTTGTGCACTATAATATGTCCCGCGCAGTCGGTTAGTCGGTGTGTGTGACTGGCCACCGTAATCGAAATCGGCTAGGGGGACGACTAATTAAACTTCCATTTCCAGTGCTTCGTGTTCAACTTATACAAAGGAGTACGAGCGGGCGGCGGTATAGGCGACGAGTTGGAGCCGCCCGACGGAGACGACTCGGAGGTGTACCGGATCATCTTCGACATCACCTTCTTCTTCTTCATCATCGTCATCCTGCTCGCCATCTTGCAGGGTGAGTGGGACAGATATATACTATAATTTAAACGGGGAATTCAATGTAGGTATACACATATCAGGATCTCGGAAATGACTCGAACAATTTTCACAGAATTTTGGGGAAAAATTGATCGTAAAAATCTACGCTCTAGCTAGGTTGCATTTTCAGAAAACGATGATATTTGGCACTGAAATGGGGTTTAAAATGACTTTAGTTTAAATAGGTAAAGGATCTTGACCAAAACTTTATAGAAACTCGGCCCACTTTGCGTCTGCATGCGTCTTTACAAAATGTTCTGATTAAATTTATAAATATTTAACAGACTACAGACCTAAAACATTTTTAAAAAATAATAAGGGGTTTACGAGGAATTCAATGTCAGATTAGACATTTTGAGGTTATGTTTTGTGATTGCAGAGTTATTGCACCTCACCTACATTCATTTTGATACATTCAGAAGGTAATTTTTATATTTTACTAAAGTAATTCAATACTTAACTTACTTAGTTACCCTTAAAATACCAGTGCAATTATAATTCAAACGAGATTTATGAAATATAAACTACAAAGACGCAATCTGGGCCCGGCTTTGGTCAATATCCTTTCCCCGCCAGGAATACGTGTCACGATAGCTCAGCGATTAAGCTAGACGGTTTCGAAACTCGGACACTCTGGTTCGAATCCCAGTACATAAGATTATTTTTTAAATCTAACGTATGTTTTTATCAGTGTTTTGAACGTTTTTCTTGTGATTCCCTCGATCACTCAGATATTATTTATTAGGTGATACTAGTTATATAACGAAGCTAGATAGAACTTTTGTTTAGTTGTTGATTTAAATATAGCTTGTGCGCAAGTTTTAGCTTTATTTTTTAATCTTACTGAAACTTACTTGTTCTCCACTTATGTTATAGAGTGTAATTATGCTAGCCAGCTACTTCAAGTCATTAATTTCATCAAGTTATTAATAATTAACAAAGGTCTCCACCACATACCTATTAATAAAATATGTAGAAAATATTCTTGGACTAATTAATGAATATACGACAACCATTATAAATTGTAAAAACGTGTCACAATTTTACGTGGTATCAAAATTGTCTAACCCAGTTTATAGCTCGAAAAACAGACATTAATAAAACAACATAACTTCTACTCCACTATGGATCGCACCCTTTTATTTACAATATTTAGCGCTTGAACTTTTTTACGTTTTACTGATATCTTATCCGGGTCGAAGGACCAAAAAATCAACATTGATCCATCTCGAAGGACCAATAATAAAACACTATCTTATCAACTTCAGGTTTGATCATCGACGCGTTCGGAGAGCTCCGTGATCAGCTGGAGTCTGTGAAGGAGGACATGGAGTCCAACTGCTTTATATGCGGCATTAATAAAGACTACTTTGATAAAGTAAGTGGCCTTAACTTGGTTATGTGTATCATTTGAAGTGTATTTACCATCGTGATGAAAATCTATAAACAGGGTGACTATGAAAACATTGGCAATATTTTAAACTAAGAACCTCTTCATGATTTATAGTCCGTTCCACTTATGAAAATTATAACAATTGATTTTATGAAACCTAGAAAAATCATTAAGTATCACTTCGATTTTCGAGTCCGTTTAGGCGGAGTTTTTTTTAATACTTTAATTTATTACGCTTCACATTTAGAAAGTCTAACTGCAATTTATTAGTTTAATTTGAAGCAAAGGTCAATTCTAAAGTGTTTAATATATTTTTTCTCGGCTTCATCAAATGATATTTTATAACAATTTATTTTAGTAAGTGGAAGGGATTATGAATAATGTAGATTCGTAGTTTAAAATATTGCCAATGATTTCAAAATCACCATGTAGGTATTTTTAGGTAGGAATATAAATAAAATATTAAATTATATGGATGTTTCTCAACTCCATCATATCTTGATAGTATAATGATGCACACCTAAATTGTATGCCAACTACACCTCACTTATACTGAGTCTGCTAGCTCTGATTTTAAGTAAAGGTAAAGAATATATTTTTTAAAGTTCAAATGAAGGTTTTACATTAAACCTGATTAAACCATTAATAAGATGTTAATTCTGGTCTGCGAAATGAGAACTAAGAGTGTGTTTAGTGAGATTTACTTTTGACCGAGACACTAAACAGTTATTTTTTTATTGCAGGTTCCACACGGATTCGATACTCACGTGCAGAGAGAGCATAATTTAGCGAACTACATGTTCTTCCTTATGCATCTCATTAATAAACCTGACACTGAGTATACAGGTAATTATATTATTAGAAGATGATAAAACTAAAAAAAAATCGCAGGAGCGGTACTCGAACCTGTATCTTTCTGGCTAACCGAGCCACCGCTCTTTCCAATTGAGCTACCGTGCTGTCGGTCCGACCGCGATTTTCTTTTAGGAATACCAAAATAATACTGAGTGTTAAACATTCTAAACCATTGAATAGTGAAACGTTATCGACGTACATAGTTGCTAAGCACGCTGGTTTAAAAGCCTTGCTGCTCCGAGGTTCCGAGTTATTCTGTAATGAATAACTACTTGACTTACTGTTTCAAAACAGATAGGTAGATAGCGCTGACGTCACGCGTACTGACATATCCAAAATGGACCAAAAATTTCGCACGGTCGAACCGACAGCACGGTAGCATTGTAATTGTAAAAAGCGTTGGCCCGGGTACCCAAAAAGATGCAGGTTCAAGTCCCGCCCGTTTTTCATTTAAAGTCTTTTTCAAGATCTACATCATGTTTTTTTTTATAAATTTACACTTGCTTAGTTAAAAAGTTAGATGGGGGGACGCCCATTTTACCACTTCGGAAGTACACTTGGTTTGAACCTCGATGTTTTTAAAAAACCTATCCATAGACGGGTGTCTATGGATACAGGCATAGGCATATATTTCCAAAAAAAAAGTTTTATTTTCATGTATAGCCCCCCCCCCCCCCCTTAAATATCATTTTTTTGTATGAGAATCGAAAATTGGTTAACAGGATACATCTACCTACTAAGTAACAACTGTGTGAAAAGTGGCTGTGACATACGGACGGACAGACAGACAGACGACGAAACCCTAAAAAGAAGCATTAATAATGCGTTCTCCAAACAGGGTCATTCAAAAAAAATATTTTTAAGATCTTATCAAACACACATTATATTACGAATCTAAAACTATAATTGACATATACCAATTTAATTTGAACTCCATGCTGTTATGATAGGGTTGAAAATGAATGAAAATGTCAAAATTAGAGATAGTTCTTGGACATAAATGACTGGCCTATTAAAAAAAACCGGCCAACTGCGAGTCGGACTCGCGCACTGAGGGTTTCGTGCCAACTTTAACTGAATAAGGGAATCCACTTACTTCTACTCAGTAAAGTACCACAACATTTTGTTGACAGCAAAAAGAACTTTGTTTTTCATAGTGTTTGTATGTAGAACAAAGTTATGTTTGCGGTTGTTTTAAATGTGCTATATCGCAAAAACTACTAGTTCTATCCAGTCCGAACCTATTTTCGTTGAAAGTTTCTAAGATCAACATTATACTTTTTTTCAAACTTACACTTTAAGCAAATGTAAATTTTGAAAAAAATAAGTTTAGAAGTTTGAGGCAATTTTTACCACATTGGAAGCGTCTATGTCAATGTCATTTTTAATGACCTATCTTTAGCCCTTACCCCACACGCATATGTTTGATTTTTTTTTCGGTTTTAGTTTCATGTATGAGAGCCCCCCCCCCCCCCCCTTAAATATCATATTTTTTATTTTTTGTATAAGAATCGTAAAGCGGTTAACAGGATACATCTTCCTACAAAATTTCAACAGTGTGATGCTTATAGTTACAGAATTAACTGGCTGGCATACGGATTTGCCATTCGGCTACGGAACCCTAAAAATGAAACATGTTCACCATCTCTAAAGTTCCTGGGAATTTGGAAACTTTGAGTAAATTTCCGGGAAAGTTTCCCAAAGTTATGTGCCAGACTGTAAATAAGTTTGACATCATGCACCAACTCCAAATTAATTTGTTTAATCTAAATATAATACAATTGCATTATTGTAAGCTCTTTATTGAGTTTGTAAAGGCAGTTTTTTTATATAATATATACTACAGCTCAATTACTGTAAATTGCGAATATTCCCCCTTGCCATCACTTATTGGTTGCGTCATATTGAACCCAGTTGAATCATTCTTCTGAATCAATACTGTTTGACAAAACAATGTTTTCTAGTAAATAAATAGGTACAAACAGCGTTTCAAATTGAGAGTAGTTAACATTTTAAAGCGCATTGAAAGGACGTTGATAAACATTCAATAATTTACAAACATATCTATTTTCCTGTTGGCGAAATTACTTTAATGAAAATATATTATTTCCTGTTATGAGTGGGTATAATTGGCTATATTAAATAATAGAAACGGATAAGCTAAGCGTCCCTGAGTGAGGTTGTCTTAATTAATTATTCCCTTTTATCCTATCATAATAATTTATATTTTTTCTAATCTCAGATTTTACCTTTTAATTTTAGTATGTTAGGATTTGATGTGACAAGAATATTGATTGTTTTTTTTTTTATATAAATGAATAAATATGAAAACAGACCAATTGTCTTGGTTTCGAACTAAGAAATTTTCTTCTTTGTGTTGCAAATACCAGACAATGACTATGACGGCGGCGTCTCCCATAAAGACTTAAATACATAGGTACATATGTTGGTGCTCATCATAAAAACATTTGCTCCTTGCGGGATTTGAACCCGCGACCGCCGGCATAGTAATCAGGAGCTCTAAAGATTACACTGAACGCGTTGTCAACGAAAATGTACCTGTGTTAAATGCCTATCTGAAGTTACCCCTACCTGTCTAAAGTAAACGTATCTTACTAATATTATATCCTCCTAAGGTCCAAATTCTTACCATTAAGACTAATTGAAATAGTCATTAAAACCCAGCAGTTACATACCCAAAAAAACTAATGGTGATCCACAGTCCTAGCAGAAGGGCTTATTGTAAATCGTGACATTTATATATTAAACTAGCGGTCCCCGCGACTTCGTCCGCGCGTTTTGAGTTTGCTCCCTCCCCTCCCGTCGCAGCGTCATGTTTTATGTCCTAAAGCCTTTCTCGATAAATAAGCTATCCAACACAGAAATATTTTTTCAAATCGGTCCAGCAGTTCCTGAGATAAGCGCGTTCAAACAAACAAACTCTTCAGCTTTATAATATACTAGCGGTCCCCCGCGACTTCGTCCGCGCGTTTTAAGTTTTCCCCCTCCCCTTCCGTCGCAGCGTGATGTTTTATACCCTAAAGCCTTTCTCGATAAATAAGCTATCCAAAACAGAAATATCTTTTCAAATCGGTCCAGCAGTTCCTGAGAGAAGCGCGTTCAAACAAACAAACTCTTCAGCTTTATAATATTATTAGCGCAAGCGCACGTCGTACTTTAGCTGCGAACATTATTTTGGTGCGGAGTTATGTTAAAACTGTGATAGCTCCTAAGATATTTATTGAATTTAAATGATATTAAGGGAAACTTTGTTCTAAATGAAATGCTCGTGATAATGAATGTATTTATTTTGATAAGTATAAATACCTGTGTGTATAATACACCTCTTAAAATAATGCATTACTTTTTAACAAATTTATTAACATAAAATAGGTTGTAGTAAGCCAACCATAAAAGATAGACATATGCTGTCGCGGACTTTATTATAGAACTCTTAATGCTGAACAATCCTGTCATACATGATTTTTGTGTAACTTAAGCGGTTTTCGCAGCGTACGCAGCGGAAGCTCTCAAAATGAATATCTTTCTCCCGTTTTCGCAACATTTTTCATTGCTGCTGTGGTCTTATGAGTCGTATCTTTATGTTATATAGCCTAAAGCCTTCCTCGATAAATGGACTATCCAACGTAAAAATAATTTTTCAAATCGGGCCAGTAGTTTTTGAGATTAGCGCGTTCAAACAAACAAACAAACAAACAAACAAACTCTTCAGCTTTATAATATTAGTATAGATTAACGCAAGCGCACGTTGTACTTAAGCTGCGAACATTATTTTGGTGCGGAGTTATGTTAAAACTGTGATAGCTCCTAAGATATTTATTAAAATCAAATGATATAAAGGGCAACTTGGTTCTAAATGAAATGCTCGTGATGATGAATCTATTTATTTTGATAATAATAAATACCTGTGTGTATAATACACCTCTAAAAATGAGGCATTTTTTTTTACAAATTTATTAACATAAAAAAGGTTGTAGTAAGTCAACCATAAAAGATAGACAAATGCTGTCGCGGAATTTATTATAGAACTCTTGATGCTGAACAATCCTGTCATACATGATTTTTGTATAACTTAAGCGGTTTCCGCAGCGTATGCAGCGGAAGCTCTCAAAAGGAATATCTTTCTCCCGTTTACGCAACATTTTTCATTTCTGCTGTGGTCTTATGAGTCGTATCTTTATGTTATATAGCCTAAAGCCTTCCTCGATAAATGGACTATCCAACGTAAAAATAATTTTTCAAATCGGGCCAGTAGTTTTTGAGATTAGCGCGTTCAAACAAACAAACAAACAAACTCTTCAGCTTTATAATATTAGTATAGATTAACGCAAGCGCACGTTGTACTTAAGCTGCGAACATTATTTTGGTGCGGAGTTATGTTAAAACTGTGATAGCTCCTAAGATATTTATTGAAATCAAATGATATAAAGGGCAACTTGGTTCTAAATGAAATGCTCGTGATGATGAATGAATTTATTTTGATAAGAATAAATACCTGTGTGTATAATACACCTCTAAAAAAAATGCATTATTTTTTTACAAATTTACTAACATAAAAAAGGTTGTAGTAAGTCAACCATAAAAGATAGACATATGCTGTCGCGAACTTTATTATAGAACTCTTAATGTTGAACAATCCTGTCATACATGATTTTTGTGTAACTTAAGCGGTTTCCGCAGCGTATGCAGCGGAAGCTCTGAAAAGGATATCTTTCTCCAGTTTTCGCAACATTTTTCATTTCTGCTGTGGTCTTATGAGTCGTATCTTTATGTTGTATAGCCTAAAGCCTTCCTCGATAAATGGACTATCCAACGTAAAAATAATTTTTCAAATCGGGCCAGTAGTTTTTGAGATTAGCGCGTTCAAACAAACAAACAAACAAACAAACAAACTCTTCAGCTTTATAATATTAGTATAGATATCGTACCAGATAAAGTTTATGTGTCTGCATTTGTAAGTGAATAAATTACTTACCAGATAGTGCCAAAATTACAAACAAACAAATTAAAGGAACGTCATTAAGTCAAAATTCGGGGGCACAGTGTCAGGTTCACGTAAAAGAGGTGAGGTAATTTGAAATTAATATAGAAATCCTAGTTATTACTGGTCTTAAGGTGAATTTTTTATGCTTTTTAAAGACTGCTTGACAAAATGGTATAATCATTTTGAGGATTTATTTGTTTATTTACAAAACAAGTGTTTTTGAAAATGATGTCCTATGGGTAGGACCAAGGATTACAGTGACTACTATTTTTATATTCGAAATATTATTAGATTGTATAAAGTTGGCTGCTAATATATATTTTTAAATTCTTATATAAAATATGAAAAGCTACTTACACAATTCTTGAAAGTAAAGCATTTTTACCTGATTAAATAACGTAGAAAATGTAATTGCTCTTAGTGATTCAGTAATCGAGGACATAGATGAAGAAGACGAAGATATAGTCAAAGATGAAAACTAATCTTGATTTATATCTTCTTACGTATCTACATACAAACCAATTATACCGTTATAATAATAAGATGTTTTTTTGTTTTGAGACTTTTAAAAGCATATTTTAGTTTCGAGATCACTTAATGAATGCAGAAGTCCGAGAAAGACTAGATAATAAGACTGACAAAAAGGCTGATAATTTTATTAATAAGTAAAATAAAGAGCATTAGGATTATAACAAAAACAATGCATTGGTATTTACTATTCAAAATCTTAATATAATAACTCACACCTATGTGAAACACAAGGTCCTACCAGTAGAACTTTATATTTTGAAATTAGACTATCATAAAAAGTTATTTTTAGATGATTCCTAACATGCCCTGAAACAATGGCTCAGCGCTAACTTTTCTAAGTTTAACAAGATGGGTTAAAGGCTGCTGGGTCTGTACGACTACAACGTTTTTGTCCTATTGGTAGGACTGCGGGCCACAATGGTTACCAAGCTTTATAATACTAGGGCCTCAGGAGGATAGAGCTGAAGAGTTTGTTAGTTTAAACGCGCTAATCTCAGGAACTTCTGGACCAATTTGGAAAAATAGTTTTGTGTTAGAAAGCTCATTTATCGACAAAGGCATAAAAACATCACGCTGCGACGGGAGGGGAGGGAGCAAACTCACAACGCGCGGATGAAGTCGCGGGGGACCACTAGTAAAACTGGAGTGATTTTCATGATTTTTAGATTTGTTGAGTTGGGCTTGGCCCCAAATAGGTCTGGAATATGAAGTCTGCTGGATCCGCTAGTTTGTATACTTTTAAACGTATTTTTTATATGACACTTAGTATGAAAATTGTTTCAGGTCAAGAAACCTACGTGTGGAACATGTACACACAACGTTGTTGGGACTTCTTCCCGGTGGGAGATTGCTTCAGGAAGCAGTATGAAGACGTCATGGGAGAGTAGACTCGAGTTTCCGTCGAATTTGTCACGAATAAATACTTTTTTGACCCGACTATAGGTTAAAAAAACGTTGTCTATGATTGAGGTTATATTTTGGAGATGTGACTATGATCTATTTACAAAATATTGTACATCTTGTATTAAATAATTCATTCTGAATTATCACTAGCAAAACTGTTAAATTAAAGCAGGTACATAAATGTCTCACATGTCCAGCATAGTCGGGTCGAGTGAAAAAATGTCGCCTATTTTCTAATTTTGCTCAATGCAAACTTTTTAAGCGACATAAATCGTCATGTATTTAATTAATTTATGTAAAAACTGTACATTTTTTCTGTTTGAAACGTCAGATAAGTAACGTTGCTAAATATTCGAACAAATTATGAAATGAATTCAGTGCATGTTATATTTATAAACAGTTTAAAATATCACTAAGCAATATTAATGTAAAATATCTACTAATTTAATATTCCCGCCTACTGAAAGAAGTCTAAAAATATTTACATTGCTTGAATAAATGCAATACATCTTTATTTATTCGTGTTTTTAACTACGAAACACGAATAAATAAATAGGTACATATATGAAATTGAAACATTTGTAAAGATAAAATATTTAAGTACTTAAATATGTAAAGAATCCGAAATTATAAAATCATGGTTTAATAAGTAGATAGATAACATTTTTGCTTACATTCAACATTAATTAGACTCAACTTCTTTCTTAGTCGGGTAATTAAAGCTTCGTAAATATCAAACTAGGAATCAAACGTACACTAAGTTTTTCTATTTTCTTGTAATATTAAGTATGAATAAGGTGGCCTTTCCAAGCAAACTTTTCTATTTTATCTATTTCGATATAGTTTATGTAAGATAATATAAAATGTTAATTAAATCTACTTAATTTTATGGCTGGTTTTATTTTACTTGGTAAGTGTGCTAAGCTTGCTTCCAAATCGGTTCACCTGTTAAGTCGTAAAAGTCATTTATTTATGCAAATAAGGCCCATTAAGAGCACTTTAACACGCCCCATATAAAGTCCGTTTGTATATGCTAGTCAAACAGTGTAAACAATCTTGACATTCATTTTTAACGAAATTATTAATTTACAAAAAAGGTAAACACAAAATGCAGAAATTACATAGGAAATTCATCGTTGAATACTGAGATCTTTTTATATCCAATCGTAATTAATTTTATTCACTGATACCATGATGTGCTGTTATCCGTACAAGGCAAAGTTATCTAAATTCATTTTCAAACAACTGATGCATTATACATAATCGTTATCCATACTAAAATGAATCGGATTGTTCTTCGTACCAACAAGTTACAACACGTTCGTGATATAATTTATCAATCCGCGCGTACAGCAAACAACTCCATGGTGATCTCGCTTAATGAGTCATAATGATAATAATAATAAAAAGTGCGAGATGGAACTAATCACTTATCTCGTAGTTAGCTACTGACGCCAAAATTATATGACGACATCGGCTAACTCCAGGCAGCTTCCGGTTGACACGTGTACATTTTAAGGGTTCCGTGCCTTAAAAGAAAAAAGTCGGAACCCTGATATGATCACTTTTTGTCTGACTGTCGGTAATGATCCTGATGATACTTACTCGTATATAATGAAACGCGGGGAGGTAAAGCTTTAAAATAAAATATTTTTGGAAGCTGCGAAGTATCAAACTTTATAAGTATAAAGATAGATCCGATTATTCCGCAAAAAACGTATGTAAAAAAAAGTGATTTTGAAACTAATCAAAATTGATACTTCTTGGGCCTGATTTTTCCAACGCCAGATAAGAAATATTCGTCAAATAAAATACAATACCCATTTGTCAGCAATCATGTATTCAGTCGGATAAGTCTTATCTGATGTTGGAAAAATCGGTACTTACTGACCTAGAACCATGATAATAGATAGAGGCTTAGAACCGTAAAGTTGTAATTCCCTGTTATTTACAAGTTTGTACAGAACCATCTGCACGAAACCAAGTCACGCTTAGTTTTGTTATTCTGCGCATGAGTCGCAACATGAGTCCCGAAATTCGGGACCGGCATACGGGCTCACTCGCACTGCTATGTAACGGGCATAATGTGTCCAGACATAGGACTGACCGGCCGTCTTTTGTTTTTTATTCCGCGCAAAATATATAAACTTGTTTTTGATCACATCATGAGTCATTCATGATAAATTAATGTGTCAATGAAAGATGAAACTTTTAACACTAGAGTGAAGTGCAGTGATTTAAAATTAGAGCTATTGTGGTGTGTATATTTTTATTTTAATGATGTTCTAAATGTTTTTGTGTTGTTTTTATGTTGTCAAGGTTATGAACTACGAATGGGTTGATAAAACAGGATTGAAATTCCGTCAATTCCGTCGAATCTCTATTTTACCGACTTCAAACAAGGAGGAGGGTATCAATGCCACTGTTTTTTTTTAAATATATTATGTTACCTCTGATATCAGTCATTTGTGGACCGATTTGAATTATTCTTTTTTGCTTTCTTCGAGGTTTTACTTTCTGGTTGTTACCAAGTTGGGATCTGATGATGAAATCTTGGCGCAATCGAGGGAAACCCTCAAGTTTTAAATGCACTGATAATTATATCAGACGAACAACATGTCAACATTAAGATTCTAGTACGAAAACACTGTACATTTAAAACTTAAGGGTTTCCCATCAGATCAGATGGTAGAACTCCTTAACGCTTAGTAAAGTTGCTTATCTAAGCAAGTGAAGGTCGCATATCCAATAGAGAACCCCGAAACGACTAAAGAAAGGGCTAAGAATGAACAAAAAATCTCAAGAAAATGGAAAACCTACAATGCTTCAGTAAAATTTGAAACAAGTAAGTGTTTTTTATTTATTTCATAGTTAATCTATACTAATATTATAAAGCTGAAGAGTTTGTTTGTTTGTTTGTTTGAACGCGCTAATCTCAGAAACTACTGGCCCGATTTGAAAAAAAAATTTTATGTTAGATAGTCCATTTATCGAGGAAGGCTTTAAGCTATATAATATAAAGATACGACTCACAAGACCACAGCAGCAATGAAAAATGTTGGGAAAACGGGAGAAAGATATTCCTTTTGAGAGCTTCCGCTGCGTACGCTGCGGAAACCGCTAAAGTTACACAAAAATCATGTATGACAAGATTGTTCAGCATTAAGAGTTCTATAATAAAGTCCGCGACAGCATAAGTCTATCTTTTATGGTTGACTAACTACAACCTTTTTTATGTTAATATATTTGTAAAAAAATAATGCATCATTTTAAGAGGTGTATTATACACACAGGTATTTATTCTTATCAAAATAAATACATTCATCATCACGAGCATTTCATTTAGAACAAAGTTGCCCTTTATATCATTTGATTCCAATAAATATCTTAGGAGCTATCACAGTTTTAACATAACTCCGCACCAAAATAATGTTCGCAGCTTAAGTACAACGTGCGCTTGCGCTAATTATATTATAAAGCTAAAGAGTTTGTTGGTTCTAACGCGCTTATCTCAGGAATTGCTGAACCGATTTGAAAAAATATTTCTGTGTTAGATAGCTTATTTATTGAGAAAGGATTTAGGATATAAAACATGACGCTGCGACGGGAGGGGAGGGAGCAAACTCAAAACGCGCGGACGAAGTCGCGGGGGACCGCTAGTGAATAATATTTTTTCTGTCGTGGAAAGTCTGTTGCGTCAGAGAAATCTGTACGAATTGACAAAGCTGAAGAGTTTGTTTGGTCCAACGCACTTATCTCAGGGACTAACGCCCCTCGATTCAGAATCATTCGATACTGAACTGAGTACCGTTACAGGATTCGATCATTCACATTTGTTTTTTAAATTCTGGCGTTTATCCGCATGGGAGTAGGTATGTAAGTTCTATAACAAATATAAACATTTACGAACGCTTTTAATTCGAATCGGATAAATCCGCGTTATTGTTTAATAATTACTAATAAGTGAAAGTTATCGAAGTTAACTGAATGGTTTTGGATCAGGGGCGGGGCTGGTGCTCTATTTTTGAATCACTCATGCCAATATGTCACACCAATATTTGCTTAGATTAATGTTCGATTTTTGAATAAAAATCTGTTTAAATTCACACGAAAGTGGTTTAATATATTCAATTTTGTAACTATTCCTGCATAAACCTATATTAAACGTGATTTTATTTGTATTTAAATTACGAACGAAAATCACTTGTTATATTGACGCGAGTGATACTAAAATAGGGCCCCTAATCCGGTATATAAATTAGTTAAATACTTAGTTAGCAAACTTATTGAGGACAGCGTTAAGCTACAAAACATTACCTTCTTAAGACCTACGGGAACGGAGTAAAATAAACGCTTGGATGGCGCAGGGATAGTAATATTGAATGATAAAAATTATCTACAAAGTTATATTCGTTCATTTTGTTCGTTCATTCATTCGTTAAGTAGATAAACTTTGTCATACACATAATTTGTATCAGTGCAAACTGGGTATTGTTATCTACATGTTTTCTGATAATGGTCTTAAGGAAAATATGTATTTATTTTAGATTTGTTATCGCATTTTTTAACTCTAGTGCTATGCTGTCCCTTTACTTTGCTTGTCGCATATCTGTTATTGATTTATACTTAGTTTTATACTTGTTATTGGTTCAAAATGTATTTAGCACTTACGGTGTTATTCCATGGTCCCGGGTTTGATTCCCGGCGGGTCAATGTAGAAAAGTGATTCATGTCCAATATTTATTTATTTGAAGATAAATAAGAAACCAAAAATGCTCACGGGCGGGACTCGAACCCGCAACCTATGGCAAACCGGGCCAACGCTCTTTCAATCGAGATACCGTACCGTAGGTCCGACTGCTGCTTTGTTAAGTTATAGTCGTCAAGCAGTCACTAAGCATTCTCGCAGAGTCAGAACTATAAATACTAGCATGTTGTAATTGTTTTACCCGACTACGGCAAAGCAAAAGGAGGGTTATGATTTTGACAGACTATGTATGTATGTATGTTCATCTGTTCCCTCGTAACTTCTAAACTACTTATCAGAATTCGACAAATGACATATCATTAGAAGTGTCTTAATTGTCCGCTGGTTATAGGCTATACAGGGTGACTTTGTTATCACTACCGAAATTTTGTGAAAAGACTCCACTGATGAATATGAAAAACTTTTATCATGGGGGCAATAGTGAAATCAAGAAAAAAAACCGGTCAAGTGCGAGTCGGACTCGCGCACTGAGGGTTCCGTGCCAACTTTAACTGAATTAGGGAATCCATTTACTTCTACTTAGTAAAATACCACAATATTTTGTTGACTACAAATATAACTTTGTTTTTCATAGTGTTTGTATGAAAAACAAAGTTATGTTTGCGGTTGTTGAAAATGTGCTATATCTCAAAAACTACTTGTTCGATCCCGTCCGGACCAATTTTCGTTGAATGTATTTATTAAGACCTACATCATATATTTTTTTTTTCAAAATTTACACTTGCTTGGTTTAGAAATTAGATAGGGGGGACGCCCATTTTACCACTTTGGAAGCGTCTAGCTATGAAACGTTTGACTTTAAAAGAAAATGGTTGTAGAAACCTCTATGTAATTTTAAAAGACCTATCCATAGACACCCCACACGTATAGGTTTGACAAAAAAATTTTTTTTTGGTTTTAGTTTCATGTATGAGAGCCCTTAACTGTCATTATTTTTTATTTTTTGTATAAGAATCGGTAAGCGGTTAACAAGATACATCTTCCTACCAAATTTCAATTGTGTAATGCTTATAGTTACAGAATAAAATGGGTGTGACATACGGACGGACAGACAGACAGACAGACAGACAGACAGACAGACTTGACGAAACTATAAGGGTTCCGTTTTTTGCCATTCGGCTACGGAACCCTAAAAACAGCTGTTCCATACAAAAGCTCAATTGGCGCGCGGTCAAAATGTATGGAACAGCTGTTTTTTTTTTCTCGATTTCACTATTGCCCCCATAGTAAAAGTTGTTCATATTCATCAGGTGGAGTCTTTACACAAAATTTCGGTACTGATAACAAAGTCACCTGTATATAGGGTTTCACAAAAACTTATGTGGCGCCTTCTAGCGGACAAAACATACAGAGTAAAAAAAAAAGTAAAGATAAATATGCCGTGTTTGGTATCATTAAAAGCGTTTTACTGCATTTTGAATATATATATATATATATATATATATATATTACTAGCATTTGCTTGTGACTTTTCCTGTATTCGTGGGCTGATTGCATAATTTTAATTCTTCGTTCATAGCTTCTTTACTACTTATCAGAATGAGACCACTGCAGTACCATTAGAAGGGCCTTGCCTTAATATTATGTTGGTTATGAGCTATAAAGCTTGTCACCAAATTTAGTATTGCGCCCTCTAGCGGACAAAAAATTTTATGTTAATAATTAATAATATAAAATTAAAATAAGTATACTGTGTTTGGTATCACTTGTTTTGTTAATATTATGCGCCACAAATACACTTTACCACAAAATTGTACAATAAAAAGTAAAACCCAACTACGTCAAAAAACGACGCTGAAAAAGTATAAAACACGATTTTCAGAATACTGAACTGAACAAAGTTGCTAATGTAGTTGCAAGTAAATGGACACAGTAGACTCTACAAGATGTCTTCGTTTTAAATTGGCAATAATGTCATACAATACTATTCTGAAGTATGCAATATTCACTATGTAGAGATAAATTTTCATGTTTGGAAAACCGCAGTCACACGTTGTCAAAGTGCTACGGTAGCTAGGTATACTTACGTAACGTGTGACTACGCCTTTCCAATCGTTGGAGTTATTGGCTTTATTAGCTTTACATAAATATAAAAGTGATAGAGCATATTATTTTAAGATGATTAAGGTATAATTAATTAAAAATAGATGTTTTTTTGTAATGACCCCAGGGTAAAGTAGGTATTCCATCCTCACAAATAATTATCTTATCATCGTTGGCACTTAAAATACTTTTTTCCGTTTCACTTGTGTGTATGACCCATGAATAATGAATGAATAAATTTTATCATACATGACGTTTTCCTGGTCAAGGGCATCTTTGCACTTGTCGAAATGAAGTTTTCTCACAATGGCTGCTAATTTATATCACGTATGAGGTATATACATTTTAGGCCATAGACCGACAAACTTTCGGATGATTTTTCCATTACTCTCATTATTGGTCTCATTACGTGAATTAGAACCGTCAATAATATCTACTCTTATGCTGTGGGATATAAACATCTTTATATTTATTTAATCTTACTCCAATAGTTTATCAAACCACAATCATCCTCCCTTATTTAGTTTATATTGATCATACGAGAGCACTTCTTCTCGCGTTATTATAGTAATCGCATTAACAATGAATGAAATGTTTTGATAAGCACACTGAAGAATATCAGTTACCTTCAAACTCGTATTTGTTTCAATTAATTTCGGATGATATTATTCCAAATCAATTGGTTTCGATAACATATAGATATAAACCACTGAGTATTTATTTATTTATGGTACGAGTATAAAATGACTTGTTATTTTTTGCGTCAGTTGTGTGATCGCGATATAGCTGTTGTACGAGGGTCAAACTGAAAGTTCTTAGAAAATCAAAAACTGATTACATTAGCCAGTTATTAGTTTTATTATATCTTTTCAAAATATTGTCCATTGACGTCAGTACACCGCTGCATGCGATGGAACCACTGGGAAAAGCACTTCGCCCACTCGTCCTTAGGGGTCTCTTCAATGGCATCGCGATACGCAGCCACCGCTTCTTCAGCATTCATAAACCGCTTTCCTTTAAATTTTTCTTTAATTTTTGGAAATAAATAAAAATCACAAGGCGCGAGGTCGGGGCTATACGGCGGGTGACCCAGTAATTCAACGTTTGATGTCGCCAAATAGTCGATCGTTCGCTTGGCGGTGTGCGACGAGGCGTTGTCGTGGTGAAGGAGGATCCTACTGCGAGGTCGTTTCTCTCGAACTTTTTCCAAGACAAGTGGCAAACAATTGGTAGTGTACCATTCTGCAGAAACTGATTTTTGATCCTCTAACACAATTGTTGCGAAATGACCTATCCTTCCAAAGAACGAGGCCACCATTTTTTTTTCCCGCACTTCGATCTCTCTTCACTTTAGTTGGCAACTCCTCGAAAGGAAACACCCACTGAGCATATTGTCTTTTGGTTTCAGGATCATAACAGTAAATCCAGCTTTCGTCACCTGTTAGTATGTCGAACACAGCATTTGAGTCACCTCCGTTAAATCTTTCAATCATTTTACGGCACCAATCCACACGATGGAGTTTTTGAGCCTTAGTCAAATTATGAGGTGTCCACCGGGCGCAAAGCTTCCTGACCGCTAAATGTTCGTGGAGGATTTTGTGCACTTGACTCATACCGATGCCTAAGCTTGTCCGAATCTGCTGATAGGTCACTCTTTTGTCAGTCTCTATCATACGCCGCACAACACAGATGTTATTTTCAGTCGTCGCCGTAGAAGGCCGGCCCTCACGTACATCATCAGTGAGATTAGTGCGACCACGTTTAAACTCATTAAACCAGTTGTAAACAGTCGCACGAGATGGGGCTTCATCGTGAAAGGCCAATCGTAGTCTATCATAACTTTCTTGTTGACTTAAATGACATCGAAAGTCATAAAAAATCATTGCACGAAAATTTTCTCGTGTTAAATTCATGTTGACGTGACACAGACAATTTTCAATTTGCCGCCAAATCGTAAAACAAATGACAAATGAATGAAATATATACTCAGTAATATTGGCAAAGAGTTCTATTTTCAAATTTTAGAATTTTTTTTATTATATTGTTTATAAGTGGCCAGTTCTAAGAACTTTCAGTTTGACCCTCGTATTTACATAGCGTATAGTTATTTAAATAAAGTTAGCCTGTAAATATCTCACTGCTGGGCAAAGGTCTTTGTACATGTAAAGCATATACAGGGTGCTGTTTTGGTCAGTGACATCCTACTCAGGGATGATAATATGAGTTATGCTTATTCTAAAAAAAATGTTTTCTTTAAATTCTGAGCAAGTTTTATACAAGAAAACCTCTTCACAACATTCAAAAAAATTACAAAACTTGAGTTATGCTTATTCTAAAAAAAATGTTTTCTTTAAATTCTGAGCAAGTTTTATACAAGAAAATATTCAAAAAAATTAGAAAACTAGCTCAAAATGGGAAAACTAGCACCCTAACGCGTAGCTAGCGCTTATCTACGAAATACTACGCCGTAGCTAGTAAGCTACGAAGAGGCTACCTGGTGTTGGTAGTTTCAACTCGATTGCTGTACCGCATAAAAATATTGATTTTGTGGAATTTTTTCTCCCAATCCCAGTAGCAGCGTGTGATATGAATAAAACATTAGTATAAAGAGTTAATTTAAATACTGCGACGCGTCAACAAGATATCACTTATGAATTACAAGGGGCTCTGCCAGAATCTGAGTTGCTGGGAGGTACTCAATTAATGGCTTAAATATTTCAAAGTAATATATGATTTAAGTTACAAAGCCCGGTTTTACGTAAATATAAATAAACATTATAGGTCTGTTTTTTGATGTGACATCAATATTGATTGTTTTTTTTTTATAAATATGCACCAGACAACATACTAACTGTCGTGATTTCGAAGTAACGAAGTGTCTTCCTTGTGTTACGAATCCCAGAAAACGATAACGACGGGGACGTCTCCCATAAAAACTAAAATACATATTAAACATCCATGACTCAGGTATAAATATTCGTGCTCATCACACAAACATTTGCCCCTTGCGGGATTCGAACCGGCGACGGCCGGCGTAATAGTCAGGAGCGTTAACCAATACACCAAACCAGATATAACCAGTCGTCATATCATAATATGTCGTAATGTTTTATCGTTAATAATACTTGAAGTCACAACCCGAAAGTAGTGATTACTACATCAATTTGTTAAGTAACTTTTAGGTTATTCAAACCAAAAAGGCATGTCACTGTATTGGTCAAGTGCAAAAAAACTGTAAAACATAATTTCTCCATTCGGCATTTTAAAAATGTCTAAAGCTAAGCTAAGTATTTTTTGTAAAAGTAAAAACAAATGTCACTGCAGTATGGTGGGTTTCTAGAATTGACCACCCGTTTTCACTCATTCGACATTTTGACGACCCGTCTGGTGTAGTGGTCGAGAAATCGCCTAATACGCAGCGGGTTGCGGGTTCGATCCCCGCATAATACAAACATTTGTGTGCATGAACATGTCTGTTTGTATTGGTCTGGGTGATTTCTATGTATATCATGTATGTATTTACAAACAAAAAGTATTTAAGTATTATATCCGTTTTCTGGCACCCATAACACAAGCTTTGAGTAGCTTACTTTGGGACTAGATGGCGATGTGTGGGAATGTCCAAAGGATATATATTTATATTTATTCATCATACCTATATGTTACCCTTATGGTAGGTAGTTACTACATGCACAAAACTACAAGTCTGAACACACTGTATAATTTGAACGTAAATATATGGGTGAGGCCGTAGATTTTGCCACAAATAGCGCAAAGGTGTCGCAAAAAATTCTACGAGTCCGTCGCGCAGAGTAACGCAAAATGGTAAAGCAAAATTGTTAAGGAGTGCATACAAGATATGTAATTATCACATAACTTTTAATATCTTTAGGTGAACCCATAAGTACTAACTTACTTTTAACATTTGTTAGGAAAATGCTACAAAATAAAACACACTTTTACAAGGTAAGTATGACAAATGACAAATTTTACTCTTGTCTGTAACAAAAAACTAAGAGTTCTATTTCTAGAAACACAATTTATTTATAGGAACAAAAATCAAAATTTCAAAAAAAAACAAGTCATAAAAAGATCAGTAATGGAATTATAAAGAGTACTAGCGGTCCCCCGCGACTTCGTCCGCGCGTTTTGTGTTTGCTCCCTCCCCTCCCGTCGCAGCGTGAAGTTTTATATCCTAAAGCCTTTCTCAATAAATAAGCTATCTAACACAGAAATATTTTTTCAAATCGGTTCAGCAGTTCCTGAGATAAGCGCGTTCAAACCAACAAACTCAGCTTTATAATATAACTAGCGGTCCCCCGCGACTTCGTCCGCGCGTTTTGAGTTTGCTCCCTCCCCTCCCGTCGCAGCGTCATGTTTTATATCTTAAAACCTTTGTCGATAAATAAGCTATCCAACACAGAAATAATTTTTCAAATCGGTCTAGCAGTTCCTGAGATAACCGCGTTCAAACAAACAAACTCTTCAGCTTTATAATATTAGTATAGATTAGCGCAAGCGCACGTTGTACTTAAGCTGCGAACATTATTTAGGTGCGGAGTTATGTTAAAACTGTGATAGCTCCTAAGATATTTATTGAAATCAAATGATATAAAGGGCAACTTGGTTCTAAATGAAATGCTCGTGATGATAAATGTATTTATTTTGATAAGAATAAATACCTGTGTGTATAATAAACCTCTAAAAATAATACATCATTTTTTTACTTATTTATTAACATAAAAAGGGTTGTAGTAAGTCAACCATAAAAGATAGACATATGCTGTCGCGGACTTTATTATAGAACTCTTAATGTTGAACAATCCTGTCATACATGATTTTCGTGTAACTTAAGCGGTTTCCGCAGCGTATGCAGCGGAAGCTCTCAAAAGGAATATCTTTCTCCCGTTTTCGCAACATTTTTCATTACTGCTGTGGTCTTATGAGTTGTATCTTTATGTTGTATAGCCTAAAGCCTTCCTCGATAAATGGACTATCCAACGTAAAAATAATTTTTCAAATCGGGTCAGTAGTTTTTGAGATTAGCGCGTTCAAACAAACAAACAAACAAACTCTTCAGCTTTATAATATTAGTATAGATTAGCGCAAGCGCACGTTGTACTTAAGCTGCGAACATTATTTTGGTGCGGAGTTATGTTAAAACTGTGATAGTTCCTAAGATATTTATTGGAATCAAATGATCTCTTATATAACTTTGTTCTAAATGAAATGCTCGTGATGATGAATGTATTTATTTTGATAAGAATAAATACTTGTGTGTATAATACACCTCTAAAAATGATGCATTATTTTTTTTTCAAATTTATTAACATAAAAAAGGTTGTAGTAAGTCAACCATAAAAGATAGACTTATGCTGTCGCGGACTTTATTATAGAACTCTTAATGCTGAACAATCTTGTCATACATGATTTTTGTGTAACTTTAGCGGTTTCCGCAGCGTACGCAGCGGAAGCTCTCAAAAGGAATATCTTACTCCCGTTTTCACAACATTTTTCATTGCTGCTGTGGTCTTGTGAGTCGTATCTTTATGTTATATAGCTTAAAGCCTTCCTCAATAAATGGACTATCCAACATAAAAATAATTTTTTAAATCGGGCCAGTAGTTTCTGAGATTAGCGCGTTCAAACAAACAAACAAACAAACAAACAAACAAACAAACTCTTCAGCTTTATAATATTAGTATAGATTTAACCAACAAAAAACTCTTTGAAGACAGAAACATAATTTCTAAGCTTTGATTTACTATTACAACCGCAATAGGAATGAAAGTTTACCAAACATGAATGATGTTCAACTGTATATTTTAATATAGTTTGTTACTGTACGTTGAAATAACTGAAATCGATATCGAACATAATTTGATCCCGTCGGGAAATATTTGGTTGGGGTAACACTTTAAAACGTCATAGAAGTGCATTTCACATACCTCCTCAACCTTTGGGTACGTAAAGACTAACCCTTTACTACCTTTCAAGTTTTTCACTTTCCTTACAAACTTCACAGTAGAGATTTTATCTTTTATCCATAAAACAAGTCAAGTCAAAGTGCTTCAAACTTTTTTTTGTAGAAAATTTTGCCACGATCCAGTCATCTTTTTAAAAAATATCATTATCGCCTGTAAAGTACTCAACATCGCTTAACCCAAACGGTATGGCTGGCTCGAAGTTTTCCTTTTTTACCTTGTTCTTCTAAACATGTCGTTATGAAATCATCAAATTTTTCACATTCAGAATTATCTGTGTCGGTTAGACTCATAATATCGGAATTTCCTGAGCTGGATTCAATAAATGTTCTTATCTTCTTCTTCTTTACAGTTTTCAAACTAACTTTTGAATTTTCTTTTGTATCAATATTAATTTTCCTTTTTTTTCACCATTGTTTTTTTTCTTAGTTTAATTTTTCCGTGTTCTTTTACTGTCTGCTTGTTAATAAAATTACACAACAAAGTAGACATCTTACTGAAATTAATTGCTTATTATATTATACCATCAAGACACAAGGACCACTTGTAAGGATATTTTGTAAGTTTAAAATAAAATAAATAAATAAAAAGGCAAAAAAAGAGCTTTTCATACAAGACATTCATACCTCATTAAAAATATTTTTAAATAAACTTTTCAGTGTCTGTCATAAAAGACAGTCCAAAACTGGAAGAGTATTTAAGCTGGAGCAATGCAAGCTAAAAAAACCTGCAAGCCTATGTGTGTAAACTCCTTTATTTGGTAGCGTAAAAAAAGTAGCGCAAATTCTACGCCTCTGGTATCGCAAAGTGGCAAAAAGTCATTTTTGCGCAACTGTCGCGCAAACAAAATCCATTATAACTTGATAAATAAGCTATTTTTTAATGTAAATTAAGCCTTGAAAGATGTCAAACATTTTATTAAATCATGCGCAACAACAAGTATAGATATATATCAAAAACTTAAATTGATATATCAAAAAACAATCTCCGCAAAAAATATGACACTTCCTTCTTTCAAACAATGTTGATGTCGGACTGACAAAAATATGGCCGCTGACAGCGTACTGACCATACACAAAGATTCTTCGGTGCTGCCACTACTCAGACTTGAATACTGCTACTTTTTAAACACAACGGAATGGGCAGATATAAGTTGCGCAATACAAAGTAGCGCAAAGAACGGATTTTAACGTTTTTCGAAAACGAGTGAAAATTCATGATCTTCCTTAGGATATACGAAACGATTTTTAAAACGTGGCTAGCTAACTACTATTGTTTAGCGTCAAAGCAAACAGACTGTCAAAAAGAGTTATATTTTTGATTTTACTGATGCTCAAAGTGCACCTCTACCGGAACGGATAAGCGTATTTTACGAAAAAATCATCGCTTTTTGCAGCAAAATGTTTAATAAATTTCCAAGGGTTTGAAGTTATTCAAATATATTTATTAATCGCGTTTCACCATTTGTGAAGAAATACGATGCTGTTATTGAAAAACATATACATACAATACTTTTTTTTTTAAATGAAGCGGAGAGTTATGTTATAGCTAATGTGGCAAATTCTACGGCCTCACCCATATATCTATACTAATATTATAAAGCTGAAGAGTTTGTTTGTTTGATTGTTCGTTTGTTTGAACGCGCTAATCTCAGAAACTACTGGCCCGATTTGAAAAAATATTTTTATGTTAGATAGTCCATTTATCGAGGAAGGCTTTAAGCTATATAACATAAAGATACAACCCACAAGACCACAGCAGCAATGAAAAATGTTGCGAAAACGGGAGAAAGATATTCCTTTTGAGAGCTTCCGCTGCGTACGCTGCGGAACCGCTAAAGTTACACAAAAATCATGTATGACAAGATTGTTCAGCATTAAGATTTCTATAATAAAATCCGCGACAGCATATGTCTATCTTTTATGGTTGACTTACTACAACTTTTTTTATGTTAATAAATTTGTAAAAAACTAATTCATCATTTTTAGAGGTGTATTATACACACAGGTATTTATTATTATCAAAATAAATACATTCATCATCACGAGCGTTTCATTTAGAACAAAGTTGCCCTTTATATCATTTGATTCCAATAAATATCTAAGGAGCTATCACAGTTTTAACATAACTCCGCACCAAAATAATGTTCGCAGCTTAAGTACGACGTGCGCTTGCGCGTCATTATATTATAAAGCTGAAGAGTTTGTTGGTTTGAACGCGCTTATCTCAGGAACTGCTGAACCGTTTTGAAAAAAAATTTCTGTGTTAGATAGCTTATTTATTGAGAAAGGCTTTAGGATATAAAACATCACGCTGCGACGGGAGGGGAGGGAGCAAACTCAAAACGCGCGGACGAAGTCGCGGGGGACCGCTAGTTATATTATAAAGCTGAAGAGTTTGTTGGTTTGAACGCGCTTATCTCAGGAACTGCTGAACCAATTTGAAAAAATATTTCTGTGTTAGATAGCTTATTTATTGAGAAAGGCTTTAGGATATAAAACATCACGCTGCGACGGGAGGGGAGGGAGCAAACTCAAAACGCGCGGACGAAGTCGCGGGGGACCGCTAGTTAATATTATAAAGCTGAAGAGTTTGTTTGTTTGAATGCGCTAATCTTAGGAACTATTCGAAAAAATATTTTTGTGTTTGGAGCTTTACTCGTATTTATCGAGGAGAACTATAGCTATAGTACATCACGCTGTGACGGGAGGGGAGGGAGCACACTCGAAAAGTAAAGTGTTTAAATATTATTTAGATAAACATCGGGTTAAGCAAAACCAGTTAAGGCGGCGTGAATATACAAAACAAAACTAAATATTTATTAAATGAAACAAAATATATTATTAATGTATGACTCACAATGTTTCTTTTTGTTGGCAGATGATTATATTGACGCCATTAAACGTATCCATGTGTTGGACGCCGTGGACATGGGGCGCGCATCGCTGACCTCATCGCCCTCTGCCTATAATAATGGTAACTATTTTGATTCATAATACGATTTCATAAAGCTGCAGAGTTAGTGAGTTTAATCGAACCCGCTTAACGCAGGAAGTACGGGTCCGTTTGAAAAAACGTTTTTTGCGTTAGATAGCTTATTTATCGGAAAAGGTTAAAGCTATAAAATCGAAATGAAATCGCGAGGGACCGCTTAGTGACGTTTGTCTGTTTAAATATGACCACGAACTGATGGTAAGTGAAAATGCCGAATGAGATCTAAGATGGGCCGGACCATAATTATCAGAATTGTAACAGCCCCGTGTAACGGAAACAAAAGAAATGCATACTATCTCATTAATATAGTCAGTGAATGAAATTCTAATTCTAAGTGTTATAAATGACAGTTTTATCCTGTAGGTCGCCTGCGCGTATATCGATTAGTCTTGTGTTTGGTTTTACGTAGCGTAGGGCAGATGACCCGGTTTTGGCCATTTTAAGAGTTTTGTAAACTTGAGGCTATATCATTTTACAGTTTTTGTTATCACAGACATATTTCTTGTAAAAAGTTATTAAATATATATAAATCTAGCCTAATGATACATTTTTTTCATAATGATTCAATGAAAAAAGTAATACTGTAGAAAAGAAAAAAAATGGGAATTTGTGCCATTTTTGGCCAGATTTACCCCATTTCTGGCCACAGTCATGTGCCAGTTCTGGCCATCAAAATTCATCAAAAATAAAAAGCAGATAATTCAAAGTAATGAAGAGTTTATTCGAAAATCGCATATTTTACGACCAACAGTCTTTATTTGGAGAAAAATAGCTAACATAATATTGACGACAAATATGAAATATAATATCTCAGCTTGAATTAAAATTACAATTAAGGAGATCAACATTATACTATACGAGGTAAATATCTATAATGTTATAATGACCAGTCTTGATAAGTTTTCTTATAATTATTATCTTTAGGTATGATACAGTCTTGGTTTAAAATTAAATAACAATTTTGGCAACCTATCTATGCAATAAAGTAAACAATTTTACTTGTTATTAATTAGGTAATTATCATTCATCATATCACCACATATCAGGTCTATCATTTATAATAGTAGCAATTTGGCCTTTTACAACAATTTTCTTTTAACAGAATCCAGTAAACCTTCCTTGTTGATAGGAAATCCAGCGCGATCGCAATCTTTGATCCATATGACAAGTTTGTTTTCTATTTGTCTTCCAAGAATTGACTGGGGCCCTACATGTCCAGAAGTTTCAGGCGCTTTTCCAGAAATTTTGTGACGCAAAGTCGTTTGAGGTACGTTAAAATCTCTACAAGCAGTGGCAACATAGTGGCAACGGGCATCTCATTCTTTATTGCGATCAACGCTAATGTTATTTAATGCAATGAGTACCTACTGGAACAATTTTCTTTTCACGATACGGATTTTTTCAGTATTTGGTTTCGATGGAGGCATTATAATCGTAACTCTAAAAATGAATAGATTACTTATATCAAAATAGCTAAGTAATTAGGTGGAAAAATCACGATAAAAACTAATGGCCAAAAGTGGGGTTCTACGTGCACCACTTTTGGCCAGTCATGTGGCCAAAGATGGGAAAATTCATTCATTTTGGCTCCATTAGTAGCCACCTCTCAAAACCTAACTTAATAAACAAATAGCGATAAAATATCATTAGTACCACTTAGACAGTGCATTCTTTATGAAGGATTAACATAAACATTTAAAAAATAATAAGGTTTTAAAAAATAATGATTGATTACTCACCCGCTCACCTTAGCCTTTTTGCTAAGACTTTAAACAATTGACGCTCGTAAAAAAATAATGACTTGTTGGATTGAAGTGAAGTTTGACACATCAAAGCTGTCAACGCTATCAGTGTTGCCAATATTAGATATTTTTAATCCCGTTTACCATAGAGCAATATATTTGTCTATGCCTTAGTTATAACGATTTCTAAATGGCCACAAAGGGGTCGGTGGCCACAACCGAGTCACTTGCCTACTTAGACATTCATTCGCAATCAAAATTATAAAAAGCTTGGTAAGCTTCAGGATTCCCTCATTTTTATTATTGCTTCGGAGAAACTCGTTGTTACAAAATTTTAACACATTTTTCATTTGGGGAATACCCAACAACGTGACCACCCACCCACCAGTACTAAAACAGTAGGTAGTAGGAACAGTTTGCAATTTATTTTGGTTTTTAGATTGGCTTAACATTTTACTGCAAACATGTTATTTATTTGTTTGTCTGTCTGCTAATGTTCCTTTTCTCGGAAATGCGCACAGAGGTTGGCATGTAATAATATTAGACGTTTAGATTGAGGAATCATGTTTAGGGGCCTAGTTCCGGCCGCTATTAGTTTTCAATCGTAACAAAATTGTGATTGAATTAAATTTGGCATTAGGTCCAGAACTGTTAGAAATAGCAATTCCGTCATGATTCGAGTAGCAAAATTGACAAAGGTAATTAATTTAGAAGTAGGCAGAATAATTTAAAGTGACTGAAATGTATTGATGAGCTATATTTTCGGAAGCCTTAAAAGCAGTTTTAAATAAACAATATCACACACGTTGTTTGACAAAGATTTTTCTTAAATTTCCTTTACAAAATATACATCCTACCGAAGAGATAAATCTTTACCTAAATAATTAGGTATTTTAGGTTTTTTTTTGCGTGTGGCAAACGGCTAAATTGTACGGCTCATAATATGTAGATTTGCAGTCTTTCTTTAAAAGACTCGTACGCCGTCCACTATCTACGCAAATATTTGATTTCCCAATCTTATATTAACAAGGCAGGGAATAATTTAATCATGGTGGCGGACCTTCAATGTTCAGATCTATGTTCATCAAAACGTGTAGTGCGCAAGTCCACCCAACAAAGCTATTTAATATTCCTCAGAATTTCATCTGCCATCGATTAGGTAATGATAATTATATTATGTTTCTTATAAACAAAGATAATTAGAGTATGGTGACTTAGGGCCTTATCTCACGGATGTCGCGAACCCGGGGCCCTATTATTAACCGACTCCAAAAAAGGAGGAGGTTATCCATTCGACTGTATGTTTTTTGTACATAACATATAAACAATACCCTCATATCTAATTGTGATCAGATTTAAAAAAAAACGGCCAAGTGCGAGTCGGACTCGCGCACTGAGGGTTCAGTGCCAACTTTAACTGAATTAGGGAATCCACTTACTTCTACTTAGTAAAATACCACAATATTTTGTTGACTTCAGATATAACTTTGTTTTCCATAGTGTTTGTATGAAGTACAAAGTTATGTTTGCGGTTGTTGAAAATGTGCTATATCTCAAAACTACTTGTTCGATCCCGTTAAAACCACTTTTTGTTGAAAGTATTTGTAAAGATCTACATTATATATATTTTTCAAAATTTACAGTTACTTGGTTTAGAAATTAGATGGGGGGGGACGCCCATTTTACCACTTCGGAAGCGTCTAGCTATGAAACGTTAGACTTTATAAGAAAATAGTTTTAAGAACCTCTAAGTCATTTTAAAAGACCTATCCATAGACACCCCACACGCATAGGTTTGACGAAAAAAAAATTTTTTGGTCTTAGTTTAATGTATGGGAGCCCCCCCTTTACTGTCATTATTTTTTATTTTTTGTATTTTTTAATCGGTAAGCGGTTAACAAGATACATCTTCCTACCAAATTTCAATTGTGTAAAGCTTATAGTTACAGAATAAAATGACTGTGACATACGGACGGACAGACAGACAGACTTGACGAAACTATAAGGGTTCCGTTTTTTGTCATTCGGCTACGGAACCCTAAAAACGCATACATAAAGGTATACCTTCTAGTTGGTCTCATTGTGCCAAATTGGGATCTGATGATGGGATGCAATCAAGGGAAACCTAAATTTTTAAAGGGACGTATTTTAATGTTGATCAATATGTTGTAACATCTGGTAGTCAACATTGTGTGGAACTGAGCCAAAGGATTATTTATTATTAAAGGATTTAGTCTCACTAAAACACGAGAACGGCTGAACGTATTTATCTTATCTTAGTCTTAAAATGTTTGTGGAGGTCTAGGGAAGGTTAAAAGGCGAGAAAAAATCGAAAAACGCGCGGATGAAGTCGCAAGGGACCACTAGTAATCACTAAAAATAAACAAATCTATACTAATATTATAAAGCTAAAGAGTTTGTTTGTTTGTTTGTTTGTTTGTTTGTTTGAACGCGCTAATCTCAGAAACTACTGGTCCGATTTGAAAAAATATTTTGATGTTGGATAGTCCATTTATCAAGGAAGGCTTTAAGCTATATAACATAAAGATACGACTCACAAGACCACAGCAGCAATGAAAAATGTTGCGAAAACGGGAGAAAGAAATTCCTTTTGAGAGCTTTCGCTGCGTACGCTGCGGAAACCGCAAAAGTTACACAAAAATCATGTATGACAGGATTGTTCAGTATTAAGAGTTCTATAATAAAGTCCGCGACAGCATAAGTCTATCTTTTATGTTGACTTACGAGTACTACAACCTATTTTATGTTAATAAATTTGTAAAAAAATAATGCATCATTTTTAGAGGTGTATTATACACACAGGTATTTATTATTATCAAAATAAATACATTCATCATCACGAACATTTCATTTAGAACAAAGTTGCTCTTTATATCATTTGATTCCAATAAATATCTTAGGAGCTATCACAGTTTTAACATAACTCTGCACCAAAATAATGTTCGCAGCTTAAGTACAACGTGCGCTTGCGCTAATTATATTATAAAGCTAAAGAGTTTGTTGGTTTGAAGTTGAACGCGCTTATCTCAGGAACTGCTGGACCGATTTGAAAAAATATTTCTGTGTTAGATAGCTTACTTATTGTGAAAGGCTTTAGAATATAAAACATCACGCTGCGACGGGAGGGGAGGGAGCAAACTCAAAACGCGCGGACGAAGTCGCGGGGGACCGCTAGTAAAATTATATTTGCAAAAAAAAAACTGATTCCAAACCAAAATGCACTAAAAAGTCATAAATAAACTCCGGCATAAATAACCGATAAGGTTTTTTGGTTTCTTTTTTTTATCCTTTCTTCTTTCTTTTTAATAATTCTTCACTTCGTTTTGCTTACGGTACGTCCAAAAAACAATTTGAGGATCAACAGGCTATTGAATAATATACATACATGAAACTGTACATGTTAATAATACTTTTGTATACAGATACGCGTAACTTTTTCCGAGTTCACGAAAATTGTCGAGAAGCTTTAGAAAAAAAAATTTTTGAGATATAATAAAAGTAACATAATTTAATCATCTTTATTTCATATCATTTTTTAACACCCTCAGTTTTCAAGATATACTCAAAGAACCGGGAGTTTGAGTTTTTATGATGCTTAAAGTCAAAAAGTTTTAACTTTGGACAATAATGTAAAGAGACCAGAGATTTTTGTGTAAAATAAAATTACCTTTTTGTTTATTTAAAGTTTTTTTTTAGAAAATGTATCGTTCGCGACTTATATGCCGCAACGCGTTTTTCGGAAGACAAAATGGCTCCTCCACACTCCCGGTCATGCGGAAACCGGCAGATTTTGTATTTTTAGTACGTTTCAGATTATATTCTTCAAAATAAAAAAATGAAAATCGCGCTCGAGAATGCCGGATTAACGTTTTTTTTTACAAGTTCGCGACCCTATAACTCGGCGGCGTCAAGGACTTATCGTCAGATTAGTTAAATTTAGTCTTAAAACCTAAAATCAACTCCCAATATCTTAATCTGACGCGCTGGACTATCGTTTTTTTTTACTAATCTGATCGTCTATCCTAGGCGCGCGTCACTACATATAGAGCTAAATACTTTACAAGGTTGTTCTATTAGGTCCAAGGTATCTCTCATATCTTAAACTGCCACGCTCAAGTATTACCGAAAATTCCCCTATTTGCCTCCCTAACTATAGCATCTTTTTTCATATTATGTCTAAAAATTACTCAAATATTATTTTTTTGAAAGAAAGAAAGAAAATTCATTTATTTGACTCAAATAATTACATCAAGCATAATATACAAATATATTTAAAAAGCAGGCGACTTGAGTCAAAAAAGCACCCGCTCAGCATAAGTCGTGGCAGCGGGACGCATTGTTCGACGACGTTCGACGACGATATACGACGCTGATTTTCAGCGGGTGCCTTAGTGGGTAGTAATAATTCGGCAATGAATTATACACCAAAGAGAAAAAATATATACAGTCATCACAAAATTAACAATAAATGTTTTCATAATTACAAATATCAATCATATTTCGAATGAGGAATTATTATGAATATTTCGTATCTAAACTAAAAAATAGTTTGAATGCAATTTTTTTTAATAAGCTTGAATTTACCGTATCTCAATTTATCAATAATGTCCAATGCAACACCGGAAACAATAACAACACTAAATGTCACAGTGACAGCTGACAGGACAGCAAGCTCTAAGTGCAAAAACATTTCTTTTCTGCATGGAATGTCATTGCAAAGGCGTAACCTGTGAAATGACAACTTCCACTTTCTATTTAGGGCCGATTGTTCAATAAAAATAAAACTTATCAGACTGACAGGTACCTATGATTGCTTACAATTAGGTGACGTTTTCAAATTAGCCATATTGTATTTTGTTCGACGAATATTTCTTATCTGACTATTGAAAAATCTGCCCTTAGTTTTTTTTTATTTTTAAAGTTAAATGACTTTAAAAATAAAGCGCGAAACCATCTGAAAAAAAATTAACTTGTTTGGCATCTCTAAGTCTTGAAATAGTTTTAGAATTTTCATACCTTTTCAAACATGAAATGTTGTCAAATGCAGTTGAAAAATACAACCTGTCAAGGCGCGCTAAGAGTCAATTACCTTATCCATTAACGCAGATAAAATAATATTACCTACGTACTGTATGAATTATGCTATTATGCTTCTACATAACAATACCATCAAACAAATGAAATTCAAGGGCTTGTAAGATAAGATAAAATAAGACAACTCTTTATTGCACATCACATACGTCAGTTACAAAATCGTTTTAAAAGTAAAATGTACATAAGGAAATGTGTAAGCGATCTCTTCCAGACAACCCTATAAGTAAAACCATTAGTCTATGTTTACTTCGGTTCGTAATTTATAGACATCTTTTCTTGAAGCCCTCTCTAGACGGCTGGTAATGTGTTCATAATTTGGTCTTATCGTTGAGAACGATAATACATTAGCGTAATAAACATAAATAAGCACATTTTTACTTAAAAAGAGCATTATTATATGAGGAACATATTGCTTTACAGCAAGACTTACTGTGATTACATTTACTGTTTCAGGCAGTATAACTGCACCGTCGCCAAGAAAAGAAGCTCCAAATGTCTTCTGCAAGAGTCTGCCAAAATCGAAAGAAGTTTTGAGAAAGAAGATGAAAAAGAAGAAAGGATCACAGAAATGTCCAGCCCAAAAACCACTGCCCAAAACTTACCTAAAATCGCTCAAGAAACCCATTTCATCGAATCTGAAGAAACGATTTGAGACTTTATTTGGCTCAGATGAGTCGATAGAAAGTTCAGATGAAAGTTTTATACTCTATGAAGCACCTCAAAAACAAAACTCTAAATCACATGATTCTATGGAAAATGGAAAGATAATAAGTAATAATGTTAAACTAAATGCCTCAAATGATAAAAACACAAAGCCAAATAGAATTGCTAAACCGTCTCCCAGCAAATCTGACGATAAGGCACGTGATACCATCATTAATAAAACAACACACAAATCTATGCTGTCCCTGGATGATCAAGTAAACGATACCGAATCTACATTGCCACACAAACATCAGGCAAACGAAAATTTATATAGACGTTATAAACATAAAATTTTTAAAGAAGTCTCGTGCCTTACAAATACAATACAAAACAACCCATCTAGTACAGTCAGCGAGAAAATTTCCCAAAAAAATATTATGAATAACAACGATTCTGCACCGAATAAAAAAATAAAAGAGTATGACCATGCATCTTCATTGACTCCAAAACATCAGACCGAGAACAACACTTTTATGTATTCCCTTAAAATAGTAAAAACTGACGATGAATCCAACGCGAACCTGCCAACCCGTGAAATAAGTAAAACTGACAATGAATTGACATCGTCCCTTAATATCGAAAGAAAAAGCAACGATTCTGATGAATCTACATTAACCGCTAAAAATAAAAGTCAGGATATTATGCCGACCTTTGAAATTCAAACACAAAATATATCTAATGTGTTCGTAGTTAATCAACAACAACCCACAACATCTAAATCATCCCCTGAACTACAATCACAAGAAAATAACTGTAAGCAGTCTAGTAAAGTCTTAATGAAGGACAAATCACTTCAACCATCTATTGAGATAGAAGAGACCACAAGGAAAGATGAAGAAACAGTTGAAGGGAAAACAACCAGCAAATATGTTCCGGCAGCAAAGACACAAACTTCTGCACAACATCCATCAGACATAGCCAATCATTCTGTAATACCGCACATGCAAGGGCAATGTATAGTACCTCAACATCTAGAGGTTAATACAGAGGTGGTTAGTGTACCATGTGGTAGCACTTTTGCTATTCAAGAAACAGCAAAAACGAATGCACAAGCTACTTTTAATCCACAAACAGAAAGCCCAAATCCTTTTAGAGTTTCGGAAGAAAAACACTCAAGGACCGCGGTAACACCAACTGAAAATGTGTTACAACGACAATTTAGTTCAAACAATGGAACAGATCCTGGCGGAGTATTGTTGGATCAAAATAATTGCAATAATGCTTCAAGAAAAACTGACCGAAAACACCAAGATCCTTACTGTACATATTATGGAAATGCACCATCTACTTCAAACACGTCGTCAGGACATCATAAGACTCCAGAAATAGTTGTCAAAGAAACTACCGGTGGAGTTCCTTTAGATATTGGAGCAAACTTGAGCTTGAATTCACAATTTCTCATGACCGCGCAAAATGCAAATCATTTTCTACCATTACAGACACATCCACAATACAGTAACCATCAAAATAAGAAGCGGTTACAAACAGGAACCCAGGCAGAACCGGCGTACTGGCCATCCATGGAATCATTGACAATGTTGCCTGATCCCCAAACACTTGAAAAACAAAGCACTGTGACAACCACATCTGCTCAACAGACAGTGACATCACCTAGTAGCCAGCATTTACCAATTTACGGAAACTGCCCTCATGAAACACAATCTCCTATTAGGCGTCAAACTTCAGACACTCAAATACATCAGGACAACCAGTCTAATGTACAGTCGCATGAATCAAGCACATACTCAGGCTATGAAATTTCACCCTTACAAGAAATTATAGATTGGCTGTCTGCCGAAAATTCCATTCCCTTAACAGCGCAAAATGCAGATCATATGTTACACTTAGAAACATATCCACAATTTACTAACCGTCAAAATACCATGAAGAGCACATCCGCTCAACAGAAAGTAACGTTATCCAACAGTCCACATACTACTCAGCATTCACCGATATACGAAAACGGTCGTCAAGATGCACAAACACTTAAGAGGCGTCAAAGTAATAACACTCAAACTCAGGGCAATTCATTTAATGGACAATCGTATGGTTTATATTCAAGTACAAGTCCTGACTACTCAAGCTGCTCATATCAAATGTCACGACCACAAATAATGCAATCTAGTGTAGTAGCCAAGCACATTCAGACCACAAAGCAAAATGAAAATAATTTGTTACAACCACAATCATATCCACGCAATGGAAGTTTTGATAACACTGTGAATAGTACATCTGCTCAAAAGAATCCAATATCGTCAGGCAGACCACACAATAGTCAGCATTTACCCATGTACGAAAACGGTCGTCAGGTAAATATAAGTCGCTGTCAGGGAACACAAACTTCTATGAGACGTCAAATACCTCAGTGCAAACCTTCTAATGCACAATTGCAAGGTTCGCATTTGAACACAAGCCCTGACTATTCAAGTGACTCATATTTTTCGCGAGCACGTGCAAACCGCAGTTCCAAACAAACTCCTAATTCTACTTCAGATAACATGAATTCGCTAGTTGATCTACCTCGATATGCGCAAAATACGTCGATAACCTCGAAAAATGATGATAACATATTTACAAACCCACAAACAAACCAAAGCATTCATAACATATACCGTGCTAATGACGTAAATTTTTTGACTGCGTCTGGTGTTAACTTGAAAGATTTGAATAACACAAAATCAGAACCAACGATAGACTTAACAAAAGATGATAATAATAAATCTCCAAAACATGCAAATATTGAAAACGCGTGGACCAGTTTAATCAAACCTTTATTTGAGAAATTATCTGTGTGTCGTTTCAGACTTCTCACTAATGTGAGAAGTCTGAAACGACACACAATACATGCACAAATACAAAGTACAGAAGCCTTCCGGAGTCTATTAGTCTGGGAAAATTTATTAGAAGTTCTTAATTCAAAAGTTGATCGATCAAATACTCCGAATCCTTTAGACATAGTGAAGAACAATAAACTCGGACAACTTTTAAGAGAAATGAAAGAAACCGTATTGGACTCGCTCAAACTATTCGCAAAAGATATGGAATATCTCTCAAGCATCGAACATTGTGAGCTTAAAGATCTTGGAGGAACTAAACGAAAATATGTACAAAATGATGATAACAATTTTGTGGTACCAAATAAAATGCAGAAAACTTACAAATAGGTTTTTTAAGTACCAAGGAATTAAATTTAGGTGTTTAAGTATCATAATTGAAATTAAAATTCAATTATCATCGTAATATATTAACAATAATCAGTTTAGTTTAAATTGATAGGTATCTGGAACTAATCGAAGTCACCCTCACTTACCACCTCGAGAGCAAAAATCGCTTGCACATCGCGTCATCTTTTGCTGGAATTGTGATAATGCAATAATCGTTTGAAAGTGGCTTGGCAGCAAAGACCTCGACCGTACCTCAATTTAACTTGAAGGTGTTGCCCACTACAGGTAGCATACCATGACCGTGCTATGAACGTTTCAATAAAAAAATATTATTTGTATTAAAACTACGACCCCTTGCCCACTAGACCGTTCCGTCACCGACCACACCGTCGCGTGTGATGCACGGAGCGTGTCAGCCCCAAAATACGCTCTCGCTCTTGATCATCCATATTATAACGGTAACAGAGAACAGAGAATTACATAATAATAATATATTCTGTGTCAATTCTAAAACTTTTATGTCTTTCTTATGCAGTGAGTTGTTATTAACTTCGTATAGAGAAGCTATGCCAAGCAAAAAATGTGTCGCAAATACGACGTTAAGATTATGACGTAGAAATTTGAATTCCGAATATGACACTATTTGTATGAGTTGATGGCTGATGTATCATGACGCACTATTTGTTCGTGGTGTCAGCTCCTTACGCTGGTTCTCTGGTAGTTTAATGTCCTATTTTGTGTCTGTGCACCAGTTTGCTATTTAATATTATATTATACGTACCTTATACCTTATATACCGATACCTTATAGTATAACAAAAGACATAAGGAATATTTTAGGTTAACATTAATTTTATATAAATATATGAATAATTCAAATACTATAAAATTTCATCTGTATAACGTATCTTGCAGATAGCACTTATCAGAACTTATTGAGACATTGTGAAACAGGCCCTTAGACAAATATACTATTATTTTTTATTAATTATTATAAAATTAAATATCCTTTATCCTTTGGACATTCTCACACATCGCCATCTAGCCCCAAAGTAAGCTACTCAAAGCTTGTGTTATGGGTGCCAGACAACGGATATAATACTTAAATACTTTTTTTTTGTAAATACATACATGATGATATACATAGAAAACACCCAGACCAATACAAACAGACATGTTCATGCACACAAATGTTTGTATTGTGCGGGGATCGAAGCCGCACCCGCTGCGTAGTAGGCGATTTCTCGACCACTACACCAGACGGGTCGTCAGATTTTATTACTGAATTATTTAATACTCAAAGAATGTTTGAAAAAGATCTCACCAATGTGACTCGAAGGCTAAACCGTTATTATGATGCAATGATATATATATTGAAGTGAATAAATAAATAAATATGAATATGTATTTATATAAAATTGCAGCATAATAATAATTCAGCCTTCGAGTCACCTTAGTGAAATCTCTTTAAAAAATACTTAAATTATATTTGATTAATAATAAAAGTTAACATTAAGTACTTCAGCGTTCGAGTTTGGTGAGGTCTACGGAGTCGCGAAACGGAACGTGGCTGTGCTTTATTGTCTCTGGCAGAAGCCGTGCAAAAAGGCAGAAAAAAGGAAAGAAATATGTCTTTGGTTTGGTGGTTGATCGCGGCGGCCATCTTATTATCCGACAAAATTGGAGTCAAACCGAAAACGTTTCCACGTCATCAGTCACGCTATCCAGCCACAGATAAATAATATATGCGTCCAGCCACGTCAAGCCACCAGCGTCAAGTACGAGTTGATGGCTGATGTTTCATGGCGCACCATATTTGTTCGTGGTGTCAGTTCCATACACTGGTAATCTAGTAGATCAATGTTTTTTTGTGTCTATGCACCAAGTTTGCTATTTAATATTATAATTTACCGATACCTTATAACAAAAGAAAAATGAAATGTTAATGAAATAGAAATGTTTTAGGGTAACATTAATGTTATTAAAGGATTCAATATTATGATAAGGGCCTGTTTCACCATCGAGAAATAAACACAAACCAAAGAATAGTTTACATTCTATTAAATTTCATTCTGTATAAAGTATCTTGCAGATAGCACTTACCAGAACTTATTAGGACGTTGTGAAACAGACCCTTAGACAAATACACTGAAATTATATTTAAGAAAAAAACTTTATGTAATATCTTTTTTAGAAGTAGTTATTAAATGTGTCTCTCTCGAAATGTAAGCTTTTATGTGCCAAACAAGATATATGTAAAGCTCGATTACACAATTTTTACTTTAACGTAGATATCTACTTAAAACCGGAACCTACCTACGTTTTTTTTTTCTTTTAAGATTGACAGCTCTTTAACGTTTGTAATAGTTAAAATAAATTTATTTAATCGAGCCTCAGAAATGTAGTGATTACTTAATCAATGAGTACCTTTTAAACAGATCTGAAATAAGTAAGGCTGTGCTTATATAAGTTCTAATAGTTAATGTGATAAAACTCTTTAAAAAAACTCTGTAACAACGGTCTTAAAAATATAAAAAAATGATCTACCTCACTAGTATGTTGTATAATTAGTACCTAGTTTATCATAAAATATTGTCTTCTTTTAATTAAAAGGATCCTTAATAAATTATAATTTTGGAAGTCTTGTTGATTCTCTCATTTCCCGGTCACACACTCAGATCACGGTATGCAAAAGCTGTGAAAAATGTAAGTTTAGGCCGAAAATTTCTCAGATCAAACAGTGCGTCGGTAGAAGCCAATAAGGAAGCCCTTATGTAAACGCCATAGCTTACCGAGATCTTAATAATCTGACCCCTAAAGGTCAAATTCGATTATTTTTTGCCCGAAATATTACCAAACTGAGTGAAATACTCAAATTGGGAGCGCTCAGGAAAGTCGTCAATATTAACGTTGAAAGTGAGAAAAGTGTAAATATCTTAGAAACGGTGCGTAGGAGCCTAAAAATAAGAAAATTGGGTACCCCCTTGAGGAACCTCCATATCTCACAGAGATCGACAATAATCTGAACAAATTATACCCTAAGAAGGTATAAATTTGTTCTTTGGTATTAACGAAATATTGCCAAACTGACCTCACTCTAATTGGGAGCCTTCAGAAAAGTCATTAATAATAACATTAAAACTGAGAAAAGTGTAAATATATCGGGATCGGTGCATCAAAGCTAAGAACGAACGATATTTGGCATCCCCTTTAAGAAAACGTTTGATTGTTCCCTTGCCTTGTTTGTTCGGAAGTCAAATGCCAACGTGTCCTCTCATCTTGTACATCGTCATCATCTCTCATCTTCATACGTGGCTTGACGTGGCTGGATGCATATATTACTCATATGTGGCTGGATAGCGTGATTGATGACGTGGCATCGTTTTCGGTTTGACCCCAATTTTGTCGGATAATAGGATGACCGCCGGGCGCCGCGACCAACCACCAAACCAAAGATTTTTTTTTTCTTCCTTTTTGCACGGCTTCTACCGATGACAATTAAGCCCAGCAACGTTCCGTTTCGCGACTCCGCAGACCTCACCAAACTCGAAGGCTGAACTATTATACAGTAATAGCATACAGCATACATTATAATAATAATTCAGTATTCCTTGGTGAAATCTTTTTAAAAAATATTCAAAGTATGTTTGAATAATAATAAAAGTTAACATTAAAATCGTAAAATAATAATAATAGTTCAGCGTTCGAGTTTTGTGTGAACGAGAAGTTTGAGATATAGCACATTTTCAACAACCGCAAACATAACTTTGTACCTACTTCATACAAACACTATCAAAAACAAAGTTATATTTGTTGTCAAAAAAATATTGTGGTATTTTACTAAGTGGAAGTAAGTGGTATCCTAATTCAGTTAAAGTTGGCACGGAACTCTCAGTGCGCGAGTCCGACTCGCACTTGGCCGGTTTTCTTGTATATTTTTAAACGTATTTTTTATGACTTCACACTTATATGAAACTTATTTCAGGTCAAGAAACCTACGTATGGAACATGTACACCCAACGTTGTTGGGATTTCTTCCCGGTGGGAGATTGCTTCAGGAAGCAGTATGAAGACATCATGGGAGAGTAGACAAGAGTTTTAGTCGACTTTGTCACGAATAAATTCTTTTTTGACCCGACTATAGATTTATAAAAAAAAACTTGTCTATGATAGAGGTTATATTTTGGAGATTTGACTATGATCTATTAACAAAATATTGTACCTACATGTTGTATTAAATAATTCATTCTGAATTATCACCTAGCAATACTGTTAAATTAAAGCAGGTACATAAATGTCACACATGCTCAGTATAGTCGGGTCGGGTGAAAAAATGTCGCCTATTTTCTAATTTTGCTCAATGCAAAAAAACACTTTTTAAGCGACATAAATCGTCATGTATTTAATTAATTTATATAAAAACTGTTCAATTTTTCTGTTTGAAACGTCAGATAAGTAACGTTGCTAATTATTCGAACAAAATATGAAATAAATTCAGTGCATTAGATATCTGATCTGTTAATAAACTATTTAAAATATCACTGAGCAATATTAATGTAAAATATCTCTAATTCAATATTCCCGCCTACTGAAAGAAGTCCAAAAATATTTACATTGCTTGATTAAATGCAATTCATTTTTATTTATTGTGTTTAATTTATTTATAAATGTTTTTGAATAGGTATATGAAAATGAAACATTTGTAAAAATAAAATATTTATTTAAATATGTAAAGAATCTGAAATTATAAAACATATTTTAATAAGTATTGATAGATAACATTTCCGCTTACTTTTAACATTAATTAAACACAACTTCTTTCTTAGTCGGGTAATTAAAGCTTCGTAAATATCAAACTAGGAATCAAACGTACACTAAATTTTTATATTTTCTTGTAAAATAAAGTATGAATAAGGTGGCCTTTCCAAGCAAACTTTTCTATTTTATCTATTTCTATATAATTTTTGTAATATAATATAAAATGTTAATTAAATCTATTTAATTTTATGGCTGGAATTATTTTACTTGGTAAGTGTGCTAAACTTGCTTCCAAATCGGTTCATCTGATAAGTCATAAAAGTCATTTATTTATGCAAACAGGTCCACTTTTACGCGCCCTTTATAAAGTCTGTTTTTGTATACTAGTCAAACAGTGTAAACAATCTTGATATTCCTCTTTAACGAAATTATTAATTTAAAAGAAAGGTAAACACAAAATTCAGAAGTTACCTACATAGGTTATTCATCGTTGAATACTGAGATCTTTTTCTATCCAGTCGTTAATAATTTTATTCACAGTTTTTTTTTTTAAAGATTGTTCACACTTTTGGACTAGCGAAGAAAAACAGACTTTAAAAACAAGTTTCGAAAGTCGTAAGGAACTCCAAGGTACAGCGCAAAGCTATCTTAATTAATTTTCAAACAACTAAGATTCATTATACATAATCGTTGTCCATACTAAAATGAATGGGATTGTTCTTCGTACCATAGGTAGGTAACAAGTTACTACGCGTTCGTGATCTAATTTATCAATCCGCGCGTACAGCAAACAACTCCATGGTGATCTCGCTTATTGAGTCATAATGATAATAATAATAAAAATGGAACAAATTACTTATCTCGTAGTTAGCTACTGACGCCAAAATGATATGGCAACATCAGCTAACTCCAGGCAGCTTCCGATTGACACGTGTATAGTTTAAGGGTTCCGTGCCTTAAAAGGAAAAAAATCGGAACCCTGATGTGATCACTTTTCGTCTGACTGTCGATAAAGATCCTGATGATGATACTTAAATAATGAAACGCGGGGAGGTAAAGCTTTACAATCGCTTTAAAATAAAATATTTTTGGAAGCTGTGAAGTATCAAACTTTATAAGTATAAAGATAGATTCGTTTATTCCGCAAAAAACGTATGTAAAAATAGTGATTTTGAAACTAATCAAAATTGCTACTTCTTGGGCCTGATTCTTCCAAAGTCAGATAAGAATTATTTGTCGAATAAATTCAATACCTATTTGTCAGCAATCATTTATGCAAATGTAATTTTAAAATCAGTCGATTTATATGTTGAATACAGATAAAACGACTGATAAGATAAGTCGGTAAGGATAAGTCTTATCTGATGTGGGAAAAATCGGCCCTTACTGACCTAGAACCATGGTAATAGATAGAGGCTTAGAACCATAAAGATGTAATTACTTGTTATTTACAAGTTTGTACGGAACCATCTGCACGAAACCAAGTCACGCTTAGTTTTGTTATTCTGCGCATGAGTCGCAACATGAGTCCCGAAATTCGGGACCGGCATACGGGCATCACTCTGACTGCTCTGTAACGGGCATAATGTGTCCAGACATAGGACTGACCGGTCGTCTTTTGTTTTTTATTCCGCGATAAAATATATGAACTTGTTTTTGATCACATCATGAGTCATTCATGATAAATTAATGTGTCAATGAAAGATGAAACTTTTAACACTAGAGTGAAGTGCAGTGATTTAAAATTAAAGCTATTGTGGTGTGTATATTTTTATTTTAATGATGTTTTAAATGTTTTTGTGTTATTTTTATGTTGTCAAGGTTATGAAATACGAATGGGTTGATAAAACAGGATTGAAATTCCGTCAATTCCCTCGAATCTCTATTTAACCGACTTCAAACAAGGAGGAGGGTATCAATGCTACTGTTTTTTTTTAAATATATTATGTTACCTCTTATCTCAGTCATTTGTGGACCGATTTGAATTATTCTTTTTTGCTTTCTTCGAGGTTTTACTTTCTGGTTGTTACCAAGTTGGGATCTGATGATGAAATCTTGGTGCAATCGAGGGAAACGCTCAAGTTTTAAATGCACTGATGATTATATCAGACGAACAAAATGTCAACATTAAGATTCTAGTACGAAAACATTGTACATTTAAAACTTAAGGGTTTCCCATCAGATCAGATGGTAGAACTCCTTAACGCTTAGGAGTTCAGTGATTATAGTGACAGAACTTATGATAGGCATTTATAGCTTATTAAAGGGCGGCAACAGTAATTTTTTAGGGTTTTAGAAATTATAAAACTAAATCCAATATGGCAGATTATAAAGATGGCGGACTAGTATTTTTTTTTCTGCACAGCCAAATTATGGGTTTCAAATAAAAGGGCTTCCTAGGGATAACACTACAAATAATAATACGTCACATTAAATCCAATTCGGCGTATTATCTAATATGGCAGACTCGTTATTTTCTTTTGCATTATCACAATATGGACGTGAATTAAAAGGGTTTGCTAAGTAAAATACACAGATTAGTAAGAGTAATACGAAAAACAGAACGCAAAATAATTAAAAGTTCTTTTTCCTAGCCGTTTTGGCTGTTTTTTTATGGCTGTATTGCCTTTTATTACAGTCATTTGTAAACCCATTTAGACTGTACTCAAATATTAACCGACCAATTTAAAAATAATTTCATTATCATTGTTTTGTGTTGGAAGGTACGTACTTTTTTAATTAGGGCCGATTTTACAAACATAAGATAAGACATCCGACTGTCATTTGCATAAATGATTGCAGACAATTACTTAGGTGCCTTTTTTAAAATAGGCGTATTGTATTTAATTTGACGAATATTCCTTATCTGACGTCAGTAAAATAGCCCTTAGTCTGGTGACTTATCGTGGTCCTTGTTCTTGACGGAATCAACGTAGTACTATCTTTATTAGACGGATATAATACATTTATATATTTGTGGACAGTAAAAAAGTTATTAATATTGCAGATGATGTACAAATTCAGTGTAGTCCAGTTTTTGGAAGCACCGAGCCGTAAACGCCGAAATATGTTGCTGTTCCCACATCTTGGATAGATGTTCCAAGTCCAACATCTAAGCAAGTGAAGGTCGCATATCCAATAGAGAACCCCGAAACGACAAAAGAAAGGGCTAAGAATGAACAAAAAATCTCAAGAAAATGGAAAACCTACAATGCTACAGTAAAATTTGAGACAAGTAAGTGTTTTTTATTTATTTCATAGTTAATGAATAATATTTTTTCTGTCGTGGAAAGTCTGTTGCGTCAGAGAAATCTGTACGAATTAAAAAGCTGAAGAGTTTGTTTGGTCCAACGCACTTATCTCAGGGACTAACGCCCCTCGATTCAGAATCATTCGATACTGAACTGAGTACCGTTACAGGATTCGATCATACACATTTGTTTTTTTTAAATTCTGGCGTTTATCCGGATGGGAGTATGTAAGTTCTATAACAAATATAAACATTTACGAACGCTTTATATTCGAATCGCATAAATCCGCGTTATTGTTTAATAATTATTAATAAGTGAAAGTTATCGAAGTTAACCGAATGGTTTTGGATCAGGGGCGGGGCTGGTGCTCTATTTTTGAATCACTCACGCCAATATGTCACACCAATATTTGCTTAGATTAAAGTTCGACTTTTGAATAAAAATCTGTTTAAATTCACACGAAAGTGGTTTAATATATTCAATTTTGTAACTATTCCTGCATAAAACTATATTAAACGTGATTTTATTTGTATTTAAATTACGAACGAAAATCACTTGTTATATTGACGCGAGTGATACTGAAATAGGGCCCCTAATCCGGTATATAAATTAGTTAAATACTTAATTAGCAAATTTATTGAGGACAGCTTTAAGCTACAAAACATCACCTTCTTAAGACCTATGGGAACGGAGTAAAATAAACGCTTGGATGGCGCAGGGATAGTAATATTGAATGATAAAAATTATCTACAAAGTTACATTCGTTCATTTTGTTCGTTCATTCATTCGTTAAGTAGATAAACTTTGTCATACACATAATTTGTATCAGTGCAAACTGCGAATTGTTATCTACATGTTTTCTGATAATAGTCTTAAGGAAAATATGTATTTATTTTAGATTTGTTATCGCATTTTTTAACTCTAGTGCTATGCTGTTCCTTTACTTTGCTTGTCGCATATCTGTATTGATTTATAGTTTTATACTTGTTATTGGTTCAAAATGTATTTAGCACTTACGGTGTTATTCCATGGTCCCGGGTTTGATTCCCGGCGGGTCAATGTAGAAAAGTGATTCATGTCCAATATTTATTTATTTGAAGATGAATTAAGAAACCAAAAATGCTCACGGGCGGGACTCGAACCCGCAACCTTTGGCAAACCGGGCCAACGCTCTTTCAATCGAGATACCGTACCGTAGGTCCGACTGCTGTTTTGTTATGTTATAGTCGTCAAGCAGTCACTAAGCATTCTCGCAGAGTCAGAACTATAAATACTAGCATGTTGTAATTTTTTTACCCGACTACGGCAAAGCAAAAGGAGGGTTATGATTTTGACAGACTATGTATGTATGTATGTTCATCTGTTACCTCGTAACTTCTAAACTACTTATCAGAATTCGACAAATGACATATCATTAGAAGCGTCTTAATTGTCCGCTGGTTATAGGCTATACAGGGTGGTCCATCCAATGACGTCAAGAATTTTTTTTGGAATTCCTCCCTTCTAGGGATACCCAAAAATACCCCATGTATGTTACCCGATTTTTTTTAGTTTACGAGATACGATTTTTTTTATGCTTTCATCGAAAATTTCGCTAGTGTTTACATAAAAAAATTACATAAAAAAAACTGATCGGTTTTTTTATGATTTTTTTTTCGAAACCTAATTCTCGTGAAGTGTTCTTTCACATGCATAAGAATTAACTGCCTAACATCGCTGCATGTTGTAACAATTTCGATCCAAAGTTAATAAATTACGTTTCTGCGAGCTAAAGTTAAATTTTCAAATTCAAATTTTAAAAAAATAAGAAGGTTGCAAAGATTCTTATAAATTTTAAAAACTTCTCTAGTCTCTAAGCTTTCCAAAAAGTACAAAACAGTGGTAGGTAAAGTGGCCATTATTTCCTGTAATCGGGCTTCAAACGTAGTGGGGTGAAAATTTGGCCAATCAAGTAACTTCAATTGTGGAACTTTAATTTCATAATTTTAAATAGGTGATTGCTCCAAATTACTGAAAACCCATCTTGGTGGTAATAATAATTATTTTTACGACTGGTGTATCATTTTTTGAGGTTCATAATGAAACAATACAAATCAAATCAAACTATTTATTAATAAAATTAAATTTACAACAAATTTTCAAAGTGCCTCTCTACCACTTCAATACATAATCTACAGCGCCTATATAAAATTAAAATAAATATACTGTGTTTGGTATCACTTGTTTTGTTAATATTATGCGCCACAAATACACTTTAACACCAAAATAGTACAACCAAAAAAGTAAAACCCAACTACGTCAAAAAACGACGCTGAAAAAGTATAAAACACGATTTTCAGAATACTGAACTGAACAAAGTTGCTAATGTAGTTACAAGTAAATGGACACAGTAGACTTTACCAAGATGTCTTCGTTTTAAATTGGCAATAATGTCATACAATACTATTCTGAAGTATGCAATATTCACTATGTAGAGATAAATTATCATGTTTGGAAAACCGCAGTCACACGTTGTCAAAGTGCTACGGTAGCAAGGTATACTTACGTAACGTGTGACTACGCCTTTCCAATCGTTGGAGTTATTGGCTTTATTAGCTTTACATAAATATAAAAGTGATAGAGCATATTTTAAGATGATTAAGGTATAATTAATTAAAAAGAGATGTTTTTTTGTAATGACCCCAGGGTAAAGTAGGTATTCCATCCTCACAAATAATTCTCTTATCATCGTTGGCACTTAAAATACTTTTCTCCGTTTCACTTGTGTGTATGACCCATGAATAATGAATGAATAAATTTTATCATACATGACGTTTTCCTGGTCAAGGGCATCTTTGTACTCGTCGAAATGAAGTTTTCTCACAATGGCTTATATGGATTTATATCATGAATGAGTATATACATTTTAGGCCATAGACCGACAAACTTTCGGATGATTCTTTAGAATGTTATTAACACTCACAGTGTCATATTTTGTATTCATAAAGATGAAATAAGAAACCAAAAATTAGCGCACGGGCGGGACTTGAACCAGCAACCTTTTGGCAGACCGGGCCAAACGCTCTTACCAATTGAGCTACCGTGCTGTTAGTCCGACCCTGCGAAATTTGTGGTTTCTTAAAGAATAACTGCTTGGGCCATTTGTTTCATAAACAGACGGCTAGATGGCGCTAAGCGTCACGCTATTGACGTTTTCATAAGAAACCACAAATTTCGCAAGGTCGGACTAACAGCACGGTAGCTCAATTGGTAAGAGCGTTTGGCCCGGTCTGCCAAAAGGTTGCTGGTTCAAGTCCCGCCCGTGCGCTAATTTTTGGTTTCTTATTTCATCTTTATGAATACAAAATATGACACTGTGAGTGTTAATAACATTCGAAAGCATGAGATAGCGAAGCGACATCAATTTCCAAGTTGAATTTATTCTGTAAAGAATAACTGCTTGGGCCATTTGTTTCATAAACAGACGGCTAGATGGCGCTAAGCGTCACGCAATTGACGTTTTCATAAGAAACCACAAATTTCGCAGGGTCGGACTAACAGCACGGTAGCTCAATTGGTAAGAGCGTTTGGCCCGGTCTGCCAAAAGGTTGCTGGTTCAAGTCCCGCCCGTGCGCTAATTTTTGGTTTCTTATTTCATCTTTCGGATGATTTTTCCATTACTCTCATTATTGGTCTCATTACGTGAATTAGAACCGTCAATAATATCTACTCTAATGCTGTGGGATATAAACATCTTTATATTTATTTAATCTTACTCCAATAGTTTATCAAACCACAACCATCCTCCCTTATTTAGTTCATATTGATCATACGAGAGCACTTCTTCTCGCGTTATTATAGTAATCGCATTAACAATGAATGAAATGTTTTGATAAGCACACTGAAGAATATCAGTGGCCTTCAAACTCGTATTTGTTTCAATTCATTTCGGATGATATTATTCCAAATCAATTGGTTTCGATAACATATAGATATAAACCACTGAGTATTTATTTATTTATGGTACGAGTATAAAATGACTTGTTATTTTTTGCGTCAGTTGTGTTATCGCGTTATAGCTGGTGTATTTACATAGCGTATAGTTATTTAAATAAAGTAAGCCTGAAAATATCTCACTGCTGGGCAAAGGTCTTTGTACATGTAAAGCATATACAGGGTGCTGTTTTGGTCAGTGACATCCTACTCAGGGATGATGATATGAGTTATGCTTATTCTAAAAAAATGTTTTCTTTAAATTCTGAGCAAGTTTTATACAAGAAAATATTCAAAAAAATTGGAAAACTAGCTCAAAATGGGAAAACTCGCACCCTAACGCGTAGCTAGCGCTTATCTACGAAATACTACGCCGTAGCTAGTAAGCTACGAAGAGGCTACCTGGTGTTGGTAGTTTCAACTCGATTGCTGTACCGCATAAAAATATTGATTTTGTGGATTTTTTCTCCCAATCCCAGTAGCAGCGTGTGATATGAATAAAACATTAGTATAAAGAGTTAATTTAAATACTGCGACGCGTCAACAAGATATCACTTATGAATTACAAGGGGCTCTGCCAGAATCTGAGTTCCTGGGAGGTACTCAATTAATGGCTTAAATATTTCAAAGTAATATATGATTTGACTAGTAGTATTATATTATCTGGGATTTAAGTTACAAAGTCCGGTTTTACGTAAATATGAATAAACATTATAGGTCTCTTTTTTGATGTGACATCAATATTGATTGTTTTTTTTTATAAATATGCACCAGACATCATACTAACTGTCGTGATTTCGAAGTAACGAAGTGTCTTCCTTGTGTTACGAATACCAGAAAACGATAACGACGGTGACGTCTCCCATAAAAACTAAAATACATATAAAACATCCATGACTCAGGTACAAATATTCGTGCTCATCACACAAACATTTGCCCCTTGCGGGATTCAAACCCGCGATGGCCGGCGTAATAGTCAGGTGCGTTAACCAATACACCAAACCAGATATAACCAGTCGTCATATCATATGTCGTCATGTTTTATCGTTAATAATACTTCAAGTCACAACCCGAAAGTAGTGATTTGTTAAGTAACTTTTAGGTTATTCAAACGAAAAGACATGTCACTGTATTGGCCAAGTGCAAAAAAACTGTAAAACATAATTTCTCCATTCGGCATTTTAAAAATGTCTAAAGCTAAGCTAAGTATTTTTTGTAAAAGTAAAAACAAAATAATGTCACTGCAGTATGGTGGGTTTCTAGAATTGACCACCCGATTTCACTCATTCGACATTTTGACGACCCGTCGGGTGTAGTGGTCGAGAAATCGCCTAATACGCAGCGGGTTGCGGGTTCGATCCCCGCATAATACAAACATTTGTGTGCATGAACATGTCTGTTTGTATTGGTCTGGGTGATTTCTATGTATATCATGTATGTATTTACAAACAAAAAGTATTTAAGTATTATATCCGTTGTCTGGCACCCATAACACAAGCTTTGAGTAGCTTATTTTGGGACTAGATGGCGATGTGTGGGAATGTCCAAAGGATATTTATTTATATTTATTCATCATACCTATATGTTACCCTTATGGTAGGTAGTTACTATATGCACAAAACTACATGTCTGAACACACTGTATAATTTGAACGTAAATATATATTAATATTATAAAACTGAAGAGTTTGTTTGTTTGAATGCGCTAATCTTAGGAACTATTCGAAAAAATATTTTTGTGTTTGGAGCTTTACTCGTATTTATCGAGAAGGACTATAGCTATAGTACATCACGCTGTGACGGGAGGGGAGGGAGCACACTCGAAAAGTAAAGTGTTTAAATATTATTTAGATAAACATCGGGTTAAGTAAAACCAGTTGAGGCGGCGTGAATATACAAAACAAAACTAAATATTTATTAAATGAAACAAAATATATTATTAATGTATGACTCACAATGTTTCTTTTTGTTCGCAGATGATTATATTGACGCCATTATACGTATCCATGTGTTGGACGCCGTGGACATGGGGCGCGCATCGCTGACGTCATCGCCCTCTGCCTATAATAATGGTAACTATTTTGATTCATAATACGATTTCATAAAGCTACAGAGTTAGTGAGTTTGATCGAACCCGCTTAACGCAGGAAGTACGGGTCCGTTTGAAAAAACGTTTTTTGCGTTAGATAGCTTATTTATCGGAAAAGGTTAAAGCTATAAAATCGAAATGAAATCGCGAGGGACCGCTTAGTGACGTTTGTCTGTTTAAATATGACCACGAACTGATGGTAAGTGAAAATGCCGAATGAGATCTAAGATGGGCCGGACCATAATTATCAGAATTGTAACAGCCCCGTGTAACGGAAACAAAAGAAATGCATACTATCTCATTAATATAGTCAGTGAATGAAATTCTAATTCTAAGTGTTATAAATGACAGTTTTATCCTGTAGGTCGCCTGCGCGTATATCGATTAGTCTTGTGTTTGGTTTTACGTAGCGTAGGGCAGATGACCCGGTTTTGGCCATTTTAAGAGTTTTGTAAACTTGAGGCTATATCATTTTACAGTTTTTGTTATCACGGACATATTTCTTGTAAAAAGTTATTAAATATATATAAATCTAGCCTAATGATACATTTTTTTCATAATGATTCAATGAAAAAAGTAATACTGTAGAAAAGAAAAAAAATGGGAATTTGTGCCATTTTTGGCCAGATTTACCCCATTTCTGGCCACAGTCATGTGCCAGTTCTGGCCATCAAAATTCATCAAAAATAAAAAGCAGATAATTCAAAGTAATGAAGAGTTTATTCGAAAATCGCATATTTTACGACCAACAGTCTTTATTTGGAGAAAAATAGCTAACATAATATTGACGACAAATATGAAATATAATATCTCAGCTTGAATTAAAATTACAATTAAGGAGATCAACATTAAACTATACGAGGTAAATATCTATAATGTTATAATGACCAGTCTTGATAAGTTTTCTTATAATAATTATCTTTAGGTATGATACAGTCTTGGTTTAAAATTAAATAACAATTTTGGCAACCTATCTATGCAATAAAGTAAACAATTTTACTTGTTATTAATTAGGTAATTATCATTCATCATATCACCACATATCAGGTCTATCATTTATAATAGTAGCAATTTGGCCTTTTACAACAATTTTCTTTTAACAGAATCCAGTAAACCTTCCTTGTTGATAGGAAATCCAGCGCGATCGCAATCTTTGATCCATATGACAAGTTTGTTTTCTATTTGTCTTCCAAGAATTGACTGGGGCCCTACATGTCCAGAAGTTTCAGGCGCTTTTCCAGAAATTTTGTGACGCAAAGTCGTTTGAGGTACGTTAAAATCTCTACAAGCAGTGGCAACATAGTGGCAACGGGCATCTCATTCTTTATTGCGATCAACGCTAATGTTATTTAATGCAATGAGTACCTACTGGAACAATTTTCTTTTCACGATACGGATTTTTTCAGTATTTGGTTTCGATGGAGGCATTATAATCGTAACTCTAAAAATGAATAGATTACTTATATCAAAATAGCTAAGTAATTAGGTGGAAAAATCACGATAAAAACTAATGGCCAAAAGTGGGGTTCTACGTGCACCACTTTTGGCCAGTCATGTGGCCAAAGATGGGAAAATTCATTCATTTTGGCTCCATTAGTAGCCACCTCTCAAAACCTAACTTAATAAACAAATAGCGATAAAATATCATTAGTACCACTTAGACAGTGCATTCTTTATGAAGGATTAACATAAACATTTAAAAAATAATAAGGTTTTAAAAAATAATGATTGATTACTCACCCGCTCACCTTAGCCTTTTTGCTAAGACTTTAAACAATTGACGCTCGTAAAAAAATAATGACTTGTTGGATTGAAGTGAGCTGTCAACGCTATCAGTGTTGCCAATATTAGATATTTTTAATCCCGTTTACCATAGAGTAATATATTTGTCTATGCCTTAGTTATAACGATTTCTAAATGGCCACAAAGGGGTCGGTGGCCACAACCGGGTCACTTGCCTACTTAGACATTCATTCGCAATCAAAATTATAAAAAGCTTGGTAAGCTTCAGGATTTCCTCATTTTTATTATTGCTTCGGAGAAACTCGTTGTTAGAAAATTTTAACACATTTTTCATTTGGGGAATACCCAAAAACGTGGCCACCCACCCACCAGTACTAAAACAGTAGGTAGTAGGAACAGTTTGCAATTTATTTTGGTTTTTAGATTGGCTTAACATTTTACTGCAAACATGTTATTTATTTGTTTGTCTGTCTGCTCATGTTCCTTTTCTCGGAAATGCGCACAGAGGTTGGCATGTAATAATATTAGACGTTTAGATTGAGGAATCATGTTTAGGGGCCTAGTTCCGGCCGCTATTAGTTTTCAATCGTAACAAAATTGTGATTGAATTAAATTTGGCATTAGGTCCAGAACTGTTAGAAATAGCAATTCCGTCATGATTCGAGTAGCAAAATTGACAAAGGTAATTAATTTAGAAGTAGGCAGAATAATTTAAAGTGACTGAAATGTATTGATGAGCTATATTTTCGGAAGCCTTAAAAGCAGTTTTAAATAAACAATATCACACACGTTGTTTGACAAAGATTTTTCTTAAATTTCCTTTACAAAATATACATCCTACCGAAGAGATAAATCTTTACCTAAATAATTAGGTATTTTAGGTTTTTTTTTGCGTGTGGCAAACGGCTAAATTGTACGGCTCATAATATGTAGATTTGCAGTCTTTCTTTAAAAGACTCGTACGCCGTCCACTATCTACGCAAATATTTGATTTCCCAATCTTATATTAACAAGGCAGGGAATAATTTAATCATGGTGGCGGACCTTCAATGTTCAGATCTATGTTCATCAAAACGTGTAGTGCGCAAGTCCACCCAACAAAGCTATTTAATATTCCTCAGAATTTCATCTGCCATCGATTAGGTAATGATAATTATATTATGTTTCTTATAAACAAAGATAATTAGAGTATGGTGACTTAGGGCCTTATCTCACGGATGTCGCGAACCCGGGGCCCTATTATTAACCGACTCCAAAAAAGGAGGAGGTTATCCATTCGACTGTATGTTTTTTGTACATAACATATAAACAATACCCTCATATCTAATTGTGATCAGATTTAAAAAAAAACGGCCAAGTGCGAGTCGGACTCGCGCACTGAGGGTTCAGTGCCAACTTTAACTGAATTAGGGAATCCACTTACTTCTACTTAGTAAAATACCACAATATTTTGTTGACTTCAGATATAACTTTGTTTTCCATAGTGTTTGTATGAAGTACAAAGTTATGTTTGCGGTTGTTGAAAATGTGCTATATCTCAAAACTACTTGTTCGATCCCGTTCAAACCAATTTTTGTTGAAAGTATTTGTAAAGATCTACATTATATATATTTTTCAAAATTTACAGTTACTTGGTTTAGAAATTAGATGGGGGGGGGACGCCCATTTTACCACTTCGGAAGCGTCTAGCTATGAAACGTTAGACTTTATAAGAAAATAGTTTTAAGAACCTCTAAGTCATTTTAAAAGACCTATCCATAGACACCCCACACGCATAGGTTTGACGAAAAAAAATTTTTTTGGTCTTAGTTTAATGTATGGGAGCCCCCCCTTAACTGTCATTATTTTTTATTTTTTGTATTTTTTAATCGGTAAGCGGTTAACAAGATACATCTTCCTACCAAATTTCAATTGTGTAAAGCTTATAGTTACAGAATAAAATGACTGTGACATACGGACGGACAGACAGACAGACTTGACGAAACTATAAGGGTTCCGTTTTTTGTCATTCGGCTACGGAACCCTAAAAACGCATACATAAAGGTATACCTTCTAGTTGGTCTCATTGTGCCAAATCGGGATCTGATGATGGGATGCAATCAAGGGAAACCTAAATTTTTAAAGGGACGTATTTTAATGTTGATCAATATGTTGTAACATCTGGTAGTCAACATTGTGTGGAACTGAGCCAAAGGATTATTTATTATTAAAGGATTTAGTCTCACTAAAACACGAGAACGGCTGAACGTATTTATCTTATCTTAGTCTTAAAATGTTTGTGGAGGTCTAGGGAAGGTTAAAAGGCGAGAAAAAATCGAAAAACGCGCGGATGAAGTCGCAAGGGACCACTAGTAATCACTAAAAATAAACAAATCTATACTAATATTATAAAGCTAAAGAGTTTGTTTGTTTGTTTGTTTGTTTGTTTGTTTGAACGCGCTAATCTCAGAAACTACTGGTCCGATTTGAAAAAATATTTTGATGTTGGATAGTCCATTTATCAAGGAAGGCTTTAAGCTATATAACATAAAGATACGACTCACAAGACCACAGCAGCAATGAAAAATGTTGCGAAAACGGGAGAAAGAAATTCCTTTTGAGAGCTTTCGCTGCGTACGCTGCGGAAACCGCAAAAGTTACACAAAAATCATGTATGACAGGATTGTTCAGTATTAAGAGTTCTATAATAAAGTCCGCGACAGCATAAGTCTATCTTTTATGTTGACTTACGAGTACTACAACCTATTTTATGTTAATAAATTTGTAAAAAAATAATGCATCATTTTTAGAGGTGTATTATACACACAGGTATTTATTATTATCAAAATAAATACATTCATCATCACGAACATTTCATTTAGAACAAAGTTGCTCTTTATATCATTTGATTCCAATAAATATCTTAGGAGCTATCACAGTTTTAACATAACTCTGCACCAAAATAATGTTCGCAGCTTAAGTACAACGTGCGCTTGCGCTAATTATATTATAAAGCTAAAGAGTTTGTTGGTTTGAAGTTGAACGCGCTTATCTCAGGAACTGCTGGACCGATTTGAAAAAATATTTCTGTGTTAGATAGCTTACTTATTGTGAAAGGCTTTAGAATATAAAACATCACGCTGCGACGGGAGGGGAGGGAGCAAACTCAAAACGCGCGGACGAAGTCGCGGGGGACCGCTAGTAAAATTATATTTGCAAAAAAAAAACTGATTCCAAACCAAAATGCACTAAAAAGTCATAAATAAACTCCGGCATAAATAACCGATAAGGTTTTTTGGTTTCTTTTTTTTATCCTTTCTTCTTTCTTTTTAATAATTCTTCACTTCGTTTTGCTTACGGTACGTCCAAAAAACAATTTGAGGATCAACAGGCTATTGAATAATATACATACATGAAACTGTACATGTTAATAATACTTTTGTATACAGATACGCGTAACTTTTTCCGAGTTCACGAAAATTGTCGAGAAGCTTTAGAAAAAAAAATTTTTGAGATATAATAAAAGTAACATAATTTAATCATCTTTATTTCATATCATTTTTTAACACCCTCAGTTTTCAAGATATACTCAAAGAACCGGGAGTTTGAGTTTTTATGATGCTTAAAGTCAAAAAGTTTTAACTTTGGACAATAATGTAAAGAGACCAGAGATTTTTGTGTAAAATAAAATTACCTTTTTGTTTATTTAAAGTTTTTTTTTAGAAAATGTATCGTTCGCGACTTATATGCCGCAACGCGTTTTTCGGAAGACAAAATGGCTCCTCCACACTCCCGGTCATGCGGAAACCGGCAGATTTTGTATTTTTAGTACGTTTCAGATTATATTCTTCAAAATAAAAAAATGAAAATCGCGCTCGAGAATGCCGGATTAACGTTTTTTTTTACAAGTTCGCGACCCTATAACTCGGCGGCGTCAAGGACTTATCGTCAGATTAGTTAAATTTAGTCTTAAAACCTAAAATCAACTCCCAATATCTTAATCTGACGCGCTGGACTATCGTTTTTTTTTACTAATCTGATCGTCTATCCTAGGCGCGCGTCACTACATATAGAGCTAAATACTTTACAAGGTTGTTCTATTAGGTCCAAGGTATCTCTCATATCTTAAACTGCCACGCTCAAGTATTACCGAAAATTCCCCTATTTGCCTCCCTAACTATAGCATCTTTTTTCATATTATGTCTAAAAATTACTCAAATATTATTTTTTTGAAAGAAAGAAAGAAAATTCATTTATTTGACTCAAATAATTACATCAAGCATAATATACAAATATATTTAAAAAGCAGGCGACTTGAGTCAAAAAAGCACCCGCTCAGCATAAGTCGTGGCAGCGGGACGCATTGTTCGACGACGTTCGACGACGATATACGACGCTGATTTTCAGCGGGTGCCTTAGTGGGTAGTAATAATTCGGCAATGAATTATACACCAAAGAGAAAAAATATATACAGTCATCACAAAATTAACAATAAATGTTTTCATAATTACAAATATCAATCATATTTCGAATGAGGAATTATTATGAATATTTCGTATCTAAACTAAAAAATAGTTTGAATGCAATTTTTTTTAATAAGCTTGAATTTACCGTATCTCAATTTATCAATAATGTCCAATGCAACACCGGAAACAATAACAACACTAAATGTCACAGTGACAGCTGACAGGACAGCAAGCTCTAAGTGCAAAAACATTTCTTTTCTGCATGGAATGTCATTGCAAAGGCGTAACCTGTGAAATGACAACTTCCACTTTCTATTTAGGGCCGATTGTTCAATAAAAATAAAACTTATCAGACTGACAGGTACCTATGATTGCTTACAATTAGGTGACGTTTTCAAATTAGCCATATTGTATTTTGTTCGACGAATATTTCTTATCTGACTATTGAAAAATCTGCCCTTAGTTTTTTTTTATTTTTAAAGTTAAATGACTTTAAAAATAAAGCGCGAAACCATCTGAAAAAAAATTAACTTGTTTGGCATCTCTAAGTCTTGAAATAGTTTTAGAATTTTCATACCTTTTCAAACATGAAATGTTGTCAAATGCAGTTGAAAAATACAACCTGTCAAGGCGCGCTAAGAGTCAATTACCTTATCCATTAACGCAGATAAAATAATATTACCTACGTACTGTATGAATTATGCTATTATGCTTCTACATAACAATACCATCAAACAAATGAAATTCAAGGGCTTGTAAGATAAGATAAAATAAGACAACTCTTTATTGCACATCACATACGTCAGTTACAAAATCGTTTTAAAAGTAAAATGTACATAAGGAAATGTGTAAGCGATCTCTTCCAGACAACCCTATAAGTAAAACCATTAGTCTATGTTTACTTCGGTTCGTAATTTATAGACATCTTTTCTTGAAGCCCTCTCTAGACGGCTGGTAATGTGTTCATAATTTGGTCTTATCGTTGAGAACGATAATACATTAGCGTAATAAACATAAATAAGCACATTTTTACTTAAAAAGAGCATTATTATATGAGGAACATATTGCTTTACAGCAAGACTTACTGTGATTACATTTACTGTTTCAGGCAGTATAACTGCACCGTCGCCAAGAAAAGAAGCTCCAAATGTCTTCTGCAAGAGTCTGCCAAAATCGAAAGAAGTTTTGAGAAAGAAGATGAAAAAGAAGAAAGGATCACAGAAATGTCCAGCCCAAAAACCACTGCCCAAAACTTACCTAAAATCGCTCAAGAAACCCATTTCATCGAATCTGAAGAAACGATTTGAGACTTTATTTGGCTCAGATGAGTCGATAGAAAGTTCAGATGAAAGTTTTATACTCTATGAAGCACCTCAAAAACAAAACTCTAAATCACATGATTCTATGGAAAATGGAAAGATAATAAGTAATAATGTTAAACTAAATGCCTCAAATGATAAAAACACAAAGCCAAATAGAATTGCTAAACCGTCTCCCAGCAAATCTGACGATAAGGCACGTGATACCATCATTAATAAAACAACACACAAATCTATGCTGTCCCTGGATGATCAAGTAAACGATACCGAATCTACATTGCCACACAAACATCAGGCAAACGAAAATTTATATAGACGTTATAAACATAAAATTTTTAAAGAAGTCTCGTGCCTTACAAATACAATACAAAACAACCCATCTAGTACAGTCAGCGAGAAAATTTCCCAAAAAAATATTATGAATAACAACGATTCTGCACCGAATAAAAAAATAAAAGAGTATGACCATGCATCTTCATTGACTCCAAAACATCAGACCGAGAACAACACTTTTATGTATTCCCTTAAAATAGTAAAAACTGACGATGAATCCAACGCGAACCTGCCAACCCGTGAAATAAGTAAAACTGACAATGAATTGACATCGTCCCTTAATATCGAAAGAAAAAGCAACGATTCTGATGAATCTACATTAACCGCTAAAAATAAAAGTAAGGATATTATGCCGACCCTTGAAATTCAAACACAAAATATATCTAATGTGTTCGTAGTTAATCAACAACAACCCACAACATCTAAATCATCCCCTGAACTACAATCACAAGAAAATAACTGTAAGCAGTCTAGTAAAGTCTTAATGAAGGACAAATCACTTCAACCATCTATTGAGATAGAAGAGACCACAAGGAAAGATGAAGAAACAGTTGAAGGGAAAACAACCAGCAAATATGTTCCGGCAGCAAAGACACAAACTTCTGCACAACATCCATCAGACATAGCCAATCATTCTGTAATACCGCACATGCAAGGGCAATGTATAGTACCTCAACATCTAGAGGTTAATACAGAGGTGGTTAGTGTACCATGTGGTAGCACTTTTGCTATTCTAGAAACAGCAAAAACGAATGCACAAGCTACTCTCAATCCACAAACAGAAAGCCCAAATCCTTTTAGAGTTTCGGAAGAAAAACACTCAAGGACCGCGGTAACACCAACTGAAAATGTGTTACAACGACAATTTAGTTCAAACAATGGAACAGATCCTGGCGGAGTATTGTTGGATCAAAATAATTGCAATAATGCTTCAAGAAAAACTGACCGAAAACACCAAGATCCTTACTGTACATATTATGGAAATGCACCATCTACTTCAAACACGTCGTCAGGACATCATAAGACTCCAGAAATAGTTGTCAAAGAAACTACCGGTGGAGTTCCTTTAGATATTGGAGCAAACTTGAGCTTGAATTCACAATTTCTCATGACCGCGCAAAATGCAAATCATTTTCTACCATTACAGACACATCCACAATACAGTAACCATCAAAATAAGAAGCGGTTACAAACAGGAACCCAGGCAGAACAGGCGTACTGGCCATCCATGGAATCATTGACAATGTTGCCTGATCCCCAAACACTTGAAAAACAAAGCACTGTGACAACCACATCTGCTCAACAGACAGTGACATCACCTAGTAGCCAGCATTTACCAATTTACGGAAACTGTCCTCATGAAACACAATCTCCTATTAGGCGTCAAACTTCAGACACTCAAATACATCAGGACAACCAGTCTAATGTACAGTCGCATGAATCAAGCACATACTCAGGCTATGAAATTTCACGCTTACAAGAAATTATAGATTTGCTGTCTGCCGAAAATTCCATTCCCTTAACAGTGCAAAATGCAGATCATATGTTACACTTAGAAACATATCCACAATTTACTAACCGTCAAAATACCATGAAGAGCACATCCGCTCAACAGAAAGTAACGTTATCCAACAGTCCACATACTACTCAGCATTCACCGATATACGAAAACGGTCGTCAAGATGCACAAACACTTAAGAGGCGTCAAAGTAATAACACTCAAACTCAGGGCAATTCATTTAATGGACAATCGTATGGTTTATATTCAAGTACAAGTCCTGACTACTCAAGCTGCTCATATCAAATGTCACGACCACAAATAATGCAATCTAGTGTAGTAGCCAAGCACATTCAGACCACAGAGCAAAATGAAAATAATTTGTTACAACCACAATCATATCCACGCAATGGAAGTTTTGATAACACTGTGAATAGTACATCTGCTCAAAAGAATCTAATATCGTCAGGCAGACCACACAATAGTCAGCATTTATCCATGTACGAAAACGGTCGTCAGGAAAATATAAGTCACTGTCAGGGAACACAAACTTCTATTAGGCATCAAATACCTCAGTGCAAACCATCTGATGCACAATTGCAAGGTTCGCATTTGAACACAAGCCCTGACTATTCAAGTGACTCATATTTTTCGCGAGCACATGCAAACCGCAGTTCCAAACAAACTCCTAATTCTACTTCAGATAACATGAATTCGCTAGTTGATCTACCTCGACATGCGCAAAATACGTCGACAACCTCGAAAAATGATGATAACATATTTACAAACCCACAAACAAACCAAAGAGACAACATTCATAACATATACCGTGCTAATGAAATAAATTTTTTGACTGCGTCTGGTGTTAACTTGAAAGATTTGAATAACACAAAATCAGAACCAACGATAGACTTGACAAAAGATGATAATAATAAATCTCTGAAACATGCAAAAATTGAAAACGCGTGGACCAGTTTAATCAAACCTTTATTTGAAAAATTATCTGTGTGGCGTTTCAGACTTCTCACTAATGTGAGAAGTCTGAAACGACACACAATACATGCACAAATACAAAGTACAGAAGCCTTCCGAAGTCTATTAATCTGGGAAAATTTATTAGAAGTTCTTAATTCAAAAGTTGATCGATCAAATACTCCGAATCCTTTAGACATAGTGAAGAACAATAAACTCGGACAACTTTTAAGAGAAATGAAAGAAACCGTATTGGACTCGCTCAAACTATTCGCAAAAGATATGGAATATCTCTCAAGCATCGAACATTGTGAGCTTAAAGATCTTGGAGGAACTAAACGAAAATATGTACAAAATGATGATAAAAAATTTGTGGTACCAAATAAAATGCAGAAAACTTACAAATAGGTTTTTAAGTACCAAGGAAATAAATTTAGGTGTTTAAGTATCATAATTAAAATTCAATTATCATCGTAATATATTAATTATAATCGGTTTAGTTTAAATTGATAGGTATCTGGAACTAATCGAAGTAACCACCACTAACCACCTCGAGAGCTAAAATCGCTTGCACACCGCGTCGTCTTTTGCTGGAATTGTGATAATGCAATAATCGTTTGAAAGTGGCTTGGCAGCAAAGACCTCGACCGTACCTCAATTTTACTTGAAGGTGTTGCCCACTACATGTAGCATACCATGACTGTGCTATGAACGTTTCAATCAAAAAATATTATTTATATTAAAACTACGACGCCTCGCCCACTAGACCGTTCCGTCACCGACCACACCGTCGCGTGTGATGCACGGAGCGTGTCAGCCCCAAAATACGCTCTCGCTCTTGATCATCCATATTATAACGGTAACAGAGAACAGATAATTACATAATAGTAGTTTTCAACACACTTGCTCAAAATGACGTTTTTATTCCACCGATTTTTGGCACATAATCATAGATAATAAACACGCGTGTTTTTTCTGTATATTATTGCATTATTGCCTTTTATTTATTAACCCGACCAATTTACATTTGTACCCTAGTACCAAGTAGTAAGTAAGAAGATGAAGCGATATAATTTAGTCGGGTTATAACTTACACAACAAACAGTATTTATGCGAAAAATAACAGTATGTACATATTAATTTCAATAAATGGTAAATCCAGCTTTATTACTAAAAATAACTCAAATTCATTTAAAATTTTCTATAATTTGTGTTTTAAATAACGAATTATTACATTTTTAATCTTGGCTGTTGGCCGATCTAGTTCGCGCCCTAACCTTGCGCGCGCATCAGTTTCGCGGCAAGAAAAAAAAACAACGCGCCATTTTTCGTAAATAGTTGGCGGCTGTGGTGTGACGAAGTTTGGATTAATGGCAAGTGTGTTGAAAAACGTCGTATGAAACACGTGTGCCTGTGACCATTATATATACACGGCTTTCTTATGGCGCACTCGCTTTCACTCGTGCGCACACAATATCGCCTTGTATATAATGGTCAACTTAGCACACTTGTATCATAATGTACTATTTCAACACACTTGCTCAAAATGACGTTTTTATTCCACCGATTTTTGGCACATAATCATAGATATTAAACACGCGTGCTTTTTTTGTACATTATTGCACTAGTGCCTTTTGTTTATTAACCCAACCAATTTACATTTGTACCTTAGTACCAAGTAGTAAATACGAAGATGAAGCGATATAATTTAGTCGGGTTATAACTTTTATTTTAGGAACAAAATGTATATATATTCGAAAAATTACAGTATGTATATATTTATTTCAATAAATGGTAAATACAGCTTTATTACTAAAAATAATTCAAATTCATTTAAAATTTTCTGTAATTTGTGTTTTAAACACGAATTGTTACATTTTTAATCTTGGCTGTTGGCCGATCTAGTTCGCGCCTTAGCCTTGCGCGCGCATCTGTTTCGCGGCAAGAAAAAAAGCAACGCGCCATTTTTCCACAGATTAGTAACTGCATTTTTCGTAAATAGTTGTCGGCTGTGGTGTGATGAAGTTTTTATTAATGGCAAGTGTGTTGAAGAACGTCGTATGAAACACGTGTGCCGTGACCTATTATATACGCGGCTTTCTTATGGCGCACTCGCTTTCGCTCGTGCGCACACAATATCGCCTTGTATATAATGGTCAACTTAGCACACTTGTATCATAATGTACTATTATGAAACTGGTACATAATGAGAGGTATTATACACGAGCGTGAGTTTAAATAACGAGCGAAGCAAGTTTTTTAAAAGTATCACACGAGTGTATAATACCTAGTTATGTGCAGTTTCATACACTACTTTATCTACTCTCATTGAACACGAACATATCAAATAAAAGATAAAGATTTCCATGCTAAAAAGTCTTGATAACATTTATCGTAGGTATAATTTTCTTGACTTTACTGGTAGTACCTAGATTAAGACAGACTGCTGTCGCAGTCTCTAAAATGTCGGGCGGCGTCAAATTTTCTGCACTTTCACTATCAGACATTTTAATAAACACTAATAATTATCTACCGAAACACAAACGTACTATGACGCCAAAATTCCCGTTATCACCGCGCATGCGCCAAAGCGCGCGCAGGAACAGATAAAAAATTAAATAGATGTATCTATGATCTGTAATCTGTATCGTAATGAAAAAAAAAATATTATAACATTATTTTGTTAGAGAAATAGTGTCATAATTATTTTTTTTAATTTCATTTCGATATACTATTTATAAAGTACGTCTATATAAACTCGTTTTGAGTTTTGTATTTTGAATTTAACGATATGAGAGTAGATAATAATAATATTTTCTGTGTCAATTCTAAAACTTTTATGTCTTTCTTACGGAGTGAGTTGTTATTAACTTCGTATAGAGAAGCTATGCCAAGCAAAAAATGTGTCGCAAATACGACGTTAAGATTATGACGTAGAAATTTGAATTCCGAATATGACACTATTTGTATGAGTTGATGGCTGATGTATCATGGCGCACTATTTGTTCGTGGTGTCAGCTCCTTACGCTGGTTCTCTAGTAGTTTAATGTCCTATTTTGTGTCTGTGCACCAGTTTGCTATTTAATATTATAACTTATACGTACCTTATACCTTATATACCGATACCTTATAGTATAACAAAAGACATGAGGAATATTTTAGGTTAACATCAATGTTATATAAATATATGAATAATTCAAATACTATAAAATTTCATCTGTATAACGTATCTTGCAGATAGCACTTATCAGAACTTATTGAGACATTGTGAAACAGGCCCTTAGACAAATATACTATTATTTTTTATTAATTATTATAAAATTATTTAATACTGTTAGTAAGGAACGCGAGACGCGAGTGAAACCACTGCTTGCTGTAGACAAACTGATTTATTAACATAATGATGTCAGTCGCTGTCATTGACTGTTACGACACAATGTGTAGATACCTACATACACAACATCTCCTCCCTCTTAGTACAGAATACATCTAAGCAATATAACCAAATAAATATTAACTAAAGAACATTACAAATATGGCTTGTAATCGACACGGGGTATATTTCTCAACAACCTTGTTGGGTGTCTTGAATCGTGCTGGTAACTATCAACTACTGATTGCGTCTCATTAGTAGTATTCAAAGTCAATTCTCCATCTATCCTCTCCCCTTCAACTGGTGGTGGCCGTTGTGGTTCCTGGACTTCTGGAGATTGCGCTTGAGGAGGAATAGACGGCGCAATAATATCATAAGTATCGAAGCTCTGATTCGGTTGCCCAAGGTAGCCTTTGAACATCATTATTTGATTTTTATGTTTTTTTACAGTAATGCCAGAGGAAAAATCTTTTAACATGTACAACACTTTGCCTATCTTTTCAGTAATAGTTCCTTTACACCAGCTAAAATGTTTATTGCCAAAATGTTTCTTATATAAAACAGTATCACCAGGTGAAAAACATTGTTTATTTTTGCCGCCGTAGTTTTTACTCTGTAAACACTGTTTCTCAATAACAGTATTTTCTAATGAGGTGGGCGAATCAGACAATTCAGGTGGCTTAAATAAATCGAGTCGTGACCTAAGTTTGCGCCCGTATACTAACTCGGCTGGGGAAACACCTGTGACAGAATGCACGGAATTCCTATAATCGAACAAAAACTTTAGTAGTTTAATTTTCGCATCTCTTACATTATTTGCCGTTAATAAAACCGATTTTATGCCCTTTTTTGCTATTTTGACAAATATTTCTGCCTGGCCATTGCTAGACGGATGGTAGGCCGGGGAGGTCAAGTGCAAAATGCCATTAAGAGCACAAAAATGCCTAAAATCCTCAGAGGTAAAAGCTGTACCATTATCACTGACCACTGTGTGTGGTAATCCAAACCTTGACATGAAAGTTTACAATTTTTCTACTACTGACGAAGTTGTTGTGTTGTTACCCATGTCGTATATTTCTAACCATTTTGTATGAGCATCCACTACAACAAAATACATACGGTCTTTTATTGGTCCTAGAAAATCTATATGTAGTCTACAAAAGGGTTTTGATGGGTATTTCCACGGCGCAAGGGGAGCCCGCGGGGGTGACGGCCTTAATTGTGTACAGACATCACAAGAGCTTACCATCTTTTCCAGCGCTGCATCCACTCCTGGGAACCAAAACCGCGACCTCGCCTCAGCTTTTGTTTTAACTATTCCCAAGTGTGAAGCATGTAGTTCTTTGATGACCGATTCCTGTAGCTTCACTGGTATTACCACTTTATGGCCTCTCATTAGGCAACCATTCTCAAACGCTAATTGTGTTCTACACAAATAATAAGGAAGTAACTTGCGATTCTTGACTTTATTTGGCCAGCCATTTAAAACAATTTTTTTTACTAGCATCAAAATATCGTCCTTTGCTGTTTCGTCCCGTAAAACGCTTAAAGTTACTGGCATATCACCTTCAATAACAAAGTTAACATATGTCGCGGGATCGCGGTCAACCGCGGGGGAGGTATCGACGCGATGCGCAGGCGTCCCGGCCGCTCCCGCCTGTGGCTCGGGCAGACTGGCGCGAGACAGGTAATCAGCGCTGTTATCTGCGCTGCGTACATATTCAATGGTATAGTTATACGCACTCAAGAATAAAGCATACCTTTGTAAACGATTAGCCGATACTTCAGGTACGCCTTTGTAAGGACCGAAAATTGAAATTAAGGGCTTATGATCTGTTCGGAGAATAAATGGTTCCGATCTGCCATATAAATATTGATGATATCTGCGCACTCCGAAAATAATCGCCGTAGCCTCTTTTTGGATTTGCGAATAACGCTTTTCGGCTGGATTAAGTGTTCGCGATGCAAACGAAATAGGTCTTTCCAACCCATCGGTACCTACCTGGGACAGAATCGCCCCGAGTCCTGAAGGAGAAGCGTCTACCGTAAGAATTAACTTGGCTTTAAGGTCAAAATGTGTGAGAACTTGTTCGGAAGTTAAAATATTCTTTATAGTCTGAAATGCTTTCTCGTGCCTTTCTGTCCACTGCCATTTAGCACCTTTTTTCAACAATTCATACATAGGGCTGAGTATACTGGACGCTCCGGGCACAAAATTTCTATAATAATTCACTAATCCTAAAAATGATTGAAGCTTGTTGACATCTGTAGGTACGGGTGCGTCCAAAATAGCCTTAATTTTATCCGGTGATTTTTTTATCCCGAATTGATTTATGGTGTATCCTAAGTAACTAATTTCGTTTTTGAAAAATTCACACTTTTCCGTTTGCAATACCAATCCTGCATTTTTTAATCGATCTTGTAGCGGACAACGAGCAACAGCGTGGGAAAGAGATAGAACGAAGATAGAATGAGATACAGTGTATAGTAAATAAGTGAATCTGATTGGTTAGTTTTAAGTACTGATTTAGTCACTAAGTAAACAGGGTTCATTTGTACATAAGTAGGGTCATTTTTCGAATAAAGACAGTCAGTTTCTCAAACATGAACCAGTGTTTTAATTAACCGTGGAGAACCAAATACAGTCCCCAGCAGTTGGTCCTATAGATCCGGATATAAGAAGAATCTATGGTGCGGACAAGAAGTAGAAAAATGAGCGACCAAGAAGAGCCACCGAACGCGGCAAGGGCACGAGTGTTTCACTCGCCGCCCCGATCACCATCAACCGCTTCGAGGCTACAACGGGGGGAGTCAAGCCGCGCCCCTGGGTCGAGCCGTGCTATAGAAGAGGCGTGGCAACCCGCTAGACCCGCGTCTACCGCGGCGCCCGTGCCTGCCGCGGCGCTCGCACCTACCGAGGTGCTGGCAGCGCCCGCGCCCCCGGTGGCGCCCGCGAATCCCGCGCACGCGTGTCTCGCGAACCCCGCGACCCCCGCGGACCCCGTAAATCCCGCGTTCGCTCTCGGACTAGAGCGCCCGACCGCCGCCGCTGAGCGTCGCGACGCGTCGCCTGCGCGTTCTAATACATCGAGAAGGTCTAGTACGGAAGCGCGTATACGTTCAATCAAGCTGGCTGCTGAAGAACAACTTGCGGAAATTAAGAAACGAGAACTGCAGTTAGAAGCGGAGTTAATCAAGAAGAGGCTTGCAGCTACGATGGAATCTATACGAGAAGAGGCCGCTAGTAGCATCGCAGACCCAGATGAGAGAATTCAAAACTGGTTGCATCATAGTACGACCGTGGGGCAATCTGTGGAACCAAGAGATAAGCCGCTTCCTGCGCACGAACTGCGCACATCGAGGCCCGAACGGGGGGAGCAGCAACGGCCTGCGCCAGTACTATATGAAGAACCGCCGCGCCGTGAAGCCCGATCGCCGACGCCGACAAGGAAACAAAGAGGCATTGAACAATTAGCGGAGGCAATCGAGAAGATGGCTAGAAATCGACCGGCGCCGAGACAAGTCATCGATTTACCCGTATTTTCGGGCACGTTTACTGAATGGATGGCGTTTACCGCTGCGTACAAGGAATCTACTGCGGTATACAAATTCTCGGACATAGAAAACATGGCTCGCCTTAGGAATTGCCTCAAGGGCGAAGCGAGGGAAGCCGTCGCCGAGTTGCTCTATAGCGGAGGAAGCCCGGATCAAGTGATGAGAACATTAGAGCAATGCTTCGGGCGGCCGGAATTTATTATTGATAAAGTATTGGAGGATATCAAGAGACTACCACGACTGGGTAATTCTGCAAAGGACCTGAATATGTTTGCAGTGCGCCTACAGAACATAGTTTGCGCACTAAGAAACATAAACCGACGCGGATATTTGGAATTTCCGATGCTAATAAGAGAAGTCATGGACAAACTGACGCCGCATCTCAAGTCTCGATGGTGTGACTACGCCTACGATCACAAAGGCTCATCGCAACCGGAGATAGTCTTGCTATCGCGTTTCCTTATGCGCGAGGCAGACTTAGCGCTTCGGTATACTTTCACGCAAGCGACCACTACGACCGCGAACGCAAAGCAGAACGCTATGAAGAATGTCGTGAAGAAAAAGCCTGCGGAAGTATACGCGACTGCGACGACTACAGCTACCGCAACTTCGAATGAGAAGTGCCACAGTTGCGAGGGTGAACACTCACTAGTCAAGTGTGAGAAGTTCAAGAACTTGGACACAGACGCGAGATGGGAGCTAGTGAAGACAGCCGGTCTATGTTTCAAATGCATAGCAAGCCGACACAGGAGAGGTACATGCCGTGCAAAGCCGTGCGGAGTAGATGGTTGCAGACGCCCTCATCATATGCTGCTGCACGCCGAGCGCACTACGCCACCACCTGTAACGCCGTCGACGTCAACTGAAGTCACGTCAGCCGATAGCGAAACCGTGATGTCTGTCGCTGCCGCCGATGAACAAGAAGCTGACGTGCTACTGAAAATAGTACCTGTCACTTTAATGGGACCCGCAGGGAGCGTGGACACTCATGCACTCCTCGATGAAGGCTCCACCATCTCATTAATTGAAGAGCACCTAGCACAGCAATTGGGAGCCGATGGACCTGCACGACCGCTGAACTTAAACGGGGTAGCTGTCAGTGAACGTCGAGAGCGAAGCAAAACAGTCGACCTCGAGATCCGGGGCAAGAAGAATCGCGACTGCCACGAGATAAGACTGCGCACCATTCCGCAGTTAATGCTTCTCACTCAAACTGTACCGAACCGAGTGCTGAAGTTTAAACACCTGCGCAGCCTGAAGCCTGACGACGTGTGCTACGGCAAGATCAAGCCGCGAGTGCTGATTGGAACCGACAATTGGCATCTAATAGTGTCACATCAACTGAAGATGGGAAACAAGAAGGAGCCCGCCGCCTCACTGACCGCACTGGGGTGGGCAGTATATGGAACGATACCGCGCTTCATCCACGGACGTGATCAGGAATCTGTCTTGCACCTGTACGCACCCGAACATAGCGTAGAAGACGACGTACAAGACAGCCGTCTGGACGCAATGATGGAGGAGCACTTTCAGATAGATTCGCTGGGCGTATCTGTCTGCACTAAAATGAAAAAGGAAGATCGGCGAGCCGTCGAGATCTTCGAAGCCACAGCCAGACGAACCGATGGACGTTTCGAAGTGGGTCTACCGTGGCGCAGCGATGACTTGGTCACGCCTCCGAGCTACAACGCCGCGTGTAGAAGACTCAAAGGACTGGAACGTCGATTCAAGGGGGACACAGACTTCGCCGCGCAATATAAGAAAGAAATAGAAGCTCTGCTGACCAAGGGATACGCGGAGGTCTGCAATGGAACCGAAGAACAGAGTCTAAGAAAATGGTACCTACCGCATTTTCCGGTTTTCAACCCAAATAAACCGGGAAAGCTTCGCCTGGTCTTCGATGCAGCTGCGAGGTCACATGGAGTCTGCTTAAATGACTTTCTGCTGGAGGGGCCAGACCTACTCCAACCGCTGCAAGGCATTCTGTTTCGGTTCCGAGAGAAGCCCATAGCAGTGAAGGCAGACATACAAGAGATGTTTCTCAGAGTGAAGATCAGACCAGAAGACCAACCGGCCCAGATGTTCCTGTGGAGAGAGGACGCCAACAAGCCACCGCAAGTTTTCAAGATGACTTCAATGATCTTTGGTGCTTCGAGCTCCCCATTCTTAGCTCACAGTGTGCGCAACCGGAACGCCAAGGACTTTGAGCACACACATCCAGCAGCTTACGCATCCATAACGCGTGGGCACTACATGGACGACCTGGTAGAGAGTTACGAAGACGTCGAGACCGCGAAGAAGACGATCAGCGAGGTGATCTTTGTCCATAGACAAGCTGGATTCAACTTGCGACAGTGGAATTGCAATGAAGAGGAGGTGCTGGCGGAGGTGCCCCACGACCTGCGGGCAACATCCACAACACGCTTGGCATCACCACCGGACAAGGCGTTGGGACTTCTGTGGGACGCTGCTACAGACGAGCTGGCATTCAACACCACGCTTGCTCGAGTGCCGCAGGAAGTAGTGAAGAACATCAGAACACCGACTAAAAGAGAAGCCCTCAGCACAGTTATGTCCGTATACGATCCACTTGGACTTCTGAGCCACTTCACGATCAGGGCAAAGATACTTTTGCAAAACCTGTGGAGAGCGAAGATCGGATGGGACGAGCCACTGCCCGACTCTGAAGCAGAAAACTTTAGAAGATGGATGGAAGAGCTGACTGGCAACGTGTCGGAGCTGCGCCTGCCCCGCTGCTACGATCCAAGCAGCCACAGCCGCAGAGAACTACACGTCTTCTGCGATGCCAGCGAACAAGCTTACGCAACCGCTGTGTATTGGAGGCTCACAAGAGAAGACGACAGCGTGTATGTCATGTTAGCTGCCGCCAAAGCTAAGGTGGCACCACTGAAGACGCAAAGTATACCGAGGTTGGAGCTACAGGCCGCCGTGATCGGAACGCGACTCGCCGACACGGTCACCTCAGAGCACGGGTGGCGACCCGACGAAATCATCTTTTGGAGCGACTCTCGCACCGTGCTTCAATGGATTCGGCACGACGCACGCCGTTATACGCCCTTCGTCGCACATCGTCTGGGTGAAATAGCAGAAAAAACAAAGACAACCCAATGGCGCTGGCTGCCGTCGGAGCTGAACGTGGCGGATGACGCAACGAGAATGAAAGCCAACTCTGAAGATCGATGGTTCACCGGGCCTAGTTTTCTTCGAGAACCCGAAGACACTTGGCCACGAGAAGAAAACAGCGAGTTCAGCACAGAAGAAGAAGCCGTCATGCTTGCGTACGAGATTACGTGCGCAGACTGCCTACCCGATATCAGCCGCTTTTCTTCCTTTGAGAGGCTAATTCGAGCAACGGCATACGTGCTTGTGTTCGCCGAGAAATGCCGAGACAAGTCAAAAAAGCTGGAAGTTCGGCACCTAGAAGACGCTGAACGACTCTGGATCAAGAAGAGCCAACGAGACAGTTTCCCGTTGGAACTAAAATTACTGGAAGACGGGAAACACATTCCGAAATCGAGCAGATTATACAAGTTGGACCCAAGGGTGCAAGACGGCGTGTTGAGGCTCAATGGGAGGATCAACGCTGCGAATGTACCGAAGCACATGAAGGAGCCTGCAGTGCTGGACGGGCGACATCCCTTCACCCGCCTACTCATCAAAAAGGAGCACGAAGCAGCAGGACATGCCAACAGAGAGCGAGTAGTCAATAACCTCAGGCAACGATTTTGGATACTTAGACTACGAGCGACGGTGCGCCACGTCACCAAGAACTGCACCACTTGTCACCTGCGAAGGTCAAAGCCCGTCACACCAATCTTCGGGGACCTGCCCGCAGCGCGCCTGGACATATACCAACGCCCGTTCAGCAGCTGTGGCGTGGACTATTTCGGGCCAATGATCGTGACCGTGGGCAGACGAAATGAGAAGAGATGGGGCGCCATTTTCACTTGCCTCACCACCAGAGCAATTCACTTGGAGCTAGTGGCCTCGCTCTCCACCGACTCAGCAATCATGGCAATAAGGCGGATGGCAGCACGACGAGGATGGCCCGCAGTCATGATGAGTGACAATGGCACGAACTTTCGAGGCGCAGACGCGGAGCTTCGCGCGGCATATCAAGAATGGGCACCTGCGTTAGAACAACTCGGCCAACTGCACCGCATGAAATGGCGATTTATCCCACCTGGGGCTCCAAACCAGGGGGGAGCCTGGGAGCGCCTCGTCCGCTCAGTGAAGACAGCGCTGACAGCAGTACTGAAGAACAAGCACCCTAAAGAAGAGGTTCTACAAACCGTGTTGACGGAGGCGGAGCATTCTGTCAACGCACGGCCTCTGACACATGTGTCGGTCGACCCAAACGACCCCGAGTCACTGACGCCAAATCATTTTTTGCTGGGGTCGTCGATGGGCCTGCCCCATACCGGCCCATGTCACCTCGCCGACCGAAGAGCTTGGCGCGTGAGCCAAGCAATCGCCGAGGAGTTCTGGCGACGATGGATTAAAGAATATCTTCCCACACTCGTGCCACGGCAAGCAGCCGCCACAGAAGAGCGCTGTTTGAAGGAGGGAGACCTGGTCTTGGTGGTAGACCATACCCTACCACGCAACACCTGGCCGCGCGGAGTAGTCGAAAAGGTGTACCCAGGACCAGACCGTCGAGTGCGCAGCGCAGATGTCCGCACCCGAGCGGGAATCTTCAGGCGACCTACTACAAAGCTCGTCGTCCTTACCACGGAGAGGGCTTCGACGGAGTCTTCGCCGGGGGGAGAGCTGTAGCGGACAACGAGCAACAGCGTGGGAAAGAAATAGAACGAAGATAGAATGAGATACAGTGTATAGTAAATAAGTGAATCTGATTGGTTAGTTTTAAGTACTGATTTAGTCACTAAGTAAACAGGGTTCATTTGTACATAAGTAGGGTCATTTTTCGAATAAAGACAGTCAGTTTCTCAAACATGAACCAGTGTTTTAATTAACCGTGGAGAACCAAATACAGTCCCCAGCAGATCTAAAACAGCATTTAATCTTTCTAAGTGCATTTGAGTGTCAGGAGCTGTAATCAAAACGTCATCCAATAGGCATATAACACCATCCATTCCTGATAGTACGTTTTCCATAGCACGCTGAAAAATAGCCGGCGCGCTAGCTAATCCGAACACTAATCGCGTATACTTGAACAGACCTTTATGTGTGTTAATGCATGTTATGTTTTGAGAGTCTTCATCGAGTACGAATTGGTTATATGCCATAGATAAATCTAATTTTGAAAAGTGTTTACCTCCGTGAAGTTTAGAAAATAATTCATTTATTGTGGGCAAAGGGTATTGATCTACAATCAGCTGTTTGTTTATTGTGACTGAGTAATCCCCACACACCCTAACGGAGCCGTTGCGCTTTAGCACCGGCACAATAGGTGACGCATACTCAGCACTGTCAACCTGTTTGAGCACTCCAAGCTCGACTAATCGTTCTATCTCTTTTCCTACTTTGTCTCGCAGCGCAAACGCAACGGGCCGCGCTTTAAAAAATATCGGTTTAGCATCGTCTTTCAAACGTAGTGAAACTGTGTACTTATTAAATTTCCCTAGTTTGTCCGAAAACACCTGAGGGTAGCGCTTTTGTAATGTTTCACGTATGGCTAAATTGTTCGTTTCGCTAACATAATTACAAGGGGTAAACTGAAGATTAAATGTAGATATGAAATCACGCCCCAGAAGCGGCGGCCCGCCGTCACGGACTACATACACATCGAGTGTGTGCGTGCGATTTAAATACATAGCCGGCATCCTAGCTACACCAACACAGCTTATACGGTCTCCTGTATATGCACACAGTTTTTTATTAGTCGATGATAATGGTACATTCTTAAAAAGATTCAAAAATAATTTTTCAGACATTACCGTTACCGCAGAACCGCTATCTATTTCGAATTTTAACCTTTTGCCATTTAATAAAATACTTTCTGTCATAGGTTCTCCCTTGTGAGCACGAATAACAAACAACTTACCGTCATCGTCGTCCTCGCCCGTCTCATTAGAAATTAAGTTCACTTTGCACATTCTTCGCAAATGACCCTTCGCGTTACACTTTTTGCACTTATAATTTGCAAATCGGCACTGTGACGCTTTATGATTTGTATAACCACAAACACTACACTTTTCTTTTACTGCCTGAGATTTCGACGAATTGTTCGGCCGTGAATTAATCTTGAACAATTGTTCTGGCTGACACGTAGACGTAAAACTGGAAGCGGCGGCGCCGGCTCCCAGCCGTGCGCTGCGCACGCTCTCCGCCAACTCCACTGCTTTGGCCAGGTCCAACATATCCACATCTTGCGCGAATAATTTTTCTTTCTCTGGGCTCGGTGACATCCCTATGATAAACCGGTCTCGTAAAGCTTCCTCCACTTTGCTGAATTTGCAATGAGCCGTGAGCCCTCGTAGTCTCGCCGCCCATTGTGATGGAGTTTCCCCCGGCTCCTGAACCGCTGCATAAAATTTATGCCTTTCACTAAATCCATTAACTTTTGGCGTAAAATGATTATCCAAGAGCTGCAAAATCTTCTCGTAAGGAACTTCCTCGAGCTTTTCCGGTAATGCTAAGTCAGATGTGAGTTTGTAGGTAGTGTCAGCGAGTGCGCTCAGCAGTATTGCTCGCCTTTTCACGCCTTTCCCATCTGTTTCCGCATCGATGGCATTCGCAATGAACCACTGTGTAACGCGACTTTTATAGGTGGCCCATGTTTGTTGCGTGTGGTCGAAGCTGGATAATATTCCAAAGGTCGACATTTTTATTTTTCTTATGTCGTGGGTACTCGTCGCCAATGTTAGTAAGGAACGCGAGACGCGAGTGAAACCACTGCTTGCTGTAGACAAACTGATTTATTAACATAATGATGTCAGTCGCTGTCATTGACTGTTACGACACAATGTGTAGATACCTACATACACAACAAATACTCAAAGAATGTTTGCAAAAAAGATTTTTGTTTCTTGTGCTAAGATTCCGCGTTCCTAAAAGACGAACAAGGCACACCAGTCTTTTTTCTGAACCAATGGGTCGTACGAACTATGCTCAAAACTCGGTAATATGCCGTTTACTCAGAACTTATAATACCTAAACAGTTTAGTTCTATTGACATATTTCACCTGGGTAAATCGGCATTCAGAAATTTAGTTATAAAAATGTTTGAGGAATAAAACGAGAACCTGATGAGGCGGTACACTCCTCGTTGCATTTTCATGTTTCATATTTATTTATTTTTGATTTGCTTTGTTGTGAGTGCATGTATTACGCTAATGTGTGGATAGCATGATCTTTATGCGTAAAAGATTAAAGAAATAAAGTGTTAACTGCATGCTTTTAACTTTTGGCGTTTCGCTATTTACTATAATTTATTCCTTTTTTATTTGTTATATAATCTAAAGTTAATAAGAGTTATATGCGTCTTATTGTTGTAAATTTATCTTTCACAACCATTCGCTGTATTTAATTTATAGGAGCAATTTGTAAAATGACAATCCTTTATTGGCTGTAAGTATTATATATAAATATTGTTTACTTTCTTAGTCTTAAGAGCTGTCGATTGATGTAAAGTAATTAAATAAATAAATAAAAGATCTCACCAATGTGACTCGAAGGCTAAACCGTTATTATGATGCAATGATATATATATTGAAGTGAATAAATAAATAAATATGTATTTATATAAAATTGCAGCATAATAATAATTCAGCCTTCGAGTCACCTTAGTGAAATCTCTTTAAAAAATACTTAAATTATATTTGATTAATAATAAAAGTTAACATTAAGTACTTCAGCGTTCGAGTTTGGTGAGGTCTACGGAGTCGCGAAACGGAACGTTGCTGTGCTTTATTGTCTCTGGCAGAAGCCGTGCAAAAAGGCAAAAAAAAAGGAAAGAATTATGTCTTTGGTTTGGTGGTTGATCGCGGCGGCCATCTTATTATCCGACAAAATTGGAGTCAAACTGAAAACGTTGCCACGTCATCAGTCTCGCTATCCAGCCACAGATAAATAATATATGCATCCAGCCACGTCAAGCCACCAGCGTCAAGTACGAGTTGATGGCTGATGTTTCATGGCGCACCATATTTGTTCGTGGTGTCAGTTCCATACACTGGTAATCTAGAAGATCAATGTTTTTTGTGTCTATGCACCAAGTTTGCTATTTAATATTATAATTAACCGATACCTTATAACAAAAGAAAAATGAAATGTTAATGAAATAGAAATGTTTTAGGGTAACATTAATGTTATTAAAGGATTGAATATTATGATAAGGGCCTGTTTCACCATCGAGAAATAAACACAAACCAAAGAATAGTTTACATTCTATTAAATTTTATTCTGTATAAAGTATCTTGCAGATAGCACTTACCAGAACTTATAAAGATGTTGTGAAACAGACCCTTAGACAAATACACTGAAATTATATTTAAGAAAAAAACTTTATGTAATATCTTTTTTAGAAGTAGTTATTAAATGTGTCTCTCTCGAAATGTAAGCTTTTATGTGCCAAACAAGATATATGTAAAGCTCGATTACACAATTTTTACTTTAACGTAGATATCTACTTAAAACCGGAAACTACCTACGTTTTTTTTTTCTTTTAAGATTGACAGCTCTTTGACGTTTGTACTAGTAAGAATAAATTTATTTAATCGAGCCTCAGAAATGTAGTGATTTCTTAATCAATGAGTACCTTTTAAAACAGATCTGAAATAAGTAAGGCTGTGCTTATATAAGATCTAATAGTTAATGTGATAAAACTCTTTAAAAAAAACTGTAACAACGGTCTTAAAAAAATAAAAAAAATGATCTACCTAACTAGTATGTTGTATAATTAGTACCTAGTTTATCATAAAATATTGTCTTCTTTTAAATAAAAGGATCCTTAATAAATTATAATTTTGGAAGTCTTGTTGATTCTCTCATTTCCCGGTCACACACTCAGATCACGGTATGCAAAAGCTGTGAAAAATGTAAGTATAGGCCGAAAATATCTCAGATCAAACAGTGCGTCGGTAGAAGCCAATAAGGAAGCCCTTATGTAAACGCCATAGCTTACCGAGATCCTAATAATCTGACCCCTAAAGGTCAAATTCGATTATTTTTTGCCCGAAATATTACCAAACTGAGTGAAACACTCAAATTGGGAGCGCTCAGGAAAGTCGTCAATATTAACGTTGAAAGTGAGAAAAGTGTAAATATCTTAGAAACGGTGCGTAGGAGCCTAAAAATAAGAAAATTGGGTACCCCCTTGAGGATCCTCCCTATCTCACAGAGATCGACAATAATCTGAACAAATTATACCCTAAGAAGGTATAATTTGTTCTTTGGTATTAACGAAATATTGCCAAACTGACCTCACTCTAATTGGGAGCCTTCAGAAAAGTCATTAATAATAACATTAAAACTGAGAAAAGTGTAAATATATCGGGATCGGTGCATCAAAGCTAAGAACGAACGATATTTGGCATCCCCTTTAAGAAAACGTTTGATTGTTCCCTTGCCTTGTTTGTTCGGAAGTCAAATGCCAACGTGTCCTCTCATCTTGTACATCGTCATCATCTCTCATCTTCATACGTGGCTTGACGTGGCTGGATGCATATATTACTCATATGTGGCTGGATAGCGTGATTGATGACGTCGCATCGTTTTAGGTTTGACCCCAATTTTGTCGGATAATAGGATGACCGCCGGGCGCCGCGACCAACCACCAAACCAAAGATATATTTCTTTTTTTTCTTCCTTTTTGCACGGCTTCTACCGATGACAATTAAGACCAACAACGTTCCGTTTCGCGACTCCGCAGACCTCACCAAACTCGAAGGCTGAACTATTATATAGCATACAGCATACATCATAATAATAATTCAGTATGCCTTGGTGAAATCTCTTTAAAAAATATTCAAATTATGTTTGAATAATAATAAAAGTTAACATTAAAATCGTAAACTAATAATAATAGTTCAGCGTTCGAGTTTTGTAAGGTCTGCTGAGTCGCGAACGGAACGTTGCTGTGCTCTATTCTAATTAAATAATAATAAATAAATAAATGTACAGTTAGTAAATTACTAAAAATAAGGAATATTCCCCCCGCCATCACTAATTCGCGGGGTCGCGTTAGGTCGCGTCCTCGCGTCATATTGAACCTAGTTGCATCATTCTTCTGAATCAATTCTATTTGACAAAACAATGCTTTCTAGTAAATAAATAGGTACAGCGTTTCAAATTGGAAGTAGTTAACATTTAAAAGCGTATTGAAAGGACGTTGTTAAACATTCAATAATTTACAAACATTGTATATTTTCCTGTTGGTAAAATTACTTTAATGAAAGTATGTTATGTTATGTTATGAGCGGCTATGATTGGCTATAATAAATAATAGAAACGATAAGCTAAGCGCCTCTGGGAGAGGTTGGCATCTTAATTAATTATTATTATTGTTTCCTATCAGAACATTTGTATTTATTCTTATTTCCGATTTTTACCTTTAATTTTTATATGTTAGGGTTTGACGAGACATCAATATTGATTGTTTTTTTTAAATTTAAATAAATGAATATGCGCCAGACAACACACCAATTGTCTTGGTTTCCAACAGGGGATTTTTCTCCCTTGTTCAACGAATACCAGACAATGATAAGGACGGGGGCGTGGCCCTATATACTTAAATAAATATAAATATCCATGACTTAGGTACATATGTTCGTGCTCATCACAAAAACATTTGCCCCTTGCGGGATTCGAACCCGCGACAAGTGGAGATGGAACTAATTACTTATCTCGTAGTTAGCTACTGACGCCAAAATTATATGGCAACATCGGCTAACTCCAGGCAGCTTCCGATTGACACGTGTATATTTTAAGGGTTCCGTGCCTTAAAAGAAAAAAAATCGGAACCCTGATATGATCACTTTTTGTCTGACTGTTGGTAGTGATCCTGATGATACTTATATAATGAAAAGCGGGGCGGTAAAGCTTTACAATCGCTTTAAAATTAAATATTTTTTGAATCTGCGAAGTATCAAACTTTATAAGTATAAAGATAAATTCGTTTATTCCGCAAAAAACGTATGTAAAAAGTGATTTTGAAACTAATCAAAATTGCTTCTTTTTGGGCCTGATTCTTCCAAAGTCAGATAAGAATTATTTGTCGTATAAATTCAATACCTATTAGTCAGCAATCATTTATGCAAATGTAATTTTAAAATCAGTCTAAACGACTGATAAGATAAGTCGTTAAGGATAAGTCTTATCTGATGTTGGAAAAATCGACCCTTACTAACCTAGAACCATAGTAATAGATAGAGGCTTAGAACCGTAAAGTCGTAATTCCTTGTTATTTACAAGTTAGTACAGAACCATCTGCACGAAACCAAGTCACGCTTAGCTTTGTTATTCTGCGCGTGAGTCGCAACATGAGTCCCGAAATTCGGGACCGGCATACGGGCATCACTCTCAGTCTCAGTGCTCTGTAACGGGCATAATGTGTCCAGACATAGGACTGACCGGTCGTCTTTTGTTTTTTATTCCGCGCAAAATATATGAACTTGTTTTTGATCACATCATGAGTCATTCATGATAAATTAATGTGTCAATGAAAGATGAAACTTTTAACATTAGAGTGAAGTGCAGTGATTTAAAATTAAAGCTATTGTGGTGTGTATATTTTTATTTTAATGATGTTTTAAATGTTTTTGTGTTATTTTTATGTTGTCAAGGTTATGAAATACGAATGGGTTGATAAAACAGGATTGAAATTCCGTCAATTCCGTCGAATCTCTATTTTACCGACTTCAAACAAGGAGGAGGGTATCAATGCTACTGTTTTTTTTTTAAATATATTATGTTACCTCTTATCTCAGTCATTTGTGGACCGATTTGAATTATTCTTTTTTGCTTTCTTCGAGGTTTTACTTTCTGGTTGTTACCAAGTTGGGATCTGATGATGAAATCTTAGTGCAATCGAGGGAAACGCTCAAGTTTTAAATGCACTGATAATTATATCAGACGAACAACATGTCAACATTAAGATTCTAGTACGAAAACACTATACATTTAAAACTTAAGGGTTTCCCATCAGATCAGATGGTAGAACTCCTTAACGCTTAGGAGTTCAGTGATTATAGTGACAGAACTTATGATACGCATTTATAGCTTATTAAAAGGCGGCAACAGTAATTTTAAGGGTTTTAGCAATTATAAAACTAAATCCAATATGGCAGATTATAAAGATGGCGGACTAGTATTTTTTTTCTGCACAGCCACATTATAAGTATCAAATAAAAGGGCTTCCTAGGGATAACACTATAAATAACAATACGTCACATTAAATCCAATTCGGTGTATTATCTAATACGGCAGCCTGGACTCGTTATTTTCTTATGCATTATCACAATATGGATGTGAATTAGAAGGGTTTGCTAAGTAAAATACGAAAAACAGAACGCAAAATAAATAAAAGTTCTTTTTCCTAGCCGTTTTGGCTGTTTTTTTATGGCTGTGTTACCTTTTATCACAGTCATTTGTAAACCTATTTAGACTGTACTGAAATATTAAACGACCAATTTAAAAATAATTTCATAATCATTGTTTAGTGTTAGAAGGTACGTACTTTTTTTATTAAGGCCGATTTTACAAACATAAGACATCCGACTGTCATTTGCATTAATGATTGCAGACAATTACTTAGGTGCCTTTTTTAAAATAGGTGTTTTGTATTTATTTGACGAATATTCCTTATCTGACGTCAGTAAAATAGCCCTTAGTCTGGTGACTTATCGTGGTCCATGTTCTTGACGGAATCAACGTAGTACTATCTTTATTAGACGGATATAATACATTTATATATTTGTGGACAGTAAAAAAGTTATTAATATTGCAGATGATGTACAAATTCAGTGTAGTCCAGTTTTTGGAAGCACCGAGCCCGAAAACGCCGAAATATGTTGCTGTTCCCACATCTTGGATAGATGTTCCAAGTCCAACATCTAAGCAAGTGAAGGTCGCATATCCAATAGAGAACCCCGAAACGAAAAAAAGAAAGGGCTAAGAATGAACAAAAAATCTCAAGAAAATGGAAAACCTACAATGCTACAGTAAAATTTGAGACAAGTAAGTGTTTTTTATTTATTTCATAGTTAATGAATAATATTTTTTCTGTCGTGGAAAGCCTGTTGCGTCAGAGAAATCTGTACGAATTGAAAAAGCTGAAGAGTTTGTTTGGTCCAACGCACATGTTTATCTCAAGGACTAACGCCCCTCGATTCAGAATCTGAACTGAGTACCGTTACAGGATTCGATCATTTACATTTGTTTTTTAAATTCTGGCGTTTATCCGGATGGGAGTATGTAAGTTCTATAATAAATATAAACATTTACGAACGCTTTATATTCGAATCGGATAAATCCGCGTTATTGTTTAATAATTATTAATCAGTGAAAGTTATCGAAGTTAACCGAATGGTTTTGGATCAGGGGCGGGGCTGGTGCTCTATTTTTGAATCACTCATGCCAATATGTCACACCAATATTTGCTTAGTTTTTTGTTAATTAATGTTTGATTTTTGAATAAAAATCTTATTAAATTCACACGAAAATTGTTTAACATATTCAATTTTGTAACTGTTCCTGCATATACCTATATTAAACGTGATTTTATTTGTATTTAAATTACGAACGAAAATCACTTGTTATATTGACGCGAGTGATACTAAAATAGGGCCCCTAATCCGGTATATAAATTAGTTAAATACTTAGTTAGCAAACTTATTGAGGACAGCGTTAAGCTACAAAACATTACCTTCTTAAGACCTACGGGAACGGAGTAAAATAAACGCTTGGATGGCGCAGGGATAGTAATATTGAATGATAAAAATTATCTACAAAGTTACATTCGTTCATTTTGTTCGTTCATTCATTCGTTAAGTAGATAAACTTTGTCATACACATAATTTGTATCAGTGCAAACTGCGAATTGTTATCTACATGTTTTCTGATAATAAAGTCTTAAGGAAAATATGTATTTATTTTAGATTTGTTGTGCTGTTCATTTACTTTGCTTGACGCATATCTGTTATTGATTTATAGTTTTATACTTGTTATTGGTTCAAAATGTATTTAGCAATTACGGTGTTATTCCATGTTCCCGGGTTTGATTCCCGGCGGGTCAATGTAGAAAAGTGATTCATGTCCAATATTTATTTATTTATTTATTTTAAGATGAATTAAGAAACCAAAAATGCTTACGGGCGGGACTCGAACCCGCAACCTTTGGCAAACCGGGCCAACGCTCTTTCAATCGAGCTACCGTACCGTAGGTCCGACTGCTGTTTTGTTATATTATAGTCGTCAAGCAGTCACTAAGCATTCTCGCAGAGTCAGAACTATAAATACTAGCATGTTGTAATTTTTTTATCCGACTACGGCAAAGCAAAAGGAGGGTTATGATTTTGACAGACTATGTATGTTCATCTGTTCCCTCGTAACTTCTAAACTACTTATCAGAATTCGACAAATGACATATCATTAGAAGCGTCTTAATTGTCCGCTGGTTATAGGCTATATATGGGGATTCACAAAAACTTATGTGGCGCCTTCTAGCGGACAAAACATACAGAGTAAAAAAATAAAGTTAAGATAAATATGCCGTGTTTGGTATCATTTAAAAGCGCTTTACTACATTTTGAATATATATATTACTAGCATTTTCCTGTATTCATGGGCTGATTGCATATAATTTTCATTCTTCGTTCATAGCTTCTTTACTACTTATCAGAATGAGACCACTGCAGTACCATTAGAAGGGCCTTAATATTCTGTTGGTTATGAGCTATAAAGCTTGTCACCAAATTTAGTATTGCGCCCTCTAACGGACAAAAAGTTCTATGTTAATAATATAAAATTAAAATAAATATACCGTGTTTGGTATCACTTGTTTTGTTAATATTATGCGCCACAAATACACTTTAACACCAAAATAGTACAATAAAAAGTAAAAAAACTAAAACCCATCTTCGACAAAAAACGACGCTGAAAAATTATAAAACAAGATTTTCAGAATACTGAACTGAACAAAGTTGCTAATGTAGTTGCAAGTAAATGGACACAGTAGACTCTACCAAGATGCCTTCGTTGTAAATTGAAAATAATGTCATACAATACTATTCTGAAGTGTGCAATATTCACTGTGTAGAGATAAATTTTCATGTTTGGAAAACCGCAGTCACACGTTGTCAAAGTGCTACGGTAGCTAGGTATACGTAACGTGTGACTACGCCTTTCCAATCGTTGGAGGTATTGGCTTTATTAGCTTTACATAAATATAAAAGTGATAGAGCATATTTTAAGATGATTAAGGTATAATTAATTAAAACGAGATGTTTTATGTAATGACCCCAGGGTAAAGTAGGTAGGTATTCCATCCTCACAAATAATTCTCTTATCATCGTTGGCACTTAAAATACTTTTCTCCGTTTCACTTGTGTGTATAACTCATGAATAATGAATGAATAAATTTTATCATACATGACGTTTTCCTGGTCAAGGGCATCTTTGTACTCGTCGAAATGAAGTTTTCTCACAATGGCTGCTGATTTATATCACGTATGAGGTAATACATTTTAGGCCATAGACCGACAAACTTTCGGATGATTTTTCCATTACTCTCATTATTGGTCTCATTACGTGAATTAGAACCGTCAATAATATCTACTCTAATGCTGTGGGATATAAACATCTTTATATTTATTTAATCTTACTCCAATAGTTTATCAAACCACAAACATCCTCCCTTATTTAGTTCATATTGATCATACGAGAGCACTTCTTCTCGCGTTATTATAGTAATCGCATTAACAATGAATGAAATGTTTTGATAAGCACACTGGAGAATATCAGTGGCCTTCAAACTCGTATTTGTTTCAATTAATTTCGGATGATATTATTCCAAATCAATTGGTTTCGATAACATATAGATATAAACCACTGAGTTTTTATTTATTTATTGTACGAGTATAAAATGACTTGTTATTTTTTGCGTCAGGTGTGTAATCGCGTTATAGCTGTTGTATTTACATAGCGTATAGTTATTTAAATAAAGTTAGCCTGTAAATATCTCACTGCTGGGCAAAGGTCTTTGTACATGTAAAGCATATACAGGGTGCTGTTTTGGTCAGTGACATCCTACTCAGGGATGATAATATGAGTTATGCTTATTCTAAAAAAAATGTTTTCTTTAAATTCTGAGCAAGTTTTATACAAGAAAATATTCAAAAAATTGGAAAACTAGCTCAAAATGGGAAAACTAGCACCCTAACGCGTAGCTAGCGCTTATTTACGAAATACTACGCCGTAGCTAGTAAGCTACGAAGAGGCTACCTGGTGTTGGTAGTTTCAACTCGATTGCTGTACCGCATAAAAATATTGATTTTGTGGATTTTTTCTCCCAATCCCAGTAGCAGCGTGTGATATGAATAAAACATTAGTATAAATAAAGAGTTAATTTAAATACTGCGACGCGTCAACAAGATATCACTTATGAATTACAAGGGGCTCTGCCAGAATCTGAGTTGCTGGGAGGTACTCAATTAATGGCTTAAATATTTCAAAGTAATATATGATTTAAGTTACAAAGCCCGGTTTTACGTAAATATGAATAAACATTATAGGTCTGTTTTTTGATGTGACATCAATATTGATTGTTTTTTTTTTATAAATATGCACCAGACAACATACTAACTGTTGTGAGTTCGAAGTAACGAAGTGTCTTCCTTGTGTTACGAATACCAGAAAACGATAACGACGGGGACGTCTCCCATAAAAACTAAAATACATATAAAAGATCCATGACTCAGGTATAAATATTCGTGCTCATCACACAAACATTTGCCCCTTGCGGGATTCGAACCCGCGATGGCCGGCGTCATAGGTCGGCGTTGTACTTAAGCTGCGAACATTATTTTGGTGCGGAGTTATGTTAAAACTGTGATAGCTCCTAAGATATTTATTGGAATCAAATGATATAAAGGGCAACTTTGTTCTAAATGAAATGCTCGTGATGATAAATGTATTTATTTTGATAAGAATAAATACCTGTGTGTATAATACACCTCTAAAAATGATGCATTATTTTTTTACAAATTTATTAACATAAAAAAGGTTGTAGTAAGTCAACCATAAAAGATAGACTTATGCTGTCGCAGACTTAATATAGAACTCTTAATGCTGAACAATCTTGTCATACATGATTTTTGTGTAACTTTAGCGGTTTCCGCAGCGTACGCAGCGGAAGCTCTCAAAAGGAATATCTTTGTCCCGTTTTCGCAACATTTTTCATTGCTGCTGTGGTCTTGTGAGTCGTATCTTTATGTTATATAGCGGTCCCCCGCGACTTCGTCCGCGCGTTTTGAGTTTGCTCCCTCTCCTCCCGTCGCAGCGTCATGTTTTATATCCTAACGCCTTTCTCGATAAATAAACTATCCAACACAGAAATATTTTTTCAATTTGGTCCAGCAGTTCCTGAGATAAGCGCGTTCAAACCAACAAACTCTTCAGCTTTATAATATTAGTATAGATTAGCGCAAGCGCACGTTGTACTTGAGCTGCGAACATTATTTTGGTGCGGAGTTATGTTAAAACTGTGATAGCTCCTAAGATATTTATTGGAATCAAATGATATAAAGGGCAACTTTGTTCTTTATGAAACGCTCGTGATAATGAATGTATTTATTTTGATAATAATAAATACCTGTGTGTATAATACACCTCTAAAAATAATGCATTATTTTTTTACAAAATTATTAACATAAAAAAGGTTGTAGTAAGTCAACCATAAAAGATAGACTTATGCTGTCACGGATTTTATTATAGAACTCTTAATGCTGAACAATCTTGTCATACATGGTTTTTGTGTAACTTAAGCGGTTTCCGCAGCGTACGCAGCGGAAGCTCTCAAAAGGAATATCTTTCTCCCGTTTTCGCAACATTTTTCATTGCTGCTGTGGTCTTGTGAGTCGTATCTTTATGTTATATAGCTTACAGCCTTCCTCGATAAATGGACTATCTAACATAAAAATATTTTTTCAAATCGGGCCAGTAGTTTCTGAGATTAGCGCGTTCAAACAAACTCTTCAGCTTTATAATATTAGTATAGATAGCTTAAAGCCTTCCTCGATGAATGGACTATCCAACATAAAAATATTTTTTCAATTTGGTCCAGCAGTTCCTGAGATAAGCGCGTTCAAACCAACAAACTCTTCAGCTTTATAATATTAGTATAGATTAGCGCTTGCGCACGTCGTACTTAAGCTGCGAACATTATTTTGGTGCGGAGTTATGTTAAAACTGTGATAGCTCCTAAGATATTTATTGGAATCAAATGATATAAAGGGCAACTTTGTTTTAAATGAAACGCTCGTGATGATGAATGTATTTATTTTGATAATAATAAGTACCTGTGTGTATAATACACCTAAAAAATAAAGCATTATTTTTTAACAAATTTATCAACATAAAAAAGGTTGTAGTAAGTCAACCATAAAAGATAGACTTATGCTGTTGCGGATTTTATTATAGGACTCTTAATGCTGAACAATCTTGTCATACATGATTTTTGTGTAACTTTAGCGGTTTCCGCAGCGTACGCAGCGGAAGCTCTCAAAAGGAATATCTTTCTCCCGTTTTCGCAACATTTTTCATTTCTGCTGTGGTCTTATGAGTCGTATCTTTATGTTATATAGCCTAAAGCCTTCCTCGATAAATGGACTATCCAACGAAGAAATAATTTTTCAAATCGAGCCAGTAGTTTTTGAGATTAGCGCGTTCAAACAAACAAACAAACTCTTCAGCATACTTCAAGTCACAACCCGAAAGTAGTGATTACTACATCAATTTGTTAAGTAACTTTTAGGTTATTCAAACGAATAGGCATGTCACTGTATTGGCCAAGTGCAAAAAAACTGTAAAACATAATTTCTCCATTCGGCATTTTAAAAATGTCTAAAGCTAAGCTAAGTATTTTTTGTAAAAGTAAAAACAAATGTCACTGCAGTATGGTGGGTTTCTAGAATTGACCACCCGTTTTCACTCATTCGACATTTTGACGACCTGTCTGGTGTAGTGGTCGAGAAATCGCCTAATACGCAGCGGGTTGCGGGTTCGATCCCCGCATAATACAAACATTTGTGTGCATGAACATGTCTGTTTGTATTGGTCTGGGTGATTTCTATGTATATCATGTATGTATTTACAAACAAAAAGTATTTAAGTATTATATCCGTTTTCTGGCACCCATAACACAAGCTTTGAGTAGCTTACTTTGGGACTAGATGGCGATGTGTGGGAATGTCCAAAGGATATATATTTATATTTATTCATCATACCTATATGTTACCCTTATGGTAGGTAGTTACTACATGCACAAAACTACAAGTCTGAACACACTGTATAATTTGAACGTAAATATATATCTATACTAATATTATAAAGCTGAAGAGTTTGTTTGTTTGATTGTTCGTTTGTTTGAACGCGCTAATCTCAGAAACTACTGGCCCGATTTGAAAAAATATTTTTATGTTAGATAGTCCATTTATCGAGGAAGGCTTTAAGCTATATAACATAAAGATACAACCCACAAGACCACAGCAGCAATGAAAAATGTTGCGAAAACGGGAGAAAGATATTCCTTTTGAGAGCTTCCGCTGCGTACGCTGCGGAACCGCTAAAGTTACACAAAAATCATGTATGACAAGATTGTTCAGCATTAAGATTTCTATAATAAAATCCGCGACAGCATATGTCTATCTTTTATGGTTGACTTACTACAACTTTTTTTATGTTAATAAATTTGTAAAAAACTAATTCATCATTTTTAGAGGTGTATTATACACACAGGTATTTATTATTATCAAAATAAATACATTCATCATCACGAGCGTTTCATTTAGAACAAAGTTGCCCTTTATATCATTTGATTCCAATAAATATCTAAGGAGCTATCACAGTTTTAACATAACTCCGCACCAAAATAATGTTCGCAGCTTAAGTACGACGTGCGCTTGTGCTAATTATATTATAAAGCTGAAGAGTTTGTTGGTTTGAACGCGCTTATCTCAGGAACTGCTGAACCGTTTTGAAAAAAAATTTCTGTGTTAGATAGCTTATTTATTGAGAAAGGCTTTAGGATATAAAACATCACGCTGCGACGGGAGGGGAGGGAGCAAACTCAAAACGCGCGGACGAAGTCGCGGGGGACCGCTAGTTATATTATAAAGCTGAAGAGTTTGTTGGTTTGAACGCGCTTATCTCAGGAACTGCTGAACCAATTTGAAAAAATATTTCTGTGTTAGATAGCTTATTTATTGAGAAAGGCTTTAGGATATAAAACATCACGCTGCGACGGGAGGGGAGGGAGCAAACTCAAAACGCGCGGACGAAGTCGCGGGGGACCGCTAGTTAATATTATAAAGCTGAAGAGTTTGTTTGTTTGAATGCGCTAATCTTAGGAACTATTCGAAAAAATATTTTTGTGTTTGGAGCTTTACTCGTATTTATCGAGGAGAACTATAGCTATAGTACATCACGCTGTGGCGGGAGGGGAGGGAGCACACTCGAAAAGTAAAGTGTTTAAATATTATTTAGATAAACATCGGGTTAAGCAAAACCAGTTGAGGCGGCGTGAATATACAAAACAAAACTAAATATTTATTAAATGAAACAAAATATATTATTAATGTATGACTCACAATGTTTCTTTTTGTTGGCAGATGATTATATTGACGCCATTATACGTATCCATGTGTTGGACGCCGTGGACATGGGGCGCGCATCGCTGACCTCATCGCCCTCTGCCTATAATAATGGTAACTATTTTGATTCATAATACGATTTCATAAAGCTGCAGAGTTAGTGAGTTTGATCGAACCCGCTTAACGCATGAAGTACGGGTCCGTTTGAAAAAACGTTTTTTTGCGTTAGATAGCTTATTTATCGGAAAAGGTTAAAGCTATAAAATCGAAATGAAATCGCGAGGGACCGCTTAGTGACGTTTGTCTGTTTAAATATGACCACGAACTGATGGTAAGTGAAAATGCCGAATGAGATCTAAGATGGGCCGGACCATAATTATCAGAATTGTAGCATACTATCTCATTAATATAGTCAGTGAATGAAATTCTAATTCTAAGTGTCATAAATGACAGTTTTATCCTGTAGGTCGCCTGCGCGTATATCGATTAGTCTTGTGTTTGGTTTTACGTAGCGTAGGGCAGGTGACCCGGTTTTGGCCATTTTAAGAGTTTTGTAGACTTGAGGCTATATCATTTTACAGTTTTTGTTATCACGGACATATTTCTTGTAAAAAGTTATTAAATATATATAAATCTAGCCTAATGATACATTTTTTTCATAATGATTCAATGAAAAAAGTAATACTGTAGAAAAGAAAAAAAATGGGAATTTGTGCCATTTTTGGCCAGATTTACCCCATTTCTGGCCACAGTCATGTGCCAGTTCTGGCCATCAAAATTCATCAAAAATAAAAAGCAGATAATTCAAAGTAATAAAGAGTTTATTCCAAAATCGCATATTTTACGACCAACAGTCTTTATTTGGAGAAAAATAGCTAACATAATATTGACTACAAATATGAAATATAATATCTCAGCTTGAATTAAAATTACAATTAAGGAGATCAACATTAAACTATACGAGGTAAATATCTATAATGTTATAATGACCAGTCTTGATAAGTTTTCTTATAATAATTATCTTTAGGTATGATACAGTCTTTGTTTAAAATTAAATAACAATTTTGACAACCTATCTATGCAATAAAGTAAACAATTTTACTTTTTATTAATTAGGTAATTATCATTCATCATATCACCACATATCAGGTCTATCATTTATAATAGTAGCAATTTGGCCTTTTACAACAATTTTCTTAACAGAATCCAGTAAACCTTCCTTGTTGATAGGAAATCCAGCGCGATCGCAATCTTTGATCCATATGACAAGTTTGTTTTCTATTTGTCTTCCAAGAATTGACTGGGGCCCTACATGTCCAGAAGTTTCAGGCGCTTTTCCAGAAATTTTGTGACGCAAAGTCGTTTGAGGTACGTTAAAATCTCTACAAGCAGTGGCAACATAGTGGCAACGGGCATCTCATTCTTTATTGCGATCAACGCTAATGTTATTTAATGCAATGAGTACCTACTGGAACAATTTTCTTTTCACGATACGGATTTTTTTAGTATTTGGTTTCGATGGAGGCATTATAATCGTAACTCTAAAAATGAATAGATTACTTATATCAAAATAGCTAAGTAATTAGGTGGAAAAATCACGATAAAAACTAATGGCCAAAAGTGGGGTTCTACGTGCACCACTTTTGGCCAGTCATGTGGCCAAAGATGGGAAAATTCATTCATTTTGGCTCCATTAGTAGCCACCTCTCAAAACCTAACTTAATAAACAAATAGCGATAAAATATCATTAGTACCACTTAGACAGTGCATTCTTTATGAAGGATTAACATAAACATTTAAAAAATAATAAGGTTTTAAAAAATAATGATTGATTACTCACCCGCTCACCTTAGCCTTTTTGCTAAGACTTTAAACAATTGACGCTCGTAAAAAAATAATGACTTGTTGGATTGAAGTGAAGTTTGACACATCAAAGCTGTCAACGCTATCAGTGTTGCCAATATTAGATATTTTTAATCCCGTTTACCATAGAGTAATATATTTGTCTATGCCTTAGTTATAACGATTTCTAAATGGCCACAAAGGGGTCGGTGGCCACAACCGGGTCACTTGCCTACTTAGACATTCATTCGCAATCAAAATTATAAAAAGCTTGGTAAGCTTCAGGATTTCCTCATTTTTATTATTGCTTCGGAGAAACTCGTTGTTAGAAAATTTTAACACATTTTTCATTTGGGGAATACCCAACAACGTGGCCACCCACCCACCAGTACTAAAACAGTAGGTAGTAGGAACAGTTTGCAATTTATTTTGGTTTTTAGATTGGCTTAACATTTTACTGCAAACATGTTATTTATTTGTTTGTCTGTCTGCTAATGTTCCTTTTCTCGGAAATGCGCACAAAGGTTGGCATATAATAATAATAGAAGTTAAGATTGAGGAATCATGTTTAGGTGCCTAGTTCCGGCCGCTATTAGTTTTCAATCGTAACAAAATTGTGATTGAATTAAATTTGGCATTAGGTGCAGAACTGTTAGAAATAGCAATTCCGTCATGATTCGAATAGCAAAATTGACAAAGGTAATTAATTAAGAAGTAGGCAGAATAATTTAAAGTGACTGAAATGTATTGATGAGCTATATTTTCGGAAGCGCCTTAAAAGCAGTTTTAAATAAACAATATCACACACGTTGTTTGACAAAGATTTTTTTTAAATTTCCTTTACAAAATATACATCCTACCGAAGAGATAAATCTTTACCTAAATAATTAGGTATTTTAGGTTTTTTTTTTGCGTGTGGCAAACGGCTAAATTGTACGGCTCATAATATGTAGATTTGCAGTCTTTCTTTAAAAGACTCGTATGCCGTCCACTATCTACGCAAATATTTGATTTCCCAATCTTATATTAACAAGGCAGGGAATAATTTAATCATGGTGGCGGACCTTCAATGTTCAGATCTATGTTCATCAAAACGTGTAGTGCGCAAGTCCACCCAACAAAGCTATTTAATATTCCTCAGAATTTCATCTGCCATCGATTAGGTAATGATAATAATATTATGTTTCTTATAAACAAAATTATTTAGAGTATGGTGACTTAGGGCCTTATCTCACGGATGTCGCGAACCCGGGGCCCTATTATTAACCGACTCCAAAAAAGGAGAAGGTTATCCATTATGTTTTTTGTACATAACATATAAACAATACCCTCATATCTAATTGTGATCTGATTTAAAAAAAACGGCCAAGTGCGAGTCGGACTCGCGCACTGAGGGTTCAGTGCCAACTTTAACTGAATTAGGGAATCCACTTACTTCTACTTAGTAAAATACCACAATATTTTGTTGACTGCAGATATAACTTTGTTTTTCATAGTGTTTGTATGAAGTACAAAGTAATGTTTGCGGTTGTTGAAAATGTGCTATATCTCAAAACTACTTGTTCGATCCCGTTCAAACCAATTTTTGTTGAAAGTATTTGTAAAGATCTACATTATATATATTTTTCAAAATTTACAGTTACTTGGTTTAGAAATTAGATGGGGGGGGGACGCCCATTTTACCACTTCGGAAGCGTCTAGCTATGAAACGTTAGACTTTATAAGAAAATAGTTTTAAGAACCTCTAAGTCATTTTAAAAGACCTATCCATAGACACCCCACACGCATAGGTTTGACGAAAAAAAAAATTTTTGGTCTTAGTTTAATGTATGGGAGCCCCCCCTTAACTGTCATTATTTTTTATTTTTTGTATTTTTTAATCGGTAAGCGGTTAACAAGATACATCTTCCTACCAAATTTCAATTGTGTAAAGCTTATAGTTACAGAATAAAATGACTGTGACATACGGACGGACAGACAGACAGACTTGACGAAACTATAAGGGTTCCGTTTTTTGTCATTCGGCTACGGAACCCTAAAAACGCATACATAAAGGTATACCTTCTAGTTGGTCTCATTGTGCCAAATCGGGATCTGATGATGGGATGCAATCAAGGGAAACCTAAATTTTTAAAGGGACGTATCTTAATGTTGATCAATATGTTGTAACATCTGGTAGTCAACATTGTGTGGAACTGAGCCAAAGGATTATTTATTACTAGCGGTCCCCCGCGACATCGTCCGCGCGTTTTGAGTTTGCTCCCTCCCCTCCCGTCGCAGCGTCATGTTTTATATCCTAAAGCCTTTCTCGATAAATAAGCTATCCAACACAGATTTATTTTTTCAAATCGGTCCAGCAGTTCAACTTGCGTGCAGGGCAACTTGGTTCAAAATGAAATGCTCGTGATGATGAATGTATTTATTTTGATAAGAATAAATACCTGTCTGTATAATACACCTCTAAAAATAATGCATTATTTTTTTATAATTTTTTTAACATAAAAAAGGTTGTAGTAAGTCAACCATAAAAGATAGACCATAAAGATAGTTGCGGACTTTATTATAGAACTCTTAATGCTGAACAATCCTGTCATACATGATTTTTGTGTAACTTAAGCGGTTTCCGCAGCGTATGCAGCGGAAGCTCTCAAAAGGAATATCTATCTCCCGTTTTCGCAACATTTTTCATTTCTGCTGTGGTCTTATGAGTCGTATCTTTATGTTATATAGCCTAAAGCCTTCTTCGATAAATGGACTATCCAACGTAAAAATAATTTTTCAAATCGGGCCAGTAGTTTTTGAGATTAGCGCGTTCAAACAAACAAACAAACTCTTCAGCTATATAATATTACTAGCGGTCCCCCGCGACTTCGTCCGCGCGTTTTGAGTTTGCTCCCTCCCCTCCCGTCGCAGCGTGATGTTTTATATCCTAAAGCTTTTTTCAATAAATAAGCTATCTAACACACAAATGTTTTTTCAAATCGGTTAAGCAGTTCCTGAGATGAGCGCGTTCAAACCAACAAACTCTTCAGCTTTATAATATAATTAGCGCAAGCGCACGTTGTACTTGAGCTGCGAACATTATTTTGGTGCGGAGTTATGTTAAAACTGTGATAGCTCCTAAGATATTGATTGGAATCAAATGATATAAAGGGCAACTTTGTTCTAAATGAAATGCTCGTGATGATGAATGTATTTATTTTGATAAGAATAAATAACTGTGTGTATAATACACCTCTAAAAATGATGCATTATTTTTTTACAAATTTATTAACATAAAAAAGGGTGTAGTAAAAGATAGACATATGCTGTCGCGGACTTTATTATAGAACTCTTAATGTTGAACAATCTTGTCATACATGGTTTTTGTCATGGTTATCATCACGAGCGTTTCATTTAGAACAAAGTTGCCCTTTATATCATTTGATTCCAATAAATATCTAAGGAGCTATCACAGTTTTAACATAACTCCGCACCAAAATAATGTTCGCAGCTTAAGTACGACGTGCGCTTGCGCTAATCTATACTAATATTATAAAGCTGAAGAGTTTGTTTGTTTGTTTGTTTGTTTGTTTGTTTGTTTGTTTGTTTGTTTGAACGCGCTAATCTCAGAAACTACTGGCCCGATTTGAAAAAATATTTTGATGTTGGATAGTCCATTTATCAAGGAAGGCTTTAAGCTATATAACATAAAGATACGACTCACAAGACCACAGCAGCAATGAAAAATGTTGCGAAAACGGGAGAAAGAAATTCCTTTTGAGAGCTTTCGCTGCGTACGCTGCGGAAACCGCTAAAGTTACACAAAAATCATGTATGACAGGATTGTTCAGCATTAAGAGTTCTATAATAAAGTCCGCGACAGCATAAGTCTATCTTTTATGTTGACTTACTACAACCTTTTTTATGTTAATAAATTTGTAAAAAAATAATGCATCATTTTTAGAGGTGTATTATACACACAGGTATTTATTATTATCAAAATAAATACATTCATCATCACGAGCATTTCATTTAGAACAAAGTTGCCCTTTATATCATTTTATTCCAATAAATATCTTAGGAGCTATCACAGTTTTAACATAACTCTGCACCAAAATAATGTTCGCAGCTTAAGTACAACGTGCGCTTGCGCTAATTATATTATAAAGCTAAAGAGTTTGTTGGTTTGAAGTTGAACGCGCTTATCTCAGGAACTGCTGGACCGATTTGAAAAAATATTTCTGTGTTAGATACTTACTTATTGTGAAAGGTTTTAGAATATACAACATCACGCTGCGACGGGAGGGGAGGGAGCAAACTCAAAACGCGCGGACGAAGTCGCGGGGGACCGCTAGTAAAATTATATTTGCAAAAAAAAAACTGATTCCAAACCAAAATGCACTAAAAAGTCATAAATAAACTCCGGCATAAATAACCGATAAGGTTTTTTGGTTTCTTTTTTTTATCCTTTCTTCTTTCTTTTTAATAATTCTTCACTTCGTTTTGCTTACGGTACGTCCAAAAAACAATTTGAGGATCAACAGGCTATTGAATAATATACATACATGAAACTGTACATGTTAATAATACTTTTGTATTCAGATACGCGTAACTTTTTCCGAGTTCACGAAAATTGTCGAGAAGCTTTAGAAAAATTTTTTTTTGAGATATAATAAAAGTAACATAATTTAATCATCTTTATTTCATATCATTTTTTAACACCCTCAGTTTTCAAGATATACTCAAAGAACCGGGAGTTTGAGTTTTTATGATGCTTAAAGTCAAAAAGTTTTAACTTTGGACAATAATGTAAAGAGACCAGAGATTTTTGTGTAAAATAAAATTACCTTTTTGTTTATTTAAAGTTTTTTTTTAGAAAATGTATGTAAAATGGCTCCTCCACACTCCCGGTCATGCGGAAACCGGCAGATTTTGTATTTTTAGTACGTTTCAGATTATATTCTTCAAAATAAAAAAATTAAAATCGCGCTCGAGAATGCCGGATTAACGTTTTTTTTTACAAGTTCGCGACCCTATAACTCGGCGGCGTCAAGGACTTATCGTCAGATTAGTTAAATTTAGTCTTAAAACCTAAAATCAACCCCCAATATCTTAATCTGACGCGCTGGACTATCGTTTTTTTTTTACTAATCTGATCGTCTATCCTAGGCGCGCGTCACTACATATAGAGCTAAATACTTTACAAGGTTGTTCTATTAGGTCCAAGGTATCTCTCATATCTTAAACTGCCACGCTCAAGTATTACCGAAAATTCCCCTATTTGCCTCCCTAACTATAGCATCTTTTTTCATATTATGTCTAAAAATTACTCAAAAATTATTTTTTTGAAAGAAAGAAAGAAAATTAATTTATTTGACTCAAATAATTACATCAAGCATAATATACAAATATATTTAAAAAGCAGGCGACTTGAGTCAAAAAAGCACCCGCTCAGCATAAGTCGTGGCAGCGGGACGCATTGTTCGACGACGTTCGACGACGATAATATACGACGCTGATTTTCAGCGGGTGCCTTAGTGGGTAGGTAGTAATAATTCGGCAATGATTTAAACACCAAAGGGAAAAAATATATACAGTCATCACAAAATTAACAATAAATGTTTTCATAATTACAAATATCAATCATATTTCGAATGAGGAATTATTATGAATATTTCGTATCTAAACTAAAAAATAGTTTGAATGCAATTTTTTTTTAATAAGCTTGAATTTACCGTATCTCAATTTATCAATAATGTCCAATGCAACACCGGAAACAATAACAACACTAAATGTCACAGTGACAGCTGACAGCAAGCTGTAAGTGCAAAAACATTTATTTTCTGCATGGAATGTCATTGCAAAGGCGTAACCTGTGAAATGACAACTTCTACTTTCTATTTAGGGCCGATTGTTCAATAAAAATAAAACTTATCAGACTGACAGGTACCTATGATTGCTTACAATTTGGTGACGTTTTCAAATTAGCCATATTGTATTTTGTTCGACGAATATTTCTTATCTGACTATTGAAAAATCTGCCCTTAGTTTTTTTTATTTTTAAAGTTAATTGACTTTAAAAATAAAGCGCAAAACCATCTGAAAAAAAATTAACTTGTTTGGCATCTCTAAGTCTTGAAATAGTTTTAGAATTTTCATACCTTTTCAAACATGAAATGTTGTCAAATGCAGTTGAAAAATACAACCTGTCAAGGCGCGCTAAGGGTCAATTACCTTATCCATTAACGCAGATAAAATAATATTACCTACGTACTGTATGAATTATGCTATTATGCTTCTACATAACAATACCATCAAACAAATGAAATTCAAGGGGTTGTAAGATAAGATAACATAAGACAACTCTTTATTGCACATCACATACGTCAGTTACAAAATCGTTTTAAAAGTGAAATGTACATAAGGAAATGTGTAAGCGATCTCTTCCAGACAACCCTATAAGTAAAACTATTAGTCTATGTTTACTTCGGTTCGTAATTTAAAGACATCTTTTCTTGAAGCCCTCTCTAGACGGCTGGTAATGTGCTCATAATTTGGTCTTATCGTTGAGAACGATAATACATTAGCGTAATAAACATAAATAAGCACATTTTTACTTAAAACGAGCATTATTATATGAGGAACATATTGCTTTACAGCAAGACTTACTGTGATTACATTTACTGTTTCAGGCAGTATAACTGCACCGTCGCCAAGAAAAGAAGCTCCAAATGTCTTCTGCAAGAGTCTGCCAAAATCGAAAGAAGTTTTGAGAAAGAAGATGAAAAAGAAGAAAGGATCACAGAAATGTCCAGCCCAAAAACCGCTGCCCAAAACTTACCTAAAATCGCTCAAGAAACCCATTTCATCGAATCTGAAGAAACGATTTGAGACTTTATTTGGCTCAGATGAGTCGATAGAAAGTTCAGATGAAAATTTTATACTCTATGAAGCACCTCAAAAACAAAACTCTAAATCACATGATTCTATGGAAAATGGAAAGATAATAAGTAATAATGTTAAACTAAATGCCTCAAATGATAAAAACACAAAGCCAAATAGAATTGCTAAACCGTCTCCCAGCAAATCTGACGATAAGGCACGTGATACCATCATTAATAAAACAACACACAAATCTATGCTGTCCCTGGATGATCAAGTAAACGATACCGAATCTACATTGCCACACAAACATCAGGCAAACGAAAATTTATATAGACGTTATAAACATAAAATTTTTAAAGAAGTCTCGTGCCTTACAAATACAATACAAAACAACCCATCTAGTACAGTCAGCGAGAAAATTTCCCAAAAAAATATTATGAATAACAACGATTCTGCACCGAATATAAAAATAAAAGAGTATGACCATGCATCTTCATTGACTCCAAAACATCAAACCGAGAACAACACTTTTATGTATTCCCTTAAAATAGTAAAAACTGACGATGAATCCAACGCGAACCTGCCAACCCGTGAAATAAGTAAAACTGACAATGAATTGACATCGTCCCTTAATATCGAAAGAAAAAGCAACGATTCTGATGAATCTACATTAACCGCTAAAAATAAAAGTAAGGATATTATGCCGACCCTTGAAATTCAAACACAAAATATATCTAATGTGTTCGTAGTTAATCAACAACAACCCACAACATCTAAATCATCCCCTGAACTACAATCACAAGAAAATAACTGTAAGCAGTCTAGTAAAGTCTTAATGAAGGACAAATCACTTCAACCATCTATTGAGATAGAAGAGACCACAAGTAAAGATGAAGAAACAGTTGAAGGGAAAACAACCAGCAAATATGTTCCGGCAGCAAAGACACAAACTTCTGCACAACATCCATCAGACATAGCCAATCATTCTGTAATACCGCACATGCAAGGGCAATGTATAGTACCTCAACATCTAGAGGTTAATACAGAGGTGGTTAGTGTACCATGTGGTAGCACTTTTGCTATTCAAGAAACAGCAAAAACGAATGCACAAGCTACTCTTAATCCACAAACAGAAAGCCCAAATCCTTTTAGAGTTTCGGAAGAAAAACACTCAAGGACCGCGGTAACACCAACTGAAAATGTGTTACAACGACAATTTAGTTCAAACAATGGAACAGATCCTGGCGGAGTATTGTTGGATCAAAATAATTGCAATAATGCTTCAAGAAAAACTGACCGAAAACACCAAGATTCTTACTGTACATATTATGGAAATGCACCATCTACTTCAAACACGTCCTCAGGACATCATAAGACTCCAGAAATAGTTGTCAAAGAAACTGCCGGTGGAGTTCCTTTAGATATTGGAGCAAACTTGAGCTTGAATTCACAATTTCTCATGACCGCGCAAAATGCAAATCATTTTCTACCATTACAGACACATCCACAATACAGTAACCATCAAAATAAGAAGCGGTTACAAACAGGAACCCAGGCAGAACAGGCGTACTGGTCATCCATGGAATCATTGACAATGTTGCCTGATCCCCAAACACTTGAAAAACAAAGCACTGTGACAACCACATCTGCTCAACAGACAGTGACATCACCTAGTAGCCAGCATTTACCAATTTACGGAAACTGTCCTCATGAAACACAATCTCCTATTAGGCGTCAAACTTCAGACACTCAAATACATCAGGACAACCAGTCTAATGTACAGTCGCATGAATCAAGCACATACTCAGGCTATGAAATTTCACGCTTACAAGAAATTATAGATTGGCTGTCTGCCGAAAATTCCATTCCCTTAACAGTGCAAAATGCAGATCATATGTTACACTTAGAAACATATCCACAATTTACTAACCGTCAAAATACCATGAAGAGCACATCCGCTCAACAGAAAGTAACGTTATCCAACAGTCCACATACTACTCAGCATTCACCGATATACGAAAACGGTCGTCAAGATGCACAAACACTTAAGAGGCGTCAAAGTAATAACACTCAAACTCAGGGCAATTCATTCAATGGACAATCGTATGGTTTATATTCAAGTACAAGTCCTGACTACTCAAGCTGCTCATATCAAATGTCACGACCACAAATAATGCAATCTAGTGTAGTAGCCAATCACATTCAGACCACAGAGCAAAATGAAAATAATTTGTTACAACCACAATCATATCCACGGAATGGAAGTTTTGATAACACTGTGAATAGTACATCTGCTCAAAAGAATCTAATATCGTCAGGCAGACCACACAATAGTCAGCATTTACCCATGTACGAAAACGGTCGTCAGGAAAATATAAGTCGCTGTCAGGGAACACAAACTTCTATGAGACGTCAAATAGCTCAGTGCAAACCTTCTAATGCACAATTGCAAGGTTCGCATTTGAACACGAGCCCTGACTATTCATGTGACTCATATTTTTCGCGACCACATGCAAACCGCAGTTCCAAACAAACTCCTAATTCTACTTCAGATAACATGAATTCGCTAGTTGATCTACCTCGATATGCGCAAAATACGTCGATAACCTCGAAAAATGATGATAGCATATTTACAAACCCACAAACAAACCAAAGAGACAACATTCATAACATATACCGTGCTAATGACGTAAATTTTTTGACTGCGTCTGGTGTTAACTTGAAACATTTGAATAACACAAAATCAGAACCAACGATAGACTTGACAAAAGATGATAATAATAAATCTCCAAAACATGCAAAAATTGAAAACGCGTCGACCAGTTTAATCCAACCTTTATTTGAGAAATTATCTGTGTGTCGTTTCAGACTTCTTACTAATGTGAGAAGTCTGAAACGACACACAATACATGCACAAATACAAAGTACAGAAGCCTACAGAAGTCTATTAGTCTGGGAAAATTTATTAGAAGTTCTTAATTCAAAAGTTGATCGATCAAATACTCCGAATCCTTTAGACATAGTGAAGAACAATAAACTCGGACAACTTTTAAGAGAAATGAAAAAAACCGTATTGGACTCGCTCAAACTATTCGCAAAAGATATGGAATATCTCTCAAGCATCGAACATTGTGAGCTTAAAGATCTTGGAGGAACTAAACGAAAATATGTACAAAATGATGATAACAATTTTGTGGTACCAAATAAAATGCAGAAAACTTACAAATAGGTTTTTTAAGTACCAAGGAAATAAATTTAGGTGTTTAAGTATTATAATTGAAATTAAAATTCAATTATCATCGTAATATATTAACAATAATCAGTTTAGTTTAAATTGATAGGTATCTGGAACTAATCGAAGTCACCCTCACTTACCACCTCGAGAGCTAAAATCGCTTGCACATCGCGTCATCTTTTACTGGAATTGTGATAATGCAATAATCGTTTGAAAGTGGCTTGGCAGCAAAGACCTCGACCGTACCTCAATTTTACTTGAAGGTGTTGCCCACTACAGGCTATTATATTTTCTGTGCTACAGGTAGCATACCATGACCGTGCTATGAACGTTTCAATAAAAAAATATTATTTGTATTAAAACTACGACCCCTCGCCCACTAGACCGTTCCGTCACCGACCACACCGTCGCGTGTGATGCACGGAGCGTGTCAGCCCCAAAATACGCTCTCGCTCTTGATCATCCATATTATAACGGTAACAGACAACAGATAATTACATAACAATAATATTTTCTGTGTCAATTCTAAAACTTTTATGTCTTTCTTATGCAGTGAGTTATTATTAACTTCGTATAGAGAAGCTATGCCAAGCAAAAAATATGTCGCAAATACGACGTTAAGATTATGACGTAGAAAATTGAATTCCGAATATGACACTATTTGTATGAGTTGATGGCTGATGTATCATGGCGCACCATTTGTTCGTGGTGTCAGCTCCTTACGCTGGTTCTCTAGTAGTTTAATGTCCTATTTTGTGTCTGTGCACCAGTTTGCTATTTAATATTATAACTTATACGTACCTTATACCTTATATACCGATACCTAATAGTATAACAAAAGACATAAGGAATATTTTAGGTTAACATTAATGTTATATAAATATATGAATAATTCAAATACTATAAAATTTCATCTGTATAACGTATCTTGCAGATAGCACTTATCAGAACTTATTGAGACATTGTGAAACAGGCCCTTAGACAAATATACTATTATTTTTCATTAATTATTATAAAATTATTTAATACTCAAAGAATGTTTGCAAAAGATCTCACCAATGTGACTCGAAGGCTAAACCGTTATTATGATGCAATGATATATATATTGAAGTGAATAAATAAATAAATATGAATATGTATTTATATAAAATTGCACCATAATAATAATTCAGCTTTCGAGTCACCTTAGTGAAATCTCTTTAAAACTATTTAAATTATATTTGATTAATAATAAAAGTTAACATTAAGTACTTCAGCGTTCGAGTTTGGTGAGGTCTACGGAGTCGCGAAACGGAACGTTGCTGTGCTTTATTGTCTCTGGCAGAAGCCGTGCAAAAAGGCAAAAAAGGAAAGAAATATGTCTTTGGTTTGGTGGTTGATCGCGGCGGCCATCATATTATCCGACAAAATTGGAGTCAAACTGAAAAGGTTGCTACGTCATCAGTCTCGCTATCCAGCCACAGATAAATAATATATGCATTCAGCCACGTCATGCCACCAGCATCAAGTACGAGTTGATGGCTGATGTTTCATGGCGCACCATATTTGTTCGTGGTGTCAGTTCCATACACTGGTAATCTAGTAGATCAATGTTTTTTTGTGTCTATGCACCAAGTTTGCTATTTAATATTATAATTAACCGATACCTTATAACAAAAGAAAAATGAAATGTTAATGAAATAGAAATGTTTTAGGGTAACATTAATGTTATTAAAGGATTGAATATTATGATAAGGGCCTGTTTCACCATCGAGAAATAAACACAAACCAAAGAATAGTTTACATTCTATTAAATTTCATTCTGTATAAAGTATCTTGCAGATAGCACTTACCAGAACTTATTAAGACGTTGTGAAACAGACCCTTAGACAAATACACTGAAATTATATTTAAGAAAAAAACTTTATGTAATATCTTTTTTAGAAGTACTTATTAAATGTGTCTCTCTCGAAATGTAAGCTTTTATGTGCCAAACAAGATATATGTAAAGCTCGATTACACAATTTTTACTTTAACGTAGATACTTAAAACCGGAAACTACCTACGTTTTTTTTTTCTTTTAAGATTGACAGCTCTTTGACGTTTGTACTAGTTAGAATAAATTTATTTAATCGAGCCTCAGAAATGTAGTGATTTCTTAATCAATGAGTACCTTTTAAAACAGATCTGAAATAAGTAAGGCTGTGCTTATATAAGATCTAATAGTTAATGTGATAAAACTCTTTAAAAAAACTCTGTAACAACGGTCTTAAAAAAAAAAAAATTATCTACCTCACTAGTATGTTGTATAATTAGTACCTAGTTTAACACAAAATATTGTCTTCTTTTAAATAAGAGGATCCTTAATAAATTATAATTTTGGAAGTCTTGTTGATTCTCTCATTTCCCTGTCACACACTCAGATCACGGTATGCAAAAGCTGTGAAAAATGTAAGTTTAGGCCGAAAATATCTCAGATCAAACAGTGCGTTGGTAGAAGCCAATAAGGAAGCCCTTATATACGCCATAGCTTACCGAGATCTTAATCTGACCCCTAAAGGTCAAATTCTATTATTTTTTGCCCGAAATATTACCAAACTGAGTGAAACACTTAAATTGGGAGCGCTCAGGAAAGTCGTCAATATTAACGTTGAAAGTGAGAAAAGTGTAAATATCTTAGAAACGGTGCGTAGGAGCCTAAAAATAAGAAAATTGGGTACTCCCTCGAGGAACCTCCATATCTCACAGAGATCGACAATAATCTGAACAAATTATACACTAAGAAGGTATAATTTGTTCTTTGGTATTAACGAAATATTGCCAAACTGACCTCACTCTAATTGGGAGCCTTCAGAAAAGTCATTAATAATAACATTAAAACTGAGAAAAGTGTAAATATATCGGGATCGGTGCATCAAAGCTAAGAACGAACGATATTTGGCATCCCCTTTAAGAAAACGTTTGATTGTTCGCTTGCCTTGTTTGTTCGGAAGTCAAATGCCAACGTGTCCTCTCATCTTGTACATCGTCATCTCTCATCTTCATACGTGGCTTGACGTGGCTGAATGCATATATTACTCATATGTGGCTGGATAGCGTGATCGATGACGTGGCATCGTTTTCGGTTTGACCCCAATTTTGTCGGATAATAGGATGACCGCCGGGCGCCGCGACCAACCACCAAACCAAAGATATATTTCTTTTTTTTCTTCCTTTTTGCACGGCTTCTACCGATGACAATTAAGCCCAGCAACGTTCCGTTTCGCGACTCCGCAGACCTCACCAAACTCGAAGGCTGAACTATTATAGCATACAGCATACATCATAATAATAATTCAGTATTCCTTGGTGAAATCTCTTTAAAAAATATTCAAATTATGTTTGAATAATAATAAAAGTTAACATTAAAATCGTAAAATAATAATAATAGTTCAGCGGTCGAGTTTTGTAAGGTCTGCTGAGTCGCGAACGGAACGTTGATGTGCTCTATTCTAATTAAATAATAATAATAAATAAATAAATGTACAGTTAGTAAATTACTAAAAATAAGGAATATTCCCCCGGCCATCACTAATTCGCGGAATCGCGTTAGGTCGCGTCCTCGCGTCATATTGAACCTAGTTGCATCATTCTTCTGAATCAATTCTATTTGACAAAACAATGCTTTCTAGTAAATAAATAGGTACAGCGTTTCAAATTGGAAGTAGTTAACATTTAAAAGCGTATTGAAAGGACGTTGTTAAACATTCAATAATTTACAAACATTGTATATTTTCCTGTTGGTAAAATTACTTTAATGAAAGTATGTTATGTTATGTTATGAGCGGCTATGATTGGCTATAATAAATAATAGCAACGATAAGCTAAGCGCCTCTGGGAGAGGTTGGCATCTTAATTAATTATTATTATTGTTTCCTATCAGAACATTTGTATTTATTCGTATTTCCGATTTTTACCTTTAATTTTTGTATGTTAGGGTTTGACGAGACATCAATATTGATTGATTTTTTAAGTTTAAATAAATAAATATGTGCCAGACAACACACCAATTGTCTTGGTTTCCAACAGGGGATTTTTCTCCCTTGTTCAACGAATACCAGACAATGATAAGGACGGTGGCGTGGCCCTATGTACTTAAATACATATAAATATCCATGACTTAGGTACATATGTTCGTGCTCATCACAAAAATATTTGCCCCGTGTGGGATTCGAACACGCGACCGCCGCGGCATAGTAGTCAGGAGCTCTAAACATTACACCAAATGCGTCGTCAACATACATGCGTCGTTAATATACCTGTGTCAACTGTCTTTATTGACCCGGCCTGTCCAAAATAAACGTATCATCTTTATTATACATCTATACTAATATTATAAAGCTGAAGTTTGCTTGTTTGTTTGAACGCGCTGATCTCAGGAACTACGGGACCGATTTGAAAAAAATATTTTTGTCATGGGTAGCTCATTGATCGAGAAAGGCTTAGGCAAAAAACCATCACGCTGCGACGAGAGGGTTGGGAGCAAGCTCACAACGCGCGGACGGAGTCGCGGGGGACCACTTGTGAAGCTGGAGTGAATTTCATGATTTTTAGATTTGTTGAGTGAGTTCATTGTTAGATTTGACTCCGCCCCAGCCCCGAATAGATCTGGAATACGAAGTCCGCTGGATCCGCTAGTTTTGTATATTTTTAAACGTATTTTTTATGACTCCACACTTGAAACTTTATTTCAGGTTCGGTGACCTCCGTGGTAAAGTGGCTAAGCACGCTGGTTTCAAGGCGTCGCCTCTCCGAGGTCCCGGGTTCGATTCCCGGTCGGGTCAATATAGAAATCGAAGTTTTCTATATTGTCACGGGTCTGGGTGTTGTGGTACCACCGTTGTGTCTGATTTCCATAACACAAGTGTATTAGCTACTTATTTTGGGATCAGACCAATGTATGTCATTGGTGTCCAATATTTATATTTATAGGTGAAGAAACCTACGTATGGAACATGTACACACAACGTTGTTGGGACTTCTTCCCGGTGGGAGATTGCTTCAGGAAGCAGTATGAAGACGTCATGGGAGAAAAGACTCGAGTATTAATCGACTTTGTCACAAATAAATACTTTTTTGACCCGACTATAGATTTAAAAAAAACGTTGTCCATGATTGAGGTTCTATTATGGAGATTTGACTATGATCTATTTACAAAATATTGTACATCTTGTTTTAAATAATTCATTCTGAATTATCACTAGCAAAACTAAACAGTTTAGAACAATAAAGTAGGTACATAAATGTCACACATGCTCAGTATATTCGGGTCGGGTGAAAGAAAGTCGTCTATTTTTAAATTTTGCTCAATGCAAAAAAAAAATTAAGCGACATAAATCGTCATGTATTTAATTAATTTATGTAAAACCTGTACATTTTTTCTGTTTGAAACGTCAAATAAGTAACGTTGCTAATTATTCGAACAAAATATGAAATAAATTCAATGCATTAGATATCTTTTAATAAATTATTTAAAATATCACTGAGCAATATTAATGTAAAATATCAACTAATTTAATATTCCCGCCTACTGAAAGAAGTCTAAAAATATTTACATTGCTTGAATAAATGCAATGCATCTTTATTTATTGTGTTCGGTTTATTTATTCGTGTTTTTCAATAGATACCTATATGAAATTGAAACATTTGTATAGATAAAATATTTACTTATATATGTGAAGAATCCGAAATTATAAAATCATGTTTTAATAAGTATTGATAGATAACATTTTTGCTTACATTCAACATTAATTGGACACAACTTCTTTCTTAGTCGGGTAATTAAAGCTTCGTAAATATCAAACTAGGAATCAAACGTACACTAAGTTTTTCTATTTTCTTGTAATATTATGTATGAATAAGGTGGCCTTTCCAAGCAAACTTTTCTATTTTATCTATTTCGATATAGTTTATGTAAGATAATATAAAATGTTAATTAAATCTACTTAATTTTATGGCTGGTTTTATTTTACTTGGTAAGTGTGCTAAGCTTGCTACCAAATCGGTTCACCTGTTAAGTCGTAAAAGTCATTTATTTATGCAAATAAGGCCCATTAACGGCACTTTAACACGCCCCATATAAAGTCCGTTGTATATGCTAGTCAAACAGTGTAAACAATCTTGACATTCATTTTTAACGAAATTATTAATTTACAAAAAAGGTAAACACAAAATGCAGAAATTACATAGGTAATTCATCGTTGAATACTGAGATATTTTTATATCCAATCGTAATTAATTGTATTCACTGATATGATTTTGAAAGTTATAAAGATCGTTTACATTTTTGAACTAGCGAGGAAAAACAAAATTTGAAACTCTTAAGAAACTCCAACGTACAGTGGCCAGCTCATCAGATTACGCACTTTAATTGCAAACTAACCCTTATTACAACTGTATAAGATACCGCACTGTTTACCATGATGTGCTGTTATCCGTACAAGGCAAAGTTATCTAAATTCATTTTCAAACAACTGATGCATTATACATAATCGTTATCCATACTAAAATGAATCGGATTGTTCTTCGTACCAACAAGTTACAACACGTTCGTGATATAATTTATCAATCCGCGCGTACAGCAAACTACTCCATGGTGATCTCGCTTAATGAGTCATAATGATAATAATAATAAAAAGTGCGAGATGGAACTAATCACTTATCTCGTAGTTAGCTACTGACGCCAAAATTATATGGCAACATCGGCTAACTCCAGGCAGCTTCCGATTGACACGTGTATAGTTTAAGGGTTCCGTGCCTTAAAAGAAAAAAGTCGGAACCCTGATATGATCACTTTTTGTCTGACTGTCGGTAATGATCCTGATGATACTTACTCGTATATAATGAAACGCGGGGAGGTAAAGCTTTAAAATAAAATATTTTTGGAAGCTGCGAAGTATCAAACTTTATAAGTATAAAGATAGATTCGTTTATTCCGCAAAAAACGTATGTTATAAAAGTGATTTTGAAACTAATCAAAATTGCTACTTCTTGGGCCTGATTCTTCCAAAGTCAGATAAGAATTATTTGTCGAATAAATTCCATACCTATTTATCTGCAATCGTTTATGTAAATGTAATTTTAAAATCGGTCATTTTATATGTATTCAATCGAATAAGTCTTATCTGATGTTGGAAAAATCGGCCCTTACTGACCCAGAACCATGGTAATAGATATAGGCTTAGAACCGTAAATTTGTAATTCCTTGTTATTTACAAGTTTGTACAGAACCATCTGCACGAAACCAAGTCACGCTTACCTTTGTTATTCTGCGCATGAGTCGCAACATGAGTCCCGAAATTCGGGACCGGCATACGGGCATCACTCTGACTGCTCTGTAACGGGCATAATGTGTCCAGACATAGGACTGACCGGTCGTCTTTTGTTTTTTATTCCGCGCAAAATATATGAACTTGTTTTTGATCACATCATGAGTCATTCATGATAAATTAATGTGTCAATGAAAGATGAAACTTTTAACATTAGAGTGAAGTGCAGTGATTTAAAATTAAAGCTATTGTGGTGTGTATATTTTTATTTTAATGATGTTTTAAATGTTTTTGTGTTGTTTTTATGTTGTCAAGGTTATGAACTACGAATGGGTTGATAAAACAGGATTGAAATTCTGTCAATTCCGTCGAATCTCTATTTTACCGACTGCAAACAAGGAGGAGGGTATCAATGCCACTGTTTTTTTTTAAATATATTATGTTACCTCTGATATCAGTCATTTGTGGACCGATTTGAATTATTCTTTTTTGCTTTCTTCGAGGTTTTACTTTCTGGTTGTTACCAAGTTGGGATCTGATGATGAAATCTTGGCGCAATCGAGGGAAACCCTCAAGTTTTAAATGCACTGATAATTATATCAGACGAACAACATGTCAACATTAAGATTCTAGTACGAAAACACTATACATTTAAAACTTAAGGGTTTCCCATCAGATCAGATGGTAGAACTCCTTAACGCTTAGGAGTTCAGTGATTATAGTGACAGAACTTACGATACGCATTTATAGCTTATTAAAGGGCGGCAACAGTAATTTTAAGGGTTGTAGCAATTATAAAACTAAATCCAATATGGCAGATTATAAAGATGGCGGACTGGTTTTTTTTTTGCACAGCCACATTATGGGTATCAAATAAAAGGGCTTCCTAAGGATAACACTATAAATAATAATACGTCACATTTAATCCAATTCGGCGTATTATCTAATATCGCAGACTCGTTATTTTCTTTTGCATTATCACAATATGGATGTGAATTAAAAGGGTTTGCTAAGTAAAATACGAAAAACAGAACGCAAAATAATTAAAAGTTCTTTTTCCTAGCCGTTTTGGCTGTTTTTTTTTATGGCTGTGTTACCTTTTATCACAGTCATTTGTAAACCCATTTAGACTGTACTGAAATATTAACCGACCAATTTAAAAATAATTTCATAATCATTGTTTAGTGTTGGAAGGTACGCACTTTTTTATTAAGGCCGATTTTACAAACATAAGACATCCGACTGTCATTTGCATTAATGATTGCAGACAATTCAGTGCAGTGCCTTTTTTAAAATAGGTGTTTTGTATTTATTTGACGAATATTCCTTATCTGACGTCAGTAAAATAGCCCTTAGTCTGGTGACTTATCGTGGTCCTTGTTCTTGACGGAATCAACGTAGTACTATCTTTATTAGACGGATATAATACATTTATATATTTGTGGACAGTAAAAAAGTTATTAATATTGCAGATGATGTACAAATTCAGTGTAGTCCAGTTTTTGGAAGCACCGAGCCCGAAAACGCCGAAATATGTTGCTGTTCCCACATCTTGGATAGATGTTCCAAGTCCAACATCTAAGCAAGTGAAGGTCGCATATCCAATAGAGAACCCCGAAACGACTAAAGAAAGGGCTAAGAATGAACAAAAAATCTCAAGAAAATGGAAAACCTACAATGCTACAGTAAAATTTGAGACAAGTAAGTGTTTTTTATTTATTTCATAGTTAATGAATAATATTTTTTCTGTCGTGGAAAGTCTGTTGCGTCAGAGAAATCTGTACGAATTAAAAAGCTGAAGAGTTTGTTTGGTCCAACGCACATGTTTATCTCAGGGACTAACGCCCCTCGATTCAGAATCTGAACTGAGTACCGTTACAGGATTCGATTATTTACATTTGTTTTATAAATTCTGGCGTTTATCCGGATGGGAGTATGTAAGTTCTATAACAAATATAAACATTTACGAACGCTTTATATTCGAATCGGATAAATCCGCGTTATTGTTTAATAATTATTAATAAGTGAAAGTTATCGAAGTTAACCGAATGGTTTTGGATCAGGGGCGGGGCTGGTGCTCTATTTTTGAATCACTCATGCCAATATGTCACACCAATATTTGGTTAGATTAATGTTCGATTTTTGAATAAAAATCTGTTTAAATTCACACGAAAGTGGTTTAATATATTCAATTTTGTAACTATTCCTGCATAAACCTATATTAAACGTGATTTTATTTGTATTTAAATTACGAACGAAAATCACTTGTTATATTGACGCGAGTGATACTAAAATAGGGCCCCTAATCCGGTATATAAATTAGTTAAATACTTAGTTAGCAAACTTATTGAGGACAGCGTTAAGCTACAAAACATTACCTTCTTAAGACCTACGGGAACGGAGTAAAATAAAACGCTTGGATGGCGCAGGGATAGTAATATTGAATGATAAAAATTATCTACAAAGTTATATTCGTTCATTTTGTTCGTTCATTCATTCGTTAAGTAGATAAACTTTGTCATACACATAATTTGTATCAGTGCAAACTGGGTATTGTTATCTACATGTTTTCTGATAATGGTCTTAAGGAAAATATGTATTTATTTTAGATTTGTTATCGCATTTTTTAACTCTAGTGCTATGCTGTCCCTTTACTTTGCTTGTCGCATATCTGTTATTGATTTATAGTTTTATACTTGTTATTGGTTCAAAATGTATTTAGCACTTACGGTGTTATTCCATGGTCCCGGGTTTGATTCCCGGCGGGTCAATGTAGAAAAGTGATTCATGTCCAATATTTATTTATTTGAAGATAAATAAGAAACCAAAAATGCTCACGGGCGGGACTCGAACCCGCAACCTATGGCAAACCGGGCCAACGCTCTTTCAATCGAGATACCGTACCGTAGGTCCGACTGCTGCTTTGTTAAGTTATAGTCGTCAAGCAGTCACTAAGCATTCTCGCAGAGTCAGAACTATAAATACTAGCATGTTGTAATTGTTTTACCCGACTACGGCAAAGCAAAAGGAGGGTTATGATTTTGACAGACTATGTATGTATGTATGTTCATCTGTTCCCTCGTAACTTCTAAACTACTTATCAGAATTCGACAAATGACATATCATTAGAAGTGTCTTAATTGTCCGCTGGTTATAGGCTATACAGGGTGACTTTGTTATCACTACCGAAATTTTGTGAAAAGACTCCACTGATGAATATGAAAAACTTTTATCATGGGGGCAATAGTGAAATCAAGAAAAAAAACCGGTCAAGTGCGAGTCGGACTCGCGCACTGAGGGTTCCGTGCCAACTTTAACTGAATTAGGGAATCCATTTACTTCTACTTAGTAAAATACCACAATATTTTGTTGACTACAAATATAACTTTGTTTTTCATAGTGTTTGTATGAAAAACAAAGTTATGTTTGCGGTTGTTGAAAATGTGCTATATCTCAAAAACTACTTGTTCGATCCCGTCCGGACCAATTTTCGTTGAATGTATTTATTAAGACCTACATCATATATTTTTTTTTTCAAAATTTACACTTGCTTGGTTTAGAAATTAGATAGGGGGGACGCCCATTTTACCACTTTGGAAGCGTCTAGCTATGAAACGTTTGACTTTAAAAGAAAATGGTTGTAGAAACCTCTATGTAATTTTAAAAGACCTATCCATAGACACCCCACACGTATAGGTTTGACAAAAAAATTTTTTTTTGGTTTTAGTTTCATGTATGAGAGCCCCCCCTTAACTGTCATTATTTTTTATTTTTTGTATAAGAATCGGTAAGCGGTTAACAAGATACATCTTCCTACCAAATTTCAATTGTGTAATGCTTATAGTTACAGAATAAAATGGGTGTGACATACGGACGGACAGACAGACAGACAGACAGACAGACTTGACGAAACTATAAGGGTTCCGTTTTTTGCCATTCGGCTACGGAACCCTAAAAACAGCTGTTCCATACAAAAGCTCAATTGGCGCGCGGTCAAAATGTATGGAACAGCTGTTTTTTTTTTCTCGATTTCACTATTGCCCCCATAGTAAAAGTTGTTCATATTCATCAGGTGGAGTCTTTACACAAAATTTCGGTACTGATAACAAAGTCACCTGTATATAGGGTTTCACAAAAACTTATGTGGCGCCTTCTAGCGGACAAAACATACAGAGTAAAAAAAAAAGTAAAGATAAATATGCCGTGTTTGGTATCATTAAAAGCGCTTTACTGCATTTTGAATATATATATATATATTACTAGCATTTGCTTGTGACTTTTCCTGTATTCGTGGGCTGATTGCATAATTTTAATTCTTCGTTCATAGCTTCTTTACTACTTATCAGAATGAGACCACTGCAGTACCATTAGAAGGGCCTTAATATTCTGTTGGTTATGAGCTATAAAGCTTGTCACCAAATTTAGTATTGCGCCCTCTAGCGGACAAAAAATTTTATGTTAATAATTAATAATATAAAATTAAAATAAGTATACTGTGTTTGGTATCACTTGTTTTGTTAATATTATGCGCCACAAATACACTTTACCACAAAATTGTACAATAAAAAGTAAAACCCAACTACGTCAAAAAACGACGCTGAAAAAGTATAAAACACGATTTTCAGAATACTGAACTGAACAAAGTTGCTAATGTAGTTGCAAGTAAATGGACACAGTAGACTCTACAAGATGTCTTCGTTTTAAATTGGCAATAATGTCATACAATACTATTCTGAAGTATGCAATATTCACTATGTAGAGATAAATTTTCATGTTTGGAAAACCGCAGTCACACGTTGTCAAAGTGCTACGGTAGCTAGGTATACTTACGTAACGTGTGGCTACGCCTTTCCAATCGTTGGAGTTATTGGCTTTATTAGCTTTACATAAATATAAAAGTGATAGAGCATATTATTTTAAGATGATTAAGGTATAATTAATTAAAAATAGATGTTTTTTTGTAATGACCCCAGGGTAAAGTAGGTATTCCATCCTCACAAATAATTATCTTATCATCGTTGGCACTTAAAATACTTTTTTCCGTTTCACTTGTGTGTATGACCCATGAATAATGAATGAATAAATTTTATCATACATGACGTTTTCCTGGTCAAGGGCATCTTTGCACTTGTCGAAATGAAGTTTTCTCACAATGGCTGCTAATTTATATCACGTATGAGGTATATACATTTTAGGCCATAGACCGACAAACTTTCGGATGATTTTTCCATTACTCTCATTATTGGTCTCATTACGTGAATTAGAACCGTCAATAATATCTACTCTTATGCTGTGGGATATAAACATCTTTATATTTATTTAATCTTACTCCAATAGTTTATCAAACCACAATCATCCTACCTTATTTAGTTCATATTGATCATACGAGAGCACTTCTTCTCGCGTTATTATAGTAATCGCATTAACAATGAATGAAATGTTTTGATAAGCACACTGAAGAATATCAGTTGCCTTCAAACTCGTATTTGTTTCAATTAATTTCGGATGATATTATTCCAAATCAATTGGTTTCGATAACATATAGATATAAACCACTGAGTATTTATTTATTTATGGTACGAGTATAAAATGACTTGTTATTTTTTGCGTCAGTTGTGTGATCGCGATATAGCTGTTGTACGAGGGTCAAACTGAAAGTTCTTAGAAAATCAAAAACTGATTACATTAGCCAGTTATTAGTTTTATTATATCTTTTCAAAATATTGTCCATTGACGTCAGTACACCGCTGCATGCGATGGAACCACTGGGAAAAGCACTTCGCCCACTCGTCCTTAGGGGTCTCTTCAATGGCATCGCGATACGCAGCCACCGCTTCTTCAGCATTCATAAACCGCTTTCCTTTAAATTTTTCTTTAATTTTTGGAAATAAATAAAAATCACAAGGCGCGAGGTCGGGGCTATACGGCGGGTGACCCAGTAATTCAACGTTTGATGTCGCCAAATAGTCGATCGTTCGCTTGGCGGTGTGCGACGAGGCGTTGTCGTGGTGAAGGAGGATCCGACTGCGAGGTCGTTTCTCTCGAACTTTTTCCAAAACAAGTGGCAAACAATTGGTAGTGTACCATTCTGCAGAAACTGATTTTTGATCCTCTAACACAATTGTTGCGAAATGACCTATCCTTCCAAAGAACGAGGCCACCATTTTTTTTCCCGCACTTCGATCTCTCTTCACTTTAGTTGGCAACTCCTCGAAAGGAAACACCCACTGAGCATATTGTCTTTTGGTTTCAGGATCATAACAGTAAATCCAGCTTTCGTCACCTGTTAGTATGTCGAACACAGCATTTGAGTCACCTCCGTTAAATCTTTCAATCATTTTACGGCACCAATCCACACGATGGAGTTTTTGAGCCTTAGTCAAATTATGAGGTGTCCACCGGGCGCAAAGCTTCCTGACCGCTAAATGTTCGTGGAGGATTTTGTGCACTTGACTCATACCGATGCCTAAGCTTGTCCGAATCTGCTGATAGGTCACTCTTTTGTCAGTCTCTATCATACGCCGCACAACACAGATGTTATTTTCAGTCGTCGCCGTAGAAGGCCGGCCCTCACGTACATCATCAGTGAGATTAGTGCGACCACGTTTAAACTCATTAAACCAGTTGTAAACAGTCGCACGAGATGGGGCTTCATCGTGAAAGGCCAATCGTAGTCTATCATAACTTTCTTGTTGACTTAAATGACATCGAAAGTCATAAAAAATCATTGCACGAAAATTTTCTCGTGTTAAATTCATGTTGACGTGACACAGACAATTTTCAATTTGCCGCCAAATCGTAAAACAAATGACAAATGAATGAAATATATACTCAGTAATATTGGCAAAGAGTTCTATTTTCAAATTTTAGAATTTTTTTTTTATTATATTGTTTATAAGTGGCCAGTTCTAAGAACTTTCAGTTTGACCCTCGTATTTACATAGCGTATAGTTATTTAAATAAAGTTAGCCTGTAAATATCTCACTGCTGGGCAAAGGTCTTTGTACATGTAAAGCATATACAGGGTGCTGTTTTGGTCAGTGACATCCTACTCAGGGATGATAATATGAGTTATGCTTATTCTAAAAAAAATGTTTTCTTTAAATTCTGAGCAAGTTTTATACAAGAAAACCTCTTCACAACATTCAAAAAAATTACAAAACTTGAGTTATGCTTATTCTAAAAAAAATGTTTTCTTTAAATTCTGAGCAAGTTTTATACAAGAAAATATTCAAAAAAATTAGAAAACTAGCTCAAAATGGGAAAACTAGCACCCTAACGCGTAGCTAGCGCTTATCTACGAAATACTACGCCGTAGCTAGTAAGCTACGAAGAGGCTACCTGGTGTTGGTAGTTTCAACTCGATTGCTGTACCGCATAAAAATATTGATTTTGTGGAATTTTTTCTCCCAATCCCAGTAGCAGCGTGTGATATGAATAAAACATTAGTATAAAGAGTTAATTTAAATACTGCGACGCGTCAACAAGATATCACTTATGAATTACAAGGGGCTCTGCCAGAATCTGAGTTGCTGGGAGGTACTCAATTAATGGCTTAAATATTTCAAAGTAATATATGATTTAAGTTACAAAGCCCAGTTTTACGTAAATATAAATAAACATTATAGGTCTGTTTTTTGATGTGACATCAATATTGATTGTTTTTTTTTATAAATATGCACCAGACAACATACTAACTGTCGTGATTTCGAAGTAACGAAGTGTCTTCCTTGTGTTACGAATACCAGAAAACGATAACGACGGGGACGTCTCCCATAAAAACTAAAATACATATTAAACATCCATGACTCTGGTATAAATATTCGTGCTCATCACACAAACATTTGCCCCTTGCGGGATTCGAACCCGCGATGGCCGGCGTAATAGTCAGGAGCGTTAACCAATACACCAAACCAGATAAAACCAGTCGTCATATCATAATATGTCGTAATGTTTTATCGTTAATAATACTTGAAGTCACAACCCGAAAGTAGTGATTACTACATCAATTTGTTAAGTAACTTTTAGGTTATTCAAACCAAAAAGGCATGTCACTGTATTGGTCAAGTGCAAAAAAACTGTAAAACATAATTTCTCCATTCGGCATTTTAAAAATGTCTAATGCAAAGCTAAGTATTTTTTGTAAAAGTAAAAACAAATGTCACTGCAGTATGGTGGGTTTCTAGAATTGACCACCCGTTTTCACTCATTCGACATTTTGACGACCTGTCTGGTGTAGTGGTCGAGAAATCGCCTAATACGCAGCGGGTTGCGGGTTCGATCCCCGCATAATACAAACATTTGTGTGCATGAACATGTCTGTTTGTATTGGTCTGGGTGATTTCTATGTATATCATGTATGTATTTACAAACAAAAAGTATTTAAGTATTATATCCGTTGTCTGGCACCCATAACACAAGCTTTGAGTAGCTTATTTTGGGACTAGATGGCGATGTGTGGGAATGTCCAAAGGATATTTATTTATATTTATTCATCATACCTATATGTTACCCTTATGGTAGGTAGTTACTATATGCACAAAACTACATGTCTGAACACACTGTATAATTTGAACGTAAATATATATTAATATTATAAAACTGAAGAGTTTGTTTGTTTGAATGCGCTAATCTTAGGAACTATTCGAAAAAATATTTTTGTGTTTGGAGCTTTACTCGTATTTATCGAGAAGGACTATAGCTATAGTACATCACGCTGTGACGGGAGGGGAGGGAGCACACTCGAAAAGTAAAGTGTTTAAATATTATTTAGATAAACATCGGGTTAAGCAAAACCAGTTGAGGCGGCGTGAATATACAAAACAAAACAAAATATTTATTAAATGAAACAAAATATATTATTAATGTATGACTCACAATGTTTCTTTTTGTTGGCAGATGATTATATTGACGCCATTATACGTATCCATGTGTTGGACGCCGTGGACATGGGGCGCGCATCGCTGACCTCATCGCCCTCTGCCTATAATAATGGTAACTATTTTGATCCATAATACGATTTCATAAAGCTGCAGAGTTAGTGAGTTTGATCGAACCCGCTTAACGCAGGAAGTACGGGTCCGTTTGAAAAAACGTTTTTTGCGTTAGATAGCTTATTTATCGGAAAAGGTTAAAGCTATAAAATCGAAATGAAATCGCGAGGGACCGCTTAGTGACGTTTGTCTGTTTAAATATGACCACGAACCGATGGTAAGTGAAAATGCCGAATGAGATCTAAGATGGGCCGGACCATAATTATCAGAATTGTAACAGCCCCGTGTAACGGAAACAAAAGAAATGCATACTATCTCATTATTATAGTCAGTGAATGAAATTCTAATTCTAAGTGTCATAAATGACAGTTTTATCCTGTAGGTCGCCTGCGCGTATATCGATTAGTCTTGTGTTTGATTTTACATGGCGTTTTCGAGATATAATAAAAGTAACATAATTTAATCATCTTTATTTCATATCATTTTTTAACACCCTCAGTTTTCAAGATATACTCAAAAAACCGGGAGTTTGAGTTTTTATGATGCTTAAAGTCAAAAAGTTTTAACTTTGGACAATAATGTAAAGAGACAAGAGATTTTTGTCTAAAATCTCTTGTCTCTTAGCATTTCAACCTTTTTGTTTATTTAAAGTTTTTTTTTTAGAAAATGTATCGTTCGCGACTTATATGCCGCAACGCGTTTTTCGGAAGACAAAATGGCTCCTCCACACTCCCGGTCATGCGGAAACCGGCAGATTTTGTATTTTTAGTACGTTTCAGATTATATTCTTCAAAATAAAAAAATGAAAATCGCGCTCGAGAATGCCGGATTAACGTTTTTTTTTACAAGTTCGCGACCCTATAACTCGGCGGCGTCAAGTACTTATCGTCAGATTAGTTAAATTTAGTCTTAAAACCTAAAATCAACCCCCAATATCTTAATCTGACGCGCTGGACTATCGTTTTTTTTTTACTAATCTGATCGTCTATCCTAGGCGCGCGTCACTACATATAGAGCTAAATACTTTACAAGGTTGTTCTATTAGGTCCAAGGTATCTCTCATATCTTAAACTGCCACGCTCAAGTATTACCGAAAATTCCCCTATTTGCCTCCCTAACTATAGCATCTTTTTTCATATTATGTCTAAAAATTACTCAAATATTATTTTTTTGAAAGAAAGAAAGAAAATTCATTTATTTGACTCAAATAATTACATCAAGCATAATATACAAATATATTTAAAAAGCAGACGACTTGAGTCAAAAAAGCACCCGCTCAGCATAAGTCGTGGCAGCGGGACGCATTGTTCGACGACGTTCGACGACGATATACGACGCTGATTTTCAGCGGGTGCCTTAGTGGGTAGTAATAATTCGGCAATGAATTATACACCAAAGAGAAAAAATATATACAGTCATCACAAAATTAACAATAAATGTTTTCATAATTACAAATATCAATCATATTTCGAATGAGGAATTATTATGAATATTTCGTATCTAAACTAAAAAATAGTTTGAATGCATTTTTTTTAATAAGCTTGAATTTACCGTATCTCAATTTATCAATAATGTCCAATGCAACACCGGAAACAATAACAACACTAAATGTCACAGTGACAGCTGACAGGACAGCAAGCTCTAAGTGCAAAAACATTTATTTTCTGCATGGAATGTCATTGCAAAGGCGTAACCTGTGAAATGACAACTTCCACTTTCTATTTAGGGCCGATTGTTCAATAAAAATAAAACTTATCAGACTGACAGGTACCTATGATTGCTTACAATTAGGTGACGTTTTCAAATTAGCCATATTGTATTTTGTTCGACGAATATTTCTTATCTGACTATTGAAAAATCTGCCCTTAGTTTTTTTTTATTTTTAAAGTTAAATGACTTTAAAAATAAAGCGCAAAACCATCTGAAAAAAAATTAACTTGTTTGGCATCTCTAAGTCTTGAAATAGTTTTAGAATTTTCATACCTTTTCAAACATGAAATGTTGTCAAATGCAGTTGAAAAATACAACCTGTCAAGGCGCGCTAAGGGTCAATTACCTTATCCATTAACGCAGATAAAATAATATTACCTACGTACTGTATGAATTATGCTATTATGCTTCTACATAACAATACCATCAAACAAATGAAATTCAAGGGGTTGTAAGATAAGATAAAATAAGACAACTCTTTATTGCACATCACATACGTCAGTTACAAAATCGTTTTAAAAGTAAAATGTACATAAGGAAATGTGTAAGCGATCTCTTCCAGACAACCCTATAAGTAAAACCATTAGTCTATGTTTACTTCGGTTCGTAATTTAAAGACATCTTTTCTTGAAGCCCTCTCTAGACGGCTGGTAATGTGTTCATAATTTGGTCTTATCGTTGAGAACGATAATACATTAGCGTAATAAACATAAATAAGCACATTTTTACTTAAAAAGAGCATTATTATATGAGGAACATATTGCTTTACAGCAAGACTTACTGTGATTACATTTACTGTTTCAGGCAGTATAACTGCACCGTCGCCAAGAAAAGAAGCTCCAAATGTCTTCTGCAAGAGTCTGCCAAAATCGAAAGAAGTTTTGAGAAAGAAGACGAAAAAGAAGAAAGGATCACAGAAATGTCCAGCCCAAAAACCACTGCCCAAAACTTACCTAAAATCGCTCAAGAAACCCATTTCATCGAATCTGAAGAAACGATTTGAGACTTTATTTGGCTCAGATGAGTCGATAGAAAGTTCAGATGAAAGTTTTATACTCTATGAAGCACCTCAAAAACAAAACTCTAAATCACATGATTCTATGGAAAATGGAAAGATAATAAGTAATAATGTTAAACTAAATGCCTCAAATGATAAAAACACAAAGCCAAATAGAATTGCTAAACCGTCTCCCAGCAAATCTGACGATAAGGCACGTGATACCATCATTAATAAAACAACACACAAATCTATGCTGTCCCTGGATGATCAAGTAAACGATACCGAATCTACATTGCCACACAAACATCAGGCAAACGAAAATTTATATAGACGTTATAAACATAAAATTTTTAAAGAAGTCTCGTGCCTTACAAATACAATACAAAACAACCCATCTAGTACAGTCAGCGAGAAAATTTCCCAAAAAGAAATTATGAATAACAACGATTCTGCACCGAATAAAAAAATAAAAGAGTATGACCATGCATCTTCATTGACTCCAAAACATCAGACCGACAACAACACTTTTATTTATTCCCTTAAAATAGTAAAAGCTGACGATGAATCCAACGCGAACCTGCCAACCCGTGAAATAAGTAAAACTGACAATGAATTGACATCGTCCCTTAATATCGAAAGAAAAAGCAACGATTCTGATGAATCTACATTAACCGCTAAAAATAAAAGTAAGGATATTATGCCGACCCTTGAAATTCAAACACAAAATATATCTAATGTGTTCGTAGTTAATCAACAACAACCCACAACATCTAAATCATCCCCTGAACTACAATCACAAGAAAATAACTGTAAGCAGTCTAGTAAAGTCTTAATGAAGGACAAATCACTTCAACCATCTATTGAGATAGAAGAGACCACAAGTAAAGATGAAGAAACAGTTGAAGGGAAAACAACCAGCAAATATGTTCCGGCAGCAAAGACACAAACTTCTGCACAACATCCATCAGACATAGCCAATCATTCTGTAATACCGCACATGCAAGGACAATGTATAGTACCTCAACATCTAGAGGTTAATACAGAGGTGGTTAGTGTACCATGTGGTAGCACTTGTGCTATTCAAGAAACAGCAAAAACGAATGCACAAGCTTCTCTTAATCCACAAACAGAAAGCCCAAATCTCTTTAGAGTTTCGGAAGAAAAACACTCAAGGACCGCGGTAACACCAACTGAAAATGTGTTACAACGACAATTTAGTTCAAACAATGGAACAGATCCTGGCGGAGTATTGTTGGATCAAAATAATTGCAATAATGCTTCAAGAAAAACTTTAGATATTGAAAAGAAAAAAGTAAAAGTTCCTTTAGATATTGGAGCAAACTTGAGCTTGAATTCACAATTTCTCATGACCGCGCAAAATGCAAATCATTTTCTACCATTAAAGACACATCCACAATACAGTAACCATCAAAATAAGAAGCAGTTACAAACAGGAACCCTGGCAGAACAGGCGTACTGGCCATCCATGGAATCATTGACAATGATGCCTGATCCCCAAACACTTGAAAAACAAAGCACTGTGACAACCACATCTGCTCAACAGACAGTGACATCACCTAGTAGCCAGCATTTACCAATTTACGGAAACTGTCCTCATGAAACACAATCTCCTATTAGGCGTCAAACTTCAGACACTCAAATACATCAGGACAACCAGTCTAATGTACAGTCGCATGAATCAAGCACATACTCAGGCTATGAAATTTCACGCTTACAAGAAATTATAGATTGGCTGTCTGCCGAAAATTCCATTCCCTTAACAGTGCAAAATGCAGATCATATGTTACACTTAGAAACACATCCACAATTTACTAACCGTCAAAATACCATGAAAAGCACAGCCGCTCAACAGAAAGTAACGTTATCTAACAGTCCACATACTACTCAGCATTCACCGATATACGAAAACGGTCGTCAAGATGCACAAACACTTAAGAGGCGTCAAAGTAATAACACTCAAACTCAGGGCAATTCATTCAATGGACAATCGTATGGTTTATATTCAAGTACAAGTCCTGACTACTCAAGCTGCTCATATCAAATGTCACGACCACAAATAATGCAATCTACTGTAGTAGCCAATCACATTCAGACCACAGAGCAAAATGAAAATAATTTGTTACAACCACAATCATATCCACGCAATGGAAGTTTTGATAACACTGTGAATAGTACATCTGCTCAAAAGAATCTAATATCGTCAGGCAGACCACACAATAGTCAGCATTTATCCATGTACGAAAACGGTCGTCAGGAAAATATAAGTCGCTGTCAGGGAACACAAACTTCTATGAGACCTCAAATACCTCAGTGCAAACCTTCTAATGAACAATTGCAAGGTTCGCATTTGAACGCAAGCCCTGACTATTCAAGTGACTCATATTTTTCGCGACCACATGCAAACCGCAGTTCCAAACAAACTCCTAATTCTACTTCAGATAACATGAATTCGCTAGTTGATCTACCTCGATATGCGCAAAATACGTCGATAACCTCGAAAAATGATGATAGCATATTTACAAACCCACAAACAAACCAAAGAGACAACATTCATAACATATACCGTGCTAATGACGTAAATTTTTTGACTGCGTCTGGTGTTAACTTGAAACATTTGAATAACACAAAATCAGAACCAACGATAGACTTGACAAAAGATGATAATAATAAATCTCCAAAACATGCAAAAATTGAAAACGCGTGGACCAGTTTAATCCAACCTTTATTTGAGAAATTATCTGTGTGTCGTTTCAGACTTCTCACTAATGTGAGAAGTCTGAAACGACACACAATACATGCACAAATACAAAGTACAGAAGCCTACAGAAGTCTATTAGTCTGGGAAAATTTATTAGAAGTTCTTAATTCAAAAGTTGATCGATCAAATACTCCGAATCCTTTAGACATAGTGAAGAACAATAAACTCGGACAACTTTTAAGAGAAATGAAAGAAACCGTATTGGACTCGCTCAAACTATTCGCAAAAGATATGGAATATCTCTCAAGCATCGAACATTGTGAGCTTAAAGATCTTGGAGGAACTAAACGAAAATATGTACAAAATGATGATAACAATTTTGTGGTACCAAATAAAATGCAGAAAACTTACAAATAGGTTTTTTAAATACCAAGGAAATAAATTTAGGTGTTTAAGTATCATAATTGAAATTAAAATTCAATTATCATCGTAATATATTAATAATAATCGGTTTACACTCTGATTTTTTATTAGATAGACCAAAATGACATTTGGTGGGTTGCCACTTTTTCGTAATTTAAAAATAGCGTTGTTCATGAATAATCGAAAAAATCAATTGTATTCAATTGTCTACTGTTATTAAAAAGTAGTAGCTCAAATTTGTGTTGAGCAGAAGTATATTAGCATAATTTTTAACAGTGCTATTACGAAACAATCGCTATAAATCAAATCTGTTTAAAGTAATGTTTCCTGCAAATATCATCATTATTTCAAAATCATTTATTAAAAGTTTAAAAAAAATTGCTATTGAAAGAAAACAGGCTTAGAATGTTTACTCATTAAACGAACATTTATATTGATTACGTCTATTTATAGCCATTTATAGCAACGTTTTACGTGCATTATTTATCCAAATTAGTGAAGTCATATCATTAAACACTCTGATCACAAGTTCAATTAATCGCACACGTTTCAATAGGTACATCACTATTGCACAACGCTTGCAACATTAAAAAATAAAAAGTGCGATTGGAGCTGTCATTTTGGTCTATCTAATTAAAAATCAGAGTATAGTTTAAATTGATAGGTATCTGGAACTAATCGAAGTCACCACCACTAAACATCTCGTGAGCTAAAATCGCTTGCACATCGCGTCGTCTATTGCTGGAATTGTGATAATGCAATAAACGTTTGAAAGTGGCTTGGCAGCAAAGACCTCGACCGTACCTCAATTTAACTTGAAGGTGTTGCCCACTACAGGTAGCATACCATGACCGTGCTATGAACGTTTCAATCAAAAAATATTATTTGTATTAAAACTACGACCCCTTGCCCACTAGACCGTACCATGACCGACCACACCGTTGCGTGTGATGCACGGAGCGTGTCTAGTGATGTAAAATGAAAAAAAACAATTTGTTTTTTTTTCAGTTTTTGAAAAAAAACATGAAATAAAACTTAGCACCCTTGTTTTTTTTCTCAATTTGTTTTTTTTTTCTACCATACATTTTAGTTCAATGATAAATGAAATTTGTAAAATAAATCAACTTATTTATTTAATTATAAGTAACTTATAACAACTTCCGATTTCCAACAATTCAATTACTTATTTTCTTATTCTTCATCTTCATTTTCAGTTTCAGTATCAGTGCCTACACTAGTCTTGTCGGAGTCGGAATTTTCACTTTCTTCTGTCTCTTCTTCCGTCTCTAGATCTACAGCTTGAGACACTGTAATATTTTCTATATCTGGTGCGTCTGTATGTTCGTCTCTTGTTTTTTGAGATTTCAATCTATTCATGTAATCTTGGTATCACTCAACCAGAAAAGTATAGTAGAGTTAAAAATAGGCCGAAATTGTATTCTTAAGTATTCATCTTAAACGGTAACTGTCTTAAAAGTTTTGGAGTTCATACTCTTGAAAAAAAACATGCTCTAGAAAAAAAACAGTTTTTTTTTCAACGCTTTTTTTCACACTAGAAAAAAAACGTTTTTTTTGCAACACTAAGCGTGTCAGCCCCGGCAAAATATGTTCTCGCTCTTGATCATCCATATTATAACGGTAACAGACAACAGATAATTACATAACAATAATATTTTCTGTGTCAATTCTAAAACTTTTATGTCTTTCTTATGCAGTGAGTTATTATTAACTTCGTATAGAGAAGCTATGCCAAGCAAAAAATATGTCGCAAATACGACGTTAAGATTATGACGTAGAAATTTGAATTCCGAATATGACACTATTTGTATGAGTTGATGGCTGATGATCATGGCGCACCATTTGTTCGTGGTGTCAGCTCCTTACGCTGGTTCTCTAGTAGTTTAATGTCCCATTTTGTGTCTGTGCACCAGTTTGCTATTTAATATTATAACTTATACGTACCTTATACCTTATATACCGATACCTTATAGTATAACAAAAGACATAAGGAATATTTTAGGTTAACATTAACGTTATATAAATATATGAATAATTCAAATACTATAAAATTTCATCTGTATAACGTATCTTGCAGATAGCACTTATCAGAACTTATTGAGACATTGTGAAACAGGCCCTTAGACAAATATACTATTATTTTTTATTAATTATTATAAAATTATTTAATACTCAAAGAATGTTTGCAAAAGATCTCACCAATGTGACTCGAAGGCTAAACCGTTATTATGATGCTATGATATATATATTGAAGTGAATAAATAAATAAATATGAATATGTATTTATATAAAATTGCACCATAATAATAATTCAGCTTTCGAGTCACCTTAGTGAAATCTCTTTAAAACTATTTAAATTATATTTGATTAATAATAAAAGTTAATATTAAAATAATAATAGTACGAGGGTCAAACTGAAAGTTCTTAGAAAATCAAAAACTGATTACATTAGCCAGTTATTAGTTTTATTATATCTTTTCAAAATATTGTCCATTGACGTCAATACACCGCTGCATGCGATGGAACCACTGGGAAAAGCACTTTGCCCACTCGTCCTTAGGGGTCTCTTCAATGGCATCGTGATACGCAGCCACCGCTTCTTCAGCATTCATAAAAAGCTTTCCTTTAAGTTTTTCTTTAATTTTTGGAAATAAATAAAAATCACAAGGCGCGAGGTCGGGGCTATACGGCGGGTGACCCAGTAATTCAACGTTTGATGTCGCCAAATAGTCGATCGTTCGCTTGGCGGTGTGCGACGAGGCGTTGTCGTGGTGAAGGAGGATCCTACTGCGAGGTCGTTTCTCTCGAACTTTTTCCAAAACAAGTGGCAAACAATTGGTAGTGTACCATTCTGCAGAAACTGATTTTTGATCCTCTAACACAATTGTTGCGAAATGACCTATCCTTCCAAAGAACGAGGCCACCATTTTTTTTCCCGCACTTCGATCTCTCTTCACTTTAGTTGGCAACTCCTCGAAAGGAAACACCCACTGAGCAGATTGTCTTTTGGTTTCAGGATCATAACAGTAAATCCAGCTTTCGTCACCTGTTAGTATGTCGAACACAGCATTTGAGTCACCTCCGTTAAATCTTTCAATCATTTTACGGCACCAATCCACACGATGGAGTTTTTGAGCCTTAGTCAAATTATGAGGTATCCACCGGGCGCAAAGCTTCCTGACCGCTAAATGTTCGTGGAGGATTTTGTGCACTTGACTCATACCGATGCCTAAGCTTGTCCGAATCTGCTGATAGGTCACTCTTTTGTCAGTCTCTATCATACGCCGCACAACACAGATGTTATTTTCAGTCGTCGCCGTAGAAGGCCGGCCCTCACGTACATCATCAGTGAGATTAGTGCGACCACGTTTAAACTCATTAAACCAGTTGTAAACAGTCGCACGAGATGGGGCTTCATCGTGAAAGGCCAATCGTAGTCTATCATAACTTTCTTGTTGACTTAAATGACATCGAAAGTCATAAAAAATCATTGCACGAAAATTTTCTCGTGTTAAATTCATGTTGACGTGACACAGACAATTTTCAATTTGCCGCCAAATCGTAAAACAAATGACAAATGAATGAAATATATACTCAGTAATATTGGCAAAGAGTTCTATTTTCAAATTTTAGAATTTTTTTTTTATTATATTGTTTATAAGTGGCCAGTTCTAAGAACTTTCAATTTGACCTAGTACTTCAGCGTTCGAGTTTGGTGAGGTCTACGGAGTCGCGAAACGGAACGTTGCTGTGCTTTATTGTCTCTGGCAGAAGCCGTGCAAAAAGGCAAAAGAAATATGTCTTTGGTTTGGTGGTTGATCGCGGCGGCCATCTTATTATCCGACAAAATTGAAGTCAAACTGAAAACGTTGCCACGTCATCAGTCTCGCTATCCAGCCACAGATAAATAATATATGCATCCAGCCACGTCAAGCCACCAGCGTCAAGTACGAGTTGATGGCTGATGTTTCATGGCGCACCATATTTGTTCGTGGTGTCAGTTCCATACACTGGTAATCTAGAAGATCAATGTTTTTTGTGTCTATGCACCAAGTTTGCTATTTAATATTATAATTAACCGATACCTTATAACAAAATAAAAATGAAATGTTAAAGAAATAGAAATGTTTTAGGGTAACATTAATGTTATTAAAGGATTGAATATTATGATAAGGGCCTGTTTCACCATCGAGAAATAAACACAAACCAAAGAATAGTTTACATTCTATTAAATTTCATTCTGTATAAAGTATCTTGCAGATAGCACTTACCAGAACTTATTAAGATGTTGTGAAACAGACCCTTAGACAAATACACTGAAATTATATTTAAGAAAAAAACTTTATGTAATATCTTTTTTAGAAGTAGTTATTAAATGTGTCTCTCTCGAAATGTAAGCTTTTATGTGCCAAACAAGATATATGTAAAGCTCGATTACACAATTTTTACTTTAACGTAGATATCTACTTAAAACCGGAACCTACCTACGTTTTTTTTTTCTTTTAAGATTGACAGCTCTTTAACGTTTGTAATAGTTAAAATAAATTTATTTAATCGAGCCTCAGAAATGTAGTGATTACTTAATCAATGAGTACCTTTTAAAACAGATCTGAAATAAGTAAGGCTGTGCTTATATAAGATCTAATAGTTAATGTGATAAAACTCTTTAAAAAAACTCTGTAACAACGGTCTTAAAAATATAAAAAAATGATCTACCTCACTAGTATGTTGTATAATTAGTACCTAGTTTATCATAAAATATTGTCTTTTTTTAAATAAAAGGATCCTTAATAAATTATAATTTTGGAAGTCTTGTTGATTCTCTCATTTCCCGGTCACACACTCAGATCACGGTATGCAAAAGCTGTGAAAAATGTAAGTACCGAAAATATCTCAGATCAAACAGTGCGTCGGTAGAAGCCAATAAGGAAGCCCTTATGTAAACGCCATAGCTTACCGAGATCTTAATAATCTGACCCCTAAAGGTCAAATTCGATTATTTTTTGCCCGAAATATTACCAAACTGAGTGAAACACTCAAATTGGGAGCGCTCAGGAAAGTCGTCAATATTAACGTTGAAAGTGAGAAAAGTGTAAATATCTTAGAAACGGTGCGTAGGAGCCTAAAAATAAGAAAATTGGGTACCCCCTTGAGGAACCTCCCTATCTCACAGAGATCGACAATAATCTGAACAAATTATACCCTAAGGAGGTATAATTTGTTCCTTGGTATTAACGAAATATTGCCAAACTGACCTCACTCTAATTGGGAGCCTTCAGAAAAGTCATCTATACTAATATTATAAAGCTGAAGAGTTGTTTGTTTGTTTGTTTTTTTGTTTGTTTGTTTGTTTGAACGCGCTAATCTCAAAAACTACTGGCCCGATTTGAAAAATTTTTTTTACGTTGGATAGTCCATTTATCGAGGAAGGCTATAGGCTATATAACATAAAGATACAACTCATAAGACCACAGCAGCAATGAAAAATGTTGCGAAAACGGGAGAAAGATATTCCTTTTGAGAGCTTCCGCTGCATACACTGCGGAAACCGCTTAAGTTACACAAAAATTATGTATGACAGGATTGTTCAGCATCAAGAGTTCTATAAGAAAGTCCGCGACAGCATATGTCTATCTTTTATGGTTGACTTACTACAACCTTTTTTATGTTAATGAATTTGTAAAAAAATAATGCATTATTTTTAGAGGTGTATTATACACACAGGTATTTATTCTTATCAAAATAAATAGATTCATCATCACGAGCATTTCATTTAGAACCAAGTTGCCCTTTATATCATTTGATTTCAATAAATATCTTAGGAGCTATCACAGTTTTAACATAACTCCGCACCAAAATAATGTTCGCAGCTTAAGTACAACGTGCGCTTGCGCTAATATATTATAAAGCTGAAGAGTTTGTTTGTTTGAACGCGCTTATCTCAGGAACTGCTGGACCGATTTGAAAAAATATTTCTGTGTTGGATAGCTTATTTATCGAGAAAGTCTTTAGGATATAAAACATGACGCTGCGACGGGAGGGGAGGGAGCAAACTCAAAACGCGCGGACGAAGTCGCGGGGGACCGCTAGTTAATAATAACATTAGAACTGAGAAAAGTGTAAATATATCGGGATTGGTGCATCAAAGCTAAGAACGAACGATATTTGGCATCCCCTTTAAGAAAACGTTTGATTGTTCCCTTGCCTTGTTTGTTCGGAAGTCAAATGCCAACGTGTCCTCTCATCTTGTACATCGTCATCATCTCTCATCTTCATACGTGACTTGACGTGGCTGGATGCATATATTACTCATATGTGGCTGGATAGCGTGATTGATGACGTGGCATCGTTTTCTGTTTGACCCCAATTTTGTCGGATAATAGGATGACCGCCGGGCGCCGCGACCAACCACCAAACCAAAGATATATTTCTTTTTTTTCTTCCTTTTTGCACGGCTTCTACCGATGACAATTAAGCCCAACAACGTTCCGTTTCGCGACTCCGCAGACCTCACCAAACTCGAAGGCTGAACTATTATATAGCATACAGCATACATCATAATAATAATTCAGTATTCCTTGGTGAAATGTCTTTAAAAAATATTCAAATTATGTTTGAATAATAACAAAAGTTAACATTAAAATCGTAAAATAATAATAATAGTTCAGCGTTCGAGTTTTGTAAGGTCTGCTGAGTCGCGAACGGAACGTTGCTGTGCTCTATTCTAATTAAATCATAATAAATAAATAAATAAATGTACAGTTAGTAAATTACTAAAAATAAGGAATATTCCCCCCGCCATCACTAATTCGCGGGATCGCGTTAGGTCGCGTCCTCGCGTCATATTGAACCTAGTTGCATCATTCTTCTGAATCAATTCTATTTGACAAAACAATGCTTTCTAGTAAATAAATAGGTACAGCGTTTCAAATTGGAAGTAGTTAACATTTAAAAGCGTATTGAAAGGACGTTGTTAAACATTCAATAATTTACAAACATTGTATATTTTCCTGTTGGTAAAATTACTTTAATGAAAGTATGTTATGTTATGTTATGAGCGGCTATGATTGGCTATAATAAATAATAGCAACGATAAGCTAAGCGCCTCTGGGAGAGGTTGGCATCTTAATATAATTATTATTATTTCTTCCTATCAGAACATTTGTATTTATTCTAATCTCCGATTATTACCTTTAATTTTTGTATGTTAGGGTTTGACGAGACATCAATATTGATTGTTTTTTTAAGTTTAAATAAATAAATATGTGCCAGACAACACACCAATTGTCTTGGTTTCCAACAGGGGATTTTTCTCCCTTGTTCAACGAATACCAGACAATGATAAGGACGGGGGCGTGGCCCTATATACTTAAATAAATATAAATATCCATGACTTAGGTACATATGTTCGTGCTCATCACAAAAACATTTGCCCCTTGCGGGATTCGAACCCGCGACAAGTGGAGATGGAACTAATTACTTATCTCGTAGTTAGCTACTGACGCCAAAATTATATGGCAACATCGGCTAACTCCAGGCAGCTTCCGATTGACACGTGTATATTTTAAGGGTTCCGTGCCTTAAAAGAAAAAAAATCGGAACCCTGATATGATCACTTTTTGTCTGACTGTTGGTAGTGATCCTGATGATACTTATATAATGAAAAGCGGGGCGGTAAAGCTTTACAATCGCTTTAAAATTAAATATTTTTTGAATCTGCGAAGTATCAAACTTTATAAGTATAAAGATAAATTCGTTTATTCCGCAAAAAACGTATGTAAAAAAAGTGATTTTGAAACTAATCAAAATTGCTTCTTTTTGGGCCTGATTCTTCCAAAGTCAGATAAGAATTATTTGTCGAATAAATTCAATACCTATTTGTCAGCAATCATTTATGCAAATGTAATTTTAAAATCAGTCTATTTATATGTTGAATACATATAAAACGACTGATAAGATAAGTCGGTAAGGATAAGTATCTGATGCTAGAAAAATCGGCCCTTACTGACCCAGAACCATGGTAATAGATAGAGGCTTAGAACCGTAAAGTTGTAATTCCTTGTTATTTACAAGTTTGTACAGAACCATCTGCACGAAACCAAGTCACGCTTGGCGTTGTTATTCTGCGCATGAGTCGCAACATGAGTCCCGAAATTCGGGACCGGCATACGGGCTCACTCGCACTGCTCTGTAACGGGCATAATGTGTCCAGACATAGGACTGACCGGTCGTCTTTTGTTTTTTAATCCGCGCAAAATACCTATATGAACTTGTTTTTGATCATATCATGAGTCATTCATGATAAATTAATGTGTCAATGAAAGATGAAACTTTCAAGACTGGAGTGAAGTGCAGTGATTTAAAATTAAAGCTATTGAGGTGTGTATATTTTATTTAATGATATTTTAAATGTTGTTGTGTTATGTTTTCCTGTCAAGGTTATGAAATACGAATGGGTTGATAAAACGGGATTAAAATTTCGTCGAATTGGAGAGCCTCTTTTTTACCGACTTCAAAAAAGGAGGAGGGTATCATTTCCGTTTTTTTTTTGTATAGAAATGTTACCTCTTATCTCAGTCATTTGTGGACCGATTTGTTTTTTTTTTTTGCTTTCTTCGAGGTTATACTTTCTGGTTGTTACCAAGTTGGGATCTGATGATGAAATCTTGGTGCAATCGAGGGAAACCCTCAAGTTTTAAATGCACTGATAGTTATATCAGACGAACAACATGTCAACATTAAGGTTCTAGTACGAAAACACTGTACGTGCATTTAAAACTTGAGGGTTTCCCATCAGTAAGGAGATGGTAGAACTCGTTACCGCTTAGGAGTTCACTGATTATAGTGACAGAGCTTATGATAGGTATTTTTTATAGCTTATTAAATTAAAAAAAATAGTGCAATTTGTTTTTGAAGTCGGTTTTTACCATGTTTTTAAAGCTTACATGAGGTCATTAATTATGAGGAATCTATGATTAGTTAGGAAGTGTGCTTAGTTGATTTCTATTACTTTCAAGGATAGATATTTTATTTTTGATACTATACAGGTAATTCATAAAAACAACAGTAAATTTAAGGGTTTAAGTATAATAAAACTAAACCTAAATATTTTATTAAATAATTGCGCAACATTAAAAAAATACAATCATAAAAAACTTATTGTTTTCTCTGTATTTAATTATAAGTGTACAACAGTTATGTGAATCAACTAAGATAAAATCATGCCATACAATTCAAAAAAAGTTAATTTTAGTTATTTAATGAAAGTTAATCAAAATTAGTTGCTTCTTACAAAATTTTAATTAACTTGCAATGCACGTTTAGAATCTTGCAACTTGCAAAAGTTTTGAACCTTATCTTCAACTGAATGAGCTGAATCCTGTGTAGGTACTATGTTTAGCTATATGACGTCATTCTAAATCCAATATGGCAGATTATAAATATGGCGGACTAGTATTTTTTCTGCACAGCCACATTATGGGTATAAATAATAATACGTCACATTAAATCCAATACAGCGTATTATCTAATATGGCAGACTCGTTTTAATTTTTTTGCACTATCACAATATGGATATCAATTAAAAGGGTTTGCTAAGTAAAATACGAAAAACAGAACGAAAAATAAATTAAAGTTCTTTTTCCTGGCCGTTTGTGTCCCACTGCTGGGCAAAGGCCTCCTCCAAACTACTCCACCCGTCTCTGTTGCCGGTAAGGGTTTTGCAGTCCTCATAGTATTGGTCGAGATCATCGCGCCATCGCTTTTTAACCGACTTCAAAAAAGGAGGAGTTTATCAATTCGACAGTTTTTTGTGGCTGTGTTACCTACCTCATATCACAGTCATTTGTAAACCGATTTGCACTGTACTGAAATATTAACCGACCAATTTAAAAAGAATTTCATAATCATTTGTATGTGTTGGTAGGTACGTACTTTTTTAATTGGGGCCGATTTGACAAACATCAGATAAGACATCCGACTGTTATTTACATAAATGATTGCAGACAAATACTTAGGTGACTTTTTTTTAAATAGGCGTATTGTATTTAATTCGACGAATATTCCGACGACGAGTATTTAATACGACGTTGGAAAAATCAGGCTTAAGGTAAAAATCAGGTTAGCAGTCGGATAAGTATTATCTGATGTCTGTAAATTCGGCCTTTAGTCTGGTGACTAATCGCGGTCCTTGTTCTTGACGGAATCAACGTAGTACTATCTTTATTAGACGGATATAATACGTTTCAATATATTTGTGGACATTAAAAAAGTTATTAATATTCCAGATGATATACAAATTCAGTGTAGTCCAGTTTTTGGAAGCACCGAGCCCGAAAACGCCGAAATATGTGGCTGTTCCCACATCTTGGATAGATGTTCAAACATCTGAGCAAGTGAAAGTCGCATATCCAATAGAGAACCCCGAAACGACTAAAGAAAGGGCTAAGAATGAACAAAAAATCTCAAGTAAATGGAAAACCTACAATGCTACTGTAAAATTTGAGACAAGTAAGTGTTTTATATTTATTTCATAAGATAAGATAAGATAACTCTTTATCGCACACCAGAAAGGTTAATAACAAATTCATTACGAGATAAAGTATACAATTTAGGCGGTCTTATCGCTATAAGCGATCTCTTCCAGACAACCTATGGTAAAGAAATAATGAGCTTATAGGAAGGGGTATTATGTGCATAATAAATTAAGACAAATTATGTAATTAATAATATATTATATGTATTTAACAAACATATATTCGTATAAATATTAATAAATACGATCATAAAAATGAAAAACAAAATACATAATAAATAAATAAGAAATGATGTAGTTTGTATACCAACACAATATGAACTATATACATAATTATACATACATATGAACCAATGTGAAATGGACGAAATATACTGAGACACCAGAGAAAAGGAAATAGTTCATAGTTAATGAATAATGTTTTTTCGGTCGTGGAAAGTCTGTTGCGTCAGAGAAATCTGTACGAATTGATAAAGCTGAAGAGTTTGTTTGGTCCAACGCTTATCTCAGGGACTAACGCCCCCCGATTCAGAATCATTCGATACTGAACTGAGTACTGTTACAGGATTCGATAATCTACATTTGTTTTTTTAATTTCTGGCGTTTATCCGGATGGGAATATGTAAGTTCGATAACAAATATAATTATTTACGAACGATTTATATTCGAATCAGATAAATCCGCATTATTATTTAATAATTATTAATAAGTGAAAGTTATCGAAGTTAACCGAATGGTTTTGAATCGGGGGCGGGGCTGGTGCTCTTTTTTTGAATCACTCACGCCAATATGTCGTGTGATTTGCTTTGATTTATGTTTGATTTTTGAATGAAAATTAGTCATAACTATTCCCGCACATACCTATATTAAGCGTCATTTTAGTTGTATTTAAATTACAAACGAAAATCATTTGTTATGTTGACGCGAGCGAAACAAAAATGGCAAATTTATCGAGGACAGCTTTAGGCTACAAAGCCCTTTTAAGACCTACGGGAACGGAGTAAAATAAAACGCATGGATATCACGGGGAAAGTTAATATTGGATGACAAAAATGATCTACAAAGTTACATTCGTCCTGTTTTGTGTAAAAATTATGCGTCACTGAAGTAGATAAACTTTTATGTCATACACATAATTTGTATCAGTGCAAACTGCGAATTGTTACATGTTTTATGATAATAAAGTCTTAAGGAAAATATGTATTTATTTTGATTTGTTATCGCAATATTTAGCTCTAGTGCTGAGCTGTACCTTTACTTTGTTTGTCGCATATCTGTTATTGATTTATAGTTTTATACTTGTTATTGGTTCTAAATGTATTTTAGCACTTACGGTGTTATTCCAAGGTGCGGTTTGATTCCCGGTCGGTTCAATGTAGAAAAGTGATTCGTGTCCAATATTTATTTATTTATTATAAGATGAAATAAGAAACCAAAAATGCTCACGGGCGGGACTCGAACCCGCAACCTTTGGCAAACCGGGCCAACGCTCTTTCAATCGAGCTACCGTACCGTAGGTCCGACTGCTGTTTTGTTATCATATAGGTAGTCGTCAAGCAGTCACTAAGCATTCTCGCAGAGTGAGAACTATAAATACTAGTATGTTGTATTTTTTTTACCCGACTACGGCAAAGCAAAAGGAGGGTTATGATTTTGACAGGCTATGTATGTATGTATGTATGTTCATCTGTTCCCTCGTAACTTCTAAACTACTTATCAGAATTCGACAAATGACATATCATTAGAAGCGTCTTAATTGTCCACTGGTTATAGGCTATATGGGGTTTTACAAAATCTAATGTGGCGCTCTCTAGCGGACAAAACATGGACGAGTGCCTACCAAGATGCCTTCGTTGTAAATTGACAAAAATGTCATACAATACTATTCTGAAGTATGCAATATTCACTATGTAGATATAAATTTTCATGTTTGGAAAGGCGTAGTCGCATTATTTAGAGATAATAAATATGTGAGCTAAGTATTTTGCATAATTCGCAAGAACTGATTCAATAATCAAATCGGCTTTTATCTAGCCTCTTCAATAATCAAATAGCTAGACCCCAGTAGCAGCGTGTGATATGAATAAAACATTAGTATAAAGAGTTAATTTAAATACTGCGACACGTCAACAAGATATCACTTATGAATTACAAGGGGCTCTGCCAGAATCTGAATTGCTGGGAGGTACTCAATTAATGGCTGAAATATTTCAAAGTAATATATAAATTTAAATTACAAAGCCCGGTTTCACGTAAATATGAATATACATATTTTTTGATGTGACATCAATATCGATTGTTTTTTTTATATAAATAAACAAATATGCGCCAGACAATACACCAATTATCGTGGTTTCGAAGTAACGAAGTGTCTTCCTTCCTTGTCGAATACCAGAAAACGATTACGACGGGGGCGTCTCCCATAAAAAAATAAAATACATATTAAACATCCATGACTCAGGTACAAATATTCGTGCTCATCACACAAACATTTGCCCCTTGCGGGATTCGAACCCGCGACGGCCGGCGTAATAGTCAGGAGCGCTAATGTCGTCATGTTTTATCGTTAATAACACTTCAAGTCACAACCCGAAAGTGACTACTAAATCAATTTGTTAAGTAACTTTTAGGTTATTTAAAAGAAAAGGCATGTCACTGTATTGCCAAAGTGCAAAAAAACTGTAAAAAATAATTTAATCCATTCGGCATAGGTATTAAAAATGTCGTCATTTTCTTTAAAATAACACCAAAATCGAGCCCGCACACGACGGGAGAATCCAACCGATGTAAATTTCACAAGCTAAGTAATTTTTGTAAAAGTAAAAACAAATGTCACTGAAATATGGTGGGTTCCTTTGAATTGTAAGATAATTTTTTAAACTTTCGCGTTGCATTATAACTTATAACTGCGGGTCTATACGCGACGTATATTATGTAGTAGTATTGTTTCTACTTACACCCTCGACGTTTCGACGGTGTTGCAACTCTTAGCGCCATCTAGCCGTCTGTTTATGAAACAGATGGCCCAAGCAGTTATTCTTTACAGAATTAATTCAACTTGGAAATTGATGTGGCTTCGCTATCTAATGCTTTAGAATGTTTTTAACACTCACAGTGTCAGTGCTTATCTAGCCGTCTGTTTATGAAACAGACGGCTAGATAAGCGTCACGCAATTGACGTTTTCATAAGAAACCACAAATTTCGCAGGGTCGGACTAACAGCACGGTAGCTCAATTGGTAAGAGCGTTTGGCCCGGTTTGCCAAAAGGTTGCTGGTTCAAGTCCCGCCCGTGCGCAAATTTTTGGTTTCTTATTTCATCTTTATGAATATAAAATATGACACTGTGAGTGTTAAAAACATTCTAAAGCATTAGATAGCGAAGCCACATCAATTTCCAAGTTGAATTAATTCTGTAAAGAATAACTGCTTGGGCCATGTGTTTCATAAACAGACGGCTAGATGGCGCTAAGCGTCACGCAATTGACGTTTTCATAAGAAACCACAAATTTCGCAGGGTCGGACTAACAGCACGGTAGCTCAATTGGTAAGAGCGTTTGGCCCGGTTTGCCAAAAGGATGCTGGTTCAAGTCCCGCCCGTGCGCAAATTTTTGGTTTCTTATTTCATCATAAAATGTACATAATAATTTAAGACAAAAAGATGAAATAAGAATGTACATAATAATTTAAGACAAATTGTTATTAATTAATATTATAAAGCTGAAGGAAGAGTTTGTTTGTTTGAATGTGCTAATCTTAGGAACTATTTGAAAAAATATTTTTGTGTTTGGAGCTTCCTCGTATTTATCGAGGAGGGCTATAGCTATAGTACCTACCTACATCACGCTGCGACGGGAGGGAGCAAACTCAAAAAGTAAAGTGTTTAAATATTATTTAGATAAGCATCGGGTTTAAGCAAAACCAGTTAAGGCGGAGTGAATATACGAAACAAAACTAAATATTTATTGAATAAAACAAAACACATTATGAATGTATGACTCACAATGTTTCTCTTTGTTCGCAGATAATTATAATGACGCCATTATACGTATCCATGTGTTGGAAGCCGTGGATATGGGGCTCGCATCGCTGACCTTATCGCCCTCTGCCTATAATAATGGTAACTATATTGATCCATAATACTATTTTATAAAGCTGAAGAGTTAGTGTGTTTGATCGAGCCCGCTTAACGCAGGAAATACGCGTTTGAAAAAACGTTTTTTGCGTTAGATAGCTTATTTATCGGAATAAGTTAATGCTATAAAACATCACGCTGCGACCTAGAGAGGGGATTAAATCGAAATAAAATCGCGAGGTACCGCTTAGTGACGTTTGTTTATTTAAATATGACCGCAAGCTGATGGTAAGTGATAATGCCGAATACGACCTAAGATGGACCGGACCATAACTATCTGCATTGTAACAGCCTATTCAACATCGGTATTTCTTGACTCGTAACGTCAGCAAAATAAATGCATATATCGAATTCGTTTAGTCAGTTCATGGAATTCGAATACTGTCATACTCATAAACGACAGTGTTTTTTGGGTTCCGTTGCCATTCGGCAATGGCAAAAAACGGAACCCTTATAGTTTCGTCAAGTCTGTCTGTCTGATATTTAATGGGAGCTCCCATACATGAAACTAAAACCGAATTTTTTTTTTTGCAAACCTATGCGTGTCTATGGATAGGTATTTTGAAATGACATAGAGGTTCCTAAAACCATTTTCTTTCAAACATAACGTATCATAGCTAGACGCTTCCAAAGTGGTAAAATGGGCGTCCCCTCCCCCTCCCCATCTAACTTCTAAACTAAGCGAGTTTAAATTTTGACAAAAATATATAATGTAGACCTTAACAAATACTTTCAACGAAAACTGGTTTGGACGGGATAGAACGAGAAGTTTTTGAGATAAAGCACATTTTCAACAACCGCAAACATAACGGCGCAATGTTTTTCTCGTCCATTATATTCTATCATTCGTCACTGAATCATCAACTCCTTTCACAGTCTACTATTAGGTAGGTACTAGCGTATGGAACTGACACCACACACTTGTCATCAACACATATAGGTACAATGGGCACAAATGGTTTCATATTCGACATTCAAATTTCAAGGTTTACGTCATAATCTTGCCACATTTGCATTGAACACTTTTTTTACTCAGCATAGCTTATCTTTAATAACAACTCACTGCAGTTATTTCATCTCCTTTGCGGTCGGTCTCTTCCATTCGAACCATTAACATTCCATAATCATCACTCCTTTAGTTAACATGATTACGATGAGTTACATTTATTTAAATGTAGACTGAATAAGGTTAGGAATAGCTGATATCGATTAGTCTTGTGTTTAATTTTACGAGGCGTACTTACACATTCATTCGCAGTCGAAATTATTAAAATCTTGGCAAGCTTTAGGATTTCCACATTTTTATTATTGCTTCGGAGAAACTAGTTGTTAGAAAATGTGAAGACATTTTTTCATTTGGGGAATACCCAACAACGTGGCCATCCACCCACCAGTATTAAAAATAGAAACAGTTTGCAATTTATTATGGTTTTAGATTGTCTTAACATTTTACTGCAAACATGTTATTTATTTGTTTGTCTGTCTGCTAATGTTCCTTTTCTCGGAAATGCTCACAGCGGTTGGCATGTAATAATAATACAAGTTTAGATTGAAGAATCATGTTTAGGGGCCTAATCGCCTAATTCCGCTATTAGTTTTCATTCGTAACAAAATTGTGATTGAATTAAATTTGGTATTAGGTCCATAATTGTTAGAAATAGCAATTCCGTTATGATCAAACTTTGTCAACCTTTAAGGTAGTTAATTTAGAAGTAGGCAGATTAATTTAAAGTGGCTGAAATGTAATGATGTGCTATATTTTCGGAAGCACCTTATAAAGCAGTTTTTAATAAATAATATCACACACGGTAGTTTGACAAAGCTTTTTTTTTAATTTCCACTACAAAATACATCATCCTAAATCCTACAAAAGATATAAATCTTTACCGAAATAATTAGGTATTTCAGGTAAAGAAAAAATGATTTGTCCTTTTCTAACCGTGTGGCAAACGGCAAAATTGTAAGGCTCATATGTTGTTTGAGGTCTTTCTGTAAATTGGACTCGTACGCCGTCCACTCTCTGCGCAAATTATTTAATTTCCCATCCTCATTTAAACTAGGCAGGGAAAAGATCATGGTGGAAGACTTTCAATGTTATCTGTATGTTCATCAAAACGTGTAGTCCGCAAGTCCACCCAACTAAGCTTTTTAATATTCCTCAGAATGAAAAATATGTGCCAACGATTAGGTAATGATAATAATACGGTATTTCTTATCAACAAACATAATTAGAGAATAGTGACTTAAGGCCTTATCACAAGCTTAGATGCGAGTCTGTTCGTGTGGATGTCGCGAAACCGGGGCCCTATTTTTAACCGACTTCAAAAAAGGAGGAGGTTATTAATTCGACTGTATGTTTTTTTACATAGATAATTTTCTCATCTCTCATTTTATTTTTATCAATTTTCGATTTTTAATAGATAATCTGTTGAAATCCACCCACCATTCAAAAACCACCCAGATTCAAAAAATATAACTCAATTTGTAACTACCCTCGACTATATTTTGAGTGATTTTAAAATGTATGAGTAAATGCAATTTTTATTTATTTTTACTGGTCAGACATGATCCATCTCAAGGACGTATCATCACTACCACCAGGTACCTTAGTAATTTATAAAAAAATAAAAAGCGAAAGAACTCGTTACAAACTTTAGCCCCACTTTAGCGTCGGTTAAACGTTTTGGATGGGATCTCCGAAACTTCACCCACGGATTGTTAATTACTTATTTTTCGGTATGCCTGGTTGATTATGATATTAAACGATAGAAAATTTTATCAGCTTTAAAATGAAGTGCCATTTGTGTGTGTGGGCTACAGACAATCAAAATTAAACGAGTTTAAATGGCACCGAAATTTTCATAAAGTATTTTTTTTAAATTCCTTTTACTCAGAGGGATGAGGGATCCTTTGCCTAGTATTTTACCGATAAAATTTGCCGCATAATACGTAGGTGAAGTATTAGGAGTCCGATCCAAATCGTACTGTATTTATCAAGTCGTTCAATATCTGTGTTGCATAAAGTGCGTCAACACTTTACTTTTCTGTGGTAAAATATATGTACATCGGTCTCTGCCACCTAACCACTTTCAAATGACACACTATACGGTAAGGTACGTCGCTTCAAATAGAAGACGACGCCAGATCCATGCGGTTTTGTTGCTTGAGGTGATTAGGAGGTTGTGATCTCGATGGTAAATTCATACTTTTCGCAGGTCGCCCTTCAATTAATCACCATGTTAATCGAGGAAATAGATGTCAACCGTTTAAAAGTAAAGGTAAGAAACATATTTACTAAAATAGTACATGTATGGAGCTTAAGAAATGCAGTTGAAAAATACGACCTGTCAAGGCGCGCTAAGGGTCAATAACCCTTTAACGCATATAAAATAATATTACTGTATGCATTATGCCATTATGCTTCTACATAACAATACCATCAAACCAATGAAATTTAAGGAGTTGTATGATAAGATAAGACAACTCTTTATTGCACATCACATACGCCAGTTACAGTACAGACGGCCCAATCCAACTTATCGCTATAAGCGATCTCTTCTAGACAACCTTATAAGTAAAACTACCTAGTCTTGCCATAAATATTGTCACAAAGAAAAAAATATTTTTAATGCAAATAATATTTAGGTATTACTTTTACAGTGTGTTACTTTTATACATAAATATAAAACAATTTAAAATATAAAAAGCTTATTGGAAGTGGTATCCATTACCTGCAATACAGTCCTTTAAACGTTGAGGCCAGTTATCAATAGAAGCACGCACTCTTTCCATGGGAAAATTCTTCACTGCCAGTCGTATGGATTGTTTTAGGGACTCCAAATTATCATGGCGTTTAGAGCAAGCCGTACTCTCTAAGATTGACCATAAATCATAATCCAGCGGATTAAGATCGGGACTAGACGACGGCCAGTCTTCAGCTCTGATGAAGTCCGAAACATTTGCTTTGGTTATTGAACATGGTGTTGTTAAGGGGCTTAACTACCATCTCAAAAATGGTATCTTGATACACTTGTGTCGACGTTTTGATACCTTTTTCACAAAAGTATGGCTCAGTCACTCCTTCATAGCTAACACCCCACCAAACCATCACTGAAGTCAGGTAATGCCCACGTTGCACTCTGCCGACTAATTGGGAAGCTTCCTAAGAGGTTTGAGCATAAATACGGTCATTTTGTTTGTTAAAATGTTGCTCAATTGTAAAGATTTTCTCATACGTAAATATTTTTTTCTGTAACCTCCCTTTGCGTACCGCTTAAGTAGTTTTTTCGATTTTACCACCCTATTCTTTTTTTAAATTATCAGTTAAAAAATTAACAATGCGTCTCTTATAAGCTGCAAGTCCTAAGTCATCTTTTAAAATACGCGACATGGTTCTGGGTGCTATCTTCATCTCCCGAGATAAAATCTTTTGCTTTCGGACAGGATTCCTGCGAATTCTTTCCCTTAGATACTGCTTTGACCACCTTTTTCGTACAAACACTACGTGGACGGCTAGATCTTTTTCTGTCCCAAACAGAGGAGGTCTCATTGTTCCTATTGATAGCCCGGTAACACAAACATTTGACTAATACCAAGCGTATGGAGTGTATTAAAAATTGCATTTGGCTCCATACCAACTTTGTGTAATGCAATCACAGCAATTCGGTTCTCTTTATCACCCCACTCCATTTTAATATCGCAAAATATTATAAAATGTATTGGCGCCAAAATTAGAAAACACAATAAGCAATCGTATAAAAATGACAGATTCCAAATTTAGATGTAATATCTTTCTTATTTTTGATTGTAACAGTATTTATCATATGGCCAGACGGTGTATATTTACTATCTATATTTACTTCGGTTCGTGTTTGAAAGGCATCCTTTATTGAAGCCCTCTCTAGACGACTGGCAATGAGTTCATAATTTAGTCTTATCGTTGAGAACGATAATGCATTAGCGTAATAAACATAAATAAGCACATTTTTTTACTTCAAAGAGTGCATTATTATATCAGGAACATATTGTTTTATAGCAAGACTAATTGCATTTACTATTTCAGCCAGTAAAACTGCACCGTCGACAAGAAAAGAAGCTCCAAAAGTCTTCTGCAAGAATCTGCCAAAATCGAAAGAAGTTTTAAGAAAGAAGATGAATAAGAAGAAAGGATCACAGAAATGTCCAGCCCAAAAACCACTGCCCAAAACTTACCTAAAATCGCTCAAGAAACCCATTTCATCTAATCTTAAGAAACGATTTAAGACTTTATTTGGTTCAGATGAGTCGTTAGAAAGTTTAGGTGAAAGTTCAATCTCCTATGAAAAACCTCAAAAACAAAACTCTAAATCACATGATTCTATGGAAAATGGAAAGATAATAAGTAATAATGTCAAACTAAATTCCACAAATGATAAAAACACAACGCCGCATAGAATTGGTAAACCCTCTCTCAGCAAATCTGACGATAAGGCACGTGATGCCATTAATAATCAAATAACACACAAATCTATGCCATCCCTGGATGATCAAGTAGGCGATTACGAATCTACATTGCCACAAATACATAACAACCCATCTAGCTCGGTCAGCGAGAAAATTTCCCTAAAAAATATCATGAATAATAATGATTCTATACCGAATCCTAAAATAAAAGATTATGACCATGCATCTTCGTCGTCTCTAAAACATCAGACAGAGAACAACACTTCCATGTATTCCCTTGAAATTGTAAAAACTGACGATGAATCTAACGCGAACCTGCCAACCCGTGAAATAAGTAAAACTGACAATGAATTGACATCCCTTAATATCGAAACAAAGAGCAACAATTCTGATGAATCTACATTAACCGCTAAAAATAAAACTAAGCCTATTATACCAACCCTTGAAATTCAAACACAAAACATATCTAACGTGTTAGTAGTTAATCAACAACAACCCACAACATCTAAATCATCCCCTGAACTACAATCACAAGAAAATAACTGTAAGCAGTCAAACAAATTCTTAATGAAGGACAAATTACTTCAACCATCTATTGAGATAGAAGAGACCATAAGTAAAGATGAAGAAACAGTTGAAGGGAAAACAACCAGTAAGTCATCTCTACCAAAATATTTATCAGTTCGGTCCGATCTTTTTATTACCAAAGAAGATCAGATCATTAGCAACAAAGCATCAGAGCCTGAACGTGAATTGCAAAACGCTAATCAAGGTAATACACTCACAGATTCAAATAAAGTGCCATCTGCTGTGAATAACGCAAAAACTGCCGAAAATCGTATTGAAGCACATAAACGAAAACAACAACGTCTTACACCTCAGTATACAGTTACTAAACCAGTAAAAAATAGACCTAAACCCCAATTAACTTCCTACCTTATTCCAGCAACAGCTAAAGAACAGTCTAAAGAAAAAGAAGCATCTAAACTTTCTGCAACATCTCAAATACAGAACCAATATTCAATATCAATTTCAATGGCAGACAGAAGCATCGTTGTAAAATCAACTGCATCTGAAAGCACAACTTATCAGTCACAGGAAGCTGTTCTCTGTAATTACGTTCCGGCAGCAAATGCACAATGTTCTGCACAACATCCACTAGACATAGCCAATCATTCTGTAATACCGCAGATGCAAGGGCAATGTATAGTACCTCAACATCTAGAGGTTAATACAGAGGCAGTTAGTGTACCAGGTGGTAGCACATGCGCTATTCAAGAAAAAGCAAAAACGTATGCACAAGCTTCTCTTAATCCACAAACAGAAAGCCTAAATCCCTTTAGAGTTTCGGAAAAAAATCACTCAAGGACCGCGGTAACAACAACTGAAAATGTGTTACAAAGGCAATTTAGTTCAAACAATGGAACGGATCCTGGCGAAGTATTGTTGGAACAAAATAATTGCAATAATGCTTCAAGAAAAACTAACCAAATATATCAAGATCCTTACTGTTCATATTATGAAAATGCACCATCTACTTCAATTACGTCGACAGGACATCATAAGACTCCAGAAATAGTTGTAAAAGAAACTTTAGGTATTGGAGCAAACTTGAGCTTGACTTCACAATTTATGACCGAGCAAAATGCAGATCATTTTCAACCATTACAAACACATCCACAATACAGTAACCATCAAAAGCAGCTGTTACAAACAGGAACCCTTGCAGAACAGGCTTATTGGCCATACATGCAATCATTGACAATGATGCCTGATGCCCAAACACTTCAAAAACAAAGCACTGTGATAACCACATCTGCTCAACAGACAATGATATCCTCTAGTAGCCAATATTCACCAATTTACGGAAACTGTCCTCATGAAACACAATCTCCTATTAGGCGTCAAACTTCAGACACTCAAATACATCAGGACAACCAATTTAATGTACAGTCGCATGGATCAAGCACATACTCAGGCTATGAAATTTCACGCTTACAAGAAATTATAGATTGTCTGCCTGCCGAAAATTCCATTCCCTTAACAGTGCAAAATGCAGATCATATGCTACACTTACGAACACAACAACAAATTAGTAACCGTCAAAATACCATGAAGAGCACATCCGCTCAACAGAAAGTAACATCATCTAACAGTCCATATACTACTCAGCATTCACCAATATACGAAAACGGTCGTCAAGATGCACAAACACTTAAGAGGCGAAGTCAAAGTTATAACACTCAAACTCAGGGCTATTCATTTAATGGACAATCGTATGGTTTACATTCAAGTACAAGTGCTGACTATTCAAGCTACTCATATCAAATGTCACGACCACAAGTAATGCAAGCTAGTGTAGTAGCAAATCACATTCAGATAACAGAGCAAAATGCAAATCATTTTTTACAACCGCAATCATATCCACGCCATGGAAGTTTTAATAACACTGTGAAAACTACATCTGCTCAACAGAATCTAATATCTTCAGGCAGACCACAAAATAGTCAGCATTTACCAATTTACGAAAACGGTTTTCAGGAAAATGTAAGTCGCTGTCAGGGAACACAAACTTCTAGTAGGCGTCCAAGTTCTCTTGGTCAAATACCTCAGTGGAAACCATCTAATGCACAATTGCATGGTTCCCATTCAAACACAAACCCTGACTATTCAAGCGACTCATATCTTTCGCGACCACATGCAAACCGCAATTCCAAACAAACTCCTAATTCTACTTCAGATAACATTAATTCGCTAGTTGATCTACCTCGATATGCGCAAAATACGTCGATAACCTCGAAAAATGATGATAACATATTTACAAACCCACAAACAAACCAAAGAGCAAACATTCATAACATATACCGGGCTAATAACCCACACCGTGCTAATGACGTAGATTTTTTGACTGTGTCTGGTGTTAACTTGAAAGATTTGAATAACACAAAATCAGAACCAACGATTGACTTGACAAAAGATGATAATAATAAATCTCCAAAAGATGCACGAATTGAAAACGCATGGACCAGTTTTATCCAACCTTTATTTGAGGATAATGTGAGAAGTCTGAAACGACACACAATAAATGCACACATACAAAATGCAGAAGCCTTTCGAAGTCTTATACTCTCGGAAAATTTTTTAGAAGTCCTAAATACTACGAATCCCTTAGACATAGTGAAGAACAACATACTCCGACAACTTTTAATAGAAATAAAAGAAACCATGATGGACTCGTTCAAACAATTCGCGAAAGCTAAGGAATATCTCTCAATCATCGAACATTGTGAGCTTAAAGATCTTGGAGGAACTAAACGAAAATATGTACAAAATGATGATAACAATTTTGTGGTACCAAATAAAATGCAGAAAACTTGCAAATAGGTTTTTTAAGTGCCAAGGAAATAAATTTAGGTGTTTAGGTATCTTATGAAAATTAAAATTCAACCATCGTAATATATGAATAATAATAGTTTTAGTTTAAATTGATAGGTATCTGGTACTAATCGAAGTCACCACCACCTAACCCCCTCGAGAGATTAAAACCAAAATCGCTTGCACATCGCGTCGTCACGTCAATTAACGCCCGTTTTGCTTCGCGTGTGATAATGCAATAATCGTTTGAAAGTGGCTTGGCAGCAAAGACCTCGACACCCTTGCCCACTAGACCGACCACCGTCGCGTGTCAGCCTCGGCAAAATATGCTCTCGCTCTTGGTCCATATTATAACGGTGAGACGGAACGCTGTCCAGTTCAATGGGCATAGTAGCTCTACAATGCTTACTTAAGCCATCTACATCATCATCATCATTCTCTTGCCCTGTTCCCAGTTTATCTGGGGTCGGCGCAGTAGGTTTTCCTCTTCCACACTATTCTATCACCCGTCACTGAATCATCCACACCTTTCACACTCATATCTTGTTTCACACAATCCATCCATCTCCTTTTGGTCGGCCTCTTCCCTTCCATCCATGACCATGAACATTCATACTCATCACTCTTTTAGTTACATGACTTTTTTCCCTCCTCATAACATGACCGTACCAAGACAGACGATGTCCCACTATCTTCGGTGCCATCCTTCATCATTCGGTTATCGGTGCCACTTTCAAACTTCCTCGTATATATTCATTTCTTATCTTGTCCATTCTTTTAACCCCACACATCCATCTTAACATTCTAATCTCCGTTACATGCATTCGCTTCTGATCAGTCTTCTTAGTAGCCCAGCATTCCGAACCGTATATTAAGGCAGGTCTAATAACGGTTTTGTAAATTATGCCCTTTAACCTTAAGGGCATCCGTGGATCGCATGTTGTTGCGGTGACCTGCCTCCATTTCATCCAGCCTGCGTTAATTCTGTGCCTGACGTCACGATCATATTTCCGTCGTTTTGTACAAGAGACCCGAGGTACCGAAAATCGGAACAAACTGGTAAGGACATTCCATCAAGTTTTATAGGAAAAGAACTGCAGAGACCGCCAAAGTCGCAGAACCGATACTCTGTTTTGGTTCTGCTGACTTTAAGGCCAACGTTCTCCAGCCTTGGTCGCCATTCCTCCAGTCTGTCCTGAACCTCCCGAGTCTCTTCAGCAACAAGTAAAATGTCGTCAGCGAAGAGAATGCACCAAGGGGCCTCTTTCTGTATTTCCGATCTAAGAGCATCCATTACTATAAGAAAAAGGTAAGGACTAAGCGCTGAACCTTGGTGCAAGCCCACAGCGACATTGAAGCACGTGGTTATCCCGGCTGCGGATCGAACGTGAGTACAGCATCTGCCGTGCATGGTTTTATCAGCTACAGGTATTTTCCAGGTACACCTTTCATCTTAAGGGCCCACCACAGAACCTCACGAGGTAATCGGTCGTATGCCTTTTCGAGGTCAACGAACACCATGTGAAGGTTTTTATGTGCACTTCTGTATTTTTCACACATTTGGCGAATGGAAAAGATGGCGTCCGTCGTACCTCGACCAGGCATAAAACCAAACTGGTTCTGTGAAATTTCACACTCTTCTCGCAACCTTTTCTTGATGATCTTCTCCTAAACCTTCATGCTGTGTGAAATTAACTTTATTTCCCGATAGTTATTGCACTCTTGCACGTCCCCCTTGTTTTTAAATATTGGTATGCCATCTACAATGCCAACAAAAGCAACACAAACGCTGTCGTTGCTTTTCGTGCCTGAAACGTTCCTAGCGAGGTCATAGTATGAAAGTTGTAGTGGGCAAAAACTTTTATACCTACATAAAAATAATATGACAGTTACCTATTTGAATTATTCACTATCACCATACATTTTAATACAACTGACAAATTTAATTCGTGACCCAGTATTTTTGTTTTTTTTTTTTTAATTCACATGTATAATTTAACTTTAGTATTAAAATACTACGCTTTAGTTTTTGAGCCAAAGAACTTCAACTTTTATTAGTGTAGGTATAATAAAATAGTTAAATAAATAATAAGATCTGAAGAAATCTGAACTAGTGTAGGTATACCTTTAAACTCATGCAATTGTTGCCAAAGAAAAAAATAAATGATTTAAGATAGATGTTTACTTAAATATTTCACCAAATGAAATAACAGACATAAAAAAACAACACATTTGAAGTACAATTCATGCGGTCTTATCGCTGTATTAAAAAAAATTAACTTCTGGTATGTGTATAAAAAAATATTTATTCACATTATGTAACAGCTTACCTATGTATGTACCGACCAATAACTCCTAAATTCTTCATCAAAGCTAAAAACCAGATTTATCAGAGTACGAGTAATAATTACATAATACATATTATTATTTTCTGTGTCAAATCTAAAACTTTCATGTCTTTCTTATGCATTAAGTTGTTATAAACTACGAATAGAAAAGCTATGCCAATGCAGCAATGGTAAGATTATGACGGTGAAATTTGAATTCCGAATATGACACCATTTGTATGAGTTGATGGCTGATGTTTCCTGTTTCACGTTCGTGGTGTCAGCACAGAAAATATAATAGTACTACGTACGGTGTCAGTACCATACGCCAGTACTCTGGTAGTTTAATGTTTTATTTTGTGTCTGTGCACCAAGTTTGCTATTTAATATTATAATTTACCGATACCTTATATTATAACAAAATGCACGAGAAATATTTTAGGTAAACATTAATGTTATATAAAGGATTGAATATTATGATAAGGGCCTGTTTCACCATCGAGAAATAAACGCAAAGGAACAAATAATTCAATTTTTATAAGAATTCTGTATAAAGTATCTTGCAGATAGCACTAACCAGAACTTTTTGAGACATTGTGAAACAGGCCCTTAGACAAATATACTAAAAAAATAAGAAAAAATATTTATGTAATAAGTATGTTTTTTTAAAAAGTAGTTATTAATTGTGTCTCTCTCTCGACATGAAAGCTTTTATATGCTATACAAGAAATATATATATGCTATAATATGCTATACGTACTTAGGACTCAAACCTATGTTTTTTTTTTGATTAAAAGCTCTTTGAAGTGTGTACTAGTGGGAATACATTTATTTAATCGAGCCTCAGTAATGTGGTGATTACTTAATCAATGAGTACCTTATACAACTGATCTGAAATAAGTAAGGCTGTGCTTATATTAGATCTAATAGTTAATGTAATATAGCTTTTTAAAAAAAACTGTAACAACGGTCTTAAAAATAAAAATAAAAGATCTACCTCACTAGTATGTTGTAAAATTAGTACCTAATTTAACATAAAATATTGTTTTCTTTTAAATAAGATCCTTAATAAATTATAATTTAGGAAGTCTTGTTGTTTCTCTCATTTCACGGTCACACACTCAGATCACGGTATGCAAAAGATGTGAAAAATGTAAGTATAGGCCGAAAATATCTCAGCTCAAACAGTGCGTCGGTAGAAGCCACTAAGGAAGCCCTTATGTAAACGCCATAGCTTACCAAGATCTCAATAATCTGATCCCTAATGGTAAAATTCGATAATTTTATACGAAATATTGCCAAACTGAGTGAAACACTCGAATTGGGAGCGCTCAGGAAAGTCGTCAATATTAACGTTGAAACTGAGAAATGTAAATATCTTAGAAACGGTGCGTAAGAGCCTAAAAATAAGAAAATTGGGTACCCCCTTGAGGAACCTCCATATCTCACAGAGATCTACAATAATCTGAACAAATTATACCCTAAGAAGGCATAATTTTGTTCTTTGGTATTAACGAAATATTGCCAAACTGACCTCACTCTAATTGGGAGCCTTCAGAAAAGTCATTTATAATAACATTAAAACTGAGGAAAGTGTAAATATATCGGGATCGGTGCATCAAAGCTAAGAACGAACGATATTTGGCATCCCCTATAGGAAAACGTTTGATTGTTCCCTTGCCTTGTTTGTTCGGAAGTCAAATGCCAACGTGTCCTCTCATCTTGTACATCGTCATCATCTCTCATCTTCATACGTGGCTTGACGTGGCTGGATGCATATATTACTCATATGTGGTTGGATAGCGTGATTGATGACGTGGCATCGTTTTCGGTTTGACTCCAATTTTGTCGGATAATAGGATGGCCGCCGCGACCATCCACCAAACCAAAGAGATATTTCTTTTCTTTTTTCTTCCTTTTTGCACGGCTTCTGCCGAAGACAATTAAGCCCAGCAACGTTCCGTTTCGCGACTCCACAGACCTCACCAAACACGAAACACGGACTATTATTATTATTTTACGATTTTAAGGTATTTTTTTATTATAAATCAAATATAATTTCAATATTTTTTAAAAGATCTCACCAAGGTGATCCGAAGGCTAAACCTTTTTATGATGCAATGATATGTTATGAATTGAATAAATAAATAAATAAATATGAATATGTATTTATATTATTTTACGATTTCCACATTTATGCGCACAACTTCGGCGTTGCGAACCTATTTGAAAACCGTGAATTACAAACAACCGAGTACCTCAAGAAGTGGGTCTTATAATGAACATGGAAAAGACAAAAATTATGTCAAGTTTCTTTGTTGTACCCACTCCAGTATCTCTGGGAACACAACTCTCGAAGTTGTCGACGAGTACGTCTACCTTGGATAAGTAATATTATCCAATTGGGTTAGTCCAACTTTGAGAAACAGGTCTATCGACGAATCCAACTCGGCTGGGCAGCGATCGGTAAACAGCACAAGAGCGTTTTCTCTTCTCAATTATCTCAGTTTCTGAAGACGAAAGTCTTCAACCAGTGTGTGTTACCAGTGATGACATACGGATCCGCAACGTGGACTAACTATGGGCCTCATAAAGAAGCTTAAAATCACACAACGAACGATGGAGAGGTTTATACTTGGTGTTTTTCTACGAGAAGATACGTAGAAGAACTAAGGCAACGGACATATCCCTACGAATCAGTCAGCTCATGTGGCAGTGGGCAGGGCACATAGAGCGAACAACTGATGCCCGTTGGGGCAGAAAAGTTCTAGTTTGGAGTCCCTTCGACCAAAAGCGTAGCGTGGGACGTCCACCAACAAGACGGACGGACGACCTTGTAAAGATGACTTGACACAGGATCACACTGGATGCAGACCACTCACTACCGGTCGCTGTGGAAAGCCGTGAGGGGGGTCTTTGTTCAGCAGTGGATGTCCTTTGGCTGATAATGATGAATGATGATGGTTTTCCACCAACGTGAAAAAAAAAACTAAAGCTAGGTATCATAGCGCCGTCCAGTGTGAGCTATCAAGTGATGGGAGAAAACTGCTCATTGATGGCTCCTAATATTATTTAATAGCTCGTGGTTTCTTTAATTGTTATCTATTCGAATGTGCGTATGCAGGACCTAAGAATTATTCTTAATATTAGGAATAAAAGACGGAATTAATAAAAAATACATATATTTGATAACGGCTTTCTTATAAACAATCAAAAATACTGACATCGAATTTGATTCGATACAAACTCAATCCTATGGAATGTTTCGACTATAGTCCGTTTTTTTTGCAAGTCGAATATTGTAAACAATCTTGACATTCCTTTTTAATTAAATAACACTAAACTCACAATTTACATAACGAATTCGTCGTTGAACAGTATTCAATAAAAATAGTTTTAAATCAAATAGTTAGTTTATTTTATTTACCGATATTAATATAAAAGTTATGAAAAGATTATTAACATTTTACACTAGCAAAGAAAAACGGACTTTACATAAGATTGTGCGTTTTAAAATCAAATACAAAATTACTGACGCGATACAAAATTACTTTTTATGCATCAACATCTAAAATAATGCGAACAAGGGACTAGAACCTAGATTTTTTAAATATGTTTAGTTAAGTGATTTTGCCTATTAAGAGGGTCGTGAGCAAGGCTTGAAACCGGTTCAATATTTACCGGTATTATAACGGTTAAACCGGTTTTATCGTAAAATTCCGTTCCGGAGCGGAACCAAATAAGTACGACACTGTGAACCTCAATAAACCGGTTAATTCGTAGCCGCTCGCGATGATCGCAACGCGACTTGTTTTTAGACCGAATATTCTTCAAAAGATGTTAAATTTATTATCAGATTCAGAAACAAACGTCAGATGCGCTCACCGCTTGCAGATCTTAACGAAGTTCAGAGTGGTTGTCCTGCCTGAACGAAAAATTGAACCGGTTAATGCAAAATACCCATATTTTCCAAACCGGTTTAAAGGAACATAACCTTTTTCAAAAAGTTCCACCTGTATTTTCGTCAAACCGCTTCCAAAAAAATACCGGTTTCCAAGCCCTGGTCGTGAGTTTGACAATTGAATTAACATCTTACACTCATTTGTTTAAGGACTGTATTTTCAATAATCGGGTAAAAATATAAAGCGACCACCTTTTTTATATATGAGCAAATGGAATCGAAATTGTCAAATTGTTGTTTGAAATCGAAATCTGCCCTAAAGGTCTTGGCCCACTACACCGTATCATACTATAACTGCCTCGGTGGCGCAGCGGTTAGAGGGTCAGAGGTCCCGGGTCCGATCGCCGGGTCGGGCCACAAATTTGTACCTGGGTTTTTCTGTTCAGAAATTCTCAGGGTAGCCCGGAGTTTGGAAGTTGGCGTTGTTTCACCCGCCGTTGGTCCTGCGCCTGATCTCTCTCCGGTCAAGTCAGATTGCTGTCCCTAAGGGCTATGAAAGTGAGAGGGATAGAGAGTGCACCTGTGTTTGCGCTCACACTTACTACTCACTATAATATGTCCCGCGCAGTCGGTTAGCCATTGTGACTGGCCACCATTGTCGAAATCGGCTAGGGGGACTATTATCATACTATGATCGTGTTAGGAGCGTATCAAACACAAAAATCAACACGATACCCACAACTATGCCTACTGAACGAATCTACAGCGTTCCGTCTCACTGTTATATAGAGCGATAGCGAATTTTTAGTACTGACATGCTCCGTGCACGGCAAGCGACGGTACAATACAAATAGTTATTTTTTCCTGATAAGTTCATAACACGGTCTTGGTATGCTACGGTGTAGTAAGCAGAAACCTTTAATGTGTACAATACAGTTCACTAGTTTTAGTTTTATATTGCAACATTATCACGCGATACAAATTTCCACAATGTTTCATAAGAGTAGCGACACAAACGCGATACAGTCGCCGCGCAGCTGTCAAACACGCGTTTGTATCGATACTAATAGTCGTAATGAAGGATGGGTCGTCGTTTTTCTCGTCGACGTAACTAGACCGTTGAATTTCGTCTATCGAATAGTCGATCAACTAGTTGAATTCAACGACTTAACTTTAAGAATAACTTTTCGATCGCATGAACAAATGAACTATCTAGACGAGCTAGACGATCGACACGTTTACATTTAACGCGAGTCTAATCAATTGTTTTTACTAGGGCGTTTATTGTCATAATAACGTACCTATCGAATCAAACTTAAAGTTCACTTTAGATTGTTTCGACGTATTCAACCACAGCAAACGACGAAGTGACGCAGCGATGCTTTTTTGTAATTATAACTATTCTACTTACAGCCTGTGGTTTAAAGTTTACTGTATTTTTTTTTCTACGTTAAAAAACGTCGACATCAGTTGCGCGTTGATATGAACCTGTAGACTACTCGTTTATCAGTCTATGAATTCGACTAGTCGATCAGAGAACGATAGACCGTCTAAGCGTTGATGTCACGTCGACGATTTATTTAACTAGCCCGTCATAAAAGTAAAAGTCATAAAAGTGTTTTATTTATGCAAAAAGGCCCACTGGGGGCACTTTTACACGTCCCAATATAAACCCTACCACAGCTTCGGGACAATTGTGGGCTAGTCTATTGAACGCTCATGTCTAGGTAATGTGTAAGTGCCTTAAAGGCAAATGTGAGTTTTCACTCACTCAGTATTAACATACATTTCTATGTCGTTTCAGTAATTTCGTTTAAACTCTCCAATTTGTGTTAACAGTATTTCTAATTACAATAACAAATCATAGCTCGAATTTTATTCAGTCTTATAAGTAGTTAACAAGCTTACTGAACTAACTTATTTACACATTTTTTGCCATGCCGTAGCGTTACGAAAATCAATGAATGAAAACACCAGTTTTTCTATTTTGAAGCATTCGCTTTTAGATTTCTACACTGATTCAAAAACTGAAAATATACTTAGGAGTGAGTGATTAAAAACTGTACCAATAATTTTGACTGATTTATGATTACTGATTATTAAATTTTGTGCAGAATTATTACTGGCATTTTTACTTGATTATTACCCAAACACAAAAAGATAAAATACAAATCTTACAATAAGTTACTGTAACAATATTCACATCATATCAATATAATATTAAAGAGCAATAGCAGCTGTATTTTTTAATCAATTTAAGGGTCTGTTTCACAATGTCCAAGTAAGCACTTCTTATCAAATAATCCAAATAAAGAATATAATTTCGTATGAAGTATCTAGAAAATAGTTCTATCCGAACTTACTTAAGCATAGTGAAACAAGCCCTAAGTCTGTTTTTATAAACATTCCGCATGAAAGCATTGCACTTTATTAGATATGATTAGATTTTTAAAATACTTTTCCCGATATTCTGAAGTTAAATGTTTACAAATTAATACCTCCTTTAAACAGCCATTATCCATTTTTGAGGCTTGAATTTCCACTTCATTCCATAAAATTCCATACAATTTAAAATTATCTCTGACAAGAAATTGTACTTAAACTTATCTTACAAACTTAGAACTAACTAACCGATGGTTGTTTGTGTGCCAAATATAGAGTGAATATACTAGTCAACGCACTAACCAGGAATATTACATCAAACCATCTATGATAGAAGTTGAACTGCAAATCACCTAGTACTTGAGTGATAATGATCCTATATTCGGGAGGCATATTCATTCGCATCAAAAGTACTGACGAACAGAAATACATACCCATGATTTGAGCAAGAATTAAAACTATGATGTTCGATGATTTCGATGATGAGATCTTGTTGAAGAACTGAAAAAGAGAAAACATTATTTAAAAAAAAATACAAGATGAAATAAGAAACCAAAATTTGCGCACGGGCGAGACTCGAACCAGCAACTTTTTGGCTAACCGGGCCAAACGCTCTACCAATTGAGCTACCGTGCTGTCGGTCCCACCTTGCGAAATTTGTGGTCTCCTATAGATACGTCATTACGCGTGACGTTTAGAAGAAAAATATATTTTAAAAAAATCGTTTATCTTGTTTCATCTAAAGTCTACTTTCACCTCTTATCCGGGTTATCCAGGGACCACCTGTATAAGTGTCGGAACGATCGATAGTGTAGAAGCTACTAGGTGAGGGAATCTTCAAAGTGAACAATCCAGAAAGTTCAAGATGTTTATTATCCTTCAGGGCCAATGACGTTCAAAGGATAGTCAGGTTATACACCAACATTAAATCATTTTAAAGTGGCGCAAGAATTACTCTATACGAACGTATAGTTATGTATTACGACACTTAGCACTAGCGCGTTACATGTCGCTCTTAAGTCTTTTTTTTAATACACTTCATGCACAAACAAAAGGTACATATGGCGGACTTAATGCTATAAGCATTCTCTACCAGTCAACCATAGGTCTATACAGAGAAATTGCTAGCGGCGCGAAGAAGAATATAGAAGGGCAAAGTGAGAGCTTGATTGAACTACAATAGGTATTTAAACAAAAAATAAACATACATACTACTTATTACATAAATACCTTATACATAATTATGGAATAATAAACATACACATAGTACATACACATAATAATAATACTAATAGTACACATATGTGCGAAAAAAAGAAGAAGAGGTCAGTGAGACAAGTTCGATATCTTTTCCTTGTAAAGTGCTCGGAGGGCCATCTTGAAAGAGAATTTGGAGGTGGATGCTTGTACTGTCTTTGGGAGGCCATTCCAAAGTCGAATGGCTGTGAGGGTAAATGAATTGGACATGAAGCCAGAAGAGTGACGCGGAGTGAACAGTTGGAGAGAGCTACTGGAGCGAAGGGACCGGTCATGAGAAGTATGGAGATACGAGAATTTGTCTTTAAGGTACGACGGAGAATTGGGATTGAAAAGAATGAAGTCTTATGTCAGCCATTGCCAAATTATGGTAAATATTATCCCCCCCCCCCTTAAATGTCGGCTACAGGTACGGCGCGCGGCTACGAGATGGCAGTCACCGACGTGCGAGGTGCGTTTCGTTTTAACACTACTGATTCAATTTTATAGTGCCACCAACTTATCTGAAGAGTGGCTAAAAATGACACTTTAAAAACATCATTACTGACAGGTCAGAGTTACCATTATTAATATCCAAAATTTACCGCAAGCAATTTTAAATAGGCATATTAACAAACACCGGATATTTTCATCGGATGTAAAAATTATTAACATGGCGGTCCATTTTTGTTATGTGTTGGACAAGGATAAAGAATAGAACAAATGGAAGGTGACACGTCACGCAATTGACGTTTTCATAAGAAACCACAAATTTCGCAGGGTCGGACTAAAACGGTAGCTCAATTGGTAAGAGCGTTTGGCCCGGTTTGCCAAAAGGTTGCTGGTTCAAGTCCCGCCCGTGCGCAAATTTTTGGTTTCTTATTTCATCTTTATGAATATAAAATATGACACTATGAGTGTTAAAGACATTCTAAAGCATTAGATAGCGAAGCGACATCAATTTCCAAGTTGAATTTATTCTGTAATGAATAACTGCTTGGGCCATCTGTTTCATAAACAGACGGCTAGATGGCGCTAAGCGTCATTGTTGTGAATATGGTTTAGCTGTAATAGCGTCGTAATATCGATAACTGTTAATTAAGTGTTAAGAATATCGATAGTGTCGATGCTTCTGACGGTGTCGTAGTTGTCGATAGTGGCAAGTATTAATGGTGACTTTCAATAGTGATGTAGCTATTGATAATGTCGTTAGTATCGAAAGTATCGAATGACTATCGATAGAATCGTCCGAATGAGTGTCGTAAGTATCGTTGGCGATTATCGGTAGTGTGATAGTTTTTTTTTCTCTGTATCTTTGCTCGACTTGTGCATTCGCCACAGACGGCTGTAAAAGGTAGGGAAACAAGGAAAGATGAAGGAACGGAGCGGAATGAATGAAATGGGATAGTGTGATAGTTATTGATTTCTCATCCTGTACTGTTCGGACCTGTCATACTTGTCACGCTCCTCCCGATTTCTCACTCACCCGACCGTTCGTCCGTTTCGTGAAAATACAGTTCATTTTTGCACTTTTCTCAGTGACAGGTTCTTTCTAACTAAGCTGTCGTGAAGTGGGTATCTATAATAATGACTAGAGTTGTGCTACTATCTACAGAATGGCAGCACATATCTATAACTCATACCTTGGTTAGTGTAAGTAGAAGGCCTCTGATGCTCGTGAGGAGGATGCAGCCGACGAGCGCGAAGGACAGCTGCTGCGACCAGAACGCCACATGGATCCTCCACCCCAGCCAGTGGACTACGATCTCTAGCCCTCTGGTCACAGGGTCCTTTTTGCCTACGCGATCGAACACAATGTTGATTGTTGACTGGAAATAGTAAGGGATATTGGTTACGTAAGGTTTCTCAGAAATAAGAGCTGTTAAGATATTTTCATTTCTCCGGTTTGGAAATTGAACTTTCATGTGAAGATAGCCGGGTGGTAAATAACTCTTCTATCCCTAGGGTTGAAAGTTACATAGTTTTTGCTTAGCTACACATTAAGAAACGTGTTAATTATGCTCTTTGATTTATAAAATGTAAAATTGGTCTAGTTTTTAACAAAAAATCTACAATTAAAAAAAGACACTTTTTATTTATTTTAAATTGTTTCTTTTAGTCTGTGACAATATTTTTTAGTTTGGTCGATTAATGCAGAGGTTAGTAAGCAGGCAACTCGTCGTGATTTTCATGTTCCATAAAAATCTTCTTACTCACTCCCACCTATAGCTATCACTCATAGCGCTATCTTATGAGGTAAATTTGAATCACGACTTAGAGATAACCTGTGGGAGTTTTGGTGACAAGGTTTAGTTCTATTTATTCTGTAACTAGCGGTCCCCCGCGACTTCGTCCGCGCGTTTTGAGTTTGCTCCCTCCCCTCCCGTCGCAGCGTCATGTTTTATATCCTAAAGCCTTTCTCGATAAATAAGCTATCCAACACAGAAATATGTTTTCAAATCGGTCCAGCAGTTCCTGAGATAAGCGCGTTCAAACAAACAAACTCTTCAGCTTTATAATATATTAGCGCAAGCGCACGTTGTACTTAAGCTGCGAACATTATTTTAGTGCGGAGTTATGTTAAAACTGTGATAGCTCCTAAGATATTTATTGAAATCAAATGATATAAAGGGCAACTTGGCTTTAAATGAAATGCTCGTGATGATGAATGTATTTATTTTGATAAGAATAAATATCTGTGTGTATAATACACCTCTAAAAATAATGCATTATTTTTTTACAAATTTATTAACATAAAAAAGGTTGTAGTAAGTCAACCATAAAAGATAGACATATGCTGTCGCGGACTTTATTATAGAACTCTTAATGCTGAACAATCCTGTCATACATGATTTTTGTGTAACTTAAGCGGTTTCCGCAGCGTATGCAGCGGAAGCTCTCAAAAGGAATATCTTTCTCCCGTTTTCGCAACATTTTTCATTTCTGCTGTGGTCTTATGAGTCGTATCTTTATGTTATATAGCCTAAAGCCTTCCTCGATAAATGGACTCTCCAACGTAAAAATAATTTTTCAAATCGGGCCAGAAGTTTTTGAGATTAGCGCGTTCAAACAAACAAACAAACAAACAAACTCTTCAGCTTTATAATATTAGTATAGATGAATAACTACTTGGCCCACTGTTGCATAAACAGACGGGTAGATGGCGCTGAACGTCACGCGTAATGTCGTATACATAAGAGACCACAAATTTCGCAAGGTCGGACCGACAGCACGGTAGCTCAATTAGTAGAGCGTTTGGCCCGGTCAGCCAAGAAGTTGCTGGTTCGAGTCCCGCCCGTGCGCAAATTATTGCTTTCTTATTACATCTTTATGAATATTAAATATGACACTGTGTGTGTTAAAAACATTCTAAAAATCAAAAAGTTTATTATTTACTTACAATAAATATCTTCCAAATACAGTACAGCGAGAAGAAATAGCCCAAACAGTTGAAGTATTTCCCTTGAAACGTTTTAGACCATTCAATTTTCTCTCTCATTGTTCTCGCGTCGTGTGCTTCTAAGAATAATTGTCTGCTTAGTTCTTCTAGACCGGATATCTCTTGACGAAGCTGGGTTATGTCTGTAATTCATAAGGAATACAATGGTGAATAGATATATATTTTTATAGAAATATTATTGAAAGCGCTGCGAGTCGAATTCATGCACCGAGGGTACCGTACAAATATTATTTTTATTATGCAATGTGTAAAAAAAGTACGAGCTAAAATCAAAGTTCAGAGTCGAGTCTAGAATAGTAGAAAGTGGCGCGCGCGCGTGTGTGTGTCTATGTGTGTGTATTCTAGGATGATGGTGTCATAACACCCAGATCAGAGAAAATATATAAAATAATCTACATTGAATCAACAGGGGATCGAACCCGCGACCTCTAGAGATAGCATTCCGTTCTTCACCGGCTTGACTATTCATCATAATATAAATTAAATGCATTTTGAAAGTTTATTCGAATCCCGTCTATGTCATATTTTATATATATATAAAAAATACTCACTTTCTGTTCCCTGGCCCAGTGGATTCGCATAATTTCCAACACTTGACCAAATATTCGTCCAAAATCCGCCCTTATTTTTAACATTGGACTGGTCTATCATATTGTAGGTCTGCCTCCCTCCCACACTGTTGGCTTCGGCTAGCGCTATCCTCTTCTTTTTTACTAGTATCATATCCATTGTTTGTAGCAATTTCTTCTCTATTGATAATACATCTGATTGGGTAACTGGTCTGGAAAGAGGAAACATATAAATCATAAAAAGTTCAATATAAAAAAAAACAATGTTACATAAACTAAATTTTTAAAGTACTAGTTAAAATATTCTTTAATTTTATGTCCAATGTAACAACTTAAAATGTCACACAAAAAAAATAGTTTTGGAATTAGGCTTGTATGTACTATTAGGAACTAGTTCATTCATGTGACCGAGAAAGAACTATTCTGTTCTGGTCTTTCAAATCGGTCTTTAGTTACAGTTCATATAAGCAAATCTTGTATGTCTATTGTTCAGATTGGCTTGCGAGATTTGAGAAAGAAAGAATAATTACGAGTGTCAGAGCTGAGTGTGTTGAAATATTACATACGCGTGTGCGTGAGCGTGATGAAAGATGTACTAGATTGATCGAGAACGAGGCAAACGCGTGGGCCCGAGTGGGACGGAAGATGTACTAGTTAAGCGAGAACGAGACAGACGCGTGTTCTTGAGCGTGATAGAATATGTACTAGATTGAACGACACGTACGTAAAAACAATTTCTCTGTGTGGTCGGACACCAGCGAATATGTTCGGACGACTTATGCCCGAGTAATCGGTGAACTATTGAACTAATAGTACTAGAAGACCGAACTAGTTCCTAAGAACGTTTGTACTAGTTCGGAGCGCTCCGTTCAGTGTCCGAGTAAGAACAAGACTATTTTGGATTTTTTCATTGATTTTCCAAATAAATATTAAAATGCATAGGCATGTACTGCCAAAGCTAAAATTATGACCGCCCCTTAAAATAATGATAAATCCCGATATACTTACATTATGTCTTATACATAAATCGGATCTTATTCTTCTTTTCTCATTTTTTTTAAAGACTTTATTGCACAAATTTAGTGTACAAAGGTGGACTAAATGCTAAAAGCATTCTCTGCCAGTCAAACCTTTGTGGTTCTCCGAGGCGCAGTGCTGCTAGCTCTTCCTTGAAGGTCTCCTCTTGCGACTGGCGAAAAATATGAAGTCTAGCCTTGCGCATATCATCGGCGGACAGGGGCAAAAACCTACGGGTTGTACCGTTGTTTGCAGGTGTGTGGGAGGTAGATTTTCTACCTTTCAAACACCTGATATATTGTTGCGCGCGAGCTGTTGTACGTAAAAACCGCAGCCATTGGCTGAAGCGGCCCGGATCCGCACATAAGGGTTTGATAGATATGGGAATGGAATTTATGAGGTATGAGAGATTCGTAACATTTGGTCCATTCGACCGTCTTTTTTTTCCTCTAATTTTTTTTTCAAATTACTTTTTATCACTCTCTAAAATGATCACCAGAGCTCAGGCTAAAACCTTAGGAGGAGAGAGCAGAGCCGAAGCCCCGCAGCTAGATTCCGGCACGTTCAATTCGATCCTAGATAATGATATACCAACACCAGTGCCTGGCACTACACACGTCTCTGCGATCGAGAAAGCCCCAATAGTTCCTGTTGCAGTAGTTTCGTCAGACTCAAGATCTACACGTTCACGCTCGTCTGCAGTTTCGGTGCACGCTCAAATTCTAGCTAAAAAGGCAGAATACGCCCGAAAAATCGCGACAGCGGAAGCCAAAGCCCTTGAAGCAGAACTACAAGCTCAGATTGCTGCGATTGAAGCTGTGGGTAGCCATCGTGGGAGCTCACACACAAGCACTCACCAGACCATTAATACCTGGTTGGATGGAATGCAAGCGACGGACGGACCTAAGGAACGCGCAGAAAATACTGCTGAGGCTGGCTTATCAAGCCCTGCTCGTCTTGGTAGTCCTATGCGGCGTCCACCTGTCTTTTGTCCACAGCAGCCTGATGATGTCAATCCGGTTGCAGCGCTTCCCGGATGTGTATCCGCACCCGAGCCTCGCGTCCCTTATGACTGTGCGGCGCTGCCTACTACAGAGGCAACCTCCGGTCCGACGCCTCCTAGGCCTTATTGTGGTACTCAAAACATAACTTACGGTAATCCATCAGATTTTGCTAGGTTTACTCAAGCGATTCAGAGTCTATCTTTAGATAGATCGGAGAGTCGTCTCCCTCATTTTGATGGTCAACCATTAGATTGGCTATTTTTTTAAAAAGCGTACGATGCAACGCACATGTATTACTCCCCACTTTGCAATTTATCTAGATTAAACGCAGCCCTATCCGGCTCGAAGGACCAAATGTTACGAATGGGGAAAGGTGGACTGTAAATAAATATAATATGCTGGTTAACAGAGCTCAGGCTTTAATAAATATGTACACAAACCAAAATAACACTACACAATAATAAACTAAATAATTCACACTTTTACTGCACCGACATTTTCAAGCAAGCTAACCATAGACTCAAGAGGATAATCATAAATTAAGAAAAATACAAAAGTATATAAAAAGGTCCGCAACAAATCTAATAAATATATTACTGAATTAAATAAACTAAGTAAATAACTATATCGATAAATAAATAAAGCATAAATACATACATATAATAATAATATTATGCAATTATTCACTCTTTCAGAAATTTACGAACTTTATTCTTGAAAGACAACTTTGCATCTTTCTCTTTGCATCTTTTTCATTTGCATCTTGCTTCTATCTCTTATTATAAAAGAAAGTTGTGTTAGTTGCACCGTTTATAACTCAAGAACAGGTGGACCACTTATCATGATTTTTTATCTGTTTTACACATACCTTATGTTACACAACTGTGTTTCACAAGAAACTTCTTGAATTAATATTATCTGTTTCACACATACCTTATAAATATAGCCATCGATGTGTAAGGATAGTTGACAGCACCAAATCCGGAGAGTAGCGCCATCACTGTCACTCCTATGATGCCTATGCGAGACACCCCTTGCTCTATGGAGAAGATGCCCTGAAAATTGATTTAAAAAGAAATAAATAAATAAATATTTGACAACATCACATACACTGCTGCTCCGATCCCAAGCTAAGTAGCTTAAGCACTTGTGTTATGGAAATCGGAAACAACGGTGGTACCACAACACCCAGACCCGAGACAATATAGAAAAGATCGTTTTCTACATTGACCCGACCGGGAATCGAACCCGGAACCTCACGAGATGGCGACGCTTGAAACCAGCGTGCTTGCCACTCGACCACGGAGGTCGTCAAAGTTAAAGCTTTGTCATCAGATATGAGAATGAAAGAGCAGAGTATGGCCGAGGTCTTTCGTGCATACCAACTTTAGAACGAAAATCGCTTGCACACACGACCCAAAAACTGGGCGTCACTTCAAACAAGACGACGTGAGGTCCAAGAGATTTCGGCTCTTAAGGTCATGCGGCGCGAGAGACCGCGACCTTTACTGTATATACAGGACTAGCGGTCCCCCGCGACTTCGCCCGCGCGTTTCGAGTTTGCTCCCTCCCCTCCCGTCGCAGCGTGATGTTTTATACCCTAAAGCCTTTCTCGATAAATAAGCTATCCAAAACAGAAATCTTTTTTCAAATCGGTCCAGCAGTTCCTGAGATAAGCGCGTTCAAACAAACAAACTCTTCAGCTTTATAATATTACTAGCGGTCCCCCGCGACTTCGTCCGCGCGTTTTAAGTTTGCTCCCTCCCGTCGCAGCGTCATGTTTAATATCCTAAAGCCTTTCTCGATAAATAAGCTATCCAACACAGAAATATTTTTTTCAAATCGGTCCAGTAGTTCCTGAGATAAGCGAGTTCAAACAAACAAACTCTTCAGCTTTATAATATATTAGCGCAAGCGCACGTTGTACTTAAGCTGCGAACATTATTTTGGTGCGGAGTTATGTTAAAACTGTGATAGCTCCTAAGATATTTATTGAAATCAAATGATATAAAGGGCAACTTGGTTCCAAATGAAATGCTCGTGATGATGAATGTATTTATTTTGATAAGAATAAATACCTGTGTGTATAATACACCTCTAAAAATAATGCATTTTTTTTTACAAATTTATTAACATAAAAAAGGTTGTAGTAGGTAAGTCAACCAGAAAAGATAGACATATGCTGTCGCGGACTTTATTATAGAACTCTTAATGCTGAACAATCCTGTCATACATGATTTTTGTGTAACTTTAGCGGTTTCCGCAGCGTATGCAGCGGAAGCTCTCAAAAGGAATATCTTTCTCCCGTTTTCTCAACATTTTTCATTTCTGCTGTGGTCTTATGAGTCATATCTTTATGTTATATAGCCTAAAGCCTTCCTCGATAAATGAACTATCCAACGTAAAAATATTTTTTCAAATCAGGCCAGTAGTTTTTGAGATTAGCGCGTTCAAACAAACAAACAAACAAACAAACTCTTCAGCTTTATAATATTAGTATAGATTAGCGCAAGCGCACGTCGTACTTAAGCTGCGAACATTATTCTGGTGCGTAGTTATGTTAAAACTGTGATAGCTCCTAAGATATTTATTGAATTTAAATGATATAAAGGGCAACTTTGTTCTAAATGAAATGCTCGTGATGATAAATGTATTTATTTTGATAAGAATAAATACCTGTGTGTATAATACACCTCTAAAAATAATGCATTATTTTTTTACACGTTTATTAACATAAAAAAGGTTGTAGTAAGTCAACCATAAAAGATAGACATATGCTGTCGCGGACTTTATTATAGAACTCTTAATGCTGAACAATTCTGTCATACATGATTTTTGTGTAACTTAAGCGGTTTTCGCAGCGTATGCAGCGGAAGCTCTCAAAAGGAATATCTTTCTCCCGTTTTCGCAACATTTTTCATTGCTGCTGTGGTCTTATCCGTCGTATCTTTATGTTATATAGCCTAAAGCCTTCCTCGATAAATGGACTATCCAACGTAAAAATATTTTTTCAAATCGGGCCAGTAGTTTCTGAGATAAGAGCGTTCAAACAAACAAACAAACTCTTCAGCTTTATAATATTAGTATAGATGTAACAAAAGGCTTAACGAAGCCTTAAGCCTTGAATTCAGTACGTCAAACCAAATCGTATGTAACAAAAATAATCGCTGGGGATACGGCTTTTATTTTTAGGCATTTAAAATAATTATTTATTTATTAGCCGCAATATATACGAGGCCGGAGATATATATATATAGGGATACATGATTACACTAAACGGATCTCGGAAATAGCAGTGATACTTTATGACTTTTCTAGGTTTCATCAAATCAATTGACTTTAATTAACACGCTTATAGCTTCACTTGTAACTATGTATGTAAGAAAACCTTGGAATCTTAATTTGACCCACTTCCCGATTAGGATGAATTTTTGCTCACGCTCTGAGTTCTGATGATACATGATTACACATTCTAAAGCATTAGATAGCGAAGCGTCATCAATTTCCAAGTTGAATTTATTCTGTAAAGAATAACGGCTTGGGCCATCTGTTTCATAAACAGACGGCTAGATGGCGCTAAGCGTCACGCAATTGACGTTTTCATAAGAGACCACAAATTTCGCAGGGTCGGAATGACAGCACGGTAGCTCAATTGGTAAGAGCGTTTGGCCCGGTCAGCCAAAAGGTTGCTGGTCCAAGTCCCGCCCGTGCGCAAATTTTTGGTTTCTTATTTCATCTTTACGAATACATGATTAGCTAAGAAACGTCATTACAAATCCAATATGGCGGCCTCCCCAAGATGGCAGACAGGCTATTTGAAATGCACCCCCATGATATGGGTATCAAAAAGTATAACGGTAAAGTGTAAATAAATAGTCACGTGACTTAAATCCAACATGGCGGACATCCAAGATGGCGAATTGGCTATTTGAAATGCACCCCCATGAGATGGGTATTAAATGTAAGGATTTGCTGAAAGGGATACGACACAAATTGCAAAGCGTGTGTTTAACAATTTTAATATGTGGAAGGGACTAAATCTTTTTCGAACAAGTAGGTTCTTAGTTTTAAATATTTATGGGTATGGTGTATAGTATACACATTCGTTTACAATTGTCATTGTTTGTCAATTCCACTTTTAGTAGTTATCTGTGTATATTTTTTTCAATCTTTGTATTTTGTGTGATTTTATGTGTAACTAGTAGTTCCCCGCGACTTCGTCCACGCGTTTTGAGTTTGCTCGCTCCCCTCCCGTCGCAGCGTGATTTTTTATAGCCCTAAGCCTTCCTCGATAAATAAGTTATCCAACATTTAAAAAAATATTCAAATCAGTCCAGTAGTGCCTGAGATTAGCGCATTAAAACAATCTCATCAGATTTATAATATAAGTATAGATTCATTGTAAATTCACTACTACCCACTTATTATATGAATGGACCTGTCAAACATGTCATTTTCTCCCACTTTTCAACTTACCTACTGGTATTAACCTGTTTTGTGTCAATACGGTTTATAATTGCACACTTTTCTCACCGCACAGTGACAGAAACAGATCCATTCTTACGATAACCAGGTTTTATAATAATAATATATGGGTTATTATCTGAAATTTGGTTAACTTCTGACTTTATTTTGAAAGTTGTGGTTTTCGTTAAAAATCAGGACTGTTTATATTCTATGATGTGTGTATATCATCTACTTCGCAGCATCTAAAAGGGCCAGTCACTTTGTTTGATATTTTTAGAGATATTAATGATTTTGTAAAATCAGTGTTCTAGGGACTGACGAGACGTGATAGGGACTGACGCACAAACACGGTCATTATGTCAATTCACATTTTTTATAGGAAAATTAACTGAAAAAACAAATTATCATTTAAGTTTACATATTCAATGAACTAAAATAACAGGATCTATTTATATTTATGCGCATGACAATAATAAATCAACATTTCTTTACAATTCAATTTTTTTCTTTCAGTTTAATACTTACAAACTAATAGTCTTTAAGTTATTAACATTTTTTAAAATTATTAGCCTTCTTAAGTTCTAAGTAACCAAATGAACACAAAATTCAGACTTCTACTAATTATTAAGAAATTTTAACGGGCTTTTAACTTAGTAAAATACTGTATTTCTCATGACGATTAGATTAGGGACTGGCAGATTTTCTTGCCTTCGTAAACCACGTCAGCGATATCATTTATTTGAGTTTCTGTGCATCATCATCCATCATCGTCATTCTTCGTTTCAGTCTTCTGTTTCTTTGTTGTGCGCTGGACAGGACAGGTTTTTCTTTAAACTTCCTAAGAGTAAGTCCTTCTTCAGTATAATACTTTTTTTTTACGTTGAACTATACTCCTCCTTCTAGCTTTAACTTCTTTTTCATTATTTAACAAAGGAACCTCAGCAATAATTTCGTCTTCTGATGATTAATATTACACAGTTGAATCTGAGTAGGTAGATGTATTCTGCTAACTGCTTTACGATTCTTATACAAAAAATAAAAAATCATGATATTTAAGGGAGGGCGCTCCCATACATAAAATTAATTCCTAAATTGTTTTTTGTCAAACCTATGCGTGTCTTTGGATCATTATCATCATCATTATCAGCCAAAGGACGTCCACTGCTGAACATAGGCCTCCCCCACGGCTTTCCACAGCTACCGATCACTAGCGGTCTGCATCCAGTTTGATCCTGCGATCTTTTTAAGGTCGTCTGTCCGTCTTGTTGGTGGACGTCCCACGCTGCGTCTCGTGTCGAAGGGTCTCCAATCTAGAACTTTCCTGCTCCAACGGCCATCAGTTCTTCGCGCTATGTGCCCTGCCCATTGCCACTTGAGCTTACTGATTCTCAAGGCTATGTCCGTTACCTTAGTTCTACTACGTATCTCCTCATTTCTGATTGGATCCCGTAGGGGAACACCCAGCATAGCTCTCTCCATCGCTCGTTGTGTGATTTTGAGCTTCGTATGTCATCCCTGGTAACACATACTGGTTGAAGACTTTCGTCTTTGGATAGGTCTTTTAAAATGACATAAAGCTTCCTAAAACTATTTTCTCTAAAAGTCTTACGTTTGAGAGATAGACGCTTCCAAAATGGTATAATGGGCGTCCCCACCCATCTAACTTTTAAAATAAGCGAGTGTAAATTTTGAAAAAAATACATGATGTAGATGCTGAGAAAGGCTTTCCAGGAAAATTAGTTTGAAACGAGATCGAAGTAGTAGTTATTGATATAAAGCTCATTTTCAATAACCGCAAATACTCTGCGAGTAAAACAGTGTCTTTTTTTACTTGCATCTTTACCTGTTCAGACTTTTTCTTACAATTTCCTCATTAAACAATGTGTTTTTCTTTCTAGGCGCCATATTCCACAACAAATACATTGGTATTATGGTTGAAACTACGCGTTACAAAGTATGTCCATCAGTCCCTAGATGTAGCGTCAGGCCCTAGTCACTATTACGACTAGGGCCTGACGGTCTAGGGACTGACGAAACGAAACAAAATTAAATGAAACTTTTTATTTAAAATCAACATCAAAATCAATAGGCGGTCCAAACAACAAGGCAGACCTAACTCATATTTACAATCAGTGAAAAGATCAATTAGTAATTTACTGTATTTTAAAATACTGACCTAGGGCCTGAGACTTTGACTGGCACAACACGTGTTTCCGCAGCAAAGTCAGCGACAGCACTAATAACACAATCTTGGCCGCGGTTACGGTCGTGTTTGCAACTAACTTCGAATCGAAACAATCGTATTGAGTGATAACTGAAAAAGCCATATGCTTGGATCGCGCGTATTTTTGAATTTCGTAAATGACTAGGGCCTGATAATATTTATCGCTTACACTTTTTAACTTGAAATAATGTTATATAAAATATTGTTATTTTAAATAACATCGAAATGACAATGTTTGTCAAGTAATAGAAAATGAATTTAGATAGGGCTTAATCAAAATATTCTTGTGAAATTATTTTTACAGTGAAATGAATACTAAAATCGGGAGACCTTACACGGCTAGGGCCTGATATTTGGAGAAAGAAATGTAAATTTTTAGATATAAATAATTGTATGATAGATATAAAAAATTGTGACCGAACCAAATGAACTTTATAACAACGTTTAGTAGTTTCAAATCTGGGATATTTTTAATAAATATTTTAAAAATTGATGCTAACACGAAGTTAACCAAATTTCTGATAATCACCCATATATTATAATATTATTTTTTTTATACTATAATAATAATATTACATACCTGTTTTGGACTAAGAATAGGGAAAGGGTCTCCTATCTTCCAGAAAAAGTATAAATAGATGAACCAAACAAACACTGTTAGCGGCCGTATCATGTTTTGAGATACTGAAAAAAAATAACAACACACAAATTATTAATACAAATTAAGGGTATTAAAAACATAGTTTTACTATTTCAAATAATATGTAACCTCGAATCGAGGTGCAAATAAATATGAAAAGTTCTTAAGTATTTAAGACTAATGAATAATAGTTTGTTGTGTAATGAAACTAAAAAAGAGTAAGGGCCTGTTTCAGAATTGAAAAGTGAACACTAGGTACCCAATGAATAATTTAAATAAAGAACATTTTTTGAATGAAGGATCTGCCAGACAAAAAATAACCAAGACACTTCATAAAAAATAAATAACTTTATATTATTTGTTGGTGAGCTATATTCAAATCATTTGTTTGTTAGTGCTTAGACTTCAATGGTGTAACAGGCCCATCAGTATTGTACATACTTACCAAATCTAACATTGCTGATGCAAAAGTATGCAATATAAAAAGGTATCAGAGCTATAACCATGAACAGTAGTGAATACAGTCCTAGGTTCCAGTGAAAATATCTTGAGCTGAAATTCAATCAGAATTATACTATTACCATAAACCATATTACAAGAGTAGGATACAAAATGTTTTTTTTTTAATACAGTAAAAAATATATTTTAGAAACACTTTTTATAAAAAAAATAACAACTAGTTTTTCCTGCTCAATAAAATGCTTTAAATAGTTTTTTAACTCACATTTCATTTTGTTAATGCTTAGTACTGATACAAATAACACAAATACTTATGCATTTCATTACTAAATAGTCAAAAAGTGTTTCTGAAAACACTTTTCATAAAAAACACCCAGGCCTAATATTTGATAAATAGGCATCTGATCTCTCACAATTTTTGTAATATTCTCAACTAATATTCTATTAAATTTAATAAGTAGTTTCATGATTTGTAGTTAAAAGGTCACCTTACCTCGAATCCAAGTAACCAATGATTTCAAAAATGATCAGTTCAAACATTGTGCAACTAAGTGCGAAGGTAACAGAGAATATGAGCTGAACCAGCGTGTGGTGGACTTCATAGTCTCTGAATAGCTGCTTCACGAAGAAAATCCAGCCGCCAACGAAGAAAAATGTCTGAAAGATAACCAAACATTTTGCAATAACAACCTCAAAAGGTCCTTAAAATTGCTTTAATATAAAAATGGTTGAATAATAAAAGGATAATAAACACAATAAATACACGGAAAAAGGCGTATTTACAGTATAAAATTCATTTTTTAAACAACACAATTTAGACACAAATTAACATATAAGGCTGAATATAAGCTAAGTTCATCTTACCTGAGATATCAAAATGATCAAAGTATCTTCTAAAAGCGTCATTTTGTATTGTTTCTGCCATAAAATGCTACAATATTGAGCTTTCTGTTCTATTTATTGGATTTTTTTGCTGCACAAAACTGCACTTCTGTGACAAGAAGGACAACAATCATCAACATACGTCACGCATAGGAATGCAACAAGAAACGATCTATCGAATCATCAAAGAAAAGATTAAAACATCGATAAATTTATCAAATCTAAGAAATACTAATACGTATCAATATCCATAATCATGCCCTATTATGGATTAACGTGAAATAACATCAAAAAATAGCTATTTTAATCCAAAAACCGGCTAAGTGCGAGTCGGACTCGCCCACTGAGGATTTCGTGCCAACTTTAACTGAATTAGGGCTCCTCATCCTCATACTTCTACTAAGCCAAAATACCAAAATATTTTGTTGACAGCAACAGAGGCGTCTGTAGGTACCTATAGTGCAGGGTGTGCGGCGCACACGGGCGCCGGGTCTAAGGGGGCGCCAAGCGTCAAGCGCCCTGACACCACTGCGCCCTTGACGATGTCGGGCGCACGGTTGAAAAATATAGTCTACAAAAACGAATTCTAGATTTTAACCCGCGCGCAGTTTTGCACCTTGTCCTGCACGCAGCCTTAATTTAGTAGTGAAAACGCTGCTAAAAGTTCATTACAAATTGTCAATTTCTTTTCAATTGTGCAGGAATTTATGTTTTTCTGCGTTAACAGCACGTTGGAAAATACTTGCCAAAGAAGTGCCAACTTTAAGTCTAAAACCACTTTCAAATACTCGATGGGAGATACAACCAATTGCTCTAATTTAGAAAATAAACTTAGTCATGCTGGCTCCTCAGATGTGGAACAGGTCGAGCTCTATAATGAAATCTGTAATGACTCGTATTATTACCGATGTTTATTGATGATTACACTACGCCGTTGGACATTTTAAATTACTTGTTTACGAATAAATTAATATCAGTGTTCCCAAATCTGTCCACTGCGCTGAGGATATACCTGACACTTCCAGTCACGGTCGCACATAGCGAAAGGTCATTTTCTAAACTTAAAATTATTAAAAACTTCCTTAGATCAACATTGTCGCAAAGTAGATTGACAATATAGGGTCTTAGCTACGGTATGCATTTTTAAAATGTGGCTTCTACTCATGATACTCAACAACTTTACCCAAGGAACTCATGATAAATTCTCAAAAAAAAAAAACTTAGAATGGAGACTTGGTCTATAAGCTGATCGATCTCCATACTAAGTCCAATATTTTTAAAGAATTGACCATGGGTTCCTTGGGGAAAGTTGATCAGTATTATCATGAGTAGGTGTCACAGTTTAAAAAAAGTGCATACCTTTGTGAACACCCTGTATAACTGTTAGTACTTATTCCATTTTGACCCCGCTCCTACTAGACTAGAGGGCGCCAGGGTACTGGTTGCACACAGGCGCCACAAGGGCTAAGGACGCCTCTGGACAGAAAATAAAACTTTGTTTTTCATAGTGTTTGTATGAATAACAAAGTTATGTTTGCGGTTGTTGAAAATGTGCTATATCTCAAAAACTATTAGTTTGATCCCGTCCAAACCAATTTTCGTTGAAAGTATTTGTTAAGATCTACATTACGATTTTTTTTCAAAATTTACACTTGCTTAGTGAAGAAGTTAGATGCGGAGGGGGGCGCTCATTTTACCACTAAGCAATTATATTGTATTTAGAAGTAGATGACGCCTCGCGAAATAAAAGAGTACACAAATATGGCACCGTCTGATTAATGGATGTCAATGGATTGACATCTATCACATCACATCAGAAATCAGTTTCGGAACAGAGTCTTAATAGAGTAGCTTTCTTAATATATTTTTTAAAGTATGTACGTGTATATTACAATATACTCGTTGGTTTCATTTTAAATTGAGTTCACACTTTAGCTCGGTAGTATATTAATCAACAAAAACATTTTATTTCCAAACTATTTAACATTTAAAATAATTAATAAATATCTAATAAATGCAATTTGAATATATCACGTGAATGGTTGAAATGTCATGGCGCCAATATCAGAGTCACGTTCACTGCTAGGCATTTACGTTCACGTGACCACGTGTATATTTTTTAACAAATTAAATTACTGAAAATATTTACAGTCCTTATTAAAAAAAAACAAAGAGATATTTATTAATACACCATAGTCACCTGGCATTATGTAAACAGGATGATTCCTTCAAATAACATGCTTATAGTTAGCGTACATATTTTTTTCTGCAATCGTGAGGATCATCCCTCACTGGACGTGTTTAGCAACAATTTTTTGTTATACTTTTGTTAACGCGAGCGCCGGTGACCTTTTGATCCGTGAGCGTCTACGCTATTACTTTAAAGATATTGAATGCATACTTTATAGTTATATAAAAAAGACATATTAACATACATGTCCATAGACATATGTGTTAGGGTCGTGCGGGCGGGATTCGAACCCGCGACTGCTTATCTTAATAGTCCGGAACGTAAACCACCACACTATGACGGTCGTTAAATTATTATAAAAAAATATAGTACCAAACTACTCCATGTACTACATTGGTCCGTGGGATGGCTAAGCAACAAAACTCCCTAATTTTATAGAAAATACTTCAATCATGAATGATAGGCATCATTAAATACAATTTACTTAACGAAAATATGATATTCGGACTGTTTTTATTTATTTAGTTAGTTGTTTCTGCAGTTTTAAAGGCGCACTGAGGTAGGTATTGAGACACGGACGCCATCAAAAACAGACTAAGTCAAAGTTAAGACCTCACTTTGACGTGAGGTGATATATAAAGGTAAAACATGAGTGTTATATTCTTTTAATGGTATTTATACCATCTGCATATGACCATGTTTTGGGCAAATAAACATTTTCATTTCATTTCATTTCATTGCTTGACTATCTTTTAGCCTCTCACCGGTGATCTAGTTCTTAATACAATATCATTGCCACTAAGCATATAGCTATCAAACGTTGGACTTTAAAAGAAAATGGTTTTAGGAACCTCAATCAACACGATGAACTACAGTAGGTACCTATTATCATTCTAAAGTAGGCTTGTGCCCTGTGTTGTGTAGTGTATAGTACATGTAATATGTACTATTTTGTTTTTTTTAATTTACAAGTTTAACGTCCTCGGACGGAGCCATACGGACAATTTCTTCAATAATATGTTCAATATTTACACTTAGCACTACAAAACTAAAACTAAACTAGCCTAGCCTAACCTAACTCATTGAAATGCGCGGCTGGCGTTCGCATTTCAATGCTCAAGAAGGAAGTTTAGCACGATAATATCGATCCGAATCAGAAGGCGCGATCTGCGATCAGAGCACGCTTTACTTTGTTTCCTCCTTTGTCTTCATTGTTTTCTTCAAAAGCACACATTATTATGATGATCCCAACACAAAATCACAATAAATTTCTGGATAAAACCAATTACTAAAATGAAGAAACAAAATCCAACTTCCTCTTCTCGTTTCCCGCGCTAAACTCCATGTACTTTTTTTTTTAAATACAAGTTTTACGTCCTTGGCTGTACGCCATACAGACAATTCTTCATTTATTAAATTTTCATTTTTCAACACTTAAAACTAAAACTAACACTAAACTAGCCTAACTTAACCTAACTCATTGAAATGCGAGGTGGTCCGCATTCCAATGCTCAACAAGGAAGCTAAGCGCAGGAACAGCGATCCGGGTAAGACGCAGACGGCGCGATTAGAGCTCGCTGCACCATAATTCTCACTTTAACTTCATTGTTTTCTTCAAAAGCACGAATTATTATGGCAATTCCACCGCACAATCACAATAATTGACCCGTAAAAAACAATTTCTAAAATGAGGAAATATGGTCCGTCCTTCCCTTTTCGTTTCCCGCGCAAAACCTGTACTACTTCTTCTTCTTCTTCTTCTTCATTTGAATGGCGAGCGATCGTAAGCTTGCCAGCGATGGCTCACTGTTCCGCCAATGACACGTGCGTAGCTTTTACACGACCAAGTGACACGAACAAAGCGTAATTTAGAATATTTACAAACTTAATTACATCTATAACAAAGCTAGACAACACATAAGACGACATATATGCAACAACACAGATAAATATTATATAAATCTGTACTATTTTGTGGACCAGAATGATTTTTTTTTTCATACAAGTTTTACGTCTTCGGCTCTATGCCATACAGACTGTTCTTCAGTAAATAAAGTTCATTTTTTACACTTATTGACTAAAACTAACACTAAACTAGCCTATCTTAACCTAACTCATTGAAATGCGAGGTGGTTCGCATTTCAATGCTCAACAAGGAAGCTTAGCGCAGGAACAGCGATCCGGGTAAGACGGCGCGATCAGATCGCTTCACTTAATTCCCCACTTTAATTGCATTGTTTTCTTCAAGAGCACAAATTATCATGATAATTCCACCACACAATCACAATAATTGACCCGAAAAAAAAACAATTACTAAAACGAAGAAATAAGGTCCGTCCTTCCCTTTTCGTTTCCCGCGCAAAACTCAACCAGAATGACAGCTTCAATCGAACATTTTATTTTTTAATGTTGCAAGAATTGTGCCAATAGTGTTGTAACATTTCAATATAATTGTACGCGATTAATTGAACTTGTGATATGAATTTTCATTAATGGGATTTTATTAATTAGGATAAATAATACATGTGAAACGTAACATAAAGCTATAAATAAACGTTATACATACAACGGTTTTTGTAAGGAGTAATAAAATCTAGGTTTATTTGCAATAGCAATATTCTTGTACAAATTTACCCTGAGCCGTGAATTGCGGTCGCGGTCGCGTTTCCGCGGTGGTCAGCGTGCGCGTCCGCAATTCGCGCGGTGTTAGGTTACACGTTACGTAAACAGTTATAACATCTTATTGGAACAAGCTATTATCATTCTGTAAAAAGCTTATTGTTACTGAATAAATTGCCTATGCTCGTGTTTCAAAAAAACACAACTTATATGCGGGTTATTTTATTTTGGACCATGAATTCTTCTTACAGACATTCTTTCAGACTAGGTCTGTTTATTTTCGTCAAAAGCACGTAGATAATAACGTTATCTAAATAGCACTTCATTCAAAAACATCTAAGATAAACATTCATTCATTTCTTAAACAGAAAAACACATGTTTACAATGTAACACCACTCGAAATACGGCGTCAAGTCTCAAGTACCTACGTAATCTGAGCGCGCCGATAAGGAGTTCCCCGAACACGTGTGCCTGGCACGTGTGCTGTTCGCTGTTTTGCTTTGTAAGCTTTACTACTAACTAGATGAGACATCCGTCTTTACATTTGAGTAAAAAACAAGAAATGTATTTTTTTTAAAACTGTGAAGCTATATTATGAAGGTAGCGAAAAAAAGTTGACAATCGGACTTTGACAGATTTACAGACATAATTGATATGTTTTGTGTAATAAAATAAGCTTTCTAGAAAAGATAAGAGTATAAACTATTTAAATAAGCGACAAAATTAACTTTTTAATAATCGATCTGATTAAGGATAGCGATTCTTTCCAAAAAACATCGATTTCGTGACCTAATAAATCGATCCACAAAAAGAACGATTTCTGAAAAATCGATCTTTTTCTCAAGGTTTTGTTTATAATGTAATATAAATCTATTCTATTGAAAACAAGATACATATTATCATTAAACGATCACTTATCAGTAAAATCAGGTAATTCGATGATAAAAGATATTTTTATTACCATATCCAAACATCAGATCTCTCTCGAATAAGAATCTCGCGAGTTTTTGAATAAAACCCTTTAAGCGGCGGCCGGCAGCACTCTTTAAATACGGGTTTATTCAATTATATGTAAATACTTTTTTGGTTATTTATACCAAAAAATAAAATAAAATCGAATGTAAATGTCAACCCTTGAGAGGGTGAAATATCGATTTGCTGAATCGATGCAGTACTATATGTATATCGATTTCAAAAATCGATATTTTTGGCTCCAAAAATCGATTTTTCGATTAATCAATCTCAGATCGCCATCCCTAGATCTGATTAAAAATTAGAATTATGAATATAGTTCATGTGACCGAGAACGAACTAATCTGTTCTGCTGGCCTAACTATTGTTATTGGCATTTTTTTTATTTTATTGGATATCGATATTTTTATGAACACATTTCTCGTGACTTTTAAGTTTTATTTTCCGCGCCGCAAAGAAAAGCCTAAGGTCTGGGAATATGCTGCCTCGTCCGTCAGCCGTCGCTAGTAAAAAGTTTATTTCTTCAGTAAATAAAACGATGGTACAATCCCAAAAAAAAAATCTCATATATTTTCTCCTTCTTAACTAAAGTGCATAGTCTGGTGGAACGGTAGCTTTCGCTTGAGACTTGCGAGACACGGTTACGAGTTAACGTGGTACGCGCGAACGTACAAACCTACATCAACAAAACTCATAAATAATTATATAGCTATGATTTAAGTAACAAAAAATAATCAATTAGTTAATTACACACTAAGTTTTAGGTAAAAAAAAAATGCTTCATTTACATATAATATAATACATTGATAAATACAGTACTTCATAATTAAATTATTTTTTACCATCCTATAATCAAATAATATAGTTGCCATTAGACATTAAAAGTTATTTTTCAGAAAATGGTCTTCAGGCATAGTTTGCTCAGTCTCAAAACTATATTCCTGATTTTCCATTCTCTTTAAATCTTGAGTGAACTGCTTGAAATCTGATGAATCCACTTTTTGGTAAGTCACTATTTTACTTCCTTGTGGTTCTGATAGAGACTCAGTGTGTGTCTTTTTATGCTTATTCAAAAAATTCTGGGAGCTGAATTTACTGCCACAAATGTTGCATTCTAAAAATGCATTTGTATGTTGTCTCTTCATATGCTCTGTTTTCCGTGAAGATGATACAAATGAGGCGTTACAATGATTGCACTTATAAGGTTTGTCTCCCGTATGAATCCTGGTATGGTACAGCAAAGATTCTCTCGATACAAACTTTCCGTCACAATATTCACACGCAAAGTTGCGCTCTTTAGTATGTTTCACCATGTGAGCTTTTAATCTGCTAATCGCCCAGAACTTTTTATTACAAAACTCACACACATGGGCCTTATAGTTGCCGTGCTCATATTGTATATGAACCCGTAGAGAAACCTTTTGGGTATACTTTTTACCACAATAATCACATGTGAACTTAGCATTGGATGGTGAAGCTCGAACTTGTTGACCACAAACATTATGTTCTTTGTGCTTTCTTAATGATGTTTGACTTTTATACACCCTCCCACAATCTTGACACACATATTTTACTAAGTGACTGTTTTCATGTGTTTTGAAAGTGTGTTTATTATTAAAACATTTACCACAGTGACTGCAAATTATATTACAGTGACTTTCTGAATTATGGACTTCTAAATAAGCTGGAGATGCAAATTTTCTGGGACACTTCTGGCACTTATACATTTTGGGTGCATGCATACGTATGTAATGATTTCGTAAGAGATATTTTGAAGGGAAGATTTTGAGACACTCTTTACACTTTAGAATAGGGTCATTAATATCATAAATCATCTCTGAAGTCTTAATTGGTATTGAGCATTTCTTTCTTCTTTTTTGCATCTGTTGTTCATTATTGTCTTTTTTTACAATAACTTCAGGGTATATTTTCATTTCTTGTTTTGGTTTTACTTTTGCCATTTGTGTGTTTAACATAGAGCAAAATCTGCGATGAACTAATGATACACTGTTTACTCGTTTTCTATTGTCATAAAACAGTCTGCCTGAGAAGTCTTTTGTGTTTACTGATACAAATAAAGACTTGCAATCTGTTAACTCCTGGTCAACATGTTCAAAGGTGTCGAAAAGGCTGTGCAGGAAGTTGGTCAGTTGCTCAGAATTACTCAAACAAACATTAGCAAAAGTGTAGCACTGGATAGCAGTAACTATACACTGGGGACAAATTTGCTGAAATGTCTGCAAGTATTCCGAGACCTGTAAATAAAGGGAGGTAAGTTTAGTCAAGAAAAATGTTGTAGGTAAAAGATGGTACTATGAAAGATAGGTTATAAGTTTTAATTTACCTTATCACCCAAGACGGCTAATAGAACTTCAGACACTGACATATTCTTTTCCTCTTGGTGAAGATTAACTGCAACGACATCTTCACAATTGAAAAGCTGTTCTTGAATAGTGTTTAAGCACAAACAACAAAAGTCATTCTTTCTTCTCAAGAGACTATCCAACGTATTACGTAGGGTAGACATTACGGACACAACACAATTTTTAATAAGCACGCACACAATGACTGAAATAATGTTTGTAAATATTATTGTAAGTTGAAAACTTTAATTTATTGTTTCGTCCATCCGACCACAGAACACTATACAGAGCATCCGACCACACCACAGATGATGTAGATTGGAAATATGTATGTAATATATGACAGATATGGAGATTGGAAAGCTTTTGGAGCGTTTAGGACTCATATAATGTTTGGGGCTGCAAAGTGCAACGTCTGTAGTGCATATATGACATAGTCAGAATTTAAGATGAAAAGTTTTCAACCTACAGAGCGTTATAGGAGAGTGGCAAAAAGACTTAGATAATTAAAGAAGCCTCCCTGGAAGAAGGATATACGAGTAAGCACATAAATAGTCCCCCCAGCCAATTTCGACTATGGTGGCCAGTCACAACGACTAACCGACTGCGCGGGACATATTATAGTGCACAAGTGTGTGCACAAACACAGGTGCACTCTCTATTCCTTTCACTCTCATAGCCCGATGGGACAGCAATCTGACACGACCGGAGAGAGATCAGGCGCAGGACCAACGCAGGGTGAAACACCGCCAACTTCCAAACTCCGAGCTCTCTAAGAATTTCTGAACAGAAAAACTCAGGTATATATTTTTGAGCTCGACCCTCCTACCGCTGCGCCACCGAGGCAGTTAAGCACATACGAATAAACGAAATTTATCAATATGTAATAAATATCAATGATTTCATAAATGATAAAATTAAGATATAAAATTATTTAAATTAAAACAAGTGGGGGATGTAGTGTATCATGTGTGAAAGAGAAGAACGTATTTTGTCGTCTCCTGCGCACACTATTTTCCCGACGAGGCCGGGGCTGGGTGGTGGAGGGAGGGGATACTTTACTCGCCGTCGCCACCACGGTGAAGTACGGACGTGTTGTACAGTGGGACTGAAGGAGCCGATACCGGAGACGCTGGTGTGGCGAGCTGCCACATAGATCCTTTTTTAACATGCAAAACTTTCTTATTTGTAAATATTTATTTCTTTTTATTTTGACATTGTCAATCTTTGAGCTGTCTTCAAAAAACAATAGGAAATTGCGACATCGAATTTCCACAAAGGAAATTTATAATTATTTAATTTTGCATCCTAGTTTTATGTCTTCATCCGTTTCGTCTTCTGTAAATATTTCTCCTTCTTTTATCTAGTACAGTTGTGTATTGTGAGAGTGTATATATATGAACTGTAAATAAACATCGTGTAAATAGACTTCTGCTTCTTTTGATACGAACATCCTTCTTTCTACATTCACTACCAATACGACGCTATATCTGGTGACCCGCTTTTGGACACAATATGGCTACTCAAGACGGATTCTCGGACTGCGCTGCAAGGGATCAGAACACAGCCCCAACCGGTGAAGTATTCAAAGTTGGTGTGCGAATACCCCCATTCTGGCCTGAAAAGCCGTCAATTTGGTTTGCCCAGATCGAAGGCCAGTTCGAGATATCAGGTATCACGGCAGACACAACAAAATTTTACTACGTTATCGGTCAACTAGACCAACAGTACGCTGGCGAGGTGGAAGACATCATCACCAATCCACCCGCCACGGACAAATACGAGCGGCTAAAGACCGAGCTTATCAAGCGACTTTCAGCCTCCAGGGAGCGGAAGGTCAAACAGCTCTTGGTTCATGAAGAACTTGGTGACCGCAAACCGTCCCAGTTCCTGCGTCACCTCCGGCACCTGGCCGGCCCCGGCGTACCTGAGGAGTTCTTGCGGACGATTTGGACCAGTCGTCTACCTAGCTCTACGCAGACTATCATCGCGTCTCAAGCAGCGACTCCACTTGACGGGTTGGCAGATCTTGCCGACAGAATTCACGATGTCGTACCAACCAGCCCGCAAGTAGCAGCCATGTCGACGGCATCCTTATCCAGTGGCATGCTAGATACCCTGGTGCAGCAGGTCGCAGCGCTGACCAAGCAGGTAGAAGCCCTTACCACTGCTCAACATCGTGACTCGCGCCCGAGGTACAGGACTCCGAACCATTCCCGAGACCGTTCGAAATCAAGCAGATCACAGTCCAGCTATAGGAAGTACCTCATTTGCTGGTACCACGCTAAGCACGGATCGCAAGCGAAGAAATGCATGAAGCCATGTGACTATCAGGCGGAAAACCCTTCGGGCGGACGGTAATGGCGACCAACGCCCGCCCCAGCACCGGTCGCTTATTTGTCACGGACCAACGGACGAAGATGCAGTTTTTGGTGGACACAGGCAGTGACCTCTGCGTCTTCCCCCGGTCTGCACTGAAGGAGCGACGGCAACCGACAAGCTACCAACTCTGCGCAGCCAACGGCTCGGCGATTGACACCTACGGCTATGTTAATTTAGTTTTAAACCTAGGGTTACGCCGCGACTTTACTTGGCAATTTATTGTAGCTAATGTCACTAAGCCAATAATAGGCGTAGATTTTTTATCTTATTATAATTTAATAGTAGATTGTCGTTGTCAGCGCCTCATAGACAATAGCACTAGCCTCGTCACCCCTGCTTCACCTGCCTTCTCAACTGACGCAATCTCGTCGGTCAAGGTAGTTACCGGTTCCTCTATATACCACGATATTCTGCGCGAATTTCCTGATATCACTCGCCCATCTGGTATACATAGGACACCAACACACAATACAGTGCATCATATTCGTACCACACCTGGCCCACCCGTGTGCAGCACACCGCGTCGTCTGGCACCAGACAAACTTAAGATCGCGAGAGAGGAGTATGACTCGATGCTGAAGGCCGGCACCATCAGACCCTCGCCATGGTCTTCTCCACTTCACCTGGCCCCCAAAAAGGACAACGGATGGCGTCCCTGTGGTGACTACAGGATGCTGAACGCCAGAACCATACCGGACAGGTACCCCATCCGCCACATCCACGACTTTTCTCACGGCTTGTCAGGTTGTCAGGTCTTCTCCACCATCGACCTGGTAAAAGCATATAACCAGATCCCAGTCCACGTCGACGATATACCAAAAACAGCCGTCACTACACCGTTTGGGCTTTACGAATATCCGTTCATGCCGTTCGGACTTCGTAATGCCGGACAGACGTTCCAGCGATTCGTCGACGAGGTGACACGGGGCCTAGATTTCTGTTATTGCTATTTGGACGATTTTTTAGTTTTTTCAAAGGACCAGCAAACCCATGAAGCTCACCTTCGCCAGCTGTTCTCCAGACTCCAGCAGTACGGCTTAGTCATTAACACTGGTAAGTGCGTCTTTGGTCAGCCTTCGGTCAAATTCCTGGGCTATAGCATCTCTGGTGCTGGCTCGCAACCCCTAACTGAGCGAGTGGAAGCAATACAGGCTTACCCGACTCCAAAGACCGTGAAAGAGTTGCGCAGATTTCTGGGTATGATCAATTTTTACAGGCGTTTCATACCTAACGCCGCTGAACATCAAGCACCTCTTCATGCCCTCCTCACTGGTTCAGTCAAAGGCTCGCACCCAGTCAACTTCACTCCTACGGAAGAAGAAGCTTTCGCGAAATGTAAGACCAGCTTATGTCAAGCAGCATTACTCGCGCACCCAGACATTGACGCAAAACTGGCTATCGTCACAGATGCCTCCGATACTGCTATTGGTGGTGCTTTGCAGCAGTTTAGAGATGGGTCTTGGGAACCACTCGCCTTCTTCTCGCGTAAGCTAAATGATGCGCAGAAGAAGTACTCACCTTACGATCGTGAGCTACTGGCCATATATGAGTCAATTAAATACTTTCGGCATATGGTTGAGGCTCGTCATTTTATCGTTTATTGCGACCACAAACCCATTTGCTACGCATTTCATAATCGTAAAGAGAATTGCTCGCCAAGACAGTTCAGACACCTGGATTTCATCTCACAATTTACCACAGACATCAGGCATATTTCAGGTAAGAACAACGTCGTCGCTGATGCCCTTTCACGAGTCGAGGAGATAGTTCAGCCCATTATTGATTTGGCTCAGCTAGCTGAATCTCAACACTCTGACCCAGAACTCAAACAGCTACTCAACGATTCGATGTCATTACGTCTGAAAAAGATGAAACTGCCAGGATCGAGCTTAGAACTGTACTGCGATGAAAGCAGCGAGACTTTGAGACCTTACGTCACACATGAAATGCGTAGGCAAGTTTTTGACAGCCTGCACTCACTCAGCCACCCAGGAGCAGCCGCTACTACAAAATTAGTCACGGAACGCTTTGTTTGGCCTGGAGTTCGACGAGACTGCCATGAATGGACGCGCTCATGCATCGCCTGTCAACAAGCCAAGGTAACTCGACACGTTCATTCGCCACTCGGCACATTCAAACTCCCACGTGCCCGATTTACCAAGATCCACATCGATCTCATCGGTCCACTGCCGCCATCTCAAGGATTTCGTTATTGTCTCACGATCGTCGACCGTTTTACACGTTGGCCTGAGGCAATACCGCTCCAAGACATAACGGCAGAGACAGTGGCAAGTGCACTACTACAAGGTTGGATTTCTCGATTCGGATGCCCTACTGAAATAGTCACAGACAGAGGACGCCAGTTTGAATCTGCACTTTTCCAGCGCCTGTCTAACTTAGTCGGCTTCCGTCATCTACGCACTACTGCCTACCACCCAGCATGTAACGGCCTAGTCGAGAGATTCCATCAACAGTTGAAGGCTGCCATTACATGCCATACCAACCATAACTGGGTTGAAACACTCTCACTCGTTCTTTTGGGTATACGAGCAACCCACAAGGAGGATCTCCATGCTTCACCAGCTGAGTTGGTGTATGGAGAAACTCTTCGGCTGCCTGGAGAATTCTTCGAACCACAACCTATCGACGTTCCGGACTTGACCGATTTCATTACCAGAATACGTCAGTTCGCACAAAAGGTAATTCCATCTCCAGCTTCACGTCACATATCCAACCGTCCAGTGTTCATCTTTAAAGACCTGAAGACCTCACAGCACGTCTTTCTGAGGGACGACACATCTCACGGGTCATTCAAACCTGCCTACACTGGACCACACGAGGTACTACAACGCGGTGACAAAACTTTTAAGATCGCGGTCAATGGTAAGCCGGTTACCGTATCAATAGACCGGATAAAGCCCGCGTACACATTTAACAGCAACCAGCCTCAGATGCCTTCAACTCCGGACGTCAACACCGAGGTAAAGACGACGCGTTCAGGTCGGAAGGTACACTTTCCCGACTATTATCGCCCGTAGCCCGGTCTCTGGAGGGGGGTGATGTGGCGAGCTGCCACATAGATCCTTTTTTAACATGCAAAACTTTCTTATTTGTAAATATTTATTTCTTTTTATTTTGACATTGTCAATCTTTGAGCTGTCTTCAAAAAACAATAGGAAATTGCGACATCGAATTTCCACAAAGGAAATTTATAATTATTTAATTTTGCATCCTAGTTTTATGTCTTCATCCGTTTCGTCTTCTGTAAATATTTCTCCTTCTTTTATCTAGTACAGTTGTGTATTGTGAGAGTGTATATATATGAACTGTAAATAAACATCGTGTAAATAGACTTCTGCTTCTTTTGATACGAACATCCTTCTTTCTACATTCACTACCAATACGACGCTATACTGGGATACTACAGATACAAAAGCTCTTGGAGCGTGTAACCTGTTGCCTGCAACCTGTGTCTCGCAAGCGTCGTTTTGAAGCAAGAGTGAGAAAGAAGATTTCATAATGAACACATCTGTCCCAGTATTTTCAATTTATGCAGATTCCCTGCAGGCAAGGAATAAAACCTTTACCGATTTTCTCTTTCTATAATTGTACTTCTCAATCATAACTTATGATTCATAACCGGTTTGGATTTTAAACGACACTCTAATTATCACTCCCATCACTAGTAGTTAGGGTGAAATGTAATTACCTAGTTAAAAATGTATGTGCAAATTAAACTAAAAAAAAGTTATAAAATGTGTATAAACCTGAAAAGGTAGATCCAAGTCAAACCTGTATTTCATATCATTTCATTTCGGGTCGGACGTGTTAATTATAAAATCTTCTTTATCATTCCCACCTTTAGCTGTCACCCTATATGGACCTCGAATCTGCAATTTCACATAATCTGGGGCAGTTTGCGTGTTATTTCATTCTTTAAATAGTAACACAACATTATTCTATTGGGTTCATCATCATCATCATCATAATCAGCCAAAGGACGTCCACTGCTGAACATAGGCCTCCCCCACGGCTTTCCACAGCGACCGATCACTAGCGGTCTGCATCCAATTTGATCCTGCGATCTTTTTAAGGTCGTCTGTCCATCTTGTTGGTGGACGTCCTACGCTGCGTCTTTGGTCGAAGGGTCTCCAATCTAGAACTTTCCTGCCCCAACGGCCATCAGTTCTTCGCGCTATGTGCCCTGCCCACTGCCACTTAAGCTTACTGATTCTCAAGGCTATGTCCGTTACCTTGGTTCTTCTACGTATCTCTTCGTTTCTGATTCGATCTCGTAGAGAAACACCGAGCATAGCCCGCTCCATCGCTCGTTGTGTAATTTTGAGCTTCTTTATGAGGCCCATAGTTAGAGACCACGTTTCGGATCCGTATGTCATCACTGGTAACACACACTGATTGAAGACTTTCGTCTTCAGACACTGAGGTAATTGAGACGAGAAGACGCTCTTGCGCAGTTTCCCGAACGCTGCCCAGCCGAGTTGGATTCGTCGATTGACCTCTTTCTCAAAGTTGGACCTACCCAATTGGATCACTTGTCCCAGGTAGACGTACTCGTCGACAACTTCGAGAGTTGAGTTCCCAATGGATACTGGAGTGGGTACAACAAGGGAACTCGACATAATTTTCGTCTTCTCCATGTTCATTTTAAGACCCACTTGTTGGGATACTCGGTCGAGGTCTTCGAGCATAGTGCCTAGATCATCCAGCGTCTTTGCCACAACGACTATGTCATCGGCAAACCGAAGGTGTGTTATGTATTCGCCATTGACGGAGATGCCGAATCCTTCCCATTCCAGGAGCTTGAAGGCGTCTTCCAATGCCGCTGTAAACAGTTTCGGAGATATTACATCGCCCTGTCTTACACCTCTTTGCAATGGAATCGCCCTCGTCTTGTGTTCCTGTACTCGGACCGACATGGTGGCATTGTTATATAGACACTTTAACACCTCTATATACCTATTGTCTATGTGACACCGCTGAAAAGACCGAAGCACCGCCCAAGTTTCGATCGAATCAAAATCCTTCTCATAGTCCACAAAAGCTAAACATAGAGGCATATTATACTCCTCGGACTTCTGTATAATTTGCCTTAGCGTATGAATGTGGTCTATGGTACTGTAGCCTTTTCGGAATCCGGCTTGTTCGGGAGGCTGGAAGTCATCAAACCTACGTGCGAGACGATTCGTGATGACCCTTGAGAACAGCTTGTAGACATGGCTCAGGAGTGAGATGGGTCTATAGTTCTTCAATAAGGTTTTGTCTCCTTTTTTGAAGAACAACACCACCACACTCCTGTTCCATGCCTCAGGCGTGATGCCCTCTAGCAGAACGGAATTAAAGAGTCTCTGAAGGACTTTAAGTACCGGTGTTCCACCCGCTTTCAGGAGCTCTGCTGTGATTCCGTCCTCGCCAGGTGCCTTATTGTTTTTAAGCTGTTTCAGGGCCATCCTAATCTCGTAGAGGCTGATGTCCGGGATGTCTTCAGTGTAGTGTCGGGTCAGGATAGCTCGTGGGTCTCCGGCCGAGCTATCAACGGGTTTGGCTACTGAGGTGTACAACTGCCCATAGAACCTTTCGATCTCCCTTAAAACCTCTGCTTTCGTCGACGCTACACTGCCGTCCTCCGTCTTAAGCTTCGTCAACAGGCTTTGCCCAATAGACGTGTCCCTTGCAAACACTTTGGAGCCTTGGTTCCGCTCTATTGTTTCTTTAACACTATTCGTGTTAAAGGAACGCATGTCATGTCGCAGAGATTTCAATATTCGTCTATTAAGCTGCCTGTAGGTTTGAGCATTAACGGAGGTCTGCAGTGCCATAGATCGACGTTCTGCCATAAGGTCGAGAGTGTGGACCGAGAGTTTTGAGGTCTATTCTTCTTTTGAGGTCTATTCTTATAGTTACTTACAAACTATTTTTACATAAATTATTTTATTTTGCTCACAAACTTTTATTAATCAACCAAGTACAACTCAAGGACAAGTAACAAGGGTGATAATTAGGTGATTATTTAAAATATAGTCTGGTTATATTAATGAGAAATAAAATATTTTTACATATTTTAATCTGTACTGGTTTAATAACTTTGCATGTAAAGAATCAGCATAAAATAAAAATAATTCTCTACATCTAAAGGCTCCAAGAGCTTTCCACAATCTCATCATACCGTATTTTTCGTTTCGGTATTTTTACAAAGTACCTACTCTGTGCTGTACCTATCAATCTGTCATATATGACAAATAATGACAGATATGTTTAAAGACTACCTACTGTTCCAAATATGTCTAAAGACCTCTGTTACTAATTTGTGGATATGTCATATGTGCATGTATCTATTTAAAGGTCTGGGCACACAGCCGGCGGGGCGGGACGGCGACGCGACGGCGACTCGACGCTGACGGGTTGGACGAGTTGTATAATATAGAATTATAGGAGACATGACAGACAGCGCCGCCACGCTCGGCGGGGCGGTAACTGGCGCGTCACGTCAGCGTCGCGCCGAGCGCGAATACAAAACACAGCGCGGCGGGACGGGCCACCGTCGCGCCGAGCGTGGCGTGAGCGGGACGGCAAGCGTTGTGTTATATGATGTTCGTTTTTAGTAGCCACACAGACGGCGGAGCGTGGACGCGTCGCGCTCGGCGGGACGGAGTTTTGTATTTTTATATAACTTTTAGTACCAAAGATATGGATGTTGAAACAATTGAACGTCTGATAGAATGAGTCAGAGGTTACACATTGATAAACGACCTTAGCCACAAAGAATCTAAAAAAGATTCTCTGAAATTGCCATTTCTTGCCTGCAATCTTGCCATCACGTCACACCGCGGGCGGAACGGCCGGCGCGACGCCAGCGGGACGGTCACGCCGGCAGTGTGACTGCCTCATAGCGCTAGCGTTCCGCCGGCGTCGCGTCGCCGTCCCGTCACGCCGGCTGTGTGCCCAGACCTTAAGTGGTGTGTTGAATAAGGAGTTTAGTTACTATAGAGGGAAGAGTGGCAACTCTATGGTTAAACTTGCATATATGGAAAGTGCTGCCAACTGGAGTTTGTGCGCATGAACTAAATCTATACTATAAACATGCATACCTAGCCATATCCATACTAATATTATAAAGCTGAAGAGTTTGTTTGTTTGTTTGAACGCGCTAATCTCAGAAACTACTGGCCCGATTTGAAAAATTATTTTTATGTTAGATAGTCCATTTATCGAGGAAGGCTTTAAGCTATATAACATAAAGATACGACTCACAAGACCACAGCAGCAATGAAAAATGTTGCGAAAACGGGAGAAAGATATTCATTTTGAGAGCTTCCGCTGCGTACGCTGCGGAAACCGCTAAAGTTACACAAAAAACATGTATGACAAGATTGTTCAGTATTTAGAGTGCTATAATAAAGTCCGCGACAGCATAAGTCTATCTTTTATGGTTGACTTACTACAACCTTTTTTATGTTAATAAATTTGTAAAAAAATAATGCATCATTTTTAGAGGTGTATTATACACACAGGTATTTATTCTTATCAAAATAAATACATTCATCATCACGAGCATTTCATTTAGAACCAAGTTCCCTTTATATCATTTCATTTCAATAAATATCTTAGGAGCTATCACAGTTTTAACATAACTCCGCACCAAAATAATGTTCGCAGCTTAAGTACAACGTGCGCTTTCGCTAATCTATACTAATATTATAAAGCTGAAGAGTTTGTTTGTTTGTTTGTTTGTTTGAACGCGCTAATCTCAGAAACTACTGGCCCGATTTGAAAAAATATTTTTATGTTGGATAGTCCATTTATCGAGGAAGGCTTTAAGCTATATAACATAAAGATACGACTCACAAGACCACAGCAGCAATGAAAAATGTTGCGAAAACGAGAGAAAGATATTCCTTTTGAGAGCTTTCGCTGCGTACGCTGCGGAAACCGCTAAAGTTACATAAAAATCATGTATGACAAGATTGTTCAGCATTAAGAGTTCTATAATAAAGTCCGCGACAGCATAAGTCTATCTTTTATGGTTGACTTACTACAACCTTTTTTATGTTAATAAATTTGTAAAAAAATAATGCATCATTTTTAGAGGTGTATTATACACACAGGTATTTATTCTTATCAAAATAAATACATTCATCATCACGAGCATTTCATTTAGAACAAAGTTGCCCTTTATATCATTTGATTCCAATAAATATCTTAGGAGCTATCACAGTTTTAACATAACTCCGCACCAAAATAATGTTCGCAGCTTAAGTACAACGTGTGCTTGCGCTAATTATATTATAAAGCTGAGTTTGTTGGTTTGAACGCGCTTATCTCAGGAACTGCTGAACCGATTTGAAAAAATATTTCTGTGTTACATAGCTTATTTATTGAGAATGGCTTAAGGATATAAAACTTCACGCTGCGACGGGAGGGGAGGGAGCAAACTCAAAACGCGCGGACGAAGTCGCGGGGGACCGCTAGTATATTATAAAGCTTAAGAGTTTATTTGTTTGAACGCGCTTATCTCAGGAACTGCTGGACCGATTTGAAAAAATATTTCTGTGTTGGATAGCTTATTTATCGAGAAAGGCTTTGGGATATAAAACATGACGCTGCGACGGGAGGGGAGGGAGCAAACTCAAAACGCGCGGACGAAGTCGCGGGGGACCGCTATATATTATAAAGCTGAAGAGTTTGTTTGTTTGAACGCGTTTATCTCAGGTACTGCTGGACCGATTTAAAAAAAATATTTCTGTGTTGGATAGCTTATTTATCGAGAAAGGCTTTAGGATATAAAACATGACGCTGTGACGGGAGGGGAGGGAGCAAACTCAAAACGCGCGGACGAAGTCGCGGGGAACCGCTAGTTATATTATAAAGCTGAAGAGTTTGTTGGTTTGAACGCGCTTATCTCAGGAACTGCTGAACCGATTTAAAAAAATATTTCTGTGTTACATAGCTTATTTATTGAGAATGGCTTAAGGATATAAAACTTCACGCTGCGACGGGAGGGGAGGGAGCAAACTCAAAACGCGCGGACGAAGTCGCGGGGGACCGCTAGTATATTATAAAGCTTAAGAGTTTATTTGTTTGAACGCGCTTATCTCAGGAACTGCTGGACCGATTTGAAAAAATATTTCTGTGTTGGATAGCTTATTTATCGAGAAAGGCTTTGGGATATAAAACATGACGCTGCGACGGGAGGGGAGGGAGCAAACTCAAAACGCGCGGACGAAGTCGCGGGGGACCGCTATATATTATAAAGCTGAAGAGTTTGTTTGTTTGAACGCGTTTATCTCAGGAACTGCTGGACCGATTTAAAAAAAATATTTCTGTGTTGGATAGCTTATTTATCGAGAAAGGCTTTAGGATATAAAACATGACGCTGTGACGGGAGGGGAGGGAGCAAACTCAAAACGCGCGGACGAAGTCGCGGGGAACCGCTAGTTATATTATAAAGCTGAAGAGTTTGTTGGTTTGAACGCGCTTATCTCAGGAACTGCTGAACCGATTTAAAAAAATATTTCTGTGTTACATAGCTTATTTATTGAGAATGGCTTAAGGATATAAAACTTCACGCTGCGACGGGAGGGGAGGGAGCAAACTCAAAACGCGCGGACGAAGTCGCGGGGGACCGCTAGTATATTATAAAGCTTAAGAGTTTATTTGTTTGAACGCGCTTATCTCAGGAACTGCTGGACCGATTTGAAAAAATATTTCTGTGTTGGATAGCTTATTTATCGAGAAAGGCTTTGGGATATAAAACATGACGCTGCGACGGGAGGGGAGGGAGCAAACTCAAAACGCGCGGACGAAGTCGCGGGGGACCGCTATATATTATAAAGCTGAAGAGTTTGTTTGTTTGAACGCGTTTATCTCAGGAACTGCTGGACCGATTTGAAAAAAATATTTCTGTGTTGGATAGCTTATTTATCGAGAAAGGCTTTAGGATATAAAACATGACGCTGTGACGGGAGGGGAGGGAGCAAACTCAAAACGCGCGGACGAAGTCGCGGGGAACCGCTAGTTATATTATAAAGCTGAAGAGTTTGTTGGTTTGAACGCGCTTATCTCAGGAACTGCTGAACCGATTTAAAAAAATATTTCTGTGTTAGATAGCTTATTTATTGAGAAAGGCTTTAGGATATAAAACATCACGCTGCGACGGGAGGGGAGGGAGCAAACTCAAAACGCGCGGACGAAGTCGCGGGGGACCGCTAGTGTTTATATATGTCTCTACCTATTACGATGCTCCATAGAATGTATTCATAATAGAGTTTCTTGGGCGCACTCATGTTTATTACAAAAAAACAACACCAAATAACAAACTAATTTACTTAACAAAACGATACTAACAAAAACAAACAAAATAACAAAAAACTGTGAAAGGGAGTGCCAGCAGAAGTGAAAACTTGAATATCAACGTTGTGCATTTTTGATTTTTTGGAATAGTTATTATCTATATAAAAGTACTATCATTTTTGTGATAGAATACAATAATAATAATAATAATAATAATAATATAATATTTTTATAGAATACAATATTCATTTATTGCGCTATCGTACACAAACATTACAATTTATATTATATTAAATTACATTAAAAAGTTTATCTCTCAGAAAAATCAACTTACATCCATAATTTCGCCAACCGTCTTACGGTTTTTCTATCAGCCCACGTGTCCTGACGCGAATTTCACATTTTTCCCCCATCCCACAAAAGTGCTCAACGCCGCTAAAGAAGTTTTCACTTCAAAAATTAAACAGCAAAATTGACAATAAAACAGAGAATCCGAGAAACGCATCAACTTCCACGAAAGCCAGACAGTAGACTATACGTCATTTTTGACAGTTCTATTTCATTCGCAAAACACGCGAGGTCGCTGTCATCAGTGAAAATAGGTGGCATTCTAGTGTGCCCCCCCCTGGTTGAACAAAGAGTTTAGTAGGAGTTTTGCGCGGGAAACGAAAAGGGAAGGATAGACCATATTTCTTAATTTAAAAATTGTTTATTTTCGGGTCAATTATTGTGTTTGTGTGGTGGAATTTTCATGATAATTAGAGCTTTCGAAGAAAACAATGAAGTTAAAGTGAGAATTATGGTGAAGCGACCTCAATCGCGCCGTCTTACCCGGATCGTTGTTCCTGCGCTTAGCTTCCTTGTTTAGCATTGGAATGCGGACCACCTCGCATTTCAATGTGTTAGGTTAAGTTAGGTTAGTTTAGTGTAAGTTTTAGTTTTAATTATTGTTAAAAAATGACTTAATAATGAAGAATTGTCTGTATGGCGAACAGCCAAAGACGTTAAACTAGTATTTAAAAAAAAAAGAAGAGTTTAGTAAAGTCTTTCGAACAGGAGTAAATGTGTTCTGTGCTTTCGGAATTTCGCAAAAAGAAAAAAAATATATATTAAAGCATTGCTAAATTGTTCTCCAGCGAAGATAATTTTCGACTTACAATTCAACCCTACACAGAAACCATTCAGGGTAAGTGTAATTGTATATTTTTCCTCAGACGATGATTAATTTCAACGCTGAATATAAAAGTCTCAAGTCTGTTATTTGGTAAATTCATTCCAGTTTCAATCAAAATCGTAAGCGAAATTCCCTGTTATTTGTAACAGAATACTACATATTATAGTTATAATTCTATGTTGCGAAAGTTGTTTTTTGTATTTATATGGTGATAAGTTGATAACGTAATCATCTTTTATGTAGGTTATTTATTATTTCACGTTTTACAGCACGAACATTCAAATATTTTTTATTTACATCGTTTTAAGAAAGCCTTGCTGCTTAGTAGCCGAAAAATGATACTATAAAATATATAAACTAAATTTAAAAACCATTTACGCATGGTAATTTTTATTTATAACCATGTCACAGTCAAGAGTTTGAAAACACACAACACCCTGGGTAAACAAATGCTAGAATACCACTCTGTTCTTTTGATCTTCATTTGGAATTTTACAGAAGTGACCCATAGCTGAGAAAAAAATGCAATATATTTTTTTTACCAACTTTTCTTGCCTGCATCAATTTTTGTGGCTGGCGGGCCTAAGATAAATTTCAAACATTTTTTTTTAAATGTTTTAAAAAGATTTTTACAAACTTTTTTGTATTCCTTCTTTTTATAAGCAATTAGGATTGATTTAGAAGTGGAAAATATTTGGCACATCAGGTTGTTTAGGAAATAAAATTATTTTATTGACGCATATAAACTGCATCGAGGTGTGCATGTACATTTTCAAATTCGGGTTTAAAATGGGTTTTCTGGTTCAAAACAATAAATCCACATTTCGTCTCCTGTGACAATGTCATAGCATTTTGTAATGTTCAGTAGCATCTGTGAGCACCATTCCAAGCGATCCAAGACAGCAAAGTTTTCAAACTTTAAATACCTCATGTAAAAATTTCTAAATTTAGCTCTTATAGATATGTCTTTATATATATAATTCTTCTGTGAGTGTGTATGTCACTGAACTTCTCTCAAACAACTGGACCGATTTTGATGAAATTTTTTGTGTGTGTCCAAGGGGATCTGGGAATGGTTTAGATTCACAATTTTCAAATTAAAGACATGTTGACAGGACAACGTCTGTCGGGTCCGCTAGTATATATCGCTCATTTGCGACAATAACGTGTTAAAGCAAATATGTATCGTTATGGAATAATGATACAGTAGAATCCGGCGCATTGCGCTCTACTTGCTGCTAAAACGCGATATTTCTAGCAACGAAAATGACCGAGTAATGAGGGAAAAGGTCGGCGACTATCGGTTTAGCGCCATCTCTTTCTGTACCTAAGTTTAATGCAAGATCGGTTCACGTAAGTTGTTGCCGCTCGTTTGAGAAGGAAAGTGCTGCCCGATTTCGGCAAAAACGTAACAGCTCATGGTATCACGGTTTTGATGAGAAGGTAAATACAGCTTTTTGTTTTTTTAGTGATTTATTTTTGCAACTATAACGGAACATTTACATATGGGTCATTATTGTAGTAAAAATAGTAATCGCATGCTATGGTTTATATAGGATTGTACCATTGTTGCTGAAATATATAATATTTTTTGCTGGTTAATTTAAGATGTTCCGTTACAGTTGATAGTAAAAGTTCAAAATGTTTGGTCTTAATGTTAGCTATTTCAAGTTAACACATTATTGATAAAAAATAATATTTTTTTACAACAAATAGCTTACAATGTTGCATTATAAATGATAAAAATATTGTCTAATTACAATTTATTTTTCAGATGGAATTACGGTCTAGGAAGATTGTAAATCTTGTCCGAGGAATTAATGAACATTTACCATGTGAATCAGTACAGCAAGAATAACAACTGCAATGTAACCGGCCTCGTTGCTACTCGACTAGTTCTTTGAGCACCAGCACTTCTTCATCATCAAAACCACCAATTATTGAAGACTCTGACGACTCAGTCAAGGATCCTGACTACGTATTAGTTCAAGATCAACGAAGAAATGAGAGTTCGGATGAAGATATAATTATGGAAGACAATTAAAATCCTAATAAGACTGATATACATACTATACAGACTAATGACAAACAAAAAAATGAGAACACAAAAAATATAAAGCGAAATACGATTTTAACACTTTTACGGACAGTACTCCAGACACAATAGAAATTTTATTGTTATCACACCTATAGGCGGTCACTGTCCGCGAAAGAGTTAAATGAAGAAATAGATGATACAGCTAAACAAATTATGATAGGAAATGATGATAGAATGAGACCAGAAATGCTGGATGCCATTGCAAGCATCGTGCTCACAGGCAGAGAAACACCAAAATTTGTATCTAAAAATATATATCCAACTGTAGACATACAAATGAACACCAATGAAGAAACAACACCTGCTACAAAAGAAAAAGAAAAACCGTTGAGTGAAGAAATTAAACATAAAAATCAACTACCGCCTGCAGACGTACGAAAGAGCACTAATAAATAAACAACACCTGCAAAAAAAGCAAAAAAAGTCCATTTAATAAAGCAATTGCTCCTAAAAATCAACTACTGCCTGCAGACGTACAGATTAGCAGAAATGAAGACCCTACACCTACAAAAAAAGGTAAAAAAGACCACTAAATAAAGAAAAATGAATAAAAACCTATTGTTTTTATTTGATTTCGAAGGGGAAAAAATAAAGCATGTGCAAGTTGTTTTCCAAAAATACTCTTTGTATCAATAATTGCCCAATAACATCTGCACTAAGCAAGAAAAATACGGAAAGCAACCAAAAATTGACAATAATATTAAAGAAGGACGAGAAAGGAGAATATTAAAGATGAACTTGTATTTCAGCGAAAGTTACACTGTAACTTTGCTAAAATATCTTTCATTTTGTAAAACAAAATACAAAAATAAAGAGATTTCTACGACAGTAACGTGTCTTAATTAAAATGTTCCATACATTAAGATTACAGATTATCAATGAAAACGTAACAACACAACATATCTTGTAAAGGTTTAGATTTTTATTCAAATTTTTTCTTAAGAAAAACGGTACATATCTCTTTATTTTGCAATACTGCAATTTTTTAACAAGAATAACGCAACAAGGAGGCCCCTTTTTTAAATAAATAATCATAATAAATTTAATTACTGACATAAAGGTCTGAATGCAATTTGATCCAAAAAAACGAAAACCGTGAAGTTATGTTGTATTGAGGTGAATAGTCTAAACATAATAAATAAAAAGTTACAAGAAATTTAAACTTTCAAATGCGTTTTACCACAAATTGAGATTTTCACTTTGTCACGTTCTTGTCGCAAATGAGCGATATATATAATCTTAGTCTAGGCCAGTTGTGATTATTAAACTTATCAATTTCTTAACAGACTGAAGTTCAAATCTCTTTATTTATAACCTTTACTTAACATAAATTTTTAAACTAATATCTACTAAACTAATTGCAGAAGAAATGATCCAAACATATTGAGTGCCTAATTAATATCACATCACACTGTATTGTGAAGGCAAGGGTATGAAATACCACAAAATATGTTCTGTATCAGATATCCATTATATTATAAATTTATTAGGAAGCAATATATATAGAAAATAAACTATCTATTTTGGAACTATGCATATGAGAATATGTTACGAGAGTATACTTACCCCCTTATTCATAATAACGCAAACGTTTTAATAAACCTGTTTTAAGTACACACATCAAAAGTGCTCGGGGATCAACATATATTTTTGCAATAACTATTCTCCTGATTGATATTAATTAAAATTTTCTTTAAGGATTCATCAAATAAAGTGTTTTCGTTTGTCTACAGTAACGATAAACCAAGTCACCTTTGCATTAATAAAAAAAGTTTCCATTTTCCTCATAAAGGGATTTTTGACATTTGAACCACTAACATTAAAGTTCGAAAAAAAGACTGAAATAACAGTTTTCTTTAAAGTTTTATTGGGTAACTTTAACAATTAATAATCCGTGTTTCTACCGCGAACACTAACAGCACAAGAACATCGGTTTGGCATACTCAAAATGAGTTCATCCAAATCACGCTCGTTCGTTTCGCCCCATGTTCGTTGCAACAACAAAAAAAGGTCTTCTTGCGACTTGGATACCCTTCATATTCGGCAGAGCTCTTCTCTGTAGCATATCCCATGCATGCTCAATCGGGTTCAAGTCTGGCGACTGAGCAGGCCAGGGCAGGACATTGATGTTAGCTGCGGCGAGAGCCTGTCTTACAACTTTTGCGGTGTGCGATCGTGCATTATCATGCATTAACTGAAAAAAGGGACCGATTTGCACTTGTAGAGGAACGATGACGTCTGATACAATCGTCTCAGCATAAATTTGAGCGTTGAGGTTGCCTCTGATCCGAATCAAATCAGTTCTTCCGCCGATCCAAATACCCGCCCATACCATGATGGTTTCACCAGTATAAGGATGGACTTCCTGGCAGGATTTTAATCACTGGTGGCGTCCAGGGGTTCTCCAGTGTCGTATACGTCTTGTATCCGGTCTCATACCAAAACGAGACTCATCAGAAAAACACACGAAACGCCATTGTTCTTCTGCCCAATTTCTGTGTTCAAGAGCCCATTGATATCGAATCCTACGATTGTGCATTGCTATAGGTGGTACCCGTAGCGGTCTTCGGGAATGAAGGTTCACTTCATGCAAGCGGTTTCTGACTGTTTGGTCGCTAATTAAGTTCCCTGAAGAGTGATGAAGCCTCACGGCTAACATCATGGCGGTTATTGTTGGATCTCTTTGAGCTGTGATTTGAATGTATCGGTCTTGTCTCCGTGTGGTGCAGCGATACCGTCCTCCATGGCGCTCAGCCACGGTACCAGTGCTTCGGTAACGTGTTTAAAGTCGACTGATAACACTCTGACTTGTATTCTGAGCTAAAGCCACAGTACGTTGCCGGGAACCAGCTTCTATCATTCCCACGGCTCTGAGCATTTCTTCCCTGCTTAAATGACGTCGCCGCTCCATAATAACGTTGGTTTTAATCAGTAGTAGGGAAACAGTAGCACTAATAATGTCTTCAATGCGTTGTATGTTTTTATAGGGAAAATATTGACAGCTGATTTTCATCTTTTACTCGAATTTGATTGACAGTTCCTGTTTCAAATTATGAAATGCACCAAAAAGGGTCCATATAAATTTATAAAATCATAAATCTATTACAAAGCCACATCTCAATCTCAAGGAATCCGCATAAAAATGCTTGATCCCTAGACACTTTTGATGTGCGTATTACACTGTTTTGTCTTGTTCTTTCTTGGCGCTGTCATGTTTTGATAGAAAGTGACAAAACAGTGTAATAGCTAAAATATGTTTATTAGACTGTTTGAGTTATTATGAATAAGGGGGTAATAAGGGGATTTAACAATTTAATATAATGTATGATAGCTTTGAACTTCACCATCACCAGGCCCATAACATGCACCATCACTTTAACTGTGTGATACTTCCTGGCCACGTCATGTACGCAATTCGAATAAAATTTGGCAGAATAATTGCCTCCAAATAGTCCTATTTAGTCCTTAGTTTAAAAAATAGTCGTATCCAAGTTTCAGAAATATTGAACGAAATCAGTAGCGTGGCTGGAAAGCATACTTCCTGGCCACGTCACCTTGTAAATTGTTATAAGAAGGGATTACTTTTTAATGATATTTGGCAAAAAAAATACAGTTATCTATACTAATATTATAAAGCTGAAGAGTTTGTTTGTTTGTTTGTTTGTTTGTTTGAACGCGCTAATCTCAAAAACTACTGGCCCGATTTGAATTTTTTATTTTATTTTGGATAGTCCATTTATCGAGAAAGGCTTTAAGCTATATAACATAAAGATACGACTCATAAGACCACAGCAGCAATGAAAAATGTTGCGAAAACGGGAGAAAGATATTCCTTTTGAGAGCTTCCGCTGCGTACGCTGCGGAAACCGCTTAAGTTACACAAAAATCATGTATGACAGGATTGTTCAGCATTAAGAGTTCTATAATAAAGTCCGCGACAGCATATGTCTATCTTTTATGGTTGACATACTACAACCTATTTTATGTTAATAAATTTGTAAAAAAAAAATGCATTATTTTTAGAGGTGTATTATACACACAGGTATTTATTCTTATCAAAATAAATACATTCATCATCACGAGCATTTCATTTAGAACAAAGTTGCCCTTTATATCATTTAAATTCAATAAATATCTTAGGAGCTATCACAGTTTTAACATAACTCCGCACCAAAATAATGTTCGCAGCTAAAGTACGAGTACGACGTGCGCTTGCGCTAATAATATTATAAAGCTGAAGAGTTTGTTTGTTTGAACGCGCTTCTCTCAGGAACTGCTGGACCGATATAAAAAAAAAAAAAATTTCTGTTTTGGATAGCTTATTTATCGAGAAAGGCTTTAGGGTAAAGAACATCACGCTGCGACGGGAGGGGAGGGGGCAAACTCAAAACGCGCGGACGAAGTCGCGGGGGACCGCTAGTCGCAAATATTCCTACATCTGTACCATAAGACGTTGCTTTGTACCAAATTTCTAAATTCTGAGTTCACGGGAAGCACCCTTCCTGCTTGTAGGTTTTGATTCCCTAGTGAGTGTCGTAAATTTGCGGCACAAACTGCTGTACCTTTTGCATTGGTTTAGTTAGAAGTTTTTTTTTTTCACAGCCATAAGGGACTGCAGAGCTAAGTATTTTATATGGATTCCAGCTTGATCTCCACGTGTTCCTGAGAAAAAGAGTAGGGACAGACAGACAAACGGACAACGAAGTGATCCTATAAGTGTTGCCTTTTTTACCTTTATTGGTACGAACACTCAAAAAATGTAAATTCCGTTTCAAAAAAAGCATTATAAAGTCAATGGACTTTCTGTAGTGTCAGTAGGAGAAGCCTTCATTAGATCAATTGTTTTCATTATTGATGAAAGACCATAGGTCTTAAATCGCAATAACGGTAGATCACTCAATAGCCTGGCCTGAAAAAAGACATAGGTTTTGACTGGGTAGTGTTAGAGTAACAGCCATATAGTCCTGACCTTGCATCTTCAGAATTTCGCCTATTTTAGTCTGTTCAGAAATTCTTAGGCAGTCTCAGGTTAACATCAAAAGATCACTGCCAAAATTACTTGTCTCATTTCTTTGATCGGAAGTTCCATAATTTCTACAGCAATCGGATTATGTCTGTTCTCACAAAATAGCAAAAAGATTTCAAACAAAATGGCATATTTATCTGACTATAATATACGTTGAAAAAAAAAGCCTTGAATTTCCATCCAAAATGTGAAGAAACTTTTTCCCCGACCTAATAGTTTGACGCCATTTTACCACAAAAGTTTTAGGTCCATCGAAGATAAGGTCTCGTAGGACATCTAGTCTGCCAGTACCAGATAGAGGATTACTTAGATGTTTTCACTTTCATACACCTACGTAATCCATATTGAAAACAGGTCTTGTGGAAACTCGGTAGAGCCTACATATCTTGAGTATAGGGCTGTGTAGTAAGATTTTTCTCGCGGGGACTAGTTATTACAACATAAGACAGTGGTCCACTCAGACTTCGTCCGTGTAGGTACTCCGTTCATGTAGGTCTCGATAAATATAAAAAAAACGATCCATATTTTATGAGATAAGCGCGATCAAGCGAAAAATCAAACAATTCATTAGCTTAATAATATTAGCATTCATTTTTCTCATGTTATAGCATACATTTTACGTAGTTAGAGCGGAAAACCCGAGTTCGGCGTCCGCCAAACATGTTGTGTATGTACAGTCGACTGCACATCAGTTTACTCACTTTTGTTGCAAACTAGCCCTTGTAACAACTATATAAGATACCGCAGTGTTTTCCCTACATATTGGTAATTTTATATATATTTTTTGGCATCACATCATAATATTGTTGTGCCAATATTTTTTTTCATGTCTGTGCTGTAGTACTGTTGACCTTAAACATGCCGTGCATAGTTTCAATATACCGAGACGTAGTGTGGTAGGGTCGATTTCTATTTTATTCCCTTGTCAATTGACTAGAAATACCTCAATTTTCATGGAATCTCTTAAGAACTCTTCCCCTGGGTAAGTTATTTGCGAGAGGTTATTTTAATCTCTCAGAAATAAAAAACGAAATGATTAAAATAAAAATAACAAAACGGTAGAAAATATACACCTATAAACAATGAATATGTATATACAGGTTGTCACAAAAACGTCATGCCAAAGTGACGCTGGAGACATCTTAGCCTTAGATAAACCTTTTACATAAAATTGCGATTCTATTTACAAAACGTTTATACACAGAAATGTTTATAGTCATCACGATAACATTTCTACATTAAACCTAAGCTATGACCTAAGTGTCTTCTAACAAATCTAATTAATTAGTTATGGGTCAATCTGACAAGCTGATCTCACGTGTTTCAAGTATTCTGGCTGTTAAAATGATTTTTTTCTACTATGATAACCTAACTTTATATACATACTTGTTTCTGAATATCAATATATCGTTTCATTTCGATAGTTAACTTTTCAAAAACAAATATTCTAATAAAAAATGCACTTGTAAAAAGCAACTGTGTTAAACGAGAAATGTGTTTCCTCGTCTGACACATTTCCTAGACCTCGTCTCAGCGCTAATGAGTTACATGCTTAGTAGGTTTCATTCAGTGTAGGTAGGTCTGTGGTCTGACACAGTTACTTTTTACAAGTGCAATTATAAACTAAGTTTGTATAGTGTTTAAAATAATAATTACTATTATTCTAAGTTTTTGATCTTTTAATGATGAATGAAAGTTCTGTCTCCTTTACATTCATTCTTTATTAAAAGCGATTACGCGCTGCCTCAGTTTCCTGTACAAAGCGAAATCCATCGTTTACCATGTTATTGAGCAGTTTTGAATCGAAATAATATAAAAGAAACAAAAACATTTTTGCTGGTTTTATCTTAAGTTTTGTGTTGAAAAGGATAAAATTGTATACGATGTACCTTATTTTTTCTTTGAAACCATTGTTAATTTGAATAACTGCAACATAAGTTGGTGCTTTTTCTAGTGAATTTCACCTTGGTCAAAGACTCTTGAACAGAAATTTAAACATGCTCAATCACTTGATAGTCCATTGAATAAAAAGTTCTAGAGTGCGTGAGTTAGTAACGTAAGATGTTTCTTCGGAAACATGTCAAGAGTCCCTAGGTAATAAACATACTAAAACCCCGGGACACTAGGAGGAGCCCCGGAGTGGGGGGAGGGGGGGAAAGGGTCCATTTTTTCATTTTTCGCTTAAATCTCAAAAACGGCACATGTTAGAGAAAAACTTTCAAGGAAAAGTTGAAAGGCCATAAAATTATCTACAAGTTGTACCTGAATTATTTTTTCCTATATCCTACCATTTCTGAGTTACACGCAGTAAAAAATGATTTTGGCTCAAACAATTTCCCCATACTTCATACCCATGTTTATCACATCAATCGATCAAAAAATATTTATTTCTTCCAAAAAACGCAAATGTGCAACTTGTGACCGGTACTGATAGATTGCTCTTAATTAGGTCTATAATTGGTAAAATAAACACATTCCTCCATGGAAGCCTTTAGGAGGAATCGATTGTCAAAATATTATATTAGGGTAGTTTGAGTTACTGAACTTGATCTTTTTATTTTTTTCTTCCAAAAAACTCAAAAGTGCAACTTGTGACCGGTTCAGATAGATTGCTCATGATCAGGTCTATCATTGATAAAAAAAACAGATTCCACCATGGAAGCCTTTAGGAGGAATTGAATTTTATTAGGGTAATTACGACACTAGAACTTTTTATTTTTTTTCTTCCAAAAAGCTCAAAAGTGCAACTTGTGATTGGTACTGATAGATTGCTCTTAATTAGGTTTATCATTGGTAAAAAAAACATATTCCTCCATGGAAGCCTTTAGGAGGAATTGATTGTCAAAATATTATATTAGGGTAGTTACGCAACTTGACCTTTTTATTTTTTTTCTTCCAAAAACCTCAAAAAAGCAACTTGTGACCGGTACTGATAGATTGCTCTTAATTAGGTCTATAATCGGTAAAATAAACACATTCCTCCATGGAAGCCTTTAGGAGGAATCGATTGTCAAAATATATGTTAGGTTAGTTTGAGTTACTGAACTTGATCTTTTTTATTTTTTCTTCCAAAAAGCTCAAAAGTGCAACTTGTGACCAGTACCGATAGATTGCTCATAATTAGGTCTATCATTGATAAAAAAAACAGATTCCACCATGGAGGCGTTTAGGAGGAATCGAATTTTATTAGGGTAGTTACGATACTTAAACTTTTTATTTTTTTTCCTCTAGTGCCTCTCATATGACATCAATGTCCCAACATTATCCGTTGTTCGGATTTATTTTTTCGATGAAGTTTCACACGTAGCATAGGAAGGGGTCCGCCCTCGTTAAGCTTATGCTAAAGTTTGCTTATGTTTTCGAATTTTTCACCTTTCATGGGATGTAGCTCGAAAACGGCTGCTAATAGAAAAAAATGATTGAGGTACAACTTGTAGATAATTTTATGGCCTTTTAACTTTTCCTTGAAAGTTTTTCACTAACATGTACCCTTTTGGAGATTTAAGCGAAAAATGAAAAAATGGACCCTTTCCCCCCCTTCCCCCACTCCGTGGCTCCTCCTAGTGTCCCGGGGTTTTAGTATGTTTATTACCTAGGGACTCTTAACATGTTTCCGAAGAAACATCTTACGTTACTAACTCACGCACTCTAGACCCCTCTTGGAGGGACTCATTCAATGGACTATGAATGTTATTGTTTGTAAAACAAGCTAGTAGTTTTGGTCTTATCGGGCTTGAAATTTGAAAAACGGCTGTTTATTTAGTTGTTATAACTGACGAAAAAAATAATAATTTGTAAATGTTGTAAGTACTTCCTTACTTGAAAGATTTTTCTATTATTACTAGTAATTCGGTTTTTCAGAGTTGTCAAGCTTGCAAAACACGCTTTTGGGCCAAAATCGCGTTGAAGCCTCTTTAAGGGCTTATTACACTACGCGATATTCAGACAGTCTTACTAAGATTTAGCTTAATGTAATAAGTGTTAGCAAGTTAGCCTGTCTAATTAGACTGACCGAATGGGTTCGGCCGTGCTTACTTGCTTGCTTGCTGAATATCGCGTAGTGTAATAAGACTTAGCACGCTAGACCGTTCAGTCAGCGCGCGGCAGCCGCAAAGCGAAGACGGTCGTATACTTTTTAGGGTTCCGTAGCTGAATGACAAAAAACGGAACTCTTATAGTTTCGTCAAGTCTGTCTGTCTGTCTGTCCGTCCGTATGTCACAGCCATTTTATTCTGTAACTATAAGCATTACACAATTGAAATTTGGTAGGAAGATGTATCGTGTTAACCGCTTTACGATTCTCATACAAAAAATAAAAAATAATGTCATTTAAGAGGGGGCTCCCATACATGAAACTAAAACCAAAAAAAATTTTTTTACTCAAACCTATGTGTGTGTGGTGTATCCCGGGTATCTATGGATAGGTCTTTTAAAATGACATCGAGGTTCCTAAAACCATTTTCTTTTAAAGTCTAACGTTTCATAGCTAGACGCTTCCAAAGCGGTAAAATGGGCGTCCCCCCCCCATCTAATTTCTTAAACAATCAAGTGTAAATTTTGAAAAAAATAGATGATGTAGATCTTAATAAATACTTTCAACGAAAATTGTCTCGGACGGGATCGAACGAGTAGTTTTTGAGATATAGCATATTTTCAACAACCGCAAACATAACTTTGTACTTCATACAAACACTATGAAAAACGAAGTTATATTTGCAGTCAACAAAATATTGTGGTAATATACTAAGTAGAAGTAAATGGATTCCCTAATTCAGTTAAAGTTGGCACGGAACCCTCAGTGCGCGAGTCCGACTCGCACTTGGCCGGTATTTTTTGCTGTGGCCGCGTGCACCATGGCGTGTTCGAAAGAAAAAGAAGTACTTTTCAATGTTCTTGATTTGTACCGAGACATGCCATATCTATGAATGTATGGAGTAACTAATTTCAATAGACATTCAAACTCGGCAACTATTACTCTAAGGTAGTTTCTTAAGTCAAATGGTTCCAAAACACTCAGTATTTGCATATTTTATAATTTTTCTCGCAAAAGTAAATACTTTTCCACCCATATTTTTCTTTTCTTTTTTGTATTTAAATTAATAGACGCGGCAAGAGCTATGGCGATTTTCTGGTGCTTTGAAAGTTTTCCCATCGCCCGACAACCGCCACCGACTACGTACGCTTTGCAAATGAGTGCAAATGAGTTAGCATGCGATATTCAGCCCAGTGTAATAGCAAGCTTGCCGAGTTAGATTTTAAGACAGTCTTACTAAGACTGTCTGAATATCGCGTAGTGTAATAAGCCCTTTAGCTTAGTAAAATCCATCTTTACTTCTTACAAGCGAGTAACATTACATTGGGCCAACCAACTGCGTTATTATCTATATACTTTCGACGATGTTATTATAAAATGTATAGTACATACACATTCGTCAATCGACGAGTGACATTCCTTTAGAAAACCTCGTCTTAATTAAGTAGTAAATAGATGACTAAAAATAATTTATTGATGCACCAGGTATAACTTAAATATTTAATTGATTTGTTGGCATCACATGTGAGGTGTCGTGATTTTAATTCAGCTATTCGTTCGGTATTTTTAGTGATTGCTGTTTATGTCCACATGGCCTCAAATACCCATTGTGGTAAATACATATTATGTTTTTTTATATGTATAACAAAAAAAAATCTAATCTGTGACAAATTCCAATCTTTGTTACTTATGTTAAAATTTTATTACTTTTATTAGATATTCATTAAATCCTACAAGTAAATTACTATCCCACATTTCACATATTGATATTACCAATTAACTGCAATTTCGCACACAGCAGCACAGTATTTCAGGATTGCTTGGGAGGAGACATGATTTAGTTAACATCATAGAGCAATACAGTAAAATGTACTAACACAAATTGTAAAAGAAACCCTAGGTCAATTATTCTTAGTTTTCGAGAAAAAAAATCATGAAGTTGTCTATTGAGACCAGGTGCCTAACAGTAAAAATTACTTTTTTTCTTAAAGAGTGGAAACTTAAAAACAGTCTTAGTATCCATGTCTTCACGCGTAAAATATTTTGCTATATAAGCTTTACAGCACGCACGAACTGTCAATAATTACGAAAATATGAGCAAAAAATCGAATTTTAGTTTTTATTTTTTATTTATTTTATTACGTCATTTCCGCAGCTAATTTTAATTTGAAGAGTTAGCTGGACCTCTTCACCTGCTCCATAAAAAAAATCAGGTGCATAATCAATGGAATTACAAAGTTATTTATAATTTTAGAAAACCCTGTGCGCCTGTGTTTTTTTAAAGAGCAATGTTGACTGTTGACTTTGCTATTAGATAAAACAAAGGCGTTTTGTTATGAAATGTCATGGGTTATATCGCTGATTTCGGCTATCATCAGCATTACTCCGTGTTGCCTACCAATACCGCATGGAATGAAATGTGAAAAATCATACCTCGTATGATAAAAAATATTGTCACGTCATTCCAGAGACTTAATTCCAAAGTCTTTCCTATGAAGGGCCCCCGCTCCTCCAGGCTACTTGTATTGACGCGGGGTTTCAGCAAATGCCTAACGAGGGTGGACCCCTTCCCGCGTCACAAGTAGCCCTTCATAGGAAAGACTTTCAGGGTTTTCTAAAATTATAAATAACTTTGTAATTCCATGGATTATGCACCTGATTTTTTTTATGGAGCAGGTGAAGAGGTCCAGCTAACTCTTCAAATTAAAATTAGCTGCGGAAATGACGTAATAAAATAAATAAAAAATAAAAACTAAAATTCGATTTTTTGCTCATATTTTCGTAATTATTGACAGTTCGTGCGTGCTGTAAAGCTTATATACCAAAATATTTTACGCGTGAAGACATGGATACTAAGACTGTTTTTAAGTTTCCACTCTTTAAGAAAAAAAGTAATTTTTACTGTTAGGCACCTGGTCTCAATAGACAACTTCGTGTTTTTTTTTCTCGAAAACTAAGAATAATTGACCTAGGGTTTCTTTTACAATTTGTGTTAGTACATTTCACTGTATTGCTCTATGATGTTAACTAAATCATGTCTCCTCCCAAGCAATCCTGAAATACTGTGAGCAGGGATGGTTTACCTTGTCAAATGCTTTGGAGTAATCTGTGTATTCAGTGTCGAACTGTATGTTTTTAGCATAAGCCTTACATAAGTAATCTTTATACTGTAAGGATATGAATTGTACATTTTTGGTTCATCATCATCATCATTTATAGCCAAAGGACATCGAGTGCTGAACATAGGACCACCACGGCTTTCCACAGCGAGCGATCATAAGCGGTCTTTATCCTGCGATATTTTTAAGGTCATCTGTCCATCTTGTCGTCGGACGTCCTACGCGTCTTTGGTCAAACGGTCTCCAATCTAGAACTTATCTGCCCTAACGGCCATCAGTTCTTTGCGCGATGTGCCCTGCTCATTGCCACATGAGCTTACTGATTTTCAGGGCTATGTCCGTTACCTTGGTTCTTCTACGTATCTCCTCATTTCTGATTCGATACCGAGTACAGCCCTTTATATCGCTCGTTCATGAGGCCCATAGTTAGAGACCATGTTTCGGATCCGTATGACATCACTGCTAATACACACTGGTTGAAGACTTTCGTCTTTAGACACTGAGGTAGTTGAGAACAGAAGACGCTCATGCGCAGTTTCCCGAACGCTGCTCAGCTGAGCTAGATTCGTCGATTGACCTCTTTCACAAATTTGGACCTACCCAATGTGACTTGTCCCAAGGTAGACGTACTCGTCAACAACTTCGAGAATTGAGTTCCTAACAGATACTAGATGGGTACAACAAGGGATCGACATGATTTTCGTCTTTTCCATTTTCATTTTAACAACCCACTTGTGTGGAGATTCGGTCAAGGTATTCGAGCATAGTGCTTCGATCTTCCACTGTCTTTGTCGCAACGACTATTTCGTCGGCAAATCGGAAGTGTGTGATGTATTCGCCATTAACGTTGATGTTGAGTTGAAGGATATTTTTAGTGACTAAATAAATATCGAAATTTTCCAGTAATTCTATCCTGCTTTACATGTCAAAAATAACAATGACTCATTCTTACAAATCATGTGTAAATCAAAAGTATTTTTTTGCAAGGGACAGGGCACGTTTTGATCACCATTAAAATATCACATGATCGTACTTTTCTCGTGTGTAATTAGTCCATTCATGTTCTATTTTCATGCTTAGTTATGCAATCTGCCATGCTATGCGTCTGAGCTGAGACAATTCGTTTCTGACAAGTAGCGAAGCTGTGCGATTGTGTTTTGTAAATTTATTTATTTAAAAATATATATATTTTTTAATCGAAGCAGATATTTTACCGCGGTCGTGTTTCATGTTGAGTGATGATAGTGATATAATCGGAAATTGCTGAAGTTGTAATGGTGATTGAATTGGATATACAGTGCAACGGACATCACGGTAAAGTTTTTTGATTTTTTTATTATTGTAGGTCCATGAATGTAGCATGTTGTATGATTTCGTGTATGTTTTTTTAAAACCTAGATACGTTCATAGAAATAATTGAGTATTAAAAAAAATCTCTACTAACTACTTATTTATACATACTTAAAAAGCCAATGCAGGTTTATTTTATTATTATTACGTAGAAAATATTATGTGTTTTTTTAGTATTTTTCAGTGAAATATTTTTCACACACTTGTTTGTATCGTTAACACAATGACCGCCATACAGGTCACCGTGACCTGATAACGCAATATTTCTATTGTATCTGATTTTGTATTTATTTTCGATATAGCTTCTCTTTATAGGGCTTAGCCTGGCTCTTCAGCGTAAAATCGTCTTCTTCTGCTTCGCCTTTTCCCTTTTCAATTGGGGTCAGCCCTTCTCATATAAACGCACTAAGACAGTCGGTCTTAGGTTGTCCGTTCCTTTACCTGAGCTCGTTCCATGTCTTTGGAAACTGGTGTCCACTATACGAGAACTATGATCGTCCTTTGCCCTTCTTATAAGGGTTGGCTGGAGCTTTCCTTACAACGTGTTCCTTATCGTCTTTATCACTTATCCATACTAAGCGTAAAATGTGAATTAAATTTTGTGCATTTCTAAACACCCGTCATAACTTTTTAACTTTAATATTATAGACTATTTGGAAATTGTTATTTTTCTTTGTAATTAAATCATGTATGTACTTTTATAAGCTTCATAAATCATTATTTACTAATTTATCCAGTCATATTTATAATCGCCATGTGATATTGGGTTTTGTGGATGTCAAATTGAGTATAAAAATAATCCCTGTAATAACGGATGATGATAAATAATGCGTGTATTACGTAAAGGTAATGCGATTGGCAGTATTTATTATTACTATATTTAAAGGAAAATGTAGATGAAGCTTTACAGTTTTCTTTTAAATCTTGAATTCATTTAACACACATTACGTGCGTTATGCATAATTTTGACACCATAGATCTAATTAATATGCACCAATTACAAAAGAACGTTGTAGTGGCTAAGCACGCTGGTTTCAAGGCGTCGCTGCTCCGAGGTCCCGGGTTCGATTCCCGGTCGGGTCAATACGGAAATCAAAATGTTCTATATTGTCTCGGGTCTGGGTGTTGTGGTACCACCGTTGTGTCTGACTTCCATAAAACAAGTTCAATTAGCTTCTTACTTTGGTGTCCAATATTTATTTATTAAACTGCTGGGCAAAAGCCTCCTCCAAACTTTACCAGCTTTTCAACCTTTTTTTTTCTCTGTCTACAATCAAAGCTAGCCAGTTTTTACATTTGTGTAACCCTTCGGTAAGCAGTTGGTAGACACCATGTTTCATTTAGCAATCAATAATTAATAAGATTTTTTTATTTGGAATCAATGTAAAATCGATTTCCTCTTAATGCTTAACTTTTTACTTATGGCTATATGGCTTCGTCCTTGCATACTTAATTGATACTGCATAGCGATCGCATTTACCTAATAACTCCAGCGGGCCAAAGAACGATCGCGTGACGTCACATCGGGAAAAATGGCGTCGCTGTGACATCACATGTTCGAAAAGTGATAACATACGGGTGTGATATTGCCGCGCCTCCGAACTCGCCAGTGTCAAACTGTTTTGCGCGGGAAGCGAGTGTGTGTTGATTTATTTGTTTGTGTTAAGTTTTTTTTTTGTTTGGAATAAATCATGGATGATGGTATGTTTCTCATGTGTGCAAACAATTTACTTGTGTTTTTATATGTTTAAGCGTTTTTTTCTGAAGGTAGTGTTTTTTTTCGAAAGTAGTGTTTTTTTAAAACTTGATATTTATAGAGTATTAATTGAAAATAATCGCCCCATAAACAACAAAGTCAAAAAACAATAAGCAGAATCAATATCAAATTTAAGAGCTAGGCTTTTGTCGGTGGACTTTTGTTTTATAAAAACTCCTTATTAGGGAAGATAGTGTGGTTTCCCTTTTGCTTTGTTGATTATTAGTTAAATGATACATAAAATATCATGCCGAATAACGGTGCATATTTATTTAGGAACAGTGTTTTTGTAATTTATGTTTTTGACTCAAAACTTTTCCATAATGCTTTTGCCATAACTAAATAAATAAAGTCACATGACAGCACTTGTATTTTCTGAAAGCATTTTATTATGAACTTTATTGCTTTGAATGTAAGAACGAAAGTCACTGATATAAAATTTCATTTGAAGTAGTTTGTACTGTTGACTGTATTCATTCATAAAATAGACGAGGAAAATGATCCACTAATAGGCCAGATTTGTGCAATTCACGCAAACTCGATTATCAGGTTTTGTACAGTTTGTCTTCGGTACAGTCCCGAAGTAATTGATAGTAATTAAATGCAATTGTTTTTTTTTTTCGTTAAACTTGTGTGATACTTTTAGTTGAAGTACTTGAAATGTTTGTGTGCTTATCAAATGTTCTGATTTTGTAACACCAAATATTGTAATCAAAAATTAATTTTAAATCATTTGTAATTAAAATCTTAATGATTTGATTCGATATATACATCAATTTCATTTATATAAAAACTTTCTTATTTATTTAAGCATAAAACGAAGGTCTCTAAACGGGTTAACAATATAAATATTAATTTAAAATTAATATTAAAATACTTAATATTCATACTATTTTCTGTCAATATTTAGATAAAGTGCCTTAAAATTAATATTTGAATCCTGAAAGTATTTTGTTACCATGAAACTTATGGTGCCCTAGATAATGTCAATAAAAAGATAATGATGTATACTTTTTGGCTTATCTTAATTTGTGTAGATACTAATTTATCCGACATTGTACTTAATTACTGTAATACGTCACTGACATTGATGTTGACATGTATTTTTTTATTATTTTACCTTAATCCCCGACGTGACATTCTATTTATGTTAAAAAAACTCCTTTTTTCTGATTGCTTAAATGTTTGATCAAATTATATTTTTATTTATGATGATTGCAGATTTATTTCTAGAGACACCCTGTATATCCTGACTAACGTCACATTGTATTTTTAGTAAAAAAAGAACATTACTCATCATACAAACAGAGCGCTATCATATTTTTTGAAAATATCGAGATTTTCGTCTTTTTTATTTCCTCTTACGAATTAAAATATAATTTTTAAAACAATGTCCTGTAATTTTTAAAAGTTATTTACGTAATCGGTTTCGCCTCTCTCATTTCAAGGCCCAATTCTTGTTTTTCTCGAATCTTAAACACTATTAATAAAAAATACCTGTAAAAAACAATTACCTTTATCTCTAGTATTCTCTAAAACTAGCATATAAAAACCCAAAGAGTTTTTTTCAAAAAATGTTTCATTTATTGTGCTAAGTCTCCCCTTTAAATATTATCACTTAAAACATGGTGACCTTATATACGCGGCTGAAGCCGCAGGAAACTACTAGTGAGTTCCATACTTGTAATATTTTATTATACCTATCTTCTTTACACTTGATAATCTCTACTTGAAAGCAGTGCTGTCTTTGTATAATCTTTTTTATTAACTTAATACAGCAAACCATTGTTTTACGTTCCAATAAACCTGAGTACTTATCTTTATTAATGTTATATTATAACTTTACAACTTTTGAAAGTATTGTCTAAGATAAGGCAACATAATACCCAAGTCTTTTGTCTACCTTTGAGTTTAGAATTACAAGAAAATTGATCTATCTTTATTAGAAATACCATTTACGTAGTGATAAGGAAATTGGAATTCTATCGCATTTTTTATTGTTTTAATGTGTTCACTATATTTTATGTTATGATTGTATTAATGAAACATTTCAGACGGTTAATTATTGTGATTAATATTGCTATGAGAAAGATATCGTAATTAATTTTGACACTCGAATACGCAAAGTCAAACTACTCGAACAGTCAAAGAGGTCCAACAATTAAGCCAAAATCGTGTACCTAACATTTAAGATTGCCAAGATATAACTATTTCCCAAATTGTCAGCATGCTATTCATGAATGTAATTTTATAACAATAAAAATACTACAAAGAAGTTTGATTCTTTCACAGCTTTAAGGGACAGTAGACCTGAGTATTTGATATAAATTCTAGATTGATAACTTCACGGGTCCTGAGAAAAAAGGTAGGGAAAGACAAGACGGACGGACAGCAAAGTGATCCTATAAGGGTTCAGTTTTTTTTTCTTTGGAGGCACGAAACCCTAAAAAAATGCCGGGTTTTCACAAACTGTACCGTTACCGTGAGTTTACTCGCTAGCGACGACGGTTTTACTCGCTAACGATAACGTCACTCTTTGTATGGAAAATTTTACTTTTTTCAGTGAGTGACCGCTAGAGGCGCTGTGCCAAAATAAGATCAATATCGCTTTTAAATGGTATGCATTTCATAACAAAAATTAATTAAAAGTTTATCTTAAAACCTCTCTGTACTTCACACCCACTGTGATTTTATCGTTTTCCGTTTTCCATCTAACGTATTGCTTCAATTACTTTAGTGTGACTGCCATTTTCCTCATGCGAACCGAGGTTTCCTATTTAGCAGTATCACAAACAACACCAATGTAGGTGGTGGATGTCCATTGCTGCGTTTTGTACTTGTATGGACAACAAACGGATATTGTCAATACCGGGTGTGTGATAAGAAATTAAAAATAATGATCAATTTAATTTTGAGCTGAAATTGCACCCATTAAAAAAATACGCGAACAAACAATTCATAGCAATGCAACGCTATTTGGCATGAAGAATACTTTTTTATTTAAACCTTAACGTTTAATGACAATGGGTGAACAATGCAAAAGGTTTCTATATATTTATGCGTTTATTATATATTTAATAATTATGTCTAAAACATCATAACATCTTGGAGCTAGTAGAAGACCGCTAGTAGCTCTGGGCAATGGATGAGTAAACGCTTCTAATTGGAAGACACTCCTCACGATTGCATACTATACAAAACATTTGCTCATAGTCTGAGGACTGATTCCAAATACACCCAAGGTTTTTTTTAAATATTGGACACTGCTAATTGCATTTTTGTTACGGAAATCAGACACAACGGTGGTACCACAACACCCAGACACGAGACAATATAGAAGAGGCGTATTTATGCGATGCGAATTTCTTATTAAACGTATTTGTATTAAATCAATTTTACAAGTTTTACAAATTTCTTGCTGCTACATACTAACGAAGTAAAACCTTGTCTCAGGCTGCCTTTGTCTACTTTGTATTGTTTGGTGATAATTTTATTATTCAACGACACATGAGTCGTGGCTTAAAGCGAAAACATAAGTTATTACAAGACCTTTGTATTTAGCTGACATCTTGTTTTTTATGACCACTGAGTCATGCCTAATATGTTTGTAGACATTATGCCTACTTTGTTTTTACATAAAAGTTCGAGATTCGCGACTAAGGTCAATGATTATTTATTCCACGGCATGCGAAAATATTAATATTAAAGATTATGATTTGAAAAAAACAATAAAAAAATCATTAATAATAAAATAGCAATAATAATTGTTACTTATGGAAAACCTAGTATTTTCTTACTTTTTATGAGTAGGTACATTGTAAATTAGTATAATATACAATTTTAGCTGTTCGTTTTCTTAAATAAATAAACAAACAAAACAATACTTTATGTCCGCAATAAAATTAATACATTTTAAACCTTGCGTAGTGTTTATAAAAGCAAAAATACTTATATTTTCCTTTAATATTTTCACCAAACAAACATACATGACCTTAGCAAGGTCGTATAAGTTCATAAACTCATGTTGCCATGTCAAAGATATAAATTGATACACATTAATCAGATTGTCTTCGTCGCGAGCATAATCATGGATTGGAACGGATCACACATGGCTTCTTTTTATCAGAGTTTGATTAATCATCACAGAACGCAGATAATAAGTAACTGACTGTAAATACTGAGTTGTTGTGAGTGCTTAAACATAAAGATTTTATTAAAATCTATAATCAAGATGACTTGAGAAGCAAACAGCAAATACACTCGACTTTCTTGTATTTTTTGATCCCCTGACAAGATTATTGAACATTCACACGAGTTAATGGAACAGATAAATGTCATGTATGTTTACAAATAGTGTTCATGGCGGATCTACGATAAAGTTTATCAATTTGTCACACTTATCAGAGTGATTAGCCGCGCCTTCTTGATGTTCTGGTGGAAAATTCTGTGAAAATTGATGATGGGTATGTATTCCCGAAATGGGATCAAAATTCAAGTTTAGGGACTATATTTTCATCGATGAAGAATAACATTAGTAGCAAAGAAAAACAAACAAACGGAAAACAAAATCACAAATACTGTAAAATACTTTAAAAAAATGATTGAATGTAATGCATTATTAATACATTACATTAAATGAATGTAAAGCATTATTAATACAAAGTATAGTTTAGCAATATTTGGTACTGTAAAGTATTGCTATGAATAATTTGCTTTATCATAAAGCAGTCTAGTAATGTCGGCAATTTGTGATAAAACAAAAATTCTGATATGTTACACTATATCGGCAGACGTTAAGATAAGATATTGGTTAATATCAAATTATTCCGACTAATAAATTATATTAGAACTAATAAATAAATGCAAAATTTATTACGAATTTATTTCTGGAAAGCAATATGAGTAGAAAAGACCAATTTGTCAGCTGATAATAAGTTATTAGCTTTTATGATTAAAGCTAATAAAATTAAAATATTACTTATTAATAACAACCTTACTTGATATTCATTAAAAAAATGCACCTAAAAGGTATCCTAAGGGTGGGAGTTATCCCATTTTAATTATTTTTATGGTGTGCAAATGGACACTTTTATCGTGGCTAAAAAGGATAATTATCAATGTTAATTAACACGATAATTATTATGTTAATTTTTGTGTTAATTGCATATGGATTATTATCATTGGATAATAACAAAAAATGCGCTTGGAAAAGTTAACTGTATTCGAAGTATTTGCACGTGTGTTTTCGCAGACACGTCTAGTGGTAGGGTGTTATTCAGCACACAGCATTCAGTTATTAAACTATCTTTTTAGGTTGACACCGATCACTAGTTATTAAAAACCTTTCAACAATTAGCACCAAAAATATACAGCATCATTCGTAACTAATAACTCGACTCTCTACAAGTCTTATAAAATTATTTTTAAACAATATGACTAATCAATTTCGTATAGTTGTGATAATTATCGAGGAGCATAATTTTCTTGATAATATCGAACTCTGTTTTTTTATTATTATTATTATAAATGAAACAAACACCCTGTATTTTCTTCAACTAAGAACAGTTTTTCATGTTTCAGAAGGAGATATGCCCGTAAGGGATGACACCAAACGGCCACTAATCGGTGTCATTGACGATGGAACCAAGACAGTCAGATTTGTTGTAAGTTAGCCTTATTTAAATATTTATTTACATATTTTTAAATATTCTGAAATATAAAAAAAAACACGTTCTCAAATTACATGAATAAATTGGCAGTGCCGCTTTATTCATGCCATTAAGAACACTTTTTCAAGTGCCATAGCGTTATTTATTCTTCAAGTAGAGTATAATTTACTATTTAATTGTAATCGATAATTACGAACTTAAACATACTACACTAAGGTACTTGCGGTTGTCTGTCTTGTCTCAAAGACGTATTCCTTGACCACAACTAAAAATAGCCGTTAACATGTACTAACATGGAATTTTAAATTAAAAAAATATGTACAGGTTTAATATGATTCAGTAGTTTAATATGCTCATAAATAGCAACATTTACTCATAAGATTTTAAACTTTTTTAACATGACTGGTCTTAACACGAAATATTTATATGAGTAACTAGCGGTCCCCCGCGACTTCGTCCGCGCGTTTTGAATTTGCTCCCTCCCCTCCCGTAGCAGCGTCATGTTTTATATCCTAAAGCCTTTCTCGATAAATAAGCTATCCAACACAAAAATATTTTTTCAAATCGGTCCAGCAGTTCCTAAGATAAGCGCGTTCAAACAAACAAACTCTTCAGCTTTTTAATATATTAGCGTAAGCGCACGTTGTACTTAAGCTGCGAACATTATTTTGGTGCGGAGTTATGTTAACACTGTGATAGCTCCTAAGATATTTATTGGAATCAAATCATGATATAAAGGGCAACTTTGTTCTAAATGAAATGCTCGTGATGATGAATGTATTTATTTTGATAAGAATAATACACCTCTAAAAATAATGCATTATTTTTTTACAAATTTATTAACATAAAAAAGGTTGTAGTAAGTCAACCATAAAAAATAGACATATGCTGTCGCGGACTTTATTATAGAACTCTTAATGCTGAACAATCCTGTCATACATGGTTTTTGTGTAACTTAAGCGGTTTCCGCAGCGTATGCAGCGGAAGCTCTCAAAAGGAATATCTTTCTCCCATTTTCGCAACATTTCATTTCATTTCTGCTGTGGTCTTATGAGTCGTATCTTTATGTTATATAGCCTACAGCCTTCCTCGATAAATGGACTATCCAACGTAAAAATATTTTTTCAAATCAGGCCAGTAGTTTTTGAGATTAGCGCGTTCAAACAAACAAACAAACAAACAAACTCTTCAGCTTTATAATATTAGTATAGATTTCTACTCATTGCTATTTTGCAAAAGCCTTGGTCACGAGCCAAATCTTACTTGTCATTATGATCGAAAATTGTGAAAAAAATAATATATGGGACACTCTTGGGCTACTTTTACGATAATTTAAATGTATAAAGCATAAATAAGTTTTTCAATACGATATGATAATATATATTTTATTTTAGCTAGTACCTACTATTATCATAGGTTTATATGTAGGTACATAAGGGTAGTTTAAAAGTGCATCGATGGTTTTTATCCATCTTCTATACTAAAATTATAAAGCTGAATCGTTTAATTGATTGAAAGCAATTATCTCAGGAGCTACTGGACCGATTTGAAAAAATATTTTTGTGTTGGATAGCTTATTTATCGAGGAAGGCTTAAGGCTTTAAAACATCACGCTGCGACGCGAGGGAAGGAAGCAAACTCAAAACACGCGGACGCAGTCGCGGAGGACCGCTAGTTTTAAAGATAGATAGAGATTGTCTATACTACACACTTAATATTATTCTGATACATATTTTAAAAATTAACAATAAATTAAAATTATTGAAGCAAAAATTAACACATTACTTGAGGAAATGAACTCCTATTGTAACTGTATACAAGTCTTATCGATACATACTATTGAGTGAGTAGTTCGACCAAAATCCAATGACTAACCTTATTCTGGTTTAACATAACCACAGAAAATATAATAGTACTACATAACTCCACTTATCGGAAGAGCAGTAGGTCAGACTAAATAATCTTGAGTTGTGTCAATATTATTCTGTTTTTATAATTTTTCCTATTCACAACTTGGACTTTGAATTCAGTTATCTCACAAAAACGTATTAAGTGTTGTTTACTACCTATTAACTTGCCAGACAGCCATTAATAAAGATATAATATCATTGTCATCACAGTTTCGTCTTGCTTAGAGAGTTAATGAAACATCGCAAAAACTGGAATTCGTAACATCTATTCGATTTCATTTCTAATGAGAGTTCCAATAGAACATCTCGTATTTTTAAAAAAACTGTTTTTTTATACAGGGTGTAACAAAAGGGCGAAATAATATTTAAGGGTATGTATGTATGTAATGTAAACATTAAGTAGTAAAAGTTTTAGTTAAAAATAAACAACTTTTTTTTTCCATACTAAGTAAATAAATTGTTATTTAACCGAAAGTGTTGACAACCCTGAATCTGCGGTCATTCGTTAGCGGACCCCCGCCCGCACCCCGCCCGCCGCACGATCAGCTGATGCGCGGACGCTCTGCGCGCCGCGACGCGCTGCCTTCTTACAGCCCGCCCACCCAAAACTACCTAAGTACCTACCTATCTTAGCTTTGATGGGAATGGGACTGAATGATAACAAAGATAATCAGATTAATGCATTTATTTGCAAAATTATTAAGAGACAATAAACAATATTCAGGTAGGAACATTTCTTTTTTAAAATTATTTACAGAAAACAGTAATTAATGTTTAGGACAATAACACCAACTATGACTTTTACTTACATTTACAAATGACAACACACTTATTTGCTGTACCCCATAATTTTACCCAGCAAATACCTACACAGATTTTACCAGAAAAACCTTTTGAATATTTTTCCGCCCATCGGCAATTTTACTGAATAAACTACATGTTTTAGTAATTTACTCGACATCGAAGTCGGTTACAAATAACCAGTCACAAACACAACGCTAATAATCAAAACGGGAAAAAAATCTCTACCGATAAGAAGTTCATACAATGAAACTAATATGCATGAAGTAGGTAATTATTTGATGGTTAATAACTAGTACTCATTGTAAAAATCTACACAACATAACTACGACATAATTTGCTAACTAGTAATATTTTTATTGCAATAAACAAACATCAAGTTGTATGATCTGTTTTGTGTTACATACTACTTACCAGCACTTTGTGCACTACAAACGTAATGACTTTTAGGAAGTTTGCCTTATTATCACTTTCACACACACAAAAAGCCTACATATTATTATTATTATTTTACAAAAATGGCTCAAAATGTCTGCCACCGTGCTCAATGCAAGCTGGGACTCTGAGGCGTAATGGCTTAAACGCTAGGTTTATTCTATTTCGCATTTCGTCAGCACTATTGCACTCCACTGCTTACACTTGGTTTTTCACGTAGCCCCACAAAAAAAAGTCCATAACGGTAAGGTCGGGCGAACGGGCAGGCCACTGCACGGGACCCCCTCTGCCAACACTGAGCACCATTATCGTCCATCGAGATATTCCCGCACGCGGCGCGCGTAGTGCGCTGGAGCACCGTCGTGCTGGTAAACAATACTCCGGTACACTGACAGAAAATCTTCTAAGTAATCCTCAACGTCGTCGTCCTCGTCGGCTGCCCCGGGTAAATGACGCCTCATCCGTCCACAGTACATTTTCACCGAAATTGGCGTCTTCTTCCATCCGGCTTCGGTACCACTCACAAAATGTGACCCTTGGACCGAAGTCCGCTGGGGTCAACTCCTGAACTCGAGAGAAATGGTACGGATGTAATCCATCAGACCGCAGCGTACGCCAGATGTTCGTGGATCACGTTCGAAATGCGAGAAAATCAGGGTCTCCAGGTCTGACCGCTCCCATGTGCTTGGACTACCTTCACTTGCAGGCGGTCTAAACGAGCCAGTGCTCTGCAGCCGGAGACACAGGTTCCTGAAGCAGGTGTACGAAGGTAAACGCCGCTGCTCCGCGAGGGGCCTGCCTTCGATGAACCGCTGACGATACAACTCGCGAGCACCATTGATGCTCCCGAAAGGACTGTACAACGAGAACGAATACGAGCAAGCAACTAAAAAAAATTAGAAGATTGTAGAAAAAAAGGAGGGACATTTCGCAGGGTTCCATGTAAGTAATAGAAAAAACCCTTAACATAAATTAAAGTTTCACTACTATTATAAAGAAAGTAGGAATGTCAAAACTTATTTTAAGTTAAACAAACAAATATCTTAAGTTATCAAATACATTTTTTTACTAAAACATTTACGAAAATGTCTTAAATTTTATCTTTTCGAATATGCGGATCCCGCAATATTTTTAATTTTTTCCGGGAGGCGGGGCTAAGGCGTAGGTGATGGTCACGCGACAAAATATTATTGGCTTAACGCATCTTTGCAAATTTTTACGGAACGATTACTGATTGGTTCGGCGCACTTTGACTTTTGACTTAAAGGCGCCGCAGTCCACGTGGACTGCATTGTTTGGTCAATGATAAAATAAGTGCAGAGGAGCCACTGATTTAAAACTAGTGGTAGAATGTATTTGCCGAGTTACTGCTGTTGTGAAATTGTTATTATTTTTAGTTGTCTCTCTAACTTATTATTTTTATTTCTTAATTATTATTTCTAAGTCTAAACGAATAAAATAACGAACACAAAACAATAGCGTAGCAGATTTATTCACACGAAGTAACAAACGTAGTATCTGCCTCTAGCCATGTAGCGGCAGATACTACATTTTGCGGCGTTATGCGCCATTAGTTCGCGGTAGTGTCCGATATCACCCGGTAGGTCAAGTAGTCGAGGTAATTTTGTCATATTGGTGGTGGTAACGGTAGACCGAATGAATGAAATCATTAAGGATGTTGATCAGTACTAAGTCATGCAGCACCAGAATTTTGAATAAAGCCCATCTACGACTTAAAACGCTTCATGATAACTCATAATCTCAAACATCGTCTTAAAGTGGTTTTATTAGGTAAAGTTCAATAATCAATTCTTCACCAGTAATAACATCTTAGCGTTGCAACACAGTAAGAAACCGAAACACTTAAAACGACTAATTTATTGTTTATTTCATTAATTCAATGATCATTGAGAGGATCACTGTACATTTTATGAAAGTTTCACATCTGTTTCCTATTTAATCTTGATTTATGAGTTTGTTTACATCTAACAGCTGATATTTAGGGTTGTCACCGATAAGTTTTTGTTAAAACTTTAGCATCAATTAACTCAGTAATTTATACTCGCACGAGTTTCTGGTTTTGCATAGGAACTACACATTTACTACTCTACACGTCCTTAAAATTTTATTTCGCCTTTTTGTTACACCCTGTATAAGCACCTAGCCAGTACTTGAGTCATTTAAAATCACTTTTTACTTGTGATGGAATGATTTTTATATTAAGCAAAACAAAAATTAGTTGAATAGTTTTTAAACAATATTTAGTTATACGCTATTTCTCACTCGTTGCATTCTAGCATTACGTAATTCAGATATGTTTTACACAGTTTCCTTCAGACATTGTTAATCGGAGTCAGTCTGTCTTGTCGACTTGATTATCATTGATTAGCATAAACGTATGATTTTCGACAATCGTATGTGTATTTGCATAATAAACTCTTACTGTGTATGTGGCGCAAATGGCAAATAAGATACACGCAAATCGCGCTTGGTGAGGTGTAAATAAATAGAATTTGAGCGGCTGATGAATTAAAACATTATTCACATTTAAAGTGAGTGACTTCATATTTCGAGTTCAAGCAACTACAGGATGTCATGTGTTTTACTTTTTTTTATACGTTGGTTTGTTTTTTATTTTGAGAAATTAAACAATGTTACCTTTCAGAAAAACTTTCTATCTTCAATATTTCTAGTACTTTTGTTACCTCCAACCATTTGCTGATGCCAGCACATCAGGTTACGCACTTTAATTGCAAACTAGCCCTTTTTACAACTGATTAAGATACTGCAGTGTTTAATCTAGACGTGCTGTTGTCTGAACAACACAAAGGTCTTATTTCACGTCCATAAGTACCTTAAAATAGCTTAATCTTGAAAATAGACCACCTTCAAAAAACTGACTAATAGGCTTAATGTAACGCATTTGCCCTCTACTTAGAAACAAAGAATCTGTGGACAAACATACATATACTTACGACATTTCACACACGTGTTTATTTTGCACACGTGTTTGGAAGCCTTTATAGATAAACATACTCAGATATTATCAAATTCAAAACAATATCACATATTTTAACCTCCTTTTGATTACCTCCTTTTTTAAGTCTGCAAAAACATACATACAGTTGTGTACCTGTATACCATAAAATAAAATAAAATCATTATTTATTTGGTAAACCAACAGGTTACATACAATCATTGACATTAAAATAAAATAAAAATTAAAAATTGCATCTAGTATGCAACCCAATTATAGATGAACACAACATTGATTAAAATACGAGAGACTTAGATTATTAGTTAAAAGCTTTAAACTAGTTTCGTTACATAAAATAATAATTAATAAAGAAAAAAAAACACAATGAAAATTTAAACTAATTGTGTCGTTGATAAAATTACTCGACTCTATCTTGAAATTTTGATTTTGATTTTTACCAGATATATGAAGCAGAGAAAGCAGACGAACTTACATCATACCAGCTCGATAAAACAGAAGTCCAACCACAGGAGGGCTGGTCGGAACAGGACCCGCTGGAGATAATACACCACATCAAGGCGTGCGCTGAGAGGGCGCTAGACCAGCTCACTGAGTTAGGTAGGTAGCCAAAGGACGTCCACTGTGAGCATAGACCTCCCCACTAGGCAAGGAAAATTTCACGAATAGCAGAAGAAATTTTATGTGAAATGAAATTCATCATTCACACCTGTAACTTGCACACGTACAGACTAATAAAAATTGCACTCTGCGAAATCATAATATCATACGGATTTCATTTCAATGACGAATGAAATATAGCGGGCGAAAACCTTGAGTGAGTTGGAGTTGGAATGAAAATGCTCCATCTATGCGGTCGTGTGTTACTTAACGACGCTCAGGAGTCAAAAATTGAATTTTAATCTTAAAATCGTAAAATTCAGATCATTTTCAGGGTTTCGTATCTGTACTTTGATGTAGTTAGAGTTAGAAAAACTACTCAATATGGCCACTTTTGCCAATTTTTGTAACTGTAACTGCAGATAACTCTGTTTTATTGAATTTAAACATTGTATCTAAACCAGATAACCAGAGCTACAATCGCATCAATCAGATTTTCGATTGGTCTTTTATTTAACGAGGTCTTTCTACTAAAGTGGCGCTAGTGTGCGCGTTAAAAATCCGGGAGGCCCCTTAACCAGCTCACTGAGCAAGGTATTACTCATCATCATCATCATCTGCAGTCAAAAGACGTCCTGAACATAGGCCTCGCCTGCAGTTTTCTACAGCGACCGGTCGCAAGTGGTCTGCATCCAAAGTGTCCCGTAATGTTGTCGAGCACATTGATGCACTAACCCGACCACTAGTGGCTCAGTCAAGCCACTATACGCGATTACTAGTAGCTAAGTTGAACCAATACAGGGGCTACTAAAGGCGACCACTAGTGGCTCAGTCAAGCCACTATACGCGGTCACTAGTTGCTCGCTACAAGAGCTCACATGGCACCAGCTCGACAGAACAGAAATCCAGCAGCAAGCTAGACGGAGCAGGACCGGGTAGAGATCATACACCACAACAAGGCGTGCGCTGAGAGGGCGCTTTAAGGAGCTACCCGAATTTTTGACGCGCACACTAGCGCCACTCTATTTAAAATAATTATTACTCCTTACATACGAAAACAATCAAAAATCTGGTAGACACGATTGTTGTACAGGTTCTATAGTTTATTTAGTACGTTTTAATTGTTTCTATAGTAGTTTACTGTAGTTAGAGTTGGAAAAACTGCTAAATATGTCCACTTTTGGCAATTTTTCTAACTGTAACTGCAGATACTCTGCCTTATTGACGACCCGTCTGGTGTAGTGGTCGAGAAATCGCCTACTACGCAGCGGGTGCGGGTTCGATCCCCGCACAATACAAACATTTGTGTGCATGAACATGTCTGTTTGTATTGGTCTGGGTGTTTCTATGTATATCATGTATGTATTTACAAACAAAAAGTATTTAAGTATTATATCCGTTGTCTGGTACCCATAACACAAGCTTTGAGTAGCTTACTTTGGGACTAGATGGCGATGTGTGGGAATGTCCAGAGGATATTTTTTTTTTTTATTGAACTTAAACATTGTATCTAAACCACATAACCAGAGCCAGTGGCGGCTGGTGGGTTATCGAACTGGTAGTGTACTTTAAGAAAAACGGAACAATAACTAAAAACAATTACGGTAATATAACTAACTATAAATAAACAATAATTAATGCGTTACACGTACAGTGAAACAATACTGGTAGTCTAATAACGAGATGTCAATCATGGCTGCCGTCGTCGCCTCGCGCCCATGCCGGCCGGCAAATTCGTTAAACATCGGGTGCTTTCGGCAATCCTCGGTTCGCACGTGCGGCGCTCGAAAACCCACTCACTACTCGGTACATTTCTGTGAACTATCTTTTGTTTCAAGCGTCAGGCGTGTTAACTCGTATCTCCTACAAATTATATTAGCAGTCCTCGTGCATTCGCCGAAGCGCACGAGAATTGGTCTTTACAGGGAAATAAGTCTTAATAGTTTAGTAAAGCGCTCAAACTGTTTCACCATAATTGGAGATTTAATCTTTTATACATTTTTGTATGTTTAAAAATAACTATTAAAATGGTAATTTGGTGGTTCAGCGCAGAGCTACAATCGCATCAATTAGATTTTCGATTGGTCTTTTATTTAACGAGTTATGGTTTTTGTGCGTCAGTCTAGCCATTAGACGCGGTCAATATTGCCTCAGTCTAGCCACTGGACGCAATTACTAGTGGCTAATTCAAACCATTACATGGGCCACTATAGGCGACCATCAGTGCCTCTGCTAGCCATTAGACGCGGCCAATAGTTGCTCAGTCAAGCCACTAGACGCGCTCATCAGTGCCTCAGTCTAGCCACTATACGCGATTACTAGTAGCTAATTCAAACCAATACAGGGGCACTAGTGGCTCTGACATGCCACTATACGCGGCCATCAGTTCCTCAGTCTAGCCATTAAACGCGGCCACTAACTAGTGCCTTAGTCTAGCCACTAATTACGATTACTAGTGGCTAATTCTAACCAATACAGGAACCACTAAAGGCGACCACTAGTGGCTCAGTCATTAACTTGTGCACACGTTGTGTTATACGGAACAGAACGCTTAGACTTGGGATGTGTGAATCCGCCATCAGACAGGCTAAGGTGATTTACGGGTCTAAAGATACATTTCGCACCTTTAACTTGAGTATAAGTATCGCACCAGCTCGACAAAACAGAAGTCCAGCAACCGCAGGAGGGTTGGTCGGTCGGAACAGGTCCCGCTGGAGATCACATCAAGGCGTGCGCTGAGGGGTCGCTAGACCCGCTCACTGAGTGAGGTAGTTACCTATTAAACATAGACCGGGCAAGGTCTAAAGACGAAAGTCTTCAACCCGTGATGACATACGGATCCGAAACATGGTCTCTAACTGTGGCCCTCATAAAGAAGCTCAATATCACCCAACGATCGATGGAGAGAGCTATGTTGGGTGTTTCTCTACGGGATCGAATCAGAAATGAGGAGATACGTAGAAGAACTAAAGTAACGGACCTAGCCTTGAGAATCAGTAAGCTCAAGTGGCAATGGGCAGGGCACATAGCGCGAAGAACTGATGGCCGTTAGGGCAGGAAAGTTCTAGATTGGAGACCCTTCGACCAAAGACGCAGCGTAGGACGTCCACTAACAAGATGGACAGACGACCTTATAAAGATCGCAGGATCAAACTGGATTCAGACCGCTAGTGATCGGTCGCTGTGGAAAGCCGCGGGAGAGGCCTATGTTCAGCAGTGGACGTCCTTTGGCTGATAATGATGATGGGCAAGGTTTCCTCAGACCGGTCGCAAGCGGTCTACAGCATACAGTGGGACCTTGCTATATTTACAAGGTCGTCTGTTCATTTTGCAATGACGCCTTGAATATGTATATTATTTTTATTTGGAGTCCATAAAATATTAAATAATCAGTATCAGACATAAGTAAATTAAAACTATGACGACACGCAAGATGTTCAGACTCATTGATCAAGTCACTTGTTACAGTGCTGGAGTAATCGGGAAATTCATAAATAATCTCATATATCAGGCAGGTGATTATGATTATACTGAATTGATTTATCAGCCCTCACGGAACGACAATAAATCCACTAAGCTAGATTTATTATAGCACCGCTATTCACCGTAGCCTTAGTCGTATTATCGTGTTGAACTCGGATTGAGAAAAACAAGAATTACAAAGCGTATGATTAATAAATGGCGCATAGTGTCTTAGTATGCTCATAAGGGCGTTGGGTTCTGCGCATGATCAATTAAGAGCGATTTCTTCAAACTGTGAAACCAAATAACAGAGATTTTATATTGCGCACACATTTTTAGGGTTCCGTATCCGAATGGCAAAAAACGGAACCCTTAATTATTTTTTTGCTGCGAGCGCTGACATCGATTTGGGCCTCCCTACCACCTACTAGGCACACAGCGAATACCACGAAATATACCTTCTGTTTATTAATGATACTTCTGTCTCTTTCCAGGTTATACCAAGGAGGATCTAGTCACATTAGGTATCACAAACCAGAGGGAGACAACAATAGCATGGGACAAATTTACAGGAGAACCTTTACATCCAGCAATAGGTAAATAAAAATATATCATACATATGTAATCTGATAAGTAATTAGCAACTCAAATTGATATAGGTAAATTACAATAGGGTTATTGACACTAGTTCATTAATTATTCAAAGTTACTCTGTTTCTTGTATTGTAATTCAATGTTAAGGGCAAATAAATTAAAATTAATTTATAGTTTTCATTACCTATTTATTTGTACTCTAGTAAAATCGAGGCTAAAAAGAGACAGCTTGCGTTTTACAAGTACATAAGAGAGAAACATAACAGGCATGGAACATTTCATGAATAGCAGATGAAAAAGCATATGAAATGATAATCATTGAATAATGATTGTCATTTAGCAGCAGGTGCAGCAAAAGCAACAAAAGCAAAAGCAGTAAAAGTAGCAGGTGTGAATCACATCTGCTACTTTTTTTATATATAGCCTAATCGTACTGCGAAATAATAGTTAATACGCATTTTATTTCATTGACGAGTGAAATATTGTGGGGGAAGTCTTTGAGTAGGAATGATTATGCTCTATACGTTCGTATGTGTGACTTAGGACGCCCAACAGTTCAAATGTGATTTTTTATCTCATAGTCGTAAAGTTGTTATCATTTTTTAATGATTTTGTAGACGTTACTATTTGCTTACAGGAAAATTCAAGTAAAATTATTAGTCGCGTACTCGCGTCGCAATCGACACTGCGAAAAAAATCATTTGGTATGAAATTTGTGATTTCATATGAAAAAAAACATGATTACATGAAATGAAAATAAACAAAAGTAGCAATCATTTCCATGGCTAAAACAGAAGCAATATACTTGACTCAATCATTTTAATAATAAATATCCTTTGGACATTCCCACACATCGCCATATAGCCCCAAAGTAAGCTACTCAAAACTTGTGTTATGGGTGCCAGACAACGGATATAATACTTAAATACTTTTTTTTTTGTAAATACATACATGATATATACATAGGAAAAACCCAGACCAATACAAACAGACATGTTCATGCACACAAATGTTTGTATTGTGCGGGGATCGAACCCGCACCCGCTGCGTAGTAGGCGATTTCTCGACCACTACACCAGACGGGTCGTTTGATTCGTCGTTTTGATTCAACAATGAAAATATTTTTGTACGATATTAATAGTCTCATGTATCATTGACTATGACCTCATTAAAATCCTAAGTCGGTCAACCACAGATATATAAGTAATTATTTTTTATTGATTTAAAAACGTCAATTTTTATATTGTTGTTGACTCAACTGAAAGACTTTATATCATCATTACATCAATGCAAATTGAAAACAAGTTTAACATTGGTTCATTATTTCAAAGTCAAGGAGACAGATTTTAAAAGTTCATCTAAAGTACGTTTAGGATAATGTTTGTTGTATGAATTACTCTAAATCATCATGACTAAACTGACACAAATATATAAATTATCAGATAGATACATACAACAATATTATGAACTTTAGCATTTATACTATTAGCAAGAATGACCATTATAGAAAGCAATCCTCCTGACACAGACCTTTCAACGACGCGTTTGGTGTAGCAGTCAGCGCTTCCTACTACGATGCCAGCGATCGTTGGTTCGAATTCCGCAAGGGGCAAATATTTATGTAATTAATGAGCACGATTATTTGTACCTAAGTCATGGATGTTTCTACTGTATATAAGTCTTTTTTGGAGACGCCGCTGTCATAATCGTTGTCTTGTATTCGTAACACAAGGGAGAAAATTAGTTATTTCGAAATCAAGGCAATGGTCGTGTTGTCTGACTCATATTTATATGTATTTATTTTTATTTATATATTTTTTAATAGCACAACGCTTGTCGTAGTCACGAATGAAATAGGACGTTTGTCGAAGAGGCTAGCGGTCACAGTTGGTTTTGAAAGTGACGAGGTTTTCCTAAGACTGATAGTTTACGTTGCGTCCGCGCAGGCGTAAGTTAATCGTCACCGGTTGTTGTCATGGAGTGTAACAAACGATCATGTAAAAAATGCGTATTTAATGTGGCACGTAGAGAAACAATTTATAAATTAGGGGAATCCCAATTTTAATGGGCTAGTTACTGGCCTAGCTAGTATAGGGATATAATGTGTAGCATTTTTAACAGTCACATTGTATTTGGAACTATACCTTCTTACACCATTCGTATCCTCAAGAAATACGTTAGGGGCCGTCCATTAATCACGTGAGGTCGTTTTCCTCATTTTTTGAACCCACCCTCCCCTCCTGGATCACGTCTATTTTTGGAAGTCTATGTAAAAGCTATTTATTGGCTGGAAAAAAATATTTAAAAAATGGTGATTCGAATAACATTTACGAGTATATGTATTTGCAATAAAATTAATGAATAATAATTTAATGTTGTCTTCGTCCCACGGAGTTACAAGACTTTCATTTAAGGTTACAACTGGTAAAGCTTATTCACTGGTAATTGTTATTGGCAAAGAGGTTTGTGACAACAAATCGTTCAAATTTTCGCGCCATTCAAAATTTCGGTTCAGAAATAGCGCTTTTTGACAAAAAATAAATAAAATTAATATACGTGATGTCTAACGAGACACCCCCTCCCCCCTCCCCCCTTGTGATGTTTCGTGATGTTTTCTGTACCCCCTCCCCCCACGTGATTAATGGAGGGCCCCTTACGCATGATTACGGAACGATATGACCCAGGTCGATCTATTCTATTTCATTTCATCACTTTTGATTTGTTTAATCTGAGTGTCTAAAAATCTTTGTGGTAGAAAAATACTGTCTTAAAAGTAATCTGGGTCCAAGAAATAAACGACCTTATTCTTGTTAAACCCATTATTATAATTTACCAAAACAAATTCACGAGATGAACTTAAACGTGAACCACGCCACAATGATGCAGCAACGGCTTTGGCTCTTCTTTAATTTGATTGAAGTTATTATTTCTTGAGGATACACTCGTAAATAAACTAGAGATAAAAATCGCATCATGATTCAATCGACGTTTAAATGATAACAAACAGATTTATTATATTATTCATATCTCGAAAAAATGATAACTAAGAGTAAAACCAATAAAAACTTAATAGAATAAATGAAACAAGCATGTAACGGCAAATTACTAAATGTTCACTTTTCGCAAAAAAATATATTTTAATAATGTTTCACGTAATATTGGCATTAATTATTTTTTAAATAAAACAAGGTTTTCATCTCAAGAAACACACACACACACACACACACACACACACACACACACATTCATACGATTGTTACCTATTAAGCGCTGATTATTGATTGTCATCAGTGATCGGCTGTAACCTTTACTGTTAGTATAATTGCATTAAATAAATAAATAAATATTTCATTATTCCAGCATGGAACGACATCCGAACAGACTCAACAGTAGACGCAATCCTAGCAAAAGTCCCGGACAGAAATAAAAACTATTTGAAGAACATTTGCGGTCTGCCCATCAGTCCGTACTTCAGTGCTTTGAAAATGCGATGGTTGAAGGATAATGTGAAGGCTGTGAGGAAAGCGAGTAGGGATAAGAGGTTGCTGTTCGGCACTGTGGATTCTTGGATCATTTGGGTAAGCATTGTTTTAAATTCTTTTGAGTGGTTTAATGAGGTCAAAAACGTTACTGATATACGACCAGGCAGTTTCACAATTTAAAAGCTTATCTAAATTTGACTCATAATTATTTTATTTAAAGCCCAAAATAGAATACAATTCTCTTCTGCCCTGCGCCTTGAAAGAAAACCTGCTAGCCATAAGCCACTAAAAAAAATTGGACACCAATCACATACATTGCTCTGATCCCAAAGTAAGCAGCTAATGCACTTGTGTTATGGAAATCAGACACATCGGTGGTACTAAAACACCCAGACCCGGGACCATATAGAAAATTTTGATATCTATTTTGACCCGACCGGGAATCGAACCCGGGACCTCGGAGCGGCGCTGCTTTGAATCCCAGCGTGCTTAGCCACTACACCACACAGGTCGTCAAGCAAAGGAAAACGGACTTTACTTATTTGAGCTTTAGCACCTAGGGCCTAAGACTAATTTTGGCTTACCGTCTCACTTCAGAACCTCACTGGCGGTCCGCAAGGAGGTCTTCATATAACAGACGTGACGAATGCATCGCGAACGCTGCTCATGAATTTGGACACTTTGAATTGGGACCCTATGCTCTGTAGGTAAGGTCTGGTCTTGTTTGTGATATTTTATAGCGATAATCAATTATATCAGGCAATAAATAGTGAAATACAGGACCGGAACGTTTGATAAGCCATTCGGTTTGGGTTTTGGTTAGATGTTTTTTCGGATTAAAATTTGATCGGATGTCGATATGTCAGTTCGATAACGAATATAATAAAAGATCAAAATATTTTATTTATTTATTTATAATGAATAAATAATCTGTCTAAGTTGAAATGATGCGCTGATGATACTTAATTAGTTGTTTTGGATGTGTAATTCCAAATATTAATAACGACAATTCATCTGTTTGAGAGCGTCGACTGCTCCGCGAATTAAGATCTGTATGTTTACGTCACGATCGACTAGTCGCGTGATAAATCCGGCAACGCTCTACTTAAGAGCAGCACTGGCACCTTGTTTGAAACAAAACGTCCGCTACCTCGCGTGTTCACGTCAACTATGACAAGTTGGACAACAAATCGTCTGAGGCTCACCGGCAACTGAATGATCAATTACAACGGCATTTGTATATGTATTGCGTTCATATTTTTTATTTGCTTGTTTGCGTTAAAGCGATAGTGGGTTGCGTTATTTTAGTTTAGTCAAGCTCTAATTTTGTAGTTGCTAGTGACTAAAGTTACTTTTTTGAAGTTTTCAAGTTACTTTTTCTGACAAAATTTAAATTCAAATACGCATTGTTTTGGCTTTAGAATAGGTTACTTTATTCTATATACAATAAATATAAAATTTTCTTAAGTAAAAAATATTTTCTTATAAACTTATTTGTTACGTGGGTCAAACTGAAAGTTCTTAGAACTGGCCACTTATAAACAATATAATAAAAAAAATATTCTAAAATTTGAAAATAGAACTCTTTGCCAATATTACTGAGTATATATTTCATTCATTTGTCATTTGTTTTACGATTTGGCGGCAAATTGAAAATTGTCTGTGTCCCGTCAACATGAATTTAACACGAGAAAATTTTCGTGCAATGATTTTTTATGACTTTCGATGTCATTTAAGTCAACAAAAAAGTTATGATAGACTACGATTGGCCTTTCACGATGAAGCCCCATCTCGTGCGACTGTTTACAACTGGTTTAATGATTTTAAACGTGGTCGCACTAATCTCACTGATGATGTACGTGAGGGACGGCCTTCTACGGCGACGACTGAAAATAACATCTGTGTTGTGCGGCGTATGATAGAGACTGACAAAAGAGTGACCTATCAGCAGATTCAGACAAGCTTAGGCATCGGTATGAGTCAAGTGCACAAAATCCTCCACGAACATTTAGCGGTCAGGAAGCTTTGCGCCCGGTGGATACCTCATAATTTGACTAAGGCTCAAAAACTCCATCGTGTGGATTGGTGCCGTAAAATGATTGAAAGATTTAACGGAGGTGACTCAAATGCTGTGTTCGACATACTAACAGGTGACGAAAGCTGGATTTACTGTTATGATCCTGAAACCAAAAGACAATCTGCTCAGTGGGTGTTTCCTTTCGAGGAGTTGCCAACTAAAGTGAAGAGAGATCGAAGTGCGGGAAAAAAAATGGTGGCCTCGTTCTTTAGAAGGATAGGTCATTTCGCAACAATTGTGTTAGAGGATCAAAAAACAGTTTCTGCAGAATGGTACACTACCAATTGTTTGCCACTTGTCTTGGAAAAAGTTCGAGAGAAACGACCTCGCAGTAGGATCCTCCTTCACCACGACAACGCCTCGTCGCACACCGCCAAGCGAACGATCGACTATTTGGCGACATCAAATGTTGAATTACTGGGTCACCCGCCGTATAGCCCCGACCTCGCGCCTTGTGATTTTTATTTATTTCCAAAAATTAAAGAAAAACTTAAAGGAAAGCGGTTTATGAATGCTGAAGAAGCGGTGGCTGCGTATCGCGATGCCATTGAAGAGACCCCTAAGGACGAGTGGGCAAAGTGCTTTTCCCAGTGGTTCCATCGCATGCAGCGGTGTATTGACGTCAATGGACAATATTTTGAAAAGATATAATAAAACTAATAACTGGCTAATGTAATCAGTTTTTGATTTTCTAAGAACTTTCAGTTTGACCCTCGTATAAGGTCTGAAATAGATGATAAATTATGAAGACCTGAACAATGTTTATTAAATATTTATGTTTGTTTAATTGTTATCTGTTTATTGTGCTTTGATTAATAAAGGAAAAAAATAAAAAAATATTGGATGACTTTGATCTCGTTGACTAAGATGAAATATGTATCTTCTTTTTACTCTACTAATATCATAATGCATCTGAATTTGATCATTGTTATTTTATTACCCTGGGAGGCTGAAAATCTGATGCACGGAATTAGATAAAAACATGCCTATTTATCGTACAAAGATAAATATAATTGTTGGCTGTATGAGTTGTATTTAAGAAATATGTAAATGTAAATATTTGAGAGCTGTTTGTTTTGTTGTTATAATAAATTAAGTAATAAAATTTAATAAAAATATTCTGTAGCATCGATATTAAGAAGGTGCTGAAAGTAATATTTAATTATTAACCTTTGCTCACAGATTATTCGGGATACATCGCGACAGCTTACCTCAAATACATAGCAGCTCAGAAGTGTATGGGGCTGTCAAAGATGGCTCCGTTTTGGACGGGATCACTATATCTGGTGTAAGTATAAAGATTCCTTTTCAAGATATATTTCCTAGTTTTAAAGCTGGAACAATATTCCAATAAAATTAGATTCAAGAAAAACACAAAAGACACAATTAAATAATCAAAAATCACCCCTTAAAAGCTGGAACATGTTTTGGTATAAGTGGGTTAGGTTCATATTGACTTATAGTAGATACAGTAGCGAGTGTATGTTTTGAACTATTAAAAATCTATTTTTAATATTTAACTGCAGGTTAATTTGATCCTGTTTTACAAGTAATCTATCCTAAATATTTATTTGGTTTTACAACATTTACACACGGTGTGACTAAATGCCAAGTTACACCGTCTATGCTACGACGTATCAAAACCGATGTAGGTGCAAACTGGTCAAGCCTAAAATATGTGTCGATTCGTCAAGCGCGTTTTTACCTCTAATTTTATTGTAAATTCGCCAAGTAATAAAATATTGCTAATTCGACAAGTCATATGTAAGTACGTATTGGTCAAGTCTATTTATTGGGTCAATTCGTCAAGTCTTAGAAAAGTGCTAATTCGTCAAATTTTCAATAATACATCAAATTCGAAAAAATAGGTTTTTTGTCTGTCTGTGACTACGTATTGTACTTGTATTCACAAATATAGCACTACCACCGCATTAATCTGACGGTGACAAAAATAATATTAGAAATGAAGGTAGGTAAACATTTTTTTACATATTAGAAAAGAATGGGCAGGTAGGTATGTTTTCCTTTGGACTGCATAGTGAAATGTTGTTACGCGTCAGGTTACGAGTTTTATTTTGAAAGTTTTTGCAAATTATATTGATTTGTAAAAATGAGTGACCGTTTAACGTTTGTAGAAAGTGAGAGACATAATAGATTGTTATTGTACAACGGATATAAATTCACCTTAAATATAAAAAACAAAAATTTAACAACTAACTGGAGGTGCACTCAACGAAAAGTTTGTAATGGTTCTGTTACACTAAATCAAAACGAAAATCAAGTTTTAAGATCATCAACTCATAATTGTGTGCCTCATAATAATGAAGTTGCTGAATGTATGCAACAGTGCAAAGATAAAGTGAGGCGAGATTTTAAGCCGATTCAGCAGATATATGAAAGCACAATTGAACCTCTTCTTAATAAAGGTATGGATTTAGTGGAAAAGATACCCGATTTCAATGACGTCAAAAGAAAATTGTATAATTGCAGGAACAAAGAACACAACATTAAAAGATCACGATTTTCTATGCTGGAACAAGTTGAAATTCCGGAAACTTTGAAAAGTAATTTGTTATGTGATGATGGGACCGACAACAAAATCATGATATTTATAACTGAAGAGGCGAAAACTGTTATAAAAAAATATCGTAATTTTTATGGAGACGGTACTTTTAAAAGAGCACCAAAGCCATTCTTACAATTGTATACTTTTCATGTTGATGTGGGTGGATCCGTGTCTTCTACAAATGTGATTCCACTTATTTATGCTCTTCTCCCCGACAAAACAGAGAAAACTTATGTACGGTTTCTTACTCTTCTAAAGGAACATTTACCGCAGTTCAATCCGTCGTCATTTAAAATTGACTTTGAACTTGCCATGCACAACGCAATTAAGTCAGTTTTTCCTGACGCAAGGACAACAGGTAAAAGTGCTTTATTTATTAGTCAAACAATATCCACCATAACAATAGATGAACGATATTGTGTCTAGTTTTGCGTTGCCTGACCGGTTACGCCAATTAACAGAAATAAAAATGATTTTAATTGTGATTTCAGGATGCTATTTTCATTACACGAAGGGAATAATGAAAAAAGCAAAAGAACTAAAGCTGAATGACAAGAATTTTGTGTTTTTATGTTTGCAATTACCGCATCTACCATCTTCGTGTATATCTGAAGGATGGCGGACGATTTCTGAAGATTTACCAGACACTATAAACATCAGAAAATTTAAAACTTACTTCATCAAGCAATGGCTTTCTCCTAAATCTGTACCCATAAGTTGCTACGGTCAGAAACATAAAACTACAAATCCCGTTGAAGGTTGGCATTGTCGCCTCAATAATAAAATTATTAGAAAGCCAAGTCTTTATTGGTTTATTCAAATTATGAACAGCGAATTAAGTTTACAAGACTGGAAAATAAAAAGAAACAAACTAAATATATTTTTCGGAAACAAAAGACTGCAAAAATATTTGACTAAAGAAAGCGAAATAAACAGATTAGTTAAAAAATATTTGAAAGGCAAAATAACTGTTAAAAAATGTCTTAATTTAATAAAGCGATTAAATTTAAAACGCTAAAGAATAAAAATACTTTGGTATATTATGTTATATTCTTATATTGTTTGTCCTTTTTTAAGTGTTGATTTAGTAATAAACATACATCACTAAGAATTGGTATAATTGTGTTGCAAACATTATGTACAATAAATGGTTGATTAGCACATTAATTTGTTAGCTTTATTCATTATTATTGAAAATTTGACGAATTAGCACTTTTCTTAGACTTGACGAATTGACCCAATAAATAGACTTGACCAATACGTACTTACATATGACTTGTCGAATTAGCAATATTTTATTACTTGGCGAATTTACAATTAAATTAGAGGTAAAAACGCGCTTGACGAATCGACACATATTTTAGGCTTGACCAGTTTGCACCTACATCGTAAAACCTGCTGCTGTAGTCGAAAAAAAAGGCTAACATATTGAGACTTAAAACACGTCAATAAGGGTGCTGCACTCTGTTTAGTTGTAATAAGATCTTATTTACAACAAAAAGTGTCATAATAACAGGGTAACCAAAACAATGTCGTCCTAATTTTTTTTTTAGAAACCTTACATCCAGGGCTATTCAAATACAGTACCCTAAGTATGTTAGCCGAATTGTCGTAGTATTCGAGATATAATTTTTTTTGCAAGTTTTATATACACACATCAAAAGTGTCTAGGGATCAACATATATTTTTGCAATAACTTTTCTCCTGATTGATATTAATTAAAATTTTCTTTAAGGATTCATCAAATAAAGTGTTTTCGTTTGTCTACAGTAACGATAAACCAAATCACCTTTGCATTAATAAAGAAATTTGCCATTTTCCTAATAACCAACCAACCAATTTTTGACATTCGAACCACTAACATTAAAGTTCGGTAAAAAGAACGAAAATAACAGTTTTCTTTAAAATTTTATTGGGTAACTTGAACAATTAATAATCCGTGTTTCTACCGCGAACACTAACAACACAAGAACATCGGTTTGGCATACTCAAAATAAGTTCATCCAAATCACGCTGTGGAATGGCCGCCCATGTTCGTTGCAACAACAAAAAAACCGGCCAAGTGCGAGTCAGATTCGCGCACTGAGGGTTCCGTGCCAACTTTAACTGAATTAGGGAATCCACTTACTTCTACTTAGTAAAATACCACAATATTTTGTTGACTGCAAATATAACTTTGTTTTTCATAGTGTTTGAATGAAGCACAAAGGGGGGGACGCCCATTTTACCACTTTGCAAGCAGATAGCTATGAAACGTTAGACTTTAAAAGAAAATGGTTTTAGGAACCTCAATATCATTTTAGAAGACCTATCCATAAAAACCCCACACGCATAGGTTTGACAAAAATTTTTTTTTGGTTTTAGTTTCATGTATGGGAGCCCCCCCCCCCCTTAAATGTAAGCGGTTAACAGGATACATCTTCCTACCAAATTTCAACAGTGTAATGCTTATAGTTACAGAATAAAATGGCTGTGACATACGGACGGACGACGACAGACAGACAGACAGACTTGACGAAACTATAAGGGTTCCGTTTTTTGCCATTCGGCTACGGAACCCTAAAAAAGGTCTTCTTGCGACTGGATACCCTCCATATTCGGCAGAGCTCTTCTCTGTAGCATATCCCATGCATGCATCATGGATTCAAGTCTGGCGATTGAGCAGGCCAGGGCAGGACATTGATGTTAGCTGCGGCGAGAGTCTGTCTTACAACTCTTGTGGTGTGCGGTCGTGCATTATCATGCATTAACTGAAATAAGGGACCGATTTGCACTTGTAGAGGAACGATGACGTCTGATACAATCGTCTCAGCATAAATTTGAGCGTTGAGGTTGCCTTTGATCCGAATTCAAAATAATATTATTTGGACGTCACTGTTTTTGCCATCTCTGTATATTGAAAGTCGTACTAAACATCCTATATTTCCCCAGATCCTAGGCAACCAGCAATCGGCGCTCGTCGGCCAGAACTGCCTGACCGCTGGTCAGGCGAAGAACACGTACCGCAGCGGCTGCTTCCTGCTGTACAACACGGGCCCGCGGCGCGTGCAGTCCACGCACGGGCTCGTCACCACGCTGGCCTACCAGCTGGGGCCGCACGTGCCTCCCGTCTATGCTCTCGAAGGTGATTACGAACATTGTGAAAGATTACAGTTGCACTGAGATAGTTATAGATTGCGTTAGTGGCTTGAATGAGTGGCCGCATCTTGTGGCCAACTATTGTGGTTATTTCATGTGTCTTGTGGCCGTGCCTTGTGTTTTTGTGGCCGTGCCTTGTGCCTTGAGCGAGTAGCCGCGTTGTGTATCTTGTAGCCGCGTCTTATGTCTTGTGCCCGCGTCTTGTATCTTGTGGCTGCGTCTTGTATCTTGTGGCCGCGTGTTTTGGCTTGTACCAACAGAGTACATAAAACGTGTACGATAACAAATATTTCAAATCATTGTTAAAAATATCGATCGATTTTTTCTCACAGATAATTTTAACAGTACTTAGAAGAACGCAATTTTAACCTTGTCACCAAAACTGCCACAGGTTATGTCAAATTCCAGATTCAATTTTGCCTCATGAGATAGCGCTATGAGTGACAGCTAAAGGTCAGAGTGAGTAAGAAGATTCATGAACAGCAAAAACGCGGCACGTCGCCTCTGTCTGCTTAATATAATCTGTGCAATAAAACAAAACAAATATATTGTCAAAGACAAACAAAATGTGGCAATTTCAAATGAAAAAAAGTGTCACAGTTTAAAATCAGTGACCATAATAAACACGCTTTTTATGTTTAGCCAAACTTAATAATATGGAAAGCTTGTTTATTTAAATAATATGATGTGACTCAATTATCTTTAACTCCATGTCTGATCGTAGCAATTAAAACTAAATTACTCTCCACCCTAGAGATGGAAAAGCTATTTTCTACTCCCCTATCTTCACACGAAAATTAAATTTTCGAACAGAAGAGATGAAATAGTAGATTGTTATACAAGGGGAGAAAGTGACCCATTTCACTCGAGATGTTTGAGAGCGCTAATAATTCGAGAGTGAAATGGGTGCTTTCACCCGAGTTAAACATACTATTTTTCATTTCGACTGTGAGGAAAAATAAATAAATTTATCTGTGTGGTTGTGAATCGATGATGAGATATTATGTTGTTTGGCGAGAGATAAAACTTCAAGTTTTCACATCACATATCAGTTTGTTTAATGTCGTTATACATAAAACACACGATTAGAAGGACAGTAACGGCACAGAAGTCAACAGAGTACACAAAACGCGGACGATGTAAAATATTTCAAATCATTGTTAAAAATATCGATCGATTCTTTCACACAGACAATAATAATAGTATTAATAGAACGCAACCTTAACCTTGTCCCCAAAACTACCACAGTTATGTCAAATTCCAGGTTCAATTTTGCCTCATGAGATAGCGCTATGAGTGACAGCTAAAGGTTGGAGTGAGTAGGAAGATTAATGAACAACAAAATCGCGCCAAGTCGCCTCCGCCAGCTTAATAATCTGTGCAATAATCGACCAAACTAAAAAAATATATCATCAAAGACAAACAAAATGTGATAATTTAAAATAAAATAAAAAGTGTCACTATGTATAGTAGGCAACCGAATATTATATTTGTGGATTTTAAATTGTTAAAAATTAGACCAATTGTAAATTTGTAAAATCAGTGACCATAAGCGTATTTAACGCTTTTAATGTTTAGGTAATCTTAAAATATGGAAAGCATGTTAATTTTAATAAATGATGTCTGATAGTAGTAATTAAAACTAAATTACTTTCCATCCTAGGGATGGAAAAGCTATTTTTCATCCGGCTATCTTCACATGAAAGTTCAATTTTCCGAACAGGAGAAATGAAAACGTTTTTTTATTACTTGTTACAGGATCAATAGCAATAGCGGGTGGTGCCATGAAGTTTCTTCGAGACAACCTGAAGTTGATCAAAGACGTGTCCTATGACACGGAACACATCGCTGGGCAGGTGTTTTCAACGGGAGATGTTTACTTCGTGCCGGCGTTCAGCGGTCTTTTTGCACCTTACTGGAGGAAGGACGCTAGAGGGTAAGATATAAAGAATTACTGTTTTTTTTTTAAAATTTATTTATTCAATATAAAAAAGGATAACAGCAAATAAAATTTGCCAAACTGCGCACGCAGTTTGTCGGCAGGTGTTCTCGTTCCTTAAATACAGGGTGTTGTTTTGGCCAGCGACATCCAACTCAGGGATAATAATATGAGTTATGCTTATTCTAAAAAAAATTTTTTTTTAAAATTCTGAGCAAGTTTTATACAGAAAACCTTTTTACAACATTCAAAAAAAGTACAAAACGAATGGGAAAACTCGCACCCTAGTGCGTAGGTAGCGTCGTCATCTACGAAATTCTACGCCGTAGCTAGTAAGCTACGAAGAGGCTACCTGATGTTGGTAGTTTTGACTCGATTGCTATACCGCATAAAAATAATTTGTGGGTTTTTCCATTTCAAAAAATATATATATATATATATATATATTTGCATCAGTATCGTTTGTACATCCACCCCTGAGTCGCTCGTCGCTGACCAAAACAACATCCTGTATATATATACTATTGATAAAAATATTTTAAATTAAATAAAGCTATGGGACTGCTTCTTCATTGATACATAGGTCTTACAAATTAAAAATATAATTAGAATAAAATGTCAATGAAATACCTGGCAGATGGCTTTAACCAGAACCTCGTATCAAGACATTGTAATACAGGCCGAAACACACTATACATTGCACATATTTTATTTTTTAAGTTATTAAATTGACTACGGACACAGTGACAAGTAATGTTTTTGAGCCTCTTTTTTTAAACTGTTTTTGATGTTGCATTCTTTATTATTTCATAATATGGTAGGGCATTAATAAGTGTAGGTACCAAGCATTCCTTTTTAAAAAAATGATGTATTTTAAAAATATATAAAAATAAAATTCACTACTTACACATGTAATTCATTGTTGAACACAGATCTTTTTTAATCAAATAGTCAATTAATTTTATTCACTGATATTATTTCAAAAGTTATAAAAATATTGTTTTCATATCTTCTGTTCGTAAAATTTAACTTTCATGTTAAGATAGACGGACCGAAAATAGCTTTTCCATTCCTAGGGTGCAAAATTATTTAGTTTTTAACCGACTTCAAAACAGGAGGAGGTTATCAATTCGACTGTATGTTTTTTTTTTTTTTGTATGTTTGTTACCTCATATCTCAGTCGTTTGTCGACCGAATCGAAATTTTTTTTCGCCTACTTAGAGGGTGTACCTTCTAGTTGATCCCATTTTTTCCATTTTGGGATCTGATGATGGGATCTTGGTGTAATCGAGGGAAACCCTCAAATTTTAAAGGCACGTATAGTGTTTCTTTACTAGTATCTCAACATCTTGTGGGGCTGAGCTGATTGTGGAACTCCTTAACGCTTAGGAGTTCAGTAACTATAATGACGGAACTTATGATAGGTAATTTGTAGCTTCTTAAAAAAATAGAATCATAAGGTGCAACTCCTCTCCTCTTATGTAATCACTAAAAATTAAGAAATAAAATAAACTTTTAAAAAAGTAAAAACCGACTTTAAAACCAAAATGCACTAAAAAGTCTTAAATAAACTCTTCACCATTGAAAGGAAAGGAATCCGTTTTAGGCAAACAATTTCTTTTTGGAGTCGGTGCCATCACTTTGACCATCAAGCATCAACTATCACAGTACCGACTCCAAAAAGAAATTGTTTGCCTAAAACGCATTTCTTTCCTTTCAATGGTGAAGAGTTTATTTAAGACTTTTTAGTGCATTTTGGTTTTAAAGTCGGTTTTTACTTTTTTAAAAGTTTATTTTTAATTGCTACGATCAGACACGGAGTTAAAGAGAACTGAGTCACATCATATTATTAAAATTAAAAAGCTTTCGATATTTTTAAGATTAGCTAAACATTAAAAGCGTGTTTATTATGGTCTCTGATTTTTAAAATTTACAATTGATCTAATTTTCACAATTTCAAATCTACAAATATAATACTCGCTTGCCCACCATACATAGTGCCACTTTTTTTTAAATTTAAAATCTTACATTTTGTTTGTCTTTGACATATATTTTTTAGTTTGGTCGATTATTGCACAGATTATTATGCAGGCGGAGGTGACTTGACGCGATTTTGTTGTTCATGAATCTTCTTACTCACTCCCACCATTAGCTGTCACTCATAGCGATTTCTCATGAGGCAAAATTGAACCTGGAATTAGCCATAACCTGTGGTAGTTTTTGTACCAAGGATAAGGTTGCGTTTTTCGTCTATTATTATTGTCTGTCGATATTTTTAACAATGAATGATTTGAACTTAAAATATTAGATATCGTCCACGTTTTATGTACGAGTACTCTGAGGTGGAATTGTCTAAAGCAATCGTATTAATTTGACTGTTCAAAACTTACGGTATGATCTGTCAAACGGCAAAGAACAAAGCGTTTGGCAGATCATACCGTACGTTATGAACTGTCAAATGAATAAGATTGCCTTACACAATTCCACCCCTGATGTCTTCCGTGCCGTTACTGTCCTGCTAATCGTGTGTTTTATGTATAACGACAGTAAACAAACAGATATGTGATGTAAAAACTTGAGGTTTGATCTCTCGCCAAACAATATATCTCATCATCGCATCACAATCACACAGCTAATTTTATTTATTTTTCCTTACAGTCGAAATGGAAAATAGTATGTTTAACTCGGGTAAAGCACCCATTTCACTCTCGAATTATTAGCGCTCTCACTCCGTTCGAGCGACAAAAACATCTCGAGTGAAATGGGCCACTTTCTCCCCTTGTATAACAATCTACTATTACATTATTGGACTAGCAAAGACGAACGGACTTTATAATTATGAGCTTTATTGGAGAAATGATGCGTAAGGGACAGATATTCACCATACTCACAATCAGAACTACAATAATACGTGCATTCCATAACCACGTAACCATTTTTTCCACTGCACCTATTACACTCTAGACCTGCAAGTTTGACTGGGAGATAATGTTTCTAGCATTAAAACTGAGTACACACACAACTATGAGATAAAGTTTTTAATTTAATGAGTACTGAATTGGAATATCTGTTGTTTCAGAATCATTTGCGGTTTGACGGCTTTCACCACCAAGAACCACATTATAAGAGCAGCTTTAGAGGCTGTGTGCTTTCAAACTAGGTAAGTAAACTTTTATATATTTCTAAAGAGAAATGGTGATGTTACTTATCTAAGTTTAAATATGCTTTTCTTAGGCCTGATTTTCCAACGTCAGATAAGGAATATTCGTCTAATAAAATACAATACTCCTAATTTGATAACGTCTCCTATTTGTCAGCAATCATTTATGTAAATATCATTTTGAAATCGTTTTTTTTATACTTATTCAGTTGACTAAGTCTTATCTGACGTAAGTGAACGAGCTCTTAAATGGTACCTTACTAGATTTTAACTTCGAATAAATGTTTTATTTAGAAATTTCATTACCGCGCGGCGGTTTCTTACAAAACGTCAAGTACATTTACGCCGTTTAAATGGGAAGTAATAGAAAAAAGCTCACAGTACAAAATTTCTTCTTAGCCCAAAGATTGTTGCGACTGTAAAATATTGACCTGCCGTATCTGAAAACTAAAATTACTGAATTTCAGAAAATAAAATTACCATCGTTCTACTAATAACTAAAAAAATCACATAAAATTTGGTATGTCTTATCCGTATAGGGTTTGGATTGATTCGAAAACATGATTCGCTTATTGTCTGCTGTGCAATGGATATTTTTCTTTACTTTTCAATTTTATACACACCAATATCCACACCGACCGGTGACCTACGTCAAGAACTGTCAGATGCCGCTGAAAAATGCCGCTGCGGCATACATGGCATTCATTTGATAATTTCGTTCAACTTTCTTGATGTTAAGAGCTCCGTTAAACATGGATGTTATCAATTTGTTTCTGAATTTTGTTTTGTTGAATTGCCGTAATACTTGATACGGTAATGAAAAGCCTGCCGTATTTCTAAAAAAATTAGCCGGAATGCCGTATATTAAGGCAATTGCCGTATCAATCGCAACAATATAATAATAAATAAATATGCACCAGCCAACACTCCAACTGTCTCTTTTCGTCGTAAGGATTTTCTTCCATCTGTTACGAAATACCAGACAATGATTATGACAGGGGCGTCTCCCATTAATCTATACTAATATTATAAAGCTGAAGAGTTTGTTTGTTTGAACGCGCTAATCTCATAAACTACTGGCCCGATTTAAAAAATATTTTTACGTTGGATTGTCCATTTATCGAGGAAGGCTTTAGGCTATATAACATAAAGATACAACTCATAAGACCACAGCAGAAATGAAAAATGTTGCGAAAACGGGAGAAAGATATTCCTTTTGAGAGCTTCCGCTGCATACGCTGCGGAAACCGCTTAAGTTACACAAAAATCATGTATGACAGGATTGTTTAGCATTAAGAGTTCTATAATAAATTTCGCGACAGCATATGTCTATCTTTTATGATTGACTTACTACAACCTTTTTTATGTTAATAAATTTGTAAAAAAATAATGCATTATTTTTAGAGGTGTATTATACACACAGGTATTTATTCTTATCAAAATAAATACATTCATCATCACAAGCATTTCATTTAGAACCAAGTTGCCCTTTATATCATTTGATTTCAATAAATATCTTAGGAGCTATCACAGTTTTAACATAACTCCGCACCAAAATAATGTTCGCAGCTTAAGTACAACGTGCGCTTGCGCTAATATATTATAAAGCTGAAGAGTTTGTTTGTTTGAACGCGTTTATCTCAGGAACTGCTGGACCGATTTGAAAAAATATTTCTGTGTTGGATAGCTTATTTATCGAGAAAGGCTTTAGGATATAAAACATGACGCTGCGACGGGAGGGGAGGGAGCAAACTCAAAACGCGCGGACGAAGTCGCGGGGGACCGCTAGTAATTATATAAATTTAAAAATCTATGACTTAGATACAAATGTATGACGGGATTTGAACCGCTACCGCTGGTTCATTAGTCAGGAGCTCTAACCACTGCACCAAACGTGTCGTCAATAAAGCCATGCATAGCTTTTGTACATAATTGTGATTGTGGAATAACGCTTAACTAAATAAATAAAAAACCGGCCAAGTGCGACTCGGACTCGCGCACTGAGGTTTCCGTGCCAACTTTAACTGAATGAGAGATCCACCTAGCCAAAATTCCACAGTATTTTGTTGACAGCAAATATAAATTTGCGTTTGCGGTTGTTGAAAATGTGCTATATCTCGATTACTTATTCAATCTCGTTCAAACCAATTTTCGTTGAAAGTCTCTGTCAAGGTCTATTACATCATGTAATTTTTTCAAAATTAACACTCGCTTCGTTTAAAAGTTAGACGGGGGGTGCCCATTTTACTACTTTGGAAGCGTCTATCTCTCAAACGTTAGTAATTTAGAGAAAATGATTCTAGGAACCTCGATGTAATTTTAAAAGACCTATCCATAGACACCCCAAACCCATAGATTTGTAAAAAAAAAAATTTAGGTTTTAGTTTCATGTATATAATTTTTCTTTTTGTATGGGAATTGTACAGCGGTTAACAGGATACATATACGTACTAAGTTTCAACAGTGTTATCCTAATAGTATCAGAATAAAGTGGCTGTGACATAGGTTCCGTTTTTGTCCATTCGTCTACGGAACCCTAAAAAGGATCATTAACAAAGCGATTGTCAATTCACAGGGACATATTAGAAGCGATGCACAAAGACTGCGGGGTGCCGCTCACGAAACTTCACGTGGACGGGAAGATGACCTCGAACAATCTGCTGATGCAACTGCAGGCTGATCTCATCGGCATGCCCGTCTGTGAGTATCAGATCTATTTGCTGTATGCTAAGGTGGTGGGGGAACCCGACTCGATGACAACGTTCGCAGTGACAAGAGAACAAGAAACAATTTCAGCACAAAATTTACATTTTATTAATAATTAAAAAACCGGCCAAGTGCGAGTCGTACTCGCGCACTGAGGGTTCCGTGCCAACTTTAACCATATTAGGGAATCAACTTAGCTAAAATACTACAATCTTTTGTTGACGGCAAATATAACTTTATTATTCGTAGTTCGTGTTTGTATGAAGAACAAAGTTATGTTTGCGATTGTTGAAAATGTGCTATATCTCAAAAACTACTTGTTCGATCTCGTCCAAAACCACTCTACTTTTTAAAAAAAAATTACACTTGCTCAGTTTAGAAGTTAGATGCGGGGGGGGGGGGGGGGACGCAAGCGTCTTTCTATCAAACGTTAGACTTTAATAGAAAATGGTTAGGAACCTCCGTGTCATTTTAAAAGATCTACCTATCCATAGACACCCGACCAAGGGCGGATCCAGCTTTGCCGCCAGGAGGGGGTCACATAGTCGTGGTCAAGTCAAGAACTTACAATTTAAACTTTAAACTTACAATTTAAAAAGTAGGTATTTTATTAATGTGCATATACGTGCATATTGCTATCTTATCATAAAGACATCCAGTCCAAAGAAGCCATAACCGTGGTGAATGATGTCAGTCATAGCAGCTAGATGTCGAAGGGTATGACGCAAAACTCCGCAAAAGTGTAGAGGTGGTGCGACAAGGGATAGAAACGGACAAAATACATATAATTATTTAAATAACAAAATCAATTTTTCTTTGACGTCTTCTCCCGAAACGCGTTATTACATCATTTACGTCAATGGGTACGTTTTTATGAACGTGGAGAAGTGCCAGTCCGGTCAGGCGATCTTCAACCATTGAAGATCTTAGCCACGATTTAATTCTGCGCAACGTGGAGAAAGACCTTTCTGCTGTCGCTACACTGACAGGTAGTGTAGCCATAATGCATAAAAAATTTCTTATATTAGGATACATATCGATGTCACAATTTAAAATAAGATCCGAAATCGACTGAGGTATGTCTTGGCTCCGCCGCCACGCCTGCCACTTCACCATCCACAGCCGATATTCATTTACAATTACAGAAACTGGAGTGTTATCTAGTAATAACGCAAAGTTATTAATGAAATACTGGAGATATGTAGTCACATAAAATCTGTATGGTGACAAAATATATAAATAAAATCATTATGTTCAATTAGTGGTCCACCTAAGTCCTGGAACCAGCTCAGGGGGGGGGGGGGGGTCATGACCCCCATGATCCCCCCCTGGATCCGCCGATGCACCCGACACGCATAGGTTTGACTTTTAAAAAAAAGTCGGTTGTAGTTTTATGTATAGGAGCCCCCTTAAATATCTTTTTTTTTTGTTTTGAGAATCGTAAATCGGTTAACAGTATACATCTTCCTACCAAAATTCAACAGTGTGATGCTTATAGTTACAGAATAAAATGGCTGTGACATACGGACGGACATACAGACAAACCGACAGACTTGACTAAACTATAATGGTTCCGGTTTTTGCCATTCGGCTACGGAACCCTAAAAATGACAGTATAAATTAATGGATAATACAATATTTTTGTTGGAGATAACTTTGCTTCAATTACTTTAATCAGCCATTGGTTATTTCAATGCCCTCTAATAGTTTGTGAAGCTGTGGTCGCGCACGGTTCCATTATTATGATATAAATAAATGAATGAATGAATGAATGAATGTGCAAAAATTCGTTACAGATTTCAGTTAACAGAAGTTTTTGTCCGCATAATGTAGGAGTAAGCGCACCACAGTGGACTTCTTTCGCCCCCGGCCCGATCCGGTTTTTTTTCTAGTATTTTTTTTTATACTGACACTTTTATTATAAGCTATAACATCTACACATCACATATTCAAACTATCTATAATATAAAAATGAATCGCAAAATGTGTATAATATAAAAAAGATCAATTTGACCAATTCTTTGTTTTAAATGTTCGTTGAAGTTTCAGGAAGGTTTTTACGGCGAGAAAAATTCGAATAATTGCCGGAAAAACCATAAAAACAGCCCTTTTCTTTTTCCCATACAAATGTTTTCTAATTACAACGTAATCAATTTGAGCTTTATTGCTATTGTATGCAGTTCATATTGAATTGCAAGCACTCACTGTTGTCTAAGCAATGTAGGTGTTTTCCTTACGTCAAAGATCATACCTATCAAAACAGTGAGCGTGTGTGCGTTGGAGCAAATAGAAAATTTTGATTTCTATATTGACCCGACCGGGAATCGAACCCGGGACTTGGAGCGGCGTGGCCTTGAAACCAGCGTGCTTATCCAATAGACTACGGAGTATACGTATTTTAACTGAGTATTCTGTTTCACAGTGCGCGCCCACTCGTGGGATATGTCCCCGTTGGGCGTGGGCATCGTGGCGGGAAGTGCGGTGGGAGTGTGGAGCGTGGAAAAGTGGCGGCGACAAGCTTTGCCCACTGAAACATTTCTACCCACAACTACGCTTGAGGGTAAGTATAAAAAAGTACTTGCACAAAATTCGACAGGCTTAGGTGTTGATGGCGGAATGGTACAGGCATGCGCTCGGATAGTGAGACAGGGTTCGATTTCTTGTCCGACACAGTTTGTTTTTACAATTGCAATTTATATTCGTTAGAACATAATTATTTAATAACTGTATAGCACTGCACTTTGATATAAAGAGACAAGCGACCGAAATTAAACTATGTAACGAGATAAGAACGCAAAGCATAAAATTACAATTTAAAAACCGGCCAAGTGCGAGTTGGGCTCGCGCACTGAAGGTTCCGTGCTAAATTTAACTGAATTAGGGTATCCACTTACTTCCACTTAGTAAAGTACCACAATATTTTGTTGACAGCAAATATAACTTTGTTTTTCATAGTGTTTGTATGAAGAACAAAGTTATGTTTGCGGTTGTTGAAAATGTGCTATATCTCAAAAACTCTCAAAAACGTCTCTTCATGTATGGGAGCCCTAAAAATCTAAAAAAGTACTTGTATAAAATTCAACAGACTTAGGTTTCGGTGGCTGAGACGTAAAGGCATGCGCTCGAATAGTGTGAGACATACGGTTCGATTCTTTGTTCGACACAGTTTGTTTTTACAATTGCAATTTATAGTAGGAAGAACATAATTATTTAATACCTGTATATAGCACTGCACTTTTATATGACGAGACTAGCAATCGAAATTAACCTATCCAACGAGATGAGAACGCAAATCATTAAATTACAATTAAAAAACCGTAAGATACTAATCGATTGCTTTGTATGAAAAATCAGTCCGATTCAGTACAATTTTATTGGGTTACATCAGTCAAATTGTTGAAATGACAACGTCCCAACGATCATTTTAGGCAAAATCAACTATAATAAAGGCTGTATTTTAGATAACCTTGAACCTTGAAGATAACGTGAACCTTTTGTTTGACTGACATTCACAATATTGACTGAGTTTCTTGCGCAGCTTCTTCTCCGTACTAGCCCACAATTGTCCCGAAGCTGTGGTAGGGTTTATATTGCGACGTGTAAAAGTGTCCTCAATGGGCCTATTTGCAAAAATGAATGACTTTCATGACTTTTTATTGCTTGAACTGACACCAACTGAAATTTAGACTAGAAGTAAAAAAAACACAAGAACACTCTTTCCTAAATTAAATTTAAGAAAGACTGCATCGGCAGGGACATGGCCGAAGAAAGATCTGTTTTCTAATAATTATTAAACGTGCATCAATTAAATTATGTACTACCAAGGAATGTACCACTTACAACCATTCTGTCTTCAAGCTATTACTGCTTAGTAATTTTAAGACGGAAAACCTCAGACGAATGCCCCTTGTCTGACAATCTTTTATTAAAATACTATTTTGAAGATTTGTTGTACAATTAGTCATTTCCGAATGACGTTGTCTGTTAATAAAATTAATTACTCAAACGTTTTTATAAATAAATTATTAAAATTTTGAGTTTCAAGTTTCAACTAATCCAAAACTGGCCATATTTATGGACGATAACACTGAAATGTCTTTTCTTCCACAGACCGAGACTCGAGGTACACGAAATGGAAGATGGCCGTGCAGCGCTCCCTCGGCTGGGCGACTACTAAAAAATCAATCACCATGACAGGTCAGGCAAGACGTAGGGTTAGCATGGCAACACTACAAGGCTTAGACTTGGGTAGCCGAAAGAACTCGTTGATACGCGACTCTAGAAAGAACTCCTTTAATGACAGCTCAGACGATGACAGTCGAAAGAACTCGGTCGATGAAACGAACTCGGTAGCTCACGAAACGAACTCAGTAGCTCACGAAACGAACTCGGTTAGCGAAACGAACTCGGTTAGAGAAACGAACTCGGTAGCTCATTCTAGCGGGGAAGGCGATAGGAGGCATTCGTACGATTATACAGAAGACAATTGCTATGAAGCTTACGAAGAGCTACTCAAATATTCCGCTAGAAAGTTCTCGATTTTTGTCAATATCGATAGTGAGGACGAAAGAACAATTTTAGATGATTCTGATTACTTTATGAGTAAAAAAGAATGCGATTACGGTATGTGCCAATGTTGTCCAGTCGAAAGAAAATTACATACGAACTGGGAATCGATTGAGGAGATTATCGAGAATGATCCTGAAATTATTTTTGATAGTGAGGATAACCCTATAGTTGTAGACCCCGTTCACAACGAACCCGGTTCGATTCATAATCATTCGGAGAAAATGCAGTCAGTTTTAAAAACTATTTACAAGAGAATGACCAAAAATCTGACAGATAGTGCCTAATAATGATAGGATATAACAACGAATATATTAAAAAGTATTATGTAATCGAATACTATTGTAGGTTATATTCTGTAACAGCTTTTATTGACAAAGCTAAAGATTAAAGATATTACGATCGTTATTTATTATAACCTTACTTTTTTGTAGGTGTACATTTATTATTTGTAAAGACAGATGATTTTCTCTTGAATTATATTACATAAAATAACAAAAGAAAATCAATTATTGTTGTTGATTGTTGTGAATATTTTTTGGTTTAATTAAGTTATCTTGTATTTTGGCTCAAAAAAGACTTAATTTCGTGTCTATGTTAATGTATTTTGTATACGAGTGATGTTGTTATTTATAAATTTCACGTATTACTTAGCTTCTTAAGGATTTACTAACAATAAACTAAGAACATCTTAACAACAAAATATTTCAAAATAAAAGTATTATATTTTCTTCACCGAGTCTTTTAATTTCTCTATTCCTGCATGAATCTTTTTTTTTGATTTTGACATCATTTTCTATCATAGTTTTTAAGTTTTGAGTCGTTAGTAGCTTATGACTTAATTTATTCGAGGGTCATACGGGTTAAGATTTATTTCATTACATCTTATTTTGCCATGATGTCATGACATCATTACAATCAATAAATTTTCACGTCCAAGGATCCATTAATTATACTTCATACTAAAAGATAAGTTTTGCTTAATCTTACTCCACCTCATTACACATTTTAGGCAGACCTCACAAAGTGCACTACTTTTTTTTAAAACCTTGACGCTATTTACATGTTGACGCTATTTAAATGTTTAAAAAAACACAGTGCTATTGGTTGTTTCTGAATGATTAACTCAACTAATGGTTAAATGGCGTCACCCGTTGTTTAATATTTACGACTGTGCGTTGTTCTGAAGAAAAAATACTTAAACCAATAGTCATTAAAGTAGCTATTCTGACCTTAGTTTAAAGTATTAATGTTTTACAACACGCACAATTGTAAATAGTCAACCGTTGGGACCGTACCGGGAACCGCCAATTTAACCATTAGTTACTATCATTCTCGAAACCCGGCTTTTCTGTCATATCTGTCTCATAATGGTAACTGTCAAAGTACTTTTTGACGGATATGTCATTTTATAGACAATTATATTTTGTTATATGCTTGTTTTATTTTTAGCTGTTTTATGTAGGTACTAGGACATCGCTTGAAATGATGTTCTGTTTAATAATTTATTTCTATTTTGTTTTCAGAGGAACGATATAAGCTTCTGGCCTCCATTCCAGCTACTTTGTACATAATAGGCAGTTTTACGATGCTAGTCGTTTCAAACATGCTCAAGAATAGTTGATAATTTTAATTCAATCTTATTCTGTAAGCTTTAGGTGTCAATTTCCGATATTTATTAATCTGTAGATAGCTTTAATTAAAAAAAAAACATAGGATCCGTTAAGATATCGACTTTAAAATACAACAGCCAACAGTTTGATATCTTTATCAAAAATATAAATTTTATAAAACAGCTTTAAAAAGTTTTCCCTAAAATATACAGAATACGTAATATCCGTTATTAATACTCCATGTTGTAGTGATAAGGATAAATTCCACAATATTTTTGGTTAGTGACGTAGGCTTTTGCTTATTTTGTTGTGATATTTTATATCAAAAGTGCATTTTGAAGCATTTGCTTTTTTAAATTATTTACACAGTGAAGTGTGACTCTAGCTTGACAAAATGATCGCTTGACATTAATTTGAATATTAATTTTTGAATTTTCTTACACATGAGGTGTAAAATATTAAATTATATTTTTTGTTAAGCTTGTTTTACACTTAATCGTGAATCAATACCTAGATCGGTATACCTTGAAGATTGACTTGATTTGCATTATGTAGCATTTAATTTTGATCAATCAGGCATTTTATACATATTTTATTTGTACCTCATACTATGTTAATGTTGTATTTTGTGTGCAATTACGAATCTTGTGGATATAGTTCCTTTTTTAAATTAATTTGATGTTACCATTTTTGTAGAAACATCAGTTATGTACAAAGTTTTTAATGAATTTGTTATGAAATTTAAGTATGGTTTTAACTCTATTTTTAAGGCATCACGGTAATTTACAGCTGATAAAATATTACCGGGTCGCGATTTGATTTTAAACATGGGATTTGGTAATTTCTGCGTTTAGCATTGAAGCATAAGGGCTCGGTTTTGCCATTTTATTATTACTATAAGAAAAAACAAATAATGGTAAAACTCCATAAAAGAAGAACATGGGTGAGAGGACAGTGAAGGTTAACTTAAAATGGTGCATCCGAACCTTTGAGGCTGTATAGATATGTCTAGTGTCTCTTTTCCTCTTAAGTGAATGAAAGAGAATGTACATAATAAATAAAATATCGCATGCAATTTTATTCGATATTTTTTCAATTTCAGTTTGGCAGCTATACAGTCCATCCATTTTATTTCATTCTCTTTTGAGATAAAAAGTGCTCAATTTAACATCGACATCTCATATTTCCCATATCTGTCAAAGTATGCCAAATGAGTTATTTTTAAATATTATAATTTATTATATTAATCAGCATTTAATTATGATTACAAAATTGCGTAATTACTAAGTGTAGATAATTTGATTAAGTTACATCCAAATCAACCACAATTGTCAATCATTCCTAAATATTAAATATATTTGATAATTTAATTTATTATTGTTGTTTTATAATTTTTATTGACATTGTTTTTATACATTTTGTACTTAATGTAGCAGTGCATGTGTGAGTGGGCTGTAATTTATTAATGTGAATTTATTGGAATTTTCGTTATAGTATTTTTTCATAGTTTAGTAAGAATTTTGCCAACCACAAACCTTTTATATAGTCTTATCATAATATACATAGATTTGTTGTTATTTGTAGCCATTTATAAAATTCATGAATAAAGTTTAACTTTTGACAAAATTACTAAAAAATATGTATAAATTTTGCTTAAATGTATCTTCAATGTACCTATGTAAAATATTGATAACCTTTCCTAGTTAAATTAATAGAAATCCTATTGTGTATGTAATTGTAAAACTAAAGTTATCCAATACTCAATATTATTGTTATGGTGATTTATTTTGGTGAAATAAATAGTAATAGAATTTGTTGGGACTTACCGTGCGTTTCATTTACCCGTTGTTGACATTTGGTTCTATGTTGGTTGGTAATAGATGCACAGGAAAGGGCTTAATCTAGTAAATCAGACACGAATGACTATATTGTGCATTTAAGCATTCCATATTTATTTGAAAACAAGCTTGAATTGCCGGCATTTGCTAGACGAAATTATTATAATGTCCATGAAGGCGCGCGCTACTCACTTATTCTTGGTTGAGGAATGCACGGACTGCGGAGTGTCAAATATTTAATATTTTATAATTCTATCTAATAATGACCACATAATGACAAGCACGGGCACACATGTGACTAATGGTGGCGCGCATCTTCTTAGATGGCACTCTATTATTTGGTACCTACCTACCTATCATAACAAAATCTTTTGAAACTTTTACCGCGCCATTTCAGATTATTTTCAGTCTGTTGGTAGCAAGAAGGAATTTCGTTCAGAAATGTTCGTGTTTGTTTTATAACAAAAAAGATCTAAACTTGGCTGAATCGTTTTGGTTTTAACTGGTTGCATGCCACAGCACGCACCGGTGCGTTATAACAATTAAATTTCTATTGTGTCTCAAGTGTGGCAGCAAATGGGTTAAAGAAGGAGGTCCTAAATTGCCCCACAACTTACAGAGATGAAACGTATCTTTAAAAAAAAACTATTAATTGAATAATATGTGAAATATTCTCTTGCTTTTCTACAGCCGCGGCTGCGCCGTGGCGCTAGTCGTGAGTAGAGTTGTAAGTCCAATGTACCAAAGTATGCAGTAGCATTCCGGTAGACTACGGTAAGATTCGAAATTCTTCCATAACGTGAGTGAATTGTTCCTGTGAGAAATAAATGTTCATAAATCTGAATTTGAAATGAATCATGGTCATTTATACTTTAATAGTGATCATTCTTTCAATTATTAAATAAAATAAATAAATAAATGATACGAATAGTCACTGAACAAATTTATAAAAGAAGTAAAAGAGGATTTTCTTTCAATTTTAAAACGATTGCGAGACTTGCTATGTCACATTTGGTACATCTTGCAAACTCTACGAAAGCTACGTAGTATGTCGTAGTATGCGGAATTCTACCGGAAAGATTCCGTGCGTTTGGTAGGCTACGGTAAACTTAAATAAAACACTAGTCACCTCGCGTCAGTTTAATCGCTAATTTATTTTCGCGTGCCTCAAAGTAACTATTAATGATGTGAATCTATGATATTAATTTAATATTTAGAGGATAAATTCCAAATTATAAGAATATTTTCATTATGAAGAACATATTTTATTCAACCTAAAAACTCATTTTCCTCAATTCAGCGAACAAAGATGAACATTTAGAGCATTTTTTTATATATCAGACCCTTAAAATTTTGGTGTTATAGTATTGAGTATGCCATATTTTTTACTCATTTTCAGATTGTTTTAAGATACGTTTCAACTGTGTTGGATGTGGGGTAATTTACGTTGGGATGTGGTCCTTCTTCTTTGAGAGTACTTGTAGTTTAATACGCACTCTAAACATGTACAGTCGCCAGCACATCAGGTTACCCACTTTTGTTGCAAACTAGCCTTTATTACAACGGTATAAGACACCGCAGTGTTTACCTTGACATGCTGTTTCCGTACCATTTTGAATTATACTTCAGTATTCGTTCTCGATATTAGTATAATATACGTGGTGATAAAGTGCAATCTCCGGACGAATACTTCGTATTAATTATGATAGAACTTCACGTACATGTAAGTTCGTTTAATCATTCCTTAAACTTCAGTATTTGTCCTCGACGTTAATATTATACACAAATGTTGTATCGCTTACACTTATCACCACATAGCCTCATGTGTATGATACTAATATCTTTGAACGAATACATCGTATAATTATGTTAGAACTTCACGTACAGGTAAGTTCGTTTAATCGGTAATTATTTTGGATTGGTAATAATGTTAATAGCACAGAAAATCTAATAGTGTAATAGTTTTAAGATTCAAGGACTTGGCTTTACCTGTGGGACCGTCAGGCCACCAAAAAGCAAAAATGGCGGTACTGTATGAATATTTCAGCGCGCCGGGCCGCGAAACCGGTCAGGTACCGACGACGCGGAATTTACGCAAATACAAATATCTCGTGGTAGGAATGAGCTATCATCATTCTGTAAACGGAAATTAGTTGTTTATTATACCTATTGACTATCACACTGTTTTATTCAATAATAGGTTACTAAAATATTTTCAGTATAGGTACTGAGACGATAAAGAAGGTAGCACGGGAAAAATCATGACTCATCGTATTTGTAATAATTGTTTCCGTCATAGGTTTTCAATTATACCTGAACATAACTTTAAAAAAAGCTGGAAGATAAAACTTTTCAAATAAATAACAACACTTAGCACCATGGAACAAATTTTATAAACACAGGAGCAAACAAAATCTTATTACATCCATTTTAAGAATTGGCGCGTCTTTACGAGACGATAACTTCCTTAAAACAGCCGGAACACCCAATTTTTTTGTGTCTATGAATTGCTTATTTTACCGTCTAAGCGTCAAATCAGTTCAAATTATTCAATTGTCCACATTACATAGCTAAATCATCGATTTAAATCGAGTCTACGACCGATCCCCATATGGGGAGACTAACCCGGAGGGCATCGCAACGGCCGTTTCACACGATCCCCATATGGGGTGAGAAAATCGAGTCTACGACCGATCCCCATATGGGGAGGCTAACGGCCGTTCCCTATATGCAAACTAAGATCAAAGATAGATAGCTATCCTCGAACTGTTGTCACCAGCTATCGACCATAATAAACAGTTTCTATATTACAGATAGGTGTTGCTTATCTCCAGTTAGCAGAAGATAGGCCACATTATCCAAGCCCTCCCTTACGTTTCGAATTACGCAGTTGTACAAAACCCTCTCAATTACGTCGCGTCAACGTTTTCACGATATTTGTGGTCATTATGATACACCAAGGATAATATTTATATAATACGTTTAAAATAATATTTATTTTTATTGCTATGCACATAATTATATATACAGGGTGTCCAAAAAATGAAGGATAATCCTGTAACAGGGGACAGGTCACATTAAGGCCTATTATACGGCAAAAAAAAATTCAGGTAAAAGTCTCACCATTTTCAAGCTATGAATATTTTTAATTTTATTTCGGAATTTTTGTACTCGTTTAATATAATTTATGCCATTTTTACAAATGATGACTTTTTTGAGTCCTGTTTTTTTTGTAACCCTCACAAATGCTTGAGTCATCTAAAGCAATGTCCCTTTTAGTTTGGAAATGGTACGAAAACTAAAAAAAAATACATGTTTTGCAAATAATTTTAAAAAAAATATTCAATAGCTGACTTTCATAGCCTGTGGTGTAAAAAAAATGTACCAAGCGGATCGTGCCAATTACTTTAAAAAGTTGCTAGTTTACTGACAATTTGAGAAAGGTATTATTGTTTAGCAATTACTTTTAAATTAATTTTTTATTGTAATTCTAATGAACAAACGTCGTTATTTCGGACTCTTAAAAAAAGTTACATCGAAACGAAGTAACTATGCAAGTCTTTTGTCGTTGTGTGAGTCATGTACGGGCCAGGTAGGAACCTTATTTGCGATTTCATTGTTCATAATTATGAACAATGAAATCGCAAAAAGGGTTTCTACCTGGCCCGAGGTTGACCTTAAAATAGCTACCTGATTGGTAGAGCGCGGCGCTATCGCACTGGAAATGGAAGGGATCCGAATCTCAAATAAACAAAAAAATGTTTTAGTGTCCTGCTTGACTCTGCTCAGTTGTGACGCGCACGTGATTTTTTTGGGTTTTGATTAGTTTCTTTTACGTTTTGTGCTTTGAAATTGGACTTGTTGTGCTTTGTGATTTGGACTTTGATACTGGTGATCTCGACGACTTGGCTTTTCAACGGACATCTAACCTTCGAGGTTATTTTGGGCCACTATGCCTAGACACGTGTACACGGCTAGCGAGTATGCTGATATGCATTTAATTTATGGAGAATGCCGTTGCATCGCTACCGCAGCTGCTCAACTCTATCGTGAGAGGTAAGATAGTTTTTACTTAGCCTTCTCTATCAAGTCATATTAATCAGAGCAGTCTTACAAATCTTATTTGGACGTTAATTAAAAACTTTTTCTTTTTCAAACTACGTCTTGTTACGGGTTTTTATGCAAAAAACATCTTTAAACGGTAAATTTCCTTTTCCGACGATACAACGCACGTTGCACAAACATTAGTGTTATTTCTTTTTGTTGTAGGTATCCTAATCGACATTCTCCAGGCTACCGAGTGTTTATAAACGTCCATCGCACGTACTCGGAAGGACGGACTCCAGGAAGAGGAGGCAGCCAAGGAAGACCAAGAATGGATATCGATGATGAAGTGTTAGGTGAAGTGGAAGCAGACCCCTCTACTTCCGTAAGGAAAATACAACGCGCTACAGGAATTCCAAAAAGCACCGTACATAAAGTGTTAAAAAGATACGAATTGCACCCATATCACGTGCAGCGGGTGCAAACTTTATTACCTGCCGACCACCCGCGAAGAGTTCAGTTCTGTAGGACAATGCTTACTAAAATTAATGAAGACCCTACATTTTTGAGTAAGATTTTGTGGAGCGACGAGTCTTCGTGCCGAAAAGACGGATATTTAAATATGCACAATGTACATAGCTGGCAGATGGAAAATCCCCATGCCATAAGAGAAGACCACTCTCAGACACAATTTAAAATTAACTTGTGGACCGGAATAATAAATGGACAAGTGATTGGCCCGTACGAGCTGCCACCAAGCTTAACAGGAGAAATTTATTTAGACTTTTTACAAAACCAATTGGAAAGTCTCATGTTAGACGTGCCGCTTGCAACAAGGCATCGCATGTGGTTGCAAAATGATGGCTGCCCAGCCCATTACGCTCGAGTGGTTCGAGATTATCTCAACGAAAGGTACCCAAGAAGGTGGATCGGGCGCCTCGGCCCTATTGCATGGCCAGCAAGATCGCCGGACTTGAATCCTTTGGATTTTTTTTATTGGGGCTGCTTAAAAGATTTGGTGTACTCTAAAGAAATGACATCTATTACACAGCTGAGAACAAAAATTCGAGAAGCGGCGGAACACATTTCACGCGAGGGTTATGCTCGCCGTATAAATCGGTCTTGCATTAAAAGATTTAGGGCATGCATAAGGGCAAATGGCGGCCACTTTGAACATTTACTGTGATTTTAAGTGATTTTCTAAATTGTATTGGTTAAATTAAAAATTATTTTATAGTTATTCTGTATTTTTATTTGCATTTACACTATTACAAAACCAATTTTCAAAGAATTGTTTAAAATGCAGAAATACTTTTTAAGAACTTTAAATTTTAATAAAAAAATAATTAATAAAGGAACGTGAAAGAATTATAACATTTTAAAATTGTCACTAAACAAGCAACTTTTTAAACCAATTGGCACAATCTGCTTGGTACATTTTTTTTACACCACAGGCTATGAAAGTCAGCTATTGAATAATTTTTTTTAAAGTATTTGCAAAACATGTTTTTTTTTTTAGTTTTCGTACCATTTCCAAACTAAAAGGGACATTGCTTTAGATGACTCAAGCATTTGTGAGGGTTACAAAAAAAACAGGACTCAAAAAAGTCATCATTTGTAAAAATGGCATGAATTATAATAAACGAGTACAAAATTTCCAAAATAAAATTAAAAATATTCATAGCTTGAAAATGGTGAGACTTTTACCTGAATTTTTTTTTGCCGTATAATAGGCCTTAATGTGACCTGTCCCCTGTTACAGGATTATCCTTCATTTTTTGGACACCCTGTATATTCTATTTTGGGTAAAAATATTATGTGAAGCATGCATAGAATTTACGTAAAATGGAACGTTTTTGAGCTCTGACAGACAGCTGATTCATTGACATCATACCACCTACGTCAATTGATTGAAAATTAATACTTTTTAACGGAAATATTATTTATAAATTTTAGAATTCAAAACGACTGAAAAGAAATAGAAAGTTATAGTTCCAGTTTATTTTCGCAAACGTTTCAGAATGCTATCAGTCCGATTGCTTAGAAAAAACAATGTGTCCAGCTGGTAAACAATGTATTCAAGGAGGACTTTATTTCCATAAAATAAGTGCAGTGAGTGAGTATCAATTGTACTTTCACAAACAAGTCGTTTACGGTTTTCAAAGGATATTGACCAAAGCCGGGTCCAGATTGCGTCTTTGTAGTTTATATTTTAAAATCTTGTTTGAATTATAATTGTACTGGTATTAGTTAGTTAGTTAGTTAGTTTGGCCGGGGTTTTATCCGCACTTAGCCACACGATCGGGCCATTGTACGTATGTCCCTCTTTTTTTATTCTAACCACCCTAAACTTTCCCAGAAGGCTAGCAATCTGCCTAGATTGCTAATGGCGTCCGGGAAAGTGGCTGGGGATTTGAGAATATTTGCCCGTTGTTGCATCACTCCTGTGCACTCCATTAGCACGTGGTGTGGTGTTTCTTCTGCCTCCATGCACCCTCTGCATAGGGGGCTGTCTGTGACACCTATTGTGAATAGGTGCTTGTTTAAAAGAGTGTGGCCAGTTATAGTGCCTATAACTATGCGTAGTTTGTCTCTAGGTAAGCGGATGAGGTTGCGGGCGAACCTTTTCGAAGCTACCGGGACTGCGTTCTTTGTTTGCCTGCAGCCTTCACCGTTTCTCCACTCTGCTTGATGTGCTGCTTCGGTTTCTGCACGTAGCCAAATTCTTATTTGGGCCTGCGGTATGGGCAGTATAGGTTCCGGTCCATATACTGTTGTTGCTGAGCCTCGCTTGGCCAGTTCGTCAGCTGCGTCGTTACCTAAGGAGTTGCTATGTCCTTTGATCCATTGCAAGGTAACCTTATTTGTGTTTGCTATGTATTGGAGTGCTTTGTGGCACTCCAAAATAAGGACGGATGTTATACTATTATTTTGTAGGGCCTGGAGCACCGACGCACTGTCCGAGACGATTTTAATATGCAAGTCTTTGACGTCTCTGGCTGCGACTACCTGTGCTGCCCTAGTTATGCCGACACATTCTGCTTGAAAGATTGTATTTAGTTTGTCTAAAGTGGTTGATATTTTTATATTAAGATCATTTGAGAATACTCCAGCTCCAGTACCCTGTGGGGTTTTGGAGCCGTCTGTGTATATCCGAACCTCCTTTATGCCTGAGCTGTCTTAAGGCTCTTCAGTGAGTTGGATATTGTACCTCCTGTCAAAGACATGTTGGCATGGTGTCCTGTCCATGGGTGCGTCCAGAAGTGTTTTTTCTTTCAGGATCGCATTTAGGATTTTTGAATGAGTGGTCACTGTGTTTTGCTTCCATAGTCCGTTCGCTCTAAGTCTGAGGGCAGCTGCCTTTGCTTCCTCCTGAATTACCAGATGTAACGGTCTTAGATTCAGGAGAAACTCTAGTGCGGCTGATGGAGTGGTTCTAATACATCCTGTGGCTGCGATGCTTGCTAATCTTCGGCTTTGAAGTTTTGATTTGATCGTGGTCAGTTGCGTTCTGGGCCACCATACAACTGATCCGTAGGTAAGAGAAGGCCTGATAACTGATGTATATAGCCATAGTGTGATCTTAGGGTTGAGGCCCCATTTCTTGCCAATAAATCGCTTACATTGATAAAAAGCTATGCAGGCCTTCTGCAATTTGTCATCGATATGACTCCCCCAGTTCAGTTTACTGTCTAGAGTGATGCCCAGATATTTCACTTGTGATGAGAGAGCTAATTCGGTGTTAAACAGTTTTGGTAGCTGTAGTACAGGTAACTTCCTTTTGTTTGTGAAAAGGATGAGTTCTGTCTTTTTCGGGTTTACTGACAGTTGGTGTTCATCACACCAGTTTTCTACTATCTGAAAGGCGGAACGCATTATGCCACATAGGAGGTTTTCCGCGTTTCCGTTTATCAGTATAGTTAGATCGTCTGCATACCCGATGGTAGTGTATCCTCTTTCATTTAGTTTACTCAGCAGGCTGTCTACTACTATGTTCCATAGAAGTGGAGAAAGGATGCCACCTTGTGGGCATCCTCTGACCACCATTGCCCGCATGGTGGTGTGTGTAGTGTTAGACGGATAATCGATTGTGGCATTATGTACTATGATAGACAACACTAGGACATATGGACAGCACTAGACCTGTCAGATAGATTGTGTTTGACGTTAGTTGGATTGTTGTGAAATTGTCCCGCGTAATTTGACTTACTGCATTGATTATTGTATAATTAGTAACTTTGTTATGAAATAAGAATATTATTCAACACACTGAGTTTATCTCTATCAGTAGTAATTTGGACCGCTCTTTTACTGACTAGCTCGTTTATCCATTTCGTTATCACTGGTTCTACCCTTAGTTTACTTAGGGCAAGGTTAATGCTGTTGTGCATGGTTTTGTCAAAAGCCCCTTCTATGTCTATGAAAGCGGCTAGGGTTGATGCTTTGTTGTTTATGGCAGACTCTATTTTATGCACTACCATGTGTAGGGCTGATTCAGTTGATCTGCCTTTCCTGTATGCGTGTTGTTGTGGATGAAGTGTTTTGTTAATCAGAACCTCATCTCTTAGGTATCTGTCTATTAGTCTTTCTAGCGTTTTCAGGAGAAAAGAAGTCGGACTGATTGGCCTGAAGGATTTGGCTAAAGTATAGTCTCCCTTTCCGGGCTTAGGTAAAAATACTATCTTTGCCTCTCTCCATGGCTTAGGTATGTATTTGAATGCTATACATGCTCTATATATTGGTAGTAGGTGATAACTTCCTTCGCGTTCCATTGCAGAAGGGCTGGGAAAATCCCAGATTTGAATGGTTGGAAGCTTTTTAGGGCCCAGCTTATTTTATCCCTTGTCACGATTTTGTTTGCAACTTCCCATTCCTGTGATGCTGGTATCTCCTGGTGTTCGGGTGGCCATTCCAGATTTGGCGCAATTTTACAGCCCGGGAAGTGGGTTTCTAGTAGAACCTTGCAGGTTTCTTGGTCTGAGTTTGTAAATGTACCGTCTCCTTTTTTAAGGGATCCCAGAAGGTTGAGATCACCTTTCGACAGTATTTTCTTTACCCTTGCGGCTTGGTTCGTTGAGTCTATACTGCTACAGAAGTTGTGCCAGGCTTCCGTTCTTCGGAACCTGATTCGCTTCTTGTAGTGTCGTTGTGCGGTTTTGTACTTTTCCCAGTCCTCAGCTGTTCGGCTGTTTTTTGCTCGATTAAATAGTGTTCTAAGAGCCTTCCTTAGCCTCTCTAGTTCTGGCCTCCACCATTGACTTTTGCCTGAGTTTTTTGGTAGAACGGTGGGACAGGCTTGCTCGTAGCTATTCAGTAGGGTTGCTGTTAAGGATTGCACGGTAGATTCTATGTTAGTCGTGTTACAGGTTACATCTGCTGGTTTGAAGCTATTTAGTGTTTTTGTTAGTATTTTGCTATATTTTTCCACGTCTGTCTTCCGTGGATTACGGTATGGGACGGGGTCTGTTAGTTTAAAATTTAATTGGAAGCATACACGCCTATGGTCTGCGAATGATGGCTCTTTGGACACGTGCCATCCTTCAATGAGATCCGTAGCTTTGTGTGTTGCTAGGGTAATGTCTATAGTGGTCTGGCACCTTGAAGTCACAAATGTTGGTTCCGTGCCTCTGTTTATGATGTTAAGGTTAGTTTGTAATAAGTATTCTGTTAGAAGCTCACCCCTCTTGTTGGTATCCTTACTTCCTCACAGAGGATGATGTGCGTTGCAGTCTGCAGCGATGACCAAGTCCCAGTCCATGGCCTCACAGTGTAGTACGAGCTCGGCTAGTTCCTTAGCTGGAATGTCACCTTCGCTCGGCATATACACAGAGGCAAGAACCAGGGTAGCTTGATTATCTGCGAGTACTTTTACTGCGGTAAGATCTCTGGAACAGAATTGGTTAAGCAAAGTGGTATTTGTGGTTTTAGGTATTATAATGCAGGTTCTCGGTTTTTCTACAGGTGTTTTGAGTAAAGTCTTACCACTGATGTTGCTGAGACCGCATATGGCATTGTTTCTGATCCAGGGTTCCTGGATCAGCGCGACGATCTTGTTGTCTTCCTCCAGCACTTTGCGTAGCGTGGCCGTCGCGATCTGTTTGTGCTGGAGGTTGGTTTGCAGGATTTTGAGACTAGAGGGTGGGGCTACGCAGGACGCCATCTTCGTCACTCGTATCCCCCGCACTCTCCGTTGGCGAACTCATCATGTCCAGCCAGCTCGGACCCGGCTGGGGAGCTGCTGTAGATGGTCCCGGTGTCTCACTTGGTCTTGCTATACTGGGTTCGACCGATGCAGTTGCCTCTTCATGAGCGAAGAAGCGGATATATCCGCTTCCCGACATGTGGGCAATGCGACGTTCACGGTCCATGATGGTTTGCCGCTGGTCTTCCGGGATTCCCAGTATGAGGTGGACTACCCTCTCGCTGGACCCTGGTTCGCCAGGTTTATCATCGTCCGTCATGTCATACAGCAGCCAGGAGTCAACTCTGTACCATGGGTTCTGGGCACTGAGGACTCTCTGAAGCGTGCTGGAGTCGGTGATGCGTGTGTGCAGTAGAAGCCCTGCTTTGAGCCTCTTCTTCATGTCTGACTGTCTTATGACAGTCAGAGTGGTCTCTGGAATGGGTGAGGCGATATTTCTGACCTCCCTTTCTAGCCAATTCAGGGCATTCGCATTCTCGCACCACATCGCCAGCACCCCGTCCAGAAGGAAGGGGCGTCCGCGGAATGATGGAGCCTGCGCGCCCGGAGACGGCGGAGACAGAACAGCCTGAAGGATTCTATCGTCGATAGCCTCCCTAAGCTGCACTGCCTGTTCCTGCGAAAGGTCGCGCGGCGGGACGGTGATGACCGCTACCCTCAGGTGCGATTGACTCGCATCTGCGTAGCTCTCCGCCCGCCTTTGCCTGCCATCGGTTTTTGGACGTTTGGCTTCCCCCCTGGGGGACCGAGTATCGTCCAGGCGAGCTCGCTTCGTAGAAGCGCGGTCGTCCGGACCATTCCCGGCCCCAGGTTGCTCGCTTGCGGGAGCAGCGGGAGCCTCCGCCTCCAACCTTTGGCCGCGGCTACCCTTCGGCTTCCGTTTCCGCTGGCGTAGTTTGGGTGGTCTGGTTGGTTTTGTGTTTGCGGGTGGAGGTGGTGATGCCGTTCCATGCCGTCCCGCCCCCGCGGGAGTCACCCCCGCGGATGAGGAGGGCACGGGCTCGCTGGGCGTTGTAGCCGCAGCGGCCGGCGTTTGCGTATGGTTGGTAATAGGCTGGTCAGCTTCACTTCCTGCGTGCCCCCGAGGGGGAACGCGTTCCGATCGGCATTCCAACCCTTGGTTAGTGTGTCGGTCTGTGGGCAGCGACTCTGCGGGCTGGTGGGTCACCCCCGACGCACACGCGGTGGGGTGAACACGTTTGGGCTGCCCCACCATCCCTCGGTTTGTCGTTGCAGCTTTGGGCTTTCGGGTTTCCTCTGTAGAACGGCCGGTGTGGCGGTTGCGGTCGGGTCGGCCTTCTCGCCCTCTGCTGCTGGTCGTTGTCGCCGGTTTGGCGGTCCCTTTGCAGGGGCGCTTCCGAGCGACAACAGTCCATTCCGACACCGTTGCAGTGTCGGCGGTGGTTGGTATGGCCTCCGCCAGACCTGAAAGGTCTAAGCTCGGGCCGTGTTCGGTGGACGTGGTACTCCCCGTCGGTGTGTCTCGACCAGTAATATTTACCAAAGGAGGGGCCTGGGTCTCCACCCGTCCTTGGTCATCGGTAGCATTACATCTCCCAGACCCGGGTATCTGGGAGAGCCGGGCGCTAGCCGGATCGCATGGCAAAAACATCTCATCGTTGTCACTCATTATCATAAAAAAAGGTTTGGGAAATAGCTACAGGGGTTCCCCATGTCCCTGCACCCAGACTTTTTGAGGTTATTTAGGCCTCATGGTTCCTGGTAACCAAATTTTTTTGATTGGGTTATTTACTGCCGCCCAATATTCGGCATTGACAACTCTTTACGACTGGACGGTGTGCAGGTGGAGTTGCACACCGAAGGCGTTGTCCATCAGCCAACCCTCCTCTTTTCGCATCTGGGCTTGGGACCAGCAAAGGCAGAGTTTTGTACTGGTATTTTAAGGGTAACTAAGTTATTAAGTATTGAATTACTTTAGTAAAATATAACAATTACTTTCTGAATGTATCAAAATGAATGTAGGTGAGGTGCATTAACTCTGCAATCACAAAACATAACCTCAAAATGCCTAATCTGCCGTTGAATTCCTTGTAAACCTGATTATTTATCAAAAATATTTTTTGTGTGTATTCTTTCAAATATTTAGGTATATATTTTATCCAAACATTTTGTAAAGACGCATGCTGCCGCAAAGTGTGCAGAGTTTCTATAGAGTTTTGGTCAATATCCTTTGCTTAAATACCAGTTGTTTTCATGTTATACTGATTTGTTTTATTTACTTCTTTCAGCCACAGCAAAAAGTCCACCTTCCCTTGACAAAGGCATAGATGATGATGCTGGTGGAATTATTTCAGGCTCATCGAATGCTATGCAAAGCATCGGGTACCTTCCCAGTCACTCAGCTGTTCCCAGAGAAAAAGTTGACTGCTTGAACTTGGATTCAATATTGTTCGCCACCCGAAATTTATATGTTTTTCATAAATTGTACGAGGTAGCACCTTACATCCTACAACTACGAACACGTCAGTGACCTACATAGCAGAATCCAGCACCGTCGGAACTCACACTGGCGGCCCACCTATTAATGTATCTGTTAATATTTTAAATAAACTAATTTACTACCAATAAATCAGATATTATCCGTCCTTGTTGTTCTCATTTCCCTTCACTGCAGCAGACACCTTTATCCGTCCCTATGATCAGTTTAGGCAGTCTGTCAGACTGGTAGCGGGTCCCACCACCTACCTACCATCTTAACGCTGCTGCCCTGGATGACCTGAACGCAGCTCTCCTACCACATCATCCTTATTATATCTAAGTATCTTTTGTTAGGCGGGGTTATGGCTGGGGTCAGTTTCTTAGGGTAAAGGAACATCTTCGCCACTAGGGAGAAAGTTTCTATCTTAACCTTGTGAGCAGCAGGACTTTTACATAAATAAATCAATGAAACATTTAAAACTAGTAATTTGCCAGGGTGTACAAGAGCGTTATCCTCCAAAATCCTAGGATTGAATTCTGGGGTTACTAGAGATCAAACTGACTGACAGTCAGATGAAAAACATTATAGGAACGCAATAAATGTCAATTTCATACAAATGCCTATCCCTAGTAAGCTATCCGTCCTCCCATCGATAACATGCATCCAGAGATAGTTTACCCTACTGCCAGTAGGTTTATAGAAACAAAAAATCTAAAGGTAGATAACCATTTCTAACTCTAGTAGGGCAAAACCACAGTTAGAATGGATATAGGGAACGGCCAAGCCGGACGGCATCGCAACGGCCGTTTGACACGATCCCTATATGGGGTGAGTAATACGCAGCAGGATTGAGAGGAACTTGGCTGGTGGCATGTTCTTATTTTTGAACGAAAACTTCATATTGCATAATGCCAACATCCAGAAAGTAAAATGTCAAAATCACGAGTTCAAACTTCAAAGTCAGATGTTTGATGATAAAATTGTAAACAAAAAGTAATTCTCTCGTTACAATTATGATAAAACAATGATAAATATATGAAAGTAATTGTATCTTAGTCGGACTTAACATCTTCGGAGTGAACACTAAAATGAGCTTTCAATAATCATATTAAAGTGAGTGAAATTCAGCTGTGTAGATTTGGTGTATAAATTCAGCAAAACGGAAGATGACCTGTATTGAAAGCCTTCCTTTAGAAACTTTTATAGATATCTTAAAACAGACTGATGGCATCACCTTAGGAAAGTGCCGAAGAGTCTGCAAAAAATGGAAAGAATGTATTGACGGTTCAGATTGGTTATGGCACGAAATATGCAAAATAGAGTTTAAAAACTCATCGAAAATTGCTAAGCAAAAGTCTGGCAGTGACTGTGACTGGTTCCACATTTACAAAAACCTAAAAATGTGGTCTAATGTCATGTCTTATGATAGAAACGTGAAAGAATTCTATAAGTTTACACTGCATGATAAAAATCATGCTTTGGACATTAGCTACAATATTTTACCCTTGAGAGATACCAGAGGTGTGGTAATGTATGATATGAGTACCTTGAAGTACATACCAGTGTCAGTACCAGAGAAATATTGCATAAAAATCTGTAACAATGACTATGCTACAGTTATATTGTTAAAATCAGGATTGCTAATCCAAAAAAATATTGATAATCTTAACAATATATCAGAGGCTTTTTACAAAGCAGACAATTTTGTTTTATCAGGAGGTACTGTATATTTCTATAACAACAGAGAAGTTTTTAAATGTGACCTTTTGTTAGATAACATAGCTGCCAAATTGGTCATTCACTGTGACTATGATATCAAAGATATAAAATATGATAACAACATAATTCACATATTTACCGACTGTGGAAAAATTTTGAACATATACAAAGACAAAACAACTCAAGTTAAACCTATAAATTGTCCCCCAGAATGGGTGAAACATATCAAATATATCAGTGCTATCAATGACAAGAACTTTATTTGCTACTCGCGAAACTTATTCAAGATTGAAACAGATAAATATCGACATCTTTACCTAGACTTTCCTCCCATCACTGCATTATTTTTTTATGGTGATATTGTATTAATTGGGACCCGTCTTGGTGAGATACTCCTATATCGGTTAGCAAGCCAGAAAAGAGCAATCAAACCTATATTTGAAAACTTGGCAACACTGCCTGAAGGAAAATTTGCTCTTCAATTAGACGTCTGTGAGAGGAAATCGGGTCCAGTTGTGGTTGCTTCAACATTCTTTGAGATTTATCTTATGGAAATTGATTTTTTTCCTGAAGTAAGCTAAAAAGTTTTGTGTGAATATCATGCAGTTGTGTATCATATATCTTGTTATTTATCGTGCTATTAATTATATTTCAGGAAAAGGAGTCAAAGCAGTCATTCCCAACAAATAAGGTTTGTATGTATAAAAGACTGTTAAGACTAAGAGATCGAATAGCATTGAACTACAGCCGATTTGAAATTGTATAGAGAAGTAACAGTATTTATTGTAAAGTTTGGTCAATGTGTTGTATGAAATTGGTACAGTTTCATTTATATCTAAGTTATTTATTTTAATGTAAAGCTTTGATAAAAGCTAAAATGGTATTGAAGCTTACCAAATTCTAAATTCAAAGATCTTTATTTATAATGTTAATGTTAATTTATATATTGTGTAATACATAGAGCTTGTCTTAGAGTCAATTTTACCAACAACGAGAGGACTTATCCAACTGAAATAGCATAAAACATCCAGATTAGATTTTACCAACGTCAGATTGGGCTCATCCGACCGAATAAGTATAAAACGTTTGATTTCAAAATGACATTATCATAGGTGATTACTGTCAAATAGGTGACATGCGAATGGGTGGTTAATCTACGAATATTCCTTATACGACGTTGCTAAAATAGACTCTTAGAGATGGTAATTTAATTGCCAATTTTTTTAAACATTCGAATATACAAAAAAATATTTGCATAAATTACAACTGCGTAACAGCGTTAAAACACAAAAAAAAGTTTTTCTTCGCCCATCGTTGTCACGTGGTTTGCATGGCGTCTGAAAAAAAAAACTACGCAGTTGGCAGCAGTGATTTTTATACGTTTGACAGCACGTTGAAATGCTCGATTGAAAATTCGACGTCGTGACGTCATATTTCGTGCTTTGCGTTTGCGATATCGTAAAACGTAGATTGAAAACCATTACTTTATGAAATTAAAATATAAAAACAATATTTTCTAAGTCAGTTTTTTAAGGGGGTGTAATTAAAAAAAACCTGTAGGCCCTCCTTCTAAAACCTCCTCAGTACAAAAAAGGTGCATTACTTAGTCAGTTCCTGTTGTATTGTTATTCCTAAGCATATAGTTTTCTGGTCATAAAGATGAATTAAGAAACCAAAAATTTGCGCACGGACGGGACGGGTTTTAGCGTCAAATTTTTGGTTTCTTATTTCATTATGAATATGAAATATGACACTGTGAGTGTTCGAAACATTGTAAACCATTAGTTTTCTGGTTTTATGCTGTAGCTGTAGTAAATGTGTGCTGTCTGTTATTTATTTAAACATAATTTCTTTAATTTAAAATTTCTAGTGTGCAATTTAAGTTATATAATTTATTTATTGTGGATAATATCATTAAATTAAGAGAAAATAAATAATTTCTAAACACATAATTTTGTTGCACTTATAAGTTTAATTTTAAATGAATGAATAAATGATTTATTTGACCACAAGAGGTATGATATATCAACTTGCTATTTTAAAATAATTTATCTTAAATAGGCAAAGTAACTTAACGATAATATAACCCTTATTAATCAACAAATTGTTTTAGTCAGAAGAGAACACGCTCCATTTTTATAAGTTCTAAGTAACTGTTAAATTTTAAAAATGCCTATGAGTGGAAATGTATTAAGCCTATATTACATTTTCTCTGCTTAAAATCCCAATATACGTAGAACAATAGCATCTTTACTGGACAATCAGCGTCCACCAAGGGACCAACCTCGCTAAGTACTTAATTTACCATAAAACGTTCATTTAATTTCGCCCCTTGAACTGCAAATGACAATGTTAATGAGTGCTTCCTATTTCAATGGTGACACATTGTTCTTTAATTGTCAGCAAAGGGAATAAGGGGCTCGTTTACAACGTGTCAAACGAGAATCGACCCTATGTCTGCAGAACAGGGAAGTTTAGGAGGAAATTGAATTAGATTAAATTAATATGTTTTGTTATGTTAGTGTGGGGTCTTTTGCTCCCGTAATGTTAATGTAACTCATATCTTATCCCAAATTACCAACATAATACGGAATACGAGATGTATGAATCACGTTACAAACAGTAAGATTTGCATATTTGTGTAATATTAGTATGTATGTTTATGTTAGTGCATTTTACTTCTTTTTTTGTACCACTCCTTTCACTTATTATTAATATTCCGCCACTAATTGAACTCTGCCTTACCAGGTGGTTGACTGGTAGAGAATGCCATAAGGCATTAAGTCCGTCAATTGTACATTTTACAGTGCAATAAAGTTTAAATAAATAAATAAGATTTCGTCATTTATGGTGTTAATTAAGAGGTATTTAATTAGTGATTGTTTTCTCAAGTAGTGAATTGTTGTAAAGTCCATTTTTTTTGCTTTTCGAATATTGTAAACAATATTGTCATTCCTCTTTAACGATATGATTCATTTTAAAATAAAGAGATTCATCGTTTAGCACTGAGATCTTTTTAAATCAAATAAAAGAAAAAAAAAAAAGTCACAAAAACATAATTTGACTGTCAAATAAAAACGAACTTTAATTCTTATGAGAAACGTTATGAAACCAAAAGGTATTTGCAAAAATCAAAAGGTATTTTTTTAAGTTTACGTATGGTAATACCACACCGATACTTATTATTTACGTATTAAAAAAAATGAAATGTAAATAATTTATTCGGAAGGGAAAAAGCATCACGAACACACATATCTAACAAACGCTCGCTACACAACACGTTACATTACTGTTTTCAAAGTCTTTTAAAAAATAAAAAATGCATTTCTAAACATTATAATTAAAGTAGCCTATTGTATTGTATGTTTACTATCATCGGACGTAATGCTACTAGTACTACTATCTTCCAATCAACCACGGGGGTACCTATATTTCCTATCGGCGGTCTATTGACAAAAAAACCGACAAATAAAACATTATTCAAAGTCCGTTTTTTTTGCTAGTCTTGAAACAATCTTTTTATAACTTTTAAAATAATATCAGTGGAAAAAAAATGCTTTCAGATGTAAAAAGATTTGACTTTTCAAAGGTGAAATTACCTGTGTAGTTTGTAGGTAAGTTTTAAGTTTATCTTATTTTAAAATTAATCTTTTCGTTTAAGAGGACTATCAACATTGTTAACAATATTCGACAAGCAAAGAAAAACGGACGGTAAGTGCACACTCACCCAATCGCTTGTGATTAAAAAACTTTAATTAAAGTCCGTTTTTCTTTGCTAGTCTAATAATGTAAACAATCTTTTCAGAACTTTTAAAATTTTATCAATGAATAAAAATAATTTACTATTTGATTTAAAAAGATCTCACTATTCAACGATGAATTAACTCTATAAGTTGTGAGTTTTGTGTTTATCTTATTTTAAAATTACTCATTCCATTAAAAATAAACGTCAAGATTGTTTACAAAATTCGACTTGCAACTGAGAACGGACTTTAGTACTACTTGCAAATGATGGGTCGACGTCTTCTGTCACCCCACTTTGCAAACAAAGAACAAGTCTAACAAACAAAAGACTATACGAGATACGAGGCTAAACGAGGGCAAGCGATTTTAGCTCTTAAAGTGGTTAGGCGGTGGTTATCTCGATCTCTATACGTGGTGGACGTAATACCTAAAGCAATTCCTACCAGTCACCCACTTAGAAAAGGGTAATGCAATCAGCGCAAATTGACTGATAATATAGGGTCTACCAGAATCAACTGCATTTCTTCTTGGGGCTTATTATGATGCACAAATACAACAAATTTTTGTATGGGACCAACATTGTAAACCCAAAAAAATATTTCACATTCCCATACTAGAGTGCCGATCACCTAATGCTAGTTTGTATGAAGAAGTCATTTTTTTGCGATTTCGATGTTGGTCTCATACAAAAAGTTGTTGTATTTTAGCAACAGAAACGCCATCGGGAAGGAATGCAGTTGATTTTGTTAAGCCCTGTATATTATGTTTTGTGCAAGTCGAAAGTTCTCGAGGACTTCATGCTTTTATTAGTGAATTTTCTACCAGTCAACCGTTCCTGAAACGTCCTAAAAATCTTACCTAATCGAGTCTTTAGGTCGTCCACACAAAACTAAAACACACATCAGTATCAATTCTACGTTCTTGTTCGGACAAATCGTGAATTAATCTTACACACAAATCATCCATCGCGTAGATGTATGCTCCATCGACAATGTAGAAGGAAATGTCATTTGTCACCGAGTGATTGATAGTGTTAGTGACGCGGGTGTGAGTGCCTCCTTCCATTTATTCTGGGCCTACCTCTGATATAAGTGTAGGTAACTCAAAATAATCTGAAACCAAATTAAGCCAAAGGTAGGCGAGAAGTAGAGCAGGTCAGAAGAAGAATAGGCTCGCGTTTATATTGGATTGCCGTAGTTCATAGACGTTCTTGTAAAGCAGTAGGTAACAGTATCAATTCAAATTGGCAAATGGCCAGTGCTTTCATTAATTAATATATCTTAACCACCTTTATAGGTAGCTATAACTAAAACCGGCCAAGTGCGAGTCGTACTCGCGCACTGAGGGTTCCGTGCCAACTTAAACTGAATTAGGGAATCCACCCAGTAAAATACCACAATATTTTGTTGACAGCAAATATAACTTTGTTTTTCATAGTATTTGTATGAAGTGCAAAGTTGTGTTTGCGGTTGTTGAAAATATGCTATATCTAGATAAAATAAACTTTAAAAACAAGTAAAAACCGACTTCAAAACCAAAATGCACTAAAAAGTCTTAAATAAACTCTTCACCATTGAAAGGAAAGGAATCCGTTTTAGGCAAACAATTTCTTTTTGGAGTCGGTGCTGTGATAGTTGATGCTTGATGGTCAAAGTGATGGCACCGACTCCAAAAAGAAATTGTTTGCCTAAAACGGATTCCTTTCCTTTCAATGGTGAAGAGTTTATTTAAGACTTTTTAGTGCATTTTGGTTTTGAAGTCGGTTTTTACTTGTTTTTAAAGTTTATTTTATTTCTTTATTTTTAGTGATTACATAAGAGGGGGGGGGGGGGAGTTGCACCTTATGATTCTATTTTTTCCGAAGCTACAAATTACCTATCATAATTTTCGTCATTATAATTACTGAACTCCTAAGCGTTAAGGAGTTCCACCATCAGCTCAGCCCCACAAAATGTTGACTATCAGACGTAACAACACCTCAACATTAAGATTCTAGTAAAGAAACACTATACGTGCCTTTAAAATTTGAGGGTTTCCCTCGAATACACCAAGATCCCATCATCAGATCCCAAAATGGAAAAAATGGGACCAACTAGAAGGTATACCCTCTAAGTAAGTGAAAAAATTTTTCGATTCGGTCGACAAACGACTGAGATATGAGGTAACATACATACAAAAAAAAAATAATGATAAAAAAAAACATACAGTCGAATTGATAACCTCCTCCTTTTTTGAAGTCGGTTAAAAACTTCTCGTTCGATCCCGTCCGAACCAACTTTCGTTGAAAGTGTTTGTTCAGCGGGCGAAGTCTGATGCATCATTTTTGACATTTCGCGTCGACAATTTCAATTTTATGTTTTTCTAATTCATCAAATATCATTTTAACTTACGTAGCTATATCTTTAATAAATCTTAAAAAATATTTGTGGTTTTATAAGCATCTTTTAAAAATTCTTCTCAATCAATAAATACACGAAAACACCAATTTTGTCTCAGCAATTTTCGAGCGCCACCTGGTGGTTTTACATGGAACTATGTCGAGACTTCCGACACAGGTCTACATTATATTTTTTTTTTCAAAATTTACACTCTCTTATTTTAGAAGTTAAACGGAGGGGGGACGCCCATTTTACCACTTTGGAAGCGTCTAGCTATGAAACGCTAGACTTTAAAAGAAAATGGTTTATGGAACCTCAATGTTATTTTAAAAGACCTATCCATAGACACCCCACACGCATAGTTTTGACAAACATTTTTTTTTGGTTTTAGTTTTGTGTGGGAGACCCCTCTTAATACCTAACCTATATATGTGAACGAGACACAATTTCTATTTTATTCAATTCTATTGTTATGCGGTCTCATGCGACCACTCGGGTGTTGAAGCTGTGCCCGCTTTACGATTCTTTCGAGATCCAAAGTGGAAAATGGGCGTTTAACTTCTAAACTAAGCGAGTGTAAATTTTGAAAAAAAAAAGTAGATCTTAACAAACACTTTCAACGAAAATGGTTTAGACGGGATCGAACAGGTAGTTTTGGAGATATAGCACATTTTCAACAACCGCAAACATAACTTTGTTTTTCATACAAATACTATGAAAAACAAAGTTATATTTTAAGTTGTCGACAAAATATTGTGGTATTTTAGCTTAGTGGGAATAAGTGGATCCATAAATCAGCTTAAGTTGGCACGGAACCCTTAGTGGGCGAGTCCGATTTGCACTTAGCCGTTTTTTTTTTTTATTTAAAGAGCCGCAGGGACGTTTTACAAGCGATTCAACGACCAAGCGAGCGTATAGTTTTTTTCCCTTTTCATGCGAGACAGGACAGTGTAAATAAGTCTTGCATGTGCAATACAACAACGCATTCAGGGTGCTGCAGTGCGTTGGGTATGTTCGCCAAAGCCCTTACTGATGGCTTTCATGCTATCCTTCGGAAGAGAGCAGCCTCGATGCTGAGCCGTATCCGTGGGAGTTCCAATAGCATCCAGCGCGTTGTAGCTGGGCGTGTTGATTGTCCCTACAGGTGGGTTCGGATGCATGTTTTGTGAAAGTGTGTTTTATTTTTATTTTTATTTGTTCTGTGGTGTATAAATTGTAAATTGCTGGCTATATTTTTTATTTTCTATTTAGTTATGCAAATGTATGTACTGATGTCTGAAATAAAAATTTGAATTTGTAAAACTAAGTAAAAATATCTCGAGCCCAGCGAGAGATTGCTATTGTCTATAACCTATATTTTGCGAGCACGGACCAGGATCTCTATTTTTGAATCACTTGCTTCAAGATTGCGAGTGATTTTCGTTCGAAGATGTATTAAAAGTCATAGAAAAAAACTCGTTGTCGAACGAAAATCACTCGCCATTTCGAATCTTTCGCGTCAAGATGGCGAGTGAAATTTGTCTATTCAAGTCCAATTTTCGAAAGAAAATCGGTTTAAATCCTCACGAGAGGGATTCGGAAAAAACAGCACAATTTCGTGAATACTTACGTCTTTATTTCGCGTGATTCCCGTAATTTTCATTACTTTTCGAACTAATATCATACGCCATATCCAAGCGAGCGATTCAAAAATAGGGACCCAGAACACCGGGAAAATCACATTATGACCTTGAGCGCAGCGAGTCGTGAAAATTTTGACCTTGGGTCTGGCTGGCGGGCCGCACAAAAGGCTCGGCGGGCCCGTGGGCCCTAGGTTGAGTATGGCTGACCTACACTATGTCAGCCTAAGTACAAAATTATCGCTTGATACCTATCTCTACGATACTGTACGACAATAGTTAACGTAAATCTAAGGGTCCATTTACACACTCCGTGCACACAAAATTCACCAATTTATAAAATAAACTTGGTTCGATTCGCTCGATTTCAAAACATCTTGGTCGTTCAAATATCAAAGTGTTGTAGTTTTCTTTGACAAATCTCACTGATTTCGTTTCGTATGGTAGACAAACGGCTTCTCTAGTAGACTCCGACGCTGTGCAAAGGCATAGTACAGTCCAAATAGATCAGTATCTTATCATGAGCAGTTATGACTAGATAACATCGTATAGCAGATCAGTTACGAATTTGTTTTCAGGAAATGTACAATTTATGCGGACTTATCACAACCTTTGGGGAAAGGTAGTATTCGTTCATACAAAGTAAAATGTATTTTAAACAAGACTAGTTAAATGTCAGAATAGTCTGAAGATATAAAGAAATCAGTCTTCAGGAACTGGCATACTCATTTACTCACTCCTTTTACAGAATGAATAGTATCCTAAGGTGTCTAAATAACACCGATTTTGCTAGCTTTATTGATTTATATAGTAAAAATAAACAAAGATAAAAATCGACGAAAGTTCCTAGCACTACAGGATGAGACTGAAGTTAAAACCTGAAGGAAATTCTACAAGGAGTTAAACTTTACGGAGTTTTTTTTTCAAATTCGTCGGCTAAACCCTTATTCTAAAAACTTTTACCAGACTCAGAAGCGTACTAAAGTATTAACTGACCAATTAAAAAATAATATCATAGTGACAGCTTTCAATAATGGATTGTATACTTTTTTATTTGATCAGGTAATATCAGATTAAGCCCGGTGCTGTGTTTTTTTTTGTAATTAGGAGGCTAATGTTTATTTAGTCTTAGTTTACACCTGATACTATGTAATTTGAAATAGGGGGGCTTTAAGTGGCTTTTCTATTTGATCTATGTCGCTATAGCTATTGAGTCCAATGCGTGGAAAATACGACTCGGATCGCACCGTTTATTTATTTGATATACGAGAATGTTTTTATTTCGAGCGATATATTTCCAAGTTTTGAGAATCATTTGTTTTATTTACACTTTAATTTTGGAGAAAGAAAATCCCTTAGGTCTGATTTTACTACCGTCAGATAAGTTTTAAATTTTAAAACGAAACCTATTTTTGACGACCCGTCTGGTGTAGTGGTCGAGAAATCGCCTACTACGCAGCGGGTGCGGGTTCGATCCCCGCACAATACAAACATTGGTGTGCATGAACATGTCTGTTTGTATTGGTCTGGGTGTTTTCTATGTATATCATGTATGTATTTACAAAAAAAAGTAATTTAGTATTATATCCGTTGTCTGGCACCCATAACACAAGCTTTGAGTAGCTTACTTTGGGGCTAGATGGCGAAGTGTCCTGGCGAATGGGAATGTCCAAAAGGATATAAAGGATATTTATTTGTCAGCATTCATTTATGTAAATGTTAACGTAAATTAAATACTATAATGGGTGACGTTTTCAAATTAGGTGTTTTGTGTTTTATACGCCGAATATATCTTATCTGACGTTAAAAATATCGGGCCTTAACTGATATACAAAACGAATTGAGCACGTTATTTACCGATTCATTGTCAGTGGATCACAAATGAAATGTTGAAGGTTTTTGTTTTATGTTAAAATACTTTCCTTTCAGTTATATAGGCACATACCTAAACAATCTTTTTATAACTTTTAAAATAATATCAACAAAAAAATAATTCAACTTTAAATTACCTATGTAAGTTGTGCGTTGTGTTTTATTTTAAATCTAAGTTTTTCGTTAAAAGGATTGTCAAGATTGTTTTTTCAATAAACTACCAGAACACATTGTAAACTTACCGGTTAATAAATTTAAAACTGTTATTAAAGAAACCCTTATGACGAAAGGGTATTATAAAGTAGATGATTATTTAAAAGATAATAATGTATGGACTTGCATGATCACTACAAACATTGTAAACCTTTTGAAAAGAGGCATTGACAATAGTGACTGAGTTTCTTGCGCAGCTTCTTCTCAGCACTAGCCCACAATTGTCCCGAAGCTGTGGTAGGGTTTATATTGGGACGTGTAAAAGTGCCCCCTAGTGGGCCTATTCGCATAAATAAATGACTTTTATGACTTTATGACTTTTACAATATTCGTCTGGCAAAGAAAACCGATTTTATTTGTTTACTCCTTATTTAGTTTAACACATACTTATATATTAATATGGCGTTTCCAATTTCTATCCTAATAAATCACTTGTAGGTATTCGTTGCACCGATATCTTCCTAACTTTCTAATGTGATTGTCTTCTATCTTGATGTTTTTTTTTTAATGTTCCACTTCACACAAATTTTTGTTTCACAAAAGTTTTACGTATTTGGTTTGAGAAGCAGAAACCTACGCGCTGCTTTCTTTTTACGCCATTGACTATAAACAAAGGCGTTTTTCAGTGATGTGATGTGTGTATTTCGCCTATTAATAATGGATATATTTCCGCAAATAAGTGGATACATTTAAAAAACATTTTTACAGATTATTCATCTATTAATCATATTAATTATTGCACAGACAAAAGAAAGTATAAACGGCGGACTAAATGCTTCAAGCATTCGCTACCAAGCAAATATTGCTTGAAGCAGAAACAATTGAGGCGGCTTAAAAGAACACAAAAAAGCGAAAAATTAATCATATACTAGTAGTTTACTTACATAAGTACTAAAAGAATAAACCTACATCAATATAATTGAATAAATCAATTTATCCATTCATAAGCTAACAGAGGTTATAGGGGAAACCGAGAGGGACAAACTTTGACTTTCAAGCATCACGTGGTATTATCACTGAGCTTACGATAATACTTTGATACATATAAAGTGTTGATAGTATCAGTTCCAGAGTCATACCTTACCACTGAGAGTAAAGGAGTTAGAGACATAAGTGGCCTAGTAATTATTTTATGCCTTTAAAATCGTAGGTAACTGAAGGTACTTCCGGCTGTGTTAGATAGCTTAGCATTTACTAAATAGTAGTCTTTCAAACGCAAAACAGGTACCTACATACTAATGTAAATTGCCCAATAATTTATACATCGATGTGAACATTAAACACTGGCCGTGCTTAACGAACTGGGTGTATCTGTGGCAGTAACGAACCGAACATTGCCGAGTTTATTCAAATCGGGACAAGAATCGAATCACACGATCCTTTTGCTTCCATTTTGTACGAGATTTACTTTCGCGAAGTGATGTAAACTTGGTACCTACGTAAATCTTTTTCTTTAGTGGACGCGCCTTACGATTTAATTTTACTACAAGATTTATACATTAGATGAGCTAATAATATTTGTTCAATTTTAAGACCAGTCAGTCGTATTCTGTTATTTGAGGTTTTGTTGTGATAAAATGGTTTGATTTCTGACTGACTCATCTAACATCCTTTCTTTTAACGATGTCACCTTATTAATCCTAATACTAAAAATGCGAAAGTTTGTGAGAATATTATATGAATGTTTCCTTCACGCTAATCTACTGAATGAACTTTGATGTTACTTTATAATTATTAAGTGTTACACATTAAAATAAACATATACAGGTAATTTAAAATTATATTTTACTGAAGGAACTGCTAGTCGATAAATCTTAATTATCATATTTTAATTTTATTAAGAAATACTAAATTAATTTAAGTTTATAAAGAAGCTCAAAATCACAAACGAGTGATAGCGAGGGCTATGCTGGGTATTTATCTACGGGATCGAATCAGAAATGAGGAGATACGTAGAGGAACTAAGGTAACGGACATAGCCTTGAGAATCAGTAAGCTCAAGTGGCAGTGGGCAGAGCACATAGCGCGAAGTACTGATGGCCGATGGATTGGGGCAGGAAAGTTCTAGATTGGAGACCCTTCGACCGAAGACGCAGCGTAGACTGGATGCAGACCGCTAGTGATCGGTCGCTCTGGAAAGCCTTGGGGGAGTCCTTTGTCTGATAATGATGATGATGAAATGAATTTAATCACTAAAATACCAAGTCGTAAGTTTTTTTCGACACGGACGTTTATTGAAACTGGTCCAGACTACCGCAGCAAAGGATCATTCAAATTTCTGTGGATCTTATTTTTGGCAGAAGACGAGCTAAGGTAACGGACATATCCTTGACGATAAGTCTACGACGATAGATTACGAATGTTACGTAATCTCATGTTTATGCTTAGCGCGAAGAGCTGATGGCCGTTCGGGAAGAAAAGTTCTAAATTGGACAGCCTTCTATCAAAGACGCAGCATAGTTCGTCCACCGACAAAGACAAGATGGACCGACGACGTTGTAAAGATCGCAGGATCGCACTGGATGCAAACCGCTTGCAACCGGTCGCTTTGGAAAACCGTACCCGCCTATGCTCAGTTGTGGAAGTCCTTTGACTGATAATCATGATGATGAATGATATTATTGTGACCTACTGGTCCGGCTAGGCCAATGACGTTAAAAACATCTTAGGGCTAGGCCTTCTATAGCCCCCAGGGGAGGGGGGAGGGGCGCTATAAAAGCGTAATCCGCTACACAGGAGCATAATGCTCGCGGATCAATCTTAGCGGTGCGCAATAAAATATAATGGCCTCTCAGCTCCATCCTCGTTCGCTGTGCAGCAGGCAGATTCGGAGGGGGACACACGATCTTTAAGTTTACAGAATCTTATGGCCTGTGTTCCTATATCTATGTCCTTGAACTACGAATTCACTAAAGCGTGCGCGTATAAGCTAATCAGCACCTGAAGTATGTGACTGTTGAAACGGGGGTAGTAGGTTAATAGGTAAGTAAATATTGGACACCAATCACATAAATTGCTCTGATTCCAAAGTAAGTAGCTACTGCACTTGTGTTATGAAAATCAGACACAACAGTGGTACCACAACTCCCAGACCCGAGACAGTATAGAAAAGATCGTTTTCTACATTGACCCGACCGGGAATCGAACCCGGAAACTCACGAGATGGCGACGCTTGAAACCAGCGTGCTAGCCACTCGACCACGGAGGTCGTCTAATATCTATGCATTTAGACTACGAATTCACTAAAGCATGCGAGTACCTATTGTAACGTTGTATATTTTTGTCTAAGTTCGCGTGAAACGAAAAGCTAAATGGATGTAGGACTCCAGTCCATATTTTGGCATAGATATCATGGATGCTGACACTGACATTTGTCAAGTGTGACAGCTGCTGTTTTTCCGGTTCCGCCACTGTTGGTCGTGCGTAGGAGTGGAACGTGTGTTAAAATGTAATGTAATGAAAATTTTTGATAACGGGGCACGCCCCAATTATTTTGTAGTTTGATAGTTATTCCTGGTAAATATCTGCAGAAAGGTTTGCGTTGAATTTTGTTTGTTGCGAGACATTTATTAGAGTCTGAGCACATGGTTCTTTTTATCGTTTCAGACGCCGCCAACATGTCAATTTGGATGAATTAATTTCGAAAATGATTTGATATAAATGACTGGAAAATGGTAAGTACTTTGGGAAACTCCTTTGGAGATCCTTGTTAAGAAAATGTAGCCTACCTACATCTGGGCATATTGTATTGAGAGTTGTAATTTTTATCATTTTAGGTCTCAAATAGAATAATTAGCATAAATGTTTAGTAAACAATTCAGAAATTATATGGCGAGCCAGCTGTTGCAGGTATTAAATTGGTATATTAAAGATTTCATAAATAGTGTGATGAAAAGTATACTCACCCTCACTTAAAAAAAAAAATTGGTTGTTAACTAGAACTTTCTTTTATTTCTAGGTTTCGCTTATGATATGTGTCTGTAAGTTGAACAGTCACAATTTGGTGATCATGTTGTAACCTCAGGTAAATATTAATTGTGAAAAGTTAGTGTTTTTTTTTACTTTTACTTTGGTTTGTGCGTTGAACTAACATTCTTTTCAGTGACCTTACTAAGACCTTACTTAGACCTCATTTGGATTATTTTTGAAGTCAGATTTTCCTGATGGATTGAGCTGCTTCGTTTTGAGGATGGATCGGTATCGGTGAAATTTTGGGGTAATGTTGCAGAGTTGTTTGTAGTTTGATGCAACAAAGATTTGAAATGGTAACCTCCGTTGAAATCCAAGGTTGGTTTTCCTTGTATTTACTTTAACTTTAGTGAAAAGTGGGATAATTTAGCTATTAATTTTTGCATAACTTAGGAATTCCTTTGAGGATAAATTTTGGAATCAATTAGGAAATTAAAATCTTAAATTGGTGAATTATCTTTATTTAATTAGAAATTTGTGAACATAAAGATTTGTAATAGTATAGATATAGATAACTAAATTAGAACCTAACCTAGTCTGTACTGAATTCTGAGCTATTAAGTTTTGTATTTGATTTGTTTAAAGGTGTTAAAAGGTAGATGTGTAATAGCAAATTTGAATAAACTTTTGTTGCCAAATGCTATACCCGGATTTCTTTATTTCATTTGAATATTAGTACCTTTTAAACACCCTTTGTCCACACTAGCCGGGAGTGACTGCGACACTATAAGCTAATCGGCATCTGAAGTATATGACTGATGTAATGGGGGTGGTAGTTAATTAAAACTTCTCTATAAAAATATCAGTCTTTTAAAAAAAAAAACTATTTACCTCCTTGAGATTGGTTGATGAAGCAAGGCTACTCAGAAAAACCCTATTCACTTATAGGCCCTTTATGTGACATTAAGTATCACTCCAAGTTTTTTTTAACTCAACCATCCTGCAATCAATCTTTTCGACTATAAACAAATGAGATGTCTCTGGTATCGAGTAAGGCGCTTCTCCCTTTGGAGCCAGCCTTTTCATTAAAGTAGCCCTAATTGGCTATCAGTCAAATATATCACGCCGCTTTTCTAGTCGACGTATGGTTTCGATGGTGAGTTTCCCGGCGAGTTGTTGAGGTGCTTTTGCAGTCTAAGTTTGTAGCTATCGCATTGGATGATCATTTCTGCTTTGACGATTGGTATGCCTAGAAAGTCGTGGACTTCTGTCATTCAGACAAACCATGGAGCATGCTTAAGTATGTAGTTTTGGGCTCTTTGCAGTATTGATACGTTGGAAGACCTAGAAGTGCCCCACAGTTGGATACCATACGTCCAGATTGGTTTTAACATTGCTATATATATCAGGAGTTTATTGTCTATATCCAGTGTTTGTATTTAAGATAAATGTCGTCTCGTTTTGCTGTGATGTTCCTCCAGGTGAGCCTGCGATCCAAGTGTATCCCTAGATATTTGATGTTTTCGCTCACTCCAAGTGAAGATTTAATGAACAACAGATAACCTAATCATTCAAGGTCTTTTACTCGTCATGTTCGCTTGCCACGACTGAAAAAGAAGATATCCATTCGTTAGATATGTGTTCGTCCATGCATTGCGTCCGTGTGTCCCAGTAATGCATTGTTATCTTCGCGCTCGAGTCAAGTAAACTGGCGGATTGCAGCCGCCAGGTGGCGCTGCAAGCTAAATGCGGGTAGTTTGAATTTATTTTGTTTCTCTTTGATTTACTAAAGATAATGTACTTGTTTCTGAAGTTTACGCGAATATTACTCATTGAAATAAAACAACTTTTTTACGGATTAACTTTTCGCGAGTTTATTAATTTTATCCCGACGTTTCGAACACTTTACAGCGTTCGTGGTCACGGGTAGACTAAGATGTTATTTGTCATTTACAGAGTTTTGAAAAATATACACTACCGTCACTCATATTATTAATTAACGTTCCTATCCACACAGAAAGAGCTAACTGTGTCTTGTGATCTTGCAGTGAGTGGTCTAGCTTGGGTCCTAGTTAGAACTGGATCCCATGCAGGTGGAATTTTCCAACCATCTTCTCTGTTAAAATTTGGATGTTTTCTTATTTCTATAGCTTCGCGTAGCATACGTGGAATGAACCGACGTTCTTTTGATAGTACTTTAGGTTGGTCAAAACGTATGAAGTGGTTGGGTTTGTCTAAGGCATGTTCACACACTGCAGATTTTATGTTTCGTCTATGTTTAACGTCAGCTATATGTTCTTTTATCCGCATGCCTATACTTCGTTTGGTTTGCCCGATGTAGGAGAGGCCACAGTCACATTCCAGTCTATACACCCCTGCATCTTGAAGAGGTATGGTGCACTTGACAGGTGGTAAAAATTGGTTAATCTTCTTTGGCGGCTTGAAATAAGTCTTGATGGAAGCTCGCTTCAAGATATTCCCAATCTTGTCAGTGACCCCCTTGATGTAAGGTAGTACGGCAGGTGGGCGTTCAACTGTCATGGGCTTGGCACTGGCACGGGGTCTGCAACGACGTGGTACTGGAAGCTGGTTGTCCCGTAGTACCTTCCTTACATGCTGAAATTCAGCAGCCAGGTGTCGGTCGTCACAGATGCCCAACGCTCTCTGAAACAAAGTTTTGCCCACGGTAGCTAACTGTGAAGGATGATGGTGAGATGCACCATTGAGATACTTGTCTGTATGGGTGGCCTTTCTAAAAACTGTGTGGCTAAGTGTGTTATCAGAATTCCTAGTGAGTAAAACATCTAAGAAAGCTAGTTTATTGTTTGCCTCAATTTCCATAGTAAATTGTATTTGTGGATGAATAGAGTTAAGATGGTTCAAAAAAGCAGAAACTTTATCTGTGGGTAATATTGTGAAGGTGTCATCTACGTACCGTTTATAAAACCTTGGTGATATAGGTGATGTGTTCAAAGCTGTGGCCTCAAAATCTAGGACCCAAGCTACACCACTCACTGCAAGATCACAAGACACAGTTAGCTCTTTCTGCGTGGATAGGAACGTTAATTAATAATATGAGTGACGGTAGTGTATATTTTTCAAAACTCTGTAAATGACAAATAACATCTTAGTCTACCCGTGACCACGAACGCTGTAAAGTGTTCGAAACGTCGGGATAAAATTAATAAACTCGCGAAAAGTTAATCCGTAAAAAAGTTGTTTTATTTCAATGAGTAATATTCGCGTAAACTTCAGAAACAAGTATGTGAACCAGTACGGACTGGATACAGCAAACAAAATCCGCCGGTTGGAAGATCTCAAGACTAAACGTGCAAGGAAAATATCATCTTTAAATTTCCTTAAGAGGTGCCGCGATCACAACCTCATCCCGCGATGTGTACAAATCACTCCAAAGAGAGACATACGTGGGAGTGCGAAGATCCTAAACCAGGCAAGTCGAAAAATGCTCCGTCATCCCATTCATCAACATCATAGTGACCTTGTCCATTTAAATGCAGCTGTGGATAATCTATGTAAAGAATTAAAATTAAAACTGTCCCTACTAGATTTTGAAGAATGCATTCAGGTACTTAATAAACGCGAAACATCAAAATATAACGAATGCAAACTAACACAAATACAAAAATACAACAAACTGTCATCGCAAAATTTAGTAAAACGGAACGCATCGAATGTCACATCTCCAACCATAGACAACAGAAACCGGGCAGTTGTCAATTTATCAAAACAAACATTGGATGAAAACACCAGAGAAAGCGCGGGAACCTTGTTAGAGAAAGGCGCCCAATTTTTAAAAAATTCAAAGTTTATTATTATTACTGTACATTTCTTGTTAATATCGTTGTAAATATATAGTAAATAGTTTGTTTCTTATGTGAAAGTGTTGGAGTCATGGGGGGTAGCAAGAAGAGGAAAAAGCAAGACCCTCCCGATGGGCCTCCAATAAGTGACTCATCATCTGATGAAGAAGATGCTTCATCGAAATATCAAATCTTTAAGGTACCAGGGTACTCCAGAAAGTACCCTGAAAATAGTAAAAAATCCGAGTACATAGTTTTTGTATCCCACAAAGAAGAAAAGCCTTTTAGCGACAAAGATAGACTAGCAATTTCTCACGCCATACGAAAGTATTGCGTGACTGGTATACTCCATCTAAAGTCCATCAATAAGTACAAAATCGGTATAACTTTTGATTTATCTAACAATGCCAATGTATTCTTACAAAACAGGAAACTTCTGGATGATTTAGGTCTAAAAGGTACAATTCCGGCAAGCGACACGGAGGTGACTGGGGTTCTCACTTCAGTACCCACCGATTTATCAAATAAAAAGATTTCGGCTCTTATTGGCAGCTCACGTAATGTCATACAAGTCCGACGGTTTATGCGTCGAGTGCGTAGTGAGGGTGGTGCGGTCTCGTACCAGCCCACTCAGACTGTTGCGGTGACGTTCGCCTCCACAGAGCTCCCGCAGTACGTATACCTCGACTCGTGGAGACATGAGGTAAGTGTGTACGTGCCGCCGGTCAAGCAGTGTCTGCGCTGTATGAGGTTTGGCCATATCGCTCAATATTGTAAAAATGCTGAAGTATGCTCTATCTGCTCAGGTTCTCACAGTTTCAAATCTTGTACAGTTGAACAAAAAGATGCCAAATGTATAAACTGTAGTGGTAACCATGTTGCTATTTCAAATTCATGCCCACAAAAGAAAGCCAAAATTGAAGAAAATAAAATCAAATCCAGAGCTACCACTTATTCCGAACTATTTAAAGAAAATTCTTTCCCTCATTTGTCATTAAGAAACATAGAAACTCAGTTAGAAAATCTTACTAAATCAGATTTTTTTATGAACATTCTGACTAACGCAGTCACCAAATTAATTTTGAATCAAAAAGAAAACCCAATAAACTCTACAACTATTAAAGAAACCCTACACCTAACCTTCCGAAACAACGCTTCTTTTCCCGTAAATGGAACTTAACTTTATTCAATGGAATGCACAAAGTATAATCAGTAATAAGATTTCACTTACAAAATATTTATATGATAACAATATACACATAGCTATTATTTCTGAAACTTGGCTTACGCCAATTAAAAGTTTTAATATTAAAGGATATATAACCGAAAGAAATGATATAGGCAACAAACACAATGGAGTAGCTATTTTAATTCACAATAGTATAAATTACAAAAAAATCAACACATTTTCTGACAATTCTTTACAAAACATTTGTGTTAGAATAACTTTACATAGTGTAGAAATAAGTATTGTTAGTTTTTATTGCCCAGCGAATTCCACACCATCTTTTGATAAACTTAAATTCCAGTCTTTAATAGATTCAATACCTGAACCAATGATTTTTGCAGGTGATTTTAACGCTCATCACACACATTGGGGTTGTCACTCTATAGATTCTAGAGGCAGAGACATTTTAGATATAATTGACAACAGTGATTTGGTATTATTAAATAATGGTCATGTAACAACTGTTGGATCTCTATCGTGGCGTTCAAATGCATTGGATTTATCGTTGGTTTCCTCATCATTAGCTCTTTCTTGTGACTGGTCCGTACATAACGATCCTCTTGGCAGCAGCTATCATCTTCCTGTAATCATAAAAGTCTTTGTAAATAATAATGTAAATAGAGATCAGTTGTATAATAATGGTATCATGCATTCTCCAATTTACCCTAACTTTAAAAGTGTAAATTGGAAAATGTATGGGCAAATTCTAGATTTTGAGCTGTCTGACTTTCAAATTGAAAATTATTCTCCACTGGATGCATACTCCACTTTCATAAAAATTTTGCACACTGCTGTAAATAAGTGCCTTCCAAACCAAAAAGTATCTATGTCTTTCCCTACTACTGCTAATAGCAATAGTAATACTACTGTTACTACTACTTTTAATAGTACACTTAAAAAAAAATTCAAATACCCTCCCCTTCCTTGGTGGAACAAAACATGTTCAGATGCTGTCCAAAAGTCTAAATCTGCATATATTAACTTTAAAAACAACCCTTCAGATGAGACATATATTGAATTTAAGCGTTTACAAGCTGTTAAAAAACTTACCTTGAAAACGGTTAGATCCAATAGCTGGATAGAATTGTGCAACTCTTTTAATCGATGTACTCCCTTGTCGACAATCTGGAATTTTATGCGAAAATTTAATAAAACATACTCCTGGACAAATAATGATGACAGTTGGGTTCTAGATTTTCTTTGTAAGTACACTCCTGATTATGTAAATAATAAAACAAACATTCCTTTCATTAGTGATGCTAATTCTGTAAATAGTTTCTTGACCGATTCCTTTACCAAGCAAGAGTTAATATCTGCCTTGTATTCTAGAAAGGATGGTGCTTTTGGTCTTGATGGTGTGCCATACATGATGTTAAAAAAGCTTAGCACCAAAGGATTGGACATACTCCTGTTCATTCTGAACAATCTATGGCTAACAAACAATATCCCACATGCATGGAAGACTGATTGTATAGTTCCCATATTAAAACCAGATAAGCAGCGATCTAGTCCAGACTCCTATCGCCCTATCGCAGTTACATCTTGTGTAGGAAAGGTATTTGAACAGTTATTGAAGCAACGACTGGAATTTTATATAGAAAAAAATAACCTTCTACCTTCTAATCAATATGGATTTCGTAGGGGTATGTCTGCTCGTGAAAGCATTTCTCAATTACAGCTTGATATTCAAAGTAGTTTATATAAAAATAATTTTGTGTTGTCTGTGTTTTTTGATGTTTCTGGAGCTTTTAATAGTGTAAATGTTGATATTTTGGGCAATGAACTACTTTCTATTGGGATTCCAAGCAAAGTGGTTCATTGGATTCAAAATTTTTTGATAGAAAGGGAAATTTATGTTAAATATAATGGATTGTTGTATGGTCCAAGATTTGCTTCAGTTGGCACAAACCAAGGTGGCATCTTGTCCCCGTTAATTTTTATTCTCTATATTCGTCGTTTGAATATGATCTTGGGTTCTGATGTTAAAAATCTTCAATTTGCTGATGACTTAGTAGTTTATACATCTGGAAAAAGTTTAGCTAATGTTAGAACCCTTATAAATAAGTCATTGGAAGGATTGTTTACTTATTTCTCATACTTAAATCTTGAAGTTAATGCATCAAAATCAAAACTCTTAGTATTTGGAAATGTTAGAAATTCTACCCCTGAAATTGTCTACAATCAAGTTCCTATCCCTGTTTCTCATGAAGTTAAGTTTTTAGGTGTTACTTTCACTCATAACCTTTCCTGGAAAAATTACATTGATTTAATAGCTTCTAGAGCTAATAAAGCCTTCAATATTTTGAAATCATTATGTAGAACATCTTGGGGAGCTGATCCAAAGATAGTGTTAATGTTGTACAAATCTTTGATTCGAAGTCATTTTGAATATGGTTTCCTTTGTTTTGCCAATGACACTAGACTGGTTAATGTCTTAGAAAAAATACAAAATAAAAGTTTGAGGCTTATAACTGGAGCATTTAAAAGCACTCCTATAAATGCAATGCAAGTTGAATGTAGACTTCCACCTTTAAGCATAAGGTTCTCATATTTAAAAGAGAGATTCATATTGAAACTTTACAGTAAAATTAATAATCACCTGTTTCTTAACCTAAAACTTGCCCCACCTCCTCCCTTACGTAATCCCCTTTACATATTGCAGGGATTCAGTCAATTCCTAAATTTCCTTGAAACTTTGCAAATACATAGGTCTTCTGTACTTCCATGTTATGTTGGAGTCTTCCAAAGTCACTTTCCTGCAATCAACATTATAATTGATCATAATTTGTTCTCAAAAGAAGATGTATATAGTAAATTCTCTGAATTTGATGATTGTAGATTTATCTTTACTGATGGGTCCAAAACTGAGTCTGCTGTTTCTTTTGCTATTTTTGATAGTTTATTGAATACTGGTTCTGGTTATAAAATAAATTCAAACACAAGCATATTCACAGCTGAGGCTGTGGCTATTCTTGCTGCTTTGAAACATATAAAACACAAAAATAGTGGTTGTCTTAAATGGATAATAGTCAGTGACAGTATGAGTGTCTTAGAAAATCTTAAAAATAATAAATTTAATGCCAACACTAACTATTTGATTGTTGCAATCAAACAGTTATGGTTGGAATTAATAACAATGAATAATTTTAATGTTTCTTTTATTTGGGTACCGTCTCATGTTGGTGTCATAGGTAATGAGAGAGCTGACTTTTTAGCTAGAACCATAACAAATTGTGCTACAATAGTCCCTGATTCTAGTAGTAATCTAGATGTCCATGTACCTTGTTCTGATATTGTTCCTCTTTTGAAGAAAAGGTACATTGACATTTGGAGAAAACATTATAAACATAAAGTTCAAATTGAAAAGAAAGGTGTGTGGTATGATGAGTGTAAAACCCAAATTGGAATTATGCCTTGGTTCTGCAAAGGTGACACCTATTTAAACAGGAAATTTTACATTTCAATTCTAAGGCTACGATTTGGACACTGTAATTTGAATTTTCATCTCTTCCGATTGAAAATGGTGGATAGCTCTCATTGTGATTATTGTGATTTTGTGGTAGAGCAAACTCTATCACACATTTTCTTTGTTTGCTCGGCCTTTGGCATTCAGCGCCTTGTGCTTATGGACGAGCTGATTAAAATTTATGGCAAGCCTGATTTGGTGCCGCGCTCCATTCAAGCTCTTCTTGTAAATAGCCTGACTTACATACCTCTCTACAAATTTATTCTCTGTACAGTTTGCAGAATCTAATGTTTTTGTAAATATGTATAAATTTAGTTGTGGTTAAAACGTTGTAAAAACTTTGAATTAGTCAATGGTGTATAAAACTTTCTTGTTGTTATTTTTTGTAATTGCTTGTTTGTTGATAATTTTTGAATTTGACATTGACGTTTGATACGTCGCTTCGTTCCCTGGTTATGACATTTTGATCCCACATGGATTTTTATACCAGTGCTCTATTGGATTTTACTTAATACATTTAAATAAAAATGGATCTAACTATCTCAAAAAAGACTGATTTCTTGGATAAGACATGCATATAAAACTAAAGAATTAATTATCCCTAAATGTACTAGATAAATAAACAAACTTATGACATTGTACTCTACTGGATTTTAAGTGTATTTTGCTTTACATTTGAAATGAATGACTAAGCCATGGATTGAAGACATCACAAATACTGAAGACTTTATTTTCCCTAATTTGACAAAAGAAATGAGAAACCTACGACAAGGCAGCATGGTCTTTGACCTTAGCCTGTTCCAAAATGGAACGAAAATAACAAAAAAAAAAAAAAAAAAGATGAAAACACCATTGATATTCATAAAGGTCTCAATTTTGCAGTAACACCGCGAAAAATTCCTTTTGAAAACATAATTTGCAGCGTAGAGGATTGTTTAGTAAAGAATGATTTGAAGAAAGAAGACGCAGAATCAATACGACAAGACATATCATGCGTCTTACGACATAGCAAAATACCTAAGTCGAATCTTTCTCGTGACCAATATTTAGCCCTTAAAAACTTAAAATCTAAACCGGAATTGACAATCTTACGTGCAGATAAAGGAAACGCTACGGTTATAATGGATACATCAGATTATAAACTCAAAATATCACAGTTGTTGTCGGACGAAACAACCTACAAACATGTAAAAATAGATCAAACGAGCAAAATATTAAAGAAAACCAGCGACCTAGTGAAAAAACATAGCGATAGTTAATATCTTGATGCTAAGCAATTAGTACCAACATGTGCAAAACCACCTAAACTGTATGGGCTGCCTAAAATACACAAAACCAATGTTCCTCTTCGTCCTATTGTGAGTCAGATTGATTCCCCAACGTACAAGCTGGCGAAGCATTTGGCGAAAACACTATCTGTACTACGAGGAGGAACTACGGCACATGTTAAGGATTCCTATGACTTCATAAGCCAAATAAAGACCTTGCAATTGGCAGAAAATGAAACAATGGTTAGTTTTGATGTACAGTCCCTATTTACAAGTTTACCTGTGAAGGACTGCATTGAAATTACCAGAAGGAAGTTAGTTGAATTCGATATGCCCATAGAGTATGCAGAACTTTTAGAGCATTGCCTTACATCTGGCTATTTATTATGGGACGGTGAATTCTACATACAAATTGATGGTGTAGCGATGGGTTCCCCAGTATCACCTGTTGTTGCTGATATCTTCATGGAAGATTTTGAGGCCACAGCTTTGAACACATCACCTATATCACCAAGGTTTTATAAACGGTACGTAGATGACACCTTCACAATATTACCCACAGATAAAGTTTCTGCTTTTTTGAACCATCTTAACTCTATTCATCCACAAATACAATTTACTATGGAAATTGAGGCAAACAATAAACTAGCTTTCTTAGATGTTTTACTCACTAGGAATTCTGATAACACACTTAGCCACACAGTTTTTAGAAAGGCCACCCATACAGACAAGTATCTCAATGGTGCATCTCACCATCATCCTTCACAGTTAGCTACCGTGGGCAAAACTTTGTTTCAGAGAGCGTTGGGCATCTGTGACGACCGACACCTGGCTGCTGAATTTCAGCATGTAAGGAAGGTACTACGGGACAACCAGCTTCCAGTACCACGTCGTTGCAGACCCCGTGCCAGTGCCAAGCCCATGACAGTTGAACGCCCACCTGCCGTACTACCTTACATCAAGGGGGTCACTGACAAGATTGGGAATATCTTGAAGCGAGCTTCCATCAAGACTTATTTCAAGCCGCCAAAGAAGATTAACCAATTTTTACCACCTGTCAAGTGCACCATACCTCTTCAAGATGCAGGGGTGTATAGACTGGAATGTGACTGTGGCCTCTCCTACATCGGGCAAACCAAACGAAGTATAGGCATGCGGATAAAAGAACATATAGCTGACGTTAAACATAGACGAAACATAAAATCTGCAGTGTGTGAACATGCCTTAGACAAACCCAACCACTTCATACGTTTTGACCAACCTAAAGTACTATCAAAAGAACGTCGGTTCATTCCACGTATGCTACGCGAAGCTATAGAAATAAGAAAACATCCAAATTTTAACAGAGAAGATGGTTGGAAAATTCCACCTGCATGGGATCCAGTTCTAACTAGGACCCAAGCTAGACCACTCACTGCAAGATCACAAGACACAGTTAGCTCTTTCTGCGTGGATAGGAACGTTAATTAATAATATGAGTGACGGTAGTGTATATTTTTCAAAACTCTGTAAATGACAAATAACATCTTAGTCTACCCGTGACCACGAACGCTGTAAAGTGTTCGAAACGTCGGGATAAAATTAATAAACTCGCGAAAAGTTAATCCGTAAAAAAGTTGTTTTATTTCAATAAAGATAATGTTTTAATATTCCAAAATGTGCTAATCATGTCAAATAAATTTTACGAATTATGAATGAATGTATTATCATTAAATATAATATATTACATATATATTGGACACCAATCACATACATTGTTCTGATCCCAAAGTAAGTAGCCAATGCACTTGTGTTATGGAAATCAGACACAACGGTGGTACCACAACACCCTTATTAACTAGCGTTATTATTATTAACTAGCGTTTCCAGCAAAATTCCTACACCCCACCAACCCCCCTTTATCTTATGCGTGGTGGCGGCGAATCCAATGAAGAAAAAACATGAAAATTGGTCCTACCGTTCTAGTTATAAGTGGTGTAACTAACACGACGTTCTTTATAAGTACTCATCTAAATAAAAATAAAGAAGTGCAAAGACACTGGAGGAGATCGCATCAAGCGACAGAATCGCCTAAATGTAAGACTCGGTTGCATTTGCGGCATATCACAGAAGATATGGGTGACGGTTATAGCAAGATTCAAAAAGTAAGATGAAAAGAAACAAAAATTCCACACAAGTTGGATTTGAACCCACGACTTCTGGCGAACCAGATCAACGTGCAGTTAATCCTATCGGGCGAAATTGCTGATGTCTTATTAATACGTCATCGTTAAGCGTGACGTCAGAGGTCGTGGGTTCAAATCCCACTTGTGCGGAACTTTTGGTTTCTTATTTCATCTTATAATATTAAAAATTAGAAGGTACCTACTACTTAAGATGCCTCAAAAGTTTAACATATACCGGGCTCAAGCATGCACCATACTCCATACTAGCGGTCCCCCGCGACTTCGTCCGCGCGTTTTGAGTTTGCTTCCTCCCCTCCCGTCGCAGCGTGATGTTTTATATCCTAAAGCCTTTCTCAATAAATAAGCTATCTAACACAGAAATATTTTTTCAAATCGGTTCAGTTGTTCCTGAGATAAGCGCGTTCAAACCAACAAACTCTTCAGCTTTATAATATAACTAGCGGTCCCCCGCGACTTCGTCCGCGCGTTTTGAGTTTGCTCCCTCCCCTCCCGTCGCAGCGTCATGTTTTATATCCTAAAGCCTTTCTCGATAAATAAGCTTTCCAACACAGAAATATTTTTTCAAATCGGTCCAGCAGTTCCTGAGATAAGCGCGTTCAAACAAACAAACTCTTCAGCTTTATAATATACTAGCGGTCCCCCGCGACTTCGTCCGCGCGTTTTGAGTTTGCTCCCTCCCCTCCCGTCGCAGTGTGATGTTTTATATCGTAAAGCCTTTCTCTTTCAACTCAAAAATATTTTTTCAAATCGGTCCAGCAGTTCCTGAGATAAGCGCGTTCAAACAAACAAACTCTTCAGCTTTATAATATATTAGCGCAAGCGCACGTTCAAGCGCACTTTGTACTTAGCTGCGAACATTATTTGGTGCGAAGTTATGTTAAAATTGTGATAGCTCCTAAGATATTTATTGAAATCATATGATATAAGGGCAACTTTGTTTTCAATGAAATGCTCCTGATGATAAATGTATTTGTTTGATAAGAATAAATACCTGTGTGTATAATACACCTCTAAAAATAATGCATTATTTTTTTACAAATTTATAACATAAAAAAGGTTGTAGTAAGTCAACCATAAAAGATAGACATATGCTGTCGCAGACTTTATTATAGAACTCTTGATGCTGAACAATCCTGTCATACATGATTTTTGTGTAACTTAAGCGGTTTCCGCAGCGTACGCAGCGGAAGCTCTCAAAATTAATATCTTTCTCCCGTTTTCGCAATATTTTTCATTGCTGCTGTGGTCTTATGAGTCGTATCTTTATGTTATATAGCCTAAAGCCTTCCTCGATAAATGGACTATTCAACGTAAAAAAGATTTTTCAAATCGGGCCAGTAGTTTCAGAGATTAGCGCGTTCAAACAAACAAACAAACAAACAAACAAACAAACTCTTCAGCTTTATAATATTAGTATAGATTAGCGCAAGCGCACGTTGTACTTAAGCTGCGAACATTATTTTGGTGCGGAGTTATGTTAAAACTGTGATAGCTTCTAAGATATTTACTGAAACCAAATGATATAAAGGGCAACTTGGTTCTAAATGAAATGCTCGTGATGATGAATGTATTTATTTTGGTAAGTATAAATACCTGTGTGTATAATACACCTCTAAAAATAATGCATCATTTTTTTACAAATTTATTAACATAAAAAAGGTTGTAGTAAGTCAACCATAAAAGATAGACATATGCTGTCGCGGACTTTATTATAGAACTCTTGATGTTGAACAATCCTGTCATACATGATTTTTGTGTAACTTAAGCGGTTTCCGCAGCGTATGCAGCGGAAGCTCTCAAAAGGAATATCTTTCTCCCGTTTTCGCAACATTTTTCATTTCTGCTGTGGTCTTATGAGTTGTATTTTTATGTTATATAGCCTAAAGCCTTCCTCGATAAATGGACTATCCAACGTAAAAAAAATTTTTCAAATCGGGCCAGTAGTTTTTGAGATTAGCGCGTTCAAACAAACAAACAAACAAACAAACAAACTCTTCAGCTTTATAATATTAGTATAGATTAGCGCAAGCGCACGTTGTACTTAAGCTGCGAACATTATTTTGGTGCTGAGTAAAGTAAAAGTTAAAACTGTGATAGCTCCTAAGATATTTATTGGAATCAAATGATATAAAAGGCAACTTTGTTCTAAATGAAATGCTCGTGATGATGAATGTATTTATTTTGATAAGAATTAATACCTGTGTGTATAATGATGCATTATACACACCTTTAAAAATGATGCATTATTTTTTTACAAATTTATTAACATAAAAAAGGTTGTAGTAAGTCAACCATAAAAGATAGACTTATGCTGTCGCAGACTTTATTATAGAACTTTTAATGCTGAACAATCTTGTCATACATAATTTTTGTGTAACTTTAGCGGTTTCCGCAGCGTACGCAGCGGAAGCTCTCAAAAGGAATATCTTTCTCCCGTTTTAGCAACATTTTTTATTGCTGCTGTGGTCTTGTGAGTCGTATCTTTATGTTATATAGCTTAAAGCCTTCCTCGATAAATGGACTATCCAACATAAAAATATTTTTTCAAATCGGGCCAGAAGTTTCTGAGATTAGCGCGTTCAAACAAACAAACAAACAAACAAACAAACTCTTCAGCTTTATAATATTAGTATAGATTAGCGCAAGCGCACGTTGTACTTAAGCTGCGAACATTATTTTGGTGCGGAGTTATGTTAAAACTGTGATAGCTCCTAAGATATTTATTAAAATCAAATGATATAAAAGGCAACTTTGTTCTAAATAAAATGCTCGTGATGATGAATGTATTTATTTTGATAAGAATTAATACCTGTGTGTATAATGATGCATTATACACACCTTTAAAAATGATGCATTATTTTTTTACAAATTTATTAACATAAAAAAGGTTGTAGTAAGTCAACCATAAAAGATAGACTTATGCTGTCGCAGACTTTATTATAGAACTTTTAATGCTGAACAATCTTGTCATACATAATTTTTGTGTAACTTTAGCGGTTTCCGCAGCGTACGCAGCGGAAGCTCTCAAAAGGAATATCTTTCTCCCGTTTTAGCAACATTTTTTATTGCTGCTGTGGTCTTGTGAGTCGTATCTTTATGTTATATAGCTTAAAGCCTTCCTCGATAAATGGACTATCCAACATAAAAATATTTTTTCAAATCGGGCCAGAAGTTTCTGAGATTAGCGCGTTCAAACAAACAAACAAACAAACAAACAAACTCTTCAGCTTTATAATATTAGTATAGATTAGCGCAAGCGCACGTTGTACTTAAGCTGCGAACATTATTTTGGTGCGGAGTTATGTTAAAACTGTGATAGCTCCTAAGATATTTATTAAAATCAAATGATATAAAAGGCAACTTTGTTCTAAATGAAATGCTCGTGATGATGAATGTATTTATTTTGATAAGAATTAATACCTGTGTGTATAATGATGCATTATACACACCTTTAAAAATGATGCATTATTTTTTTACAAATTTATTAACATAAAAAAGGTTGTAGTAAGTCAACCATAAAAGATAGATTTATGCTGTCGCGGACTTTATTATAGAACTCTTAATGCTGAACAATCTTGTCATACATGGTTTTTGTGTAACTTTAGCGGTTTCCGCAGCGTACGCAGCGGAAGCTTTCAAAAGGAATATCTTTCTCCCGTTTTCGCAACATTTTCATTGCTGCTGTGGTCTTGTGAGTCGTATCTTTATGTTATATAGCTTAAAGCCTTCCTCGATAAATGGACTATCTAACATAAAAATATTTTTTCAAATCGGACCAGTAGTTTCTGAGATTAGCGCGTTCAAACAAACAAACAAACAAACAAACAAACTCTTCAGCTTTATTAGTATAGATTATTATCGTGTATAAGTTTCAGGCGCAACTAAAGTATTTCAATAACACCCCGGGATCGGCACAGATATTTTTAAATTTGAATTTTCGTCCGGATTTCTGTCACGTACCAGACAGTAATGAGATTTCACAGTCGACTCATTCATGACACTGGCTGAGATATAACAGCCAACTCAACGGAGTTTTAACTAAGTATTGTGTATTTATTTCTTGGTGCGAAGATTAAGGGTGTGGTTGTGTTACGTGTGGGTACACGTAACACAACCACACCACGTGGTTGGGTGAATATTTTGTGTTGAAAATGAATAGGACTATCCCATCAAAAACAATACTTGTCAAAAAAAAACAAGTCTCGCAACTCAGTTGTTCTGCGGTAAAAAGTTGTGAGATCCATGTAATACCAAGTCGGTTATTAATTTATTTAGTCTCTACTTAAGCGACTTTCTGTCTTAATACGTCCAGTCTCTAGGACCACAATCGTAGTTCATAACAATTGAAAATCAATTGTGTCTGGAATCTCCGTACTCGAAGCATTAAGTTGTTACGTAATAATTAACAGCATCTTATAGTGACGCATATCAATATTAAAATTCTTTAATGTTTTATATAAATATATTGAGACTTGGCCATCGCCTGAAAACACGTGTAAATTCAATCGCCTGAAAACACATGTAAATTCAATTATTTAGTGCGATGGCCAAGTCTCAATTGATTTTCAATTGTTATGGACCACGATCGTGGTCCTAGAGACTGGACGTATTAAGACAGAAAGTCGCTTAAGTAGAGACTGAATAAATTAATAACCGACTTGGTATTACATGGATCTCACAACTTTTTACCGCAGAACAACTGAGTTGCGAGACTTGTTTTTTTTGACAAGTATTGTTTTTGATGGGATCTCATTTCTTTTTGTATTTTGTAGATATTTCTACTTTTTTCCTTTTCGGTACCTTCTACTTATTGTATATAATATGTATATCTACCAGCAACGAATTTTCTTAAAGCCCTCTCTCTGACTTATGAACTTTTCGCCTCGCGCTAGCACCGCGACAGCTAGCTCGGCGACATTCACCTTTCCGCGCGCCCCGCCACTGTCCCCGCCCCGCGCCTTCGCGCTAGCACCGCGCAGCGCAGCGCATAGTAACGGCCCGCGCTCACTCGCTAGCATCGCAGCGCGTGGTATAATTATTAATTTACAACCTTACGCACTCGTAATAAGTACGAATACGCACGTAGGTACGTTTTTGCATTAAATAATTTAATTTACACGTGTTTTCATGACAGGAATACCCATTTTTTGCTCGATTTGGCAGGGGCACTACCATGCGCCTATATTTATATGGGACTAGCTTAAACCCGCGGCTTCGTACGCAATAATAATAACTGCCGTAAAACATCTTTACGAATAAAGCCAATATTGAAAAATTTAACTGAAGACTTGGCTGTATGGGCTTAATTTTTTTTGCGGTCTTTTCTAGATTTTTTAGTTTTTCCTTGATTCATACACCAAACACTACTTTTATTCCAAATTTGAAGCTTCTAGGTCTGCTAGAAGTGCCTTAGAATGTTGATGATCGGTGAGTCAGTGAGTGACAAAATTAAGAAATTTGACCCGTTATAATTCTTAAAATACTGGTCCAAATTGAATGAAATTTGAAATATACCGTGTCTTTACAATGATGCATGGTTACTGAAAATTTCAGTCTTCTAGTTTTATCCACAATGAAGTTACAGGGGGTCGAAAATGGTCTGAATTGCTTCGAGAAAAGGATGGTACGGCCGTGGCGCTTTTTTGCTCGACTTGGTGGGGGCACTGCCGTGCCCCCAGATTCACTCATACCACATTTTGCAGTTGTTTTCGACCTTTTGTGTGATACTGATGACATCATCACCAGCGACTAGTGGCCGAAAAAGAACCGAAAACCACATCGACATTGTCGGGAACACAACGCTTCTACAAAAAGCTGTAGCGACACTATTCACACGGACCATGACTGCTTGACTACATTGTGACGTTGCGCTGTGGTGTGGTTTTGGTACGAGTTGGTGGGCCCTATCTGGTAGAATGATTTAATCGGAAGTCGATGAAACACGGTTCCTTTAGTCATTTTTTAACCGACTTCAAATAAGGAAGTTATTAAATACGACACGTCAAGTTACTCTCAAAGTCCATATAAATAAATAAAACAGTGCAATCGTTCTTATAGATTGCCAGTTGTGAAAGTTAGTATTTAGGTGCAACAATTAATAGCAACTCGTTATATTATTGTGTGTAGGTATATATTGCAACACGTTAGAAATGTCAACGAACTACTGTAATTTTAAGTATCTGATCCCAATGTAATCAGCGAATGGACTTGTGTTATCGAAATCAGACACAACGGTGATAAAACAATAGCCAGACCCGAGACAATATAGAAAAAAAGGTTTCTATATTGACGTGACTGCGAATCGAGTCTCAATCTCAGTAGGTGTTCGCCTGGCCGCTGCGCCGCGCTGACATTATTATTATTACTATCTACGCTCATAAAGACCTAACTATTGCTTGTATACGTATTTTGGCGGGTTGCGCACGTGATAACTTGTCTTATAAATACATAGACAGGGCAACACTTTAATGAAGATTTTTTGAAAAATGTGACCTATATTAAAAAGTGGTTTAATTGATTCTGCTCGTTATTACAATCAACCTATTTTCAGGCTTTGCGCATTTAACATTAGACGTTGCATAAACTCAGATGCGAGTAAGTGTTTGTTAATCGTTACACTAAGGGTATTCTGTCGGAGAGTCTCTTTCTTAGTAGAACTTTAGTCTCAACTATATATATACATAAAAACAGTATCTCATTACTTCTATAGTAACGAACTGGCTGTTTTTTCCTCAGTATGTCAGAACACGTCCATACGTTATGCCTTGCTGATTCGAAATGACTGATGGCAAATAAGGAGTTAGGAGATTTCGTGTAGTATTTATCTCAGCTCACACTCATACATACGTGAGACGAAATTTGTTTAAAATTGTATATTTTGCGCTCTTTTGACTGGAATCAAATCACTTTGCAGCGAGAATTTGACGAAAAAAGGTGTTCTCATTCCGAGACAAATGGTGGGATTGAAATATCTAGTCTAGTAAATAATGTTGCAGATATTTCTCACATGTTTTTTTTTGTTTTAAAAAGAAAATTTGCTACAGTTCTTATGGACTTAAAAAACTTGGCTAGATAAATTGGTATACAATTTTCTGAGTCTTTTTTTGTTACACTTTCATCAATCATAAACAATACGAGTTTTGAAACAAAACGCAAGTATTTACTTTTTACAACCCGCAAATAGCTTGAACGCAGTCAACTATAACTTGTTTTTAATAAGATATATGGTGGGATGCCATGTTCTCGTAATTTAAAAAAAAGTGTTGTTCCTAAATAATGGACAAATTAAATGTTATTACATCGTTGCTTTTCAATGTTTAATAGCCCCCCTAGCCGATTTCGACTACGGTTGGCAGTCACCAAGCGATTGCGCGAGACATATTATATTGCACAAGTAGTTGTGCGCAAACTAACTTGTACCGTCAGCACGTTTCCAAAGCGATAACTAACTGTAGTTCCACTTTCGGCTATTCTTCAGATATTATTAGGTCTTGCTAGCTGGACACACACTGGGTACTACCATTTATTTCTTGAAGGACATTAATAAGAAGCACTTGTTGTTAGTAAAACAGTACAAGTAAATGATCCTATCCTAACATTAACAGACCTGTCTTAAGCTAAGTTTAGCGTCTTAGTTGCAGTGCAGACATACATTAGTCTTGCCTTAACACAAATGTCTTGGCTCTTGCCACATCTTACCTCGACAATGGAACAAACAACAAATTCAATCCGAAAGCAAAAACGTGCGGGCATAGTCGCGGGGGACTGGTAGTAATTACCGACTTAAAAAAAGGTGGTATTCATTTCTACCTGTATGTATGTAATATAGTAAGAATTGGATATAATTTCAGTATGTTCATCTATTAGGGCTTCCTAATTACACGTGTGCAAAATTTCGTAGGTGTATGTATGTTGTATCAGGATTTCACAAAAACGAGAAATCATAGCGAAATGATTCTTCTTATATATTTTTTCATTATTGTTTTTGGTTGAATCAGGTATAGTTCAAATATAGGTACAGTGTAAGTTTCATCAAAATCGAATCAGTAGTTTTTGAGATATGAGTAAGAAACTAAAAATCATGATATAAAAAAATCAAAAAGTCCACATTCCGAAAACTGACTAAAAAGCTGAAAATAACGCATTCGTCTTCTTTTAGGCGACACGAATTCTTTTGGAGTATTTTAAGCTTCAGTCAGTTTTTTATTATTTATTATGTTTTTATTATGAGGTTAGTAATAGATCAGACCGTTCTAAAATTAAACAAACTCTTCAGCTTGTGTTTTGTAGTTTGTAAAATCGTTGTAGGTGTGTATGTGTGTGTGTGTGTGTGTGTGTGTGTGTGTGTGTGTGTGTGTGTGTGTGTGTGTGTGTGTATGTGTGATTGTTTGTGATGTCCTAAATTAATAAACTTATTTTCTTACTTTCTTTAATTTCAGATTTGTGTTGGATTATCCAATCCATTTATTGAGAGATGCTACGCCTTAATTATAACAAAACATCAATATGAGCGGAGCAAAAACGAAAATTTTTCAAATATCGGTAAATGAAATCCTCCGAGCTGATCACGCTGGTTTCAAGGCGCCGCCACTCCGAGGTCCCGGGTTCGATTCCCGGTCGGGTTAATATAGAAATCAAAATTTTCTATATTGTCTCGGGTCTGAGTGTTGTGGTACCACCGTTGTGTCTGATTTCCATAACACAAGTGCATTAGCTACTTACTTTGGGATCAGAGCAATGTAAGTGATTGGTGTCCAATGAAACTTTTTATTAAAATCACGGGGAAACGCTATACTTCTTTTAGGTGCCATTAAAATAAGAGACTTACCAAAATAATGGTTAACGGAAATCATACTATAGATACTGCACAGATCGTAGTTTTGCAGTCTGATTATATCATAGAGTTGCCGATCAAAATGTAGTCGCTTTGAAAATATGAGTGTTGCATATTTCTAGCACTGTAACACTTTGTAACTAAGTATTTCCATATCAATTTTACTCCCAGCAAATCTGGCATCTGTATGTAACGGTTTCAAGCTTCCTGCCATAGCATTTTGTAGGGCAAAATTATTTTATAGCAACTCACTCGAGATTCGTTATCTTAACGACTGCAATCATGCGAGACGCTCGTTTCTTACAAAAACAATATGGGCTCGTTTGCTTTCTTTTGAGTAGAGGAATTCTGCTTACAAATCATCAGTTATGAAAACCTTTCTTGAAGAAAAAGTTATAAAAGTATTTTATCGGTACTTTGTGTTTATTGGATTTTATACTTTATAAAGTTGCAACAAAATACATAATAAGACATTGGACGTTACATAGGCTAGTTCAGTTAAAAGTTCTTTTGCGTATTGCTATAAGCGGTGTCTTTCGGACAAACTTTGGGTATATTAAACAAAAAAAAACTGGGCAAGTGCGAGTTGGACTAGCACGCTAAGGGTTCCGTGCCAACTTTAACTGAATTAGAGATCGACTTACTTCCACTTAGCCAAAATACCACAATATTTTGATGACGGCAAATATAACTTTTTCATAGTATTTGTATGAATAACAAAGATATGTTTGCGTTTATTGAAAATGTGCTCTACCTATCTCAAAAACTACTAGTTCAATCTCGCTCAAACCAATTTTCGTTGAAAGTCTCTGTCAAGATCTACATCACGTACTTTTTTCAAAATTTACTCTCACTTAGTTTATAAGTTATATGGAGGGGGGGGGGGGGGGGCATTTTACCACTTTGGAAGCGTCTCTATCTCTCAAACGTTAGACTTTTAAAAACCTAGATATCATTTTAAAAGTCCTATCCATAGACACCCTACACGCATAGGTTTGACAAAAGAATAATTTTAGGTTTTAGTTTCATGTGTGGGAGCCGCCCCTTAAATATCATTATTTTTTATTTTTTGTATGAGAATCGTAAAGCGGTTAACAGAATACATCTACATAATAATTTTCAACTCTTTAATACTAATAGTTTCAGAATAAAGTGGCTGTGACATATTTATGTGATGCACGAACATTTGTACCTAAGACATGGATGTTTATATTTCAGTACCTACTTATGGGAGACGACCCTATCATAATCGTTATCTGATATTCGTGACACACGGAAGAAAATTCCTTACATCTAATCCAAGATCCTAACATTGCAATAGAAATGTATCAGAATACATGTTTATATAGATCGTGTGGAAAGCTGTAGACCTGACTTTTAAATATACCAAATACTAACAGTTCCGTCTCTATATATATTTGAAATTTGCTAACTAGTCAGGCAAAATATGGGAATGTTTGTGGATGCTAATAAAAATTGCACAACATCAATGGTATTGAGAGAAAGTATAATAAATTCGTATCGCCAAAGAGCAGATTTGTGTTGCACGCCTCAGGACCGTACTCAATGGCAGTAAGAATTTCTAACGCTCTTCGCAAGTCTATTCGAGAACAAGTAAATTACAAAAATTGAGTGAGATCCTTAAGAAAATATTTATGTAATAAATGTTATTGTGACGTAAATGAGTACTATAGGATTGTACAATGACGAAAGTATGAAAATAAAGATTAATGACGACCTCCGTGGTGTAGTGACTAAGCACGCTGGTTTCAAGGCATCGCCGCTCCGAGGTCCCGGGTTCGATTCCCGGTCAGTAGGGTAAAATTGGGGTATCTGGATCAAAAGCACTCCACACGCCTAGTTTTCACTTTTCATCGATTCATGTTTCAACTATTCAGTTTTCATTACTCATCGTACGTTGCCCACGTACGATGAGTAATGAAAACTGAATGGTTGAACGAATCAATGAAAGGTGAAAACTAGGCGTGTGGAGTGCTTTTGATCCAGATACCCCAATTTTACCATTTTTTTATCTATATAGTTCAATAAATTGGAGTTCAAAATAACATCCATTTCTGATTTGGTATTAATAAAAATTCCCATACCTAACAGCAGACGTGTAAATGTGTTATACAACAATTTGTAATAGCACCTATCTGAATATCGTCGTACATGAAATTAGTTTACTTTTTCTTATAATACGTTCTTTTATTCATCTAATAAAACCTTATAGCATTTATTTAATAGCGATTTTCCTTTTCATGTTTTCAATCTATCTATCGATGTTTTTTATAACTTTCGTTTCAACATTATTTGAGTACCTACTCTCAACATTTCAAGTAGGAAAGCAATTTATGTGTAGATAGTAATTAATTACTAATCGTTTCTATTCGATTTAATTTTACTTCTCGAATCCCTAAATGGGAAGCCATTGTAATATAAGAGCATCGGCTCGGATTCCGCTAATAAGTACCGTCATTCAAATGATTATGGTTCGGTCAAACACCAAAAACAACAATCTGAAAATTAGTTAAAATCCTATTCAAACATAATTAAGTTTTAATCTTAAATTTAATGATAACTTATATAATAAGAGTGTGGATAAGAACATGCGATGTATCGAAACTTGGATTATCATAAATATGGAGTAAAACATATTTTCATATTCAATTGAACATTACTTTATAAAGAATAAGTATTTACGCTGAAACTCTAATTATGTTACTTTAAAAAAATACTTATTTATGTATAAACGTATTAGGATAGAAGGTAAATAATACAAAATTATTAGTTATTTAATTAGTATATTTAAAATACTTTGAGTTTTTTGACATCATAACTATGAGTTATTATTATCAAACAATGTTTGCTTTGATTTTATTGAGTAAGTCTTTAGCACATTCATATACTTCATCAGAATATGTATAGCCAACTACATGTTGTGCACAAACACTAGCTCTGCATCTACACTTAATATTTTCAGGATTCTTTAATTCATCCGCATCGAATATTTGAAGTCTTATCAACTTAGATTTTGGTCCTTTGCTTGGTTTCTTTACATATGAATATAAATTATCGCACGCTTTTCTTTTTCTCGTACTATCATTGTTTCGAGTAGAGATAGTCTCATTCTGTCGATCATCTATTTCAAGGGGCCGTTCGCGTTCAAAGTAGTTCATAACATTCTGTCGAAGCAGTTGATCCGCAGGGACTGGTGAGTAGTCAAAAGCAGGTGATGTCTGCAAAGAAAGTATGTACATATATTCAAAAACGATCCAATAGATCTAGCTTGTCAAATATATTTTTGCATGCATTATTATAATATTACAAAATCATTTAGTGAAATAATTAAGTAGGAATCCACTTACCGTCATTGTAGGAATTTCATTAGAGATGTGCACAAGACGACAGTCAATTTTATATAAGTTTTATTTAATGCATTCATCTTTTTATACACAGTTGTTTTGGTTTTTTTTGCATACAAATAAAATTATCTTTTATGAAATCATTTCCTAAAGCATAATATTACTAGATGTTTCCCATGGCTTTGCCTGCATTGAATTTTGTCTATCATGAAAACTCGAGAACTGTTATTTTTTATGGATAAAAGGTAGCCTATGTCCTTTTATTATATCCCTAGCAACGTGTATGCAAAATTTCGCGACAATCGGTTCAGTAGTTAAGACGTGAGAGCGCTACAAACAAACAAGCAAATATACAAACAAACAAACTCACTTTCGCATTTATAGTACTAATAGGTAATATTATGTGTAAATGATTTTACACCTAAGTATATTTATATGAAACTAGCGACCCGCCCCGGCTTCGCACGGATGCAATTTATAATTATAAGCCTTCCTCTTGAATCACTCTATCTATAAAAAACCGCATCAAAATCCATTGAGTATTTTTAAAGATTTAACCGCTGATATCAAATTAGATGGTGGTTATTTGAAGCTGTTAACTGGGAAGAAAGGCACATCAGTGTCTGTGAGATTAAGCATACGTAGGGACAGACAGACAGAGAATGTGACTTTGTTTTATACTATGTAGTGATTAATACAGAATACGGATGCTGAACGGAATACGGACAACAAAATCTTAAGTTCCATGCTCACTCTACATAGACATACATTTGAGTGCTTCAACTTAGCCTAGTAAAAAATATATTGGTACCTCTACTTCAATGGATTCAGGATGTTGCCCTACTTAAAATAAAATATGTCAATACCACCAGTTCTATACATAAATCCGATGGTTTTCATTTTTAAGAATCTACCGGTTTGACATAGTGAAAACGAGCCTTTACAAACTATTAGATGTTTATATGACTAGGTAAGACAGATAATATGTGCGAATGGGATGGAATATTATACACTTTGTATAGCGCCGTTTCACTCTTATAATAACTTAAGCAATATGATCACAACATTGAGGGAGCTAATTACAAAAAAGGGATTGTTGACACTGCATTTCTATACTTATGCATGATGTTTAGTCACGTTGATTTTTTACAAATATGGGAAGTATCCCATGTGATCCTACGTGTATTTAAGCTGAGATTTGGTTGGAAACGTCACAGTCCAGTTCGGGAAGTGCAATTTCGTCTTCAGAAAATCGTTGTTATCAAATATTGATATTAAAAAAATGTAAGTACCTACCTACCCACATTTTAAGAATCTATTCAATGATTTCAATACTCTAAGAGTCATTCACTTATCATCTTTTCAAGTATTCGACTATTGTTCAATTAATTGTTTTAAACTAATATTCTTATTACCATTGAATATATACGTTACTAAATATTTAAATAACTGAATAGATGCACTACATTTCCATAGATGTAGTACATCTATTTACTATCTACTAAAAATTACATCTTACGTTATGTTAAATTTCATATTTAATTAAAATACAACTTTTCATTATTTCAGGTCTGCTCATGGTACAGATCATTCCGAAGATGAAGTTACCCAGCCCTTACCTCCACGTCATGTCAGCAAGACCCACACATCGCTCGCTTCAGGATCGAAAGCAGCAAAAAAGCGCAAACATACAACTATTGCCCCAGCTACCACTCGCAGATATTCAAGCTATGAACTTTTTGGAACAGATAGTGAGGATGAAAGCGATGAAGATAAATCTACCTATGAAGGTAAAAAATATTACAAAAGTAATATGTTTTGTTACTTTATACAGAAATATCCTAAAGTGTATAGTCAGCAGATAAATAAATCAACAATCGGAGAATATTACATCACTCTTAAAATAACTTACAACATAGATAAAGGAAGCCAAGAGCAATTAAAACTTGTAAAACTAGCAGACCTTATAATAAAAAATATGACTAACTGTGATACAGAAGCATGGATGCATCTTATGAAATTTGTCCAAGCATCCAAACGACAAATTAAGCAATGTATGCTTTTATTAGAATACAATCCAATATGTTATTATTCCTTTCAAGATACGGTGCCAGCATCGAAAAAGTCACGCCCAAGCAGCACCAATAAAGAAATGAAGAAAATGAAGACTGAGGTGGGAGAGAAGAGTAAGAACAGCAGTACGAGGGCATCCAGAGTTGTTCAAGCACCCGTCACTAAAGCCTCTGCAAAGGATGTTTTCGGGAGTGATAGTGATGACGAGCAGTTTGAACAAGCTGTAAGCAAACCGGGTAAAAAGCCAGCCAAAATTACTTCTTATTTTACTAAAAGAATACCTCAAGGGGTTACACGACAAAGCGATCCGAACAAAGATGGATCACACTACATAGAATTAAAAGTTTATCGATGTGATGAAATTCGTAATGTGCAACCAATGAATAGATGGCGTCATGCCATTATAACGATAAAAAACCAATCTGATTCGGATACAGAAGCATGGGCACATCTTACTCAATTCATTAAAGCCACAAGGCATGAATTTAAAAATTGTCGTCCAGACATTATTAGTGGTTATTCCACTTACTAACTTCTTATAGTTACTTACTTTATAAGTTTGTTTATCAACATGTTTAATCACTAGTAATAATTTTTGTAGTTACTGAACTATGTTATATTTAAAACTTTCTCTTATAATAATATAAACTGATATTGTATTATATTGTTTTTTTTATTTCTTTCTCAGCTATGTCACGTTCTACCTCGCATCCCCTAAGCAATGTGGAGGATGCGAACATTGAATGCGAAAAATGTCAAATAAAAATGTCACGAAATGAATACAGATATCATTTGAAGACAAATTCGCATAAATCTAAAAGTTTAATAAAGACTGAGTTTGATAACATTGATATAGTCGCTACTGCATTTAAAAATCGCATAGTGACTTATCGTTTAAACCCCTCTCAGAAAGTCGAGTACCTCACACCCGAGGCGTTTCTGAGAGGCAATCGATTAAATACCTCTCAGAAAGACGAGTACCTCAGAGCTGAGGCGTTTCTGAAAGGCGATAGAATAAACTTCTCTCAGAAAGTCGAGTACCTCACACCTGAGGCGTTTCTGAGAGACAATCAAAATAACATTATTAAGTTAATAAATATGTCGCAGAAAAAGTATGTCTGCATTAAATTAAACTTTGAATTATTTGCTTATTTTATTCTACCAAAATCAAACGAGCAGCAACTGAAATCCTTTAGTACAAAGTTTGAAACAGTTTATCAATCCACTGAATTAGATGAACTATTCACGAATTTAATTGAAAAGTTCAAAACCAAATTAGCTGAATTCGAGCATTGTGAATCTGGTTGGAGTTTTTCATGCATAAGTCATTTAGAAATAAATATAAACAAATACAGCCCTATGAGAGGTGGTACATTTATTGATCTGCCAAAATCAATCAAAGTTACAAAAAGTTGTATTAATGTTCAGAACATGGATGATCAGTGTTTTCTTTGGAGTATTATTGCTGGACTTTTTCCTGTTAAGAATAATGTGAGCAGAGTAAACTCATATCCACATTATTCTTCTGTTCTTAATATCAATGGAATGAATTTCCCACCTACGTTTACAGATATCAGATTATTTGAAAGCAATAATCCTGATATAAGCATTAATATTTATGGTTTAGATGACAGATGTCATATTACTGGACCTCTATACCTAGCAAAAAACAGAAAAATCGATCATTTCAATTTATTATACATCGAGCGTGATAATAAAGGACATTACTGTTTAATCAAAGATCTTGTTCGTTTAGTGAAACATCAGATTACATCGCATAAAGACAATTTTTTTTTATGTGAATCATGTTTACAGTTTTTCGGGAGTAAATCAAAGTTTCAATTGCATAACTGTAATAAAGTTTTAACTATTTTACCTAAAAAAGGTTCTATTTTAAAATTTAAGAATTATGAAAGGCAGCAAAAAATCAACTTTGTGATTTATGCAGACTTTGAATGTCTTTTATCAGATTACAAAGAACAAAAATCGGAATACATTGAAACATTGAAAAAACATCAACCATCTAGTTTTGGTTATTATATTTGTTGCTCACATGATCGAAATTTAAACAAATATATTACATACCGAGGTATTGATTGTGTTGAAGTATTCATCAAATCACTAATTAAAGATGCCAAAATTATTAACGCTATATTATCAGCCAAAAAACCAATGTTACCTATAACTGATGATCAAGAATTTATATATAAAAAAGCAACTGTTTGTCACATATGTAATGAAGTACTTCTCGATGATAAAGTACGAGATCATGATCATGTAACTGGTGAGTTTAGAGGAGCAGCTCATTCACATTGCAATTTGATGTACAGAGTATGTCCATTCATACCAGTAGTATTTCATAATCTGGTTGGGTACGATTTACACTTGTTTATTGAAGAATTAATGAAATATAAAGGTGTTGTCAAAATAATTCCTAAATCAAAAGAAAAGTATCTATCTGTTACAAAAATTATCGACACATCAGGAAATGAACGACCTATAGAGCTCAAGTTTATCGATTCTTACCAATTTTTAAGCTCAAGCCTTGACAAGTTGAGTAGTAGTTTAAGTACAAGTGATTTCATACATTTATCATATGAGTTTAATAATCAAGAACAGTTTAAATTACTTCAAAGAAAGGGTATATATCCATATGACTATATAGACGATTGGTCAAAATTTAAGGAAACTCAACTTCCTTCAAAATCTAGTTTTTTTAATTCTTTGAATGAATCCCATATATCTGATTCTGACTATGAACATGCTTGCTCAGTATGGAAATGCTTTGATATTAAAAACCTTGGTGAATATACTGATTTATATGTAAAGTCAGATGTTTTACTATTATGCGATATATTTGAAAATTTTAGAAAAGTTAGTCTGTTACATTATAAACTCGATCCTGCACATTATATAACCTCACCTAGTTTGAGTTGGGATGCAATGCTTTTTTTCACTAATGTTCAATTAGAGCTGATTCATGATATTGAAATGTATCAAATGCTTGAAAAGGGTATACGTGGAGGTCTTGCACAGTGTTCTCTACGATATGCTAAAGCATCGAATAAATACTTATCAAACTATGATAAATCTCAACAGTCATCTTTTTTGATTTATTTAGACTGTAATAATTTGTATGGATATGCAATGACAAAAAAATATCCTATCTCTAAATTTCAATTTTTATCAGCTGAAGAAATCAGTAGCTTTAATGTGATGAATATTTCTGATGACAGTGACTTTGGTTATATTTTAGAAGTTGACTTATTATATCCAGATCATTTACATAAAAATCATCAAGACCTTCCTTTTGCTATGGAAAAAATGAAACCTCTTGGAGGAAAAAGTGAAAAATTAATCGCGAACCTTTATGATAAGTTCAATTATGTAATTCATTATGTTTACCTGAAACAATGCTTAAAACATGGACTTGTGTTAAAGAAAAAACATCGCATACTCTGTTTTAAACAAGAAAACTTTTTAAAACCGTACATTGATCTTAACACCTCTCTTCGACAATCATCAAACACAGCATTTGAAAAAGATTTCTTTAAACTGCTTAATAATTCTATTTTTGGAAAAACAATTGAAAATAAACGAAAACAAGTTGAAGTTAAATTGGTAACAAGATGGGTTGATAATGAGAATAAAACTAATAAGCATCTTACAGCTGAAAAGTTACTCACAAAACCAAATCTGAACAGCATAAGTATTTTTTCAGAGAACTTTGTGGCTATCCAGCTCAATCGTGAAAAAATTGTTATGGATAAACCAATCTACATTGGATTTTCAGTTCTAGAGTTTGCTAAGCAACACATGTACCAGTTTCACTATGATTTTATGAAAGAAAAATATAAAGATCAAGCTCAGCTTTGTTACACAGATACTGATAGTTTATTATATTTAATATTTACAGATGATTTTTATAAAGATATGTATGATAATATTTCACAATTTGATACAAGTAATTTTGCTCTTAACAATGTTTATAAAATACCAAAGATAAATGAAAAAGTACCAGGATTATTCAAAGATGAAATGGGTGGTGACATCATTCACGAGTTCGTTGGTCTTAGAGCTAAATTATATAGTATTAAAAGTGAAAAATCTAACATTAAAAAGGCGAAAGGTATAACTAAAGTAGTTACTAATAATATGAAATTTAATGATTACAAAGAAACACTTTTTAATGACACAAACTTTTATACTAGATGTAACATGAAATTGATAAGATCTATTAAGCATGAGTTATACACACAGCAGGTGAATAAGAAGCTCCTTGATGGCAAAGATGACAAAAGACAAATTCAGCGAGATAAAATTCATACCTTGCCATGGGGTCATTGTGATACCATATTCTGATTTACTTACTGATATCTGTATTCATTATAATACCTTATACTTATAGAACTAGTATGATAAAAGAAAGTGATTATTGCTCATTAAATTAATTTGTATAAATGAATGTAAATATTTTTTATTATACTAGTCTTTACTAGATGTATTTGCAAAAATAATTTGTAAACTGAAATGTTAAGAAAGAAATTGTAGTAAAAATAATAAAATACTTATTTAAAAGTTTGGTGGTTTTATTATATCAATGCTGGGTCCCTAAGCTATTAGGTATATAAAGCTAGGAAAGGCTTTCTTTGTACCACTTTCATGATGAAATTCATTAAACAACGTGATACTTTAGAAGTACATAATATAAAAACTGAAAAAGTTCAGCAAATAGCAAAGCATAGTACACTGCTGCCTGATACTATTCGATGTTTAATGTGTGGTCCTTCAAATTGTGGTAAAACAAATGTAATGCTTAATTTATTACTACATGAAAATGGTCTAAAGTTCAAAAATATTTACCTGTATTCCAAAACAGCTTTTCAACCTAAATATTGTTTCTTAAAACAAGTTATGGAGCGAGTACCCAATGCAAAGTTTTTTGTTTTCAATGATAATGAAGACGTAATACCACCAAGTGATGCCCTGCGAAATACAATAATGATATTTGATGATGTAATATGTGAAAATCAGAATAATATTCGTAATTATTTTACAATGGGAAGACATAATCAAATAGATTGTTTTTACTTACCCAGACGTATTCAAAAATTCCCAAACAATTAATTCGAGACAATGCTAATCTCCTGATAATATTTAAGCAAGATGAGACAAATTTAAAACATATTCATAATGAACACGTAACAACAGATATGGACTGGCTTAAATTCAAAAAACTATGTTCCATAATATGGAAAGACAAATTTAATTTTTTATTGATAAATAAAGATTGTGATATGAATAATGGAAGGTACAGAAAAGGTTTTGATATTTTTATCCATATATAGAACATGTTCAATATCATTGAAAAATCATTGGATATCTATATAAGCAATAAGTTAAATGAAAAATGACATTACAGTTCCAATTATTGTGCACAGCAATCGAAAGTTATAATTTAAATAATTTTATAATATTTAAATAAATATGGATTATGGAATAAAAACACAGCTTATTAAATCAGTAGACACTATTAAAAATAAAATTAAAAAAATTAAAAATGAAGAAGATGCTACTAATTTAAAATTCCAAAAGATATTCAAACCAGTGACCGATAATTTAGATACCCTTATAAAAGGAAACGATAATGAAGATAAACGAACATTAAATGTATCTATCGATTTGTCTAAAAATGAAACTAAAGACAATAACGGCTTTAAAGAAATAATTACTACAGATTTAAATAATAGTTCAGATTATTATGAATATAGTGATGATAATGATGATAGCGAAAAAAGCTTCCATAGCTTTGATAATACGTTAATGTCATTGAAAAAAGAAGACGTTCTCGATATTTATGATAATGACATAAACGTACCATTTGGCATACGGAAAGAAAACAAAAACCTGTTAATAGGTAATTCCAAAGTGTCTTTTTCTCTTATAAATGATTTGCAGAACTCAGATAAAAAATATGTGGTCACTATCAATGATAAACCTTATACATTTACTCCTGGCTTAAAAGAACTTCTCATGCGGAATAAGCCTGATCTCAGTGTTATTACAGAACAAGATAAAATAGTTTATAAAGATATACTTAATGAAACAAACGTTCATAAGCGAAATTTTCAAGCAACAGGACAAATTAAAGGTGACAAAGGAGTAAAATATCGTTGTATTATCAAACCACTATTATTCAATCAACATCATGATAGTGAAGAAATTGCTAATCTGTCATCAAATGAAAAAAGTGGTGGTTATATCCCAATGCATAAAAAGTATAAAAGTAACACAGATTACATTTATTGGGATGACCCCAACGAATTGATCGAAAGGCTCAAGTTACTGATTGCTTCCCAAAGCGCTGGAAATACTAATCATGATAATGAAATTATATCAATTATTGAAGAGTTGAAGGAGGCGGGTATTATAAAAACATAAAAACTAATTAAGCTCAGTCATTTCATATCAGCTCGTCAAGCATGAATGATTTTAAATGTGATAGTCATTCTGCTGCAAAATATGAAAATAACAATGTGTTACACTCAAAACGATATGAAATCACAACATTAAACAAACGTGAAGCCAGCTTCATGCCAACTGAACTTTTAGAACAAGTATTAAGCATTAAAAAATCGATTCAAAATTTATGCAATCGAATTAAAAAACTTGAAGAAAGTGCTACTTTAAGAGAATTAGCAGGACATCTAAACAAGCACTATGAGCAAAGTAGATGTAGTAAACGAACTTCATAAATGTGCTCGAGTAAATTTTCTAAGAAGAAATGTAATTTTGAGAGATATAGATGACTTATGGCAGGCAGATTTAATAGATATGCAATCAATGTCCAGCAAAAATAATGGTTATAAGTATATTCTCGCAATCATAGATTGTTTCTCAAAATTTGCTTGGGTGGTTGCACTGAAGCAAAAAAACAAAGAGAGTGTTTCTAAAGCATTTGAAGAAATATTAAAAAATGGACGTGTTCCAAAAAACTTGCAGACTGACTCTGGAAAAGAATTTTACAATGATAAATTTAAGGTTCTTATTGATAAGTATAAGGTAAACCATTATTCTACATACTCCGTTAAAAAAGCTTCTATTGTAGAAAGATTTATTAGAACTTTAAAAAATAAATTGTACAAAGAATTTAGCTTGAAAGGAAGTTATAATTGGAAAAATAAAGTTTTAAATAACAAAGTGTATGAATACAACAATACCGTTCACAGGACAATAGGTCAGACTCCAGTATCAGTAAATCATAAAAACAAATCAAGTATATTGCAAAAATATATCAAAATGTATTGCTTAAGAAAAAAAAACAAAATAAAATTTAGACTTGGAGATTATGTAAGAATAAGTAAATACAAGGCATGCTTTGATAAAAGTTATACCCCTAATTGGTCGACAGAAATATTCAAAGTTATTGAAATACTCAGAACGAATCCTCCATCTTATTTGATAGAAGATGTTAAAGGTCGCCCAATATTAGGCGCTTTTTACACTCAAGAACTTCAAAAAACTAAACATCATAATATATATTTAATTGAAAGAGTTTTAAAACGAAATGGCAAACGTCTTTACGTCAAATGGTTAGGTCTACCAACAAGTGAAAATTGTTGGATAAATAAAACCGATGTACTGGACAAATAATTACTCATTTTTTTCTATAAATATAAGCTTACAACTAATGAAGCATCATTTGTAAACAATTATTCATACAAAATAGACTATTTGCTACAAAGTAATACCTTTAAAAATAGTTGATCGATAAGGTAAAACGTCAAAAAGTATTTAATATGAAGACAGAAAAAACAAATTTAATTGATAAAAATATAGAACAAAGACATTCAATCAGAAAGAAAAAATTGAATGTAGGAAAAGGTTTAAAAAAAACTTTTCGAAACATCGTTTCAAGTACTAAAAAACACATTAAAAAGTTAAAACCAAAATGTAAAAAAAGTTTAATGAAATTAGCACATGCCACTGCTCAAGAATTGGCATCGGGCATATCAATTAAAGTACCTCGAATCATACCCATACCTAAAACGGGAGGTTTTCTTCCGTTAATACCTATATTTGCTGGTTTATCTGCAGCCGGAAGTTTGGTTGGTGGTGCCGCAGGTATCACAAAAGCAATAAATGAATACAAAGCAGCAAAGAAACAACTGTCAGAATTGGAAAGGCATAATAAACAAATTGAAGCAGTGTGTATTGGCAGAGGATTACACCTAAAACCTTATAAAAATGGTCTTGGTATTTATGTTACAAAGCCAAAAAACTAAGTTCTCGGCTACCTAATAGAGCTTTAACTAACATCGATATAATAAAGCATTCAAAACATATTCCATTTTTTCGAGGTGTATTTATGAGAGATCAATTACCACGTGAAGCTTTCCCGTTAGAATGTGGTATAATTAATCTCGACACTTCAGAAAACTTAGGTACACATTGGGTAGCCTACGGCAAAATACACGATTACATTGAATATTTTGATAGTTATGGTAATTTGAAACCACCAAAAGAATTTCTAAGATACATCGACACAAATATTTATTATAATTATGCTAATTTACAAAAGAAACACTTATATAACTGTGGTCATTTATGTTTAAGTTTTCTAAAATCATTTTGGAAGAAAAGTAAAGTGAGTATATAATTTAAGAAAGAAGCGTATAGTTGTCATTTCACCTTAGACTTTAATCATAAATATTACTCTTCGTAAATAAAATACCTACAGAACATGGTTATAAGTCTAGCATAATAAAAGTCATATTCTAAATAAATAAACAGTATTTTCGTGTACTCTATAATCATGATTGTGTATAATAAAAGTGTACTTCATAATAGCAAGCACAATATTTCAATTCCTAAAGTGAATGAGAATAGACGTGTGAGGTTCGCAAAAAACAAAATAATCAGCAAGGAAAATAAAAAATTCTTGAAAGAACTTGGACTAAAATTGAAAAATGTTGCAAATAACTGACCTCCCGTATAACGATAACAGTATAGAGAGCTATGAAATTCATAGCTATAATCCTTACAATAACAGCTTTAAGGATGGTGATGAAATAAGAATACCAATCCATCAGCAAGATATCTATGTGCTACCTTCAGGTAGTTCTGTCTACATAGAAGGCTATGTTAAAGTGTATTCAAAAGATCAGAGTGGAAAAATAGTTGAAAAGGATATTAATTTCATAAACAATCCAATAGCATTTTTGTTTCAAGATATACGATATGAATTAAATGGTGTAGAAATAGATCGCATCAAAAATGCTGGAATAACTACATCAATGAAATCATACGTATCTATGAATGATGGTGAAAACAAAGCTGCGGCAGTTTGGGGATGGAATTTGAATGGTTCGACTTTAAAAAAAGGTTATTTCAATGCAATTATCCCATTAAACAAAGTGCTAGGTTTTGCTGAAGATTATAATAAAATAATTATTAACTGTAGACATGAACTTATATTACAAAGAAGTAGTTCTGCTGTAAACTGTGTTATCTTAGAAAAAAATGATCATATGGAAATAGAGATTCGAAAAGTCCAATGGCATATGCCTCATATAAAAGTTTCTGATCGTAATAAATTGTTACTACTTAAACAACTGGAAAAAGACCGTGCTTTACAATTAGCATTCAGAAATTGGGATTTGTATGAGTATCCACTTCTACCGAAAACTACTAAACACTCATGGTCAATTAAAACTGCCTCTCAATTGGAAAAGCCTAGATTTGTAATTTTTGGCTTACAAACGAATAGAAAACATGATGTAGTTCTGAGTTCATCTATATTTGATCACTGTAAAGTAACCAACATTAAACTATTTTTAAATTCTCAATATTATCCATATGACTCGCTAAACTTGAATTTCGATGAGGGTAAATATAGTATAATATATAATATGTATACACACTTTCGTCAGTCGTATTACAACAGTGCTATTGAGCCCTCGCTCAGCCTAAAACAATTTAAAGAAAAAGCCCCATTATTTGTAATCGACTGTTCTCGACAAAATGATTCCATAAAAACAGGTCCAGTAGATGTAAGATTAGAAATTGAATGCTCTGAAGAGATACCAAATAATACAACAGCTTACTGTCTGATTATAAACGATCGTGTCTTCGAATATAAACCCTTGAGCAACATTGTAAGAAAACTATCATGAATATTATAGTAGATGTTCAAGGATTCAAGAATGAACAAAATCATTTTATCCCCAAGGAAATTGCAGTTTTATGGGATAAACAAGTTTTTGTAATGCATATAAAAACACCATTCCCATTTTATTGCCTAACTAAAAAAGAAAGAATACAAGTAACATGGATAGAAAAAAATAGAGGTATACACTGGAATGAAGGTTTTATTCCTTATGCAAATTATCAAAATATCATTAGTTCTTTTTTTAAGAATAAGTGTATATTTGTGAAAGGTTGTGAAAAGGTAATTTGGTTAAGAGAAATGTTTAATTGTAACTTGATTTTTAATTTAGAAGACAAAAATTGTCCTAGTTTAGTAACACTATATGATAAGTATATTGATTCAACTGATAACATAAGTTGTATATTTCATAGTAATATATGTGCTTTGAAAAATGTATTTTTACTAAATAAATGGTGTAAAGAAAATAATATTTTATGAATCGACATAAATAAATGTATTTTTTGCATATTTTTTTGTTTTATTCTATCATAATCAAACATGGGCATTGAAACAGCTGCAGTAGTAATAAACAAGGTATATACATCTTTATCGAAACAAAATACTGAATGTGGTCAAAAACCTAGGCTTTTTTATTTATTTATTATAAGTTGAATAAATGAATAGTAGATTTTTAGTTTTCCATTAGTACAAACATACTTGAATAAATAAAAATAAACTGATATTGGTGGTACCTGGATCTTGTTAAAAATGTGGATATGAATGAAGCACTTAAATATGTTGTTATTTTGAACTTTAATTGAAATCTAGAGATAAAAAACAAATTGTTGTATAACACATTTACACGTCTGTTATTAGGTATAGGAATTTTTATTAAAACCAAATCATAAATAGATGTTATTTTGAACTCCAATTTATTAAACTATATAGATAAAAAAAAAATGGTAAAATTGGGGTATCTGGATCAAAAGCACTCCACACGCCTAGTTTTCACCTTTCATTGATTCGTTCAACCATTCAGTTTTCATTACTCATCGTACGTGGGCAACGTACGATGAGTAATGAAAACTGAATAGTTGAAACATGAATCAATGAAAAGTGAAAACTAAGCGTGTGGAGTGCTTTTGATCCAGATACCCCAATTTTACCCTACTCCGGTCGGGTCAATATAATTTCAAAAGTATCTATATTGTTTGGGGTCTGGGTGTTGTGGTACCCCAGTTCTGACTGATTTCCATAACACAAGTGCAATTAGCTACTTACTTTGGGATCAGAGCAATGTATGTGATTGGTGTCCAATAGTTATTTATATATTATATTATATCTAAAAATGTATTTATAAACATAAGCTCCAATTAATAACTAGACTCTAGTGCTCCATAACTTTAGTCTTTAAGTATATTGTAGCTATACCCTTGCAGGGCGCATGTGTAGTACTTTATTCTTTATTACCATCTGTATCTATATCTACACGTATTACTACACACATGCAATGCTAATAAATAAATTTGAATTTGAATTTTGTAATTTGTCAATCGGTGAGTTGTCTGTCATTTTATTTATTTTCATTTTACTTTTTTAAAAAAGAGCACACAGAGTAGCTACAGTCCAAACTAGACTTTATTGCTTCATTTGTCAAGGTTTCAGCTTAATCGTTATTCCACTGATCCCAGTTTATCTAGATTGCATGTAATGGGTAATTTAGCTTTTTGCTAGCTACAAATCAAGCGGGATTGGAGACAGATCTAGTTGACCAGAGGGCTATTATCTAATTTGAATGAATGTCATCGTATTGTTATCTTAAAGAAGCCATGACAGTGTTTTTGGTAGGTAGCGCTGATACTATCGAGGACACCACCGCCTTACCAGTAAAGAGACAAAATCGCTTGCACCGTGTTTCGGCTTTTATTTGAAGGTATGCCCGTTTTGGTATTGTGTGTGCCACATTTTTGTTTGAAAGTGGTAAAGTGGCGGTCGCAGTGACCCTAAATAGACACTTAATACAAGTATCTCTTAATAGAGTTTGACCGGGCTAAGTATTTATTGGACAGGTTCAACAGTATGTATTAGTGCTGTCCATAAATCAGTATAATTAACTTCCAAACGCTTCATAACATCTCTTTAGCGATATCACCCCGTTATTGCTATCACTTCGCGATCGCATACAAATTGCATAATAACACTGCCGGTAGACCGGATGTATGGAATTAGGTCAATGTAGGCCGTGACTGTTGCCTGTAAACGATGATGCAAAGCCTCCGTTTCAGTTATTGGTAAATGGTTTAATACTCGGTGCAATCATAAGTTGGTGTTTATTATGTGGATGCCTCTTGGTAACAGTAATGGGTTATGGCTAAAAGATCCTCGATTCTCGCGTCAATTTGACTTTTTCCTTTTTGATTATCAGTTCTATTACCATCATAGTTATTATTATAATCAGCCAGAGGATGTCCACTGCTGAACATAGCTCCCTACGGTTTTCCACAGCGACCAGTTGTGAGCGGTCTGCATCCAGTGTGATCCTGCGATCTTTACAAAGTCGTCTGTCACGCTGCGCTTGACAGACGCAGCGTGCCAGACGACCATCTAGAACTTTTCTTCCCCAACGGCCGTCAGTTTATTTCACAATCAAAAATTTTGACAAAAGGTGTACTTAGCGCTATATGGCATATGTAATGCTTGACCTTTGGGCTAATCATGATTCTGGGCGGTGTGCGACAAATAAAAAGGAAAATGAATTACTATTCGAAAACAGTTCTTCCAGTTTTACCTTGAACAATCAATTTACCTCGCGACGACTCTTGTTTGTAGTGACGTCCGTTTCTGTTTCGTGCAAGCGTTTTTCCTTGAAAAGTGATTAGGCGGGAGAGTCCCGGACTCCACGTGCATACTGTATGTAAATTTTCTTATTTTTCGAAAATACATGCTGATTTGTTAAGGGGCTCCCCGAATTTTTAACGCGCACACTAGCGCCACTTTAGTACAAAAATCATAACTCGTTAAATAAAAGACCAATCGAAATTCTGATTGATGCAATTGTAGCTCTGGTAATGTGGTTTAGATACAATGTTTAAGTTCAATAAAACAGAGTTATCTGCAGTTACAGTAAGAAAAATTGCCAAAAGTGTGTCGTGAAGCGACAAATGTGAAGAAGTAGAAGTTAAAAGAAAGAGGTAGAAAAGAGGGAATAGAATTTATATTAAAACACAAAAAATACCGTACCGAAATATGAGATGAGTTGATGTCTGTATAAATGTAAGTAAAATGCAGTGGGCGTGAGTTAGTGTCTTCAGATCTTCTATAAGTATTGTCCTGGAGGCAGCAATGGGCAGCGTCGGAGTGCAGGGCCGACACAGCGGAGGTAGCAGCGACGCCGATGTGCAGCGGTGACAGGCGCCGTGAAGAGCAGTGACGCTGATGTGAAGCGGTGACAGGCGCCGTGAAGAGCAGCGACGCCGATTTGCAGCGGTGACAGGCGCCGTGAAGGAGTAACTCACAGCAGTGATGAGGGTAACGGGAACTATGTAGAAAATGTTATGATCAGTTGGAGTGCCAGAAGTACTTGGTCTCGGGTCGTCTTCCGAGAAGGAGACAGGTCCCTCCCCTAGAGCGAGGAGGTGTTACTGCAGTCAATGGACTCTGATACTCCTCCGGATATGTGTCCGGTCCCTCCCCTAGCGTGTGGAGGTGTTACAGCAGTCACCGGCGGTTCTTCAAGACTTCTTGAGGGAAAATGAAGAGTGTTAAACTTGTAGTATGTCTAATGAATAATAGAACTGTTCGAGCTTAGAACTCGGAATCGAATGAATTGAATGAGAAAAGTAAAGGCTTATATAGGAGCCTGGGCCGTTCAAATTTAGATCGAGGTAGGTTCAAAAATAGAACATGAATACTGGTGGTTTATAGAGGATTAAACCCGAAAAAGTAATAGACTTTGATAGAAGTTGTCAGACTTTGAAAGATATTGTCATAACAACCATCTCAATAAAGATAAAAAAAAGTCAAAAATCAAGCAATTTGAACAAATAATCAGGAAAACGAATCATCACCCAATGCAAATTAAAGGAAAATTGCAAACAAAGGTAAAACACAGCTATTTTTACAGTATTATGTACAGAAAAGTAGAATAACAGAGCTTCGAAAGTTTGACATTTTTAGATTCACAATAAATATTGTTCAAAAAGGATTAGAAAACATCAGTAATCCAAAAATACAGAGTAATAGTATAAGAAGAGTAGAAAGGCAGGTAATGCCTATAGTTTAATGTTTACAGTACGACTTTTTAGGGAGAAAATACGAACTGCGTTATGGTAGATAGAATCTATGATTAACTCTAAGTTCGTGTTTACAGCAAATGAACCAGCAATCTTTGGATGGAAAAAGGAAATGAAAGCATGGAAAAACAAAGATAATGTGATGAAAATGTTAATGTGAGTCCGATGAATACTAAATATATTAAGGTACTCAATTTATTACACGTAATACATGTACAACGGTACAAGTGGCCATATTTAGCAGTTTTTCTAACTCTTACTACAGTAAACTACTTTAGAAACGATTTAAACGAACTAAATAAACTATAGAACCTGCACTACAATCGTGTCTACCAGATTTTTGATTGTTTTTGTATTTAAGGAGTAATCATTATATTTTAAATAGAGGGCGCTAGTGTGCGCGACAAAAATTCGAGGAGCCTCTTAAAATGGCAGGTTATATAGCATGATATGATGTTATATTGTTTCTTTTATGTTAAATAAAATGGATTCCTTCCTTTTGAAGAGTCAAGAGTTTATTTAAGAATGTGTTGTGCATTTCGGTTTTAATATCGTTTTTTTTTTTGGAAAGTTTATTTAGCACCTTTAATTATATGATGATCACAGGCAGTTAAAACAAATAGTATAAGGAAGGTTATGTATGCAAGTATGCAAACTGTGTCATAACATTTAATATAAAGTTCTCAGTACAAAGTGCAACAGATTTATCCATGCGTAGCTAAAACTAATTTAATATGAAACTTTTGATAGAAATCTGGTGCAAACTTCGCATGCGTAAAATTAGAAACTAGCCTCGTTTAGAATGAAAACGAAAAGGAAATATGGAGAAAATTAGGAAAAAGTAGGTGTTTTAGTAGTAACTTACGGCCAAGAATTATTAGAGAGCATTGACACCTAAAGTCCGTGTTTCTTTGCTTGGCAAATATTGTTAACAGTTTTGACATTCCATTTTACCAAAACTATTAATTATAAATTAGACTGAACACTAAATTCAGTAACTACTTATGTAATTCATTTAAACGATGATATTATTAGATCTAATAGTAAATAAATTCCATTAACTAATATTATTATAAAAGCTATAAAAATATTGTTTTTACTTTACTCGACTTTAAAAAGGTGGGATGGCGGTCTAATATCTGCATAGAAATATCTATACAATTAATATCATAAAACTGAAGAGTTTGTTTTTTGCTTGTTTGTCTGAATGCGCTAATCTCAGGAACTACTGGACCGATTTGAAAAAAAATATTATAATAATAGATTTGATAATAATATAAGACATTGTGAAGCAAGCATTTGATGTAAAATAAATTTCAATTTACTGTAGAGTTAATACTTTAATAGTTTTACGGCTTATTTCACCATCGACTGATAAGAACTATTCTAACCTACGGATAATTTAAATATGGAACGTCATATTATAGTTTAACGTACACTGTACCCTAAGTTGAAATATAATTGAACTAAATAAAATGATCTCGCTATGACTTATTTTTTTTAGAAATTTGTGACACATACAGACACACTTACAAAATTTTGCACACAAATATAATCAAATTCCGACAATATCACATATAAACACATTGAATTGATTACCTCTTTTTTAAAAGTCGGTACAAAGTATAAATTACACCCATTGTACTACCCAGTCATAATATCTACATTTGTAGCACTGAACTGTGTATGTAAATTGAATAAAAAGACAATTACTATATTCCTACTACCACGGAAACCGAAGTAGTCTACCCTACTATTTGCTTGCTGTATCAAGTCTTACCATTCTCCCTTGATATACCATTTTTACCCTTATTTTATAATGGCTAGGGGTGAGCAAATAAATTTCAGTTAGTTGTGGAATTAAAACTCATTTACGAAGTCATAAAATCTTCGTCTCATTCTGAGTATACTTGTATGCATTTAAGGTTGATTGATACTTAGAAAGCTTGTTGTTTGCTAAGATTATAGGGGACTTTTTGAATAAAGGTATAGGTATATTCATAAAGATGAAAATAAGAAATCAAAAAATGCACACTGGCAGGATTTGAAGCAGCAACTTTTTGGTTACCCGGGTTTTTATATAAAATATGACACTGTGAGTGTTAAAAACATTCTAAACCATTGAAGGTATGAAACTGAAAGAGAGCTAAATTTCACCATCTTAAACATAGTAATCTGGATTTAAAAGTACCAATCATATTTCCACAGATGACATACAGTATATATATCGGGTCTATATAGCATAGACTAAGAAAAAAAAATACAATTCCGATTGCTGTTTAGGAAATGTATAAATTTCCTAGGAAATATATCTAATATAATTTACATCACATATTTCTGGGTGATTTAAGGAAACATATACAATTCATAGGAAATGTGTACAATTCCTAGAATTCACACATTTCCTGTAACAAGCCTACCTACGTAAAAATATGATACCTACGCACCTATTTTAGGCATTATTTTTCTAACAGCCAACAGAGTCATTCGCCTCAAGTCGTGCCCTAAAACCTGTTTCCACGGTCACTTTAGACCAAATGAAATATTCTTTATACTTGACGCGCAAAAAGGACAGCTAACTCACTTTTCTCCATATACATCTCATATTTGACGACCTCTCTGGTGTAGTGGCTAAGCGCGCTGGGTTTCAAGACGTCGCGTCGCCAGTCGGGTTAATAAAGAAATCAAAATTTTCTATATTGTCTCCGGTCTGGGCGTTGTGGTACCACCGTTGTGTTGGATTTCCATAACACTATTATTATTATTTTAATTTTTATGTGGCATGTTATGTATCGATATTATTTATTTCCATTTTGTAAACACTGACATTCCGATAATTATCTTGAATTTTTATTGAATTTAATGATTTAATGTAACTATAGTCACTTTATTCTAACAAAAAATGTATTTGCATGCTATTCAAAGATGGCTGGATAAGCTAAATGAAAGTAATAACCACCTAAATGTACTCTTTTCCAAACGCAAATAAACATTCATTTCATTAATTTCATTTCATTTCACAAGTGCATTAGCCACTTACTTTGGGATCAGAGCAGTGTATATGATTGGTGTCTAATATTTATATTTACATACAATCAATCAAATCTTTTCTCAATCACACATTAGTAGCGGTTGTAGCGGTCTCCTCAACCTGCGTACGTGCGTTTTGAGTTTGCTCCCCTCCCGTCGCAGCGTGATGAAAGCGCCTCAAGCCTTGCTTGATAAAAAAGCTGGCCAACACATCGAAATAAAACACTTTTTTATGGATAAAAAACTTTTAATAAAAAACTTAACTTTTTAGCTTTTTTTAGTAAAAAACTTTTCGCGAGTTTATTAATTTTATCTCGACGTTTCGAACAATTTACAGCATTCTTGGTCACGGGTAGACCAAGATGTTATTTGTCATTTAAAGAGTTTTGAAAAATTACACTACCGTCACTCAATAATATTACTGAATGTTCCTATCCACGCAGAAAGAGCTAACTGTGTCTTGTGATCTTGCAGTGAGTGGTCTAGCTTGGGTCCTAGTTAGAACTGGATCCCATGCTGGTGGAATTTTCCAACCATTTTCAGACACAAGTAAATGTCCACATTTTTTTTTTCAAATTGGTCCATAACTTCCAGAGATTAGCGACGGGAGGGGAGGAAGCGAACTCAAAACGCGCGGACGAATTATTGGGGGGCTAGTTATTAAAAATGATCAATCAAAGGTTGGCCTAAAACATTGTATTTTATAGGCTTTTTAATTTTAAATTTTGGATTATTATTACTATAGTTTATTTTTTAATGCAAAAAATATCTGTGCGGTAAGTTTAATGTAACGTGGCTGTTCTATTACCTGCGCTTATTGTTACCTTGGCACAATCGCGTAAGGCGTTGAATTTTCTATGACCTTACTATACATACGGGGTGTTGTTTTTGTCAGTGACATTAAACTCAGGGATGATGAGTCGAGAATTTTCTTAAATTATATACAAGTTTCAATAACCGAAAACTCTTCACAACATTCTAAATAAATTCAAAACGAATAGGGAAAAGCTCACACTTGCGCGTAGCCTGCGCGTATCTACAAAATACTACGCCGTAGCTAGTTAACTACGAAGAGGCGACCTGAGGCCGTAGTACGAGTCGTAGCAAGACTTACTCGATCAAACGCATCGAGCGCGTGAACGTGAATTTATATGGGATTGTTTTAATGTAAACGTTATCCACTAGACGGTGCTGCTTCAATCCCATATAAATTCACGTTAACGCGCTCGATGCGTTTGATCGAGTAAGTCTCGCTTCGACTCGCACTACGGCCACTGGCGTTGGTAGTTACAACTCGCTCGCTAGTATCGCTATTATCATGTGCGTTTATAACATTTAAAAAATATATTTTGTTAAACTTTTTTGGCTTCTGTAAAATAACACCCTGTATGGCCGGTAATTTTCTTTTTACGTATACGGTTTAGTGCTATTGTACGCCCGTGTTGCGGACAAAATAATATTTTGCTACGTAGATGCTTGACCGCGGTGAAAATGTAGGGAAAATTATTATACCTTTTTGGATGTGCCTAAATAAACACAAATATACGTGAAAGATAAAGCATGAGAGTTGTTAAGTGTTTTATATGAGTGTCCTAAATTTCAAAAGAATTTGAAGTGGAAAGAATAATAATACATCCATTTTATGACACTAGCTACAATTAATATTTGCTTGTTTGACAGTATCCACCTGCGTTTCAGTTAATGTTATCTGCCAGATACTTCCTACTGTGTGTATTTTACTCTACCAATCCTTTATACCTACCTTATTTCATTTTAAATTAATTACATACCAACCGTTTTGAACCATCTTTTGAACGAAACATTTCAATCAAATCCAAATGTTTCTTGTCAATCAAAGCACGGACGTAAAAAAAATACGGACGTAACATTACACTCAAAAAATGTGAAGCATTCAAGCTACTACAATTTCGTTTGTAGTACATGCTCTACACTCACACATACATACTAGGTCCGACAACCCGCTGCCATTTCGTCCTGAGTGACAGCGCCGATGACACGTAATAGAGCGTTCGTTGCGTCCACGATTTATTTTGGAAAAATGCCGTCTTGTGTTGTGAAATCATGTAAAAACTACATGAGTAAACGTCAAAAGTCGCATGGAATCACCTATCATACATAACTTATGACGATTCATGATATTTTCTTTAATAATGGTTTTTTAAACATTGACGAGAATTCCAGACGTAAAATGCAACAGTGTTGTCACTTTATTTACGGGGAAAATTCCCTAAAGATGGGGAAATCTATTGTTGTTAAAGTTGACACAACATACAGGATTTTAGCGCGTCTTTATAAATTATAATAATAATAATATACGTTCTAAACATTATTATTATTAAAGCATGTGATACGTGATTTAAACGTGTTTTCGATTTTAAGCGGTTTATTCTATAGATAGTAGTAGTCTATCTAACCGATTTCGGCTACGGTGGCCAGTCACAGCGACTAACCAAATGCGCGGTACATATTATAGTGCACAAGTGTGTGCGTGCGCAAACACAGGTGCAATCTCTATTCCTTTCACTCTCATAGCCCGATGTGACAGCAATCTGACACGACCGGAGAGAGTTCAGGCGCAGGACAACGACTTTACGTGCTTTTCCGAGGCAGCACGGTGTGGTGAAACACCGCCAACTTCCAAACTCCGGGCTACCCTAAAAATTTCTGAACAGAAAAACTCAGGTATATATTTTTGGCCTGACTCGGGGATCGTACCCGGGACCTCTGGCACAGGTGTCTCTTTAAAGTGCGACCCTCTTACTGCTGCGCCACTGAGGCAGTTTATAGATAGTCATAGCCTAATCACTAATAATATGATGTGTAACAATACATTTCTTTATACGTAACATGTGTTTTATTTTCTATCACAGAGGTCATAAAAATTATGTTTGATAGGTCAACATAGGTTAACCGTTTATATTTCTGTTAAAAAATATATATGCCAATTACATGATTTAATCGATTAAGTATTATTTATTATTAAGTCGATTGGTTTCACCAAACAGTAGGGAAATTGATGATTTATATAGCAACCCTCAAATCACTCACACAGCCTAAACGGGCGGCCATTATTATGCTTCACTCATGATTAGACGAGGTTACGTCCGTATTTTTTTTACGTCCGTGAATCAAAGTTCATTTAGATAAATTTTGCAAACGTTCCTGCAAACTTGAAGCTTCCCGATAATCTGCAGTTTTTGCTTGATAAGAAAGTCGTCCTTCAAATTCCCAGCTAGTTCCAAGGGAATATTTACAAGCACAAGCAAGAAAACTGCTCAGACAAAAATGGAAATTGACAAAGAACGTAGTCACAATGGCAGAAAGAAAAGGTTGCTTGCTTGTCTAGTGTAGACGGCGTCGGGCGAGAATGTATAGTCAACGGAAGTACCATTTTATTCCTCTGTTTAAATTAGTAGAAGTCGGCAGGGTCCACTAAAAACTAGCGTTAGGTTCTTTATAGGACCTGGCTTATGCTGATTGAGGTCTTATTGGTTGGGATGTCATCGACACACACGCACTGCTTCGCTTTTTGAGTAAAAAGTAAGTATACCTTTGTTATTCCGAGGTATGTTTTAAGTTTGACTGTTTCTTTTTTTCTTTCAACAAAGTACCTGTGTTTGTTTGTTTTTTTTATCAATGTGACAGTTTGTGATGTCCATTGTCGATAAATGCTTTCTTTATTTTAAATGAAAAATAAATCATGCTTTTAAGTCCTTATGTGCGGGGAACAGCACGTCATGCTTAACACTGCGCGTGGTATCAATTCAACAAAAATGTATAAATTGATGCTGTACTTACTTGTTCTAAAGGATCAAAAAAAGAGATAATATAGGAGAAGCTTAAAAAATATTGTGACTAACTTGTACTGCAATATTTATGACTTATCACGACACGAAAGGACACACAAAAGTGTCAGCGAGGCTTGTATCTCAGGACTACAACAGTACTGAATCTCTACTGAAATAAAATCTGTTGTATTAAGAGGCATAATTTGTACCTTGAAAGAGAAATAAAGTTATTTATTTATTTATTTATTATTTAATAAAAGCACACTAAACGCACGCACGCACGCACACACACACACACATACACACCCACGCACGCACACACACACACACACACACACACACACACACATACACACATACACTCACACACACACACACACACACACACACACACACACACACACACACACAGAGCAAATAAATCTTAATGGCCACCCGTGATACAGGCCCGGACAGCCTAGTACGGGGACCAATGTGTAACATTGTGTGTTAGTGGTAGCAAAGTCCTACGGTTTAGTTAAATTGCCAACTCTTCAGCTTACACCAACAATCATCATTGTGGCTGTAAGCTGTTTTATTTTTGCACATGTAGAAGATTACTCTGTCCGACATGCAAGTTGGCCCTTAGTCTAGGAGTCTTTTAGTATCCCTACATCCTTGTTGTTTCCCTAGTAGGTGCAGACAAAGCCTGCCGCTGCGCTTAGAGCTTAATTACTAAGAGCTATGTCGCTTATTTGACATGTCTATATTACGGAATTGTTTGCTCGCATGCATGCGTGCATTTAGTTTTCATATACGTGCTTCCAGGATCTAGGAGTGTTTAGGAATTTGATAAAAGTAGAACCAATGAAATCAGAATGTCCGCCAACAAATTTACATTAAAAAAGTCTTTCCGCTCCCACTATCTTAATCCCTCAAGCGTATGTGAACGAGACACAATGCAAATTCTATTGTTATGCGGTTGCCTGCAACCGCTCGGGTGTTGAAGCATTAACCTTGGGCTAGGCTATCTTCAGAATTGACAACCATTTTCTTTTAATTGTGTTTTTAGGATGTCGTTAATATCATCACCTAGTGGAATTACGCGGCGCGCGGCGGTGGTGTTGAAGTAAGACAAGGTGGTTGTTGGGTAGTTGTAACTGAACTCTCTTTATTGTACATTTTCCAAAGGTTTATATACAGGCTTTTCCTACTTAATAATACGTCACATGACATTTCTTTAACCTATGACCTTTCACTTATCTAGGAATATTTTACAAGATAATAAAACAATGTTATTTACTAAAGGTCAGTTGACGTATGAGTGATGCTGTGTGTCGTCACACACCACAACCTTAATCAATAATAATTTTGTATTTATTAAGAATATGTATTCTATATATGTTTATTAGTCTTTTGCTTATGTATCCTATATTATATATTTGTGTAATATTAGTATGTATGTTTATGTTAGTGCATTTACTTCTTTTTTTGTACCACTCTTCTCACCTTCTATTAATATTTCGCCACTGATTAAACTCTCTGCATTACCAGATGGTTGATTGGTAGAGAATGCCATTAGGCATTAAGTCCGCCAATTGTACAACTTACAGTGCAATAAAGTTGAAATAAATAAATAAGCAGTGCGCTGGATTCAATTGTAGAATTGTCTTCTAATAGAATGCGATAGTTTTATATAATATTAATACTAATAATATTGGACACCAATCACGTATATTGCTCTGATCTCGAAGTAAGTAGCTATCGCACTTGTGTTATGGAAATCAGACACAACGGTGGTACCACAACACCCCGACCCGAGACAATATAGAAAGTTATGATTTCTACATTGACCCGACCGGGAATCGAACCCGGGACCTCGGAGAAGAAGAAGAAGAAGAAGAATCATTTATTTGCCTTAATTGGGGTACAAAGGATTATAAATACATTTTATGTTCAGCCCATTTAGCCACTAACGAATAGCATGCAAATATTTTAACAATTACACAAGTTTTAGTCATTTTTGTTTACATTTGAATTAATTACATTTTTATTATTATTAAATCATGTTTCATTCCTTTGCTTTTGGTCAAAAAATTCTTTCAAATTATAAAAACATTTCATTACAAGCCATTTCTGTAGCGTTATCTTAAACCTTCTTAAATCTAACGTTCTGAGGTGTTTAGGTACATTATTAAAAATTCTCACATACATGGTTAAGCAGCTCCTATTGTATTGCGATGTCCTAGGTGTGTAATTTATTACAAGTCTGTTGGCATTTCTTGAATTTCTGGGATAGACATTACACGCCTGTGAAAACAAGCTATTATTTTTCCTTACAAATGAGCATATTTCAAGAATATACAGGGACGTTAATGTAAGGAGACCATGTTTTTTAAACCATGGGCGGCATGTTGCGTCGGGTGCAAGACCAAATATTGCCCTTAAGCATTTCTTTTGAGCAACAAATACTTTATCAATGCCTGTGCCATTGCCCCAAAATATTAGACCGTAGCGCAATATGGATTCTATGTAGGCATGATAAACTACTAAAGAAGTTTGGACATTAATAACGGTTCGCACTCGTCGCAAGGCGTATGTAAACTTGTTCACTCTCCCAATGACGTTATTTATATGAGCTTTCCAGGTTATATCTCTATCAACAGTTAAACCTAAGAATTTAATTTCATTTGCTTCGTCAATTTCTGTGTCGTTATAGTGAATGTCAATTTTTTTAGATTCAATATTTTTGTAGTTATTAAAATGAATGTAATTAGTTTTGGTCAGATTGATTTTTAAATTGTTCATGTCAAGCCATTTAATTAATTTAGAAAGATTATTATTTATGTCATTTACGTGGTCAACAATTGTGTTGTCCTTTTTATTAGATGTCACTACGATTGAAATGTCATCAGCGAACATGATACACTGATGGTCAGTTATTAAGTTTATGTCATTAACATATACAAGAAACAACAATGGACCCAATACACTTCCCTGAGGGACGCCATATCTATTGCACTTGTAATCTGAGAAATGTGGTACTACTTCGTTAAATCGGTTTAATTTGTTTATGACAACACATTGCTTTCTTCCACATAAGTATGATTTAATCCATTCTAAGGCTGGACCTCGAATTCCCGCAGATTCCAATTTTTTGAGTAGCAGTGGGTGATGGACATGATCAAATGCTTTAGTGAGGTCGATAAACAAAGCAGTAGTAAATTTGTTGTCATTAACCCCAGATAGAACTAAATCTAAAAGTTTGTGCACGGCTAACGTAGTAGATTTGTTTTTCTGAAAACCATATTGGTTTTTATCTATAACGGCCGATTTGTGAAAGAAGTCATTAAGTCTATTAAGCATACATTTCTCAAATATTTTTGATAATATTGGTATCAATGCAATGGGTCGATAGCTATTCATATTTTCCCTGTCACCTTTTTTATATAGAGGTTTAATGATTGATAATTTAAGAAGTTCTGGGAAAGTACCAGTGAAAAAAGAGTAATTTATTAAATGTGTTAAAATGGGAGAAATTTCATTACAACACTCTTTTATTATTTTAGTATTTATTTCATCATAACCCTCGGAATTCGTGTTATTTAATGACATTACTTCCTTTTTAAGTTCTGTCTCTGAAAAGGGCTTTAAAAAAATAGAATTCAAAATTGTTTTGCTTTTGCACGTCTGTTGAATTGTATTATTAGTATTTATATAATTTGCAGTGTCAATAAAAAAATTGTTAAAAGCAGTAGCTATCTTAAGGGGATCTGTCAAAATTGATTTGTCCAAATTTATTTTAAGTATGTCATTTTTGGTATTCATATGATTTATTTCATTTTTTACTACTTTCCAGGAAGCTAAGCATTTGTTTTTGCTGTTACTAATAAATTTTATGTTACTGCGCTTTTTTGAATTTGCGATACACTTTTTTAATACTTTAGAATATTTTAAATATTTTAATTTACTGATTTCAGTTTTATTTTTATAATATTCCAAGCGTAGCCTTCTTTTCCTTTTACAACCAAGTCGCAGTCCCTTAGTAATCCAGTTTTGATTAGTGTTCTTTGAGGGACTAACACGGATTTTAAGCAAGGGGAAACATAGTTTATAGAGTAAAGTTATTAATTCGTGGAAATGCGTAAACCCCTTGTTAAAGTTTTTTTCACTATACACTTCCATCCACGAAAGAGCTTTTAAACACTGCTTAAATTTTAGAATGTTACTCATATTATAATCACGCTTATAAATATACCGGGCTTGTAGTTCGGTAGCTTTAAATTTAACTGGAAAACTTAATAGCTGAGCTGTTTCATGGTCTGAGAGATGAAGAGGTATGACTGATGCCGTTGCCTGTTCAATGTTGCTTAGTAAGTGGTCCAAACATGATGACTTCCTAGTAGGTTCGCTAACATGGATTTTTAGGTTAAAGTTCAATGCTAGCTCCTGTAATTTTTTGGTAGAGTCACTTGGGATTAAGGTGTTAATATTTATATCCCCAGCTATAACTATACTTTTCAATTTAGATTTTTTTGTGATGTCATGCAATATAAATTCAAGTTTGTCCAATAATATGTCCGGGTCTGAGGATGGCGTCCTATAAATACAAATAACTATTAGGTTATTGTGCGTGATATCTATCCCACAACATTCAAAAGACGAAACACATGCATAATTAGAGAGATATGTCAATTCCTTAAATGCTAAATTGTGCTTAATTAATATACAAGAGCCGCCTCGTTTCTTATTTCGCGAGTAGCTTGATGCCATTTGATAATTATTAATGTTTACATATTTTTCCTGTCCAGACTTTATGAAGGTCTCCGTTAGACAAATAACATCAGGATCCTTTCCTTCTTCGACTAGATCCATTAATACAAGCTCAAGTAATTCACTTTTCGATAAAATGCTAGCAATATTTTGGTGAAGTATTATGAATGATTTAGATGGTTTTAATTCGTCGCTAATAGGAACGAAAAAAGGTATCTTGAGCTGGTGTTACGATGCTAGGTGTGCGAGTGTTTTTCAGTGTTTTGAAATAATAGGGAATAGTTCCTTTCTGAGGAGCATCTCGCAGAGTAGAGGCTTTTGATTTTATTACATTTTCATTATCTTTTTTAGTCAATGTTACATGCGGTGAGGATTTAGTTACTAACGCGTCACATTTATTTTTATTGAATGTCAAGTATTTGGCCTTATATTCACAATAATCAATACAAATATTAATTTTATTACAAATTAAATTAATGAAATTAGAATTACTACATAAATTGAAATCGTTATTAAAGTCAAGTAGGTGACAATTTTCAAAGTGTCTTGTCCACAGTTTCATAGCCCTGTATAGTTGGTATTCATTCATATATGAGTTGCTTTTTACAGGTACAACATAAAGTGATATCTTGGCCAGTAAGCTAATGGCAATACAAAGATTTGAATGGAATTTGTGTAGATCCTTATCATTAGAACCAAAACCAAGAATAACAATATCATGCTGACATACAATTTTTGCAAGATCCTTACAATACGGCAGAATTTCCGAGCTCGTTGCACCCGAGAGGATTGTTGCAGAGGCCTTGTACTTGTCGTTCCATTTTCCCGACCTAGAGCGAAGAATCGAAGACGATAGTCCCTTCAGCTGCTCATCTCCTATGATATGTATAGTAGGATTATTCTGAGGTTTTGTTAGGTGGTTTTGGAATTGCCTGGGATTTATGACCGATGGAATTGAGTCCATTTGTGGTTGCCTTTGGCGTAATTGGAGTTCAGTAATCTGCTTATTTAGTGACTCTATTTCTGATTTCGCATCCAATAACGACTTCTTAAGATCACTTATCCTCATTTGCAGACAGTGAAAGTTATCTGTGAGTTTCCTTTTTTCTAATGACGAAGACACTTTTCGAGGAGTTGCAAGTATAGGAGGAGGCAGGGAAAGCCTTTCATGTTTTATTCCTTGCGTTGTTATACAAACATTTTTTAGCAAATGTAATTCATTATTAAGTTTCGCTATTGTCTTTTTTAAATTGTTATTTTCTAATATCGTATTTTCAAGTTCGCATTCGGTCGATGTGAGATTGATTTTAAGTTTTTCAATTTCTTCGCGCAATTCGTATTCAGTGTTCATGTTACTTAATAATGTATTCTCTGTACTTTTAGACAGTCTTTCTGTAGCTACAAATGAGTCATCGTATATCGCTGTGTCGTCTTCGCTCAAAATGTGAGAATCGAATAGCGTACCATCTGTATCGATGGATTCAACGGATTCCGCAATATGCTGTGGCGAGTTAATTGATTTTTCTGGTATATCTGTGATATTAGATATTTGTACTGGATGTAGCATCTTACTTGTTGTACAGTTTGAATTCTTTACCGCAGCCTTTTTCCTAGTAGTTACACCTTTGTGTTGATCGATGTTAAGCGTGTTTTTAGGTTTGGGCTTACATTTTGTGCATTTCCAGTTTTGCTTTTTATCTTGATCCATTAAGCGAAATAATTTTTCTGATAGTCCTATACAGTCAAACTCGTATCTGTTCTTACATCCTGAACATAGGACGGTGTCTTTTTTGAAGACGTTTCCTTGACATTTATTACAACGAACCATTTCTGGTGCCATTATTTCGATATAATATAATGAAAGCAACAGTAAAAAGATTCTTCAGTTCCGAGGATTTGAACTCGGTTTTGATGATTCAATGCAGAGTTCTTAACCATTAGGCTATCGATGCGTTTGAGTCGTAACGCGAAATACGCAACTGCTTCTAAGCGAGATCGTATCGATTTTTCTAAAAGATATCGTTGAAAAGCATGTACACGTTTAGTTCAGATAGTTACGCTAGATGGCGTTGTACTTAAACTTGTTTCGAAAATAGTCTTTATTTGTTTATAATAAGCTTTTAGTTACTTTGGCACTTTAGCACCTGTTCTCACATTTGAATCGGATCAACCGTCTGATAAGGTATAAATAAAAATGTTTTAGGCACTGAATGTTGTTGAAGCACAAAATCACACAGTTTCAATTGTTCACACTTATGATAATTGTTATCAACGTAGTCCAAGAGGGTTTCCGGATTATTTGAACAGTTTTAGCTGACACTTTACGGTTCCATGGCACAAAAGGTATTTTGTGAATATTTCACTTCAGCCGTCACAGTTTGTAAAGATAACATTTGCACACGATATTTGTGATATTTCGCTCACTATTTTAACACGTATGGAACTCAAAATGCACATTTAATATATTTTTTGATTAAATCATCACGGAGGCAATGTTTACATGACGGCAGCGCCATCTACATGATCGGAGCGGCGACGCCTTGAAACCCAGCGTATTTAGTCACTACACCATGGATATATAATATATAAATATGTTGTAAAATTGTTACAGTTGCATTATATATTATATGCACATTGCCAGTAGATATTTTTTTCTAATTTTCTATAATTTACGGCTTTCTAACATGAAATAAGAAACCAAACTTTCCGCACGAGTGGGATTTGAACCCACGACCTCTGGCGAATCATAATTGCATTCATAAGAGACCAGAAATTTCTACCTAGAGGATTTACTGCGCGGTGCCTCGGTTGGTAAGAGTGTTGGCCCGGTTTGCCAGAGGTTGTAGGATCAAATCACACTGGTGCGAAATTTTTGGTTCCTTATTTCATATTACAAGAAAAAACACTTAAGTGTTAAAAATAAGTTCGGTTAGAGTTATAAGTCTATGTTTCACCATCGAAAAGTAAGCACTAACTAACGAATAATTCAAATATAAAATGACGAACGAACGTCGAATTATTTGTCGATTGTGGAACAGCCTTTTTATCTTTCAGTAAGTAGAGTCAATAATTTAATATTCTCACTATAGGTGTAAAAATATAAAGTGCGAAATGTGTTTTTATTTTCAAAATTAAATCAATATAAAATAAAATTGTGGGCCTGTTAAAATATTGCAATTAAAAAATAAACCACGTTCATAAAACTGACTAAAGGCTCAAAATAATACATTTGCCCTCACGCTTATTCCCTGGGAACGGGGCCAGGCCTTAGTTTGGGATGCAACTTGTGTCTATACTTTGGCCCCCTCCAATCTTAGAAAATCAACCTTTAAAGCTGGTGCAGCAGCGGAGTTGGCTGAAAACGCCAAGCGTCGCAAGTACGTCTCTCTTGCAAGTGATTATGTGTTTGCGCTGTTTGGCGTTGGCACATTTGGGCCGTGGGGACGCTCTGCTAAATTGCTGTTTAGAAAAATTACGTCAATATTAAAAATCATAAAGCTGGCTAGTTCCCAGCTCAAAGGATTAGCATAGTTACCCAACGCGGCAACGCAGCCAGCTTCATAGCCTCTTTGCCGCAAGGAAATGGTTTCGTTTTTGAATAGGTAGATTTTGAGTTATTTTTTTATGTTGCATATTTTTTTTACTGGTTTGTTATTAATAAAGCCAAAATATTACTATTTATTTTGCTCTCTGTTTAGAAAAAACAAATTCATTTAGTGTCGGTGCGTGATATGCGTGGTAGACAAAAATTATTTCGCTATGACTTCTCGTTTTTAAAAAATCCGTGGACAAATACACAAACATACATACACTTTTGACATTTTGCACACGTATTTGGAAGGCTTTATGGATTAACATACTCAAATATTATTAAATTCTCATGATATAAAATACATACACATTGAATTGATTACGTCTTTTTTTGAAGTCGTTAAAAACACGTTGAAAATATTGCAATACCTTTGGCTTCATTTCATAAGCTTCAGAAGGACCAACAGTTTTTCCCTTGCCAGTATACCTTACTACTTACTCTTGTTTAAGCATATTGCCAGCTCATTAGGACTACAAGGACATCCCTCCACCAAGGTTGTCGACACCGGTGCGTGGAGAGCCGCCCTTACATCGCGACCACCAACGAGGCCCTTATGGTGTCAATGTCTAATTGCAGACGGGTAGTTTTCCAGTTGTGACGACATAACCGAGAATTGCCATAAAAAATGCCTATTTGTTACTGACTTCAAAGAAGGAGGTAGACAATTCAATGTTTATGTATGTGATATCGTTAGACTCTGATAATATTTGATACTCAGTATAATGTATTCGGAGGATTGTTTTACACTTATTTGCCACATAAATGGGCCGTAACACTCTTATTTCAAAACTGGATCCAGGCTAAGAAACGTACTAAGGTATCAACCGACCCATAAAAAACGTATGTTAATGCCAGCATTCAATAATTGAGCAGCGGCATTGTCAGCATTCAAAAACCTTTTTTAATTTGTTCGATTATATTTCTTCTTATTGTTCGATTATATTTAATCTTGGTGCTATTTTTAATGTAATAATTAGTGTTCAGACACGTTTGTTTACCTGCTTGCTTTATTTTGCACGTTTAATTTTATTATCCTTACCTCACAATTAACCACATCAAATACATACATATACATATGTATTATTTATTATATTTTAGTATAGTATTTGCAATTAGAATACAATCCCACTAAGAGTTAAATCACCAAACCACTAGCAATAATCTTTCCTTCCTTAACATGCAAGGATCTCACACTTTAGACAACTGAAATTCAGCCGCGGCCAATGGAAAACGCGCCGGATCCGTGTAGAAAAACACGCGAAAACACTCAAACGCGTCGGAGTGTTTGAAGCTCACTCGCCCGCAGACAAACGTGTCGCTACATAGCGCCTGAACGAGGCGCAAGTTGTAAGCGAATTTACATTTATCGATATGTAAAAAAAAATGAATATAGGCTCACTAGTCGTCCCCCGCGACTACGTCCGCGTGTTTTGAGTTTGCTTCCTCCCTTCCTGTTTGATAAATAAGCTATCCACACAAAAAAAAATCAGTTTTAACAGTCTAGTAGTACCTGGGATTCAGCTTTATAAACAAACGCTTCAGCTTTATAATATTAGTAGAAGATTAGGATCACTTATAAACGTGTCAGCATAGACCCTTCCTCAGCTTCCGGACAAATTTGGGCTAGTGCTGAGAAGAAGCTGCGCAACAAATTCAATCACTATTGTCAATGCCTCTTTTTAAAAAGAAATGTTCATACAAGCTACACCCTACATTGTTATCGATCATATAATCATCTAGTTTATAATATCTTTTAGTCATAAAATATTGTTAAAACAATGTAACATGGGGTATTTAAGAAGTAATTAGTTTCCCCAAAATCACCCAGATAGAGTTTTTGGAGTGAGACATTGATCCTTCATCTTTAAAAATCAAAGGAGAAAACTGGATGGTGACACATGAACCGTTCTGAAAATAAACATTTTGGTTCTACACCTAAAAGTAGTCATAGCTAACTATTCCCTATTTTTTTTTATTGAAGTTTGCGTTCCACCATCTGCGGATATGTAAATAAATAAATATACACCAGTCAACACACCAATTGTCGTGGTTACGGAGTAAGGAATTTTCATACTTGGGTTTCGATAACGATTATAATGGGATCGTCTCCAATAAATACTTAAATGCATATAAATCCATAATTTAAGTACAATGTTCGTGCTCATCACCTGACCTGATACCTGCGACCGGCGTAATAGTCAGGAGCGCTAACCACTACACCAAACGCGTCGTCAATTCACGCTGGCCGTGTTTTTCGTGTGGAATAACAGTGATTTTACGTTATTAGATATAGATTATAGCTAAGCCACTCAGATAATCCTATCTTCACCGGTGTATAAACCAATAAATAACGATGAATAGTTGGAGGAGGGTAGGAGTAGGAGGGTACATGAAATAAAATTCAGCATACTCCGGTAAATGTAAACCATTTGCTCTTATGGTCTAGAATGTCATCAACCAAAAAAACACAGTCCTCTCGCGGTTTAAACTACATCTAACGCCATCTATGAACAAATCAAAAAACTAAATAATGCTAATGAAAGTTTCATGAACATCTGGTATTCGTAACACAAGCGAGAAAATTTCTTACTTCAAAACCACGACTATTGGTGTGTTGTCTGGGGAATATTTATTTATTTATTTAGGTTCAAGTAAGATTTTCACACCGGGCTGTGTTGTAAAATGATTCCGCCCTCCTTTCATAGTTTAGACCTAGACCAAAAACTGGCTAGACAATCCGAGTGGTGTGTACGTACTATTCAGTACTCTTGACGTGTAGCTAATGTATTTCTTCCCATATTCATGTTTTTCCTTTTTTGTTGTCACTACTCTTTTCGAGTCAGCCAGAAGAGGCTTTTTTCAGGGACAAATGAAGGATTTTTGAAAACGCTCGTTTGGCGGAAAGAAACGTTCTTATGTTTTAGAGGTTGTTTTTGTTATTATTTGGAGGTATCATGGTAGTTTTATCACAATTTACTTTTCTTTTTGTCTTTCAAATCTTATAAGCTGTGGCTGTGGAAAGAGTAAAATTAAAAATTAAATAAACCGGCTAAGTGCGAGTCGGACTCGCCCACTGAGGGTTCCGTGCCAACTTTAACTGAATTAGGGATCCACTTAACTCCACTAAGCTAAAATACCACAATGTTTTGTTGACAGCAAATATAACTTTATATTTCATTGTGTTTGTATGAAGTTGCGGTTGTTGAAAATATGATATATCTCAAAAACTACTAGTTCGATCCCGTCCAAACCAATTTTTGTTGAAAGTATTTGTTAAGATCTACATTACATATTTTTTCAGAATGTATATACATTCTGAAAAAATATTATGTATACACATATAAAAAAAATCGGTTTTAGATTCATTCATTATTTTTTATTTTTTGTATAAGAATCGTAAAGCGGTTAACAGGATACATCTTCGTACTGAATTTCAATAGTGTGATGCTTATAGTTACAGAATAATAAAGTGGCTGTGACATACGGACGGACAGACAGACGGACAGACTTGACGAAACTATAAGGATTCCGTTTTTTGCCATTCGGCTACGGAAGCCTAAAAATATACTTAATTATCACCTTTCTTCAAAACATTTTCTTAAGACGACAAGCAGTGAAAATTCAACAGAATATCTTTCCGTGTAGGGGAGGGGTTATTTAGACTTCCAAGAATCTAGAATGTATTAGCTTAAAACCGAAGATCTTATAGGGTATGTACGAGTTACTTTTAATGCCCACTATGGGACCAAAAATAGCTAAGGGCTATTTTACTTACGTCAGATAAGGCTTATTCGACTGGATAAGTATATAATGACCGATTTTAACTGATGTTAGAAAAAAGTGTTATTTTTGCCTAAAAGCTATATCGTAGTCAATATTATTAAATATATTTCAAATTTACAATAGGCTTACCTAACCTATGTGTTTTATAATAACCATTATTGTCGTGTTAAAAACACTAAAGCTTGAGCTACTTAATAAAAATAAAAAAACGAGTTAACCAAAAGTGTAATAAAATCAAACCAAAAATATTACAGCCGCGTCTCATAAACTTCCAAACTCCACTCTAAACATATAAAGTGAAGTACTTCATTCTGGCCGGTTCCTTGCCAAGAGCTCGACTGTACTAAAAGTACAGTCGGAGACATAAATGTCTGTGCGATTTTAGTGTGAACGCGCGGAATAAAATTCAGTTTGCGTCATTTTTACATGTTGCAGAGAAGCGTGTGACGATAAACTGTGAAACATTTTAAGCGTCGTGATTTTATCAATGTTATTATAGAACTTAACATTTACGGTGAGATCTATACAAAAATACATCTTAGAATTACAAACAAATTATTAGCCATTAGCGCTGTCACAGATTCTATTTTAGTCATATTATTTCGTAGAAAATAATCAAAATTATTGTTCATTTTATTCTTTAGAAGTAGACGTTACAAAATAAAGAGAAGATAACAAATTATTTTAGGGTTGTAACCACCATCTCAATGAGCAGTTTCTTGTCATTAGATGCTTCTATGGCGCTTGCGTCACTTTGGGAAATAACTATTTAATCAGAATTATAGAAGATGGTTTTAAATAATAAACAACGCATGTTTAGGAAATAAAGAACTTTACAAGGGCAAAACATTAGTATCTTAATTAATGTAAAGGTCATGAACGCATTTTAAATTATTTACTTACGCACTGTTTTCTTTGTCTATAGTTTTCTTCCAAAAAAAAATCCTAAAGCTATCCCAACATCATCTAATGACGGCTATAAAGTAATGGGAGAAAACTGCTTATTTATCAAAACTTTAACGGTGTTTTTTGTTTATTTAGGTTCGTTATTGTAGAAGTATGCAAGATGCAACGACAAAAAATTTTAGGAAACGAAACAATGTATTTAGTAGTTAATGTTCACTATTTCGCATGTGTTGCAAAAAAACAATAGAACTCGTGTAATATGAGCATTATAACAGAGCTAAAATGCTATAGTAACGCCCTAGGCATCAAGATTGAACGTGTTATGACATTTTGGCGATATAGACATTGTGTGATAAATTGCGACATTATGTTTCAGTTCCTATTCCCAGTATTCCAGTGGTAAATGTTGATTCCTAATTGTATGCATATTTGTTCTTTATGGGTGCTATTAATAAAATTACAATATATTAGGTTGTTACGGCATTGGACGCCTATTGAGATACATTCGTTTGAAAATTTGATAGTCTTAAAAAGAAGACGGTAATTAGGTACTGAATCATCTTCGCAATTACTTTGACTTCACGAATAACCCAGGAAACAGATTTTTTACGCGTAATTTAATAAAATAACGTTAAAATATTTGCGCATTTTTTTTTAAAACATGCACTCTCGGACTCATATGGTCGGCACACAGCGTGCGAGTGCTATATAAAGTATATAAAATGACGTCAGAAAAAGACATTGCCGTAAACACTCGGGCATTGTGCGGCACTTGTGGAATGGTTCACGCGCACTCGGGCCCAGAACATGTCACGTATCTCGTAAACTTAAAACTAAAACTTTTATCATTATTTTGTTTACAAGGCCGCCGGCATCCTATGGATAAGTGAGGCTTAACTTAGAAATATAAACTTACTTTCAAAGTCACTACATTAAGAAACGTTGATACTATAAATCTTATCTTAACAACTTAAAAAAATATGGGAGGCTGAAAGAAAATCTCGCTTAAGTTAATTTCACATAAAAAAAACAAGTTGACAGATTTATTATTCTTAAACTTTTGTTGTGTCTGACTGTACACTTAAAATCTCGTCACGAGCGACACTTTTGTCTTAATGTACTCTAATCTAATGAGTATGTTATGTCTGCAAGAACCTTGTCATTTCGCGTTTGCTCTCCACTGTTTTCATACGAAGATTTCTTATGTTATTATAACACTAATCTTTTGTTGGAGAAGAAATAGATTAAGACGCTGCACTTATTTTAAGTATGTAAACGGAAGTTTTTTTTTATCTGAACTATATCATCGCACTGTTGAGAAAAGGTTTTCTGACCCAACACGTTAAAAACATACTGCGTGCCTAAAATACGACACAATAGAAATATAATGTTTTAAACTTTCATGGTCACTAACATTAGAATAGTTAGATACAGGATTGCTACCATGTACCTTATTAGTTACAGCTGTAACTCCGTGATCATGGCGCTTGCAACAGTGCCGAAATATCGGAAACTCATAAATAATAAGGTACATGGTAGCAATCCCGTATCTAACTATTCTAACAATAGAAATAATTATGATTTTACATTGAGTCGGTGCATGATGTCAAGCGTTACGTATCATACACCAACAGTCTACACATCATGCAACATGCGTAAATAATTTGTTTGTCTTTAACTGAAGACAGGCTTGCCTTGCAAACACCCCTCCACCGATCCGCACTGAGCCCGCGTGGTGGAGTATGGCTCGGCCCAGCAGTGAAACGTTACAGGCTAACTTTACTATTTTTTTAGACAAATTCCTTACTTTTTTTTTAAAGGGCGGTGGTTCTTTTTATTACATGATTTTTTGTTATTATCAATATCTCAAAAACTACTGGACCGATTCTGATGAAACTTAATCTTAACTTTGTACTCCAAGTTGAAATATACCAGATTGAATTAAAAAATAATCTTCTCGGTATGACTTCTTGTTTTCGATAATCCGTTGACAAACAAACAAATATCCATACATTTACAAAGTTTTGTACGAGTGTTACTAGATAAACATACTCAAATATTATAAAATTCTGACCATATCACATACATACACATTAAATTGATTACGTTCTTTTTTTGAAGTCGGTAAAAATGAATTGGTTTATAAATAAAGAAGAATATTTTTGTTCGAAAGCAGATGAAGCTCAATTTGCAAATAATAAACATTGTTACCTCAGAAAAACCAACTTTGAAAACATTGTTGTTTTTTATCCTTTATTTTTATTGGAGATTTTTCCAATGAAAATTAAATCCTGATGAGCTTTATCTTTACTTTCTTTATTTTTACCGACTTCGTTATTTCTACGGGCCCAAATAACCGGCTTATTTCTGACAAAACGATATAAATAGATGGCTCTATAATTTGAAATTAAATAGATTGGACCCAATAGCGCAATGCTTGATAAAATATTTACTCAGGGTCAACCTTGGGTTATTCTGTTTCTGTTATCATATAGTATACTTATCAGAACTAAATGATAAAATCATATCGATAACTAAATGATAAAATCGTATCAGAACTAAATGATAAAAAATAATTGCGGTCAAGTTATTTAAGGTCATTTTTGGACCAAACGAGTTTTCTTTTAATTTTAGGGTTGATCATGGAATTCTTATTTTATTAAATTTCATCAGAAGCTTTGAGTTTTGGTCCAGATGTATTACCAGTTGTATGTGATTTTTGTTTATAAGAAAATAGTGGAAGAAGTGAGAGTGTGCATAATTTAAATTAAGTTCGTTTTTCTTTGCTAGTGGAATATTATAAACAATCTTGATATTCCTATTTAAAAAAATGATAAATTTTAAAATAAGATATCCACAAAACTTACAAATTATTTAGGTACTTCATTTTTTTTTAATACTGAGATCTAAATGAAATACACAATTAATTTTATTCAATGATAATATTTTAAAATTTATAAAAGGATTGTTTATATTATTGGACTAGCAAAGGAAAACGGACTTTAGTATGCACACACTTGCGCACCGTAAAATCTTCTATAGTTTCCTGTTGGTAGGTACTAAACACGAGTCACGTGTGTAACTTTAATTAAAATGAAATACAGGTCAGATACATATCAAACATTTTCGACTTTCCCGAATCTATTCAAAAATCATACAGAGCAGCAGAGGCTGCCGTTTAATTAATAAATAAACAAGGGAAATGAGAGAAAATTCGGGACTAGAAACTCGGAGGCATTGTATTTCAATTTCAAATTTCAAACTTGGCAGATGTTGGGTTAAGGTGGGTGTACACTGTGGTTTATAGTTAAGAAGATAACCGCAATGAGCGTACGTTAGTAAGTTAATTTGAATTAATGTGTCTTGGATAATTCCGTGAATTTAGAATAAAAGGTGGATTGCTTGAAATTTTTACGTTCAATTCCACTAGCAGTTACCCGTAGAGTCACCTACGAAACAACAAAATGCAGTTTTTTTCTGAGATAAAACACCATTTCCTTTGCTAGATTAAGAAATATTTTTTGCTTCCTTCTTAGTATTGTCTATCCAGGTATTGTCCAGTAATTTAAACTGCATTAACAATAACAGAACGATTGTGACATCGACTTGAAAAGTGGACCTAGAAATTGGTCAATTAAAAAAGCTTAAACCAAATCAGCCACTTGGAATTTCGAACGCAGTCTGAACTCTTTGCATGAAATCGTATGAAAAACTACCGATCTTCACTCGCTGCATGAGCCGATTTTAAATTGTAATATATTTAAATATTGACGGTTTAAGTTTAAACTTTTTGGTTACGTAAGCGTAAAGGTTGTAGCACTTCTATATTCCCGTTACGGGAACAGCACCGTATCCAATCGAGTCGTTCAGTATTCTTAGTATGAATCTTCATACTTACATCTATCAACTTCGTAACGTCATCGCCTCAGATCGAGATCTATCGTATGAAAGATTAGACGTTTGACTGACGTAGAAACAGCAAGGTTAGTTTATTTTAGTTATTTCCATAGCTTGATGTCCTACGGCATTTTGCTGTGGGGCGCGGCTGCTGATATAGAATCAATTCTTGTATTACACAAAAGTGCCGTGCGAGTTTTTTATAATCTTAAACCTCAAGATTCCTTACGAGACTTGTTTAAAAAAATTAGAATATTAACTGTAGCCTCTCAGTATATTTACGAAAATTTAATGTATGTACGGAAAAAATACATTCATTTACGAAAAAAGTAACATACACAAATATTATACTAGGAATAAGAATAAGCTTACTATTCCACAATTTAGGCTTCGAAAGGTTTGTAATTCTTTCCTGGGGAAAGGGATAAAAAAATTCAATAAACTTCCAGAACACATTGTAAACTTACCGGTTAATAAATTTAAAACTGTTATTAAAGAAACCCTTACCACCCACTCGGAAAAACTAAACTCGGGACCCACTCTCGACCGGCAGCGCATGCGTGTAACGCGCTTACGGCGAGTCGGCTGATGGTTGTCAACTATCCACCCACTCTGTTAATGGGCTGCCAAGCACAAGAAGAATTGTCATAAACTGTTGCAAACACGATTCGAGGCGTGGCGTTTGCCGAGGCGTTGCTGTTTTCTTAACGTAACGTGCTTCCGTATGGTTGACGCCTGGTTGGGCTTGCGTCATCCTTACCAAGTTTACTACGATAGCCAGCTAACGTCACTCACTATGCTATACGTCAAAGAAAGGTTCATGTTCGCAAAGCTAGTTAATTCGTGCTGTCAGATTGTGTGTGTTACCGCCCGAGAGAGGCCCTCTCACGATTCCCATACAAATTGTTTACGTTAACGATACGAATACTTTTACGCAAATTATACGCGCGTACTCACCAAAAAGGTCTTCACCGTAATGTGTGATAACCTTAACCTTAATGTAGTAGGCAAGTAAAAGTGAAGTTTCACGTGCGTGCTTGTTCGTCATATTTTGTTCTACTCCCAAACTCAACAATTTTGGGCTTTATTTTGTTGGGCGTATACTGTCTTAAGTAAACGAAGGTACTTAAAAAGTCCATGTGAATATACAATGGAGGGAATATAAATGACAGGTTTTGAATAAATTTAGGACATTAACACTTGTTAATTAATTTTATAATATCGCGTTAATAATAAAATTCTGTTCGCAGCTGGTTTTCATTTTATGCACATTATATGCCATTATGCTGTGCGATAATCGTAAGGTAAATTATTTTTATATGTGTGCAATGCAGTTCAGAAAATAAACTTTAGATTTATAGCAAAAGTACGAGCGGAATCTGATATTTGGATCCCAAAACTATTAATATTAAATTTAAATGAAATAATTAATGATATCATAGTTTAGTTACAATAATAGCAAATCGACAGATGAAATCGATTATATTTGTTCTTTTACAGGTACTTTAAAACACATTACCCTCTTTCTGTCGCAGTCAAGTAAAAAAGGCTTATAAGCAGGCTTCTCTCAAAGGGTCAGTATCCCTGGCGTTGAATAATGGTACACCCGACCATCCGTCTGCCTAAGAAATAATTGAAGAGCAATAAAGGAATAATAAAAAAGGGAAATAAGGCAATGTATCTCCGGAATAGATTTCTGTCCTAATCAAAGACCCTTTTCAACCTACATACGTCGTGTTGTATCCCTATCCTATTATCAAAGGAGCTGTGAAGGTTTGGAGCCGTCAACATATAAATAGTTCAATGTAGGTGGATAATACGAATAAAGATTTTTGGTCCAAATCATGTAAAAAGTCTTAAATAAACTCTTCACCATTAAAAGGAAAGGAATCCGTATTAGGCAAACAATTTCCTTTTGGAGTCGGTGCTATGATAGTTGATGCTTGATGGTCAAAGTGATGGCACCGACTCCAAAAAGAAATTGTTTACCTAAAACGGATTCCTTTCCTTTCAATCATTTATTGATTCATTTTGGTTTTGAAGTCGGTTTTTACTTTTTTTTAAATTCATTTTATTTTTTATGATTCTATTAGCACTTATGATTCTATTTTTTAAGAAGCTACAAATTACCTATCATAAGTTCCGTCATTATAATTACTGAACTCCTAAGCGTTAAGGAAATCCACCATCAGCTCAGTCCCACAAGATGTTGACTATCAGACGTAACAACACGTCAACATTAAGATTCTAGTAAAAAAACACTATACGTGCCTTCTAAATTTTAGGGTTTCCCTCGATTACACCAAGATCCCATCATCAGATCCCAAAATGGAAAAAATGGGACCAACTAACACTACACCCTCTAAGTAGGCGAAAAATTTTTTCGATTCGGTCGACAAACGACTGAGATATGAGGTAACATACATACAAAAAAAAGACATACAGTCGAATTGACAACCGCCTCCTTTTTTGAAGTCGATTAAAAACCGTCTAAATGCGAGTCGGACTCGCACACTAAGGGTTCCGTGCCAATTTCAAGTTTCACTTAGCTAAACTTAGGTAATCCACTTACTTCCGCTTTTATTTATTTATTTATTCATTAACTTTTTTACTTTATACTTATTTACTTATTTTACTATTTACTTTTTTACATATTAACTTATTTACTTATTTATTTATTTATTTACTTATTTCTTTATTTCTTTATTTATTTAGTTATTTATTTACTTATTTCTTTATTTATTTATTTATTTATTTACTTTTTTTATTTATTTATTCATTTATTTACTTATTTATTTATTTATTTACTTTTTTACTTAAACAAGTACTTATTAACGTATTTTCTTACTTTTTTATTTATTAATTTACTTATTTATTTATTTATTTATTCATTTATTTACTTATTTACTTATTTATTTATTTACTTTTTTACTTTTTTACTTTTTTACTTATTAACTTATTTACTTTTTTACCTATTTACTTATCTACTTATTTATTTATTAACTTATTTACTTATTTATTTCTTTCTTTCTTTCTTTCTTTATTTATTTTTTCATTTTTTTTTTATTTATTTTTTTTATTTACTTATTTATTTATTTACTTTTTTACTTAAATAAGTACTTATAAACGTATTTACTTATTTACTTATTTGTTTATATATTTATTTATTTATATACTTATTTACTTATTTACTTTTTTACTCATTACTTATTTACATATTTACTTATATACTCATTTACTTATTTACATATTTACTTATTTATTTTTTTATTTATTTATTATTTTTTTAATTTTTTAATTATTTATTTATTTATTTACTTATTTATAGATTTCTTTATTTATTAATTTATTTATTTATTTATATATTTATTTATTTATTTATTTACTTATTTATTTATTTATTTATTTATTTATTTATTTATTTATTTACTTATTTACTTATTTATTTATTTATTTATTTATTTATTTATTTATTTCTTTATTTATTTACTTATTTTTTTTTTATTTTTTTATTTATTAATTAATTTATTTACTTATTTATTCATTTATTTATTTACTTTTTAACTATTTTTTTTTTTACTTATTTACTAATTTACTTTTTTAACTATTTACTTGTTTACTTATTTCCTTTTTTTACTTATTTACTTTTTTACGTATTATACTTTTACGTATTATACGTATTACTTACTTATTTATTTGTTTATTTACTTATTTACTTTTTTAATTTTTTACTTTTTTCTTTTTTACTTCTTTAACTATTTACTTATTTATTTATTTATTTATTTGCTTATATGCTAATTTACTTTTAAAACCATTTACTTATTTACTTCTTTACTTATTTACTTGTTTACCTATTAACCTTTTTACTTATTAACATATTTAATTACTTATTTATTTTTTTTACTTATTTACTTCTTTAAATATTTACTAATTTACTTATTTACATATTTAAATATTTACATATTTACATATTAACTTATTTATTTATTTAACTGATTACTTATTTACTTTTTTCCTTTTTTCTTATTTAATTATTTACATATTTACTTACTTATTTATTTATTTATTTACTTTTTTATTTATTGACTTATTTAATAATTTACTTCTTACCTATTTACTAATTATTTTATTTACTTATTTACATATTTATTTATTTATTTATTTATATTTTTATTAATTTATTTATTAACTTATACACTTATTTACTTATAAACCTATTTACATATTTTTTAATTTATTTATCTCTTTATTTTTTTTTATCATTTATTTATTTATCTTTTCATTTATTTCTTTATTTACTTATATGCTTATTTACTTATTTATTTATTAAATTATTTACTTTTTTACTTGTTTACTTGTGTACTTATATACTTTTTTATTTATTTATTTTTTACATATTTACTTATTTACTAATTTACTTATTTTCTTTTATTACTTATTTACTTATTTAACTATTTACTTATTTAATAATTAACTTATTTACTTTTTTAATTTTAAACTTTTTTACTAATTTACTTTTTTAATTATTTACTTTTTTTAACTATTTACTTGTTTACTTATTTCCTTTTTTTACTTATTTACTTTTTTACGTATTTACTTACTTATTTATTTGTTTATTTACTTATTTACTTTTTTATTTTTTTTCTTTTTTTCTTTTTTACTTCTTTAACTATTAACTTATTTATTTATTTATTTATTTATTTGCTTATATGTTTATTTACTTTTTTAACTATTTACTTATTTACTTGTTTAGTTATTTACTTATTTACCTATTTACTTATTAACGTATTTAATTACTTATTTATTTTTTTATTTATTTATTCATTAATTAATTTATTTATTTATTTACTTTTTTAATTATTGACTAATTTACTTATTTACTTCTTTAACTATTTACTAATTTACTTATTTACATATTTAAATATTTACATATTAACTTATTTATTTATTTATTTACTTATTTAACTGATTACTTATTTACTTTTTTTCTTTTTTACTTATTTAATTATTTACATATTTACTTACTTATTTATTTATTTATTTATTTATTTATTTATTTATTCATTTATTCATATATTTATTTATTTATTTATTTACTTACTTATACACTTATTTACTTATAAACCTATTTACATATTTTTTAATTTATTTATCTCTTTTTTTTATTATTTATTTATTTACCTTTTGATTTATTTCTTTATTTACTTTTATGCTTATTTACTTTTTAACTTATTTATTTATTAAATTATTTACTTGTTTACTTGTTTACTTGTGTACTTATATACTTTTTTATTTATTTATTTTTTATATATTTACTTATTTACTAATTCACTTATTTCCTTTTATTACTTATTTACTTATTTAACTATTTACTTATTTAATTATTAACTTATTTACTTTTTTACTTTTTCACTTATTTACTTATTTAACTATTTACATAATATTTACTTATTTATTTATTAATTTATTTATTTATATATTTACTTATTTATTTACATATTTATTTACTTACTTACTTTTTACTTTTTTACTTATTATTTTATTTACTTATTAACCTTTTTACCTATTTACTTATTAACATATTTAATTACTTATTTATTTTTTCATTCATTTATTTATTAATTTATTTATTTACATATATCCTTTTTTACATTTTTAATTATTGACTTATTTATTTCTTTAACTATTAACTAATTAACATACATTCATACATATTTACTTATTTATTTATTTAATTTATTTTTAATTTATTTATAAATTCATTTATTTATTAACTTATACACTTATTTACATATTTTTTAATTTATTTATTTATCTCTTTATTTTTTTTATCATTTATTTATTTATCTATTCATTTATTTCTTTATTTGCTTAAATGCTTATTTACTTATTTACCTATTTATTTATTTAATTATTTACTTTTTTACTTGTTTACTTGTTAATTTTTTTACTTTTTTATTTATTTATATATTTACTTATTCACTAATTAACTATTTACTTTTATTACTTATTTAGTTATTTACTTATTTTACTATTTACTTGTTAAGTTTTTATTTTATTTACTTTTTTACTTTAATACTTGTTCAACTATTTACATATTTACTTATTTACTTATTTACTTTTTCACTTTTTTACTTATTTACTTATTTTACTATTTACTTATTAAAATTTTTACATATTTACTTATTTATTTATTAATTTAATTATTTATTCATTAGTTTATTGATTTATTTACTTATTTTCTTAAATCACTTATTTACTTATTTACTTTTTACTTTTTTATTTATTTAACTATTTACTTATTTACTTATTAACATATTTACATATTTACTTATTTATTTATTTATTTACTTACTTACTTATTCACTTATTTTTTTATTTTTTCATACATTTATTTCTTTTTAATATTTTATTTCTTTATTTACTTATTTATTTATTTATTTATTAACTTATTTACTTTTTTTACTTTTTTACTTAAATAAGTACTTATTACCGTATTTACCTACTTATTTATTTATTAACTTTTTACTTCTTTACTTAAATAAGTACCTTTTAACGTATTTACTTATTTATTTATTTATTTATATACTTATTTACTTTTTTATTGATTTCTTTATTTATTTATTAATTTATTTATATATATTTATATTTACTTATTTATTTATTTATTTATTTTTAATTTATTTATTTATTTATTTATTTTTTTTTTTTTTTAATTTTTTTATTCATTTCTTTATTTATTTATTTTACATTTATTTATTTCTTTATTTACTATTTTACTTATTTTCTTATTTACTTATTTAACTATTTACTTATTCACTTATTTACTTATTCACTTATTTACTTATGTACTTATTTACTTATTTACTTGTTTACTTGTTTACTTGTTTTCTTGTTTATTATTTTACTTGTTTACTTGTTAACTTGTTTACTTGTTTTTTTGTTTACTTATTCACTTATTTGTTTATTTACTTTTTTACTTATTTACTTATTTATTTATTTATTTATCTATAAACTTATTAACTTATTGACTTATTTATTATTTACATATTTTTTAATTAATTTATTTATTTTTTCATTTATTTGTTTATTTATTTCTTTATTTACTTATTTTCTTATTTTCTTGTTTACTTGTGTACTTATTTAATATTTTATTAATTTATGTACAACCGCCAGGTTGACAGGTCACAGTCGAGGGAATGCTAGGTTGCTTTGTTAAATAAAAGCCAACTTCGCAGACAACGGTTTATTGTCTCGACAGATAGTCAAAATAAATTACATCCAATTTACTATATACGAGTGTAACCAAAAACTTCGTTAGTGCAAGTTAACTAGGCATAGCGCCATCTATTGATACATTTCGGAACTAACTTTACTTAGTTATTACTAACTGATCTTACATCTACTACCCGCCAAGGACAAATTTGTTATATTTAGTCCTTAAATAACTCTAAAATATGTGATAAAACTCAAAATGACCCCATATCCATTTAAAATATCAATTTACCTTGCAAGGTTAACAAAAACTTTAAATTTATAACAAACTTTAAAATATATTAAAACCGAGTAGAATGTATTACTTAACATGATAAAAATCTTTGTCGGCACAAAATGTCCCATTAAATGTAAGTTTGACACTTTAAAACTAAAATACATAATAAAAATAAAATAAAAATCTAACAAGTAACACATGTAAAAGTAACACAGTTTTACCTATTTATATAAATTTCATTAAGTAGTTATTGGTAAAATACACAATTTATTTGTAGGACGTTTTAACAAAGAGTTTTTGCTTTTGACTGTGACTACCCTCGCAATTCCGTCACGCCCCGGATGTTCATCTACAATTTTACCATATAACCACCGACATGGGGGAAGACCGTCCTCTTTAATTAAAACAATATCTCCTACTTTTGGCTGTGGTGTTTCAACTGACCATCTATACCTATGAAAGAATTGATTTAAATATTCTTTTGACCACTTGCGCCAAAATTCCTGACTCATACGTTGAGTATACTGCCACCTTCTAAGGGAGCTTAGGTTTGAGCTCTCATTATTGCGATCAGGTGTTACGACCAACGGTTCTCCAACCAGAAAATGACCTGGAGTTAGGACATTAATCTCTGGGTCTTCAGTAAGCTTCGACAAAGGCCTTGAATTTAGGCATGCCTCAACCTGCGCTAGAACTGTCGCCAGCTCTTCATATGTTAGAGTGGAGTTTCCAATTACTCGTTTCAGGTGGAATTTTACTGATTTGATTCCGGCCTCCCACAACCCTCCGAAGTTGGGAGCATGAGGTGGAATAAAGTGCCACGTCGTATTATTGGTCGCTAATTGTTCAGCGATTTCAGGCAGAAGGCTATCTTTTTCATCTGAAAATAGCTTTTGAATTTCTCCGGCGGCTCCAATAAAATTTGTCCCATTATCACTCCAGATATCTCCACAGTGACCTCTCCGGGCAACGAATCTCTTAAAGGCTTGAAGAAAACCTTGTGCTGTGAGTTCACTTACGGCTTCTACATGCACCGCCTTGGTAGCCATGCAGACGAACAAACAGATATATCCTTTATAGGATTTATGACCACGACCTCTTGTAGTGCGAATTTGAATTGGACCAGCGAAGTCTACGCCACTACGTACGAAAGGCCTACCAGGTGATAGTCCGTACAGCTGAAAGCTGTCCCATCAGCTGTGGTTTTGTTATTCCTTTATTTTTCACACATTGAACACACTTCCTAACATGTGCTTTAATGAGTTGTTTAGCTCCAACAATAAAATATTTATTTTGCAGGTAATTTAAAGTTAATTGTGGACCTCCATGCAATGTGTGAAGGTGCGCATCTGCGATCAACAAAGCTGTCAGTTTGGAGTTTTTTGCCATTACAATTGGATGTTTGCGGCTTGAAGGCAGTAAAGATTGTTCTAACCTTCCTCCAACTTTCAACAGTTGATTTTCTTCATCTATGAATGGATTCAACGATTTCAAAGAATTGTTTTTAATAACTTGATTTCTTTTTATAGCTTGTAGCTCTTCTTTAAAATGCATGCTTTGATCTTTTTGTATAACAGCTTTTAATGCTTTTTCTATTTCTTCTGATGTTAAATAATCATTTCTTTTTCTTTCAGGTTTAGGCTTCTTCAGTTCCAGAAATCTTCTGCAATACGCGACGACACGTACGAGTTTCTTTAGTTTCGAGAACTTTTCAAATAAATCTTCTTCCTGTACTATCGTTTGATGAACTCTTACTGCTTCTGTTTCAGTCGTCAATTCCATGGGCTTCTCATACTTCACATTATCGGTCATTAAAAAGGCCGGACCGTTTAACCATAATGAATTATTTTTCATATCAGACGGAGAAACACCTCTAGAAGCACAGTCTGCTGGGTTTTCGTGAGTGCTAACATGTGACCACTGCTGAGGTTCTATGGAGGTAAGTATTTCTGCAACACGGTTAGCAACAAACACTTTCCATCGGCTGGGTAAACTATTCAGCCAAGCCAACACGATTGTCGAGTCGGTCCACGCATGAATGTCATTACGCTCAATTTTCAAAACTTTGGCTGTATCCATCATTAGGCGCGTAAGCTCTACGGCACCACAAAGTTCCAATCTTGGTATCGACACCTGTTTGATCGGAGCGACTTTGGACTTTGCAGTTATTAATGATACATGGACTCTCCCTTCTGCATCAACAATCCGCATGTATACCACTGCAGCATACGCTAGCTTAGAAGCGTCGCAAAATCCATGGAGTTCTCTCTTCACATCATCTTTTTTAGTTCCAATCCATCTTGGAATATTCATTTCAGACAAACTTTTCAAATCATTGCGGTAAGTACACCATTCTTCCAATATTTCTTTAGGAACTTCCTCATCCCAACTAATACCAGCTATCCATAATTTTTGTATCAACACCTTGGCTACTATAATACACGGAGTAGCAAATCCTAACGGATCGAAGAGGCGTGATATGTCTGCTATTATTTTTCTTTTAGTTATAAGTGATGCTACTGCTGGAATATCAACTTTGAACTGGAAGTTGTCATCATGCCGTTCCCAAGTAAGTCCTAAAATTTTTATTACCTCATCCATTTTAATATTAATTCCATCCCTTGAGTTTTCTCCTTTATTTCCATTTTCCTTCTCCTTTATTATGTTTAGTAACTCTTCGTTATTACTCGCCCATTTTTGTAAAGTAAAACCAGCTCCTTTTAATAAATCTTTCATTTGTGTGTATAGTTCGATTCCTTCTGTTATATCTTCACAGCAACTCATCATGTCATCCATATAAAAGTTATTACATACTTTTTCCGCAGCTAAAGGATACCTGTCACCGTCATCAGCTGCCACTTGTTGCAGTGTTCTTACTGCTAAAAACGGCGCTGATGCTGTACCGAAGTTAACTGTGACTAGTTTGTAATCCTTTATGTCCTCATCAGGATTATCTCTCCATACCTGTCTTTGGAAGTCAGCATCCTCTTTGTGCACTTTAATTTGTCGGTACAATTTTACTATGTCCGCTGTGAGACATATACACGACAATCTCCATGTCATCACTAAATGTCTTAAGTCCGGCTGAATTGTTGGGCCAACCATCAGATTGTCATTTAGTGAGACTCCATTTTTTCCTGCTTGAGATGCGTTAAAAACGACTCTTAGCTTAGTTGTATCCCTATCTGGTGCGGTAGATATACCGATTCATCCTTATTCGCATCTGATTCTTGAATTTCAACCATGTGTCCCATTTCTATGTGTTCATTTATAACTGCTTTGTAATTTTCTTTGAATCTTTCATCTTTTTCGAATCTTTTTTCTAACCCTTTCAATCTTTTTACTGCTATATTTCTTGTCTCTCCTTTTTTACACTCAGGATTTTCCGTTTTAAAAGGTAATTTTACTATATATCTTCCCTCATTACTTCCCTTACTACCGCATGGTGCGGTAGATATACCGATTCATCCTTATTCGCATCTGATTCTTGAATTTCAACCATGTGTCCCATTTCTATGTATTCATTTATAACTGCTTTGTAATTTTCTTTGAATCTTTCATCTTTTTCGAATCTTTTTTCTAACCCTTTCAATCTTTTTACTGCTATATTTCTTGTCTCTCCTTTTTTACACTCAGGATTTTCCGTTTTAAAAGGTAATTTTACTATATATCTTCTCTCATTATCTCTTTGCGTTGTTTTTACATAAATCTCCTCACATTTCTTTTCTTCTTCAGTATATGTTTGTGCTTTTGTCAGACCAATTCCATCTTCTAGTTCCCAAAACTTCTTTAACATATCTTCACTTTCTTGTACCTGACAATGCAATGCCATTATCCTTCCCATTGGACAATTATTTGGATTAACTGATCCAGATAAAATCCAGCCTAAACTGGTAGCTTGAGCAAGAAGCGATCCATCAGGTCCCTTTTTGATACCTTCTTGGATTATCTGGCTGAAAACCTCCGCACCTAATAACAAAAGTTCCATTCCTTGGAAGTCTGAAAAATCAATTTGATCTATTTTCCTACTAGGGAGGAAAGTAGTTATCGACTTCAGAACATAGGCTTTTACTGATACACTCCAGTTAGGGTTCACTCGTGACATGATTTTAATAGTCACCATGGCCTTGGATACCAGTCCTTTGTCTACTCCCACTCCTAAAAACTCTCCTTGGATGGGAGTTTTTCTCAATCTCAAGTCACTCACAGCCGCTTCTGTGACAAAGTTTCCCTGAGAACCTTGATCTAACAAGGCTCTCAACACATGATTGCTTCCATTTTTCGACTCAGCATTGATTAGTGCCGTCGCTAACAATACTTGTTTTATGTTACCTGTCGAAAAACTACAAGCAACCACCGTTGAATTACTCTTGGTAGAGCTACCTGCCTCACAATTAGGCCCTGTTTTTCCCAGTGGACTATCAGTTCCCTCTTACTCAACCTTGGCAACCTTAGAATGTGCGTTCTCTGCATTTTTGGGATGCAAAAGCGTGTGATGTTTCCGATGGCATAACTTGCATTTTATATTTAACTGACAAGTTTTCGCCCCATGGTTAGAACCTAGACATATGAAGCACAAATTGTTGGACTGAACGAAATTACGACGATAGTCAACAGCTTCACTAGCAAAATTCCTACAAGCACTCAATTTGTGTGCCTCTGAGCAAAATGCACATTGAATTTTGTTTGTTGTGTGCATAGTTTTAAATTTTACAACATTATTATTTGTATTAAAATTACAACTTGATTGAAATCTATTTGGTTTGGTGTCTAAAAACTCGAGTGCTCTATACCTATTCGTTAAAAAGTCTTTAAATTGCTCGAATGTTGGCAAGTCCTCTGATGGAGTACTTGCTGTTATGGTAAACTCCCACTGCTTCCTCGATTCGGCATCAAGTTTTAAACATAAAATATGTATTATTATTATGTCCCAGTTAGCAGTATCTATGCCTAAATTAGTCAATCCGCTCAAACAATCGTTAGTTGTATCAATTAACTCTTTTAAAGCGTTTGCGGACTCAACAACAATATTTTTCTGGCTCAATAACCTTTTTAAAATAAAATGCGATAAATAGCGTTTATTATTATACCTCGTTTTTAATTGAGACCAACATCTCTCATAATTGGCTTCTGAAATAGGTATTTGTCTGAGTAATTGTTCAGCTTCCCCAGACAAAGAACTTTTTAGATAATGCATCTTTTGAACATTATCTAATTTAACATTATTATGGATTAAAGACATGAAGAAATCCCTAAATGTTATCCATTCAGTATATTTACCGGAAAAATTAGGAATCACAATTTTTGGTTACTTAAAGGATTCTTTGTTAGACGTTTCAGGTATGGATTTTTCCCTAGCATCGCACCATTGGTCTCTTTCTTTAACAAACATTTGTAACGAGGTTTTTAACAAAGTTTTATACTCTATATAGGTCTCCTCTGTTACATCATAAACATCATTTTTCATGTAATCATCTTCCAGAATCTCGGCATTATAATCCCTAATAAACTTTTTGTGCAACGTAGTAAAATCCGACCACATACATTCTAAATTCTCTAATCTAGTTTGGCAATACATTTCTGTAATTCTAGTCTTAGGCGATTTTTTAAGTTTGCCAAAGCCTTAACAATTCTTCCTTGATTGTCCATTTGAACCGATAATTCAGCCTCCATATTTGAAAAATATAGTAAAACTTATGTAAATAAAAAAGTAACTGGACAGTTAATAAAAAAAAGCTGTGTAAAAATTTAACGTTTTAACAAGTGAAATTAAAAAAACTACTCTTTACTTACTTACGATTTCAATAAAAATAAACTAAGTTCATGCAAAATTATTTAAAATTTTTCTAAGTGTTTGACATTAAAAAAACTTTAACTAAAATCAGGCATAGGTTCCCCGTATGAACCAAATTTTCCTAATTATTCTAAGCCTCTTAACTAACTTAAAATTATTCTAAGTCCAAAATCTTCATACAACGATAATCACTAAATCTTCAAAGTTAATTTCTTCTAAGATATAGGGTTCAATTTTCTTGTTTTAAAATCACTAATCACTGAGATATATTTTTTAAAAGATATTTTCTGTTTTGACATAAAAATATAAACGCACTCACAGTTTCTCCTTTGCACTCACTCGTGACGTGACGCCCGACGTCACTCGAACTCGATCTGACGTCACCCGGGCCGTGCCGCACCGGAACTTGATCCTGACGTCACCTCTGCTCTGCGCCGCCTGAAGTGCCCAGCCGGATTCACCACCAAGTCTGGACCTCCTCTGCAGCGGCACCACTCCTCAGGATGCTACTCCTCCACCAGATCAGAGTAGCATTCCTGGTATCACCACACTACACCGCCTAGTGCTCCAAAAATGCGTCACCGTCAGAACGACTTCCGCCTCCGGTATAGGTCTGGCACAACCTTCCCGGCACTCGAAGGACCATGTACATCCGCCAGGTTGACAGGTCACAGTCGAGGGAATGCTAGGTTGCTTTGCTAAATAAAAGCCAACTTCGCAGACAACGGTTTATTGTCTCGACAGATAGTCAAAATAAATTACATCCAATTTACTATATACGAGTGTAACCAAAAACTTCGTTAGTGCAAGTTAACTAGGCATAGCGCCATCTATTGATACATTTTCGGAACTAACTTTACTTAGTTATTACTAACTGATCTTACAATTTATTTATTTATATATTTACTTATTTTATATATTTTTTTAATTATTTACTTATTTAACTGTTTACTTATTTACTTATTAATTAATGTTATTTATTTATTTATTCATTTATTTATTTATTTATTCATTTATTTATTTACTTATTTACTTTTAACTTAAATAAGTACTTATTAACGTATTTATATACTTATTTACTTTTTTACTGTTTAACTTATATACTTATTACTTATTTACTAATTTACTTATAAACATATTTACTTATTTATTTATTTATTTACTTATATATTAATTTACTTTTTTACTTAATTACTTATTTAATTTTTTACCTATTTACTTATTTTATTTATTTACTTATTTACTTATTTATTTCTTTATTCATTTATTTATTTATTTATTCATTTATTTCTTTATTTATTCATTTTTTTATATACTTATTAACGTATTTACTAATTTACTTATTTGTTTATTTTTTTATACATATTTACTTATTTACTTATTAACTTTTTTATTTTTTTATTTATTAACTTATTTACATATTTACATATTTACTTATTTATTTATTTATTTATATATTTATTAATTTCTTTATTTACTTATTAAACTATTTACTTATTTACTTATTTACATATTTACTTACTTATTTATTTATTAATTTATTTATTTACTTTTTTGTTTATTGACTTATTAACTTCTTTAACTATCTAATTAACTTATTTACTTATTTACATATTTACTTATTTATTTATTTATTTATTTATTTATTTTATTTATTTATTTATTATTTATATATTTATTTATTTATTTACTTATACACTTATTTACTTATAAACCTATTTACATACTTTTTAATATATTTATCTCCATATTTTTTTTTATCATTTATTTATTTATCTATTCATTTATTTCTTTATTTACTTATATGCTTATTTACTTATTTATTTATTAAATTATTTATTTTTTACTTGTTTACTTGTGTACTTATGTACTTTTTTATTTATTTATTTATTTATATATTTACTTATTTACTTTTTTACTTATTTAGCTATTTACATATTTATTTATTAATTTATTTATACATATATTCACTTATTTATTTACTTATTTACTTACTTATTTCTTTACTTTTTTACTTATTTACTTATTTACCTATTTACTTATTTACTTATTAACATATCTAATTACTTATTTACTTTTTTACTTTTTTAATTATTGAAATATTTACTTATTTACTTCTTTAACTATTAACTAATTAACTTATTTTCTTATTAACTTATTTATTTATTTATTTATTCATTTTTTTATTCTTTTATTTTTATTTATTTTTATATATTTATTTACTTATACACTTATTTACTTATTTACATATTTTTTTATTTATTTATTTATCTATTCATTTATTTCTTTATTTACTTATATGCTTATTTACTTATTTATTTAGTAAATTATTTACTTTTTTACTTGTTTACTTGTGTACTTATTTACTTTTTTATTTATTTATATATTTACTTATTTACTAATTTACTTATTTACTTTTATTACTTATTTACTTTTTTAACTATTTACATATTTACTTATTTTTTTATTAATTTATATATTTACTTATTTACTTTTTTACTTTTTTTCTTATTTTCTTATTAACTTATTTACTTATTTACTTTTTTATTTATTAAATTATTTACTTTTTTACTTGTTTACTTGTGTACTTATATACTTTTTTATTTTTAACATATTTACTTATTTACTAATTTACTTATTTTCTTTTATTACTTATTTAACTATTTACTTATTTAATTATTAACCTATTTACTTTTTTTACTTTTCAACGTATTTACTAATTTACCTTTTTAATTATTTACTTTTTTAACTATTTACTTGTTTACTTATTTCCTTTTTTTACTTATTTACTTTTTACGTATTTACTTACTTATTTTTTTGTTTATTTACCTATTTACTTTTTTAATTTTTTTCTTTTTTACTTCTTTAACTATTTACTTATTTATTTATTTATTTGCTTATATACTTATTTACTATTTTAACTATTTACTTATTTACTTGTTTACTTATTTACTTATTAACCTATTTACTTATTAACGTATTTAATTACTTATTTATTTTTTTATTCATTTATTTATTAATTTATTTATTTACTTTTTTACTTTTTTAATTATTGACTAATTTACTTATTAACTTCTTTAACTTTTTACTAATTTACTTATTTACATATTTAAATATTTACATATTAACTTATTGATTTATTTATTTACTTATTTAACTGATTACTTATTTACTTTTTTCTTTTTTACTAATTTAATTATTTACATATTTACTTATTTATTTATTTAGTTATTTATTTAATTATTTATTTATTTATATATTTATTTATTTATTTGTTTACTTACTTTTACACTTATTTACTTATAAACCTATTTACATATTTTTTAATTTATTTATCTCTTTTTTTTATTATTTATTTATTTATCTTTTCATTTATTTCTTTATGTACTTATATGCTTTTTTACTTTTTAACTTATTTATTTATTAAATTATTTACTTTTTTACTTGTTTACTTGTGTACTTATATACTTTTTTATTTATTTATTTTTTATTTATTTACTTATTTACTAATTTACTTATTTTCTTTTATTACTTATTTACTTATTTAACTATTTACTTATTTAATTATTAACTTATATACTTTTTTACTTTTTCACTTATTTACTTATTTAAATGTTTACATAATATTTACTTATTTATTTATTAATTAATTAATTTATATATTTACTTATTTATTTACCTATTTATTTACTTACTTATTTACTTTTTACTTTTTTACTTATTATTTTATTTTCTTATTAACCTATTTACTTATTAACATATTTAATTACTTATTTATTTTTTCATTCATTTATTTATTAATTTATTTATTTACATATATACTTATTTACATTTTTAATTATTGAGGGTAGGCGCGGAACAAGATAGTCGCGAAAATATTGCTCTTGACTATTTATTTAATTAAAATAATTAGGCAAGTTTTTTTAAATCGTTTAATGTTTAAAAATTGAACACTTTTACCTGCCAGTCAAATCCAACAATAGCACAAAATGCAATCACTACAGCAATCCATTGAAGAGGTGAGAAATATGTGCAACACTAGGATCACCGAATTTCAAAGGAGCTTGGACACTGCTCTCACTACTGGGCAGTCTGCAATTACCATCCAAACATTATCAGCGGACTTCAATGGTTTCAAGCAGTTTGTGACAACCACCTTAACACAGCTGCAGCGGCAAGTGGAGCTGCTCGCAGGGGAGTGTGACCGCATGGAAATGCGCAGTAGACGCAAGATGTTACGGCTGCACGGTGTGTCCGAGAGCCGTAATGAAAACATTCATGAAATGGTTGTCAGAACAATCACTAGTAGCATGCCGTTGAAGCTAGACTCGGTTTCAATCAGCCGTTGCAGTCGTCTGGGTAAATCTTCCAAGGACAAGCCGAGGCCAATACTTGTGAAGTTTAGTAAAGTATCAGATCGGGACAGTGTGTGGTTCGGGAAGTCTGCTCTAAAGGGATCTGGTGTAACCATCTCGGAGTTCCTAACACAGGGACGTCATAGGGTTTTTGTTGAGGCTCGCAGACGCTTTGGTGTCAACAGAAGCTGGACGAAGAACGGTAGTATCATCGTTACTGGACCCGATAGCAAACATGTCCGTGTCACCACTCTGGACGAGCTCAACAAGGTTGGTGGGTCAACGACAGCATCCGCTGTGGCGTCGAGTGTAGCTGCGCCCCGTGTCCAGCCGGGTGCTGGGTCCTCTGCAGGTCCCTCCGGAGAAAGCACAGCCACCAGCGGTGGTAAGACCAGACGTGCAGCAGCAAAAAAGTAAAGTGTTAATCACTTTTTCCTATTTATGTGTTTCTTTGATTGTTTTGTTTTCTATTGTAAAATTGTCATTATTGTTTAGCCCTAATATAAATTAATGTCCATTGTATCTCACAAAAATTCCGAGAAATCCGTTACTAAATTTATATTCTTCCAACCCACTATCTAATTTTAAACTTGTTAAAACCCACCTAAATATTAAAATAACCATTTTTATTTTTATGAATGTAACCTCAAAATTGTTTTTCACAATAATGACAGTGACGTTTTCGTTCTGAAATTGATCGTATCATAACCATAGACCATTTGAAAATGTCGTTAGCGTTATTTATAACGTTATTGATACTTTTTTGTTTTTTTTGTTTTTGTGTGTTTATTGTTACTTTTCTATGTAAATATTATTTCCTTGAGTCTTTCCTGTACAATTTCATGTTTTAGAATTGTGATTGTTTCTAAAACCTTATCAAGCGAAACTGGCGGGTAGAGGTTGTCAACTAATATTAGTTTATTGATTATTATTTTATATTAATACTATTTTATTGGTTTTTATCTATTTATTGTACTTATATTATTTATATTTTATCCATAATATGAATAATTCCGGAAGTTCTGATATCCAAGCTAACCACTTTCTGTCTTTTTCATCTTCTTCAGAAGATTATAGCTTTCACTCTAGCTCATTACCTCTCCATGATGTTCTCCAGACCTTGTTTGCTGATGTGCCTAAAAACTTCAATGTTGTCCACATTAATGCTCAAAGTATTCCAGCACATTACGTAGACCTGGTGACTTCCTTTGACAACAAGAACATTCACGCTATCCTTGTATCGGAAACGTGGCTCAACCCTAACCTACTTTCTACATCTTTTTCTATTCCTGGGTTCCAGTTAGTCCGGAATGACCGTGTTGGCCGTACTGGTGGTGGTGTAGCAATATATATCAGATCAAACATATCCTTCTCTATAGTTGATGTCTCATCTCCTACCTCTTTATCTGACGTCGTTCAGCATTTGTTTATTGAACTTGCTCTTTCGCATAACAAAATCCTTCTTGGTGTCTTTTACAGCCCTTCCATGACAATTGACTATTTTTCTTCTTTTGAGAAGACTCTTAAAACTCTGGTACCCTCTTACTCACACACTATTATTATGGGTGACTTCAATACGTGTCTTCTCAAAAATGATTTCCGTGCTTCCCAGCTCAACACCGTAGTAAATTCCAGTGACCTTCATATACTTCCCTTAAATGCTACGCATTTTTTCCCAAACTGCAACCCATCTCTCTTAGACTTGATTATCGTCTCTTCTACATCACACGTCGATAAATATGGTCAATGTTCTGCTGACGCTTTTTCTTACCATGACCTTCTATACCTCTCATATAAACTTCGTCCTCCCAAACTTAAAGCAAAAGTGCTTCTACAGCGCAATTTTGGTAGCATGAACATCGATGAACTACAAAAAGATGCTCTCGAAATAGACTGGTCAGTTATCGATCGAGCGGATTGTGTTGACAATAAAGTTGAACTCCTTAATTCGCTTCTTATACAACTTTATGACAAGCATGCTCCAATCCGACCTGTTAAGATCAAGCACTCTCCTGCCCCGTGGCTGTCTGACGATCTCAAAGAACTGAAAAATAAGAAGAATATCGCAAAATCTAAACTCAAAAGAGACCCGTCCGACAAAAACCGCGAAAGATATAAGTTGCTGAGGAACCGCTGCAACAGACTTTGTAGGGATGCTCAAAGACGCTATATTCACAAATCAGTTGAAAATGGAAACCCAACTAAGGTTTGAAAATTTCTTAAGTCTATTGGAATTGGGAAACGCCGTAATGATGTCCTATCTAAAGATATTAATATCAATGTTTTAAATAAGCACTTCAGTTCTTCTGCTACTATCGATGCTAGCATCAAAACACAAACTTTGAATCACTTGTCATCTCTCCCAACTCCAGACTATTCCCCATTCGTCTTCAGCCAATTATCCGATTGTGATGTTAAGAAGAACATAATTTCTCTAGTTTCTGATGCTGTTGGCAGCGATAGCATCAGCCGTAAGATGATTGTCCCCCTCCTCGACATCCTATCTCCAATAATTACAAAAATACTTAACTTTTCATTGAGCACGAGCAGATTTCCTACAGCATGGAAAGAAGCTCAAATAATTCCCCTTCCTAAGAACTCCAACCCATCTTGTTTTTCAGATTACCGTCCCATATCTATTCTGCCATTCCTTTCAAAAGTACTAGAACGTGTTGTTCATCAGCAGCTGAGTATTTTCTTATCAGAGCGGGAACTCCTTAACCCTCTCCAATCAGGTTTCCGTCCTGGTCACAGTACAGTGTCTGCCCTGGTAAAAATCACCGATGACATCCGCCTTGCCATGGACAGTAGGAATCTCACTCTATTGGCTTTGCTGGATTTTAGTAATGCGTTTAATACTGTTGACTTTGATATCCTTCTTAGCTTACTACGTTCTCTTAACATATCTCCAACGGTAATTGACTGGTTTCATAGTTACTTGCATGGGCGCCGACAACGCATTCGTGCTGAGGATTCCTTCTCTGCATGGTGTGACATCGGTGCCGGTGTACCACAGGGTGGCGTCTTATCTCCTCTTCTCTTCTCTATTTTCATTAATTCAATTACTTTCGGTCTGACTTCTTCCTACCATCTGTATGCAGACGACCTCCAACTTTATGTTAAAAGTAGCCTTGACGAACTCCCTACAGCAGTACAGTCTCTAAATCAAGACTTAAATCACATTTTGCAGTGGAGCAAGTCATTTGGGCTGACTGTCAATCCTACCAAATCGCAGGTTATTATTGTTGGCGGCCCTCGGTTGATCTCAAAGATCGACAGGGATCTGCTGCCTCCAGTTATATTCGACGGTGTCGTAGTTCCCTACTGTAATGTGGTAAAAAATTTAGGCATTCATATGGATAGCTCTTTATCTTGGGAGAAACAGATCAGCGAGGTAAGCAGGAAAGTCTATGCATCGGCTAGTGCTCTAAATCGACTGCGCAATTTTCTACCGATTCCTACCAAAATTGCTCTTGTACAAGCACTGCTGCTACCCATTCTTGACTACGCTGACTGTAGCTATCTAGACCTTAGTGAAAAGTTCCTTGATAAACTTGAACGCCTCCAAAACTTCTGCATTCGCATTATTTTCGGTTTACGTAAGTATGATCATGTCTCCGACTTCCGTGCTCAGTTAGAGTGGCTTCCCATACGTCTGCGACGTAATCTTCACATCCTTACTCTGTTGTACAATGTTCTTTTTAATCCACGATCTCCCCCCTATCTCAAGGAACGTTTCCACTTTCTGCAAACCACCAACGACCAGGTTAACATGCGTTCTTGCCGTCGACTACACCTTTCCTTTCCCCCTTTCTCCTCCCAATGCTACTCACAGTCGTTTACAGTTCAGTCCGTTCGACTGTGGAATCCACTACCACTGCATATCCGACAATCCCAGTCCCTTCCGGTGTTCAAATCTAGGGTAAAAGCGCATTTCCTTTCGCTTTAAAAATTGACGGAAAACTTTCTATAATGGATCTATCGTAGTATGCACGTAAATTATATGTATTTATTAATTATATGTATTTATTAATTTGTTTTATTTTATTTTATTTGTGATATAAGTCTATTAGTTATATATTTTTATTCTTACTTCTATTATGTAATTATCTTTAAAGTATGATATTAAAATTCTAGCTATATTTTTGCACACCGTTTCTACCTCACTGATTAACGTTGTTTCCTCTACCCAATGGTTGTCTGGAAGAGATCGCTTCCAGCGATAAGACCGCCAATATTGTACAAATGATTTGCCTGTATTGTTATTGTTACTTGTGTCCTTATTTGTGCAATAAAGAATATTTATTATTATTATTATTATTATTGACTTATTTATTTCTTTAACTATTAACTAATTTACTTATTTAATTTATTTTTTATATATTTATTAATTCATTTATTTATTAACTTATACACTTATTTACATATTTTTTAATTTATTTTTTTGTCTCTTTATTTTTTTTTCATTTATTTATTTATCTATTCATTTATTTCTTTATTTGCTTAAATGCTTATTTACTTATTTACCTATTTATTTATTTAATTATTTACTTGTTTACTTGTTTACTTGTTAACTTTTTTACTTTTTTATTTATTTATTTATTTATATTTTTACTTTTTCACTAATTTACTTATTTACTTTTATTACTTATTTAGTTATTTACTTATTTAACTATTTACTTGTTAAGTTTTTATTTTATTTATTTTTTACTTTAATACTTATTTAACTATTTACATATTCACTTATTTACTTACTTACTTATTTACTTTTTTACTCATTTACTTTTTTATTTATTTACTTATTTTACTATTTATTTATTTAATTATTTACTTATTAAAATATCTACATATTTACTTATTTATTTATTAATTTAATTATTTATTCATTAGTTTATTGATTTATTTACTTATTTCCTTAAATCACTTTTTTACTTATTTACTTTTTACTTTTTTATTTATTTAACTATTTACTTATTTACTTAATAACATATCTACATATTTACTTATTTATTTATTTATTTATTTATTTACTTTTTTCTTTATTTATTTATTAATTTACTTATTTTTTTATTTATTTATTTACTTACTTACTTATTATCTTATTTTTTTATTTTTTCATTCATTTATTTCTTTATTAATATTTTATTTCTTTATTTATTTATTTACTTATTTATTTATTTATTTATTTATTTATTTACTTATTTACTTTTTTTACTTTTTTACTTAAATAAGTACTTATTACCGTATTTACTTATTTATTTATTAATTTTACTTTTTTTTTTTACTTATTTATTTATTAACTTTTTACTTTTTTACCTTAATAAGTACTTATTAACGTATTTACTTATTTATTTATTTATTTATTTACTTATTTACTTCTTTACTCATTACCTATTTACGTATTTACTTATAAACTCATTTACATATTTACTATTTTTTTTTACTTAGTTATTTATTTCCTTTTTTTATTGATTTCTTTATTTATTTATTAATTTATTTATATATATATTTACTTATTCATTTATTTTTTATTTATTTATTTATTTATTTATTTATTTATTTATTTATTTATGTATTTTTAATTATTTTATTCATTTCTTTATTTATTTATTTTACATTTATTTATTTCTTTGTTTACTATTTGACTTATTTGCTTATTTACCTTTTTACTTATTTTCTTATTTATTTATTTAACTATTTACTTATTTACTTATGTACTAATGTACTTATTTACTTATTTACTTGTTTACTTGTTTACTTGTTTACTTGTTTTTTTTTTTACTTATTCACTTATATGTTTATTTACTTTTTTACTTATTTACTTATTTATTTATTTATTTATCTATAAACTTATTAACTTATTGATTTATTTATTATTTACATATTTTTTAATTAATTTATTTATTTCTGTATTTTTTCATTTATTTATTTCTTTCTTTCTTTATTTACTTATTTACTTATTTTCTTGTTTACTTGTGTACTTATTTAAAATTTTATTCATTTATTTATTTATATATTTACTTAGTTTATATATTTTTTTTAATTATTTACTTATTTAATTGTTTACTTATTTACTTATTTATTAATGTTATTTATTTATTCATTCATTTATTTATTTATTTATTCATTTAATTATTTACTTATTTACTTTTTAACTTTAATAAGTACTTATTAACGTATTTACTTACTTATTTATTAATAATTTACTTATTTACTAATTTATTTATTTATTTATATACTTATTTACTTTTTTACTGTTTTACATATTACTTATTTACTAATTTACTTATATACATATTTACTTATTTATTTATTTATTTACTTATATATTAATTTACTTTTTTACTTACTTACTTATTTAATTTTTTACCTATTTACTTATTTATTTATTTACTTATTTACTTATTTATTTCTTTATTCATTTATTTTTTTATTTATTATTTTTTTATATACTTATTTACTTTTTTGCTTTTTGACTCAAATAAGTACTTATTAACGTATTTACTTATTTGTTTTTTTCTATTTTTTTTTATACAAATTTACTTATTTACTTATTAACTTTTTTCTTTATTAACTTATTTTCATATTTACATATTTACTTATTTATTTATTTATTTTTTTATATATTTATTAATTTATTTATTTACTTATTAAACTATTTACTTATTTAATTATTTACATATTAGCTTACTTATTTATTTATTAATTTATTTATTTACTTTTTTGTTTATTGACTTATTAACTTCTTTAACTATCTAATTAACTTATTTACTTATTTACATATTTACTTATTTATTTATTTACTTATTTATTTAATTTATTTATTTATTTATTATTTATATATTTATATATTCATTTATTTTTATACTTATACACTTATTTACTTATAAACCTATTTACATACTTTTTAATATATTTATCTCCATATATTTTTTTATCATTTATTTATTTATCTTTTCATTTATTTCTTTATTTACTTATTTACTTATTTATTTATTAAATTATTTACTTTTTTACTTGTTTACTTGTGTACTTATGTACTTTTTTATTTATTTATTTATTGATATATTTTCTTATTTACTAATTTATTTATTTTCTTTTATTACTTATTTACTTTTTTACTTATTAAACTATTTACATATTCACTTATTTATTTATTAATTTATTTGTATATATATTTACTTATTTATTTCTAATTTACTTACTTACTTATTTACTTTCTTACTTATTTACCTATTTACTTATTAACATATCTAATTACTTATTTACTTTTTTACTTTTTTAATTATTGAAATATTAACTTATTTTATTATTTACATATTTCCTTTTTTTTTTTATTTTTTTTTATTTTATTTTTTATGTTTTTATTTATTCATTTACTTATACACTTATTTACTTATTTACATATTTTTTTATTTATTTATTTATCTATTCATTTATTTCTTTATTTACTTATATGCTTATTTACTTATTTATTTAGTAAATTATTTCTTTTTTTACTTGTTTACTTGTGTACTTATTTACTTTTTTATTTATTAATTTATTTATATATTTACTTATTTACTAATTTACTTATTTACTTATAATTCTTATTTACTAATTTAACTATTTACATATTTACTTATTTATTTATTAATTTATATATTTACTTATTTACTTTTTTACTTTTTTACTTTTATACTTATTTACTTATTTAACTATTTACTTATTTACTTATTAACATATTGACATATTTACTGATATATTTATTTATATATTTATTTATTGATTTATTTACTTTTTTCCTTAAATCACTTTTTTATTTATTTACTTTTTACTTTTTTACTCATTTAACTATTTTCTTATTTACATTTTTACGTTTTTACATTTTTACTCATTTATTATTTATTTATTAATTTATTTATTTATTTATTTATTTATTAATTTATTTATTTATTTATTTATTTATATATTTACTTATTAACTTATTTAACTATTTACTTTTTTTTTATAATCTTATTTACTTTTTACTTTGTTACTTATGTAACTATTTACTTATTTACATATTTACTTATTTTTTTTTTTTTTTATTTATTTATTCACTTAATCACGTTTTTTTTAATTTATTCATTTCTTTTTTTTTCATTTATTTATTTCTTTATTTACTATTTTACTTATTTACCTTTTTACTTATTTTCTTATTTACTTATTTAACTATTTACTTATTTACTTGTTTACTTGTTTACTATTTTACTTGTTTACTTGTTTACTTGATTTTTTGTTTACTTATTGACTTATTTATTTATTTATTTATCTATATACTTAATAACTTATTGACTTATTTATTATTTACATATTTTTTAATTTGTTTATTTATTTCTTTTTTTCTTTATTTTTTCATTTATTTATTTATTTACTTATTAACTTATTTACTTATTTACTTGTTTACTTGTGTACTTATTTACTATTTTATAAATTTATTTATTTATATATTTACTAATTTACTTATTAACTTTTGCAACTTTTTACTTTTTTTTATTTACTAATTTACTTTTTACTTTTTTACTTTTTTACTATTTACTTATATTTACATATTTTCTTTATTATTTATTTATTTTTTAATTTATTTATTTATATATTTACTTATTTATTAACTTATTTACTTATTTATTTATGTATTTATTTATTTATTTATTTATTTATTTACTTATTTTACTATTTACTTGTTTACTTATTTACTTTTTACTTATTTACTTTTTTTACTTATTAACTGTTTTACTTATTCACTTACTTATTTATTCACTTATTTACTTTTTTACTTTTTTACCTTTTTTCTTTTTTACTTCTTTAATTATTTACTTATTTTTTTGTTTATTTTTTTATTTATTTACTTCTTTAACTATTTACTTATTTACTTATTTATTTATGTATTTATTTATTTATTTACTTATATACTTATTAACTTTTTTTAATTATTGACTTATTTACTTCTTTAACTATTTACTTATTTACATATTTACTTATTTATTTATTTTTTATTTATATATATTTATTTATTCATTTATTTATTACTTATACACTTATATACTTATTAACTCATTTACTTATTTATATATTTATTTATTTATTTATTTATTTTTTTATTTATTTATTTACTTTTTTACTTGTTTACTTGTGTACTTATATACTTTTTTATTTATTTATATATTTACTAATATAACTATTTACTTATTTACTTTTTTACTTTTTACTTCTTTACTTATTGACTTATTTAACTATTTATTTATTTACTTATTTTCTTATATACTTATTTACTTGTTTACTTGTCTACTTGTTTCCTTTTTCATTTATTTATATATTTACTTATTTACTAATTTAACTATTTACTTATTTACTTTTTTCTTTTTTACTTCTTTACTTATTTAACTATTTACTTATTTTCTTATTTACTTATGTACTTATTTACTTGTTTACTTGTTTACTTATTTACTTATTTAACTTTTTACTTATTTAACTTTTCACCTATTTTCCTATTTACTTATTTACATATTTACTTATTATTTATTTATTTATTTACTTATTTACTGATTTACTTTTTCACTTGTTTACTTATTTACTTATGTACTTATTTATTTATTTACTTATTTACTTATTTGCTTATTTACGTATTTACTTCTTTACTTGTTTACTTATTTACTTATTTATTTATTTATTAAGTGCTAAAATACCACAATATTTTCCTGACAGCAAATGTAACTTTGTTTTTCATAGTGTTTGTATGAAGAACAAAGTTATGTTTGTGGTTGTTGAAAATGTGCTATATCTTAACAACTGCTAGTTCGATCCAGTCCAAAGCAATTTTTGTTGAATTATTTTATTTTATTTTTTGTATAAGAATTGTAAAGCGGTTGACAGGATGTACATCTTCCTACCAAATTTCAACAGTTTTATTCTTATAGTTACAGATCAAAGCTGTGACGTACGGTCGGACGGACAGACAGACATACATCCAAATAAACTTGACGAAATTTGTATAAGGGTTCCGTTTTTTGCCATTCGGCTACGGAACCCTAAAAATGGAATCGATAGCAATCCCTACTTACAAAATGTTTCGGCTCCTCAAACGATAATCGTATTGATGGATTTGGTTTTTCACAGTAGACCCTTAGGCTATTTATTTGTATAATCAAGTCTAGTGTATAATAACAGATCTAGTCACAAATGATGACAAACATTTTTGTTAAAAGCTTTCAAGCTTTGAAGCTTAAAATCTTAAAGCTTTTTTAGCCTTTTAAGATGCCGCAGTCTTAATCCTGATGTGCTGTTGTCCGAACGTGTATGTGTGTATTTTTTTGCATGTTTGAGATCTCAAACTAAAATTCATGCCTGTACATTAAACAACAATGCCAAAATCTATGAGGTGAAAAGAGAATACTGCTCATTATGAGTTTATTTATTTAAGTAAGTTATGTGAGTTTTAATTATTTTTTAAAAATGGTATAGAATAAAGTTATTGTTTTTTATCTTATTTTTCTTATTATTTATACAGTTTACTCAGGGGTGGTTGTACAAACGATACTGATGCCCAAAGTTTTTTTTTTAAATAGAAAAACCCCATAAAAAACAGTTTATTATTGCAGATTAGCAAGAGAGTTAAAACTACCAATACCAGGTCGCCTCTACGTAGCTTACTAGCTACGGCGTACCAATTCGTAGATACACGCGAGATGAGGGTGCATGTTTCCCCATTCGTTTTGTCATTTTTTTAATGTTGTGAAGAGGGTTTCTTGTATAAAACGTGCATATAATGGAAATACTTTTTTTTTAGAATAAGCATAACTCATATTATCATCCCTGAGTTGGATGCCACTGACCAAAACAACAGCCTGTATTATTATTTTATGTATGTACACTAATAGAGTTCCCGCAGAATACGCGCTGTCGCCAATTATGCCGTGCTCAGGGGACCTTTTCGTCACAAATTTACTAAGTAATGAATTCGTCAATTTGTGTATCGTCAGATTATTAATTCGATGTATTATTGTAAGTAAAGTAGTGTAAGATTTATGTTTATTGAAAAATAAATATATTTATTTAAATTCATATTCTTGTATAACACCTCATCCTATCCCCTGGCCTACACACGATGGTTATGCGCAAAGTTGTATTAACTTCAAGAGCGAGAGCTTCGCAACTGTTGTTTAGAAGAAACGCCGATAAATGAACTGTTTCAATCTACTTGTATAGCATTAAGGGTTAATATTCATAGCTAGCTGCACTTTTACGCACTATTACCTAGCTGTTGTCTTTATTGATTTCGTAAGAAATCGTTAATGACGTCATGACACTTTGAAAGGTGAGAATTATGAGCTTTTTAGCTATGCGTGTGCCTATAGCTAAAAAGTGCGACTGAGGTGTGTACCTCAGTCGAGTGATTTGAGGTATAATCGATGAGTTTCGAGGTCCCATTCCCGGTAGAATTTTTTTTGTGTTATGGGATTAATCGCTATGTTAATAAGTGACACTTTATAGGTGAACTGATTTGGATGTTTGGATTTTTTCATACATTGTCCCCAGTCGGGGTGATATGATACCATGCCACTTCAAAGTGGCTTCGCCGAAAGTTGGCCAAAAATGGTAGTTAAGTTTTGCGTAGTTAAATGTTGCGCAGACAGGATATTTGTTATTACGTGTAAGGCATTAATTTCTGCTGCTTTTAGACATGTTTTGTTACAAATACTCGTCTTAACTAACGATAAATTTTAGACGGCAATGTTACCAACCATTTTTTAGACAGAGGTTGACAACATTGCCCAGCTCTAAAATGTTACAAGGGTTGACACTATTGGAAAAAAAACTGAATCTCACAATAAATATCGACTGAAGCATTCTACGTTGATGTCTCATAATAAATAATACTTATATTACAAACTAAAGAGGTGTCTGTTTGTTTGACTATAAAGATACATGCGGACTCAAAGTTAGGTAGTATTTTATTTTCACCTAATGTACAACCCTAACCCCGAAATTCCCTGAGTATGAAAGACCGATTAAGCCACAAGTACTTTAAATGGGATTCTATTTATTTGAAACAGTGATGGCATACAATGTTCTGGGTGTTGTGGTACTACCTTTGTGTCTGATTTCCATAACACAAGTGCATAAGCTACTTACTTTGGGATCAGAGTAATGTTTTTGTTTGGTGTCCAATATTTACTTATTAAGATACGTAATACTTCTGCAAATCAGGGAAGATGCAGAGTAAAAGTTGTTTTCTTTAGCGTAAAGTACTCAAAAACTAATTAATTTGTGTTGGGTAAGTGATTTCGACTGTGGTCAATATAAACAGAGAATAGCAAAACTAACTAGGTTTTTTTAACAGTACAATAATTTAAGAACTTATTATAATGGACCTACCTTTAGTTAGAGATTACAACTCTCAAATGTAGTTGCTAGTTCCGTTAATTTGTTAAATCTAGACTCCGAAATACGAAATGTTTTGTAGTTATTCTTTTTTTCCCATTTTCCTTTATTTTTATCTTAATGCGCTTTGTATTTTGTATGTAATTTTTATGTGTGTATTTGTGAAGTAAAGTAATAAACAGTTTTCTTTCTGCCTTCAAATAAGCACTTATTATGCCTATTTCAAAAATGTCTAGGTATCCCCAGTAAGCTATCCATTCTTTTATCGACAGGTAGCATCCAGGGTTAGGATTTCCTACCACCAGCAGGCTTAAAGTCCTATAAAGTAAAGATAGATAACAGTTTCTATCTCAAGTATAGGGCAAAAGTTTAGATAGAATAAATATTGAGAACGGTCATAAGTTCGTGGGCAGGGCACACAGCGCGAAGAACTGATGGCCGTTGGGGAAGAAAAGTTCTAGATTGGAGACCCTTCAACCAAAAGCGCAGCGTAAGAAGTCCACCGACAAGATGGACAGACGACCTTTTAAAGATCGCAGGATCACACTGGATGCAGACCGCTCACAACCGGTCGCAGTGGAAAACCGTGGAGGAGGCCTATGTTCAGCAGTGGACTTCCTGTAGCTGGTAGTGATGATGATGATGGTAAGTTCGTTAACCTTTGATAGCGCTGCTAAATAAAACTTTTGACGGCGACTTGCTTGACCTTCTATATTTTTCGCCGTATCGGATTATTTTTCACCTTTCCAATATTCATACAACTTAACATTTTCGGCTTATCCGAATAAGTACTAATAAATTAACAAAATGCAAGTACAAACAGGCACAAAATCAATAGAGTTTTTATTTTATTTTTGTAATAATTGGAATCACATACATTGCTCTGATCCCAAAGTAAGTAGGTAGATAATTGCATTTGTGTTTGGAAATCAGACACATCGGTGGTACCACAACACCTAGACCCAAGACAGTATAGAAAATTTTGATTCCCATATTGACCCGACCGGGAATCGAACCCGGGACCTCCGAGCGGCGACGCCATGAAACCAGTGTGCTTAGCCACTACAACTTGGAGGTCGTCATAGAAATGCGCTAAATAGCACTTTTGCCGAGTAACGAGTACCGAGTATTACTCGGTTCAATTTTATTCCAACTGAGTACTCGGCCGAGTAACTTGGTTCAATCAAATTCCTGTTTCGGGTTTGTAAACAAACATTATAGCGCAACAGAATAAGCTTCCACCTAGCCACAAGAGTCCTTCCGAGTGTTGGGCAGGGTACCAAACAAGGTATCTAGGCTGGCACGTAAAGCACGAGAGTTTCTTTGTGTACCGTGTATAGCAAGCGATTACTTTAACAAGCTGGTGTCTTTCTTCTTTAATATTAAAGGCAATTTCCCTCCAGGTTGCATTAAAAATCTTTATGATGTTTGCAAACTCATAATTATTTTGATAGACCCATTCAACGATACCCCTCATGATGAGTTAAACAAGAGAAAAAAAACATCCCAACGTTGCTGGCATGGAATGGTACCCAAAAAAAAACATTTTCAACATTTTATTTTACCACTTTTGTGGGGAGATTTAGAAAGAAAGAAAATACTTTTATTCGACCGAGAAATGGACATTGAAAAATACATGCAAGAAAACAAGACTAATCGAGTCGAAAAGGCACCCTCAGTATAAGCCGTGGCAGCGGAACGCATACCACGACGCTGATTCAGCTGGTGCCTTTGTAGGTATTTAAATACATATCCATGCCAAATCACAGTTTTCTAGTACTTAAGGTCTCTGAGCTGAATTGCGGCCGGGTGGATAGACTATGAGGGTTTCTTGTGGGACTACGGAAGCCTAAATTTTTATTTAATTTAATACTGCACTTAAGTTTCTTTTGTATCACTCTAGCTTGCATTATACTCATGCATTAAACCAATTAAGTATTTATACACATTTCCCTCACATAGCATACAAATTATAAATTCTTTTGCTAATTAGACGTGTACTGGAAGGCTCTTTTAAAATTCCCATATAAAAGTAGAGTTATGTAAAATTAATAAATTACATCAAGTGGTTATACAAACGTGTAAAAGTAGAAATTTTTCACATTTCCTAGGTGTGACTGCGGTGACCAATTTTTCGTAATTTATGCAGGATGCCAATGTACCTAGATGCTTAACCACTGGGATCCTCATAATTATGAGCTTTAAGTTTAGGAAAAAAGGTTTATCAAAACCAATTCAAAAGTAAAACCGCAATGAGGACATATACAACCAGGTATGAAGAAATACTTTTTAATTAGTCGGGTTATTTTAGTTTTGGGTTAACTGTGTGTGCTTATTTTGATTGAATTTACAGAATGCTCGTTTGTTGAATTGTATTCCAGTACACCATTTCGTGATGTCTTAATCTTGAAGAACTATTCAGTATATTCTAAATTGTTGCTAGGCATAACATTCTGTAGGCCGTCCTTAAATAAATATAAATATAAATTTCCTTCGGACATTCCCCCACATCGCCATCTAGTCCCAAAGTAAGCTACTCAAAGCTTGTGTTATGGGTGCCAGACAACGGACATAATACTTAAATACTTTTTGTTTATAAATACAAACATGATATACATATAAAACACCCAGACCAATGCAAACATACATGGTTTCCCTGTAGGTAGGAGGACATCAGGTGGCACTCGAAGAACGCTGGGATAAAATTTGTTTTTTCGTGTATCTATTGATTTGAGAAGAACGTTTAAATGAAGCTTAAATACAAGAAAAAAAAAACTGTGAAAGCACTCCGGGAGTGCCGGCAGAAGTGAAAACTTGAATATCAACGTTGTGAATTTTTGATTTTTGGAATAGTTATTATCAATATAAAAGTACTATCATTTTTGTGATAGAGTACAATAATAATAATAATAATAATAATAATAATAATAATAATACAATAATAATAATAATATAATATTTTTATAGAATACAATATTTATTTATTGCGCTATCGTATCGTACAAACATTACAATTTATATAATATTAAATTACATTAAAAAGTTTATCTCTCAGAAAAATCAACTTACATCCATAATTTCGCCAACCGTCTTACGGTTTTTCGATCAGGTCACGTGTCCTGACGCGAGTTTCACATTTTTCCCCCATCCCACAAAAGTGCTCAACGCCGCTAAAGAAGTTTTCACTTCAAAAATTGTTTACGATTTATTGAAGATAAAGCTACATAAGTTAAAAGAATATTTTATGGAGAAAAAATGACACAAATTTGTCATTTGTTATGCTTCAGCCTTTTGGCTCAGATATATTGAGGACACCACAACACGCCAGGCGCGAAGTCTTACCATATCCTTATTTACCGCATGGTCACCTTACTTGGCGGTGGAAACGCAACTATTTTTATTGTGGCACTCGGAGTGTTCCGTGCAGCAATGTTACACTTCAACGCGACGTTAATTTGTTACCGACATTTCGAAACGATATAGGTACGATTTTATTATATCAATATTTGTCGGTGTTGGAATGAACTACGCAATCGGAAAGTTCGTGATAAATAAATGAGAATGTTTTGTAGATAGTAATTGTGACCATCTCTGGGCTCTTGGGTTTGATTCCAGTCTGGTCTATACGGAAATCATATTTTGAAATTATTATTATCTCAATATACTGGTGTCCCAAAAAGAGCAGGCCAAACTGAAACTGGAGATAACTTAGCTATAGACCTTTCAATTAAAAATAACACAACTCTTAAAAGTCATATAGTTTGGAAGATTGTGCCACTTTTTTGTATTTTTCTTGTATGAAGAAAACAAGAAAGTGGGATTACCTCCCAAACCATGATACTTTCAAACAATTCATGTTATTTTTATTTAAAAGGTCTTTTGCTAAGCCCTCTCCAGTGTCAGTCTGGTGTGCCAGTTATAAAATAAAAAGTGGTATAATTTTTAAAAAATAGAGTATATACGAAAGGTCTATGACTAAACTAACCCCAGTGTCAGTTTGCACACTCTTTTTTGGACATCCTATATATTCTGATAACCTCGATCACTCGTTCCTACGAGTGATTAAGAGCCGATTTTACCATCGCCAGATAAGACTTATCGAACGAAATAAGTATAAAATGACATTTACATTAATGATTGCTGACAAATAGGTGATGATTACAAATTAGGCGTATTGTGCTTTATTCGACGAATATTAGTTATCGGACGTTGATAAAATCAGGCCTAAGCTGCATTAGTAAAAAAAAACCTGTACTATTCAGGAAATAGTACCACTAATTAGTAGATGTTTTATTTTTGTAAAGTTCAATTTTCTAGTTCGTTTAACGGAGGCGAAGTGGATTGCACTAATGGTTCAGAAGGTTTTTAACACTCAGTGTCATATTTATAATCTTAAAGATGAAATAAGAAACCAAAAATTGCATCAAGCGCACGGTCGGACCGACAGCACGGTAGCTCAATTGGTAGAGCGTTTGGCCCGGTTAGCCAAGAAGTTGCTGGTTCAAGCCCCGCTTGTGCGCAACTTTTGGTTGATTATTTTATATTTAAGAATATAAATATGACACTGCTAGTTTCAAAAACTTTCTAAACCATTAATAGCGAATCGCTATCAATTTCCAAGTTATTTTTTTCTGTAATGAATGACTACTTAGCCCACTGCTGATGTAAAAACTGTTGGGTATATAGCGCAGACGTCACGTACACATCACGACGTATTCATAAGAGACCAGTAATTTCTCACGGCCAGACTGACAGCACAGTAGCTCAATTGGTAGAGCGTTTGGCCCAGTTAGCCAAGAAGTTGCTGGTTCGAGTCCCGCCCGTGCGCAAATTTTTGGTTTCTTATTTCATCTTTAAGAACCTTGCATTAAGTTTTGACTTTAGAGGATCGATAATACTTTTGACTATATCTGTACTTTCCAAGGTTCAACAAAATATGATAAAAGTGTTTCGGGGCATAACACAAAAAGTTATTTGAACACGGAAAAGGTTTTTCCATGGCGTTTGTTCCGGCAATGATATGGATGGATGGATATGTATGGCGGTGTTATAAGAAAACATCTCTGATATAGTTGGAAAATCATTCAGGTTGAAGAAGTTTTCTCCCGGCTTTAGAAAATGAGAAAAAATACACATTATTCTTGTACAAATTTGTTTTTTTTTCACAGTAAATTAACAATATATGAAAACCTACAAGAAATTATTCAAAAACAAATAATAATTTATATTTGTGCAATCCTAATAGTTTTTTGGCTCTCCTGTAAAATCATCATTTTCTTCTTATGCTTTTTTTCCACTAAAAGTGCGATATGTCCGATCCTATAAAACACTGCGTATCATTTTAATAATATACATTGATATGTATTTTAGTAACTACTAACGCCAATAAAGTGGCTAGCACATCAGGTTACCCACTTTTGTTGCAAACTAGCCCTTATTACAACTAGTTAAGATACCGCAGTGTTATACCTTGACGTGCTGTTGTCCGTACATGACCCCTATTTTTGAATCACTCGCGTCAAGATGGCGTGTGATATTAATTAATTAATGTTTGATTTTCCAATGAAAACTTGTATAATTTGACATGGAAATAAATTTAAAAAAGACCACTAAATTTTGTGAGTATTATCGGTTATGTTTAGAGTTATTTTCATTGATTATTAATTATTTTTTAACCGACTTCAAAAAAGGAGGAGGTTATCAATTCGACTGTATGTTTTTTTTTTTTGTATGTTTGTTACCTCATATCTCAGTCGTTTGTAGACCGAATCGAAAATTTTTTTCGCCTACTTAGAGGGTGTACCTTCTAGTTGGTCCCTTTTTTTTCATTTTGGGATCTGATGATGGGATCTTGGTGTAATCGAGGGAAACCCTCAAATTTTAAAGGCACGGATAGTGTTTCTTTACAGGCAAACAATTCCTTTTTGGAGTCGGTGCCATCACTTTGACCATCAAGCATCAACTATCACAGCACCGACTCCAAAAAGGAATTGTTTGCCTAAAACGGATTCCTGTCCTTTCAATGGTGAAGAGTTTATTTGTTTATTTAAGACTTTTTAGTGCATTTTGGTTTTGAAGTCGGTTTTTACTTTTTTTTAAAGTTTATTTTATTTCTTCATTTTTAGTGATTACCTAAGAGGGGGGGGGGGGAGTTGCACCTTATGATTCTATTTTTTTAAGAAGCTACAAATTACCTATCATAAGTTACGTCATTATAATAACTGAACTCTCAAGTGTTGTAGTGTACTTCCTTCAACATGATATAACCTGTCTTTTTGGTTAAATTAAGAACCCGCTCAATATAAAATTAGTATAAACAAATAGTAAATAATAATTTTATTTATTTAATGATACAGATAAATGTATTTCTACAAAAATGTTTAAAAGTAGCGTAGCTGACCTTCCATTGGCTTTGGCGCCAAACGCTAGCCAATGGGAAGCCAGCCCGCCAAAAGTCGAGTAATGTAATAGTGGTGGGGAGCTTTCGTTAGGAACAGATCTGGGAAACAGTTCAGTCTGGCTCGGGATTTCATAAAGTTAACATTACTATAGTGAAAGTGCTGTTACATTTGTACTAATTATATATATGTATTGAGACTAAATATAAGTGAATACGTGAAGATCCCTGCGGTTTTATTCAACGTCTGTTCCCCTTCTGATTATCGATAGTTAGCTATCATACAAGCGTTAAGGAGTTCCACCATCAGCTCAGCTCCACAAAATATTGACCTTCAGACGTAACAACACGTCACGTCAAAAAAACACTATATATGCTTTTTAAAATTTGAGGTTTTCCCTCGATAACACCAAGATCCCATCATCAGATCCCGAATTAGCAAAAATGGGACCAACTAAAATGTATAAGTAGGCGATTTTTTTTCGAATCGACAATTGACTGAGATATGGAGTAACATAGATACAAAAAAAAACATACAGACGAATTGATAACCTCCTCCTTTTTTGAAGTCGGTTAAGAATCAGATTTACAGATCAATCTATATTTACTTCCCAAACTTTATTTTTAGGTGAGGTGTTCGTAGGTAGTGTTCAGTGGGTAATAAGCAACCTACTTCATTACGATCGTGTTGGATGGGTGACGATTCCGACCATATAAGTGACGTACATCACGAGCATCTCTGTGCTTCGGAAGGCACGTTAAAAGCCGTTGCCCTGGCTGGTTTCTCTACGCTTTGACTGTAGAATAATGTTTATTGGAACCACGCTTTTCATCTCGTCGACATAAATATTTTCTCCAAATTGTGGTAGTTCGGCATTCAAAACTAAAAGCAATCGTAAATACTACCTGTCGAACTAGAATTTATTTATTATTTGAAAAAATACTGTATATGGGCCTTGTGATTTCGAATATCGCGGCAAATATTAAATGTGGCCTTATAAGACTGAATATGAAATGATTGTCATCTGGTTCAAAAAAACACACACGTAATTTAAGTATGTTGCATATGTGTTTGTATAATTAAATATGATTTGCCATAATAACCTTTGTCCGAATAACACATTTTGCACACAAAGGAAAATCAATATAGAACTAGCTTGGTGCTGTTATACTCGTTTACTCAAATCAGGAAGTATTTTTTTAATATGTATTTATTAAAAATATTATAAACTTGATGTTTTAAATATGATCTAACCCATTCTACTGTTGAAGCTTACTAAAATATCTAGTTTTGGAGTTAGTAGACAGCAACTCTTTAATTCGTCGTAAAGGTTTGTGTTGTCAGAATCATTAAAATACATATATCGTGTTTCTTCACACATGTGTTAAATATAGGTATCTAGATTCTTACCGATATCGATGGTTTTATTGTAAAGTAAATTAAGTTCCTTATATTGGGAAAATATCGTGTTAATTTTAATAATAATAATTCCGATTATTCGCCGCCAAATTCAAATATTATAATTGGTTTTGCTTGAAAAAGCTACCGTAGACCACGTGAAATATATTGATATTTATGTAGTATTTTAACTACGAGCAATCACCATTTCCATGTAAACATTTTTAAAGCTAAATAAACATGTTTTTATTTTTTGTGACGACCTCCGTGGTCGAGTGGCTATCACGATGGTTTCAAGCGTCGCCATCTCGTGAGGTTCCGGGTTCGATTCCCGGTCGGGTCAATGTAGAAACCGATCTTTTCTATATTGTCTCGGGTCTGGGTGTTGTGGTACCATCGTTGTGTCTGATTTCCATAATACAAGTGCATTGGCTACTTACTTTGGGATCAGAGCAATGTATGTGATAGGTGTCCAATATAAAAAAAAAAATACATTACATTATACATTATTATTATATTAAAATGTGCATTTAAAACAATGTTTTTGACATTTTACTGCTCCGTGTCTTTTTTGTTTTCAATTTATGTGTAATTTTGTGTATGCGTGTGTTTGCGATGTCCTTGCAATAAATGCTTTTTTTTCATCCTTCTAAAATATTGTTTGTTGATGTGGTTTTTATGATGGCACATTCATCATAAAAACCACATCACCAAACAACATTTTCCCCTGCGACTTTGTTCGTGGGTTAGGTATAATTTGACTCCGTTCTGTCTATTTTTCACGAAATGATTCATTTTAAAATAAGATAAACTCAAACTCACAACCTACATAATATGTAGGTACAAAGTATGTATTTATCAATTGTATTCATATAAATATTATGTAATTAATCATAACATACTAAGATATTACTGAAAACAATTGATAAACAATTTTATTCACTGTTGTTATTTCATAAGTTTTCTTTTTACAATGCGTCTCAAAGCCAACAAAAACAGACTTTAGGGCTGTCGTTGCGAAGGTTCTCTTGTATAGCCTTACCCGATAAATAAGCTATCTAACACATTAATTCTTTTATCAGACCTGTAGTTCCTGAGATAACTCACGTTAAAATAGCTCTTCAGCTTTGTAATATTAAAGTATAGATAAACACTTGTGTAGACGATTGCACTTGTCAGTGTGCATTAAACAAGCCAAGTCTTATGATTGTCAGCTTCGGGGTTTTAATAATCAAGCGCTAAGTGGTTCTTAATTTAATAAACCTTTTAAGATTGGCAGTTTACATTAATTACTGAATTGAAATCTTTATAAATACTATTTTTAGGAGGCAAGGGATACAATACAATACAATTGTACCTAATATTGATTTGAAGGCACACAAAATCTATTTGTATTGCAGTAGGTACTACCGAGGTCACCGCCGCATAATCATATTAGAGCCAAAGTTACTTGCACTTTCCGTCGTGTTGTGTTTCAAAATGTTCCGTTTTTATGTCGTGTGTGCAAGCTTATTCTGTTTGGTAAGTGGTAAGGTAGGCGAAGACTTTCGAATTCTATAGTTAGCAATAGTAGTACCTACCTGATTGCTTCTGAGTTCTGAGTTAAATCATAAATGAAAGGATCTGTAGTTTGATTGATGTCCTAGACAGAAAGACGTATTCTTACATATATACCTCGGCTTAGGTTATTTACTGACCTGACTCTGACCTACGCAAGTGAATCTATTACTTTAAAGGCCACTTTTAGCAACACTTCGGTCCACTAAGTATTCGGACCGCAGCTCGCAGTGCGAATCGGCCAAGTGCTATTTCTGAATGGGTCATCGTCACCACTATTGTACGAGCTATCATATATTTTTGTAAATATGTTATCGCTTTCCACTATCATTAACAGTGTAGCGGCGCCTTTATATTATGACACCGCCGCGAGCTTATTTTGTCAATGCATCAGTTTTATACTTTTAACATGATCAATTAAATCAGTGTATTAGCAGCACTCTATCAGAGCGGTTTGATATATCATTCCTTAAACCCTCTTATCATATCATCCCTAAAAGTGTGGAACCCCCACATTTTTTTTGGTCCTTCGAACCGTGAACCTAGCGTGCGGTTTGGTTCACAGCGGGACCTCGCGTATGATATTTTTGCGAAATCTATCGCGTTGCGAAGTTCCTATATCAAATATCATCGAACGTTTTTGACTTTTCAATCAACTCAACTTAAAAACAATTGTGACAGTGACCAGTGAAATTTGTGCGATAGTGGCTAGTTCTGACTGCCACGTGGACTATCATCGTTCCCTTATCATCAGCGGCGTGTCTTCATCATCACTCTGCGGGTGGCAAGCTCGCAGCGTAGCAGCGAAGGGTAACTGGTCCTGACTGAGTGCAACTTTCATCGAAAACAAGTAAGATCGTTCCTTTTATTTCTATCAACTTTAAGACATTTTAAAATGGAGGAACTTATTGCACGTCAAGCAGCACTTTATGAAAATCTTAAGCAAATACAAATCGACTTTAAAAAGGAATCGGATAGTCGTAAAACACCAGAGTATATCAAAGAGAGATTAGACCGATTAAGCAACATTTGGTCTGAGTTTGAGCATAATAATGCAGCTCTCGCGGAGTATCAAGAAAAAAGGGAGTGATGAACCATATTTTACACAAGATATTGTCAGTCAGCACTCAAGATTTATCGTGTTACTCAGAACATGATAGCATCCTATACACCACCACAAATTGAACAAAATCAGAAAAATAAAGCAACTACGGGCACAGATCCAAGTGGTCAAATAGATGAGTATCTACCAGAGCAAAGGTGTGGTATTCGTGACCCATTACTGAAATGGTGTCTGGACTACTTAAAGAATCGAAAGTTTTTCGTTAAGGTTGATAACACATTAAGCACGCCCATGTCTGTGACGTAGGGCACTGCGCAGGGTTCAGTACTAGGGCCCTTGCACTTCTTATCTTACGTCAATGACATGAGTGACTGCATTGTCAACAGCACGTGCTACCAATTTGCCGATGACACGTGCCTAGTAATAGGGCATAAAAACCCACAAATTGCCAGTACCCTCATGCAAACGGATCTGGATGCCTTGGCCAGATGGTGCCACGACGCTGGACTAGTCCTAAACGCTATCAAAACCAAATTGTTATTAATAAAATCGCCATACCTTAAACAACCGCCACCCATACAACTGGTGGCGCACGATCATAGTTGCCTGCATACAAACAACTATGCTGGTTGCTGCTGCCCTCAGATAGACGTAGTTGATAACCAAACGTATCTTGGACTTAATATTGACCGTAATTATTTCCATTGGAGTCTCCACATCGAAAAGGTCTGTACTAGGCTTAGGCAATACTTGGGTAACATCACCATTCTGAATCGTCGCATTCCATTTAAGGTCATATTGATGCTATACAACGCACTCGCTGAGTCTCATGTCCAATATGGTCTAAGCAGCTATGGGAGAAGTTATAAGTCATATCTCGACCAAATTTATAATCTACAAATTAAAATACTGAGAACAATTGTCCCTGACAAAATAAAAAATAGATATCGAGATAATGCACTTGGTATTTTCAAACATTGCAAAACACTTCCAATCCATCTGCAGATACAATGTACTTTATTAAAGGAACTATTTTTTGAAGATTCTTTTAAAACCCCTGTGTGCCACCCTGTATTCACACGAGCTATATCTAAGAACCGGCTTTGCCAGCCGAGTACAAACAACGCGTACGGCGCACGCACGGCGAAGTACCTACTGCCTCGGCTTATAAATAGTTTACCACCTAAGTTAGTGAATAGTATCACGGCCAAAAACATAAAACATAAGCTTAAAGATTACTTTTTAAGCACTATCGACAGTTAATTAAATAAAAAACTTAATAGTTGTTGTCAATAATTAGAATTTAATTGTATTGTGCAAACTTCTTAGCTTTAGTTCAAACCTAAGTGGTTTCTTAAAGCTATGTTTGTTAAATTTGTGAATTGGTATTTTTTTTGGTAAATAAATAAATAAATAAAAAACGAACTTCAGAGCATTACGTCAATTAATGAGCAGCATAAGAATTGAAGATTTAACAGAAAAGTGGGAGTTAGAAGACGAACTGCGCAATTTACAAAATCGCTGGAATGCCATTGATTACTTACATTTAAAAATCGACAATATATTGCAAGGTGGTGATCTCAATTACGAAGATCAGTTTAGCACTTACGAGATTTCTTACAAGTGCTTAAAAAGGGCTATCAATCAAAAAATCGCTTCTTCAGCTCACGTTCATCAAGTGACACCCCAATTTGAGATTCCCGTTTTTACCGGCAAATACACATCCTGGCCTACATTTTTCGATCTTTTTACTGAGACAATACACAATAACAATTCGCTCAGTAAAGCCCAAAAATGCAGCACCTTAAGGGAAAAATCAAGGGCGAAGCTGAGCGTCTTATACAGCATTTAAATATATCAGCCGAAAATTACGACACCGCCTGGGACATCCTAACACATAGATACAATAACCCTCAGGTCCTATTTACAAAACAAGTAGAGACCTTTCTCAATCAGTCGAACATTCAAAAGCAGACATCATTCGAAATCAAAAGACTTTATGATACTAGCATTGAAACACTACACGCTATCCACAATCTAGGCGTGATACTAATACACAAGAACCCTCGCACAAGAACCCTCGGGAATTACCAGCCTTAGATGAATTAATGGAATTTCTTGAAAACAAATTTACAGCCCTAGCGCCCATAACTCAAAAGCGTGAATCATTAGCATCTTATCAATCAAAGCCTGCCTATAATCAAGCCAAGCAGACTTTTTTCAAACCCCATACCAATTACTATCAAGGCTAATATCAGCAAAGGACACCATATCAAGCAATTGCGAAGACTATGCATAATAAATATCCTTTATGTACTCAAGATCATGATTTATTTAGATGCAAGAATTTTTTAGGCATGACGGCGGACTTAAAGCAAGAAACCGTATCAAGGTTGCGACTTTGTCAAAATTGCTTGTATCATCATTACAACAACACATGTTTTTCTTCGAAAAGGTGCAAGGACTGCAACGGTGAGCACAATACATTGCTACATGATGCATATGCACGCGCATCGGTTTCCGATTCGACGAATATAAGCATGCCGCCACTTCAATCAGTGCCGCAAGTGTCTCATAATTCAACAAATGCAACGAAATCACCCGTCAAACGTAAGCCACACAATGTGAATTATGTCGCAAGCAATGACGAGGAAATTCTACTCATCATCATCATCATCATTATCAGCCAAAGGACGTCCACTGCTGAACATAGGCCTCCCCCACGGCTTTCCACAGCGACCGATCATTAGCGGTCTGCATCCAGTTTGATCCTGCAATCTTTATAAGGTCGTCTGTCCATCTAGTTGGTGGACGTCCCGCGCTGCGTCTCTAGTCGAAGGGTCTCCAATCTAGAACTTTCCTGCCCCAACGGCCATCAGTTCTTTGCGATATGTGCCCTGCCCATTGCGACTTGAGCTTACTGATTCTCAAGGCTATGTCCGTTACCTTAGTTCTTCTACGTATCTCCTCATTTCTGATTCGATCCGGTAGAGAAACACCCAGCATAGCCCTTTTCATCGCTCGTTGTGTGATTTTGAGCTTCTTTATAAGGCCCATAGTAAGAGACAAAAAAAAGTGGGTAGAGTAAAGACGTACCTTATTTTTGCTCCTCATATTTATTATTAAAAACAGCATAACACGTAATTCAAAATCACAACAAACACAAGTGCAAGTAAAGTGCAAACATAACACATTATCACTTCCACAATATATCGACGCGACAGTGTTTTTTCCGCTTTTGAAATGCCGCGCTTGGATGACGTCTGCGACCGCAGATGCTGCAGTGGCTGTAGGCAGGAAATAGACCACCGTCGGTTCCTCACTTGCAGTCTATGCCAGATGCACTACGATCTGGAGTGCGCAGGTGTGTCGGAACAGCGCTTCTATAACACCTTAACGGGAGAGCACAGGGCCGCCTGGAGTTGCGTTACATGCAAGAGTAAGCGGCCCAAGGGTGACAACACTAACACTCCCGTGCGTGCTGCGGACGTCGGACGTGAAGACGGAGTTACCCTGCGACGCGGGGCATCCAGGCCGGTAGAGATGGACGCGTCTATGCTCGATGACACTGCACTCAATATGTCCGTTGAGCTAACCGACTTTCAGCTGTTCGTGGTGGAAATGCGCCAATTCAGGGAAGAGATGCGAGCGGAGGCGAAAGCGACCCAGTCCAGGATCGATGCTCTTCGCGATGATGTGCTAGCGCTCTCCGGCAGGGTCGTCCGCTGCGAGGCACGTTTAAGTGACGTCGAGGAGCGTGTCCGTGCAATCGAAATGGCCGCCAGCACCGCCGGCGTCGCCGTCGGGGCGCGCATCGACGCCGTAGAGTACAGGCTGGACGCCGCGGACCGGCGCCGAGCGGAGGCTGACCCGGACGCCGAGGCGGGCGTCGTCGCGGGGCTGGAGCGGACCGTCGCGGAGCTCAAGCTCGAGCTCAACGACCGGGAGCAGGAGGCGCTGCTGTCCGACCTCGAGATTGGCCAGCTCCCGGAGCAGAAGGGAGAGAGCGTCATGCACGCCGTGCTGGTGCTGGCCGGGCGCCTGGGCGTGCCGCTGGAGGAGCGCGACGTGGTGTTCGCGGAGCGCGTGGGCGCGCCCCTGGCGGAGGCCAGCGGGGCCCGCGCGCGCCGCGTCGATGTGCGTCTGGCACGCCGCCACGTGCGCGACGAGCTGCTGCGCGCCGCGCGCGTACGCCGGGGCCTGGTGGCCGAGGGCGGCGGCCGGGTGTACGTCAACGAGCGCCTGACGCGCTCCAACCGCCAGCTTTTTCACCGGGTGCGTGAGGAGAGCCGACGGCTGCAGTGGAGGTACGCCTTGACGCGAAGAGGCCGCATCTTTGCCCGCAAGGGAGACGGGGCGCAGGTCTATCAGATCCGGATGATGGGTGACATCGAGAGGGTCTTCCCTCCTGTGCCCCAGTCGGGACACGGCGAAACCAGGCACTGAAAGAGGACATTCCACTATTAAAGCATGTAAGACAAAGGTAAAATATAAACATATAATTGATTGCATTAGAATATCCTGTCACTTACCTTGTAATTTGCTGCTGTCTCCATGCATTACTTGTTATTTAGGAAGGGTATTGCCCAAGCACATAACTGATATTGGAACATTGACACTTCGGATTCACTTTGTTAGTTCAGTCAACCTAAAAATCGAAAGAAGACATATTACATATGAGATTATTGTGATAATTATTGTAACTGATAGCAATCAACTAATTATTCCTATATTATATTTAAATTATTCTCAAATTAATTCCATTATTCATTCACATCTAATTAAAAATAATCATTTAATATCATTTTTCTATTGTATTGTTATAATTTTTATTATTAATTCACATCTAATTAAAATTAATCATTTGATGTCATTCTTCTATTGTATTGTTGTAATTTTGCCCAATAATATACTGCCTTATTGGTTATTATTTAACTTACCCATGACAACACAGGCGGCGGGTTAAATAACCTAGTAGTTGGTCTATTCAATGCGGGTTCTCTGGGGACAAGACAGGAGGAGCTTATGGTGGCAGTGGAGGAAGAGGAACCAGATTTGTTAGCTATCAATGAAACCTGGATGGAAGACCAGGATGACTGCCGTGCTCCAAGACTAGCAGGGTATCAACTGAAGCACATACCGAGACCCAGTAGCATACCTAGGGATCGTGGGGGGGGTGTGGGCTTCTACATTCGCAGAGGCATTAATGCACGAATATGCCAGCACCCTAACACTGACACTACAGTGCAATAAATGTGGCTGTCTCTACGGCTGCATAACAGGGTCTTGGTGGTTGGCACGGCATACAAGCCCCCATGGCAGAGTGTGAGGGTGTTCCTTGATGCAGTTACTGAATCTGTGATATCTTTTGGTGGGGCTGATGGTATTATATTGGTCGGAGACTTTAACATTGACCAGCTGAAGGAGGGTTGCCCCCAATATAGAGCATTCACTCAGTTCATACAAGCCCTAAATTTACTACAGCTAGTAGAGGAGCCTACTCACTTCACTGACCACAGCAGCACACTAATTGATGTGGTGTGTACTGATGTACCTGCTTCTCGGGTAGTAGTGAGGTACTCCCCAGACATGGGAGCGCATGGTATGATCCTGGCAGAGTTTAAAATCAAAAAGGTCAAACCTAGTCCCAGATGGGTAACATACAGACCCCTTAAGAACATACTATTGGATCAGCTAAATAAAGACCTGTCTTTAGTGGATTGGTATTTTTTTGAGAGACCACTCGGTGCTGGTGTCAATAAGCTTGTTGATGCCTTTACACTTTGCATTCGGGGACTAATGGATCTGCATGCTCCCACAAAAACAAGAAAATTTAGAAATCCTCCACACCCTTGGGTCACGGATACTGTCAGGGAAATGATGCGCATCAGGGATAGATACTTTAAACAACTTAAAAGACATGGCACCTCATCTCTTAAAGGCAGTTATAAGATGATGAAACAAATAGTACAAGGGGCAATAGAGAGAGAGAAAGCCTGTTTCTTTACCAAACATATTAATAGTAACCTAAGGGAGCCAAAAAAACTATGGAACAATTTGAAGGGTACAATACTGCCCGATAAAAAGACACCTGTGGACTTGCCTCCCCATTTCAATGATCCTAACCTTATTAATGCTTACTTTCTGGATGCACCGGGCTGTGGAAAAGTTTCTATGTCACAGCTAACTTATTTTGTAACACATAGATTCAGTGATCGGGCTCTATTCTCTTTTCAGACTATAAGCAGGGACCTAGTCATGAAGACTATAAGCCGACTGCGCTCAAATGCTCAGGGGAATGATGAAATCTCATTGGACATGCTTCTGCTAACTCTGCCACACTCACTGGATGCCATCACCTCCATAATAAACCAATCTTTGATGGAACACACATTCCCTGACAGTTGGAAGGTAGCAGTTGTGAGGCCACTACCGAAGATCACTTCACCGGAAACATTGCAGGACCTTCGCCCTATTAGCATACTGCCCTGTTTGTCAAAGGTACTGGAGAGAATAGTCTGCGATCAGCTGACAAAATATCTAGAAGACAATGACATGCTACCTCGCCATCAGTCTGGATTCCGTAAGGGCCATGGAACAGGAACTGCGCTCTCAAAAGTGGTGGATGACCTGCTGTCTGCACGGGATCAGGGGAATGTCACATTCTTGCTTCTACTAGATTTTTCACGGGCATTTGACTCCATCAGCATTCCCCTGCTACTCTCGAAGCTAACTTATTACGGACTAGATTCCAAAGCTGTTAGGTGGTTTCACAGTTATCTTTGCCAGAGACAGCAGTATGTGGAGATATGTAGATTGGACGGAGTCAAAGAGCAATCTGCACCACAAATGGTGAGCAGAGGCGTCCCTCAGGGCTCAATCTTGGGACCAATTCTCTACATCCTGTACAGTGCCGATATCACCACATGTGTAACTCAATGTAGCCACCATCTTTACGCAGACGATCTGCAACTGTACCTCTCTTTTGATCCTAAACATTGCAGCAGTGCAGTGACTACAGTGAATAATGAGCTGGAAAATATAAACAAGTGGTGCCAGAAGAACTGTCTCACACTCAATCCCAAAAAGTCCAAACTCTTGATTATAGGAACACCCAAAAACATTTCAAAACTAGACATCAATTCAATAAATATAACAATAAATGGAGAACCAGTAGAAAGGGTAGACAGGGCAAGAAACTTGGGCCTACTATTTGATAGCAACCTGAGATTTGAGAGCCACATAGCCGTGTCCGTGTCTGCTAGCGAGGTCAGCGAAGATGATTCAGCGAGTGCAGAATGCCTGCGTGCGTTTTTGCTATTCTATCCCACCTCGGACTCATGTCAGCCCATACATTAGTGATGCAAGCATGCTACGGATGGAGGCTCGCAGAAAACTCCACTTAGCAAGCCTGATGTTTGAAATCATTAAGACACAGAAACCAAGCTACTTACATGAGAACTTGGTATGGGCTCGGGGCGGGAGGGGGCGTGGGAGAAGGGAATGTGTAGGCGTCTTTCTGACCCCAAGACACCGCACAATAACTTTCCGCGGCTCTTTCAAATTTGCTGCGACACGGTGCTGGAACTCGCTGCCCTCGCCGTTGCGCGCCCTGAAGGTGAAATCAACGTTTAAAATGAAACTAAAGCAACACTTATTACAAATCCAACGTGAAAACGAAAAGCACGCGTTCACTTACCAACGGGGTATGCGCGTCGAGCGAGGGGGTCGCAAATCCAAACATAGTTGAGCCCGTGCAACGTGTCACCGTTCACGCCGAAAAACATTTATCATTACATGATTTGTCCGCGTAAGCTCCTTCAGGACCCCATGTGTCCGTCGCCGTCATTCGTACAGTCCGGTTATTTTGCGCGATTGTTTGGGGTTATCCAGGGCTCCCCTTCCTTGTAGACTGAAGTCATCAATGTCAACGTGTTTCCTTATCGTATTGGTAAATTACGTACGTGGCAGCCGTGGCACTATCTTTTACGTGGCATTTTTATCTCGGTGAGCCTCGGACTTTGTCGGATTCGTAAATCAAATGGCTGCCGGACGAGCCGAGCCCAAGAAGAACGGAGACTTTTTTTTTTTTTCTTTACTTTTTCTTCTCCGAATCTTGAGTTTGGCCACGTTCCGTTCCACGAACGCAGTAAAAATCGCAGAGCTCACAATAGGCTCACCAAGTTGACCCGAAATAATGGTGTATTATTATTAATTAAATTAATTGTTTTGCTATTTGATTTGATTTATGTTTTTTATTATTTATATTATAATTTGCAATTGTTCATACAATATGTCAAAATCAATTTGTGATTATTCGAATGATAGATTAATGTTTTGTTTTTGTGCTATTTTATGTTGCATTTTTTTTGTACCCACAAAGGCACTCGCTGAAAATCAGCGTCGTGGTATGAGTTCTGCTGCTGCCACGACCAATGCTGAGCGGGTGCCTTATTCGGCCTAAGTAGACTAGTACATGTATTTTTGTTAATGTTATTCATTTTTGGGTCGAATAAATTCATTTTCTTTCTTTCTTTCTTTCTTTCTTTCTAGACCATGTTTCGGATCCGTATGTCATCACTGGTAACACACACTGGTTGAATACTTTCGTCTTTAGACACTGAGGTAGATGAGATGAGAAGACACTCTTGCGTTATTTCCCGAACGCTGCCCAGCCAAGTTGGATTCGTCGATTGACCTCTTTCTCGAAGTTGGACCTACCCAATTGGATCACTTGTCCTAGGTAGACGTACTCGTTGACAACTTCGAGAGTTGAGTTCCCAATGGATACTGGAGTGGGTACAACAAGGGAACTCGACATAATTTTCGTCTTCTCCATGTTCATTTTAAGACCCACTTGTTGGGAGACTCGGTCAAGGTCTTCGAGCATAGTGCTAATATCGTCCAGCGTCTTTGTCACAACGACTATATCATCGGCAAATCGGAAGTGTGTTGTGTGATGTATTCGCCATTAACATTGATGCCGATTCCTTCCCATTTCAGAAGTTTGAAGGTGTCTTCCAATGCCGCTGTGAACAGTTTTGGAGATATCACATCTCCCTGTCTCACACCTCTCCGCAGTGGAATCGCCCTCGTGTTATGCTCCTGTACTCGGACCGACATGGTGGCGTTATTGTAAAGGCACTTCAACACCTCTATATACCTATAGTCTATGTGGCACGGCTGCAGAGACTGAAGCACCGCCCAAGTTTCGATCGAATCAAAGGCCTTCTCATAGTCCACAAACGCTAAGCATAGAGGCATATTATACTCCTCTGACTTCTGTATAATTTGCCTAAGCGTATTGATGTGGTCCATGATACTATAGCCTCCTCGGAAACCGGCTTGTTCGGGAGGCTGGAAGTCATCAAACCTACGTGCGAGACGATTCGTGATGACCCTTGAAAACAGCTTGTAGACATGGCTCAGGAGTGAGATGGGTCTAAATTCTACTCACTTCACTATTATTAAATATCAAATCAGCAGAAGGTAACTTTATCACATTGCGCGCTCTCCTAGATCAAGGGTCACACATTTCTTTGATATCAGAAAGCGCTGCGCAGATGCTAGGTCTTAAGCGCCACCAATATTCAGCATCTATATCAGGAATAAATAACGGTTGCAAACAAAGCAAAGGCATTGTAACGTTAGAGTACCAATCCATCTACAAAAATTACGACTTTACTACACAAGCATTGTTAATCACGAAGGTTATTTATAATCTACCTTGCTGTTCCTTCAAAAAGCAATCATGGCCACACATTGAGAACATCAATCTAGCAGACCCGGAGTATAACATTTCACGCCCCATACTCCTGGATGCTAATGTCTATTCAGATATAATCATGAGTGGTCTTTTCAACGGTGTACAGGAGCCCCCCATAGCACAGCAAACTAAGTTAGGGTGGATTCTGTCGGGCAACGTAAAGAAATCATTTAATTGTCACGTTGTTATCAGCAATTTAAGTGACATTTCTAAGTACTGGGAGATGGAGGACGTCACTGCATCTGACATTTCTACTCTTAGCAAGGAAGAGCAGTATTGCGAAGATCTTTTCAAGCAAACCACAAAAAGGTTGGAATGTGGAAAGTATGAAGTAGCCATACCTATGAAGCTCGGCTTCGAGGAAAACCTAGGGCTATCAAAATCAAAATCAGTAGCGCAGTTTCGGCAACTTGAACATAAATTCAGCAAGAATGAAACTATGGCCAAACCCTATCATGACTTTATGGCCGAGTACGAGCAATTAGGCCACATGCGCAAGGTCGACACTCGCTCTGGACCATCCTGCTACTCTCCTCATCACGGAGTTTGGAAATTAGATTCTGAGTCTACAAAATTAAGAGTCGTGTTTAATCCGTCTTCAAAAACAACATCAAATTACAGCCTAAATGATTTAATGGAGCGCGGCCCTAATCTTCAGCAGGATCTATTAACACTTATCTTAAGCTGGAGGCAATATAAATACGTTTTAAATGCTGACATTGAAAAAATATTTCGCATGTTTTTTGTAAGAGAATCAGATCAGCAATTACAGAGGATTGTCTGGAGAGCACATCAAGATGAAGTCCTACAAGAATATCAGCTAACAACGATTTCGTTTGGAGAGAAAGCTGCGCCCTTTTTAGCAATGCGTACTCTCCGCCAGCTTGCTATCGACGATAGCGAAAAATATCCGCTTACTCCAGATGTCCCAAAATAACAATTTTTATATGGATGATCTTTTCTACGGGAGTAATTCGTTTGAACTGACGAAACAGGTTCAAAATCAACTGATCGATATCTTAAAAGGAGCAGGCTTTAGCTTGCGTAAGTGGTCTAGCAATCATCAACAACTGTTAGAAGGACTCTCGGCAGATCAGATCAGTGCATCAGCGACCGATTTCAAGGACACTGAAACCACCAAAGCATTAGGTTTGCGTTGGAACTCAATAACGGATACCTTTACATTTAAAAACATATATCAAAATTGCGAAGACAAAACTCCATTTCAAAACAGAATTTCAAAGGTTTTTGACCCCATTGGCTGGCTATCGCCTTTAACAATCAGATCAAAGTTATTATTCCAAAAGGCGTGGGCCACCGGGATATCATGGGATGAGGAGCTACCTATCGAAATCCAAGATGAATGGCATAAGTTAAGATCTGACCTGCAAAGCATAGACAAAATCAGTGTACCACGGCACTTCGGCAATACACATAATATATATGAATTGCACGGTTTCTGTGATGCTATGGAAAAAACATACGCTTACTCTATATACATCGTTACTATCTACGATAAGGGTGAGCGCACATCAAGGCTCGTTGCCGCCAAAACAAAGTTGGCTCCGTTGAACAAAAAAATTACACTGCCGAGACTTGAGTTATCTAGCGGAGTGTTACTGGCCACATTAATGAAGAAGGTTTTGGAATGTCTTACACGAACTGATATCAAATCACATGCATGGTCAGATTCAATCGTCGTCCTTAGGTAGAGTCAAGGAGACATTTCAAGGTGGCATCAATTTGTTGCTAACCGCGTCCAACAAATAATCAATGTTTTACCACCGTCACTATAGCGTCATGTACGGTCAGAAGATAACGCAGCTGACTGTGCTACACGCGGCTTATCAAGCAATCAGCTATTAAATCATTCGATTTGGTGGGAAGGCCCTGAGTGGTTGATCACATTCAAACATACAGATGCACCATAATGTCAAATATGCACAACCAACCCTGGAAGCGAAAAAGCCCAGTGTGTGCACAGCCTTATTAGATCAAGACGTAGCGCACGACACTTCAATCATATTAGAATTATTATACAAACATAATTCAATTACAAGAGCGGCAAAAGTGATCGCATGGATATCGCGTTTCATTTCGCGCGCCCGGGGTCAGCATAATGCTGAAACGACAACTGTACTGTCGTCATCGGAACTAAACAATGCACTTCACACAATCATTAGATACACACAGGCAAATGATTTCAAGGATGACATAAATAATTTAAAATTATCAGGAAAGGTTCATATTAATAGCAGATTATCAACTTTAAATCCACAATTGGACAAAGATGGACTACTGCGAGTCGGCGGGCGACTATCAAACTCCAATGTTTCAGAGAAAAATCCCATTATCATATCAAATCAAGGCCGCCTAACGGTTAATTATCAATCAGGCTCACGCTGCCACATTTCACGGAGGTCTTAGACTGTCACTATCCTACATCAGAGATAAGTATTGGATCCTTAGTGGCATGCGCACCGTGAAAAAGCAACTCAGGAGATGTGTGACTTGTCGTCGATTTAGTCATCAAAAACTTGATCAGATCATGGCTGACCTGCCAGCACCTAGGGTCACGCCATCGCGACCTTCCACTCGCTGTGGAGTGGATTTCACAGGGTATGTGGAACTTAAGGCGAACAAAGGCCGCGGAATCAGGACAACTAAAGGGTCCATAGCTGTTTTTGTGTGTCTGACCACCAAGGCCATACATTTAGAGTTGGTATCCGATCTCAGCACGGCATCATTTCTTGCCGCATTCAGACGAATGTGCGCCAGGCGTGGAACACCAAAGAAGATGTACAGCGATAATGGTACTTACTAACTTTGTTGGAGCCGCCAAACACCTCAAGAAAGAATATCAACAAATAATTCAGACTATCAACACGGATTTCATAAATGTTATCAATGAGGTTGGAACTAACTGGCATATTAACGCGCCAGGATGGCCCAGCGCCGGAGGATTGTGGAAATCTGCAGTCCGAAGCATGAAATATCATCTGCGTCGTGTTATCGGCACACAAAAATTAACGTTTGAAGAATTTACAACTCTTTTGGCACAGATCGAGGCTTGCCTCAATTCACGACCACTATACACCTTAACCGAAAATATTGAAGATCTCGAGGTATTAACCCCCGGTCACTTTTTGATTGGCGGTCCGTTATTATCAAGTGCGAAACCAGAATCAAGCAATATCACCCTTTCAATGAGATGGCAACTGGTTCAGTCTATGTCTAGAGGCTTTTGGAAGAAATAGTCGCAGGAGTATTTACAAACTCTTCAGACGCGAAGCAAATGGTTAAATGTTAAAGCAGACATCAAAATCAATGACGTCGTACTAATAAAGGATGAAAACCTCCCAGCAAGCAGGTGGGGTCTGGCGCGCGTGATCGATACTCATCCAGGTAAAGATGGACACGTACGTGTCGTCACGTTGAAGACAAAATATGGCATTATCAAGCGCCCTATAACTAAATTGTGCCTTCTTCCGGTACATAATCAAGAGGAATCAAATATGCAGCCTGAGGCTTCTAACACTGCCAAGCATGAAAACCTAATCAGCAGTTTATCAGCGAATGACGCCTTACCATCATCTAGGCGCACTTGTGCCCAAAAAAACATTATATCTGCGTATGCAATTCTTTTGACACTACTTTCGTTATGTTCATCAAGTTTACAGCAGCAAATATCATCGACTTCATCAGTGTTTAATGTAACTTATCTGCAAAATGACAGAGTTTATATTTTGATAAAATTACCAATCTCCAGCATATCAGAGATGAATGGAAACTCATTGTTTTTTACAATATGTCTACCTACTGGCAGGGGTTAGATAACATGGATCATTTCATCAATCATCTTGAAGAAGTAACTGGCTCAGACCCTCAGTATAAGAGCATTATTTATCAATTGAAAAATGAAATACGAGAAATAGAACACTACAACACATTACTGCAGCATAAGTCGCAAATTAGGCAAAAAACGGGGCTTATCGACGGCGTGGGTTATTTAGCGAACTCTTTATTTGGCGTTTTGGATCAAAGATTCGCTGAAAATTATGAAAAGGACATCATAAAAATCACACAAAATGAAAATCACTTAAAAAACTTAATCCGCAATCAAACTATAGTTCTGGAGGCAGAGTACAATGTGCTCAAACGTAACGAAAATAATATGAACAAGCAATTTAATTTTATCAAGCAGCGTCTAAATAACATCACAGCGGAGTTGGGTCAAGTAACACTCGTTAATAAAAATGCTAACTACATCACATCGTCGGCTTTGATGGCTAGTATCATTTTATCCTAATTTCTATATTTAAGGAGAATTCAGCAAAGCTTATTGGATACAGTCACCGACATCAGTCATGGGCGCATCGATACGCATTTGATAACACCTGCGCAATTGAATGAACAAATAAATTTAATATCACGCTATATGCAGTCTGATTTAAGTCTGCCGGTCGGAATAAATGCAATAAAAGATATCTACAAATTGCTGAGTGTATACGGCAGGGTTGTCAACAATTATTTAATTATAGAAATTAAGATTCCCTTAGTGAGCAGTGACATCTATCAAGTTAATAGAATAATCAGCATTCCACATAAAAGGTCGGCGAATTTATCAATTCAAATAACATCAAAATTACCCTACATAGCCTATAATATGAGAAAGGATGTGGTCATGTTATTGTCAGACAATGATCTCAGATCATGCGTTATAGTTTCGGCGGAAAAACTCCTTTGCTCTTTCGACAAACCCATCTTTGATCTTGCCCTAAAACAATACTTCTGCAAAATAAATATGATTGATGATATAACGAGTGAATCGCCCTGTATATCATAGCTTACTACATGCCGTAACCAGTGGGTCAAATTATACCACCAGAATTCGTGGTTGTTTTCTTGTTGCAACGAATGTACAGTTCGTATATTATGCACAGCTTCAGGAATGCAGTAACTAAACTCTATGAAAACGGAATCATAAACATTGGCCAAGGTTGCACTCTAAGGGGTGATTCGTTCTCAATATATGCTCATAATAACTTTCTCAACAAAATCTATATCAATGAAGAGATAAACGTTCCAGAAATATCACCATTAAACAAACTTTAGTAGGCTTTGATTAGATGACTACCAAGGATTGCGTAATAATAACTCCGTTGAAGGTTGTAGAAGGAATGTATATTGTAGTAAACTTAACCTAGTATTTATATAAAAATATGTACACAGTTGACCAATAGCAAAATATACATTGTCCTGCCTTCGACTCTGAGATTTAATTGACCATGTAGTATGCCCTGCTACGCGTCTATTTACTCGGTTTAGCGCAAGAAAGAGAAGGTAAATGTCACTCCCTCCCACGCCTCACAGCACTGTCAGCCGCCTGTCGCTCATTCGTGTCCGTGCGCGCGCGCCGTTCCAACGCACGCAGTAACCACAGTATATAACCGTTAAGTTTTGATTTCGTGCTAAACGAATTTTATCTTATAGTGACGTGTTAGTTCAAAAATGATTTTGTTTATTTAACAAGTGAATGTGAAGTAAAACGCACTACCCAGCGTGGCTGCACCATGCATGCTTTACGCTTCGCGGCCGAGCTAGCACGCGATGCTAGCCAGTCCGCATTTTCCGCTCCGAATCAATACGCGATATTGATCTGTAGCAAATACTGGCAGAGCTGACACGTGAGGTCAGCCAGTCCTAATTATCTAGATTATTCTAGATCTTATCTGAGACTTTTGGTATGCGTTGCTTCCAATATCCTAACCTCATTTTCATTGCGAAAAAAGGGAAACAAGTTAGCTGAAGTTACAGCCAATTGTTCTTTGATGCTATAATAATAAATTACAGCCAAAGACATTCATGATTAATACTAAGCAGCGCTGACGATGCGCCACTATGGCCTCTAAGTATGAATCAGCGGCCCTCGCCCGCTCTCATCTGGCCATACCTGTGCCAACGCGCCGGCCCATGACGCGGCGCGAATTGCGTCGCAACGGTGATCTACCGTCACAATTCCAGCGTGTTTTCAACGTCTCGCACTCTGAATCAGAATCCCTACCAAAAAAGGTATGTGTTCTTATGAATGCTTTGTTATATCACCTTAAGGCCGTACGTACATGTACTTATTACGGGCTACCGTATTCCACTCGTGGCAAAACCACGACGGAACACTTGTCTCAGCCAATATTTAGGAAAAGATTAAAATGGAGCATAATGTGAGCTATCACACGTACAAACAAAAATAGCAATAAAATGGTTTACCAAGTACCTTTTCGTAAGTATCGAAAAATAATAGTGGCAGAAGATTTATTTCAAATCGAATAAATTAATATTTATTTTGTAAATTTTTACTCAGAATAGTAAACATGAGAGACTCAAAAACACTTTAACAACCGAGACCTTAATCATAAATACACGTACTCTGCAACCTGCAGTACACGCTCCTAATATGTTTTTCACAAAGCTCTAAAGACGGTAGCATAGTATCCCACCATAGCTCACATAGTTAGGGGTGGTTTGGGTCCTTATCCATTGATCACAACTCTTTTGTACTTATTTCTTGCCAATGGCTATAAAATTGTCTAACTAGACAATGCTATGGTAAACATAAATTGCTTAATAATTCTACTTAAAATATTGAATTTAATAGATTTTGTAAAAAGAAAACAATGTACTTTTTAAGAAAGCAAGATTTTTCTACATACATTTCTGCTTTCTGCTCATACCTATAGCTATTTAGATTGTAACTAGCAAGCAAGCAAGCTGTAAGCTTGCCCAGGACGTACCAAAATATGGTTGGGTTCATATAAAAACCATTCCGTTAAAAAAACTCCATAAAATGCTTTTAATTTTAACAGCTATAATAAAAATGAGAATAAGCTTTGCTAAATACCTAGCAAATGTATGATTCTGAATGGTAAACAATTTGCCGTATTTATTTTATATCTAACTAAGATTAAATCAACTTCTCAGTAAATAATTCGGTAAAGCTTAGATTTTATTTACTGATGCAATAACAACTACCTGGAAAGCGTATTTTCATTTTTAAATATACCAATGAGACATCTTATCAAATCCCGAATTCAATATAGAACTACCGTCATATTAGATTTATTAGGGTGCGCTGTATTCCATTGTTTTAGTTAGAGGTTATTTCATTTTTCGAAAAATATGCTGTGAAAGTGATATGCTTTTTTATGAATGCGTTCATTTAACCGTCGCAAAGTTCGGTACTTAATCTCGAGTCGAGAAAACTTGATAAAGATATGTGTCCTTTATCTTTGGAAAAGCCAGCCACCACCCAGTAAAAATTGTGACAACCTTTGGTCACCTGAAATTGACCTTTGTTTCTATGACCTTGTTTTTTTGTTACCATTTACTACCTACCACGAGCACCACCTAAGAATAATTCAAATAAAACGTTCTATTGTATTGAAGTATGCGGCAGATAGCACAAACCAAAACTTATCGACACATTGTTAGATATACCATAAGAGTAGGTAGCTATTAAATTGAAACAAGCTCATTTTATGAAGATAATGCCTTTTTTGCTTTTTATGGAAATGCATAAGCTAAGCATATCAATTGACACAATTTTATTTTCTCAAGTATTATTACAATATTTCATATAATTCTGTTTTTTTTTATTTGCCATTTACACACACACCTTCGTTTGACGTGAAATAAATACAAGCCATATTCATTTTTACAAAAATATCACTATCAATATTTTTTTTTAACAAAGGCTAGGAAATTATTATTTATATCTATATATATATATATATATATATATATATATATATATATATATATATATATATATATATATATATATATAATGAACCGTTCTGTGGAAATGTTGATCCAGTACGATGTTAGAATAAATGTTGATCCACCTTTTCGGCGTGTATTTTTGGCTCTCGGCAAGCAGAACAGATATACTTTGATCCGTAATTGAAATGTATGGGGCGACAAGCGATATGCATCGGTCTCTTTTCGACATGCTCGTGAACAAAAAATACATTAGTTAAAGATTTTTGTTGATCCGTAACGGTCGAAAAAATTATACTGATGCGTCAAATGTGAATCCGTTTTATATTCGTTTGCGTACATTTACCTTACCAACGTTGATCCAGGGACATTTTACCTTCCCGTGTCGGGTTACTGGTCCCGCATCGGGCGCGTCCCCAGGTGGTGGATAGGGGAACGCCTCCCAGATATGGGGGGTACCGGCTTCGGCCGGCGCGAACCAAAACCAGAGCGCGGCAGGTCTTGTTAACTCGGCAGGCCTGTCGGGCAACCCGTAAACCTCCAACGGAGGGGGGCCGGGGGTCTTGGCTACTGCAGTCAGGGCCAAGACAAGGAAAAGTCTATAACACCAAACCTGGCCGTCGGGGCATATTGCCCGGGTCTGGGCGGCGTTGGTGCTCCGCAAGGAGCGAGTGGCGCCGGGAAACTGGCGCCTGGGGGGAAAGATACCCAATCCCAAGTTTGGTGCCGTGGCGAGGGGATGCGTGGCTGACGGGTGGTCAGTCGCGAACGGCACACCTCTAGAGAACCGGCGGACTCCCTAGAGTATGTACGCTTACCCGGGCACAGGGGGCACTGCCCGGGTGGACCTTTATTTCCCCCACACTCGTGGGAACAATTATGCGTAAAACTTTAAATTTAAATAAATCTGGGAATATGGGGGGTGATTCTCTGCGCGAGCAGAAAATCGGAGGTGAGAAGGACGTGGATAGTGGTGTACGGTGCGACGAGAGTGAGTCGCCCCGCAAAGAAATTGTGGATGGCGCTAGAGCGCTCATCGGGTCTGGATCTGAGACGGTCCTGACTGGTCTGGAAACGACGTCAATAGAGCCCGAGAAGGGCGTAGTGATAGAGTCTGGTGGCTCGCTATACTCTTTGCAGAGCTGCGAGGCTGCCGAAAAGTCAGGAGACGGGAACGTGTGTTTTAAGACGCCCGTGATAGTGCTGGAGCGGTGTGACACGCCAGCGTCCGGTCGGTCGGGGAGCCTTTTCTTTAGGCCTGGGGACTTCTCCGGGTCTGAGGACGGGTCTACCCTGACAGACGCTTCGGTCATGTCTGTAGATTGTCCCGTTCAGGCCAAGCGGGATCGCAAGCGGCTGCGCAAGTCAGCCAACAAAACAGGCGGGGGTTCAAGCTCTGACACCCCGTCTGTTAAACAATTTAAGAAGGGGACGTCGGGCAAGGGCGGGCGCAATCTGTCAACGAGCCATTATGCCGGTCTGGCAGAGGCTCAGCGCAAGCTCCAAGCCCTTAGAAGGGAAGAGCTCCAATCGGAGCTCGAAGAAAGGGTGGCCGCCAAGGAGCGGCAAACCCGCACTGCCCGGGCGAAGTTCGGGTACGGCTCTGCCCTCTTTGACTATGAGGACAAGACGTTACCCGAGCTTGAAAAGCTGATATTGGAGGACGTCGCGGAGATTACCGAAATCGCCGCGAAGTCCTCCAACCTGAAGGGCACTTTGCAGAAGGCCCTGAAATGTCGGGCGGCCAGCGTGCGCGGCATAATGGAGGAGGTGCTGAAGAGGACTGCCTCCGAAGAGCTACAGCGCATGCAGGCCACTATTGACCGCCTGTCGGCCGAGGTTGCCCGTCTCCGGGAACAGGCCGGGCGAGCCACGCCTGTGTTGCCTGCGGTGCCTGCCACGGAGCCGGCCCCTCCCTCAGCTATGGAGGTCGTTCCGCACTCCCTCTCCAGTGACTTCGAGAATGCCATCCGAAGGGTCGTGAGGGAGGAGAGGGCCTTCGTAAGGTCCTGCCTGGCTGGCATTGAGGATCGCCTCTTGCCGGCCAAGACCGTACGTCCGCCCCTGGCGGTGGACCGCAAAAAGGCGGCAACATCTGCGGCTGGTGCTGAGTCGCCCCCGTCTGTGGCCCCAAAGCCCTCCAAAGGGAAGGGCAAGGGGAAACGGACCAAGCAGGGGACTGAGGTGGCAGCTCCAACTGCCCCAGTTGCCAAGGAGGCTGCAGCACCTGCACCCTCCGCCTCCCCGAAACCCGGCCCGTCCTCGGCCCCGGTAGTACCGACGACAGAGGACAGAAATCTTCTTCTTCCCTCCACCACTCCCGCCAACGAATGGAAAAAGGTGGAAAAGAAGAAAAAGAAAAAGAAGACGAAGGCTAAAACGGCGACGCCTTCCACTTCTGCTTCCGCCCCAAAGCCGGAAACTGCGAAGTCCTCCGGCAAAGGCGGGAAGAAGAAGAAGAAAAGTTCTAAGAACTTGAATCCCCCCAAAACCGCGGCTGTGGTGATCACCATCACGCCGGAGGCAGAAAAACGGGGGGAGACATACGGCTCCATACTGGAGAAGGCGCGAGAAGCGGTGAACCCGCTTATTCAGGGGTTCGCCGACGCCGTCAAATGCCGGAAGACGCAGACCGGGGCTCGAATATTTGAGTTCCCGGGCGCAGGACGAGAAGGGAAGGCAGACCTGTTCGCCGCCAAGCTGCGTGAGGCTGTGGCCGATGCAGCAAAGGTGGCGCGCCCTCAGAAGTTGGCACCTCTCATGGTCCTGGAGATGGACGACTCCGTTTCCAGGGCCGAAGTGATCGCCGTGGCCGCCAAGATCGGTGGTTGCGAGGAAGCCGCCATCAAAGGCGGGGAAATCCGTGACGGTCGCGGGGGATATAGGGCCATCTACTTGCAGGTTCCGGTGGCTGCTGCTAAAAACCTCTTGGACCGTAAACGAATCCCGTTGGGGCTAAGCTCAGCGTTGGTCCGGGCCCTGGAGCAGTTGCCAATGCGCTGTTTTAGGTGCTACGGAACGGGCCACGTAAAAGCTGCCTGTCCGTTTGCAGACCGCACACAACTGTGCCTACGCTGCGGGTCAGCCGATCATAAGATCGGCTCCTGCAAGGCACAGCCAAAATGCGCGGTCTGCACGGCCAGTAAAGTGTCCGCTGGTCACGTGATGGGGGGTCCTAAGTGCAACCCCCCACCAAAGAAGGGCAAGCTGCAGGCGTCGGTCCCGCCCGCGGCCGCGGCGGCTGAGGTCAGTCCTGAGCCGGCAGAAGGGAATGGTGCGATGTCCGAGTGATGCAAGAAGCAAGACATCGCACCATCCTCCAGGGCAATCTTAATCATTGCCGGGCGGCTCAGGACCTGATGACTCAGGCCATGGCCGATTGGACGGCGGGATTGGCGGTGGTCGCCGAACCGTACTCCGTGCCTCTCAATTGGGTAGCGGATAGGGATGGTTTGGTGGCGATCGCACCGCGGCCCTCCACGGATTCCCCTCCCCTCTCACTCATAGAGAGGGGGTCCGGATACGTGGCCGCCGCGTGGGGGGAAATAACCGTTATTGGCGTTTACTTCTCCCCCAACCGCCCCCTAGCTGAGTTGGACCAGCTGCTCACCAACCTGGCGGCAGCGGTCGCTCGAATGTCGCCGAGACAGATTGCTGTGCTCGGCGACTTAAACGCCAAATCGGTGTCTTGGGGGAACCCAGCCACTAATCCTCGTGGGAGGTTGGTAGAGTTGTGGGCAACGTCGGTCGGCCTGTCCCTCTTGAACAGAGGGACAACCCATACATGCGTGCGGCAGCAGGGAGGGTCGGTGGTGGACATATCGTTCGCCACCCCTGCACTTGCCGCACGCGTGCATAGGTGGGAAGTCGATTTGACGGAGACTCTATCCGATCATCGCCATATTCGGATAGAGTTCTCAGTCCACAACTCCCGAGCGGTGTCGAGCCGTGGTCCGGTGAAGTTCCCTAGATGGGCGCTCACCAAGCTGGACCGTGACATGGCGAAAGAGGCGGCCTTCGTCCAGGATTGGTTCGGGGCACCATCCGATCCGGACGTGGATGTAGCCGCTGGGCACCTGCGGAGCGCGCTGACCGAGGTGTGCAATGCAAGCATGCCTCGGTCTTGTCGGCCCCCTCCAAGGCGGGCGGTTTACTGGTGGTCGGCGGAACTTGCCAACCTGCGGGCCACCTGTGTCGCGGCCCGAAGGGCTTACACCCGGAGGCGCCGCCGCAGCCACCGGGATGAGGAAGAGGAGGGCCGCCTGTACGCCCTCTATAAGGAAGCGAGGCGCACATTCAAGGCGGCCATAGGCGCCGCTAAGGACTTGGCACGGGAGGAGATGCTGGAGAGTCTGAATGACGATCCGTGGGGGAGACCGTATAAGGCGGTGCGCAACAAACTGCGCCCCTTAGGTCCCCCACTGACTGAGACTCTCCAGCCAGATCTTTTGGAGGGGGTCGTCCGGATCCTGTTCCCAGACAATACTTCGTTTACCCCTCCGAAGATGGATCCTCCCTTTGGGAGCGACCCCACGGCCGCGGGTTTTGACCCCATTGCCGCGGAGGAGTTCGACACAGCGTCTGACTACCTCCGCAGCAAGAAGACGGCGCCGGGTCCTGACGGGGTCCCGGCCAGGGTCGTGGCCATCGCCGTCAGCGAGATGGCTGGTCGCTTTCGGGACCTCTTCAACCGATGCTTTGAGGTAGGGAGGTTCCCGAAAGCGTGGAAGGAGGGCCTTCTGGTCCTCCTTAGGAAGGAGGGCCGGCCGGCGGATTCCCCGTCCGGTTACCGCCCCATAGTCCTCCTGGACGAGGCGGGCAAGCTGTTTGAGAAGCTGATAGCTGCCCGCCTCAACGAGCACCTGGCAGGGACCGGCCCAAACCTATCCGACGCCCAGTATGGGTTTCGGGCGGGCCGGTCTACAATCGACGCCCTGACAAAGCTCAGGGCGACGACAAGCGAGGCCGCAGAGAGGGGGGAGGGCGTGCTGGCTATATCATTTGATATAGCCAACGCATTTAACACCATCCCCCACTCAACAATTCTGGAGGCACTCCGCTATCATGGAGTGCCTCTTTATTTGCGGGCCCTGTTGGCGGACTACCTCTCGGACAGAGAGGTGCTTTACGTCAACAGGGACGGCCGTCTTCAGCGGCGTAAAGTCGAAGCCGGGGTTCCTCAGGGGTCGGTGCTCGGCCCCTTACTGTGGAACCTCGGATACAATTGGCTGCTCCGAGGTGCCCTGCTCCGTGGCATGAGTGTCATATGCTACGCGGATGACACTCTTGTCACGGCTCGGGGTCGGACTTACGGAGCGGCTGCGTGTCTGGCCTCGGCTGGCGGCACCCTTGTCGCTGAGAGGATCCGCCGGCTGGGACTCGAGGTGGCGCTGCACAAGACCGAGGCTATCTTTTTTCCGGGGCCTCGGCAGCAAGCACCTCACGACGCTCACATCATTGTAGGCGGCGTGAGGGTCAAAGTGAAGGCTCAGATGAAATATCTGGGCCTAATCTTAGATGGCCGTTGGCACTTCGGACCTCATTTCGCAGGCTTATCGGAACGCCTGTTGAGGGCCGCCAACGCCTTCAGCTGGCTCCTCCCTAATCTGGGGGGACCGAGAACGAGATGCCGGCGATTGTATGCCGGTGTTTTAAGGAGTATGGCGCTCTATGGCGCCCCCGTGTGGGTAGACTCCCTCAACAAGAGGGAGAACGCCGCCCACCTCCGCAGGCCCCAACGGGCCATTGCACAGCGGGTGGGGAGGGCATACCGCACGGTTGGGGGTGCTGCGGCCTGTGCTCTTGCGGGCACGCCACCGTGGGAGCTGGAAGCCCGGGTCCTCGCCACCGTCTACAAATGGACGGCGGAGCAGAGGGCCCGCGAACTGCGACCGGCTCCCGAAGAGCGAGGTGCGGTGCGGCGCGAGGCGCACGAGGCCATGGTCCGTCTGTGGAAGGAAGACCTAGCGAGTGCGCCGTTCGGGCGTCGCACGTTGGATGCCATCGGTCCGAATCTGGACCGGTGGCTGGAGAGGCCCCACGGGTTCCTCACTTACCGTCTGGTGCAGGTGCTTACCGGGCATGGTTGCTTCGGTGACTACCTGCATCGGATCGGGAGAGAGGAATCCCCGTCGTGCCATGAGTGTGGTGCGACGGAAGACTCGGCGCAGCATACCCTCGCAATCTGCCCAGGCTGGGAGGAGCAGCGCCGGGTTCTAGTGGCGGCAGTCGGCCAGGATCTGTCATTGCCTAGTATGGTGAACGCCATGCTAGACGATGAGAGGTCTTGGAAGGTGGTAGCCACCTTCTGCGAGACTGTCATTTCGCAGAAGGAGGCGGCGGAGCGGGAGAGGGAGGACGATCCCTCAGCGCCCCCGCTCCGTAGACGGAGGGTGGGCAGGAGACGGCGGTTGTATGATCGCTCTCTTGTGTCCCAAGGTGGCATGCAGGCTGGAGGCACGGGGGTACCTCCTCCTGCATTGCACGCGCCACCACCGTCGAGAGGGAATAGTGCCGCGTCCCCGGCTATTCCCTCGGTCCCCCCGCAAGGGGGGCGCGCTGGGCCCGCCGTGTAGGCGGGCAGCTGTCCAGGGTGTGCATGGATGTCAAGGCTTTTGCTAGACTCCCATGTCGCCCTGTAGACAGGGAAGGGAAGCCGCAGGTTTTTGGTGGGTGGTCTCCGCTCTTCGTTGAGCGGTGGGAGTCCCACACACGGCTGAGGCCCCCCGGTCTCGGCTACGGCTCATAAATGGGTTTTCCTGCGATAAAAAAAAAAAAAAAAAAAAAAAGGGACATTTTACCTTGATGCCCCGCGCGGTAAGTGCAGGAGGGCCTGGAAGGGCTGTTAACTTAGCAGACATGATAGTCTGGCAGACAAAACGAAAGTAAATGTAAGAAATGTAAAAAAAAAACATTAATAGGTATCTTTTAAAAAAAATTTCAATTTTGGTAGATCACTAGGATGCTCAAGCTCCTCGGATTTTAATAGTTCAGGATGTAATTATTTTAATCATATGCGTTTAGACCTGTATCTCTTATTAGTAAAGCAGCAGAGCATAGGGGAAGACAGGTATGTAGCGAACAAACGTTATTTCCTTTAAAAAATATTATTTAGAATAAGGTAAGAACGAAGCGTTAATTGATTAAGGATATAGAATACAACAAACACATCAACAAACGCACGAGCTCACAACAAAATACAAAAAATAATTTTAGAAAATATTGACGCTCTGCGCGTGTAGCGTCGCTTGCCTAAATTTAAGCTTTTTCGTAAAATGTTTTAACGCAATACACATATTTTCATTGGAAGTAAGAGGCTAGAAACCACAGCGATTAGCGCAAGTGCGTTTTGTACCCTTACTGAAACTGCGAGCATTATTTTGGTGCGGAGTTATTTTAAAACTGTGATAGCTTCTTCTAGACCCTTTACACAGTGCGACTTTCAGCAGCGATGCAGTCGCGATGTTCTCGCGCGTTAGCATCGATGCAGTCGAAAAATGTCAATCTTTATATACTGCGCTACTTTTAATGATATAAAGGGCAATTTTGTTCAAAATGAAACGCTCGTGATAATGTTTTTTTAATAATATTTATTTTGATACTAATAAATGCCCGTGTGCATCAAAACCTTTGAAATATGAACATTATTTTATATCAAATAAAAATATATAAAAAGCTTGTAGTAAGTAAACCATATCAGATGGACAAACGCAGTCGCGGATTTTATTGTAAAAAAATTAAAGCGGAACGATTCCGTTATACATGATATTTATGCATCTAAAACGGTTTACGTTGCGTTCGCAACGGGAGCTCTCAAAAGGAATATTTTCCGCCCGTTTTTGCAACATTTGTCATTGTTGCTCTGCTCTAAGAAGTTGTATTGTGATTAGCGTTGAAAATTCCGAAAGAAACAAATTGTTATTTTCGATGAAACAAATTGTTTTTTTTCGGTGAAAGAAATATTTGTTCGCTTTTTACCGTGTTATTGGTTTGTTACATTGAAATATATCAGGAAAAAGCCTCGGAAAAAAAAAACAGCTTTATTGAAATTTAAGTCGTTTGATACGAAAAATAAAATAAAAACGATTGAAAAAAAACAGTTTTATTACGAATTTTTAAAACAATTATAAATATTGTAATTCGATCTTGCTCAAAAAACAGTTGCATAAAAAGATGGCTTTGACGTAACGCAATGACGTATGTACATAACAGACCCATAGACTTATATGTATTCTACTAGACACACTGTTCAGAACAAATTTTGTGTCACATTTTTAAAATGCCAAAGTATGAAGTGTTATTAATAATAAGTGTTAATAATCATTTAACACTGATATATTTTCTATTAGATAGTAAAATAATTCATTCGTTGATATAATTATAATTTTTTTAAAATATTGTTTACAATTTTGGACTTGCTAAGAAAATGGTGAGAAAACGAAAATTAATACTTTTACGCCGTCAACGAATCTTTGAATCTCTTTAATTTACTACATACAACCAAACAAAAACATTACTCATAAAGATGAAATAAGAAACCAAAAATTTGCGCATGGCGGGACTTGAACCAGCAACCTTTTGGCAAACCGGGCTAAATGGTTGCTGGTTCAAGTCCCGCCCGTGCGCAAATTTATGAATATAAAATATGACACTGTGAGTGTTAAAAACATTCTAAAGCATTAAAAACATTACTTTCAAATTAAGTTAAAATACGGGCGCTATAACACATATTTAAGTAATTTATTTATTTCGTCTTTTGACGTAAGGGACGTTTTGACATGGTAGTTTATGGCAACAGACTAAACACAGATGCTCCATTTGGCCTTAAGTTACTGTAGAACAAAGTTAATTCTAAACAGCATGTCTAGTGTTACATAGAGGTCGTTGAACAGACCAGAAATTCCGCGCGGTCGGACCGACAGCACGGTAGCTCATTGGAAGAGCATTTGGCCCGGTTAGCCAGAAAAATGCTGGTTGGAATCCCGGCCGTGTTCTATCTTTTAAGAATACCTATATGACACTGTGAGTGATAAAACATTCTAAATAGTGAAAATGTTTCACAAAAAAAACATCAATACTTTTCCTATCGTATTTTTCCGTTTTTTTCATATTCTTCCGTTTTATTAATAAAAAATATGAAATATTTAATTCTTATTTTTCTCGAAACTTACGAAAAAATCTTTTAGAAAAACGAGGGAATTTGAAAAAACGGGAATATTCCCGCTTTTTTCAGCGCTAATCGTGATGTTTTATAGCCTAAAGCCTTACTCGATAGATAGGCTGTCTAACACAAAAATAATTCGTCTAGCAGCTTAGCCTCCTGCTTACTCTCCTCCCTCCTTCTTATTCCTGAGAGTAGCGCGTTGAAACAAACAAACTTTTTAGCTTTATCAAATTAAATTGTTAAATTCAAATAAAACAAAAAAAAAAACTACTGATATGGTAATTATTACACAAATGCCAGCCAAGCAGCGTGCGTGTGTCTCTGACGTCCGAACCAAAAGGACCTCACTCACTGTTGAGAGTTCTAGATATAAATGGATATTATGATAAAGATAGCTTACATCTTGAAAAATAAGAATTCGAGGTGTTCTAACTGCATATCTACCAGAATTAATAGTATATTTCCAAATAGAATAACGTTTATGCGCTACATAGGTACCTGCCGTCACCTATGCGGTTTTGATGCCGTTGAGAGCTTCCGATTTAGATGAATATGATCAGGATAGCTCACATCCTGAACTAAAGAAATGCAAGGAGTCTCGGCTTTCCGGTGTTCCACCAGAATTGTAGTTTTTTTTAAAAAAAACGTTTTTTATGCTGATTTGCTGTTGAGTGCTTTAGGTCTATATCGCTGTGATTGACACCTTATATTCTTACTTGGTAGAATCCGAGGGATTTGGGCTTCTTGTGGGCGGGCCTATCTAAATTAATGAGAGTTTTTCAAAGATCAAGATAGTATATATTCTATACCGTAAGAATTCGAAAAGTTTTAGCTTTCTGGTTGTCTACCTGAATTAATAAGATTTGTTTTAAAGAAAATATAATTTATTGCTACATACTAGTCTTCACCTATGCTTTGCTGATATGCTGTTGAAAGTTTCAGGTCCTTATTACTATGACTAACATAGTTCACATTTTGATCTATTTGAATCCGAAGACATTTAGCTTCCTGGTGGTCTACCTGAATTACTAAGATTTTTTCAAAGAAAATAAAGATTTTTCGCTATATACCTGTTTTCAGCTATGCTTTGCTGATATGCTTTTGAGATTTCCAGGTCCAGATTCCCATGACTAATATAGGTAACATCCTTCACTATTAGAAACCGAGGCGTTCTGGCGTCCTGGGTTCTACCTGAATTAACAAACATTTTTCAAAGAAAACAAAGGTTTTTTGCTTCATACCTGTTTTCACCCATGCTTTGCTGATATGCTGTTGAGAGTTCCAGATTAAACTGTGTCAGGTGTCGTCAACGTAAAATTACATTAGTTAAATTTTTATGTTGATCCCTAATGGTGGAAAAGTTACACTGATGCGTCAAATGTGAATCCGTTTTATACTCATGTGCGTATAAAATTTACCTAACCAACGTTGATCCAGAAGCATTTTACCTTGATGCCCCGCGCGGTAAGTAGGGGAAGGCCCGGAATGGCTAGTTTTTCAATTCACTACAATCAATTTCTACCGGTCAATCACGTATCAATTCACGTCAATCAGTATTGTTTCAACTTTCTACCTGTTGTGATTGTTATAATTTATAAATAAATAAAAAATCATTATGAGAGATATCAGTAAACTACCACAGGATTACGAGTACAAAAATGTTGTCATCTACAGTGAATACGAGGGTCAAACTGAAAGTTCTTAGAAAATCAAAAACTGATTACATTAGCCAGTTATTAGTTTTATTATATCTTTTCAAAATATTGTCCATTGACGTCAATACACCGCTGCATGCGATGGAACCACTGGGAAAAGCACTTTGCCCACTCGTCCTTAGGGGTCTCTTCAATGGCATCGCGATACGCAGCCACCGCTTCTTCAGCATTCATAAACCGCTTTCCTTTAATTTTTGGAAATAAATAAAAATCACAAGGCGCGAGGTCGGGGCTATACGGCGGGTGACCCAGTAATTCAACGTTTGATGTCGCCAAATAGTCGATCGTTCGCTTGGCGGTGTGCGACGAGGCGTTGTCGTGGTGAAGGAGGATCCTACTGCGAGGTCGTTTCTCTCGAACTTTTTCCAAGACAAGTGGCAAACAATTGGTAGTGTACCATTCTGCAGAAACTGTTTTTTGATCCTCTAACACAATTGTTGCGAAATGACCTATCCTTCCAAAGAACGAGGCCACCATTTTTTTTCCCGCACTTCGATCTCTCTTCACTTTAGTTGGCAACTCCTCGAAAGGAAACACCCACTGAGCAGATTGTCTTTTGGTTTCAGGATCATAACAGTAAATCCAGCTTTCGTCACCTGTTAGTATGTCGAACACAGCATTTGAGTCACCTCCGTTAAATCTTTCAATCATTTTACGGCACCAATCCACACGATGGAGTTTTTGAGCCTTAGTCAAATTATGAGGTATCCACCGGGCGCAAAGCTTCCTGACCGCTAAATGTTCGTGGAGGATTTTGTGCACTTGACTCATACCGATGCCTAAGCTTGTCCGAATCTGCTGATAGGTCACTCTTTTGTCAGTCTCTATCATACGCCGCACAACACAGATGTTATTTTCAGTCGTCGCCGTAGAAGGCCGTCCCTCACGTACATCATCAGTGAGATTAGTGCGACCACGTTTAAACTCATTAAACCAGTTGTAAACAGTCGCACGAGATGGGGCTTCATCGTGAAAGGCCAATCGTAGTCAATCATAACTTTCTTGTTGACTTAAATGACATCGAAAGTCATAAAAAATCATTGCACGAAAATTTTCTCGTGTTAAATTCATGATGACGTGACACAGACAATTTTCAATTTGCCGCCAAATCGTAAAACAAATGACAAATGAATGAAATATATACTCAGTAATATTGGCAAAGAGTTCTATTTTCAAATTTAAGAATATTTTTTTATTATATTGTTTATAAGTGGCCAGTTCTAAGAACTTTCAGTTTGACCCTCGTAATATATTTTGACTTAATTGAATGCAAAAGAATATGTATAAGTGAGTGAAATATCGTTTTAAAGTTTTTAACGGCTTTTTTGCGCGATAATAGTCATAACATCAGAAAATGCACAATTAGGTGTTACGGAACTAATTGCAATTAAAAAAAGTGAAGCCAAATTCCGTCCTCGGCGAGTAAATGTATTCCAGTAGGTGTACAACCGATATCCGCAGCACGTAGAGGTGGCACTAAGAAACTGTTGTAGGTAAAACAACAACAGGGGAAAAAACGAGCTAAAGCACCCTTACTGCCTTTAAACTACTATTATTATTATTACCTTCATTTTAAATTCATTCATATTTATGTACAAATATACTACAAGTATTATTTCGTCAATACGTTACATTATAGTTTTAGTTTTTTCAAACTACCTATTGTTAAAAACATTTTAATTAATCTGTAATAGTTTATTATTATTTTCTTTTAATTTGGATGGAACAAAATTAAAAGAATAATTATTTTGTTAAAAAAATACCCGACGCCTTAGTCCGACACGTCTGCTATTTACGAAGTAACTACGCGTTACACGCGGGCATCTGACGCGTCGGGTATTTACGAATATGCATCCTGGTCACAACTATAAAGACCTGGAACTCTCAACAGCATATCAGCAGAGCATAGGTGAAAACAGGTATGTAGGGAAAAAATACATTTATTCACGTAGACCACTTAGAAGACTGCACCCCTCAGATTCTAATATTTCGCGGTGTTAGCTATCTTGATCACATCCATAAAGATCTAAAATTACCTACAACATAGGTAACAGCAAAGCATAGGTATAAGCAATTTTGTAGCAAAAGCATGTATTATTTTCTAGGAAAACACTCTTTAATTTAGGTAAACAACCTGATAGCCTGAACTTTTCGAATTATAAAAGATCAAAATAGAAGTTATAATATAGCTAGCTACAACTTTCAAAGCATAGCAGAGCATAGGTGGAGTCAGGTATAAGCGAGTGTTATTTTCTTTGAAAAAATCTCAATAATTCAGGTAGACCATCAGCGAGCCAGAACTCTTTAGTTTCTCGTAGCAAAAGATGTAAGCTATTCCAATCACATCCTTAAAGACCTCAAATTCTCAACGGCATATCAGCAGAGCATAGATGAAGACAAGTATGTAGCGAAAAAAAATTCTTTAAAAAAACATTAATACAGGTAGATCATCAGCAAGCCAGAACTTTTTGGATTCTCACAGCACAAGATGTAAGTTATCCCGGTCACATCCATTAGGACCTGGTGAAGATGTTATAAATGTTAATTATAATAATCTATCGATTATGTAGTGAAACCTTTTTATGGTAATTTTGGAACATAACCAGGTACATGTACTGGCAACATTTTCTTCTTACTTCTATCTTGTCTGTGTTGACGTCCAGGTTATTAATTTTACTTTTTCGCATTTTAAAATTTAATGTGTTGTTATAAAATATTAATTAGTAGACGTATCAGTGTATTAGGGTGTGTATTTTGGACAATACATTTTTCTAATATCAACCGCTGAAACCGAAATCTTTTATTTACTGATCTCCATACATCCACTGCCTAACCTGTCACCTACTTTAATAGAAGAGAGGTAATTAACGTAAAAAGGTTATATTTTTTTTAAAATTCCCATTAATTCAGGTTGATCGTCAGCAAGCCAGAACTCTTTGAATTCTCTTAGCACAAGCTGTAAGCTATTCTGGTCCGTCGAAAAAGATCTGTTACTTTCAACAGCATAATATTAGCAGAGCTTAGGTGAAAACAAGTAGGTATTGAAAAACGATTATTTTCTTGGAAAAACGCTCATTTATTCAGGTAGACCACCAGGAAGCCTGGAATCTACAGTTTCTAATCATTCAGGATGTAAGCTATCTCGGTCATATTCACTAAGATCTGGAACTGTAAACAGCTTACCAGCCGAAAATACAAAAAAACAGGTATGTAGCGAAAATACGTTATTTTCTTTAAAAAAATTAATTAATTCAGGTATATATAAATATTATTAGGTAATAATTTCGGTTTCTTATTTGCAATTTTGGTTGAAGCCACTTAGATCTATAATTCTCACAGCATTTCAGCAAAAAAATAGGTGAAAACAGGTATATAGCGAAAAAACGTTATACTCTTGTAAAACATTTATTGATTCAGGTAGACTATCAGTAAGCCAAAACTCTTTATATTCAAGTAACGCAATATAAAAGCTATCCTTATCATATCTATCAAGACCTAAAACTCGCAACAGCATATCAGTAGAGCATAGGTGAAGACAGGTATGTAACGAACAAACGCCGTTTCCTTAGAAAAAAACTCTAATTAATTCAGGTAGACCACCAGGAAGCCGACGTTTTTTTCAAAGAAAATAAAGTTTTTCGCTATAAAGCTGTTTTCACCTATGATTTGCTGATGTGCTGTTGAGAGCTCCAGGTCTAGATTGCTAATATTGACATAGTTCATATTCTTATCTTTTATAATCCGAGGAGTTCTGACTTTCTAGTGGTCTCCCTGAAGTGATGAGATTTTTTCAATAAAAAGGTTTTTTCACTACACACCTGTTTTCACCTATGCTTTGCTGGTATGCCTTTGAGTGCTCCAGGTCTAGATCGCTTCAATTGACATAGTTAACATTCTTAACTGTTATCATCCGAGGATTTCAGGCTTCCTGGTGGTCTCCCTGAATGAATGAGTTTTTTTTTAATGAAGATAATATTTTTTCGCTCCATTCCTGTCTTCACCAATGCTTTGCTGATATGCTGTTGAGAGTTCTAAGTCTACATCGCTATGATTTACATAGCTTACATTATAAACTGTTAGAATTCGGGAAGTGCCAGGTTCCTGGTGGTATACTTGGATTAATAAAATTCTTTCAAAGAAAACATATTTTTTTCGCTACATACCTGTCTTCACCTTTCCTTTGCTGAATAGGTACTATCTATAAAATTTATATCCTAAGCCATTATAATCTAAGCAGTTCCAGCTTTCTGGTTCTCTTTCTGAATTAATGAGATTTTTTCAAAGAAAATTTCATTTTTTCGCTACATACGAGTACCTGTATTCACCTCTACCCTTCTGATATGCTTGTTCCAGCTCCAGTTCTAGGTCACTATGCCTGATATAGCCTATATATTTCTAGGGTAGAATCCGAAAGTTTCGACTTCCTTGTGGTCTACCTGATAGAGTGAGATTTTTCAAAGAGAATAACGTTTTTCGCTACATACCTGTTCTCACCTTACTTTGCTGATATGCTGTTCTAAGCTACACGTCTAGGTTGCTATGACTAATACAGTTAATATTCTCATCTATTATAATCCGAGGAGTTCTGTCTTCTTGGTGGTCTACCTGAATTTATATTTTTTTCAAAGAAAATAAAGTTTTTCGCTACATACCTGTCTTCACCTATGCTGTGCTGATATGCTTTTGAGAGCTCCAGGTCTAGGTCATAGACAGACATAGTGTACATCCTTAACTGCTATCATCCATGGAGTATAGGCTTCCTGATGGTCTAACTGAATTGAAATGATATTTTTTCAAAGAATATAATCATGTTTTTTTTTGTGCTTCATACTTGTTTTCATCTGTGCTCTGCTTATATGCTGTTAAGAATTCTAGGTCTTTATCGCTATAAACCGAGATAGCTTATAATTTTGACTGTAAGAATCCAAAGAGTCAAGAAGCTAGTTCTTTGTTCTCTACCTGAATTAATGAGATTTTTTCAATCTGTATGACGTTTTTTCGCTACATACCTGTCTTTACCTATCGACGGCGAAGTGCCAATAACTCCTATCTAACGTTTTTCGAGAAATTGACGTTTTTATATCAAAACATGCAGAAATCGACCTTAACTCCAACTCCACAAAAAGTCAATATTTTCGAAAAATGTTAGACAGGAGTTATTGGCACTTCGCCGTCGCTATACTTTAATAGTACGCTGTTGAGATTCCTAGGTCTAAATGGATATTATCCTAATATATTATGTCCCGAGATATTAGAATACGGGAAGTTCTAGCTTCCTGGTTGTCTACCTGAATTAATGAGATTTTTTCAAAGAAAATATCATTATTTTGCTTCATACCTGTCTTCACTTATGCTCTGCTGGTGTGCTGTTAACAGTTATAGGATTGCTATTAAACGAGATACTCATATATTACTGTTAGAATCCGACGAGTTCTGATTTCCTGGTGGTCTACCTGAATTAATGAGATTTCATCTAATAAAATATATTTTTTCACTACTAGTAGGCTAAGTAGTTATTTATCCATAACAGGATAAATTAAACATGGAAATTAATAACGCTTCGCTATCCAATGGTAAATAATGTTTTAAAAGTCAAAGTCAAAAATAATTTAATTAATTGAGGACACAAAATGCCACTTATGAACGTTAGTAATAAGTATAATATCAATTAATTATGGCCTATACGTCATAGCCTTACTGTGTTATAATTTATATTCATAAACATTAAACGCGTGACCTCTGACGTCCTTTTGACGTAGGTATTCTTAAGAGACCAGAAAGAAATTTTGCACGGTTGGACCGACGAGATGGTAGCTCAATTGGAAGTTAGCCAGAAAGTTGCTGGTTCAAGTCTCGCCCGAGCGCAAATTTTTGGTTACAAATTTAATCTTTATGAATAAAAAATATGTAATACGTCTTAAATTAGGCGAGTTTAAATTATGAAAAAAAAACATGATGTAGATCTTAACAAAAACTTTCAACGAAATATTTCCTGTCAACATTATTGCGGAATTTTGCCCAAGTGGAAGTAAGTAGATCCCTAATTCAGTTAAAGTTGGCACGGAACCGTCAGTGCGCGAGACCGACTCGAACTTGGCCTTGGCTTTTTTAATTTATGCTCTTTCAGACTATGCTCTGCTAAGTTCAGATACTTATAAATTCCTTAGTATAAACGACAACTGCCTTATGATTGTTTAATTTGAATCGGATCGACAATAAATCTGAGACTGCCTTCTGATTGGTTCATTTCAATCGGATCAGCCAATAATCGGATACTGCGTTCTGATTGGTCCATTTGAATTGGATCAACAATTATCGGAGTGGATTTGTATATCGGATCAACATTTTTGCTGCGTTACTAAAATCTCGACGGAGTTAATTGTTGATCCGACAGGAGCCACATTAGTTTTAGAAAGGCATATTGGATCAACAAAATGCACCCGGATCAACATACGTTTTCGGATCAACAAAGTGCTCGCGTGACGGCACGCATGATCAACATTTGACGGGTTGGGATCTCTATATATATATATATATATATATATATATATATAAAAATGACGTATCCTTAATGCAATCCAGCATTAGAATCAAATTGCACTATAATCATCTAATTCGAGTTATTGGAAATATGAACCATGTTTATTTTCCTACTATTTATTCTGTGATTTAAGAATAAACTACATCAAGTAAATATATTCTCTAATCATCAGTTTTTTGTAATCAATTACATCCACCCACTCCCCAACAATCTTCCCCAGAAAGCCACTAAGTTATTAAGGAACAATTCCTTGAAAACGTTGGTCTAATAAGCAATAAAATAGGTACTTATTATATGTTACGGCTAATAGCCGAAGTTCGGCTACACCTAGTTTTAACCGGCTACTACTAGGTGCAGCCCGCCACATGCGGTTAAACTTAGGTGTATCCTACTTATCTTCGGTTACAACTAGGTTTAGCCTTCATTATAGCGGCTAGAACTAGTTACAGCCGCACACTGGTGGTTAAACTTAGGTGTATCCTATTTACCATCGGCTAGAACAAGGTTTTCAGTTCAGTTGTTGTGAGATTTTAATATTGCGTTTCCCAATTGATTCGATTACATGGAATAAATAAAAGACAGGGATGTTTAAGTCACATTTATTATTTATTATTTGACAGGCAAAATTTTCTTTTAACAAAAAAGGCGTTATTATAAGTAATTAAACAGAAAATATTATATATCTTCTCAACATATACTAACAGAACTAGACATAAAAAAGTAAACATAAGAAAAAAGTTTTACTTTTTAACTATAAAAAAATCAACTAAGTCTTTATTTCGTTTTGTCATGTTTTTATGTTAAAACAAATAGGATAAGTTTTTTGTTCAGTTTTATTTATACAAAAATTAACAAACACTCATATATGAGAGTATGTTGCAATAATGTCTATCACTTATTTGAACAAGATAAACTTGAATGAAATTTAGAGTTATACAAAATACTATAATAATTATATTATTATTTTAGAAAAGTATTGGAAATTATTTTACATATTGTCTTATCTCGCTGGAAAATATCTATTAACGAAAAAAGACGTTATTTTAAGTAATTAAAACACAAAATATGTAAAACCTTCTCTTCATAAACTAACAGAACTAGATATCTTTGGCGCAAAGATAAAAAAAATAAACATAAAAAATAAAGTTTTACTACTTAACTAAAAATCTAAACAATCAGGAAACGTAAGATACGAATCTCAAAATACAATCAAAATCCTTAACTGAACTGAAAACCTAGTTCTAGCCGATAATAAATAGGATACACCTAAGTTTAACCACCAGTGTGCGGCTGTACCTAGTTCTAGCCGCTATAATGAAGGCTAAACCTAGTTGTAACCAAAGATAAGTAAGATACACCTAAGATTAGCCGCATGTGGCGGGCTGCACCTAGTAGTAGCCGGTTAAAACTAGGTGTAGCCGCACTTCGGCTATTAGCCGTAACATATGCATTTTATTGTTTAATGTTTATAGTATTCGATATACTGTGTTTAATAAATTTTCAAAGGACATTTTGTCTTGATATTCACCAGTTACTTACATATGGTGGAACAATTGCAAATAAAAATTAATAATAAAATAGGTCGGGTGGTTTAGTTGAGAAAAAGTATTTTATTACGAAAATGATTTTTTTATAGGACTTTTCCTTAATTCTTACGCCAGAGGACGTCATGTGATTCGACCATTTATTAAAATTTGAATCAATTAATTATTTCAAACCAAATTATCTATGTTTTTTATTAACCATATTTAAGGATGTTTTTTAATATGTATAAAACCAGTTTACCCTTGGGATCTCGATATGACATAGGTACTTTTAATACGATATCCGTTTATTTTTGGATTTCGTGTCAAAATAGGTACCCTTATTCTGAATCATCATCAGATTTTTTTTGACACAGTTCATAATATTGAAACAAGTCTCATCTGTAGCCAAATATGTTACAAATATTTGTCAAACTTAAAAATATAAATATAGTTAAATAAATAAAAAACTCATAGCAAACAACTCGAAACATAGGATTGATATTTATTGTAATCCTTAAAAGTAATCCAGACATTTACCCAAGCAATAAAATTATGATTAAATTTACAACGAGAAATCTGAACATGTGCCGACTATCGAATACTCGGCGAACATTTCTGGTCGTTTAGTCGAATATTAGGCAAACGTATTTGGTCGGGGCCCGGTGGTACCAATACTTATATTGGAGAAATCGGTTGCGGTCTTTTGCCCTTATAAAGCTCCCAGAAGCCGATTTTAAATCTTTTTTAGAAAAAAAAAAAACTAATATACTTAATGAAATATAAATAATACATTAGAAAATCATTACCCACCTATCTATGCCTTAAACTTTCTGATAACGATAATATTTTAAAGCCATTGAATTATCGTATTCTTTTTCTAACACAGCAAATAATCATATATCATTGATAGACACCCGTGAATATAATCATGATCTTAAAAGAATTACATTCCTAAGAATGAATCTTTTAATCAATTACTTTTATACAAATCATTAAACACATTTTATAACCAAATTAAGCAAATAAATTTTCTCAGGTATTCGAAATTTTAATGTATAAAATATTATCTATGTGTTTGGTATTCGTTCGAATATCTTTTAAACAGTCGCATTAATACCTAAATATCCCATACTGAATAGCAATAGAATATCATGTACACACGTATTTCAAAATTATAATTATAAAATATGCTAAATACTGCAAGAATAAGATAACGATTTGTCAGACGACTTTACCTTCACGCCCTTGACCTTACTAAAGATAAGGCGCTAACTAAAAAGTGTTTTCTGTATGTGGCTTTCCTCGTAATAAAATTATCATTTGTTTTACGTGCCAAATTCAGTGTGTAAAACTATATTATTCTCAAACCGTCTCAGCCCAACAATACGTATTCTGTATTGTTTGCAATTTTTATAACATGCCACAATTAAGCAAAAATGCCTTATTTCAGTTTATAATTACTAAAATAAATAAATTATCAATTTTTAGTTAATCATTAATAAAAAATACTAACAAATATCTTCTTTCTTCCTAATAAAGATATTTTTATTAGTAGAAAGTTATAACTTATCATAGTTATCATATAACTAATGTTTTTTAGTAATAGTAATACTTGTATATGTCAAAGATAGTGACATGAACAATAAATTCTTATTTAATATGATTGTTTTAATGATCAATCACTACTAACATCAGAGATGTCAACTTATTCTATTGTAACAACATTGATTTTACTCTAATCATCTACATGGTCAATTAAATCTCAGAGTCGAAGGCAGGACAATTGGATGATCAAACGAACTTACCTTAAGTGAAGTTCGATCCAAATTGTCCTGACTTCGACGAAGAGATTTAAGGTCCCACCCTTCCCAATTCCCGTGTACTTTTTTTATGCAAAAATAATCGTCACCCTTACAATAAGTATAATCAATGTTGTACATCTCATACATCGGTCTCCTTGCTCTGAAATGAATGAGCGACAGGCGGCTGACAGTGCTGTGAGGCGTGGGAGGGAGTGACATTTACCTTCTCTTTCTTGCGCTAAACCTGTGTGCGAGTAAATAGACGCGTAGCAGGGCATACTACATGGTCAATTAAATCTCTTCGTCGAAGTCAGGACAATTTGGATCGAACTTCACTTAAGGTAAGTTCGTTTGATCATCCAATTATAGCCATTCAGAGCACTTGGACACAGTATTTGACCGTTATTGACCGTTACAGAATATTAACCACCTATGTTTTCTACACATCTCTGTCTAATCATTACACTATCTCCCTTATCGCGACAGTGTCGGCCGGCCGCGGCGAGAGCGTGGAACGAGACGGCGTCCGGGAGTGCGAGGGAGCGCGCGAATGTAGGCCACCATAAATATTTCCGCGGCTTCTCGGCTCTTTCTTACGGCGACGGAAATAGTAGTGAGAATACGTGTGCTAGCTGGGAGCGCGCGCCACGATGCGTGTCGCGCTGCGATGCGTAGTCTTCGTGTGATAACAAAAACGGTTCTTATCAGAACTACCATCTGTGTTTCTGTCGTGTAAAAGCTCTTTTCAGGGCTGTTTACCTCTGTGTTTCTGTGAAAGACGAGTTGCGGCTGTGGTAGCCACAGGACTCCCCTTCAAGTGAAACGTACAGGCGGTTTGATGTTTGTGTGTGTTTTCAAATCTGGTCGTGGTGTCACACAATCTGGTTTCGAAAGCTTGGAGTTGGTGGTTAGGTTGCAGTGTTGAGGTACTGGTAACGGTATTGGTGGTACTGACTGGTTTTGTAAGGCTTCGTCCTGAGGTATGGTGGTATTTGTGGTATTCACATCTGGTAACAGGTAAGCTGGTTTTAATCTGTCTATTGAGATATTCGATTGACGGTCTGGTAATTGAACGGTAAAGTACTTTTCTTCTCGCTTGACAACAAGATAAGGGCCTTCGTACGGTGGTTGTAAAGGTTTTTTCACTGCGTCAGTCCTCACAAATACGTGGCTGCAGTCGGCGAGATCTTTACTCACGAAGATAGGCTGCTTGTTGTGATGCGACGTAGCGACTTGCGGCTTGTTTGTTTGAATTATGTTACGTAACTTCTCCACGTAAGTATAATCCAACGCACTTGTAGGTACTTCGGTAGGTATATCGAAAAAGTCTCCAGGTAAACGTAGATTGTAGCCATACGTAAGTTCGGCTGCGCTGACGCCGGTATCGGTGTGTAGAGTTGCGCGCAGTCCGAGTAGCACGGTTGGTAGCTGCTCGAACCACGATGTACTAGCGGTCATTAATCTTGCGCGTAACGACGTCTTCAATGCTCGGTGCCAACGCTCGATAACACCGTTACTTTGGGGATGATAGGGTGTAGTTCGAGTTTTCTTGATACCCATAGTCTTCATTAAGTTGAGAAACAACTGACTCCCAAACTGACGGCCTTGATCGGTTGTTAGGGTCGTCGGACAACCAAATCTAGTTATCCATTGTTTATAGATAACGTCGGCGACGGTTTCTGCGGTTATATCGTCGGTAGGTATCGCTTCTGGCCATTTAGTGAGTCGGTCGATCATTGTAATCAAGTAGCGGTGACCTTGACTCGTAGTAGGTAGCGGTCCAACGATGTCTACGTGTAGGTGTTGAAATCGGTCAGTTGGCGGGAACTTTGAAATCGCAGAATGCGTGTGTCGCTGTATCTTGCTTTTTTGACACGCAATGCAGCTTTTAGTCCACTTAGCAACATCTATGTTCATAGACGGCCAAAAGTATTTCTGTGACATAAGCTTGCGGGTCGTTCACGTACCGGGGTGGCTTATGTTGTGTACACTTTTGAACGCGTCGTGTCGGAATTCTTCGGTGATATAAGGTCGAATTTGGCTTGCAGATGTTTCGCAGTAGAGTTCTATATCGGTGTTAGGTATGACTATTTTTTTCAAAGTGATGTTGTCTTGATGGAGTAGTGGTTGCAATGACGAATCTTGTAGCTGTGACTTGGCGATTTCTTCGTAGTTAAGTGATGTCGGCATAGATATTGTCTCGATGCGGCTGCGAGCGTCGGCTACGATGTTTTGTTTACCGCTTACGTGACGTATGTCTGTGGTAAACTCGCTGATAAACAATAGCTGTCTCGTGCGTCTCGGCGTCTCTGTAGTTGAATGCACTTTGCTCATGGCGTATGTGAGTGGTTTATGGTCGGTGAAGATGATAAGTGGTCGACCTTCAAACATCTTTCTGAAGTGCTTAACTGCCATATACATTGCGAGTAGCTCACGATCGTAGGTAGAGTACTTAACTTGCGCATCGGAAAACTTCTTTGAGAAATAGCCAAGTGGTTGCCATTTTTCATCGACATGTTGTTGTAGTACCGCGCCGGCCGCCTTATCAGACGCGTCGCACGATAACGCGTAGAGAGCGTCGTGTGAAGGGTGAGCGAGTAAAGTAGCTTGGATAACGCTTTCTTTACACTTCTCGAATGCTTTTGTTGCGACGTCGGACCATTCTATTGGTGTTTTGTCTCTCTTTTTCACGTAATGTAGATAGGCGTTGAGCGGTGCTTGAATTTCAGCGGCGTTAGGTATGTGGTCGCGGTAGAAATTAATCATACCGAGAAATCTACGTAGTTCTTCGATGTTTTTCGGTTTGGGGTAAGCGTTGATAATTTCGGCCTTCTGTTGTGGCGGTTTAATTCCATCTTTGGATACGGTATAACCGAGAAACGTAACTTCGTGTTGACCAAGGTTACACTTAGCTGGGTTTATTGTGATGCCATGTTTCTCGAGTCTTGATAGCACGGTGCGTAAGTGTTCACGATGCTCAGGTTCGGTTTTTGATGCGACAAGTACATCGTCGACGAACGGGAACACGTAATCGAGCCCTCTAAGTACTTCGTGTATGTACCTTTGGAACGTCTGTCCTGCATTCTTCAAACCTGGACACATACGAGGGAATTCGAAAAGGCCCATCGGTGTGATGATGGCTGTCTTCTCTATGTCTTCATCTCGTACGCATATTTGTTGGTATGCTCTGTTGAGGTCCAAGGTCGAGAATATCGTCTTTCCGGTGAGTTGGTACGTGAAATCTTTGACACGTGGGACTGGGTAGCGGTCGGGTTTGGTGATCGAGTTGAGACGGCGATAGTCACCTACTACCCTTATGTCACCATTTTTCTTCGGTACAACGTGCAGCGGCGATGCCCAAGGACTTTTGCTCGGACGACATAGGCCTTGTTCAATCATGTTCTCGAATTCTTTCTTCACTTTCTCATAACGATGCGGTGGTAGGGGTCGTGCACGGCAGTGAACAGGTTGACCTTCTGTTTCTATGTAGTGTTGCACGTTGATTTGATTGTTCAGATGCATCGATGTGAGTCGCGTGGTACCGGGAAACTCAGCCAAAATATCGTGGTACGACTGTTGTATGTCGATACTACGTATAGTGGGTTGGTGCGTAGCGCGTAGTGGAGCGTTTACCTTAAGGTTGGTAACGTTATCAATGAGTCTTCGGTTTTTCAGATCAACGATGAGTTGGTGATGTTTTAGAAAGTCGGCACCGAGGATTGGTTTTGACACGTCGGCAACGATAAACTTCCATTTGTACGGTCGTCGTAGTTGTATATCAAGCTCGAGCGTTTTTTCACCGTAAGTAGGTATAACAGTATTGTTTGCAGCGTATAGTTTGAACGGCAGTGGAGTCGTAACTTGTCCTTTTCTTCTCGGTAGCACGGAGATATTGGCACCCGTGTCGACCAAAAAAGATAAGCCAGTTTTCTTATCGGTGATGAATAGGCGGTGGGAAAACTCTGGAACATTGGTTTCCGCCTCTGCCAACGTTCGATCTAGTTTTCCGTCTTGTTATCACTTTTGTATGAACACGGCGTAGTGCATCTCTTTGCTTTTGCTCCGAAGCGTCGGTGGTAATAACAATACGGCGACGGCGTTTCCGCGCGAGAGCGAGACTCACCGCGCGAGCGGGATGGCGATATGTTATCAGCGGCTCGTTGGCGGGATCGGGAGCGATTCCACGGGCGGCGTTGATTCTGTGATTTTATTTCAGCGATATCGATGTGTAATTTGCGTATTTCCTCGATCAAACTGTCGTGCGGCGATTGTTGCGAAGATGTTGTAGACTGCGTTGACGGATGAATGGATGCAACTTCTCTCGTCTGTTCCATCATCTTGTCGGCAAGTAGGGCGAGTTCTTCGAGTGCAGTTTGCTTGCTGAAGGATTCACTCACTGCGAGTACGGATCTGATGTGTGACGGAAGATGGTTTGTCCATAGGTGACGAAGTGTGGAGTCGGGTAATCTGTTTCTGGCGAGGTCTCGCATGCGACGTAGGAGTTGCGTCGGTTTTTGGTCTCCGAGCTCCATTTCTGACAGTAGCTTCTGGAACTGCCGGCTGTCAGATTCTTCATACACGGCAATGAGTCTATCTTTTAGTGCGGTGTAGAAGTTCTCTTCTGGCGGGTTATAGAGTAGGTCCGTGATCTGCTCGATATCCTGTCTCTCGAGCTGGGCGATCACCATCTGCGCCAGTTGTGCCTGCCCTTTCTTGGTATCGTGCGTAGCGGCCTCGAAACTATAGAACCATAGCCTTGGTCGATCTCTCCAGAACGGAGGGACGCGCAGCGAAAGCGCGATGTTGGCGACTTCGTGTCTCGTCGTGGGCGTCGGTGGTTCTTCGACGGTGGCGGTGGCAGCTTCATTTTGGTCGCACATTTTGAGCTGGAGCGGCAGGGATTCCTTGTTGATACTTGCTTCTCGTTCAGTCGGTGGTCACCACTTTGGTAGGGTTTGATTAGATGACTACCAAGGATTGCGTAATAATAACTCCGTTGAAGGTTGTCGAAGGAATGTATATTGTAGTAAACTTAACCTAGTATTTATATAAAAATATGTACACAGTTGACCAATAGCAAAATATACATTATAGCCATTCAGAGCACTTGGACACAGTATTTGACCGTTATTGACCGTTACAGAATATTAACCACCTATGTTTTCTACACATCTCTGTCTAATCATTACACTATCTCCCTTATCGCGACAGTGTCGGCCGGCCGCGGCGAGAGCGTGGAACGAGACGGCGTCCGGGAGTGCGAGGGAGCGCGCGAATGTAGGCCACCATAAATATTTCCGCGGCTTCTCGGCTCTTTCTTACGGCGACGGAAATAGTAGTGAGAAGACGTGTGCTAGCTGGGAGCGCGCGCCACGATGCGTGTCGCGCTGCGATGCGTAGTCTTCGTGTGATAACAAAAACGGTTCTTATCAGAACTACCATCTGTGTTTCTGTCGTGTAAAAGCTCTTTTCAGGGCTGTTTACCTCTGTGTTTCTGTGAAAGACGAGTTGCGGCTGTGGTAGCCACAAAACTAATCAACACATCTATGCAGTTCGACTATCCGACGTTTGAAAATAATAATCATCAATATAATCAGATCAAGACTGGATTAGAAACTTTGAAGAAATCACAGTCAGGACAGTTAACTATACATGACGTACACCACAATACCATTTGTTACGTCATCATCTTCAACATACTTGTCGCCGACAGCATTTTTGCATATGCAAAGATAAGGAGCAGGCGCTCAGAGCAGCGGACTCCTGAGGCCCGCGACGAGCCGCAGCAGCAGCAGGGAGAGCAGGCGGGAGGCCCCACGCGCCCGCGTGGAACAAGTGCTAGTGGAAGTGATAGTGAAGTGGCGAATATAACGCGCACGCAAAGTGTGTTAAGTGTAGACAAGGGTACCTCACCAATGGTAGCCCGACCAGTGCGATTTATTGTGCCAAGTGATACCGTAGTAATCGATCAGGAGTTAAAATTAAGACATTGACTTTTTTTAATCATGAATTAGCTTTCTTACATTTCTTAACATTGTTTATTTTAAATCCTATCTTCTTCTGTTCTTTTTCTTGTGTAGTTGGCCAAGATGTACGAGCTATCGTACATTTATATAAATATGTTATCGCTTTCCACTATCATTAACAGTGTAGCGGCGCCTTTATATTATGACACCGCCGCGAGATTATTTTGTCAATGCATCAGTTTTATACTTTTAACATGATCAATTAAATCAGTGTATTAGCAGCACTCTATCAGAGCGGTTTGATATATCATTATCGATAATTAAGCACGAACCAACCAACGACTAAAAATGACGACCTTCGTGGTGTAGAGGCTAAGCACGCTGGTTTCAAAGCGTTGCCGCTCCGAGGTCCCGGGTTTGATTCCCGGTCGGGTCAATAAAGAAATCATAATTTTCTACATGTACAATGGGTAAAAAAAAACCTGTATGACCCATTATGGGGTTTTTAGGTATCGAGATTATGTTCTGCTTCTGTAATTATTTTCATGAAATATTAGAAAAAAATACCTAAGAAAAATCACTACATTAAAAAAAACATACATCGCAATTCGAAGGGGGGTTGAAGGGGCGCGCAAGAGGCACGGAATAGCGTCGACACTAGCAGGTAACGTGACACGAGTGATAACGTATTTTGAGAATTCCTCTGTTTTAGGGTAAATAGGTGCTAAACTTGTTGACTTTGAAAATCGATAAAAAAGTTTTCATGAATCACGTAATTTTAATACTTGTTTTGGTAATCTTATTAAAGCCACTTTAAGACTCTTTTGGGTCGGTCAGTTTTTTTTTTACATATTGTATTGACACGGATCTGGGTGTTGTGGTACCACCGTTGTGTCTGATTTCCATAACACATATGCATTAGCTATTTACTTTGAGATCAGAGCAATAAATGTGATAGGTGTCCAATAATATGAATTCAAATTTGGAACGTCATTTCGTATCAAGTAGTGCACAGATAACGCTAACGGGAACTTATTCAGACATTGTGAAACAGGCCATTTGTAATGAACCTATCACCCGCTTTTTGTTTCTGACTTGAGTGGATATTAATTAAAAGTACTTTATCATATTGACTTGCGATGTGTTTCAGTTACTAACGACGCTTGGACGTCACTTGTCAAGTAGTAATGACTGCGTGTTTAAAGCCGAAAAAAGCGCTAGCGACGCTGACGAGACCGAACCATTAAGCGTATCAGACCAGTATAATGAGATTGTATAAGACTTTCGCCATCTTGCTTTCAATTTTAGTTGCAAAATGGCTGAAAACTACAGGGACACTATCTAAGTCGACGTAGTGTTTGTTCTTAGCGTGTCAAAAACGAAGTTAAACTTGCATTGTACAGCGTTTCCGTGTTTGTCCATTTTTCTTTTAAGTCGAATAATGTTTACAATCGTGACATTCCTTTTTAAAGAAATCATTGATTTTAAAATGAGATAACCACAAAACTCACAACATACATGGGTAATTCATCGTTTTATAGAGAGATCTTTATGAACCAAATAATTTATAAATTGTCTTCACTGATATTATTTTAAAAGGTTGTTTACGTTATTGGACTATCCAAAAAAATGGAGTTCACAGCTCCCGCTTTCAAAACCACCCGATTAATGAATTGAATCTTCGTTTTTGACTAATTATTGAGTTAAAATCGACATTCAATTATTGAGCCTTTGAATTCATCTAGTTAGGACAGACTGAGATTTTATGTCACTTTATCACTCTAATCATTGAAAAATAGAACGCGTGATTTTTATAGAGTTGCAATAAATTTTGTTCTCTACTTACTATACTAGGTTTTTGCCGAAAACTGACACTTTTATCTATCATGCAGAATTGAGCGTCAGACATTTTGCTAACAAGCGCCTTTTTCGCCTGTACACCAATATGATTGTTGGGTTGGTCTTTTTTCACAGTCGCTTAGGTTAGTAAAACATAATTTCGGTACGGGTTTTGCATGCAAAGATGAATATAACCGGTTTGTAATTGAAAGAAATATGTCAAGAATAATCTTCGAGATTGACTAAGTAAGGTAATTTTTATGACATAAGTGGTTCTGATCATCGATCATGTAAATTCAATACGTACTATATGTAAGATTATGTGGTTTTATTTTAAAAATATACTTTCAATCTTCAAACGAAATACTACAATTCTTAACTTATGACGACCTCCGTGGTGTAGTGGCTAAGCACGCTGGGTTTCAAGGCGTCGCCGCTCAGAGGTCCCGGGTTCGGTATATATTATATTAAATTTATAATTGATAACTCAGCCTAAAAAATTTTTTTTGTGTAACGACTACGTACCGTAAGACCAAGTATAGGAACGTATATTTAATGAACTGAACAATTTTATAGTTGGAACTTAGAAGATTTATACAAATCATTTTACATTCAACACAAGATAAAATATGAAATATTCATCGCAATGGCGGAAAGTAGAAAAAGTAGTAATTTAATAACATTTAATTAAATGCAGTACGTTTGTGCAAGGCTGTAACTTGCATTTTATCAAACATATTATTCATCTTATAACAGGTATAGCTGTGCCCGCGACTTCGTCCGCGTGGAATAGTGACTTTGGGTAGATTTTTTAATTATTTAGGCTAATTATTTTACAAGTAAGATATACCGCGAATATGTTGCAGCAATATTTTCAAATAATAGCATTCATTTTGAGACGGATGGACGTTGTAGACGTGGCAGACTGCCGATAAAGCCGAGTCCTTTTTCTAGGTATTATACTAATTAATTCATTAGGTATTTTTTATTAAAAAGTATTTTTTATATAATTTGGTAGGTAATTTAAAATTGGTGAGAAGATAAACATAATTTAACAATTTTTCATAAAATATGTCCAAAGCGTCAAAGGTTTGTAGAGATACAACAAAACAATACCCAATTACAATGAAATCAAATTTTGCATTAAGATTGGTAAACATAAATTAAGTCAACCAACCTATTAATAAAGCATTAACCTAATGTAATCAATCATCTTATCATCAAATCTTGACGACCTCCGTGGTCGAGTGGCTAGCACGCTGGTTTCAAGCGTCGCCATCTCGTGAGGTTCCGGGTTCGATTCCCGGTCGGGTCAATGTAGAAAACGATCTTTTCTATATTGTCTCGGGTCTGGGTGTTGTGGTACCACCGTTGTGTCTGATTTCCATAACACAAGTGCATTGGCTACTTACTTTGGGATCAAAACAATGTATGTGATTGGTGTCCAATATTTATAATATATTATAACTGTTTCCGATTTAGTAAGTATGACTCAAATCACTTTACAGAGAATAAGAAGAACAATATCAAATCAAATTACCTACTACAAAATCAAATTATAAATGCACATTTAGATTTAATACCTACCTCCTACCTACTTTAAATGGTACTTATTACTAAGTCAAGATTTTTTTTTATTACATGCTAAGATGAGCTACCGCAGTTACTTATACCTGCATAAATCAGAAGAAAGAATAACAAAAGTAATAACCTACTATATGTATTAAACATAATAAATAATAGATGCATTCAAAATTAAAACCTCAGTGGCAAAAAGATAACTTTAACCTGCATAAATCCAACTCAACTGCAGCAGCCGCCTCAACTGTTTCTGTCTCACCCAATGGTTGACTGGTAGAGAATGCTTTAAAGCATTAAGTCCGCCATTTGTACTTCATTTTGTTTATGCAATAAAGAATATATATATATATATAAATCTGAGGAAAGAATTTTGACCAAAAGTATTACTGAATCTACCTAATAGAAAATATCTGCAATCAAAATAATGAGCTCAAGTCTTACTACTCAGTAGCGAAAGGAAAACTATGTATTACGCGCTGAAATAACTTGAAGTATCGCAAAAAACCGGCCAAGTGCAAGTCGAACTCGCGCACTGAGGGTTCCGTGCCAACTTTAACTGAATTAAGGAATCCACTTACTTCAACTTAGTAAAATACCACAATATTTAGTTGACTGCAAATATAACTTTGTTTTTCATAGTGTTTGTATGAAGTACAAAGTTCTGTTTCCGGTTGTGTATAAATATGCTGTATCTCAAAAACTACTGGTTCGATCTCGTCCAAACCAATTTTCGTTGATAGTATTTGTTAAGATCTACATTATTTATTATTTTCAAAATTTACACTGGCATGGTTTAGAAGTTAGATGGGGGGGGGGGGGGGGGGGCGCCCATTTTAACACTCTGGAAGCGTCTAGCTATGAAACGTTAGACTTTAAAAGAAAATGGTTTTAGAAACCTCCAAGTCATTTGTGTGACACGCATAGGTTTGACTAAAAATATTTATATTGGTTTTAGTTTCATGTATGGGAGCCCCGCCTTAAATTACATTATTTTTTATTTTTTGTATGAGAATCGGTAAGCGGTTATCAGGATACATCTTCCTACCAAATTTCAACAGTGTTGTTCTTATAGTTACAAAATAAAATGGCTGTGACATACGGACGGACAGACAGACAGACTTGACGAAACTATAAGGGTTCCGTTTTTTGCCATTCGGCTACGGAACCCTAAAAAGCAGTTGCGCGGGACAACCGTTCCGTAGGGAGCCGACTAAATTAATCTAATAGGTATGTATAAGGAAAATATTTCAACGTAAAACACATATTTTAATGTAAGTGAGAAGCCACCAACCATACTTATCGCTGGGCTTAGCGCAAGCTCGCGTTGTTAGTACTTAAGCTGCGAGTATTATTTTGATGTGGAGTTATTTCAAAACTGTGATAGCTTCTAAGATATTTATTGAAATCAAATGATGTGAACTTTGTTCAAAATGAAATGCTCGTGATGAATGTATTTATTTTAACAATACCCGTGTGTATAAAACACCTTCAAAAATAATGTTAGAATAAAAATAGCAAAATATTTTAACGCAAAACATACGCAGTTTTATTGTAACTAAGAAGCCAGCAACCATAGCAATTAGCGCAAGCGCACGTTGTACTTAAGCTGCGAACATTATTTTGGTGCGGAGTTATGTTAAAACTGTGATAGCACCTAAGATATTTATTGAAATCAAATTATATAAATGGTCGTGATGATGAATCTATTTATTTTGATAAGAATAAATACCTGTGTGTATAATACACCTCTAAAAATAATGCATTATTTTTTTAACAAATTTATTAACATAAAAAAGGTTGTAGTAAGTCAACCATAAAAGATAGACATTTGCTGTCGCAGACTTTATTATAGAACTTTTGTTGCTGAACAATCCTGTCATACATGATTTTTGTGTAACTCAAGCGGTTTCCGCAGCGTACGCAGCAGAAGCTCTCAAAAGGAATATCTTTCTCCCGTTTTCACAACATTTTTCATTGCTGCTGTGGTCTTATGAGTCGTATCTTTATGTTATATAGCCTAAAGCCTTCCTCGATGAATGTACTATCCAACGTGAAAATAGTTTTTCAAATCGGGCCAGTAGTTTCTGAGATTAGCAGGTTCAAACAAACAAACAAACAAACTCTTCAGCTTTATAATATTAGTATAGATTATACCTTCAATTCCTCAGTACAGTTCGATACAATATTTTGTTTCGAAAAATGATTTGGATAGTACATAGAAAGAGATCAGAAATAAGTGACAAATAAAAATGAATGTAGATGAGTATGTTACAGTTAAAGCCCATTCTTCGTTAGAACTCGTTTTCCCTAGGTAAAATTAGTTATTACTTAATGCCTTTGTTAAAACTAGAAATAATTAGTTGAAACTAGAATTTACCACTGACATATTTGATTTTCAGATAAAATAGTTGTCACATCGAGCTATAGTTAAAACTAGCGCTAGAAAAACTGATTTGGGATTGAAAACAAGATATAAGTTTTTAAAATATTTATATAACCAAATAATAATAGTCTAAGACTAAAGAAACATTGACTTAAATTAAGTTGCCAAGATGACAATATTAATTATAAGTAGGTAAATAAAATAAATATTAATAACCTTAAATCGCTTCAGTTTTTTGTACTGTTTTGGAGATTTCTGAACAGCTAGTCGTGCTTATTTAATTTCGTCCACTAATTTTTCATAGGTTTCTTTTGTCATAATATAAAAGTGGTCTTCTTTTTTTTTCGTCATCACGAATCGCTAATAACTTGTTAAAAAACTCCTCTTTCCATCGCGTCTCATTTAAGTTTGCCACGACAATTGCGCTCGCAAGAATGAAGCGGGAATGACCGAAGCAAACGCACAGCGCGCGGGCAGCACCGTTCCCCCGCACTTGTTGAATCAGGTTACATCTCGCGACCAATCGGAATAAAGTACGATGGTTTCGCGACCAATCGGAATAAAGTACGGTGATGCTTCGCAGCCAATCGTGTGATTAACTTTAACCTCGTTTGGAACAGTTTTAACTGACTCGCTTCGGAATAACGCTTTTAGTCTGGCAGCAACTAGTTTTAACTGATATTTGATTCAAACTTCGGTCAACTCTAGTATTAACAAAGGCATTAAGTAAAACTAGGAAAAAGTTTTAACTGTAACAACTACACAGTAAAAGTGCGGATAGTAAAAAAACGGATAGCCTGTAAGACAATATAAGATAACTCTTAATTGCACATTCTTCAGATTAATTACAGTGAAATGTAAAACTTAGGCGGTTTCATCGCTATAAGCGATCTCTTCCAGCCATCATTTGGTTAGAGATATTATGAGTTTATAGGAAGGGGTATTTTGTGCATAGGAAATCAAGGCCTAATTAAGCAAAACAGAAATAAGAGAAGTGTAGTTCATGAAACTATAGTAATTCTGAAAGGATTCTGTGATTATGTGACAAACATTTTGTAGGACGGTCTAAAAAAGAAAACTTTAGGTTCATAAAGATGAAATAAGAAACCAAAAATTTGCGCACAGGCGGGACTCGAACCAGCAACTTCTTGGCTAACTGGGCCAAACGCTCCACAAATTGCGCACCGTGCTATCGGTCTGACCGCGCAAAATTTTTGGGTCTCTTATTGATATGTCATTACGCGTGACGTTTAGCGCCATCTACCCGTCTGTTAATGCAACAGTGGACCACTTAGTTATTCATTTTAGAATAAATTCAACTTGGAAATTTATGACGCTTCGCTATGTAACGGTTTAGAATCTTTTTAACACTCAGTGTCATAAAACTTTAGGTGCTGTTGGGTGGTACTGTCACTCCCTTAATATGAAACTGCAATCAGCCGCTTTATTGTTTTATTCGAAAGCACTTGGAATATGAATTTTGTGCGACTGTACCCGCTCGAGGCATGTAAACGCAAAATTGCGATGTACCCTCGTTTTTATTTATTGCTTAATGTTCACCGCGAAGAATAGCGAAATGAGATCTAAATCTATACTTCCTTCCATCTTGATTTTGGTCATTATAGAGTGTTTTAAGCAATAGGCTTCTTCTATCAGACTCATTAAAATAATAAACGAGGTTAAGATTTGTAATTATCCTTCATCCTTTATCCTTTGGACATTCCCACACGTAATATTGTTTAACAAATATTATTTTCATATCGGTTGCGATAAAAATAAAAATGAGGACATTTATTTGTGCCTAGGAAGCGATGATGCTGGCTGCCATGTAGGATAGCTATGCTAATCCTTTGGATTAAAAGCCAGCCAGTTTTATTCTAAAACAGAATTTTATTTATGTGTGATTTCAATTTCTTCGTTTTATATTGCAAAAGCGATTTCATAAAATTTTAACAAGATTTTATTGACATAAGTATTATGTACGCAAAATATTTTAAATAAAAATCAATTTCAGAGGTATAAGTCATTGTACTCTAAGGCCCAGTTGCGTGATCGATAGTTAACTCAACAAATGGTCAAATTTCGTTACCAGCGGTTGATTATTTGTGTTTTAAAGAAAAACTACCATTACTAAATGTAGGAATGTCTATTTTAATGACTATTGGCCTGAGTAAATTCTTTAAATGTGAGAAACAACATGTGATGCGCAAAATAGGATAACTAAAACATAACGCCAAAATTATTTATTTTTTCAACTGTTTCTGAGTTACTTCGGTAACAAATAGTGAACCTTCTGCATACATATCTATTTAGATTTCTGCCCTTGAGGGGTTAACGGATTATCGATTCAAACTTCCCATCGACAGTATAATTTGCGTATATTTCATGATAAATTATACTAAAAATTCCTCTTGCTTTGAAAATAGTTAGAGCGTGAATTTTTCTAGAAAACAATAGTCAGAGAAACTAACAAAACGAATGAATTTGAATTGATGCATAAAATTTTCATCACAATATTAATACCATTAATTGCCAAAATACATGCAAATATATTTTTACAGACGTCACTGATAGTTTTATTGCGAATACTAATAATACAGTGATTTGGCTGTTACTTTGCAAAAATATTCGAGTAAGTCCTATCGTGATTCGTTGCTCACCGACCTATTGACAATATCTTTACAAATACTATAACAAAAAAACGAACTCTTCAGCTTAACAATATACAGGGAATTCATATTACGTTTAAAGCCAATGAGTGGTAATAGGTAAGTACCATACCTATCTATTTAATGATACACCTAGACGATAGCTTTTAAAAAAATATATCTGCTTTTTGTGTCAACTTTTCTTGTTTATTTATGTCAATAGCATGTCCATTGTTTGCAATTGTATGAGTAAAATAATCTCAATCTTAAAGGATATTGATCAAAGGCGGGCCCAGATTGCGTCTTTGTAGTTAACATTTAAAAATCTTGTTTGAATTATAATTGCACTGGTATTTTAAGGGTAACTAAGTAAGTAAGTTTTAAATTACTTTAGTAAAATAAAACAATTACCTTCTGAATGTATCAAAATGAATGTAGGTGAAGTGCAATAACTCTGAAATCACAAAACATAACCTCAAAATGTCTAATCTACCATTGAATTCCTCGTAAACCCCTAATTATTAAAAAAAAAAATGTCTGTATTCTTTCAAATATTTATATATTTTATCCAATTATTTTGTAAAGACGCATGCAGACGCAAAATGGGCCGAGATTCTACAGAGTTTCGGTCAAGATCCTTTAATACAAGATTATTATTACAATTAAATGAGAAATCCAAAGTTGACGATGAACAAACAAACAGGAAACAATTAAAACTAAGATGCATCATAAAAAACTATAACCTACTTATTCAAAAACGAAATCGTTTCTTTGCGGCGTTGGATATATATACTTTGAGCTATCTATACTTAAGGAACTAGCCAGATTTATTATTTGCCAAATCAGAACTTTAATTCGTCCCACGTCCTATTTTTTTTTAAAACCACGGTCGATGAAAAAAGCGAGACAATGAATAAAAAAATATTATTCCTGCATTTTCATATTTTGTATAAACTTATGAACTACATTTTAATCTTTAATTTTGAACTGCAATTTGTTCCTCGTATGCTAAGAGATGGTTGGCAAATTCCACCATCTTGGGATCCGGTTCTATCGAAGTCCCAAGCAAGACTTACTGCAAGATCTTAAGACACGGTTAGCTCTTTCTGCGTGGATAGGATTTAATTAGCTTAATAATATATTATATATATCTAATATATATAAATCTCGAGTCACAATGTTTGTCCTCAATGGACTCCTAAACCACTTAACCGATTATAATAAAATTCGCACACCATGTGCAGTTCGATCCAACTTGAGAGATAGGATAGTTTAAATCTCAATTTATCATAACTGCACCCGTGCGAAGCCGGGGCGGGTCGCTAGTATACATATATTTTCTTTTTATAAATAGTTTTTTTATTAAATTTTGTAGTTATATTAATTATATTTAATTGTAATGAATAGAATTAGCTTAATGAGTGTTTTTTTTTTTAATTCTGTAAATTGCAGACATCTTAGACTACCCGTTACCGCGAAATTGTACGCTGCTAAGAGTTCGTTATGTAGAAATGTAAAATTTAATAAATCTATGTCAATCTCTATTAAATAAATTGTGTCTTAATACGCGTAAACTTCAAAAAAATAGACTGGTACACAATTCTTTTACAATATAAAAATAATTCAACAAATATATCTTTAATCCCATATCACTTGGCCGCAAATTATGTAAAATAGATCTTACTCGTACACGGAACCAATATCTGTCATTTACAATACGCATTATGGGTTCGACTGTACAATGGACGCGGATTTGACGTGACGGAGGTTCGATGGGTCCTTAAAGGGTTAAAGGAATATGCGTAGATGTGAATGTGACACAGACGGATCGTACGTTGGCTTGGCAAGCGAAAGGGACAACAACGTACCGACTTTTAAAAAAAAGGAGGTAATTAGTTCAATGTGTATGTATGTGATATTGTTGGAATTTTAAAATATTTGAGTATAATGTTGATTGAGTATGTGTATTGGTGATGACCTTACCTTAACATTAGGTAATTTGAGCCATACTCCACCACGCGGGCTCAGTGCGGATTGGCTGAGGGGTGTTTGTTTGTCTTCTATTTAGGAGAAACGAATTATTTTGGAGTCAGTGCATGATGTGCGTACACTGTTGGAGTACGTAAGAGATCATGCACCGACTCCAAAATAATAAGTTACTCCTAAATAGAAGACAAAGCTTTTTAGTCAGTTATTTTTAAGGCGGTTTCGTTGTTTCCCTATCGTTTTCCTTCATACAGAGACTTAAAGATACACACGTGCACGAATAATCAAAATATATGTTCAAAGATATCGACTTTTCTGTGTATTGGACATAGGTCTCCTATGTCCAATACACAGAAAAGTTTAACTTTTCTGTGGTCCAGCAGTGGGTGTCCTTTGGCTGATAATGATAATGATAATGATGATGATGATTTAATATGTATTATTTAATATTTGTCTCAACACCCACACACCGCGCTTTATTCAATCAAAAATGTGTGGGGCGAGTCTCCGTGGATGACATTATCTATGTATGTATATCGTTCAGCCGCATCGCTGCCGCATACGAATGCGTTGGTGTGCTCTTTCCGTGTCTTTTATTAGGCTATAGATCGAAAATAAGAGGTTATGATAGAAGGAAATCAAATTCTTAAAGTAAGTAGCGTTGATTATTTCAAACGAACATATTCAAACATAAACTCAGATTAATAAAGTAATTTAAAACTTCAAAAACTTACACATTTTATAAGGGATAATCTACTTCGGCTCAATGCGTGATCCATGGTTTTAGTTACAAGTCGTTACCATATTTACAAGTCTATGCTTTCGAAGAATTAACCAAATATGAAAACTGTTATTTTAAATAGCCATTGACTAAGGTATGTTGTCTCCAAACACACATAATCGTAAAATTTTGACCGCTGGTAACCACATTTAACCATAACTATCGATCACGCGACTGGGCCTTAGTAGTAAAAATCGGACTATGATGCAATAACGTTAATTCTCTATTTTCACTTTTTAAGTTTTTTGTAGCAAAATTAGGCTCGGTTAACACTCGGTACTCGGCTTGCACGGCGGATTTTTTGATACTCGTACTCGGCCGAGTAACTCGGTTTAAATGCCGAGTATACTCGGTTAAGGTAAAACAATATATTTAGGAAGATATCATCTAAACAACAGAAAAGATCTTTAAAAATCTCAATTATGATAATGAATGAGTAGTAATGAGACAAAATCAGGAGAACTAGTAAACGAAACAAAATCAATATAAAAAAAAAATATCAAGTAAAATTATGATGCAGTGCTTGCGGGTGCACTTAGAAACACTCGTGCTTAATGTGCCAGATCTGGATACCTTGTTTGGTGACCTGCCTACAACTCAAGCAATTATATTTAAAACCGAGTTACTGGGCCGAGTACTCGGTTAGAAAAAGAAATGAGTACAACTCGGTACTCGTTACTCGGCAAAAGTTTGTAAATACATACATGATATACATAGAAAACACCCAGACCAATACAAACAAACATGTTCATGCAAACAAATTTTTGTATTGTGCGGGAATCGAAACCGCAACCCGCTGCGTTGTAGGCGATTTCTCGACCACTACACCAGACGGGTCGTCAACAGTCAGCATCATATAAACCTACACAGAAATAAAACAATACCTTCTATCTTCAACTTGATTTTAAATACATACATACATACATACGACAATATAAATTGCACTTGTGAAAAGCAAATTTGGCTGTGTGACATACGAGGAATCGAACCCCGTGCTATCCGGGCGTATGCCTATGCCACTCGGCCACCATCACACCCAGATATTCCGGAAAAAATATGTCTTAGATACATAAGGTACTATGTGCCAAATAGGAACAAAACTTGTTTATTTTAAATAAGGTACTACATAGTTTTAGAATATTTTCAAAAGATAATATTTATAATAAATGGGTTGGTTAATGTATTAAGAACAAGTTGTTAATTTTTTGAACTAACTTTATATGGAAACACACGTAAAAGTGATAAATAGTTAGCTCCTTGATAAAACTAAATGTCATTTCTAATAACTAAGCTGGGTCTTTTAAGGAACAGTAGTAACATCTGGGTTAACAAGCCTGTTGAATTTTGCAAGCGCTTACTTTTACGCGTAGGCTGCGTGACGTCATCACTGTTGCGAGATTGCTCTCTAAATATCCGAAGGCAATATTTTTACAAATATTTAACAATCAGTTAAATGCTTGTCAATGAAGAAAGCCGAATTATGATTTTATTTTTGTTTTTATAGTGTTTTGTCACTATACAAACTTAATAATATAAATTGCACTTGTAAAAAGCAACTTTGGCTGTGTGGCAGACGAGAAATCGAACCCCGTGTCTTACGCTATCCGGGCGTATGCCTATACAACTCGGCCACCGTCACATTAATTAGCCACCATGTTGAATTTTGCAAGCAAATTTTGACAAAACACTATAAAAATAAGAATGTAATTATAGGTTATGGACAATTTTACTAATTTTTAATAAAGAAAGTAGTAAATAAATTACATATTTTGTTAAAAACTAACGTATATTCTCGCTTTCGTTTCAGCATAATTCACGGTTTTACCTACTTATTAATAATACGAGTATTACCGTTGGTTTCGTGGATTAACGGCCATACTCAGTACCAATCTATTCTAATACTAGCGGACCCAGCGAACTTTGTTTCTCCTGTTTCTAAGCTATCTCCCACCCGTTTCGCTCCCAGCCCCATCCTACCCCAGCCCCGGTCCCGTCAAACGGCATAAAAAGTATTCTATGTCTTTCTCCTAGTTCTATGCTACCGCCCAACCAATTTCCAGCCCAATCGGTTTAACCGTTTTTGAGTTATAGATAGTATAACTAATACGACTTTCTTCTAAATATAAAAATTATAAAGTTGAAGATTTTGTTTGAATGCGCGTATTTTAGTGTTCGATAGCTTTATCGAGGTAGGCTATAGGCTAAAACGTCACGCTGCAAAGAGAGGGTAGGGATAAAACCTAAGACTCGCGGGCAAAGTCTCGGGTTACCGCTAATACATAAAGACGTTTTTAAAACCAGTGAATGAACATTATCTTAAATGACGTCACGGAGTGTAGCGCGCTATAGCGGCTTAAGCACCATTCCGTATATTAAATAGCAATATCTTCTTGGGATATTACATTTACTAGTTATCAAACTAACCCAAAGACAAGGTAAAATCGCCAAATAAAACGCAAGGGCAAATTTAACACTTCATATATTAGGGAAAAAGATTGTACCGTTGGCTCATAGCGTCCGTTTCGGCCATTTTTACCCACAAGGCTGGGCAGGCTAATTATAATTTGGGTAAGAGGGTGCCTCGGACATAAATAAGGTCTTGTACAGCAGTGGCCTGCAAATCAGGTTGCCTACTTTTGTTGAAAATTAGCCCTTATTACAACTGCATGAGATACCGCAGTGTTTAACTTGACGTGCTGTTGTCCGTACCTTAGTGAAGTGTCGGTAGTAGTGATGTAGAAAGGATTTTCGGTAAATGTGTATCGATGGGTTGGTGGATTATAAAATCACATAAAAGTTGTTAGTCTGGCAAATGCTCCAGTCATGTTTGTGTTATCTCACCAAATGTAGTATGATTTGGAGATATACAAAACTGTGAATAGTTGATAAAAAATAAAAACTTGACAGCATCATCATTTGACAATATATTGAGGCCTAAGTAACTAGGGGTATAAAAACTGACTAAAAAGTTTAAAGCTCTAGTAACGCTATGTCAAGCTTACCTACACCAACTGTCTACACTTATCATGCACCGACTCCAAATGTATTTGTTTCTCCAAAGTAGAGAGCAAATGCGTCATTTTGAGCTGTTTAGTCAGATTTTTGAAGGCGGTTAATATTTTTTTCTTGATTTTTAGTTATTTTCCCATATCTCAAAAACTACTGAACCCTAAATTGAATCATACCTAATCTAAATAAAAAAATAATCTTGTGACTTCTTATTTTCAATAAATCCGTGGTCAATTATACAAACATTGATACACTAACAAAATTTTGCACACGAGTTTGGATGCCTTTATAGATCAACATACTCAAATATGATCAAATTCCAACAATATCACATACATACACATTGGATTGATTTCCTCCTTTTTTTGAAGCTTACTCTGAAAGTTCAGCCAATGATTGTTTGTGTGCACACTATGAACATACCTACTTGCTTGATCTTTATTGAGGTTGTTTGACAGATAATCGATAGAATCAAAGTCTAAAAAGTGTTCTAATTAGATTACGAACGTTAAACGTTACTTACTTATCCGTTTTATCGATACTTAAACGTGACATCACTTATGTATGTTAACAAGGACTCATCTCAGTGTATTTATAGTAATACTTACTATTTGGAAAGTATTATGGTAATGAACTGATTCTTTGATAAGCAACACCTAACACAAAATGTGACAAAGTATGAGAAATGCGATGGTGTTTGTGGAAATTATATTTCCACGCTGTCGAAGTTTACCTACCTATAAATGTGGAGTGGTACTCGTACTCGCTGTCTTCAGAAGTTTTTCTTAGGAATATGACCTAAGCCTCTTTAAGATAAGAGTCAGTAGGTTGCTACTAAACAGATGTGTACCACCCTCGACCTCATCCACATCCACACCTTACATCAGGTGCTATCAAGATCGAAATATCTGCTAAGTTTCAAATTGGTCTTCACTGCCTTTGTTGCCAGCAAAGCGCTGGGCGTCTCGCTCGTCACGCTACCCTTTTAATGACGCCATCAGAAGAGCTCTTGCGACCATTCATGTTACTTCCACGTTGGAACCACGTGGTTTGGTCCGTGATGATGGCAAGACACCCGATGGCCTCACGCTTATTCCCTGGGAACGGCGTCGGGCCTTAGTTTGGGATGCAACTTGTGTCGATACTTTGGCCCTCTCCCATCTCAGAGAATCAGCTCTTAAAGCTGGTGCAGCAGCGGAGTTGACTGAAAACGCGAAGCGTCGCAAGTACGTCTCACTTGGAAGTGATTATGTGTTTGCGCCGTTTGGCGTTTGGGCCGTGGGTCTGCTAAATTGCTGTTTAGAAAAATTACGCCAAAATTAAGTTTTGAAACAGCCAATTATAAAGCTGGCTGGTTCCTATCTCAAAGAAATAGCATTAGATATCCAACGCAGCAACGCAGCCAGCATCAAAGCCTCCTTGCCGCAAGGATATGGTTTCGTTTTTGAATAGGTAGATATTGAGTTATTTTGCATGTCTCACAGCACGCACAGCGGGGCTTATCAGAATCGAAGTTTCAGAATGGCGTTATTCGTACCGCATTGGAGTGGCCGATGAAATGCCCAATACTCAAAAGTATTATTTATAATGAATAAATGTGACTAGATTGTGAACAGACACATTTTCACCGTGATATTGTTTTACTGGTTTGAACTATCCAAGAAACAAACACTTTTATTTCCAAAATTATTTACCTTCAATTTTTAGATAAGAGTAGGAAATGTGGTGCATCGCGTAATTGGACTAGGGGCATGTTGCGATCAATCTTAATCCGTTCAATTTCCAGGCAGTTTAATTTCGACACATTGTAAACGAATTTAATTAATGTAATAATGTTATAATAATATTACAATGATATTAACATCAACATTTATGGTATTGTATTATAATTATTAATATAAATCGCGAAACCGAACGACATCGCAATACGAATTGCTAATTTGACAGTAAAGGTTGAAGCAAATCTACCCACCCGGCACGGGAATAACACAAACCTGGCGTCAACCATACGGAAGCACGTTACGTAAAGGGAACAGCAACGCCTTGGATGGGATCGGCACCGGATAACGAACGCTTCGCCTCGTGTCGTGTGTACTACAACTTATGAGTATATTTCTTCTTGTGAATGACAGCCCGTTTGACAGAGTGGACGGATAGTTGTCAACCAGCGGGCGACGCGCCGTAAGTGCGTTATAACGCAAGCGCCGCTGGTCGAGAGTGGGTCCCGAGTTGGCCTCGATCCGAGGTGGTGACGTTACAAAGTAGATAGATGTGCGATGATGTATGGAGTTTCATACAAAGAATACTGAACGGCTAGAGTTGATACGATGCTGTCACCGTGGCGAGTTGATTAGTGGGTTGCGACCTTAAAGCAGAGCTGCTTAACTGTCAAAGCTACATCGCAATACGCACCCTGGTACACACTTACCAAAATCTTGGAAACAACAAACCCTTTAATTAACTACCTACCAAATCGATCCAAATTTCATCGAGCTTGGTCTATCTAAAGCCTCTTAAAAGGCTTCGCTTTGTTTTAACAAGGTTGAATGAACTCTCAATCCATTGTTTCCGACCTTTTATCAGTTTGACTCGAAAAGTTTTAATTAAAACGCTATTTTTCAGTCCCAGACAATTTTGACCTTTTGGCATCGATAAATCGAATGATCAAAGGGATGAGTCGGTGGTTAGCATGTATTTTTATATATCATGTTATTTTGGAATAGTAGTCACTCAAAGGCAATGCCTGTAATTCTTTATAGATTGTTATTAAGATAGCATTTTATTTTATTTGAAAGTTAGGACGCAAACACCTGTTTTTCGGTATGCAAAGTAGAAGATTTCGTCTACAGTAACCGGTCGCCACGACTAACCAGCTGCGCGGGATATATTATAGTGCACAAGTGTGTGCACAAACACAGGTGCACTCTCTATTGTTTTCACTCTCATAGCCCGATGGGAGATCAATCTGACACGACCGGAGAGAGATCAGGCGCAGGTCCAACGGCTTTACGTGCTTTCCGAGGCACGTGGGTGAAACACCGCCAACTTCCAAACTCCGTGCTACCCTAAGTATTTCTAAAGAAAATCCCAGTTAAAAAAGATAGTCATAATAAATTCATATGAAACCTTAAACTGAGTAAAGTAGATAAATGATCTATACATGATAGTACGTAGTAGTTATTTCATAATTGAAATAGGCTTACTAAATACTACGTTATAATTGTTATAGTCTCAAATCTGAGACAACTCAAACAAAAACTAATTCTGTTCTGCGAGGGAGCACCATCATTTGTAGATCGGGAAAGGAAAAAATAAAGAGGGAATCGTCTCGAACACTATTTTTAACAAATTAATTTCCAGCCCGTAACCTCTTGACTAGCCGGGAGGAGTGTTTTTTTTAGGTTTGTCGCATAAATATTTAAGAAAACTACGCGTCCTAGAAGCATGAGACCATCTACAAAGTCAAACCTTATAAGATTTACTGAAAGTTTTAAACAGCCCAGTTTTAAATCTACTTACAAATGAGGTTTTCAAATCGCCCTGTATTTTTTCGACACCGTTGGAATTGGATGATATTTCAGAACGATGATTAACTAAGGCATCCAAACAAGAGTGTTAAATTTCGCAAGTGTTTTGTTTTGTTCGTATGTTTGATATTTGATAAATTTTGTGCTTGTGTACGAATATGTTGGAATGGTCTTTAATTAATCAATTATATTCCGACAGAAGGACTAGTGTAAGTATCATCAAAATCGGGTCAGTAGTTTATGAGATATGGGCAAAAATAAATACTATGGAATAAAATTCATCAAAAACGTATGTTTCTATACCCCTGTACGTATATGTGTCACTGACCAAAACAACACCCTTGTTGTTTTGGTCAGTGACATCCAACTCAGGGATGATTATTATGAGTATGCTTATTCTAAATGATTTCTTTAAATTCTGAGCAAGTTTTATACAAGAAAACCTCTTCACAACATTAAAAAAAATTACAAAACGAATGGGAAAACTCGCATTCTATCGCATAGCTAGCGTTTATCTACGAAATCTACTTTTTTCCTTATTTACTTTTTACTTTTTTACTTATTTACTTATTTACATATTTACTTACTTTTTATTTATTTATTTATTTATTCATTTATTTCTTTATTAACTTATTTATTAAATTATTTACTTTTTTACTTGTTTACTTGTGTACATGTATACTTTTTATTTATTTATATATTTACTTATTTATTAATTTACTTATTCTTTTCTATTACTTATTAACTTATTTTACTATTTACCTATTTATTTTTTAACTTATTTACTTTTTTACTTATTTAAATATTTACATATTTACTTACTTATTTATAAATTTATTTATTTATATATTTACTTATTTATTTACTTATTTACTTACTTACTTATTTACTTTTTTACTTTTTTACTTATTTAACTGTTTATTTATTAACTTATTAACGTATCATCATATTTACTTATTTATTTATTTATCCATTTATTTATTGATTTATTTACTTATTTCCTTAAATCACTTTTTTCCTTATTTACTTTTTACTTTTTTACTTATTTAACTATTTACTTATTTACCTATTTACCTTTTTACTTATTAACATATTAAATAACTAATTTAATTTTTTATTCATTTATTTATTTACTTAATTACTTTTTTACTTTTTTAATTATTGACATATTTACTTATTTACTTCTTTTTCTATTAACTTATTAACTTATTCACTTGTTCACATATTTACATATTTTCTATTTTTTTTATATATTTATTTATTCATTTATTTATTTACTTATACACTTATTTACATATTTTTTTATTTTTATTAATTAATTTAATTTACTTATATGCTTATTTACTTATTTACTTACTTTTTTATTAAATTATTTACTTTTTTACTTGTTTACTTGTGTACTTATTTTTTTTATTTTTTTTTAATATATTTTCTTATTTACTTATTAACTTATTTACTTTTTTATTTATTAATTTATTTATTTATATCTATTCATTTATTTCTTTATTTATTTATATGCTTAATTCCTTATTTACTTATTTATTTATTAAATTATTAACTTTTTTACTTGTTTACTTGTGTACTTATTTACTTTTATTATTTATTTACTTATTCACTTATTTAACAATTTACTTGTTTTATTTTTAACTTATTTACTTTTTAACTTATTTAATTATTTACATATTAACTTATTAACTTATTAATTTATTAATTAATTTATTTATTTATTTATTTATTTATTTATTTATTTATTTATTTGTTTATTTATTTATTTATTTATTCATTTATTTATTGTACTTATTTCCTTAAATCACTTTTCTCCTTATTTACTTATTAACTTATTTAACTATTTACTAATTTACATATTTACATATTTAAATATTTACATATTTACTTATTTACTTATTTATTTATTATTTATATATTTATTTATTTATTTATTTATTTATTTATTTATTTATTTATTTATTTATTTATTTATTTATTTATTTATTTATTTATTTGTTTATTTATTTATTCATTTATTTATTTACCTTTTACTTATTTACTTATTTACTTATATACTTTTTAACTTATTTACTTGTTTTCTTGTTAACTTGTGTACTTATTCAATTTGATATTTATTTATATATTTACTTTTAACTTATTTAGCTATTCCCTTTTTTTTATAAACTTATTTACTTTTTACTTCGTTACTTATTTAACTATTTACTTATTTATCTATTAATTTATTTATTATTTATATATTTACTTATTTATTTACTTATTAACATATTTGCTTATTTATTTATTTATTTATTTATTATTTATATATTTATTTATTTATATATTCATTTATTTATTTACTTTTTTACTTATGTACTTAATAACTTATTTACTTGTTTACTTGTGTACTTATTTAATTTGTTATTTATTTATTTATGTTTTTATTTAGTTATTAACTTATTTAACTATTTACTTATTTTTTATAAACTTATTTACTTTTTACTTTGTTACTTATTAAAATTTATTTACTTATTTACATATTTACTTATAAATTTATTTATTTATTTACTTATTTACGTATTTTTTAATTTATTTATTATTTTTTTTATTTATTTATTTCTTTATTTACTTTTTTACTTATTTCCTTATTTACATTTTTACTTTTTTTCTTATTTACCTATTTAACTATTTACTTATTTTCTTATGTACTTATTACTTATTTACTTGTCTACTATTTTACTTGTTTACTTATTTACTTGTTTTTTTGTTTACCTATTTACTTATTTGCTTATTTACTTTTTTACTTATTTACTTATTTATTTACTTATTAACTAATTGACTTATTAATTATTTACATATTTTTAAATTTATTTATTTATTTCTTAATTTATTTTTTTTTTCTTTTATATATTTATTTATTTACTTATTAACTTATTTACTTATTTACTTGTTTACTTGTGTACTTATTTACATATTTTCTTATTTATTTATTTTATTATTTACTTTTTAACTATTTTACTTTTTTTAAATAAGTACTTATAAACTTATTTACTTTTTTACTTATTTTTTTTTTACTTTTTTATTTTTTTACTTATTTTACTATTTACTTGTTTACTTATTTACTTGTTTACTTATTTACTTATTTACTTTTTTTACTTATTTACTGTGTTACTTATTTACTTTTTTTCTTTTTTACTTCTTTAACTATTTACATATTTATTTACTTATTTTTTCATTTTTTAAATTTATTTATATATATTTTTTTACATTTATTTATTTACTTATTTACTTTTCTTTATTTAAATAAGTACTTATTAACGCATTTACTTACTTACTTATTTTGTTATTATTTTTTTATTTGTTTATTTATTTATTTATTTATATACTTATTTACTTAATTACTTATTTACCTATTACTTATTTACATATTTCCCTTTTCATTTATTTATTTACTTATTTACTAATATACATATTTACTTATTAATTTATTTATTTATTTAGTATTTTTTTATTTATTTACTTTTTTACTCAATTACTTATTTCCTTTTTTACTTTTTTTACTATTTACTTATTAATTAATTTATTTATTTACTTATTTATTTCTATAATGATTTATTAATTTATTTATTTATATATTTACTTATTTATTTCTTTATTTTATTATTTATTTATTTATTGATTGATTTATTTATGTATTTACTTATTTACCCTTAAACTATTTTACTTTTTTACTTATTAACTTATTTACATTTTTCTTTTTTTCTTTTTTACTTTATTAACTATTTACTTATTTACTTATTGAACTATTTACTTATTTATTTATTAATTTATTCAGTTATTTATTTATTGATTTATATACTTATAAACTTATTAACTTTTTTAACTATTTACTTGTTTACTTATTTACTTATTTACCTATTTATCTATTTACTTATTACCATATTTAATCACTTATTAATTTTTTTATTCATTAATTTATAAATAAATAATTTATTTATTTACTTTTTTACTTTTTTACTTATTTACATATTTCCTTTTTTATATATATTTTTTTATTATTATAAACTATTAATAAACCTATTTACTTTTTTTATTAATTTATTTATCTCTTTTTTTATCATTTATTTATTTATCTATTCATTTATTTCTTTATTTACTTATTTGCTTATTTAGTTATTTATTTATTAAATTATTTCCTTTTTACTTGTGTTCTTGTTTACTTGTGTACTTATATACTTTTTTATTTATTTATTTATATATTTACTTATTTACTCATTTAACTAAAAACTTATTTTATTTTTAATTTATTTACTTTTTTACTTATTTGACTATTTACATATTTACTTATTTATTTATTAATTTTTTTATTTACTTACTTATTTACTTTTTTACTTATTAACCTATTTAGTTATTTACATATTTAAGTACTTTTTGTTTTAAACATTTATTTATTAATTTATTTATTTACTTATTTACTTTTTTACTTTTGTAATTATTGACTTATTTACTTCTTTTACTATTAAATTATTAACTAATTAACTTATTTACATATTTACATATTTATTTATTTATTTATTTATTTATTTATTTATTTATTTATTTATTTCATTTGTTATATATTTATTTATTCATTTATTTATTTACTTATACACTTATTCACTTATCCACATATTTTAAAATTTATTTATTTATCTCTTTATTTTTTTATCATTTATTTATTTATCTATTCATTTATTTCTTTATTTACTTATATGCTTATTTACTTATTTACTTTTTTATTTTTTAAATGATTTACTTTTTTACTTGTTTACTTGTGTACTTATTTATTTATTTATTTATTTATATATTTACTTATTTACTAATTTACTTATTTACTTTTATTATTTATCTACTTATTTACTTATTAACATATTTTCTTATTTATTTACTTATTTACTTATTTACTTTTTAACTTTTTTACTTATTAACTTATTTAACTATTCACTTACTTTTTTATAAACATTTACTTTTTACTTTGTTACTAATTTAACTATTTACTTTTTTTAAATATTTACTTATTTATTTATTTTTTAATTATTTATTTATATTTTTACTTATTAACTTACTTATTTACATATTTACTTTTTTATTTATTTATTTTTTCGTTTATTTATTTATTTATTTATCTAGATACTTATTAACTTATTTATTATCTACATATTTTTTATATTGTTTATTTATTTCTTTATTTATTTTTCTTCTCATTTATTTATTTCTTTATTTACTTATTAACTCATTTACTTGTTTACTTGTGTACTTATTTACTTTTTTTTTAAATTTATTTATATATTTACTTATTCACTAATTTACTTATTTACTTATTAACTTTTTAACCATTTACTTATTTTTTTATTTACTTATTTACTTTTTACTTTTTTACTTATTTAACTATTTACTTATTTACATATTTTCTTATTTATTTATTTATTAATTAATTTATTTATATATTAACTTATTTATTTATTTATTTTCTTATTTATTTATTTACTTATTTACTTATTAACTATTTTACTTATTTACTTTTTTTCTTTTTTTTCTTTAACTATTTACTAATTTTTTTTTATTTATTTACTTATTTTACTATTTACTTATTTACTTATTAATTTATTTAGTAATTAATGCATTTATTTATTTACTTATATTCTTATTTACTTTTTTAACTATTTACTTATTTACTTGTTTACTTATTTACTTATTTACCTTTTTACTTATTTACATATTTAATAACTTATTTATTTAATCATTTATTTATTTATTTATTAACTTATATACTTATTAACTTTTTTACTTTTTTAATTATTGACTTATTTACTTCTTTAACTATTTACTTATTTAATTATTTACATATTTACTTATTTATATATTTATTAATTTGTTAATTTATTTACTTATTTACTTTTTTACTTATTTAACTATTTACGTATTTACTTACTTATTTATTTATTTATTTATTTATTTACTTATTGACTTATTTACTTATTTACTTCTTTAACTATTTACTAATTAACTTACTTACATATTTACTTATTTATTTATTTATTTTTTATTTACATATATTTATTTATTCATTTATTTATTACTTATACACTTATATACTTATTTACTTATTAACTCATTTACTTATTTACATATTTTTAATTTATTTCTTTATTTATTTATTTACTTGTTTACGTGTGTACTCATTTACTTTTTTTTTATATATTTACTAATTTTACTATTTACTTATTTACTTATGTACTTATTTACTTGTTTACTTGTTTACTTGTTTACTTGTTTACTTGTTTACTTGTTTACTTGTTTTCTTGTTTAGGGGCCGTCCATTAATCACGTGAGGCTCAAAAGGGGAGGGAGGGGGTACGGAAAACATCACGAAACATCACGAGGGGGAGGGGACTTCTCGTTAGACATCACGTGTATTAATTTTATTTATTTTTGTCATAAAGCGCTATTTGTGAACCGAAAATTTGAACGATTTGTTGTCACAAACCTCTTTGCCAAGAACAACTGCCAGTGAAGAAGAAGCTTTACTAGTTGTAACCTTTAAATTATTCATAAATTTTATTGCAAATACATATAGATGTTTTTCGAATCACCATTTTTTAAATATTTTTTTCCAGTCAAAAATAGCCTTTACATAGACTTCCAAAAAAATACACGTGATCCAGGGGGGAGGGGGGGGGGAGTGGTCCCAAACCTCACCAAATATCACTAGGGGGGAGACGGGGGGTCAAAAAATGAGAAAAACGAACTGTCGTGATTAATGGACGGCCCCTTACTTGTTTACTTGTTTACTTATTTACTTATTTGCTTATTTACTTATTTAACTTTTCACTTATTTTCTTATTTACATATTTACTTATTTATTTATTTACTTTTTTTACTTATTTACTTACTTACTTTCTTACTTATTTACTTTTTTACTTATTTACTTATTGACATATTTACTTATTTATTTATTTATTTATTTATTTATTGATTTATTTTTTATTTATTTATTTATTTATTTATTTACTTATTTACTTGTTTACTTGATTACTTGTTTACTTGTTTACTTATTTACTTATTTACTTTTTCACTTGTTTACTTATTTACTTATGTACTTATTTACTTATTTATTTATTTATTTAGAGCTAAAATACCACAATATTTTCCTGACAGCAAATATAACTTTGTTTTTCATAGTGTTTGTATGAAGAACAAAGTTATGTTTGTGGTTGTTGAAAATGTGCTATATCTCAAACAACTGCTAGTTCGATCCAGTCCAAAGCAATTTTTGTTGAATTATTTTATTTTATTTTTTGTATAAGAATTGTAAAGCGGTTAACAGGATGTACATCTTCCTACCAAATTTCAACAGTTTTATTCTTATAGTTACAGATCAAAGCTGTGACGTACGGTCGGACGGGCAGACAGACATACATCCAAATAGACTTGACGAAATTTGTATAAGGGTTCCGTTTTTTTCCATTCGGCTACGGAACCCTAAAAATGGAATCGATAGCAATCCCTACTTACAAAATGTTTCGGCTCCTCAAACAATAATCGTATTGATGGATTTGGTTTTTCACAGTAGACCCTTAGGCTATTTATTTGTATAATCAAGTCTAGTGTATAATAACAGATCTAGACACAAACGATGACAAACATTTTTGTTAAAAGCTTTCAAGCTTTGAAGCTTAAAAATCTTAAAGCTTTTTTAGCCTTTTAAGATGCCGCAGTCTGAATCCTGATGTGCTGTTGTCCGAACGTGTATGTGTGTATTTTTTTTGCATGTTTGAGATTTCAAACTAAAATTCATGCCTGTACATTAAACAACAATGCCAAAATCTATGAGGTGAAAAGAGAATACTGCTCATTATGAGTTTATTTATTTAAGTAAGTTATGTGAGTTTTAATTATTTTTTAAAAATGGTATAGAATAATGTTATTGGTTTTTTTTTCTTATTTTTCTTATTATTTATACAGTTTACTCAGGGGTGGTTGTACAAACGATACTGATGCCCAAAGATTTTTTTTTAAATAGAAAAACCCCATAAAAACAGTTTATTAGCAAGAGAGTTAAAACTACCAATACCAGGTCGCCTCTACGTAGCTTACTAGCTACGGCGTACCAATTCGTAGATACACGCGAGATGAGGGTGCATGTTTCCCCATTCGTTTTGTCATTTTTTTAATGTTGTGAAGAGGGTTTCTTGTATAAAACGTGCATATAATGGAAATACTTTTTTTTTAGAATAAGCATAACTCATATTATCATTCCTGAGTTGGATGCCACTGACCAAAACAACAGCCTGTATTATTATTTTATGTATGTACACTAATAGAGTTCCCGCAGAATACGCGCTGTTGCGAATTATGCCGTGCTCAGGGGACCTTTTCGTCACAAATTTACTAAGTAATGAATTCGTCATGTTGAGCGGTGCCTTGATGCTGCCACCCAACAGACTTGAGGGATCTTGCTAAATGATAAATCCTTGACGATCTATATTGTTTATTTCTTGCTATACGAGTTCACACTTGAGTCAACTTGTTATGACTAAATTATAATTACTTAATTATGTCTAACGAAAGTAAAAGTGCTGACGCGGTGACATACATTGTTCGGTGCAAACCGTACATATTCCCGGGCCAGAGATAGGATACAGATTAGAAAATCCTTGCTTGATTTATATATGATACTTATAAATTGAATTTTACATATGCTACTTATAAATTGAATGATACAAAAAATGCTTATAAATAAAATATTACAATTAACAACAAATTAATTAAACAGATTCTTCTTGGAACATATCCTTGAATTTTCTTAACACAGGACTTGTTGATCTGTTTCGCAATGGGATGGGGCACGAGTAGGTCACGGTGTCCTCTTGAGGTCGCGACGAGTGGCCACTTGCGCAAGAGGCCCCGGGGCGCAGCAGGTGGGACGGGCCGGGCGCAGAAATCGGTACTGCTACGGTCCTCACTGCTGGCGCTGGAGTATCTCCTGCTGCCTGTGCTGACGGTCTACCTTGATTGTTGTTTTCTTCACTTGTCTGCTCTGCTCTTTGCCTTCTCCATTGACACTGAGATCGGTTGCATATTATGACTATACCGATCACTACCAAGACTCCCAAAATGACGTAAATCATAGCGTAGTGGTGTATGTCATGGTAGGATACGCTCCCAAGCGTCACTTCGTTGTTCTTGAGGTCTTGTATATGATCTTGAATAGCCGCTACTTCCTTGTTGAAATGCGTGTGCTCTTGATTTGTTACGTTGAAATTAGGAATCGAGATGTTAATGAGATGATTCATAGGTGAGATAGTTGGCGTGAATAGGTTTGGTGAGATTCTTGTTTCACTCACGTGAGGCATGTGTGGGTATATCATAAAATCATCGGTCTTGATAATGCAGCCATGACCTACACTAATAAGTCCAGTTCCCGTCAGCTGGTAAGGTGTAATTTGATCATCGCACATTGTTCGTATATTGCATTGTTCGCAACATGTGTAAATGTAGGTATTCATGATATAACTTTCTTGCCAAGTAGTTTTACAAAACATACCTTTCGATGCACATTCCTGATTTATTTGTAAACACAGATTTTTGACACTTTTCATCTGGTACTCTGGTTGTTGACTATGGCAGTAATAAGAGTCTTGCACATAACACTCCTTGATGCTTGCTTCACTCATAGGTATAAACGTGTCCTTTCTTATATTCATCGCCACGTAATCGGACACCGGCGTAATTGTGTAGGTCTTGTTTTCTTGATATTTTGGGATTGGAATCAACTTGAAAATCTCGTAGGAGTCTCTGCTGATAAGAGGTATTCTAATCTCAAATAGAAGATAACTTTCTATCATTCTTGCTTTGACCTTGATAAGTTTGTACAACTTGCGTATATCTGCTTGAGGATTATCAGTTGGCAACGAAACGTCCTTGGGTAACTTGCTTGATATCGTGTCCAACTCTTTCATCAATTGATTTGGAGTTATTAGATTGAGATTGTAACGGCCTTGATAAACGTCCAATATCGTATCTAATAACGCATTCTGCATTGTCTTCAAATTGTTTAGTACATTGCTTGCAACTAATGATCCGATCGTAAAGTCGTTTATGGCGTAATTCATTTTTGCAGAATTTGTCAACTCTGTCACAGCTCTGTCTAATAAAATCATGTGTTGATTTATGATTTTATGTTGCTTATTCATTGTCTCTTCAGTCCGTTTTAATAGATTATTTTCGGCTTCAACAATGGTTGTTTGATTTTTCCAGAGGTTAATGATGTGATTTTGGTTCTGTTGTAGCATGTCGATATCCCTTCATACTGTTCGGCGAATTGGCTGTCTAATACCCCGAACAAGGTGTTTGCGAGATATCCGACACCATTGACAAGGCCCCGCTTGCGTCGGAGTATTTTGCTTGGCGCCGGCGCTTGTACTACGGCGTCAAATTGCTGAGTTCGCAACAGCTGGTCGTAGTGTTCAAGTTCATTGTAGCCGTGACGTAACTGGAGTACTATTGCATCACATCGCGTTTGTCGTCGTAATGTTTCACATGTTGTGTCAAGTGTTTCGATGTATGACTTGAGTGCCTTATTTTGTTGATGATAAGGTTCCATTTCGAAATACACTATGAGCTTCCATTCGTTTTTAATCAACATCATATTTGACAGTTTGTCGAAATATAGGCCTTGGTTTTCTCTGAACTTGGTTATATTAACGTGAGCTTCAGAACTTGATAAGACTGTTAGAAGCATCAAAAATGTCATCATCATTGATGTAAACCAGCCTTTCTTGGCTTTTCTTGTCACCATTCTTGAATAAGGCGTATGCGACTTTTTTTCGCTATCAGATCTTGTTATCTCTTTTGAATTAGGTCTTTGCGACTTGTTCTCGCTGGTAACCTTGTTGCTGATCTTGTTTTCAATTTCTTCATTCTTGATTAGTTTTGATAGTTTGACAACCGGTCGTTTTATAAATCCACTCTTTGTTTTTAGAGTAACAACACGAACTAATCCATCTTGCCCAGGATGTAACTCGCACACTCTGCCCATAATCCATTTTCCTGGCGGCAGATTTTCTTCATGAATTAAAACCACGTCGTCGATGCTAATATTTTCCCTTGGAGTTTTCCATTTTGACCTTGATGTCAGTTGGGTCAGATATTCTGCTGACCATCTCTTCCAAATATCTTGTGTCAGTTGCTGAGTGAGATGCCAGCGTGTTCTGAGATCCCGCTCTGTCTCTATGACTGTTAATACTGGACCGCTTGAGAGGAAATGTGATGGGGTTATGTAGTTGAGGTCGTCTGGGTCTTCCGTCAAGGGGCACAACGGCCTTGAGTTCAAGCATGCCTCGATCTGGTTGAGCAGTGTCAGATACTCTTCATATGTGAGTTTTTGCTCTCCAATGACCCTTTTAAGATGGTATTTGCAGCTCTTGACGGCAGCTTCCCAGAGCCCTCCTGCTGAAGGCCATGATGGCGCGTTGAAGTGGAATGAAATGTCCATGTCGACTATTTCTTGTTGTAATTCTTTGTTTTTAAATATTTGAGAAATTTCTTCATATTCATCTCGTATGATTCGGCTTGCTCCAACGAAGTTTCGACCATTATCGCAATAAATATGGCTTGGGGTCCCTCTTCGGGCTGCCATTCTTCGAAGTGCTGCTATGAATCCTGAAGTTGTTAAATCGGAGACGAGCTCGAGATGGATGGCCTTGGTCACCATACATACAAATACCGCGACATATCCTTTTGTGATCTTGATACCACGACCCTTGCTGGCTTTATAAAAGATATGGCCGGTAAAATCCACGCCCGTGTGTTGAAATGGTCGCGAAGGACTAACTCTTGGTTCAGGTAAGCTTCCCATCATCTGTTCGTGCATGATTGGTCTTTGTTTTTTACAGGTGACACATTGGTGTAAGTATTTCTTTATTGTTCTAACGCCACTAATTATCCAATATTTTTGTCGCGTGAATGCCAATGTAACACGAGCCTCGCCGTGGAATGTGAGTTCGTGTGCATTATTTATTATTAATTCTGTAAAGCGATGATTGTTAGGTAATATAATTGGATTTTTCATTTCAGAATTAATAGGCGCGTTCTGCAGCCTCCCTCCAACACGAAGGATTTCATCATTATCTAGGAACGGGTTTAGATTCAAAATCTTGCTTTTCTTTGAAATAGGTTTCTTTTGTTTCAGGTTACTTATTTCTTCTTCAAATATCTCTCTTTGAACTTGCTTTATGATATTTATTCTTGTTTTTCTTAATTCTGATAAAGTCAGCCAAGGTGTACTATTTCTCTTGTCTTTTCTAGTTATGAATCTATACACCCAGGCAAGTACTCTCAGTAGTTTTGAATATGAGCTGTATTTTTCTATAATTTCCTTGATAATATTGCTTTCATGGCTTTGCTTGACAACAACGTTCACTTGTTTGATTTTTCTTGCTTCTTCGTTGGTCGTATAATCTTGTTTTTCTTGCTAAATGTTTTCAGACGTACATAGCCAAGTTGGACCCTGCCACCACAGCGTGTGTGCTATTAGTTGACTTGGTTTAAGTCCTCGGCTGGCGCAGTCAGCTGGATTTTCCGCCGATTTTACATATTTCCAGCTCTCAGGCGGCATCACATGTGTAATCTCACGCACACGGTTTGATACGAACGTCTTCCAGCGGCCTGGGTCGCCTTGTAGCCATCCCAGTACGGCTGTAGAATCAGTCCATCCATGAATCTTGATATCCATGTATGGAGATAGAGTTTGCTTGATTTTTTCTATCACCTTGGAGAGAAGTAGAGCCCCGCTCAGTTCCAGCCTTGGTAAGGATACTTCTTTATTGCATGGTACCAATCTTGATTTTCCAACAAGAAGTTTTATTTCCGTTTGACCTTGTTTCGTAACTTTGCTATACACGACGCATCCATACGCCTTTTGCGATGCGTCACAAAATCCGTGCAATTCGAGCTTGCACGTGACATCGGCGCCGACCCATCGTGGTATTTCAATGTTATTTATGTTATTAATATCGTTTTTGATTTTTAGCCACTCTTCATAAATATCCTGTGGGAGTTTGTCATCCCAGTCCAAATTGGTTTTCCATACTTGTTGAAATAGCAGCTTCATTCTTGTTGATAGAGGTGTCAGCCATCCAAGTGGGTCAAATAATTTTGAGATGGCAGATAAAAGTGATCTTTTCGTATCTTGATTTTCTTGATTGACTTGGCATTGAAAATTGAAAACATCTTTTTCAGGGTTCCAGCGTAAACCGAGAGTTTTTGCTGACTCAGCTTGTTTGAAGTTGTAGTTACTTTGCTCTGGAGGGCTTGCATCTTGAAGTAATTCTTTGCAGTTCGATCTCCATTTTCTTAAGTTAAAACCTCCTTTTTTCATTAGATTTATGAGGTCTTTTTTCAGTTGAATTGCCGCTTCTAGCGAAGGTATACAATAGACCAAGTCATCCATGTAAAAGTTTTGTTCCAGCACTTGAGCGGCTTCTGGGTAAGAATCGCGTTCATCACTTGCTAGTTGCCGTAGAGTCATCATTGCGAGAAATGGAGCGGCCTTGGTGCCGTAGGTAACCGTGGTGAGTTGATATTGTTGCAACGGTTCTTGTGGACTATCTCGCCAGATAATCCTTTGAAGAGACTGGTCGTCTTCATGCAGCCATATAGCTCGAAACATTTTTTCACAATCGGCGGTGAATGCAACTTGATACTGTCTCCACCCCAAAATTAATGAAAAAATGTCCTTTTGTAGGTTCGGGCCCGTACACATGCAGTCATTGAGACTTAGCCCGCTCGATGTTTTATCGGACGCATTGAAGACTACGCGTAGTTTCGTAGTACTTGAGTCTTGCCGTAACACGCAATGGTGCGGTAGGTAGCAGGTAGGCTTCGTAGTAGCGCTATCACAGCTGATACGTTTCATATGACCCAGTTCTTCGTATTCGTTAATGAACAACTTGTAGTCTATTTTTAGATTGTTGTTTTTATTCAGTTTTCTTTCCAATTGATAAAACTGTGCTATTGCCTTGTTTTTCGAGTTTCCCAATTGGTCTAGGCTTGATTTTAGTGGCAGTCTCACTATGTATTTTCCGTCTTGCGATCTTGTAGTTGTTGACTTGTAAAAATCGATGCATTTACTTTCCTCTGTCGTGTATGATTGGTTGTCTGGAACATCTTCAATTTCCCAAAATTTCTGTATTTCTTGAATGTCATTGAGTATGACGTTGCATTGAAAAGTCTGTACTTTCCCGCACAGAATCCAGCCAAGTCGTGTTTCTTGTGCAATTGGCGTGGTATTTTCAAATCGATAGATTCTATCCTTGATTATGTTCGAATAGATGTCAGCTCCGAATAAAATATCAATAGGCTTGCTTATATTGAATTCAGGATCTGCTAACTCTATTTCTTGTAACATTGCCCATGCTGGCCTTGTAAATGAATCATTTGGTAAATTTCGAGTCAGAGTTTTCATGATGTAAACATCTGTGGTGAAGTCGTAGTTTTCGGTAATTGAACTGCAGTTTATCTTTATTGTTCCAGTGCAGATGTTGTCCTTGGTGCCAACACCTGTGATGATTCCCTTGCATTTTTGGCGAGGTAAGTTTAATAGTTGGGCAGCTCTTGCTGTGATCAGAGACACTTGTGAGCCTTGATCTATAAGTGCCCGCATGATGTGGTGTTCTCCGTCTGATCTTTGTACCTTTATCAAGGCGGTAGCCAATAAGATTTCAGGTACTTCACTTCGTTGAGTAACATGTGAACTGTTGTTAGATCTTCGGTTTGATTCCCAATTTGCAGTCGTTGACCTTGTCGTCACGTTTGTCCGAGTCACGTTTGTTTTTGCATACGCCGCATGAAGCAAAGAATTGTGGCATTCATTGCACTCGCGACACCGTTTATTTGATGAGCACGCATTTCCTTTGTGACTGTGCAGGCAGTTTGGGCAAAGGTTCAATTTCGTAATTGCTTGACGTTTTTGTGTCGGCGACATTTCTAGAAACTGCTTGCAAAAGTAAATGCCATGTTCCGAACTCTCACAAATAGGGCAATTCAATTTGCTTCTCGGATAAAATTGAGTGATAGCCTTGTTGTTATGAAACTTGAATTGGTATGGCCTTTCTTGTCTTGCTGTTGATGGAATGGCCCGTTGACTGTTTTCTTGTTTTCGACGTGCCGATTCCATTGTAGTAAACTTGTTTTCCAAAAAGCAGAGGAATTCATTAAGATTTGGCAATTCACGTGGCTCCTTCAATGTCTCCAAATAGTCACTGTGTGTCTCAGCGTCTACTTTCTGGACCAAAAGATACACCAAGATCGGGTCCCAAGTTTCAATGTTGACGCCAAGGTTTTTAATGGCATTCAAGCACTCAGTGGTGACATCATGCAGTCGTTTTATGTGATTTGCGTTTGAGGTCTGCATCACAGGGATACTCATCATAGTATTCATATGGGTAGTGAATATTAATTTCTTATTGTTGTACCTGTGGTTTAATATTTCCCAACAGGTTATGTAGTTTTCCGAGCTTATTTGTAGGTGTTGGACCAAACGCTCAGCCTTTCCCTTAAGCTTGCTCTTAAGGAACTGCATTCGTTGAGCATTTGACAAACTCGGGTTCTTGTGTATGGCTTCACTGAAGAGATCTTTAAATGATACCCATTGCTGATAATTTCCATTAAAGATCGGGATATCGAGTTGTGGTGTTGATTTATCTCGATGAGAGACAGACCATAACTTGCTATTTATGGCTTTCTTGATTTCTTGGTATTTTTGTTCGTGCTCGGTGAACCTTGACTCATATTGCAGGTTAGATCCATTGGTTTCACTATCTATCTCCCAGTGCAACAGATCTATTGCCTTCCAACGCTCTTGCAGCGCTCTCAGCGTGTCTTCAAACTCCCAACGTTCTTGCATCGTACCAACGTTAATGTTTGAGACGGTTCTTGCAAATGCCTTGAAATTGCTCAGCTGCTTCTTGTACATGTCATCGAGCTTGCTAAAGTTACCGTTATCAGAGGTGTTCATCATAGCATTCCAATCTTGCTTCATGGCTGTATGATGCGTGGTAACATTTTCCTCGAAAGTTACGTTTTTATCTTGTTCGGCATCTTGCAAAATGGGTGTGACCTCGCGTGCGCGGGCGATGGGTTTGGTTTTATATGACGACGTTGGTGGTTCAGTTACGGGATCAATCGAAGGTGTGATACTGATGCTTGCTTTTTCAATGTAAGTTTTAGTTTCTAATTAACTCTGCCTTGTTTGTTGATAGTAATCACCGGTGAAATAATCGTCATCAGCTGCTAATAATTGCGAAATTTTCGCATGGTTAGCCGTGTATTCATTCCAATATTTTTCCAATGATTCCAGGCGTCTCTTGATGTACTCTGGTGTTCTACGTGATGGACCATCCTTCTTAAAGTTGATAAGAGTTTTCTTGATTTCCTCTGATAGCAGTGCTTGCTGGTAAAGTAGGTCACTGACACTCATGATTGAGAACTTGCTTCTTGTGTCTTGATAAAACTTGTGAACTTGATAATTTGATAATGGTGTGAACTCGCTTGATAACTTGATTGATTATTAAGGTATACCTTACTTGATATTGATGAATTTTGCGCGCGCTACTTGATGATGATGTGGACTTGTATTTCACAACAAACGCTCCACATAAACTTGCTCTTGATACTTGCTAACTTGCTTTGTCCTTGCTTGCTTGCTCTTGTTCTTGATTGCTTGCTCTTGTTCTTGCTGGTTCTATATGATTCAGTGCCAAATGTGTTAACAAATGCTATATGCGCCTTCTCAATGCAGTCGGTGAGACCCGCTGGTGGGAGGCCGACTTTACCGATTCGCTAGCACTTGAAAAACACAATAAAACACTAAACCACTCACCTTTCGAAGGACCATATGTTGAGCGGTGCCTTGATGCTGCCACCCAACAGACTTGAGGGATCTTGCTAAATGATAAATCCTTGACGATCTATATTGTTTATTTCTTGCTATACGAGTTCACACTTGAGTCAACTTGTTATGACTAAATTATAATTACTTAATTATGTCTAACGAAAGTAAAAGTGCTGACGCGGTGACATACATTGTTCGGTGCAAACCGTACACGTCAATTTGTGTATCGTCAGATTATTAATTCGATGTATTATTGTTAGTAAAGTAGTGTAAAATTTATGTTTATTGAAAAAACAATATATTTATTTAAATTTATATTCTTGTATAACACCTCATTCTATCCCCTGGCCTACACACGATGGTTATGCGCAAAGTTGTATTAACTTCAAGAGCGAGAGCTCCGCAACTGTTGTTTAGAAGAAACGCCGATAAATGAACTGTTTCAATCTACTTGTATAGCATTAAGGGTTAATACTCATAGCTAGCTGCACTTTTACGCATAATTACCTAGCTGTTGTCTTTATTGATTTCGTAAGAAATCGTTAATGACGTCATGACACTTTGAAAGGTGAGAATTATGAGCTTTTTAGCTATGCGTGTGCCTATAGCTAAAAAGTGCGACTGAGGTGTGTACCTCAGTCGAGTGATTTGAGGTATAATCGATGAGTTTCGAGGTCCCATTCCCGGTAGAAAAGTTTTTTGTGTTATGTGATTAATCGCTATGTTAATAAGTGACACTTTATAGGTGAACTGATTTGGATGTTTGGATTTTTTCATACATTGTCCCCTGTCTGGGTGATATGATACCATGCCACTTCAAAGTGGCTTCGCCGAAAGTTGGCCAAAAATGGTAGTTAAGTTTTGCGTAGTTAAATGTTGCGCAGACAGGATATTTGTTATTACGTGTAAGGCATTAATTTCTGCTGCTTTTAGACATGTTTTGTTACAAATACTCGTCTTAACTAACGAGAAATTTTAGTCGGCAATGTTATCAACCATTTTTTAGACAGAGGTTGACAACATTGCCCAGCTCTAAAATGTTACAAGGGTTGACACTATTGAAAAAAAAAATGAATCTCAAAATAAATATCGACTGAAGCATTCTACGTTGATGTCTCATAATAAATAATACTTATATTACAAACTAAAGAGGTGTCTGTTTGTTTGACTATAAAGATACATGCGGACTCAAAGTTAGGTAGTATTTTATTTTCACCTAATGTACAACCCTAACCCCGAAATTCCCTGAGTATGAAAGACCGATTAAGCCATAAGAACTTTAAATGGGATTCTATTTATTTGAAACAGTGATGGCATACAATGTTCTGGGTGTTGTGGTACTACCGTTGTGTCTGATTTCCATAACACAAGTGCATAAGCTACTTACTTTGGGATCAGAGTAATGTTTTTGATTGGTGTCCAATATTTACTTATTAAGATACGTAATACTTCTGCAAATCAGGGAAGATACAGAGTAAAAGTTGTTTTCTTTAGCGTAAAGTACTCAAAAACTAATTAATTTGTGTTGGGTAAGTGATTTCGACTGTGGTCAATATGAACAGAGAATAGCAAAACTAACTAGTTTTTTTAACAGTACAATAATTTAAGAACTTATTATAATGAACCTACCTTTAGTTAGAGATTACAACTCTCAAATGTAGTTGCTAGTTCCGTTAATTTGTTAAATCTAGACTCCGAAATACGAAATGTTTTGTAGTTATTCTTTTTTTCCCTTTTTCCTTTATTTTCAATCTTAATGCGCTTTGTATTTTGTATGTAATTTTTATGTGTGTATTTGTGAAGTAAAGTAATAAACAGTTTTCTTTCTGCCTTCAAATAAGCACTTATTATGCCTATTTCATAAATGTCTAGGTATCCCCAGTAAGCTATCCATTCTTTTATCGACAGGTAGCATCCAGGGTTAGGATTTCCTACCACCAGCAGGCTTAAAGTCCTATAAAGTAAAGATAGATAACAGTTTCTATCTCAAGTATAGGGCAAAAGTTTAGATAGAATAAATATTGAGAACGGCCATAAGTTCGTGGGCAGGGCACATAGCGCGAAGAACTGATGGCCGTTGGGGAAGAAATTTCTAGATTGGAGACCCTTCAACCAAAAGCGCAGCGTAAGAAGTCCACCGACAAGATGGACAGACGACCTTTTAAAGATCGCAGGATCACACTGGATGCAGACCGCTCACAACCGGTCGCAGTGGAAAACCGTGGAGGAGGCCTATGTTCAGCAGTGGACTTCCTGTAGCTAGTAGTGATGATGATGATGGTAAGTTCGTTAACCTTTGATAGCGCTGCTAAATAACCACTAAAACTTTTGACGGCGACTCGCTTGACCTTCTATTACTTTTCGCCGTATCGGATTATTTTTCACCTTTCCAATATTCATACAACTTAACATTTTCGGCTTATCCGAATAAGTACTAATAAATTAACAAAATGCAAGTACAAACAGGTACAACATCAATAGAGTTTTTATTTTATTTTTGTAATAATTGGAATCACATACATTGCTCTGATCCCAAAGTAAGTAGCTAATTGCATTTGTGTTTGGAAATCAGACACACCGGTGGTACCACAACACCTAGACCCAAGACAGTATAGAAAATTTTGATTCCCATATTGACCCGACCGGGAATCGAACCCGGGACCTCCGAGCGGCGACGCCTTGAAACCAGTGTGCTTAGCCACTACACCATGGAGGTCGAGTAACGAGTCTGACTCGGTTCAACCAAATTCCTGTTTCGGGAGTGTAAACAAGTACAAACAGGTTAGCGCGATAGAATAAGCTTCCACCCAGCCACAAGAGTCCTTCCATGTGGTGGGCAGGATTTTAAATAAGGTATCCAGGCGGGTACGCTTAGCACGAGAGTTTCTTTGTGAACACTGTATAGCAAGCGTTTACTAAGCTGGTTTCTTTCTTCTGTAATATTTAAGGTAATTTACCTCCAGATAGCATAAAAAATCTCCATGATGTTTGGTAACTCATAATTATTTTGATAGACCCATTCAACGATACCCCTCATAATGGGTTCGACAAGAGAAAAAAAACATCTTAACGTTACTAGCATGGAATGGTACTAAAAAAAATATTTTATAATATTATATTTTACCACTTTTACGGGGAGAAAATACTTTTATTCGACCGAAAAAGGGACATTGAAAAATACATGCAAGAAAAGGCACCACGGAACGCATACCACGACGCTGATTCAGCCGGTGCCTTTGTAGGTATTTAAATACATATCCTTGCCAAATCACAGTTTTCTAGTACTTAAGGTCTCTGAGCTGAACTGCGGACGGGTGGACAGACTATGAGGGTTCCTTGTGGGACTACGGAACCCTAAATTTTTATTTAATTTAATACTGCACTTAAGTTTCTTTCGTATCACTCTAGCTTGCATTATACTCATGCATTAAACCAATTAAGTATTTATACACATTTCCCTCACATAGCGTACAAATTCTAAATTCTTTTGCTAATTAGACGTGTACTGGAAGGCTCTTTTAAGATTCCCATATAAAAGTAGAGTTATGTAAAATTAATAAATTACATTAAGCGGTTTTACAAACGTGTAAAAGTAGAAATTTTTCACATTTCCTAGGTGTGACTGGGGTGACCAATTTTTCGTAATTTATGCAGGATGCCAATGTACCTAGATGCTTAACCACTGGGATCCTCCTAATTATGAGCTTTAAGCTTAGGAAAAAAGGTTTATCAAAACCAATTCAAAAGTAAAACCGCAATGAGGACATATAAAACCAGGTATGAAGAAATACTTATTTAATTAGTCGGGTTATTTTAGTTTTGGGTTAACTGTGTGTGCTTATTTTGATTGAATTTACAGAATGCTCGTTTGTTGAATTGTATTCCAGTACACCTTTTCGTGGTGTCTTAATCTTGAAGAACTATTCAGTATATTCTAAATTGTTGCTAGGCATAACATTCTGTAGGCCATCCTTAAATAAATATAAATATAAATTCCCTTTGGACATTCCCACACATCGCCATCTAGTCCCAAAGTAAACTACTCAAAGCTTGTGTTATGGGTGCCAGACAACGGATATAATTCTTAAATACTTTTTGTTTATAAATACATACATGATATACATATAAAAAACCCAGACCAATACAAACAGACATGGTTTCCCTGTAGGTAGGAGGACATCAGGTGGCACTCGTATCACAACGTTCTTCGACGTTGGGATAAAATTTGTTTTTTCGTGTATTTGTTGATTTGAGAAGAATGTTTAAATGAAGCTTAAACACAAGAAAAAAATTGTTTACGATTCATTAAAGATAAAGCTATATAAGGTAAAAGGATATTTTATGGAGAAAAAATGTCACTAATTGGTCATTTGTTATGCTTCAGCCTTTTGGCTCAGATATGTTGAGGACACCACAACACGCCAGGCGCGAAGTCTTACCATATCCTTACTTACCGCATGGTCACCTTACTCGGAAGTGGAAAGGCAACTATTTTTATTGCGGCACTCGGAGTGTTCCGTGCCGCGATATTACACTTCAACGCGACGTTAATTTGTTGCCGACATTTCGAAACGATATGGGAACGATTTAATTATATCAGTATTTGTCGGTGTTGGAAAGAACTACGCAATCGGAAAGTTAGTGATATATAAGTTAGTGATAAAGAATTTTTTTTAGATAATAATTTCGACCATCTCTGGGCTCTTGGGTTCGATCCCAGTCTGGTTAGTACGGAAATCATATTTTGTAATTATTATTATCTCATTATACTGGGTGTCCCAAAAAGAGCAGGCCAACTGAAACTGAAGATAACTTAGCTAAAGTCGTTTCCAATAAAAATAATACGACTCTAATAAAAGTCATATGGTTTGGGAGATTATGCCACTTTTTTGTATTTTTCTTGTATGAAGTAAACAAGAAAGTGAGATTATCTCCCAAACCATGACACTTTCAAACAATTCATGTTATTTTTATTTAAAAGGTCTTTTGCTAAGCCCTCTCCAGTGTCAGTCTGGTGTGCCATTTATAAGATAAAAAGTGGTAAATTTAAAAAAAAAAAAAGAGTATATGCGAAATATGACTAAGCTAACTCCAGTGTCAGTTAGCATCCTATATATTCTGATAACCTCAATCACTCGTTCCTACGAGTGATTAAGAGCCGATTTAACTATCGTCAGATAAGATTTATCCGTCGAAATAAGTATAAAATGACATTTACATAAATTAATGCTGACAAATAAGTGACGTTTTCAAATTGGGCGTATTGTGCTTTATTCGACGAATATTAGTTATCGGACGTTGATAAAATCAGGCCTAAGCTGCATTAGTAAAAAAAAACTCTGTACTATTCAGGAAATAGTACCACTAATTAGTAGATGTTTTATTTTTGTAAAGTTCAATTTTCTAGTTCGTTTAACGGAGGCGAAGTGGATTGCAATAATGGCTTAGAATATTTTTAATACTCAGTGTCATATTTATGTTCTTAAAAATGAAAAAAAAAATGTATCAATCGCACAGTTGGACCGACAGCACGGTAGCTCGATTGGTAGAGCGTTTGGCCCTGTTAGCCAAGAAGTTGCTGGTTCGAGTCCCGCTCGTACGCAATTTTTGGTTTCTTATTTAATCTTGAAGAACCTTGCATTAAGGTTTTACTTTCCAAGATACAACAAAAGATGATAAAAGTGTTTCGGGGCATAACACAAAAAGTTATTTGAACACGGAAAAGGTTTTTCCATGGCGTTTGTTCCGGCTATGATAATGTATGGCGGTGTTATAAGTAAACATCTCTGGCATAGTTGGAATATCTTTTAAGTTGGAGAAGTTTTTTCCGACTTTAGAAAATGAAATATCCGTACATATCCCCTATTTTTGAATCACTCACGCCAAGATGGCGTGTGATATTCATTAAATAATGTCCGATGTTTCAATGAAAAATTGTATAATTTGTCATGGGAATGATTTAAAAAAAACCCACTATATTTTGTGAGTATTATCGGTTATATTTGGCGTTATTTTCATTGATAATTAATCACTTTTTACGAAAATCAAACGCCATATTCAAGCGAGTGTTCCATAACTAGTGCCCCAGGTATACAAAAAAGCCGGTATTGGATGTCGGTTTCTTCTATTAACTATCGAAGTAAAATAATACTTAATTACGATATTAATTTTAGATCAAACGCAAAGTTACCGTTTAGGTACGCAAAACTTAAAGCTATGCAAAACTTGAAGCCATCTTCCATATCTACCGAGTTTAACTGGTTTCCCAGAGAGGCTAGATATCGCCAATTTGAATCGATTTTGAGTCGAGATAATTGATTTTACAATTTGCTTATCACTGAACCGCGATGGCGCCTTAACGAGTACAGTTGGGTGGAAAAGTCTTGTGGATATTTATATTTTGTATTTTTTTTAGTTTAAGTGAGACTAGACAGGCTTGCGGAAAATCACTTGAAGAATAAAAAGGTTAAAAATGGACTTAAATATGATCAGTTAAAAAGGCGCGATAAAATCTGCGAGAGAAGAGAAGATTTTTTTTAAATTAATGCATCTTGCTACATTAAACATCCTAGGAGGTAAACAAGGTATTTTAACTAGATATCGTTTAGCTTTACAAACCTTTATCAGTGTTCTGACATAGCAAAACATTACAATAGCATACCTACCATACCAGTTTTTGTCACAGCATCGCACCAAAGCACACGCGTGATAAATAAAACAAATCTTTCGACACGTCACAAAACTCACAAACAAATCCAAAGTAAAAGTTAGTTTCAAAAACAGCGATGGCGGGGGCGTGAAATATCGATAGTGTTACTATGAATGCTAAAAACGTACCAGCCAGTCTCAGGAATTTTGTGTTCTGTGATTTTACAAATAGAACAAATGTAAAAATCTGATTAACAGATCAATTTAAAGGTATTTGGTTCCCTATTTTTTAAGTAAAGTTCTCGTAGGTAGTGTTCAGTGGTTTAATGATAGCGTAGTAAGCAACATACTTCATCGCGATCGTGTTTGGATGGGTGACGATTCCGACCATATAAGTGACGTACGTCACGAGCATCTCCGTGCTTCGGAAGGCACGTTAAGCAGTTGGTCCCGGCTGATTTCTCTACGCTTTGACTGTAGAATAATGAAATTTATTGGAACTACGCTTTTTTATCTCGTCGACATAAATATTTTCTCCAAATTGTGGTAGTTCGGCATTCAAAACTAAGAGCAATCGTAAATATTACCTGTAGAACTAGAATTTATTTATTATTTGAAATATCACATGTATGGGCCTTGTGATTTCGTATGTTGCGGTTAAAAATTTTAAATGTGGCCTTATAAGACTGAATACTAAATGATTGTAATCTGGTTCAAAAAAACCACACACGTAATTAAATTATGTAGCAAATCTGTTTGTATAATTAATATGATAAGTCATAATAATACCCGTGGTATAATAACACATTTTGCACACAAAGGAAAATCAATATACAGGAAGGTGTTCTGGTCAGTGACATCCAACTCAGAGACTCCTAATATGAGTTATGCACATTTAAAAATATATATATATTTAATTATTCTTTAAATTCTAAGCAAGTTTTACACAAGAAAACCCCTTCACTGCATTAAAAAAAATGACGAAACGAATGGGGTAACTCGCGTCCAAGCGCGTTGCTTGCGCTTATCTACGAAATACTACGCCGTAGCTAGTAAGCTACGAAGAGGCTACCTGGTGTTGGTAGTTTTGATTCGATCGCTGTAAATATGATTTTGTGGGTTTTTTCCATTTCAGTATCGTTTGTGCAGCCACCCTTGAGTCGCTCGCCGCTAATCAAAACAACATCCTGTAGAACTAACAAATTTAGTGCTGTCATACTCGTTTACTCAAATCAAGTAAGAAAGTATTTTTTTAATATGTGTTTATTAAAAATATTATAAACTTGATGTTTTAAATATGATCTAACCCAATCTACTGTTGAAGCTTACTAAAATATTTATTAATGGGGTTAGTAGACAGCAACTCCCTAATTCGTGGTAAAGGTTTGTGTTGTCAAAATCATTAAAATACATATATCGTGTTTCTTCACACATGTGTTAAATATACGTACCTAGATTTATACCGATATCGATGTTTTTATTGTAAAGTAAGTTAAGTGCCTTGTATTGGAAAAATATCGTGTACAATTTCAAAATAATAATTTTGATTTTTCGCTGCTAAATGTAAATATTATAATTGGGTTTTCCCGAAAAAGCTACCGTAGACCACGTGAAATATAAAAATAATATAGGTAGTAAATTAACTACGAGCAATCTCCATTTCCATGGAAACATTTCCGCAGCTAAATAAACATTTTTTTAATGAAATGTGCATTTTTAAAGCAATGTTTTTCACCTTTTAACTGCGACATGTCTTTTTTGTTTTTAATTTATGTGTAATTTTGTGTATGCGTTTGCGATGTTCTTGCAATAAATTATTTTTCTTTCTTCCTTATAAAATGTTGTTTGTTGTTATGGGCATTTCTTCAGAAAGTGTTCTTCGCGTCACCTTCGTGGCGAAAATTTATACTGATATTATTCAAATAAAAAAAATACTGCTTTAAAGAAGCTATCAAACTGTAACATAATCTGTTAGAATCATGAAAATCGGTTCATTATTCATGTAGATATTTAATATTGAAATTTCGTAAGCCACGAAAGTTACTCACCGTGACACGAAAGTTACGCAGCGTATTTTGGATAGATAATTCGGTAATAAAAGTATCAAAGTACTTGAAATATTATATATGTTTGAGACAAACAGTAATGTGGTTAGGTATTACATATATTTTTAAACATTCATGATGAACACTAACATAATAATAGTTTGTTACCTTCGACATTGCTACTATGCACCAAATTATTTATGAGTATCCGATAGGTATTTCGACACTGTTGCAAGTGCCATGATCACAGCGTACCTAAAACTGTTGCGAGTGGGCTGTTATTTGTAGACTTTATGGTCTACCCTCCTTCTAAATGTTTTATTGCACTCATTTTCAGTATCACTGACCTCAAATTCACTGTTTACTCGCATTTGTTCTCGGCGCACAACAATGACCATATTTGTCAGCGATAGGATACTTTGTTAAATTTTACGGTTTCGCACTTTCGGAGCAATGGTATTTTGACATTCGACAATTTAAACCCATACTTACGATCAAATTTTTAGTATTTTGTAATTTAATCGCTTCCTTAACCTATTTTGGTAAGTAGTCGCATTCTGTCGAAATTATCTGAGATTATAAAGGTAAAGGTAAGCTAAGGTACATGTAGCAAATCTGTAGCAATCAACTCTTTACCCTTCAAAGTAGTGCCTCAAATTATATACAGGTACCCTGAATTTTAGTAGTTAGATATTTGCCGGCTATTATCAACTCATTTAAGGTAGGCTCAGTTATATTAGGTATATAGGTTAGGCCCTTTATAAACTTTACAATCAATAAATTAGTCTTCAAGATATTTTGCTTGCCTGGAGTGAGACTATTTAGACTACTAGTTGCTGGATCATAACTGTAAGATCGTTCAAAATATGACCTTTTCGTATCCAATAAAGAATTAAACTATTTCTTTTGAATCTTTGGAAATAAACACCAGACGTCACGCGCTTATTTTCGAACCAGTACCAGTGTTAATTGTAGTTTTTTTCCGGTAAAGCAAACTCATGATTCCCAGTCTTTATCTAGTAGCCTCAAAGTAGACTCTTTTATCGGTCTAGTGGACAAATTTCCAGCTTTAGACCAGGCTCAAATATTAGCCATGCCACTTGTTTGAATAAATTAAGACGACTGGCATAACTGCCATCATTCTTATTAGTGGCAAAGAATTATTCATTATTTTCTCATATAAACTACACAAATTGGGCTAATTACGAATAATGCACGAAAATTAATTAATTAATGAGTATGCTTTGTAGAGTAACATATTGTGATTTCTTTATATAATTAGTATATAGATTGATGAGGCGATTCAAAGCCGAATAAAATCAAGATTTAAGACGTCATATTCTATACATATTTATAGTAAGCTACATTATTTCTATAAATCATATCTGTGCCTCTGGAAACTGTCTAAGTAGAATAATTCAAGTTTGAAACGTTAAGGCGGTTATTTTAAGTGCATTTGCAAACCATAAAATATAAATTATAGTGAGATCAGTACACTATGATAACCTTTCGTGGTATGATTTGTAACTTTCGTGGGAAATTGACCACGAAAGTTGTGCCACGCAAGTGACGAAAATTTTACATTTTCAGAAATATTAAATTAAGTAACTAACATTTATGTAATCTAATCAGCTCTAATGAATCTTGACTATGAGTTTTATGATTCAATAGTAGACATTTATTCCTGACGCTGACTTATAATCTTAAAACATTACCCGTGAAGGGTCACATGCACTAGGGTCTGAAGAAAAAAAATAAAACGCAAGGAGCTGTATTAGCTATATCATAGCTAAGAGATACTTATTTGTCTTCTATTAGTGTTTTGACAGGTCTGAAGTTTCTGCGGACCTATGGTTTGTGTCGATAGGATGAACCATTTTGAAGTTATGAGCAATTTTGAGTCACATTTTCGAAAATGGTAAAATCGTGTGACCGACACAAAATTAAGTATGTAAAATTTAAATCTAAGGACTGATTTTTTCCCCCTCGATATAATGAATCCTGACTTAGTATCTAATTTTAAAAAATATAAAATGTTAATATAATGTAAAAGTGCAGCGAGATAGAAGTGTTTAAACTGAGCGCCAACTCAGTGTGACGCCCGAAGAACAGCAGTTTTACTCCCGATTCCGATGGTAAAATTTTTTTTCCTACAAAACTACAAACATAATAACACATTTTAAAGTGAATTCATATAGATAGATACATGATAAAACAAACAAAATTTATTATTTAATTAAACATTGAATGTGTTTGGAATTGCAAACGTGTGACCATCAAAAAACGGTGCTTAAAGAATGGCCCTTATAATGACTGCTCTATTAAAACCGCCAATTTACATTGCAATAAAGTTAAAATAATTAAAAAAAATTTAGGTAGGGAATCGCTAGCGGTTCCCTGCGACTTTGTCCGTGCGTTATTCGTTATTATATTATTTGACTCCGTTCCGTCTTTTTTGACGAAATGATTCACTACAAAAAAAAACTCAAACATACAACCTACATATGTAATTAATGATTAAATAGTAAGATGTTTTCAAATCAAATTAATAAACAATTTTATTTACTGATATAATTTAAGAAAAAAATGTTTACAATGCATCTCCAAGCAAACAAAAGCTGACTTAAGGGCGGGCTGTCGTAGCGAAGGTTTTCTTTTATAGCTTTACCCGATTAATAAGCTATCTAACACATTCATTTTTTTATCGGACCTGTAGTTTCTGAGATAACTCGCGTTGAAATAGTTCTTCAGCTTTGTAATATTAAATTATATATAAACACTTTTGTAGACGATTGTACTTGTCAGTGTGCATTAAACAAGCCAAGTCTTATGATTGTCAGCGTCGGGGTTTTAATAATCAAGCGCTAAGCGGTTCTTAATTTATTAAACCCTTAAAGATTGGCAGTTTACATTAATTACTGAATTGAAATCTTTGTAAAGACTATGTTTAGGTGGCAAAGGATAGAATACAATACAATTATACCTTATATTGATTTGAAGGTACAGAAAATCTATTTGTATTGCAGTAGGTGGGTACTATAGAGGTCACCGCCGCATAATCACATTAGAGCCAAAGTTGCTTGCACTTTCCGTCGTGTTTTGTTTCAAAAATTTCCGGATTTATGTCGTGTGCGCACGCGATTTCTGTTTGAAAGTGGTAAAGCGGCTGAGACCTTAGATCAACGAATTCTATAAATTAGTATCGCAATAGGTGGTACCTACTTGATAACATGATATGGATGAATTTAACTCTGAGTTAAATCATAATTCTGTTGCTGTAATCTTAGGATCTGTCGTTTGGTTGATGTCCTAGACAGAAAGATGTGTTCTCACATTAGTGCTACGCAAGTGGATCTCATACTTTAAGGGCCACTTTTAGCAACACTTCGGTCCACTAAGTTTTCGGACCGCAGTGCGAATCGGCCAAGTGCTGTTTCTGAATGGGTCATCGTCACCACCATAGTCATAGTCGACCCATTAGCCCCGCAGTCCCAAAACCTCGTGGTGCAAAACACCCAAACACCCCTCTTTCATTATCGATAATTAAGCACGAACCAACCATCTTAAATATAAAATTCTCGTGTCACTGTTTTCGTTGCCATACCCCTCCGAAAGGGCTTGACCGATTTTGATGAATTTTTTTGTGCTTATCCCGTATCTATGAGAATCGGCCAACATCTATTTTTCATCTCCCTAAATGTTAGGGGTAGTCCACCCCTATTTTTATTTTATTTTTTAGACATTTTTTTTAATTTATATTTTTTATGATACAACATACAAAAATACATACAATACTCAATTTTCACCCTTCTACGATCAACCCTTATTTTTTGATAGCCATTTTAGTAATTTAAGGGTGAAACAAAATTCGCTGGGAATGCTCAACAATTAAAATTACTAGACTCGGCGGGACGGGGCTGGAGCGGGACGGGGCTGGGGCGGGACGGGGCTGGGGGCAAAACAAATTTCGCTGGGTCCGCTAGTAATTATATAAAAATGACGACCTTCGTGGTGTAGTCGCTAAGCACGCTGGTTTCAAAGCGTCGCCGCTACGAGGTCCCGGGTTTGATTCCCGGTCGGGTCAATAAAGAAATCATAATTTTCTACATATACAGTGTGTAAAAAATCTGTCCGACCCATTATGGGGATTTAAGGTATCGAGATTATGTTCTGCTTCTGTAATCATTTTCATGAAATATTAGAAAAAAATACCTTCTATTCGAATATTCGAATTATTCGAATAGTAGATCGTTTCGAATATTCGAATTTAGAAAACCGATTATTCGAATATTCGACGGCACTAATTTATACTTAAATTGTACAACGGTTTGTTTATATTTCGCGACAATCCAACAAGCCGACGCAGCCCGACGAACTTCGTTGCAACTCGGAAGTGATCGTTAACGTTCGGTAGGTAGTATTATCTGTCACTCGAACCATCATCATCATTCACTATTATCAGCCAAAGGACGTCCACTGCTCAATATAGGCCTCCCCCACGGCTTTCCACAGCGACCGATCACTAGCGGTCTGCATCCAGTTTGATCCTGCGATCTTTATAAGGTCGTCTGTCCATCTTGTCAATGGACGTCCGACGCTGCGTCTTTGGTCCAATCTAGAACTTTCCTGCCCCAACGGCCATCAGTTCTTCGCGCTATGTGCCCCGCCCACTGCCACTTTAGCTTACTGATTCTCAAGGCTATGTCAGTTACCTTAGTTCTTCTACGTATCTCCTCGTTTCTGATTCGATCTCTTAGAGAAACACCCAGCATAGCCCTTTCTATTTCGATTTGTGTGATTTTGAGCTTCTTTATAAGGCCCATAGTTATACCATGTTTCGGATCGGTATGTCATCACTGGTAACACACACTGGTTTAAGACTTTCGTCTTCAGACACTGAGTTAGTTGAGATGAGAAGACACTTTTGCGCAGTTTCCCGAACGCTGTCCAGCCGAGTTGGATTCGTCGATTGGCTTCCTTCTCAAAGTTGGACCTACCCAATTGGATCACTTGTCCCAGATATGTACTCGTCGTCAACTTCGAGAGTTGAGTTCCCAACGGATACTGGAGTGGGTACAACAAGGGAGCTCGACATAATTTTTGACTTTTCCATGTTCATTTTAGGACCTACTTGTTGGGATACTCGGTCGAGGTCTTCGAGCATAGTGCCAAGATATTCCAGCGTCTTTGCCACAACGACTATATCATCGGCAAATCGGAGGTGTGTGATGTATTTGCCACTAACATTGATGCCAATTCCTTCCCATTCCAGCAGTTTGAAGGCGTTTTCCAATGCCGCTGTGAACAGTTCCGGAGATATAACATCTCCCTGTCTCACACCTCTTCGCAGTGGAATCGCCCTCGTGTTCTGCTTCTGTACTTGGACCGACATGATGGCGTTATGGTAAACCATACTCATTCGCTTTTTTTTGTTGTCCTTCTTCTACATCTTTAACTAATATGGAAGAGTTGGAAACAGCAATTCGTATGCAAATGGCGCTTATTGATAAAGGAGGACCCAGACAAATATATTTAAGCCAAGCATACAAATATCTATCATGCATTCCGCCTACTAGTATTGAATGTGAAAGAGTGTTTTCCTCCTCGAAATTCATTTGCAATCATCTCCGATGTGCTTTAAATGATGACTCTTTAGACGCCTTAAGTTTTCTGAGGTCATATTATCAAGGCAGGCACTAATTAGTGATTGCCATATTTGATTATGACAAATTGACGAAAAAAGACTGATTTATAAAATTGAGCTCCTATTTTAGCAATACGTTTAATGTGATTTGATAATTTGATCTCAATAGCAACAAAGTAATAGAATTAAGATGTATATGTTAGATTTTGTTAAACTAATACAGAAGATTTTTGATAAAACTCAACATTTGTTGATACTTATATTTTTAAGTTGTGTTGATTATAATAAGGATATTATATTATGTTGATTATAAAGAAGGCATATGAGGTCCTAATTATATGATTAAAACATTGTTTCAAGTATTTCGAGCTTTTTTTTCAATATTCGAATATTATTCGAATTATTCGAATAATGTCTCCAAAATATTCGAATATTCGAATATTAAACATTTTCGAGCAATAGATATGATAGGTGTCCAATAATATAAATTCAAATTTGGAACGTCATTTCGTATAAAGTAGTGCACTGATAACGCTAACGGAAACTTATACAGACAGTGTGAAACAGGCCATTTGTAATGAACCTATCACCCGCTTTTTGTTTCTGACTTGAGTGTATATTAATTAAAAGTACTTTATCATATTGACTTGAGATGTGTATCAGTTACTAACGACGCTTGGACGTCACTTGTCAAGTAGTTGAACCAGAGACTGCGTGTTTAAAGCCGAAAAAAGCGCTGGCAACGGTGACGAGACCGCGACATTAAGCGTATCTGACCAGGATTTGAGATTTATATAAGACTTCCACCATCTTGTTTTCAATTTTAGTTGCAAAATGGCTGAAAACTACGTCGACTTAGATAGTTTCTATATGTTTGTTCTTAGTGTGTCAAAAACGAATTTAAACTTGCATTGCAAAGCGTTTCGCGACATTAACCGTGTTTGTCCATTTTCCTTTGCAAGTCGAATATTGTAAATAATCGTGATATTAAAGAAATCATTGATTTTAAAATGAGATAACCACAAAACTCATAACTTACATGGGTGATACATCGTTTTATACGGTGATCTTTTTTAAACCAAATAGTTTATAAATTATCTTCACTAATATTATTTTAAAAGTTTTGAAAAGATTGTTTACATTATTGGACTAGCCAAAAAACGGAGTTCACAGCTCCCGTTTTTAAAACCACCCGATTGTTGAATTGAATCTTTGTTTTCGAATAATTATTGAGTCAAAATCGACATTCAATTATTAAGCCAAATTTGAATTCATCTAGTCAGGACAGACTGAGATTTTATGTAACTTTATCTCTCTCATCAGTAAAAAATGGCACCCGTGATTATAAAAGAGTCACAGACACTTTTGTTGTCTACTTATTTTACTAAGTTTTTGCCGAAATCTGTCTCATTTAACTATCATGCAGAATTGAGCAACAAACATTTTGCTAACAAGCGCCTTTTTCGCCTGTACACCAATATGATTGCAGGGTTGGTCTTTTCAACATAGTCGCTTGTGTTAGTAAAATAATTTTGCTACGGGTTTTGCATGCAAAGACGGATATAACCGGTTTGTAATTGAAACAGATATGTCAAGAATAATCTTCGAGATTAACTAAGTGAGGTAATTTTTATGACATGAGTGGTCCTGATCATCGATAACGTTAATTAATAAAGGTACAGTCTTGAAGCACATCAGGTTACCCACTTTTTTGCAAACTAGCCTTTATTACAACTGCATAAGATACCGCAGTGTTTACCTTGACGTGCTGTTGTCCGTACATATGTAAGATTATGTGGTTTTATTAAAAAAATATACTTTCAATCTTCAAACAAAATACTACAATTCTTAACTAATCACGACCTCCGTGGTGTAGTGGCTAAGCACGCTGGGTTTCAAGGCGACGCCGCTCCGAGGTCCCGGGTTCGATTATTGGTCGGACATATGTAGAAATCATAGTTTTCTATATTATCTCAGGTCTGGGTGTTGTGCTACCACCGTTGTGTCTGATTTCCATAACACATGTTCATAAGCTACTTACTTTGGAATCAGAGCAATGTACTTATGTGATCGGTGTCGAAAAATTATCAAAAAAAAACAATTTATAAGAAATAATCTAAACAAATATTGTTTCAGTAACGACTACGTACCGTAAGACCAAGTATAGAAACGTATATTTAATGAACTTAACAATTTACAAGTTGCAACTTAGAAGATTTATACAAATCATTTTTCATTCAACACAAGATAAAATATGAAACATTCATCGCAATGTCAGAAAGTAGAAAAAGTAGTAATTTAATAACAATTAATTAAATGCAGTACGATTGTGCAAACGTCGTAACTTGCATTTTATCAAACATCTTATAATAATACCTGCAATTCCTTAAGTACAGTTCGATACAATATTTGTTTCGAAAAAATATTTGGATAGTACATAGAAAGATATAATAAATATGTGACAAAAAGTAAAAATTAATGCAACAGTGGGCCAAGTAGTTATTCATTACAGAATAAATTCAACTTGGAAATTTATGACGCTTCGCTAATGGTTATGGTAAAGAATGTTTTTAACACTCAGTGTCATAAAACTTTAGGTGCTGTGGGGTGGTAGTGTCCCCCCTTAAAATAAAACTGCTATCAGCTGCTTTATTGCTTTATTTGAAAGCACTTGGAATATGAATTTTGTGCGACTGTACCCGCTCGAGGTATGTAAACGCAAAATTGCGATGTACCCTCGTTTTTATTTATTGCTTAATGATCACCGCGAAGAAAAGCGAAATGAGATCTAAATCTATACTTGCTTCTATCTTGATTTTGTCATAATAAAATGTTAAGCAATAGGCTACTTCTATCAGACTCATAATAATAAACGGGGTTAAGATATGTAATATTGCTAATAAAATTAGTGTGATCACCAAATATAAAATAATTTAAATATTAAACTGGCTTAAAAAACGTACTAAACAGCTTCAAAAAACGCATTCGTTTTTTTTACAGGAGAAACAAATTATTTTGGAGTCTATGCAGTGCTTACGTACATTAACAGTCTACATACATCATGTATTAATAATTTTGTTTAAAGGCGTTTTATTATTTCATGATTTAAAAAACATCATAATAAAAACCTAAAAAAAATTAAAACTACTAATCGGTTCAGATTTTAATCAAAATAAACTTAAATTGTATCTTAAGTTAAACTATAGGGATCTGATTAAACTAACAAAGAATTATATCGCTATGACTTCTCGTTTTCGAGGAATCTTGAAACAAATATATAAATATACAAGCATACATAGGTAAACTTACGAAATTTAGCACACATGAAAGAAAGCTTCAAAAGATCAACATACTTAAATATTATTAAAGTATTATCCAATTCTAACGATATTATAATATTATATAGAATCTATACTAATATTATAAAGCTGAAGAGTTTGTTTGTTTGTTTGTTTGAACGCGCTAATCTCAGAAACTACTGGCCCGATTTGAAAAAATATTTTTATGTTGGATAGTCCATTTATCGAGGAAGGCTTTAGGCTATATAACATAAAGATACGACTCAAAAGACCACAGCAGCAATGAAAAATGTTGCGAAAACGGGATAAAGATATTCCTTTTGAGAGCTTCCGCTGCGTACGCTGCGGAAACCACTAAAGTTACACAAAAATCATGTATGACAAGATTGTTTAGCATTAAAAGTTCTATATTAAAGTCCGCGACAGCATAAGTCTATCTTTTATGGTTGACTTACTACAACCTTTTTTATGTTAATAAATTTGTAAAAAAATAATGCATCATTTTTAGAGGTGTATTATACACACAGGTATTTATTCTTATCAAAATAAATACATTCATCATCACGAGCATTTCATTTAGAACAAAGTTGCCCTGTATATCATTTGATTCCAATAAATATCTTAGGAGCTATCACAGTTTTAACATAACTCCGCACCAAAATAATGTTCGCAGCTTAAGTACAACGTGCGCTTGCGCTAATTATTATAAAGCTGAAGAGTTTGTTGGTTTGAACGCGCTTATCTCAGGAACTGCTGAACCAATTTGAAAAAATATTTCTGTGTTAGATAGCTTATTTATTGAGAAAGGCTTTAGGATATAAAACATCACGCTGCGACGGGAGGGGAGGGAGCAAACTTAAAACGCGCGGACGAAGTCGCGGGGGACCGCTAGTATATTATACGTATTGAATAGATTACCTTCTTTTTTGAAGTCGTTAAAAAATAAAACTCGGAGATGCATCAAAATTTAAAAATATAAACTCATTATTACCTACCTATTCACAAAAACTAAACCGTTTCCTTGTGCCAAGAAGGCTGTAATGCTGGCTGCCGTCTTGGATAGCTATGCTAAACCTTTGAACTATAAGCCAGCCAGTTTTATACCAAAACAGAACTTAATTTCAGTGTTATTTCAATTTCGTCTTTTTAGATTGCAATAGCGATTGGTTCATTTGTGTAAAATAAACGTATTAACTTGACAGTTCAAAACGTACGGTATAATCTGTCAAACGGCAGAGCAGCATACGTTTATCATAGGTGGAATTGTGTAAAGCAATCGTATTCGTTTGACTGTTAAAAAAGTACGGTAAGATCTGTCAAACGGCAGAACGGCCATACCTTTGACAGATCATACCGAATGTTTTGAAGTTACAAACGAATACGATTGCTTCACACAATTCCACCTCCAGAACTGGAATTGTGTAAAGCAATCGTATTCATTTGACAGTTCAAAACGTACGATATGATCTGTCAAACGCTTTGTTCTTTGCCATTTAGATCACAATCTAGGTTTTATCGAAGTCCCAAGCAAGACTTACTGCAAGATCTTAAGACACGGCTTGCTCTTTCTGCGTGGATAGGATTTAATTACGAGTAGCTATGTAATAATATATACAGTTTAGATGTCATGTTCCTGACTCTTGTAACCATATGAAATCCGTACCCTCATTGCATAGCCGACGCATTGAAAGAGATCGATTATTTCTATATAAATGTACTGCACAACCTTATCGACTCTCCCTTTATAGCGAAATAAGTTTACGATGAACCCGACTAAGTGCACGTCATAAAAGTATTTTTATGTGCTTACATATTTAACTACATATGTTTGCAACACTTTCCTGCCGCGTACTTACCACAGTCACAATGACAGGTATCAAGGAGTCGATATATTTGCTTCAACTTTATTTCAATAAAAAGCAAATCCACTACCTGTCTGGTGACTGTCAATAGTTTTCGTGATTTATTTCATTATGACTTATTCACTTTTTTTTTTCTTAATTTTCTTTAGAATTGTAATTTTGAAGGTTTTGGTTTGCTCAAAATATATTGTAATATTAGTCTGAGGAAACTAAATTGGTTTTGGTGTTATCTTTAAGTGTTATTTATATTCATTTTATAATAACTATATGTTTCCCTAATAATAATAATATAAAAATTACATATTTTTTACTTTTTATAAATTTGTAATTAAATTAATTATGTTTATTTTTTTAATATAATCTTCTTAATCCGTGATGATATTTTTTTAAACTCTGTAAACAGCAAATCAAATTTTAGATTATTCGTTACCACAAAACTATACGCTGCTAAGTGTTCGTAATGTGGAAATGTATTTTTTTTTAAATCTACGTATAAAATATCTATATTAAATAAATTGTGTTTTGATAAATGTGGAAGTAAGTAGTCGCGTTATCTAAAAAAAAAGACAGGTACTTAAAGAATCATTTACAATATAAAAATAATTCAACAAATATATCTTTAATCCCATATCACTCGGTCGCAAATTATGTAGAATAGATCCCACTCGTACACGGAACCAATATCTGTCATTTACAATATGCATTATGGGTTCGACTGTACAATGGACACGGAAATGACGTGACGGAGGTTCGATAGGTCCTTAAAGGGTTAAAGGAATATGTGCAGATGTGAATGTGACACAGACGGATCGTACGTTGGCTTGGCAAGCGAAAGGGATAACAACGTACCGACTTCTAAAAAAAGGAGGTAATTAGTTCAATGTGTATGTATGTGATATGGTTGCAATTTTAAAATATTTGAGTATGTTGAGCTAGTAAGGCTTCCGAACGAACTCTATGAAAAATGACTGATTATTGAGTTTTTACTGTACAAAATCGAAATCTCAAAATAATAGACATACTAAAAACTTCAAACATGACTAAGTGTGAAAATACCTAATAATTTGAAACTTTTTTGTCATTTCTATGCTTCATCCTTACACCTTCTCCTCGACCTATATATCCGTTATTCGGGTTCCATAAAGGAAATAGCCACTCGAAACAAGTGTGTTCGGGTTTTTGCACCCCGAGGGGCCAAGATACTTACAACTCTGTAAGTGGAGAGGGCGGGTGTGTTAACTGTATTTGTGTCTGTCAAATGTCAACGGGCTATAACATTAACACTGTTAGAACATTTCATTTGCATGCGGTATGCGAAATTCGAATTTGCTATGTCTCGGGCATACGCTACGACGGAGGTCCCGTGGTCGAGTGGCTAGCACGCTGGTTTCAAGCGTCGCGATCTCGTGAGGTTCCGGTTCCGGTTCTCGTGAAATAACTAAAAATCAAGAAATCCGCTATAGCGGTTTAAGCACCATTCCGTATATTAAATAGCAATATCTTCTTGTGATATTACATTTACTAGTTATCCAAGTAACCCAAAGACAAGATAAAATCGCCAAATAAAACGCAAGGGCAAATCTAACACCTCATACATTAGGGAAAAAGATTGTACCTTTGGCTCATAGCGCCCGTTTCGGCCATTTTTACCCACACGGTTGGGCAGGCTAATTATAATAAGGGTAAGAGGGTGCCTCGAACGTAAATAAGGTCTTGTACAGTGGCCTGCACATCAGGTTACCTGCTTTTGTTGAAAATTAGCCCTTATTACTACTGCATAAGGTACCATAGTGTTTACCTTGATGTGCTGTTGTCCGTACCTTAGTGAAGTGTCGGTAGTAGTGATATAGAAAGGATTTTCGGTAAATGTGTATCGATGGGTCGGTGGATTTTAAAATCACATAAAAGTTGTTAGTCTGACAAATGCTCCAGTCATGTTTGTGTTATCTCACCAAATGTAGTATGATTTGGAGATATACAAAACTGTGAATAGTTGATAAAAATTAAAAACTTGACCGCATCATCATTTGACAATATATTGAGGCCTAAGTAACTAGAGGTATACCTCTTGCCCTTGCCAAAAACTGACAAAACTTTAAAGCTCTAGTAACGCTTTGTCAAGCTTACCTACACCAACAATCTACACTTATCATTTGCTCTCTGCAAATCCGTCATTTTGAGCTGTTTAGTCAGATTTTTAAAGGCGGTTAAAAAATTTTTCTTGTTTTTTAGTTATTTACTTGTTAACGACAGCCACAAGACCAAAAGAAGTTTCATATGATTTCATTAAGCTTTAATATTGTCGTTTATTTTCTACTAGACTTAAAGAAAGAGAAAAATGTATAAGTAAGAACGAATACGAAAATTGTTAAGAAAAATTAAATAGGATAGCAATATATGTAAGAAAGAAATGAACATAGTAGTGCCGTGTGCAAACTTCGTGCTCAATAATTAGAGATAATAATGGATCGCTTTAGTCGCTAATTGAACGCAGAAAATCATACAAGAATAGAGCCGAATTTGTATGCAGTACGTTCATTCCTTCCTACGGTTTAATAGTGAATACAGCTACTAGTGAAAAGTGAAGTACCAGTAATTACCAGTGAATTGTGAAAATAGTAAAAGTATTAATAAATTAATGTGTGTCAGTATAAGTGCAGTGTTTTACTGGGGAACAGTCAGTGCCTAGTGTTAAATTTAAATTACAGTCCACTCGCTCTCTGGGCTTGACGACTGTACTCTCTCCATAGTGTAACACCAACATCGTTGGTCCTATCGGAGACGGATCGAAAGTACGCACCAGTGGACTCTGTGCTGTGAAATTAGTGTTTATGACTTAGTGCAATATGGACACACTTATTTTGGACTATAAATTGTAAGTACTTTTATTATTTCTACAAGTGATTACTGTGTTATTTCGTGTTAAGTGCATCTAATCTGAACTTTGATTCCTGAACTGTGGATGAACTCTGTCTGTGTTAATTGTGATTTGCAAATAGACGTTTGACTCTGCTAATTGACTCTGATAAGTGTTTAAATGGTGTATACGCGAAGCCAAGTCATGGCCGAACGTTCCGAACGTGTGTTACCGGAACCGCCCCGGTCGCCGTCCCCGTCGACGAGGAGCCGCTTGGAAGCGGAACAGCATACGGCCGCCCAGCCTAACGAACGTGGCGCCGCTGTGTTGGGTACGCACTCAGCGTTCGACGTGAACATGGGACATGTCGAGACCGCCGCAACGAGCAGGACGCAGCACGCCAGAGCACGCTCCACCAGATCCACTGCTAGCGCTGTAGCACGGCTACGGTTCGAGGCAGAGGAGCGGCTCGCAGCCATCAGACGCAAGGAGCTTGAGCTTGAGGCCGAGATGGTAAAAAAGAAGCTCACGGCAGACCTAGCAGAGTTGGATGACGACAGTGACCAGGAACAGATGCAAGAAATAGAAAAAGTAAACGAGTGGCTGGACAAGTCTGCGCCAAACGTGGATGCCGAACGGGGGGAGCGCCTGGAGGCTCCACCGGAACCCAGCAACGAAGAGACGCCTGTGACCCGAAGGGCAAGATTTTGGACGCCGGGACCGGTCCAACCCAGACCACGCGCAGAAAGGAAGAGATCGTCAACCCCGAAGGGACGAGGTATTGAACAGCTGGCAGACACGCTGTCACAGATGATGGCGTCGCGACCACCACCGCGGCAAGTTACGGATCTACCGCTGTTCTCCGGATCACCACTGGAGTGGATACACTTCGCTACTGCAATGGAGGAATCAACAAGGCTGTATAAGTTCACTCCATACGAAAACTTGGCCCGACTACGCAACGCTCTCAGAGGTGAAGCAAAGGAAGTGGTAACGCCACTACTTAGCAGCGCAACGCACCCAGATCGAGTAATGAAGACGTTACAGCAATGCTTTGGACGCCCAGAGATGATCATAGATATGGCATACGAAGAACTTAAGAAGCTGCCCAAGATGGGAAGTACTGCAAGTGAATTAAATTCCTTCGCCATCAAAGTCCAGAACATCGTGGCAACTCTTGGCAACGTGGATCCAGCATATCTGTATAACCCATTGCTAGTGCGTGAAGTATTAGAGAAGCTGAGCCCACACATCAAATCAAGGTGGTGTGACTTCGCCGAGGAGCAGCCGAGAAATACGACTCAAATCGTAAGGCTTTCCGAATTTTTAATGCAGCAAGCTGACCGTACATTAAAACACAGTTACAGTGGTGCTAGAAAAGACGTCCCGATCAAGAACACGAAGATCGAACAAAAGAGAAAAGTATTCACTGTAACGGAGACGAGCGGCAGGCCAGAAGACAATCAGAAGCCCGAAGCCAGCGTCTGCATAGTGTGCAACAGTGAACACAAGCTACCTGCGTGCCCGAAGTACAAGGAGCTGTCGGTGTCGGAGCGGTGGGAGGCAGTGAAGAACGCAAAACTCTGTTTCCGGTGCATCAACAGCAGGCACAGAAGAATGAACTGTAAACAGAAGCTCTGCGGCGTAAAGGGCTGCAAACGTCCTCACCACGCCACCCTACATGCTGAAGTCCCGGCCAAAGAGGAAGTCGAACAGGTGACTACGAACCAAGCAGAGGTCGCAATGGCCACAGCTACACCTGGAGGGAGTGACGTGAAGCTGAAGATATGTCCGATCATCATCAGCGGCCAGCGGGGGGCGCAGCGAACATACGCGCTCTTTGATGAAGGGGCCACGATCTCTCTAATCGACGAAGACCTCGCGAACGAAGTTGGAGCTAGCGGACCCAGTACTTGTCTAAAACTAAGAAGCATAGACAAAGAAGTCACGAGCATGAACAGCAGAACCGTCCGCGTCAAGATCATGGGAGATGACGTCAGCGGACACAGCTCTGTCATCACATTCCGAACGATGGCAGGTCTGGACCTATCGACGCAGTCGTTGCCAAAGGAGGCACTACAACTGGAACACCTGCGAGGACTGGATATCTCAAGCCTAGCCTACCAGAACGCCAAGCCACGAGTCCTCATAGGAACTGACAACTGGCCGTTGATCATCACGAGGGAGCTGCGAGCGGGCAAGCCGTATCAGCCGGCAGCCTCCAAGACCTTACTAGGATGGGTGATCCACGGAAGAGTACCTAGAAGCTGTCAAGATACAGAGAAGATCTTGCACATCAAACTAGATGAGAAGATCGAAGATCTGGTCGAACATCACTTTCGCGTCGACTCGCTAGGGATATCTATGAAGAATGAATTCACGAAAGAAGATGACCTACGAGCCATGAAGATCTTCGAAGAAACCGCGGTAAACAAAAACGGAAGATTCGAAGTAAGTCTACCGTGGAAGAGCGAAGGCATGAAGCTACCAAACAGCTACAACGCTGCCTTGAAGAGGCTGAAGACACTTGAGTCCAGCTTAGAACGTCGTCCCGAAGAGAAGAAGCAGTACCACGAGCAAGTGGAGAACCTGCTAAAGAAGGGATACGCCGAGCAGTGTAGTGGCGAAGAAGAAGACAGTTCAGTAGCGTGGTATTTACCACACTTCGCAGTGAAGAACCCGAACAAGCCAGGAAAGATCAGGCTTGTCTTCGACGCAGCAGCCAAGGCGAACGGAGTCTGCCTGAATGATTGCCTGCTGGAGGGGCCGGACCTTCTGCAGTCTTTGCAGACCATACTGTTCCGGTTCCGAGAAGGCGCCTACGCGATAACAGCAGACATAGAAGAAATGTTTCTGCGTGTGAAGATAAAAAAGGAAGATCAACCTGCGCAGATGTTCCTATGGAGGGAACAATCAACAGACAAACCAGTGAAGATGAAGATGACTTCAATGATATTTGGCGCATCAAGCTCTCCGTTCCTGGCACACAGCGTCCGGAACAAGAACGCACTTCAGCACGCGAAGACACACCCTGAAGCCGTTCTACCGATCATGGAAGCCCACTACATGGATGACTACGTGGATAGCTTCAACGACCTGGAGAGCGCCAAACGAATCATCGTGCAAGTCGACGAGGTACACAAGAAAGCCGATTTCCATCTTCGAGGTTGGAGCAGCAACAACGAGGAGCTGCTAGAGGTCACACCAAAGGACAGACGAGCAAAAGCGGGAACAACACCACTAGGAGGACAAGAGAAGACCTTGGGACTTCTATGGAACCCGAAGACCGACAAGCTGAGCTTCAACACTTCGCTGATTCGAGTCTCAGAAGCCGTGAAGTCAAGAGAACGAGCCCCCACGAAACGAGAAGCCCTGTCAACGGTAATGAGCATTTACGACCCGCTGGGACTTCTGAGCTGCTACACCATTGCAGCGAAGATCACTCTTCAGAAATTATGGCGCCTCAAGACTGGATGGGACGAACCGATTCCTGAAGACATCGCCAACGAATTCGACGGTTGGATCGCAAACTTAAAAAACATCAAGAAGCTGCAGCTTCCCCGAAGCTACAACGGGGGGAGAGAAGTGCAACGTCGAGAATTGCACATCTTCTGTGACGCAAGCGAAGAAGCATACGCAACGGCTGCATACTGGAGGCTCACCTACAGCAACAAGGAAGTGGAAGTTGTGCTGGTGGCAGCACGCGCGAAGGTCACCCCGCTCAAAGCACAAACCATTCCCCGGCTAGAGCTACAAGCAGCATTAATTGAAACGAGGTTAGCGAAGGCCATCAAACAAGAACACAGACTTCGCATCGATGACACGGTCTACTGGAGTGACTCGCAAACAGTCTTACATTGGCTGAGGAACGGGAGTCGACGCTACACGCCCTTTGTAGCTCACCGGCTCGGCGAGATCACAGAAGAAACGAAGCCAGCAGACTGGCGGTGGGTGCCGACTCACCAGAACATAGCTGACGTAGCAACGCGAACAGGCTACGTGCCAACGTCCGAAAATGATCCATGGTTTGGAATGTCGTCATTTTTGGAGAAGCCTAAACGTGACTGGCCACGCCAAGAAGATAGCAGCGATGACATTACCACGGAACTACTACATGTCATCACTGAAGAACGGAAAAAAGAAGATGCAGCACTGCCTGACATCAGCCGATTCTCCTCATACGATCGGTTGATTGGAGCAACGGCAAGAATATTACAGTTCGTAGATCTTTGCCGCAAACAGAAGACTACGCTCAGCCATGAACACATCAAGAAGGCAACGAATCTCTGGCTGCGACGAACACAGCAAGACTCGTTTCCTCACGAAATAGACTGCACGAAGAGAGGCATCATCGTGCCCCGATCAAGCCCTCTTCATCGCTTTGACCTACTATGGGAAGATGGACTCCTAAAGCTCAATGGGCGCGCGAACAAGGCAGCGGTACCTGATACAGCAAAGCGACCCATACTGCTGGATGGGCGCCATCCATTCACAAGACTACTCATCGGGCGAGAACACCGAAGAGCTGGCCATGCGAACACCGAGAGAATAGTCAACGACGTTCGACAAAAGTTCTGGGTGACACGATTGCGGCCTACAGTGAAGAAAGTAGCCGCCGACTGCCAGATGTGTCAACTAAGAAAGACGAAGCCAAGAAACCCACCAATCGGAGATCTACCGATTGAACGCCTGCAGTCATACCACAGACCGTTCAGCTTTTGCGGAGTAGACTACTTCGGCCCCATCACAGTGACGATAGGCAGACGACGAGAAAAAAGATGGTGTGCTCTTTTCACCTGCCTGACAACAAGAGCCATCCATTTAGAGTCAGTCGCTTCCTTAAGTACTGACTCTGCCATCATGGCTCTCAGAAGAATGGCTGCCAGAAGAGGATGGCCCAAGACGCTGTACAGCGATAATGGAACAAACTTCAGAGGCGCAGACATAGAACTAAAGAAAGCTTATGCCGAATGGCTACCAGAACTATCAAGACTGGCGATGAACTACGACACCGAGTGGAAATTCATAGCCCCAGGAGCTCCGAACCAGGGAGGCGCATGGGAAAGGCTAGTGCGTTCGGTCAAGAACGCGCTTACCGCGACGTTAAAGGAGAAAGCGCCGAAAGAAGAGACCCTGACCACTCTGCTGACCGAAGCTGAATACTCAATTAACTCAAGACCATTGACCCATGTCTCCGTGGATCCAGAAGACCCAGAAGCGCTGACGCCCAACCACTTTCTTCTGGGATCATCAACCGGACTACCACACACCGGAGCCTGCGAAGAAGCGGACCGGCGGACTTGGAGAGCAGCAATGGCACTTGCGGACAGCTTCTGGCAGCGGTGGATGCGCGAGTACCTACCCACACTGGTGCCACGCCTTGACCGTCACGAACGCCAGGTTGCCGTCAGAACAGGCGATCTGGTCATCATCGCTGATCCACAACTACCACGGAACATGTGGCCCAGAGGCACTGTCACCAGGAGCTTTCCAGGACCTGACGGTGTCACGCGCATTGTAGATGTGCTAACCAAAGGTGGGACCTTCAAAAGACCCACCTCAAAAATCATCGTGATATCTACATCCGCACCTTCCCCGGACCAGAGGGAAGGGACGCACTGCACCAACGAGAGGCTGTCTACCGGAGGAGGCTACGGTACACCTTCGCCGGGGGGAGAATGTTAACGACAGCCACAAGACCAAAAGAAGTTTCATATGATTTCATTAAGCTTTAATATTGTCGTTTATTTTCTACTAGACTTAAAGAAAGAGAAAAATGTATAAGTAAGAACGAATACGAAAATTGTTAAGAAAAATTAAATAGGATAGCAATATATGTAAGAAAGAAATGAACATAGTAGTGCCGTGTGCAAACTTCGTGCTCAATAATTAGAGATAATAATGGATCGCTTTAGTCGCTAATTGAACGCAGAAAATCATACAAGAATAGAGCCGAATTTGTATGCAGTACGTTCATTCCTTCCTACGGTTTAATAGTGAATACAGCTACTAGTGAAAAGTGAAGTACCAGTAATTACCAGTGAATTGTGAAAATAGTAAAAGTATTAATAAATTAATGTGTGTCAGTATAAGTGCAGTGTTTTACTGGGGAACAGTCAGTGCCTAGTGTTAAATTTAAATTACAGTCCACTCGCTCTCTGGGCTTGACGACTGTACTCTCTCCATAGTGTAACACCAACATTACTCATATCTCAAAAACTACTGAACCCTAAGTTGAATCATACCTAATCTAAATAAAAAAATGAATCTTGTGACTTCTTATTTTCGATTAATCCTTGGTCAAATATACAAACATTAATACACTAACAAAATTTTGCATACGAGTTTGGAAGCCTCTATAGATCAACATACTTAAATATGATAAAATTCCAACAATATCACATACATACACATTGGATTGATTTCCTACTTTTTTTAAAGCTTACTCTAAAAGTTCTGCCAATGATTGTTTGTGTGCACACTATGAACATACCTACTTGCTTGATCTTTATTGAGGTTGTTTGACAGATAATCGATAGAATCAAAGTCTAAAAAGTGTTCTCAATAGATTACGAACGTAAATTACTTACTTATCCGTTTTATCGATACCTAAACGTGACATCACTTATGTAAGTTAACAAGGATTCATCTCAGTGTATTTATAGTAATACTTACTATTTGGAAAGTATTATGGTAATGAACTGATTCTTTGATAAGCAACACCTAATACAAAATGTGACAAAGTATGAGAAATGCGATAGTGTTTGTGGAAATTATATTTCCACGCTGTCGAAGTTTACCTGCCTATAAATGTGGAGTGGTACTCGTACTCGCTGCCTTCAGAAGTTTTTCTTAGGAATATGACCTAAGCCTCTTTAAGATAAGAGTGAATAGATTACTACTAAACAGATATGTACCACCCTAGACCTCATCCACACCTGGAAATCGGGTGCGATCGAGGTCAAAATATCTGCTTAACTTCAAATGAAATAGAAAAAGAAATAACACCTACTTAAGTTACGCACTCATATTGGGAGTATTGGGACGAAACACCACGAGGCTTTTCAGAAGAGACCGCAGGACTAATCAGAACCGAAGTTTCAGAATGGGGTTCGCACCGCGTTGGAGTGGCTGATGAAATGCCCAATACCCAAAATTATTATATAATGAATAAATTTTACTAGATTTTGTGAACAGACCTATTTTTACCGTGATATTTTTTTATAGATTTGAACTATCCAAGGAACAAACACTTTTACCTTTCATTTTTAGAAGAATAAGAAATGTCGTGCATAGCGCAATTTGGACTGGGGGCGTATTGAGATCCAAAATAATCCGTTCAATTTCCAGGTAGTTCAATTCCGACACAGTGTAAACGAATTTCATAAATAAAAAAAATAGTATAAATATCAAAATTTATTGGTTTAGAATGTTTTAAACACTCACAGTTAGTCCATTGAATGAGTCCCTCCAAGGGGGGTCTAGAGTGCGTGAGTTAGTAACGTAAGATGTTTCTTCGGAAACATGTCAAGAGTCTCTAGGTAATAAACATACTAAAACCCCGGGACACTAGGAGGAGCCCCGGAGTGGGGGGAGGGGGGGGAAAGGGTCCATTTTTTCATTTTTTACTTAAATCTCCAAAACGGTACATGTTAGAGAAAAACTTTCAAGGAAAAGTTGAAAGGCCATAAAATTATCTACAAGTTGTACCCAAATCATTTTTTTCTATTAGCAGCCGTTTTCGAGCTACATCCCATGAAAGGTGAAAAATTCGAAAACATAAGCAGATTCTAGCATAAGCTTAACGAGGACGGACCCCTTCCCATGCTACGTGTGAAACTTCATCGAAAAAATCCGAACAACGGATAATGTTGGGACATTGATGTCATATGAGAGGCACTAGAGGAAAAAAAATAAAGAGTTCAAGTATCGTAACTACCCTAATAAAATTCAATTCCTCCTAAACGCCTCCATGGTGGAATCTGTTTTTTTTATCAATAATAGACCTAATTATGAGCAATCTATCGGTACTGGTCACAAGTTGCACTTTTGAGCTTATTGGAAGAAAAAAATAAAAAAGATCAAGTTCAGTAACTCAAACTACCCTAATATAATATTTTGACAATCGATTCCTCCTAAAGGCTTCCATGGAGGAATGTGTTTTTTTTACCAAATATAGACCTAATTAAGAGCAATCTATCAGTACTGGTCGCAAGTTGCACTTTTGAGCTTTTTGGAAGAAAAAAAATTAAAAAGGTCAAGTTGCGTAACTACCCTTATATAATATTTTGACAATCAATTCCTCCTAAAGGCTTCCATGGAGAAATGTGTTTTTTTTACCAATGATAGACCTAATTAAGAGCAATCTAACAGTACCGAACACAAGTTGCACTTTTGAGCTTTTTGGAAGGAAAAAAATAAAAAGTTCAAGTATCGTAACTACCCTAATAAAATTCAATTCCCCGTAAACGCCTCCGTGGTGGAATCTGGTATTTTTATCAATGATAAACCTAATTATGAGCAATCTATCTGTACCGGTCACAAGTTGCACTTTTGAGTTTTTTGGAAGAAAAAAATAAAAAGATCAAGTTCAGTAACTCAAACTACCCTAATATAATATTTTGACAATCGATTCCTCCTAAAGGCTTCCATGGAGGAATGTGTTTATTTTACCAATTATAGACCTAATTAAGAGCAATCTATCAGTACCGGTCACAAGTTGCACATTTGAGTTTTTTGGCAGAAAGAAATATTTTTTGATCAATTGATGTGATAAACATGGGTATGTAGTATGGGGAAATTGTTTGAGCTAAAATCATTTTTTACTGCGTGTAACTCAGAAATGGTAGGATATAGGAAAAAATGATTTAGGTACAACTTGTAGATAATTTTATGGCCTTTCAACTTTTCCTTGAAAGTTTTTCTCTAACATGTACCGTTTTTGAGATTTAAGCGAATAATGAAAAAATGGACCCTTTCCCCCCCTCCCCCCACTCGGGGGCTCCTCCTGGTGTCCCGGGGTTTTAGTATGTTTATTACCTAGGGACTCTAGACATGTTTCCGAAGAAACATCTTACGTTACTAACTCACGCACTCTAGAACTTTTTATCCAATGGACTACAGTGTCATATTTTATATTCATAAAGATGAAATAAGAAACCAAAAATTTGCGCACAGGCGGGATTAGAACTAGCATCCTTTTGGCTGATCGGGCCAAACGCTCTTACCAATTGAGCTACCGTACTGTCTTTCCGACTCTGCGAAATTTGTGGTCTCTTATGGATACGTCATTGCGTGACGCTAAGCGCCATTTAGCCGTCTGTTTATGAAACAGAGGGCTAGATGGCGCTAAAAAAAATTTTTGGTTTCTAATTTTATCTATAAGAGTCAACATTTATTTTATTATATTTTAATAATCAATATAAATCGAGAAACCGATTGAAATCGCAATACAAATTGCTAATTTGACAGTAAAGGTTGAAGCAAATCTACCCACCCGGCACGGGAACTGCACCAACCAGAGTCAACCATACGGAAGAACGTTACGTAAAGGGGAAAGCAACGCCTCGGATGGGATCGGCACCGGATAGCGAACGCCTTGCCTCGGATCGTGTGTACTACAACTTATGAGTATAGTTCTTCTTGTGAATGACAGCCCGTTTGACAGGGTGGAGTGGAGAATGGTGGTCGTCAACCAGCGGGCGACGCACCGTAAGCGCGTACAACGCATGCGCCGCTGGTCGAGAGTGGGTTCCGAGTTGGTCTCGATCCGAGGTGGAGACGTTACGAAGTTGATAGATAGATGTGCGTTGAAGTATGGAGTTTAAAACAAAGAATACTGAACGCCTCGAGTTAATAAGGTGCTGTTACCGTGACGAGTTGATTAGTGGGCTTCGACCTTAAAGCAGAGCTGCTTAACTGTCAAAGCTGCATCGCAATACGCACCCTGGTAAACACTTACCAAAATCTTGAAAACAACAAGCTCTTTAATAAACTACCTACCAAATTGATCCAAATTTAATCGAGCTTGGTCTATCTAAAGCCTCTTGAGACTTCACTTTGTTTTAACAAGGTTGAATGAACTCTCAATCCATTGTTTCCGACCTTTTATCAGTTTGACTCGAAAAGTTTTAATTAAAACGCCATTTTTCAGTCCCAGACAGTTTTGACCTTTTAGCATCGATAAATCGAATGATCAAAGGGAAGAGTCGGTGGTTAGCATGTATTTTTATATATCATGGTATTTTGAAATAGTAGTCACTCAAAGGCAATGCCTGTAATTCTTTACACATTGTTATTGAGATAGCATTTTATTTTATTTCAAAGTAAGGACACCTGTTTTTCGGTATGCAAAGTAGCCGATTTTGTCTACAGTGACCGGTCGCCACGACTTACCGACTGCGCGGGATATATTATAGTGCACAAGTGTGTGCGCAAACACAGGTGTACTCTCTGTTGTTTTCACTCTCATAGCCCGATGGGAGATCAATCTGACACGACCGGAGAGAGATCAGACGAATGACCAACGGCTTTACATGCTTTTTCGAGGCACGGGGGTAAAACACCGCCAACTTCCAAACTCCGGGCTACCCTAAGTATTTCTAAAGAAAACCCCAATTAAAAAATATAGTCACAATAATTTCATATGAAACCTTAAACTGATTAAAGTAGATATATTAATGATAGTACGTAGTTATTTTATAATTGAAATAGGCTTCCTGAATACTATGTTATAATTATTATAGTTACAAATCTGAGCGAACTCAAAGGAAAACTAATTCTGTTCTGAGTGGGAGCACCATCATTTGTAGCCCAGGAAAGGAAAAATTATAGAGGGAATCGCTTGGAACACAATTTTTAACTTGTTTGGACTAGTTAGGAGGCTTAACCTCCAAACCTTAACCTCCGAGGTTAACATATTAAATTCCCAGCCCTTAACATTTGAGCTACGAGGAGGGGAGGGTTACTATGCATCCTAGCGACATGAGACCTGCTTCAAAATCAAAGCTTATAGTCAATCTTTAAACCGACTCGAAAAGGAGGTTTTCAATTTGCCTTGTATTTTATCGACATCGTTGGAATTGGATAAAATTTTAATATGATGATCAAATTAGGCATCCAAATAACTGTGTTAAATTTCACAAGTTTATGTTTGTCCGTGTGTTTGATATTTGTTAAATTTTGTGTTTGTGTACGAATATATTGGAATCGTCTTCAATCAATCAATAATATTCCGTCTTAAGGACCAGTGTAAGTATCATCAAAATCAGGTCAGTAGTTTATCCGATATGGGCAAAAATAAATATTATGGAATAAAATAAAAATAAGAAAGAAAGAAAGAAAGGGAAACGTTTATTGGTACATTCACAAACACACACATTCACAAAATAACACATAATAATCAAACAAAATCCAAAGATCGAGAGAGAGAAAACAGTTTACACAGAAGATTGCCTCTTCTGTGATAACTTTAATTACTAGTAATTTGCCATGAACATGTGTTATACCGACACCACACCAAGCCAATGAATGTGCGTGTGTGTGAGTTAATAAATAAAATTTGTGAAATACGTATACGTATATAACTTTCAAAATACGCACCCCAAACCAAAATCTCTAATGCACAGATTACTGGTCACCCTACTGAATCTAGTATTCAGTTCATCGCTCGTTCCATCGTGTCTCCAATATTGCAGCCACGATGTTTGATCAGCACACCATTAGATATTGCCACTTCAATCAACTGAGATAAATCATTTCTATACTACAGCGTGTTAATGAGAAAGCGCGAAACCTCAGATACCACAACTTAACTTAATTGAAAATAAATTATGTAAATTATAGATTTATTTTTCGCGTGTTATTTACGATGACATAAGATTTTTTTGCTTTTTGTGTTTTTCAGATATTAAAATGGATATTGTAACTTACGCTCAATTTAGTCTCAATTCGAATTTAGACAAAATTCGAGTGTAATGTTGCCGCTAAACGATCTACGAGTACGACTCCGATGAATTAAGATAGTAATTACACGGTATTTTTAGGGTTCCGTAGCTGAATGGCAAAAAACGGAACCCTTATAGTTTCGTCAAATCTGTCCGTCTGTCTGTCCGTATATCAGAACCACTTTATTCTGTAACTATAAACACCACTGGTCGCGCCAAAAACCTTCGATAGCAAATATGTTTTCAGAGAGAGCTGAAACTGTAAATTCACGTGGTACGACAAAATCAGGAGTGGAGCAACAGGAAACATGCAGGCTTACCACCTAGATATTCGCGCCCAACTCCAACGAGCGCGGCGAAGTCCAGGTCCGGCCAGGGAAGCCCGCGGTCAATGTGCACTCCGCAACGTTCTCGAAAAGACACTCTCACACCACGGGAGGCACGACACACCTTATAGCAAATTACTCGGACGCAATGTCCAGGAAAGTAGTTTTTTCACTCCAAAATCGCGGAGGAGTCACACAGCTGGCCGGTGGATTCAATGCAACTGGCTTTTTTTTTCTTGCGGCCGATAGATGGCGCTAGGCGTATCGGCGCTGCATGTTTGTTTTAAAGGTTCGGTGTAAAAGGAGCGGGAATGTGTACCACGTTTAAAGATTTGAATTTAATTTAATTGTAGAAGGTTAGATATATTTGGCGTCACCATTTCCACCCGCCCTTAAAGGGTCACCTTTAAAAGCAACCATGAGAAGGAATGAGAACATTTGTAACTAAGATATTCCCTAGTTACAGAGAAATAAGATATAAACTCACAATGAGCATTTGTATGTTATGTAGATAAACTATGAAGCTAAATTATATACTATATCTTAGTAATAAAAATAAACTAGTGTGACATAATGTCTATAATAAATATTTATATTATTTTACTGTTGTGGCAAAGGACAAAGACGGACTACCGGACGGACGTAAGTTCCCTTGGCGTTTCTGACAGTTACCACGCGTACGACGCCGTCTTTGGAAGGATGGACCTTCTCTACAATCGCCATCGGCCAGGATAACGGTGGTGCATTATCGTCGATGACAACCACGACGGTACCCGGAGTGATAGGAGTGGAAGAGGTGTTCCACTTCTGTCTTACTTGTAAACTGTGCAGATATTCCATCCTCCAACGAGCCCAAAAAGATTGGACTAAGTTATCTAACAATGAATGTCTCTGAGCAAGACTGACTGAGTCGGAGTCGACTGCAGGCGCAGGCAGAGACAATAAAGGTAAAGTATTTAAAAAATGACTTGGCGTAAGAGCCGTTGGCTCCGCGGGGTCCGAGCTTAAGACCGTCAGCGGACGAGAATTAAGGAGGCACTCAATTTGAACGAGTATTGTATTAAGCTCCTCATAAGAAAGAAGCTGCTGCCCGATTACTCGGAACAGATGAGATTTCACAACCTTAACGAGACTCTCCCAGGCCCCGGCATGGTGTGGCGATCTAGGACATACGAATTTCCATTGTATACGACTCTCTGCACACTCTTGTTCGAGTCTTTTATGATATTCGTTAAGAAATTTATAAAGATCACGAAGATACGAGTTGGCTCCCTTGAAATTCGTTCCGTTATCGGAATACATACATTGCACGGGCCCACGTCGAGAGAGAAAACGCTTGAAAGCGGCGAGAAAAGTGGGAGTGCTGAGGTCTGTGACGACTTCCAGGTGCACAGCACGAGTCGTAAGGCAGGTGAAGATGCAGAAGTATGCTTTCTCACTACGTATACCACGGCGGCGCACAGGAGTGTAAGCAATAGGACCGGCATAATCGCAGCCCGTGTGTGTGAAAGCCTTTACGACCTGGCGTGTGCGACTGTCAGGTAAGTCAGCCATCAATGGATAAGTCGGACGTGGTTTAAGTCGGAAACACGTATTACACAAGTGGACACGTCGTCTTACAATACGGCGTGCGGAAAGGATCCAGAATTTTTGTCGAAGCAATGACATAAGTAATTCTGGCCCGGCATGTAGATGTTTTGCATGATAATAATTAATGATCAAGTTTACTACATGATCATTGCGCGGTAGAATAACCGGGTGAGTTTGAGCGTATTCTAACGCGGCGTTACTAAGGCGACCGCCAACGCGGATTAACCCATTATCTATGAAAGGTCTCAAACGCATGAGAACAGGTGAACAATTTTTATCTGTTTTTATATTCAAATAATCTCCTGCAAAGTGTTTAGCCTGCAAGGAGCGAAGTATTTTATTTTCTGCAAATTCAATTTCAGTAGCGGTTACTACAACACTGTCGCGGCGGGGCAGCAGTTTTGCGAACCTACAGACGTATACAATCACACGTAATAGTTTACTCCATGAGGAGATTCGCGAAGCGAGCTCGTATAACACGCAATGTGTCACGGGCGCTGACACTGTGTGTGTCAAAACCTTTTCTTCAGGTATGTTTGTAATAGACTCGCCATCTAGTGTCTTAAGAGGCCACTGTGACGGGTCTAATGATGCCCACTCGGGTCCATGAAGCCACAAGGGATGTGAAATTAACTTATGTGGGGTAATACCACGCGAAAGAATATCAGCAGGGTTCTCAACACCTGCGACATGAAAGAAACTATCAGCTGAAATATTATCAGTGATTTGAACAACACGGTTCGCAACAAACGTTTGCCACCTATGTGGCGAACTCTTTATCCAATACAAAGCGACTTTGGAATCGATGAAAGCAAATGTCTTGATTGGAAAACGATGAGAATAATTATCAAGAACTGCACGAAGCAACTTCGACATTAGGACGGCTCCACATAGCTCGAGACGCGCTATCGAAACAGGCTTAGTCGGGGCGACTTTAGTCTTGGCACATACCAGTTGGACAGTATTACCAGCCACGGTACTCACGTGTAGGTACACAACAGCACCGTACGCGTTCTCACTGGCATCGGAGAAACCCAGAAGGGTGATGACGCTATTCTCAAACGCACCGACGTGACGCGGTATACGCAATTCATTGAGAGAGGGCAATTCAGTGCAAAACTGTTTCCACATTTTAATGATAGATGGTGGTGGTACATCGTCCCAATCGAGATGAAGTAGCCAAAGCTGTTTTATTAACAACTTGGCATACACCACTGTGGGAGCAACGAAGCCCATTATGTCCCACAGACGGGCAACAGTCGACAAGATAGAGCGTTTAGTGCATGTATCGTTGTCAGGTAATGATATTTGAAAGTAAAATGAATCATCTTCAATAGACCAATGCAATCCCAATATTTTGTGTTGCACAGACTTATCGAACTCCACGTCATTACGAAGCTTGTAAGAAGCGGGGAGATTATTTAGCACAAACAGACTATTGCTATTCCATTTGACAAGGTCCCATCCTGCGCCCTTGAACAGCTCAATTAATTGCTGAGATGCGGAGAACGCTTCAGACTCATCAGGGAGAGAGAAAGCAAGGTCGTCCATATAAAGCGAAGAAGACGCAATGCGACTCGCAAGTGGGTACTTCGCACCATCATCATCGATGAGCTGTCTCACCGTGCGCAATGCATGATAAGGACTCGACGTTAAGCCGAAGCATACGCGATTGAATTGGTACAGCACGAGTGGGTCCTGTGGACTAAAGCGATATAGAAAACACTGAAAACGACGATCAGCCTCACGCATAATAATTTGAAGAAACTGCTGACGGCAGTCCGCGGTCATTGCGACAGCGAACAGGCGGAAATTCAAAATAATTTTAAATAAATCGCCCTGCAAGTTCGGTCCTGGATGCAGAATATCATTCAGTGATCGCCCAGTACTGGTTTTGCAGCTGGCATCCATAACAATGCGGAGACGAGTCGACGTCTTATCTTCACGGACGATTCCGTGGTGGGGTATGACGTAAATGGGTTTGGGATCACGTGACTCGTAATGAGGCGCGGGGGCAATATAATCCTTATCCAAATAATCCTTTATGACGTCATCATATGCCGATCGCAACTTGGGGGATGCTTCCAATTTTCTTTCGAGGCACATGAAACGTTTGCGAGCGATTTCAAGAGAGTTCCCTAAGGAATAAACATCTTCGTTGAATGGCAGGCCGACTACGTATCTGCCAGTAACGGGATCGCGAGTTGTAGTCGCTATATAAAATTCTTCGCACTCAACATCAGCGGGATGCTGAGCGGGGGTAGTGGAGTGTAGCTCCTCGAGCTCCCAAAAACGCCTGACTAAAGAGTCAATAGCGACAGGTTCCTGAGCGTGGCAACATGTCAGGGCCTGGTGGTTATAAAATGTAGGTATTGTGGGTGCAGTACCCATGACCACATATCCCAACACCGTATGTAAGGCGGAGGGCGCCGATGAGTCGCGCGACGAGTGAACTACATCGGGGAGAAACAAGTGCGGAAAGAGGGACGCGCCTATCAACACGTCTACTTTATTAGGCACTCCAAAACTCTCGTCCGCCAGCGGCAATCCTGCAAAATGAGATAAGACAGAATTGTCTACCATCGCGGTTGGCAATAAGTCGGTGACTTGGTCAACGACAAGTGAAGAAATGTTAAAACAAACGTTGCTATTAAAGCGAGAAAATATTTTTAAATCAATTAAGTTACTTTTAATTACTTTTTCAGTTCCGCCGAACCCCTTGACAATAGTACGTTCGGTATCATGAAGCTGAATTCCTAAACGATCACAGCACTCCTTCGTAATGAAGTGGCTTTGAGAACCCGAGTCCAATAGCGCGCGAATAATATGCAGAACGCCGTTATTGTCATAAGCCACAACTTGCGCGGTCGATAATAAAACAGTAGTTTGTTTACTACGCGCGGGCGCAGTCTGCGTAGGTAAGCACGACAAGTTATTTGAATCAGGTGCGTCGTAAGTAGCACAAAGCGCGACGTCTTGGCGCGAAGCTGCCGCAGCGGCAAGCTGCGGGGTCGCGGGGGGCGCGGGCGCCGCACACTCGGCAGGCGCGTGGCGCGGAACAGCTGACGGCGCGGACGCGGCCGGAGGATGACCCGGGTTTTCGCGTTTAAAGTGCAACATAGTGTGATGTTTCATTTTACATACACGGCAATTAATATTAGAAGTGCAGTTAGAAACACGATGATTAATACTTAAACAGTTCACGCATGCATTTTTATCTTTAACACATTTAAAACGCTCCTGAGGTGTCATCTTATTAAACTCAGAACATTTAAATAAGTTTTGATGCACAATGTTAGTACACAAACACCTTGAATTACTATTGACAGTACTGACGTACGCCTGGTACTTAGGCGCCGAAACGGAGTTGCTTACGTTATTTGAACGTCGAGTATTATTGTTATTGTTTTGACGGCCAGATAATGAACGGGGAATCGATTGAGTTCTTTCTAAAATATTAGCGCGAATCTTAATAAATTCAACCAAGTCCTCGAAGTTAGGTATTTTCGAACTAGTACTTAGCTCGAAAGCACGAACAGTATCTGAGTCTAACCTTTTTAGGGCAATATGAAGTAGAATTAAATCCGTTAGATTATTTAGTTTTAAGTTATTTAAAGCGCGCACTGCACTTGTGAAATTTTCAGTAAATAAATCAAAGTTAGCGGCTGAGGCCGACTGCAGAGGTTTAAAATCAAATATTTGATTCAAGTACGTGGAAACTAACATTCTTTTGTCTTCGTATTTATCAATTAAAGCTTGCAATATCAACTGATAGTTCTCAGCGCTCGGAGTTATGCCTGCACACACGGTCTGAGCCTTCCCAGTCAATTTGCCCAGTAGATAATATAGCTTCTCGGCGGCCGTGAGGGATGGATTATCATGTACGGTGGATTTAAAGCTGGCATAAAATAATGGCCAGGAACGAATATCGCCAGAAAAGGTCATTAGCTCAATTGGCGGTAATGTGGCGACACCCTTATTCGGGGCTAAGATATCTTTTGTATCAAATGAAGTACCATGTTGTGATTGCTGCACACATTCCGTACGTAATCGCTTGATCCTGCTGAACAATGATTCAAACGCAACATAGCTCTTATAGTCGGGCTTACTAGAAGGGTCTACTTCTAACAAACGTTCATTGTATTGATCTAGAATGTTCTCGAAACGTTCACATAATGAATCCACGTTGGCAGATTCGTCAAGGAAACTTTCCCTCCTCGCGGCATCCTTATGAATGTTTGAAGATAAATCATATATTTTTTGTACGACTTCGAAAATAGCATTACGTTTAGCTATCAAAATAGTTAGCCGCATATCATCGTCGGCAGAAGTATCCGTTTGAGGCATGTTGAAACGTGTAAATTGTTATTAAATATGGAAAAAGATAGATAGGCATGAAATTACCGCGATGCTCAATTATATGAGGCAAAAGTAGGTAGTTGGGGAAGGAATACGTATGCCGGTATGAACGTGTAGCTATAAGTAAAATATGAAAATATCAATGTTTGTGGGATATTTATGTAAAATTATTGTAGATATACGTAGATATGCAATATATCTAGGAGAATTAATGCGTAACACAATGTTACGAGCAAAGATTGCGAGTATATTTCGCGATTATTTTTTACTAGGTAGATGACGCAATGTCGATCTACGCAAGAAATATAATGAAATATGATTGAAAATCACTTATTAGGACCTAAATGAGAAGTATGCTAATAAGGGCTGATGAATTAATCCGCAATGGATACAAATAAATGTGAATCAACCGGTAAAAATATTCGGTTCGATAAGGACCAGTAAAGATGGTCGCGCCAAAAACCTTCGATAGCAAATATGTTTTCAGAGAGAGCTGAAACTGTAAATTCACGTGGTACGACAAAATCAGGAGTGGAGCAACAGGAAACATGCAGGCTTACCACCTAGATATTCGCGCCCAACTCCAACGAGCGCGGCGAAGTCCAGGTCCGGCCAGGGAAGCCCGCGGTCAATGTGCACTCCGCAACGTTCTCGAAAAGACACTCTCACACCACGGGAGGCACGACACACCTTATAGCAAATTACTCGGACGCAATGTCCAGGAAAGTAGTTTTTTCACTCCAAAATCGCGGAGGAGTCACACAGCTGGCCGGTGGATTCAATGCAACTGGCTTTTTTTTTCTTGCGGCCGATAGATGGCGCTAGGCGTATCGGCGCTGCATGTTTGTTTTAAAGGTTCGGTGTAAAAGGAGCGGGAATGTGTACCACGTTTAAAGATTTGAATTTAATTTAATTGTAGAAGGTTAGATATATTTGGCGTCACCAACCACACTGTTGACATTTGGTAGGAAGATGTGTCATGTTAACTGCTTTACGATTCTAATACAAAAAAAATGATATTTATTTTCTCAAAAGCGAATTTCATGACATGGGCACAGGTGCTATCAAAAATATTTTATAGTTTATGGCAAAAACTAAGCAAACAACGCTTCATCTTTATAATTACTTTGTAACAACACAGTATTTCTATAAACGTTAACGAAAATAGAAAGCTCTCCAGTTTAGCAACGCTTGACCTCCAAAAATCCCTGTGTCACGGATCGCTACACTTGTCAAAGATTAATTATTCATGAAAAGATGAATACCTAATCAGAATCAGGGATTATGTGAGCTTAAAGATACAGAGTGACCTTGAAGGTATGAGAAATGTAAAGAGAAATTCAAATCGGTCCAGTTCCTGAAATTAGCGAGTTAACACAACAAACTATTCAGTTTTATAATATAAAAGTAAAGTACAACTTAACAAGCAATTCTCTGCTTTTATATTCTAAAACACAGTAAGAATAAAGTTGTTTTGTTTTCTTTCTTAAATTTCTATTGCAAAGCTCGCTTAGCTCGCTATCTGTAAAAATATTCTTGTGTCTAAGTAGATGAAGCCATTTCCTCACATTTAATGCAATCTGTACGTATCACTTTTTGAACGACTTCAAAAAAAGGAGGTTCTCAGTTCGATCTGTATGTATATGTATGTTTGTCCGCGAATATCTCGCGTTCGGCTGGCCCGTTTTCGATGCGGTTTTCACTTATGTATTCGTTACTCTGAGGAGGAGGTGAGTTCAATCAAGTAGACTAAGTAACTTCTTGTTTGTTTTTGAAGGTGGTAATTTTTTTAAATGAAAAAAGAAATCACATATCTAGAGCAATTTGTTGGTTATTACATACATATGACTAAACAATTACAAAGAATACTGTCAATTACAAATTGTATTTCACGGTAGGTTTCAAGACGTCGCTGCTCCGAGGTTCTGGGATCGATTCCTGGTCGGTTGAATGTAGAAAAAGTTGATATTATATCGGGTTTGAGTGTTGAGATACCGCCGTGGTTTCTTATTTCTATAACACAAATGCATAAGCTACTTACTTTGGGATCAGAGCACTGTATATCATTATAGTTAAAAAAAACTGAGCAAGGCTTTCATTTACATATATATTTATTTTTATACGCGTAATATCATACAAACGAGGACATGTTGATATTCCTGATAAACATATATGCGTCATCTATTAAAGTAATGTATCCGTTAGTTTTGAGAAGCATTAAGTAACCGAATACAAGAAACCGTACTTTGGATAACAAAGTGTTTACTATGTGAGTTTACGGAAGTTTCAAAGTTTCGCGATTTATTACGATAGCAGTTCCCGGCTTCCATATAAATCAAATAAAACTTGCATGGCTATGAATGGACATATAATATTTACGTATCTTGTAACGGTAGGCAAAATATGTTTATTTTTATCAAAAGTTTAAACCTTGTAGATGAAAGCTCTGTATCGGTAATCAGTTTGTGTATAAACCAATTTGAAAAAACCGGCCAAGTGTGAGTTGGACTCGCTCACTAAAATTTCGTTAGCATCATCATCATTGTTAGCCAAAGGGCGTCCACTGTTGAACATAGGCCTACCCCACGGCTTTCCACAGCGACCGATCACTAGCGGAATGAATCCAGTTTGATCCTGCAATCTTTACAACGTCGTTTGTCCATCTTGTTGGTGAACGTCCTACGCTGCGTCTTTGATCAAAGGGTCTCCAATCTAGAACTTTCCTGCCCCAATGGCCATCAGTTCTTCGCGCTATGTGCTCTGCCCATTGCTACTTGAGCTTCTCAAGGCTATGTCTGTTACTTTAGTTCTTCTACGTATCTCTCCTCATTTCTGATTCGATATTCGAGGTTCCGTACTATGAATAATCATTAATATTGAGCAAAAAAGGCCTTAAATATCGCGTTTGTTGTATGGAAGTCCCCTAAGATTTTATTTTGTTCTAATTATTTGTTGTAATAGTGGCAACAGAAATAAATAATATGGAAAAAAAATCAACTGCCTAGCTAAAGCCGTTCTTAAGATACAGCCTAGATAGACGGACGGACAGACAGACGGATAGACGGCAAAGTCTTAGTAATATGGTCCCATTTTTACCCTTTGGCTTCTGAACCCTAAAAAGCGTTTACACAACTCAACTCCAGTCTACACTTTGAATTTGCCGATACGTGAAATTTTATTTCTAGGATTTCATTTGCGATCAGTATGGCCGACTATAAGCATCTGCTTACACATCTGTGTTACGTGCATTTTATGTGACGTGAACGTACTGTAATAATTAACAATGAATAAACAACTTAAACGTGCCTCAAAAATACAAGGGTACAATATATTGGTAGACGATATTGTATATTTTATGAAAACGTTATAGACTATGAATATGTTTTTTTTTTTCATAACGGAACCAGATGAGTTCCGTGATAAAAAAGGCCTTAAAAAGTCCTTAGGCTGTAAAAATGGCAGTAATTTTTTTGTATCTTAAAGTTCGCCCGCCACAAAGCACTGCTAATATTTAAATTATAATGTATCAGACCTAAATGAGATTTAAGGGGCTACCCGGATTTTTCACGCGCACACTAGCGCCACTTTAGAAGAAAAATCATAACTCGTTAAATTAAAGACCAATTGAAAATCGGATTCTTGTAGCTCTGGTTATGTGGTTTAGACACAATGTTTAAGTTCAATAAAACAGAGTTATCTGTAGCTACAGTTAGAAAAATTGCCAAAAGGGGCCATATTTAGCAGTTTTTCTATCTCTAACTACAGTAAACTACTTCAGAAACAATTTAAACATACTAAATAAACTATAGAACCTGTACTACAATCGTGTCTACCAGATTTTTGATTGGTCTTTTACTCGTTATATTTTACGAGTTATGATTTTTCTACAAAAGTGGCGCTAGTGTGCGCGTTGAAAATCCGGGTAGCGCCTTAACCAAATGATCAACATTTCCCACACTTCCGTTTAGCGATTTATATTACAAATACAAATACAATACAAAATCGTTTATTATGTATACAAGATTTAGTTTGTACAGTCTACGAAAAAAACACATATCAAAAATACTGTGCACACTAATAAAGAAATAAACCTTAAAATAAGAGGTAAACAACATTTGGACAAGATGTGTTTAGTCGGTACAAGGCAAAGAAACCTTTACTTTCCGTACTAGTTTAAACTGTGTTACGGCAAAGTAATGATTCTCGTCTTAACTATAACGTACACAACCGGACAACATTCACATGATAAAATGTTACAGCTGCGCGGGTAGCTAAACAAAAGAGAACGAAGCATTCGCGTTGTAGCCGAGATACGCAAGCGCATGCGTAAAGAAGTGTCACATGGTATATGCGAAAATTGTAGAAGCTTAGTTTTGTGTCATTTGTAACAGATGACTATTCTTATATAATTTAAACTTAGGCTAATAAATTTGCATATTACAGTGAGTGATTTATATCCTTAAGAAATATATGTAAGAACAAAAACATGTCAAAGTAAACATTATGTAGTTGTAATCAGGATTGGTTAACATTGTCCTGCCTTCGACTCTGAGATTTAATTGACCATGTAGTATGCCCTACTACGCGTCCATTCACTCGCACACAGGTTTAGCGCAAGAAAGAGAAGGTAAATGACCTCACTCCCTCCCACGCCTCACAGCACTGCCAGCCGCCTGTCGCTCATTCGTGTCCGTGCGCGCGCGCCGTTCCAACGCACGCAGTAACCACAGTATATAACCGTTAATTTTTATTTCGTGCTAAACGAAATTTATCTTATAGTGACATGTTAGTTCAAAAATGTTTTTGTTATTAATTTAACAAGTGAATGTGAAGTAAAACGCACTACCCAGCGTGGCTGCACCATGCATGCTTTACGCTTCGCGGCCGAGCTAGCACGCGATGCTAGCCAGTCCGCATTTTCCGCTCCGAATCAATACGCGATATTGATCTGTAGCAAATACTGGCAGAGCTGACACGTGAGGTCAGCCAGCCCTAATTATCTAGATTATTCTAGATCTTATCTGAGACTTTTGGTATGCGTTGCTTCCAATATCCTACCCTCATTTTCATTGCGAAAAAAGGGAAACAAGTTAGCTGAGGTTACAGCCAATTGTTCTTTGATCCTATAATAATAAATTACAGCCAAAGACATTCATGATTAATATTAAGCAGCGCTGACGATGCGCCACTATGGCCTCTGAGTATGAATCAGCGGCCCTCGCCCGCACTCATCCGGCCATACCTGTGATGTGTGTGGCCCATGACGCGCCGCGAATTGCTTCGCAACGGTGATCTACCGTCACAATTCCAGCGTGTTTTAAACGTCTCGCACTCGGAATCAGAATCCGACCAAAAAAGGTATGTGTTCTTATGAATGCTTTGTTATATCACCTTAAGGCCGTACGTACATGTACTTATTACGGGCTACCGTATTCCACTCGTGGCAAAACCACGACCGAACACTTGTCTCAGCCAATATTTAGGCAAATATTAAAATGGAGCATAATGTGAGCTATCACACGTACAAACCAAAATAGCAATAAAATGGTTTACCAAGTAATAATAGTGGCAGAAAATTTATTTCAAATCGAATAAATTAATATTTATTTTGTAAATTTTTACTCAGAATAGTAAACATGAGAGACTCAAAAACACTTTAACAACTTAGACCTTAATCATAAATACACGTACTCTGCAACCTGCAGTACACGTTCCTAATATGTTTTCCACAAAGCTCTAAAAACGGTAGCATAGCATCCCACCATAGCTCACATAGTTATGGGTGGTTTGGGTCCTTATCCATTGATCACAACTCTTTTGTACTTATTTCTTGCCAATGGCTATAAAATTGTCTAACTAGACAATGCTATGGTAAACATAAATTGCTTAATATTACTACTTAAAATATTGAATTTAATAGATTTTGTAAAAAGAAAACAATGTACTTTTTAAGAAAGCAAGATTTTTCTACATACAATTCTGCTTTCTGCTCATACCTATAGCTATTTAGCTTGTGGTTGGCTCTTTGATTATAACTAGCAAGCAAGCAAGCTGTAAGCTTGCCCAGGACGTACCAAAATATGGTTGGGTCCATATAAAAACCAGTCCGTTTAAAAACTCCATTAAATGCTTTTAATTTTAACAGCTATAATAAAAATGAGAATGAGCTTTGCTAAATACCTGGCAAATGTATGATTCTGAATGGTAGGAAATTTGCCGTATTTATTTTATATCCAACTAAGATTAAATCAACTTCTCAGTAAATAATTCGGTAAAGCTTATTTACTGAAGCAATAACAACTACCTGGAAAGCGTATTTTTTTTTTTAAATATGCCAATGAGACATCTTATCAAACCCCGAAATCAATATAGTACTACCGTCATATAAGATTTATTAGGGTGCGCTGTATTCCATTGTTTTAGAGGTTATTTCGTTTTTCGAAAAATATGCTGTGAAAGTGAATTATGCTTTTTTATGAATACGTTCATTTAACCGTCGCCAAGTTCGGTACTTAATCTCGAGTCGAGAAAACTTAATAAAGATCTGTGTCCTTTATCTTTGGAAAAGCCAGCCAACGCCCAGTAAAAATTGTGACAACCTTTGGTCACCTGGAATTGACCTTTGTTTCTATGACCTTGTTTCAAGCACCACCTAAGAATAATTCAAATCAAACGTTCTATTGTATTGAAGTATGCGGCAGATAGCATAAACCAAAACTTATCGACACATTGTTAGATATACCATAAGAGTAGGTAGCTATTAAATTGAAACAAGCTCATTTTATGAAGATAATGCCTTTTTTGCTTTTTATGGAAATGCATAAGCAAAGCATATAAATTGACACAATTTTATTTTCTCAAGTATTATTACAATATTTCATATAATTCGGTTATTTTTATTTGCCATTTACACACACACCTACGTTTGACGTGAAATAAATACAAGCCATATTCATTATTACAAAAATATCACTATCAATATTTTTTTAACAAAAGGCTAGGAAATTATTATTTATATATATATATTTAAAAAAAACTGACGTATCCTAAATGCAATGCAGCATTAGAATCAAGTTGCACTATAATAATCTAATTCGAGTTATTGGAAATATGAACCATGTTTATTTTCCTACTATTTATTCTGTGATTTAAGAATAAAGTACATCAAGTAAATATATTCTCTAATCATCAGTTTTTTGTAATCAATTACATCCACCCACTCCCCAACAATCTTTCCCAGAAAGCCACTAAGTTATTAAGGAACTGTTCCTTGAAAACGTTGCTCTAATAAGCAATAAAAGAGGTACTTATATGCATTTTATTGTTTGATGTTTATAGTATTCGATATACTGTGTTTAATAATTTTTCAAAGGACATTTTGTCTTGATATTCACCAGTTACTTACATACGGTGGAACAATTGAAAATTAAAAATTAATAATAAAATAGGTCGGGTGGTATGGTTGAGAAAAAGTATTTTATTTTGAAAATGATTTTTTTTAATGGACTTTTCCTTAATTCTTACGCCAGAGGACGTCATGTGATTCGACTATCTATTAAAATTTGAATCAATTAATTATTTCAAACCAAATTATCTATGTTTTTTATTAACCATATGTAAAGATGTTTTTAAATATGTATAAAACCAGTTTACCCTTGGGATCTCGATATGACATAGGTACTTTTAAAACGATATCCGTTTATTTTTGGATTTCATGTCAAAATAGGTACCCTTATTCTAAGTCATCATCAGTTTTTTTTTTTTGACACAGCTCATAATATTGAAACAAGTCTCATCTGTAGCCAAATATGTTACAAATATTTGTCAAACTTAAAAATATACATAAAGTTATATAAATAAAAAACTCATAGCAACCAACCTGAAACATAGGATTGATATTTATTGTAATCCTTAAAAGTAATCCAGACATTTACCCAGGCAATAAAATTATGATTAAATTTATCATATACATCATATATACAGGGTGTCCAAAAAATGAAGGATAATCCTGTAACAGGGGACAGGTCACATTAAGGCCTATTATACGGCAAAAAAAAATTCAGGTAAAAGTCTCACCATTTTCAAGCTATGAATATTTTTAATTTTATTTCGGAATTTTTGTACTCGTTTAATATAATTTATGCCATTTTTACAAATGATGACTTTTTTGAGTCCTGTTTTTTTTGTAACCCTCACAAATGCTTGAGTCATCTAAAGCAATGTCCCTTTTAGTTTGGAAATGGTACGAAAACTAAAAAAAAATACATGTTTTGCAAATAATTTTAAAAAAAATATTCAATAGCTGACTTTCATAGCCTGTGGTGTAAAAAAAATGTACCAAGCGGATCGTGCCAATTACTTTAAAAAGTTGCTAGTTTACTGACAATTTGAGAAAGGTATTATTGTTTAGCAATTACTTTTAAATTAATTTTTTATTGTAATTCTAATGAACAAACGTCGTTATTTCGGACTCTTAAAAAAAGTTACATCGAAACGAAGTAACTATGCAAGTCTTTTGTCGTTGTGTGAGTCATGTACGGGCCAGGTAGGAACCTTATTTGCGATTTCATTGTTCATAATTATGAACAATGAAATCGCAAAAAGGGTTTCTACCTGGCCCGAGGTTGACCTTAAAATAGCTACCTGATTGGTAGAGCGCGGCGCTATCGCACTGGAAATGGAAGGGATCCGAATCTCAAATAAACAAAAAAATGTTTTAGTGTCCTGCTTGACTCTGCTCAGTTGTGACGCGCACGTGATTTTTTTGGGTTTTGATTAGTTTCTTTTACGTTTTGTGCTTTGAAATTGGACTTGTTGTGCTTTGTGATTTGGACTTTGATACTGGTGATCTCGACGACTTGGCTTTTCAACGGACATCTAACCTTCGAGGTTATTTTGGGCCACTATGCCTAGACACGTGTACACGGCTAGCGAGTATGCTGATATGCATTTAATTTATGGAGAATGCCGTTGCATCGCTACCGCAGCTGCTCAACTCTATCGTGAGAGGTAAGATAGTTTTTACTTAGCCTTCTCTATCAAGTCATATTAATCAGAGCAGTCTTACAAATCTTATTTGGACGTTAATTAAAAACTTTTTCTTTTTCAAACTACGTCTTGTTACGGGTTTTTATGCAAAAAACATCTTTAAACGGTAAATTTCCTTTTCCGACGATACAACGCACGTTGCACAAACATTAGTGTTATTTCTTTTTGTTGTAGGTATCCTAATCGACATTCTCCAGGCTACCGAGTGTTTATAAACGTCCATCGCACGTACTCGGAAGGACGGACTCCAGGAAGAGGAGGCAGCCAAGGAAGACCAAGAATGGATATCGATGATGAAGTGTTAGGTGAAGTGGAAGCAGACCCCTCTACTTCCGTAAGGAAAATACAACGCGCTACAGGAATTCCAAAAAGCACCGTACATAAAGTGTTAAAAAGATACGAATTGCACCCATATCACGTGCAGCGGGTGCAAACTTTATTACCTGCCGACCACCCGCGAAGAGTTCAGTTCTGTAGGACAATGCTTACTAAAATTAATGAAGACCCTACATTTTTGAGTAAGATTTTGTGGAGCGACGAGTCTTCGTGCCGAAAAGACGGATATTTAAATATGCACAATGTACATAGCTGGCAGATGGAAAATCCCCATGCCATAAGAGAAGACCACTCTCAGACACAATTTAAAATTAACTTGTGGACCGGAATAATAAATGGACAAGTGATTGGCCCGTACGAGCTGCCACCAAGCTTAACAGGAGAAATTTATTTAGACTTTTTACAAAACCAATTGGAAAGTCTCATGTTAGACGTGCCGCTTGCAACAAGGCATCGCATGTGGTTGCAAAATGATGGCTGCCCAGCCCATTACGCTCGAGTGGTTCGAGATTATCTCAACGAAAGGTACCCAAGAAGGTGGATCGGGCGCCTCGGCCCTATTGCATGGCCAGCAAGATCGCCGGACTTGAATCCTTTGGATTTTTTTTATTGGGGCTGCTTAAAAGATTTGGTGTACTCTAAAGAAATGACATCTATTACACAGCTGAGAACAAAAATTCGAGAAGCGGCGGAACACATTTCACGCGAGGGTTATGCTCGCCGTATAAATCGGTCTTGCATTAAAAGATTTAGGGCATGCATAAGGGCAAATGGCGGCCACTTTGAACATTTACTGTGATTTTAAGTGATTTTCTAAATTGTATTGGTTAAATTAAAAATTATTTTATAGTTATTCTGTATTTTTATTTGCATTTACACTATTACAAAACCAATTTTCAAAGAATTGTTTAAAATGCAGAAATACTTTTTAAGAACTTTAAATTTTAATAAAAAAATAATTAATAAAGGAACGTGAAAGAATTATAACATTTTAAAATTGTCACTAAACAAGCAACTTTTTAAACCAATTGGCACAATCTGCTTGGTACATTTTTTTTACACCACAGGCTATGAAAGTCAGCTATTGAATAATTTTTTTTAAAGTATTTGCAAAACATGTTTTTTTTTTTAGTTTTCGTACCATTTCCAAACTAAAAGGGACATTGCTTTAGATGACTCAAGCATTTGTGAGGGTTACAAAAAAAACAGGACTCAAAAAAGTCATCATTTGTAAAAATGGCATGAATTATAATAAACGAGTACAAAATTTCCAAAATAAAATTAAAAATATTCATAGCTTGAAAATGGTGAGACTTTTACCTGAATTTTTTTTTGCCGTATAATAGGCCTTAATGTGACCTGTCCCCTGTTACAGGATTATCCTTCATTTTTTGGACACCCTGTATAAATCTGAACATGTGCCGACTATCGAATACTCGGCGAACATTCCTGGTCGATTAGTCGAATATTAGGCAAACGTATTTGGTCGGGGCCGGGTGGTACCAAAACTTATATCGGAGAAATCGTTTGCGGTCGTTTGCCCTTATAAAGCTCCCAGAAGCCAATTTTAAATCTTATTTTAAAAAAACTAATATACTTAATGAAATATAAATAATACATAAAAAATCATTACCTACCTACCTATGCCTTAAACTTTCTGATAACGATAATATTTCAAAGCCATTGAATTATTGTATTCTTTTTCTTACACAGCAAATAATCATATATCATTGATAGACACCCGTGAATATAATCATGATCTTAAAATAATTACATTCCTAAGAATGAATCTTTTAATCAATTACTTTTATACAAATCATAAACACATTTTATAACGTTTTTAATTTTTTAAGTATTAATAAATATAAATTAAATATAAATATAAAATTAATTAAGTATATAAATTTTCTCAGGTATTCGAAATTTTAATTTATAAAATATTATTTATGTGTTTGGTATTCGATCGAATATTTTTCAAACAGTCGCATTAATACCTACATATCCCGTACTGAAAAGCAATAGAATAGCATGTACATACGTATTTCAAAACTATAATTATAAAATATGCTAAATACTGCAAGAATAAGATAACGATTTTTCAGACGACATTACCTTCACGCCCTTTATCTTACCAAAGATAAGGCGCTAACTAAAAAGTGTTTTCTGTATGTAGCTTTCCTCGTAATAAAATTATCATTTGTTTTACGTGCCAAATTCAGTGTGTAAAACTACATTATTCGCAAACCGTCTCAGCCCAACAATACGTCTTCTGTATTGTTTGCAATTTTTATAACATGCCACAATTAAACAGAAATGCTTTATTTCAGCTTAAAATTACTAAAATAAATAAATTATCAATTTTTAGTTAATCATTAATAGAAAATACTAACAAATATCTTCTTTCTTTCTAATAAAGATATTTTTATTAGTAATAGTGATACATGTATATGTCAAAGATAGCGACATGAACAATGAATTGTTGTTTAATATGATCGTTTTAATGATCAATCACTACTAACATCAGAGATGTCAACTTATTCTATTGTAACAACATTGATTTTACTCCAAACATCTACATGGTCAATTAAATCTCAGAGTCGAAGGCAGGACAATTGGATGATCAAACGAACTTACCTTAAGTGAAGTTCGATCCAAATTGTCCTGACTTCGACGAAGAGATTTAAGGTCCCACCCTTCCCAATTCCCGTGTACGTTTTTTATGCAAAAATAATCGTCACCCTTACAATAAGTATAATCAATGTTGTACATCTCATACATCGGTCTCCTTGCTCTGAAATGAATGAGCGACAGGCGGCTGGCAGTGCTGTGAGGCGTGGGAGGGAGTGAGGTCATTTACCTTCTCTTTCTTGCGCTAAACCTGTGTGCGAGTGAATGGACGCGTAGTAGGGCATACTACATGGTCAATTAAATCTCTTCGTCGAAGTCAGGACAATTTGGATCGAACTTCACTTAAGGTAAGTTCGTTTGATCATCCAAATATAAATGATAAGGGACAATGTTGATAAAATCACTACTCTTTGATAAATTTGAGTGAGTATAATAATACGTAGCTTACATCTAATTCGATTGAGTCCATATAAAAAAGATAAGGTATTTTTACACGATTATACTTAAATACATCAAGATAAAATTAATAATAATGATATATATATATAATTATATATTATAATTGTTGCCTAATTTGTAAAATATAGTGTTTATTTGTCTATGAAAAATATTTTTTCCGTTTCATCGTAGTCATTTCCCATCAGATATTCACATAGCGTCTTAGCACATAAGGACTTAGTTTTATTATCCAACATAATAGCTTCATTAATTCTATTATATAAAAACGGACCCAAAAATGTAGAAAAATTTTGTGCAAAAACAGTTCGACAGGCAGGGACTTTAAAAACCTTGAAATAGCTGCGATCAGATTTATAGTCACGGGGAACGCCATGCTGCCTCAAAACAATCATCTTAATAAATAGTTGTCTGACGGTAAGCACTCTAAATAAACGATAAATATCACTGGAAGAGTGTCTAAAAGGTTTAAATAAAATAAGTTTTATAATAAGTCTTTGAGCCCTTTCAAGGGCAATAAGCGTAGTTTTTGCCGCTCCACCCCAGGATATAATACCGTAGGAAAGCAAGGATTGGCAAAGGCTATAATATACAATTTTAATAGTGTGTACGCAATCCAAATGCCTTAACCTTTTAAATACGGGTATAAGTTTACGTATACGACTTTATAAATTGTCAGTATGCGCTTTCCAATTGAGGTTCTTGTCAATCAATATACCCAAATATTTAACACAGCTTACCATGGAAAGAGCCCGGCAAGAACAAGCTGCTATATTATTGCAAGAATGAGCTGTCAGATTCAAACTAGTTAATATTGGCATGCTAAGTTGTTTCATAGAAAACGGAATAAAGTTTGTTTTATCAATATTAAGTGTTAGCAAGTTAATCTTTAAGAGATTCATCATATGTTTCATGCCAGCTTCCGCCACAACTTTTGTATCTTGCCAGGTTCTTCCCGTAAAAAGCATGACCGTGTCATCTGCATACGATATTAATTTACAGTTATTCATAGTCGCGTTGCATATACTGTTTATATGATTGATGATTTATATGATTTTTTTTTCACGATTTCGCTATTGCCCCCATAGCCAAAGTTGTTCATATTCATCAGTGGAGTCTTTACACAAAATATCGGTACTGATAAAAATGTCACCCTGTATATATAAGAAATAAAGTTGGCCCAAGGTCAGAGCCCTGTGGCACCCCGTAATTTATAAATTCTCTTGTACTACACAATCCATCAATTTTAACCGTTTGTGAGCGGCCAGATAAATAATCTTTAAGCAGATTGAGTGGGAGACCCCTGACACCAAGTTCCTCGAGCTTACAAATTAAAAGAGGTATTGAAACCGTGTCAAAGGCCTTGGCCAGATCCAGGAATACCCCTAAGCATTTTAACTTACCATCCAAACTTCCAATCACATGCGAGACTAGAGCATCAATTGCATCAGTAGTTGATTTTTGCCGTCGAAAACAGAACTGATTTTCTGACAACAGTTGGTTAGATTCTAAATAGTTAACGAGTCTAACGTTGATGACTTTTTCGAATATTTGGGCTAAAGATGAGAGCAGTGAAATTGGACATACACAGGTTACATAAATGTGCGATCGGTGTAGCTAGTAGGTCAACAAATCTTTTCAAAAAATCTGACGAGATGCCATCCTGTCCTGTTGAATTAGTTTTTTTAAGAGAACCTATAATTTTAGTTATTTCTTGTTCGTCCGTTTCCAAAAGCATAAAAGAGTTTAAGGGGCCGTTATTGCTACTACATTTTTTAGTCAAATTATTTATCTGGGATATTTTTAGGTCGGTCAGTATTTTTTCAGCTAGGTTCTTACCTACGTTTACAAAGAATCTATTTATGTAGTTCAAAGAATTTTGGGGTGAATCTTTTAGATTTAAGAGATTACGAGTTGTAAGATTAGTTTCCTTTGACTTATCTAACCAACATACACGTTTGATGGTTTTCCATGTCTTTTTAATATCATGTTGGTTTTGCTGAAGTTCTGCAATATCATGAGCTTTTTTTAAGTTATGAAGTAGGTTGTTACAGTGGTTTCTGTAGCGTTTGTAAGAAATATGTAAGGTTGTATTATCACGGTACTTTTTATGTTTTTTGTGTAAAGCATCTCTAAATTTTATACATCTCAAAAGTCCCGGTGTCATCCATTTTTTGATTATTGATTTTCTATTTGGTAAGCATATTTTATGTGAAGATTCCTCTTTTATTGAAGTAAGGGTATCGACAAAAATGCGTGTAGCATTATTTACGTCAGACGAGTCCAAGATTCCAGTGCAATTAACCTGATGTAATAACCTGCGGACTTTATCGTAATTCAGCTTAGTAACTGAAGGAGCAGAAGTCCTAATGTTTCTTTTATTAGAAGCTAAGGCGACTTCTACGTGGATCGTGCAATGGTCTGTGATTGATGATTGGCACACAAGAGTTAATAGTTTACTATGGGATTTTACAAAACAGTGATCCAAGCATCGGTCATTCCTAGTGGGGATAACATGAGATGGCAGAAGACCATGCATTCCAAGCAAGTCCATGTAATCTAGCCTCTGGTCATCAATACTGTCGTCAGCTATATTGATATTAATATCTCCAATTAGAAAAATGTTTGGTGTATTTTTAATTGACCGTAAAAGCGAATCTAAAGAGTTTTCAAAGTTGAGTACGGATTTAAAAGACGGAGATCTATACACACAGATTAAAGAGTAATTGGCGCCAATTTGGACTACAAGGCAATCAGAATCCTCCGTCAGCGGTTCACGAACAGAAACATCCATGATATCATTCCGAATATACACTACTACTCCACTATTTTGATTTATATGCCTTTTGGTACTGTAGTAGTTGTAGTTGTTAAGGCTTGGTATGAAATTACATTTTGAAAGCCAACATTCGGTCAAAACAATAATGTCATAATCAATACCACTTCTAGCAAGTTGTATTTGGAAGTCATTGAAGTTTTTACTGATACTCCTGATATTTTGGGAAACGATTTTAAGAGACCTTTCAAATTCAGTCCTATATAAGTGAAAAGAGCCAGGATCACCAACAACTATTGCTTCTCCAACTTTGATTTGATCAACGTCGGCAGCAATTTCTACAAGATCATAATTAGCCATATTCAGTTTGGCCAGGCCAGTTTGAATAATGATATTGTTGGTGATACGGAAAACTGGTGAAACAGACTACGGTTCGATTATAAGTGTGTATATATAGTAAAAATATATTACAAAAATAAAAAATACGATAAACAGTGCAAATAGCAAATACATACTTACAAAGGTTCGGAAGACTCAATCGATAGAAACTATTATAAACATACATTGATTGTGGGTATGAAAGACCCAACAGTGGTTCAGGAACACCATTGCCTAAGGCAGATAGTCACTTAGTACGTAGTGTCTCAACTTGTTGCCAAGATTTTAGTACCAAAGCTGGTTCATTGTCATTTTTCCTTACTAAGATATTACCGCGAGATACCCAGCAATACTTGTACAAGTTGTCTCTGACGAGGCTTCGTGCAGCTGCCAAAATTTTCTTATCTGTAGGGGTCAAGGCTTCAGATACGTATATAGGTGTGCTTTCTCCTTTTATATTGAGGTGCTTGGAGTTCAGTTTTGCATCTTTATTCGCTTTATTGAACGCCTTGGCAGCACTGACGAGCATTTCCTTTTCTTTGGGATTACTGAACTCGATGATTATCGGTGCATTACCTTTTCCTTTTCTGTAGCATTGCACTGCGCAAGTGTCTGATGGTACTTTTAAGGTTGAACATAAAGTAGACACAACTGTCTGAATATTTTCTTTTTCTTGTCGGGGAACGTTTCTCACTTCAACTACGGTCTTGTTGCGATGTTTTTGAAGGTCATTTATTTGGGTCTCAAGGTCGTCAATACGTATAACTGCTTCTGCATATTTATTCTCAAGTTTCACTAGTTTGTCATTGAGCTGATTAAAGTTTGCAACATTGGAATGTAGCAGTTCCAGCATTTGTGCATTCGAGTTCATAATTTGGATGTTTTGTTGTTTCAGCTCAGAAATCTCGTTGTTAAACATTTCTTTGAATGATATCATAAGTGATTCTTGAAGATCCGCCATTTCTACAAAATCCGGATTTTTTCTTTTCCTCAGGTTAACGTTTCTTACGTCATCCGCGTTAAGGGTCTCTGCTGAGCTGAGGTTTGGTTGTGAAGAGTACATTTCCGGTTGTCCTGGTGTTTATCTCGCAATCTTGCGTATACTATAACTGCGCACTGATGAGTTGAGGTTCACAATTCCACCACGGCGATAGTTGTCGCTAGTGCCGCGTGAACATAAATCACACTAGATCCAAGTGAGTTAAGCGATAATCGAACTAGTACTGCAGCCACTACGTATATTTTAGTGTAAAAGTAAAGAATGTATTTTTGAAAAAACGTGTACGCGTCTTGTGTGAGTAACTGCCCGGACGAGAATGATATATTTTAATTCGGTGTGCGGTTTCCTAATTCCGATTTGACCAAAATTGCTACCTGAAATCAGTAAAGTTATCAGTAGTATCAATAGGTATTAATAGTAGAAGTAGGTATCAATAAGTAAAAAAATAAATTTAACTTACATTCAACCGTTGGCTGTAAACAGCTACTCGTAATTATTTTTCAATAGCTTGTTGATAAGGCTTAATTCCGCATTACAACATGAGGTTGTTTTGTTTGTTTTGGTGTTTATTTTATTTTTTATTGTCCTTCTTGCTTGAAAGAAAATATATAAACTTTATATCGCTGGCTAAAAATAAAAAAATAATGTAATACAAGAAAATCTATCGACAAGTTTTACATTCTGCGTACATTTACCTACTTAGCATAAGACTAGCCTTGCTAAATTGTAAATCACAACATGTCACTCATTATATGTGGCGTGTAATAAAGTTTTGTAACGATCAATCTCCTTATAGCTTTAAAATACTAGAAAAATACTGTATCGTCGCGATTTTATTTATTTAAAAAAAACATTCCCAACAAACGGTACATATGGCGGACTTAATGTTAAGAGCATCCTCTACAAGTCATCCCTAGGTCTTAACAGAGAAATAAAAAGGACAAAAGAAAGAGCGTGATGTTAATAACTACAAAACAAAAGGTACAATGTAGTAATTATACAATGATAGTAAACATACGTACTACGAGTACGTATTACGTAAATATATATATATAGTCCCCCTAGCCGATTTCGACTACGGTGGCCAGTCACAATGACTAACCGATTGCGCTGGACATATTATAGTGCACAAGTGTGTCCGCAAACACAGGTGCACTCTCCATTCCTTTCACTCTCAAAGCCCGATGGGACAGCAATCTGTCACGACCGGAGAGAGATCAGGCGCAGGACCAACGGCTTCACGTGCTTTTTTGAGGCACGAGTTATAGATATATTGTACTTACCATGAAGTAAGTAGGACATAAAATAGTTCTTATCCTGTACCCATTCCTAAATGTATATTCAGGGGTGAAAAGCCTTGTCCTTTTAAACGATGCACAAATGACGTCAAAATTTATCCAAAATTAATTTAATGAGGATAGAGAACATCTACTTGCATATTTAATACTGTAAACTGCAGCAATTTGATAAACAACAACTTATCAGAATAAAAAAAACGATAAGTGCTTAATACTAGGTATTACTGTATAAACTAAAGACTGTGTTGAAGTTAACTTCTATCGTTCCAAAAAACAGATACAACTTTTTACCATTGTTTTCGTATCAATGTACCTGTCAAACTAAGACCAACTGTAAAAGTTATGACGGCAAAAGCACCGTTTTCTAGTCAAACTTTTCTTTGAATCCTGTATTTCCTTCTTTTTTTTATGCCAAAGGATTTTGAACCTAAAATTGGAAGAGGGTAAGGGGATTGATGTAACGTAAAGGATGGCTATGTTTTATCCTAGTTTCTTCAGACGTGTCCTTAAGAGTTATACACAGAATGGTTAGTTCGTCAAGCTTTTGAACTAACCAGTTATTGCTCATATTAAACATATTAAAGGTGCTCGTAGCGCAGTGGTGGCAGCGCTTGGGTACTTTACCGAAGTTAAGCAACCTACGGTATGGTCATGTTTGGATGGGTGACCATTCCGACCATGTAAGTAGCGTATATCACGAGCATCTCCGTGATTTGGAAGGCACGTTAATCCGTCGGTCCTGTCTAAAATCGGTCGATATTAGTCGGTAAGCCTAGTCAGAGGCCTCGTGGGCGCAGCTTGATAACATCTGACAGCAAGGTTAGTCGCTTTTCTTGCAAACACCCCTCTACCAATCCGCACTGATCCTGGGAGGTGGAGTATGGCGCAATCTACCTAATAGTTGAGTTAAGGCCTTTGCCCAGCAGTGTTACTTTTTTTTGTGCAGTGCTTATTATTACTTCAAAAACTCTATTTCATAATTCGGTCTTATTATGTCTGATGTTATTACGTAAATAATGGTTGTACGTATTATGTTCCTTCTGTTACAAGTCTAAATTATCCTAATTCTTTTAGAATCTTAATGAGTGTTTGTTTAAAAAAAAAATGAAAGTTTGTTTAAAAAATATTATGTAGATAGGTTTTAAATTCACAATATCAGTTTTAACTTTTAGATTAAAATTTGCGTTACTTTAAGATCAAAATCAGCGTTCTCTGACAAAATCTTCAAAATGACGTTTCATATTTGAATTATTTGTGCCTATTTGTCGATGACCAAACGTGACCTAAAATAACCATATTTTTTTTAAGTTACCAAGAAGGTATAAACTTTTTAAGATCACATCATCAATGATAATGGACTACTAATGATGACAGAACTAAAACTACTGAATCTAAGGCCCCATTAGGCCTCGGATGTCGATGCAAGACAATACCAGAACTCGAAACATAAATGCTTTTCTATCAACTTATTTCGAATAAAGATCTTTGTTCGGTACATGGTGTGATAATAATTGATTAATGTCAGATTTAATGAAAACTAGTGTATTAATTTCATATGGGAGTTATAACAACGATAACTGGCTTTTGAGAGTTTTTCATTTATTTTTAATTCGTTTTCGAGCGATAATCACATGCCATTTTCAATCGACAGATGAAAAAACAGGGCCTGGACCATATTGGAAACGTGTCCAGCAAAAAATATTTATTTGTATTAAAAAATATGACTAGCCCACTCGACCGTTCCGTCGCCGACCAACACCGTAGCAGTAGCGTGACATGCACGGAGCGTGTCGGCACCGACAAAATGCGTTCTCGCTCTCGCTACATACCCCATGAAACGTCCAATGTCACTATTGTTGCCAAGCCCATATACCCCTCAAACGTCCGTGGTCACTATTGTTGCCAGAAAAGTCAAATAAATTCAAATATGGCGCCCACCGACCCCACCGTTCGGTTTTCGCTGTTTTTCCGCCCATAGACTGTTTCGAGTGATAAATAACGTGTTATTTAACCTAGTATTAATCGAATGAACCCATCGATACTAGTTACCCAAGCCTTAGTCGTCACTAGTTTAAAAATAAAAGTGCCAAAGTCAAGTGCCACTTGAGGAACTCAGCTGAGTGCTTGTTGTTTTGTATATTTTTTCTTATTTATTACGTTTTATTATCAGTATTACATTGATATAGGTATCAAAAAAAAGCTAAATAAAAGTGTTAAACTTTGAGATATTCAGTTTAGTGCAGTTTTATTCGTGTTGAGTGAAAAAACATCGTTGGACACTTGCTGTACGGTAAGTTTGCAGTTGATTTCGTTCGATCTTCGCACTTGTTGAATATTTCTGTTTATTAAATACTTTACCAGATTCTGCATTTTATTCAGCTTTCTGGCAGTATTTACTTCTTACGGGGCGCAATAAACTTATAATCAGTGGTTAAACTTTTTTTGCGCGCCGCGCTCTAAAAACGTAAAAAAAAGTAAAAAAAACGCGAGGTCACGCCCGCCCGAGGTCGCGGACGCGAAAGCATATACCCGGCGCGGTCTGTACGCGCGTTCGAATACAACGGTGAGACATTATCATCATCATCATTCTCAGCCAAAGGACGTCCACTGCTGAATATAGGCCTCCCCCAGCAACCGATCACTAGCGGTCTGCATCCAGTTTGATCCTGCGATCTTTTTAAGGTCGTCTGTCCACCTTGTTGGTGGACGTCCTACGTTGCATCTTTGGTCGAAGGGTCTCCAATCTAGAACTTTCTTGCCCCAACGGCCATCAGTTCTTCGCGTTATGTGCCCTTCCCATTGCCACTTGAGCTTACTGATTCTCAAGGCTATGTCCGTTACCTTAGTTCTTCTACGTATCTCCTCATTTCTGATTCGATCACGTAGAGAAACAACCATCATAGCCCTCTCCATCGCTGGTTGTGTGATTTTTGAACGGTGAGACAGAACGCTGTCAATCCGTTCAGTGTACTAGGTAGACCGCATCGTGTTGCTTTTCATGCCTGACACGTTCCTAGCACCGCCATGGCACGGTCATGGTATGGTACGATGCAGTGGGAAGATTCATTAAAGAATGAAGAAAACGTTATTTAAATAAGTGTAGTTCTTGAATAGATCACCGAACTTAGCAGCAGTGTGTCACACCCGGAACGTCGGACTTAGTTTTATTTAAAAGAAAAACCGATACAAGCGGAACAAAGTTCTCTCGCACTGAGCGGTGTTAATATATTTTTTGTTACGAATCCATGACTAAACAAGTTTTTCTGTAGTTCCTTGCAAGACTAGAAAGGTAAAGGGGGGAGAAAACGTAAATATGTATCGAAAGCCTTTCGTTTTTGTGAGGCAAAATGTAAAGATGGAAAATGACATTAGAAAATTTGATTTGACTTAACCGATTTTCATAATAAGATCTGTTACTTGTCTGGAAATTTCTTACAACAATAATATTACACATAATAATTTCAACGTTCAGAAATCGAAAACCAGGAACCGTATTAAAATATTAATTGACAAATTTAAAAGCCATGTTATAATGACAACATATAAAATACGGAGAATACGATTCTATTTAGGCCTGATTTACGAATTTTTGAAAATGACTTTTACATAAATGATTGCTGACCAAATTAGTGACGTTTTCAAATTAGGCGTATGGTATTTTCGACGAATATTCCCAGACGTTGGTAAAATCTGCAACTTACTTTTTTTGAAATGAGGGTACAAATAAAAAAATATTAAAAAAAAATAACTACTTACTACAGTACAGAAAGTGGACATCTCTTTTTAATTTCTATTCGCCATTCGGAAGTATTACTTTTACTGAAAGCCGATTAATAGTATCTTCTGATGCATTTTTCATGGGTCACAAACATCCTATCTTTAAAATAAATTCTCAAAACACCGAACTGTGTCTTCGTAAATGTGCACATTTGGTTATCGTAAAATGCTTATTGACATTCGGCAGCGGTGCGGTCGTCCATTTTGTTTTGGCGGGAAACGGCGACGCCGTCTTGGTTTTTTCTTTTTAAACGCTGAATGCGCGGTAATTGACATGGCCAGTTTGAATTGCGGGAGAAACCTTTTTGCTCATGCCTCTTGTAATATAAACTTTAATCCGATGTGACAGGGGGTTTTATATTTACGACGTCGATTAAGGGCATCATCAATTTATTAAGTTTGTGATTTAAATCCCTTTAAATCTGGATTTAGTTAAATTAACGTTCTTTGACAGTTATTTTAGGTCAATAGGGTCAGGATTATTTAAGTCCCGAATAGCTAAATCTAGATTTGAATTGAAGTGAATAATTTGGAGAATGCGTTAACAAGCGATGAAATATAACGGTTATTTTGGAGCAAAATATATAAGTACTATTTCTGGGCATCATTTCAAGTCGGCTTAAATTAATGTTTCATAAAATAGCCTAGAGAATTAATAACGACTTGCGCTATGAATTTTTAAGTGGAAAAATGTTTATTTGAGTAAGTGACAACTTTTGAATAATAAAACGATTACCTTTGACCTTTTGCATTGTTTTATTTCACCAAATGGTTTTAATTAAAATGCTTGGAAACTCTATTTTAGTGACATATACTGAAAGTGTATTCATTCACGATATTTATTCAGCCTTTTTTTTATATTTCTCTATAGAGGTTTTATGATGATTTTTAGTTCAAGTTTTAAGAACGCAAGTTGTGTGTGGTGAGAGAGAGTCAGAGGGAGAGAGGGAGAGAGGGAGAAAGAGAGATAGTGAGAGAGATAGGGAGTGACAGAGAGAGAGAGAGAGAGAGAGAGAGAGTACTAAAAGACAAATTAAACAATTACGGCGGACTTATCTCAGCAATATTAAAGACAACAACTTTTTCATATTTCGCGAATTAAGTAAAAATTTCGCGAAATATGAAAAAGTTGTTCCCTCCCTCCCATCTCAGAGAATCAGCCCTTAAAGCTGGAGCAGCAGCGGAGTTGGCTAAAAAGGCCAAGCGTCGCAAGTACGTCTCACTTGCAAGTGTTTATGTGTTTGCGCCGTTTGGCGTTGGCATTGAAACATTTGGGCCGTGGGGACCTTCTGCTAAATTATTGTTTAGAAAAATTGAGCCAAAATTAGATTCTGTAATAATAAAGCTGGCTGGTTCCTAGCTCAAAGGATTAGCATAGCTATCCAACGCGGCAACGCAGCAAGCATCATAGCCTTTTTGCCGCAAGAAAATGGTTTCGTTTTTGAATAAGTAGATTTTAAGTATTTTTTTTATGTTGCATGTGTCTTAGTATAAATGTTTTCTTGTTAGTTATTAATAATTTGTAAATAATGCATATTTTGAAACATCACCTATGTTTGCTTTCGTCCGTCAACAAAACGATAAGTTCGACCTTTTTTAAGACAGTCGGGTAAATTAGTTTTTCTCATAGACGGATTCCTATCCTCGTTGAAACTGGTCCATTTTCGATTGCTATCCTTCATATTCGATTTGACTCCTTATCAATCGCACGTGGACACGCGTTTCTGCGAGCAAGTCAAAATCATGACATTATTTTATAGTAGAACCTTTAGCTTTGCAGGCATTTCAATCATACGTCAATACTAGGTTGCTAATAAAACTTCACATACCCTGTTTCCATCGGCTATCAACGCACATCGTTAGGGATTATCTCGTTTCTGTTAAGTCCCTGGAAATCGTTATTGTCTGTTCAGCATTGAAAGGCATTAGCTTGTGCATATTAAATTTCTAGATAATGCACCTAACAATTTCATAAGTCTGGTCCAGCCAGCGTAAAGAGACGACAAATGAGTTATTTTGAGTTTTTCAGTCACTTTTCTACAATCGTTTTTTTTAGGGTTCCGTAGCCGAATGGCAAAAAACGGAACCCTTATTGTATCGTCAAGACTGTCTGTCTGTCTGTCCGTCCGTATGTCACGGCCACTTTATTCTGTTACTATAAGCATCACACTGTTGTAATTTGGTAGGAAGATGTATCCTCTTAACCGCTTTACGATTCTTATACAAAAATAAAAAAATATGATAATTAAGGGGGGGGGGGGGGGGGGGGCTCCTATACATGAAACTAAAACCGTAAAAATTTTTTTTAGTCAAACCTATACGTGTGAGGTACGAGTATCTATGGATAAGTCTTTTAAAATTAAGTCAAGGTTTCTAAAACCATTTTCTCTTAAAGTCTAACGTTTGAGAGATAGACGCTTCAATACCTAGTGGTAAAATGGGCGTCGCACCGCCTTCTTATTTCTAAACTAAGCGAATGTAAATTAAAAAAAAATAATTGTATGATGTAGATCTAAACAAATAATTTCAACGAAAATTGGTTTGGACGGAATCGAACTAGTCGTTGAGATATAGCACATTTTCAACAACAGTAAACATTACTTTGTTCTTAATACAAACACTATGAAAAACTAAGTTATATTTGCTGTCAAAAAAATATTGTGGTATTTTAGCTAAGTGGAAGTAAGTGGATTCCCTTATTCAGTTAAAGTTGGCAAGGAACCCTCAGTGCGCTAGTCCGACTCGCACTTGGCTGGTTTTTTTACTATAAGAATAAATAGGAAACCAAAACTTGCGCACGGACGAGTCTCGAAAAAGAGACCAGAAATTTGGCGCGTTGGACCGACTGCACGGTAGCTGGATTGGAAAGAGCGTTGGCCCGGTTAGCCAAAGGTTTCAGGTTCGAGTCCTGTCCGTGCGCAATTTTTGGTTTCTTATTTCATCTTATAGAAAACAAAAATAACAATGTGATAGTTGAAAACCAATGGTACTATATTTTTTTGTAACAAGGGGATCTAACTTTACTCAGAGAGAGTCAGGCTTAATAATTAGCAAATGAGCCCCTACATGTATACGTAGATTAGCTGTGGAGGGTTTGATACCAGTCACCCTGTTTAGATACCTATAGATAAGCCTATCACTCATTGTCAATAACCTTACTTGTTTTATTGGCACGGCATCGAAAACTTTGAAGTGTTCCGCGAAATTCGCTCTTGTACGGATATTTGTATGTAAAGAACATGTAAGAAAGAGTCAAGCCTCCAAGCTTCTATTGTGAGCTCTCAACCCTTATAATGGCGAAGAAACAAGGGCGAAGCTAGGGTTGTCAAAGCTAAAGAAAATAGCGGAAAGTTTTTTAAGGCCGTTATAATGTGTTGTGTTCGTTTCAGGTCAATGCATCTTTTTCTCTTTGAAAGCTTAGAAGTGCTGGCTACAGTCCCTATAGTAAACAAATACCAAATTAAATATTATTTTTGACCTGGACTGCTTGATTTAACACTTGTCTTCCTCATAAAATCGTCGACAACTCTTTAAAAAATTAAGGTTTCATTCTTTAGGTTCACTTTACAAAATAACTCCGAGTTCGATCCACGGTATTTGTAACACACAAAAATTTAATTGTTTTGAAAAGCCGATTGTTAAGTTTTGCTAAACTTAATACACTGCATAAAACTTTGAAGGACAATACTCCAAACAGATATTCTTACATATCACGCCTATATGGCAAAAGAAGATTTTATATCCACTTTTTCCCGTCATGCCAATATTTCTGGCGAATTTCGCATGTGGTCTTGGGTCAGGCTGGCGGGCACAAAGAGGTTCGGCGGGCCGCATGCAGCCCGCAGGCCGCAGGTTGAGTATAGCTGGGCTAGCAAGATAAACTCCATTTTTCTTGGCTAGTCCAATTCTGCAAACAATATTTTCATAACTTTTATTTATTTATATATACTTTATTGCACAAAAATGTAGTACAAATGGCGGACTTAACCCTTTAAAGCATTCTCTACCAGTCAACCATTGGGTGAGGCAAAAACAGTTAAGGCGGCGTAAAATAACAAAAAAAAAATAACATAATGAATGAACTACATATACTTACATAAATACTTTTTAAATAAACCTACATACACATACATAAATACAATAAAATCCATACTGCACACTGAACAGATATTATGTAATTTATTCTCATTCAGAAAAAGATTGAGTATAGACTTTTTGTACACATATTTCGATGTTGATGCCGTGATCGTATCTGGGAGGGCGTTTCAAAGTCTGATGGCGCGTGGCGACTTTAAAAATAATATCGGTGAATAATATTAATAAAATATTTGATTTAAAAAGATATCAGTATTTAACAATGTATTGCCCATGAGATTTGCGAGGTTTGTTTTAATCTCATTTTAAAATAAATAATTTCATTAAAAAGGAATGTCACGACTGTTTCCAATATACGTGCTTCAAATAAAAACGGATTGTAAAAATGTATAATAATATACTGAGTAAATAAATTACCTATTTGCATATTGCTTTTTTACAAGATTTCGACACCCCTATTCCCCATCCCTCATTGATATCGGGGTACCCTATGACATGTTGTTTGACACTTGTCGAGTCAAGGGTTCTTGTCCCGGCTCGAGCAAAGAGCCTGGGCGGTCACACTTGTAACATTTTGTCCCTTTTCTAACAATTTATGAGTGTTTTATGTAGCACATAAGCTTTTATGTAGCACTAGAGTTTCACACGGCGTCACCTGCCCCCAAACAAATCAAGCCTAAAATGTATTTGAATTTTACTGACCCCTATATTTTTAGCAAAACTGGGTGCCAATTCTCGTGCAATTTGTATACGAAAAAAGTTCACCGATCGAATTTTCATTGCTCAAGAAAAAAATGTATTTAATTTCTCAGGGTCACGATTTCTATGCATTCTAATTACGTTTGTGCGGTAGTTTTTTTTAGGTTTGGATATATTACTTAAAATAAAGTTAAAATGGTAAAACTGGCAATCAAATTATCATTAGAATTCAGTTCGAATGCCGCGAGAATCGCCTCCTTGTACTGAGGTAAAATACTATAAAATTACGATAGCACAGCCTTAATAAAAGTACACATTTTCAAAACAAATAATGATCGAGTCGCATAAAAGTGGTCAGTTTTAAAAATGTACGAGTGCCGGAATTAACCGTGGTTATTTTTTCTTAAGAGAACACCAGCTAACCCGCATAAAAACGGGGCAAATATTCATTATAGTATACCCGGGGGCGACCCTGGGAATGCTGCAGTTTAAACAGGTAAAATCAGCATATGTGGAAACTTCTGAAACATTTTTAATTCTTCTTTGCACTACACGAGAGGCTAGTTGTATTTGGAGTTAATCTCGGTAAGGCAATTTAAATAAAGTTTCCATTGTTAGAACTCTCATCATTCTTAGAATTGCCTATTTATCCTGTTAGCTATGAATTGGTTTTGTAGTTTTCAGTTTATTCCCTATACAGTAGTTTTAAAAATATTCTGTCTGAATTTAAAAGTATAAGTGCTCTTAACAACAAGTTATAAGCTATGATAAGACTGCAATGGTCTTCTTAGAATCAACTTTTAACTCTCAGCTGCCAAATCGGGCAATGATGCCAGACATTTGGATTACTTCCCAAAATTGTCAATTGACTGCGACATGATATTATAGCATGATGAGCCTACGGAGATAATGAGATGCTCATATCTACAGATGTGATATTTGTATTAAAATCGACGCACGTTGGTTGAATACGAACTACTGGTTTTGAGATAAAATTACTATGTCACGTGACTACGGCTTTTTTAGGAAATAAACAAAATAACTAATTGCATCTGGTTATCTGAGAGTTGACAGTGTGCTCTTATTTATTAAAAGACATTATTGCACAAATCATAGTGTTCAAAGGTGGGTTTAATGCTAAAAGCATACTCTGCTAGTCAAAACTTTAAATCATGCAGTGAGATGGCAATGGGTGCAGCAAAAAGAAATTGTAATGAAAGTCAGTAAGAAAAAGGAACAATTACCTATATTTATTGTAAAAAATAAACCTACTAAAATGACTGCAACATCATATTTTATATTCTACAAAAATACTTACATAATATAAATACAATAGATAAAAATAAACATAAACAATATTTTGCAATTGTCTATTCTTTGAGAAATTGTCGGACTTTACACTCTTTTTTTTTGTTAGAGAATTAAAAGCATATTATGGTCCGCAAAAAAACTAATTTAAATTGTAAAACTCAAAGACACTACATTCAAATTCAAATTCAAATTTATTTCTTTAACACATATACAAATTATTACAGAAACAACCGCAGTAGCACAAAAAACATTAATTCTGTAAATGAAACGACACCGCAGTGTAAATGCAAAGTGTAAGGGCACAGCACCATCTATGAACAGCTTTTGGAACTACATATTATGAATACAATCGTAACATACGTTTTTAGGAGAAATTGACCTATTTCTATGAACGTAATAAGAGACGCTGTAAAATAAAGATACACTTTTAGAGATCATTATGTCATTGAGGTTAAAAATTTACCCGTAAGCGAAATAAAAGGTACTGATAGGTACCTTTTACAATTAAAAATTATGCCAGTTATCCAGTCCAATCGTTTGAAATTATAATTTTATAACTCTGTTTTTGTTTATATCATAGTAACCGGAAGTTATCATATTTTTTTGTAAAATCGAGATTTTTCTTCATTTTCTCTAACAAAAGAATTATCATTTTTTTAAAACAACATTATTCAAATCTATGTCATCGGCTTTGCCTCTCTCATTTCAATAACCATTCCTCATTTTTCTCTAACCTTAAACTTAGTTATTAAAAATTCAAATCTGAAAAAATATATCCTAAACTCAGTTTGTTTTAAAACTAGCATATGAGAACCCAAAATGTTTTCAACAAAAATGTTTCATTTGTTGTGCTAACTACAAAAAATGATTCAATTATTGGGCCCTTCAAATAATATCACTTTTTATCACCTATAACGGGGTGACCTTATATTTAGTGAGTTCAAATTCTTGTTGATTAAAGTTATACTGACAGTATAAATTACATAAGAATCATCAAACACACTGTAATAGGAGAGACGCTATATTTAGAACCTGTTACTATGTATGATAGTGACATGACTGAAATGGAATGAGCCTCTGGATATTATAATAATATAGTTAATTAGTTTCAAAAATAGGTATAATGTTTGACACAGTGATTAAATTGGTAGTGACGGGCGACGATATCTATTCTTAGATGTTGTACTTACTTATATCCTCTTCTTAACCAACTAAGGGTCGATTTTAACAACGCCAGATAAGGAATATTCGTTGAATATGACACAAAACGTTGAGAGCGACACCCATTTGTCAGTAATTATAGATGTAAATATCATTTTTAAATTAGTCGTTGGGTTCTTATTCAGATGAATAAGTCTTATCTGACGTTGACCAAATCGACCATAAGATAAATTAGAACATTATTCTCATGTATATTGTGCACCAATTTAAAATGCAAATGGTATTGAAATGAAGGCACAGTATAAAAACTGTGAAAAGAGCATGTAACCATCAAAGCCACTTTATTCTGAAACTATTAGTGTTATGCAGTTTAAACTAAATATGTAGGTAGATGTATCCTGTAACCGCTTTACGATTCTTATACTTAAAATAAAACCTTCTCCTTAGTGTAACAAATACTTGAGTGAAAACCGTATCAAAATCGGTCCAGCCGGACGCAAGATATAACGGACGAACATGCATACATAAAAACATACATACAGGTTGAAGTAACCTTTTGTTTTTGAAGTCGGTTCTATAGCCTACATACTGCTCAATAATCTGCTGTGTGCTACTTGAATCTTAGTACTAAGAGCGAAATATTTATTTACTTTGGCTTTAATTAGCAGAATTGTGGTTTAAAACACTTAAATGTAAAGTGAAAATTAATATTCAATTAGTACAGCGCTAACATACTCTTCATTGTAAGTTTAAAATAAGTTATGTTGTTGTAAGTAAATGTAATTAATTTGAAACAATAATTACTCAGTATATAATTAGTTAGTTTTGAATATTAACGATTTTACGATCTTTATAAGGTCGTCCGTCCATCTTGTTGGACGTCCTACGCTGCCCTTTTCATCGAAAGGAGTCCAATCTAAATAAAAGCGATATTTTTCAAAAAAAAATGGATTCTTAATTTTCAATTCTACTGAAGATTAGTTGTGTACGTTGTCAACCGACTTAAAAAATAACCGGCCAAGTGCGAGTCGGACTCGCGCACTGAGGGTTCCGTGCCAACTTTTACTGAATTAGGGAATCCACTTACTTCTACTTAGTAAAATACCACAATGTTTTGTTGACTGCAAATATAACTTTGTTTTTCAGAGTGTTTGTATGAAGTACAAAGTTATGTTTGCGGTTGTTGAAAATGTGTTATATCTCAAAAACTACTCGTTCGATCTCATCCGAACTTTTTGTTGAAAGTATTTGTTGAGATCTACATTATATATTTTTTTCAAAATTAACACTTGCTTAGTTGAGAAGTTAGATGGGGGGGGGGGGGGGACGCCCATTTTACCACTTTGGAAGCGTGTATCTCTCAAACGTTAGACTTTAAAAGAAAATATTTTTAGGAACCTCTACGTGATTTTAGAAGACCTATCCATAGACACCCCACACGCGTAGGTTTGACTAAAAAAAATTTTTTGGTTTTAGTTTCATGTATGGGAGCCCCCCCTTAACTGTCAATATTTTTATTTTTTGTATGAGAATCGGTAAGTGGTTAACAAGACACATCGTCCTACCAAATTTCAATTGTGTAATGCTTATAGTTACAGAATAAAATGGCTGTGACATACGGACGGACAGACAGACAGATAGACAGACGGACAGACTTGACGAAACTATAAGGGTTCCGTTTTTTGTCATCCGGCTACGGAACCCTAAATAGGTGTTATTTTTTGTAAACAGAGTGTACCTACTTGTATTTATTTTGAGCGTATTTATGATAACTGTCCTTCTATCCGGTTTCGACTACGGTGGCCAGTCACAAAGACTGTCCGCGGGACACATTATAGTGCACTAGTGAAAACCGCAAACACAGGTGCACTCTCTATTCCTTTACTCTCATAGACACGAACAGAGAGATTAAGCGCAGGAGCTACTAATTAAGTGCTTTTTGAAGCAAGGGGGTGAAACACCGCCTGCTTCTGAATTCCGGCTACCCTGAGATTTTCTGAACAGAAAAACCCATACATATTTTTGGCCCGATTCGGGGATCGAACCCGCGACTTATGGCGCAGCCGTCGCTTTAAAGTGCGACCCTCCAACCGCTGCGCCACTGAGGCAGGCGAGAAGCGTATTTATAATTGTTATGTAGATTGCTTCCATTAATATTCTAATTCAATCTGCGCTCACATATCATAAAACTTGCGATTTTTAATAGATAAAACATACATTTTACATCTTTTACTTTAGTAACTTACACAATCCTCATCTTGTAAAAGTTGGCGGCTGACTAACTTAATTCGACGGGTGGTCATTTTCTTATTACGCCGTGGACCGCTTCATGCATAATGAAACCATGCTTTATTATGCTGCTTGAAAATTATTTAGTTTTTATTCTTTAGTGCTTTTAATTAGGTAATGAATAGGTATGTTATATACAGGTAATATGAAGTAAAAGAGATTTTTATTTAGTAAAATAATGATTGTACCGTTGTACATGTATAACGTGTAATAAATTGAGTACCTTAATATATTTAGTATTCATCGGACCCACATTAACATTTTCATCACATTATCTTTGTTTTTCCATGCTTTCATTTCCTTTTTCCATCCAAAGATTGCTGGTTCATTTGCTGTAAACACGAACATAGAGTTAATCATAGATTCTATCTACCATAACGCAGTTCGTATTTTCTCCCTAAAAAGTCGTACTGTAGACATTAAACTATAGGCATTACCTGCCTTTCTACTCTTCTTATACTATTACTCTGTATTTTTGATTATTGTTGTTTTCTAATCCTTTTTGAACAATATTTATTGTGAATCTAAAAACGTCAAACTTTCAAAGCTCTGTTATTCTACTTTTCTGTACATAATACTGTAAAAATAGCCGTGTTTTACCTTTGTTTGCAATTTTCCTTTAATTTGCATTGGGTGATGATTCGTTATTCAGATTATTTATGTAAATTGCTTGATTATTGACAATTTTTATATCTTTATTGACATGGTTGTTATGACAATATCTTTCAAAGTCTGACAACTTCTATCAAAGTTTATTACTTTTTCGGGTTTAATCCTCTGTAAACCACCAGTATTCATGTTCTATTTTTGAACCTACCTCGATCTAAATTTGAACGGCCCAGGCCCCTATATAAGCCTTTACTTTTTTCATTCAATTCATTCGATTCCGAGTTCTAAGCTCGAACAGTTCTATTATTAATCAAATATACTTCAAAGTTTTAACACTCTACATTTTCCCTCAAGAAGTCTTGAAGAACCGCCGGTGACTACTGAAACACCTCCTCACGCTAGGGGAGGGACCGGACACATACTCGGAGGAGTATCCGAGTCGATTGACTGCAGTAACACCTCCTCGCTCTAGGGGAGGGACCTGTCTCCTTCTCGGAAGAGGACCCGAGACCAAGTACTTCTGGCACTCCAACTTATCATAACATTTTCTACATAGTTCCCGTTACCCTCATCACTGCTGTGAGTTACTCCTTCACGGCGCCTGTCACCGCTGCACATCGGCGTCGCTGCTACCTCCGCTGTGTCGGCCCTGCACTCCGACGCCGCCCTTTGCTGCCTCCAGGACAATACTTATAGAAGATCTGAAGACACTAACTCACGCCCACTGCACTTTACTTACATTCATACATACATCAACTCATCTCATTTTTCGGTACTGTATTTTTTTTTGTTTTAATATAAATTCTATTCCCTCTTTTACCTCTTTCTTTTACCTTCTACTTCTTCACATTTGTCGCTTCACGACATGATGTGTATTATAAAGTTGTTTTTTTATGGGTGAAATAGGCTATTAGTATATTATTTGTACTTTTTTTTATAACTACTAATTTGCCTTTTGTCGCAGTCACTCCCGGCTAGTGTGGACAAAGAGTGTTTAAAAGGTACTAATATTCGAATGAAATAAAGAAATCCGGGTATAGCATTTGGCAACAAAAGTTTATTCAAATTTGCTATTTCACAATTACCTTTTAACACCTTCAAATACAAAACATAATAGCTCAGAATTCAGTAGAGACTAGGTTAGGTTCTAATTTAGTTATCTATATCTATTCTATTACAAATCTTTATGTTCACAAATTTCTAATTAAATAAAGATAAACCACCAATTTAAGTTTTTAATTTCCTAATTGATTCCAAAATTTATACTCAAAGGGATTCCTAAGTTATGCTTAAATTAATAGCTAAATTATCCCACTTTTCACTAAAGTTAAAGTAAATACAAGGAAAACCAACCTTTGATTTCAACGGAGGTTACTATTTCAAATCTTTGTTGCGTCAAACTACAAACAACTCTGCAACGTTACCCCAAAATTTCACCGATACCGGTCCATCCTCAAAACAGCAGACAAGAAGCAAATCAATCCATCAGGAAAATCTGACTTCAAAAATAATCCAAATGAGGTCTAAGTAAGGTCTAAGTAAGGTCTTAGTAAGGTCACTGAAAAGAATTTACAAAATGTTAGTTCAATGCACAAACTAACGTAAAGGTAAAAAAAACACTAACATAAAAGAAAGTTCTAGTTAACCACATTTTTTTTCTAAGTGAGGGTGAGTATACTTTTCATCACCCTATTTATGAAATCTTTAATAAACCAATTTAATACCTGCAACAGCTGGCTCGCCATATAATTTCTGAATTAATTACTAAACATTTATGCTATTTTTTCTATTTGAGACCTGAAATGATAAAAATTACAACTCTCAATACAATATGCCCAGATGTAGGTAGGCTACATTTTCTTTGCAAGGATTTCCAAAGGAGTTCCCCAAAATACTTACTATTTTCCAGTCATTTATATCAAATCATTTTCGAAATTAATTCATCCAAATTGACATGTTGGCGGCGTCTGAAACGATAAAAAGAACCATGTGCTCAGACTCTAAGAAATGTCTCGCAACAAACAAAATTCAACGCAAACCTTTCTGCAGATACTTACCAGGAATAACTATCAAACTACAAAATAATTGGGGCGTGCCCCGTTGTCAAAATTTTCATTACATTACATTTTAACACACGTTCCACTCCGACGCACGACCAACAGTGGCGGAACCGGAAAAAACATCAGCTGTCACACTTAACAAATGTCAGTGTTAGCATCCATTATATCTATGTCAAAATATGGACTGGAGTCCTACATCCATTTAGCTTTTCGTTTCACGCGAACTTAGACAAAAATATACAACGTTACACTTTAAACTTCTGACCCGAGACCCCAAATTGCGGCCTTCTTTTCTTCTACAACAATAAATCATGGACATTTTATTCTAACTCATTGCACTCAGGTAGTAACAAGCAGTTTAATAATAATCAAGCCACCAAAACAACTTGTTAACACGACATATTGCGTACAGCCATCCCCAACAACCATTCTTGCAAGTTGTTAGCTGTTATTTATTTTGCATATAACCGATTTTTGAGCTCTTTATTTGGTTGTTGAGTTTTGTGATGCCGAAAATTTACAAATTCTTGGTTACATCTTGCATAGGGTTGTCAGTTTGTGACTTTTTGGTTCATTTCAGTTTTATTACTTACATAATTTTACTACATAGAGGAAATGAAATTCCAACGTACTCTCCTACTAAATAAAAACAATTTTTAACCGACTTCAAAAACATTTCTATTTCGTATGATTTGTAAATAACAGGTATTTTTATATCATTTTATAAGCGGTACCATTTCCATCTGGCATTTATACGGCTGTCTACTACCAGACACAATTAAAAATAATTTTAATGCGCGGGAAACATGACGTTTCGAATGCAAAATGGCGTCCTTATGATTTTATTGCAGTTATTTTTGTTCGCAGAACTAGCTTTTCAATTATAAAAGTGCTTTTACAGGCGTAATGGTCTCGTTTGCGTTTAAAACCATCTGGTTTTTATTAATAACGGTAATAAATGACTTTGCTCTGTCTTGAGATTAAATATATTTTGTGTTAAAAAGGACATGAATCTGTTAAGTTTGTGTGTGTGATTACTGTCATATAAAATTAATACAGTATTTAAATTTGACATCTAGGAACCTAGGAACACGTATTTTACAGAGCAGTGTTGTCACGTAAACTATATTGTTTATTTTAAGCACTTCTTTTCAAATAAATGATCTTCCATAAATACAGATCTAAGACCCCTGCAACTTTGCTGCAACTTTTAGCATCGATGCATGCGCGCGTTTTGAAAACGCGCTTCAGAATCGCGACTCACGCAATGAACAGATGTAATTTAGCATGCGATGATGACGCAGAAGCTTGACTGCATCGATGCCTACGCATGTTAGTATCGATGCAATCGCCAAAATTCAGTACACAATTTGAAAATTTCCAGCTTCTGCATCGCGACTGTATCGATGCTAACGCGCGCTAGCATCACGATTGCATCAATGCTTACGTGCGTTAGCATTGCGACTGCATCGCTGCTAAAAGTTGCAATGTGTAAAGGGTCTAACCAGTACCTATAAAAAATAGGTAAAAACCTTTTTTTATTTTTCAATTATAGTGATTACATAAGAGGGGGGGGGGGGGGGGAGTTGCACCTTATGATTCTATTTTTTAAGAAGCTACAAATTACCTATCATAAGTTCCGTCATTATAATTACTGAACTCCTAAGCGTTATAGAGTTCCACCATCATCTCAGCCCCACAAGATGTTGACTATCAGACGTAACAACACGTCAACATTAAGATTCTAGTAAAGAACGTACGAACGAAGATACGTGCCTTTAAAATTTGAGGGTTTCCCTCGATTACACCAAGATCCCATCATCAGATCCCAAAATGGAAAAAATGGGACCAACTAGAAGGTACACCCTGTAAATAGGCGAAAATTTTTTTTGATTCGGTCGACAAACGACTGAGATATGAGGTAAAATACATACAAAAAAAAAACATACAGTCGAATTGATAACCTCCTCTTTTTTTGAAGTCGGTTTAAAATCAAATTTACCTATTTCTTACATACGTTTGTAAATACAGATAATAAGGGCTGACTTTTCAATAGTCAGATAAGAAACATTCGTCGAACAAAATACAATATGGCTAATTTGAAAACGTCACCTAATTGTCAGCAATCATACGTAACTGACATTTTTTAAACATTTTTTTATTTTGGTACTGAAAGTTAACAGCTATTTTAAGCAAAAACAAGCTGCTTTCGAGCTATGGTTAATATTCGGTCTTCAGAACTTGTGAAAAAATACTTCCAAGTGGTAAAGAAAAGAAAAAAATACAAACTATCGGCCAGACATGATTTCGCACAAGTACCGAGAGACACAAACACAAGTACCAAAAATAAATAATTTCTATGAAAAAATACTTCAGTAGTAAAAAAAATGTTTTTAGTAGATTGTACTTTGAAATTAAACCTTATACAAAATAACCTTTGGTCGCATTCTTATTAAGATATAAAAGATTATTATACAAGGGGATAAAGCGACCCATTTCACTCGAGATGTTTCTGGCGCTCGAACGGAGTGAGAGCGCCAATAGTTTCAGAGTAGAATAAGTGCTTTTACAAGTCAAGTTAAACAAACGATTTTTCATTTCGACTGTTAGGCAATAATTCAATTTAACTGTGTGATTGTAGATGTGTCAAGAGGTATTATGTAGTTCGGCGAGACATGAAACCTTACGATTTTGCACAAGATGTGTGTGTGTGTGCCTAGTAACGGCACGGAAAAAACAGAGTAACGTACAACGCAGACGTTATCAAATAATTATATATAATCCTCGTTAAAAATGTCGATAGATTTTTTCTCACAGAACAATAATTACAGTGAAAGTAGAATAAGAAAGAAAATAGTAGAACGCAACCTTAACGTTGCCATAAAATTACCACAGGTTATGTTAAATTTCAGATTCGATTTTGTCTCATGAGATAGCGCTATAAGTGACAGCTAAAGGTGGGAGAGAGTAAGAATATTTTCTAATGAACCTGCTAACAATAATAGACAAAACTAAAACATAATAAAAAACAGAAAGATAAATAAAACGTGACATTGTAAAATAAAAAAGTGACATGATGACTTAATCTATGGCAGGCCCCCAAATACTTTTATTGTTGAATTAAAATCGGCGATCTTTACAAGGTCGTCTGTCCATCTTGTGGACGTCCTACGCCGCGTCTTTGGTCGAAGGGTCTCCAATATATAACTTTCCTGCCCCAACAGTCATCAGTACTTCGCGCTATGTGCCTGTGCTATGTGTGGTCTCCAATCTAAAACTTTCCTGCCCCAACGGCCATCAGTTCTCCGCGCCATGTGTTCTGCCCATTGCCACTTGAGCTTACTGATTCTCAAGGCTATGTCCGTTACCTTAGTTCTTCTACGTATCTCCTTATTTCTGATTCGATCCCGTAGAGAAACAGCATGGCTATGCTGAGTGTTTCTCTAAATCTCGAATCAGAAATCGGAATAGAATCAAATGGGGAGAACTCTCTCCATCCCTCGTTGTGTGATTTTGAGTTTTTTTATAAGGCCCATAGTTTGTGACCATGTTTCGGATCCGTATGTCATAACTATGGTATGGTAACACACACTGGTTGAAGCCATTCGTCTTCAGACACGAGACGAGATGAGACGAGACGACACTCTTGCGCAATTTTCCTAACGCTGCACAGTCGAGTTGGATTCTTCAATTGACCTCTTTCTCAAAGTTGGATCACGTGTCCCAGGTAAACGTACTCGTCGACAACTTCGAGGGTTAAGTTCGCAACGGATACTGGAGTGGATACAACAAGGGAGCTCGACATAATTTTCGTCTTTTCCATGACAATTTTAAGACACATTTGTTGGGATACTCGGTCAAGGTCTTAGAGCATAGTTCCAAGATCGTTAAGCATCTTTGCCACAACGACTATATCATCGGCAAATCGGAGGTGTGTGATGTATTTGCCACTATCATTGATGCCTATTCATTCCTATTCCAGAAGTTTGAAGGCGTATTCCAATGCCGCTGTGAACAGTTTCGGAGATATAACATCTCCCTGTCTCACACCTCTCCGCAGTGGAATCGCCCTCGTATTCTGCTACTGTACTCGGACCGACATGGTGGCGTCATTTTACAGGCACTTTACACATCTATATACCTATAGTCTATGTGGCACCGCTGCAGAGACTGAAGCACCGCCCAAGTTTCGATCGAATCAAAGGCCTTCTCATAGTCCACAAACGCTAAGCATAGAGGCATATTATGCTCCTCTGACTTCTGTATAATTTGCCTAAGCGTATGGATGTGGTCTATGGTACTATAGCCTTTTCGGAAACCGGCTTGTTCGGGAGGCTGGAAGTCATCAAACCTACGTGCGAGATGATTCAAGATGACCCTTGAAAACAGCTTATAGATATGGCTCAGGAGTGAGATGAGTCTATAGTTCTTCAATAAGGTTTTGTATCCTTTTTTGAAGAACAACACAACCACACTCCTTTTCCACGCCTCGGGCGTAATGCCCTCCAGCAGCACGGAATTAAAGAGTCTCTGAAGGACTTTAATGACGTTAAATAAAGACGTTATAGTACTCACAAAATTCAATTATCTTTTTTTAAATCACATGCGTGTGGAATTAACTATTTTTTATTGGAAATCGGACATTTATCAATTATTATCAAACATCACCTTGACGCGAGTGAATTAAAACTGAGCAATCAAAACTAAATTACTTTCCTCCTAAGGGATGGAAAAGCTTTGTTTCACCCGGCTGTCTTCACATGAAAGTTCAATTCTCCGAACAGGAGAGATGAAAAAAAAAACTATTTGCTGATACACTAAATAATGGTTGCCCTAAATCTTTTGTTGCGGCATAGAAAAAGGCGTCGGTAACGAGGAAGATTTATAAAAACTAGCTAAGGCTATAAAAAAATCAATTAGTAACTAATAATAAACAAACTTAGGAAAGTTTATTACTCTTTCACGTCACCTTAAAGATAATGATGGTAACATTAAACCGATATTTTCAATTTTACTGCTTTTGATGAACGTAAATTAAATATACCGGGTGTAGCAATGGAGTGAACATACAGTGGTGTTGTTCCTACACGCACAACCATATAGTTGTTACTACTTCCGTTATAGTATGTTAAAGTCGAATTCATTTAACTTTCAAACCCGTAAATGTCATTTGATTTCTTGCACCAATGGCCGTCATAATACCTACCACCCCTCCACCAAAACACATGCCACCCCATTCTTGAGTTGCGGAAAAAGATAAGCAGCGGAATTTTTAAAGGCTTTCTTAGTTCTATTTAACATACACAAATTATATATGGTAAATTTTGTTCAAAACACCTAATGCCTTTAAGATTAAAGTACTACACTAAATTATTAGAACACTGCTACTAAACTTGACGGTAACTCTCAGTAACATATTTCATAACACTGATTTTGATTAGTTTAACACGTGGCCAATTGCAAAAGAGAATTAAAAGTAGGGCAGAAATAATTATGATTGCAGATATTATAACCGACCAAAGTGATAAATACATCAGAAAGTGGTCTATCTGGTTCGATATTAAAGATAGTTTGATTGCGTCTTGCCTGAAATATTTACAATGATAATTTCTTTTCCTTTGATGTCTAGCAATAAAAAAAAGAATCGAGCCCTTCAGAAGCTGTCGTCGATGATTGTCACTTTCGATAGTTATGATGAACTATTCTATTTAAGTATAAAATGTTGCTTTTATACTATATTTTTACATCAAATATTTTTGTACTAACTACTCAACCTAAAATAACAAAATCAATATTATATTCTTTATTACACTTAAAAGTTGTATAAGAAATACATGAAGTCACAATGTGAACAAAGGTGGGCTTATCCCTAAAAGAGATCTCTTCCAGCCAACCCATAGGTGTTGGAATTGTAATATTTGCGGTTATCGGCAGTGCTAAATTAAATTACGGAAAATAAAAGTGTTTTTATATTTTTTAAATAATAATAATTAACTAAATACAATAAATATATATATCAATGACAATAAATATCAAGTGCTATTGCGAATCAGTGGACCAGAAGGTACGACTTAACCGATTTTGTAAAAATAATTTCATGCGCACGGACGGGACTCGAACCAGCAACTTGCCGTCGGCACGGTTGCTTAACTGGAAGACCATTTGGCCCGGTAAGCCAGAAAGTTGCTGGTACGAGTCCTGCCCGTGCGCAATTTTTGGTTTCTTATTTTCATCTCTAAGAATGTAAAATATGACACTGTGAGTGTTAATTCTGAACCATTGGATGGCAAAGCGTTGTCAATTTCTAAGTTGAATTTGTTTTGTAATGAATAACTGCTTGGCCCACTGTGACCAAACAATGAATAGCTGTTGTAAAACAGTTGGGGTAGATATAATATAAATATTTGACAATATCACATACATTGCTCCTACCCCAAGCTAAGTAGCTAAAGAACGATGGTACCGCAACGCCCAGATCCGAGACAATAATAGAAAATATCGTATTCTACATTGACCCGACCGGGAATCGAACCCGAGATGGTGACACTGTGAGTATCCAAAACATCCTGAACCATTTAATAGCATTCTTTAAAATTTATTAACCACATCAGTAGTTTTTATTTCCAACATTGGTATAAATTAGGTTATGTAACAATTCGCCATTTCATTTAAAACTCCTTGCAAAACACGTCACCCTATATTAAAACTTGCGCTTGCAACAGCTGAAACTAGCAAGCAATATTTCCTGAAACTTGACAAAGTAATTTAACTTACACACACAATTAAATTAAAGTCAGTACCTTACAAATGTCCCAATAAATATGGACTTAATAATTTGCCGGCAAAAATGCATATTTTGGTACTAAAATATCTGACCTGACTAGGTCATATGTCAGTTAAAGTAAAAAGGTTCTTACTCTCTTTGTTTTGAGTTTAAATTGGAGTGAAGGTAACACAATGGCGCTGGTCCAAAAGGCTGATCGCTTTGTTTTCCTGATCCAATAATAATATGTAAATTAGTCTCAGTTTAAAAAAGGGTCAAGCGGGAACAAGGTTTTGTAAGCTAGTAATTATTCTGTGGTTTGGTAAAGGTTTATAATTATGAATTTTATGAATTCTAATGAAGTGATGATATTGTTATCTTATTATAATTTTAATTAATCTACATTTATTTCGATTGTTTTGCTCATTTTTATAAATTCTAATGAATTGAGATGCTATATAATTATATTATTTTTCAACACACTTGCTCAAAACGACGTTCTTATTCCACCGATTTTTGGCTCATAATCCTAGATATTAAACACGCGTGCTTTTTCAGTATATTATTGCACTAGTGCCTTTAGTTTATCAACCCGACCAATTTACATTGGTACCCTGGTACTAAGTAGTAAGTAGAAGAAGAGGCGATATAATTTAGTCGGGTTATAACTTTTATTTTAGCAACAAACAGTATTTATGCGAAAAATAACAGTATGTAAATATTTATTTGAATAAATAGAAAATCCAGCTTTATTACTATTTGAAATTTATTTATTTTTTCCGTAATTTGTATTTTAAACACGAATTATTACATTTTTAATCTTGGCTGTTAGCCGATCTAGTTCGCACCTTAGCCTTGCGCGCGCATCGGTATCGCAGCAAGAAAAAAAAACAAGGCGCCATTTTTCGTAAATAATTGTCGGCTGTGACGAAGTTTGGATTAATTTTCAAGTTTTATATTAACGAAAATGACTACTTCAAGTAAAGAAAATCCATTATTAACTCCGCCGGACATACGTAACGAGGCGAAAAACGATAGTCTTTTGTCATCAATATCGAGTGAAATGTATTTAGCGGCCAAACAAAACTGTTCAGTACCGTTTTGAAAATTGTACTTTTACTAACAGTTTTAATAATTAAAAATTTACTAAATAAAGAGTCTTGTTTTTTCCTCGCAAGTGTGTTGAAAAACGTCGTATGAAACACGTGTGCCTTTGACCATTATATACGCGGCTTTCTTATGGCGCACTCGCTTTCGCTCGTGCGCATACAATATCGCCTTGTATACAGGGTGTCCAAAAAATGAAGGATAATCCTGTAACAGGGGACAGGTCACATTAAGGCCTATTATACGGCAAAAAAAAATTCAGGTAAAAGTCTCACCATTTTCAAGCTATGAATATTTTTAATTTTATTTTGGAAATTTTGTACTCGTTTATTATAATTCATGCCATTTTTACAAATGATGACTTTTTTGAGTCCTGTTTTTTTTGTAACCCTCACAAATGCTTGAGTCATCTAAAGCAATGTCCCTTTTAGTTTGGAAATGGTACGAAAACTAAAAAAAAAAACATGTTTTGCAAATACTTTAAAAAAAATTATTCAATAGCTGACTTTCATAGCCTGTGGTGTAAAAAAAATGTACCAAGCAGATTGTGCCAATTGGTTTAAAAAGTTGCTTGTTTAGTGACAATTTTAAAATGTTATAATTCTTTCACGTTCCTTTATTAATTATTTTTTTATTAAAATTTAAAGTTCTTAAAAAGTATTTCTGCATTTTAAACAATTCTTTGAAAATTGGTTTTGTAATAGTGTAAATGCAAATAAAAATACAGAATAACTATAAAATAATTTTTAATTTAACCAATACAATTTAGAAAATCACTTAAAATCACAGTAAATGTTCAAAGTGGCCGCCATTTGCCCTTATGCATGCCCTAAATCTTTTAATGCAAGACCGATTTATACGGCGAGCATAACCCTCGCGTGAAATGTGTTCCGCCGCTTCTCGAATTTTTGTTCTCAGCTGTGTAATAGATGTCATTTCTTTAGAGTACACCAAATCTTTTAAGCAGCCCCAATAAAAAAAATCCAAAGGATTCAAGTCCGGCGATCTTGCTGGCCATGCAATAGGGCCGAGGCGCCCGATCCACCTTCTTGGGTACCTTTCGTTGAGATAATCTCGAACCACTCGAGCGTAATGGGCTGGGCAGCCATCATTTTGCAACCACATGCGATGCCTTGTTGCAAGCGGCACGTCTAACATGAGACTTTCCAATTGGTTTTGTAAAAAGTCTAAATAAATTTCTCCTGTTAAGCTTGGTGGCAGCTCGTACGGGCCAATCACTTGTCCATTTATTATTCCGGTCCACAAGTTAATTTTAAATTGTGTCTGAGAGTGGTCTTCTCTTATGGCATGGGGATTTTCCATCTGCCAGCTATGTACATTGTGCATATTTAAATATCCGTCTTTTCGGCACGAAGACTCGTCGCTCCACAAAATCTTACTCAAAAATGTAGGGTCTTCATTAATTTTAGTAAGCATTGTCCTACAGAACTGAACTCTTCGCGGGTGGTCGGCAGGTAATAAAGTTTGCACCCGCTGCACGTGATATGGGTGCAATTCGTATCTTTTTAACACTTTATGTACGGTGCTTTTTGGAATTCCTGTAGCGCGTTGTATTTTCCTTACGGAAGTAGAGGGGTCTGCTTCCACTTCACCTAACACTTCATCATCGATATCCATTCTTGGTCTTCCTTGGCTGCCTCCTCTTCCTGGAGTCCGTCCTTCCGAGTACGTGCGATGGACGTTTATAAACACTCGGTAGCCTGGAGAATGTCGATTAGGATACCTACAACAAAAAGAAATAACACTAATGTTTGTGCAACGTGCGTTGTATCGTCGGAAAAGGAAATTTACCGTTTAAAGATGTTTTTTGCATAAAAACCCGTAACAAGACGTAGTTTGAAAAAGAAAAAGTTTTTAATTAACGTCCAAATAAGATTTGTAAGACTGCTCTGATTAATATGACTTGATAGAGAAGGCTAAGTAAAAACTATCTTACCTCTCACGATAGAGTTGAGCAGCTGCGGTAGCGATGCAACGGCATTCTCCATAAATTAAATGCATATCAGCATACTCGCTAGCCGTGTACACGTGTCTAGGCATAGTGGCCCAAAATAACCTCGAAGGTTAGATGTCCGTTGAAAAGCCAAGTCGTCGAGATCACCAGTATCAAAGTCCAAATCACAAAGCACAACAAGTCCAATTTCAAAGCACAAAACGTAAAAGAAACTAATCAAAACCCAAAAAAATCACGTGCGCGTCACAACTGAGCAGAGTCAAGCAGGACACTAAAACATTTTTTTGTTTATTTGAGATTCGGATCCCTTCCATTTCCAGTGCGATAGCGCCGCGCTCTACCAATCAGGTAGCTATTTTAAGGTCAACCTCGGGCCAGGTAGAAACCCTTTTTGCGATTTCATTGTTCATAATTATGAACAATGAAATCGCAAATAAGGTTCCTACCTGGCCCGTACATGACTCACACAACGACAAAAGACTTGCATAGTTACTTCGTTTCGATGTAACTTTTTTTAAGAGTCCGAAATAACGACGTTTGTTCATTAGAATTACAATAAAAAATTAATTTAAAAGTAATTGCTAAACAATAATACCTTTCTCAAATTGTCAGTAAACTAGCAACTTTTTAAAGTAATTGGCACGATCCGCTTGGTACATTTTTTTTACACCACAGGCTATGAAAGTCAGCTATTGAATATTTTTTTTAAAATTATTTGCAAAACATGTATTTTTTTTTAGTTTTCGTACCATTTCCAAACTAAAAGGGACATTGCTTTAGATGACTCAAGCATTTGTGAGGGTTACAAAAAAAACAGGACTCAAAAAAGTCATCATTTGTAAAAATGGCATAAATTATATTAAACGAGTACAAAAATTCCGAAATAAAATTAAAAATATTCATAGCTTGAAAATGGTGAGACTTTTACCTGAATTTTTTTTTGCCGTATAATAGGCCTTAATGTGACCTGTCCCCTGTTACAGGATTATCCTTCATTTTTTGGACACCCTGTATAATGGTCAACTTAGCACACTTGTATCATAATGTACTATTTATTGAATAATATGTAAAAATCGGAATGGGTGTAAATTAGCCTGAATAAAGATGATTATAATTTGATTTATAATATTTATAGTCTCACAAATTGCAAATGCGCCTGGCGGCCATTTTTTGACGTATTTTAGATGTTATTTCTTTCGACTTCTATTCGATTGTGTGCTACATAACTTTATTTATCATTACAATAGCGAATAAATTAATACGTGATTAGATTTGGGAATGGTATGATTATTTTTAGTTGCTAAATATTTCGAGGTTATTAATTTGACAAGGTTCCAGCGCATTAGCTACTTGCGAGTAATATTTAACATTTCCATACGCACACACACATTTCTATGTGCCATCTAAGACCACGTAGACACAAGACTTAAGTTAATAACACATGTGATCATCAAATTTCTGCCTGGAAATGAGTTGAAAACCTACTAATCTACAGAATATAACAAGCAAAAGCGCGTCATGTTCTTATCTTATGCTAATACTACTGAATTTATATTGACGAATTCCTAATTGAGGTCTAGACAATTATTATTGTATCTTGAAAATTGACATATGATATTTAGAACACTTCTAGTAGAAACTTATGAGCATTATGAATGCTAGGGCCTTATTTTTACTGACTTATAAAAAGGAGGTAATCGATTTAATGTGTATGTATGTTGTGATATTTTTGGAATTTGATAATATTTAAATATGTTGATCTATAAAGGTTTCCAAACACGTGTGCAAAATTTCGTAAGTGTCCGTCCGTGTAAATATACAATCGTACATTTGTATCTGTCCACGGATTTCTCGAAAACAAGAAGCCATAGCGAGAAGATAATTCTTTTAGTTCGATGATTTAATTCCTATAATTCCTTCCTATAAAACTCATAATTTCCTTTTACCAAAGGTTGTCTGGAAGAGATCGCTTATAGCGATAAAGCGCCTAAATTGTACATTTCCCTAAAAAAAATTTGTAAATCAATTTATGTAATATGCAATAAAGAGTTATCTATCTAAGTATATTTCAATTAAGGGTACAGTGTAAGTTTCATCAAAATCGGTCCCGTAGTGTTTCAGATATGGGTAAATAACTTCCAATCATGAATTATTTAAAAAAACGCCTTAAAAAATCTGTCAGAAAAGCTTAAAAGCTTAAGTAAATGGCTAATGCGTTATTTTAAAGTTTTAGGCGGTTTTTGAAGGCGGTTGAATAACTCGCGTCAATATGGCGTGTGATTTTCGTTCGATTTTCGAAATAAAATTAGTTGGAATTTACCAACGTGTAAATTCAAAAAGATACCTCATTTTTTGTCAACTACTCACGTCTATATTTAATGTGATTTTAGTTGGTTATCAAGCGAAAATCATTCGGAATATTAGTGCGAGTGATCCAAAAATTGAGCTGCCCTTATTTGAAACTTTCGATCCCTAACCACCAACTAAATCCCCCTGAATCCGCCCTACATCTTCACTCTGTTTACTCAAGTACTTAACCCAAAGGGTTTTTATCCTTTACCACGGACCCTTAAAGAAATGTAAACAGCGGCTGATTCTGCCATAACCCGTAAGCCCAGGTTAAACACAATGTATGTCCGCTCTCGGTTTGATGATTCAAATTATGAGTAATGGGAGCAGAATACACCCGTTTTATTTTAAATGCTCGAGTTGGCGAGTGTCTCTTGAAATTGAGAAAAATAGGCTTTATTTTTATTTTAGGGATTACAAACAAATGTATTACAGCAATTCTTAATAACCTATAAACTATGCGTATTATTTATAAAGAAGTAATATAAAAGTCTATATTTAAAGCTGGCAGGTTGTGAGAAAAAATGACTTATTAAAATAAGCAGGAGAAATTAATACAATATTTGTGCTAGGCTTGCAGAATGTCTTAAAAGTTTTATTTTTATTTTGGAAGGAGGCTAGGAAAAATCGAGTTCGTTAAAGTGTAAAGTGCTTTGGGTGTGTTATGTCAGGACTTTCGTACCTATTTAAAACTAGCGGTCCCCCGTGACATCATCCACGCGTTTTGAGTTTGCCTTCTTCCCTCCCGTTGCAGCCTGATAAAGCCTTCCTCAATAAAGAAGCTATTCAACACAAAAATATTTTTTCAAGCGGTCCTGTAGTTCCTGAGATAGCGCGTTCAAACAAACTAACTCTTCAGATTTATAATATTAGTATAGATATTGTTGCTTGGTAAAATCAATGTGTTATTGTGTTCTGCGTCCTGTTACAATTGACCAAACAAATTAAAACTAAGACCTGCAACATAAAAAAATAACTTAGATATAATATTCAAATACGAAACCATTTCCTTGCGACAAGGAGGCTATGATGCTTGCTGCGTTGCCGCGTTTGATTTGATTTGTAGAGTTTGTTTGTACGTGCTTATCTCAGAAACTGCTGTACCGATTTGAAAAGTATTTTTGTGTTAAATATCGAGGAAGGTTTTAGTTTTAGGCTTTAAAACATCACGCGGCAACGGAAGGGGAGGGAGCAAACTCAAAACGCGCGAACGCAGTCGCGTGGGAACTCTGGTTTCCTGATAAAACCGCATGAATATCATCTCAATCAATATCCATCCATCCATCCATCCAGCTTTCCATGAATATATATATGGCAGTGAGTCAGTTTTTGGTTCATTGCGAGAAGGAATTTGATTTGCTAATCAAATCAAATCAAATCAAATCAAAACATTTATTTGCAAAGAATACAATTTACATAATAGGATCTTAAAATTATGGTAATTAGTGTACTCGTATTCCGCCTGCACGCAGGCATGCAAACATTATCATTTATATTTAGAAATATACAAGTGTTATTGTGTACAATTTTGAACATTCATAAAAAAAATACTTCCAGTCAAAATAGTCCCTTAGGCTGCAGAAACAGTGCGTCAAAAGCCTTTTTTTTTAAATAATATTCCATCAAGAAGTTTCAAATCGTCAGGCAATCTAATGATAAAAAACCCAGATTAGAATAAAACAAACCATTTGAATGAACGAATCTAATTGCTAACAATGATGATAAAACGGCCTTAAATAAAATAAATAAATAAATTAGCCTTTATTTTCCCAATAAATTATAAACAATTACAACATTTAAGAGATATTAATTGAACTCATTCTAAATTAGCAATAATAATTATTAATAAGTTGATATTTGATAGATTATGTATTAAAGTTTAAATTAAATACTGGATTGTTAGGTGTCGGTTTCATTATTATTGGGTACCCATCTTTGGGTGAAGGCCTCCTCCATCTCCTTCCAGCTTTTCCTCACTCTCGCCTGCCGGGTCCAAGTTGGTCCAGCAAGAGCAAGAGAGCCGAGGCCGGCCACGGGGTCGGTTTGTGTCGTAAGGATGCCAGTGGACAATTCTGGCGTTCCATCTGTTATCTGTCGTTCTTGCTATGTGTCCAGCCCAGCGCCATTTCATCTTACACGCAAGTTCTACTGCATCTATTATCTTTGTTTAATCTCTGATGATTGTGTTTCTTATTTTGTCTCTCAGCTTTATACCTAGCATGCTCCTCTCTGTAGCTCGTTGAAAAACGTTGATTTTTTCTACAATTTCCTTTGTAAATGCCCAGGTTTGACAACCATAAAGTAGCGAAGGCAAAACACAGGTATCCATAGCTTTCTTTTTCAGGTTCATAGGCATCTCAGACTTAAATATTTCCTTGAGTGACCAGTATTTACTCCAGGCTTTTTTTATTTTACGCTCTACTTCATGTGATGTTTGGTGTAAAAATGATACACTTCGTCCCAAGTAAATGTATTCATCAACGTAGCCTACATTGTGTTGATTGGTATCTTTTCAGCATTTGTCATGGCTAATGTCTTCGTTTTGTTCATTTTGAGACCGTATTTTTGGCTCTCAGTATCAAGCGTTTGTAACATATATTCTAGGTCATTGTGGTTTTCTGAAAGCAGGACAATATCGTCTGCAAATCTTAGATTATTTAGATATTCTCCATTTATGTTTATTCCCCTGTTTTTCCAATCTAACTGTCTGAAAATATGTTCCAATAGTGAGGTAAATAAGTTTGGGGATAATGGATCTCCTTGCTTTACACCTCTTTTAATACTAAATGGTTCTCCTTTTCTTTCCATTTTGACCAACGCTCTGCTGTTTTTATATATTTCCTGTAGTACCTCAATATATCTTTTGTCCACTCCTTGGGTTTCTAAGGCTGTCCACAAAGGGTCGTGTTGTCTTGAATCTCCTCAAGCCTCAGTTTTTCTACATATGGGAATATTACCATTTTGTCTTTGTTTAAAAGTGGAAAAGATTACTGTTTCTATAGGGGCTGGTAAATTAAAGAGGTCCGTGAGGAAAAGTGCGTATATTCGGAACCACATCCAGTTGACAAGTAAAGTTGCTAATACAGTGAAACCAACACAATAATACTAAAGTAATTACAATTATGCCAACACACAAAAGTTACATGTTGGAGTTACCAACATACTGCCTGTCTGCGTTTTAAAAGATGATAAAGTTATGTAATCAGTTAAACAAATTATTTTCTTCAAACATATTTTACAAATTTCTAAGTCACCTCAAACTTTTATTTTAATAGTTAATGCAAGTGTTTACTATTGCGGACAGAGTATGCAATTAACTCTTAATATTGTTTTATAAATGAGTATGAAAAACATTGTTAATATTATGTACTAATTATCAATATAATTTTACACTCTTATTTTATTACTACATAAGAAAACTTAATAACTATTTAGTTAAGACTATTATGGCATAGTATTGTTTACCTATGAACACAATAACAATGTATTTTTAAGGTATTAATATTAAACAATGAAGTAAATATATTTTTGTTAAATACAACTTAATACGTAAAATTAATGTTTAATTTATTCTACAGGTAATAGGCATATTTTTACAATTGAGCGTTTGTGTTTTTTACCATTTGCTGTTTGTACTTCAACAACTCTCACTTTATTATCAGAACCTGGAAACACATTGACAATTCTAGCCAAAGGCCAAAACATTGGACTAGTATTATCCTCTTTTAGAATAACTAGGGAACCTACTTTTACATTAGGGTGTACATTTGTCCACTTGTTACGTGTTTGCAAAATATTTAAGTAATTTTTATGCCAAACTTTCCAAAATGAAAATTTTATTTGAGTACAAACTTTCCAAAATTGTAATTTATTTGTCTGATCTTGCACATCTTGTTCAGGGTAAGTATTTAAAGCAGCTCCAATGAAAAAGTGACCAGGAGTGAGACATGCAAAATCATTTACATCATTTGACAATGGCATTATTGGCCTACTATTTAAAATAGCTTCAATTTGGCATAATACAGTATTCATTTCTTCATAAGTAAGCAAACGTTTCTGTACTACTCTCTTCAAGTGGAATTTCATGCTTTTCACACCAGCTTCTGCTAATCCAGCAAATATAGGGCTATAGCATGGCAAAAAATGAAATTTAATTCCTTTCTGACTTGAAAAGTCATGAACTTCCCCCTGATGAACTTTAGAATTTTGTAACCTATAAAGTGCATTTAATTGGCTGTTAGCACTTTTAAATGTTGAAGCATTGTCACTATAAATATCAGTTGGGAGGCCCCTGCGTGAAATGAACCTTTTGAGGCAAGCAAGAAAAGTTACCGTTCGCAAATCAGAAGCTAGCTCGAGGTGAATGGCTTTGGTAGCAAAACATACAAACACACATACATAAGCTTTATTTTCTAGAGCTTTTCGGATCCTACTTTGCTTTATCATTATCGGTCCAGCAAAATCTAAACCTATCTTCTGGAAAGGCCTGCTAATATTCACCCTATCGTGAGGTAAAGCTCCCATCAGCTGTTCCACCGTATTAGCTTTTAATCTAACACACACAATGCATTTATATATGACTTTCTTTACTTCTTTTATACCATGTATTATCCAAAACTTTTGGTTAATTGCAGAGAGTACGAGTCTCTGACCTGCATGCAGGTTTTTTATGTGTTCACTTTGAATTAATAGATGTGTGATCCGAGATTGCCTAGGCAAAATAACTTGATGCTTCTGGGCAAATGGTATAGACGCATTTTCTAACCGCCCACCTACTCTTAATAAACCATTTGCATCAATAAAAGGACACAATTGTTTCAAAGTACCTTTTGTGTTGTTATTACATTTTAAATCATTTATAGTATCTTGTAAATATTTTTGCTGCTCATACTTAACAATTAGCAATAGAGATTCATCTAGTTCTCTGCTAGTTAGATAATTTAATTTGTTTTTATTGACTTTAGACTTTGAGTTTCTAGCAAACCTCAGTACATAGGCTAAGACACGTTTCATTTTGTTTATATTAGAAAATTTTTCTAAAAAATCTAGACATAGATTTTGTTCGTTTACCGTACAAACCATGGCTCTTGAGAATGCAGAGGAAGTCTTAACTTCAGGCAAATCAGCAGGAAAAACTATATCTGATAAAATGTCTATCTTATACTCACTGTTTTGAAGATCCTTAGGGCCAGACCACCACAGAGCGTGGTTCTGCAACTCATGTGGCAGGATGCCTCTGTTCAAGCAATCTGCAGGATTATTCTCTGTACCTATATACGACCAAGTATAGGACTGTGTAAGCTGAAGTATAACTTTCACTCTGTTAGCCACATAAACATTTAATGTGTTTATATTAGTATTAATCCAAGCCAAAACAATTTGAGAATCGGAATGTAAAATCACTTTATCTATTTTCAGTTTAAGTTGTAAAGTGTTATAAACTCTGGATATTAACTTAGCAAGAAGGATTTACACGTGACTTGGAACATAATAAAGAAACTTTTACAGTAAAGTTTATATCAGCGACACGCAAATAAACACAACAGCCATAAGCAGTGGAACTCGAGGCGTCAGAAAAACCTACTAGTTCAATTGAGCATGCATTTTTTAAATTCACATAACGCGGTATTTGTATTGGCGGCATAATGCGCAAGCTGTAATAAAATCTTCCCAAGCATTTAGCAAGCGCTCAGGTGGCTGCTCATCCCATGAAATGTGAGCCAGCCATAGCTGTTGCATAATGACTTTAGCTTTTAACACCACTGGGCCAGCAAGACCAAGTGGATCATAAAACTTTTCCAATAAAGCTTAATATTTCACGCTTAGTAGCAGGCATGACATCATCATTGTTAGGGCACGCAAGTATGAATGAGTCAGTGTTAATGTTATAATGAATACCTAAAGTTTTTAAGAAAGTATTATCACCCTGCAATTCAATATCATCAAAATGTTGCTGTGACTTAGGAATTTCATTTAATAATTCTGGGCAATTTGAAAACCACTTGTGTAATTGAAACCCGCCTTTGTGGAGGAGGTCACAAAGTTGTTGTTTTGATTGTAATAAAAGTACTGGAGTGCTCTGTGACACAAGAGCATCATCAACATAGACTGACTTATCAATAATAAAAGCAGCTAGAGGAAACTCCTCTTTAAATAAAAAAGCTAGCTCTTTAAAGCAGCGTGTAGCCAAAAATGGTGAACTTTTAAGACCATATGACACAGTATTTAACTGAATACATTGAATATTATCGGCAGCATTGTCCCTCCACAGAATATTTTGAAGTCCCCTGTGCAAAGGATTTAATGAAATTTGCCTGAACATACTTTTAATATCTGTTATGAAAATATATTCATCAAGTCTGAACAGTAACAAAATGTCTAATAATTCGTTTTGAACTACAGGCCCATTCAATAACATGTCATTTAATGAAACTTTTTTATTAGTTTTCATGGAACCATCAAAAACAACTCTACACTTAGTAGTCTTCTTATCAAACCTGAGTACAGGATGGTGTGGCAAAAAATAAACAGGATCTGCATCAAGGTCGTATTGGCTGATATCTATGATTGTACCATGACCTTGTTCCACATAATCATGAATGAATTGTTTATAAAGCTGATAGACTAAATCATTTTTCTGAAGTCTGTTTTCTAAGTTAAAAAATCTCATAAAGATGAAATAAGAAACCAAAAATTTTGCGCACGGGCGGGACTTGAACCAGCAACCTTTTGGCAAACCGGGCCAAACGCTCTTACCAATTGAGCTACCGTGCTGTCAGTCTTCAGTGCCAAATTAAATGAGCTACCTAGATTTTGATTAATAGTTTCTAATGGCAACTTAAGAGGCAAATTGACTTCAAACTTATTGTTTTAAGTATCTAAAATTACTGTATCTTTAAATATTTTTTCACAAGCATCATGCTCGGGTAGCAATGCAGGATAATATTCAGGTATACTTTCTGTTTTAAAAAAAATCAGTTAAATTGTCATTTAAAGTATTGTCACAAGCTTTACAAAATAAAGAAGTTACTTGTTGTGATCCTTGATAGGCTGGCAAAGACCCAGCAATTACATAACCAAATTGAGTGCGAAGTACTGGTACCGCTGAAACCTTAGTGCTGGCCCCCTCCTGTGCCAGCTCATGGAGACTGGGTGGAGATTCAGATGGCAGCAACACCTGGAAAAACAAGTCGGCGCCTATAAGTACATGTATCACACTTGGCACGTTAAAGTCTTTATCGGCCAGTTCACTATTTGGTGGGAGAATGAGATTGTCCAGAGAAATTTTTCTTTGAGGTAGTTTTGAGGTGATACTTTCTAAAACAAAACATGTAGCAGAGATTGCAAAGTTATTTGTAAGAGACTGAAGTTTAACATTTACTCGTTCTGTTACATTATTAATGTTGTTGCCAATTCCAACCACAGGAGTAGTGACAGTTTGTGATTGTACACCTAATAAATTTACAAGCTCTTTGGAAATAAAAGAAATTTGAGATCCACTGTCTAAGAGTGCTTTTACATGATACTCAATTCCATTACTCGCTATAATCTTGATTCTAGCAGTTGGCAATAGCACTTGTCTGTTGCCAGCTTCTGTAAATAATGTCACTGGAGATGGAGCATTTTGTGGATGAAGCAATTTATTATGTTTCTCCTTGCAGACGTCACATTTGAAAAAGAATCTGCACCTGTTTGCATGTTTGTTAAGGCAGATTTTACATAAGTTGTTTTCAGTGACAAGCTTTAATCGATCCCCAACTGAAAGCAGCTGAAATTTTGGACAAGCAAATAATTTGTGTGGTGACTTACATAATAAGCAGGCTGGAGTCGACTTCATGGAAGTGGCCGCTGCTTCATTTACAGTTGCTACATGAGTGGCCTTTGGGACAGAAGTATGCTGTACCTGTTGTTTCTCAAGAGCATTCCCTGCATTCTCAAGAGCTAAGGCTCGTCGTTCTAGAAAATTAATAAGGGATTTGGTTGTGGCTTCATTATGTAACATTTGAAATTCCCTATTACAATAATTGTCTAATTTTCTAGTTAAAATGCAAAGTATCAAGGGATCCCATGAGGAAACATCATCTTTTAAATTTTTTAGAGCACCTAACTGCTGTTTAACTAATGACACAAAATGTCTTATATTTTGAGCTGTTGATTTTACAACTGCTGGTATGTCTAGTAAAATATTAATGTGTTCTGAAGTTATTTTATACACATTATCATATCGGTCATTAAGTATCTTACAAGCCTCATCGTAACTTTCTGGCAAGAGAGGTAAATTCTTTACTAACTCCAAAGGTTCGTTCTGCAAGAAGCTACGCAAGAAAAATAGCTTTTGAATTTTTTGCAAGCCTTCATTTTTATCAATTAATGCGTTAAAGAGTCCAATGAAAGGCTTATAATCAGAGTACTTACCAGTGAAAGTTGTAATGTTAATCTCGGGTAAGCGTGTCGAAAATTGAGGCGAATTTTTGTAGGGCGGAGTCTTTGCAGCTATTTCAGCCGTCAAGCTCCTTATCTTGCTTAAGGTTTCCAAGTATTTTGGTTCTATAGTTCCCAAATCATCTAACGACGGGTCTATAGCACATACTTCGAGGTTTAAGACCTCAAACTTTTCAAAAGAGATACGCAACCTCTCCTCTCTAACACATAATACGTGTTCATTTATGACACTATCTGTATTTGCAAAATATAAAAATGATTTTGTTAGTGCCCCTTTCAAGGCGGCACGCTTCCTAATTAAAGCCGCCAGATCTGTCACTAGTTCTGATTGGCTTTTGGCATTACTATCACTACCTTCTGCCATTGCTATTATATTTCCTTACCTGAAGGTTGTCTGGAAGAAATTGCTACAAGCAATAAGACCGCCTAAATTGAACTTATAGCGAATATCAAAGATACTATCCTGTGTAATTATGTTTATGGTGTGCAATAAAGTATTTTTATTATTATTATTATTATTATTATTTTAACGCTAATACTTAAGATTGGAAAATAAAACTAGCACTGAACACGTCACAATAATACCCCAAAGGTAACACGAAATGACTTCAAAGTAAGTTTCCAAAATGGCGTGTTTCCTTACTGCTGGCGTTGCGTGGTCACACACACGCAAGATGTCAAGCTGGGTAGATACAGTGGCGCCCCCGCAGACTTTGTTCACGGCCAATGGTGTTCATGCGCGGCAAAATTCCACCAATCGCGCAATGTCACCGCACATAAGCTCCGCGAAGCGGCGAGCAGCGGAACCCTCTTGACAGGACGGAACAGGCGGCAAAATTAAGTTATCTTGACGTGTAGCGCCATTGCGGAGAGTAGCCGAACCAAAACCACAGAATATATGTTAACTTCCTGCAAGGCCGGCAACTGCTGCAAGCAGCGCTAAGGTTGACGTCGCGACACCTAGCGGCGAGTAGCGAGAACTTCAACTTCGCGGCAAAAATGTAACTCCCGCTGAGTTCTTCTTTCATAGGAATGCGAAAATATCCATGAAAATGAGGATTTCTTGATTTTCGCTGTAGACTAGCAACTGATGGATGATCCACGATATAGCGGTTGGCGGCTTCAGTTGTCGACGTTCTTTCTCGATAATCACTCACACGATGACAGCACGTGGAGATTGTAAATAGTCCGGGTGACGTAAAAACTGTCCTGCACAACGATCTTCGATTTTATATTCACTCGCGGTACCTCACCATTTGAAGGACCATGTTTAAAAATGGAAAAGATTACTGTTTTTATAGGGGCTGGTAAATTAAAGAGGTCCGTGAGGAAAAGTGCGTATATTCGGAACCACATCCAGTTGACAAGTAAAGTTGTTAATACAGTGATACCAACACAATAATACTAAAGTAATTACAATTATGCCAACACACAAAAGTTACATGTTGGAGTTACCAACAGTCTTTTGATTTTTCTTTCGGTATTTGCACGACAGTGTCCAGTATTTTTTTTACTATATCTCTATAGCCTTTTTCAATGTTATCGAACTGCAAATCTTTAATTGCTTCTCCGAACGCATCTTGCATCAACTCTTTTTGGAGGTCATTTATAACTGTTGGTATTTTGCATCGATATTGTTTCCTTGATTTTTTTCCTGTATAGTTGTCTGACAGGCACGCTCTTACAAGTCTGTGGTCGGAAGGGTATGCTGTGTTTATTATTTGGACGTTTGAAATACCTTTGATATTTTTAACCAGCATGAAATCAGTTTCATTCCGTATTTTTCCATCCGGTGATATCCATTTCCATTTTTGTTTGTTCTTTTTCTTGAAGTGAGAATTTGCCACGTATAGCTGATTTTCAAAACGGAATTGCAATAGTAATTTTCCCCTATCATTCCTTTGTCCGTGTCCCCATGGCCCCATAACAGTTTTATCTTCCGCCGCCATCTTATTCCTATCTTGGCATTGAAATCCCCTATTACAATGGTATTTCTGCCTGTATCTTGTAGTGCTGTTTGTATGTTATTATAGAAGTTTTCCAGATCCCTCGCATCCGCTTTTTCTGTAGGCGCATAGCACTGTATTAAGTGTATTTCTTTATTACCCAAATACATATCTAGTCTCATAACCCGATCTGAAACAGTTTTTACTTGAATAATACAAGATTTTAGCTCCTTTCTTACGAGGAATCCTACTCCGTTTTTTCCTTTTATTTTAACGTGGAATATCATGATGTAATTCTCATTTTCTATAATGTACTTGCCTTCTTTTTTAATCTCTGATAGCCCTATTACATCCCATTTAAACTTCGCTATGCTATTTTGTAGCTCAATTATTCTTGTTTTACTCACCAATGACCTTACGTTCCAAGTGCAAATGTGGTAGTCAGTAGTATCAGTTTGTTTTTGGTTGATGGAGGGTTGTGGTCTACTGCTCCCGCGGTGACCGGCCGGACTGGGAGACGAGAATATAGTTGTACAGTCTTTTTCAAACATTGTTGGAGGAGGCGCCGCTGGTTGCTATTGGTCGTCCTCTGAAACTGATATATTGTTTGTAGCGATTGGTGTGTGCCGAGTAAGATATTGTGTGATATTTCTGTTTTCCATGAATTTATTAAGTTTCCTTTCTTGGTGGCTGTTTTCGTTTTGAGATGATTGGAATGTTTTTTTTTTTTTGTTACTTTGGCCTGCAGTTGAAGAGCCATCATTTATTTTGTTTTGATGAGGTTTAGGGGATGGGGAACGTGATCGTGATCTTTTGTTGCTTTTTTTACTATTTATTATGAGTTTGTTGTATCTTATTTGTACACTATTGCCCTTTTCCTCTTCCAGTTTTGCCTGTTCTAATAATTGATTTCCTTTTCCAATGTTTTCTTTGAATAGTCTTCTTTCAGATAGTAGTAACTGTTTTCTAGTTTATTTTTATTTTTAAGTAATTCTATTTTTTTGCCCATGGTCATAAAAGTTATCACAACCGGTCTTACTTTTTCTGTTTTTTTACCAATTCAACGTATGGATTCTATCTTTGTCGGTAGCAATTTGAGTTGCATTAAGTTCTGAATTATATTTACAATATTATTTTCAAGCTGTTGGTAACTTCGTTCATTTTCTTCTATGCCAAAAAATACCAAATTTTTTCTGCGACTCAATCTGTCCATATTATCAATTTGAATTTCCTGGTACTTAAGTTTTTCTTTTAAAATAGCATTTTCTTGCTGTATTTCTGTGAGTTTCTCTCCAATCACATTATTTATCTTTTCTATATTTTCTTTAAGTGCTCTCATTTCTTTTGTTTGTTCGTGTTGATCTTTTTGTATTTGTATTAAAATTGCCTTTATTTCGTCCATTTCTATTCAATGTCACTTATAATCAATATAAAAAAAAAAAAACTTTTAAATATTTCTATCAACTACAATGTACCAGGATTTGAAACCAATGATTTACGAAACTGCAGTTTTAGCATGCGGTGTAGGTACCACTGCGCTACGCGATGTCTTGCTAATGCTATGAAATAGTCCGTATGTGTTTGACTGTCATTTAACCGCAGAGTTTTGCGTTTCTAAACATGTAGGTAATACCCCGTAGCCTATAGACACTGATACCCGCACAATGGGATTTGTTAATAGGCCGTAAATAGATTTGGTAATGTTTTCACGATCACAGTTCACTTTAGTTAATTTTCACTATTGGTATTTGTTGACGTTAAGCACTTGTTTATTTGATGTTTTGTTTTGAGAGGATAGCTGTCCACTGCACCCAGTCAGTTTGGTATTGCACTCATTTAGTTCTTGTTATTTAGTGTTTCATTTCACAGCACAAATACAATTAATCTTTTGGATAACGTTCACGCAAGGTAATTGCACCATAATCGGGTCGTATTTACTACTAGCGGTCCCCCGCGACTTCGTCCGCGCGTTTTGAGTTTGCTCCCTCCCTTCCCGTCGCAGCGTGATGTTTTACCCTAAAACCTTTCTCAATAAATAAGCTATCTAACACAGAAATATTTTTTCCAATCGGTTCAGCACTTCCTGAGATAAGCGCGTTCAAACCAACAAACTCTTCAGCTTTATAATATAATTAGCGCAAGCGCAACTTGTACTTAAGCTGCGAACATTATTTTGGTGCGGAGTTATGTTAAAACTGTGATAGCTCCTAAGATATTTATTGGAATCAAATGATATAAAGGGCAACTTTGTTCTAAATGAAATGTTCGTGATGATGAATGTATTTATTTTGATAAGAATAAATACCTGTATGTATAATACACCTCTAAAAATGATGCATTATTTTTTTACAAATTTATTAACATAAAAAATGTTGTAGTAAGTCAACCATGAAAGATAGACTTATGCTGTTGCGGATTTTATTGTAGAACTCCTCATGTTGAACAATCTTGTCATACATGATTTTTGTGTAACTTTAGCGGTTTCCGCAGCGTACGCAGCGGAAGCTCTCAAAAGGAATATTTTTCTCCCGTTTTCGCAACATTTTTCATTGCTGCTGTGGTCTTGTGAGTCGTATCTTTATGTAATATAGCTTAAAGCCTTCCTCGATAAATGGACTATCTAACATAAAAATAATTTTTCAAATCGGGCCAGTAGTTTCTGAGATTAGCGCGTTCAAACAAACAAACAAACAAACAAACTCTTCAGCTTTATAATATTAGTATAGATTTATCGAATGTTTTCTCACTGGAAAGAATTTTAAAAACACTTTAAATGCGGAGTGAATTCGTACTCTTGCGACGCCATCTTGGAGTTGAAGATATATATTAAAACGGCCTTAGAAACAAAATAAAATATACAATATCAAGGTTGCCTTCAAAATTACTGAAGCTGAAACTTCCTTTTCGATTTCTTTAAAAGGTCACGTCCATTTACAAATCAAAACTTAGTGAATTATTAATAATGTTCTTTAAGTGGCAGGTACTCATCGAATATCGATTTCATTTTATATAGGTCAATATTACACAATGCTTTGTTTGCTTAGATATTTTGAAAGACGAAATGAGGAAATACAGTGTGTTTTTATAATAACAAAAAAGTGAGCAAAGGTGTAACTCACATATAAGTCAAATAACCGGCTAAGTGCGAGCCGGACTCGCACAGTGAGGGTTTCATGCTAATTTAAACTGAATTAGGGATTTCCTTAGCTAAAATATCACAATATTTTGTTGACAGCAAATATAACTTTGTTTTTCATAGTGTTTGTATGAAGAATAAAGTTATGTTTGCGGTTGTTGAAAATGTTCTATATATCAGAAACTACTAGTTCGATTCCATCCAAACCAATTTTCGTTGAAAACATTTGTTAAGATCTACATTTTTTTAATTTACACTCGCTTAATTTAGAAGTTAGATAGGGTGACGCCTATTTTACCACTTTGGAAGCGTCTATCTCTCAAACGTAACACTTTTAGAGAAAATGGTTTTAGGAATCTCGAAGTTATTTTAAAAGACCTATCCATAAACTCCCTACACGCATAGCTTTGACAAAAAAACTGGTTTAAGTTTCATGTATGGGAGGAGCCCCCTCTTAAATATCCGTATTTTTTTTATATAAGAATCCTTAAGCGGTTGACTGGATACATCTTCCTACCAAATTTCAATGTGATGCTTATAGTTTTAAGAATAAAGAGGCTGTGATATGACGGACAGATAGACTTGACAAAACTATATCCGTGTTTTGCCATTTGGCTACGGAACCCTAAAATAAATAAATAAATATCCTTTGGACATTCGCACACATCGCCATCTAGTCCCAAAGTAAGCTACTCAAGGGATATAATACTTAAATACTTTTTTTTTGTAAATACATACATGATATACATAGAAAACACCCAGACCAATACAAAAAGACATGTTTATACACACATTGTTTGTATTATGCTGGGATCGAACCCGCAACCCGCTGCGTAGTAGGTGATTTCTCGACCACTACACCAGACGGGTCGTCGAACAACGTTAACAACGTGATAAAGTTAAAAGATGTAAGGCTTCTATGTACATCTGTGAAGTTTTCCTATTCTTCTATATTCTCTACCATCTCATTGGCCCATGACTTCCAATTAAGGTTTTATCCAATCCAAAAATGTCTTTCATGTGCAGCCGACGACACCGCCGCCATACCATGTTCAAACAAAAAACTTTTGAACACTCGACGACACAAAAACGGGTGACAAATACTTTAAACTCAAGGCGACGCGACGCGCACTTGATTTTGGCTCTAAATCTCTTCGTTATTACTCAAATCTTATTGACTTACAAGCAGTCCCCGCGACTTCATCCGCGCGTAGCTTTAAGCCTTATTCGATAAATAAGTTATCTAACATAAAAATAATTTTGCAAATTGGACCAGTACTTCGTGAAATTAGCGCGTTCAAACAAACAAACTCTTCAGCTTTATAATATTAGTAAAGATTTGTTTCAGAATTCTTTGAACATAAAAAAACGGATCTTAATTATTTTAATGAAATATAAATACTTAATGCTCAAATAACAAAAAATATATCCATAAACTCATTATATTGATGGCGCTCCACGTTTAGCGTAGGCCTCATTACTTATTAATTTTAGAACTTTAAAAAAAAGTTAACCTATTACGCCATTATCATATCATATCATATATCAATGTATATGATACATCATATCATATACATATTAGCAATTCACGCCAGGGTCATTAAGTATTAAGCCCTCAGTATAATTTTAAGGCCTACTTATGTTAAACTTAATTACTTTTTTTTTTACTTTTGACTTTTCTAAAGGAACATGCTGTATATTGCGTGCTTGTTAGAGCCTTATCGTTGAATCTAATGGATATTTTCATAAAACAATAAAGGACATGCAATTCAGCTTTCGAGTTTACGTTATGGATCACGGAAGTTTTTGAGTAATCAACCAATGAACCCTTGTATTGCCATTGAGTTCGATTTACTGATTAGTTAAATTATAACAAATACGTTAACTGTTATTAAAAAAACCTAATGACGAAAGGGTGTTATAAAGTAGATGATTTATTAAAAGATAGTAATGTATGGACTTGCATGATCACCACACACATTGTAGGTAAACCTTTTGAAAAGAGGCATTGACAATAGTGACTGAGTTTTTTGCGCAGCTTCTTATCAGCACTAGTCCACAATTGTCCCAAAGCTGTGGTAGGGTTTATATTAGGTCGTGTAAAACTGCCCCCAGTGGGTCTAGATTTGCATCAATAAATGAGTTTTATAGATCAACTAGCGGGCCCCTGCGACTTCGTCCGCGCGTTTGAAGTTTGCTCCCTCCCCTCCCGTCGCATCAAGATGCACTATAACCTAAAACCTTTCTCGATAAATAAGCTATGCAACACAAATTTTTTTTTCAAATCGGTCCAGTAGTTCCTGAGTTTAGCGCGTTCAAACAAACAAGCTCTTCAGCTTTAAAATATAAGTAACGATAAAGCAATAAGGTGTTTTATGTTCATTCTTTATGTCAGGCCTTTAAGCCCAGCTGTGGGAAGTTTGAACGTTAAGATCCTGTTTAACACTGACAACTTAGTTCCGGTTAGTATGACGTTCTGTATTTAAATTATTCGTTAGTTAGTTCTTACTTGTTGATTGTAAAACAGGCGTTTGATTATTTTGTAGCCTATTCATTATTTTCTTTCAATAAAAAAGCAATAAAAGCAACCATAATTCTATTTTTGTGTCGTAATATATGGTAGGTACCCATATATTACTTAAGGGGCTACCCGAATTTTTGACGCGCACACTAGCGCCACTCTAATTAAATTAATTATTACTCCTTAAATACAAAAACAATCAAAATTCTGGTAGACACGATTGTACTACAGGTTCTATAGTTTATTTAGTACGTTTAAATTGTTTCTAAAGTAGTTTACTGAAGTAGAGTTAGAAAAACTGCTAAATATGGCCACTTTTGTCATTTTATCTAACTGTACCTGCAGATAACTCTGTTTTATTGAACTTAAAAATTGTATCTAAACTAAACTAACATAACCCGAGCTACAATCGCATCAATCAGATTTTCGGTTGGTCTTTTATTTAACGAGTTATGATTTTTCTACTAAAGTGGCGCTAGTGTGCGCGTTAAAAATCAGGGTAGCCCCTTAATAAAGACGTGTTATTCGCATCAATAAAATAAATTTAACGTTACGCAAATACTTTATTTTAAGTTAAAAATACAAGACATGTTGTGATCGGCCTTTGTATGCAATCCGATATAAATCTGTGCCTCCTGGTGCTTGTTTGTATAAATTCTTTTCGAGCTGACTCTTAAATAAATGGATGGGCTCATAAATGTGCCGGTCACGTGAACACGGGAGTTTACCCTGAGTAAGTTTCCTTGTAGGTTGCGAAAATGATCGGAATAAACTTACACACCTTTAGTTTAGGTAGCACTTGCTAACCGTAAATAAATCAGGCATTACAAGGTAAAAATGTAGCCAAAATACTGGCTATACATAAAAAACACATTGCTACGAAACTATCCACATTAGTTTTGGTTTTACAACAAATATAAATATAATAATATTATGTATTATAAGTTTATAAGGCTGAATTGTTTTTTTTGAATTACCGATATTTTATGTACCTTTTAGTCTACACTGCAGACAAATTTTATTTATGGAACAAACAAGAAAAAAAAAACTAAGACATGCAACATAAAAAAATAACTTAAAATCTACCTATTTAAAAACGAAACCATTTCCTTGTGGCAAGGAGGCTGTGAATGTGGCTGCGTTGCTGCGTTGGATAGCTATGCTAATTCTTTGAGCTAGGTACCAGCCAGCTTATTATTGGCAGTAACAGAATTTAATTTTGGCGCAATTTTTCTAAACAGCAATTGAGAAGAGGGTCCCCACGACCCAAACGTTTCAACGCCAAACGGCGCAAACATATAATCACTTGCAAGTGAGACGTACTCGCGACGCTTGGCGTTTTCAGCCAACTCCGCTGCTGCACCAGCTTTAAGGGCTGATTCTCTGAGATTGGACGGGGCCAAAGTATCGAAACAAGTTGCATCCGAAACTAAGACCCGAACCCGTTCCCAGGGAAAAAGCGTGAGGCCATCGGTTCTCTTGCAATCATCACAGACCAAACCACGTGGTTCCAACGTGGAAGGAACATAAATGGTCGCAAGAGCTATTCTGATGGCGTGGCAGCACAGGCAGTGGAGACCAAATTTGTCATCCTCCTTGCCACATGGCCACGTAAAAATTTACATACAGGTACCAAGGCGAAGGCCCACACACACCCAGAAAGACTTATTATCGAAAAGAGTGCCCAAATTTGATTTTGATTGTTTTTTTTTTTAACACGCTAATTTCAAAACTACTGGACTGATTTTAAACTCAAAACGCGCGGACTCAGTCGCAGGGACCGTAATATTTTTGTCCTCAACAGTTCTGAATTTGATTGCTTAGAAATCGTTGTTCAGCTCTAAAAGAGCAAATTATTAAGGACTGGTTTCGTCATCGATATGTAACTATACTAATGGTTAAAAAAATGTTATGCGTGACTTGAACAATAAAAAATGTTTACCAATTCAAAGTCATAAGAATAACTATCTGAGGTGGAATTGTGTAAAGCAATCGTATTCGTTTGACAGTTCAAAACGTACGATGTGATGTGTCAAACCCTTTGTTCTCCGCCATTTGACAGACCATACCGTACGTTTTATGAATACGATTGCTTTACACAATCGCACCCATTGATTGTATTTAAATTGATAATGCACGGTCGTAATTGGTCAACCGCTAGTAACGGCTAACTAGCTATCACGAAACCGACCCTAAAGTGTTTTAAACCTAACAACAAGTTACTAACGATCGTTCTAAGACAGACCGTTCACAGACAATTAGATTGTAAGTAAGCTTGCTAAATCGATTAGCCCTAACTGGATCTGAAGTACGGAACCCCTGGGAGCGTTCCGTTTGTCGGTAGATTTCCTCCATTTTCATTTTCTTTTCTTGGCGACAGAATATTTGCTGCCGCTTTTCGTTTTTTTTTTATTTGAGCAGAAGAGGCTTGCTGTCACTTTTCTTTTTCTAAGTAATAATGCTGGCAGGTTAGAAAACTTTCTTAGGCCTGATTTTGCCAACGTCAGATAGAATTTTAGTCGAATAAAATACTATAGGTACGCATAATTTGTAAACGTCAACTATTTGTCAGCAATCATTTGTGTAAATGTCATTTTGAAATCTGTCATTTTGAATTGTTTCCTACTCATTTAAGTCGGATAAGTATTATATGGCGTTGGGAAAGTCAGCCCTAATTTGTTCCATTAACGAAGTAAAGGCCTTAATCTTTTATGAGAATATAGCTTATATGAAAATATAGCTCGTAACGTAAACGTGCATAAAAAAGTAGATAAGAATTAACACAAAACTTACAAGAAATAACACGTTGAACATCCGACTTGTATGAGCAGCCTACCCCCGGGAGGTTTGTCCCATTTCAAATTACGCGCACAAAACCACTCACAATTACTCGAAACGGTAACGTATCTTTTATCAAACTATCTTATTTTACAGATAATTATTCCATTGCATAACTAAAAGCTTGAAAAGTTCACTAACGATTATATTAATATACTGAGACGCCAATATGTCTGTGTGCCGCGTAAAACTGATCTTCTAATGCTTGCAGTTGATTTTTTTTTTTTCTATTGGTCAAGCAAAGATTTGCTTGTGTTTTGGTCACCGTGCGTGATAACTTCGGTGGCATGTTTTTGACAACGAACAAAGTGATGTATTGTAACTTGTAGTTAGTATGTTGTAGATTATTGGCTTAATATAACGACTTGTTAATATCCACGCAATTAATTATAGAGTTAAATAATGATCATGAAAAAACCATTTTGTCATCATTACGGTAGCGTAATTGCGGTGGTGTATCGGGCCACTGGAATGACGAATGAGCTACACTTATGAAAATACCCTTACAATCAACACTAGGTATATTTATTTTAAACATGTAAGCAACTAATATTTAATATATATTCTAATGTATTCTATCAAACAATAATTAATGTGTGTAATAGTTTATGTAATGTCTTCTCCGAATTGAATCCGACGACGATTTACTATTTTTATAGTGCTTAAGTGTATATGCAATACACAATCGCACTCCGTTCATTTGCCCGGTGTATAGTGAACTGTGGCAGTGACTTTGACGTTATGAACAAAGAATGAGGTCGGAACCCTAAACACATAATAACAAATTTTGATCCAACCCGGGAATCGTACACGAGACCTGTTAAGTAGCAAGCAGTGAAATGGCAACTACACTAACGGTAGTGTATTGATTAATGTGTAGTGTAGTTTAACAAGTTTTGTATCTCAATCTCACTGCGTCAGTCTTCATAAAATCTTTATTTGTTCAAGGTATAGACTAAACATGGGAAAAAAAGCAAAACAGAGGAGATAAGTTGGAGAAAAAGAGGATTTCGGAACGAAAAAGAAAATCAAAATTGAAAAATAATCTTTAGAAACACTAAAAAAAGCAGTGAGGGAAAAAACAAAGAATATCAAGATCGCAAAAACTAGGAAGAGATGAAGATTCTCCTACTCTCCACGAGTTATTTCAATACTCATAGACATTGTGATTTAGATAAATATTTGTGTTGTGTTTTATAAGATCGAAATAATGTTGATTTAACGTGTGATCTCAATACTCACAGGTATCGTTATTTAGATAAATATTTTATTTGTGTTTAAACATCTAATTATTGCTGATTAAACGCGTTATCTAAATTACAGATCACAGGTATTGTAATTTAGATTTAAGATGAATAATTTTGTTGTGTTTTTATAAGATATTTTGTGTTATCTTTTTAAATTATTTAGTTGATTAATCTACAAGGTGCTCGTAGCGCAGTGGTAGCAGCGCTTTGGTGGTGATACCGAAGTGAAGCAACCTACAGCGTGGTCGTGTTTGGATAGGTGACCATTCCGACCTTATATCTCCGTGCTTCGGTAGGCACGTTAAGCCGTTGGTCTCAGCTAATATCGGTTGATATTAGTCGATAAGCCTAGTCAGAGGCCTTATGGGCGGCTTGACAGCAGGGTTAGTCGCTTGCCTTGCTAACACCCCTCCACCAACCCGCACTGAGCCCGCGTGGTGGAGTATGGCTCAATCTACCTCATAGTTGAGGTAAGGCCTTTGCCCAACTGTGGGATGTTACAGGCTAACTTTATTTTACTTTTTAGTTGATTAATCTAGATGCTCAATTATCATTACATTACTATAATTTAACAACATAAAGCTTAGCTCAATCTTTCAAGATTAAATTACTTGTTTCATAAAATTTTTTAACTGTTTCATCAAAGTTCCTTATATAAAAGCTGATTATAAATATATATATATATATATATATATATATATATATATATAATAAAATACCCTAACGCATTTTTATTTTAATATTTCAGAAATTTCACTTAGTTTATGAACAGTAATGTTAAAAAAAATGCCACCGTAATGACGAAAAAAAGACGGTTTTCAAATTACGCGTATTGCATTACATTATACGAATATTCCTTCACTGACGTTCGTAAAATCGACACTAATAAACGTATCTAGTTTTTCCTTGTGTTTCTATATGTGAACAACCACATATTTTATTCACAATTTTCAGCATAATTGTGAAAATTTAAAATAAAGCAAATAAATCACAGTGCTAGCGACACGCTACAATACCAAATGTTGCTTTAAATATGTGAATTTAATTTTAAACCGCCGCCATTTTGTAGAATATTTAACGCTGGGAAATGTAAACGCTGTAAATGAGTTATTTTCATGAATACGTTTTGCTTTGAATATTATGTGACATAATTTAATGATGGTAGACTTGCTAAACCTATTTTCATTATTAAGGTAATTTATCTTTAACTTAAATATTAATTACAACATAAATTAAGCTTTCAGTTAAGTATTTCACAAATGTATCTTTAGAAGGTGAGTTTTATCAAGATGAAATGGTTCTTTTTTAGCACAACCATCAATTAACTAATTAAAAGACATTGTAGGAACCGCCCATAAAGGCCATCAGTACTTAAACTTAACAAGGCAAATGTTCTTATAATTTCAAGAAAATATGCAAACCTGCACAAAATCTTCTCAAGATAATGATCCTCAATCAATTCGCGATAAACCAGATATGACTACCGTGAGATCTGGCTTATAATAAACACTTCGGTGAAAAAAAAAGATAAACAGAAGCCAATCGTATTGTATAAAACGGTACCACCCATAAATTCTTTAAATTAAAAGAAAAATAAAACAATTGAATAGATTGGATATTCGACCTTAAAAGTCGGGGAATGAGACGTAAAAAAGATGAAAATCGACTGCACACGTTCCTTCGTGTTTCGGAATTTTTGACGCCATCCTTGAAGGATTGAATCGTCAACATCACGTCTTAAGTCATTTGCTTCATAAGTTCAATTTTGACCCTTATTAATAACATGATTAGGTTGGATTTCATGGTAAAAGAAATGAGTTCATTGAGTATTTTTTCACGTCAATGAATCTTGAATGAGCAAGCGCCGCCAACCTGTTTGTGCAGTGGCGTTTATGTTTTTTGTTTTGTTTTTTGGGATTCCTTTGAACACGGTTTTATCTTTAAAAGTTCAAAATACCTGGGAGCTAAAAGTAAAGACTACGCTGTTGAATTCTTGTTGTTGTTAGATTCTCAAATGACGTTTCGTTACTACGACTAGTTTCCTAATTAGAACTATGTATGAGAGAATGCTAGCCCTTGGATAGCCAGAGCGCCCGATGGTGGGCGCTGACAAATGTGCATGAGTTTTCCCAAGCGCCCACCTGTGGGCGCTTTTTAATTACTTTTTTGCAAAAAATAAAATGGGTGTATAAATGCTTATTCCTTGGGCATGTTGACCTTTATGAGTAAAAAACAGATGTTTCTACACCATAGACCGCAAACACATCCGGTTGCTGTCAGTTATTGATTAATATTAGATTTTTTTTTCTTGCAATTTTTTTCGTATATGTCGTCACCCTACCACGAAATTGTTTGGTTCTATGTTTTCATTTTAAAATACATTTTTTTTAAATACAAGCATAGGCAATTTTTTCAGTAACAATAAGATTTTTACAGAATGATAATAGCTTATTCCAATAAGATTTTATAACTGTTTACGTAACGTATAACCTGACACCGCGCGAATTGCGTACGCGCACGCAGGCCACCGCGGAAACGCAACCGCCACCGCAATTGCGCCTTAGGAGGCTAGTATTGTTTTTAATGTAAAGTGAAGTTATTTTCAACCGACTTGAAAAAAGGAGGCGGTTATCATTTCGAATTCACGTTTTTTGTGGCTGTGTTACCTCATATCACAGTCATTTGTAGACCGATTTGAATTTTTTTTCGCTAACCAAGAGGTTATACCTTCTACTTGGTCTCATTGTTGTAAGTCGAGATCTTATGATGGGATATTGGTGCAATAGAGGGAAACCCAAAAATTTTAAAGGAGCATCATAGTATTTATCACTAGAATCTTAATGTTGACGTTTCTTACGTCTGATAGTCAACATAGTGTGAAACTAAACTGATGGTGGAACTCCTTAACGCTTCAGTGGTTTTAATGACAGAACTTATGATAGGTAATATGTAGCTTCTTCAAGAACGGAGTCATAAAATGCAACCCCCGACCCCCTCTCCTGTAATCACTAAAAATGAAGAAATAATATTAACTTTAAAAAGTAAAACCGACTACAAAACCAAAATGTACTAAAAAGTCTGAAATAAACTCTTAACCCTTTCTTTTTGGAGTAGGTGCTCTAATAATTGATGCTTGAGACGGACAAATTGATGTCATTTTAGTTTTGAAGTCAGTTTTTTATACATGTTACATGTGTATATTTAGTCATACACAAGGCATGATGTCACTCACCTGATGGTACATGAGTTTATAGATAGTCATGTTTAAAATACGTAAGAATAATACATATGATTTATAAAAACCGAATTGGCTACATGAAAGGCATGAAATTGCCCAGAGTGCATTCAGTTGGGCACGTTTTCTCTTTACGGGTATACGTCCCGACACACAGTGGATCGACGCCATACTAGCAAAGGGACATAGGCAACTTAAATATACATGTGTCAGTTTTTGACAAACAAATCATTCCATCGTATACGCCTAATTATAAGCTGTAAAAAACTTAATAAGCATTTTCTTATTGGAATCTTATATTGAGAGTTATGGCACCAAACGTGATTTCTTAGTATGGGAAATGGCATAAAAAATAGTGTATCTTCGGATTTTCTTCGTGTTTTGACTTGATTTTTTTATATGGTATTAGAATATATATTTGCTACATTTTCTCCAAACAAACATGGTGCGCCACACGCACCCCTTGCGAGGTACATGCGTTGGCCTTTTTTTTACTTCTTATGTACAAATTGATTCATAAGTTATAGAAAAAACAGCAGTGTTTCTTGTAACGAAGATGTACTACATAACCTTTTACTTACTTCAGATCCTGTTCTGACAACCATACGACCAAAACTCGATCAAAAAGAAAAGAAAATAATGTTCAAAGAAGTTTATGAAATGTTAGTTTTGGAAGAAAGCCTGGTAGAATTTGGTGATGTTACAAATTTAATTCCTGATAGTGATTCCGAAGAGTCGGAAATAGAATCTGAAGATGATATTTTCTGTGATTAAGAATTGTCTTTTTTTTAGTTGATTGGATCGGTTAATTTATTTATTATATAGTTGCTTTTTGTTATTTTGTTGTATTGTGTTTTAAAACTGTTTATTTGATTTATGTTTATTGCCATTTGTGTATGGTTAGTTGATAGCCAGTTAAGTATATAGTTAGTTTTTATGATATCTTTTAAGGATTTTAATTTATTTGATTACAGTGACATGTTTTAGCAAAAGCATAATGTAGGTATCTTTCTTTAAACTATAACAATACAACATATTTACGTACTTGATCAAATAAGCCTTTTTTTTAAAGTAATAGTTAAGTCATTAAAGAAACAAAGCACCATACATGTGTAACGAAAACTTAGCTTATTAGCTTAACGGCTAATATATATTACGAATCGTCAACGTCAATCGAAAAACAATATTTTCCAGAGATTGGGTACAATAAAAAAAAACTGGGAATCTGTTATCAGTGCACCGATGATCTATGGCCTGACCATTTATTAGTAAGTCACCATTGAAGTGAAATTCGGAGGTAAAATATGTCGAAATAATAACTTATGAATCAATTTGTCCATAAGAAGGAAAAAATAGGCCAACGCTTGTACCCCGCAAGGGGTGCGTGTGGCGCACCATGTTTATTTGGAGAAAATGTAGCAAATATATATTATAATACCATATAAAAAAATCAAGTCAAAACACGAAGAAAATCCGAAGACACTACTTTTTATGCCATTTCCCATACTAAGAAATCACGTTTGGTGCCATAACTATCAATATAAGATTCCAATAAGAAAATGCTTAATAAGTTTTTTACAGCTTATAATTAGGCGTATACGATGGAATGATTTGTTTGTGCGACAGCGCCCCAAATTATTTCTTATTTTCTGGTTAAAATGCAAATGCCTTCCTGTGTGTATAGTAGTAGTACCAATTACACTGCAACTGTCAGAGACAAGAAAAACGTGTCATTACATTCATAAGTATAGTTTTTTTCATTTTAAAATAATAAAATTTAAAATGCGTATTTAGTCTTTACCATAATTTGGCAATGGCTGACATTAAAATAAAGAGCGCGATGTTACGCGCTCGCGCCAACCAGCGGTCAGTAGTAATAAGTACGTAGCGAATGTTATATATTTATCTCTTTCTATCGACAGGCATGCCCCATCATTTGTCTCTATTAGCGCTTAGTGTCGTAATACACAACTATACGTTCGTATAGAGTAATCCTTGCGCCACTTTAAAGGGCTTTAATGTTAGTGTATAAAATGTCTATCCTTTTGTACGTCATTGATTCCATATTTATCTACTTTTTCATTTCACATGAGAATATCACTTTAAACCCTTGGAAAAATAGCAGATAAAACAAAATTCAAAGTTGTACGGAACCCGCTTCATCTCAAATCACTTGCTCTTCACCAATTATTATTGCTTTTTATCTGTTTTCTTTTACAAATGTTTTGTTGCTCTGTCGGTTTATTTCATGTCTTAACGATCTCCGAATGCCTTTTAATCAAGATGCCTTACAGTTGTTTATTAATTCGATTGCTAATAAGGGTGTTTGATCAATTGACAGCAGATATTTACGTAGGATAAAGATTGGACATAGAAATGAGTTGTCTTTTAAAAATATCAAAATTGAAATAAATAAAAACACAGTAAATGTCTTCAGTATGACAGCTATTGACGATTTAGCATAATAACAGGTATTTTATTAAGAATCGCAAAAATGGGGCTAAGTTGGCTATTTACCTTGAGTTCTTACCTCATAAATGAATTCACTATGACTCATGATGACGTCCTAACGATTTTGTAGTTTTTACAGCTTCACACATTTTATAGGTTACACAACTAGGTTTTATTTTTATTTTTTATAGTTTACATACACTCGTATATTATTTTAAATGAATTTATATACGTGCTGTTGGCGCCAATTTCTGTGTACCACACTAAGCAGGGGCTTACTGAAAACCAGCGTCAGGTTCTCCAGGGCTTATGCCGAGTGAGACCCCTTTTGGGTATAGACTTCACACACACACACACACACACGCACGCACGCACGCACGCACCACGCACGCACGCACGCACGCACGCACGTACGCACACACGCACGCACACACACACACACACTTCGCGTGCGAATGCGTTAGTTTACTAGTGGCAAAACAGCGTAAAACAAACAAAATCTTCAATCCATACTAATATCACAGAGCTAAAGAGTTTGTTTGTTTGTTTGTTTCAACGTGATAATCTCAGGAACTACTGGTCCGATTTGAAATACCTATCATATGTGTTGTATAGCTAATTTATCGAAGAAGGCTTTAGAGCGCTTTCACATTTAGGCGACTTTAGCAGCGCGACTTACGCGCTACAGTCGCGCTGCCGATGATTTCATACTGTACACAGCAGCGCGGCAGCAGCGCCACAGCGGCGCGTAAGTCGCGCTACACCCATTACCCATTGAGGATTCGTCCCACTACACCCATTACCCATTGAAGTGGTTATACTATCCCCGTATTAGCACTAAAATGGGTCATGGGTGTAGTGGGACCGACCCAGTCGCATGTAAATCTAATGTAAAGGCATCCGCTGCTGCCGCGCTGCTGACGCTCTAATGTGAAGGAGCACTTAAGCTATAAAAAAATACGCTACGACGGGAGGGGAGAGAGTAAACTCAAAACGCCCGGACGCAGTCACAGAGGCCTGCTAGTTTTATAATATTAGCTTTGATAAATATTCCCTGTAGTAATAAATAATTGATAGATCTAAGTCAGCTTTACTAGTCGTCACATACATATCAAAGGGGTCGCAAACATCTCTGATATGTTTCCTTTGAATTTCCCGCTCTCGTTCCTTGTACATTCAAGATTGAATTTATAATGTGAATAGCTCAACCATATTCCTTTCTGTAGGCTGATTTTTTGTATATTTTAAACCGCCAACGCAAAAATAGTGGTGTTATAAGTTCGAGTGTGAGTCTGTATGTTTATTTGTGCGTCTCATTATAGCTCCTTAACGAATAAACCAATTTGTTTGCGTTTTTTTTTAAATGTGTTTGGCTATGGTTTTTATCTATGTGTGGAATTCGAAGCAGGCGTCTCGAAGATATTAAGCTTTGTGTAAATATTTATTTTTATTGCTAATTTATTATGGCAACGAAGTATTAAAAAAATGATGTAACTTAATCATTACTTACAGTAGATAGTAGCTGTGTTTGACGATAACTACCTTACTTTATGTATACTTGACAAGCGTCATATTATAGCTGTCAATCTCTTTGAGAAGAACATGGTTGAAGGTTATAGTTAGGTGGAAGTATGATAGTGCGACTGAGCCTACAGTAAAAACTTCCAAAATCAGTCAATACATCATAATCATCATTATTATCATCCAAAGGACGTCCACTGCTGGATATGCGAATCAGTAAGTTCAAGTGGCCGTGGGCAGGGCACATAGCGCGAAGACTTGATGGCCGCGGGGACAGAAATATTCTAGATTGCAGACCCTTCGACCAGAGGCGTAGCGTAGGACGTTCACCAACAAAATGGCTGACGAACTTGCTCACACTGGATGGCAGACTGCTTGCTGCAAGGGCGCTGTGGAAAAATCGAAGTAGAGGCCTACTAATTTATATGTTCACAGTGGACGTCGTTTGGCTGATAATGATGATGATGACTGTAATTTAATTAAAAAAAAACAAAGACGGATAAAATTAGAAAAGGGAAGCGTTTGCTTACATTTACCTTCACTAACGAGCTATGATTGATTTGTTTATTTTATAAAATATAACTTCACTAACCTTTTAAAGTGCGTTTCTTTTTGCTTGTCGAATTTTGTAAACAATCTTTACTTTCCTTTTTGCAGAAATAATTCGTTTTAACATAAAATTATCCACAAAACTTACTAACTGCATAAGTAATTCATCGTTTAGCACTGAGATCTTTTCTAATCAGATGGTAAATGAATTTATTTACCATCATTACCGCAGGGCTCCTGCCACCGCTTCGATTCCAGCTATTCTTGAAGTCACTGATGTTATTTTAAAAGTTATAAAAAGATTGTTTATATTATTCGACTAGCAAAGCAAAACGGACTTAATATAATGTTTTCACTTTAACTAAATGAAAATTTAACTCATTCTATACCACACCGAGATTACTTCGTAGAAAGCTATCTGAGGGTACGAATAGAATCGCGTTTAATCTAACTTAAAAGCATCTTAGAACGCGACTTGAGTTGATATTATTATTTTAAGTCCATTTTATGTAGCTTCAAGTGGTTGCTAGAGCTCCTTTTTGCATTTCAAATTCTTTTAATAATGCTATTTATTTTCTATGACAATTTTTAATCGTATCTTTATTATTTAGAAGAAAAATCGTGTTTGTTTCATGTTTGTGACATTTACTTTTTTAGATTTCTCTTGGTTATTGTCCTATTAGGGACAATAACTTTAAAATGGGGCCAGGACAGGACGGGACTGGGGCGATTAGAAATTAGCTGGGATCGCTAGTAATAGAAAAGGTGAGAAAAGCATACTTATGTCAATATTAAATAACAAACGGTCCTATGTACAATATCGGTACAAACCTTGTTTGTTTACAATAGTTATTACTTTATCTATTTATATTTTTCAAAGTTACATTTATTTGAAAATACTCTTAGGTAAATATGAGTTTCAGGTTTACACAAAAAAGTATATGTTTTCTAATTTGGATTTTAAAACAAATATATAACCTGATAAATAGTAAGCTGCACTTGATAAAACTACCTCACTTTTGTAATAACTAAGGTGTTCTTTGAAAAGGCCAGTAGTATAATCTGGGTTAACAAAAATCACCATCATTATCAGTCAAAGGACGTCCACTGCTGAACATAAGCCAACCCTACGGTGTTCTGTACCCAGTATGATAATCCAGACAACAATATTTTATAAATTGTTATTAACGAAACCAATGGGAACGATTCGGTTCGGCTAGATCATACAAACAACCACTCTTACAAAACTTACATTATAATACGAGTATTTTCACAGAATGCCTTTGAAGTAAACAACTTTAATATGAATAAACTAATATCAAAGTACAAGACATCTCAGAAGTATTATTAGAACTGTATTCGAAACATCTAGACAAAGGACCAATTGAGATATTATATTTTTTCATACATGTGGCCCTTTTGAGAATTAATGAGCTTTAGAAAATCTATTAGCTATTTTCTTAGTTAAGAGTTTGTGTGGGAATCATTAGATATCTATAATAATATTATAAAGCTAAAGAGTTGTTTGTTTGAACGTGCTAATCTCTGACGTAATGGACCGATTTAAAAAATATTTTAAAAGAAAGAATAATATTAATATTTATGTTATTATAGTAAAATAATATTATCAATATAATGCGAAATTGCAGTATGAATTGCTAATTTGACAGTAAAGTAGAGCTGCTTAACTGTCAAAGCTTTATCGAAATACGCTTCCAGGCCACTATGTTGGTAGGTCAAATTAGTCTCCTACAAAAAGTGTCAACCGTCTTCAAAAGACTCTGATGGCCTCACAATGGGCCCAATTCACTGCTGTAGATCGATAAACAGACATCCATACTTTTTTGTAGAGATTTTTAACGATTTACTTTCGTCGATCTTCGTTAAGACGTGCTCAAACCAGTTCGATACACCTGCTCTTTTCGGCTACTGCAAATAAACGATATTTTTGGGTTTTATACGTTTTTTAAAGGTTGCGTTAAAATATTGTATCCGGTTTAAGCTAAAGATGTTTTTAATGAGGATTATCTTGATTTGATAACTTATGAAACTGTAAAGGTATTTTAATCGAAATTCAAAAAGGATTTAAATTATATTTTGTTTTAAAATTATTGCTCTTTTTTGCACATTACAAAGTATGTACATACATGTAGTGGCTAAGCACGCTGGGTTTCAAGGCGTCGCCGCTTCGCGGTCCTGGGTTCGATTCCCGGTCGGGTCAATGTAGAAATCATAATTTTCTATATTGTCTCGGGTATGGGTGTTGTGGTACCACCGTTGTGTCTGATTTCCATAACACAAGTGCATTGACTACTTACTTCGGGATCAGAGCAATGTATGTGATTGGTGTGCAATATTTATTTATTAATTAAGTATGTATTAGACGGTTAAAAACTTATAAAACATAATTTTGACGTTTTTCATTTTAAGAACTTTACAAAGCTGTTGTGTTGCACAAGTATAAAAGAGCTGAAGTGTAAAAGTAAGCTATTACTTACGAAAACTATTGGTGTTGAAACAAGCCATTAAGGATAAGATTTAAACACTAAGTTTATGTAGTACTTACCTAGAAAACAACCTCTTCTTTTACTTTAACAGTCGTGTAATAAAAGGGTTCAGTACCTTCTTACAAACTAATTGAGTTTCCTTTTATTTATTTACAACTTTTAGGTTATTGGACTGCTGTAATCACGGAATGCAGATGGAAGAAAATAATTAAAAAAAAAACTTTTTATAACTCGTTCGATCTCTACTTAGGTTAAACAAATTCATTTGGAGACTGTGCATGATGAGTGTAGTGTTGGTGTATGTAAGCTTCACATCATACACTGACTCCAAATGAATTTGTTACTCATGAGTAGAGGTAAATGCGTTATTTTAAGCTTTTTAGTCAGTTTTATGAAGGCGGTTTAATTTTAAAATAATTTTTTATTTCATGATTTTCAGTTATTTACCATATCTCAAAAACTATTGGACCGGTTGGAATAAAACCTTCACTGTACTCTAAGTTGAAATATACCAAATCGAAGTAAAAAGAAATCGTCTCACTATAACTTTTTGTTTTCGAGAAATCCGTGGACAAACATACAAATATAAAAACACTTACGAAATTTTGCACACCTGTTTGGAAGCTGTTATAGATCATCATACTAAAATATTTTCAAATTCCGACAATATCACATTGTATACATACACATTTAATTGATTACATCTTTTTTTGAATTCGTTTAATAAAAGGGTTACGTCAGAAGATAAAAAAGTCATGATTAGATAATATGCAATGTACAATCGATGACACCGCCGCCTTACCAGTTAAAAGCCAAAATAGCATAAAAACAACGCGCATCTTTGTGACGATTGTGCAAGCGGTTTTTATTTGATAACCTATTTTAGCTATTACCCTTTTTTGGCACTCTCTGTCTAATGATGACAGCGCCAAGAAAGAACGAGACAAAATAGTTAAAACAGGTTTATTAGATTATTTGCGTTATAATTATGAATAAGGGAGTAAAGCTGTTGTGATTTTTCAGTTTTGGGTTTCCAGGGCGCGCATTGCGATGCAGTTTTGATAGGTAAGCGGCTCAGCTTTACTGTTAAATTAGTAAGTCGTATTGCGATTACACATATATATCATAATCTCATAATCATATCAGATTATGGCTATTGGAGAGTCATAATCTCCAATAGCCAATCACGAAGTCTCTGATTAGCCGTTGTCGAAAAAAAACTTCTTTCAGAGGAACTTAATTGTGGTAGTCATCAATTCACTGAAAGAGTTGTAGGTATTGCTGTCGATAGTTTGATTTTTAGATAGAAATAAATAAATCATCATCATCATCATCATCATCATTATCAGCCAAAGGACGTCTACTGCTGAAGATAGGCCTCCCCCACGGTTTTCCACAGCGACCGATCACAAGCGGTCTGCATCCAATGTAATCCCACGATCTTAACAAGTTCGTCCGTTCATCATGTCGGTGGACGTCCTACGCTGCGCTTTTGGTCGAAATAAATATTGAACACCGATAACATACATTGCTCTGATCCCATAGTAAGTAGCTAATGCACTTGTGTTATGGAAATCAGACACAACGGTGGTACCAAAACACCCAGACCGGAAGACAATATAGAAAATTATAATTTCTACATTGACCCAACCGGGAATCGTCGGGACCTCGCAGCGGCGACGCCTTGAAACCCAGCGTGCTTTGCCACTACACCACGGAGGTCGTCGAAATGGTCTCAGTATCGATATTACTGTAAAAGGAATTGATATTAAGCTTTTACTGACTTTGATACTGGTCGCATGATAATTATACTTAGGGCTGATTATCCAATAGTCAGATAAGAAATATTCGTCGAACAAAATACAATATGGTTAATTTGAAAAAGTCACCCCATTGTCAGCAATCATACTGTATTTTTTTTAAATCTGTCGCTTCCTAATTTATTAGTCTGATAAGTTTTATCCGATCATTGAAAAATCGGGCCATAGTGGATATAGGTAAACAAAATATTGCATTCTCTTTTCAATGATTTCATTTTTAACCGACTTCAAAAAAGGAGGAGGTTATCAATTCGACTGTATGTTTTTTTTTTATCATTATTTTTTTTGTATGTATGTTACCTCATATCTCAGTCGTTTGTCGACCGAATCGAAAAATTTTTTCGCCTACTTAGAGGGTGTACTTTCTAGTTGGTCCCATTTTTTCCATTTTGGGATCTGATGATGGAATCTTGGTGTAATCGAGGGAAACCCTCAAATTTTATTGTATTTCTTTACTAGAATCTTAATGTTGACGTGTTGTTACGTCTGATAGTCAACATCTCGTGGGGCTGAGCTGACGGTGGAACTCCTTAACGCTTAGGAGTTCAGTTATTGTAATGACGAAACTTATGATAGGTAATTTGTAGCTTCTTAAAAAATAGAATCATAAGGTGCAACTCCCCCCCCCCCTCTTATGTAATCACTAAAAATGAAGAAATAAAATAAACTTTAAAAAAAGGTAAAAACCGACTTCAAAACCAAAATGCACTAAAAAGTCTTAAATAAACTCTTCACCATTGAAAGGAAAGGAATCCGTTTTAGGCAAACAATTTTTTTTGGAGTCGGTGCCATCACTTTGACTATCAAGCATCAACTATCACAGCACCGACTCCAAAAAGAAATTGTTTGCCTAAAACGGATTCCTTTCCTTTCAATGGTGAAGAGTTTATTTAAGACTTTTTAGTGCATTTTGGTTTTGAAGTCGGTTTTTACTTTTTTTTTAAAGTTTATTTTATCATACTGAAAATTTTTGGATTCTATTGATCTTAAATACTTTATTTTATTAAAGTGAACATACGAATGAAATGTTATTCAGCATACAATTTTATAGCGCGTTCAAAATTTGACTAATAGCTTGACTTCTTATCGATATCGATAGACGATAATCGACAGTCACTAATAAACCCCGCATCCATTCAATGGCAGCCGTTCATTCGTTCGGTCGCGCCGAGCATTTTAACAAGCAAAAACTCGGCGCGTGTCCGTTACACACGTGGATTGGAATAGTTGACCATCCATTGAGATATATTCTTATTGAATTATTTATGAATACGATTGCTTTGCACAATTCCACCTTTGATGGTGCGATGGCCCAGTGATTGTCATTGCTCACCTGAAGCAAAACACTATGAGGTGATGGATAATCGTTATACTTTTGCGTCACCGTAAGTAGACAATAGATGTAACCATAGAAAATGATACTAGTGTGTGGGCGACTAGCATCACCATCAGCCTTGAATCTCTCGTTAGAAGCCTGCGATTGAGAAGTTTCTTTATGAGACGAGACGTGCCATCGCTTACGAGAACCTGTCTTAGCTTAGGGATTTGTAATCTAGATTTATTTGAGGGTTATGGTAAGATTTTGCTAGGTATTTAGTTAGGTTTTACCAGAAAAACGAATGTTATAGAACTAATAAGTTAATTAACAGTTAGATGACGACCTCCGTGGTGTAATGACTAAGCTAAAACCCAGCGTGGTTTCAAGACGTCGCCGCTCCGAGGTCCCCGGGTTCGATTACCGATCGGGTCAATATAAAAATCATCATTTTTTAAATTGTCTAGGGTCTGGGTATTGTAATTGTTGTCTCTGATTTCCATAACACAAGTGCATGGCTACTTACTTTGGGATCAGGGCAACGTATGTGATTGGTGTTAGTTAATTTATAAAAAAATATTTAATAAGGCCTTATGGGCGGACGGCTTGATAACATCTGACAGCAGGGTTAGTCGCTTGCTTTGCAAACACCTCTCCATTAATTCGCACTGAGCCCGCGTGGTCGAGTATTGCTTACACCACCTCATAGTTGAGGTAAACTTTTTGTCCAGCAGTGGGACGTTACAAGTTAACTTTACTTCAAACCGTCTTCAAAAACAAAATGCACTAAAAAGTTTTAAATAAACTCTTGACCACGGAAAGGAAATTAGTCCATTTTAGGCAAAAAAATCTTTTTGTAGTCGGTGCTGTGATAGTTGATGCTTGATGGTCAAAGTGATGAGAAGAACTTGTTTGTCTAAAATGGATTTCTTTCCTTTCAAGTCAAGAGTTTATATAAGACTATTTACTGCATTTTGGTTTTGAAGTCGCTTTTTACTTTTTTTAAAAGTTAATTTTATTTCTTATTTTTTTACAGCAGAGGGGTGGGGGGAAGTTGCACCATATGATTTTGTTCTTTAAGAAGCTACAAACTACCTTTCATTATAATTACGTTCTGCCATTATAATTACTGAACTCCTAAGCATTAAGGAGTTCCAGCATCAGCCCACAAGATGTTGACTATCAGACGTAACAACACGTCAACATTAAGATTTTAGTAAAGAAATACTAGACGTGCCTTTAAAATTTGAGGGTTTCCCTCGATCACACCAAGATTCCATTATCAGATCCCAAATTGGCAACAATGGGACCAACTAGGTAGGAAAAAAAACGAATAGGTCGACAAACGACTGAGATATGAGGAAACATATATACAAAAAAAAACATATACTTAGTTGTATTGATAACCTCATCCTTTTTTTGAAGTCGGTTAAAAATATTCTCAACCAATATAATATAATTCACAGTGATATTTTGTGAAATACGATATGAAGGCGAGAAACTGCTAGTGTTTGTGAAAAACCTTTCTTTAAATGTTTTTATTATAAACTAAATACATTACCTTCTTTTTACAAAAAACCTACCCTTCAGTTATAAACTTGCTCTTCATTTTAGCTTATCAAACTGGTTTGACGTCATCCCTGGGCCGCCCTGTATACATAAAAAGCAGATTGACGCACAAATGTAGAACATGTTTACTCGAACAACAAACCTTGTTTGTTGATCGCAGATTATAAAAGCGGGGGAGTACACCATTCATCATAATCAGGCCAAACACGAATGGATAAGGAATGAAAATGCATAACTTAAAAAAATTATACTTTTACCTTACTTAGTTTTACAATAATAACTAACATACAACAAAGCTCCCAATAAATTCATCAAAATGGTAATAAACTAATATCTTAATGCATTTGTATCGTAATTCGTCTATCGTAAATCGTATTTGGCCTTTACGATGTATTCGTCATATGTATTGGTATCGTAATAGCCGTATCGTTGCATCCCTAATTAAAACAGTTAGTAAAAGTACATTTTTTCGCATAAATACTGTTTGTTGCTAAAATAAAAGTTATCACCCGACTAAATTATATCGCTTCTTTTTCTTTTTACTTACGACTGGCTCTTTTTAGTGGTGCTCGGTTTTGTATTGTGTGCAACCAATTTTTTTAAGGGGTAAGACGGAAGTGTCCTCAATCGTGCCCAAAAATATTGAATCAAATGTGTAATGAAAACTATGATAATATTTGCTGTAATTATTTGTTATCTTTCTTCAAGTACACAACCAGTTTTAACCCTTTTCATCAATTCGAACGAAGCGAAGTTTCCGAGTCGCAATCAAGAATTTATATTATATTTCGACTTTGATGATGGCTCAGACAAATTGAAATCATTACTCAATATCTGTTATCTTTCAAGTTAAGGGATATTATTCATTCAAGAATTTACGACTGGCCAATTTCTTGTTACTAGAATCTGTATAATTTTAAGCCCGGTATCAATTTTTGGAGACGTTTTCGTGTACATTTTGATTTCAGCCGAGTTTGCGTTAAATCTTTGCGTTCAGACTGTGTAATTTTATTTCATGGCTTTTCAATTTATTCATAATCTTTTGAAATCGAAATGGTTATTTATAGAAACACCTTTTTCTCTTAATAAATATTTTAAATTAAGTAACACTACTTATGAGAACTAGACATGACGAGTGTAAAAACGAGACAAATCATGAGTTAATGCTAATATTCACTGCTCTACGTTTCGGCTGTTAACCACACAACCAGTTACATGATCTGAAAATCCTCTCCACCGATTTTATTATTCAAGAATAACACGTACAGCGATTCTGTTGAAATCTTATAAGTACCAGTAGTTATTGTAAATATACTGGATGTGCCAAAAAGAGCGTGCCAAACTTAAACTAGAGATAGCATAGCCATAGACCTTTCAAATAAAAATAAAATGACTCTAATACGAGTAAGAGTCCATAGTTTGGGAGATAATTCCCCTTTTTAGGGTTCCGTAGCCAAATGGCAAAAAACGGAACCCTTATAGTTTCGTCAAGTCTGTCTGTCTGTCTGTCTGTCTGTCTGTCTGTCCGTCCGTATGTCACAGCCATTTTATTCTGTAACTATAAGCATAACACTGTTGAAAGTTGGTAGGAAAATGTATCCTGTTAACCGCTTACCGATTCTCGTACAAAACATAAAAAATAATGTCATTTAAGGGGGGCTCCCATACATGAAACTATAACAAAAAAAAATATTTTTAGTCAAACCTATGCGTGTGGGGTTTCTATAGATAGGTCTTTTAAAATGATATTGAGGTTCCTTAAACCATTTTCTTTTAAAGTCTAACGTTTCATAGCTATCCGCTTCCAAAGTGGTAAAATGGGCGTCCCCCCCCCCCCATCTAACTTCTAAACCAAGAGAGTATAAATTTTGAAAAAATATATAATATAGATCGTAACAAACACTTTCAACGAAAATTGGTTTGGACGAGATCGAACGAGTAGTTTTTGAGATATAGCATGTTTTCAACAACCGCAAACATAACTTTGTACTTCATACAAACACTATGAAAAACAAAGTTATATTTGTACTCAACAAAATATTGTGGTATTTTCTAAGTAGAAGTAAGTGGATTCCCTAATTCATTTAAAGTTGGCACGGAACCCTCAGTGCGCGAGTCCGACTCGCACTTGGCCGGTTTTTTGTATTTTTCTTATGAAGAAAACAAGAACGAGGAATTATTTCTCAAATCATGAGGCATTTCATAAGATTCATGTTATTTTTATTTTAAAGGTCTTTTGCTAAGCTATCGCCAGTGTTAGTGTGGTGTGCCAGTTATAAGACAATAATTGGCAAAGTAAAAAAATATTTTCAGTATATCTGAAACTATGACTAAGACAACTCCAGTGTCAGTATGGCACGCTCTTTTTGGGACACCTATATAATTCAGCACAATAAACGAATATATTTTTGTAGAAAACACTTCGGGTTATTTCCCAGCTTTTAAGAAAATGAGAGATGAAGGTGATTATTTTTTTCAGAATTTTAGAGAAAAAGAAGGATTCGGCAATAAATTGGGAGAAATCAATAGGGTGCTGTTTTATAAAATGATATTTTCTTTGTTAGAGAAAAAAAAGGCGAATTTCCAAAAAATAATGGTAGTGTCTTGTTTTTATGATGAATACAGAATACACAGTTAAAATATAATCACTAACAACGATTTGACCTTTTATATACTGGTGTTATTCTTGTGGTTTCCTTGCTCAAATTAAGCTTAGTTCTAAGATTGTACTGTATGTACGTATAAAGGTATAATTTGTTTCAAATGCACTAAGTTTCAGACGCAAACAGAAAATGACGATTCATACAGTTTTTTAAACTGTGTTTTCTCATCCTGCTCATTCATGACGACGCGTTTGGTTCGATGAATTCCACTTGGCTGGGCAGCGTTCGGGAAACTGCGCAAGAGTGTTTTCTCGTCTCAATTACCTCTATGTCAGAAGACGAAAGTCTTTAACCAGTGTGTGTTACCAGTGATGACATACGGATCCGAAACGTGGTCTCTAACTATGGGCCGCATAACGAAGGTCAAAATCACACAACGAGCGATAGAGTGGCCTATGTTCGGTGTTTCTCTACGAGAATCAGAAACGAGGAGATCTCGTAGAAGAACTAAGGTAACGGACATATCCCTACGAATCAGTAAACTCAAGTAACAGTGGACAGGGCACATAGCGCGAAGAACTGATGGCCGTTGGGGCAGAAAATTCTAGATTGGAGATCCTTCGACCAAAAGCGCAGCGTAGGACGTCCATCGACAAGATGGACAGACACCTTTGTAAAGATCGCAGGGTCACACTGAATGCAAACAACTCACAACCGGTCGCTGTGGAAAACCGTGGGAATGGCCTGCCGTGGGGGTTCAGTCGTGGACATCCTTTGGCTGATAATGATGATGATGATGATGCGTTAGGTGCAGTGGTTAGCGCTCCTGACTATGACGCCAGCTATCGTGAGTTCGAATCCCGCAAGGGGCAAATGTTTATGTGATGAGCATAAACATTTGTACCATGGATGTTATATCTATTTAAGTATTTATGGGAGACATACGCTCTGTTGTCTGGTACTCGTTACATAAGGAAGTGAATTCTTCACTTCGAAACCTAGACAATTAGTGCGTAGTCTGGCGCATATTAATATTTATTTATATTTTTACCGAATTCCAAAAAATGAGGTAATCAATTCATAACGTATGTATGTGATATCTATAAAGGCTTCCAAACACGTGTGATAAATTTCGTAAGTGTACGTATGTACTGTATGTGTATTTGTGGTTTCTTATGAAAACGTCAATTGCGTGACGCTTAGCGCCATCTAGCCGTCTGTTTATGAAACAGATGGCCCAAGCAGTTATTCTTTACAGAATAAATTCAACTTGGAAATTGATGTCGCTTCGCTATCTAATGCTTTAGAATGTTTTTAACACTCACAGTGTCATATTTTATATTCATAAAGATGAAATAAGGAACCAACAATTTGCGCACGGGCGGGAACGAAAGAGACGAATATGAGGATGAAGAGATGAAGACCTATCCATAGTCACCGTACACAATAGGTTTGACAAAAAAAAAAGGTTTTAGTTTTATGTATGGGCAGCCCCACGAAAACAAAAGGCTGACACGCATTATTTCCACTTTATTTTGCAACTACCCTCATTCCGTTTAAAAATGTATGAAACTAGGCCATTCGCGCTCCGGCAGGCGATGTTTTTGGACGTACCTTTATGCTGTTAGCGATTTATTATGGAACTTTAATTTTGTTCAGGCTTATTTTTTGTGATCCGTAGGAGGCGGATTTTTTACAAAAGGTATATAAAAATGAAGTTTTTCATATTATGTGTCTGTTTAAATAGGCATGCAAGGACGCAAATTGCTAAACTTTCACATGCCAGTAAGTGGCATGCAAGCTACTGATCCGTTTGACAGGCATGTGTAACGCTGCTTTAATTTTAAGTAAAATGTTATTGTAAAAGTACATGTTATGTTTATATAGGCCAAATGCCAACATCTTGTACTTGTGGTTTAGAATGTTTTTAACACTTACGGTGTCTTATTTTATATTCATAAAGATGATATAAGAAACCAAAAAAAGCGCACGGGCGGGACTCGAACCAGCAACTTTTTGACTAACCGGGCCAAACGCTCTACCAATTGAGCTACCGTGCTGTCAGTCCGACCTTTCGAAAGGAGACATTTTTTTATTGTATGGAGGTTGGGCCCACCTAAAATTGTGACGTCTAGTAATGAAACACATATCAAATTGTTCCTTATAATGTCTTAAAAATATTAGCAATATTAGCATTTCTTTGTCTAACAGGAATATTTGAAAATTCATCAAAACGTAAATGACATAACCTATAAACATCTTAGACATTTTATTTCATTATTTGCATAAACAAGCTATTTATGTCAAAGATATTATAATGTAGTCATATAAACAAATATTAAAAGCGAGTAAAGGTAGATTGCACTTGTCTAAGCTGGGAATCAAACTCACACCTCTTCGCTATAAAAATATAAGTATCCATAATATATACAGTTCAGGTGTTATCATTGTGATCATTATCAATAGATAATATTATTTAGGTACCTACATGCTAACCACATGTAAGGAAAAAAAATAAAAACAAATCAAAATACATTTATTTATTTTAAGTAAAGCACATAAGTCTTCTATTTGCGTTGCAGTAAAATTCGCACAATTACTAATTGTTCCAGTCATTAAGAGTTGCGTTCAAATGGTAATCACAAACACGAGCACTGCGGGGGACATAAAATCAATCAGTAATCTTTCTTTCAAAAGTGTTGGTACCAGAAATCGAGATGTGTTTTCACATAACCTAAATATGCAGTGACAAGATGTATAAGCAGCATATTTGTGATTGTGCATAGTTATTTCTGATATGGTCCTGAAATAATGTGCTCAGTAGATGCAGGCATGGGAGGTGATGGCGGGAAGTAAATGCCATCTGCAATCACTGGCTAAATTACAACAGCTCTGTTATTATCCTGTTGTCTTTGCCTGCTCACAGCACAAGAAGCTTTCAGCAAGCCCTACAGACTTGTTCCAAGCGATTCACCTGGAAAAATATCAAAATTACAATATCTACTTTAATTAATTCATAGCTTTCCAACCATAAGATAAAAGGAAAAGTCACTTTAAAAGAACCTTCCTATTTGTAAACATATTGAATGCAATGGTAATAACATGTGACTAACAAAAATTATAATTTTAATACATCCTATCTCATTAGTCGCTAGGTAAATAAATAATTTAATTACCTGGTGTGGTGGTATCCACTGCAGAATATCCTTGTATATCCTTTCTGGAGAGTCATTGGAAATACTTTGTGTTTGCCGTGCTCTTGAAACAGAAGCACCACATGGAATACAGATATTCCGATATCCAAATCTTCTTATTGTATCAGGAGTTCTTTCTTGCAAATAATCAAACAGTTCAAGCAAACTGCATCAAGTGGATTCGACTGAAAAATAAAAGCGTACAAGAGTTTAATACTGTGAAAACCGAATGTACTTACGATAGAAGAAGAATACGTGGTGTAGTAGGGTTTCAACAAGATATAAAAAGGTTTAGGCTCACCTCGCGAGTAATCCACTCACGTACAAGTTGACGCACATTTTCAGTTTTTTCTGAAAGTAATTGTCTTTGCACGTTCCGTTGAAATCTCGCTGCACAGTTAACACAACGGTTTAGTGAAATAGGGGCTGTAGTTGATGCCATTTTCTTACATTTTTCGTTAAAAATAATGAAAAATACGGAGAACACAAACAATCATAACGGAATAAACGGAAAGTATGACAACTGACAACCCTGAACCTAAGATGCCCTGAACCCACTCCTGTCAATGTCAGTGAAAACTGTCAAACATCAAGACAGAGTTGCTATCCGTTCCACGGCTTTATTTGATAACCATTTTATGCAAAAAGTCTTAAAAATTCAATCAAAACATTTTTCCAGAGATGTTAATTGATTTAAATAAATAAAACATGATCTAAGCAAAATATATTATTTGAATCAATTGATTTTGTTTTTATATTAACCAGCCCGTCGTTCCTTTACACGTATTGTTGAGCAAAAGATCTATCAATAGTTATCTATGCCTTGACTTTAAAAAGGAGGAATGGCGTGATAAAAAATAGTAAACACAATGCATTTTAAGTTTGACTTTAAGATTCCGGTTACATTTAAACGTTATCTTTCGACTAATTGTCTAAAAAAATAAGTTATTAATTTAGGGTGCAATGTTATCATTAGACGCAACCGTTGCTACTGGGCTCAAAAAAAATGTCTCCTTTGTGGTCTCTTATGGATACGTCATTACGCGTGAGCCGTGACGTTTAGCGCCTTCAACCACCATCTACCGTGCGCAAATTTCTGGTTTCTTATTTCATCTTTATCTTGTACTTGCCTTTACTCACTGGCTGCAAATCGCTCATCAGCGGCAAGTACACTCGCCAGCACACCAGGTTACATATTTTTGTTGAAAACTTACCCTTATTACAACTGCATAAGATACCACATCGTTAACCTTGACGTGCTGTTGTCCGCACTAAAGCTGTTTATATCCCGTTTCTCGTAACTTCAGTAATTGCAAAAAAGGGACACGGGAATGCACGTCGCTAAGAGAACGGTGACAGAAAATGCAATGATGTGCATACGCAGAATGTTTTGATCGTGTTTACATCCAACGCTCTGCTAATAGTTTCTAAACTTCGTCAATAGAAAAAAGCAGAGCATTTCGTCCTCTCGACACAAACTTTCGATCGCTTTTTGGAATTATAATCTTGTACTAAAATAACTAAGTTATGCTGTCAAAAACTTGGCCATCAAGAGCTCTTGTCGGTGGAGTTTTATCCATTAAACTCCAAATTGGAGAAGATAATGCGTTGGTTTCTCTCTTTCAATCCACACTGCAGTTTAAGAACCGGGAGTCGCCATATCGTCGCCTCTTCAAACCTTTATTATTTAGCCTTCTGCCAGAACTGCCGATGCAGCTATGTACCAAACATCGGAGAAACGCTTATTTAATGGCGGCCTTTACTCGCCATAGCCTGGACATGGAGTCTACTAACCATGGACTTCTCTATTAAAAACTATAGTCAAAGTTAAAGTCAAACATAATTAATTCAATTTAGGACACAAAATAACACTTATGAACGTCAACAATTAGTGTCATATCAATCCATCATCACTGAATATAATAGAACATATTATATTCAGTGATGATAAAAAAAAATATGAGTTTCAAAATCATTTAAAATTTGTTAATTTATGTTTACTTATTTATTTATTTTAAAAACTTTTTTGCACAAATAACAGTGTACAATAGGTGGACTTAATTGATTGATCACCCTGTATTCACACGAGCAATGGCCCAAGGTCGCTTACGCACATCGCAAGCGCGTAATGTGTTGTCGTACCGTAAAGTATTTGGTGCCTCATTTTATAAACAAATTACCATCTACCTTAAAGGATGACTTAAACGCTAAAAATATTAAATCAAAACTGAAATCACACTTTCTGTTATTGACTAATAGTCAGTGAGTGCACCTACCTGGTTTTTTATCGTTTATTATTTACTTTCTTAAAATACTTAAATAGAACTATGATTATTGTTAAACTACTGTCAACATTGCATTGTCGACAAACCTTCATGGTTTATTACAATATATTTTTTTGTGTTTGTTTTGAGTTTCTTGTTTATTGAATAATAAAGGAAAAAAAATGCTAAAAGCATTCTCTCCCAGTCATACCTTTAGGTCATGTAGAAATGTTGTAGAGAGTGCAACTTGCGCTTCACTAGACGAATGAAACATTTGTGTATTGCAAAATAGAATATATATTTTGTCTCAGAATTAGTAATAAAATAAATATTGGACACCAATCACATACATTGCTTTGATCCCAAAGTAAGTAGCCAATGCACTTGTCTTATGGAAATCAGACATAACGATGGTACCACAAAACCCAGACCCGACAATATAGAAAAATACGATTTCTACATTTACCCGACCGAGATTCGAACCCGGGACCTCGGAGCGGCAACGGTTTGAAACCCAGCGTGCTTAGCCACTACACCACGCGGAGGTCGTCAAGTAACGTAGGTATTTGTTTTCATAGTGTTAACGTGAATGAATAGGTATTGAATTTCCCAAACTCGATATTACTCCTTTTAAAGTACGTACAAGAAATTTCCGGGAACGCCTGATATTGAAATGCGTATAATTAATTTATGGGCTTAACAAGGCCTCTTAAATTAAATAAAAGGATTTGACGTCACCTTAATAAAATTAAACCGGAAAGGCGGTGATTTCAGATTTGAAATAATTAGAAAATATAATTTAAAGAGATATCCTGTTTTGACGGTATGATATTATTTAATAAAAATATTAAGTTGGGAAAAGTAAGGGCCCTTGATCTTGAATTTTTTAAAGAATGACAAGACATCTGTAATTTAGAATTAGTATGTATTCCAATCACGATACCAAGGTTTTTTTATTGGTAATTTATCCCAGTGCTCTTTTAATTATTTATAGTTAACAGATTCTTGAATGTTTCGTCACGGAACACGATTTAGAATGACCAATTATGATATTATGTTTTAAATATAACTCGTTAAAGCTGAGGAACTGTTACTTCATATAATTTCTATACCAATACAACCGAAAACCGCATTAAGAAGCTCGTATTCCTTTTTCGAAAAGCAGATAAGGTATAGATAGAGTTATAGATTGTTGGACTCCGGAACTCTAAAAATGGGTGACTGAAGTCGCGGGTGACCGCTAGTATATAGTATAGTTTAATGTTATTTCTGTTCGTCCAATTATTGTTTACCAAATTGAGATAATTTAAGTATTATTTTACAGCAAATAATATAATAGATTAGTCATCTGAGCATTCTATTGGACCTTATAAGCGGTATTTAATTGGGTACAGGAGCAATCTAACAATTAATATGGAACACGTGCAAATTGTACAGTCAGTCTCAAAAATTTAATAACGTAACGGTGTTTTTTGACTTTAGATGAAGGGTCTAGGTCTCTCATGCTTTATTACTTTTCAACAAAAATAGCTTTCACACACGACACGAAAACGACAATGCGAGGCGCAAAAGACCGTACTGAATTTGGAAGCAATGTATTGTTTCTCTGTGGTTCTTCCTCGTACTTATTTTATTGCCTATTTAAGTGATGGTTGTAAATCTCGACAGTGAAAGAGAGGAAGAGAGGGCTATTTAGGTATGCTAAATATATCACATAACTCTGCACAGGTGCACTCTCTTTATTTTTATGGTTCATTTATGGAGGAAAGGCATTTTGGTTCTTGGACGTATCACTATCGCCGGCTTATTCCATGTCTAAAGAAAAGGATTCCCAATTTTTTGTAGAAACGATTTGTCATAAAAACATTGTACTCGTATTTATAATTTTCTTTCTCTTATGCCCAATTTCTTCATCGATAGTAATGGTAAAATATCGTTACTAGCGGTTGAATATATAAAGTCACTTCATTTCAAGTGAAAATAATATTAAAGGGACGATTCATCACTAACTAAGACTAAGTGTGCTGTTTAAAAATATTCTTTAATAGAGAAAAAAAATAACAATTATTTTCAAAAAAATATTGGTGTCTCGTAGAAACGTGTCTTAGTTTCATAGAAATGAAACTAAGACACCGTTGAAATATTTACACTTGAGACAATTTGACCTTTAATTCGACCGTGTGTGTAAAGTACAATATTTTTAGCATGTCATTTAACTAAGGTAGTTTTAATCCTCAAAAAAAGAAAAAAAGTTGTGTACTAAATTAAGGGCATACGAAATATTCGTATATTCGTATATATCGATAGTGAATCAACGATTTCTACCATACTATTATTCGTCTGAGTGTACCTTCTTAAAGGGTCCGTCATTGTTCTACATGTTATGTCCGAAATAGGATGGCATTGTGTTTATTTCCCGTACTTTCGCTACTAATATACTTATATGGTAAACGGTCATATATATTGGAAATAGTCCGCTGGCTTTGTATGGGAAGAAATTATTGTTCGTTAGATAATAGGAATGTTGCCTATTATAATGTGAGCCATTTTAGGCACTTTCATAATGTGAAATTATATATTTGATAAAAATGCAAATACTCAGGCCTCATTTTACCAACGTCGAATAAGGAATACCTGTCGACTAACATACAATGCGCCTAATTTGAAAACGTCACCTATTTGTCAGAATCATTAACGTAAACGTCATTTTAAAATCGGTCGTTTTATACTTATTCAGCCGGATAAGTCTTATCTGACTTTGATAAAATCGACCCTTAGTGTTAAAAATCTGAAAAATAACCCACCCTAATTTAGACAAAAATTATAATCGACATAAATTAAGGCAGTTATAGATGATTTAAAGTTAATGTACTATTTTGGCGGTCTTATTAAGCGATCTCTTCCAGTCAACTTTGAGGCTGAAATTTGTGCAAGCGAAATTGTGAAAAGTCATTCGTATAGCTTATAATACACAGAACAAGAATAATTTGTAAAAATATACCAAAATGATATTGAATATAAAAAATGAAAATAAGTAAAATAACCTACCTAAATACTAACGTCAACAACTGAATAATTATATTAAAGTTGTTAAAACTATTACTGCCAACGAGTATTTTTTACCGCAACAGATTTTAGCTTGATAAACTATGTTTTCAAGTTCGCTTGTTAAGTTGCTATAATCTAGACAAGTTACATACCACCTAGGTAATAGACTCCTCATATGTATCGTATCAGTTTGCTAAGAAAAACAAGTTTTGTGCCAACATCCCTTTGTTTTTTTCTTTCATCAGTTTAGCATGCCTTGAAAGTTCAGACTTTCAAAACTGATTCAAAATATCAGTATTTTGGCTAATTCACATCATCATCATCATCAGCCGCAAGATATCTACTGATGAACGGAGCATTCCCCATGGTTTTCTATAGCGTCCGGAGTCCAGTAGTAGCAGCCTGCATCCACTGCCATCTTTACAAGGTCGCTTATCCATTTTGTCGGTAAGACGTCTTTTGATGCGCTTGTGTACAAACTGTTTTGTGAACTTATAAAATGCCCATAAATACCCTACGAAACTCTATCTAAAGTCCGTTTCTTTTTGCTTGTCCAACTTTGTTTACAATCTTGACATTCTTTTATACCGATATAATTATTTTGATAATTAGATAAACACAAAACTCACCAACTGCATAGATAATTCATCGTTTAGCACTGAGATATTTTTAATTTAAATAGTTAATGAATCTGATACACTGGTATTATTTAAAAAGTTGTATAAGTTGTAGATTGTTTACATTATACGACTAGCAAAGATAAATAGGCTTTAGAAGAAAACTATCGTTTATGATCCTTATCATTTTATCGAACAAGTAGGTCAAGTCACAAGTAAGTCAAGTGAACGAAAATTCGTGATAAGATGAATGTACAATGTTTGTAAAATGGAATACTAGCTGTGCCCGCGACTTCGTCCGCGTGGAATAGCTACTTTGGGTAGATTTTTTAATTATTTAGGCTAATTATTTTACAAATAAGATATACCGCGAATATGTTGCAGCAATATTCTCAAATAATAGCATTCAGTTTGAGACGAATGGACGTTGTAGACGTGGCAGACTGCCGAGAAAGCTGAGTCCTTTTTCTGGGCATTCTACTTATTAATTCAGTAGGCACTTTTTTATTAAAAATTATAACTTGGTAGGTAATTAAAAAATGGTGAGAAGATAAAAAAAACTTAACAATTTTGTCATAAAAAATGTCCAAAACGTCAAAGCTTTGTAGAGATACAACAAAACAATACCCAATTACAATGAATCAAACTTTGCATTAAGATTGGTAAATATAAATTAAGTCAACCAACCTATTAATTAAGCATTAACCTAATGTAATCAATCACTTTACAGAGAATAAGAGGAACAATATCAAATCAAATTACCTTCTACAAATTCGAATTATAAATGCACATTTAGATTTAGTACCTACCTCCTACCTAATTAAAATGGTACTTATTACTAAGTCAGGAAAAACTTTTATTACATGCTGAGATGAGCTATCGCAGTTTCTCATACCTGCAAAAATCAGAAGAAAGAATAACAAAAGTAATTACCTACTAAATCTATTGAACTTAATAATTAATAAATGCATTCAAAATTAAAATCTACTCAGTGGCGAAAAGAAAACTTTTACCTGCATAAATCTGAAGAAATAATTTTGACCAAAAGTATTACTGAATCTACCTAATAGGAAATATCTGAAATCAAAATAATGAGCTCAAGTCCTTTACTACTCAGTAGCGAAAGGAAAACTATGTATTACGCGCTGAAATCACTTGAAGTATCGCAAAAAAAGCAGTTGCGCGGGACAACCGTTCCGTAGGGAGCCGACTAAATTAATCTAATAAGTATGTATACGGAAAATATTTCAACGCAAAACACATATTTTAATGTAAGTGAGAAGCCACCGACCATACTTAGCGCAAGCTCGCGTTGTAAGTACTTAAGCTGCGAGTATTATTTTGATGTGGAGTTATTTCAAAACTGTGATAGCTTCTAAGATGGTGAATCTTCTGAATGATGTGAACTTTGTTCAAAATGAAATGCTCATGATTATGAATGTATTTATTTTGATAAAAATCAATACCCGTGTGTATAAAACACCTTCAAAAATAATGTTCGAATAAAAATAGTAAAATATTTTAACGCAAAACATACGTAGTTTTATTGTAACTAAGAAGCCAGCAACCATAGCAATTAGCGCAAGCGCACGTTGTTCTTAAGCTGCGAACATTATTTTGGTGCGGAGTTATGTTAAAACTGTGATAGCTCCTAAGATATTTATTGAAATCAAATGATATAACGGGCAACTTTGTTTTAAATGAAACGCTCGTGATGATGAATGTATTTATTTTAATAAGAATAAATACCTGTGTGTATAATACACCTCTAAAAATAATGCTTTATTTTTTTACAAATTTATTAACATAAAAAAGGTTGCAGTAAGTCAACCATAAAAGATAGACATATGCTGTCGCGGACTTTATTATAGAACTCTTAATGCTGAACAATCCTGTCATACATGATTTTTGTGTAACTTAAGCGGTTTCCGCAGCGTACGCAGCGGAAGCTCTCATAAGGAATATCTTTCTCCCGTTTTCGCAACATTTTTCATTGCTGCTGTGGTCTTATGAGTCGTATCTTTATATTATATAGCCTTAAGCCTTCCTCGATAAATGGACTATCCAACGTAAAAATATTTTTTCAAATCGGGCCAGTAGTTTCTGAGATTAGCAGGTTCAAACAAACAAACAAACTCTTCAGCTTTATAATATTAGTATAGATTATTATAATTAACTGACGCGTCATCTATATGTCTTAGTTGTCTGTGCAACAAGTTCATTGATTATAGTGAACCGTTTATGTAGATTGAAACATAACAGTTTACAGCGGCCATAAAACTTAAACGGACAGTTGAGAACCTTTCTTTTTTTTCGTTTGACATCGATAGTACTCTAGTAGCTATCAATAAATACGTGCTGATTTATGTGAAACAGAAATACTATTTGCCTGCTTCCGAATCTTGTATTAGCTATTTGTGTTTATCAACAGTCTTTTGTTATGCTTTTGTTTATGCGACCGCCGGCGGCCTTTTGATCTGTGAGCGTCTATAGAGTAAGCAAAGTTGTCCTCGTATTTCCGACACATTTTTTGCTTCTCATAACTTCTCTATAAGTAATAATAACAACTCACTGTATGCAGCTGGCATATTTAACTATAAAGTAAACAATGCAAGTTTAATAAGCTACTTATTAAATATTCTATATCAAAATAAATATTGCAGATGCTTAATAAGACGACCCGTCTGGTGTAGAGGTCGAGAAATCGCCTACTACGCAGCGGGTTGCGGGTTCGATCCCCGCACAATACAAACATTTTGTGTGCATGAACATGTCTGTTTGTTTTCTATGTACATATCATATATTTATTGACGAAAAAAGTATTTAAGTATTATATCCGTTATCTGGCACCCATAACACAAGCTTTGAGTAGCTTACTTTAGGACCTTCATTTTTCATTATTTATTATTAATTTATAATAATATTATAATAAAGTTTCGACACCAACCACATACATTGCTCTGATTCCAAAGTAAGTAGCCAATGCACTTGTGTCATGGAAATCAGACACATCGGTGGTACCACAATATAGAAAATATCGTTTTCTGCATTGACCCGACTGGGAATCGAACCCGGAACCACCAAACCAGCAAACCAGCGCGCTAGGCACTCGACCACGGACGTCGTCAAACTCCAACAAACATGAGTTAAAAGATATAACGGTATCGTTTGGGCAAAATATATAAGCATTATTTCTGGGCATCATTTCAAGTTGATTTAAATCAAAAATGTGATTGCTACATTGACCCGACCGGGAATCGAACCCGGGACTTCGGAGACCACGGAGGTCGTCAACATTGGTTAATAGCCGTCTTTAAAAAGAAGGAGATTATCAATTCGACTTTAAGTTGTTTTTTTTTAAATGTAAGTTACCTCATATCTCAGTAATTTATGGACTGATTTGAATTATTTTTTTCACCTACTTAGAGGGTTCACCTTCTAATTTGTTTCTTTGTTTTCAAGTCGTGATCTGATGATGTAGTTGAAGGAAACCCTCAAATTTTAAAGGCACGTGTAGTATTTTGTACTGGTATCTTAATGTTGACAAGTGTTTACGTCTGCTAGTCACCATTTTAAGAAGCTGAGCTGATGGTGGAACTCCTTAATGCTCAAGAGTTCAATGATTATGACGCCAGAACTTATGTTTTAAGCACTTTGTAACTTAATGAAGAACAGATAAAAGGTTTAGAATGTTTTAACACTCGCATTATCATATTTTATATTCATAAAGATGAACCAAGAAACCAAAAATTGCGTACAGGCTGGGCTCGAACCTGCAATTTTCTGGCTAATCGGGCCAAACGCTCTTCCAATTGAGGAACCGTGTTGTCGGTCTGACTGTGCGAAATTTCGGGTCTCTTTATGGATACGTCATTACGCGTGACGTTTGCGCTATCTACCTAACTGTTTACAACTGCAGTGGGCCAAGAAGTTAGCCAGAAAGTTGCAGGTTCGAATTCCGCCCGTACGCAATTTTTGGTTTCTTGTATCAGCTTTATGCAAATAAAAGGTAACTTTAAATGCTTTAAATGATTTTCAGTGATATTTGTGGTGAATATTATACTCGTTGCTAGTAAAAAAAATACGGATAACTTTATAAATAGCAATACAACCCTTCTTGCTTATATCAAGTTTATGTTTAAATACCGGTTAAATATCATCCCTGAAACTGAAACTCTGAAGCCCACTAATGATTTCCTAGAGACCATTGAGAAATTTAGGGAGCGGAAATTTCCATTCAGTGTTTTCAATTGTTTCAAATGATAGCTAAGTCCTCGCTAGCGAGTAAACTCAAGGTAACGGTACTGTTTAGAGCTTAATGATATCCTTTTACATGTGTAGTCTGTGGGCTGAATACAGTAATAAGTCCTACAGTGCGCTCTGTGTCCCATTAAACAATACGTTTAGGGTGTTTTTGGGACTGCCACGGTACTGCAGTGCCTCAGGGATGTTCGCAGAGTCACGGTAATATTATGTCTTATCAGTATTGTAACTGACCCGTGTCCTTGAAATAAGTACCTACAGCAGCACAGTACGTTAGCATGCGATAGGGCTGTCGCCCACCTACAGCGATTTATTTTATTGCATCTGCCTACTTTGAGATTCTATCTAGTTTTGAGATTGTAAATTTATTACGTTTTATTTATTTATCTATTAGTACAGATACTAATATGAAATATTAACAATATGAAATATTAATATGATAACATAAAATACTTCGTGAATTGAATAGAAAGTGTTCAATAAAAATACAAGTTGTAAATACAAAATTATTTAAGTGATCATAGCACAAAAACTACTGAATTGATTTTGATGAAACTTTCACTTTTTTCTGTGTTCAACGATACACAAGTAGACAAAAAAAAGAATCATCGCAATCAACCTTCTAGTTTTCGAGAAACTCGTGGACAAACATACATATATACATTCATACATACAAATATTACATACACACAAACATGAATACTATTTGGCACATGTGTTCAGAAGGTAGTATAGATTAACATACGCAAAAATGGTACAATTCCAACAATATTACATACATATATTGAATAGAGAACGTCCTTTTTTTGAAGTCGGTTAAAATGGAAATACCAATTCATTAAGACACAAGACACAAATTACGTAGTAGGTAGGTACCTACTTACCTAATAGTAAGTCTTATTATTTTATAGTCTTACCTTTCGGAGTTTCCAGGTAATCGAAAAAAAGTTATCTCTGGCTGCGTTCTTGAAGAATTCATTCAACCAAAAACAGCACAATATATTCACTTGCCATATTAATAGCTACTTGTACTTATTTCTAGTAAAAAATCGCGCGGTTACTGAATAAAAACCAACACACCGTCCGGTTGTCACTGCGGCACGTCCGCGACTGTAGCATGCCGAGCGCATGCCGACATCCGAGCGAGTAGGTATAGCTCGCGCGTCGTCCGTTTGTATGAAGTTACAATACTGTAGACATAATATTACCGTGGCAGAGTACCGTGTGGACTGTTTCTACGCTACAATGCGGAAACGGTGCGCGTCCCTGGTCCGCAGAGTGCGTGCCAGTACCAACAGCATCCTAAACACGATCGCAAGTAGGCTAGATTGTCCGTGCGTCAATCACTGTTGCGCCATCTCAAGTGGTACGGCACTGCAGTGAATGGCCCATTTGTTTTTATTTTGTCCATAAATATTTTGTTACTTACTCTAGGCTTAGAACTTTGTAATTAACTACACTTATATCGGCTGTGTGGCGTGAAATAAATGATTTATTATTATTTTTCTTATTACATGTTTCTCCACGGATTTCTCGAAACGAAAAGTGATAATTAGATGAATAATTTTAGTTCAGTTTTTTTTTATATTCTAACTTATGAAATGGTGTAAGTTTATTTTAATTGATTCTGTAAATTTCAAGATATGGCTATGGTAATTTTACCATAGCCATATCTTGAAATTTTACCATTATATGGTAATTTTACCATAGCCATAAGGAATTAAGAGGATAGTTAAAGCGCCTTCAAAAAATTGGCTAAGAAGCATTTGCCCTCTTTTTAGGAGAAACAAATTCATTTGGAGACTGTGCATGATGTACACAACGTAGACTATTAATGCACGGAAGCTTGACATTACGAGGGTCAAACTGAAAGTTCTTAGAAAATCAAAAACTGATTACATTAGCCAGTTATTAGTTTTATTATATCTTTTCAAAATATTGTCCATTGACGTCAATACACCGCTGCATGCGATGGAACTACTGGGAAAAGCACTTTGCCCACTCGTCCTTAGGGGTCTCTTCAATGGCATCGCGATACGCAGCCACCGCTTCTTCAGCATTCATAAACCACTTTCCTTTAAGTTTTTCTTTAATTTTTGGAAATAAATAAAAATCACAAGGCGCGAGGTCGGGGCTATACGGCGGGTGACCCAGTAATTCAACGTTTGATGTCGCCAAATAGTCGATCGTTCGCTTGGCGGTGTGCGACGAGGCGTTGTCGTGGTGAAGGAGGATCCTACTGCGAGGTCGTTTCTCTCGAACTTTTTCCAAGACAAGTGGCAAACAATTGGTAGTGTACCATTCTGCAGAAACTGTTTTTTGATCATCTAACACAATTGTTGCGAAATGACCTATCCTTCCAAAGAACGAGGCCACCATTTTTTTTCCCGCACTTCGATCTCTCTTCACTTTAGTTGGCAACTCCTCGAAAGGAAACACCCACTGAGCAGATTGTCTTTTGGTTTCAGGATCATAACAGTAACCAGCTTTCGTCACCTGTTAGTATGTCGAACACAGCATTTGAGTCACCTCCGTTAAATCTTTCAATCATTTTACGGCATCAATCCACACGATGGAGTTTTTGAGCCTTAGTCAAATTATGAGGTATCCACCGGGCGCAAAGCTTCCTGACCGCTAAATGTTCGTGGAGGATTTTGTACACTTGACTCATACCGATGCCTAAGCTTGTCCGAATCTGCTGATAGGTCACTCTTTTGTCAGTTTCTATCATACGCCGCACAACACAGATGTTATTTTCAGTCGTCGCCGTAGAAGGCCGTCCCTCACGTACATCATCAGTGAGATTAGTGCGACCACGTTTAAACTCATTAAACCAGTTGTAAACAGTCGCACAAGATGTGGCTTCATCGTGAAAGGCCAATCGTAGTCTATCATAACTTTCTTGTTGACTTAAATGACATCGAAAGTCATAAAAAATCATTGCACGAAAATTTACAATTTTCAATTTGCCGCCAAATCGTAAAACAAATGACAAATGAATGAAATATATACTCAGTAATATTGGCAAAGAGTTCTATTTTCAAATTTTAGAATATTTTTTTTATTGTTTATAAGTGGCCAGTTCTAAGAACTTTCAGTTTGACCCTCGTATGTACAGATTTCTTGTTTCTCCTAATCAGAGTGCAACTACAAGATTTTTCTTGTTTCTCCTAAACAGAGTGCAACTACAATATTAATACAGGCTCATCATTATTCACATCGCCCATTCAACATGTGTGGCGTTTTTATTAAAATGGCCATCGATATGACCCGATTATCTAATTAACCGATCAATATTCTAATCTCCTTTGTCATTACACTTAATTGATAATAAAACCCATTTAAACAGATGGGATTTGGAGATCTAAACTAAAGGTTAATCACGCAATAGATTTTAATATGGTTGATTTTGAATTTAAGTTTAAAATAGATTTGGTTAGCATAATGTATTAAGCTTTCATTCAATGGTTATAAGGAATTGGAATCATTATCAATTTCCTAATGGCTTTAATTTATTTTTAAAGTTGAATATTGTGTAAAAATCCAAATCTACTCAAAGTTAGAGTGAAAAGACTTTTTCTGGGCGAGCTTGTTCCATCTTCAACTCCGTTTTCTTACGCTTGGCTTGTTCTGAAGTCAAGAGCAAACCCATTTTATTAAAGCTAGCCAGTAACGTCCCACTGCTAGGCAAAGGCCTTACCTCAATAATGAGGTAGTTCGAGCCATACTCCACCACACGGGCTCAGTGCGGATTGGTGGAGGGGTGTTTGCAAAGCAAGCGACTAACCTTGCTGTCAGATGTTATCACGCCGCCCGTAAAGCCTCTGACTAGGCTTAATGACTAATATCAACCGATATTAGCCAGGACCAACGGCTTAACGTGCCTTCCGAAGCACGGAGATGTTCGTGATATACGTCACTTATATGGTCGGAATGGTCACCCATCCACTCGGAATTTTCATCATGCCGTATGACGAGCAAATAAAATTACACACATACCTATAATAAACTGAAAAGAAGTATTTATTTTTAGGAAAAGAGGTACCTGCAACAAATAAAAGACACATATTTTTTATTTGTTTACACACAAATTGTATAAGATTTATTCGAGTACTAGCTTAATAATATTCAATTAAAATATAAAAAGAGCTTTTTTATAGCTCTTATATTAATGTGAGCTTTTCGTAGTAACCCGGTATTATTATTAAAGAGAAAGACATCACTCTGAGTTCCGAGACGAGGTGACAATTGGTGTGTGAAAATCGTAAGAAATTATATTAAAAGTCTAAGAATGGATTCTGATAAAGATTAGTGCACACGTTTGATTTTAAATCAAATCTTGAGGTTACCAGTCTTTTGCCTGTTGATACCACTATTCTTTGCCTGTTGATACTACTGGGTAAATAAATTTAGTTATTTAGTAACTAGCGGTCGCCCGCGACTTCGTCTGCGCGTTTTTTAGTTTCCACTCGTCGCAGCTATTGTTTTAAAGCCTTAAGCCTTCCTCGGTAAATAAGCTATCAAGCATAAAAAAAATCAATTAGTCTAGTAGTTCCTCAGATTAGCGCATTCAAACAAACTCTTTAGCATTAAAATATTAGTTAAGATAAAAAGGGCTGACACAAACACGTTCAACTATACTATATCATAAAGCTGAAGAGTTGGTTTGAACGATCGAATCTCATGAACTACTGATATGATTCAAAAAACAGTTTTTGAATTTGATTGTTTATTTATCGGGGAAGGCAACAGGCTATCAAACGCGGACAAAGTCGCGGTGGCCCGCGTTGTCTTCTCAGTTTTCAAATATTTAGTGCTGATTTTACCAACGTCAGATAAGACTTATCCGACTGAATAAGTATTAAACGACCGATTTTAAAATGACATTTACATAGAGATTGCTGACAGTTAGGTGATGTTTACAAATTGTGCGTATTGTATTTTATTCAACAAACATTACTGATCTGAGGTTGGAAAAATGAGCCCTTAATTGAATACACCTACTGTAAGTGAGGAGAAAATCAAGGAGCATGGAACGGTATTAGCAATCGAGTGATGGCCCTATGAAAGCTAGGCTGTCAATCTGTTACTGACCGCGTGTCGCATATTATTTCCGCGTTAATGGGTTGCTCTGTTTCATGTTCAAGGCAAAGTGGTTTCAGTTGTATTATTTCAATAATCTCTTTTAGCGACAAGAACGCCTTAGTTACACATGCTCTGTAAAAAAAACTGTAAACTGACTTTTTTATGTACAATAGTTCTCCTAAACAGGAAAAATCTAAGATTTCTGTCCTCCAGATTAGGCCACCTAATTAGAAAGAAAGAAAGAAAGAAATAATACGTTTTTATTAGGTTCACATCAAGTAACAAACATAATAGAAAAAATAAAACACATGAAGAAGTAACTATATTTCAAAATAAAATAACGATGCGTATCCAAATTGGTCTCCACTCAGCTCTTTGCCATGGCAAGCCATTGGCGTTTGGTTGGCTGTGGAAACCACTATGATTAAGAAGGGGGTTCACCACGTACACACGGCAGCACGTCATGGTACCCATTATACACATCTATAACTACGACGCAGTATGGAGTGTTAGAAAGAAAGTCTCCTTGATATTATTGGTGAAGTTGTCTATTTTATCAAAATTTGCCAATGTGCGATTAGACTCAAAGCTAACGGCCAATAGAGACAAAATACTGGGGGTTGGCCACGCCTCCCTGCGCCGCCGCCAGTCTGCCACCGGACCCGAGCTCCTAGTCACGTTTTCGACATTACCGGTGAAAGTGTTTTTTCGCGCCTTCGCTATCCCAAGTAGAGAGAGAGCGAATAATTGCGTGTTACGTGTGAAAGACATTTGTGATCAGACTGGAGAAACGGTAAGTTATTTATTTATTTACTTTTTCGTTATTTTTGAAAGTGTAAACAAAAAGAGCAGGTTAACTTAGCTATGACTTTCCTTACATTAATTAAAACCTCAAATTAGTTACTGAAGTGAGATTTTTATTTGTTTTAAAGATTTAGGTAGGATTAACTTCATTCAAATTTATAGACACAAACAGTTTCCCAAACACTTTACTTGTTTTCATGTTTACTCACTGTTTCGAAGCACTTTTAGCTAACTAAAGTTGAGTTTTAAAATTTTCATAAATAAACGTAACAATTATAACAAAAGACTCAATTCATTATTTGATTTTATTACGAGTGTTTGACTGTCAGATAACGATTCAATTTAATATCACATTACAAAATAAAATGGATGAATCTTACGGATGTGTTTAACAACAATCTGTTGTCATTATCTTGTTTGTTTACCTACGCGACCGCCGGCGGCCATTTGATACCTGAGCGATGTGTCATTTACTTAGCTAGGTATCATTTTTTATCTTGGAAAATGTAGATATATATATATATATATAAACCATCAACAATATTTTAAAATGTTATTAACTTTTACTCACGACCAACGTCATTGATGCCATTTTTTTTTTTAGTTTTGAGATGGTTTTATTAATAACTTTTAAAATAGCAAATAAACTAAGTTTGACGTTTTGTTTTAGCGAAAAACTGTTTATTTCTGGTTGCGGCGGTGGGAAGAGTCAGGGACCATCAAAGCCCACTACCGCCAGCGCTATGAGAGAGCCACGACGGCAGAGGAGGACGCGGCCATAGTCGCGGCACACTCCGCTGATCCCTTCCCCAGTACGAGAGCTACTTCTTCTACTTACAATGTGAGTTTATTGCATCAATCCTAGATTTATCTATAGAAATAGAATGAAAAAATATATAGCATATTTTAAAAACACTGGCATTTAGTTTGCTTAAATACTTACTTATTTGATTGTTTCAAACTCTCAGGAAGTAGACCGACTATAAAAAAGAATTGATGGAAAATTTGCAAAGGCAATCCTTCGCCCAATGCATACTCTATAATAATTTATTGACTACCCCTGCTAGAGTTATTTAAAAAAAATATTTTGCTTTTAATTTAATCGAGTCACAAGTTATATTTATTAGTTAGGTCCCTCCTTAATAGGGAAAAAAGAGTAATAAAGTTATAATTATTTTTTTGTTTTTATAATGTTTTGTCACTATACAAACTTAGTAATTTATAATTACACTTGTAAAAAGCAACTTTGGCTGTGCAAGTGCAATTTATAGTAATGAAGTTTTTATTTATTTTCCATATCCGCCCGATATCTCAGTGGTTGTTATGAATAAATTTATATTATAATATAATTCATTATCATAACAATAAAAGTAAAAATAAGTCTCAAAAAAATCATAAAGTGTTCATTTGGTTTCCTAAGTTAAAGTGTGATCAGGGCCTGTACAGCTGCGGCCATACAAGCTTTTACAGTTGCAGCAGTATAGCGTTGGTTCACACTATCATGTTCTATGTAAAAGGAACCAACACTTGTTTTTTTTGTTTTAGATTTCCTTGGTTCAGTCAGGAGGAGACCGAAGGAAGCGGGGAAGAAGTTCTGCCGGCCAGACAAGAAAACAGAACTAAATGCTCATCACAAAGAGGCAAGAGTTAGTTTTTGCTTAGAAATTTATAATTTGGATTGGGAGAATAACATTGTTATATTAATTGTCGACCAGAAAAGTAGTCCTGGGTTCATATTAATGGTGAGCAAACAAATTAATGTTCGGCTCTCACAAAGACATAATTGTATTAAACTTATTGTAAATCTTGAATAAGTGGCAAGATAATAAAGTCTGAGTTTGTTCCGCTCCATCTTCTCATTTTACAAAAATAATGACTTTAACGTAGGTAATTTTGTGTTATTTGTGACCTTTTTTCTCCACCAAGATGTTGTCTGGAAGAGAACGCTCCTAGCGATAAGATGGCTTTGATTGTAGGTATCTATGTCAAAAGTAATATCAGCATCAACATGTTCATTATTACCTACAAACCATGATGAATTTGACATTGAATTTCAGCCATATTGCTCGTTACTACTATCATAATAATTTTCGTTCTTCTGTCTGTAAATCTTGGTAATCTTGTCCAATCACCAGTTGGACACACAAATAGGTAAAAAAATATAAATAAATGGTAGTTCTGATCCTAAGATGGTTAGGTTTGAATTGTTTAATCTGATTTATTTTTAGGTTGGTAATAATTATAAAAGGTAACTTTAGAACTCCCAATCAAAGTTATAATAATTTGAGCAAAAAATATTTTTTGTCTCTTTTTTCGTGATGGCATAATCATAATGAACGAGCGTAGAGAAGTTTTATATGTTTTTTTATTCTTACAAATTTTATTGTTAATAATGTTATCAAGAAGTTATCTTTTTTTCATAAAATGTTATATTGTAATTAAAATTACATCTATTTTAAAAAAGTTTTTGAGATATTATTGTTTTTGCAAATTTTTATAATCATCAATAAATCATGAATAAAGATATCATAGAGAGTTTTTATTATAAAATAAATATTGTAATTCTTTAGGTGAGCTTGTTTTTCTGTTTCTATAGGAAGTTTTCATTTTGTTACAAATTTAAGCGATAATTTTGCAAATTTTATGATGGAGTTAGTATAAATAATTTATTATGCTGTTATAAGTTATTAATTACTAAATAAATATTTTTCACTTATTATGATGTTATTATTTTTTCTAATCAATAGCTAGTTTATACTTTGTTTTAAAAATTAAAAGTAACTTTTTTATGAGCCATTATCATGCCTCGGATTCTCCTATTGCGTTTCAAAACTCGTCAAATCGTCACCCCATCGATCGTTCGTTCTGTGGCCTTCAATACTATCTAATATCTTCTTTATAATATCCCAAATAATCAATATTAGCTATCCGATATAGATATTAAATATCCGAAATAATAGTAGCTCATGCGATCGGACTCACCAAATTTGGAGGCCGTGAGCTCAATTGGACTCAATTCTCAGACTAGGATTTTAATACTCTATCGTTTGTTGGGTTCAACCCTTGGCTCACTAGTTTTCGGCACGGTCGTGCGAACGTGAAGCAGTCGCAAAAAAGTTAACTTAGCTTTGCGCGCAGCTGTCGAGGCGCGGCGAAAAAATCGAGAAGATAACAATTTAAAGTAAACCTTAAAGTAATGATATACGGTTGAAGCTAGTAGGAGCAGTCGTGAGAGTCGCGCGGCGGCTCATGTGGCATTGGGATGTCCTTGCGAGCGAGCCGTTTGCTATTTCAACTGTATGTAATTAAGTTAAGGTTTAGTTTTTAATTGTTATCTTTTCGTTCTCTTTGTCGCGTCTCGGCAAATGTGCGCTCTTACCCTAACTTAAGACCCCAGATAATATAATACTACTAGACTAACCTCATGGTTGCATGACCGCGAACTGATAGGCTAATTGCCTTCTGAACTCGTCAATCTGATCTGTTGTGATTTGCCCTTCAGCTTCACTATTTTGTAATGGTTTGTGGTAGGTAAACCTGCCGCTAATGCAGAACAAAAGGTAATGTTACAGCGTAATAATAAGTCAGTCATTCATTAGTTCATTGCACTTATTGCAAACGCTTGGAATAAAATGTTTCTGTCCAAGACTGGAACTGAACCCACACTTCGCACATCAAGCGGGTATTATCTACATTATGCTTGAAATGCTTTACCTAAAGCTAAACAGTTCAAACAATATATCAAAACACAGTTAAAAAGTAATGTGTGTTTTGAGTGCATAAGCGCTAATTTACTTCTCACGATACTTTTATAAATATTTATTTTAAAAACGGGCGACGTAACTAATAGTAATTAATAAAAGGGGGGGGGGGGGCAAAGCATTCTTTGAAAGTGTAATAAGAGCGTAAAGAGTTTAAATGAGATAAAACTCAAAAAGTATTCTAAGGGCTTGTTTTACGGGTTCCAGATAGCTATATGGAACTTTAACAGGAACCGGTTATACAGGCACTAAAAGTAATAAATATGTAATCTGCAAAACTGCTCCTATATCATAAAAAAACGAAAAGTAAAGAAATACGCAACCGCTTGTTTGCATTTCAATAAATCACACCATCCTTCCCGCCAAAATCACATGAGAAGCGATGCAGCACGACTCATTTGAAGTAGGACTGATATAGGATATTTGTCTCTTTCGCACGATTCTCTCCGTTCAACTTTCAAAGCGCTCAAGGTCAAAGTGTAGTAGTCTGACGTGCTGCCGTGTGTACCCGCGTAAACAGGTAACAAATTTTATATAACATTTCCACTATTGTGTTATGTATGTTATTTTATAAATATCAATATCTATTTTAAAACTTATTTAGTATCTAAATTAAATTTTAGTTAGTATAGAAAATGGAAAAAAAAGAAAAGAAAATATATGTATAGTGCATAGTGCATAATTACATGCCAAATGCTCATTATTAATCCCTACAACCATATAGAAATTACCATCAAAGAGGCAAGCGTAAAAGCGTTTCACACCCGCGTCGCACACGTAGTTAACAATCTTGAACTTCAACAGTTAACATTCAACAGTTACATTAATCTTCAACAGTTACATTAATCACATCCAGGTAGTCGGAAATAACGCGTAAACCGTAAGCGCCGCGCTGCCGATGGATAAAATATTATTCCCAGGAAAAAAAACGGGTAATTGCAGACAAATCAAGAAAGGTTGAAGCAAATCTACCCACCCGGCACGGTAACAGCACCAACAAGGCGTTCACCATACGGAAGCAAGTTACGTAAAAGGAACAGCAACGCTTTGGCATGGGATCGGCATCAGCACCGGATAGCAAACGCCTGCGATGGTTGTTGTCGCCCTCACCAACCATCGGGCGACAACAACCATCGCTGCTTTTTAACTAAGCGAGTGTAAATTTTGAAAAAAATACACGATGTTGATCTTGACAAAGACTTTCAACAAAAAATTGTTAGATCTCGTAAGCGCGTTACATGCGTGCGCGGCGCTGGTCGACTATGGGTCCCGAGTTGTTCTCGATCCGTGGTGGTGACATAATGAAGTTGATAGATTGTGCGTTGAAGGATGGAGTTTCATACAAAGAATACTGAACGCCTCAAGTTGATACGCTATCGTTCCCGGGCCGCGTGAATAGATGTGCTGTAACCTTAATTCTTAAAGTTTATCATTTTAGAGATATCTTTGTTTTAAATATTGGACACCAATCACATACATTGTTCTGATCCCAAAGTAAGTAGCAAGTGCACTTGTGGTAAGGAAATCAGACACAACAGTGGTACCACAACACCCAGACCCGTGACAATATAGAAAAGATCGTTTTCTACATTGACCCGACTGGGAATCGAACCCGGAACCTCACGAGATGGCGACGCTTGGAACCAGCGTACTAGCCACTCGACCACGGAGTTCGTCAAAACCTGTACTCCTACTCGTATCACGTGAGTACAGTTTTATACAAGTTTCGTTATAATAATGTCTCACTTGTGAACCCATCTTAGTTGTGCAAGTCGAAGAAGCCCAAATTACTTTGTTTTATGCCAACCTTTTTTCAGATTTTGTCGACACTTCGGTCGGTCTTTATGTCTATTATGAATATAACGCGTGGCTCGTATGAAAATATGGCCTAAATGATGTAAGCTGGATAAGCACAGAAGCTAAAAAATTACGTAAATCTTATATTTTTTTCCATCAGTCAATGCAACTAACGATGAAGATGATAGATAATCCTACATTTGAAATGATTTATATATAACACATAAAACTGTTAAAAATAATGTTTTTCTTATTTTATTTAAAGGAAGTATTGGACACCAATCACACACATAGCTCTGATCCCAAAGTAAGGAGCTAATGCACTTGTGTTGTGGAAATCAGACACAACGGTGGTGACCACAACATCCAGACCCGAGACAATATAGAACATTTTGATTTCAAAATTGAGCCGACCGGTAATCAAACCCGGGACCTCAGAACGGTGATGCCTTGAAACCCAGCGTGTTGAGCCAGTATACCATAAAGGTTCAATATTACTTATAAGAATCCTTCAAATTTGTTGTTTTTGATTTTCGACCTGCTAACTATATAATTTCACTTTGCAGTGGCCATAGCAATTTTATGTCTAATTCTTATACCAGATTTTCCGATTTTTGCCCAGAGATTTTGTTACATTATAACTAAATTTTCCCTATTGTCAATTGTCCAGTGAAAAAGCTTCTGTGCTTTGCTCGTTCTGTAAAACCTTTACGGCATGTTGATAAAAACGTGTTTCGTCTACGTCATTACAGTGCTTAGCCCGTACTTAGGGCTTCGGAGTAAGCATGACGCTATGATAATATAAATATAACTTCCTTTTTCCGTGCATTGGCGTCGAATAAGATTCAACTTACGTCAATCCTTTGCTAAACACTTATGACATATTTTTTTCTGAAGGATAAGTTTTTAATGCAAGCAGATTTTTTTGTGAACTCCAAATAGTGAATTTATCAGATTCTAGGGTGCTCCGCGATTTCGTCCGCGCGTTTTGAGTTTGCTAGCTTCCCTCCCGTCGCAGCTTGTTGTGTTATTGTGCATAATACTTTTTCAAATCGGTGCAGTACTCGTAGTTCATGAGATTAGCGTGTTCAAATAATTCCACAGACAAACTATGTAAATTGTTTTGTGGAACTACTGTATATTTCTCTGTAAAACTCTGTTTGTCTTATAGTATATATAGAAATAAAATAAACAATAACAAACAAACTCTTCAGCTTTATAATATTATTGTATATATACTATACTTTATTCAGAAGAAATTGTGCTACCTTATTTTATCATATTTGTAGCTAGTTTATTTAGACACTTTGATATAATAGCCAATACACTGGTATTGGCTATTATATCTGGGCGGCGATTCTCACGTCCAGGGCAGCGATTCTCACGTCCATCAAACTTTTTTAGTGTGGTAATTCGATTGCAATTTTTGAGTTGAACCGTTTTATCTTTTAAATCAAGTAAAATATCTACTATCGCACGAAAGAAATCGAAATGCAAATATTTTGTGAGCCTGAGACTTCAAAAACGATTTATTCTTAGACAAAGAAAATTCGATCGATGATCTTTTTTAGTATACGAACTGCACAAGAATCTGCCTCTGGGTGTTGTGTTACCACCGTTGCTTCTCTTCAAGTGAATTAGCTACTCACTTAAGAATCAGAGCAACGTATGATTAGTCGCAATGTATGCAATTAATACAGGGTGTAAGTCTGTAATAAGAGTACAAATTTAAAATACACGCCCTTTAATCAACCAGTAACCAATTCTAAGTAAAATAGTAAAGTAAGCCTGTAATGTCCCGCTGCTGCCTACCTCAACTATGAGGTAGTACGAGCCATACTCCACCACGCGGGCTCAGTGCGCATTGGTGGAGGGGTGTTTGCAAGGAAAGCGACTGACCCTACTAACAGATGTTAACAAACCGCCCATAAGGCTTCTGACTAGGCTTAACGACTGATATCAACCGATATTAGCTGGGACAAACGGCTTAACGTACCTTCCGAAGCACGGAGATGCTTACCCATCCAAACACGACCGACCGTCCGTAGGTGGCTTTGGTATCACTACCAAAGCGCTGCTACCACTGCGCTACCAGCAGCTCAATTCTAAATGGTATTAATTTATTTAAAAGACAAATAAATTTATTGTTATTTTCTAACCAAATAAATTGAATTAGCAATGTATTTCAAATAAACGTGTCCAGTTGTAGAACTTGACGTTGCCATTTACTGCAGCGAGTTAGCGATAACTTTGCATAACAATATCTTTGAGTTAAAGCATTTTAGAGACATCCTATTACAGACCACACGTCGTATATACAATACGCTCTAAAAAATAGTTTAATTACAATCGATACATACGCCTCATGAATATTTATGGTCATCTTTTGTGTCTTTGTATACATCATATAAATAGGACACTTTCGTTATTTTTTGGAAAAAAGTGATTTTAATTTTTTTTAACAAAGAAAATATCATTTTTTTAAACTGCACCCTGACGATTATAAAGGTTATATACGTCATCGGCTTCTCAATTTAATGATCAGTCCTTCATTTTCTCCAATCTTAACGTTAATTAATAAAAATAAATATTTATATGAAGAAAAAAAATACCATAATCTAAAACTTTCTCAAATACTAGAGTATAAAAACCCAACGTGCTATCTACAAAAAAAGTTTTAATTATTGTGCTGAATCGGACCATTAAATATTATCACTTAAAACGAGGTGACCTTATATGGTTTTAAAGCGGACGTAATCGATTTCCTCTTTATATGGCATCTTCCTCAATCCTGACGCTGCAAATACTACGTCTGCATGTAACGGTGGAAGTGTTGCAAACGCTGGAATATTCCCGAACACGAGACGAACTCTAAGATGGACATACACCGCACTCGCCGGTGCTTTGCGGTCGGCTGTAAGGTTGGGAGCACATTGGAAGTAAATAAATCAGTTCAAGGTCTTTTTTTAAAAAGTTGAACGAAAAATTTTTGAGCGTTCATTTTACAAAGCAAAATGATCCAGACATGTCTCGTTCATTAATAATCTAATTCTGTAGCTTTTTTTCTAGTTACATAAATCTACCTTTCAAGACAATAGCGAAAGGCACGAAACGGCAGAATTAGACTTGAATTCAGCATATTATTTAATATATTTTTTTATTTATTTAAACATTATCGATTTTCTTATGTATCTTATTGCATTTTAACTCCGAAAGATTAGATGAAAAATATAGGCTTATTTATTTTTTTGTTTTTATAGTGTTTTTCACTATACAAACTTCATAACATGAATTGTACTTGTAAAAAGCAACTGCGTCCGACAAGGAATCGAACCCCGTGTCACACGCTATCCGGGCGCATGCCTATACCACTCAGCCATTTTCCAGTATTTTTTAACGTGTAGGCTGCGTGATGTCATCAATGTTGCAAAATTGCTCTCTCAACATCCGAAGGAAATATTTTTACAAATATTTAACAATTGGTTAAGATGAATAAAGGTAATTTTTGTTATTATAGCGTTTCATTTTTGTTTTTATAGTGTTTTGTCAGTAAACATAATACTTAAAATATAAGTTTGTCGTTCCGTCCTTTATATTACAAGCTCAATCTCAGTTCCAATTCAGTTTATACGCAAATAGTCTCTCTCTTTGACATTTAGCACAGTTTATTTTCCATTTTATTTTCATCTCCTTCAGTGTGGTCCCAGACTAAAAGCCGAATGCGTCAGCATAGCAACTGTAACCAAGTGAGATGGCGCATCTTCCCTTACAAGAGCACCGCACGTTAGCGTAGCGATAAATTTAACCCAAAGTTAATCCCAGTTCAAGTTACACATAAAATAACTCGGCTGTACATTTACGATATTTTTTGTCATCACATATATTTCAGCTTAGATTACATAATTAATGTAATCATGTATTACTAAGTGGAAATCCTGGAATGTTAAAAATTCAAGCACTAAGTTCTTTTACCAGCACATGTGCACGGTTTTGAAATAAAAAGCTGAGTTTGAAGTTTATAAATTGCACTTGTAATAAGCAACTTTGACTGTGTGACAGACGAGGAAAGGAACCCCGTTTCTTACGCTATCGCTATATGTATATCCTATTGCACACTTGTAGCGGCTGGCTTATCACTACTAAACTTTCGAAAATGTAACATACGCAGCGCTCTGAAACTCAAAAGTCGCGATACTTTTTGAACAGACTAAGTATAGGCGTGTGCAGTATTTCATTATTATTTTCGATCTTTACTAAGCAATTCTGAATAAACTTCAACAGCTTTTATGAAAGTCATCGAACTTTACCTTCAACTCGCAAAGTCTCGGCTTCAAATTGTTTACCTTACTTGTGTTTTGTGTTCAAAGTTTTAGCAATTCCACAATTTTATTAGTATTGCACCGAACTTTGGGTAAACTCCAACTTATTTTATGCGTGGGCCTAAATTACTATTATGTTCAATAATGCTTTTGAACTAGAAGTTGCGTGGCTGGTTACATATGGATTAAAGTTGGTCACGTCTATGCATAATTGAAAATATATAAAAGAAATTCTTGATTGTTACACACTATTGATAATTTTTATCACTACTTTTACTCAAGATCTGGTGGAGCCCGACTTTTTTTATTTTTTTTCTTGGCTCGGAATAGGATAAAAAATAATAAACGTCTATTAGGGTGTGGCCTGCAAAATAAGTAAACATCCAAATATACGAGTATATTAGTTAGGTTTCTCAAGGAGACGCGTGTCGCGTTGGACGGCGCGGTGCGCTTTTAAATCAAACTTATACCGTTGTGTTAGTGTGTTTACGGATATTTTTCAGGCGTTTGTTTGTTATGGAGCATCCTTACGCGATGCACGAATTGTTTACGCGTTTACGCGGTGTCCGACGCCGCGACTGACGCGTGAACTGGCGGATGAAATAGCAATTTATTGCAACGCGGGAACGCGGCTACATTATTATTATACAGCATGTGGCCTGTTAGGGGCAAAAAAAATAATTAATTACTCTACAGAGCAGTGTTGGCAAAAAGTAATTTGATTAAAGATTAACAACTAACGATTAAAAAGTCAATCGTGATTAACGATTAAAGTTAATTAATCGTAATCGAAATCTAGATGATTACGATTATTAGTCGTTATCATTAATCGTTAATCACGATTAAAAAAATATGACTAATGCGGTTTGGAACAGTTCAAAAATGAGAACCGAGTTTTTTTATTATTAGTTGAACATAAACAACAATCACAGATATTAGTTTTAAAATTATTTTTATGGACAGTTAAATTTTTAACATAAAAAAAACAGTTTGAATTTTTTAAATGATTTATATTACTCTTCATAATTACTCTTTTCTCAAATGAATCATTCGAAATTTTTGGTAATCCATTAAACAACCGATATGATGTTTTTGTATGGATATCTGTAGTGCACAGTATGCACAGTATACTAAAGTAGATGTAAAATAGATTCAATTTTGGCAAACCAACAACAAACTCTAACGCAAAACCACAAAATATGGCGATTTACAAATAATAATAGGGTAACAAACGTAAATTAAATTATCATTACGCTAATGTGTAATTGCTATCGAGTGTAGTTCAATTTTTTTATGTAAATATCTATTACTTAAGCATTGCTGGAATGGACGGCCGTCACGTGGGTATATGTGGCTTTGCGCATAGAAGTCAGAACCCTTTTGCCGGAATTTAAAATGTATGCCATTGTCACAGCAAAAGCTTGAAACCCTAGGAATGATACCCGTGCGTAAAGTAATATGTAATGTATTACATAGATTTGAAAACAATGTAATCATATTATAAAATAAATATATATATATATAAATATTGGACACCAATACACACATTGCTTAAAATTTCACTTGTGTTATGGAAATCAGACACAACGGTGGTACCACAACACCCAGACCCGAGGCAATATAGAACATTTTGATTCCTATATTGACCCGACCGGGAATCGAACCCGGGACCTCGGAGCGGCGACGCCTTAAAAACTGCGTGCTTAGCCACTACACCACGGAGGTCGTCAAATCCGTCAACATTAGTATTGTTTTGAAAAACATGAAAAATGCCAATTACGCTACCTTAGCCCTGTAGTAAGCTATAAGTTGCGATATCGTGGCTGAATTTTGTTTGAAAATGTAGTTGATTAAATCTAAATGTGATTTTTTCTCTTCATTGAACATATCTTAATCAGCGTTAATCAAATTAACGATTAATGATTATTTTTTCTTTCGCGATTACGATTAAAATATTAATCGTGATTGTTTTAATCACGATTAACTTTAATTCGATTAAAGTTAGTCAAATTAAGTAATCGATTGAAAAATAATCATTTAATGCCAACACTGCTACAGAGTATACGTAGTTACTTTGTCCAGAAGCTCTATTAGGGTACCGTAGCCGAATGGCAAAAAACGGAACCCTTATAGTTTCGTCAAGTCTGTCTGTCTGTCTGTCTGTCTGTCTGTCTGTCTGTCTGTCTGTCCGTCCGTATGTCACAGCCATTTTATTCTGTAACTATAAGCATTACACAATTGAAATTTGGTAGGAAGATGTATTCTGTTAACCGCTTACCGATTCTCATACAAAAAATAAAAAATAATGACAGTTAAGGGGGGGCTCTCATACATGAAACTAAAACAAAAAAAAAAATTTTGTCACACCTATCCGTGTGGGGGGGTGTCTATGGATAGGTCTTTCAAAATAAAATTGAGGTTCCTAAAACGACGCCTAGACGCTTCCAAAGTGGTAAAATGGGCGTCCCCCCCCCCATCTAATTTCTAAACCAAGCAAATGTAAATTTTGAAAAAAAAATATGATGTAGATCTTAATAAATACTTTCAACAAAAATTGGTTCGGACGGGATCGAACGAGTAGTTTTTGAGGTATAGCACATTTTCAACAACTGCAAACATAACTTTGTACTTCATACAAACACTATGGAAAACAAAGTTATATTTGTAGTCAACAAAATATTGCGGTATTTTACTAAGTAGAAGTAAATGGATAATAATTCAGTTATAGTTGGCACGGAACCCTCAGTGCGCGAGTCCGACTCGCACTTGGCCGGGTTTTTTTAATTTCTCGCGTCAATACGAGTGATTTTCGTTTGACAAATGATTGAAAATTAACGAAAATCACGTGAAATATTGGCGCAAGTAGGTACTTACAAAATGGAGTTGTCTTTTTTTAAAACATTTATATGTTCCTTTTATCCGATTTTTAACTTTTAACAGCGAAAATCACACGCTATATTGAGGCAAGTGATACTTAAATAGAGCCCCTGTTGGTAGTGTTTTAAAATGCTTTAAATCAGAGATCCAAAGTTACAATCCCTAATCATTGTATACCAAAACTGCTAACTTAATCTTGTAGGTGACAACGTCAAGTTCTAAAACTGGACATTTATTTTTTGAAAATAATAATAAATTTATTTTTCATGATTATAAAATAGAATTGGTTACTTGATACTTAAACGGCCTATATTTTATTACTCCCATTACAGGCCATATACATCCATTATGTTTGAATTTGCGCGTGGGATGACGCTGGTTTCTTCACGCGCCGCCTCACTATAAATGGCATCCGACGCGGAGAAACCAGGCCGCACGCGACGCTAAACGCACCGCGTCTCCCTAGTTCCCTTAGATTGGCAAGATTTATTTTTTATGATATAATAAGTTTTTTTTTTAAATTTGTGTTGTTTAGGTCTAGAGGCTTTAGAAAAATAGAAAAAAAATTACATGATTATTAGGATTCGAGAAAATATACGTACATCACAGTGTACATTGCCAACTTATCAAGGATGTATGAAGATTTTGTATGTACACTGCGAATGACAATGCCAATTAGTATTAAAAATATTTTTATTTAAAAAAGCGTTCAAAATTACTAAAAATGAAAATTAACTACTAATTATGAAAATAACGAAAACAGTTTCGTTTTTGCTTACCCACTACAAAACACAAATGGATGTTGCATTTTATACAATACACAGTGGTTCTGACAGATTTACAATATTGGCAACGCATTGTTTCATCACCGCCTTCAGGAAAATGACCCATATCATCAAAGCGTACGCTGTCTGTTGGACGAACAGATACAGGTTTCTGTTTTTTCTGGGCTTCCAATATATCTTCGCTAGTTACATCTTTTGGTGGTTTTCCAGCTGAGAACCCTTGAAATATTTCATAACGGAGGTTCTTTAACGGCATCTTCTTCCCATCCCTCTTAAATAAAATCCATGCGTTATTTATGCACATGTCTAGAAGCTGAGAAAATATGCCCAAATACCACTTTCGGCTTTTGAAGGGGGTTCGATACAGGCATATCCGCTAAATCGACCCCACCCATATGCTTGTTGTAATGTTTTACGATTTGAGGAAATTCGACATCGACTTTATTTTTAATGTCTTTGCAGTATCATTTTATTGTTTCCATAGGATGTGAGTTAACGTATGTATACGCATACGTAACTGAGCAACGTTACAGCTTTGTTATCATGCCATTTGACAACTGCTAATTTATTTTTATTACAAGTAACTTGAGCACTTGCACCACGCTATTTTTTTCTTCATTTGTTGTTCTCAATTGATTATGTCTTGCGAAAAAAAAGTGTAGAAAAAAAACAATTCTGATTTGTTACCAGTCGATTGAGGATTATTTAAATATTCTTCCACATTTGCTCGATGACGAAAAGATACTTTGGACCATTTATATTGTAAAACAAACTTAGGTTTTTAAGTTTTCTTAACTACATCAGTCTTTAAATGTTTTTTGCGTTTTGATATTGTTAGTGGTTGCTGTTTTTGCCTGGTACTAGCCTGAGGAGACTGCGTCTCTCCTGAATTTACTGGCGACGGTAAAGATTGGATGGAATCAAGAGTGGGTATTGCATTGTAATTACTTTTTGAAGGCGATGGAAATACTTCTTCGAATGTAGGTGTTAGTGGTGTAGTTTCAGCTTCAAAAACAGAATTCACGGCCGTTTTATCAGAATCTGTAGAATCTAGTATATTGAGTCGGAGAAGTGATGAGTTCAACGATGGTGGTTCAGAGGTATCAATAGATGGAGATCGGGATACTAAAACGTTGTTCTATACATCAGACGTCGCGGAGCTGTCTTCTGAGCATGCATTTTCAGCGGGAACTATCGCTAATATCTTGACGGTGCGAGTAAATGATAAGATCTGCAGGCAAAACAATGAAAAGAAGCTATAAGCGCCAAATCACAAACCAATTAATAAATAAAACGCAAAAGTAACAAAATAAATTACCGCAAAAAGTCAAAACACAATATTACTCAAAACTGGCAATGTACATTGTGGTGACCGTAGATTTAAGATGGTACTTAACGGCGTTCTTGGCACCGGTAGGCCTGATGTACATAAAAATTCAAGAGGCAGAGAAGTATATTTTGAATGAGCTACGTACAAATAAATACTCTTATTAGTTAGGTATTCCTATACCCTCTAACCATATAGCATAAAATAACCTTATTTATACAAAAACATGTCAAAAAATAAAAATACTTACGCGAGTCCATATGCCTTGACGTCATTTTGATTTTGACATTTATTTGGCAGTGTTACAACCACTAAATATTTTTTCTACTATATCTACTTTAGTTCTAAATAATATTACCAAAATTTATTTTTACCCAAATCGTTCCTAAAATACTTGAATGATTTGTTGAAATGAATGTACAGTGTGAAGTACGATATCAATTTAAGGGATATCATGAGTATCTCCGTGCTTCAGAAGGCACAATAAGCTGACGGTCCTGGCTAATATCGGCTGATATTAGTCGTTAAGCCTAGTCAGAGGTCATATGGACGGTTTGATAACATCTTCATATAAATAGGTAAATAAATATTGGATACCAGCCTTGGCCTTTGTCCAGCTTACTTTAATTTATCTCATTTTATAAATAATTGCACGTCTTGTAAAAAGCAACTTTGGCTGTGTGACAGACGAGGAATCGAACCCCGTGTCTTACGCTATCCGGGCATGTGCCTATCACTCGGCCACCGTCACATTAGCAAGCCTGTTGAAATTTGCCAGCGCTTACTTTAACGCGTAGGCTGCGTGACGTCATCAATGTTGCGAGAATGCTCTCACAATATCCGAAGGATTTTATTTTACAAATATTTAACAATCGGTTAAGAAACCGAAGCCAATTTATAATAACATGTTATAGTGTTTTGTCACTATGCCAACTTAATTATATAAATTGCACTTGTAAAAAGCAACATTGGCTGTGTGACAGACGAGGAATCGAACCCCGTGTCTTACGCCATCCGGGCGTATGCCTATACCACTCGGCCACCGTCACATTAGCAAGCCTGTTGTTTTTTTTTATAGTGACAAAACACTATAAAAACATAAATGTAATTATTATCTCATTTTCTTGCACCAAAGACGTTGTCTGTGCTTCTCAGACATGAACAACCTCAATTATGATTTTACTCATCTTATCTCATATCAACCGAAAGTTCAAAGAACACTGCTCACTAAGAAATTAAGTACAGTAAACACAGAATACTTTCCACTAAGAAATTATAGCAAACAAAACGTGCATTAGCGGTTATCCAGAGCTGCATAATTCTATTACCAAAGTCGCCCTATTACCGCTTCCTCGCGACCGATGAATTATGAAACGCGCGTTTTATTCTGACGAATAGTCCAGGGGACAGACTTTGATTCCACTATGAGATTGAATAAGCAGTTTAATACCGGTACAAATCGACCTCCAGCGTTAAGGGCTATTATTAGCGACCACGCACATTGATCCATTATTAGCGACCACTTAACGGGACCATAACCTTCTAACGAGTTTATTCATACGTTTTGTATAGCTCGGCGCAAACTGACCATTCAAGTGGCAGCGTTCTAGCAAGCTTGTGGCATACTACTGCGCATCGCGCACACATGTATTTTAGGAGTTGAGCTTGAGGTGTGAATTGAGATACTAACACAGACAAAGGTAGCGGACATAGCTCTGAGAAATGGCAATGGACAGTGCACATAGCGCGGAGAACTACAACTTTTCTTTGAACAAATTTAATACAGTTGTCACCAAATTACTACCAGAGGAGTCTTGTGTTATTGGTAAGCCTTTATTGTAGTTATTTTTTATCTTTAAGTTTAACCTTAATGAAATTGCAAATTTATTATTGATTACTAATTTATAATGATTCAAATGTATTACTTTTCTGTTGCATAGATAATGAATTCAATGTTATATATTGTTTTCATTTAATTTAAATTACAATTTAATTGATTTATTTTAAATTTTAACTTGATTTCCAATGTAAATTTGATTTGCATGCTGTGTGCACTCGTTCTTGGAGCTGCAACAACTCATATTACAGTATTGAATGGATACTTTTATTTTGTAATGGTTGTAACTCTGTTGTGTGTACCAAATAAATAAAATAAAATAAAAATAAGAACTGATGGCCGTTGAGGCAGAAAAGTTCTAGATTGGAGACCGTTCGCCTAAAGGCGCAGCGTAGGACGCCCACCGACAAGATGGACAGACGACCTTGTAAAGATCGCAGGATCATATTGAATGCACACCGCTCACAACCGGTCACTATGTAAAACAGTGGGGTAGGCCTATGCTCAGCAGTGAAAGTCTTTAGCTGAAAATGTTGATGATGATGAGGTAAAATAAAAAAATAAAAACTCGACAATAACTTTACACATAATGTAATAAGTTCAACTCCAGTCCCCTGGTCTATACATTGTGAGCGAGTCAATGAGCGTTTTTGTATGAATGTATTCGGGAATAAATTCAACGAATGAATAATTCAACGACGTCTCAGTTGTAATGAAAAAATAGCGTAAAAACGTACCAATCCTGGTCGTTAATTTAACTGAATGACTTAAAAAAAAATTTTTTTTCTGGATTTTCTTATTTCCTTTTTTTATCTGAAAGTAATCGGTATAGGTGTTTTGTATCCATTTACGATAAGATTTCTTTGCAATTTGTTATTCTCAGCATTCAATATTTACCGACTAAAAAAAGAGGTAATCAATTCAATGTGTGTGTCTGTGATATCGTTAAATAATATTTGAGTACGTAGATCTATTAAGGCTTTCAAATGTATTTATATATATTTTATCTTAAGTTTGTCCACGGATTTCTCGTGAAAACGAGAAGTCATTGCGAGATGATTATTTTTCAGTTCAGTCAGGTATATTTCACAGGGTACAGTTTTTATTTAAAAAAATCGGTTGAGTATTTTTAGGGTTCCGTAGCCGAATGGCAAAAAACGGAACCCTTATAGTTTCGTCAAGTCTGTCTGTCTGTCTGTCTGTCCGTCCGTATGTCACAGCCATTTTATTCTGTAACTATAAGTATTACACAATTAAAATTTGGTAGGAAGATGTTTCTTGTTAACCGCTTGCCGATTCTTATACAAAAAATAAAAAATAATGACAGTTAAGGGGGGGCTCTCATACATGAAACTAAAACCATTTTTTTTTATCAATTCTATGCGTGTGTGTCTATGGACAGATCTTTTAAAATAACATTGAGGTTCCTAAAACCATTTTCTTTTAAAGTCTAACGTTTCATAGCTAGACGCTTCCAAAGTGGTAAAATGGGCGTCCCCCCTCCATCTAATTTCTAAACCAAGCAAGTGTTAATTTTGAAAAAAATGTATGATATAGATCTTAATAAATACTTTCAACGAAAATTGGTTCGGACGGGATCGAGCGAGTAGTTTTTGAGATATAGCACTTTTTCAACAACCGCAAACATAACTTTGTACTTCATACAAACACTATGAAAAACAAAGTTATATTTGCAGTCAACAAAATATTGCGGTATTTTACTAAGTAGAAGTAAATGGATTCCCTAATTCAGTTAAAGTTGGCACGGAACCCTCAGTGCGCGAGTCCGACTCGCACTAAGCCGGTTTTTTTGATATAAAGGTCATGACTCAAAATCATTAAATTAAAAAAAAAAAAAAAAAAAAAAACCGCCTTCAAAAAACTTTATAAAAAGCCCAAAATAATACATTTGCCCTCTGTTTAGGAGAGATAAATTCATTTGGAGTCCGTGCATGATCTCAAGCTTACGTTCATCAAGTCTTCAAACATCACATCAAAGAAATCAGCAGGAGGGTTACCGGCGCCTTACGAGCACTGTACCGCTTCAAACATTTTCTCCCTTCTGGCAGGCACTTCTCGTACAGTCTCTGGTACTATCTATAATTGACTACGGTGATATCTGCTGTACTAACATCTCTCAGGACTTCCTTAATAAGATGAACCGGATCCTTAACAACTGCATCAGATTTGTGTTTGGTCTGCGCAAATATGATCACATCTCCCAATTTCGCAGCTTGGCTGGCTTCCCATCCGGCAGCGTCGACACATTCGAACACTCTGCATGTTGTACTCCATTCTTTTCAATCCCAATCTCCGTCGTACCTTAGAGACAAATTCTTGTATCTCTATAATAATAATAATAATAAATACGCAGGGCAGCTTGTGGTGGGCTGTTCGGCAGTAGCGACCCCACGTACCTGATTGCTCCTGGGAGAACCCCTGCTCTTCATCTCTGTCTTGCCTTCACTGGCCGGGCAAAGTGAACGCTGACGAGGGACAGGATCTCCCACCTCTTGCTTGCCTTCATTGGCTGGCTTGAGTGGAGACTCGCTAGAGCAGAGATGCTCGAGGGAAGGAAGTGTGCCAGTAAGATGCTTGTAGGGATCTTGAACGATTACCGGAATTGTCCTGAGAGCCGTGGTACACCTCTCCACTCCCCTAGCACCTCAACTGGTGTTGCCCCCTTGTTGTCTACGTCACTTTGTGGTAGCAACTAATTTGGTGGGCCCATCGACTGAGTGTGCAAGTGACCCCTGCCATTTTATCCGCCATAGTTCTTCCATAGTCTCAGTTACCCGGTCCACCTAACACCCACACCCTTAAATCAGTATCTTTTTGTCCGTATCTTGTAATAGCCCTACACAAACCGGGGGTTGTCCTTGGTCGCACTTGAATAGTGAATTCAGGGATAATCGTCGGTTTGTGTCACACAGCTTTTAGATTAATGTTGTCAAAAGGGCCTCTGCGTGTTGGCTTAGGTACTAGGCGTACATAGGGCTTAGGCCCTATGTACGCCTTCCAAAGGTCCGGGACCCCATGGTCCCGAGAATGGAAAAGACACAACATAATAATAATAAATATTCTTTATTGCACAAGTAACGACACAAGAAACAATAACATTACAGGCAAATCATTTGTATAGTATTGGCGGTCTTATCGCTGGGAAGCGATCTCTTCCAGACAACCATTGGGAAAAGAAAACAACGTTTATCAGTGAGGTAGAAACGGTGTGCAAAATTATAGCTTGAATTTTAATTTTATACTTTATAGGTAGTTACATAATAAAAGTAAGAATAATAAAAAAATAACTAATACACTTATATCACAAATACAATAAAACAAATAAATAAATACATAACATATTAATAAATACATAAAATTAATAAATACGCAAAATTAATAAATGAATATATACGTGCAAAATATAATAGATCCATTATAGAATAAATCCGTCAATTTTTTAAGCGAAAAGAAGTGCGCTTTTACCCTAGCTTTGAACACCGGAAGGGACTGGGATTGTCCATACTTCTCATGATCGCTGCCTTCGCTCCTGTAGCTCTCTCCATCTGTTCATTCCGCGTCACTCTTCTGACTTCATGTCCAATTCATTCACCCTCACAGCCATTCGACATTGGAATGGCCTCCCAAAGACAGTACAAACATCCACCGCCAAATTCTCTTTCAAGAAGGCCCTCCGGGCACTTTACAGGGAAGAGATATCGAACTTGTCTTACTGACCTCTTCTTTTTTTTCTCACATGTGTACCATTAGTATTATTATTATGTGTATGTTTATATTCCATAATTATATATTAATGTATACGGTATGTATGTAATAAGTAGTATGTACGTTTATTTTTGTTGTTTTAAATACCTATTTTAGTTTTAATCAAGCTCTCACTTTTGCCCTTCTATCCCTTCCTTCGCGCCACCAGCATTTTCTCTGTATAGACCTATGGCTGACTGGTATAGAATGCTTTTAGCATAAAGTCAGCCATAGATACCTTTTGTTTGTGCATGAAGAGTTTTAAATAAATAAATAAACATCATGCACAACCTTCAAATTAATGTGCTTTTCCTAAACAGAGGGCAAATGTGTAATTTTGAGCTTTTTATTATGTTTTTATAAGGTTTAATGGTTTTGTTTCTCAATATTCCGGTCCAGTGAACGCATCAACATGGTTTTAATGTTAAAAGTCATTAAAGTCATTTATTCATGCAAATAGGCCCACTTGGGGCACCTTTACACGTCCCAATATAAACCCTACCACAGCTTCGGGACAATTGTGGGCTAGTGCTGAGAAGAAGCTGCGCAAGAAACTCAGTCACTATTGTCAATGCCTGTTTTCAAAAGGTTTACAATGTTTGTAGTGATCATGCAAGTCCATACATTATTATCATTTAAATAATCATCTACTTTATAATACCCTTTCGTCATAAGGGTTTCTTTGATAACAGTTTTAAATTTATTAACCGGTAAGTTAATAATGTGTTTTGGTAGTTTATTGAAAAATTTTATACCTTTCCCCATGAAAGAATTACCAACCTTTCGAAGCCTAAATTGTGGAATAGCAAGCTTATCCTTATTTCTAGTATTATATTTGTGTATGTCACTATTTTTCGTGAATAAATGTAAATTTTTCCGTACATACATTAAATTTTCGTAAATATACTGAGAGGCTAGAGTTAATATTCTAATTTCTTTAAACACCTCTCGTAAGGAATCTTGAGGTTTAAGATTATAAATAGCTCGCACGGCTCTTTTTTGTAACACAAAAATTGTCTCTACATCAGCAGCCGCGCCCCACAGTAAAATGCCGTAGGACATCAAGCTATGGAAATAACTAAAATAAACTAACCTAGCTGTTTCTACATCAGTCAAACGTCTTATCTTCCTTACAGCAAAAGCAGCTGAGCTTAGTTTCCCTGACAAGGCCTCTATATGAGGACCCCATTGTAGTTTGGAGTCTAAAGTGATTCCCAAGAATGTTGTGGAATCAATAGTATCAAGCGGTTTGTCTTTTATCTTAACCTGAGTTGATGCCTGTCGGACATTAGGCATCGTAAACTTTACACATTTAGTTTTACTTCCATTAAGAAGGAGATTGTTAACAGTAAACCAATGTAATACTTGTGAAAGAGTATTATTTACATCGTCAAAATTTCCTTCACCTCTTGGAATTTGAAATATAAGGGAAGTATCATCTGCAAACAAAACTATATCACAAAGATTCCCTACAAAATGCGGGAGGTCATTTATATATATTAAAAATAAAAGAGGTCCTAATATAGATCCTTGGGGCAAACCCATTGTTAGAGGTGCTCCAGAAGACTCAGTTCCGTTTATACATACTTTTTGCATTCTACCTGAAAGATATGAATTAATTAAATTTAACGAGTTCAATGATGCCCCATAGTGACATATTTTTTTAAGTAATGTTTCATGATCCACACAATCAAACGCTTTCGATAGATCACAGAAAATCCCTAAAGCATCATGCCTATTATCATAAGCATCAAATACATGTGTTAAAAGAGCAACTCCTGCATCCGTGGTGCTTCTTCCTTTAGTAAAACCGAATTGTTTGTTATGTAATAACTTGTTCGATGAAAAGTGTGCTAAAATTTGATTGAATATAATCTTTTCATATATTTTACTCAAGACTGGCAGAATCGATATTGGCCGGAAGTTTGAGGGGTCACTTTTGTCACCCGCTTTGAAAAGCGGTATTATTTTACTAATCTTCATTAAACAAGGAAACTGGCCGTCATCAATACACTTGTTAAAAATTAATGCTAGTTGAGGGGCTATTATGTTAATAATTGACTTAATAATATGCACAGATAGTCCCCAAAGATCCTCCGTTTTTTTCATATTTAACTCTCGAAATGTTTTTATTATTACTTCAGGTCCTACATGCCTAAAGTGCAGTTGAGAATTACATTCACTGACATTAACTTTTAGAATAGATTCGGCTATTACTGAAGAAGTAGCAAGTTCTTTCGTTGTTGTTGGTGTAATATGTGAAAAAAACGATCCAAAAGCAGTTGCAACCTCTAAATTTGAATTTATTGTTTTATCATTGATTGTTAATGCAAATTTACCATCTCTCAATTTATTTTTACAAGTTTCTTTATTTATGATGCTCCATGTAGCTTTTGCTTTATTTTTGGAGCTAGAGACTATTCTACGAAGGTAATGGGATTTTGCTGTAGAACAAACCTTTTTAAATATTTTTGAATAATTTCTAACGTATTCAATAAAGTTTTGGTCTTGAGAGTTTTCTCGTAGACTATATAATTCATATAATTTAATCCTACTTTTATGAATTCCCGGCGTGGCCCAATTATTAAATTGACATTGGACCTTATTTGATTTAGTCTTTTTTATGGGAAATATTTCATTAAATTCGTTTTTAATTAAGTTAAAAATGTCTTCATATTGTTTATCTACACTATCACTAGTATTTTGTTTCACTGAATATAGTGTATCGTTAATTGTATCCCTATATCTATCTAATCTATTTTCTGTGACAGGCCTATACATAGTTTCCACAGGTAAGCTTGCGGTATGATTATGTTCAAATAAAACCTTTTGACCTCTATGATCAGAACTGAGGCCAATTAAAATACCTTTATCAATGACACTTGCGTTTTTGTCACAAAAAATATTATCTAAGCAAGTGGCCGTGGTGGGAGTTACCCTTGTGGGTTCACAAAAGAGATTTTTTAAATTAAAAGATTTGAAAAGATTAAGAAATCGAATGGCGGTATTCCATTCCTTTAAAATATCAAAGTTAAAATCTCCACATACTATTATTTTCTTATTACATTTTGAAAGCTTTTCTAGCGCTGATTCCATAATTGGTTCAAAAAGTTGGTAAGTAGCGTAAGGGGGCTCTACACAGATAAAATTACATAATGTTCGAGCTCAGCACACGCTAATTCGATAGTACGTTCTAAAGAGAGTGACACAATGTCCCTGCGATCTTTACAATTTAATTCATTATTTATAAGTATGAGTGACCCCCCTCTAGTTGTGGTCTCTCTTGAAAACGAACTACCGACTGTATAGTTTTCAATACTAATCATTATTTCACATTTTCTATACCAATGCTCTGTTACACACATTACATGAACACTTAAATCGTGTAGAACTAATGATAGTTCAAGCTCTTTGCCAGCCAGTCCTTGTATATTTTGGTGAACAACATTAAAACTAGACCTGGCCTTTGTCTGCCCTCTTAGTTTAAAGCCTCAGAGGTTGTCTGGTTGATAGCATCAACATTACTATTATTACTTACAAGTTGATAACCATGTGATATGGTTTTGTTAATTATGCAATTAATGTTATATGCTAACAAATTAGCAATTAGTTTTTTGATTCTATATGGCAGGTGTATAGAGCCGCCAGTCAGCAAAAATGAGTTATTAGTAAATTTATTTGTGTCAAAAAACACAAATTTGTCACTATGACGTTGGATTAAATTAAATAATAAAGTATTCAATACATGAATACAGTTATTTTCCTGTGCCGTATGATTTTTAGAGAATGGAATTGCACAAATGATTATTTTATGTACATTTAAATTTAACAATATTGAATAATTTTTTAACATTTTTTTTTTACTTAAATTTTTACTATTTCCTAACATTAACACAAGTATTGAACTTGAATTTAAATTACTATTTTGAATATTAATGACTATTTGATCTAGGGATGCATCAGGCATACAATTGTTTACAATATTACATTTAAGGTTTTTATTCAATAAGGATTATTACTCGTACTTAAAGAGGTTATTACTTAAATATTTTTAGGCCGATATTTCAATTTATTTTTCCTACAAATTCGTTATTTAATATTTATTTTTAACAAATAAAATAAGAGCTGCATTTACCTTAATAACAACACTAGTACTTACTTTACTTAGTAATAGAGTACTTTTTCGAACCACATTTCACCAAATTTTCTAACAAAATGGTGGATTAACCACCAAACCCGATGCTGTACATGAAATTTAATAATACCTTCATTATTTCTACCAGTCATAAACGTAAATAACGGCCCAAAGCAATTTACGAAGTTCCGAATAAACTCATTTCTTGCTTTCGTAAAGAAAGTAAAACACAAACTTAGATTTGCCTTTTTTGAAAAAATATTTTTGTCGACTTTTAATGATAATAAGCTCGGCAAGATGATTAATTATATTATTTGATATTATAAGTTATAATTAAACAATAAACAATGCAGTAAAATATATGCGCAGGACAATAATACAACAATAAATGTAATGCCAAACACTATCTCTCTGACCGCTCTAGTGCTGTCCATACACTAGTGTTGTCTATCATAGTAATCTCATAATCGATTATCCGTCTGACATGATATACATATCTTGTTTCACAGGGACGTAGAATACTAACAGCCCAAATAACCTGAACTTAGAGATTAATGGAAAATAATCGAATGAAAAAATTAATTCAGTAAGGAAGTAGGAAACCAAATTGATATAGTTGATAAAAAAAAATTACTAATAAACGTTTAATTTATTATTATTGTCACAAATATTGCATTGATACTAGCCGTTTCTGAAAGTCGGTTTAAACACGTAATTTATTTAATAAATGCCGATGTTTTTAGGCAAATCCAACACGTGTGTGATTTTCTTAGACTGTAACAGACAATAGGGTTGAAAAACCGGAATAAACTTTAGTCCTTGTATAATTCGGCAGTAAGCTTCTGATAACTTCGAGCCATATCGATTCGTAGTGTACTCAACCGCAAAATAACTTGGGCGCCTTATGTCTGGGTAGTAAAGTCGATTATCGCATGATAATGGTTACAAAGATGTTTTATGATACAGAGCGCTGTAAGATGGCCGGTCTGCAGTAATCGGATTTATTTTGAGCTATTGTTTAAGACTGTACCGTTTGGCAAAAACATCTGTTTGGTAGATTTTTCTTTTAGATTCCTGAGAAAATTTCAGACTTCCATGTATTTTTAGGTAATGAAAATAGAGGCAATTTAGTGCTTGGAAATCATGTCATGCTTATACTTTAGTGCTTTGTGTTTACGACTTGAAATATTTTATTGACATTCTAAGATTGTATATATATAAATATTTTATTGACATTGTTACATGATGCAACGGCATGACCATTACTGTCAGCCTTGTATTTTTAAGTATGACAGCTGTTTTTAACTTATGACTATGAAGCCTAGTACCCGGTTAAGGTGCACACACATTTATCCGAGCCGAACGCGTCGAACGAATCGAAGTCAAGGAGGCCTCGCACATATATCCGCATCGGACATATCGACCGCGTCGAAGAAATCATAAGATAGCGCTATGAGTGACAGCTAAAGGTGGGAGTGAGTATGACGATTTTATCAGGCGAGTCGTCCGAGTCGACCGCCATAGCCGCACCAAATCTGATGACGTCATCCAAATTTATCTGAGATTTCTAGGGTTCTTCTAGATTCGGACGATTCGACAACAAATGAGCGATGTTTCATGCGATTTCATATAAAGAATTCTAAAATTTGATTCGTTCGATTTGTTCAGCGCTTCCGGTTCGGATAAGTGTGCATTTACCTTTATCGTCAGAATGAAACTGTCAAATATGTCATGTTCCTCCCACCTGCCGCTCATCTACCCGCGTTTGTCCATTTCGTGTCATTTTTTTTGCACGATTTTTCTTGCGGGCGGTGAAAATGACAAGTCCTTATGATAACCTGGGGTGCGATTGTCTAAAGCAATCGTATTCATTTGACAGTTCAAAACGTACAGTATGGTCTGTCAAATGGCAAAGAACAAAGGGTTTGACAGATAATTGTTGATAAAACACTTTGTTTATCATAACATTAATGTTCAATTTATACTCCTACCTCGTACAATTTCCAAAATCCCTTAGTCATGTTTCAGTCCAAAGTTTCAGACATGATTTCCATGTCAAACAAGTACCCGTAGATCCGTTGAAGGTAAAGAGTCATGTTCTACAATATTACAGTGTATGTTAATATTACAAGCTTTTATGTAACTTGCAATGCATGAAGTTTTTTCCGGGTGGAATCTTGCTACTTAATTTTGAACCAGTTATCTTCAACCGATTGAGATGTGTTTTTTAATACCTATACCTATAGATAACAATGCATGGCGGATTATCCAAGATGGCGGAGTAGTATTTTTATGTGCTACCACAATAATATGGTATCTAATACTAAAGTACGTCGCATTAAAATAAATAAAAGAAAATTTTAAACAAGCACAAGTAAAATTTTATAAAAAAAATTGCGAGATGTAACAAATTATAAGAAGTTAAATTAATCTTACAAAATAGACGTATTATTTTAGTCGCTAAGCGTTTCACTGCACAAATTATTCACTAAATTAAATTAAATTTTACAAAAAAAAAACTTTTAAGGTAATCGAATCCCACATCCTTCGCTTACCGGGCAAATGCCGATACCACTTAGCTGCTCAGACGTTATTAACCCTGTTGAAATGTTGTACTACTACGAGAACCTTTAACTCGTGGGATACGCCGCAGCTCACTTCATCTATATTGTAAGAGGTCCACTCGCAGATATTACTTGCAAATATCAACAGTGCGTACCAACATCGCGATGGCCGAGTGGTAAAGGCATTCACCCAGTAAGCGAATGACGCGGGTTCGATTCTGTCTTGCCTCAGTCAAGATGAATTTTCAAGTGTAATTCACAATCTTTAACGTACTGTGTATATATTTTCAATGTAACCGACTGACCTGTAATGTCGGCACAATTTAGCGAGTGAAAGAGACAAATCCGGACTAATCTTTAGAGTAGACACTCTCAGGATTAATGTCAAAGTTCCTAACTAGATGTTATAACTATGTTAACGATTTTCAAGAAGATTTAAAACATCCAAAGTTATGGCAGATGGGTTTCAAACGTAAGCACATTTAGCGTGAGCTACTGGTTTCTAAGGCTAGGCTACACCAATCTGTTAACTGAACCTTTATCTTGAATTATCGCAAAAATAACTGGGGTTTTTATTTATTTTCCTAAATGTCGAAAAAAACACAAAACGCCTGATTTGAATACGTCACCTATTTGTCAGTAACCTTTTTTTTGGAAATGACGTATTAAAATTGGTCGTTTTGTATTTATTCAGTCGGATAAGTCTTACCGGACGTTGGTAAAATCGACTCTTTGTCGGTCACTTGTTTATTGTTATGTGGTGTCGAATTTTTTTTAAACTAGCGGTCCTAGCGTACTTCGTTTTGCCCCCGGTTCTGTTCCCTCCGGCCCCGTAATTTCAATAGCTTTTATCTTATTCCGGACGGTGAAGAATCTCACAAAGTAAAAATCATGGGAATCGGTCCACCCGCTTAATTTTCGTATTTTTTCTTTCACAAGGACCTTCTCCTAACAATAACAAACTCGACAAAAAAATAATCAGCAAAATCGATCTAGCCTTCACGCATGAAATAGCAGACCCAGCGAACTTCGTTTCGCCTTTCGTATTTTACTTTTTGATCTTGGTAGGGGCACTCAAAGCCTTCCTAAGAGCGTGTTGACCGAGATGACCTAGCCATGTGATCCTAGCATCATCAGGGCGGAAGCACTTTTTATGTTTACACTAGTAGTTTCGCCTGATTTTGTCTGCATTTGTTATATTATGTTAAAGTTATTGTGTCGTCAAACTTGTCTTCTTTTGAAAAAGCTTAAGTTATTTATGTTTCAGACAAATGGTCCCCTGCGACTGCGTCCACGCGTTTTGAGTCATAAAAAAGGCATAAAAGTCGTTTTTTTTTCCATATAGACCCACTGGGAGCATTTATACAGGGTTACAGGAAAAGTCGACCTAGATCCGTTATGGGCGTGTAGTACACACATCATTTCTGAATGATTTCACTCTCTCACCCCTCATCCTAAACTTAACCGTTTTCGAGATATTCGAAGTTTTTTGTGAAAATGCCCAATTTTTCGGCTATTGAATTGAATATTTAGATTTTTTTTTACTCTTATGATTATTTTTTTGTTTTTTTTTATATGAAAAATGAGATGCTTAATGACCTCTATTACTAAAATTGTACGTAAATTAACTAAATAGGTCGTTGTAGACGATCGAAAGTTTTGGTTCTTCTACCTAACATGATCTTGTTACCAAGATCATGTTAGGTAGAAGAACCAAAACTATAATAATATTCTCCTATCGGTTCTCGGTAATGCGGCCTCTTAACAGAGATAGGCCAGTTACGCAGGAGATATTGAAATGCCCAGATGTGTCCGCAACAAACAACTGTACTCTCTGTTCCTTCACTTCCATTAATTCGGTGAGACGGCTTCAACATGACCGATGACAGATCAGGCGCAGGACCAACGGGTTAATGTGTTTTCTGAGCCACGGGAGTGTTCACAACCAACATCCTGACTCCGAGATGTATCCGAGTATCTTGAAGGCAGAAAAATCCAGAAACAAATTTCGGCCCTACCCGGAGCTCAAACCCGCGACCACTTGGGTAGCAACTAGTGATGGGATTCTACCCGGCAGTTGCCCGGTATTTACCCAAAATGGGAAAAATCGAGGGAAAATACCCGGTAAATACCAAAATTAAGGGTAAATATGTATGTTTTTCCACAAACTCAATATTTTTCAGTCTACAATCAAATCAAACACGTTATGCAATAAGCTATTCCACATTCTTTGCAAAGATTTTTTAAAATGTTCGTATTGATTCAATAGTTAACAGTTATTTTTATTTCTTAGAAAAAATACCTCTTTGTGCACTAAAATATTTTTTTAAATTCAAACGATAAATGTTTGCGCCAAAACGACAGCCTCCATTTTTGTGACGTCATAAGAACAGCAACAAGTAAACGTCAAATATACTTAGGTAATTCCTTAACTTTATAGTTCGATAAAATCCGAATATGAGCTTAAATAGTCCGTATCATTGGTGTATAGTGCCAAATTGTAACAACACAACATTAAAGAAAAGTTATTTATCAGATATGAAAGGAAAGACAAAAAGTTTTTAGATATTTTATTTACACATAACCTTGTAAACAAAACTTTCAGGAACACCAAAATCAAATGATTAAGATTTGTAAATGTGATAATGTAGTTTTAAAAAATTAACAGAATATACTTACATGACTGTTTTAACATTTCTAAATTCGCCAGAAAAGAAATCGTTATTGCACGCAAAGAATTTAGCTATTGGAAGCGAGTCAATTTTAGCAAGATTTGTACTGTCTGCTTTTACGAATCCTTCCTCCATTGTAAAACAATGTTTTAAATGTGCAAAATACTGAAACAAGCTACAAATTCGCAGTCAAGAGATTTTATAATTCCTTCAAAGAAATCTACATTGATTCTGTTCTTATGACGTCACTCTCGAATAGAACATGGCGGCTGGCGTTTTCGGTCACGTGATATACAGATAATAAAAATTCAATTTTATTTTTGAAATTATAAATGGACCGATTAATTATTAAACAAAACAGTGCTGTATACGTCTTTCCTATGATGAATACCATATAAATTACACACTTTTGTAATTTAATTTTGATAGATGAAACTACCCTATTGTATTTAGGCCGAACTTAAAATAAAACTGAATTGAATAGATTTTAATTGTGAAAGACAATTTATTTAGCTGATAATTTTTTGAACTTTATGCGGTAAGTCCTTAAAAACACTTTTTAACACAATACATGTTGCTTTAGCCGGAAACGTAAAAAACAAGTTGTGACAAACAAAGACGTCAGTGATAATACTAGGTCGATCAATAAGTACCCGTTTTGACGATTGGTGGCGTTAGGTATTAAATTTGACATATCTATTATTAATGAAATTGTGTTTAATTTTGAGGTTATTTTATTCCAGGCTTTCTTTTTTGAAAGAAAGATGTATTTATTTACGAAAACACGTGTACAGTTGCTAAGTACAAGTTATATTGGTATAAAATTCACCCAGGCTAGAGCTATAATTATTTGTTATGACTATATTTATAGTCTTAAGAGACTCCTTGACTTATAAAATGAGTCTTATTTAAGAGTGTTCTTGAATCTCGCGAGGGCTGTGTAGTAGCTTGGATTAGGGTCTTTTGCTCTAGAACATGATGAAGGCTGCTTAGATTTATGAATTATTTATTCAATTACAATGCTTTGTTATGATCTAAGATAGATGTCTGAATTTGAAATGAGTGTCAACAAAATGTTGCGTAGCCACAAAGAGGTTATAATAAATGTGTACATTCATACTAGGTATACTCATTTATTATTTTTATTATTACCGACTTAATAAAAACTAGGAGGTAACCAATACGACCTGTTTGTATGTCATATCGTCAGAATTCGATAAATTTTAGTACGTTGATCTATTTAGACTTCCTAACACGTATGCAAAATTTGTGTATATGTATATTTGTATTTGTAGAACTAAGGTCACGAACATAGCCTTGAGAATCAGTAAGCTCAATTTGCAATGGGCAGGGGACATAGCGCGAAGAATTGTTGGGGCAGGAAAATTCTAGATTGGAGACCCTTCGACAAAAGACGCAGCGTAGGACGTCCACCGACAGGATGGACGGACGATCTTGTAAAGATCGCAGGATCAAACGGGATGCGGACCGCTAGTGATCGGTCGCTGTGGCAAGCCGTGGGGAAGGCCTATGTTCAGCAGTGGACGTCCTTTGGCTGATAATGATGATGATGATATATATTTGTATATTTTTACGTTTGTTTCAGGATTTCTTTTAAAACAAGAAGTCATAGCGAGATGAGCGAGATGACTAAAAAGCTTGAAATAACGCATTCGTCTTCTTTTTAGGAGAAACGAATTCTTTAGGAGTCGATGCATGATGTCAATCTTACCTAAAGTAACAGTCCAAACACATCATGCACCGTCTCGAATAGGAAACGATTGCTTTATAGTCAGTTTTTTAAAGGCGGTTCAATTTTTGTGAATTGTATCAAATCATTGATTAACAAACATAAGGATACGAACAACTTGTTACCAACACATATGTTTAGATGCAAATCTAAAAAAATGATTTAATTTAATTTAATTTTGATTAACTTAGCGAAATATGCATGAAATTAGTTATAGTACAAAACAAATGTAGGCAACTCGATTTGAAAATCTACCTTCTAAGATTTTGTAGAAAAATATATGACACTATTAAACCCACTGACCTTCAATTCGCCCCTGGCCCTGACACGCCTCGGTCTCATAATGTTGACGAATCCAAACAGTAAAAATCATTTAAATCGGGCCACCCGCTCAATTTTCGTATTTTTTCTTTTACAAAAACCTTCTGACGATAACAAGTACAACTAAAAAAGATTTAGCGAAATCTGTCTAGCGTGATGTCGTGACCAATGGAGTAAAGGATTCATTTTGATATATAGAGATATAGAAACTTACAAAAACTAACAATTGCACCAAAATGACTGTAAAAATACTATTTCACATTCTTTCGACTACCTTTAGAATGACTTTGTATTTGAGTTTTTTACATAAGTCCAACTCGCACTACATTTCTTTTTATGTAAATGGCGCATGCCTCACAAAAACTCTCAAAGTAACATCCATTAAGAGTGATGACATTCGGTCGGTACGACTTCCGGTCCCAAGTGTCCTGGGACCCGCTCTTCCGGTAGGCTTTTAGCAATCTTTCTACAAGTTGTCTATGGTGTAGCCTGAATAGATAAGCGTGACCACATCTTAATCTTGACTTAAATGAAATGAAATACGGTTAAACAAAGGTTTAATATCTAATACAGTTACGGAAGTCTCGACATATTTCCCTGTATAACCAACAGGTGGCGCTCGAAAAACGCCGAGACAAAATGGTGTTTTGGTGTATTTATTGATTGAGAAGAATTTTTTGAATGAAGCTTAATTGATTAAATATATATCTACGTAAGTTAAAAGAATAATTGATTCATCAGAAAATTAAGATTGTCAATGCGAAATGTCAAAAATTTTGCTATACAGTCAGTTTTTCTTTGCTAGTCGAATAATGTCCACAATCTTTTTTTTGATTGCAAAGCGATGATTTACCTAAGTAGTTAGTCATTTTTGCGTTTATTTTATTTTAAAATGAATTTTTTCATGGTTTAGAATATTTTTAACACTCACAGTGTCATATTTTATATTCATAAAGATGAAATAAGAAACCAAAAATTTGCGCACGGGCGGGACTTGAACCAGCAATCTCTTGGCTGACCGGGCCAAACGCTCTACCAGTTGAGCTTCCGTGCTGTCAGTCCGATGTTGCGAAATTTGTGGTCTCTTATGGATACGTCATTGCGTGACGCTGAGCGCCATCTAGCCGTCTGTTTATGAAACAGAGGGCCCAAGCAGTTATTCTTTGCAGAATAAATTCAACTTGGAAATTGATGATGCTTCGCTATCTCATGGTTTAGAATGTTTTTAACACTCACAGTGTCATATTTGTTCTTTTATGAATATGATTTTTTTAATTAAAAAAGGAATGTCAATATTGTTTACAATATCCGACAAGCAAAATTAAACAGACTTCAAAAATACAAATTTTAAATGAATTTTGCTGTTTCATTCGTTCTTTGGCAACAGTAAGGGACAGGAGACGGATGTCCGGTGGTCGAGGTATCCGTTTACTAAACCTTTAATGATACATAATGAATAATGGGGTTATCAACCATGTTTTTTTTTTTGCTGCAACATCAATGCAAGTGTGATTTATTCGGCACTTATATGTAAATACTTTTTAACTTGCATTTCTTAGACAAAAGTTTACGCCTTGCTTTTAAAAAATAAGATAACTACACCTCTTTACAATTCCGGCTTTATGTCGGACTCTTTCATCATCTCTCCGTTTCGACTTTGGAATTCTCTCCCCAATGAAATCAGAACGTCCCCCAACAAATTTACTTTTAAAAAGTCTCTCCGCACCCACTATCTTAACCTTGGCTCTCTTCAGGATTAACAACAAAAATATATACCTGGGTTTTTCTGTTCAGAAATTCTTATGATAGCCCGGAGTTTGGAAGTTGGCGGTGTTTCACCCCCGTGCCTCGGATAAGCACGTAAAGCCAGTCTTGCGCTTAATCTCATTCTTGTCGTGTCAGATTGTTGTGCCTTCGGGCTATGAGAGTGAAAGGAATACAGAGTGCACCTGTGTTTGTGCACTATAATATATCCTGCGCTGTCGGTTAGTCGTTGTGACTGGCCATCGTGGTCGAAATCGGCTAGGGGACTACTCGTACTAATCGTTATGTAATCGAATATACTCGTATACAATACAATACAAGATGATATCAAGGCTGTGTCAACTCCGACCGAGACCCATATACCGGGTTAACAAGATCGCAATATAATGCCCGCAAATCCGACGCGACGGCCCAATGCGGACGCGTATTTACTAAATCTTAGTAGATTTAGAGAACAGTAGCCTCTGGAGACAGATCGTGAAACGGCAAAAGGTTGCACCAAGATAATGACATTATGTTAACAGTGGCTTTAAAGCAGAGCTGTCAAAAGGGCATGATGCTTAAGTGACGCTACATTTTTAAATACAGGTGGCCAAAACAGTAACGCGCAAAAATATTTTTGAAAGCTTTACATCCAGGTCTGTCCAAATCTATACTAATATTATAAAGCTGAAGAGTTTGTTTGTTTGTTTGTTTGTTTGTTTGAACGCGCTAATCTCAAAAACTACTGGCCCGATTTGAAAATTTTTTTTACGTTGGATAGTCCATTTATCGAGGAAGGCTTTAGGCTATATAACATAAAGATACGACTCATAAGACCACAGCAGAAATGAAAAATGTTGCGAAAACGGGAGAAAGATATTCCTTTTGAGAGCTTCCGCTGCATACGCTGCGGAAACCGCTTAAGTTACACAAAAATCATGTATGACAGGATTGTTCAGCATTAAAAGTTCTATAATAAAATCCGCGACAGTATATGTCTATCTTTTATGGTTGACTTACTACAACCTTTTTTATGTTAATAAATTTGTAAAAAAATAATGCATTATTTTTAGAGGTGTATTATACACACAGGTATTTATTCTTATCAAAATAAATACATTCATCATCACGAGCATTTCATTTAGAACCAAGTTGCCCTTTATATCATTTGATTTCAATAAATATCTTAGGAGCTATCACAGTTTTAACATAACTCCGCACCAAAATAATGTTCGCAGCTTAAGTACAACGTGCGCTTGCGCTAATATATTATAAAGCTGAAGAGTTTGTTTGTTTGAACGCGCTTATCTCAGGAACTGCTTGACCGATTTGAAAAAATATTTCTGTGTTGGATAGCTTATTTATCGAGAAAGGCTTTAGGATATAAAACATGACGCTGCGACGGGAGGGGAGGGAGCAAACTCAAAACGCGCGGACGAAGTCGCGGGGGACCGCTAGTATACCATATTTATGATAGTCATTTTTTTTAGTTTTCGAGGCTTTTTTCAATTTTTTTAGTCTTAGTTTCAGCTAGCTCATAATTTTATGTAGGTAAATTAAATTTATCAGGATCAAACTGCAATTAAAAAAAAACAACATAGCACCATAAAAAGTGGTCTAATTATTTGTTTGAGAATTCTTAAAATTTGCGAAAATAAATAATATATCGAAATCTATGAAAGTTCGGGTAAAATACATATTTGGATAGCCCTGGATGTAATCTATTCAAAAAAAAAAATTTTGGCCAACCTGTATATTTAAACACCTACCTACAACATACAAGAAAGCCGTGTTAGTTACGTTACTTACAACCCGACCCCGTATAGGAGGGGGAAACGAAATTTGCTGGGACTGCTTGTATTTTTAACGACTTCAAGAAAATGAGGTAATCAATAAAGTATATACGAGTATGTGACATTTGTAGAATTTCATAATATTTGAGTATAACTATAAAGGCTCCCCAACACTTGTGCAAGATTTCTTAAATATATGTTTGTATATTTGTGTGTTTGTTTACGGATTTCTCGAAAACGTAAAATTATAGAGTTTTTTTTTTTTAGTTCTATTAGGTATCATTTAACTTAGGGTACAGTTAAAGTTTCATCAAAATCTGTTCAGTAGTATTTGAGATATGGGTAAATGACTAAAATACAAGAAAAAAATAAAAATACAAAAAAAAATATATGATGAGTGTAGACTGTTGGTAAAGGTAGCTTAACATATTTTTTTTATTAATTCTCGGATGCTGAGGTGCTCGTAGCGCAAAGGTAACAGCGCTTTGGTGGTGATACCGAAGTTAAGTAACCTACAGCTCGGTCGTGTTTGGATGGGTGACCATTCCGACCATTTAAGTGACGTAAATCACGAGTATCTCCGTGCTTCGGAAGGCACGCAAAGCCTTTATTCACGACTAATATTGTTTCATAATAGTCGTTAGGCCTAGTCAGACTCCTATGGGTGGCTTGATAACACCTGACAGCAGGGTTAGTCGCTTGCCTTGCAAACACCCCTCTACCAACCCGCACTGAGCCCGCGTGGTAGTTAGGCCTTTGCCCAGCAGTGGGGCGTAACAGGATAACGTTACTATTTTAATTCTCGAATAAGAAAATATAAGACCTCAATCGCATTCGAAGTCAGGTGCTACACATATCTTCATATCCGCTTAATAGCAGCCTGTTCGCTCTTGCCTTCAAAAGACTTATTCCGTAGCCGTCGTCGGTCGTCGCGGATTCGAATCCGCGACGGCCGATAGTCATGAGCTCTAACTAATACACCAAACGCGTCGTAATAATTTACATAATTTATTCCTATGTATTGTTTAGTCTTTTTAGCATTTGCGCAATAAATAATAGCTATCTTTCTATCTTTTCAAAGTCAACGTCAAAAATAATTTACAAAATGCCACTTATGAACGTCAATAATTAGTGTAATATCAATCAATTATGGTCCATATGGGGCTAGAACATGTCTCCTTATCTTTTGGGCCATACTAGCGCTTCGAGACAAGACACAGACAATCTGACTTTATGTCATCATTATCAATTTGCACATCTTGTAGGTGGTAGGTAGTGGTAGTCTTGTAGGTAAATTAGAAAACAGGTATTTCTGTAGTATAACAGATTTTCGATGTTGGCAATAGTTATGACAACTCTGATAAACTAATGGTGTATTCACACAGCCCGGCGGCTTTGCCTTTGTATACGTCAATAAACTGTCAGATACTGTGTAAAAGGCGGCATGGCCGCCGTCACATACCTCCGGACGGTGTGGATACACGTATAGATAATCTTATTATCATTGTGAAGTCATTTTAATCATGTGTATGATGAAAATGACTTCACAATGATAATGATATTAAAACCATAACGTAGTATTTCTTCAAGAAAGCAACTCAATCCATGTGTAGTGTTTGCAAATACGCCCAACTCGCGTATGTTGCGGTAAAACTACGAAAAGGCCATACGTCTTGCCTAATTGACGTTATCTTGCCTCGCAGGACGGTCGAGTTTTCTTTTATTTCCTCTCTTTGTGCCTATGTCGCGGTGCAACTCGAACACGCCAGGTTTTTTACTTTTTTTCTCGCAAAAAATTGATATAGAAATGCGTCTTTTCGTTGGCGCGATTGGGTTTATTTTTTGGGCATTATATGTAAATATATTGCGATAGCGTTTGGTGAAAAGGTATTTCATGGAGCTCTCTTGACTAAAGGGTGATTTTTCCAAGTCAGACTTATCAGCCTTAATAAGTACAAAACGACCGATTTTTGAATGTCATTTACACAAATGATTGCTGACAAATGGGTCACCCATTCTTAAATTAGCTGTATTGTATTTTATACGACGAGTATTTCTTATCAGTAGTTGGGAAAATCAGGCCTAGATCATCTATCTACTTCTTAGCAATATTACAATTTGTTGTCCTCCAAGCATTGGTTAGTCAGTCGGATCTATATCATACAAATATGAATGCAAAACATTTATGGGGATTTGTGGACCTTTTGTAACTCCTTCACGCTGAATCGATTTTGATGAAACTCAATACATAATTGATTTATACATTGAATACGAGAAGGCTATATTTTTTAATAATATTTAGTGAGGGCCGATTCTTACGCGGGTGAAGCCGCAAGGAGGCGCTAGTGGATAATAATTAATATGTATAGGTCCCTATCTGAATTTTAATAATAAAGTGCCTTTTTTTTATTAATATCGCAGTGACTGAAAGGAGTCAATCAAATAAGGAGCTTGGTACAAGCTTAAACAAGAAGTTTTTACATTAAAGCACGAATTTCAAACAGCATTGACCGCATTACTTTCCACTTAGATTAAGAGCAGTATAGTCATACTAAGAACGGGAAATTCACTTCAGTACATTTTATTTTCAGCTTCTAAATACCACATTACGTTTCATGATACAGTTTCAAAGCGTCACAGAGAATTCAGGTTGCATCAGGTTTGAGCTAGGGTAACCAAACGTCAGGAATTGAAATGGACACGTCCAGATTTTAAGACTACATTATATTCTGAGACAATATGCTCGTAGATTTAAATATAATAAGAGTTTATGTATTGATGTGGTGGTTTTTTAACGTTCAGTGTTTGCCGTTGCGAAATTTGAAGTAGTGAGTCGATGTAGGCGTAGGATATCCTCAAAACTCTTATCTATAACTGGGGACGAAATGGAGATCGCTGGGACCGCTAGTATTAAAACTGACAAAAAAGTTTAAGATAACGCATTCGTCTTCTATTTAGGAAAAAACATTGCTTTTGGAGTCGGTGCATGATGTCAAGCTTACGTACACGAACAGTCTACAAAAATCGTTGCGCCGACTAGACTCCAAAGAAATTTATTTCTCCTGAATAGAAGACGTTATTTGCAATGGGTTATTTTAAGCTTAGTAAGTTTTTTGAAGGCGGTTTAATTGTTTTAAATTATTTTATGATTTTTAGTTATTACTCATATTTCAAAAACTACCTGTCAGATTTTGATGAAACTTACACTGTACACTAACCCTAAGTTAAAATATACCTGATTGAATAAAAATTATATATATGGCTATGACTTTTTTTTTAAATCCAGAGTCAAACATATAGAAACATACAAATACGTAAACATACATACAGTGAATATTTTTTGTACACGTGTTAGAAAGCCTTTGTAGATCAACACACTAAAATTGTATCTAATTGTGATGTTACCACAAACAATACAGGTCGAATTGATAACCTTCATTTTTAATTATCTGGCAGATAACGCTAACCAGAACTTGCTAATAATTCGTGAAAAAGGCCGTTAGTCTAAGAGTGTAATGAATTGTCCAGCTAATCTTTTGGTTTATGGTCAGCCTACTTACGCTTCACTACGACTCCGATTATGTAGAACGTGGCGAAACACGGAAATATAAAAGTTCTGGAGCGAATTTAATATTTTATCTGGTTTGCTTAAAGTGGCGGGCTGATAGGAAAGTGCACGGTTTGTTGGCTTGTTGCAAACAAATTCTGACTTTTAGCTGCTTCTCAGAAATCCGTTTCGCAATAGCTTTTTAGGGTTCCGTAGTCCAACAAGGAACTCTTATAGTTTCGCCATTTCCATCCATCCATCTGACTGCCCGCAGTCCGGTGCAGAGATTTAAGGTGTTCGAAATCTGTAATTTCGATAAGATATAATTCTGATCTCCCCGCCAAAGTGTTGTTATGGGGTACATCTCATACAAGTAACATGGAGATTACTTTTTTTCTCTTGCCAAACCCATCGTGTGGAGTAAAATTATTTATGTTAGCTGTAAAAAAATAGAGTTGTGTGGCATTACAATCAACAGAAATAACCAGTTTTGTCTTAATATTTACTTATTATATATTATAATATTAAATATTGTTATTTAAAGGGAATCGAATCCATATTATAAGGCAATCTTTATCACGTTTCACATTTTTATGATAATAAAAGTGCCTACATACATAGTAAGTACGTAACCCTTCATGTGCGAGCCCGACTCATACTTGGCCGGTTTTTTATATATATTTGGAAATGGTGTTTGACTATTGTTAAAAAAACATAGTTTTATTTTCTGAAAGAAAAACTACTTTTACTATTTTTTACGTTACTTAAAATAAGCGTTCTTGACCTAAAATGGTTGAAATATTTGGTCAGCATTAATTCTCAAAATTACAAAGCCAGTTTGTTTTTTACAAATAATGGTTACCCTACTTCTGTGAACGTCAATGTAACAAAATAAACAGCGTAAACACATGACCTAGCCAGTATTCCAACACAAAAAGAATTTAGCCTGAAAAATCTACTTGCATTTACGAACGAAGCTAAGACTAAGACTGTCAACTACGAACACCTAAACACACAACGCCTTATCGTAAATTTTATATTTACATCTCGGTAATATTTTAGAGTCTGACCGAGACGGCTCGTAAAGATATATTACCGCCAAAAACACTCGAGAATTCACTATTTCCATGTTTTACGACGACATTTTCACGTGTCGATATTTATCATTGTAACCCTGTATTTTCCGATATGAAATTGTGCGTCGAGCATTTTTTTTGTGTCACAAGATTAGCCCTTAGCCCCTTATCTGTCGCCAAAGTATTTTTAGGGGAATCCGCGGTTTTTCTATGATTTATGTTATTTTTGTTAGGTTAACGTGATATAGTGTATGGTCGATTTTGCGGGTGGGAAGATGTGACGAGAAATATAAATAGAGGGCCATGGTTCAAACCGATTTATATGTTTTATAACTGAAACTCTGTTGCTATAGATTTTTAGATTGAAATGTGAATATACGTATATGATTAATATTGTAATGCTACTACTTATGCTGAGTTGTTTAAATATTTATTTCTTTCTATGGCAAGGAAATGTTGCCGGCTATTCTATACAACAAACAAATTCTTGGTATCTATTTAAGTTACATTAAGGTTGTGTCCTGCGTCCGTGTAATGAAAAGTAGTTTCAAAAAGTCATAACACAATGTTTAGAAACGTTTTTAGTCTTTGAAAAATCGGTCAATAGAAATAAGATCCCCCAGAACGCATGCAATGTGACTAAGAGTCGATTTTAACATCGTCAGATAGGACTTATTCGATAGAATAAGAATAAAACTTCCGGAGAACCTACATGAAAAATTGGTGTCATTTTTTAAATTAGGTATTTTGTATTGTATTCGACGATTAGTCCTTATCGTTGGTAAAATTAACTCTTACCATTATAAAATGTGGATAATGTTTGTCTTCAGCCCGATTTCACCAAAGTCGGATGAGGCATGTTCGTTGAATAAAATACATACGCCTAATTTAAAAATGTCACATATTTGTCAGCAATCATTAATGTAAATGCTCTTTTAAAATCGCCGTTTTATACTTTTTCAGACGAATAAGTCATATCTGACGTTGGTGAACCCGGCTCCAAATCATAAGTAAGTGGTTTTCTTGATAAACTGGGTTCAATATCTTTTGAACAACTCACTACCAAACCTCCATCTTCTAAATACGACCCTGGCACACAACATTAACACGAGCAAAGTACTTATTGAACACAAAATATGGCCCACATATTATTTCGATTTATAAATCTTTGTACATTATTTCCGACCCTTTCCTTACCATTTAATATCACAATTTATTATTGCAACGGGAATTCATTTCCGCTTTGCCGCGTAAACAAGAGAAGATGAAAAAAACGTGGCAAGCCATAAATTATGGTTGTGAGTGTCCCATAACCCTGTACAACTATTTACTCTCCCATTAAATATGGGTGCTTTTACACTTTGCAAGTTCAACTTGACAGAAGTACTAAATTAACGAAACCTTTTAATAATACAGAAGCGTTCCAGACTTTTATTCACGCTATCTCATCGGCAACGTTCAATTGCATGTCCTGTTTTGTTGACTTAAAGTGACTAATGTCGACTCACGGGCGGAAATGTTGTATAAAAATCGTAATATGTGTGACCACGTGTGGGGTGCTTGAATAATAAACACGTAGTATAAATCTCTAGGTTCTTCTCCAATAGATTTATTCCAACAAAATAGCACAAAGATAGGGCACAAAGTGAGAGAAAGTACAAATAGAGGCATATTCTGGCATGAAGTTCGCTTTTATACAAATCAAAACCCCAAACAACAATAGAAAAAAGTGGGGACGACATCCGTTTCCATATCTGAACATTTACGAAAATATTTTTTTGTAGCGATAAACAATCTGCTAATCAAATATTTTAATTCATTAATTATTTAGTTATTAATTGTACGGAATTTAGTAAGCCTTTTTGATTATTTTTTTAATAGTTACAATATTTAAAATAAATCTAACCTCCACCATCCAATCAGAATCAACTTCCTTTTGGCGCCAAAATGAACATTTGTTATACGGCAAACAAAAAATCCTATAAGTGCCCCAGTAATATTTAAATAATCAATTTACAATGAATAAAATGTAATTATAATAATCAAAGAATCTAAATATTGAACATTGAGTAGCAAGGTACATTCAAAATGGTGAACACTTCCGGTATTTCCATCAAACGTTTGTCTAGATAGATATATAAATTATGATGTATTGAACATATGACACAGATAATGTGTAATTTAGTGAAAACATTGGGGTAACATAAGTCACACAGAGTGAGTATGTGGTTTAGTGCTGAAGTATACTATTACAGAACTAAGTACGTATGTGAGTCTGACTAGGATCGAGAATCGTCTTGTAACATATGGTACAATTAGCCTGCAGCATAATCCAGCGAATAGGAGATAGTTCGAAAATCTAACGCCACCACGCGTCTATATGAGGAAAAGTATTGCGTAATTTAGCATAACTTGTTAAAAGTAAGAAAGCTAATTTGCACAAAAAAAATATTTGTACATTTATTTTTATGAAATGTTTTGATACAGCGTGGCGCACTGGTGCATCACCTGACTTATTAGTAAACATAATTTTATTGCCTCACAGAAAACGTGAAAATCAGAGTATTAACCTCCGCCATTAAGAAGTCACGGTCTTGGGCAAACTTAAATCCCTCTCTAAACTCAGGATTTTCTATTACCAAATCATCACTCGTGGTTCCAGGTGGCGCCTGCGCTGAAAGACACCACTTAAGGAACTGCGGAAATAATGCGAGGAATAATCTACTATTTCGGTGGCGAGCCAATAAAAGCCTATTATTACTATATTGTATTGTCGTTAACATACATCTCAAGAGCTTGCTTTTACTCACTAGATACGATTGGATAATAATAATAATAATAATAGTTGACGACCTCCGTGGTGTAGTGGCTAAGCACGCTGGGTTTCATGGCATCGCCGCTCCGAGGTTTCGGGTTCGATTCCCGATCGGGTCAATTTTGAAATCAAAATTTTCGATATTGTCTCGAGTCTGGGTGTTGTGAAACCACCGTTGTGTCTGATTTCCATAACACAAGTTACTTACTTTGGAATCAGAGCAATGTATGTGATTGGTGTCCAATATAAAAAAAAATGTCCCCTAGCCGATTTCGAGTACGGTGGCAAGTCACAACGGCTAACCAACTGCGCGCGACATACTCGTATAAAGTTCACAAGTGTATGCGCAAACACAGGTGCACTCTCTATTCCTCTCTCTCATAGCCCGATGGGACAGCAATCTTACACGACCGGAGAGAGATCAGGCGCAGGATTAAGTAAGTTAAGTGTAGCCCGGAGTTTGGAAGTTGGCGGTGTTTCACCTCCGTGCCTCAGAAGGCACGTTAAGCCGTTGTATAATAAATAAATAAATATTGGACACCAATCACTTACATTGCTCTGATCTCAAAGTAAGTAGCCAATGCACTTGTGTTATGGAAATCAGATGCAACGATGGTACCACTACACCCAGACCCGAGACAATATAGAAAAGTATGATTTTTACATTGACCCGACTGGGAATCGAACCCGGGACCTCGGAGCGGCGACGCCTTGTAACCTAGCGTTCTTGGCCACTACACCACGGAGGTCATCAAATAACAACACTTAAAAGCTGTAAAGGTACACTTTCTAACTTGCAAATAATAAACTAGGTACCTAACCTATAATAATTTCTTTAAAATCTGGCGGAATTCGCTCTTTTTAACTGGTCCCAATAAAAGATCACAATCCTGTCTCCCCAGTACATACACAATTAAGTTAACATGTAATATTAAACTGCAAACATCGTATTTCTTTCCTTTACGACTGTTTCTGACGTAAAAATAATTACTTCGCATGTTCAATATTAATACTGTCTGTGAATAAGAGTACCGTGGTAATAAAAAGTCGAAAGTTGTCATATGAGGGTTAAGAAACATTTTGACCAATAAGGCTGGCTTTTACCACCTCAATTTAAATATGAGACACGTCAAATAACTGTCAAAGTTCATAACATGAGTTACGGGTATACAGGCTGTGTAGCGGTGTGGCCTGAAATATGAACAAATTTAAATATAGGCCCTTAAAGTTACCAGTAATCAATTCTAAACGGTTTTAATTTCATATAATATTTTTTTTCTAACAAAATAAATCGAACCAGCAATGTATTGCAAATAAATGTGTCCAGTCATAGAACGTGACATTGTCATTTAGTACGGACAACAGCACGTCAAGGTAAACACTGCGGTATATTATTCAGTTGTAATAAGGGCTAGTTTGCAACAAAAGTGGATAACCTAATGTGCTGGCGACTGTTCAATAAGTAAGCGATTTTGATAACCATTGATTAGGGATTATAACTTTAGATTACTATATTTCTAAGTTTATGCATTTTAGAGCACCATAACCAAGTCAAGGTAGCTGCGTATACGCTGCATGTCTTATTTATTTATTTAAAACTTCATGCACAAAACATAAAATTCTACATATGGCGGACTTAATGTCAAAAGCATTCTCTACCAGTCAACCATAGGTCAGAACAGAGAAAAATATATATACAGGCGGTGCAAGTAAAGCTATAGAGGCAAGAAAAGAGAAGAGAATAGCGATAAAGATAGATATATATATATAATACGATGATAAACAAACATACTGTCTATTACTTATATACGATTATATAAAATCAATAAATATGTATTTATTATATACACAAACAAATCATTTAAATATACCTACATAATAATATAGTACACATAGATAAATTAATGTCAATGAGACGGGTCAGTGAGTTCGTCTATGTAAAGTGTTTGCAATGCCTTCTTGAAGGTAAATTTCGAGGTAGATGTTTGTACACATTTTGGAAGCCCATCCCAAAGTCGAATGGCTGTGAGAGTAAAGGAATTGGACATAAAGCCAAAAGTGTGACGGTGTGTGTGTGTGTGTGTGTGTGTGTGTGTGTGTGTGTGTGTGTGTGTGTGTTTTATAAATAAAAAGTTCCAGAAATAAATAGTTAAAAAATAACCCGTCTTAAAATTACAAATTTTTGCCTTCTTCTGTATTGATACTCCACTCTTTATGGCAGTTTTTTTTATAGTAAAAAATATGTTCGTTCACCATTTTGCTTTCCTTTTACCCAAAGAGCATTACTACTCACAAGTCAAAGTACAAAATACGTCAAAGGTGTTACTCGGTCTGTATAAGGAATCGATTGATACTTCATTCACCAAAATTGACACAGTAGTTTAGCCCAAATGTGAAATCCGCATAAGTAGACTGCTAAAATCAATACCCTTCCTTTTGGCTTTACCGTAGTTAGCTAAAAATTTGGCTCATACCTAAAAGTAAGCGTGGTAAAATAAGTTAAGCCGTGAAAGTGGTTGTATAGATTAGGAAGTTACTTAAGTGCTTTGAATACAACCGCCAAAAATTAAATCAAATAGTCAAAATATTACTCCAAATAAAATAACCACCGTCGCCACCCTAAACGAATTGATTAGAGCAAGCAATACCTTTCATCCTTAGCGTTTAAACAAATCCTTACGATCCCAATAAAATGACAATATCCAAAATAACACAAAAGTATTATGCACAAAAATATCACATTTCACAGCTTCGGCACAAAGAGGGAGGTTAGTGATGTTCATCGATTGCTGATGATTTTTCAAACATTGATATTCTGCGGCATTAATAGGTGGAATATCGACAGATGCGCCATTAGTGAAGTTTTTTAAAGCATAGTTTTAAAATCTTAACCCATTTTTAAAACTTTTACATGCATGAAGTATTTTATTTATTTATTTTATTTTAAACTTACAAACTATCCTTACAGGTGGTAACCTATTGCGATAGCGAAGCGGCAATAGACTAAGAAACACTCATAAAAAATAAACAGTTAAAAACCTTAAAAAAAAAAAAAAATCTTTATTAAAATTCATTGGTCCTGAGCTACATCGTAGATAAAAAACTAATTTGACCGGTACCTAAGTAGGTACATTTATATGACACTGTCATCGTGTTATTCATATTTTAGTATGTGAAACAAGATCGAACTATTCTTCTCACAGCACAACAAGTAATTACTTCATTTATTACAAATCTGTGCCTTGCGATACTAAGAACTGTTTAACTATCGAAAAAGTAACACTTTGATAAGCATTGTTTCTAAAACTGCATCGGTGGCGCAGCGGTTAGAGGTTCGCACTTTAAAGCGACGGCTGCGCCAGAGGTCCCGGGTTTGATCCCCGGGTAGGGCCAAAAATACGTGCCTGCGTTTTTCTGTTCAGAAATTCTCAGGACAGCCCGGAGTTGGGAGTTGGCGGCGTTTCACCCCCTTGCCTCGAAAACGCACGTAAAACCGTTGGGCCTGCGCCTGATCTCTCTCCGGTCGTGTCAGATTGCTGTCCCATCGGGCTATGAGAGTGAAAGGAATTGAGTGCACCTGTGTTTACGCACACTTGTGCACTATAATATGTACCGCGCAGTCGGTTAGTCATTGTGACTGGCCACCGTAGTACCGTAGTAGTCGAAATCGGCTAGGGTGTTTTTTTTTTATAAAACGATATGACATTTTCCAGTAACGTGATAATAACATTGCATCAGAAAAAGGTATCGATAATTGTAATATCGAAAGCCAGCCAGCTTTATTTACCCTGGCTTGAACATAAATAATATCCTTTGACTCCGGATCAAATAAAAGGGGAATCTTTGCCTTTTTATATTGACTACGGAAATGTAGATAAAGCGTAGTGTTGCAAAACAATTTATGTGAAAAAGAATTAAATTAACAACTCCGTCCAGGGTCTTTAGGAGAATTTGAATGTTTTTTATTGTGTCACTCAAAAACACGTCTTCATAAATGTAAAGTACGAGTACAATTGTATAAAATATTGCATCATCATTTTTGGCACACAATATCAAATAAATATGCGATAGACGACACACCAATGTCTGTATTAAATATTCGTGCTCATCACACAAACATTTTCCCATTGCTAGATTCGAACTCGCGACCGTTGGTTTAATAGTCAGGAGCTTTAACCACTGCTCCTAACGAGTCTTCAATTTGTACATACATATTACGTAAAGAAATTTCGGTTTCTTTATCGACAGCCAACTCAAATGAAGTAAAAAAAAACACAAAACGTTGCAACGAGACTTTCGCAAAACTTTTTGTGTGATACATACATGTCTATATTTTCAGAAAAAAATAAAATGTTGAATCAGTATCAACGATATTCATATATTATTTATAATACATAATTCTCTAAAGAAATTAACATCCTCACTTTCGCTTCTTAATACCTACATGTATATAATAATGTCATGTACGTACGCAAAAATTTAGATCTTTTTATGAAAAAGAGTGATATTTATTCATAACACAAGCAATAAAAACAAACTTGTCATTCCAAACTTCAGGTTAGCCAAATCAATTAATTCATTCTTGGGAAATTGTGTCAAATTTTTCAATAATAATAAAAAAACAATAATATACCTAATGATATTATCGAACTACCTATTAAAAAAAATAAGATAAATGTCAAAAGTACCCTAATGTCGAAGGGGTATTATAAAATTCAAGACTTAATGATGAGAATGTATGGACAGTTTAGCCTGCAACAAACTGATGTACCTACCTGTTTATATTGATTTGTATCATTTTTGTGGCAGCTAGTAGTGACTGAGTTTGTTCCGGCGTTTCTTCTCAGCACTTGCCAGATTGTCTGTGTCTTGTCTCGAAGCGCTAGTAGGGCCCAAAAGATAAGGAGACATGTTCTAGCCCCATATGGGTCATAATTGATTGATATTAACTAATAATTGACGTTCAAAAGTGACATTTTGTGTCCTAAATTAAATAAATTATACTTGACTTTTGAATAAATGATAATTAATTTAGTTTAGGTATTATTTCTTCAAAATACACTGGAAAATTAGGTAAAAACAAGAAAACCCGCTTCCTAAGTAAATTTCTAACGTAGGGAAAGCCTGTTACTTAGTCTAAAAAAGAGGAAGAAAGAAACTGCGAAAGTAAGTGGAGGAGGATTTGGCAGAGGCATTACATAACCTAATCGCTATTGTATTACAATTGTTAGTGATGCCAACGCAGTATTTTGGAAGGATGAAACACTGACGGCTATATGCCAAAAACATAAGTAATGACGGGCGGTGACAAGAGGCAGTGGTTACCGCCGACACGTCAACACCTATGCCGTAAAATATGATGTCCAGCGCGGAGCGTTGTTAGGATTAACGTTTTGGTTACAAGCACTTATTTACTCCGGCCTGGCAAGCATGGATTCCTCCAGTTCTGTAATAACCATTAAGTGTTCAAAACATCTTAGAATTTTCTAAGTTGTACTTTTAGATGATATTTATACATGATTAAGAATGTTAATGATGCTCACAGTGTTTTTTGTATTCTTATAAGATGTAATAAGAATTCAAAAAATTCGCGACTCGATCCTGCAACCTCTGGCGAACCGGGCCAACGCTATTTACAATCGAGCTTCTGTGCCGTCGATCCGACCGCGCCAAATTTCTGATACGTCACAACGCGTGACGTCGGCGCCATATACCATGTTGCAACAGTTATTTTATCTTGTAAGTACATTAATAAATGTTTAACTAGTGATCTTGGTAAGAAAATTTCGCATACATTATACCGCTGCAAACTATGGTTCTCAGAAGGAGTTAGAGCTCAGATAAGACCTCACCAAAAATTTTACCATTTTAGAGATCCGATAGGTACATATAGGGTGTCCCAAAAAGAGCGTGCCAATATGACACTGGAGTTAGCTTAGTCAAAGACCTTTCAGATGTACTCTAATCTTTTTTTTACTATCCCAGTTTTTGTCTTATAAATGGCAAACCAGACTGACACTGGAGATAACTTAGCACAATAACTTTTAAAAATAACTTAAATGAAAGTGTCGTGGTTTGGGAGATAAAGCCACTTTCTTGCGCTCTTCATACAAGAAAAAAACAAAAAAGTAGCATTATATCCCAAACTATGAGACTTTTGTTAGAGTCATGTTACATCTCCAGTTTCAGTTTTGCACCTCTTTTCGGGACAACCAGTATCTGAATAGGGTAAAATCTCCGAGTGTTAGTATAAAATACGATGCCTCAGTTATGATAATATAAATCGCCCCAGTATAATTTCATATGAGATTCTCTATCTGTTAGTTACACAATAATAAAAAACTATTTTACTCAAGACACAGCTCGATTTCGAAAGAAGTAAACCTTATGTGCAAAAAAAAGGTGTTTCCCTTTGGCGAAAAATAATTTGCCTTGAGTTTTTAATGTCGGTTCTTCCTCTTTGGGCAACATGTTAAGACCATAAATTTCAGTACTTTAGCCCATACTTAAGAGACAAAGTACTATCGAATCGATTTCACTGTAAAATGGATGCAGCATTCAAAGTTTTGGGGACGGAAAGCAAACTAGTTCACGCGGTTTCGTGGCTAACGAGAACGGCGTCCTATACTAAGAGGATTTTAACTGAGAATCTTGGAATACCTTACTCAGTGCCGGAGAAGGATTTCCGATTCAATGTAAAACATCATGCACATTGCACCGATTCCTTGCAAGAAGAGGCAAAATGTTAATAGTGAATAAGATATACAAAATATTATAAATTTCACTTGTAAAATGCAACTGCATAAAACTAGGAATCGAACCCTGGATCTTACGTCATTTGGACACGTATATAGTGACAAAACATTTAAAAACAAACAAAAAACATAATACACATACAGAGATTATGTATTGTATACAATTATTATATTACCGTCTCCCTGTGACTTGTTGTCAGCGTTGTTAGATATCACAAACTTTATTTATGAATTATATATAGCAAGTGCTATTACATTATAAGAGCTATGTGATTTCCAAGGTTCATAGAAATGCATTCAGTAGCTTTAGCCTAAAGCCCTTTAGGGTTGCCAGGCGTCCGTATAAAGCCGGACATAGGTAGGCTTTTTGATTGCGTGTCCGGCCGAAATAAATGGTGTCTGGATTGTCCGGCTTTTGTTAGGCTTTTAACATTTCGCAAACGAGCGAGTGCCGAGCATAGCCGAGCACAGGCGAGTGCCGCAGTGACGCGCAATATCACGCTCGCGGTTATGTATTAGATGCTTAATACTTATGTCAAATGTTGAAATACCATAAAATTGAATTTGATCAGAATGTTATTTTTTTAAATACATGTTGCATTTTAATTTTTGAGTAGGTAAGTTATGAGTTGTGATTGTAAGTATTTATGTATTCTGCGCGTTTTCATTTTAATTATATAAAAATGGTTATAGCGTTTATTTAAGATCTTACATTCTTCATGGTCGTTTTTTAAGGCTTACTTTAATCATTTTATCACCTTCTAAAATTTCAAAACTTTAATTGCCCTTATAAAATACTATTCTCTCTTTGTTACTCTGAAAGGCGTTTTAAGGCAGGCTTTTCTATCTTATATTGCTTCGCTGGAAAGCATTACAAACGCTTCACTCACGCAACTATTTATGTCGTGTCTAAGAATTTCGTTGCAAACCAAATTCTAAAGCGCTGCCTTCGCTCGAAAATACCTTGGTATCTTTCAGAACCAAAATATCAAGTACTTGTTTTATTCGCGCATTTATTTACTTTTTTTTCTCTTGCAAAACGCTTAAAACCAAATTTATTGCGCTCACTTCGCTTGCGTAAATACTAAATTTAATTTCATTGCTGACATTGAAAGTATTAAAAGCCAAAATTACTCCGTGTGGCCGATAAGACCCCGATGAAAAATCTTGAGCTTGTCTACCTATTAATACTGAGACACAAAATTCTCAATAATGTAGGGTGTCCGGACTTTCTACCCAAATGTCCGGCTAAAATGGCTGGTCCTGTCCGGCTATTAGGTTGGGCAACCTGGCAACCCTGTTTAGGAGAAACAAACATCCATTCTTGCATCTTCTCATTTATAATTAGTAAGTTTTTATTGTTTTTTTAAGCATTTTTTGCAAAAATATTTAACAATCGTGACGGGACAGCAATCTGACACGACCGGAAAGAGATCCGGCGCAGGATCAACGGCTTTACGTGCTTCCCAAGGCACGGGGGTGAAACACCACCAACTCCTAAACTCCAGGCTACCCTGGGAATTTCTGAACAGAAAAACCCAGGTAAATAATCATGGCCCGACCCGGGGATAGAACCCGGGACCTCTTTGCGCCACCGAGGCATTTAATAAACCAGAGGTTCATAATAAACTATATCATTATTTTTACATAACACTGTGATTTTTGGTATACCATTGTAATTAACAGAAACAGTCAAAACCCTTTCCATGCCGCTGAACATTACTTAAACCAGCATTTTTGTATTTTTCCCAACAGCGTACGGCAAAGCAACACATGGCTAATTTCGTACTAAATCACTTCCTGACACAAGCCGCGGGTACAAAAGTAATAGCATTTTAATACTACCCGACATTAAGACATTCAATTATTACCTACCTTAAGGTGCTTATAAATTAACTTGATGTATTACATGTAAAGCGATTTTAGGGTTCCGCAGTTTTTGTAATAAAAATATTGTTGGGTGAAGTTTGTAAAAAGACGTACTTTATGGTATGGTTCAAATGGTGTTCAAGTCGTTGGAAATAGTAGGCATATGTTCAGTTGCCATAAATAACCAGATGGCGTTTTACGTTAAATCGCGATGAAATTGGATTTTTTCCGATTGACTTATAAAAAGTGTTTTGACGGAGGAATAAATCAATAATACAGCCACAAAAGAGTTTTATTACGTCTCTAAGTAGCACTACAAGGGAGCGACCATAAAGTTTCTTCAAATGGGAAACTGAATAATGAGGTTTGGTTTCTATATATCTATAATAAATAAAAAAGAAGATTGAAAAGTTATGATCCATTTACATTATCAACCAGTTGTAACCTAACCATCGTCCTGTACTGAACCAAAAGGCATTTTTACGATCTGACATAGCCATTTAATTAATTTCAACATCAGAACGAGTGTGTAATAAAAAGTAATCAAACCTTTTGTGTCAATTTATTATTAACCCAAAACACTGCAAGAGCCTTCGGCGTATAAGACCCTTTGCTTACTGCGGTGCAGCATCGATGCAGTCGCAAAATATGAACCTTTACACACTTGTGCTTCTTTTAGCATTTATACAGTCGCGATGCTAACGCGCGTTAGTATCGCAGTCGCGATGCAGAAGCTGGACATTGACAAATTATGTACTGTATATTGGCGACTTTATCGATAGGTACTAACGCGCGAAAGCATCGATGACAAATTAAATCTGTTCAATGCGATGCTGTCTGTACTGTATCGATGCTAAAAGTCGCAGTGTCTCAGGTCTTACACATGTATTATGATGCGGTCTATTACGTTTACATATTTTAAGTCTATCCGAACGGAAATATCTATACATAATCTAAGTTCTAATGAAAAACTCGGCAACATACTTACCCCTTTATTCATTATAACTCAAAAAGTCTAAAAACATATTTTAGCTCTTACACTGTTTTGTCACTTTCTGTCAAATGATGACAGCTCCAAGAAAGAACGAGACAAAACAGTGTTATAGTTAAAACAGTTTTATAGACTGTTTGCGTTTTTATGGATAAGGGGTTAGTATAAAGGCATCCCATTTCTATAATCTTCTGCAAAGTCAAGCTCAAAATACTTTGATAAAATTCTGCATAAGTACCCACCACCGAGGTACTTTCGCCTAAAAAGCATTTTATGCGAAACGACATGTAAGGTTAGCAAATCGACCAGTAGAATATTCGTATTGTACGTCAGAGTTTACGGTGTGCACGCAGATCTGTTATCGACATCTAACTGGTATATATTGCAAAAATAGTCTACGAGACAGGATGCATTTGTTGAAAGAAAGAAAGAAAACTTTTTTATTTGGTACACAAAATATAAACATGATAGAAAAAATATAGAAAAAATAAAACACCTGAGGAAGTGAGTAAAATACAAAATAAAATTATAATGTGTGACCAAATTGGTCTCCACTCAGCTCTTTGCCATGGCAAGCCATTGGCGCTGGTTTTCTGTGGAAACCACTATGACTGAGAAAGGGGTCACCACCGACCCGCGTTAAAGTAACAATTTCTGTATTATTAATATTAATATCTTAATTATAACTTATGTATTATCCTAATAAAATTTGGTTATCATAAAACCAAAAAATAATTATAATATGAAAATAAAAGAAAATATATGTTTAGTGCATAGTGTAGTGTGCGCGTGCAAATGTATCTGCGTGTGCGTGCATGCGAATGTACAGCCGGCTGCTTAAGTAGCTTTTTGGTTCTCGATAAGGAATACTCTGAGGCGGTATTTAAAAGAGGCAATAGATTTAGAGTTTCTTATCGGTGGCGGTAGATTGTTCCAACATTTCGTGAAGTAAGGAAGTCCTTCAGTTTTTTGGTCTTGGCATCGTCAGGCTTCAATACGAGTATATCTATATTGAAATCTCCCTTAAGGAGTATTTTATCAAATTTACCAAGAGTAGATATGGATTCGCTAAGGGCATCTATGAAAGTGTCTGCGTCAAACCACGGTGGTCGATATGCTGTACCTATGGCCAACTTGACGCCATTTAAGTTAAGGCTTAGCCACATCTGATCGATTGCTGTGGAGGGAACATTAATCAGCCGTGCTTTGATGTTTTTTCTGATGTAAAACCCAACGCCACCACCCCGGGAACGAACAGTGAGTGGCCGCGGGATATAGCGCAACCTGGATATGTTGCAGGTCTATACGGGCATACATTTCTAAATATTTAATCTCAGGAAAGACTGTCAATGTCAATGGTCAGATTGACAAAATATTTTTTTGTTTAATACTTACCGGGGAAGCTTTTATGACCTAAAAATTATGACGTGATACGAAGTTGCGGGATTCGAGATTTTAGACTGCTATGTTTAAGGTCGCTCAAATTAAATTACATAAAAAATATATTAGGATACAAAATTGTTGGTTAGACTTAAGGTTTTTGTCTTCTACACTATAGCAAACCATAATCGTGCTAAGAACGTGTACGGAAAAAATATTATCTGTATTAAAAACTACGACATTTTTCCTACTCCGATCAACACTGTCGCGTTTCATGAACGAAGCGTGTTAACACCAGTGTTGCCAGGTCATTTTTTATAAAATCAGCAGGCTCTCGGGAAAAAAAGGAAATGAATCTCCTGTAAAAACAGATCTGGCAACGCTGGTTAACACCGTTCAAATAAAGGTACGGAAGATTCAGGGCCTACCCACACGTACCACAACCACACCACAACCACAACCACCTTGGCCAGGCATATATTTTGTATTGAAAATGAATAGGACCATTCACTCGTAGCTACCACATTTTGCAGTCTTTATCGACTTTAGTGTGATACCGACGACATTGCAAAGACATCACAACCACAACGCAACCATCAGTGACACCGAGACTTTATGGACGAAAACCGGCCAAGTGTGAGTCGGACTCGCGCACTGAGCATTGACCGCATTGACCGTGCCAATTTTAATTAAAGGTCTTAAAACGTTTGATAGACGCTTCCAAAGTGGTAATATGGACGACCCCCCTCTTTTAACTTCTAAACTAGGCAAGTGTAAATTTTGAAAAAATATGTAAGGTAACAAACACTTTCAACGAAAAATTGGTTTGGACGGGATCGAACTAGTAGCTTCTGAGATACAGCACATTTTGAACAACCGCAAACATAGCCTTGTTCTTCATACAAACACTATGATAAAGAAAGTTATATTTGCTGTCAATAAAATATTGTGGTATTTTAGCTTATTGGAAGTAAGTGGATCCCCAGATTCAGTTAAAATTGGCATGGCACCCTCAGTGCGCGAGTCCGACTCACACTTCGCCAGTTTTTCATTCTGCATTCATGTAGAGATTTTAAATATTTGGTTAGTTATTTATATAAATACCAAAGTAACTGTAATATTTGTTATCACTTTTCTGCTACAATATTAGTAATACTAGTACCTTCTATGTAGTCGGTTGAATGATAAAATTTTTGCACGGCGGAACTAGCTGAAATCTTATTTCGGAGAGTGTAATCAAGAGACGTAATTTCTGTTTCAATATAATTTACATATTAACCTCCACTGTTTTCTCTCACGTTGCACAATAGAAAAATATGAAGTTGAATGCTGAATAGTAGTGTAAGCCTGAAAATTACACCCCACAGCTGGAAAAAGGCCTCACCTTAGGTATGAGATGGTATGACGACGCGCTTGGTGTATTGGTTAGCGCTCCTGACTATTAAGCCGCCTTCGCGGGTTCGAATCCCGCAAAGGGCAAATGTTTGATATAAATGTGATGTAGATGTGAAACGTGTGATGAGCACGAACATTTGTACCTAAGTCATGGATGTTTATTATGTATTTAAGTATTTATGGAAAACGCCCTAGCCATAATCGTTGTTTGGTACTCGTAACACAAGGATGGAAATTCCTTACTTCTTAATCACGACAATTGGTGTTGCTTGATTTTATTTTATGAGCCATACTCCACCTAGGCTCGAGGTCGAAGACGAAGGGGTGTTTGTAAGGCAAGCGACCAACCTTGTGTTGTCTGACAGACCGACGTTATCAAACCGCCAATGGGGCCCCTGACAATTTATATCAACCGGCATCACTTCAAAGAAAAGCGACGCGAGATGCATGCAATTTTGGATCTTAATGTGGTTAGGTAGTATTGACCACGCTAGCACCTACTGAGTAAGAGTACATTGTAAATATAATCTGTGCCGCTCCAGGCGTGTGTGCCGAGACGACTAAGCGAACATTCTTCATTGAAACATAACTATAACACTGTGTCGCGTAGGATTAAGCCGTTATGAGGCTTTTGTCAAGGAATGTAGGAAAAGTTTCATTAAATATCGTCTTAATGAGGAGTTTTTGCAACCATAAAAGTTATTTATTTACAGAATATGAAAGGATTAAGTTATGTACCTACGTAACTCTATGGTTTTGTATGTTACTATGATGTGTAGCTTAAAGTTACAAATCTATACTAAGTTCATAAAGTATTATTAGCAGCAATTCGTATATAAACGTATACCAACACGTATTACATTTTGCACAAGTGCTCAAAAGCCTAAACAGATCATCATACTGAAATATTATCCACTTTTATCCATTACACATACATAAAGTTCAAATTGTAACCTCCTTTTTTAATCAGTAATAAATTAAAAAAGGAACACTAAAAACCGAAATATGTTTTAATCATAAAATGATTCTTGGTCTATTTCAAGCTACCTCCATCGGCCATTTATTATTCACCATGTTTGTTGCATTTCTTCTTTTTTATTCACTTATCATTTAAAACATTTTAACACACATATATCAGAAAATTATAATTATAAATTTTAACAGAACATAATAATAACAATACAATATAGTATGTACTGTTCAACTCCTACCTTTCTCTGCATCTTTAGAATGTTTATTATATTTGTATAAAACGTGAGAAAAAAAACTTGAAATTTTCCGATTTTTCTAAGAATTCATTAATGCACTGAAAAATTCAGAAATAATATTCAAGCGAGCTTCATCATCACCATTATCAACCAAAGAACGTCCACTGCAGGGCATAGGCTTCCCCTACGGTATTCCACAGTAACCGATGACAATGTGATCTTTACAAGGTCATCTGTCCATCTTGTCGGTTTATTCGAAGGGTCTTCAATCTAGAATTTTTCTGCCCCAATGGCCATTAGTTTTTCGCGTTATGTGCCCTGCCCATTGCCACTTCAGCTTACTGATTCTCAGGGCTGTGTCCGTTACCTTAGTTCAAGAGAGCTCATTTTTAGAAATTTTCCGATATACCACCATTATTCCTAAAATAGAAAATACGTGGTTCGTATAAAATATCGGCGAATAAATTTCCAATCGATTGTGTCGACCAAATTTCGTGATAGGGAAATTCAATTATTTTGGCAAAACGCCGAGAAAGGACACGATTTGATTAATAATGTTTTAACGCGATGTGACGGTCTTGATTTTCTTATTTTTTATCCGTGTTTCGGCATTATCAAGTTGAGTAAATTGCGTTGTAAGTTACCCTGAGAAAACTGTGACATTTATTTTAAGATTAATTTATATGACAAAAATTTTTCGTAATAAATGTCATCAATATCATTATGAATCATATTTTAAATGTCGATGCAACGCGTCAACATGTATCCCAACATAAAAACATACTTTATTTTTTATATTTAAACCTCAAAACAATGGTTCAGCTTTTACCTCTGAAATGGAATATATAAAATCTGCAGTTTGTCAGCATATATTTGTGTATTCTGGCCAATAAATGATGCATTATGATTATAACGTTAAAGAGATCTCACCTAAACTGAGTTTCAGAGCTCCGAGTTAGAACCAAAAGCATTCAACCTGTGTCGGAAGTCTAGACATAGTTCTGTGTAAAACCACCAGGTGGCGCTCGAAAAATGCTGAGACAAAATTGGTGTTTTCGTGTATTTATTGATTGAGAAGAATTTTTAATGATGCTTAAAAAACTAGAAATATTTTTTAAGATTTATTAACGATATAGCTACGTAAGTTAAAATGATATTCGATGAATTAGAAAATCATAAAATTGAAATTGTCGACGCGAAACGTCAAAAATGATGCATCAGACTTCGCCCTCAGGAGCTTTTGATAATAACACCCGAGGCATTCAGTTCAGATCGTAAATTAGGATAAATTATATCACACAAAGTGCATACTTGCATTGCCAGCTGGGAAATAATGAAAAGCTCTTTCTTTGAGAATAGAAAGCATATATCATATTTTAAGACAATTTGAAATGCACAACTTTTGAGTATGGTTTCTTCTTCTTTTTATTTAAGAGCTATGCTCTTGTCGATGGAGTTTTTTCCAATTTAATCGATCTCATGCCATTTCCTTGATGACGTGGTACGACTTGACTCCCAACTTTTCCTTAATTTGCGTCATGTATGCCCTTCTGGGTCTTCCTCTTTTTCTCCGCCCTTCAACTTTTCCCGCTATGATGATCCTTATTAAGTCGTCATGTCGTACCAAGTGCCCTATCATCTTTCCTCTCCGGTATTCAATTGATTTCAGTATATGTCTCTTGTCACCCACAATTCCTAGAACTTTCTCGTTCGTCTTCTTTTCTGTCCAACTAATCCGCTCCATCCTTCGCCAACACCACATTTCAAACGCCTCTATTCACTCTCTCTATCTGCGCTGCGTCATCGTGCACGTTTCACTGCCGTACAAAGCGATGCTCCAGATGTACAATTTTATAAGTCTTTTTCGAATTCCCCTCAATATTCTGGCTTTGAATACATATATTTTTGGCATTAAAAGCTTTCTTTGCCATGGCTATCCTTGTTTTATGTCATCCGTAACTATCCGAGTATACTTTGGTTGTGGGAAATTAAAATTACCAGTTGATTTGTTTATGCTATTTGAAAAATATGAACATGTTGGTTTCCTTTTATGAATTTTGAAATAGTAAACTAAGATTGTTTGAAAATTTTATGCGCCGGCCTTCCAGATCGTTTCCATTTGTAATGAAGGCACAATCTTGGGCGGAGCGATTATTAAAAAATCGGCCAAGTGCGAGTCGAAATCGCGCAGCGAGAGTTCAGTGGCATCTTAAACTGAATGAGGGAATCCACTTAGTAAAACACCACAATATTTTATTATCAACAAACATAACTTTGTTTTTCATAGTGTTTGTATGAATAACAAAGTTATGTTTGCGGTTGTTGAAAATGTCCTATATCTAAAAAACTTCTCGTTCGATCCCGTCCAAACCAATTTTCGTTGAAAGTATTTGTTAAGATCTACATCATATATTCTTTTCAAAATTTACCACTGCGATAGCGACTAGCTATGAAACGTTAGACTTTCAAAGAAAATGGTTTAAGAAATCTTTATGTCATTTTAAAGGACCTATCTATAAAGGTTCTCCCTTGTTTTGTCGAAAAACGTTTGATATAATTGCTTTTTTACTAATCACTCTTAACATAATGGTTGTTTAACATAATTTTGTTTAACATAATTTTTATAACAGATAATATTTGTTTGATATAACAACGTTTGTGCTAACATTTAAGAGGCATAATCATCATTCGACCTAATAATCATTTCATCTAATTTTTGTTTTATCTAATCTTATTTTGTATAATTATCATTTTACATACTTTTCATCACACGAAAGGAGCGCCACCGAGCACCAGAACCCCCCTCTGTTGGTGTCGTGTAGGTTAGGTTAGGTTAGAACAGTGACCCGACAACGCGCGAAGGCGAGCGTGCCGCGGCAGTGGCCGCCAAGCGCCAGAATTCCCCTTTGTTGATGTCATCTAGGTTATGTAGGTTAGAACAGTGACAGTTTTTTTTATTTTTATTATACAAATTAACACTAGATAAAACAACAAAAAAAACTGTCACTAGTCTAACCTACATAACCTAGATGATATCAACAAAGGGGAATTCTGGCGCTCGGCGGCCGCTTTGTCGGATCACTTTTCTAACCTAACCTAACCTAGATGACACCAACAGAGTGGGGTTCTGGCGCTCGGCGGCCGCTACCGCGGCACGCCGATATTTTTTTGTATTATTAAAGTTCAGTTATAAAGTTTCGGTTAAATAAAAATTAGATTAAGCACTCATTAGGCCAAGCAAACATTATGTCATGTGATATTAGGCAAAGTGAAAATTCGATGAAATGAAATAATATAACATGAACAATTATGTCAATCATAATTAGATAAAATAAATATTATAGGAATCGAATAATTATATCAAATGAAATTATATATTTTAAATGTTTGTGAAGTGAAATTATATCAAACGTTGTTCGACAAAACAAGGGAGAACCATCTATAAACACCCCACACGCATAGGTTTGACTAAAAAAAAGTTTGTTTCATGTATAGGAGCCCCCCTTAAATATCCATTATTTTTTTATTTTTTGTATAAGTCACTGCTGGGCGACAACATGTCTGTTCCTTAATGTGGCACATTATACAAAATACATGCTCCAAATTAGTTATTAGGTACTGTGTGTAAGATGAATTGTTTACTTACCCTACCTGGATCTTTTGTTGTCCTATTCAATAAATAAATAATAATAATAATCGTGAAGCGGTTAACAAAATACATTTTCCTACCAAATTTGAACAGTGTGATGCTTATAGTTACGGAATAAAGTGGCTGTGACATACGGACGGACTGACAGACAGACAGACTTTACGAAACTATAAGCGTTCCGTTTTTTGCCATTCGGCTACGGAACTCTAAAAAGACGGCGCAATGAAATAAATAAATAAATATCCTTTGGACATTCTTGTGTTATGGGTGCCAGACAACAGATATAATACTTTAATACTTTTTGTTTGTAAATGCATACACGATATACATAGAAAACACCCAGACCAATACAAACAGACATGTTCATGCACACAAATGTTTGTATTGTGCGGGGATCGAACCCGCAACCCGCTGCGTAGTAGGCGATTTCTCGACCACTACACCAGACGGGTCGTCAAATCATAACAATAGTCACTAACTTTGATTTTTATAAAGACCGAATAACACACCTGCACCGATACCGTTAAATGCCGCACCGCTGTGGTTAATAAACGATTTTTAATAAAGGATTATTTCAGATTTTTGACAGGTGAGTTTGTATGTATGTATATATGTTTGTTCGTGATGATCTCGAGTTATTAGAAAAGTATTTATTATATTCAGGAGAAGGTTTAAATTACAATTTGACCAATTTCAAAAATAGAAACCATAGACACTAACTGAAAATAGAAATATAATATACACACTATTTATATATATAAAAATGAATTGATGTTCGTTAGTCTAGGAAAGGTTTAAAAGGCGAGAAAAAATCGAAAAACGCGCGGACGAAGTCGCGGGGGACCACTAGTTAAGAATAAAAATATTTGTCAAAAAGCAATGTCCGACTCAAAAATGAATTCACCTTATTTGTGGGCGAATGAAATCGCTTTTTCTAGCAACATAACAATAATAATAATAATCTAGCTATTCTAACTCTAATGGGCTGGAATCTCCCGTAGTAACTATTCCATTTCGCTCCAATCCAAACCATATGCCCAAGACAAAAGGAGAAAAATAGTTTTGTAATTAGCAATAATTCAATTTAAGAGTCTTTGGTATAGTGGTGTGTTACTTAAGAGGGATAACTATGTTTTACAGGATTTTGCATGGAAATTCAAAGAAATTTATGTGCGAAATACTAATCTGGGGTAAGTTCATACGGGGAATAATGGAACATATAAAAGTAACGAAAAACAGTGCATTAAATGACATTTGGTCTAGTAGTTAACGCTCTTGACTACTAAGTAAAGTTAGTAAAATTAGTCTGTAACATCGCACTGCTGGGCAAAGGCCTTACCTCAACTATGAGATAGTTTGAGCTATACTCCACCACGCGGACACAGTGCGGATTGGTAGAGGGGTGTTTGCAAGGCAAGCGACTAACCAAGCGATGTTATCAAGTGCCCATAAAGCCTCTGACTAGGCTTAACGACTCATATCAACCGATATTAGCCGGGACCAACGGCTTAACGTACCTTCCGAAGCACGGAATGCTGAATGTACTTACGTCACTTATATGGTCGGAATGGTCACCCATCCAAACACGACCGCGCCGTAGGTTGCTTCACTTTGGTATCACTACCAAAGCGCTGCTACCACTGCGCCACGAGCACCTTGACTACTATGCCAACAAATAAACGATTATAACTTATTTTAGGAAATGTTCCGAAGCGTAGAAATTTCAAAAAATTACTGTAGTATAACTATTGCTTGAACCGATTGAATTGAACTGAAAACTGATAAACAAAAAGATAAATATTGGATCCCTGGAGATACTTAGGATTTAAGCAGTAAATCAGAAATCGGAGGCCAGAATGAGCTAGTAAGCTAGTAAAAAGCAAATACTAGACAAGGCTTATTGCTCAACGATTATAATCTATTGATGAAAAACATCTTGGTGATCCAGAAGATCACAGAATTGGTGAGAAAATAGTAAAAAAAAACATCGTATTTTCCTTTTAGAATCGTCTTATTTAGTAGGTATGTCAAGTTGAAACATAATATAACATACCGTTTAAGCTCTCTGAAAAGTACATACCAACAGTTGAAGGCGATACGGGCAAAATTTTAAAGCAAACTTGAGAAAAACAATGCGTTTCCATAATAAACCGCCTTCGGGCACAGCCTACGCGAGTGTCAACCGAGATCTGTTCTTCTTTCTTAAGAGCAGTATACACAAGACATAACATAACATTTAATTTTTACTCGACTGCAGCAAAGCTTAAAGGAAGGATAATGATTTTGGCAGTCGAGTAGACTGCCAAAATTTTATGTGGGTGCCACATTAGCAGCTAAACTACTGAGCCGATTTTAGTAAATGAGGTATTCATCGATTTCTAATTATATTTAAAATCCAAGCATAGGCTATTGCCGCCATAGTAAAAGTTGTTCCTATTCATCAGTGGAGTCTTTACACAAAATTTCGGTACTTATAAAAATGACACCCTGTATATTCAAAATTATCTTGCAAATTAATTCCGCCTCGGACAACCCTCGTCTTAATAAGTAGTTAAATATCTTAGATGAGTCAAAGGTTTTAAATAGACTTTGAAAATCACTATTGATGACTTTACACAGGACTAAAAAGTAAAAAAACAAATAATGTGTTCATTCATTCAGGTACTGTAAAATTATTACTAAAAGTCTTAACGAAATTTTAAACCGGAAGTTCCAAAAAATTTCGCTAGGAGAGGGGCGCTGGTTCACCGAATATTTTGTATGGGAAATTTAAAATTATTTCATAAATCACGAGAGGTGTGATATCATTTGAAAGGGCTTTTAAAGGCGCTTCCGCAAATATAAACTCATAACATTTCATTCATTTTTATCTACCTCTCTCATCTATTTTTATCTATGTCTCTTATCAACCAAAAACCCTTCTATCAAGTTTTTTCAAGTACTTCGGGTCAAAAAAAACTGTTTTCAACCGCTTGTATCCGAGTGCCAAACGGCTTATTTTGTATTAATTGATGATACGTGTTACGTATTAAAGTTAAATTGGTATCTTACTAGCCTCTAGAATCCAAACTATCAGTTCGTTTGTATGTGCAGTATCTCTTAGACATATTGTGTTACGGTAAGTCTGGTATATCACAATCACAACGAATTAATCTGGATTACCGAGATAAACCACTTCCTTTAGTTTTTATTTGTGGACCAAAACATAGGAGGTAGCGTTTTCTTATGGAAACCTTTCTTTAAACTGAATGGAGCTTTCATAAGTCAAAATTAGTAATTACTAATAGCGAGATTGGTCAATAAAACGTAATATTATGATATGTCCCCCGCGAATGCGTCCTCGCATTTTGAGTTTGCTAATCTACCGTCCCATTGCAGCGTGATGTTTTATATGCCTAAGATAGATATTGTCTAAAGCCTTCCTCGATAAATAAGCTATCCAACACAAAAACTTTTTTTCAAATCGGATCATTAGTTCTTGAGATTAGCGCGTTCAAACAAACAGTCAAGCAAACTTTTCAGGTTTATAATTTAATACAGCACATAGATGATTTTCAAGAGACGCTACACGAGCCCTGTTTCGTCGCTGAACACGCATGGCATTATCACCCCGGTGACTACACGCTTTAGTGATGTGCTATTGACGCTAGGGTGCGGGCGGTGCGCACAGACGATAGCCACAACAACACTATGAACAAAATAAATGGCTAGAAGAGTCATTATTCGTCTATATTTATATTATGTAAATACGGAAAATGCGCTTTGATACGTCCAATGGCAATAAATTCTGCCCGTAAACAAATCACTGTCACACCAGAAGCGCTGATTGGTGCTAAGATGGATCGTGATGGATTCATTTACTTCTGTGAATAATGAGGTGTACGTAAAGGTAAACGTATGCCGTTCTGCCGTTTGACAGATCATACCGTTTGTTAGGACCTGTCAAACGACGATTATAGCGTTGTTATTTATCTATTGTTTCTTAATAAAAATGAAATAAGGAACCAAAAATTTGCGCACGGGCGCCGGGCGGGACTCGAACCAGAAACTTTCTGGCTGACCGGGCCAGACGCTTTACCAATTGAGCTACCGTGGAGTCAGTCCGACCTTGCGAAATTTGTGGTCTCTTATGGATATGTCATTATGCGTGACGTGCCCGTGCGCAAATTTTTGGTTTCTTATTTCATCTTTATGAATATAAAATATGACACTGTGAGTGTTAAATATAATCTAAACCAATATATTGTTTGTTAATTCTATAACTTTTCTGGTAATATGTGGCAAAATGTTTCTGATCACTAGTCCTTTTACTTTGGACTAAATCTTTTGTAAATATCTATATGTTTGAGCACGGTATTACTTAAAGCGTGTTTGGCAAAATACCAGCTGATTTTTTCTCCCGACGTTGATTCCCTTAGAAAAATCGTGTTATCAAGAATCTTTTGATAACTTAGTGTAATCTGTTGAGCTAGTCTCTAAGCTTGCTTTGTTTATAGTGTTAATATGTTTGCTTTGATTTATTAACTGAGATAAGTTTTTGTGTTTTAGGGACGTTGGCATGAATTTTTAAAGGATCTAATTTATAAGTACGGTCAATGAGGTCAAGTGTGACGACTTCTCTAGATATTTAGTTGTAGTTTGTGAAGTGTTATCTTTTTTCTTCTTTTAATGATTTAGGATTTAGAACCTATCTATAGTTAATCTTGACAACTCTCCGAGTAAATATGTAAATCAAATGATTGATCTATAGTAGCAACACCATTATTTTTGAACAAATTAGATTCTATTATAGCCGGGTCAGGCCTCCCCCAGGGATCTCACCTGTGAGCGCTACTATTTATCATTGTACAGAAGCCTGGCATGAAACATTTAATCGATTAAACTTTAGCAAATATAGATTTGCGCAGTAGATCTAATAGTGTTGAATACTGATTAAGTTATCAAAGTTGGTCATGAACTCGCTAAATAAAGAAGAGGTTCCTTAACATCTATAAGGGAAATATGTTTTGCCGTGCTGCCGTGCATGATAGTGCTGATGACACTTTTTGAGACGCTTATTTTTTCCGGGCGTCAAAAAGGAGGTTTTTAATTCGACCTGTATCGTATACAAGATGTAAGTAAAAGGCGAAATAAAATTTAAAGGACGTGTAGAGTAGTAAATGTGTAGTTTCTATGCAAATCCACAAACTCGTGCGAGTAATTACTGAGTAAATTGATTCTAAAGTTTTAACAAAAACTTATCGGTAACAACCTTAAATATCAGCTGTTAGGTGTGTGTGTGTGTGTGCGGCGGGCGAGGGTTGCGGGCAGGGATTCGCTAACGAATATCCGCAGATTCAGGGTTGTCAACACTTTCGGTAAAAAAACAATTTATTTACTTAGTATGGGAAAAAAAAGTTGTTTATTTTTATCTAAAACTTTTACTACTTAATGTTCACATTACATACATACATACCCTTAATAAATATTACTTCGCCTTTTTGTTACACCCTTTATATTTTAATTAAATTGAAATCATAGATCGTTTACTGGTATTTCTAGAATTGTCTACATTATAATTAAAGGTATTAACTGGGCATACCTATAATCGGGCGGCTCTAAATTTCTGAAGCAGCATTATCCATCTGGAATATCTCCAAGACAAATACAGGTTAAGATTTCGATACTTCAACATCTAAACTAAGTAGTTTGATATCGAATTTGAGGTCAAGTTTGGTATTTGTTATGACAGTTAAGAAACAATCCTGCTGACCTAACGATGGGTTACTAAGAATAAGTAAGTAATTTGAGTAATTTAACTTAAAGCCTGTAAAAGAAAAATATGCTGTGAAAATGGAAAAAAAAACGGAATCCTTATAGGTTCGTCAAGTTTGTCTGAATGTCCGTTCCTATGTCACAGCTACTTTATTTTGAAAAGTTTAGCATAACACAGTTGAAACTTGGTAGATAGGTTAATGCTGTTAACTGCTTTACGATTGCGGTACATAAAATAATAATAATGACGCTAAAAGGCAAATGTGGCATTAAAACAAAACATTATTTTTAAATCAAACCTATGCGTGTGAAGGGTGTCTATGAACATTTCCAAAGACAACTCGTAGAAAAATATTGGTTTTTAAAATCATTTTTTATTTAAGTCAAATATTTGTAAGACAGACAAGTGGTAAATGGGCGTCACCCCTTTAACTTTTGAACTGAGCAAGTGAACATTGAGGAAAAAAATACACGATATTTACCAATACTTCGAAAGAAAAGTAGTTTTATAATTAAAAATTGCCCTTCATAAAAACACTATGAATAACAAATTTATTTTAGCTGTCAACCTAATACTGTGGTATTTTGGCTAAGTGGAAAAAAGTGAACCCCTAATTCAGTTAAATTTAGCACGGAACCCTCAATGCACGACTCGCACTTGGTCGTTTTTTAATCAAACGGTATTCGTCACGAACACAATCTAAGTAATAGATAGGTAAGTATTACCTCTAAATTGGCCCGCGAATCAGAATCACAATACCAATATTTTATTCTTAAGATTGTATATGAATTTATTGCGATATCGATATCTATTCAAGACATCTCTAACAAAAGGATCGTGCCCAAGACTTTAACCAGGGGGGTGTCACTCCGAAGTTTAGGTACGTTCGAGCGACTCGGTACGCCGAGCATAAATGACCGCGGGGCTGCCGCTTTCGGACCGCGCCACGCGCCTGTGACTGTGTTTATTTTCTCAGCCTGTGACTGACTTCGTTACAACGAAATAAATATTAATAATTTGAGATATGTGTTCCTAAGTATAACATTATTTATCAAAACAAATTTTGTAGGTAGGTATTCAACATTTCTTGTTCAAAGAAATAGGTTTGAGTTTAAGATACCTACCCAGTTACTTACGTCAATCTTACTTAAAATAAACGGAAACAGGTCAATAAACTTACTTTAAATTTAGCATAATCAGTCGAACCTCTATAAGTCGAACATCAAGGGAGACGCCAAAAATTTCGAGTTATAGAGTTTTCAACTTATGGAGGATTTCGACTTAGGCGGATTTTGATTCGACATAAAGAGTTTGAGGTTTATTCTTATAAATTTTGAGTAAGAGAGGTAAATTAAATAAAAAATCAACTTGCTGAGGTGACAAACAATTTTTTTTTAAAATTATAAATCAACATTATTTCAAATCATTTTAAAATAAAAAGTATGGCATTAAAAAAGTCAGTATTTTTTTTTGCTTTAGATAATTTGGTTGTTCTCTATCTATACCATTGTCTAATCTATAAGGAGCAGAAAATTCTTCTTCTTCAGAGTTACTGGTCTGCTCTATAAAATAACGTAAGGTATTCAATGACTTGCTTAGCTAAATTTCAAAGGAAATCAAAATTGAACACCTGACACCAAGCAAGCAAACACGTGTTTACGTGAGTCCTAAATTTATTTTCGTATACTCTAAGAAACAATAGTGTACTTACATTGTCGGCAAGTTCTTAAAGTCGGTAACTTATTTTTGTTCTAACAATAGAGGTAATAAATTCCAAATGATCAAGTTGTAAAGGTTGTAAAATAAAACGTTGCCATGTTCGAGATACAGAGGTCAAATTTAATTTTTCGAGTTATAGAGTGAAAATATGTACCAAAATGGCTTGGAGGGACTCGGTTATTATTTCGACTAACAGAGAGTCAAGATTTCAAGTAATGGAGGTTTTGGTGTTTAAAGGGAAGGGAACAAAACATTTTTTCGAGATTTGTAGGTTTTCGACTTATCGAGGTTCGACTTAACGAGGTTCTACTGTATTTATAAGTACCTACCAAATTACTTAAGTAATTTTGTGTTAGGATTTTACGTAGTCCAAAATCTAATAGTCCAAGAGCTACAGTTCATTATTTTACTTTAGCTATATAATACCTTAATTTTTAGGTATTCCAATAAAATTAATCTCGATTTTGATAGCATTTATAAAGGTACGATAGATAAGGTTCACATAAACAAAAGACTCTTTTTGTAGTTAAGTACGGACAACAGCAGATTAAGGTTAACTCTGGTATCTTATGCAGTTGACATTAGGGCTAGTTTGCAACAAAAGTGTGTGTAACCTAAGATGCTGGCGAATGTAGGTACTATATGTTTTTTTATATAAAAAAAAATTAAAATAAATTTTTATATTTATTGAAATTATTTATAATAAACTATTTTTTAAAAAAAATATAAATTTTAAAACGGCGGTGCGCCCCCGCTACATACTCACCGCCCTAACCGGGCTGAGGCCGAGCTTTGATTTATGACCCAAACTGCACGGAGAAAATAATTCTACTATACAATTTTATTTGGTTAAGTGTGATGTACAGTCGACAGCACATCAGGTTATCCACTTTTGTTGCAAACTAGCCCTTATTACAACTGCATAAGATACCGCAGTGTTTACCTTGACGTGCTGTTGTCCGTACATACATGTGTTTGGTTTGTACTTTCATTTCTCCGAATTCAGTCATTTTGTACCAAATAATTAAATTAGACAGAGTAAACACTTATTTTAATATTAAACGAACGCTGACACTATCAATTACTTTCTCCAATACAACACAGTCAAGAAATGTGCTAGGTCCTCTTGACTATTTATTTTATTTGAATAGTGCGTTGTGTACCTACGCGTATGTTCGTGCCACGCGCCGCTCGCAACCCTGACACATTCAAGGCCGCGAAACAGGGAAAGCGTTACGTGTTAGAAAGAGACAGGTATAGATAGGTAGATGAAACAACCTTGAATTAAAATCGTGCGTAGTGAATTGCACTTCATTGCGTTGCAGCGAAAGTTGTTTTTTCTTTATCATTCGTAGCACAGTGATCCTTCTGTACGTAGTACTATTATATTTTCTGTGCTTTAACTAAGCAAAGAAATCAAATTACAAATTCTAACTTTGTCCTTTTTGTTGAAAATCGGTCCAATCGAGAAGTTTTATCGTATCGATTGTTGCGTCATCCGATATCTTATCGATGCTTTGTTGAAAACCGTTGTAATGTAGGAAGCATTTCTGAATGGGTTAATTTACTGAATGTATTTTTCCATTTACTGGTTTTGTTTGAGACTTAAATTATTTTGAGGAAAATAACGCGAGAAAGAATGTGAAAAATAATAAGTTAGTTAATTAGTTTGATAACTCGATTATTTATTTTGAATACTAAGGTTTGATTCCTCCAAACAATTTAGAGAACATGCTAATTAATTGATATTTGCTGGTTGCACCATTACATTGTAAATTGAGCAAACTGGTCTGGAGTTAAAATTTTCCAAACGTTATTAGAGATGAGATAGATTTTAAATAACGTGACTAACTCAAAATAACATACAAAACGCAAAACAAATATCTAATTAATTCCCTACCGGAAAATTCCGACCCGCATATTTAGTACTAAGTAATAACAGACATTTTATTTGGTGGCCTTCGTCAATTTGTTCAATAAAGAATGGTTAATTAACATTAAAATTTGATCCCCACTAATCCTTTTGATATGATTACTTTAGAAACTAAGTGCTTGTCAGTTTATTTCTACTTCCGTATAAACAATATACGATAGGCGTTTACGGTCACGTGACCCATAGTGTGTTTTGGACAAACTTAATTGTGATGTAAAAAAAATATGTACGGAATGGCCAAAACAGACACGTCCATTTTTTTTTTAGATAATTTACATCCAGGGCTATCCAAATATACCATATTTGTGATAGCCAAATTTTTGTTTGTATTTGAGGTTTTAAAAAAAATTTTTTTAGTAAGCTCATAATTTTATCTGAGTGAATTTAATTAAAAAACCATACTGCAATACAAAAAACCGACATAACACCATAAAAAGTGTAGGAAGTATTTGTTAGAAAATTCAAAAAAAAATATGAAATTTAATATCTCGAAAACTACGAAAATTCGGCTAACACTCACAGGGTATATTTGGATAACCCTGGATGTAAGGTTTCCAAAAAAAAAATTTGGACGTCACTATTTGGGCCACCCTGTATAATCCGTATTTCCATAAATAATAAATTTATTTTCGGATACGGAACCTTTCGTGCGCAAATCCGACTAGCACTTGGCATATGAAACTGACAAAAACAATCCAATCCAAAACGTAAGTGGGACTTGTCACAACTAAACCCAGTTCAAATCAACGTCAGTTGAATTTGATGACAGCACACAATAGAAATTAGTTTCGGTATTCGTTTGTATGGTACACGGGATTAAGTAGTTTCATGGTACGATGGCTCTTGATAATGTTCTACTTGTGTGTACGAACAACAGCACGTCAAGGTGAACACTGCGGTATCTTATGCAGTTGTAATAAGGGCTAGTTTGCAACAAAAGTGGGTAACCTGATGTGCTGGCCACTGTACTTACTTTGTCAAAATATAGTACAGTCAAGAGAAACAGTGTAAATGAATGACAATGTTACTATATTTAAACTTAATTGTATCTGTTAATTTTGGTTTTTATGTATATTATAAGAATAGTTATGTAACATCTGCACTATAATGAGATATAATGCGGGCACCGAAAGAAAGAAAATACACCAGAAATACAAAAATCTGTATCAGTAATAATCTGGGAAATCTGGCATTGGCCAAACCCTAAGTGTTAAAACTAGACGTAAGTGATAAAAATGTATGTAAAAAGTTCAACAAACAAACACTCACATACACAAATAACATTGTTATCTCATATCAAGGCGTTTATTAGAACTACCTCTAAGAGAAGATAAGAGACATCGAGCTTAAGAAAAAAACTTTTGGTCAATTGCGCATCCAAAGTGAGGTTCTTTACACACGTTTAGCAGCGGTGCTGTCGCAAAGCAGACTCTGACCATTGATATTTAACCTTTTAACGCGAGAAGCATTGATGCAAAAACCTGTTCATTTGATGGCATCAACGCTAAAAGTCGCAGTTTGTCAAGCAATTAAGCACTCAGTGGAGGCACGAACTTTACTCTTAACTACTAAACTATTTATTTACTTACAAATAGGTCACTACTGTATCTCATTTAACACAAAATGGAGTCGCCTGTACCACATCGAACATAATCTATACTAATATTATAAAGCTGAAGAGTTTGTTTGTTTGTTTGTTTGAACGCGCTTTTCTCAGAAACTACTGGCCCGATTTGAAAAATTATTTTTATGTTGGATAGTCCATTTATCGAGGAAGGCTTTAAGCTATATAACATAAAGATACGACTCACAAGACCACAGCAGCAATGAAAAATGTTGCGAAAACGGAAGAAAGATATTCCTTTTGAGAGCTTCCGCTGCGTACGCTGCGGAAACCGCTAAAGTTACACAAAAATCATGTATGACAAGATTGTTTAGCATTAGAAGTTCTATAATAAAGTCTGCGGCAGCATAAGTCTATCTTTTATGGTTGACTTACTACAACCTTTTTTATGTTAATAAATTTGTAAAAAAATAATGCATCATTTTTAGAGGTGTATTATACATACACACAGGTATTTATTCTTATCAAAATAAATACATTCATCATCACGAGCATTTCATTTAGAACAAAGTTGCCCTTTATATCATTTGATTGATTCCAATAAATATCTTAGGAGCTATCACAGTTTTAACATAACTCCGCACCAAAATAATGTTCGCAGCTCAAGTACAACGTGCGCTTGCGCTAATCTATACTAATATTATAAAGCTGAAGAGTTTGTTGGTTTGAACGCGCTTATCTCAGGAACTGCTGAACAGATTTGAAAAAATAGTTCTGTGTTAGATAGCTTATTTATTGAGAAAGGCTTTAGGATATAAAACATCACGCTGCGACGGGAGGGGATGGAGCAAACTCAAAACGCGCGGACGAAGTCGCGGGGGACCGCTAGGAAAGTATATATAATAATATAATAATAGTCCCCCTAGCCGATTTCGACTACGGTGGCCAGTCACAACGACTAACCGACTGCGCGGGACATATTATAGTGCACAAGTGTGTGCGCAAACACAGGTGCACTCTCTATTCCTTTCACTCTCATAGCCCGATGGGACAGCAATCTGACACGACCGGAGAGAGAGAGAGGCGCAGGACCAACGGCTTTACGTGCTTTTCCGAGGCACGGGGGTCAAACACCGCCAACTTCCAAACTCCGGGCTACCCTAAGAATTTCTTAACAGAAAAACTCAGGTATATATTTTTGGCCCGACCCGGGGATCGAACCCGGGACCTCTGGCGCAGCCGTCGCTTTAAAGTGCGACCCTCCTACCGCTGCGCCACCGAGGCAGTCAGGAAAGTATATTAGGACATGTAAGGACATGCACCAAATAGCCAGTGGGTCAGACATAGCACATCATGCATGAGATGTTAAATCTACCATTACAGGGCAAGGTCCATGGTTACAATAACGCTGATTCTGATTACATTAATGCAGAATCAGTACTTTACGGACACTTTTTGTTAACATTTATAACTTTAAATAGCATGTAACTAAGCGAAAAATTCAAGTCTACGCAATAGTCGTCCTAGCCGATTTCGACTACGGTGGCCAGTCACAATGACTAACCGACGGCGCGGGACATAATATAGTGTAGAAGTGTGTGCGCAAATACAGGTGTACTCTCTATTCCTTTCACTCTCATAGCCCGATGGGACAGCAATCTGACACGACTGGAGAGAGATCAGCGCAGGACCAACTGCTTTACGTGCTTTCCGGGGGTGAAAACTTCCAAACTCCGGACTACCCTGGTAACCCAGGTACATATTTTTGGCCCGACCCGGGAATTGAATCCGAGACCTCTAGCGCAGCCGTCGCTTTAAACCGACTTGCGACCCTCTAAACGCTGCGCTACCGAGGCAGTTAAAAATTAGTATATAATATTTAATCTACGTACTACTATTGTGATTTGATTTAAACAAACGGTTCCTTTCGGCTTCATCCGCGTGGATGTGGGATATCATGATATATTGTAGGTAATGATGAATTATAGCCTTTGTGTTATTCTGATATATATGTATATGAGCTACATAACTGTGAAGTTTTATGAAAATTCAATGCGTAGTTTTTGCGTGAAGGAGTAACAAACATACATAGTCTCACAACCATGCACGTTTATAATTATTAAGGATCGATTTTACTAACACCAGCAAAGTCTTTTCCGACTGAATATGTATAAAACGACCAACTTTAAAACGACATTTACCTAAGTGATTGCTGACAAATAGGTGACTATTTCAAATTAGGCGTTTTGTATTATATTCGACGAATATTCCTTATCTGACGTTGTTAAAAGTAAGATTCTAACAACTAACCAACTGTTAGTAGCAGATGAAACCAATTAAAATAAAGACATAACAAATTAAAAACATATTTCTGTATCTCTACATGCCCATTGCAAGTAAATGAACTGCAGATGAAATAATTGCACTTCATTTGTAATTTCCTCATCTCCCACAATGACCATAGAATCTATGGTATACAATTGTGGTCTAAACACCCTCTTGCTTATGACCTCACTAGTGCATCACCTATCGACACGCGTTACCGACATATGCACGACTAGCGGCTTCACGCGTCGGCAAGCGCCAAAGCTGTAACTCGAAACACGGCACAACACTATTCGTGCGTATGATTAGAAGTAGGGCGGTGCGTTTATACTCTGATTTTTAATTAGATAGACCAAAATGACATTTGGAGGGATGCCACTTTTTCGTTATATAAAAATAGTGATGTGCCTAAATATTCGACAAATTCAATTCTGATTCAATTGTTGCTTTTAAATGATTAAATAATAATTAATTGGAAATAGTTTAAATTTGTGTTGTGCAGAAAATTAAATAGTTATGTATAACAAAAAAAAACCCAAACAAGTTTTGTTTTAAGATCATGTTACCTGCAGAATAATATCATAATTTCTAATAGTGTATTTATAGAAAGTTGTAAATAGTCTAAATAGGTTGAAGTCATACAAAATATTGGTATTGCATGTGACGGGACTTAATTTTATTAGCTATTTGAAAAAAAAAATTTATGTATTACGTTTCTTTGTTATTGTGTTCAACGTTTTACATGTATTATTTATCAAAATAAGTAGAATCACGAAATTGAAAAATCGTATCACAAATTCAATTAATTGTTCACAATTGCATTGTTACAACACTATTGCACTACGCTTGAAACATTAAAAAATAAAAAGTGCGATTGAAGCTGTCATTTTGGTCTATCTAATTAAAAATTAGAGTATAGTGTTGTTCGTTTGTTTTTCGATGAATTATCTAGCTATTAAATATTTCACTTCAGATCAGAAGAGCGTTACGTTAAGATGATGCGTGTTATGACGAATGGTTTAAGAATCCTAACCAAAAGAAATCTGTAGCGTGATTAAAAAAGGAGTTGAATGCTTACAGATACGGAATAACCGATGATTCATTTTAATTTATACTGATGAAAGGTAAAAAATTGTGATAATTTTTTCATGGTCGTGGTAAATTTTATCATAGTAAAGACTTACTTTCAACCACTTTTAGTGGATGGCTTGAGTGCAACTTTGCTTCGATTACATTTTCTTATTATCTATAAATATGATTATTTCTTTCATTACTTTTATAGCGAAGTTTCTAGAATGATCAATACAATAAGAAACTGAGGTGGAATTGTGTAAAGCAATCGTAATCGTAGAATTGATACAGTCGCGATGCAGCATCGATGCTGACTCAAAATGTCAACCTTTACATGCAGTCGTGATGCTAAGGCGCGTTAGCATCGAAGCAGTCGCGATGCAGAAGCTGTAAATTGACAAGTTATGTACTATATTTTAACGACTGCATCGACACTAAAGTGGGTTAGCATCGATGCAGTCGCGCTTCTGCATCGAAGCTTACGCGTGACTGCATCGATGCTGAATTAAATCTGTTCACTGCGTCAGTCGAGGAGCTGAAGCGAGTTTATAAAACGCATGACTGCATCGATGCTGTGTGTAAGTGGTTGAAAGTAACAATTACGAGAAAAGTAGTTCATTTGATTTGATATTAAACAATCATTTTCAACTCAACATATAATTGTAATAGATTGAAATAACTAGAAACATGCACTTCAATTGTCAAAGTTGATATTAAAATCGTATAAGCCTAGCTTATTCTAAATAAACCGAATATGTTTAAAGTAGCAACTTTAAATTTTTAATGAATTTTCACATTATGAACATTTAATTATTAGCGTAATTTCGGGAAAACAGTAATACTTCTGTTGAGGGAAAGCTTTTTGAAAAAAAATTAACAATTTTTGTTTTTTACCCACTTCAAAGGCTTTAGATTAACGTTTCTGAGTAAGAGTCACTGATTGAAACTTTTAATCTACATCAAGGCATTTTTAATTTGAATTGTACAAAATAAATGTTAGACTTTCAGTTTACGTTGTGATGAAGTAAAATAAGCTCATTGAACTGAATAGAATTCAGCGATTTACATTTCTTTCGCTCTTTCAAAGTACTTAGCTAATAATTTTATTTGCGTTCTACTAAAGACAAGAAATTTGTATTAAAGTGGTAGGTTAAATTAAATTAATTTAAGAAAATTAAATTCTGTCTGAGTAAAATGCGGTTGATGACTTAGTTTCTACTTCATGACGTGACAACAAAGCTATTACACATATGTAGTAAAACTACTGCACTGATTTTCATGAGAGTTTCACCAATAGATAAAAAGCAATTGATATTTTTCAATGTTTTGTGTAAATTGGTTGAAGAAAAAAAACCAGTTCAATTTTCGAGGTATTATTTTACGCTAGTAAAATATTTTTACTCCTCCCGTACGAAGCCCGGACGTGTCGCTAAAATAATTTTAACTTTCAAACGAATCTATCGATATTTTATAAGTGTGTCCCAACTCTACCCGGCGGTGAGCTGGAGTGACCACAGGGCTTCCTACCGCCCGACTTTGATCGTAAATCGTGCCTGCTTTATCGTCTTAAACGCTGTAAAATTGGCGGAACGTACTCGATGCTAGTTAGTCATTATGCTGTAATACTCTGGGGATGGGAGTAGGTTATCAATGAATAATATTATGCACAAAATTTCGCCCTTAATTCGGTTAATCTTATAAAGCTTGTAAGAAAAAGTAAGCTACTTAAGTTCAAAATGTAAAAAAAAAGCAATAAATATGAATTAAATTGGTAAGTCAATGAAAAAGAGGTAGTATTGCTTTATTTTTTAGAGTTCTGTAAAACACCAAGCCATTTAATTCAGAGATTTTAATTACTGGAAAATTTTACACCTTACTAATTGGTTTATACGAGTATTGGGTATCGATCAAGATTGTTCAAAATGTAAAAAAAAATACAATAAATATGAATTGAATTGGTAAGTCAATGAAAAAGAGGGAGTATTACTTTAGTTTTTAGAGTTCTGTAAAACACCTAGCCATTTAATTCAGAGATTTTAAGTACTGGAAAATTTGACATCTTACTAATTGGTATATACGAGTATTGGGTATCGATCAACAATTTTTGTTGCCGAATTCAATTTCACAGAAACCTATTCAATGAATGTAAATATATTTTTACCACGCTTTTATTAGCATGGGTTGTTGTATCTATGTATGTATGTATGTATGTAATGGAATCTTTGAGCATAATTTTCACCAATTTCCAGAAGTTTGATTAATTTAAAACTTTGCACACGTATCAAGGACCGATGACAATGCAATAATTTAAAAACAGTTTCTCAATATCCTTATAAGGACCGCCAGGATTAATAAATTCTTTCGTGGATCCTCTGTGAAGCAGTAAGAAAGATAGAGTATCGCGTGTCGCATGTCCGCAAATAATTAATTGAAACATCGAACTAAAAAATGAAAAATAAATTATAGTTCAAAAAAAACTAAAAAAACACGCTTTTATAGCTAACCGAACTAAAAAGTAGAAAATAACTTTTAATTACAAGGAGTTAAAGAATTATTCAATTCAGAGTAAAAAAGGTGGGGTGCTTGATATATTAAATGTTACAATTATTCTACATCTATGTGCGGAGACTTATGAATAAAACATAGTAAAATGTTCTGAAAATATAGTAAAATGCACCCCATGCTTATTACTCTGAATTGAATTATTCTCTAACTCTTTGTAATTAAAAATTATTTTCTACTTTTTAGTTCGGGTAGCTATAAAAGCGCGGTTTTTTAGTTTTTTTTAAACTATAATTTATTTCTTGATTAATCGAATAGTTAATAATTGCCGTTTCATAACATCGAATAACATTTCACAAAAAAATGTTTCGCAATTGTTTTGTTAAGTTCTATGACTGGACACATTTGCTAAGAATATAATACATTGCTGGTTCGAATTATTATGTTAGAAAAAAAAACGATAAAAATATTATTCAATTCAATGAAATAAGTCCGTTTAGAATCAACCACAGAGGTGGATTGTGGTGGATTGTGTAAAACATCGTATTTAATCGAAGATCATACCGTACCTACGTTTTTAACCGTCAAATGAATACGATTGCTCTACACAATTCCATTGTTTAGAGCAATCGTATTATTTTTCATTGTTTGCTGCCATTACAGGCTTACATTAAAAAAACATCAATGGATTCTTATTTAATTCACGTATTTAATATTAGACTGATGTTCTTAAATAACTAAAGTACTAGTAAACATAAAAATATTAAAAAAAAGTACAACTCCGTAAGGATTTGTAAGACCACAGCGTTGTCTACGCGCACAAGATGCGACGTAGAACCACCTTAATTTACTTTATAGCTAGCTAGCTTTAGTAGATGCATTTGTCTAATAATAATAATGTCCTTTGGACATTCCCACACATCGCCATCTAGCCCCAAAGTAAGCTACTCAAAGCTTGTGTTATGGGTGCCAGACAACGGATATAATAAGTAAATACTTTTTGTTTGTAAATACATACATGATATACATAGAAAACACCCAGACCAATACAAACAGACATGTTCATGCACACAAATGTTTGTATTGTGCGGGGATCGAACCCGCACCCGCTGCGTAGTAGGCGATTTCTCGACGACTACACCAGACGGGTCGTCAAAATTAAACATTATTTCTTATACAAAATGTCCAGTCCAGCCTACCTGTACTCTAGACTCGGGAAGGTTGATCTTCAGCGCGACCTCCTCCCGCATGAAGATGTCAGGGTACCGCGTCTTTTTTCTAGTTGTAGTATAGTTTTGTAGCTTTACTTATGTTGTTAAATCACCTCATACATCAAATGATCATATTCAGACAATCACAGCTCTCTTTACACCTAGTTAACCTTGAAGCCCAGTAGTGGGACTCTCTGTTTAATATTATTTGTATCTTAATTTAATTTACATAAGGTCTAAATTGTTTGCTTCTATTAATACAGTAGCCAAAAATTGTATTCTCTATGTTTCACTTCACATTTGGTCGCTGTCGCCTTAGCACTGTCCCTTGTAACCTAAATATAAGATTTAACTCATTAAATGAGGAATATTTGAAGTTCAATTAGCTTTTATTTCCTCCCTTTGTTCGAATAGCGAGCAGCGTTATTTAAAGCTTTTTTGAAAGCGGATTAATTTTCAAATATATTTTTTATTTAATGGTTTTAAGCATTAAGTCGTATAAGTATCTAAAACTACTTAGCCGATTATCATGAAACTTACACTGAACCCTAAGTTAAACTATACCTGATTGAACTAAAAGAATCATCTAGCTGTGACTTTTTGTTCTCGTGAAATCCTGAGACAAACAAAAATATACAAACTTACATACTCTTACAAAATTTCGTGCACGTGTAAGGAAGCCTAACAGATCATCATACTAAAATTTCGTCGTGCGAGTGTCAGAGCGAGCGGTCGCGTGTCGATCTATTTCTTAAAAAATATACGAAACTTAAAATTAGTAAACTTAAATAAAAAAGTTCTTTTGCTGATCACAATAAGGTGCAGTTTGTGTTGTGTTGCGCTCGTGTTGACAGGAAAATAAACAGGCCGCGTCGCGACCGGTTACACTCGTGTTGATCAAGAGACAGTGTTCATATATTAAATTACACTCATTTACAATGAGCCTTACGCGATCGCCTCCAACTACCCCTCACAGGCATATCAGTGGGGGGGGATCTGTCCCCAACTTGTGCAACCGCTATGAAGAGGAAGATCATATAAACTTAAATCCGCGAAAAAGAAAACACACCATGGAACATGACATCAAAAGTGAATTAGCTGACTTTCGCAGTGAGATAACAAACCTTCTGAAGGACTCTATGAAGACTCAGATTCTTAATATTACCCAGATGCACGAGGAAATAAGAGAAGAAATAAAGGAGCTGAAATCAACTACAGAAGACTTAGCAAACGAGTACAAAAAGCTGAATAAAAGTGTCATTAATATAATCAGTGAACATAAAACTATGAAAAACAAAATCGAAAAAATTGAAAATAATCTCAAAGAGCTTCAAAGTAATCCGAATGACCACCAATCCAAAGAAACACATCAAGAAATCATTCAGGAGTTAAAAGATAGACTACAACGAGAGAAAAATATAATTATGGTGAACATCGCGGAAAGTGAGGACAAAAGCGTGACGTCAAGAGAAGGCATAGACCTTGAAAAAGCTTACAACATATTAAAACATATTCACCAAGACTGTCCCAAACCCCTCAAAGCAATAAGACTTGGAAAATATGACTCCAATAAACACCGACCACTTAAATTAATCTTTGAGAACTCCGAAATTCCGAGGAAGTTACTGAAAAATCGATCAAAGGTCCCTGCTTATACTAAAATCTATAGTGACCAAACACCAGCCCAAAGAAAACTTATGCTGAATCTTCAAACGGAATTGGAGCAACGGGAGAAGAATGGAGAAACCAATCTGAAAATAAGATTCATAAAAGGAATACCTACTATTATCAAAACTAATCCTGAATCAAAAAACTAAATAATATTCCTACTGCTTCTCCACCACGACCAAATGATGATTTCAAGCCACTCAATGTCACATACCAAATAGTAAATAAATATGAAGACTTATGCAGTAACAGATCACTTCTCAAATTCTTTTATGCAAATCTTAGGAGTATCCGTAAACCGGGAAAGTTTGAAGAACTACAATGCATCCTTAAAGCCATCCAAACTACAGTAAGCGTCATCATTTTAACGGAGACCTGGTTAAAATCTGATCAAGATGCCGAACTTTACAGCATTCCCAATTATGCCCACATATACAACTATAGAAAAGATCGTGAAGGAGGTGGTGTTTCCATATACATTCACAAAAACATTAACTATGAAATCACTGAAGAAAAATATAAAGATGAAAATCATTACCTATGGGTGTTTTTACCAAAGTTCTCTCTTAATGTAGGTGGCGTGTATAAACCCGGGTATACAAATACTACAAATTTTCTTGACACATTTTACGAACAGATCGAATCAAGAAAGAGATCTGTGATTTTTGGAGATTTCAACTTGGACTTGCTTGACAAAAGCTGCACAGTGAAATATCTATCTACACTAGAAGAAACAGGATATGTAATCCTTAACAAAGTAGAAAAGGAATATTGTACCCGACCTACTCAAACCACTAATACTATACTCGATCATGTACTTACAGACTTAAATAAGAATTCATTTCACTTTGCATTGGTCGATTCTGCAATGTCCGATCACAGGCAAATCTATTTGGAAATTCTTAACTATAAGGCGCCAGTTAAAGCAAGAACCCAATATGAGGCTATGGATTACGAGAAACTATACGAAAGTGTTGAACAAGGAAAATACGCAAATGAAAACAACGATTACTACTACCTAGAAAATTTCATAAAAGCACATATAAAGCAAAACAAAATTATAAAAACTAAAATAGTGAACCAACCTCAAGACGACTGGATCAATAAAGACATCATCAATATGATCCACCACAGAAACATACTATGGAAACGATTAAAAAAGAACGAAGACGACGAAAATCTAAAAAGAGAATTTGCTGTGTACAGAAATAAGGTCCAAACAAAGATTCGCAATGACAAAAATACATATTACCAAAACAAAATTCAGCAGTGCACAAGTAACCCGAAGAAGATGTGGGAGATGATCAACTCATTGGCTACTAATAGAAGCAAAAGCAGCTGTATCCCAACCAAGCTAATTATGAATTCACAAGTTGTAACAGACGGAAAAATGATATGTGATATATTTAACGAGTTTTTCTCAACCGTTGGTGTAGAGTTGGCCGATAGGATCCCAGTGAAATACCACAAAAACTCAGGTAATACACTTATGTACGAGAACGGGCACCAACACGAAATTACTCTCGCACACTTAGAACCTTGTACCGCCAAAGAAGTAGCTAACATTATAGATAGTCTAGATGCCAACACCAGTACTGGTGCAGACGGAATTAGTACAAAATCAATAAAATGTATTAAAAATATTATAGCCACGCCCTTAGCGAACTGCATAAACAAATGTCTTGATCTTGGATTATTTCCTGATAGTCTAAAAGTAGCCAGGGTATCCCCAATATATAAGTCTGGAATAAGAACTGACCCTAGTAATTACAGGCCTATTTCGGTACTTCCAGTAATATCCAAGATTTTCGAAAAAATTGTCTTCAAACGCTTAACCGAATATTTATCTGCAAAAAAGTTTTTTATGGACCAACAATATGGTTTTAGACAAAAATCAAGTACGTTATCTGCAACGATAGACCTTGTCACTAGCATAAAAACAAAAATAGATGAGAAAAACATTTGCCTTGGTATTTTCATAGACCTGAAAAAGGCCTTTGATACGGTTTCTCATTCTAAACTTTTGGAAAAATTAAATAACCTGGGTATTACTGGGCATGCCTACGATCTCTTTGCATCCTACTTAACAAATAGAAGGCAGATGGTTAGAATAAACGAATACGAAAGTAAATTCCATACCATAACATACGGGGTCCCCCAGGGGTCAATACTGGGGCCTCTTTTATTTCTTATTTATGTAAACAATATGAATAAGATAGGTCTCAAAGGCTATTTAACTCTGTATGCTGATGATACAAGTTTATTTTACTTTAGTGAATCTATACATGAAATTATAAATGAGGCACAGCGTGATCTTAATTTAATACACGATTGGTTCTTACATAACCTACTTACAATAAATACATCAAAAACATCATACATGATATTCGCTGCAAAAAACAAAGTGATACTACCCTTTTCACCTCTAAAGGTCAATAACTATATTATTAGCAAATCTAACAGTGAGAAATATCTTGGACTAATACTGGATGACCAACTCACCTGGGGGCCCCATATTGAGCATGTACGGTCCAAGCTTGTAGCACTCTCAGGAGCTCTACGTAGGATGGGTAATTGTTTACCACCAAACATAAAACAAACTGTCTACTACACATTAGTAAAGCCTCATTTGGATTATTTAATAGAAGTGTGGGGATCAGCATGTAAAACTTACATTAATTACCTCCAGAGATCCCAGAACCGACTCATCAAAAGACTTTACAACTACGACTTCCTAACTCCAACAAAACTGCTTTATGATAAGACTGGTTTTTTTGATGTGTCACAACTATATACCTACAATATGTGTCTATTAATAAAGAAGATTTTGGATAAAAACATTCAAACTAATATTAAACTTACTAAACGAACTTTTAAACACTCCCTTAGACGCACCAACAAACTAGTTCTTCGTCACCCTAGAACATTGAACTATGGAAAAAGAAATCTTTTATATGAAGGCGTTCGACTATATAACGAGCTTCCCGATGAGATTAAACAGAGTGATAGCATACTAATCTACAAGCAAAAACTACAAAAGTATCTACATTCAAAATCTAAATCAACAACTTAGTGGCTAAACATTTGTAGTAGTTTTGAGTGCATTTAAATATTACTATACATGTACACTGAAAAATATTTCGTATGCAGAAGTAACATAACTAATAATATAATTACACATTTTAACATTAAGATATGTTTCCTCCAAATATTATAAATACTACGCTTAATTATTATAAATTGCCCAATTTGTATCATGGTAGCATATCAAAACTTTTATTTAATATTTAAAAAAAAAAAAAAAAAAAAAAAAATAGTTGTAACTGCGTATAATGTAACGCCAACCGTGCCTGTCTCCTGGACTAAAAACTCTGTATGCACGAAGGACGCCTTTGTTTACAATATCTAAAAGCGAGCGTATTCTGATACCGCACTGTTTCTTCAACTACCTTACAATATTTTAATTTTACCAGTATAACTTAAACAAATTCAATCTTTACACGTATGCAACTAAGGCCAATATTCCCTCAAACAGACTTGAGAACTTTGCTCAGCAACCATATGTACCTTACCTACTAAATTTTAAAATAAGTTCTAACCACATTGTTTAATAATAGCTTTATTTAAGATATTATAAGTATTGATATGCTTCGTTCAGTCATTCGTATGACCGTTAAATCATTTTAGTTATTAAAATCTCATGTAAGTGAACTGTGTTCTTTTGAGAAATAAAGATTCTTTAAACCTAAAATTTTATCCAATTCAGACGATATCACATATATACAGGTCAAATTGATTACCTCCTTCTTGTGAAGTCTGTAAAAATATCCACAAGCATGAAAACAATCAATCTTGTTAAACACTTATTTGCCTCAAAGTACTTAAATTTTAATTTGAGATAGAGCCTACCAATTTATTTTTAATTAATTCGGGCTATGAAGTGTAAAATATTCTCAATTGTGCTCAAATCACTAATAAGAAAACGTCTTCAGACGGTTGTAAGGTGCCTTTGAAAAGCTTCATTGGTCAATGATCTGAAATCTGTAACATCTATAGTTTAGCTATCTTCCAATACTTTACTTACTTTACTCGTAATACCCACTGTTAGGAAGTCTCGACATAGCTTTCCTGTCGAACAAGGTGGACCAATAAAACACTGAGACTAAATTGGTGTTTTGGTGTATTTATTGATTGAGAAGAATTTATGAATTATCTTTTTTTTTTTTAAATATTATATTCAAGATGAAAACAAAGGAATTTTGATGTAGCGAAATAACAGACAATTTAATTATATCTATACGCGGAATGAAAAAAAATGTCATTTCTTGTGCTCTAGACTTCGGCCGCTGGTGTAGTGCCTAAGCACGCTGGCGTGGCAGATTCGAGGACCTAGGTTCGAGTTCCGGTCGGGTCAATGTAGTTTTTTTTTAATTGTTTCAGGTTTGGGTACCACAGTAGTTTATATTTTCAATAACGCAAGTGCATTAGCTAGATACTTTGGAATCAGAGCGGTATCATATATGATTGGTATCCAATATTTATTTATTTATTGAAATAGTAAGTGGTTTTTACTGCTGTTAAGACTCTGAAACTTTTTGTAAAGAAAAATAAATGTTCTTTGCCTCAGCCACGTAACATAATATTACAAAAAAGTTTTTAACCGACTTCAAAACGGAGGAGGTTATCAATTCACTGTATGTTTTTTGTATATAAGTATACCTTATATCTCAGTCATTTGTAGACAGATTTTTTTAACCTACTTAGAGGGTTAACCTCCTAGTTAGTTTCATTCTTGCCAAGTCTGGCCCAAATGCTAGGATCTTAATGTAGGTAATCGAGGAAAACTCTCTTCACAGGCAAGTTTATCTTTTTGTACTAGTATCATAATGTTGACATGTCTTTACGTATGATAGTTACCATTTTGTAGAACTGAGCTGATGGTGGATCTCCCTAACGTTAACGAGTTCAGTGATTATGACATCAGAACTTATGTAAGGCTATAGCTTATTAAGAAACAGAGGCGAACAGAGTATTTTGAATTTTTTTTAGTGCATTGTGTTTTTTGTTCATTAGCACTGAAGTAAATGTAATTAAAGTAAATAAAGAGTGAAGTAAGAAGCAAAGAACATGTGCAGCAATATAGATTTAGAAAGAACATCATGCAGGCGCAAATTAAATTACACACAGCGCCATCTCTTGGTTTTTTCAGTAAACTTTAACGTAACGTAACATACTAGCATCTCACGTTGTCTTTTGTTTGAAGTGGCGCCCGTTGTAATGTCGTGTACAAGTGAGTTCAGCTTATTATTTTTCAGGCCAGGTCAGTCAGGCACGAAAAGCTACGCGACACGCTCTCCCTTGCCCACTGAACAGATAGACAGCGTTCTGTCTCACCGTTATATGGAGCAAGAGCGAGAGATAACGCAATTTGCCGGTGCCGACACGCTCCGTCCATCGTCCATATGCATATAACCATGTTTTAAGCAAATTAACGATTTCATTCATTCCGTGCACGGCACAATATGGTACTGGTCGGTGACGGATCGGTTTAGTGGGCAAGGTGTCATAGCTTTAAAAAACCGACTACGTGCGAGTCGGACTCGCGCACTGAGGATTCCGTGCCAACTTGAATATATTATAATATTAAAATAACTGAATTAGGGATCCACTTACTTCCACTAAGCCAAAATACCACTATATTTTGTTGACAGCAAACATAAGTTTGTTTTTCATAGTGTTTGTATGAAGAACAAATTTATGTTTGCGGTTGCTGAAAATGTGCTATATCTCAAAAACTACTAGATCGATCCTCTCCAAGCCAATTTTCATTGAAAGTGTTTGTTAAGATCTACATTAGACATTTTTTCCAAAATTTACTCTTGCGTCTATTTATCAAACGTTAGACTAAGAAAATGGTTGTAGGAACCTGTATGTCATTTTAAAAGAACTATCCATTGACAACCCACATTCATAGGTTTGGCAAAAAAAATTTTTTTCGGTTTTAGTTTCATGTATGGGAGGGAGAAAAATAATTATATTAAGGGGGGACTTAAATATCATTATTTTTTATTTCTTGTTTAAGAATCGTAACGCGGTTAACAAACTTCTACTGACTTCCTACCAAATTTTAACAGTGTGATGCTTATAGTTATAAAATAAAGTGGCTGCGACATACGGACGGACAGACAATCAGACAGACTTGACGAAACTATAAGGGTGCCGTTTTTTGCCATTCGGCTCCGCAACCCTAATACAATTCCTCCTGTGCTAGGAGGAATTGTATTAGGGTTGCGATATGTACCCAAAGTAAGATACCTTAACCGTAGGTTATCGAGGAAGAGCTAAATTCTTTCGCACTTCACGTCATCTTTAATTCTAAGTGACTCCTGTTGCTGTGTTGTGTTCTCAAGTAATTTTTGTTAAAAGGTAGTAGGCAGCAGAAACTTCGATTGTACCTAGTAAGATCAATAATTGCTATGATATTGTTATGTAAGTAAATTATAAGTAAGCGTTGCTTTTTTCGACCCTGGTGTAGTGGCTAAACACGCTGGTTTCAAGGCGTCACCGCTCCGAGGTCCCGGATTGATTCCCGGTCGGTTCAATATAGAAATCAATATTTTCTATATTGTCTCAGATCTGGGTGTTGTGGTACCACCGTTGTGTCTGATTTCTATAACACAAGTGCAATTAGGTTTTAACTTTGGGATCTGAGCAATGTATGTGATTGATGCCCAATATAAAAAAGTTAACGTTACATGGTAGGTACTTACATTATGCTTATTAATAAATAATTAAATTTTTGAAACTATTAATCTATAGTTTCCATCAAGTATCGCTTTCCAAAACGGTCCCGTGTCGAGCGACAAATAGATTGGAAACCGGTGCTAAATAGGATCATTGCAGCTCATTAACCCTTCACAGGCGGTTGTCTGTTGATGTGACAAGTCAATTAGGCACGTAATCAATTTACAACAAGAGAACTGGAAGACCTTGAAACCCTTGTGTAGTGGTGTAACTAGGTTTAGAACTTAATGCAGATAATTTGGCACTGGTAGATCCTAACCGTCACTTTCAGACGTACCATTTATTAACCCTAATTTTTATTGAAGTGAAAACTTCTTTAGCGGCGTTGAGCGCTTTTGTGGGATGGGGGAAAAATGTGAAACTCGCGTCAGGACACGTGGGCTGATCGAAAAACCGTAAGACGGTTGGCGAAATTATGGATGTAAGTTGATTTTTCTGAGAGATAAACTTTTTAATGTAATTTAATATAATATAAATTGTAATGTTTGTGTACGATAGCGCAATAAATAAATATTGTATTGTATAAAAATATTATATTATTATTATTATTATTATTGTATTATTATTATTATTATTATTATTATTGTATTCTATCACAAAAATGATAGTACTTTTATATTGATAATAAGAGCAATTCATTCAAAATTATTCCCTAACTATTCCAAAAAATCAAAAATGCACAACGTTGATATTCAAGTTTTCACTTCTGCCGGCACTCCCGGAGTGCAATTTTGTGTTTTTTATGTATGTTAAATGTTGATACGCCTAAGGACGATGGCGTCTCTGAGCATGCAAAAACTCTTTAAGTTCTTAAGTCTTACTTACTTACTTTTACTTTAGTCAAAATTCATTTTTGTTTGTTTTATGAATATGTTTTTCGTGTACTTTTTATGTGTGAAATTTAACGTTTTTTTTCTTTTAAAGTCATTTTCTTATTGTTTTTTCGCACCGCCCACAATCATTTCTGCTTAGCTCAAAGGTATGACTGGTAGAGAATGCCATATGGCGTTAAGTCCTCCTTTTGTACAAATTTTTGGTTGTGCAATAAAGTATAGATAAAAAAATAAAAAAAACAAAGGTTATAATAGTCCCCTTAGCCGATTTCGACTACGGTGGCCAGTCAAAACGACTAACCGACTGCGCGGGACATATTATAGTGCACAAGTGTGTGCGCAAACACAGGTGCACTCTCTATTCCTCTCCCTCTCATAGCCTGATGAGACAGCAATCTGACACGACCGGTGATAGATCAGGCGCAGGACCAACGGCTTTACGTGCTTTTCCGAGGCACGGAGGTAAAACACCGCCAACTTCTAAACTCCGAGCCAAATTAAATGTTATATGCAGTTTAGGATACAGTGTATCTCTTATGAATGTCATTAAAATATAACAAATACTGTTATAAAAAACCGCATTGAAATCGGTTCATCTCAACGCAAGATAATCGCGGTCAAACACATCTATATACATACATACAAACATACAGGTCAAACTGAGAATCTCTTTTTTTGGAATCGGCAAAAAAACAATTGCCCGTACGTATGTATGTAAGAGGTACCTAGAAGTTTTCTTATCTTTTGAGCTCTACAGCGCTTTAAGACAGTTATTGAGAAATCAAATGCGCGTGTAAGTCGAAATATACATTTCCTTACTGTACTTATGGTAACGTAACGACGTTACCATAAGTTAAAGACAGTTTTAATCGCTAGCGACGACGTAAAAAAGTCTATGGAAAATCGCACAGCGCCTCTTACGGTCACTAACGGAACTAAAATTTTCCACACAAAAAGTTACGTCGTCGCTAGCGAGTAAACCATAGAAAAAATGAATAAGGTTAGAATGGCCCCGGTCAATGCGGCAGCGAGCTTAATTGTAGGCATATGCCTGCATTGAGCCGTAGCTACTTCAGTCGCGTGACAAGAGCGTTGCATTATTTTTTGTCAAAAATGCCGTCTTTTGCTATTATTACTTGAAGAGCGCGAAGCCAGGTCATAAAAAATGAGAGAGAAAGTGTATTTTTTCACCGGTGAGTAATAATTTGTAGTTATTTCGACATTATTTGCAAAAAAACACTTTTTAATTATGATATTTCAAATGATAGCGGTTTTCTTGCACTTAGTTAAAAAAAAACATTCATTGATGACTGTCCACGCATATTTTTAACAAATCTGCTATCTTAACACGCAATGTATCGCGTCCAATTTGCTTTGTTCGCTTGTATACGCATCACTAGGGATGTAGCTCACAGCACAGTAAAATTATCGATAAATAGTAATTTCCCTACTGATGTATTAAAAGCTAAAAATAAGTTATTTTATTAATTATTTGAAACATAATAATGATAAAATAAATACAATAAAGTTGAAGAGTTCATATGTTGGAACGCGCTTATCTCAGGAACTACTAGAGCTATTTGAAAAAAATATATATATTCTAATTCGTGCTACCAAAATAACGTATTCCTGCAATAAAAATATAACTCAGCAAAAACGCACTGCTTAATCCTCAACTTTTCTACTTTCGCTGTTATTATCCTCGATTTTAATTTATCGTTTGGTCTATTTATTTGTAAAATAGAGTACGACAATTCACAGTTTAAAATCGATATGTGTTCAATACTCTTTCACAAGTTCTACATTGGTTTACTGTCAACAATCTACTTCCTTCGGCAGTGATACCGAAGTTAAACAACTTACGGCGCGATCGTGTTTTAATGAGTGACCATACCGACCATATTTAAGTGACCTAAACAACGAGCATCTCCGTGCTTCATGAAGCACGTTAAGCTAGTAAGCTAGTATCGGTTGATATTTTCTAATAGCATCTAAAAGCATTCGGTATTAATTTTATCATAATTTCGAAATCTCGTTTTCCTATAATAACTTAAACAGAAAATTTCCTTAAAAATTGTTGATTTTTGGAAAGTATATTCTGGGATCAAGATTGTCCCAAATGAGCTCCCCCATCAACTCTTAAAAGGATCCGGTCATATTATCAATAACCCTGCATACAAATATTTTTGTAAGAGTTATTTGTAGTCAGCTATACACTTATTATGAGTTTTTGTATAATTTTGTAATTTAACAAACCTCTGCAAAGCCCCTTTGGTGATTTAAATGCGAACAAAAGCACTGCAAGGTTAACTGTTGTATCATGCAGCTGTACATTTCTTTAACTTAACCACCATACTAACTTGGGTCATATTTATTTATTGAAAACTTGCATATGCACGAAACATAAAATTGTACATGTGGCGGACTTAATGCCAAAAGCATTATATACCGGTCAACCATACGTCTATAGGTATATTGTATTTTTTTAATTGTAATCTTAACTATTTTCGATTTGAGTTTGTTTCCCCTTCCGTCCCTGCGTAAAGTTCAAGCCTAAAGTCTTTCTCGATAAATTAGACATCCAACACAAAACATTTTTTAATTGATCCAGTAGTTCCTGAGATTAGCGCGATTAAACACATACAAACTCTTCGGCTTTATGGTATTAGCTAAGAATACAAATGAATAAATAGCATGGTAAGATATAATACCTGAATAATTTAGACCTTTATGCTTAATGTCTACATTACATACATACATACTTAATGCTTATGGTCTACATTATTCAGGTATTATATCTTACCATGCTATTTATTCATTTGTATTCTTAGCTAATACCATAAAGCCGAAGAGTTTGTATGTGTTTCATCGCGCTAATCTCAGGAACAACTGGACCAATTAAAAAAAAGTTTTGTGTTGGATGTCTAATTTATCGAGAAAGACCTTTATGCTTTTATACCTTTAAACATTTTTCTTTACATTGGAATCTATTTGTCGTATATAACTAATATTACTTATTCTTTATACAAAGAATGATTCAATTCTACTAAAAGAACTATTTTTAGAAACTAATGTTTAAAGGTATAAGTTACTTCATTTCAAGTAACGTTTAGCAACTCATTTTTTCTTCTATTGTTTTTACCGAAAGGTAATAGTAGTACCTTTAGTTGCGATCAAATGAGCTGTTAAATTATCCAAATTATTTCAAACTTAAATCCTACATGTTTATTCACAAAGAGAAACAACATTACATCGGTAATTGAATTTATAATAATCGACCTTTACCACATCACTAGTATTTTGACATAAAAGAACGAACGTATCTGAATGATGATTGGAGGTTTCACCGCTAGAAGCTCTGTGATTGGTAGTTGGTTTCAAGTACTAATTACACCAATCACAGAGCTCCTAGCGGAAATTGTGATTGGTTTGTGATATTGGTGCGTTAATTCGTTGATTGGTACTTTTATCACTGCAGCAACAGCGCGGTAACTCCCACCGGCGACAGAGGTTCCCATACAAACGAACGATCAAAACCATTCTAACCTTATTCATTTTTTCTATAGAGTAAACTCATGGTAACGGGACTGCTCTGTTTCTTGTTTGACATCTATTGATGTGACTAGGATGCTATCGGTATTGATTTTGTTCAGGCAATAATATCGCCAACTGTATATTTTTATCTCTATTCAGCAAAGGAAAATAAGATAGATGGGATAAAACTGACTTGAAATTTAAATCCTAAAACCCTTCAAAAATCTAACGAAGGCAAAACCGTCAAAAATGGCGATTTTAAGGTTAAAAGCGATACCCAGCACACTTTTGACTGCTTTTTGAATTCTTTTGACACATTCGAATGCTATCGACAATTCAACACATTGTCGATGTGTCACGTGGGGCGATTGTCGAAATGACCCGAGGCCCGATTGACACCTTTGAGAATCACCGAACAAAGGGAAAAACACGACAACATAGGCCGGCCGCTTGTCCAATTTTTGATGTCAAAGAGTAATACCTGACAGAAGTAACACTTGAATATATGTTTTTTTGCCTAATTACTTTTCCTGCAATAAGATTATACGAGATTAAAAAACAATATGGGGTATCTAAACTCTAATAACTTTTGATAGGAAAATAATGTTATTTTTACCGACTTCAAAAAAGCAGGTAATCAATTCAATGTGCATACATAACGTACATAACGTTATATTGTTAGAATTTGATAATTTTTGAGTGTATTGATCTACTAGGGCTTCCATACACGCGTGCAAAAATTTGTAAGTGTATGTACGAGTATGTTTGTATATTTGTTTTTTGTATATGTGTCTACGAATTTCTCGAAAATGAGAAGTCATGGAGATGATTATTTTTTGTTCAATCAGGTATTTCAACCAAAGGTACAGTTTAATCGAAGTCGGTCAAGTAGATTTTGAGATAAGTGTGATAACCAAATATCATGAAATAAAAAATAGGAAATACAACCGCCTTCAAAAAGTGTCAAAAAAAACTTCTTTGTCCTCTGTTTACGAGTAGGAGAAACAAATTATTTTGGAGTGCATGATATCAAGCTAACGTTCATCAACAGTCTACATCACGTCAAGTCACATCAAGCACGGACCCCAAATGAATTTGTTTCTCCTAAACAGAGGGCAAACAAGCGTATTATGAGTTCTCTCTACAGATTTCTCTTTCTGCTTTATATTTAAATTAACTACTTCAGTTACATACTTTTTATTACAAATAAGTAAGAATATTGTTTCGTTTTAATCTAAATTCATACCAGCATTTTATACTTTCTGAGTGCATCTTTATGCAACGAAGCATTCAGTGCAATCTATACTAATTTATAAAGCTGAAGAGTATGTTTGTTTGTTTGTTACAACGCGCTAGTGTCAGGTACTACTGGACCGACTGAAATACATTTTATCTTGATGTATAGCTTATTTATCGAGAAAGGCTTTAGGCTATAAAAGATCACGCTTAGACGGGAGGGGAGGGAGCAAACTCAAAGCACGTGGACGCAGTCGCGGAGGACGGCTAGTCTATAAAATTTATTCGAACCTCGTGGCATGTTTCCATAACCTTCATGTTTTAGGAAGCCAAGACAGCGGGCCTCATAAATTTTAATGCCTAAAATTCTGTCCCACACAATCTGAGCGCTACGTGAAATCTCTGCCAATAACATTTGACGAAGGGTCATTTCGATAAAAAGGGACGCCCACTCCTAATCTTGATTCGAGGAAAATAAAAACCGTGTCCAATAATATTAGAACCAATAAATCAATACAGCTTGATTTGACCGTTTTTTTTATTTTTTTATTTTAAATAAATACTTAAACATAAATATTTGACAACAACACATACATTGTTTCGATCCCAAGCTAAGTAACTAAAGCACTTATGTTATGGAAAATCGGAAACAACGGTGGTACCACAACACTCAGACCCTAAACAATATAGAAAAGATCGTTTTCTACATTGACCCGACCGGGAATCGATCCCGGAACCTCACGAGATGGAGACGCTTGAAACCAGCGTGCTAGCAACTCGACCACGGAGGTCGTCATTTTGAATCAAATTACTTGAGTTGCCCTTTTTGATATTGTTTTAATAATTAAGTATTATTTTATCCTGAACAAAATGAACACTGCTTTAATTAGGGTAACCTAGTGAACGGAGTTGCAAACGGTATCCTACGCACAATAATAAAGCACATAAAATTTGAAAGAAATGCAATGAAAGCACTTAAGTATTTAAATGACGCTTATCAACTGGAAAATTAAGCCCAATGACAATGATACTGATGGGTAATAAAACCACCAACGGCGTTATTAAATAATCATGCGTTATATTTAATTACTGGAAATACATTCTCATACAATTAAGCCCAATCTTATGACACATTTTTAATAATATGGTCCACGTACTTGTTTCTGAAGTAGTACACAAATACTTATGATTGAATAAATAACTATTTATTGATATATTTCGTGAATATTTATTAAATTTTATCCCGACGTTTCGAACACTTTACATGAATCGTGGTCACAGAGACTCCAAACTTCCAGTCTATACATCCCTGCCCTTATGAAGACCTACGGTGTCCTTGAAAGGTAGTAAGAATTGGTTAATCTTATTTGGCGTCTTAAATTAAGTGTTCATGGAAGCCCGCTCAAGACATTTCCAATCTTGTAAGTGACCCCTTTAAGTAATGTAGTACGGTAGGTAGACGTCCAATTGTCATGGGCTTGGTAATGACACGGGGCCTGCAACCACGTGGTGCTGAAAGCTGGTTGTCCCGCAGTACCTTCCTTACATGCTAAAGTTCAGCAGCCAGGTGTTGGTCGTCACGGATGCCACTCGCTCTCTGAAACAAAGTTTTGTCCACGGTAGCTAACTGTAAAGGATGATGGTGAGATGCACTATTGAGATATTTATCTGTATGGGTGGCCTTATATCAGATTTCTTAGTAAGCAAAACGTCTAAGAAAGATAGTTTATTGTTTCCCTCAATTTCCGTGGTAAATTTTATTTTTGGATAAATAGAATTAAGATGGTTAAAAAAGCAGAAGACACAGTTAGCTCTTTATACGTGGATAGGAATGTTAATTAATATTATTGAGTGATGGGAGGCAATTTTTTTTAAAACTCTTAGAACATCTTAGTCTATCCGTGATCAAGAGAGCTGTAAAGTGTTCGAAACTTCGGGTTATAAAATTTTACAAATATTAACAGAAAATATCCGTAAAATGTGTTTTATTCAATAATTTGGTTCATTCTTATGATTCGTATACATATCAAATGCTTATCGGTTAGAGTTTCTTAATAAACATTACAATCTGACACATACTAACAATCACAATAATATGCCTTTGTATCTACTTTTATATCTAACATAACACAATACGGGTCTTATCAAACCATTAATATTAAAGTTTATTGTGTGTTTTAATGGAAACATGTAAATCGTAGTGTATGAACCGTCCTTCTTCTTATCATTCTCATCAACTAGCATATTAATAAGAGCATGAACAGATACTTTCCAGTAAATGGAATAAGCATAGAAACTAACATTACTGGCTTACGTCTATTTTACTCACTTGAAATCTACTTTTTTAGAAATAAAATTATGTCTATGAGGGAAAGAGATATCCTCGCCTCTCATTGCCGTGGTGGAGTTAGTTTTTTTTTTTTTTTAAATTGAACTGTCTATCCGAAATACTGCAACAGATCTAACAACGCACAATGGGTTCTTTCTCAACCAATGTTTGATTGGAAAAAAATGCTCTGCTCTTAATAGCAAACTGTAACCCATTTAAAAAGACTCTCGCTAAAATTATGCCTACTTGTAATTACGGTAATACAACTTGTGTCCACAAGGCTCCGAGGTCCTGGGTTTGATTCCCGGGTTAATAAAGAATTCAAATTTTTCCATATTGTCTCGGGTCTGGGTGTTGTGGTTCCGCACTTGTGTCTGATTTCCATAACACAAGTGCTTAAGCTACTTACTTTGGGATCAGAGCAATGTATGTGACTGGTTTACAATATTATATTATCCTTGTGCAGTACCCTGCCAGCGATATACTGTAGCAAATTTAGCTAGGTTGAATAACCGAAACAATATCCTTTACTTCTATGCTTTATTCTTCACACCAGTCTACATCATAAGTTCGCTCAGACTCTCCTTATAAAATGCCTAAGCTTGAAAATAATCTAGACTTCTTTACGGTTTGTCGTTTAAACTTAAACAAAATACGATACTTTGAAACAACTTTGACGCTTAGAACATGTATTTTAGTTACAATTAAAGCGGCATTATCATATTTGTTTCGCCGTTGTTTTAAAATATGGGATCATTTCTTGTTCATTTTAGCGAATGTTATTAGGTTGGTTTTATTTATAAATCCTTTATACTCGACATATAATTAAATGATATGTGCTTATAAATAGCTCCTCTTAGTTTATGATTGAGAAAACTGGTAGGTAACAGAAATCAATACCCTAGAATAGTCGTACATACAGATTGGTATTCTTTAAGAATTTAGTTATTTCCAATCATAATACCATACTTACTAAGGTCACTCAACGACCCAAAGTGCATGCATGCATTTTGGTCTTGCGATAATTCTTTCCAGTCGCTATGGCCGAGGTTGTGCAGATCTTGAGCTACAACGCCTTTCCAGCGGTACCTAGGACGTCTAACCGGGCGTCTCCTATTTGGTTGTCCCAGGTACTCACTCTTCACTCACTGTACGATCCTCTTTTATTCTCTCTAAGTGTCCGAGCCATCGAAGCCTAGCTGCTTTGTTTCAGCCTAAACTTTTTATTTAATAAGAAAATGACAAAAATAGCCGCAAAATAATTTCCTAACGATGTGACACGGTCGACGATCGAAAACGGAATGAACCCACTCCTAACTGAGCGCTGCCTTTTATAGTCTTCGGTGTGGATGAATCTCGGTGTTTGCATCAATATATATATATATATATAATATAAGGACATATATATATATATATATATATTTAATGCGACATCGGAACACAAAATAAATTTAGCAATCATTGTCCAATAGAAAACATCTCGTGTGGTGCAAACACGGAACTAAAGGAAAATCTCTTTAACCTTATGGTGACAGCGAAACTGCAAATTATGCCTAGTAAAAGGAATCAGAATATGCATAATGCCACAGAATTAGATTCAGATAAGATATTAGGCACATAAAAGTACTATTTCTATCTAGTCTTACAACTCGACACTATAAAAGTGATACTTAAAGAAAACATACATGTAGAAAGAATGAACTGCAAGAGCGCTATGCACTCGAGTTTGTGTTATCCTTTGCAGAAATTCGATCCAACTTAATAACCTTCTAATTCTTCACATCAAAACAGATTGCGCCTCCGTGTTAGCTTAATGTGACGTTTCCTTCCTTGTTATACATGACTGTGTTAAACTGAAAGAAGCTGTACTAGCACTACGCATCAGTGATCTTAGAAAGTTTCCAAAGTGATGTAAAAGTGGCAAGTTCTGCTATTAAATTAGTGATGAAAGTGCTATTTTTAATAAAAATGAAGTCTTATTACGATTTATCTGGGATACAAGAAGCAGAATACCTGATAGAGCACTTAATAGTTCCACAATTCTATTTTATAAGATTTTTTGCGGTCCAAAGATATCACTAACTGACATGTATTAGCGCTCGCCATTCTGCTTTCATAGCTCACTGCAAGCAATTTCTTTAGATGTTAATTCAATACTAATCACTGTTTCGTACCTTGGCTGCACTGATCAACTAGTAACATTACTTAGTTTGTTGTAGCTAGTGACATTTCTTATTATAACACAAAGGGAATAAAATGCTTTGATTTTCACGCAAACACATTTAAGTACGCAATGTATGTGATCCATTTTTGTTTGTTAGAAAAAGAAACACATATCACAAACATTGAACTTTCTCCTTAGGAAGCTGGCTAAAAACTACTCAATGAAAATAAAGATGCCAAAAATATTTTCATAAAAGCTACCAGCATTTCTTGCTCACCAATAAGATTAAGAATATGAAATAATTGGTTTTGATATTCAATGACATAAAAATAACTTTAGGCAGATTACTATATACTTGGTGCTGTTTGTCGGCTTAACCCCTCTGCACAGATGCTTAATCTTTGACACTCAGGTCGCAATTCTGCCTATTTTATGAAAATTCATCTTACTATCAGGTCGTGTAGATCGCACCGATTCAATTTTCCCAGGATAACTTTAATCGATTTGAATTAATTGGCATTTGAGTAACTAACGATGAGATTGAATCTAAGTTGATCATTGAAATGATATTTTTGCACTGAAACGTGTCGGCAGGTCGGTGTAATGTTAGCTATATTATGTGGTCTACAAAAAAAGCCTATTGGGGCGTTTCGCACCGTGAAAGTTTTCGAGCCGCGGTGCGAATAGCCCAAGTGCTGATATGAATAGGTAATTAATACCGATAGTGGGTTAGGTGGTGCAAATCGGCCAAGGTATATTTTAAATCGACCCATTTCATCGACCGCTGTCGTGCGAATAATCCTATTCTGGAACATCACTTAAGCGATTCGTCCCGCCCGTGGTCCACAAACCTTCTATGTTACGGTATACCACAATAAAATATATCTACACCTACTTTGATTTTTAATTACGTCTAGAAAGACCACAATGACAAATTCAGTTGCATTTTTAGGGTTCCGTAGCCGAAAGGCAGAAAACGGAACCCTTATAGTTTGACAAGTCTGTTTGTCTGTCTGTCCGTCCGTATATCACAGCCACTTTATTTTAAAACTATTAGTATTACACAGTTGAAACTTAGTAGGTAGATGTTTCCTGTTAACCTATTACGATTCTCTATGGGGCGCTCCCATACATGTAAAAAAAAACTTTGAAAAAATATTGACAAACCTATGCGTGTAGTAGGGTAGACTAAAAAACGTTAAACTTTTAGAGAAAATGGCTTTAAGGACTTCGATGTCATTTTAAAAGACCTATCCTTAGACACCTCACACGCATAGGTATGATTAAAAAAATTTTTTTGGTTTAGGTTTCATGTATGGGAGCCCCTTAATAAAAATGATTTTATATGTAGGTAAGGTAGGCTAAGCCAAATCCGGTTACGTAAGCAAAAGATTTTTGGTAAACTACACCATCCTACCTAGCAAAAAGCCTAGTATTATTAAAAGGATGTCATTAATCAAAGTACTTTTAACTTTCTGCATTCCCAAGCGGTTGACTGGTAGAGAATGCACTAGGCAGAAAGTCCGCTTTTTGTGCTCACAGGGCTATAAAGTTAAAATAACTAAATTAAAAATACTTGAATATTACCTACTTGAAACAGGATATTAGCACAGGACATATTGGTTCTACCAAAAATAGAATAGATAGGAAAAAACAGAAAATATTGAAAAATAAATACGAACTACCTACGACCAAACCATGGAAATTACTATCTTTTATGCATGCACAATATTTCTATCAAATCCATTTTTATTTGAATAAAATAGTCCTTCAATTATCTGGATTCCATTAAAAACCCTCGAAAGTCCCCGCACTGTCGCAAATGCAAGCTCTATTTAAAAACAAACAAAACTATGAACGTAAATTCAAATTAAAAAAAAAATCAATTTAAGCCAAAGTAATAACAGTCACAGACATTTAAAATTCCATTACCGTTATTTTCATTTATGATCACTAGATTGAGTTGTAAAAATGATAATAACTTCTAAACACACACCCCTTTGTATATCAACCGTCCATTAACACAGCATAAAGAAGAATTGAGTTTAGTTTAACTTCACAACGGAATACTGGGAATTCTAATTACAAAAATACAGAATGAATTCCCGCCTTCCGATTCGTTAAATTGACCCAGGCTCGACGGGGAAGGAAATTAAAGCGGCAGTAATACAAATAGTTACAAACACCTCGATACCAAGTCGTGTTTTTTCACGATAGACCATTTTGTTACGTTTTGTTACATTTTGATTTCACCTAATTACCTAAGCTGCCTATTTAGCGGGTAAATCCCAGGGATGGCCAGAAAAAATATGACAACTTGAGGTAAGGAACGGTCATGATTTTGAAAGTTTAAATTCGAATGCTCTAGTTATCGCGGCTCGAGCTTGCGATTTCGCGTGAATCGCGCTTGGCGGCTGGCGCACATCAGTTAGTTGATTTGTTGATCAGTCGAGCATCGTCGCTCATTCTGTTTGGACGTAGGACTACGTCAGTCGCTCTCGCTACCGCGCTTACGTACGTTCGTAAGATTATGTAGATCAGTGATGTTGCCCAGCATCGACTTTAACGATCCCGAACACGGATTTCAGTGTATTGTGAGATAAAAAAACACGTTTGTTTTCGGATTTTAAAGCCTGTGTGTGATTGGTGTGAAGCCAGGGTGTGGTATACAGGAATAAGAATTTATAGTGCGTTGCTGTGTTTTGTGTTTATAACTACTATTTGTGTTCCTCGTGAGATTCCCTGGATACGGATTTAGTAACAGGTTAGTTATTTACCAGTTTTTAAATCGTTCTCGTTAGCGAATGCAGGGTAGGGACACGAAAAAAGTATCGATACCTTATGGTATCGAGTAGATTTCCTTTCGATACCGATACTTTTTTACTCGATACTTTGTGTTCGATACTTTTACTTAACAAGTACTTTTTGACAAGTATCGTATCGAATATATATTTTTTTTATTTATTTTTTATTATTGAAAAAATACATGAGATGGCGTTTGGGTCGCCCCAATGCTGCCAATTATTACATGGGTTTCATTCATTTTATAATTTATGGCAACATTAGCAACGCCATCTTGTTCGATCGTGCTGAAGCTTTTATTCAGTTAAATTTATTAATAGTTAAATTGTATAAGTTGGCACGAGAATTTTTATCGATTCCTGCGACTTCAGTGCCCTCAGAAAGATTGTTTTCGAAAGCTGGAAGTACAATTACTAAAACCCGTAACCGCCTATCGCCGAAAAGGCTCGACAATCTTCTTTTTTTGAGCGATTGTACGGAGGAGGAATGGGATTTATAATACTTTTCATTAAAAAATTGTGGCTTTACTTACAGGTTACAGGTTGTTTTTATTAATCTTATATTTATGTACCATTTGTTATATTTTCATTTTCTCTTACTGAATGAAGTTACAGACAATACTAAACATAAAGTTAAGCATACATAAGTTATAGACAATATAAACTAATGTTTAACGGAAAAGTACTCGATACTTTAAGGTATCGATACTTTTGTGTCGGTTCTTTTCCGAGTACGATACTTTCTTATCGATACTACTCATGAGTACAGTATCGATACTTTTTATTCGATACCGTGTCCCTAATGCAGGGGCATAAAATAACTACAAAGTGTGGTGTAATTATGGGCTTAGAGTGTGCGTTTTTGTGCATAAAAAAGGGATAATTTCATATGAAACTGCACTACATACATTGAGGAACATCGGAGTTAAGTAAACGTTTAGCTACGGTGTTTACTGATAGACAGGAATAGATAGAAGATAACAGTGTGTAAATAGTTTTTCGAAGTCCTGCTGGGAACATTAGAATTGGAAATACGACGATACCAAGAGAATCACTTATTTAAGTAGGCAGGGTGGTTAGTAAGTAAATTGCATAAACTTTCAATTTATATTGAGCTGTGCAGATCGGTACTGCCTACTTTTATCTGAATCTAGAATTCATTTTATCCGCCTAGGTATTCATTACCTACCTACTTTTTTATTAATTAATGCAAAAACTATTCAAAGTGCAAACGGAGGACTTAATTTTTTATATTATCTACCAGCCAACCATTGGGTGACATAGGTATCTCTCCACTGCCTCCGTTTTCTTTCGTGAAAGAAATCAAGAGTCGTTACGTAGGTAGGTAGTTAATGTATCCTAGGACACTGAACGTCCTGCGTAGGCTGGGGTTTTCTGTTCAGAAATTCTCAGGGTAGCCCGAAGTTTGGACGTTGGCGGTGTTTAACCTTTGTGCTTAGAAACTCATTCAAAGCCGTTGTTCCTGCGCCTGATCTCGCTCTGGTCGTACAGATTGCTGTTGTTGCTGTCCCATTGCCAAATTTGCTATTATTATTACTAATGTTGAATGTACGTACATTTATTCTAGGTATTTTCCTAGTAAAGTAAGTTGGTGGTAGAAATGTAGGCTGTGTGTAATGTAGGTCCTGCCTATCTGGGAGGAATCTAGCTTGATTAAGACAAGGTAGTGTATTTTAGTTCGCCTATATAATATCTAATTGATCGCGCTCACAAAAGTCTCCTCAAAAGTGCAATCAGACATGACCGGAAAGTGTTAGATCAAACTCAAAGCTCAAAACCAAGAAAGAGTTTCCGAGACACGGGGGCACGGGGTAACAACACCACCCGCCAACATCCGGACTTAGAGCTGTTGCTAAGAAACTCTCGAGTTAATGTTAAGACAAAAAATACAACTAGAAAACATTCTCTGTAGTTCTTGCAACGTCTAGGAAATTGGCTAAAGCACTATTACGGACTTGCTCTGTGACCGATGATAGTTTATCCACTCGACTCGCCGGGATTCGAATCGGCTTCAAAAAGAGTTTCTGAGTTAGACCTGTACGTATATGTTTGTCCTGTATGTATTATCGCTTTTGGCTGATCCCATTTTTGGGGTTATTCACAAACTGGGCTGGACACACGTGTGACCGGTTGGTAAAATAAGACCATAATATTTCGTCACCTGAGGGCCAAATATCGTGAAAATCGTATACGAAAAAAGATCACCGATCGATTTTTTTTGTCAAAGAAAAAAATGTTTTTGATATCTCAAGGTCACGATTGCTATGTATTTAAATTTTGATCGTTTGCTATTTTTTGTGTGTCGATATTTTACTTGTTTTGTTTATGTAAAACAGTTAAAGTTGCAATCGAATTACCAAACAAAAAAGGTTCACTACCGCGAGAATCGACGACACGCGGAAGATTTTTACGTTTGTCTACTTATGGAAACTTAATTTAACTTGCCCTATGAGGATACGTACGCAAAAATCTTGGCGTGTCCAGATTACGAAATAATAAGTAATTATATTTTTAAGTTTCATCAACTGAGCACACTTGTGTCCAGTCTATTGTGTCTACTTGGTGAAAAATACCAATTTTGGATAGGTATACTTAGTTTACTAATCACCGTAATTCCATACATTATTACAGGCTCTTCTGTGCTCGATCATGCTCAACGAAGAAATGATAGTTAAATTCATAAATATATGAGGTGTCATGTCTAATCACAACTGAACCTATTTGGAACGTGTGTATGTCATAGGAACCGTTTTCACGGTTTTAAAGCTGAACCAATTTTGATGCATTCTAATATAATGATGTGATCACGGAGTGATGTTGATCCTGTAATACAAATCGAAAATGAGAGATTTTGAGTGTAACAGTAATTAAAAAAAACCCGGCTAAGTGCGAGTCGGGCTCGCGCACTGAGGGTCCCGTGCCAATTTTAACTCAATTAGGGAATCCACCTACTTCCACTTGGCTAAAATACCACAGTATTTTGTTGACAGCAAATATAACTTATTTTTTATATTGTTTGTATGAAGAACAAAGTTATGTTTGTGGTTGTAGAAAATGTGCTATTCTTAAAAACTACTAGTTCGATCCCGTCCAAACCAATTTTCATTGAAAGTATTTGTTAAGATCTACATTATATATTTTTGTCAAAATTTACACTCGCTTAGTTTAAAGTTAGAGGGGGGAGGGCATTTTACCACTTTGGAAGCACGCACCCACACGTTTAGGTTTGACTGAAAAAAAAAATCGGTTTCAGTTTCATGTATGGAAGCTTCATTAAATATCATTATTTTTCTAATTTTTGCATTAGATTCTTAAAGTGGTTAACAGTATACATCTTTCTACCAAATTTCAACAGTGTGATGCTTATAGTTACAGAATATAGTAGCTGTGACATACGGACGGACAGACAGACAGACTTGACGAAACTATAAGGGTTCCGTTTTTTGGCATTCGGCTACGGAACCCCAAAAAGTAGTCAAGTACTTTGAATACTAACAAAATTGACATGATATCTTAATTTGATACAGTACCTCTTTTGTTTTACCTGTATCAAGTAAATTATAAACATCTTTAGGTAATAGACTACATAGTTCGCTACAACTTATAAATAGCAACGCGCTAGCTTTTCCATGTTAGTGTGTTTATACTAAATTTAAAGCATTTTGCGCTTTATTTCAATAGAGGTGTGTATTTCATAGTAATAACATGATACTCTTAACTGTTATGCACTCATTAACACAAAGTTGTATATTGCTAAGCCAGTAGAAATAGCTTCGTTAGGGGTATGTTTTCTTTTTGTATAACGTTGTTTTACCTAGTTAGTGTGTAAGTAGATAGGAGCACTATTTAATGTTAAAATAAGGGATTTCAATGGAAACGCCTGGTTCAAGGCAGTATTAAGATTTTTTAACTGCCTCGGTAGCGCAACGGTCCCGGGTTCGATCCCCGGGTCGGTCCAAAAATACTTACCTGCGTTTTTCTGTTCAGAAAATCTCAGTGTAGCCCGGAACATACGTACGTAATAATAAAATATACGTTTTAAAATAAAATACTCGTATCATGAGAACCTCCCAGATTTCAATGAGAGTTGATTTAAATACAAAAAAATGATATTATTACGATATTTATATTCGTGCATGGCCATAATCGTTATCCTTTAAAAAAAACAGAACCTTGAAGCACGAACAATCAGTTAAGGCGACCAAGTAGAACATATTAGTAAAATACAAAAAAATAAGGGTCAACTCGGCAATCTATCCTTATTAAACGCAGCTCTGCGTTAGCCCACAAAAACCCGTCTAAAACAAAAGGTGTCGACATTGGAGGGTTAACTCTGGGTCCTACTGCCAAATCAAAAGAAAACGCGACGGCTAAAAGATTTTTATTTTATTCCAAGATTCATACTAGAACAATGCTTGTGATTGAGACTACCTAGTAAATATTAATATAACACTTGCTGGCAGGAAGTCTCGCTCATTCGTATCAATATTACATCAAAATTTGAAACATTACATAACAGCTGACTAATAAATTCTAGTTTTATTTTGTTTTTAACCGTTGTAGACATGAATAGTCAACCCGACATCAGTACAGTTACCATGAGTTTACAGCGGTTTTACTCGCTAGCGACGTCGTAAAAAAGTGTATGGAACATTTAAGTTCTGCAAGTGACCGCTAGAGGCGCTGTGTAATTTTCCATACACTTTTTTACGTCTCCGCTAGCAAGTAAAACTTCCGTAAGCTTATGGTTACGGTACAGGTGTGTTCATCGTAAAATTCTGCTAAGTAATAATGTAAACAGAAGACTTATTATTTACAAACGTCGAATCAAACACACGGTACAGTGGTTTAGAATGTTTTTAAACACTCAGTGTCGTATTTATACTTGTTCCACTGTTGCATAAACAGACGGGTAGATGGCGCTAAACGTCACACATAATGTATTCGTAAACGTATTCGTAAGAGACCACAAATTTCGCAGGGTCCGACAGTCAGCACGGTATCTCAATTGGTAGAGCGTTTGGCCCGGTAAGCCAGAAAGTGGTGGTTCAAGTCCCGCCCGTGCGCAAATTTTTGGTTTCTTATTTCACCTTTATGAATATACGGTACAGTGTTATGGGTCTAGTTTCATTCTTGAGTAACTTTTTGATGCTTTTATTAGGGTGTCTATAGATTCCATGACTCCTAAGGATTTTGTTTCCTCAAAAAAGAGAGATAAAATTATATATAAAAAATGTCAGACCGTGTTGTCGTGAATCAGGCCTAATGATTTCCTTACTTTACCTATGTTTCTTTGATTCTAGTCATCCATCTCACTTCAAACAAATAAACACTGCGAGCCAGCGAGGCAAAGATTTAATATGGAAATCATAAGCCCTAGCAAAAACGTCGCGAACACCTAAGGTGGCAATTTGTCATCTCTGCCCTGTGTGTTTGTAAGTGATAACAGTTTTTGGGACCGCGGTCCGAAATCCAGATTCATTTTATGCGTTCTTGGGTATAACTGCTGTACCGTAAGCATTTTCGGGTTAGGATGTTCAATTTCCTGCGTTCTTCTGTTCTATTGTTACATCTTTTGTGGGGAAGCAATTTAGAATCGCTGATTGAATTTTTATTTTATATACCATGGTGTAATTTTATTGATTGGTTTCTGCTTCTGGGTTTTGGGAGTACGTTCAAAAGATTGGATACAAATTTTAGATGACTTCTATTGATTTATATTCGCTTAAAAAACAATTATTCGTATACTAATGTTTCATCAACTGTAACTGTATCTAAGTATTAAGTAATAGCGCCTGTAACTTGGATGAACGCAGTTATAATGTATTGTTAAGAACCGATATTATTTGAGTTAGTTTCACAGAGGTTCTCGTCTCATTAATTATTGCACTATATTGATGGTTAAAAGACACTTACTTTAAGTTATTATGCTCCGAAGAATATTATAATATAATAAAATTCGTAATCTGAAAGCAAAACTTTTGAATAAATAACGATGTTTTAATGAGCTTGACCATTACATAAACTCCGTTTTTCACTGCTAGTCGAATAATGTAAACATTCATTTTATAACCTTTATAATAATATCTGAAAATAAAATTAATTTACTATTTGATTTACATAGCTTATAGTGTTAAACGATGATTGACCTATGAAGTCGTTGAGTTTGTGATTATCTTATTTTTTTAAATTAATTATTGTAGTAAAAAGGAATGTCAAGTTTGTTTACAATTTTCGACTAGCAAAAAGGAACGGAACTTTACATAAATATTTTTCTACTTATTCGTAATATTCATCTCTTTATTCCGTAATTTTTAGCCCGAAAATTATTTTCGCACCCAAAACAACACAAAAGAAACAAATAAAAAATTAAAAGATAATCTTTCAAAATGAAAAAGCAAAGCAAAGATCCTCCTTTGTAATTATACATAAACAATGTAAAAATCCGAGCTGAGAGTGGGAAATACGGAATAAAAACTGGCCTCCGATTTAATGTTGTGGATTTAATAAAATAACTCTGAAAAACTTTATAAACAAAAAAGTATCAACCATGGTATAGGGTTGTTATTAAAATTTCTGGGCTCTTTTATTGGTTTTAATTATAAAAAACGCCTTTTAAAATTTTGGATTCATTTTACACGTTATAAATAAGTTAGTTTATGACGGGTTAAATGTACGGTCAACAGCACGTCCACGTAAACACTGCGGTGTCTTATGCCGTTGTAATAAGGGCTAGTTTGCAATAAAAGTGGGTAACCTGATGTTCTGTCGAAGTACGTCGAGTCTTTGTAGATTGGTGCAAGTGATTTGAAATGTTATTTGTATGAAACTTCAAACTGTAAAACAGCTTTTAGGTTTTGTAAAATAGATACATAAGGTTTATTTATATTTAGTTTATATTTCAGTACAAAATTAAAAAGCAATATTTGGGATTTGGGAGTAAATAGTTCCTGCAAGGCGATTTAGAATGTTAGATAAGCCATTCTGCTTGGGTATCGGCTAAATTGCTTATTCATTTTTAAAATAATGTCGCAGTTTGATGGATGTCAACATGTCAGTTCGGTAACAAATACAATAAAAGAACAAAATACGTTGGATAAATCGTTATTTTAATTTTATTAATATGTAAAAGTTATCGAATCTTCACTGAATCCATAACCGAATGGTTCTGAATCAGGGGGCTGGTGCGAGTATTGCCATGACCACATTTAAACTTGGTTTTGAATCAAAAATATTATTTGGTCATCGTTACATGTATTTTTTGCAGAAAATAAATTTGATACTTTTTGTACTTTGGTATTAATGTAAAACACCACTTTATATTTATTTCTAGTGTTATAATTAGAGGCACCAAAAAATCCACAAACAAATTAATCTTTAATTAGAAACGAGCCAAAGATTCCCTTTGACTCAAGTTTAGTAATCGTAAAACCAATTTAAGCTTCTAACTAGAGAATACAATCCCGAGCATGTTTTTCAATCCCGGGATTACGGGATTTTTGAACCGTAATCCCGGGATCCCGGGCCTATCCCGGGATTAGACTATGTGGTTTCTAATTGGGCTCAAATTAAAAAAAAACTTGAGTAATTAAAAAACTTTATAATGTCTTTGCACAACAGTCAACACAAATCACAATAATAATAAGAAAATAAAAAAGACAAAACAAAAAAATTATACTTTTGCAAGAAATTAAAAAGACAACATAAATATACTATTTAGTATTTCGAAAATATAATCGCAGAAATATCAAAGCATCCAATGTTTGACTTCCAAGCCTGCTTCGTAGTTTATTGCCAACATAAGCGGCAGCTGAAAACGCTCGCTCAGGTTCAACGCTGGTTGGAGGAATAGACAATAGATACTTGTATGCTGTTTCTAAGTGATATCCACGAACTCCTCCATTTTCGAACAGGCTCATTTCACGTCTAATACTATTTGCCAACCCCAATTCATTTTGTACTTGTACATCAGGATCTGGGGATTTCATACTCTTGTTAATTTCCAGCTGTAACTTTTCCTTTAATGTCAATTGGGGTTGGGAGGTTTCTGGCCTTAGCTCATCATCTATTTGTGATCCTGACCTTTCTTCTTCTTCTGTGTCATCTCGACTATTAAGTCTTTTAACAATACTCTTTATTTGCTTCCTCACTATAGCCTGTGTCGGAACTGGAAATAAGTCATGCCATTCCAAATCCGATAACAACTGATTTTCATCATTCATTCGTGGATTTTGTAAATAATTTAATACACCAGTTAAATTATCACTTCGTCGTTGCTTTATACGTTCCACTAAGGATGTTTTCATTTTTTTGGCAAGTGCTGAGTTTTTGCTAGACAGTTGTTTTATAAGAAATTTCAAAGCGGCATCAGCTGTGCATAAATTAGCATCTCGCCTACAGATTGCTTCTACTGTCAATTTAATTGGGGTCAGCACATCAACAATTTTATTTACCAATTCAAAATCAACATCTTCTAAACGAATTGGATGATTGAGATCTATAAGAGCTTTTTGAATGCATGCTTTTAAAAGATAAAATCGCTCCAGCATTGTTAAAAGACTATTCCATCTGGTTTTACAGTCCAAAAGAAGTGACAGCTCTTTTCCATGTTCAATTTTCACATATTTTTGAAGTACTGTTTCATTTTTAAATGGCGATCTTTTGAAATACACTACAACTTTGCGGATTTTCTTTATCAGCTCATTAATATTTTCATATTGTGTTAACTCTGGTACGTGTTCTGGCGCAAGATCATTTTATGACATTACGATTAAACCTGATTCTGGACAGTCTAAGTCTTCTAAATCGTGTTCATCATCGCTGTCGTCCATATAATCAACAGTAACAGCTGGTTCATTCAGAGTATCATCTGAGGTAGGGCTATGTTGCAAATAATTATGTTTTTCATAAAGCACATCACAGACCGCCAAATTGATACCATGTGCGAGACACAGTTGATGTTCGGTGCAAACAAGCCGCCCCACCTTTATCATAACATTCGGTCCATCGGTTACAATAGCCACGATGTCAGTTTCCAGGGAAATATCAAATTCACTGAGACGCTCTTTCAATATACGAAGACAATTTTCAGCTGTCATACTTCCGTAAATAGGAACAAGTCCTAAGTTCCAAAATTTTTTATATGAATGAACGTTGACAGCCATGTATCGTTTATTGGAAGTTGAATTCCACTCGTCGAAAGAAAGACTAAATCTTTCACCTGCACTTTTCAATTGTTTCAATTCTGCAATTACTTGCTTTTTGATTTTTTCACTGTAATTCATAACACGTTTTCGAACAGTGACGGCTGACTTTGGTAAATCCGGGTATTTTGCTAAGAGCAATTTTCTCAAATCATCTGAAGCTATGAATACACTGAATGGAAATCCATCTAATGCAACCATTCTTGCCAAAACATCATCCAGGCTATCGTCGGCACTTTTAGTAAAATAATCATCTAACTTTCGCTTGGTTGGCGGCGGCGGAGCTGTGTTCATATTTTCAGAATCTTGACTTGTTGAAGCTGATATAACCTTGATGTTATGTTTTGATAACAAATGTGTATGTAATCCCTTAGTCGATCCACCCAAAGTCTTGAGAATGGCTGGGCACCGCTTACATTTAGCACTATTCCCATCCTTCGCGACTAAAAAATAACTCCACACTGACGTCGCATCACTGTCTTTTTTATGTTTAACAAAGTCTGCCGCCATTTGAAATACTTAATTTCAGGTAATTTACTTTAAATTTAAATGACGAAACCTTCGTAACCCGTCACTGACAGAATAATAAATGAAAAAAATAAAATCTGATTAGCATATTTATACTTTCATACAGGGAATCCCCGACGGGAAAATACCCGCAACAATACTATGATATGAGATGATCGGGTGATTTCCCTGTTGGTTCGTTGGGGACTTGGGGAATCACCTTAAAAGTAGCATATTTAATACTTTCGTACAGGGAAACCCCGACGGGAAATACCCGCAAAAATATTATGATATTATGAGATGATCGGGTGATTCCCCTGTTAGTTCATTCATTGGGGAATTACCTTAAGAGTATTGTATTGAAGTACTCAGAGTGGGGAAGTCCCTTCTAAGTTTACAACAAACATATTAAGACTGTACCTGTGTGTGTAGTGAATAGTACGTATCGTATGACGGCGTATCTAAAAGTGTTTTTTGTCGTTATGTATTAAATGCTATTAAATAACCTAGGCAAGGTTATCGTCAAGGCGCAACGGACTACGGCATATAAACTAAACTTGTATGTGGCAATCCCGAAAATCCCGAGATTAGCCAAGTGCAGTCCCGGGATTTTCGGGGCCAGGAAACGGTCGGGATCCCGGGATCCCGAGATTCGGGATCCCGGGATTGTATTCTCTACTCTAACTCCGTTTCAAACTTTAATGTTTGTGCAGCTCACCGCGGAACTAAATCATGGCAGCACACATGTTTATAAACGAGTGGGAAGAAATAGAAATGCAGCGGGCAACACTTTTTGAAGTGAAAAGAAAATGTAGCGGAAGTCAAGTCTCTTGATATTTTCTTTTGTTTTACGGAGAAAAAAATGTATATAGGTAGCAATCACATTCATTGCTCTGATCCCAAAGTAAAGAGCTAATGCACTTGTGTTTTGATAATGAGACACAACGGTGGTACCACAACACCCAGACCAGAGACAATATAGAAAAAAAAATCTTTCTACTTTGACCCGACCGGAAATCGAACCCGGGACCTCGAAACGGCGACGCCTTGAAACCTAGCGTGCTTAGCCACTACACCACGGAGGTCGTCGATGTTAAGTTTCTTATTTTAATTACCTGTACGTACTAGGTAGGTAAGTACTTCATCTGGGCTAACCTAGTTTGTTGTTATTATATATATTTTTAATCAATATAAACAAATATAATAGATAGAACAAAAATCTTTAAACTATGACCTCAAAACGAGCACGAATCAGATTTTTCATTTCTTGAAGTTATTATTAACTTACAATAAAAAAAAAATGACCCAGGTCACTGTCCCGCGGAAAGGAATAGGCTGGTCACATTTAAATAATAATATTATAAACAACGATGTTGGAACGGTTTGTTATTTCCATTTACGTTATTAAGTTTATGATGAAATTAAAAATAACTCTTTATTTCAGTCGACGCAATGAGCAGATCTAATTTGACATAGATTCTGTCGCGCGTTAGTATCGATGCAGTCGCCAATACACAGTACATAATTTGTTAATTTTCAGCTTCTGTATCGAGACAGCAAGTGTGTGAAGGTTGAAATTTTGCGACTGCATCGATGCTGCATCGCTGTTAAAAATGGCAGTGTGCAAAGTCCTATTTATAAACGTGCTGCAGTATAATTAAAGCAAGGTATTAGTTTGCAGGTTTAATGGTTTTAGAATGATTGAATTTTGGCCCGGTTAGCCAAGAGGGTACTGGTTCGAGTCCCGCCCGTGCGCAAATTTTTGGTTTCTTATTTCATCTTTATGATTTGTAGGATTTTTTATGAATAGTCAGGCATTTTAACTCTATATTACCTTATGGTAACTATGGTATACTGAAACGACTCATGTTATTCAATTGCACTTGTAGAAAGCAATTGTGTTAAACAAGGAATCGAACCGTGTGCCTAACGCTATCTGGGCGCATGCCTATACCACTCGGCCACCGACAGATTAGCAAGCCTGTTGAATTTTGTATGTGCAACGTGTAGGCTGCTGGTTTGTAAGTGTTGGTGTGGCCTAGACGGATGAGTTCTTTAAAAATACTGCTTTATCAAGACTCTATGCTATGTAGTACGGCTATACATGCACCTAAACCTTTCGGAACAAAACATTTTTCTCAGTTAATTCCCCCGCAATTCTTTGTTAAATCGCATTTACCCTCGCAATTGTCACTTCCACAACGAATTTATTTTTATCTCAACATCGCTTAGGCTGTTTGTACGAAAAACAAGGTCGTCTAATTCCCGAACCGTAAACGAGTGTCGTTTTCATCGCGCCTACAAAGAATTAAGAGAGACAACGGTTTACAAGATGTAACAACATTCAGATGTAACCACAGAGTAAGAAGATGCAGAACGCAAACTTTAACAAACAATAAGTTTGGTGTGGTATGAAGGTGCTCGTAGCGCAGTGGAAGCAGCGCTTTGGTAGTGATACCGAAGTGAAGCAACCTACAGTGCGGTCAGGTTTGGATGGGTGACCATTCCGACCATATAAGTGACGTATATCACGTGCATCTCTGTGCTTCGGAAGGCACGTTGAGCTGTTGGTCTCGGCTAATAACGAAGTATGGTGTGAGATTGAAAAAGAGATCATTAACACAGTCTACGCGTTTAAATAAACGACTTGCAAAATTCAACAGGCCAACCAATGTGTCAGTGGCCGATTGGTATAGGCATAGGCGGATAGCCTTAGCCACATGGTTCGATTCCTTGTGCGACACAGTTGCTTTAAGATTGCACGTACCATACGACCCGAACCCAAGTGGCCCTTCTAAATGCGTTTTTTAAACGCTCAGTCGCCTGTATAACACATTCCTTTGCTTAACTAAGGCCTCAAGTTTGAGGTGGTTTGAGACATGAGCCATACTCGCAGGCTCACTGCAGAATGGTGCAGAGGTGTTGCAAGGCAAGAAACAAACATTGCTGTCAGAGGTTGTTAAGCCGCCCGTAGGGCCTCTGACTAGGATTAACGACTAATGATAAGTTATATTAAACGGGATTGACAATGCGTAGTGGTAAAGGCATGCGCCCGGGTAGTGTAAGCCACGGGGTCCAGTTTCTTGTCTGACTTATTTGCTTTTTACAAATGCAATTTTTAATATTTTTTTATATAGTGACAAAAGACTGTAATAAAAGTTATCATCATCATCATCATTATCAGCCAAAGGACGTCCACTGCTGAACATAGGCCTCCTCCACGGCTTTCCACAGCGACCAATCACTAGCGGTCTGCATCCTGTTTGATCCTGCGATCTTTTTAAGGTCGTCTGTCCATCTTGTCGGTGGACGTCCTACGCTGCGTCTTTGGTCGAAGAGTCTCCATAATAAAAGTACAAAAATATAATTAAACGTTATATTAAGTTAATAATATCATGTTTTACGGTATCCAGAGAAATAATACATCCAGGCAGTGTCATGGCGTTAGTCGGGCTTACCCTCTGGACTAACTGTGTTTACAAAAGGTCTGCATAACAAGGTCCTGCCTCGGCGTTAATTAAAGCTAGCAATAACAACCCAAAGACAATCGCTGGAGCTTCAAATGTCACTTAATTCCGTGACGGCCGACGAAACATCTTGTTAAATGTTTCGCTGTGTTATGTGTAGGTTTGCGGAAATAGAAAACGGTTGTTTATTTTTATTGTTAATATCTTATTTAATTATCATGATGCTAATATTATAAAGCTGAAGAGTTTGTTTGTTTGAACGCGCTAAGCTCAGACTGTTTTTTTTGTTGGATAGCTTATTTATAGAGGAAGGCTTTAGGCAATAAAACTTTACGCTGCGACAGGAGGGGAGGAAGCAAACTCAAAACGCGCGGTAGACGTCGCGGCGGACCGCTTGTATGTAGTAGACCATGCAGAATCTCCATTTTGAAGAAGGAGGGTATATGTATATCCAAATAAGATCATAACGCAAGTGGTTTCTGTGGCGTGACCGTGATTTTATAGCCTGATTTACATGATTGATGGATTACCTTAAAAACTCTTAAACGAATCACACTTCTCTGTCTTTGCACAATTAATATTATTTAATCGAGGGACCGGCAGTTGACCAATAGAGACGAACGACCACTTAAAATATTTTTCTTAAACCTTTATCACTGAACAAGTTAAAAAATGTACTAAAAATGTAAAAGTTTTTCTTTATATATGATTTTTAACTATTGCGTTGCATTACAATCAGATTTAAACATGACCGATCTAAACATGAATATCTATACTAATATTATAAAGCTGAAGTATTAGTTTAAACGCGCTAATCTCAAGAATTACTGATCCATTTGTTTTTTTTTTTGTGTTGGATTGCTTATTTTTTTGTGGAAGGCTAAAACATCACGATACGACTAATAAGAGCAAGCAATCGTACGCAGCGTAAAAGTAAACATAAAAATCATGTATGACAAGGTTGTTCCGCTTTAGAAGTTCTTTAATAAAATCCGACAGCATGTCTATCTGATATGATTTACTGACTACAAACTGTTTTATGTTCATAAATTTGACCAAATAAAATGGACTATGTTCAAAGGTGAATACATGCACACGGATATTTATTCTTATCAATATGAACATATCCCCAATGAAATCAGAATGTACCACCACAAATTTACTTTTAAAAAGTCTCTCCGCACCCACTATCTTAACCTTAGCTCATTTCAGAATTAACCACCATTTTCTTTTACTTGTTTCATTTTGTATGTCGTCAATATCTTCACATCACCTTTTCATTTATAATTTTGTATTTATTAAGTAAATGCATTCTATGTATGTTTATTAGTTTTTTGCTTATCTTATTACATATTTGGGTAATATTAGTATTAGTGTGTTTATGTTAGTGCATTTTACTTTTTTTTGTATCACTCTTCTCACTTATTATTAATATTCCGCTAAAGAAAGCCATAAAGCATTAAGTCTGCCAATTGTACAAATTACAGTGCAATCAAGTTTAAATAAATGACATAGTCATCGCTAGTGAGTAAGTAATGTTACGCACTGCTCGACGTTTTGGCTGTGTTGCAGAACTTGCAGACTATGCAGCGATCCACCAGTTGGCTGGTGACGTACAGCCGAAACGTAGATAAGTGAGGAGCATTTACCTAAAGACGACCTCCGTGGTGTAGTGGCTAAGCACGCTGGTTTCAAGGCGTCACCGATCCGAGGTCCCGGGTTCGATTCCCGGTCAGGTCAATACAGAAATCAAAATTTTCTTTATTATCTCGGGTCTGGGTGTTGTGGTACTACCGTTGTGTCTGATTTTCATAACACAAGTGCAATTAGCTACTTACTTTGGGATCAGAGCAATGTATGTGATTGGTGTCCAATAGAGTAGGTATTCCATGTTTTGACGCTACATGTGTAATTCTCATAATTTCCTAGTAGTAAAGTTTTAAGGTTATTTTTTAGGATTAAGTTGAAGTGACTAAATTAAGTGATGATAAATTAGCTTTAATTATAATTGTAATTATAGTCCTATTTGACAATACTGTGAATCGTGATCCTGTCAATACATATTTGCTAATCCACCTTTTCTTAGGCTGCGTCAATATTGAAACTACTACCTATCTCCTGTCACAAACCACACACGGATCATTCAATGTATTAGCTTTCTGTTCCATACTAATGTAGGTGCTATTACCTTCATTTTAAAGTCCATCTTTCTGTATCAACTTAAGTACGATTCTACGCTTCTATCAAGAAATTGAACATGCGATTTTGGTTCTTAGTGTTACTAGAATAAATGTTGTTTTTCGTTTTGTAGTTTTTAAGTGATAAGACAGGAAACCAAGGCAGATGTTGATAAGGACCTGTCTGTTTATTTGGTATTGTACAAGGATCTAAGGATACGATTTTGCTTTGGATTAGGTTTTTTAATGAACACGCCATGTTGATTTTGTTTTTAAGTGCGGTTAGCAAAATTATTATTTTTGAAATAACCACCTTGCAGGTGAATAAGGTAGTAACTCCATTACGTGGTTAATGCCGAGTTCCCCACTTATTCTTAACGCGAAAGTGAATGATATCCTATATCCAGAACATTTAGTTCGTCTAGAAAATTTGAACTTAGAATCAAAAAGTATTAAAAAAAGTATTGGACACCAATCACATACATTGCTCTGATCCCAAAGTACGAGTAATTGCACTTGTGTTATGGAAATCAGACACGACGATGGTACCATAACATCCAGACCCAGAATTTTGATTTATATTTTGATTTATATTTAGACCGGGAATCGAACCCGGGACCTCGGAGCGGCGACGCCTTGAAACCAGCGTGCTTAGCCACTACTATACCACGAAGGTCGTCAGTAAATAAATAATAATCAAAGTTATAAGCATTCAAAAAAATCAACGAAGCACTTCGAGAAAAGGTAGGTAGGTAATGCCTTTGCGCATCGCTTGGCGCGGCTTTGGCTTCGATCACTCCTGCCCCCAGATATCTTTACTTAAGATTGAGTAGTCTAAAGGTCGAAGTCCACTTATCAACCCGTCACGGTGACAGCTCCGTATCAACTCGAGGCGTTTAGTATTCTTTGTATGGCTGTACCGCTAGTTCTGTTACATTAATTTAGATTCGTAGGAACCTGCACAGTAAAATATTTCTGCTACAAGTTGCAAATCGACTAACTAACTGTTTATATTAAGGCAGTCAACACAAATTCGCTTATAAATCACGTGCAAGGTAAACAAGGGAATAAAGTGTTCATTTCAACGGATTTTGCATAATTGCATCAAAATTCAATTCGATATTATCGATTTACTAGGCTCGGGCCAATTGGGCCAGTAAGATCGTTAATTTAGACATTTACATTTAAATATTCAACTGGTGATAAAAATGATTTGCGGTGCAGGTGTGGATATTATTGATTGTGGAGGTACAATCTTTATTTTAAAAAAAATGATTTATTTTTATTCAAAAAATCTTCGCATACGTTTTTAGGGTTCCGTAGCCGAATGGCAAAAAACGGACGCTTATAGTTTTGATAAAGACTGTCTTGTTGAAAACAAAAATGTAGATCTTAACAAATACTTTCAACGAAAATTGGTTTGGACGGGATCTAACAAGAAGTTTTTGATGTATAGCACATTTTCAACAACCGAAAACATAACTTTATTTTTCATACAAATACAATGAAAAACAAAGTTACATTTGCTGTCAACAAAATATTGTGGTGTTTTACTAAGTGGAAGTGGATTCCCTAATTCAGTTAAAGTTGTCACGGAACCCTCAGTGCGCGAGTCCGACCCGCACTTGGCCGGTTTTTTTGAGCGCCATCTGGTGTTCGGTTAATGATTTCGAGACTTCCGCTGCTAAATAGAGTAGATGTTCTGAATTCCTAAAGGGTTTTTCATATCAACCTAAAATGGTAGAAGCGACAAAGTGAATTAGAAGATTCTTCGAACAGGGAGTAGACCTCCGTAGTGGAGTGGTTCACAATCACCGGTTATTTATTTATTTATTTAAAGACTATTGCAGAAATTATAGTGCACAAAGATGGACTCAATGCTAAAAGCATTATCAGCCAGTCAAACCTTTAGGTCATGCAGAGGGATGGCAATGAGTGCAGCGGAAAGAAATTTAGAGAAAATCAACAAAAAAGTAACAATTAACAAATATTTATAGTAACAAATAAACCTACTTAAATTACTGAAAGAACATATTTTATATGATGTAATCTCTAAGATTAAGATAGAAATCATTATTTGACTGATCACTACAAAATACGAATTGTACGTACGATACAGTATAAGGGTACGGGTACGGGTACGGTAATAGCCTTCATAGATGCAATTGAATTAATGTAACTAATTCGTTAATGAAAATTCCGAGGAAAAGTCAGCAGTTAATCTTAAAGACTAACACTGTACCGACTTTTTCTATCACTTTTACTCGCTTATAATACTGGCATGAGTGACAAGGAAAGATAGAAAGGAACGTACAGACAATAGTAGAACCTTAGGCTCAGGTATTTGTGCCTCGCATTCCCGACCCCAAACCACCTTTAAAGGGAATTCGAATTCGTAACTTACGCTACGCAGAATACCAATTGGGTATTAAAGAAGTGGTTTATTGAATTAAACGAGGTGGGTTGATTAAAAAACAATCTTTCTCTCTGGGATGTAACTTCAGGTTAGAGGTTAACTAAGGTTTCGTAGCAATTAAAAGTCGTTACGTTGGTTAAATATTTTAGTTTCTTCGTGCTTACAATTGGCACTTAAATAGCGATTCTGTCTATTGATTGTAATGTATGTGTATGTAAACCAATAAACGCTCTTTTTTAAATAAATGATCAGACATGCGACCACGGTCACACCTCGTGTTAAGTGATGTGCTCAAGTCTTGCCGAACACACTGATGGCATAAGAAAACTGTGTTTTAAGTAATTTATAAGATAAGATAAGATAATCATTTATTTTATCAAAACTGTGTATAATAGTTGTTAAAAATAAAATAATTATATGATTTCAATGTATGTAGAAATAATTACAGTAAACCAATCTTTTCAAATCAATCCAGTTCCAATTCAGCATTTGAAAATTGAAATTCAACTTTGCTTAAACTCGATTTCAAATAATCACTTAAAAAAATCACACGCCTTGCCCTATTTGAAGAATCTTTAAGTGTCCTTTTAAATCTTTTGAATTCTTTAACCGAATCCTTACTGATAAGTTAACAAAAAAGTTTATTTATTGAAAGAAGTAAAGAATTAAAATCCGGGCCTTTAGAGTCGGTGTAACTAATTGTTTTCATAAATCTTTTCTATTTGTGCGCTGTTGGACTATTAAACTGAAGGTCTATTCCCGTGTCACTTCGAAGTTAATTATATTCTACTACCCCAATGATATTGTATTACAATTGTATTACAATATCATTGTACTACCCACACCCGACATCAGTGCGATCGCGGTCCTATTGAACACACGTGCTTTGTATTTCGAAATCTAAAATAGTATGTACGGACAACAGTACGTCAGGGTAAATACTGCGGTATCTTATACGGTTGTGATAAGGGCTAAAATAATTTGTAAATAAATAAACCAAACATAAAGTTATCAATAGCGATGGGCCGAGTACTCGGTTAATACTCGGTACTTGGCGTACTCGGTGGGTTAACTCGGTTGTTAAGGTAAAATAATATATTTAGGTAGACAACATCTTAACAACAGGGGAGATCTTTCACAATCTCAATTAGGATAGTGAATGAGTAGTAATGAGACAAAATGAGGAGATCAAAAGTGCTAATCGGCGCATCTCTAGTTATATTATATAATTAATGTTGTAATTGTTGCTTGCAATCATATTCTTACTTTCTCAAAAGCATTTTGCAACGCTTGGAATAGGCTTTACGTAAAACAAACATTACCACCTTTATCGTAACGGGTGTTACAGGTAAAGTACTTCTTTAAAAATGCTGAAAGTATTAAAATTTAAAAACTTGACATTTTATAATTCACAGTACTAGTAGAAGAACATATACACAAATAGTGAGGTTTCAGTTAGCACATTCATAGAATTTTTTTTGGTGATTCGTTTAGGGGAAAATAAAGGACTATTGATAAATCCTAATGACCATTCTTAGTAAAAAAAAAACGATAAATTCGTAATAAAGATGTAAGTTATAAGGTTTTTTTTTAAATATAGGATCAGAAGATAAGATTAAGCATGATTTAACTTAAATAATATTACTATTACATTAGTGCAAAGCGACCCACCTGCCCACTGTGTGGAATGATTAAAGTACTATACGATTACCTATGTCTAAAATACTAAGAATACCGAAAATCAGGTACAATTCTTAGTCCTTATTGACCCGTTTCATACAACCACTGCTTTACGAGAAACACTATATTTCTGATACTGTTTTGCGGCGTAGTTAACGTTAACAAGTTGCACGGATCTTTTTGCGGGTTTCAGAACTTCTGTCCACTGCAGTGATGTACCATACTTATCGATATATTAGCTTAAAAATTATCAAACTAAATCGAAAATAAAATTAATAAACAGTTTGAATTCAAAAGATCTCGGTATCTCAACGATGACTGGAGGAAACCCACATAGAGTTTTGAGTTGTGAATTCATCTTATTTTAAAATAAATTATTTCGTTGCAAAGGAATATCAAGATTGTTCACAGTATTGAACAAGCAAAAGAAAACAGACTTTACAAGGTCGTGACTGAAAATCAATAATCTTTTTTCCAAACGTCAGTATGGCTTTCGAAAAGATAAATCAATTAATATGGCAATATACGAATTTTTGGAAAAAGTCTACACTAGCCGAAAGCCTACACTAGCCCTATTCATGGACATGACCAAAGCATTCGACAATATTCATCATACGACGTTACTAAATAAACTAGAAAAATATGGGATAAGGGCAACGCCCTTAAATTAATCGAATGTTACTTATGTAATAGAAAACAAATTACCCATATAACCAAAATTGACCCAAAACCTGGCGAAAACAAAACTTACAGATCAAAAGAGAGTAAAGTACGTTATGGAGTACCACAGGGAAGTGTTTTAGGACCTCTCCTTTTTATTATCTATATTAATGACTTTCCCAATGTAATTGACCATCATATGACAATTTTTGCTGACGATAGTACTGTTTAATTTAATAATGACAATGATTATAATATAAATTGTGACATTAATAATACTTTGACATCTTTAATCAAATGGTTGACATTGTATAATCTGACTATTAATTTAACGAAAACATATTTAGTAAATTTTAAACAAAGAAATAATAATCCCTTGGATTTTGACATACGCTACGAAGGGAATTTAATAAAAGAAGTAGAAAGTACAAAATTTTTAGGTTTGACCATAGATAATAAGCTGACATGGAAACCTCATATTGATAACTTAATTAAAAAACCGGCCAAGTGCGAGTCGGACTCGCGCACTGAGGGTTCCGTGCCAACTTTAACTGAATTAGAGAATCCACTTACTTCTACTTAGTAAAATACCACAATATTTTGTTGACTGCAAATATAACTTTGTTTTTCATAGTGTTTGTATGAAGTACAAAGTTATGTTTGCGGTTGTTGAAAACATGCTTTATATCAAAAACTACTTGTTCGATCTCGTCCAAACCAATTTTTGTTGAAAGTATTTGTTACGATCTATGTTATTTTTTTATTCAAAATTTACACTCTTGGTTTAGAAGTTAGATGGGGGGGGGGGGGGGGGACGCCCATTTTACAACTTTGGAAGCTGATAGCTATGAAACGTTAGACTTTAAAAGAAAATGGTTTTAGGAACCTCAATATCATTTTAAAAGACCTATCTATAGACACGCATAGGTTTGACAAAAAGTTTTTGGTTTTGGTTTCATGTATGGGAGCCCCTTAAATGACATTATTTTTTATTTTTTATATAAGAATCGGTAAGCGGTTAACAGGATACATCTTCCTACCAAATTTCAACAGTGTAATACTTATAGTTACAGAATAAAATGGCTGTGACATACGGACGGACAGACAGACAGACAGACAGACTTGACGAAACTATAAGGGTTCCGTTTTTTGCCATTCGGCTACGGAACCCTAAAAACTTAACAAATTTTCCTATGCCCTCTCTAAACTGAGGAAGGTTGCCAGTTTCAAAACGCTCCTAACAGCCTATCATGGATATGTTGCATCAACCTTAAGGTATGGGATAATGTTTTGGGCTAACGCTACTGAAAAACAAAGTGTCTTTAAAGCGCAAAAAAATGCGTTAGGTCAATGTTCGGTTTAAAACAGGACGAGTCATGTAAACCGTACTTTCGCAAATATGAAATTCTTACTCTGCCGTGTCTGTATATAACAGAGGTTGCAAACTTTGTTTGGAAAAATCCAAACTATTTTGAAACGAACAGTTGTTAGTCAAAAAAAAATCACGTTTTCACCTGATAGTAAGTGTGCCTTTATGTAAGATTACATAATTTTCATACAAATTAACTGGGTTCAGAACATCTCGTAATCTCATGTATCTGTGACTTTAATAGCTTACTTGTTAGATCAAATCTATACTGATATTATAAAGCTAAGAAGTTTGTTTGATTAGATTTCTTTTGCGTTGGATAGCTTATTTATCGAGGAAGCCTTTCGGATACAAAATATCACGCTGCGACGGGAGAAGAGGAAGCAAACTCAAAACGCGCGGGCGAAGTCGCGGGGGACCTCTAGTAGATATAGCGCTAGCGACGACGTAAAGTTTATGCAAAATTGCGCGAAACTCTAGCGGTCACTTACAGAACTAAAATTTTTCATACAAAAAGTTGCGTCGTCGCTAGCGAGTAAAACCGTCGTCGCTATCGAGTAAACTCATGGTAACGATACTGTACATATTGCCTTTTAGTCCTTAGAAAGATTCTGAGTTGAGATAATTAAATATCGATACTATCGATATTCTAATTTGGCGATGGCGCCTCTATCAACTTCTCGGTGGAGTTCCTAAGTTTTTGTTTCAAAGACGTCTCAACTCGTAACGGATATTGTAATAGAAGTGATATTTCACCCTTGTATTTTGTAAAGGAAGTTGGAGCTGAAGAAAGATGTTTCGGTCTGGTATAATGAAGACTGTCTCCAGCAAAACTTGGAGAAGATTGTACTTTATACTAAAGTTTGTTCATATCATTGTGTAATTTGTGTCAAAAGTAAACTTATAAATCTGGAATTCAGTTATTTTACTCTATTTTACTTCAAGTGCATTGCTCTGGGTAGCGAAAGGAGATGGTTCAATTCTGTTATACTTAATAATATAAATAAATATTCTTTCTTGTAGACCATATACATAAAATAATTACAGTAAACATCTTAAATATAACGTAAAATATAAGTCTAATTGCTTGAAGCAATTTCTTCTTGACAATCTTCAGGTGAGGAAAAGCTTAAAGAATCGCGAAATTTGTGGTTTCTTATGAAAACGTCAATTGCGTGACGCTTAGCGCCATCTGTTTATGAAACAAATTGCCCGTGCGCAAATTTTTGGTTTCGTATTTCATCTTTATGAATATAAAATACGAGGGTCAAACTGAAAGTTCTTAGAAAATCAAAAACTGATTACATTAGCCAGTTATTAGTTTTATTATATATTTACAAAATATTGTCCATTGACGTCAATACACCGCTGCATGCGATGGAACCACTGGGAAAAGCACTTTGCCCACTCGTCCTTAGGGGTCTCTTCAATGGCATCGCGATACGCAGCCACCGCTTCTTCAGCATTCATAAACCGCTTTCCTTTAAGTTTTTCTTTAATTTTTGGAAATAAATAAAAATCACAAGGCGCGAGGTCGGGGCTATACGGCGGGTGACCCAGTAATTCAACGTTTGATGTCACCAAATAGTCGATCGTTCGCTTGGCGGTGTGCGACGAGGCGTTGTCGTGGTGAAGGAGGATCCTACTGCGAGGTCGTTTCTCTCGAACTTTTTCCAAGACAAGTGGCAAACAATTGGTAGTGTACCATTCTGCAGAAACTGTTTTTTGATCCTCTAACACAATTGTTGCGAAATGACCTATCCTTCCAAAGAACGAGGCCACCATTTTTTTTCCCGCACTTCGATCTCTCTTCACTTTAGTTGGCAACTCCTCGAAAGGAAACACCCACTGAGCAGATTATCTTTTGGTTTCAGGATCATAACAGTAAATCCAGCTTTCGTCACCTGTTAGTATGTCGAACACAGCATTTGAGTCACCTCCGTTAAATCTTTCAATCATTTTACGGCACCAATCCACACGATGGAGTTTTTGAGCCTTAGTCAAATTATGAGGTATCCACCGGGTGCAAAGCTTCCTGACCGCTAAATGTTCGTGGAGGATTTTGTGCACTTGACTCATACCGATGCCTAAGCTTGTCCGAATCTGCTGATAGGTCACTCTTTTGTCAGTCTCTATCATACGCCGCACAACACAGATGTTATTTTCAGTCGTCGCCGTAGAAGGCCGTCCCTCACGTACATCATCAGTGAAATTAGTGCGACCACGTTTAAACTCATTAAACCAGTTGTAAACAGTCGCACGAGATGGGGCTTCATTGTGAAAGGCCAATCGTAGTCTATCATAACTTTCTTGTTGACTTAAATGACATCGAAAGTCATAAAAAATCATTGCACGAAAATTTTCTCGTGTTAAATTCATGTTGACGTGACACAGACAATTTTCAATTTGCCGCCAAATCGTAAAATAAATGACAAATGAATGAAATATATACTCAGTAATATTGGCAAAGAATTTTAGAATATTTTTTTTATTATATTGTTTATAAGTGGCCACTTCTAAGAACTTTCAGTTTGACCCTCGTATGACACTGTGAGTGTTAAAAACATTCTAAAAGCATTGGACAGACGTTATTGATTAAAGAGAGATGAAGAAGAGTCATAATGTAAAAATTAAAAATGTCGATGACTATACATTAAATGTATGTACACACTAAAAGACTCATATGTACATACTTGTTATTAACTTACAGTACATAAATTACTGTAGATTTTACAAATTGGTGATAACCATATAATATGGTGCTACTTATAATGGAATGAAATGTAAAAGTTGTAAATGTTATTGCAACTAAAAATAGAAAAGTATTTACAGAACCAAACAAAATTTTCAGCGGCTGTCTGAAACAAAAGAAAAATTAAGCCCCAGAGTAAATAAATCTAGGTTTCTAGCGTCCTAAACATAAAGTTCACGATAAAACTTTAGCATTGAAAAGACAAACTGAAAGAATTTAAAGTATTTGGAGCTTACAATGCTATTTTCAGGTGGACAGGACATAATCTTGATTGATAGGTATTGCTAAGTAATATAATTTTTCGTAATCAAATTAACAAAACAGATACTATGCAATTAAAAAATATTTAAACCTTTGAGGACGACCTTTGGCTTAAAAACTCACCATGGTATCTCTCGTCTGTACATTAAACCACATACATGATACATATTTTTTTAATACTAGTTTTCCCATTAAATTCGTCGCCCACGATCCTGTTTTATAATTATTATCCTATTCCGGACCAATATTAATTCAACAATGTTATGATCATGGAAATCGGTTCGTTCTCAAGTTATAAGTGGTGTAACTAACACGTTCTTTTAATAGATTAAGTAGCAAGTTTACTACAATAGTTGTTATCATGACTTCTCGCTTATAGAAATAAAGACTGCAGATTTATTTCCAAACCAAATATATTATCACTTATATCCCATTTCTTGCACCGATTTCGTGGAACTAAAGGAATTGATTACATTTCCCTTAGACATCCCCCGATACGTGATGAAATTGGGAAATTCGGATTCCACTGCTGAACTGTTTCCTCTGAAACGGGGTGGAATTCTACTTAGTCTTATTATTTGCGTGTACTTTTGAACAACCTCTTTACCTAGTGGTCAAGTTGAGGTTGAAGGGATTAGGCCCTTTTCTTAGTGAGCTTACGGTTTCCTTCCACGATACCATTTACTTTTGTAGTGTTTATTGTACTTATTTATTTTTAGTTTTTCGACCTGCTTTGAATTTACTTCTTATTGAGTTTTCCTATTCAGACTTTGCTGGTATCACACCTTTCTCATTATTTATTTATTTAAGAAGTTTAACAGCTTTTATCTTACATCACTATTGCAACCCGATTAAAGATTCTAGCCAATTTTGTATTTGACTTTGTTAAATTTATAATAATAATCGATAATACTAATATACAAATATTAATTATAATCAATATTCTTTATTGCATTAGTTTGAACACAAATAAAAAAATGTAATAAAACATACAAATATCAAGTACAATATTGGCGGTCTTATTAATGAAAGCGATCTCTTCCAGAAAACCACTGGGTAGAAACAACAATATACAATTTTGCTGCTGATTAAAAAAAAATCTGTACCAACAACTCTTTGCCCATCAATAACATCGATTACGTCCTTATTCGATTTCGTTCGACACACAATCGGTTCGGAAGTCACCTTGTCTATTCGACCCTGCTAATCGTATTATGCCCAAAGGTGTGGCCCATTTGACAATGTTACAATACCCATTGGACAGGTGCAGTTGTGCGTTGAAATTTCGCGGAAGACAACTATTTAAATTTAATATTGACGTTCTCTTTCAGTATGGCTTCGGAAAAAAAATACCACGCATGTTAAAAATATGATAACTTAAGGTAAACTAATATAGTACTTTGATTAGCGGAGCCTGAGCTACCAAAGACCTAGAAAATTCATACGAGCTACAATAGTGCCCAGAATAATTATAACAATTTCGTCAAAAACTGGTTATTACGTTATGATAGAACTGACAAACTTACTGTCGTGTAAATGTGTGTAAAAGTCCCAAAGAAATGAAATAAGATCACTTAATTTATACTCCTACTGATTATCAAAGATGTTATTCTGTACTATAAATTGTTTATGGTTGCGCATCATAAATATGTTTATTATTATTATATTGTGTCTATTTCATTCTCGGGACCATGGGGTCCCGTACCTTTAGGCGTACATGGGGCCGAAGCTAACGCGCAGAGGCCTTTTTGACAACATTATTCTCAAAGCTGTGTGATGGTAACCGACGATCATTATAATTATTATTACTATCTGCCAGGAACTTTTTTTCTGGTTGTGTTGATGTGATTGACGCGATATCATTGACTGAATTTCATTGTTCAAATTCGATCAAGCGATCAATAAGCATACGAGTCATTTTAATGACGTTCTGAATTTGTAAAGATACATCAATATTCCTGATTGTCGCATCTGAATTCGTAATTACCTCGAACCTCATTAAGTTTTGTAATTTGTGCCCAAATAGTCAATTAAAACATGTAAAATGAAACCGCGATTTTCACTGAAAGCTTCGTTACAAAGTAGGTAGCTCTTTCTTTTTACGATCTTCTCTTAATTTAGACTGAAAAGTAGTTTTATGACAGTTTTACAACTACAAGTACTACGAGTAATAGTCTTATGTATCAACATGAAACTCAGGTCCACAAAGTTACAAAAAGGTCGCCTAAAATTTGCAGTGCTCGAACATAGTAAAGTACTTCCTAAAACAGAGTTTACAGTGTATATTAAGGTACTGTTGTGTTCAAATTAGTTCAGTTTAAATACTCTTCTTTGTAGTAGTATCACTTGCATTTTGTAAGTGTTACGCTCACACACACAAATGCACGTGACACTGAATAACTGCACGGTGCCCGAATATTTATTCATAAAGATGAAATAAGAAACCAAAAAATTTCGCACGGGCGGGACTTGAACCAGCAACCTTTTGGCAAACCGGGCCAAACGCTCTTACCAATTGAGCTACCGTGCTGTTAGTCCGACCCTGCGAAATTTGTGGTTTATTATGAAAACGTCAATTGCGTGACGCTTTATGTTAATATTTATAAAGGAGACAACCGTAAGCGGCCTAAGAGTCTTTTAATGTTTGATTAGAGAAATACTTCGTCTTAGTCGTCTCTTCATTTCTGAAGGTCGTGCCCGTCCTGGTAAGCCTTGATGAATGATCTTACGAGGTGTTTCACGCCACTCCATCTTCAGCTTGTCTAAGAGCGGCAGTCACCGGGAGCCTCATGATTTTTATGATAGAGTCAGACCAGCGGCTCTGTGATCAGTCTCTTGAGTCTTTTGCCTTCCACTTTGCCTACCACTAAAATTTTACAGGTTATCAGGCTCCCTACGCGCTATATGGCGAAAGAAAGTAAGTACGCGCTGATAGCACACAGTGGAGAGTCTAGTTTTGATTTTGAGCTGGTCAAGAATCGACTTGTTAGTTTTATTTATTTATTTATTTTAAACACTTCATGCACAAACAAAAGATACATATGGCGGACATTCTTTGCCTGTCTTTTGCTATAATCGTCCAGGACTCAGAGGCATATAGGAACACCGGAAAAACGAAAGTTCTTATCAGTCTCATTTTGGTAGCATTGGCAACATTTCTGTTTTTCCTGATCTCGCCGAGCTTGCTCATCGCATCTTTGACCATTTAGATTCTTCTGCGTATCTCTTTCTGGCTACCTCCCTGGTTACCGGATCATGGATCCCAGATAGTCAATGTCTGTAACAACCTGCAGATCCAACAAAAGCCCTGTTTGTGATAGTTGACCAGTTCTGTCAATGAACACGACTTTGGTCTTCGCTTTATTGATCATCAGATGCACCAACTCGCTCTCAGCCTCTACTCTCTGAAACAGTGACGCGCAGAGAAATAAACCAAGCAGCAAGACTTAAGAATTTTAATTTTAATTAAGGTAAACTCGATAACTGAACAACAAATAAATTAAAACAGTACAGTCAGCAAATTAGCTTTAGTAGAACATTATTTCTATCGAATGTTCGATTTGCGTGTGTACGTCTCATTTCAAACTGTTCTGCTGTGGGTACTGTGGACGGTATTATGTAACAAATAGCGAAGTAAATATAACATTTCGTTAAAGTAAAATATGAAATGATTGTCGTAGTTTACGGAGAGTTAATTAATTTTCTGTTTGCTCATTAATAAGTGTTTTTAACAGACGTAGTTATGTATCGTACAGTTACAAGATTGAATTGCGTGTTTGTTTCCCTTGGCGGGAAAAAACCGGCCAAGTGTGATTCGGACTCGTGCTTCGAGGGTTCGGTGCCTCTTTCAACTGAATAAGGGGTCAACTTACTTTCACTTAGCCAAAATACCACATTATTTTGTTGACAGTAAAAAATACTTTGTTTTGCATAGTGTTTGTGGGACAAAGTTATATTTGCGATTGTTAAAAATGTGCTTTATCTCGAAAATACCAATGCGATCTCGTTTCAACTAACGAAAACGATTACTTATCAAAACTTATTTTATATTCAAAACCTATAGTAACATTCATTTTTGAAACTCTCCACTGTTGATTACACTCACTTTGTCTTGTATTTCGTATTCAGCCCTCGATAAGGATATTATCTATCCCCGGGGACCTTGAAAACAGGAATATTTATAATACTCATTACCCTGCCAGTAACGTGGCGCCCTCTTGTGGGTGTAAAGATATTGTTATTGCTTCTTAGGGAGTGTGTGTTGGTTGTAAATCATTTTTTGGATACAGTACCTACACACATTAAAAAAATGCGATTTTGCCTGTGATGCCTTTGAAAAAACAAAATCTTGTTTGTTACGGTATATGATATCACCAATTCATGTTATCATAATATAAGAGAGAAAGAAAATTAATTTATTCGACTCACAGACACATACAAAAACACTTAATCATAAAAAAACATACAATAAACAGACACACACACTCTTAATAAACATCGAGTATGAGTCGAAAAGGCACTTCTCAGCATTAAACGTGGCCGCAAGATGCATGCTACGACACTGATTTTCAGAGTTAGTTATATTGTTACAGGGTTTTTAAATTTTAAGAATTCTCACAACAAATATGTATTATTGATACAGTTACATTTAATAAATTAAATCAGCTTATGCTACTGACCACAAGCTTTTTTTTGTGTATATGTGGGCTTTTACTGACACAAGGAAGGAAATCTTTACGGTTCAAATAAAATGAAAGAATCTGTGTCTTTGTAACGTCTATATTAATAACAGGACATGAACCCTTTTTGATAAGGTACTTACAAAGAAAAAGGTGGCACAAACTATAAAGAAAAACAAAATAAAAATAATTTGTTCGCCGAAAATGGATTCCTTTCCTTTGTAGAGTCAAGAGTTTAGACAATACTATAGTGCATTTTAGTTTTAAAGCCCGTTTTGAACTAGTTTTTGATAGTTATTTTTATTTGTTCATTTTAAGCAAATATAGGAGGGGGTTGCATCTTAGGACTTAGTACTTTATGAAGCTTCAAATTACCTATTATAAGTTCTGTCATTATAATTACTAAACTCTTAAGCGTTAAGGAGTTCCACCATCAGCTGAGCTACACAGTTTTGACTATCAGACGTAACAACATGATTAATATTTTAGTACAGAAACAATATACATGCCTTTAAAATTTCAGTCACTTATGACTGTGTAAAGAGATAACATATCCAAAAATAAACATACAGTCGAAATAATAACCTCCTCCTTTTTTGAATGACCATGAAGTTAGCGGAACACCCACGACCAACCGATAAATTGATATATGGAGAATTTGCCGCTAAATTGTCGCTAATTAGTTGTGGAAAAAAATAATTTGTCGTTTATTTTTTTATTTGTTTTTTGGGTGCTCCGCTAACATATATATCATATGAAGTTAGCGGAGCAGCCTCGCGAAATCGTCTTTGGAAGTTTCTGATCGCAATTCGACCAGGGGATAATTTGCCGCTAATTAGTCGCTAATTAGTTGTGATAACACGAATTTTGTAATTTCATTTTTATCTGTATTTTTGGGGTTCCTCGGTAAGTTTACATGACGACAGCAGAGCATCCTCGCAAAAACTTCTGAAAACATAACTGATCCGAAATTCACTTGATGGATAATTTGCCGCTATTTAGCCGTTAATTAGTTGTATAAAAAAATGTCATATTAAACTTTTTTCAACAGTTTCTGGGGATTAAAGTTGGTTTTGTAATGAGGCGACAATAGTTCTCGACGCCAATAACGGAAATTGTTCGATTATAAGTTTAATGAGTCCCTAATTATGAATATTAGAAAAATAATGACGTCGATTAATTAAAGGGTTTTCTGGCTGCGCGTGGCCCCGAGCGGAGCTCTATAGGTCGATAGGGCTGCAAAGAACCCTAATCAAAAATCCAACGACTATATAATTTGCCGATAAATAGTCGCTAATTAGTTGTGGAAAAAAATAATTTGTCGTTTAATTATTTTTTTGTTTTTTTGGGTGCTCCGCTAACTTCATATGAAGTTAGCGGAGCAGCCTCGCGAAATCGTCTTTGGAAGTTTCTGATCGAAGGTCGACTAGGGGGATAATTTGCCGCTAATTAGTCGCTAATTAGGTATAGAAAAAGAAAATTCGTCGTTGTTTTTTTTTTTGTTTTTTTTGGGTGCTCCGCTAACTTCATATGAAGTAAGCGGTGAAGCCTCGCGAAATCGTCTTTAGAAGTTTCTGATCGCAATTCGACTAGGGGGATAATTTGCCGCTAAGTAGTCGCTAATTAGTTGTGGAAAAGGAAAATTCGTCGTTGGTTTTTTTTTTGTTTTTTGGGTGCTCTGCTAACTTCATATGAAAACGTCTTTGGAAGTTTCTGATCGAAATTCGACTAAAGGGATAATTTGCCGCTAATTAGTTGTGGAAAAGGAAAATTCGTCGTTGGTTTCTTTTTTGTTTTTTGGGTGCTCCGCTAACTTCATATGAAGTTAGCGGAGCAGCCTCGTGAAAACGTCTTTGAAAGTTTCTGATCGAAATTCGACTGGAGGGATAATTTGCCGCTAATTAGTTGTGGAAAAGGAAAATTTGTCGTTGCTTTTTTTTTTTTTTTTGGGTGCCCCGCTAACCAGGGTTGGCCTGGATAATTATCGTGATAATTATCTTGATAATTATCATGATAATTACGTGTTGATAATTATCATTGATAATAACGAGTAACTGTTATTGCACAAATTCTCCATTTAGCGATTTATCGGTTTGTCGTGGGTGCTCCGCTAACTTCATGGTAGTCTTTTATGAAGTCGGATAAAGAGGCGATCTGTACTTTACTTCTTATTTATTTACTCTGAGATATGTTCCCATGAGTCTATTTTTTTAATGATATTTTGACAGTTCTACGAAGTTTATACGAATACGTTTCTTATGTAGATTAATATTTTTTTGTTAATAACAATTTTTAAATCATAATAAAAGATAAAGTGGCGACTTTGCGTCCTGAATTGACCATTGGAGATCGTTATATCAGAAATATCAACAACATACATAAAATTATATTGGAATAAAATGGCAGTAAAGGCATTGTTTTATTATAATGGAGATGGAATATGGTAGCGGTGTTTTTTTCTCCTGATACAATGAAGTCATTGAGACTTTTGAAATGAGAGCCAACTCCAAGTAATAGCAAAAATTCCAAGAGAGGTCTGCCTCTCCTCTCCCTCCTCCTTCAGATACGTAACCTCTGGGTTATTATTATTATTTATGGCGTACTTTGTAGTTATATGTATAACAAAGACATATTAACATACATATCCATAGACATATGTGTAAGGGTCGTGCGGGCGGGATTCGAACCGACTGCTTATCTTAGTAGTCCGAAATGTAGACCACCACACCACGACGTTCATTAAATTATTATTAAAAAAATACAGTACCAAACTACTCCATGTATGGCACTGTCTTAGAATATCAACCATATTGGACCGTGAGATGGCTTAGAAACAAAACTCACTAATTTTATTGAAAATACTTCAATTATGAATAATAGGCATTATTAAATACAATTTACTTAATTAAAATATAAAATTCGGACTGATTTTAATTATTTAGTTAGTTGTTTCTGCAGTTTTAAAGGCGCACTGAGGCATTGAGACACTGACGCCATCAAAAACAGACTCAAATCAAAAGAGAAGTCAAAGTTAAGACCTCACTTTGACGCAAGGTGATGTTTGCTTGACTATATTTTAGCCTCTCACCGGTGATCTAGGTCTTAATACAATATAATGATATTGGTCGTAATCAATGGATTACAACAACCATTGAACAAATTTTACCGAAACCGACCTTTTTGAGTTTGCACCCTCCCCTCCCGTAGCACCATGACGTTTTATATCCTAAAGCCTTCTTAGATAATATCTAACATATTAATATTGTGCTCAAATTGGTCCACTAGTTTCTGAGATTAACGCGTTCAAACTAACAAAAAGCTCTTTAGCTACATAATATAAGTAGCTATAGATAAAATGATATTTTAATAAAGAACTGTAACAATTTGCCATCATTACGTTTTTTTGTTGTAAAAGTTACTTCCACCATTTCGAGTATTATTAAATGCCTTCTTGCCGCTTTATGACATTCCTCTATCCTGGAGTGTAGTTCTGTCTAATCACTGAATAGCTTAAAAGCGTTATTAATACATATCCTATGGAAAATGTATGACTTTGATATTTGGTATATATCATTAGTGTATGATGAATATTATCTGTTCTGACTTTCACCGATTAGGTTAAAAACGATTACATGTTACTGTACCTTATATTATAATACAAAAAAAAACATATTTATAAATAAATAAATATTGGACAATAATCTCATACTTTGCTCTGATCCCAAAGTAAGTAGCCAATGCACTTGTGTTATGAAAATCAGACACAACGGTGGTACCACAACACTCAGACCTGAAACAATATAGAAAATTATGATTTCTACATTGACCCGACCGGAAATCGAACGCGGGACCTCGGAGCGGCGACGCCTTGAACTCAACGTGCCTAGCCACTACACCACGGAGGTCTCCAATTTTTTTTCTTCATAAACACATCTTTAATTCCTGGAATAGTTAAAACAAAGTGTTGTTAACTAATTTTGGAAATAAGTGTAATATTAAAAAAATACAACGGTGTTTTTATTCTATTTACTAATATTGTGTTTATAAATGAATTCACGCGAATTCTCTCGAGTGTGTACACTAAAGGGCTTATTACACTACGCGATATTCAGACAGTCTTAGTAAGACTGTCTTAAAATCTAACTCGGCAAGCTCGCTATTACACTGGGCTGAATACCGCATGCTAACTCATTTGCACTCATTTGCAAAGCGTACGTAGTCGGTGGCGGTTGTCGCGCGATGGGAAAACTTTCAAAGCACCAGAAAATCGCCATAGCTCTTGCCGCGTCTATTAATTTAAATACAAAAAAGAAAAGAAAAATATGGGTGGAAGAGTATTTACTTTTGCGAGAAAAATTATCAAATATGCAAATACTGAGTGTTTTGGAACCATGTGACTTAAGAAACTACCTTAGAGTAATAGTTGCCGAGTTTGAATGTCTATTGAAATTAGTTACTCCATACATTCATAGATATGGCATGTCTCGGTACAAATCAAGAACATTGAAAAGTACTTCTTTTTCTTTCGAACACGCCATGGTGCACGCGGCCACAGCAAAAAAAAACGGCCAAGTGCGAGTCGGACTCGCGCACTGAGGGTTCCGTGCCAACTTTAACTGAATTAGGGAATCCATTTACTTCTACTTAGTATATTACCACAATATTTTGTTGACTGCAAATATAACTTCGTTTTTCATAGTGTTTGTATGAAGTACAAAGTTATGTTTGCGGTTGTTGAAAATATGCTATATCTCAAAAACTACTCGTTCGATCCCGTCCGAGACAATTTTCGTTGAAAGTATTTATTAAGATCTACATCATCTATTTTTTTCAAAATTTACACTTGATTGTTTAAGAAATTAGATGGGGGGGGGGGCGCCCATTGTACCACTTTGGAAGCGTCTAGCTATGAAACGTTAGACTTTAAAAGAAAATGGTTTTAGGAACCTCGATGTCATTTTAAAAGACCTATCCATAGATACCCGGGATACACCACACACACATAGGTTTGAGTAAAAAATTTTTTTTTGGTTTTAGTTTCATGTATGGGAGCCCCCTCTTAAATGACATTATTTTTTATTTTTTGTATGAGAATCGTAAAGCGGTTAACAGGATACATCTTCCTACCAAATTTCAATTGTGTAATACTTATAGTTACAGAATAAAATGGCTGTGACATACGGACGGACAGACAGACAGACAGACTTGACGAAACTATAAGGGTTGCGTTTTTTGTCATTCGGCTACGGAACCCTAAAAAGTATACGACCGTCTTCGCTCTGCGGCTGCCGCGCGCTGACTGAACGGTCTAGCGTGCTAAGTCTTATTACACTACGCGGTATTCAGCAAGCAAGCGAGTAAGCACGGCCGAACCCATTCGGTCAGTCTAATTAGACAGGCTAACTTGCTAACACTTATTACATTAAGCTAAATCTTAGTAAGACTGTCTGAATATCGCGTAGTGTAATAAGCCCTTAAGTGTGCAGACATACTGCGAAACAAGATGTTTCTTAGAACGTCGTTTTTATTGTTATTATTAATAAACTAGCGGTCCCCCGCGACTTCGTCCGCGCGTTTTGAGTTTGCTCCCTCCCCTCCCGTCGCAGCGTCATGTTTTATATCCTAAAGCCTTTCTCGATAAATAAGCTATCCAACACAGAAATATTTTTTCAAATCGATCCAGCAGTTCCTGAGATAAGCGCGTTCAAACAAACAAACTCTTCAGCTTTATAATTACTAGCGGTCCCCCACGACTTCGTCCGCGCGTTTTGAGTTTGCTCCCTCCCCTCCCGTCGCAGCGTGATGTTTTATAGCCTTAAGCCTTTCCCGATAAATAAGCTATCCAAACAGAAATATTTTTTCAAATCGGTCCAGCAGTTCCTGAGATAAGCGCGTTCAAACAAACAAACTCTTCAGCTTTATAATATTATTAGCGCAAGCGCACGTCTTACTTAAGCTGCGAACTTTTTTTTGGTGCGGAGTTATGTTAAAACTGTGATAGCTCCTAAGATATTTATTGAATTTAAATGATATAAAGGGCAACTTGGTTCTAAATGAAATGCTCGTGATGATAAATGTATTTATTTTGATAAGAATAAATACCTGTGTGTATAATACACCTCTAAAAATAATGCATTATTTTTTTAACAAATTTATTAACATAAAAAAGGTTGTAGTAAGTCAACCATAAAAGATAGACATATACTGTCGCGGACTTTATTATAGAACTCTTAATGTTGAACAATCCTGTCATACATGATTTTTGTGTAACTTAAGCGGTTTCCGCAGCGTATGCAGCGGAAGCTCTCAAAAGGAATATCTTTCTCCCGTTTTCGCAACATTTTTCATTTCTGCTGTGGTCTTATGAGTCAAATCTTTATGTTATATAGCCTAAAGCCTTCCTCGATAAATGGACTATCCAACGTAAGAATATTTTTTCAAATCGGACCAGTAGTTTCTGAGATAAGCGCGTTCAAACAAACAAACAAACTCTTCAGCTTTATAATATTAGTATAGAGTATAGATTAGCGCAAGCGCACGTTGTACTTAAGCTGCGAACATTATTTTGGTGCGGAGTTATGTTAAAACTGTGATAGCTCCTAAGATATTTATTGAAATCAAATGATATAAAGGGCAACTTGGTTCTAAATGAAATGCTCGTGATGATGAATGTATTTATTTTGATAAGAATAAATACCTGTGTGTATAATACACCTCTAAAAATAATGCATCATTTTTTTACAAATTTATTAACATAAAAAAGGTTGTAGTAAGTCAACCATAAAAGATAGACATATGCTGTCGCGGACTTTATTATAGAACTCTTAATGCTGAACAATCCTGTCATACATGATTTTTGTGTAACTTAAGCGGTTTCCGCAGCGTATGCAGCGGAAGCTCTCAAAAGGAATATCTTTCTCCCGTTTTCGCAACATTTTTCATTTCTGCTGTGGTCTTATGAGTCGGTTCTTTATGTTATATAGCCTAAAGCCTTCCTCGATAAATGGACTATCCAACGTAAAAAAAAAATTTCAAATCGGGCCAGTAGTTTTTGAGATTAGCGCGTTCAAACAAACAAACAAACAAACTCTTCAGCTTTATAATATTAGTATAGATTAGCGCAAGCGCACGTTGTACTTAAGCTGCAAACATTATTTTGGTGCGGAGTTATGTTAAAACTGTGATAGCTCCTAAGATATTTATTGAAATCAAATGATATAAAGGCAACTTGGTTTTAAATGAAATGCTCGTGATGATGAATGTATTTATTTTGATAAGAATAAATACCTGTGTGTATAAAACACCTCTAAAAACAATGCATTATTTTTTTACAAATTTATTAACATAAAAAAGGTTGTAGTAAGTCAACCATAAAAGATAGACATATGCTGTCGCGGACTTTATTATAGAACTCTTGATGCTGAACAATCCTGTCATACATGATTTGTGTGTAACTTAAGCGGTTTCCGCAGCGTATGCAGCGGAAGCTCTCAACAGGAATATCTTTCACCCGTTTTCGCAACATTTTTCATTCCTGCTGTGGTCTTATGAGTCGTATCTTTATGTTATAAAGCCTAAAGCCTTCCTCGATAAATGGACTATCCAACGTAAAAATATTTTTTCAAATCGGGCCAGTAGTTTTTGAGATTAGCGCGTTCAAACAAACAAACAAACAAACAAACAAACAAACTCTTCAGCTTTATAATATTAGTATAGATTATTGCTGTAGAGTAATGCTAGAAAGTAGCCTAAGAAACCTTACGCCTTTATTTTATTTCTGTTAATTTAATAATTCATAATAGTGATTAGTTTTCTTCTTAATGCTTGCTCGTAGAAAACTGCGCGTATTGATTGACTGCCGGCACTTGCCAGCACTGACATGTGCTGGTAATAAGGCTAAGATTGAAATAGAATTATCGAGCTTCCTTATGAAAATGCATTCAACAAGATTTGGAGCTTATCAGCGCTTGTTCTTGCAATTTGTTTGCGAGAAAGCGGCCACAGTAACAAATGCAACGAAGAATTGCATGAACAGCTCGCATTTATTGCTATAACAAGTTAACGATTAAGACTGATTTACATAACGAAGTTGTTTAGTAAAACAATAAAGCTTGGTTGCACTGTAGAACGACAATAGCTGTCATACTCCATACGAAAAAAACATGGCGGACAAAAGTAGTCGTATTATCAAATGTCAGTTATTAATAGTTTTCCTGCGACATAGATCAATTATTGTCCATTTGCATGTCTAAAATAATCACTCATATTATCCCTATTTAAGGTTGACGTTGATAGTTGAGTTAATCGATGAGATAGTACAGGTTAATCGATGAAATAATCGCGATAAGAAATGTCATTTCCACAGAATGACATTTCTTATCGCGATTATTTAGCCGTTTGTCAGTGAGTTAATTACTGGGTGGACTTTAATTAGTATTCTTTCATGGTATAAAATATAAGGAACGCTGTATGATGGTTTGATGAACCGCTATACTATAACAATAGTTTTATATATATTTATATATAACTTTCTGGCTAACCGATTAGCCAGAAAGTTGCTGGTTCAAGTCCCGCCTGTGCGCCAATTTTTGGTTTCTTATTTCATCTTTATGAATATAAAATATGACACTGTGAGTGTTAAAAATATTCTGAACCATTATAACAATAGTTTTTACCATATGTAAATAACGTCTTTCTGCTCGTATCTGACCATGAGGGTCAATCTCAATTGAGATTGGCCATGTGCTCAGGATATTAATTATACTGCTCAAGTACGAGTATGTGCGCAAAACACAAGGGCACTTTCTGTTCCTTTCCTCTCAGTATTCGATGTGACGACAGTTCGACGTGACGACAGTTCGACGTGACCGGTGAGAGATCAGGCGCAGGACATAACGTGCTTCCCCAGGCACGGGTGTCATCAGCACTGACTTCCTGACTCAGAGTATTTTCATGACATAAAAACCCAGAACGATATTTAGGCCTCTTTAGCAGGATCTCTTGGGTAGAAACCAGCGAACTAACCACTACACCAACGAAGCAGTCAACTATATGTAACCTTCTAAGTCCTTTGAGAAGGTCCGATAAATCTCTTAGCTATGAGAACAATTTTAACTTTAATTAACCTGTGTTTCTTTGGTAGTTTTTGCCGCTTGTAAATTTCTTAAGGTATTAGCACAACACAACTAATATTAGTGTTCCGGACGGCCAACACAAAGCGGCATGTTGTACCGACCGTTTGTAAATAATTTTCGTGTATTATCATTTTCTGTATAGGTTAAGTATATAGGTTAAGTTTTGTTCATTTGTTTGTTTGTCCGTATTTGTAGTGTGTTTCTGAAATAAAGAATGTTTCCGTCCGTTGTTTTCCTCACCCGTGCCGGAGCGAGCAAACCGACCATCTCCAGAGGGAGATAGGACATATAGCCCTCTCGCTCGCTCCCGGAAAACTTATCATGTTTTTTGTAATTAATTCGTATTAGAAAGTATAGGATTCTAATAAGAAATGTAAACTTAGAACCTAATTAGGTAGGCACTCCGAATAAAACACACACTTAGGTCATAAGTAGTACCTAGATAGGTAATAAATGTAAAAATAATGTTTCCGTGCAATAAAGAGGTGGGGGTGGCGGGGGTATCCGAAATTATATAAATAGCGGCGCGTGCCCCATACAAGCGCGCACTCTCCGAGAAGACACCGACGACTCAACTACCTCCGCCGCCCTCCAGTTACCGAAGAAACGCCTGTCTTTCATTTACTGGCCCCCGTCTTGCTGCACTCCAGCGCACAACTGATGTGCGAGATCTTAGCATCCCGAACATCGTCTGGTCCTTCAGTTCCTTATAAATCAGCAAGATGCCAGTAACAAGAAGCAGGCAGGGCGCGGTACGCCCGGCTACCCCCGAAGAACGAGCGACTACGCCTCCGTCAGCGCGCTCCCCTGAGGAAGAGGGGACCGCCGCTTGGTCAGCCGAGCCTGAGTCGGCCCCGCCAGTGCCGCCCGCCGCGGTGCCTGATGTGGCACCAACGCACCGTCCGGCGCGATCAATACCGCGCACGGCCTGCAAGTCCGGGAGGAGCCGCCGTGCCGCCCGGCTCGCGCAGGCCAAAGAAGAACTGCTCCGACTCGAAATCGAGTATGCCTCGGCTCGCCTCGCACGTATCGAGGCCGAGTCCGAGGAGTCTGATGCCGACACAGCCGTGTCAAACCTAGAGACGACGCGAAGAGTCGATAACTGGGTTGAAGAAAGTCAGCGACAAATGCTGGCTATCGCCGAGCGGCCAGTCGACCGTCCCGAGGTCGCGGCCGCACCCTCCGTCGTTGCGCAACCGCAACATCAACCGCAACATCTACCGCAACCGCTACCGCCGCCGCCGGCCCCTGTTTCAAGGCCGGCGCCCACGCTACCGCCGCCGCCGGCCCCTCTGCTGAGGCCGGCGCCCACGTACAACGCCGCTTTCGCGGCGACCTGTGAGAGAGTCACATCGCAACACCAGCCGCAAGAAGAGGATCATGCAAGGGCCGTCGTCGCACAACCGCCGCGACGCCTGGCCGAAGAAGACGTGTCGACCGCCTTCGCGCGCACCGCCTACGGCGCGCACCCCTACTCCGTGCGCATGATCGAGCTGCCCGCCTTCACGGGCCTGCACACCGAATGGCTGGCGTACAAAGCGGCGTACGTGGAGACAGCGCGGGCGTATACAAATTATGAGAACGTCGGACGTATACGCCGCAGCCTGTCGGGAAGAGCAGCCGAACAAGCGAACTCTCTCTTCATCAAGGGAGCCACCTCCGAAGAAATCGTCAGCGCGTTGGAAGCGCGCTTTGGGAGACCGAATGCCATAGCCGCGACCGAAATAGATCGCATTCGGTCGCTACCCCGCCTCACCGACAACCCACGTGACATCTGCATCTACGCGAGCAAGATGGCCAACATCGTGGCCACCATAGAAGCGATCGGACGCACGGGCTACCTGTACAACCCCGACGTCGTGAAGACCACCGTAGACAAGCTACCACCGACGCTACGGTACCGATGGTACGACTTCGCGGCGGACAACTACGAAGAGGAGCCCGACCTGGTCAAGTTTGTGCGCTTCCTAGAGAGGGAGGCGCGCAGATGCCAGGCCTTCGCCGATCCCGAGACCGAACAACCGCCGGCCACGAAGAAACCGCAGCGGGCGCTAGCCACGACGGCGCCCGCCCCACCGTCTTGCGTCGTGTGCGGACAAGCCGGACACGGCCCGTCCGCGTGCAACAAGTTCGAGCAGATGACCTCCGACGAGCGTTGGGACACCGCAAAACAACACCGACTGTGCTTCGGATGCCTGCGCCTGCGAACGCGCACCCATCAATGCCGACGTACCCCATGCGGGGTAAACGGGTGCCAAGCGCGACATCACAGCAAACTACATCATACGAGGGAGATAGCACGTGCGAGCGAGAGAGAAGATAAGAAAACCGAATGCGAGAAAGTAACTTCTACGTGGACGGAACGATCGAAGACATTCCTGAAAATAGTGCCTGTAACACTGTCGGGACCGGCGGGAGAGGTGCACACACATGCGCTGTTGGACGATGGCAGCACAATCACCTTAGTGAACACCGAACTGGCCGACAAGATTGGCGCCAGCGGTCCCACCGACCCGCTCAACATCGAGGCCATAGAAGGAAAAGTGATCGAAAAGGCGTCGCGACGCGTAACACTTACGCTCCGCGGCGCTACTAAGAAGACGTTCCGCATTACCGCCCGCACTATAGACTCGATGCGACTATCTACCCAAACCGTGAACCGTGACGATGTGAAAAAGTGTGTGCACCTGAGTGACATCGAAGCCCATCTCCAGTACGAGGACGCCAAGCCGCAGCTGCTCATCGGCCAGGACAACTGGCACCTGCTGCTGGCCTCACAGGTACGCAAAGGAGTGAGGGGGCAACCCGTAGCGTCACACACTCCGCTAGGTTGGGTGCTACACGGCGCCCACACCCGCACGCTGGGTCGACAACACCGTGTCAACTTCGTGGTGACGCAAGAAGAGAACATGGACGATCAGTTAAGAGAATATTTCTCTATCGAATCGCTGCTGATCACGCCACGGAGACCCGCAAGTGACCCAGAAGAAGTCGCACGCAACAAACTCGAGAATGAGGTGCGTCGCGACGCCACAGGCCGTTATGAAGCTCCGTTACTGTGGAAAGGAGATAAACCGATGCCGAATAACTTCAATAACACATTGAAGAGACTCGAAGGCATAGAGAGAAAACTCGACCGTGATCCAGTGTTGAAATCGAAGTACACTCAACAAATGAACGCGCTCATCGAAAAGGGCTACGCCGAGCCCGCACCGCCTGCGAAGAAAGAAGACAGAAATTGGTACCTACCTCACTTCGCAGTCATCAACAAGATGAAGCCCGATAAGGTACGCATAGTGCACGACGCCGCCGCTAAGACAGCGGGCACGTCGCTCAACGACCACCTGCTGACTGGCCCCGACCTACTTCAGTCTCTGCCCGGGGTCATGATGCGTTTCCGTCAACACGCCGTCGCTATGTGCGCCGATATAAAGGAGATGTTCATGTAAGTGAAAGTGAAGCCTGAAGACCGCAACGCGCTGAGGTACCTATGGAGAGGGGACACGAGAGTTGGGCCGCCGGAGGAATACCGCATGACCTCCCTGATCTTCGGCGCGACCTGCTCCCCCGCCATAGCCATATTCGTGAAAAACCTCAACGCGGAACAGTTCGACGCCACCTACGCCGACGCTCGCGTCGCGGTGGTAAGAAATCACTACATGGACGACTTCATCCACAGCGTCCCTAGCGAGGAAGCCGCCGTCAAGGTCGCCACACAGGTGCGCGACATACACGCGCACGCCCACTACGAACTCCGACGCTGGGCGTCGAACTCGCAGCGCGTGTTGCTCGCTATGGACGCCGACGCCGACGCCGCCGCCACTGTAACGATGAGCCAACCGGATGAACGTGTACTCGGGCTGATCTGGAAGCCGCAACAAGACCAGCTCGCCTTCAACATGGACCTCGCGCGGCTACCGACGGGCATATTAGAAAAACCGACGCCCACCAAACGCGACGCCCTTAAGATAATGATGTCGCTATTCGGCCCACTCGGCCTCGCCTCACCTGTCACTATCCGAGCGAAGCAAATCGTACAAGAACTTTGGAGGCGAGGGACCGACTGGGACCAACCGATCGACGAGGACTTAGCCCAGCAGTGGGCTACCTGGACGACGCACTTGCACAACATGCGAGACGTCGCGGTGCCCCGTTGCTACCGCGATTACACCGACGTCGTAGCACGAGAACTACACGTCTTCGTGGACGCGAGCGAAGCCGCCTTCGCCGCCGTGGCTTACTGGCGCGTAATCACGCCCCACGGTGCCATCGCCGTGTCACTTGTGGCCGCCAAGGCCAAGGTGGCGCCGCTCAAGTTGACGTCCATTCCCCGCCTGGAGCTACAAGCCGCGGTACTGGGCAGCCGCCTAGCCGCGGCCATAGCTGAGGAGCACGACCTGAAAACAACAAGGAAGGTTTTCTGGACCGACAGCCGCACGGTGCTGACATGGCTGAAGACTGGGGCGCGCTCGTACCGCCCGTTTGTCGCGCACCGTATCGCCGCCGTAGAGGAGAACTCCGCGGTCGCGGACTGGCGGTGGGTGCCGACCCGCCTCAACGTGGCCGACGACGCCACCCGAGACGTCCCAGAGGATTTCGGCGCCGGCCACCGCTGGTACCAAGGCCCAGACTTCCTCCGAGGCCCCGAGTCAGCGTGGCCTACCGACACGTCGTCCTCCGCCCCCGAGACCACAGGTGAGGAGAAAGTGAAAACAGTGCGCGAAAATGACTCAGTGCGTAACAATGAACTCGGTGCAAGTGAACTTATAGTGCCCGATCCGAACCGTTTTTCTCGCTACGAGAGACTTCTGCGAGCAACCGCGCGCGTGCTCCAATTCGTAGACTTGTGTAGACCGAACCGTGAACTTATAAACTATAAACGCACGCGCCGGGCCGCGGAAAGTGATCGTGAGTGGAATAAGAACCGTAACCGCGATAGTGATAGTGCTAAACGCGCCGCGACGCCCGCTACTAAAAATTCTAACGCCTATCGCGAGTACCGAGTGTTAGATTCAGACATTTTGCTCCGAGCGGAGTCGTTACTTATAAAAAAGTGTCAAGCGGACTCGTTTAGTAATGAAATAAACCGACTGCAAAAAGGAGCCGAGCTCCCTAGCAACAATCGATTCGGGACGATCGCCGTCGAATTAGTAAATGGTGTGCTACGCGTAAGACCGAGAATAAACGCCGCGAGTGACATGACCGTAAACAAACGACCCGCGGTGTTAGACGCGCGCCATCGAATAGTGAGACTATACATAGACTATATGCACCGTAAACTGCACCACTCCGGTGTAGAGGGTACGATCGCCGAGTGCCGCACGCGCTTCTGGGTGCTGCGGTTGAGAACTGCGGCCCGAAACATCGTGCATCAGTGTCTGCCGTGCCGCAGGCGCCGCAACGTGCCACCGACGCCGCCGACGGGTGACCTACCTGGTTGCCGCCTTGCCCATCACCGGCGCCCGTTCACCTACACGGGCGTGGACTACTTCGGCCCCCCTAACCGTTACCGAAGGCCGAAGTACTCAGAAGAGGTACGGCGTGCTATTCACCTGCCTGACGACGCGGGCCGTACACCTAGAGGTGGCGGCTAGCCTCACCACCGACTCCGCAGTCATGGCGTTGCGACGCATGATCGCACGCCGTGGCTACCCCACCGAAATGTGGTCAGACAACGGAACCAACTTCCACGGTGCCGACCGTGAGCTACGAGAGGCGGCCAACCGGCTCCTCAGCCGGGAGGCTGCGGAGCGCCGCATCACCTGGCGTTTTATCACCCCGGGCGCGCCGTTCATGGGCGGCGCCTGGGAGCGCCTGGTGAGGAGCGTCAAGACCGCGCTAGCGACCGTGCTCGACACCCGAAGACCCCAAGAGGAGGTCCTCTTGACCCTCCTGACCGAAGTCGAGCACACGCTCAACAGCCGACCCCTCACACACGTGTCTACCGACCCGAACGACCCGGAGCCGCTTACCCCGAACCATTTCCTTCTGCTGACGCCGACCGCCGAGCCACCCCTGGGATCGTTCGACGACTCCGATCTTATCGGCCGAACACACTGGCGCGCCTCACAGCGCCTAGCCGACCTCTTTTGGACCCGGTGGGTACGGGAGTACCTACCCGAACTCCAGCACCGGCGGGAGCCCCGAGGCCACGGGCCTCCACTTGCTACGGGCGACCTGGTACTCATTGTGGACAGCACTCTACCGCGGAACACCTGGCCGCGCGGAGTGATTACCAGGGTCTACCCGGGGCCCGACGGTGCAATCCGAACCGTAGACGTCCAGACCAAAGGAGGAGTACTTCGAAGACCGACTAAGAAGCTCATCGTGTTGCCACGACAGATGGCCGCCCTTCCACCGACGGAGTAATGCTACGCCCTCTCTACAGGGCGAAGCACGGCGGGAGAGATGTTCCGGACGGCCAACACAAAGCGGCATGTTGTACCGACCGTTTGTAAATAATTTTCGTGTATTATCATTTTCTGTATAGGTTAAGTATATAGGTTAAGTTTTGTTCATTTGTTTGTTTGTCCGTATTTGTAGTGTGTTTCTGAAATAAAGAATGTTTCCGTCCGTTGTTTTCCTCACCCGTGCCGGAGCGAGCAAACCGACCATCTCCAGAGGGAGATAGGACATATAGCCCTCTCGCTCGCTCCCGGAAAACTTATCATGTTTTTTGTAATTAATTCGTATTAGAAAGTATAGGATTCTAATAAGAAATGTAAACTTAGAACCTAATTAGGTAGGCACTCCGAATAAAACACACACTTAGGTCATAAGTAGTACCTAGATAGGTAATAAATGTAAAAATAATGTTTCCGTGCAATAAAGAGGTGGGGGTGGCGGGGGTATCCGAAATTATATAAATAGCGGCGCGTGCCCCATACAAGCGCGCACTCTCCGAGAAGACACCGACGACTCAACTACCTCCGCCGCCCTCCAGTTACCGAAGAAACGCCTGTCTTTCATTTACTGGCCCCCGTCTTGCTGCACTCCAGCGCACAACTGATGTGCGAGATCTTAGCATCCCGAACAATTAGTATTTTATCATTTTTTGATTAAATAATCTATACTAATATTATAAAGCTGAAGAGTTTATTTGTTTGTTTGTTTGTTTGTTTGAACCTGCTAATCTCAGAAACTACTGGCCCGATTTGAAAATTTTTTTTTACGTTTGATAGTACATTTATCGAGGAAGGCTTTAGGCTATATAACATAAAGATACGACTCATAAGACCACAGCAGCAATGAAAAATGTTGCGAAAACGGGAGAAAGATATTCCTTTTGAGAGCTTTCGCTGCGTACGCTGCGGAAACCGCTTAAGTTACACAAAAATCATGTATGACAGGATTGTTCAGCATTAAGAGTTCTATAATAAAGTCTGCGACAGCATATGTCTATCTTTTATGGTTGACTTACTACAACCTTTTTCGTGTTAATAAATTTGTAAAAAAATAATACATTATTTTTAGAGGTGTATTATACACACAGGTATTTATTCTTATCAAAATAAATAGATTCATCATCACGAGCATTTCATTTAGAACAAATTTGCACTTTATATCATTTGATTTCAACAAATATCTTAGGAGCTATCACAGTTTTAACATAACTCCGCACCAAAATAATGTTCGCAGCTTAGGTACAACGTGCGCTTGCGCTAATTGCTATGGTTGCTGGCTTCTTAGTTACAATAAAACTGCGTATGTTTTGCGTTAAAATATTTTACGATTTTTATTCGAACATTATTCTTGAAAATGTTTTATACACACGGGTATTGATTCTTATCAAAATAAATACATTCATCATCACGAGCATTTCATTTTGAACAATGTTTACATCATTTGATTTCAATAAATATTTTAGAAGCTATCACAGTTTTGTAATAACTCCACATCAAAATAATACTCGCAGCTTAAGTACTTACAACGCGAGCTTGCGTTAAGTGTGATTGGTGGCTTCTCACTTACATTAAAATATGTGTTTTGCGTTGAAATATTTTCCTTATACATACCTATTAGATTAAATTAGTCGGCTCCCTCCGGAACGGTTGTCCCGCGCAACTGCTTTTTTTGCGATACTTCAAGTGATTTCAGCGCGTAATACATAGTTTTCCTTTCACTACTGAGTAGTAAAGGACTTGAGCTCATTATTTTGATTGCAGATATTTTCTATTAGGTAGATTCAGTAATACTTTTGGTTAAAATTCTTTCTTCAGATTTATGCAGGTTAAAATTTTATTTTCGCCACTGAGTAGGTTTTAATTTTGAATGCATCTATTAATTATTAAGTTTAATAGATTTATGTAGGTATATGTAACTGCGATAGCTCATCTCAGCATGTTATAAAAAAAACTTGACTTAGTAATAAGTACCATTTAAAGTAGGAAGGAGGTAGGTATTAAATCTAAATATGCATTTATAATGTGATTTTGTAGTAGGTAATTTGATTTGATATTGTTCTTCTTATTCTCTGTAAAGTGATTGATTACATTATTAATAAGTTGGTTGACTTAATTTATATTTACCAATCTTAATGCAAAATTTGATTTCATCGTAATTGGGTATTGTTTTGTTGTATCTCTACAAAGCTTTGACGTTTTGGACATTTTTTATGACAAAATTGTTAAGTTTTGTTTATCTTCTCACCATTTTTAAATTACCTACCAAATTATATCTTTTTATAAAAAAGTACCTACTGAATTAATAAGTAGAATGCCTAGACAAAGGACTCAGCTTTCTCGGCAGTCAGCCACGTCTACAACGTCCATCCGTCTCAAACTGAATGCTATTATTTGTGAATATTGCTGCAACATATTCGCATACCGCGAATCTTATTTTTAAAATAATTAGCCTAAATAATTAAAAAATCTACCCAAAGTCACTATTTCACGCGGACGAAGTCGCGGGCACAGCTAGTATATTATGTGTATATACTGTATTTACAAAAAAATAGTTAGACATATAATGTCTTACTATATTTTCAAATACATTTTCTTCCATTTTCATATCCTTACGAGTTCTCAGACACATACATTAAAATTCAAAGTTTGTTTTATTCGTTTTGCCACATCCGAGTCACATTTGCTTCGTAAAGAGTGTAATCTTACAGAACTGATGATTTTCTCGCAACTTCCCAATTAACGAAAATAGACACAATGCTTTCACTCGGGAAGTGTGAAGTGTATTATGTTTTACGACTGCTAGTGATGTGACCATACTAGACATAATGTCAAAAGTATCGATATTTTCCGAACCACAGAGTAATCCTACGTAGGAAGGTTCTTCTTATTCCCGATTTTACAAACGCCAGATAAGGAATATTTGAAAACGTTTCCTATTTGACAGCTCTTATCTGTGTAAATGACATTGTAAAATCGGACGTTTTTCTTATTGAGTCGGAAAAGTCTTATCTGAATTCTGACGTTACTGGTAAAATCGACTCTTAGTCGTTTGATTTTTATCGGCCGGCCCCTGAAATTACTTTAATTCAGGCAAATTTGATATCGCATTGCAAGGAAATGATGGGGCTTTCATTGTTATTACCTTATAAGCATGCTCACTTGTGCCCACAAGGTGTCGTAATTGTCCACTTAGAAAAATACAAAATGGTATGACAGTGGGCGTTATGTAGTTGGTGAATATAGTCATCGGAACCGTCAACTTATTATATGTTTCTTGACTGAAAGCTAAAAAAAGGATAATAAAGTTTCCTTAATATTGTTGTCTTAATAAATGGTACGTATGTTATTTGCGCACATTTGGTGTAGTTGTAAGAACTCCTGACTACTGAACCAGTGGTCGCGGGTTCGAATCCCGCAAGAGTCCACTTCGTCCACTTTTTTTTAAATTACTGACAGACTATAATTAATTACATGAATGCGAAAAACAAATCGATACCTCCATAATCGATAGTTCTACCATCCCTAACCTCAAACCATACATTCTTTTCCTCGTCCGCGAGACGTGACCCCATTTTGATGAATTACTAACAAGTCCAGGTACAGTCGGGAACGAAACTCTTCCTCTTATTTCAGTACGTTTCGGATGGAAACGAGCTGTGTTAGATGGAATGGTAGGTGAGTTTATGGCAAATTTTCGGCAGAGTTTTTTTTTTCCTATAAGCTTTTTGCCCAGGGATGGCGAAAGATATGTATTTTTCTAATGTTTATTTACTGATCAATGTTTTGGAGGTATCAATGAAGCTTGTCATTGGTACCTTCATTAAATCGTTATTTGATAAAATCAATGTGCAGTTTTCTTTTTCTATGATTTTAGGTACTCATAGCAAGTTGTATCTCTCACTAAATGGCGTTTGAGAGTCTATATAAAATTTAAAAATGAATGTTTGCGGAAAAAAGTGATCCATTCTCATATAATCTGTTTGCCCAAATATACGAGATCACCTTCTTACAGAGAAAATTCAATAATATGTGTTTTTTTTTAACATTTTGCGAACGTTTGTGAACCAAAAACTTTTTGACAAGCCTACCACAGTCTTTAAATAAAATGCCTCAGTTTTCGCTTCTTCAGGTCATGTCAAGAGCTTCACAGCGAAACCCTTAACCCTTTACGTCCCGATATCCGTGCTGTTCCGGCCTCGGAGAGTTAAATTGCTGGATAATTACACCAGTGTAGGTGTGACGTCTGTGTTAGAAGCAAAGGGCCAGTTTATCTGTCTTTTGTAGCTCAGCTGATGTGAGGAGGAAGTTTGAGGGCAGAAAGAATGTAGTGTAAATAAAAAAAAACCTTAAATGTTGACTAAGTTAAAAAAAATAGTTATATTTGACCTGCGTGTATATATTGCTGAAAATTGATAGTATAGGAATCTGTTTTTATCGAATTTTAGTAGTACCTTGCGATATCGTCCGTAAATATGTTGAATTTACCGTAAGAGTCAATTGTATGCCCAAATTTATGTTGGTGATTTTTACAAAAGAGTATTATTTGTTTTAGTCCATGAAATAAATAAAAGTTAAACATATCTAGCTTATTAAAAAAATGAATTAACAAATTTTAATTACGGTATACGTTTCCTACTCTTTTAATATTGCTTCATATTGGATGCTATTCCATGAAAATGAGAAATGAAATGTATCGTGTTTAAAGCTGGCTATTTCTGTGATTCACATCAAACGGACTACCCATATGACACATTTAACCATTTCTCTGACCTCTTTCTTAATATGTATTAAAAATACTATGCTCTATATGAGATAGGTCGCATCTTTTAATAACAATACTCAATACTCTATAAAGTCTATTACATTACAATACGTGTGCAAAATTTTAACAAATAAGTCAATGAGCAGACGACGATTATGGAAACTCTTGCGCGCTTCAGAACAAAGCACACATTATATTCATTAAATATATAGAACGAGTGATCCCGGGGGATCATTAGTTCTATATATTTTATGAATCTCGGGAGATTTCGCCCGCGCGTATTGAGTTTGCTTCCTCCCCCCCCCCCCCCCCCCCCCTTTGGTCTAGTAGTTCCTGAGATTAGCGCGTTCAAACAAACAAACTCTTCAACTTTATAATTAAGTATAGATATGATGTAAGTCGATTGCGAAGCATCCAAGTGCTTTTTTTAACGCCCAGTACCAACAAAAATATTTTCTTCCAATTTAGCCAGTTCTTACCGGTCAAAGCGAGCGTTTTCTTTCTTCTGGCACCTAAACGGGCAGTATATACGATTGAGGTCGTTTTCGCCTCGAAAATCGTTTGCATGCATGGTGCAAAAACGGACGCCACTTCATACAAAAATCAACGAGAGGTGCAGGCGATTATGGCGCTTAAACTGGTATGACAACAGTGACCTCGATAATAACCCATTTTATTTCATTTAAAAAAGGTTAAAATTGTGGCCTTGTATACTAGTATATCCCGCAAACTAAAAAAAAAAAACAACACAAAGTTACAAAACAATGTGATAAATTTTATGAAGTTGACTGTACTTTTGGTAACGAATGATAGAAAAGTTTTCCATTACCGATTCGGCAGTCGATTTGTTACATCCGATGTTTAGTTAAAAAGTCATGTCTTTTATGTGTTCTTTTCTTGTTCTTTTGTTTCCTATTTGGTGAAAAATTTATTTTATGATTAGGTTATATTGTTGTAACGTTAACCTGTAAGGTCCCACTGCTGGGCAAAGGCCCTACCTAAACTATGAGGTAGTTTGAGCCAGAATCCACCACGCGGGCTCAGTCCGGATTGTTGGAGCGTGGTTGCTATCAGATGTTATCAAGCCGCCCATAAGTCCTCCGACTAGGCTTAACGACTAATATCAACCGATATTAGCCGGGACCAAAGGCTTAACGTGCCTTCTGAACCACGGAGATGCTCGTGATATACGTCACTTATATGGTCGGAACGGTCACCCATCCAAACACGACCGAGCCGTAGGTTGCTTAACTTTGGTATCGCTATCAAAGCGCTGCTACCGCTGCGCTACGAGCACCTCTACCTTACCTTTCCAAGGTCAAGACCATTATAGTTTAATATTCATTGATTATCATAAGGGCAGGAAAGGTTCTTAAAATCAGGCTGACAGCGGTCATTCAAAAGCCAACTTAATAAACCCCGACCTACAATCGAAATAGCTTCCCTAAACCATTAGGTAATACCATTAACTAAGTAAGAAAGCTCTACATTAACTATCAATAAACGTTTTATTTCGCGGGGCGTCATTGAAAACGACATAATTCACAGTCGTTACTTTTTCAGGAATCGTTGGCTTCGACACCCTAATTCTTGGGCGTTTAGGTTCAGAATGGACGGCATTTGGACTATTGACCTTGAAAACAGACAAGTGAGGTGGATAGATGCCGCATTTTCTTGCCAAAATCTGCGTCTTGCCTCTGAATAATAGTAGTTTTAGTATATAGATACTAATTAAATTCTTGTAATCATTGATCATTTATCACAATAATATTTGGTTATGAGAGTTAATGTTATGTACTTCTTACTAGCTAGATTGACTGAAGTCGTAAAACAGTTTGAAGTGAGTCAAATAATATTCATTAAAAATGAAACGCAATCAGTTCTGAATAATTGCTGTATGCTTTATTGCACACTATATTCAATTTATGATGAGGATACAGCATAAAATCTGGATATATGTATAAAAGGCTATTATACTGTCTCAAAAATAAAAACAGAAGTACTTAAAATTCCATAGAATAAAACACTATTTTACGGATACTTTTTGCGAATATTTATAAAATTTTCTAATAGTTCAGTTTGTCAACCCGTGACCACAAACATTAAAAGTGTTCGAAACGTCGGGATATAAATAATAAATATCAGCGAAAAGTGTCCGTAAAAAAGTGTATCATTCCATGAGTTATATTCGCGTTAACTTCAGATACAAGTATGTCGTAGTCATTTTTAAAATTTTCTTGAGGCCATCTTTCAGTGACCTTGTAGAAAATAAAGACTGCCGCTAACTACTAGCGGACTTTGCCAAAGCCATGAAATACAACTATGTACCGGGTATCGGCTTATGGTCCCCTATTTAAATTGCAAAAGGCATCTTCCTTTTTTTTTCGCTGAGGTAATGCGTTACGCATACCTACTACCCTGGGGACGGCAATAGGTGATGTGGGACTCCCTCGAAGAATGACAGACCACTTGTCATGTATACCCACTAAAACCTCCGCGAGTTCCCGCAAGCCACTATACGCAGGACGACGAAGGATCGCTTATCGCATGCGCTCCGTCGTCCAAGCGGCAATCCGCACTAGTAGGTGCAGTTACGCCCAGGGGGTGCCTCAGGAACCTTGAGACAGCCCCAACAACTGGTGGACCATTTTGAGGTAGTTGCCGAGAGTCCCCACTGCCCTCACCGTTAAGTCCAAATAAAGCCAGTGAGCGGTTTTAACGCCGAAAAGGCATCTACCCTGCAACTTTGTCTGAGCCGTGTAAAAGCCAGGAAATTCCCCATTGAAAGTGGTCTATAAATCGCAGGCAACTAAGGCATTAGTGCGGCGGGCATGGATCGGTCAATTTGAATAAGAGTTACTCTGCCCAAGAATCTGAGGACTATTTATTTTATTCTTAACATTTCCACTTCATTGGATTTAACGATTTTTTTGGGGTAAATTAAGCTGTCGTGTTTATTTTCTTTGAATCACAGGATTCAGTCAATTCCTAGCCATTCAAGTTGTATAAAAAGCTTCTAGACGGAAATAAAAATGTTTTATTTATTTTCTTATTTGTTAAGTGAAAAGTAATTTACCGTAGATGTACATTTTATTTCAGGCTACATGTTCTTGCTATTCCTTATGTAAAAAAATAAGTGCTTAGTGCAAACTATTTGTCGGTGCTGTATGGATTAAAGTTACAGATACAGTTCTTAATACATAATTTCAATACAGACACAACAACAGATAGTGCGCTCAAAATCTTACTGTAACTCCTTATTAATCATTATATAAAAGCACAGTTACAACAAGGACTTCATTTGTTTAAAAAAAATTATTAATTCTAGTGACGCCCAAAATCTTTTCCTCCAACGGAGTCACAATAGAAACTTGTCCAGAAATCAATAAGTATTTTTCCTCTCGCCAACGAAGTTAGAATATTCGGCATACTTAACTAAATGAACTCGAGAAAGCTTGCTTTATTTCCCCGCGAGGCGAAAACAGGAATATTTTCTTAGCGGAGTAAGCTCCGGACTTTTAATTCAAGACGGAGTGTAATATTCCCAAGTATTTGAATTCCCTGTGTGTTTTGCGGTCTGTCGGATGGAAGGGAGTGCGCGACGCATTCTGATATGATTTGATTAAACGATTTGCGGTCTAAATGTCGCCAGATATTTGCGAACGTAGAATCGTATATTAAGTTGATTAATTTTAAGAATGTAGGCAGTTATTGCCGGTTTGGTTTTCAAGCTCATCTTTTGTACCTGACTTTTGAGATGTCGGTGACTGTTAAAGATAATATGATGTTATGAGAATACTTAACTTAGTATCTGATAAGAAATACACTTTAACGGGTATTGTAGTCAAAATAAATTCCGGGAATGTATATCTTCAAGTTATAATAATTGAGCAAAATTTCACACCGGAAACAAACTTCCTGAAATCCAGAAACACGATTAGCAATTCATGAATCCCTGACCACATTCCCATTAACACATAACGAAGTAAAACATAGTTCAAAAGGCCTTCCGAAAAGCCAAGTGGTTTAGGGGAATTTATTCATTTGAAGATTCCAGAGCCAACTACCAAATTATTCACATCGTTTACTTGATAAGATAACAAACAAAAAGAAAGCGCAATTACCGGGGATAGCATCAGAAACCCATTTCGTCAAATAACAAAAGTCCCTGATGAAAAAGCTATTTGAAAACAATTTGGCGAATTGAATAAGCCATTGAGTGAGAAAGTACTTCAAGAAATTAATTCATGGCTGAACATTTTTTAATTAAAATAAATGGTTGAGTTACGAAAGCTCAATTTTTGGAAAGAGAGGTCGAACAGTGTTCTTTAAACTGTTTGCTGTTGCTACCTTTTCCAAATTAAATTATTGCAAACAAAAAAAATGGTTTAGTTGTATAGTGCCAACAACTTTTCTGAAGAATGACAGAATGACGCCACGATCGAAAATGTTGCCGTTTTTAGGGTTCCGTAGCCGAATGGCAAAAAACGGAACCCTTATAGTTTCGTCAAGTCTGTCTGTCTGTCTGTCTGTCTGTCTGTCTGTCCGTCCGTATGTCACATCAATTTTATTCTGTAACTATAAGCACCACACTGTTGAAATTTGGTAGGAAGATGTATCCTGTTAACCACTTTACGATTCTCATACAAAAAATAAAAAAATATGACATTTAAGGGGGGGCTCCCATACATGAAACTAAAACCAAAAAAAACTTTTTTGTCAAACCTATTCGTGTGGGTTGTCTATAGATAGGTCTTTTAAAATGACACTGAGGTTTTTAAAACCATTTTCTTTTAAAGTCTAACGTTTCATAGCTAGACGCTTCCAAAGTGGTAAAATGAGCGTCCCCCCCATCTAACTTCTAAACTAAGCGAGTGTAAATTTTGAAAAAAATATGTAATGTAGATCTTAACAAATACTTTCAACGAAAATTGGTTCGGACGGAATCGAATGAGAAGTTTTTGAGATATAGCACATTTTCAACAACTGCAAACATAACTTTGTACTTCATACAAACACTATGAAAAACAAAGTTATATTTGCTGTCCACAAAATATAGTGGATTTTACTAATTGAAAATAAGTGGATTCCCAAATTCAGTTAAAGTTGGCACGGAACCCTCAGTGCGCGAGTCCGACTCGCACTTGGCCGGTTTTTTGTAACATAAATTATACACTCCTTGATTTTTGATACTCATCGTAATACACGATGAAAAATTAGATAAATAAATAAAAATAAACTTTAATGCACAACCAAAGATGGTATTAACGCCGAGTAGCATTCATTACCATTTACACTTAAGGAATTTTTAAAAAAAGGGCTTTTTTAATGATCAGCAATGATGGTATTAAAGTGACAATTGTAGTTCCATTTTTAGCCATTCTTCAGATAAGTTAGTTGCATTATAATTATGTTTGCAGGATAGTATATTAATTATATTTTTAGTTTACTTTGTTTGGTACTTAACCATTGTCGGAGACCAATAGGTATTGATTAACATTTAGTTCATTTAAGTGTGTTCATGATCAAATAGTGCCATAAAATGTGCTTAAGTGTTGTAGCCTTTATAACCAAAGTTGAACAACCTTCCATATTAATTTTAACAAGCGAGCGTTTGAACAAATTAAATAGGAAATTGTTATTTGTTTTCTCAGAATTCTGGATTTGAGATTAAACATCCAAAAAGTTTGGGAAGCTTCGTCGAAAAGGGAAATGGGGTATCCGCATCAGCAGTTCCTCGGTTGACATGGTGGACCCACCAATTAAAACTTAACTACTCACCGAATAAATTGAAAAAGTTTCGGCTAAGCTCACATGCAGCCCAAATACCGTTTCCACGTACGAATTGACTAGCCAATGGACTCAGAGGTTTTTCTATGAAAACGAATAAAGGAATCAATTCAAATTTACCACGTTTTAAGGTTCAGATTAAAAAACAATGGTTCCATTTATTCCGAATTGATGAAAAGAGAAAGAGTTCAACAATTTAATGGAAGAGCATTCACCATAATTTTAAAATCTGTTTTATTGCCAGTCCAATAATTCAAACAATCTTGCTACTCCTTTTTAACGTAATTATTTATTTTAAATAAGATAAACACAAAATTCCAAACCTATCTAAGCTAGTCATAGTTGAGACACTAAGATCTTTTCAAATCAAATAGTTTACTTTCATTCACTGATATTATTTTATAAGTTATGAAAATATTGTTTACACTGTTCGACTAGCAAAGGAAAACGGACACAGCCTGTTTTACAATGTCTTCATAAGTTCTGGTTAGTGATATCCGCCAGATACTGCATACGAAATTACGTAATTCTATATTTTAATTATTCGTTGGTTATTGTTTATTGTTATACGTTAGTTGTGGTACCACCGTTGTGTCTGATTTTCATAACACGTGCATTGGCTACTTAGTTTGGGATCAGAGCAATGTATGTGATTGGTGTCCAATATTTATATTTATACGCCCAATAGATGAGGAGTTTTTGGAATGAAAGGCGGACGATGTATTTTAACTTTCCCTGCCGTGATTTGATTAAAAAGTCCCTGTGGATTGGATGAAATAAAACTTTTTCTGATTACGGCGAAGCTGAGAGCAGAGGAATGATTCATGTAGAGCCGGACTGGCGATGAGGTGATTTATTATTAGTAAAACATTGAAGTAATTTTCATTTTATTTGTTTCAGGTATATTTCGACGAGTTACACTGATTGAGGCTCCAAAAATTACATGGGTAAATACTGTGCTAAAATTACATTTGGAAGAAAGAAAGAAAATATATTTATTAACAAACACACACATTATAACAGACACAAATTAATGTAGATACACTAACACGAAAATAAAATAAAAATAAAAAAACAGCAAAAACTTTAAAAAAAAAATCATTTGTTCAATTAAATATGCATAATATTTACCATTTGATTATTTTTCCGATTTCATTGAAGTTTTGATTCAAACATCAATATTAAGTAGGTACTCACTCTCAGCTTTCATACATGAATCATATTTATCACAGCATGTACTGAAACTGTTAACAGAAACAGCGCTAGCTATAATTTATAGCCAGTTATCGAAGACTACCTTTAATAGTAGACGGACACGATTAATTAAAAAAAAAAAATTAAGCCAACAAAATAAAAGGTCCTACAGGTTTAAACGGCCTGTTTCAATGTGTCTTATAATTCGGGTTAAGCGTTATCTGCCAGATACTTCATATGAAATTACTTTCTATATTTAAATTATTGCTTGGTTAGTGTTTATTTCTCGATCGTGAAACAGACCCTTAATCCGACTAAATAGTAGCTGGAGACATTTTTTAAAGCTTCAATTTAGTAATGACATAAAATCACCTAAAAACTGACTCCGATATACATTTCTATTTTTCTACCATCGCGGTTTCTGAAAAATATCTAAAAAAGTTGTTGATTCATGATTTTTTTTAGTAATGAAGAGCACTGCGGACCATTTTGTTTTATTATAATGGCGTTCTTTGGCAAGTGTTGAATGGCGTCTATGTCATCAGTGGTCTGCGTTCCTAACGATCCATATATAACGAAAATTAAACGCTGAAAGCAATATGTTTGCCGCTTCTAACGAATGGGGTACTCATAGTTAGAACTAAGTACTATGGATTCGAGTTTGATACTTGCTTGTGTTACAAAAAGTTGAAATAGTTAGTTTAAATGAAATAATAATGAATATATCACGGAAAACACCAACACATATACAGGCTGTTGACATCCAACTCATGATAATATATGAGTTATGCTTATTCAAAAAAATAATTTATTTTAATTTTATGAACCAATCATAAAAGAAAATCTCTTCACAATATTCAAAAAAATCAAAACGAACCAGGAAACTCGCGCCCTCGCGTTAAGCTCGCGCCTATATGTATACGAAATACTACGTCGCAGCGAGAGGCGACCTGTAAGCCTAACATGCGCGCCTCGATACCATTTATCGCGTCGATAAAATAATTTTATTTCCCAAACAACTTGTTTTGCCACATATTTTCCACTTGCACATCAATCATTATTGCTTTTAAAAACAAATGAATTCAACAAAATTACAAAAAAACTTTTTATATGATAAAAAAGACGTTTTAAATTTATCGATAAATGATAAATAGGCGCGCATCTTTGGCCCGCTGAAATAGATAACTTCGAGAAGAGGTAGTGCGTTTCAATGGTTGCGCTTCGCTTTACTCAGCTTTGTCGGGCTACTACTGTGGCACCCGATACACGTGTCGATTGCAAATCATTGTTGAAGTTTTGGCGCCGACATATCTACGCACAGCTACGTCGTGTCGATGGTTTGTCGACGGCAGATGTCTGTTGTTTGTGGCTACCGCTGCTAATGTAGGAACTTCTGTCCGTATGCGAGATCCCTTAAATTGATTTATAGGTATGTCGAAATAAAACACTTTTTTACGGATTAACTTTTCGCGACTTGATTAAATGTTATCCCGACATTTCGAACACTTTACAGAGTTCGTGGTCACGGGTAGACTAAGATATTATTTGTCATTTACAGAGTTTCGAAAAATTACACTACCGTCACTCAATAATATTAATCAACGTTACTATCCACGCAGTAAGAACTAACTGTGTCTTGTGACCTTGCAGTGAGTGGTCTTTCTTGGGTCCTCGTTAGCACTGGATCCCAAGATGGTTGGAAAATTCCATCAGCATGGGATCCCTACCCGTGACCACGAACGCTGTAAAGTGTTCAAAACGTTGGGATAAACTTTAATAAACTCGCGAAAAGTTAATCCGTAAAAAGTGTTTCATTTCGATGTGTAATCGCGTAACCTTCAGAAACAAATTATAGGTATGTTTTTATATTTACATCTTTGAACTTTTAAATAAAATATACGATACCTTTTCGCCAATTCTAAACAAAAAAAATGATATCCCTTGTATATAATAATTATTACAACCTTTTTCATAATCCACATAATTAGCTTGATGGCAGCGGTTAGCGTTATTTAACACGTTATCTGCCACGTTACACCTATTTTAACGCGTAATCCTACACGTAACGTCGTTAATAATTTAAGGACCCGTAAATAACGGTAAAAGGTATTCCGAGAAACTTAAGGAAATTGCATTAGTTATTCTCTTACTTTTATTCCTTATACGTTGTAAGATTTTTTGTGATAATAAATTACCTTTTCTTGTTTCTTGTGTCAATTGCCAATGATGGGATTTATAATGTTTACCGGTGTTTTCGATTATCTGGCAAGCTAAAAATAATAATTTGATGATGAATTGATAATAATTGCAAATCATTCGTCTCAAAAATTTAAAAACAGTAGAATATAGTATGTCAGCTAAAGTGTTTCAAACACTAATATTTTGGCACTTAAAATAAAAAAGTGGGCTGGCTGACCTGTCAGACATGATTTAGCCTACGCTGCATCGTCACTTACCTCTTCTTTAAAATGAAACTTACAAAAAAAGTAGAGAGAAAAAAAAACAAAAACTGCGGCAGCCAGTTGAAAAATGGAAACCGATCGGCTACTTATTACTTGCCATTGGTGTACAAGTTTTTAAAAACAGTAATTAATGAAAAGGGACTTGTAACAAGACTTGCTGTTTAGGGTTCTGTAGCCGAATGGCAAACAACGGAACCCTTATAGTTTCGTCAAGTCTGTCTGTCTGTCTGTCTGTCCGTCCGTATGTCACAGCCATTTTATTCTGTAACTATAAGCATTACACTGTTGAAATTTGGTAGGAAGATGTATCCTGTTAACCGCTTACCGATTCTCATACAAAAATTAAAAAATAATAAGATTTAGGGGATATCCCATACATCAAACTCAAACAAAAAAAATGTCAAACCTATGCGTGTCTATGGATAGGTCTTTTAAAATGACCTCGAGTTTTCTAAAACCATTTTCATTTAACGTATAACGTTTCATAGCTAATAATAAGTTCTTACTAAAGAAACTATTTTTTTTGTATAAAAATATATATCGGTCTAAATGAGTTAAGGGGGGCTCCCATACATGAAACTAAAACCAAAAATTTTTTTTTAAGTTAAACCTATACGTATGGGGTGTTTATGAATAGGTCTTTTAAAATGTCGGTTTTTTATTTTAACGGCAAAGTTTAAACTTTGCCGTTAAATCGCCGTTGCAATTTTTTTCATTTATTGTTTTGTTTTAATCTTGGTACAGTTAAAAAGTAACCCAATGTAACTTCTTCTTAAGCATAACTCTCTTTTTTTTCGCTTTTTTGCACAATTAAGGACACAATATGATTGGTGTGGTACCACCGTTGTATCTGATTTCAATAACACAAGTGCATTTAGGTACTTAATTTGGTATCAGAATAATGTATGAGATTGGTGTCCATTTTTTATTATTATTAAATTAATTAAACGGCATTATGTCAATCTTTTTATGGAAGCTATAACTTTGTATCTGATACAGTAAGACAGAAACTAAAATTCATCTTTCTGTATTACCAGGTAGTTGAATGGTAGAGATTAACCAGAGTCAGAGCATTAAGCCCAACAATTGCTATTGAAAAACTCACAGTGCAATGAATTCAAATAAATAAATAAAATTGTGTGACTCGGCATCCCAAAATCGGCCTACTAGCAATTGTACCCACAGCACACTTAATAAAGTAAGTAGTTAAGTCGTAGACCTAGTTAGTTTTTACGTAGTAGATAGAGATATACCTAGTTGTCCTTTCTAAATTCAAAAATATCTCTCCATCAAGCCCACAAAAATGAGGTTCCCAAAAGGAGAAAGGTAATAGGCGCCCATTTTTTATCCAAAATCCCATCCTTTCATAATATGCCAGTGATTACAGCAATCAGACCGCTAGAGGCGACTCTCCACACTTTGTTTGTGTAACTGCCGGTCTTTATTTTTTGTTTTATACGAAGTACAGGGAAGGAGAAATGTGTTTTCTTATCCGAGTTCATTGTAACCACTTACCTTCACACGTGTTAAATGTTTTACTTTGTATATTTGACGAAATTCGTGGTGTAGTGGCTAAGCACGCCGGGTTTCGAGGCGTCGCCGCTCCGAGGTCATGGTTTCGATTCCCGGTCAGGTTAATGTTGAAATCATAGTTTTTCTGTATTTTCGGTGTGGTACCACCATTGTGTCTGATTTCCATAACACAAGTGCTACTTACTTTGGGATCAGAGCAATGTATTGGTGTCCAAAATTTATTTATTTATTTATATTGAAAAAACGGGTAAGTCACATTTTAATATTGATGTTGTATAGTATAGAATTGCACAGTCGACAGCAGATCAGGTTACCCACTTTTATTGCAAACTAGCCCGTATTACAACTGTATAAGATACCGCAGTGTTTCCCTTGACGTGCTGTTGTCCGTACATTGTAAAAATATGACATTTTGGAGGGAAAAATTGGCGTGTTATTTTTGCCTAAAATGACCCGAAAAAGCCATATCAAAAATATACTTGTGAGGTGTGTTATTTCTTTAAACTTTTACTTTTATCATAATCATTTAGCACTTGTGTTCGCACCTGTCCTTTTGAATTGGTATTATTTAGCGGCCCATAATCAGAATTGGCGCGAAATTACTCTGTCTGGGTGTCAGTTGCCTTTTGGGCATTAATGTGAGCTTAAGTATAGTTCTGGGAGTAGGCATTGGCATTGCCAAAGTTGGGCGGAATTCGAGAATCTGTGGTTAAAATATCTGTTGAGAAGGAGGTAGTCAGAAGTGGAATTGTGTAAAGCAATCGTATTCATTTGACAAATCAAAACGTACGGTATGATCTGTCAAACGCATTGTACTTTACCGTTTGACAGATCACACCGTAAGTTTTGAACTGTCAAATGAATAAGATTGCTTTACACAATTCCACCTTAGCGGGCGTAGTCTGATGCATCATTTTCGACATTTCGCGTAACAGACAATTTCAATTTTATGATAATATCTTTAATAAATCTTAAAAAATATTTGTAGTTTTTTAAGCATCATTCAAAAATTCTTTTCAATCAATAAATACACGAAAACACCAATTTTGTCTCAGCTTTTTTCGAGCGCCACCTGGTGGTTTTACACGGAACTATGTCGAGACTTCCGACACAGGTTGGGAAATATACAGGGCGTTTGGTATATTATGTGCCAAATTGAAATGGCTGATAGTGGGGGTCATTTCCCATCAATTCCCCGCCATGTCATTTTTTTTTATTTTTATGAAAATATACAAAATTCGGCATCGAATCATATTATTTGAAAACTAATACAATGTTTTTTCTCCATTTTGTTATTGTATTGCATTATCCATTTTTTTACGATTTCCATTATATTAAAATACTTAAGACATGCCATGTCACAGTGTCATAAAAACATTCAAACAACTCCCCAAATCCTTAACCCAGGTCGCAAAATAGTTTTTGTATGAAAAATCATCGAGTACCTATTATACTAAAACGCTACAAAATTAGCATTTACTTACTCACATGAGAGTCATTAAAAAACAGCAATCGAGAGAAATCGATTTTAGTAGCCCTGTGTAGCTAATTCAGTTTAGATAGGTATATCGTCACATTAAGTCATCATCATTACAGCCAAACGACGTCCACTGCTGAACATATGCCTACCCCACAGCCTTCCACAGCGATCGATCACTAGCGATCTGCATCCAGTTTAATCCTGCGATCTTTACAAGGTCATCTGTCCATCTTGTTGGTGGACGTCCCATGCTGCGTCTTTGGTCGAAGTCTCCAATCTAGAACTTTCCTGCTCCAACGGCCATCAGTTCTTCGCGCTATGTGCCCTGCCCATTGTCACTTAAGCTTACTGATTCTCAAGGCTATGTTTCTTCTACGTATCTCCTTATTTCTGATTCAGTACCTTATTCACATTGAGTACTTTATTAAAACGTAAGTGTTTCGTGCAAAACCCACAAAGTTATGTTTGTCTAGACTCCAGACTGTTGACATTGAAAAATCCCCTACACTTGATAAATACCTAGTCTCCAGTATGACACGTCTTCTAAGAATGTGGTTATCGAAAACTTGATCAATAGTTTATATTGGCTTTTAATTTTGCCAGAGTAATTACGAGTATTATTACGCCTAACTATACGGTTATTGTAGAACGTATAGGTTTAATTCAATGGCTTAGAACAGCCATACTCAACCTGCGGCCTGCCAAGCCTTTTCTGCGGCTCGCCAGCCCGTCCCAAGACCCATGCGAGACATGCCAGGAACCTTGTCATAAAAGGTACTTGCGACGTTTTGACGACCTAACATTTCAATATTTCCTGCTTGATACGTGCCGGCAACGTCGCTATGGCGTCTAGGAGAGGAAAGGCCCTTAAGACAACTAATTGTCATTGATTTGTTATTTAGTAGATGGTGATTTTCTTTATCTAAAAACCATGTAATTACGAAAAATAGCTCGTCCCGCACCAAGAAATGAACGAACTATAGAATATACGTGCTAACTGTGCAAAAAGTTGTTTTCCTTTCCAAATAGAAAGACACAAAAGACAAACAAATTAGTACAAATTACATATATACAAACTGAATCCATTAATCTTCGTTTCCGTTGCAATTATACCAATTAACTACCGGAAATGTCGGACGTAAGACAAAAAGTGTTAATTAATATTTTTTATCATATCCCCTCTTTTACTCAGACGACTTTCGACCCTCAGGCCTCGTTACAAAGTCTAATATAAGAAATTTTTTTTTGTATCAATTTACGAGCGAATTTGTAAGGGTTTAAATGTAGTTTCTATAAGGAGGAAACGTGCCCTGAAGGTACACTTAGGGCTTGTCACTTTCCGATGCAGACGGCGACATTTATTTATATGACATTAAGCTTCAAGCATAATGATTTATGTGCAATTCAAGTCAAAAACCAATAAATATTCCTTCCTGAGATCCGGAAAGGACATTCAGATCTTACTGGAATAACGAGATATTTTTGCTTTTGACTGTACTACACCTGCGTTCGAAGGATAGTTCTGAATTTAAGCTCTGAATAAGGCAGAAGACAAACATGACTTGGTTGTGACAATGCCTTTACAACGCCGCGGTGCTGCAGCAGATAGAAGGTCGCATTTGTAGGCGACGGCTGCGTCATAGGTCTTGGGTTCGATCCCTGGGTCGGGCCAAAAATATGTACCTGGAATTTTTTTGTTCAGAAGTTCTCAGGTGCGGAGTTAGGAAATTGGCGGTGTTTCACCCCCGTGCCCCGGTGCTCACGTATAGCCGTTGGTCCTGCGCCTGATCTCTCTCCGGTCGTGTCAGATTGCTGTCCCATCGGGCTAAAGGAATTGTTAGTACACCTGTGTTTGCGCCCACACTTAGTGCAATGTTGGGCTGCATTTTTGCGCACAAAAGTGCACGGTATTAGAAAGAACGTTGGTCCGGTTTACCAAATGTTGCGGGTTTGAATCCAAAAAAAACGGGCGGTTTTTTTGGTTTCGTATTTCATCTTAAGGGGCTACCCGGATTTTTAACACGGACACTAGCGCCACTTTAGTAGAAAAATCATAATTCGTTAAATAAAAGACCAATCGTAAATCTGATTGATGCGATTGTAGCTCTGGTTATGTGGTTTAGATACAATGTTTAAGTTCCATAAAACAGAGTTATCTGCAGTTACAATTAGAAAAATTGCCAAAAGTGGCTCTATTTATCAGTTTTTCTAACACTTACTACAATAAACTACTTTAGAAACAATTTGAACGTACTAAATAAACTATAGAACCTGTACTACAATTGTGTCTACGAAATTTTTGATTGTTTTCGTATTTAAGGAGTATTATTTTTTTTTAAATAGAGTGGCGCTAGTGTGCGCGTCAAAAGTTCGGGTAGCCTCTTAATCCTTCAAGCGTATGTGAACGAGACATAATAGATATTCTATTGTTATGCGGTCTCATGCGACCGCTCGGGTGTTGAAGGATAAGAATACACAAAACTTTGTTCAATTTCATTTTTTTAATGATTTGTATGCCTTTAAAGATCAATCTGCCTGATAATTGCACTTAAGCTCAAAAACTAAAAATACATGTAAAATAGAGGTACAGCCAGACTTGTAATGGAGCCTTATTTTAACTTAAACGCCTCCAATATTTACCCAAGAAGTGATGTCTTGTCCATAACTGTGGGAAAATTATAAAAAAGTAAGATAATTTCACAAATTATAGAAACCCCTTTTGACGAGGTATGTCGTTAACTTTAACTCGTCCTTTTTAACACGCAACTGTTATTGTTAAATAAAATACGAAAGTTAATCATAATACAATGCAATAAGGTTGTACTGAGTGGCATGGAATAAATCTGAGTGCTTCGGGTAGGATGTTAAAAAATATCGAACAATATTTTATACGTGGCATATAGTTTTATATTTCGAAAATAAAACAAAGATTTGTTTTATTTTCGGTCATGTTCGGAATCAAAAACCTCTTTTCGAGTACGTGTTAGATTATTTCGCGATTTACACATTTTATTTTGACATAACGTATCAACCTTACATGGTGCACCGGCTGATTTATTTTTAAAGGTATCAAAACTGTTTAACAGGACATGTTTTACAGAACATTTTTAGGGCAGGTGAAGTGCTTAAATACATAGTAGATACGGAACCCTTCCGCGAATACGACTCGCACTTCACATTGAGGGTCAAATTTTTTTTGGGAAATTTTATTAAATGCCTTCCCTTAAAATGAACAAAAAACCTTTTTACCGACTTCAAAAAACTGAAGTATTGAAATCAATTCGACCTGCATGTATGTGATGTTGTCAGAATTTGATAATATTTCAGTATGTTGATTAGTAAGGCTTCCTAACACGTGCGTAAAATTTCGAAAGTGTATGTACAATATTTGTATGTTTGTCTCAGGTTTTCTCAAACGGGAAGTCATAGTGAGATGATAATTCTTAGTTCAATCTGGCATGGTTCAACTAAGGGTACAGTGTAAGTTTAATTAAAATCGGTCCAGTAGTTTTTGAGAAATGAGCAATAACAAAAAAAAGAAACGCCTTTACAAAAACCGACTAAAAATCTTTAAAAACGCAGTCTCAGTATTTTTCTTGCCAATAACCTTAAATACGATGGAGCCTTAAGGAAAAAATCAAAGCCCAACTAATAGCCCCATATATAATAACTTTACGTTAACTCATATCGCGTTTCTTAGAATACCGCGTTTTTCAGCAAGTAAACATTGATCAATTTTCCTTAACCGAAACGTATCTTGACATCTCATTACTGTCGAATCACATAATACAGTTGGGTGACTCGTTATTCTTAGTTTTACAGTTTTTTTGTCTTCCGACTTGTTAAAAAGTTCCTGTTTCCGTCACACAACGTACGTCTACCCTTATAACAGTTCTGCCTGTTTGCAATCGGTATTACGATGGTTTTCATTTACATAATTCCTATGAATGTCGGCAAAAAATCAAAGCATACGATTTAAGGGAATACCGAAACGTTTGTCGCGTTATTCATTTTATGGGTCCCATGTAAAATAAATAGTACGGAAGTAATGTAACCGCGCTTGGAATTTTCGGGTTGGAATATTCCGGTTACAAATATAAGGATAGATACAGAATGAGAAACATTTCATTAAAAGAATGCCCGTTTAAAAGCCGCATTATACATGCCTGTAAAACGGACCAGAAGCTTGCATGCCAGTAACTGGCATGTGCTAGTTTAGCAATTTGCGTCCTTGCATGCCTATATATATTCATACTATTGATATTCTCACGCGCCAGTTTTTGAGCACCCCGCGTCCCCTCCCCCGTACCCCTAGTCTCCCGAAACATATTATGATGTATATCAAAGTTACAAATTCAAATTATAAATGTGTAACTTTCCTTAGATTACCTACAACACTTCAATCTCGTCAACATAATTGTTGTAATATTAATGGTGAAAACTGTATTACTTAAGAACAATGCATTACTATTAAGTCAAATGTGTTATTTCTAGCTGTTTGTTTTCCAAATAAAAAGAAATAAAATTAATAAATTTGTTACCGTTATATTGTAGTAGTCCAGTGGTGATTTTGACAAGTGTGATCGAATGACATACCTACAAGCATCTCGAATCCATCTTTTATGTGAAAACGGCCATGAACGCAAAATAGTTAGTCTTAGTTAAATTTTTTCTTGTTTGTAATCTTTTGTATTAAATAAAAGATTAGAAGCAGGTTGCTTCAGTTTAAATCATAATGTTATAAAGTGTAAAGTTTGGATTAACATCAAAGTTTTAGTTTTCTAGATAACTATTACAAAAACACTAACTCCGTCGAAGTTTCAGTGGAAGGTGCAATTACATGTCAGCTTTAATTCTTTGAAGAGAGCTACTATTTAGTTTTAAGTGCCTTTTAAAGGTTTGGTACAAACATTTTAAAACCATTTTTAATGTCCGAAATTATAGTAATAAGAATGATTAAAACATAAAAACGTCATTTAAGAGCGGTCGTGTTTAGATGGGTGACCTTTCCGACCATATAAGCGACGTATATTACGAGCACCTCCGTGCTTCGGAAGGCACGGATCCGTTGGTCCCGGATAATATCGGTTGATATTAGTCGTTAAGCCTAGTCAGAGGCCTTATGCTTGACAATGTCTGACAGCAGGGTTAGTCGCTTGTTTTGCAAACACCCCTCCACCAATCAATCCAGCAGTGGGACGTTACAGGCTAACTTTACTTACATATTTACAATTCTGTATTATCCTAAAAATTAAGATTTAAAGTTGTTACAAACCCCTTCGGCCACATTCGAAACCAAGGTTCGAAACTAGTTTCTAAATAAGAATAATGTTTCTTCTTTCGAAACTAGTTTCGATATAAGAATTATATTTCTTATTTCGAAACTTGATTCGACAAAGGAATCACATTTCCTCATTCGAAACCGACAAATTAAAATCAAAACCTCTTTAGATATATGTATAGCGTATGGGAATTGGTGAACTATAGTAAAGAAAATTTTCGCTTGAGTGGTACCAATATTATTAAAAACACTGAGTGTCAAAAAAGAATTTAATGAAACTATATGGAAATAAAATCTGCTGCGTTTCCATACATATACGAAAAGAATTAAGAACACTACAAAAAAGACTGATAGATGAAAAATTAAATTAGCAATCCTGCAACTTCAAACGAAAGAAATCTCCGTTGGCCATTGCGTTGAAATTATCGCCCCCTTTTTACTGCATTATTAATCTTACTTGGTAAATTATTTCAATTAAATATACGTGTAGTATGGAAACGCGACGGATTTTCTTTCCATGTAGTTTTTATTTTTTATTTGACACTCACAGTGTTTTTAACCTGTCAATCTGCTTCGAGAAGCGCGAGAACTGCGCGCCGCTGTCGTAAGACAAACTCGCGCGTGGCCTCGACTCTGTCTGGTACCAAGCGCCCGCCATCGGGCGGGCCGCGCAATTTACAAAAATATAAATATCTCGCGGTAGGAATGAGCTATCATCATTTTGTAAACGGGGATTTGTTGTTTATTGTATTAGCTATCATACTGTTTTACTAAATATTACGTTACTGGAATATTTTTATTAATACTGAGGCGAAAAAGAAGGTAGCGCGGGAAAAAACATGACTCATCGTATTTATAATAAATGTTTACGTTATAAATTTTCAATTATACCTTCAAATACCTCGAAACAAAGCTGAAACATAATATTTTTCATATAAAAAAGATAACTTATCACCATAGAACAAATTTTATAAATACAGGATAAATAAAAATCGTAATGACTACATTTTAGTACATGGGGTCTATTCACAAGACCCATCTTCTAAATACTAGTTGGAACACCCAACTTTTTGGTATCTATGGATTGCTCATTTTACCGTTTACATGTTGAAGACTTCCCAGTATTCAATTGTCCGCACCACATAGCTAAATCATCGATTTAAAATCGACTACTCAACCGATCCCCATATGGGGAGAGTAAAACGTGACGAAAAAGTACAGGGAACCCGATATGGGGATAGTAAGGCGCTACGACATATGCGAATGTGAAAATGAACCCCATATGGGGAGAGTAAGGGTGAGAGGGTTAATAATACTGGTACCACTTCAAACGAAAATTTTTATTTTCTTTTGTTCACCAATCCCTAAACGCTATTTATCTAAAGAGGTTTTAATTTTAATTTGTCGGTTTCAAATGAGGAAATGTAATTCCTTTGTCGAATCAAGTTTCGAAATAAGAAATATAATTCTTATATCGAAACAAGTTTCGAAAGAAGAAACATTATTCTTATTTAGAAACTAGTTTCGAACCTTGGTTTCGAATGTGGCCGAAGGGTTACAAATATACTGATTTTGATAGAAACTTGTAGAAGTTATTCATTGTATTTTCTTAGGGACGGTTGCACTATAGTATTTTTACTTAAGAAACTTAAAAAAGCTGTTAAAGTCTATAAAAATACCATCCGAACAATTATAAAGTATACCTTCATAAGTGATATCATTCGGACATCCTTTTTTAATTGGTCGGATAATATATTAAAATTGATACCAAGGCTACAACATAGTTTCTCGAGTAGCAAAACTCACTTAAAAGAGCCTTCACCGCTCGCTTCCTCTATTAACTTGTATCTCGTATTTTCAAAGAAATAGCCAGTTCCGATTCCGAAGCATCAGTACCGACGTTCCGATGAAATGGTCTCGGATTTCATAGGACTTCATATTGCTGGTCCGTACCGAGAAAAACGTAAATAAATATTTTTCACTTCAAACTAGTCGGCGGTTTGGCAATGAGCTGGATGTTTGAATTTGTTAAATTTTAATCAACAAAAAGGATTTCGTTCAAGACGCTTCTGCATTTATTCATGCTGGGTTTCAAGGCGTCGCACTGTGGTACCGTAGTAGGTCATAGGGCTTCAATTACGATGTTTTAATTATGCCATGATACTACGTCGCTTGGGTCACTAATAGTGACACTACAAAATGATATAAAAGGAACTGCAATTAGTCAGTTGTTACATTTGTTTTTTGGCATCGGAAGTGAACGCATCGCACACGCCTGCTCATTAGCGTTATCGCCAAGCGGTTATCAGTGAAAGCGTGACTCGTGTTTTTCCAAGAATCTATTGTTTTTGATTTATTTTTTGTAATGGATATTCAAGTTGAAGGTATGTATAAATTCTTTTATAATTTTTTTTAGTGTCGTTTGACACTATGTATATTTTTATGTAGCCCTGCTACGACAAAGCATAAAAGTTGACATTTTAATTGTAATTATATTTTTTATCGAAACTTTTAACTACTTTCGCATATACTTGCACACATAATTTTGATGTCAAAATGTGAGTCAATGTGTCTATTTTATAAATAATAAGAATTTAGCTGCGATCATTTGCGACTGGGGGTAGTAGCCCACTCGTAGCAAATGCTACGAGCATGCTACGAGAAATCTATTAATCTTGAAATTTAAACTACCCTGTATTTTTTTTGTTTCAGGTACAAATATCAAGTGTTCTATTACAAGAATACTTTTATTAGACACTTGGCTATCTATAAAAGATAGTAATAGTGATTCTGACAGATCTCGTCAAGTGTGCCAAACTCTGTTACAATCACTACTAGATGTTGAAAATATGAATACTAACGACTTGCAAAACAGGATTTCCAATCTTTGTGTAAGATTTGCGAAATACTGGAAGCAAGTCCAGCGATCGTATTCTAGAATTGTCACAAAATACAGCGAATGGCTGAACGAAAGTGAAGTTTTCACTCTGTCAACTGCGGCCGCCCACAACACTCAACATCTTGCGGCTCCAGATCTTCCTTCCACGAGCGGCTTGCAGTACAGAAAGGACTTTAAGGACTGCAGCAAGAGGTCAAAACGACGCAGGTTAGCTGAGTTAACTAAGGTAGATGAGTCTGCTGTAAATTCTTTACTAAGTGATTCTAATCAGTCTAACACCTCCTTTAGCTTTGTGGAATTCAAGACTGATGAAGTTTTATCTTTGATTACTGAGTCTAAATTAACTAAACACCAATATTTATTATTAAAAGAGTTCATAAATGCAAAGTTTCCAAATGCACTGCCATCATATCAAAAAGTGTCATCATATCAAAAACACCGATCTCATGCACAGACTTCTTCTTAATTCCGATCCGTATATGTCTAGTTTAAGAAAACTTCCACGAAAGAAGAATTCTGTGCTATCAGCAGAGGTATTAAATTTAATAATTATTGAAAAATAGGTAGTCATATTTTGTAGTTATAATCTTTAACGGTAAAAAAGACAATAATAAGGAGTAATTAAAGAAATCTTTGTTAAAAATGTAATTTTTTTGTGTCTTAAGTTAATGTGTAATTTAAGTTTATTAAGATAATGTTTAGTAAATGAGGCTAATATGTAACTATAATTAACTTGTATTTGCTGAATTTCTTTTCTAAACATTGGAATACTTTTGTTCCTTTTTTGTATGAATAAATTATTGCTATTTAATGTAATTGAGTTGTTTAATTAATATTTACCTCAGTCTATCATAAAACATTATTATTTCATGCAGTAGCACACAGTACAGTAGTCATTAGCTACGCGAAACCCCTATGACCGCCCTCCTTTGAGCGCGGTACCAGTGCGTCGCCGCGCCGAGGTCCCGGGTTCGATGCCCTGTCTGGTCAATGAAGAAATCATAACTTTCTATATTGTCTCGGATCTGGGTGTTGTGGCCACCGTTGTCTGATTTCCATAACACAAGTGCGTTGGCTACTTACTTTGGGATCACAGCAATGTACGTGATTGGTGTCATTTTTTTTGGTATTATCAGTATCTGATTCTAATTTGATAACAGAATGCTCGGATGAAAAAAAGTGTCTACGACTCGGACTCATGCCTTTCATTTTTTGTCGTAGGTTATTTGGGGCTCTCCCAGATGGGTGTACCCTCTAAAACCTGACGGTGTCCACCGGTGCCGTTAGTGAGAAAAAAGCCACGAGCTAGCGCTTATTCGCAGAGTATTCTTCCACAGCCTCACCTCTGGCTGTAGCTCGCTTGGCATCGAGTGTCACACGGCTTCAGGGGGAAATGCATGCCCCCCCCCCCCCTTCCCTTTGTTGAACGGCGTGCTGGACACTCACAACACCGTCTCAGGCCTCCTTTAGCGAGCGGCTGTCACCCCCGAGTCAGTCGCTCGAGGTCTATCAGTGCTCGAGTGCATTCAGTTAGGCACGCTTTCTCTTTATAGATATATACGTCCCGACAACGCCTTAAATTATTTCTCGTTTTCTGGTAAAAATACCTTCCTGCGTGTTTAGGAGTAGTACCAATTACACTGCAACTGTTAGAGACAAGAAAAAAATGTCATTATGTCATTACATTCATAAGTATAGTAATTTCGTTTTAAAGAATTAAAACTTAAAACACGTTTTTATGCTTAACCACAATTTAGCAATGGCTGACATTAGCGAAATGTCACGCGCTTGCGCCAATGAGCGCTCAGTAGCAATCAGTACGTAACAAATATTATGTATTTATCTCTTTCTATCAACAGGCATGCCCCATAATCTGCCTCTATTAGCGCTTAGTGTCGTAAGCATAGCATAATTTAGCATTATTTTCTAGCATGCATATTTTTTCTCTGAAACTTTTGACACTAAGATACATTTTGTACGCTATCTTGATGCCTATGCAATACACTGTTTTATATTCTTAAGTATTAAGCATATCTTTAAGCAACTCATTCATAACAATTGGTAATAGTGGGTGCCTCATTTTTGAAATCATGATTCGCCATGTATCTTTTTATGTTAATCGAGTATAAATGAAGACAGATCTTGTTATGTGTGTACGAAAATATTGGAGGTTATATATTTTTTAGTTTTTATTTTGTTATTTAGCATGTCTTAAACGACTGAAGCACCTTGTAACGAAATAAAATTAAGGTACCTCATTTTTTTAAACGAAATATTTAGAAAACACCGCAATTACCTCGCTTCGTGAGCTCGTAAGGCTCAATTTGTCAACTTTTAATTATACAGGCTCCATTTTCCATCGCGTTGTATTTCGTCTGGTCCCTAAGGAACAAATACGCGTCCTAAATTCATTATGGGACGACAAGTGACCGATAGGGGCCTACTCGGTATTACCCAGTTATTTTTGTAACTGCTCATATTTTACTCTGTTTGTTTTTTACACCAATATCTGTATTGCTGTAAAGATACTGATACATTCATAAAAATGAAATAAGAACATAAAGATGAAATAAGAAACCAAAAATTTGCGCACGGGCGGGATTTGAACCAACAACCTTTTGGCTGACCGGGCCAAAAGGTTGTTGGTTGAAATAATTGAGCTACCGTGCTGTCAGTCCGATCCTGCGAAATTTGTGGTCTCTTATGAAAATAGTATACCACAAATTCCACAATACATAATAGACCACAAATTGCGCAGGATGGGACTGACAGTACGGTAGTTCAATTGGTAAGAGCGTTTGGCCCGGTCAGCCAAAAGGTTGCTGGTTCAAATCCCGCCCGTGCGCAAATTTTTAGTTTCTTATTTCATCTTTATGAATATAAAATCCCATCAAAACAATACTTGTCAAAAAAACCAAGTCTCGCCACTCAGTTGTTCTGCGGTAAAAAGTTGTGAGATCCATGTAATACCAAGTCGGTTATTAATTTATTCAGTCTCTATTTAAGCGACTTTCTGTCTTAATACTTCCAGTCTCTAAGACCACGATCGTGGTCCATAACAAATGAAAATCAATTGTGTCTGGAATCTCCGTACTCGAAGCATTAAGTTGTTACGTAATAATTAACCTCCCCGACGCCACAGTATTTTCGCTCCGCGGAAGGACCGCGTGCGTGTGCGAATTCGCGCGGTGTCAGATTACACTTACGTAAACAGTTATAACATCTTATTGGAATAAGCTATTATCATTCTGTAAAAAGCTTATTATTACTGAAGAGATTGCCTATGCTCGTGTTTTAAAAAAATACAACTTATATGCGGGTGGTTATTTTATTTTGGACCATGAATTCTTCTTACAGACATTTTTTCAGACTAGATCTGTTTATTTTCGTCAAAAGCACGTAAATAATAACGTTATCTAAATAACACTTTATTCAAAAACATCTTAGATAAACATTCATTCAATTCATAAACAGAAATACTCATGTTTACAATGTAACACCACTTGAAATACGGCGTCAAGTCTCAAGTACCTAAGTAATTTGAGCGCGCCGATAAGGAGTTCCCCGAACACGTGTGCCTGGCATGTGTGTTGTTCGTTGTTTTGCTTTGTAAGCTTTACTACTAACTAGATTAGACATCCGTCTTTACGTTTGAGTAAAAAAGTAGAAGTAAGAGAGGTGGTTTTAATTTTTTTATAAAAATCTATGAAGCTATATGAAGGTAGCCAAAAAAAAGTTCACAATCGGACTTTGATAGATTTATAGACATAATTGATATGTTTTGTGTAATAAAATAAGCTTTCTAGAAAATATTAGAGTATAAACTATCTAAATAAGCCACAAAAATAACTACGATAATACAAAAATAAAAACTTAGAACCAAACAAAGTCGAGGTAGGGTGACGTAATTTACGAAAAAAAAATACGAGAAAAAAAAAATTAATTTCAATCAAAAACTGACAGCAACCGGATGTTTTTGCGGTCTATGGTGTAGAAACATCTGTTTTTTACTCATAAAGGTCAACATGCCCGAGGAATAAGCATTTATACACCCAGAAAAAAATTCGTAAAAACGTATAAAAAAAGCGCCCACGGGCGGGCGCTGTGGGCCTACATGGCACATTCGAAAGCGCCCGCCCGCGGGCGGCTGGTGTCAAAAGAGTCAGCATCTTATAGTGACGCATATCAATAATAAAATTCTTTAATGTTTTATGTAAATATATTGAGACTTGGCCATCGCCTGAAAACACGTGTAAATTCAATCGCCTGAAAACACATGTAAATTCAATTATTTAGTGCGATGGCCAAGTCTCAATATACTTAAATCCAGTTGTATGGGCTTAATTTTCTTTGCGGTCTTTTCTAGATTTTTTAGTTTTTCCTTAATTCATACACCAAACACTACTTATATTCTAAATTTGAAGCTTCTAGGTCTGCTAGAAGTGCCTTAGCATTTTGATGATCGGTGAGTCAGTGAGTGACAAAATTAAGAAATTTGACCCGTTATAATTCTTAAAATACTGGTTCAAATTGAATGATATTTTAAATATACCGTGACTTTACAATGCTGCATGGTTACTGAAAATTTTAGTCTTCTAGTTTTATCCACAACGAAGTTATAGGGGGTCGAAAATGGTCTGAATTGCTTCGAGAAAAGGATAGTACGGCCGTGACGCTTTTTTGCTCGACTTAGTGGGGGCACTGCCGTGCCCCCAGATATGGCACTGTGAGTGTTAAAAACATTCTAAAGCACATGAAATAAGAAGCCAAAAATTGCTGCTGTTGTAAAACAGTAAGGGTAGATAGCGCAGACGTCACGTGTTATGACGTAGGTATGCATGAGACCAGAAATTTCACACGGTTGGATCGACGGCACGGTAGCTCAATTGGAAGCTTTTGACCCGATAAGCCAGAAAGTTGCTGGTTCGAGTCCCGCCCGTGCGCAATTTTTAGGGTTCCGTAGCCGAATGGCAAAAAACGGAACCCTTATAGTTTCGTCAAGTCTGTCTGTCTGTCTGTCTGTCTGTCTGTCTGTCTGTCCGTCCGTATGTCACAGCCATTTTATTCTGTAACTATAAGCATTACACAATTGAAATTTGGTAGAAAGATGTATCTTGTTAACCGCTTACCGATTCTTATACAAAAAATAAAAAATAATGTCATTTAAGGGGGGGCTCCCATACATGAAACTAAAACCAAAAAAAATTTTTTTAGTCAAACCTATGCGTGTGGGGTGTCTATGGATAGGTCTTTTAAAATGACATTGAGGTTCCTAAAACCATTTTCTTTAAAAGTCTAACGTTTCATAGCTAGACGCTTTCAAAGTGGTAAAATGGGCGTCCCCCCCCCCCCCCCCCATCTAACTTCTAAACCTAGCAAGTGTAAATTTTGAAAAAAAAATATAAGGTAGATCTTAATAAATACTTTCAACGAAAATTGTTTCGGATGGGATCGAATAAGTAGTTTTAGAGATATAGCACATTTTCAACAACCGCAAACATAACTTTGTACTTCATACAAACTCTATGAAAAACAAAGTTATATTTGCAGTCGACAAAATATTGTGGTATTTTACTTAGTAGAAGTAAGTGGATTCCCTAATTCAGTTAAAGTTGGCACGGAACCCTCAGTGCGCGAGTCCGACTCGCACTTGGCCGGTTTTTTTGTTTCTTAATTCATTTTTATGACTATAAATTATGACACTGATTGTTTAAAACATTCTAAAGCATACTAATTACAGCTTACTTAAGCTGCTTGCGAAAGAATACAATACATTACTTATTACTTGCTTTAGAAAAACCATGCAAAAGGCCTATGTTTACTAAGTAGACTTCCTGCGACTGATAAATAATCTGGTTTTTGGAACATCACCATAACTTATAAACACTAGTTACAAAAGTAAGTATGTAAAATATGAGCTTTTTGTGTAAATAAAACCTCCGCACTGTCTTTTTCAAACTATTTTTTTAAACGTGTAACGTAATTAATACAGACTTGTCGAACTATTTGTACTTCTTGAAGATTTGTATTACTCATACTTTTTACCGATGAATTTTTGAACTGTTAGACTGATTAACTTTTGAACTGATGAATCTGCGAACTGACTTCTCTAGCCTTAAATAGTTTTGGGTGAACCCTGCTTTATCGCATTCTAACTTACTTACTACGACATCTTGCAATAGATTTCGTAGTAAGTAAGTTAGATTGCACATTGGTAAATTGTGTTCTTTATTTTTAAATAATGATTCTGAATACAAATTATTATGCTTTTAAGAATTTTTCTGACGAACCTGCCAGTATTATTATATTAATACCTTCATTAAAAAAACATTCCTTTTGCAATTAAAGTTCTTCTAAAGTCTATGTGCCAGCAAAATCAAATAAAGAAAATAATCTATATGGGCAGGCCTATATAGATTATTTTCCCTATTTGAATAATATTTGATTTACAAATTAATGTTTTTTTTTTATAAAACCTAAGTGGCCAGAACCTGCCAGGAACAATGCATTTCTATATGTGAATAACATCCGATCTACAAATTGACGATCTTTTTTAAAACCAACGTGTCCAGAACCCGTCCGGAAAAGAGAGATTTTCTCTATTTGAAAATCATTCTACTTATAAATCAATTAATGTTCTTTTCTAAAACGTATGTGGCCAGATCCTACTCGAACACTTTGTTTATTTTTTTATTTGAGTCACTTAAAATACCTGTGTGTTTGAGAGTAGACCATTCGACGTTAACGTATTGTCGAGCAAAATAGCTTTCAACACTTTTGGTGTTCGAAATAGTTGGAGGAGTTATGCTGCCCCAGGAGACTAAGGTTGAAGAATAAAACAATCAAATAACGCACTTTCACGCGATTTGATTTCAGGTCTTGTTACCAAAACATAGACAAAACAATTTAAGTTAGATTTATTTGTCGTACACCAGGGATTACTACTTTAGCTAGGCAACGATCAAACCATTAGTCTATTTAAAATGATCGTGCTACCTACACTGACTGACAAGACTGATGTAAATGAAACTTAAAAAATTGACCATTTTGGTAGTATCATTTCAGACTGATGGAATGGAGTGATGCGACGTGTAACCTTTGTCTTAGACCCTTTGCACACTGCGATTTTTAGCAGCGATGCACTCGCGATGCAGCATCGATGCAGTCGCAAAATGTCGACCTTAACACGCGCTACTTTTAGCATCGATACAGTCGCGATACCAACTCGCGACTACATCGATGCAAAGTGAAATCTGTTAATTGCAATTCTTTCGCGCATATGCATCGATGCTAAAAGTCGCAGTATGTAAAGATTCTTAGAGACTAAAAGAGTGATCAGTAATATTTCTGACTGAAAAGGCTTACTGAGGATAAATAAGATATTATACTTGGGAATGTTGTGAGTGGATGATCCAGTAAGAGAAGCTTTAGAAAACAATATTTTTTTAGATATACATTAGGTGTCAAGTGCTTCAAAGTTTATTTTTAGAATTGGTTATAAAGGTCATATTCGTATTCCAAATTGATTTTCAGTTGAAGATCTTCCTAGCTTCCAATTTTGACTCATACAAATTGTAAACTAATTCTCAATGTGCGTGACTGAGAACCGTAAAGTAAGGCTGGTTACTCACTTACTGGTATAGGGTGAAAATGGTAAGCCTAAAACCTTACCTTAGCAATAAACTGAAGACTTTATTTCTAAAAGTAAATCTACCTACCTTATTTATATCACAGAAACGAAATAAAGTTTACACAAGCTGACATACTTTTTTTGGAGTTACTGTAAAAAAATATTATTTTCATTTTGTCAAAGACCTATTGCGAAAATTTAAAGCATATTTCGAAAGTTTCTTGAAAAGTAGAACGGAAACACAGTTTAAATACACAGTATCACCTACAAAAACATAGTTTTACTGACTGAACCTCGTCATACATAAATTTTGGGATTCGTTTATTAGTGGTACCTGTAAGGAATATAACGATTATTATGAGTGTTATCAAATTAGTTACAACTTGAATTAGTTTTTGGAATGAGAGTGGAAAAAATCGTTTTCAGAAGCTGTCAATTTTATACAGCATTTTAATTTATTACAACCACCATTATTACATGTTTTATTTCTTTTATTACATGACTACGGCGATGATGAAGTAAGCAAAGTTTAAATGAGTTTGTTTATCTTTTAATACATAGTTTAGATATCATGTTTTAAACTTTCATGGACCATGAAAGAGTAATGTTAGTACATTAGAATAGTTAAGATACGGGATTGCTATCATGTATGCATGCATGGCGCTTGCAACAGTGCCGAAATATCGGAAACTCATAAATAATAAGGTACATGGTAGCAATCCCGTATCTAAATATTCTAATAGTTTAGATAAAAAGATAGTACCCGTATTTAAAAATGTGTACCAACCCTTTCTCCGATCTGAAATGTTTGATAGAACTCGTTTGGTCGTGAATGATTGATGGCAGTTTATTTTCAAGCGCCTGCTATAGTGTGAATATCGGTCAGACATAAGCACTGCATGACCTATGATTAATGTTGCGAAGAGATACGTTGCATTTTCGAGGTTAGTTTTCTCGTTTGGATGAGTTTAGAAAAGCATAGCCGTGCAATGTGACAGGTAAAACGATGACTTCCTTTGAAAAGGTTAGCAGAGAGCTCATTCGTCATACTTTATAGTGTACTAGCGGTCAGCGGAGACTGCGTCCACGCATTTTAAGTTTGCTTCCTCCCATAGTTCCTGAGATTAGCGCGTTCAAACAAACTCTTTAGCTTTAGTATGGAAGTATAGATTAAATAAAGTCAAATCGTTTAAATTGGTAAAATTTAAACTGTGTCTTTGTATGTACTAGTATCACAGATGGCACTATTGTATATTTTTTGAAAATGAATATTTTAATTATTTTGTATTTATTGCTCTAACAAAGAAAATATTTTTTAATACAGCATCCTGTCAGTTTTAAATGTCATCTACGTCATCAATTTTGCCTCTCTCATTTCAATGCCTAATTGACGTGTGTGACGACCTGTCTGGTGTAGTGGTCGAGAAATCGCCTACTAAGTACGCAGCGGGTTGCGGGTTCGAACCCCGCACAATACAAACATTTGAGTGCATGAACATGTCTGTTTGTATTGGTCTGGGTGTTTTCTATGTATATCATGTGTACATTTACAAACAAAAAGTACTTAAGTATTATATCCGTTGTCTGGCACCCATAACACAAGTTTTGAGTAGCCTACTTTGGGACTAGATGGCGATGTGTGGGAATGTCCAAAGGATTTATTATTATTCCTTTCTTTTCACTAATTTTAACGTTAGTTAATAAAAGTACAATAACTGCAAAAAATATTACCGTAATCTCATTTTTTTTTCATTTTTTTTTTATTTCTTGTGCCGAATCGACCCTTTAAATATTATCACTGTAAACGAGGTGACCTTATGTATGTAATTGGTACAGCACTTACCTAAAATAGTATCAAAATTTAATCTGCTTTTCTTGTCAATCTTCAAATGGGTCGCACTGGTTTAATCAGCCAGTAAATCGAATGTCTAGGCAGTTATTAAACGCGATTAACGATTAACGACTTAGCGTATTGAAAGTTGGTCCTTTGAAGATGACTGACACTGATTTAGCCAAATGATAAAGAAAAATCGTATTTTACCAGAAGAGTTCCTTCCTTTTGGTAGTATGATACCTTAAATATCACATACATTCATGTCGAATTGATAACCTATTTTTTAAACCGCACTCCAAATAATTAGTTTTCTAGCACTATATTCAACTAAGCCATTCTTTATAAATCCGTTCTTCTAATAGCCACTAACACGAATTAAAACTGCAGTCCCTACTCCATTTTAGTCATACTGTCTGTCCGTTTTAAATCTAATTTCTGCAACTTCAGTCGCGGGTAAAGCGCTTCACACGGATGTTTTGTGCTTTTTTTGTGCCAATTGGCTTCTTTATTTATTCAAGTTGTTTTGTAACGATACAAGGATTTGCTAAATGGAGTTATCATCATAATTATCGGGTGCAGATAGATCTTTTATGTAGAAGACACTCGGTGAAAATCAGCGCCGTGGTATGCGCTCTGTTGCTGACTAATATTGAGCTCAAGAACGAAACCTATTTTGCCTTCAATAATGGAAATTTTGTTTTTTTATTTTGGACGAATAAACGCATTTTCTTTCTTATGTACATACCACACAGAGAGGCCTGCCCCATAACCTAAGTTGTGTTACACTTGTGTTATGGAAATCAGAAACAAAAGTGATACCACAAAACCCAAACCCGAGACGTGAGAAAATTCTGATTTCTACATTGACCCGACCGGGAATCGAACTCTACCTCGGAGCGGCAACGCCTTGAAACTCAGCGTGCTTAGCCATTGCACTACGGAGGTCGTCATGATTGTGAAAAGAGTAGATTCAGCGACGTGTTGCTTTTAAGAATGTTTTTAACACTCACAGTGTCATATTTTATATTGATAAAGATGAAATAAGAAACCAAAAAAAAAGTAAAAACCGACTTCAAAACCAAAATGCACTTAAAAGTCTTAAATAAACTCTTCACCATTGAAAGGAAAGGAATCCGTTTTAGGCAAACAATTTCTTTTTGGAGTCGGTGCTGTGATAGTTGATGCTTGATGGTCAAAGTGATGGCACCGACTCCAAAAAGATATTGTTTGCCTAAAACGGATTCCTTTCCTTTCAATGGTGAAGAGTTTATTTAAGACTTTTTAGTGCATTTTGGTTTTGAAGTCGGTTTTTCCTTTTTTTTAAAGGTTTATTTTATTTCTTTATTTTTAGTGATTACATAAGAGGGGGGGGGGGAGTTGCACCTTATGATTCTATTTTTTACGAAGTTACAAATTACCTATCACAAGTTGTGTCATTATAATTACTGAACTCCTAGGCGTTAAGGAGTTCCACCATCAGCTCAGCCCCACAAAATGTTGACTATCAGACGCAACAACACGTCAACATTAAGATTCTAGTAAAGAAACACTATACGTGCCTTTAAAATTTGAGGGTTTCCCTCGAATACACCAAGATCCCATCATCAGATCCCAAAATGGAAAAAATGGGACCAACTAGAAGGTATACCCTCTAAGTAGGTGAAAAAATTTTTCGATTCGGTCGACAAACGACTGAGATATGAGGTAACATACATACAAAAAAAATAATGATGATAAAAAAAACAGTCGAATTGATAACCTCCTCCTTTTTTGAAGTCGGTTAAAAACTTGCGCACAGGCGGGACTTGAACCAGCAACCTTTTGGCTGACCGGGCCAAACGCTCTTAGCAATTGAGTTACCGTGCTGTCAGTCCGACCCTGCGAAATTTGTGGTCTCCTATGAAAACGTCAATTGCGTGACGCTTAGCGCCATCTAGTCGTCTGTTTATGAAACCCGTCACGCAATTGACGTTTTCATAGGAGACCACAAATTTCGCGGGGTCGGACTGACAGCACGGTAGCTCAATTGCTAAGAGCGTTTGGCCCGGTCAGCCAAAAGGTCGCTGGTTCAAGTCCCGCCCGTGCGCAAGTTTTTGGTTTCTTATTTCATCTTTATCAGCGACGAACGACGAGTGAAAATAAACATGCGCTGATTGAACCGTAGAAAATCTACTAGAAAATCAAGGAGAGATGAAAGTAAGATACTTTAAATAGCCAATGCTTTGTTTAATTTCCCTAATTTATAACAAAGGAAATGAACAATTCCTCTGTTTTACAAGTTTCTTCTGTCGACTCTATAAAATAGCCGTATTTTTTCAATCTCTGATTGAAAAAGGACTTTTATTCCTAATTTATCCCAAATCTTCGCGTCACTACAATCCTCAATAAGTTGCCAGATTCGTTTGACAAGTATAAGGACTCGCAATGGTTAGCAAATACACTGTTCGGATCCCCGTTCGAGCCTCATTTTCTCGATTCGGCCCAATTTTCAGGGCGATCCAGAGTGCTCCAGTAATCCAGGACCTAATGTTCGGGCTAAGTCATAGGAGATGGGTTTTGGCAACGGTTCTCTGCTAGTGAGTGCTTATTCTTGCGTAAATGGAAGGAGTTGAATTGGTTTTGGTATAATGGCAAATAAGGGTAACTGCAAACATAATGAATTTGGTGGAGTTGCAAATAGTCTCAGTGTTATGATGATGATGATGCCTGTTGTGAATAATATGACATGTCGCTAGGATTCTAGGATTTGAAATGCTTTCAATAGAATAAAACGAAGTCTATTGTTCTTTGCTCGTCGAATAATGTAAACATTTTTAACAACTTTTTAAATTATACCAGTAAATTAAATTCATTTACCATTCGTTTTAAAAATATCTCAGTGCTAAAGTATAAAAAATCTATGTTGTTTGTTTGGTGAGTTTTGTGTTTATCCTTTTTAATAATGAATTATAAGTAAAAAGTAATGTCAAGATTGATTACAAAATGCAACAATAAAAAAGTAACGGACTTTAATTTTTAATTTTAATATTTTATTTATATACAGAGTGTTGATTTCAATACGAGCGGAATTTTCAGAGGTGATTATGTACCTTGTTCTGATCATGAATCACAAAAAAAATGAGTTCGAAAAAATATTTTTATTTTTATTAAATAATGACGGTTTTCAAAGTAGACCCTAGCGATTTTTAGAGTAGGCCCCCACCGCGCCGGCTTGCGTGCGAACGAACGATACCTACAAAGCACAAAGGCACTGCAATCCTTTGTGTTTGGCGCGTGAGCGCCGCTCAGGCTTCCCGCCGCCGCCTGCCATAGCGCCGTGCGGTGAAGTAGCGGCTATCTCTTTTTATCGCCCAGCCCGCGCTATCTCGTTCTCGCCCGTCGCTCATACCTCAGTTGTGCTAATAACATCGCATAGGCAACATGTTTTGCGAAAATGACGCAAAATTATTCTAACGGTGAACTCGTTCAAATGGTGCGATTGTATGCAATAACTGACAATAGTTTGAGTGCAGCTGTAAGGATGTTTGGTGAACGTATTGTGTATACCGAAGAATCAACAAACGTTAATGACCTAAGACAGAGAATAGTCAGTGCATTCGAGTTAGTTTGACAAAATCGTTTTGTGCTGAACAGTTTATAGGGGAACACCAGACGCCGTGCCAGACTGTGTATTGCTCAGTCTGGTGGACACTTCGATCATTTATTGAGGTTAGTGTAAATAAAAATGTACAAAAAACTAGATGTAAAGATAAATCGATGTAAATAAGTTGATTCCAAATTTTTAACTACGCCAAAAAATACTTTAGACTCGCGTCATTTAATAATCTTGGTACTTTTTTTATTTTGAAACGGTTTAGCATAAATCTAGACAAAAGCTCAGGGTTCGATTTCCGTTTGAACTCCCGAAGTTAGTTAAAATGACTACCTTCATGACTTTTGCTCATTAAGTAATAATAACTAAAAAATTCATAAACCATTAAAACTTCTTTTGATTTTCAAAAGATTAGCCAAGCCAATTCCCACCTGATGGCTCAAATTGTGTTTAAGTTACAGTACAGTACAGATGAGTTTAGTTAGCCTAGATTAAGATTCAATTCGTAGTAGTAATTTAGAATTTGAGGTTCGATAGATTCTCGATTGATTGCTCAAATTCATGAAAAACAGTGCGATCGATACCCATTGCGCCACTAATTGATTTAAATTTAAGTGTTTCGGGTTAAAGTTTCAGAATTTCTGATAGATTGCCCAATTTCAGTGAGTTTTATCAAGATTAGGTAATTTGATTTGTTACAGATGAGTTTTAGGTATGTTTGTCGGTCCTAAGCCCGATTAAAGTAGGAAGGGAAATTTGGAATCAACTAATCCAAACACGTGAAATCGCTTATTCTAAATAGCAACATACACACTCGGGCATAACGTACCTTGTACGTACGACATCAGCACTGACGGCTAGTTAGTACCTACTTGTCGCGTACTACGCGGTTCGCGCCCGCTACGATTACAGTGTAAACATAATGCAGTGTCTGACGCCACAACGCAGTAAGGGTTTCATAAAAAATAATCGCTTAAAATTTCAGTTTAATTATTTTGTAATATTTGGTTCCACATACCTGTTCTATATGGGATCATACATTGTTTTTATAAATACCGCTAGGATTGAAATCAACACCCTGTATATTACATATATATATTTATTATTTAATTTTATTATTTCATTTTAACAATAGCCTAGTCGACTAAATTTCAGAAAGTAGATAATACTTTACATTAGTGAATTTATAAATCAAAAACCTTGATATTTTAAAAAAGTGTACCCCATTTACATGATTTAATTATGATTTTCAATTTGATTGGACCTCAAAATTTCTAGAACTGTCATGGCGTCTTAAATGACGTCACTGCTTACTGCTTATAATCGAAGGTCTTCTTGACAGCAAAATACTATGAAGAGTTTTCTATGACAGCAAAAAAGCCCGCCATATCCTTCAAGTCGTGACGTCCCATTTTTTTGATAGGCGTTTACGGTCCGATGACCAAATCTGTGTTTTGGACCAACTTAATTATTTAAAAATTTGTTCATCCTTATTTAAATTCAGAAATGATTTATGTATGATATCTCAATGCCATTAATAATCACTAGAAACTACCAACATTGTGATTTGTTCTTAGTGGAAACTAGCCTTAACAATTCAACATATTTATAGTTGGGCTCGATATAGTGTCAACAGAAATATTTCAGCGTTTGTATTTTTTCACAATTTTGAACTCTTGATTGCGACCTTCTTGATTCCGACGAATAAGGAAGTAAGTAGATACAGTTTCTTCATATTTTACCGACTTTTGAAAATTGAAACTAGAGCAGGTACGGAAATCTCGACATAGTTCCCCGTAAAACCACCGGGTGGCGACCAAAAACTGCTGAAACCAAATTTGTTTTCGTGTATTTATTGACTGAGAAGATTTTTTCCCATTTCGCTGAGTCAAAAATGGTGTTTCGTTTTTATATTGATACAGAAAAATTTTTGAATCGCTACAGTCACGCTGCTGATAATTTCATACATAAATGGCAGCAGCGCCGCTGTTTTTATTTATTTATGGGCATCCGCTGCTATCGCTTAATGTAAAGGCACACTTAAACATAAACATTTGTTATTTACGTAAACATGGTGATATGACTTAAAACTTTACTTCATTTTGGTGATAGTTGAACTACACTTCTGGACACATCTATTGGCCCACCTTAGAGTTTAGGTTTCGATGGCCCCTACCGAAATATGATTGCTAGATTGAACAAAAACTGTTGATGCAGTTTTAAACCTGATACATTTGACCATCTTTTTCGATCGTATTGTTTTAAATTTGAATTCAGAATACCATACGACATGAAGCTACGCCTAATAAGTCGGATATGCGCCTTGTTAAAGGCAATTGATTTTTGAATAAAAAACATGTTTTATCAAATAAAGGTTTAATTTAATAACCCGTGTTGCCCCCATAGGCATCTACCACAGCTCTCATACGATTAGGCATAGAGTTTATCAACCGCTCTATGAAATTTTGAGGGATCACCTCCCATTCCTCTTCTATGGCAGTTTTCAACTCCTGCATCGTCTGGGCAACTGGCTGACGAGCCCTAACACGTCTTTTTAGCTTGTCCCACATGTGCTCAATGGGGTTCATGTCTGGGCTTCTGGCTGGACAGTCCATAACTGTGATGTTCACATCTCGGAGATATTCTCTGACGATGCCGGCCGCTTGGGCTCATGCATTATCATGCATATAAAGGAAATTTGGGCCCACATAGTCCGCGTATGGTATCACGTGCAATTCTAAGCACTCACGAATGTACCTTTCAGTATTTAATGTTGGCAGCCGTGGTCCTGTAACAACCTCAAGTTGAGTTTTGCCGCTCGCGGATATACCGCCCCAGACAGTCCACGAGCCACCGCCATAAGCAACCCTCTCTTCAAAGCAGCATTGTGCGAAACGCTCTCTCCCTTACGTCGGTAGACCTTCTTCCTTCCATCATTGCCATGTAACACAATTTTAGACTCATCAGAAAAAAGTACACGGCTCCAATCTTGCTGTGTCCAATTTAAATGACTGCGTGCGAAATGAAGGCGCGCTGTTCCGTGGGCTCGCGTTAGTTTGGGCCCATTAGCTGGCTTGTGTGATACCATATCGCGTTCTTTTAACCTTCTCCGAACAGTTCGAGCGCTCACAGATACACCGTGGAATTCGCGAAGTTGGTTTTGTATCTCAATGGAGGTAAGGTGACAATTCTCAAGCTAGTCGTCACGATTAATCGATCCTGCCTTTCAGTTGTGACTCGAGATCGTGGCCTTTCTTGGCAATGAACAAAGCCGCCAATCTCTAGGTACTTCCGATAAACATTTCGGACCGCAGATCGACTTAAATTAAGTTGAGCACTCAAGTTTCTTTGGCTGTGTCCAGCCTGAATAAGTGCCACAGCTTGGGCGGCGACTTCAGGTGAAGTATTCATAAATTATTGATAGAACCTCACCTTTATGTTAAGAATAAGTAATGTTTGTTGCAAAACCAAATATATCAATCACTTTTTCAAGAATTAAATCCAAGTTAACCAATAAAACCTAGTTTTCTTAGTATTCGATTGTTTGATATCAACAAACAGGCTCCAAATTGTCTTTTGTTTCTTTAAATTCTGTATTCAAAATTCAAAAAAATACTATTGAATGAAATTGTGAATGTGCCAGGTTCAAAACTGCATAAAAACTTTTTGGTCGACTTAATATAAAATTTTAGCTAGGACCAAACGAAACTGAAAATACAAGGTGGGCCAATAGATGTGTCCAGAAGTGTATTTAAGAACAACCACTTGACCCATACGTTACGACGAATTCAGGACCGGCCTTAGGTGCCCATATTTGAAATTCCTAACTCCCAAACTCCAACATATTGACCACAAACCCTTGTATCTTGCACCAAGACGAGGTTTAAACACGTAGCTTCATAAATCCGGGAATTCTTACGCGAACGCGCTTCGAATAATTTATATTAAAGAGTTACGGGAAGTGTGCTTTAAAGATCTGCGAACATTGGTGTAATGCTGGAAATAAATTGGGTGTTCAGAAAAGAAGAGACCCCTGCATTTTTTTGGAGATGAGATATGTCAACGCCGGATTTACGACGCCGTAATGACACGAGAAGCTTTGACGTTGGTTCTAGCTGGTTCTGCGGCAGTGCGTCGTCGTGTTAACGGCATGTCGACGGCTTGACGATACCATGCGGATGACGCTTTGGGCATCATGTTGACGTTAGTCTTAGGCAAGAGCAGTTATCGACAAACCATTGCTGTAAATATTCCTTAGACATGTTGATGACGCGTCATCGGCATGTTGGTTTTGTCGACGGCTGCCGTTAGTTACTTGGTATGTCGACGACATACTGCCGTCCGTTAGATTTATTCAACAAATCATCAATACAATCAAAATCTTGGGTCATAATAATATTTCGGTTGTGGTATAACCACTTAACTTAAGAAAATGTAAAATTTTGCCTGAATGTTATTGCGTTATGTATTTTCTTCGAGTGAGATATTCTAGATGTTATAACTCTATTTTTAGGCGCTTTTAGTTAGTAAAAATATAGGTACGTGAAAATTCACAGCTCACGGAAACTCAAGGAGATAGTAGTTATTTCTACCACGTTAATGAGACAATATCTGTATCAAGCGTCGGCTCAGGCTTATCCCGTAGGATAAAGGGATTACCCGCGAGACGTTCACTATAATTCCGACTCACACTTATTACGAAAATGAATTTAAATGAAAATATGTATTAAATAATTTTACTAGTTAAATAGAAGCAGAACAGTTTAATTACACGTGGAATCTTTAAATTTAATTAACGAAAAAACATATACTTTATCTCAAAGTTTTGTATTTAATTACATCCTTCGATCTACAGACACCTTTTTTGTTAACTTCGTTATGGTAACCCGCTATGTAGGTTAGCTACGGTTATTACTATAATTAATTGTTTTTTCCTTCAATCATTATCTTGACGACTTCCGTGGTGTAGTGGCTAAGCACGCTGGTTTCAAGGCGTCGCCACTCTGAGGTCCAGGGTTCGATTCCCGGTCGGGTCAATATAGAAATCATTTTTTTTTTAATTTTCTATATTGTCTCGGGTCTGGGTGTTGTGGTACCACCGTTGTGTCTGATTTCCATAGCACAAGTGCATTAGCTACTTACTTTGGGATCAGAGCAATGTATGGGATTGGTGTCCAATATTACTTTTTTTTACTATATTATTTTAGGTAGAATTTAAGAACGTAGAAGCATTTCACATACCTAAGCTCTGTAATCCTGCACCCAACATACTTAAATTCTGCCAAAAATACAAGTCAAACATCATAATATACAGCAGCTATTCAGTGTGTAACGTATAATGCGTAAAACCTGACAATAGTTGGTTGGGATAACTAGCAGAATCAATTAAATCTCTTTTTAATATGGGTCAAAGTTTCAAAACGTCTTCAATAAAATGTTGCCCTGTCTATTTATTGACAAGACAAGCCATCACGTGCACAAATCCGCCAAAATACGTTAACAAGCAATGGTTAGTTCTATAAGAGCGTAGATAGTATTAATAATGTCAGCGCGGCGCAGCGGCCCGGTGAATACCTACCGAATCCTCTCTCGACAGAGCGTCATCCGCAGAGCAACAAAAGATCAGAAGTGTCAGTAAAAATATATCACACAACACAAAACCTTAAATTGTTTTTTGATTATAGTTTTTCGTTAAGAATTATGTCAATAAAATAAAAAATCATTTGGGATGTCTGAGGCGCATTTAACATTACACGCTGTATAGCGACTTTAATTTTAATACTACAATGTAGATAGTACCCAGTCTAAATGTTTTTAACCGACTTCAAAAAAGGATGTTCTGAGTTCGACCCGTATGGAGAGAGTACATGGTGGATGGGGATTTGGAGATAGAAACGACGAGGGTGAAGCGCTTCTGCAATTTGCCTTAGCCTTTGATATGGTGGTCACTAATACATGGTTCCAAAAAAAGGATAATCATTTGATAACCTACAAAAGCGGTTCACATAAAACGCAGATAGATTATATCCTCGTTAGACGCCATAACCTCAGCCGCGTCAAGGATTGTAAGGTGACACCTGGAGAAGAGTTGGTCTCGCAGCATAGACTCCTAATCATGGAAATTAAGTACAAAATCAAGCCGAGTAAGAACAAGAAACGAAACCCATCTAAAATTAAATGGTACATGTTAGAGAAAGAGGATTATGCAAATAAATTTGGAAGTCAGATTGTAAATAAAATTAAAGAAATGGGAGACATGAGTAAACAATCTGTGAATGAGTGTTGGAAAGACATGTCAACAAATATCAAAAGTGCGGCAAAAAGTATTTTAGGCGAAACAAAGGGAAAGGGTACAATTGATAAAGAAACTTGGTGGTGGTCAAGTGAGGTGCAGGCTGTCCTAAAGGAAAAGAAAACTAGGTTCAAGGAATGGCAGAGAGTAGCAGACGAAGACGAGAGGATGAAAGAAGAGAAGAGGAATGAGTACATAGAATTTAAGAAAAAAGCTAAGAAAGCCGTAGCCGTAGCAAGAGCAAAAGCACAAGAAAAACTCAACTGTACATTAGATAGTCCTGCAGGTCAAAAACATCTATATAAACTTGTGAAGGCCCGAGAAAAAAGATCAAGAGACATAACTCATGTAAAATGTATAAAAGATGAGTCCGGGAAAGTTCTTGCCGACGATGATAACATAAAAAGACGATGGAAGGATTATTTTGAAAAATTAATGAACGAAGAAAATGATTGGAGTAATGAACTAGAGAATGCCCCTATTAACGTAGGATTAGTTAGGGAGGTAAACGAAGAGGAAGTGGAATGGGCAGTTAACAGTATGAAAAGAGGAAAAGCCATGGGACCTGATGATATACCAGTCGAGGTCTGGAAGTTAGTAGGAGCAGAGGGAAGGAAGTGGTTAACTTTATTTTTCAATAAGTTGTTGCACGAAGAGACGATACCAGATGATTGGTGCAACAGTCTGTTGGTACCAATATTTAAAAATAAGGGGGACGTGCAAGAGTGCAATAATTATCGGGGAATAAAGTTAATGTCACACAGCATGAAGGTTTGGGAGAAGATCATCGAGAAAAGGTTGCGAGAAGAATGTGAAATTTCACAGAACCAGTTTGGTTTTATGCCTAGTCGAGGTACGATGGACGCCATCTTTTCTATTCGCCAAATGTGTGAAAAATACAGATGTGCACATAAAAACCTTCACATGGTGTTCATTGACCTCGAAAAGGCATACGACCGAATACCCCGTGAGGTTCTGTGGTGGGCCCTTAAGATGAAAGGTGTACCTGGTAAATACCTGCAGCTGATAAAAACAATGTATGGAAGATGCAGTACTCACGTTCGATCCGCAGCAGGGATAACCACGAGCTTCAATGTCGCTGTGGGCTTGCATCAAGGTTCAGCGCTTAGTCCTTACCTTTTTCTTATAGTAATGGATGCTCTGACATCGGATATACAGAAAGAGGCCCCTTGGTGCATGCTATTCGCTGACGACATTTTACTTGTTGCTGAAGAGGCTCAGGAGGTTCAGGACAGACTGGAGGAATGGCGACAAAGACTGGAGAATGTTGGCCTTAAAGTCAGCAGAACCAAAACAGAGTATCTGTTCTGCGACTTTGGCGGTCTCTGCAGTTCTTTTCCTATAAAACTTGATGGAATGTCCTTACCAGTTTGTTCCGATTTTCGTTACCTCGGGTCTCTTGTACAGAACGACGGAAATATCGATCGTGACGTCAGGCACAGAATCAACGCAGGCTGGATGAAATGGAGGCAGGTTTCTGCAACAACATGCGATCCACGGATGCCCTTAAGGTTAAAGGGCAAAATTTACAAAACCATTATTAGACCTGCCTTAATGTACGGATCGGAATGCTGGGCTACTAAGAAGACTGATGAGAAGCGAATGCATGTAGCGGAGATGAGAATGTTAAGATGGATGTGTGGGGTGACAAGAATGGACAAGATAAGAAATGAATATATACGAGGAAGTTTGAAAGTGGCACCGATAACCGAAAAGATGGTAGGACATCGTCTGTTTTGGTATGGTCATGTTATGAGGAGGGAAGAAAGTCATGTAACTAGAAGAGTGATGAGTATGAATGTTAATGGATGGAAGGGAAGAGGCCGACCAAAAAAGAGATGGATGGATTGTGTGAAACAAGACATGAGTGTGAAAGGTGTGGATGATTCAGTGACGGGTGATAGAATAGTGTGGAAGAGGAAAACATACTGCGCCGACCCCAGATAAACTGTGAACAGGGCAAGAGGATGAGGATTATATTATTATAAGTCAAACAAATGTGAGAAAACATATTGTTTAGGAAATAAAATTATTTTATCGACTCGATAAACGGTACCGAGGCGTGCACGTTAGGCCTACAGTGCTGTTATTTTGTTGCCGAGTGGAAGTTCAGTGACACAGATTACATAAAACTCGTATGAGAATAGTTCAGTTTGACAAATACCACTTGTATTGACGTACACGATGCTTTTTTGTTTGGTGTTAACGTTTTTTTTTCACAAAATAGAATATAAGGCTAGTCTAAGGCAAATTATCTTATGTACTTATATTTTTTGTTATCTATTGCGTGGAGTATTGAATTGACAGAAGGGCGCTTAATTGTACACTTTCACGGACAGTACTCCAGACACAATAGAAATTTTATTGTTATCCCGCCTATAATAATAATAATAGTCCCCCTAGCCGATTTCGACTACGGTGGCCAGTCACAACGACTAACCGACTGCGCGGGACATATTATAGTGCACAAGTTTGTGGGCAAACACAGGTGCACTGTCTATTATTCTCATATCCCGATGGGACAGCAATCTGACACGACCGCAGAGAGATCAGGCGCAGGACCAACGGCTTTACAAACACCGCCAACTTCCAAACTCCGGGCTACCCTGAGAATTTCTGAACAGAAAAATCCAGGTACATATTTTTGGCCCGACCCAGGGATCGAACTCGGGACCTCTGGCGCAGCCGTCGCTAAGTGCGATCCTCTAACCGCTGCACTGCACTGCACTGTACGCATTTAAAACATTAGGAAAAAATTGCAAATCACGTGCAAGATTGGAAATATTTGGAAACACTAGATCTAGCAACGGCATTTAGAAGATGACAGCGTTAGTTCTGATTTTTGCTGTCGGCAAAAAGATCCATGTCGCACCGAACCCTTGCCTTGTTTATCACAAGTGTCATTGCATCTGTCACCTGTCAACTGTGGGTATCCGTACTAATTACCATTGAAATGCCGATTAATTCCTTTACTGGTCCCAAGATGATTTGGTAATCTATTAACAGTTTCCCACCAGTGGAAACTCATAATTAATAAACTATGGTTAATGGCATTAACTGTTGATTAATTACTTAACGCTACAATACTCGCGTTTGATGGTTCAATATTGATTGTTCAATGTTAAATCAGCGCCACCAATGGCGCTACTTACGAGTAAAAATAAAATTAAAACTTGACTTCCCAACTTTTACCCCCCTTTTTCCAAAAAATAAATTTACAAAAGACAGTGCCAGGTAAGTAAAGTAAGACCAAAACCACCCAACCAATTAGAAAAGTATATCTATTGATTAATGCTATCTCTTAAAAAACATAGTTTTCAACACACTAGCTCAAAACGACGTTTTTATTCCACCGATTTTTGGCTCATAATCCTAGATATTACACACGCGTGCTTTTTCAGTATATTATTGCATTAGTGCCTTTAGTTTATTAACCCGACCAATTTACATTTGTGCCCTAGTACTAAGTAGTAAGTAAGAAGAAGAAGCTATTTAATTTAGTCGGGTTATAACTTTTATTTTAGCAACAAACAGTATTTATACGAAAAATAAAAGTATGTTCATATTTATTTCAATAAATGGTAAATTCAGCTTTATTACTAAAAAATAACTCAAATGCATTTAAAATTTTCTGTAATTTATGTTTTAAACACGAATTATTACATTTATAATCTTGGCTGTTGGCCGATGTAGTTCGCGCCTTAGCCTTGCGCGCGCATCTGTATCGCGGCAAGAAAAAAAAAACAACGCGCCATTTTTCGTAAATAATTGTCGGCTGTGCTGTGACGAAGTTTGTATTAATGGCAAGTGTGTTGAAAAACGTCGTATAAAACACGTGAGCCTGTGACCATAATATGACGCGGAACTCGCTTTCGCTCGTGCGCACTTGTATATAATGGCCGACTTAGCACACTTGTATCATAATGTACTATTTTGGATTGGTCGGCTAATTAACTTTCGTTGAATTGGAGAAAGAGAGATTGACTGGTATTGAAATAAGAAATTATTGTATTGCTATCTTTCTTTTATAATCCACCGTCGTATGTAATCTACATACATTATAAACCGGGCATGTATATTCGATTCCTAAGGCTATGTAATCTTCCTTAGTCCATGCCTTAAGCTTAGCGTGGTAGTAGTTTATCCTCGATGTGCGAATGAAATATGTAAATGATATTTCTTATTCCCTTTTTTTTTAAATATTTTCAAAGATTTCAACATTTCCCTTATTTTGTCAATCTACCTTGACAATGAATTATAACTTGACAAATTCACTAAATTGTTTTGAGGATTGTCAACTTAAATGTTTTGAGGATCAAATAAAAAATAAGACTAGATTTATTTGTTAATGTTATTTTATTAATTCGTCCTGAATTGAGTTTAACGAAAATTCCTGTATAATCTGTTGTAATAAATTTAACGGTAAATACCGTTATATTCATATAAGTATTTGAAACACTTATCATGTGCATTGACGATGTAATATTTTTAGTAGTGTAGCTCAATTTTTTGAAGTAGACTTTATGTACACAATTTTTCATTGTATGTGTGGTAACCCTTACAGCAAAATTACAGGCTTTAGCAAACTTATCTTATGTAAGTCCTTTCCGCTCTCTAGAAATTAATGGTACGTGTTTTGTGTAAATTAATTTACAAAAAACACGTACCACTCTTAGTCTTAGTTAGAGATAGTCTTACGAGGTTTAAAATAAAAGCAGTTGGATGGTGGTAGCAGCGTTGGGAAACCAGCTACAGACATCGATTTATTAATCTTTTCTCACTCAGTTTTGTCCCCTCCCCCCTGTAACTTCTAAACTAAGCGAATGTAAAGTTTGAAAAAGTATACGATGTAGACCTTAACAAAATACTTTCATAGAAAATTAGTTTGGACGGAATCGAACTAGTCGTTGTTGAGATATAACACATTGTCAAGAACCGCAAACATTATTTTGTTCTTCATACAAACACTATGAAAAACAAAGTTATATTTGCTGTCAACAAAATATTGTGGTATTTTAACTAAGTGGAGCTAAGTGGTTTCCCTAATTTAGTTAAAGTTGGCACGGAACTGTCAGTGCGCGAGTCCGTTTTTTTAAATATTAACTGTCTTACTACTATATGTGAAGATATTCAAACTGTCTTCAAAAAATTATTTCTAAGATTTCTTAGTTTCCTATTATCTATAATTTTAGGCGTCATCAGATCAATCCATTTTGTTGCGTCAGTATTTTTTAAACGGTTACAGTTTAAACATCTTCAAAGTTATAGTGAATAGGCTTAATTTGGATGTCCTTGCTGCATCTTCTACCCTGTCTATGTCACGCTTGGCAAGAATGCGGTTTTAAACATTAAAAGTGAAAAATTGTACGCCATTTAAATATGCTAATATTATAAAACTGAAGAGTTTGTTTGTTTGAACGCGGTAATCTGAGGAACTACTGGACCGATTTGAATTTTTTTTTTGTGTTGGATAGCTTATTTATCGAGGAAGGCTTTTGGCTATAAAACATCACGTTGCGGCGGGAGGGAAAGGAGCAAACTCAAATCGCGCGGACGAAGGCGCGTGAGGCGGCTAGTACCTCATAAGTTTAAAAATCTTATAACTGAATAGAAAATTTCACTTAGGCGAACACAAATGCCCAACCCAATCAATGTAAAGCTTTTAAGTCAAACATACTCTATTATGTACATAAAATACTAAGGGAATTTGGAAGGTTAGTTTAGTCACCTAATGTAAGTTATTAGTTTACTTTCTTCATTACTTCGAAGATGGACCTTTGTGTCTCGTTGAATTACATTCTGAATGCCAAGAATCAAGATATAAAATAGTTTGTTTCTAGAAAACATGCTTTTAGCGAACAATAAACTTCATGAGCTAATAATCCAGAACCGTGTAAATAAATAAGAGAAAAAAAAACATCGAGAGATCATGCTTCGCAAAATTAACTACAACTTGATTTGTCAAGTTAATCAATTGGTTAAAAAATATATTTTTTTAACAGCGCAATAGTGTTTCGCCCTTAAATGTCAATAATAGGTTAACTCAAAAACCGTAAAAAATGTTTTTGCGCATTAAGAGGAGGAAACATGTAAACTCAGTCTCCCCTTAAACAGGTCTCGGAAGACCCTTAACATCAAAGGGCATTTAAAAGGACGTTTGGCAAAAACAATGACTTTTTTACGGTAAAAGCTAGCCATAATTACCTTTCATGTTTCCACGTTTGATGGGAAGTAGGTTTTTGGGGAAACAGGGAAAGATACGTTTTGATTGTAATTGATTGTTGTTATTATGTTTTATTTGTTTCTGAATCGAAACTTTTTATAAGAAGTGGGTTACGGAAAAATATTATTTAGAAAAATATTACTACAGCTGTAGTAAAATACCTGAAAAACTAAAAATTCGTACCACCGTTGTTTCTAATTTCAATAACACAAGTGTGTTAGCTACTTACTTGGGATTAGGGCAATGTATGTGATTGATGTCCAATATTTACATTTATTTATTAAATATTTTATTATCATATATCATTATTATACAATTAAAACATGAACGTTGATTAACTAAAAACTTTGAAGAGTTCATAAACGGCTATCTTAAACGGCTCGCTAATTTATTTGTCTGCAATTGTTATCGTAACAAAACTCCCCAATATTCAACCTTATTTCCTTGCTCATTAGAGAAAGTATAGAGTTACTGATACAGACTTTACATTAAGAAAAATGTTCCTTTATAAAACAGGGAAGGAAACTGGACGAGTTGTAACCGGAATCTTGATAAGGTTGGAAAGGGACAGACTGTGTTTGGTAACATGAGCGAAAGAGATGGAAACCATTCTGGTTAAATAAGTCCAATCTTAGAGTATTCCTTTTATCAATAAAAAGCTTCGTGGAGTTCGGAGCCTTTTGGCTTTAGGCTGACCACTGATTTCTGTTACGTGAAATAGGATCAGCCCTCGTATCTTAAGGTCTGATTCCATTTCTCAAAATAAACCTTTCGTAACCGTATTTTTAAGCCAAATTAGACTTTTTTTTTAATATGAATATTTCACAACATCACAATATACATTGCTCCGATCTCAAGCTAAGTAGCTTAACCAATTGTGTTATGGAAATCGGAATCAACTGTGGTACCACAACACCCAGACACGAGACAATATAGAAAAGATCGTTTTCTACATTGACCCGATCGGGAATCGAACCCGGAACCTCACGAGATGGCGACGCTTAAAATCAGCGTGCTAGCCACTCGACCACGGAGGTCGTCGTTTCTTGTCTTAATTATATAGATTCAGTATGTAAAACTGACTTCTCTCTCTACTTAGGAGAAACATTCATTTGGAGTCAGTGCATGATGAGTGTAGACTGTTGATGTAGGTAAGCTTGACATCATGATTCAACTCCAAATTTATTTGGGTCTCCTAAGAAGAGGGTGCAAATGCGTTATTTTAAGCCTTTAAGTAAGTTTTTTAGAGTATTTTGAAGGCGGTTTAATTATTTATATTTCCAAGTTGAATTTATTCTGTAAAGAATAACTGCTTGGGCCATCTGTTTCATAAACAGACGGCTAGATGGCGCTAAGCGTCACGCAATTGACGTTTTCATAAGAAACCACAAATTTCGCCGGGTCGGACTGACAGCACGGTAGCTCAATTGGTAAGAGCGTTTGGCCCGGTCTGCCAAAAGGTTGCTGGTTCAAGTCCCGCCCGTGCGCAAATTTTTGGTTTCTTATTTCATCTTTATGAATATAAAAATATGACACTGTGAGTGTTAAAAACATTGTAAAGCATTAGATAGCGAAGCGACATCAATTTCCAAGTTGAATTTATTCTGTAAAGAATAACTGCTTGGGCCATCTGTTTCATAAACAGACGGCTAGATGGCGCTAAGCGTCACGCAATTGACGTTTTCATAAGAAACCACAAATTTCGCCGGGTCGGACTGACAGCACGGTAGCTCAATTGGTAAGAGCGTTTGGCCCGGTCTGCCAAAAGGTTGCTGGTTCAAGTCCCGCCCGTGCGCAAATTTTTGGTTTCTTATTTCATCTTTATGAATATAAAAATATGACACTGTGAGTGTTAAAAACATTGTAAAGCATTAGATAGCGAAGCGACATCAATTTCCAAGTTGAATTTATTCTGTAAAGAATAACTGCTTGGGCCATCTGTTTCATAAACAGACGGCTAGATGGCGCTAAGCGTCACGCAATTGACGTTTTCATAAGAAACCACAAATTTCGCCGGGTCGGACTGACAGCACGGTAGCTCAATTGGTAAGAGCGTTTGGCCCGGTCTGCCAAAAGGTTGCTGGTTCAAGTCCCGCCCGTGCGCAAATTTTTGGTTTCTTATTTCATCTTTATGAATATAAAAATATGACACTGTGAGTGTTAAAAACATTGTAAAGCATTAGATAGCGAAGCGACATCAATTTCCAAGTTGAATTTATTCTGTAAAGAATAACTGCTTGGGCCATCTGTTTCATAAACAGACGGCTAGATGGCGCTAAGCGTCACGCAATTGACGTTTTCATAAGAAACCACAAATTTCGCCGGGTCGGACTGACAGCACGGTAGCTCAATTGGTAAGAGCGTTTGGCCCGGTCTGCCAAAAGGTTGCTGGTTCAAGTCCCGCCCGTGCGCAAATTTTTGGTTTCTTATTTCATCTTTATGAATATAAAAATATGACACTGTGAGTGTTAAAAACATTGTAAAGCATTAGATAGCGAAGCGACATTAATTTCCAAGTTGAATTTATTCTGTAAAGAATAACTGCTTGGGCCATCTGTTTCATAAACAGACGGCTAGATGGCGCTAAGCGTCACGCTATTGACGTTTTCATAAGAAACCACAAATTTCGCCGGGTCGGACTGACAGCACGGTAGCTCAATTTGCTGAGTTGCTGGTTCAAGTCCCGCCCGTGCGCAAATTTTTGGTTTCTTATTTCATCTTTATGAATATAAAAATATGACACTGTGAGTGTTAAAAACATTGTAAAGCATTATTTATATTTCTTTTTCATGATTTTGAGTTATTTACCCAAATCCAAAAATTTACTGGACCGATTTGAATGAAACTTGTACTAAGTTAAAACATACCTAATGAAATTAAAAATAATAATTTTGCTATTAGATAAAAATACAAATTTACAAACATACACACACGAAATATTGCACACGTGTTTGGAAGCCTTTATAGATAAAATACTCAAATATTATCGAATTCCAACAATGTCACATTGAATTGATATCCTTCTTTTTTGAAGTCGGTAAAAACTATCAAATTCCATAATTATTTACGCAATAAATTTCCAAAGGGTCAGTTTTAAAGCGCAAAATGAAATCATTATGTCTAGTAACCACTATGTTACGTCATCAAATATGGTTCTAATCTGTTTTTTGGTCTTACATCATTTTATTCTATAAAGTTTATTTTAAGGGTCAAATGACAATAAAGGAAAAATGGGTTTATAAAACAATTTTTGTATATTACACTGTATTGATTTCACAAAAAAGAAAGTGCTTCAAACTCTTATTTGACCCGCATAAAAAATATGTCAATCTTCTCAAGTCCAAGCCGTAGGGACTGTTGATTGAAAAAATCTATTTTCCGATATTTATTAAAAAGCGATTGTTTTTATAATGAGACGGGAAATTAGGAGCGATAGCTTTTGTCGTAAGAAAGAATTTATTTTGAAGGTTTTCATCAAAGTGTTGAATTGAATTGTATTCGATTTTAACGCTTATTGAATTGGTGGAATGATGTTCTTTCATTTCAATCTCACCTGAGGGGACGTTATAATTACAAAATACCTTCTACGCTTAAATTTTAAACTACGTATAAAAAGTAAATTTTATTTAATTATTTAAGATAAATGTAAGTTCTGGCTTGTGCCATTTTTGACTTAATAAAGCGATCTTAACGTGTTGGTACTGTTTTTCTTGTAATTATTATGTCCGTCTGTTTAATGTGTATAATTTTTGTGTTAATAAATATAAATAAATAAATAAATATAAATATCCTTTGGACAATCCCACACATCGCCATCTAGTCCCAAAGTAAGCTACTCAAAGCTTGTGTTATGGGTGCCAGATAACGGATATAGTACTTAAATACTTTTGTTTGTAAATACATACATGAAATACATAGATAACACCCAGACCAATACAAACAGACATGTTCATGCACACAAATGTTTGTATTGTGCGGGGATCGAACCCGCAACCCGCTGCGTAGTAGGCGATTTTTCGACCACTACACCAGACGGGTCGTCTCTTAATCGTCGTTAATCTTTACCTTTTATTGATTAATTATAAGAAGTAACATTACACCTAAATAATTACCTCACCATCTGTAGGTACTATGGAGTTTACCACCGCATAATCACCTGATTTAAAAAAAATACTTTATTCAGGCAAATTTGCACCCATAAATTTAATGTTTACAACATTCAATAAAATAATATAAAATAGCTTCACTGAATTTCATAAGAATAAAATTATAACAGTAACATTTTGATAATAAAAATAAATTAATAAGATAAATTAAATATAATAATATATCATTGCTAATTCTTTACAATTCCTTAACATTTAAATAATCATGGTCAAATTTCATTGAAAATTAAAACAAAAATTAAGATCATCGTGTGCAGGGATTTTTTTTATTCGAAATTGCCTACATTTTGAACACCAACGGTCGAAATATGCTTGCGAAAACGTATTCCTACCCGACAACATTTATAAAAAAAGACAAATTTGGTCTCATTCGTTTTCAAGCATCCTAAACTAAGATAAATATTATTTTTTTAAATTAAGGCTTAAGAGCCTCATAGCCTCCTTTCCGCAAGGAAATGGTTCCGTTTTTGAATAGGTAGATATTAAGTTATATTTTTATGTTGCATATCTTAGTATGTTTTTCTGGTTTGATCTGTAAATAAAAATTGGGCTTGATTAATAAAAAATCGTTTTTTTTTTCAGTTAACAAAAGTGAATGTTAGGTTCTTATATTTACCAAAAAATATTTTTTTAAATGAAATCGTATGGGCAAAGTTTTTCAAAATATCTCAAACGTGAAAAAACAACACCAAATTGGACAACGTTTCAGAGCTCGAAAATGGTTTCTCTTTTTCTATGGAAGCTCGCGCGCACACTATCCTCTTAATAGTCAAAATCGCTTGCACCTCGCATAGTTTGTTGTTTAAAAGACGCCCGTTTATGTGTTGTTTTTGCAATCGACTTTCGTTTAAAATTGGTAACCACCTGATGACCGGCATAATATTGTTAGCTCAATCAAATCCATAAACGCCTTTCACAATTTCCTTAAACATATAATAGACAATCAAAATCATAAAATAAAATAAATAAATAAGTCAGACAACCACTGCTAAAATAATTGTAACCTAAGGAAAACCTACTATGGGCTTACTATTTAGGAGTACATTGTAAATTAGTATAAGTAATTTTAGCTGTTGGTTTTCTTAAATAAATAAACAAGTAAACAACCAATTGTCGTGGTTTCGTAGTACGGAATTTTCTTCCTTGTGTTACGAAAACCAGACAACGATTATGACTGGAGCATCTCCCATAAATACATAAATACAAATGAAACATCCATGACTCAGGTACAAATATTCGTGCTCATCACACAAACGTTTGCCCCTTGCGGGATTAGAACCCGCGATGGCCGGAGTAGTAGTCAGGAGCTCTAACCAATACACCAAATGCGTCGTCAAAGTTAACTCAATGGACTCCCACAGCCACCAATAAACAACCACTAAACCAAATCACTCTTTATCTATGCTCGCAGAGTAATTCGATAGCTCGACATTACTGACAGACTCGATACAATATAGCGGATCCTCGTAAAAACACAGATCATCATCATTATCAGCCAAAGGACGTCTACTGCTGAACGTAGGCCTCCCTCACGACTTTCCACAGCGACCGATGACTAGCGGTCTACTTCCAGTTTGATCCTGCGATCTTTACAAGGTCGTCTGTCCATCTTGTCGGCACACGTCCTACACACACACTTTTAAAAAAAAGTTGTAGGTGCGCGGGTGGCATTATCTGTATATATCAGTCAAATTCCCGAGCCCTTTGTCTCCCTCTCTGAACATCCTCCTCCTGGACACCAGCTGCCATGGCTGACCAGGAAGGCTTTAAATAGAATTCGGACTCAGGTCGGCCGCAGCAAGGAAAATTTGTTTAGATGGGGATTTATAAATGATGATGATAATCTAGAGTGTATAAGTGGTGCTATTCCCCAAAGGATGGAACACCTTATATCGTGCCCTGCCTGCCCTTATAACTGTAACCGGGAGGATTTAATGAAAACTACAGACAACGCTATCCTCGTAGCTAAGTTCTGGGCCGAGACCGTTTAGTTTGCTGTCGACTCGAAAAGAAGAAGTCAAATTACCTGACTTGCTCTACCAGCTAATCTCAAAAAATCTTTGACAATGTTCTGAATACGCGACACCCTGTATTTCAGGCTATATGTCACTGGTCCCACCTGGTAAACTCATTAGGCCTCGGGACCGGCCACTACCCACTATCCACCATTTTGGGTACATAATTATTGAGGGTGATGCTATAACTAAAAGTGGGTTCAAGTAATGCGCTTTTGCGGGCTGGTAACACATAAGTGGTAGCGATTGGAGAAAACTTCAAAACCTGAACCAAGTTAAGAGACTTGGTTGAGGTTGTGGTGGATGAGTTTCTGCTATGTAAAAATCTAGTGGAATTTATTTCTTTATTAGCGGTTCCCCGTGACTTCGTCCGCGCGTTCGAGTTTGCTCATTGTCCTCCCGTCGCAGCGTAATGTATTTTCCCCTTAAGTCTTCCTCAAGAAATAAGCGATCCAACACATGTTTTTTTTCAAATCGGTCCAGTAGTTCCTGAGATTATCGCGTTCAAACAAACAAACAAACTCTTTAGCTTAAAAATTAGTCTAAAAATGTATGTATGGCTGGACTATTGTTATAACTTATAATAGCCAGACGTTCAATCATGGATTCATCTGAGTATAGAGTGGCGTGGAAACACCTCGTAAGATCATTCACCAAGGCTTACCAGGACAGGCACGACCTTCAGAAATGCAGAAACGACTGAGCAGAAGTCATGAACACGGTCTCGGTTGTGATTTATAACTAGAGAAGAGATTTATAACTGTTTAATTGCATTTTTTGACGACCCGTCTGGTGTAGTGGTCGAGAAATCGCCTACTACGCAGCGGGTGTGGGTTCGATCCCCGCACAATACAAACATTTGTGTGCATGAACATGTCTGTTTGTATTGGTCTGGGTGTTTTCTATGTATATCATGTATGTATTTACAAAAAAAAAAGTATTTAAGTATTATATCCGTTGTCTGGCACCCATAACACAAGCTTTGAGTAGCTTACTTTGGGGCTAGATGGCGATGTGTGGGAATGTCCATAGGATATTTATTTATTTATTTTTTCTCTAGATAAATACACCTCAAGACACTTCATACTGAAATACACCTCAAGACACTTCATACTGAAATTATATTTGCTTTTGTTACAAACCAAAAGAAAAAAGTCGCTGCTTTGTAAATTTAGGTCCAAAATGCGTTCCAAAATGAATTCGTATTAAAAGTCGCTGTCAGGTTCGCTACCGCTTGTGTTTTCCGAATTATTTCTAACTAATTTATCATTAACTTGTGAAAATATAGCGAGCGGATCCCAGCGGTCACGTAAAAGGTCCAACCGTGTTATATGTGGCTTAATTTTAGTTTTGCTTCGCTGACACAGTGACTACGTAAATATAATTTATGATGTTTTTGTTCCCTTAGGGTTTCTGGGTCAGGGATATCAGGGGTATGATCGACAGGTTTCATAGCTTCTTTGATATAGTTGTCATGTTGAAGAATTTTCCGCTAGAGGGCAAAAAAAGCATTTGTTGTCTGAATTTGATTGCCGTTTTATCGTTACAATGTTGTATGTGATGGGTTACGGGCAAAAGAAACCAGAATTGAACACCAAATTAAAAATATATTTATTTACACAAAGCAAAATCATCATGACAACATATAAAACAACTAGCTTTTACCCGCGATTTCGTCCGCATATGGTAGTTTTTTTTGGGATAGTAGTATGAAAAAAACCTGAGCTGTACTTTTTTGTATGCGTTGTTTTCCTGCGGTCAAAAGTAAATGTCCTTTCTTAAGTCTCATACTATCTCCATACCCAATTTCATTTAAATCTGTTCAGTAGTTTAGGCGTAAACGTGATCAGCCCACCGGTATTTTCCCATGGGAATGCGTCATTTTCCCCCGGTAAAAAGTAGCCTATGTCCTTTCTCGGGTATCAAAATATCTACACACCAAATTTCATGCAAATTGGTTCAGTAGTTCAGGCGTGATTGAGTAACAGACAGAATTACTTTCGCATTTATAATATTAGTATGGATAAGTAAATAATTAATAAGTATATATAAGTATAAATATATACGTATAAGTATATAAGTATGGATAGAGAGCACAAAACGCCACCTGGTGACAAGTCTAGTAACTCATTATTTCCATATAGAAACTGTTTGGTTGTGTAAAAATTGTGTACAATATCAGGGGCTGATGCCTCCTTTTAAGCTTGCAGATGCCTGTGACAGGAAGCACCGCTCTTTGGTATATATGAGTATACTAAAAACAGGTAATTTAAGACTTACAAATATTAATAAAAACAGTTTTTTTCCCCCAAGGTTTTACAGTTCTAGAAGTGCCTCTATTTCGATGTAATAATACATAAATATAATAATAAATTTAACTTGTAACCAGTTACTCAAGGTTTTCTTACATTCATGAAAAGGTTTACTATATAAATACAATTCCCTATTGATGAGCTTGTACAAATGTGCTGAACGTTTGCTGTAGGTACTGCCGACTAGCAAATGTAGTGTTAGTTTGTGGTACTAATTGAACAAAAATATCTTTCCTTCTTTTGTTTTTAACATTAGCATCATATGGCATACTTTTATGTTTCTTCAGGACTGTATACAATATATATATAATTTTCGTATAGATAATAGATTAGTCATACAGTAACCCAACAATTCCCAACAGTATGGATGATTTTCTATTGAAAGTAATGTATGGCAACAGCACGTCAAGGAAAACAGTGCGTTATCTTATGCAGTTGTATTAAGGGAGAGTTTTCACAAAAAATAATAATCTGATGTGAGTTCCAAACGCTGAAGTCTTAGTTGCTTACAACACCCTCAAGGAAAACGGCCACACGGTAGACTCAGAAGACGATGCCGCGACGAACTTGACGTATATGACAAAGACTAGGAAACAATTGCCCAAAAAGTGTAGGTAGGCATTTGCCCAGCAGTGGGACACCACAGAGTTATAATAAATCTTTATCTAAAGCCCAATCATAAGCGAGCAACGTGTTTCTTCCCAAGTTTCCGTCCAATAATATTGTTAATCTTAAATTCGGAGTACCTACTTACTTAAAACAAAAAAATAAAACATGCTTAACATTCTTCCGTCCCAGAAAAAACAATCAACCGTTCTTTGGGACAAGGAAGTCTTCCATTAAATTGGGTATAACTTTTCAGCAATTTCTCAAAAATATTCATGAAATATACACCCTAATCACTTTAGGAGCGAAAGACTTAACGGACGGGCAGAAAAGAATTTAAAAACATTTTTTCGTTACATTGACTTTTGATAAGAAAAGGTGGACTCAGTTAAAAAAGAATTGTTTGCAAATGTAACGTCACATCGTCTCCTTTAAGAAAATAAAGGCCTTTTTTTCACTATGGACAAATAAGCGCTAACCAACAAATAATTCAAATAGGAACGTCTTTTCGTATGGACCGATAACTTTACTACTGTTTACTTTTTAGGACATTGTGAAACAGGCTGTAAGAGATAATGACCAAATAACTGGCTATAATAAAGTTATTGCAAACCTAGATTCAGTGTTTAGTGAATTAAAATTCGTGCTATCAAGTTACTTTTAAAACTACCTAGCTGAATGAGTTAAACTGTTCCTAACATTGAGATTTTGCTCATAAACTGCTGGTTTGTTCTTGGAAACAGTATTTGAGTTGGTCAAGTATTTTGAGTAGGAAATTTAGTTTGTGAGCCAGTTTTGCGTTAACACCTCTCTAGACTAACCATCTATACTAATATTATAACGCTGAAGAGTTTTTTTTGTTTCGACGCGCAAATCTCAGGAACTACTGGACGGATTAGAAAAAATATTTGTGTTGGATAGCTTATATTTTATCGAGGTTCAATAAAACATCACGCTGCGTTGGAAGGGGAGAGAGCAAACTCAAACGCGCAGACGAAGTCGCGGGGGACCGCTAGTTAGGTCATATCGCCAAAAGTGTAAACGTGAAACGTCATACAGACATGCCGTATGCACTCTAGTAGACCCCTTATACACTGCGACTTTTAGCATCGATGCAGACGCGCGTTTTGAAAACGCGCTTCAGCATCCGGACTCACGCAATGAACAGATTTAATTTAGCATCGATGCAGTTAGTATCGCGATTGCGTCGATGCTGAAAGTAGCGCGGTGTGTAGTAAAGGATGAAAGTTTGCGACTGCATCGGTGCTGCAACGCGACTGCATCGATGCTATCGTCGCAGTGTGTGATTGGTCGTAGAGTTGCAGCATTGCAGTGTTATAAATGCTATAATACAGGCGTTTGAAAGGGGTTGTAGTAAAAATCTAAAAGTAGCGGTGCAGAACTATTGATAGCTTTGATTGTTTGAGTAGTATTAATAGTCAGAGACGTTTGGTGTATTGGTTAGTGCTCCTTATTGTTATGCCGGCCGTTGCGGGTTCGCAAGGTGAAAATGTAAGTGTGATGAGCACGAACATTTTTTACCTAGTCATGGATATTATATATATTTGAGTATTTATGGGAGACGTCCCCGTCGTCATCGTTGTCTGGTGCTTCAAAACACAAAAAAGAAAATTCCTCACCACGAAACCAGACAATTTGTGTGCTGTCGGGCGCATAAGTATTTATTTATATTTCACTAGCGGATCCAGCGAACTTCGTTTATCCCCTAGCCCCGTCCTGCCCAGCCCCGTTATTTTAAAAGTTAACTTTAAAAAACAAAAGGCAGTGCCATCACTTTGACCGTCTAAAGCATTAACTATCAGAGCAGCAAATCCAAAAAGAAATTGGTCGCCTAAAATGGATTCCTTTCCTTTAAGATGTCAAGAGTTTATTTGAGACTTTTTAGTGCATTTTGGTTTTGATATATATTTTTTTTAAGTTAATTTTTAGGAGTAGCCTTTTACTGCTAGAACACCAAAATTGGCCTCGATACCTCATAAAAGTTTGGTTGACTTTTTCGTCTATACAGTATGAAGGTCATCTATCTTACACCGCAGGCATCTATCCTTCTTTATATTTTCATAGTGGGTTTTCATAGTAGCCATGCAGGTAGGCATCTATCCCCAAAAAACCGACCAAGTGCGAGTCGGACTCGCGCACTGACTTTAACTTAATAAGGGAATCCAATTATTTCCACTTAGTAAAATACCACAATATTTTGTTGACAGAAAATGTAACTTTGTTTTTTATAGTGTTTGTATGAAGAACAAAGTAATGTTTGCGGTTGTTGAAAATGTGCTATATCTCAAAAACTTCTCGTTCGATCCCGTCCAAACCAATTTTCGTTGAAAGTATTTGTTGAGATCTACATTCTATATTTTTTTCAAAATTTTCACTTGCTTAGTTTAGAAGTTAGATGGGGAGGGGGGACGCTTATTTTACCACTTTGGAAGCGTCTAGCTATGAAACTTTAGACTTTCAAAGAAAATAGTTTTAGAAACCTCTACGTCACTTTAAAAGACCTATCCAATAGACACCGCACACAACAGGATACATCATCTTACCAAATTTCAACAGTGTGATGCTTAAATAAAGTGGCTATGACATACGGACGGACAGACAGACAGACTTGACGAAACTATAAGGGTTCCGTTTTTTTGCCATTCGGCTACGAAACCCTAAAAAGGAGTCCCACAAAAAGCTAAAAATTGCAAAAACTCTACTTTGTAGGTCCAAAAATATATATCACAATAAAACGAAAAGGATTGATATAGCTAAATTTATAGATATTATTTATATAAAATGTATACTTTTTCATTTATGAGAATATTTCGAAAAATAGGGCATCTGTCCCGCCCTTACCCTTAATACCTATGTGCATCAAAACACCTTTGAAAATAATATTAGTAAATTAGTTTTTATTAAGTTTATTAACATTAAAAGTTTGTGGTCAGTAAACTATATCAGATAGACATTATGAGTCGTAGACTTTATTGTAGAACTTTAAAAGCGGAACAATCCCGCCATACATGATTTTAATGTATCTTAAAGGGCTACCCGAATTTATGACGCGCACACTAGCGCCACTCTATTTAAAAGAATTATTACTCCTTAAATACAAAAACATTAAAAAATCTGGTAGACACGATTGAATTACAGATTCTATAGTTTATTCAGTGCGTTTAAATTGTTTCTAAAGTAGTTTACTTAGCTTAGATAGAGTTAGAAAAACTGCTAAATATGGCCACTTTTGCCAATTTTTCTAACTGTTACTGCAGATAACTCTGTTTTATTGAACTTAAACATTGTATCTAAACCACATAACCAGAGCTCCAATCGCATCAATAAGATTTTCGATTGGTCTTTTATTTAACGAGATATGATTTTTCTACTAAAGTGGCGCTAGTGTGCGCGTTAAAAATCTGGTCAGCCTCTTTAATGGTTTACGTTGCGTACGCAGCGCAACGGAAAGCTCTCAAAAGCAATATTTCTCCCCCTTTTTTGAATATTTTTTATTGCTGCTCTGCTCTTAAAAGTCGTATCGTAATGTTTTATAGCATAAAGCCTTCATCAAATAATAAGCTATCTAACACAAAGAGATTTTATCAAATCGGTCCAGTAGTTCCTGAGAATAGCGCGTTCAAACAAACTCAACTCTTCAGCTTATGATATTAATATTGATTTGGACTACTAAGAAATGTCGTTATGTTCATTATCATGTAAAAATGTTATTACCTTTGAATGTGTGCGATAAAACTAGTAATGAAATATAAAATAGTTTGCTATTCATTTTCTTACAATTTTCGTTTGCAAAAAGTTTCAATCTAACAATCCGCTAGGAAAAACCAAAATCTGTCTTTATTTCATACCGTGTGACGAACATAATTTAGTTTCGCCAGCCCTTAACACCAGCATTGAACCCTTATCATCAGGGCATAAGCTACAAAGTCGTGTAATTCTCAATTGCTTGGTTTTTTGCCACAACCTCCTTTGGGGATACCCTTGCTAATAACATCAGGGATTGACTGCGTTCTATTGACCAGACTTAAGGTCCACATTTGCCCGTAATAAGTCACCAACGACGAACTTGTAAGTACATTAGTTTGGTGGGACCAGAAATTTCATGGACCACTAAACATTTATGAAAAGTTACGGAACCCTAACATTATAGTGAAGGTCAGTTTGGTTACGATGCCTCTTTGAACTGACTGTGCAAAACTTTAGATTACTTTTTAATGGTGGGGTGAGGGTGGAGACCTGAAACTGTCACCATATTATCGGAAATTAATGTATCAAAAAAAAATACTGACTGCCATATGTGGTAACAAAAAAAATATTTTTAATCAAAAGTCAGAGCGATCGGTCGCTGTGGAAAACCGTGAAGGAGGCCTTAATTTAGCAGAGTGGACGTCCTTTGGCTTATACGATGATGATGACAATGAAAGGTCAGAATAAAGTCAGATTTAACAGGTTTTTTCTGGGTGAGCTGGTTCTATCGTCGGCTCTGTCTATGTTACGTCTGGTCTAGTCTCGAGACAAGAGCGAACGCATTTCATATAAGGAAAAAATCTGACCATTGTTAGCCATTATAACATTTACCGGTACATTGTATTACATTTAAACTTAATTATCATCTTTTGGTCCCATAACATGGCTTTAAAGTATTAGACCCTCTACACATTGCGACTTTTAGCAGCGATGCAGTCGCGAAATGTCGACCTTTACACACTGCTCTACTTTTAGCATCAATGCAGTCGCGCTTCTGAATCGACGCTAATTCACGACTGCAACGATGATAAATTAAATCTGTTCATTGCGTGAGTCGTGATTTTGAAGCACGTTTCAAAACGCGCGATTGTATCGATGCTAAAAGTCGCAGTGTTTAAGGGGTCGTAGAGACAACGGGTCTAAACGCAAATAATAAACTGATGACTATTACACACTTATTGCAATGCAATGCGAAAGTTTAAAATCTTATTTGACTTTAAAGTGCTTTCTTGTATGTTATTTTTTAATATAAGTACATGCAAAGCTAACTAAATGCTCTTCAATTCATTTTTATTGCAATCTCAAGCTAACAAAGTCATTTTATATTAGATTATTAGGACCTTGGGCGACGACGCAGCGTCATAAACTATTGGCAGACGTTGAAATGACAAATGACTGGCTGTCATTGCGAAAAGTAATTAAACCAAAGATAATCCAAAGAAATATTGTGTTTTCCATAAGTCTATTCAATTAAGGTAATCTATAGTGTTGATTTTTACTTATAAATAAAATATTAGGCATGACTACGTAAATTTTGTACTAAAATTGCTGGAGTAATGGTGACAGAAGTCCGCCAACGTTGTCAATTTATAGGTCACTGCGAGAACTGTCATCAATTTGGGTTCCCTTTTTCGCACACAGCGAATACAATAAGATAATAAAATTCAAACCATGTTTATTCCGAAATAACGGATTTATCATTACAATATTACGTCTTTAGAGATAAAATGACTTACTTTGAATTCATCAAATATCACATAGAATCTAATATTGCAATTTTATTGCAATAAGGATGTACCTTCTTCTATATTTACTCCGCTAATAGATTTCTCCAAACCAAACAATGGATTTAAAA